>CM034624.1:17226406-22051101 GCA_020080225.1 Gynochthodes officinalis
TCTGATTCTACCTTTGTAACAAATGCAGGACATCCCCAAATTCTTAAATGTTTAAGATTTGGCTTTTTCCCATACCATATCTCATATGGGGTAGTATCAACAGTTTTAGATGGAACATGATTTAATAGGTAGGAGGCAGTATTTAGGGCATAACCCCAAAACGATTTTGGGAGAGTTGCATGACTCATCATGGATCGAACCATATCTAATAATGTTCGATTTCTCCTTTCAGATACACCATTCAATTGTGGTGTATATGGAGGAGTCCATTGTGAAAGAATCTCATTCTCCTTTAAATAATTTTGAAATTCTTGGTTTAGATATTCTCCACTTCGATCTGATCGAAGTATTTTAATACTCTTCCCAAGTTGTTTTTCTAGTTCACACTTATATTCTTTGAACTTTTCAAAGACTTCAAATTTATATTTCAATAAGTATACATGACCATATCTAGAATGATCATCTGTAAATGTTAGGAAGTATGAAAAACCTCCTCTAGCTTGAATTGACATAGGTTCACACACATCGGTATGTATGAGACCTAATAATTCAGTAGATTTTTCACCTTTTTCAGTAAAAGGTGTTTTAGTCATTTTTCCGAGTAAACAAGATTCGCATGTTTCATATGATTCATAATCAAATGAGCCCAAATAACCATCATTATGCAATTTGGTTATGCGTTTCTCATTTATGTGACCTAGTCTACAATGCCGAGATAAGAATTTCTAAAATTATCAATTTTGGGTTTCTTTGTATTTATGTTGAAAATTGGATTTTCAAGATCTAATATATAAAGACCATTATTTTGATAACCAGCACCATAAAAAATACCTTCACGAAAAATAGAACAACACTTATTCTTTTGATTTATTTCAAAACCATCATTGTCTAAATAGGAAATTGAAATAATATTCTTCGTGAGTACTGGAACAAAATAACAATCTTTCAAATCAAGAATCAATCCACTAGGCAGAGAGAGACTATATGTTCCTACGGCTAAAGCAGCAACTTTTGCTCCATTGCCCACGCGTAGGTCTACCTCTCCCTTTGCCAGCTTTCTACTTATCTTTAGACCCTGCATATTATTACAAATATGAGAGCCAGATCCGGTATCTAATACCCAAGAATTTGATTTTGAAGTAGAAAGGTTTATTTCAATCATAAACAAACCTGAAGTAGAAGCTTCAGTAAGCTTCTTCTGCTTCACGGTTTCAAGATAAGCCTTGCAATTTCTCTTCCAATGTCCATTTTGTCCACAGTGGAAGCAAGTGCCCTTTTCTTTCTTGTCCTTTTTGGCTTTCTGTGTTGCCTTGGGTCCAGTTTTCTTCTTGGTCTTCTTAAGACCAGCTTTACGCTTTCTTTTATCGGACCCCTCAACTAACAACACAGTAGCCTTCTCTTTCTTCATGGTATCCTCAGCTTCCTTAAGCAAGTTCAATAACTCAAGCAAAGTAGCGGTCTCAACTTTGTTCATGTTAAAGTTCATCACAAACTGAGAAAAGTTAGGAGGAAGGGATTGTAGTATCAAGTCAACACTTAACTCATGATACATTATAAATCCCAGTTTAACCATCTTTTCAATGAGACCAATCATCTTCAGTACATGAGTTGAAACTGAAGATCCTTCTGTCAACCTGCTATGAAAGAGTTCATTCGTGGTATCATATCGCTCACTTCTAGCCCTTTTATCATACAATTCTTTCAAGTGTTGAAGCATTGCAAAGGCACTCATGTCCTCATCTTTGCTTTTGCGACTCGGACTCATTGAAGCGAGCATGATACAACATGCATTTTCAGAATCATCTAAATGCTCGATATGCATTTCTTACTACTTGATCAACATCAAAGCGGGCTCATCGAGAAGGACCATCAAGGACATAGAGCAACTTCTCATTCCTAAGAACAATTCTTAGGTTTTGAACCCGATCCAAATAGTTTGGGCGATAAGTTTATTGTCAAACAAAATGCTACGCAGTTCATGTTGTTATTCATTTTCTACAACAAGAAAATAAAGATAGAATAAGAATTTAAATTTATGCAATTTACAAAACCAAAATACACAAATATATGGATTTAATAATATCTTGGTTTTGCTCTCACTATTTTATTCAAATCAATATCCTCAATTGATTCAAGAATTTTCTCAAAATTCTTAATAGGCTAGAATCCCATATCAATTACTTTTAATCTTGAGTTAGCTCAAAAATCAAAAATAATTTTAATGAGTAGGTATTAATCACCAATTGCAACTTATTTGCAACTCCTAGATAGTTAGGTTATCAACTTTTGATACACATATCACATATGTCTCCTAACCCTTGCCTCAGACTTTTGACCTTGAGTTAGCTCAACAAATCAAAATCTTTGTTAAATCATAACCATTATTCAGAGATCTTATCTCATAGTTTGAAACACGCTTTGGTAAGACAACCTTGAGTTAGTTCAACAAGTTACCCTAACAAAATTATTTTAAACTATAATAATGGAAGGCATTTAAATTGATTTAATATTTAATTGAGGGATTAAATTATGGTCTCATCATCTACATATATCATATGTAATAAATATTTAAACATACAATATGCAATTAAATAATCTAATCATTTAATCAAATATTAAATCACATATGACATAACAATTGAATAATCACATTAAACAATTATAAACAAATTTCAGTCATAAATCTTGTATGCATTACATTTCTAATCATATTAGAAATATTATTGAATTAATTGAGAAATTTTATGGGTTAACATAAAAGTTTTCAAATCTTGGGCCATAAAAAATAAATAACAGAAATTAAAAGGACCTTAACATAAATAAACTCTTTATAACGCAAAATGCCCCAAATTTATTTATTTATTTATTTAGTGTTAGTCCAATTGGGTTTGATCCATTTGGTACTAATGATACAAGATCCACTCTACATCTTGAAAGCTTGCCTTAGCCCAAATCACTGACTTCAAACTAAATTTAAAACATTAACAATGCCCTCTGCAACACTTAATTAAAAGGCAAATACCATTTCATTAAAAGCTGACCCAAGTCCAATGGCCCAAAAAAAAATTTTAATAAGCAGTGATGGCCGTGAATGATCGCGTCACCCTTTTGCCTCGCTTCCGCGTCGCTATTTGCATCGACCTAGGGATGACGTCATCATCTATTCACTGCCGCCGCCTCTTTTCAAAAAAAAAAAAAAAAAAAATTTTTCTTTACTGCCTCATTGTTAAAAATTTTTCATAGCATGAATCACAAGCAATGCCATGAATTAGACAAACAACTTTTGACGATGGCAATAAATTAGAAAATTACAAGTTGAAATTTTTATTTGAAAATTTTCTAATTTATTGCCACTTATAAAACAAGTTGAAATTTTTATTTGAAAATTTTTACTTAATTTGCGACCATGAATTAGCCATTTTCTAACTTCAACTTCAATTATTCAACATAACACATACATATATGTAAACATAAACAATTTATATTCACATAGATTTATATTTATACGCAAATTAAATCCTATGCTCTGATACCACTGTTAGGAAATCATGTATGCCATAAACAAATTTATAGGCAGCGGCATTAAAACATGATTTTCACCAGGATCAATTTCAATAACGTATAAATAAAAAACCTGTTTTGATGACTGAAGATTGTATCGTCGAAGGAAGTTTTGTCAACCACAACCGCACAGATGTCCGGCCTCTAAGGTATCCACACGAACTTGTTCTTAGGATCCTCCTAGGATTGATTGACACCAAGCCAATATGCTAGTTCCTTCAATGAGCACTACAAAATTCTCATACGTCGCATTTTTGGAACTTGGTGTCCATCTCCTATTAAAGGTAAGTTATCTATCTATTGAAGCAGATTACAACGGACTGATTAGACATTCTATCGTGATAGAATTCTTTTAATAAAATTAAAAATAATTTTAATTCTATTAAGATAAAGCAATTTTATCTTATCACAACTTATCTTATAGGAGATCTTTTAGGTTAATTATTTTACAAATTAATCCCCATAATTATCACATAATTATTTAATCATTGTAAACCAAGAACAAATTCTTTATGTGTGTAACCCTTTAGGTTCTTAATCACTTGGCAATAAATAACAAATTATAATCTTAGATTTAATTGGCTTTAATTGGGTAAGTTTGACTGATCTAATAGGCTTGTCCTTGGCGATTTGAAATAGAGACCAGCTTTCTACTCTGTTTTTGTTTTCTGGTTTAGTCGCTACCTAATTTTTGCTTTTGTATTGTCTATAATTCAACATGGTTTTGAATCTATCAATAGCTCCTCTAATACCCTCATAAGGTCTTGGCTAGTGGAATATCTTCACTATAATTATTTTCAATTCTTTTCTTTGTGATATGGTTAATTTCTGCAGGGCCCTGGTAAGGTGTTTCCCTGCTACTTAATGTCCAATTTTGACAAGAAAGTTGTCTACCTAATCTCTGCTGAAGGATGAATCCGTTATTGTTTTGCTTTCAGTTTGGCCATAAGCTGCTACTAAGTACCAACCAAATCAACATTTTTAGTGAAGAGAATGATCTGATCTTGCAACAAATTTCCCCCTGCTGTTGCTCCAGTGGCAGTGATGCAGTTTGCTGCAAATCATCATATTGAAGGGCACTGTGATGCTTGATGTCACATTTTCACTGTGCATCCTGTTTGAAGTTTAAATTCTGATGATCCTGTAATTTCATCCTGTATCTTTTGTCAGCGCTGGGGGTTGCAAGGACATCAATTGTCTAGCGAGTTCAGAAGTTGGGCTGCGGAGACATCATCATTCTTCCGCAAATTTGAAGTTGAAACTCGAAATGTCAACAGGGCCATTTTAGTTTTCCGGTTCCTGTCTTTGACTTGGCGGCGATTTTATTATTTATCTGGTTTCTGTCGTTGATTCGATAACTGGTGAACCTGATGGCAATATGTTATTCAAAGTAAGATAAATGCAAGAGAAATGTCTGCCCTTTCACGCTCGCAAATTCAGGAGAAATTAATTCGGACTTTAAGCCAAATGTGACACTGCCTCTGTTCGTTTTATCATATATTGCAGTAATTGTATATTTCTATATAGCTGCACTGTTTGCACTGTGCTAGATAACCACTTCTACGTTATTACTGGATGTGGACGATGAATGTCAAGAATTCGTCTGTTAGACAATCAATAACCTCGTATAAAGCCCATGGCAAAGATGCAGAAAACTTTAAAACAGAATCTCTTGCGGTGGGCAAAGTTGAAAAGACCATCTCCACAAACAGAAATGATGATGCAGTAATATGGCTCGTAATTTTATCCATTTATCTTGAACACAAAATATATAATGCTGGATTTAACCTTTAACATCGATCTGTACACCTAGAGAAGCTCTGGCAATTGACAACAAGGTTGTGCAAGTCATAAGAAGCTTCATTTGAAAATTGGTCCTTTATATTTTCATTGATAAAAAATAGCCATCATGAATGAGTGCAAAAGATAAGATGATCTTATTATATGTTTGAGAGTTTACGGTTATAAATATAATATTTATTAGGTTATATAAATTTAAACAAAAGGTAAATTATGTTCACCTTTCTTGAAGTTTAAAATAACTATCAAATAACTTTAGAAATACAAAGAAATTACTAATACCTTTAAATTAGATAAATTAATAATATTTAAGTTTCTACTGCTCATTAATTAATATTCTTTTTTCCAAACGATAGAAATTTATTAAATTGCCAATGGCAAAAGATGTACAAAACTTAGCCAAAAAGGTTAAATGATTTTTATGGTGTGATAGTAGAGGATCGACCCATGAAGGAAAGTGCACAAGGAGACAGAAAATAAAAAGATTGCACAAAGAATTAATGTGATGAGTGCACACATCACATCAATTGCAATCGTGACACCTATACAAACTAGTTGATTGCCAACAACTAGAGAATCATAAAATGCATGAAACGAATCGAAATCGAATTACTCGAGGCCGAACGCGCGTCCTAACGAGTGCTCTATGCCTTGCACTCTACCGCATACGTTGATAGCCCTACAAGTAAACTAGAAACAAAAATCCCCACGAGAGGAAAAGCCCCACAGAGGAGGAAAATAACCCTCACAAAAGAGGGAGGAATATATATATATATATCTTTATATATATATATGATGGGTTCGCACCTTCAATCGCACCTGCAATCGCCCACACTGAGCGATTGCAGAGCGAGATTGCAGTGACCATTAATTAATATTCACTATTGACTTTTTAGGTGAAGATTGATAATTGTGCACAAGACTATCGAGTGGTGTAGGAGATTATTTCTGTTGCTTTCTTTGTAGTGAGCATACTGGGAACTTTGGCCTTTGTAGTGTTTGTGTCCCAATTGTGCCATTCCTGTTGGTGTGATGATTGCGTTTACGAAAGCATTGGTCATGCATACAGGCTTAATGGTTTTACCCACCGTCTTCAAATGACCTATAATATAATTGGACACCCACTATAAACCTCACAGCATTGAAGGGAAAGGCGTGTCAGTAAGTGACGTCCCCAAAGCCTTAGATTAGCATTTGAAGAACATGGAGGATAGATCATACGTATGTCATCAATTAGAGATAACTCCCAAAATGATCCATCATATATTGGTTAATGAGTTTTTAGTCACTCACTTTTAAAATGGAAAAAATGGTCCTCACATTTTATGAATATACCATTTTGGTCAACCGTCACCATTTTATTTTTTCATAGTTGCCACGCTACCACTATACAAAGCCACTGTAATTTATCATTATCTCAATTACTACTCATATAACAATGTCCTCCTTAAACACTCTCTATATTTATACCACGTGCACAATTAGATACTCTATAATATTGCCACATATTGCAAGTTATGTTTATTTTCGTACCTCAATACTCAATCTCATTATGCCTCATTATGCTAGACTTACGCATCTACTAGTTTATATAATTTGAATTTTAAGCCGAAGTGATGAATAATCAAAGTTATTAAACTTATTTATCAACTACAATTTTATCTTTTATCATTATCCAACAATAAAGTTATCTTTTATCTCTTTATTTATGGTAATTTAAATTTAAATTTAATTTTCTCCACTTTATCTAGAAATAAATTTGTACATACTAAATCATAGTGAGATTTGTTGAGCATTAACATCAAATGCCTACAATTTGCATGTAGAAAGGTACTAAAAAAATAGTTTAGATATTTCCTTATGCTAATTTTTTTACATGTTTTTAAAATTTTTAAAAATATTTTTTATGAATTTTTCATCATTCACAACTCCTAATTGCTTTGTTGATGGATATGTATTAAAATTTTTATCTGAAATAATATAGGATGATTGGACATATGAAATTATTTTTGGAAGTGATTTAGCTATCGTTGAAGTCCCAAAGGAGCTCAAAGGAAAAGGAGTGGATTTGGACAACATTGGTTTCCTAAGTATGGATGTTCTTAATTTGTACTAGATACTTTGTGAAAGATAGAAGTCTATTTGCAATATTGTTTAAATGAATATGTTATTTTTGTGTCGGGCGAGATTGAATAAATTTCATTGATGAAGATAGAGGTGCAAGGGCCCATGATAAAGGGATTTTTAGAGTTTTGAAGGCATGACTAGAACTAACAAATATGTTGAGAAAATTAAAAATTATAAAAATTATTTAAATTATTTTAATGAAAATCTATTGGTGATGAAATTGGTTTTGGGTACAGAACAAACTGGACATTGAATTTAGAATTTTTTCTCTTATTTTTATTTTCTTTGCTTATCCAATGATGATATTGAATTTAGGAATTTTTCTCTTATTTGTATTTTATTTACTCATCCAGTTTTAAATTTCCAATTGATTATTGCCTTTATTTTATTTTTTTCAGTTCATACATGAGAAAGTTCCTTATCAAATCAAGGGAGGATGCAATTCTAAAAATTCATTGAAATTTGTTTACTATGATTTTTTTGGAATTATTAATTTGAGGTTGAAGCAAATTATAATAAGTTTTATTTATCCTAAAACTTTTCGTAATTATTATTTTTTAGAAGTTTCAACTAATTTCCTATATAAATTAGTAATGGTATATTTATGAAAATTAACATTTATATCATTGTCTTTGAATTTAGATGGTTTAGAATTTCTCATTTATGCTTTTCATTAAATTTAAATTTCATATTTTTATTCTTATGTGTTATCACTTTCAATAAACTTTGAAATTTAACATTCTCCTCTATTCAAATTTTAAATAAAACTTAGGTTTTCAATATACATCAGTATTTTAAACTCTCTACAAAAAATTAATTAGTCTTTTCATTATTTAATTTAACATAAAACAATTATGTTTTTCAATAAATAGTTAATAAATTAGAATACAATTTTATTTTTTTAATCACGAATAATACTATATTTTTTCAATAATAGCATACTCCCGTGCAAAGTGGAAGCTATCAACTAAAACAAAATTTCTAAATTAAAAGACAATTTTTTTTTTGTCGAAAAAGATCTAATTATATTAAGTGGAAAAATCCCAGATAATACAAGACAAAGTAGTCCATCACTAGATGCATGTGTCCTAACTCAACTAACCTAACCCAATAGGGGTTGGTTAAGATAGTTCCCAAATTAAACAGACCAAAGATAACCCCATCCAATACACAATGGGACCGACTTCCTAACTACTACCTAATTAAGAGATCAAAAGAACACCCTAACTTGTTGGCCTTCTGACACAACTCCTCAAAGGGAATAGAATAAATGATTGCAAAATCCATGTAGTGCAATTCTGCGTTGGTCGATCCCTCCTATCCTAGCGTGGCCATACTGCATTGCATCGTGCTTGACCCTCCACCCAAGCTAAGACTCCATAATTCTTCAGTAAGGAAACCTCGCCGACACGACTCACGCCTCTTTTACCAAGGACCACTATCCCTTTATACGGAAGTCGCACCAATACCATCAAGAACTAACCAATTACTTACTTCGACTTGACAACATTCGTCCTAAACGCGCATTCGTCCTTCCATATTATGAATCCAAAAACCGACGAATGCCACCACTAAAAAAAAAAAAAAAGCTGCATCTTTTCATGAACATTAATTTTTACTGTTCATGAACAAAGAAAATGCACCTATTGTCGCACCTTGTTTCACCCATATGCATAGTATTTTTCGCCACAATCAACCTTCCGACACCCAGCTGGAAAGATAAATCAAAATTGAAAATTGAAATTTTCAAAAGTGAGAATGAAATAGAATTAGAGGTTCGAATTAAATGACAAATAGCACTATTTACCTATTTATATATGATCCACATAAGCTTAGGAAAGGAAAGAAGAAGGTTCAAGAAGGAGAAAATTGTACTTTTACAATTCTTTATATTTTCTGATAACAAATTTAACAAAATATGCTTTCTTTTTAATTTTTAATTTTGTTATATGCCCTTAATGGAATTATTTCATTACTACATTTGATGATAGCTTGATGAGGGGTGGTCAAAAGTTCATTTTAGTACCTTAAAATGAAGTCTTAGTAAAGAAAAATAATTTACCTTGTTAATATAAAATAATATCATAAATATATGAATAATTTGCAAAAAGAATAGATAAACTAGTGAGAGAAATATCTCTAATTGGATTATACCATCAAGTATGTTGTGGGTATTTCTATTGGAGCATAACCCTAATTGTCACTATTATTATCATCCCATGATAGTACTTGGCAGAACGAGTTCAAGTAACGATTTTTATCTTTTGGCGATTGTGGAAATCTAGAAATTTCTAGATATTTTGGAATGAATGGCGGGAGGAAAGAGTGATCATTGATTTAGCTATGTTTGAGTGATTCGAGTTCCATGCTATTACTAGCCCCGCCTAAATGCTATTAGGTTTGCTAGGTATTTTCATATGTTGTTGATGTGTGCCTTAAACTACTATAGAGTAAGGTGATCTTTGTCATTTGGCAATGTTGTACATGTTGATTTGTGAATAATAACATTACCTATCGATTTGGAAAAAACACTTTAGAAATACAACAAAATTACTAATACCTTTAAATTAGATAAATTAATAACATTTAACTTCTACCACTCATTAATTAATATTGACTATTGACTTTCTGGGTGAAGATTGATAATTGTGCACTAGACTATTCAGTGGTGTCGGAGATTATTTCTGTTGCTTTCTTTGTAGTGTGCATACTGGGAACTTTGGCCTTTGTGTTTGTGTCCCTATTGCGCCATTCCCATTGGTGTGATGATTTCGTTTACAAAAGCATTGGTCTTGCATACAGGCCTAAATTGTTTTACCCACCATCTTCGAATGTCCTATAATATAATTCGACACCCACTATAAACCTCACAGCGTTGAAGGAAGGCATGTCACTGGTTAGTAAGTCGCATCCCCAAAGCCTTAGATCAGCATTTGAAGAACATCGAGGATGGCGAAATCAATGCACATAATCCATTCAAACATCACCATATAATTCATGGGCCTAGTTAATTATTTTAAAATTTTAAATTATTTTTTAAATTATAATATTTAAAATACATTTAACCCTTGAGGTTTGTTTGAATATATAACAAAACAAGCATCGATGTTTAACAAAATGAATCTTTCTTACTTTTTTCTTATTTATTTAGTGCGAAAAAAATTCTAAATTTTTTTATTGATAATCAAAATATAACACAATTATAACAATTATCTACACAATTTAACGGCTTAACAACTCACGAAAGTATATATATAATTTAAATATTACAATATTTTATTATACTTATTTTTTCATTTCCATTTAAACAATTCAAATTTAATCTAATAAACATTATTCATAATTTTACAACAATTACATCAAATTCTAATAATTAAAATAAAACTTCAAGAAATGTAAAAAAATAATTATTTTTCTTAAAAGTTTATTTGGAGATAGAAAATAATAAGATAATCACTTTTATTAATTAGTTTTCAAAATTCTAAAAGTATATATTGATATTATGTTTTTATTACTTTTTAAATTGTTTGATTTATGATTTAAAGTAAAGATTACAAAATGATTCATCATGGAATGAAAAGAAAAAAAATAAAATATGAAAAATAGAAGTTATTAAATTTTATTTAATAAAAATTTGAAACTTTAAAACTCATTTCATAATAAAAACAAATCTTAATCGTATATGTTATTTTCTAAATTGATTTTTTCGTTGCTTTACTTATTTGATTAACCATCAAAAGTGTTATTAGTTTGTTTAAATTTAAAAATTCATTTAATAGTTACGTTGAATCTTATAAGAGATATATATAATTTACCTTAAACAAAATCTTTTACTTAGTAGATCATAAAAACTACCATTGCCATGTTTCAATCTACTAGCGTAGTTTGAAAGATTACTTTATTTGGAAATTTTTAATCTATGTTTATTTTTATTTTTTTGAAACTTTTCATCGATTATTATATCTTTTCTCATATCTCAGGTAATATTCACCTTGAACATTTTTCTTGTTTGAACGTCCTTCTTTGGAATCTCATTGATTTGTTGCCAACAAGCTAGGAAAAAATTACTGCTCACTAGGGGCGAAAAGGTGTGAAAAAGTAAGACTTGTAGCTATAGTATTTCATCGTATAGCTATATATATATATATATATATATATATAGATATATATATTTTCGATCTTGCTTTCATTCGGTTTTGTCCTCTGTTAGGAGGTTTTTGTGTTCTAACTCAAAAGGAGGAGCAACCACGATGACATACAATGTAAGTCCACACATGGATAGGAGGTCGGAGTCCACCCAAAGGTGTTCGAATCTAAGGTCCGATTATTCGGTTGATACTAAAGGGAGCCATGCAAGTAGAGGCCGACAAGTTAGGGATTTGTTTCTCTTAGTGGGATAGTTAGGAGGTGTCGTACTCAGATTCTGGAGTTTTGGACTATTCAATGTATCCGTATTAGTTTAGTGCTATTCAGCGGATGTGGTAGTAGTTTATTAGCCAATGTGGATTCGTTGTCGAGGCCCTAACCGACAACTTACTAGGTTTAAGTTAGATGAGTTAGGGCAAGGTCTTAAATGACTCTTCCATGTACTGTATTAACTTGTTATTCACCTTAATACAATTAGTTATTTTGAAAAAAAAAACCTCCTTCTTCACTTTAATATGTATCGAATTTCATGTGATTCTGAAATTAAAAACGTACAGAATGCATTCTCTGGTGCCACAAACCACAAGAATCAAATGTAGTGCAAAAGATAACAACAACAATAGAATTGTGAGGCATGCAACGACACTACAATTAAAAAATCGAAGCAAAATGAACTCTGTTACTACAAAAATGGAATTGAAAAAAAAGAAGCTTGTGAAACTCGAGGTTGCATATGCCATTTGCAGCATGGGTGCACGTGAGCATAAAACTATGATGGAGTATGTGTAGGCTGAAGCCATGATTTGGTTTTCCCCGTAACCCCATTTTTTCTGGGGTTGATCTCTTTCTTACTGCTTTTTCAGTTTTCACCTTAGTAGGAGTAATTATTATGTTTAATACCTTACCTTTTCGTTCTAAGCATCAAAAGTTAAGGGACCTTGTCTGCATCTCCTTTTTTTTTCTATCCATATTAATTAATATTAATTAGAGTTTAGTTTAGATGTTATTGTTCTTCTGTTATAGGTAAATGGAGTTATTTAAGTGAATATTACTTTTTTTCTCTTAAAATTAAAAAATATCATTGTTTTAAATATTATTCAAGAAGTATTGAAGTAAATTTTTGATAAATCGACTTTGAAGTCGACATCCGAACAAAAATTTTATTCTCCCGTTTTCCCGCTCATCCCACAAGTCTTATATTTCATTCCTATAATATAAAAATAATTTACATTCCTCGAATTTGTTTGCCTCCTACATCTATTTTTTCCTCAAAATGTAAGGTTTATTATTATTTTTATTTCTTTTGCTGCAAAATTGAGATTTTGGAGGAAGGAGAGGTTCTGCACGAGGGTGGGGGTGAGGGGAGGAGGGGGAAGGGAAGGGGCGGACTAGAGGTTCTACCAAAGGGTGGGAGTGAAGGTTGTGGGCGGGGCTAGGGCTGCACAGGGAGGGTTGGGGGTGGGAGTGTCGACTTGGGGGGAGGGAAAAGAGGGAATAAAAATAGAGTTTGTGGGATGAGGAAAAAATGGAGAGAAGAAATTTTTTTTTTTAAAATTTTGTTTGAAGTCGATGGATGAGATGTCGATTTTAGATATCTACTTCAAAACTTTGAACAATTTCTAAAATATTAATATTTATTTTTAATATTAAAAATATATTGAAGTAAAAACTCTAGATAAATGATGTGAGAACCTAACTTTTACGAAGGGTTAGATTATGAAGCTTTTGGAGGTCAAATGAAACAATGGGGACCTCATATGATATTATTATTGTTTACCTTTGAATTTATCCTTAGGATAGTACGTAGTGATATGTAGATCTAATGTGGACAATGCCAAATTACGGTGAGCAAGACAAAAATCAATTCCGCCGTCTAAAACAATTCTAATTTTGAAAGTATGAGTTAATGAAATTTTATTTATTTGCCCGCACCTCTTTGTTTTGTTCTTTTGCTTCCAAATCTGAGTTGACCCAACGTAAGGTAGAGTTTGGTTTTTGGGGGTGATAGTGGAAAAGTTGATAGATAAACCACCATTCTGCCATTCTATAGAATCAAGTGAAATTTTCACCTCAAGCGGCTTCTCGTTCAATTCTTTCGATCCACCCCAAAGGCCCAAACATGAAGGATCAATGTAATGAATTACGAACCATAACAACACAGAATTTATTGCTAGAAAGAAATAATTTAATTAGGTTATTGTTTCTCATTCAAACACTACTCCTGTGTTCTAGAATTAGTCATGGAACAAAATGTATATGCATAAATAAATGAATATAAAAATATAATCATATTAATAAATAGATGGATACTTCATTTCACTTGGACTATGATTATGGGATAGTTCAAGTCGCCTTATTAGAATGAAAATTTATGGTAAATTGTTTGAGTAATTGACATAGTATGCATAGGACAAAATATTAAAAATAACTATTATTTAGTACCATTCGAATGCCACGTAAGAGGAATCGACTTTGATTTTTCTTAAATAATTAACATGGTATTCATATGGTAAAATATTACTTCCTTCATTCAAAAAAAAAAGTCTATTTGACCAAAAAGAATCTGTTTGGAAGTAAAATTCTTGTACTTTATAATTTAAAAAAGTTGTATTAAATCAAAAGCAAACTTTTTTGTGGAATTGAGGAAGTGAAAAATAATTGTTATTTAATACCATTTCGATGCTACGTTAGTGGAATATATCTAATCAAATTTTTGTGTACTCGAGGTGAAAAGGAACTTATCTTTAGAAATTATTAATCCACACAATTAGCAACCAACACCTAACAATTAAATTAGAAAAATTGCATGGAGAAAACCAGTAGCTTGGATCTCATTAGAAGCCTTGCTAATAGAATTGCCGCACCAAAGAATTATGCAATGAAAAAAAATTGTATGGACAATACTAATGGTTACTTTTGACACATGAAATATTTATGAGCAATTTTGCTAAGTGAAAAATATTGACAGAGTAAAGTTATCATGTCATGAAATTTCATTACCTCTTTTAACAGAAAAAAAAAAAAAAGTCTACCACAACTTTACACAAAATCGATGGAAAGTTACTCACATGATGCAAATATTTGCTCCATGGTTCAAAATTATCCATTTGAAACAACAAAGTGGCACTTTTCATTGCGATCTTGATTCCAATTATGACTACTTTGCTCTTGTAAACTCAACAATCACGAAAAGCATACTATGATATGTTGTAACAATTTATTAACCTCTGTGATATTCAGCATATCTAAGTTTGATGTTCTTGAGAGCATCAACAACATCACGTGTAACAAGCCTTTCCTTTGGAGATTCTAGGACCCAATTCAAGGCCAATTCCAAGATTCATGATATACACTCCAACGTTTCATTGGAATATTTTTCGTTTGGATTTAACAAGTTAGTATCTATGACTTGAAGAATTGAATCAGGCATGGAATCATTTACCCAACTCTTGAAGCTCAGATTTTCATAAAAAATTTCATCATTAGGCCTTCTTCCTGTAAAGACATCCATTAGAGAATTCCGTAGCTATAGACATCGCATGCTTTCGATACCAATCCTTCTTTTCTGTATTCTACAACAAATATTGCCAGTCAAAAATTACATGAGATGATAAATTCAGAAATGAAAGAAAACAATAAACAGAATCAATAAGGTTACCTGGTGAAATTTAACCAATTGTGGCTAAGGTTCTGGTTAATATAGACCTTTCATCCTTTCCCACAAACTTTGCAATTCCAAAGTCACTTATGTGGGCAACCATGTCTTCATCAATAAGGATATTACTCGGCTTCAAGTCACAATGAATCAAGGGAGTTGAATATTCTTGGTGTAGATATTGCAAAGCAGATGCGACATCAATCATCATGTTCAATCTTTGCAACATATTCAAGAAATGATGATCAGAGTGCAACCATTTGTCAACACTCCCGTTGGGCATGTATTTCGATGACGAAGGTTACAGAACACTTCACATTCTACATCAAAACTCTTGAGTGAACCTTCGAGTTGTAAGTTAAATACTTTGACAGCCACAGTCTTTCCATCATGAAGAATCCATTTATAAACTGATCCAAAACTACCTGACCCAAGAAGTTGCTCTCACTGTATCGATTCGCTGGTTGCAGAAGTTCATAATAAGAAATTCTTTCTGTTGTCGGTACAACTGAAACCTCTATTGTACTTGAAAACTCACTTTTCCTTCAATATCTCAAAAAAAACAAATGCTTAGGAAATGACAACCAACAGAGCTATCACAAGTGGGATCGGTGAGTAGATGCACCCCTTTCACTCTTAATCGATGCTTTTGATTAGTTTGGCATTGCGAACATGGAATTTTGGATCTTCACATAAGGCATCATTGAAAGTGAAGGATTCACTTGTGAAGTTTTGAAAGGAATTCTACCCTTTAAATGATTAGAAGAAACGTCAAACAATTTTAGAGATTGGAGTCGTCTAATGACTCCTAAAAGGGTCAACCTAAGAGATAGTTATGCGAGAAGTCTAGGGATGTTAAGCTTAACAATTTCCCAAATGATTTTGGTTTTTTGCTAAAGAAAGGTGTGCAATTTTTGTAAATCACCCAATGTGCTGGGAATGGCCCCGATATTTGATTCGTAGACAAGTTCATTGATATTGGAGCCTTCAAAGTTCCAATCTCAACATGCAATGATTCATTTAAGGAGTTTGAGGCAAGGATAAACTCCAAGAGATCTTTGAGTTTCCACAAACTTTTGGGAATACTAGATGTCAGTAACTTGTAATCCAAGTAAAGTTTGCTCAGAGAAGTCATATTGCCAAAACAATCTAGAATTGGCCCTGAAACTTGGTTCTGGTTTAGATACAACTCAACTCGTCTTTGCATGTTGCAAAATTTATCCAGAGTTCCCCCGAGTTTGTTTCTCCTAAGAGACAATACTTGAAGGTTTTTTAAGTCTTGAATTGCTCCTGGAATAGCTCTAGTCAACTGATTACCATATAGAGAAATCAATATTAGACTGCTTAGGTTGACAATTTCACTTGGGATAGGGCCTCTAATTTTAGTCATTGATACTTCAAAATATTGAAGGGAAGTAGAAAGATTTCCAATGGAATTTGGGAGAATCCCATTGAGTGGATTAACTGCTAGCTCTAAGGTCTCCAAAGTTTTGCACTTTGTCAATGAAGTAAAGAAATCCAACTCCAACGATGTTGGATCACTCGTCAAAAGGTTATCTAAGAGATCTAGCATTTCTAGAAGTTCAAGGTTCCCAAGAGATTTTGGAATTGACCACTTAATTGGTTCATGAAAGAGATAGAGTTGTCGGTTAGAGCAATTTACAATTGAAGCTAGTATAACCCCACTAATTTCATTATTGTTGAGCGGAAATATTTCTAAATTAGGCAATTGATATCCAATGTTTGATGGAAGACGCCATGAGGTGATTGAATTCAAATGACACCACCCTGGATGTTGAAAGATTGAAGATCCCCATTGGTATGGACCCAATTAAGTCATTTGATCCAAAACTAAGTTCTTCCAATTTGTGAAGGTTGGAGATCTCATCCAGTATTACACCTATCAGTGGTGATATGCTAGTATATTAATGCAAGTTATCAGAATTTGAAAAGTGAGCATTTGGGGTTGAGATGGGTGGTGGGGTGGGGGTCGCGTGGGCAAATAGGTTTGTTAAATTTGAAATTAAGCTGGACATTTGATATGTCTAAATATATGGAATTGAAACTCTGGGTAAAATGTAATCATGTGAATTTGTTTGGTTAGTAAGAAATTAAAATTACGTAGTAATATTATTTTTAAAAATTTAATTATAAAAAATGAATACTTTTTAAAAAAAATCAAGTTTTAGGAATTTAATTGTAAGGATTATAAACGCTAGATAGAATAATTTTTTTCCATAAAAGTTAATATTATTCATATTTCACTATTTCATTTAGATTAATGAATTACAAATACATAAAGAAGGTGGTTTCAATAATAAAGGTACAAACAAATTTATATTTTCATTAAAAAAAACGTAATAACAATGATGTTAATAATTTAATAGCAAAATTAAGCAAAAGAAAAAAAGAAAAGAATATACCCCCACTTAAGATGAAATCAACCCACAATTCAAAATTTTAAGGAGAAAAAAAAATTACATGATTTTTAATTTTAATAAATTATGAAGTTGAATATAAAAAAGTTGTCAAATTTAATAATTTTTTTTTTAAAAAAATTAAAACTAACAATAATTAAAATAGAATATTACTCCCATAGTCCCAAAAGAAAATCTACTTTCAAACCAAATTCCTAAAATATCATTACTAATAATATCAAAAATTTTAATTGTGTATATGTACTCACAATTAAAAAGTAAGAATAAAAATGTAAAATCATATATTCAGTTGGTGCATTATGTGTGCTGTATTTACTAACTAATAAAAAATTATATTTAAACGAAAGTGGACTTTTTTTAAGAACAGGGGGAGTATATGAGTAATACTTAAAAAATAAAAAACATATAAAAGTTAAAAGAGAAAAACCAGACCAAATAATATTAAAAGTTAGAAAATATGTTTATTTAAACTAAAATTCTAGGAAACATTATAAGAATAACAACTTTTAGTAAGTATTGAGAATGCTTAATTGTTGCACTTACTTTTCTTATTTTTACAAATTTGATTACTTTTTCAAAAATATAAAATTAAAACAAACACAACAAACAGATTACTTTCTCAAATGAACCAAACAAAGCAAACACATTATGTTTTAAACTCAATTTCCCAGTGAACCAAAGGAGACTAACCTGTTAAGAAATTATGGGCAAAATAAAGAAGAGAGAGCATAGTCAAATTCCCAATTTCTTTCGGTATTGAACTTGAGATCTTTGTTGTCTTCCATACCAAACATCTTGATATTACGAAGATTGCCAATCTCCATTGAATCACACCTTCCAATTTTACAAAAGAATTGTTAGCAATTTGAAAATCTTTTCCATATCTAAATATTTAATAAAGACCATGTACTACCATGACAAAGACCATGTATTACCATGTATTTTGTATATTTTTACAAGTATTAATTTTTTAAAAATTAAGCGTCAATTATTCATGAAAACATGTGAACAATATAATCTATCAATATTAATATTTAATACCAAAAAAAGAAATAAATTATTGAAATTTATTTAAACTTTTTATAAAAATAAAAACATGTTTGAAAATATGTACTACAAAAATGAAAAAGAAAAAAAGGAAAAACAATCATATAAAAGGGGTTATTCAGAGTTAAAAAAAAAAAAAAGATTGTTGAATGATTTAACAAAAGAGGTTAAGTTTGGAAAAATTGTTAAAATTTTTTACTAACATCATTGAACGACAAGTATTAAACTGACTTTTACTATTAAAATAGTTTTTATAGAAATTAAGCACTGTTTAAATAATTAAGTGGTATGAAATTTAGTTATCAAACAATGTAAAAACTAAAATTTATGGACCCATTTAGGTCATTGGATGTAAAATAAAGTATCTCCAATTTGTGAGGGTTGGAGATCTCTTGTGGTACTACATCTATCTATTTTGATATGCTAGTAAATTAATGCAATTTCTCAGCATTTAGAAAAGTGAGCATTTGGGGTTGAGAGGGGAGGGGGCGGGGGAAGGGAAGGAGTTTGTAAAATTTGAAATTAAGATGAACATTTGATGTGTCTAAATATATGGAATTGAAACTCAGGGTAAAATGTAATCATGCAGGTTTGTTTGGTTAGTATGAAAGTAAAATTACATAATAATATTGTTTTTTAGAATTTAATTATCAAAAAATAAACACTTCTAAAAAAATTCAAATTTTAGGAATTTAATTGTGGGGATTACAAATACCAGATAGAATAAATTTCTTTTCAGAAAAATTAGTATTATTCATGTTTCACTATTTCATTTAAATTAATGAATTATAAATACATAAAAGAAGTTGGCTTCAATAAGAAAGAAAGAAACAAACTTATATTTTCATTAAAAAGAAAAAAAGTAACAACAATGATGTTAATAATTTAATAGCAAAATTGAAGCAAAAGAAAACAAGAAAAGAATATAACCCCATTTTAGATGAAATCAACCCACAATTCAAAAATTTAAGGATAAAAAAAATTTACATAAATTTCAATTTTAATAAATTATGAATTTGAATATAAAATTTTTTCAAATTTAATAATTTTTTAAAATAAAAAATTAGAACTAACAATAATTAAAATAGAATATTATATGAGTAATGCTTAAAAAAAATAAAAGACTTATAAAACTTAAAAGAGAAAAAGCAGACCAAATAAAATTGACAGTTAAAATATGTCATACGAATAATAACTTTTAGTAAATATTCAGAATTTTGAATAGTTATATTTATTTTCCTTATTTTTAAGAAACTGATTATTTTTCGCCAAAAAATTTAAGAAATTATACTACCAATTATGGGAAAATGAAGAAAAGTGAGCATAGACAAATTCTCAATTTCTTTTGGTGTGGAACCTGAAATGCTGTTGTGTTCTAACCCAAACTCCTTGAGGTTATGAAAATTGCCAATTTCCACGGATTGCACCTTCTAATTTTACATAGTTCATAGTAATCAAAATCTTTCCCACTTAAATGTTAAGCAGAGACCATGAATTACCATGACAGAGAGGAAAAGAGAGTTTTTTTTTTTGGCATATTATTACGGTGGAATGATTGCTTGACTTATATACTCCTAATTATAGTACATGCCCAAAGTATTAATAATGATTCCATGCTCCATTTGCCTAACAAGAAAATGATTTTGGACTTGCCATTGTTTAGTTAAGTTAACCATCATCCAAAAGATTGAAGGTTAGAATCGAGGCTATACCTTGTAAATTGTTCCCTCCGGGACTAATACCTCTAGCATCTCGAAGTTGCTAAGTTCTTTTGGAATGAATCCACTGAAATTGTTATATGACAATGATGTATTTGAAGTATGAACAATGGGATAAACTTGGCGGGATTTGGCCATTTAACTGATTGGAAGAAAGATAAATCCCTTTGAGACTTGGGCGATTGTGACAAATATCAAGTGGAAGACTTCTGTCAAGTTATTTTGTGTAAAAGCAACATGCTCCAATGTTGACATGTTGAAGATGGCGGAAGGTATGGAACCAACAAGTTGATTACATTAAAGAATCGAAATGTCAAGCTATGGAGATTCCCAATCTCTTTAGGAATCTCTCCTGAGGAAATTACCTTCAAAATTCGGATATTCTAATTTAGATAATTTGGAGATGGAAGAAGGAATAGGTTCACTAAATTCGTTTTGAGATAAAGCTAAGACTTGAAGTTGGGGTCCAAACCACGTAGGAACTCGTCAGTGAAGTTGTTGGAGCCTAAAGCGATGAACCTTATTCTGCGTAATCGGGACAACTCTTGAGGCGATTTCCATGGAAATAGTTGCTTGTCATGTCAAGAGAAACAAGAAAAGAGAGGTTACTCAAATGTGGAGGAATGGTACCAGAAGAGCCATGCACAAATATTTAAAGAAATCACTCTGTGGTGTTTAGAGCCGCATAGGACTCCAATCGATTCTGACGGAGGATGATGGGGCGATAGGAGACCGCTTTTGGACAAGATTTGGTAAGGGTCAAAGGAGATGTGGGCTTTCAGGGCGGAATGGCAGATTGATCGGTGGCAATGTTTGTTGGTTTCATGGCCATGCAACAACTCATAATTAGCCATTGTATCAAAAGAAGTGCAAGGCAGTCATACATTGCAAGATAGATCTTCGATATATAAATGCAAATTGCGAGTGTATAAGAATGTAGTTAAGGTTTCTTCACAGTTGGGAAATTTAAAGGAAGTGTCACAGTTTTAATGCCTAGGTTTGCTGATGATAATTCATGATTGTTGGATGAAGAAGAGTAGATTCGTAGATGGAAGAAATTGACACAAGTAGGACAGTTTGGACGGGCGTTGACAGCTTGACTACTTGACTTGCCCATGTGGCCTTTAGGGGTTGTAGGAGTATTTCTTTGGAAAATTTACAAAAATAGCACATTTGACCATTGACTTTACAAAAATAACACCTTCCTTTTTTTTCTTTATGGTTATAACACTTTAAGGCTGCAAAAGACCACAATACCCCTCAAGGCTTCACCTCATCTTCTTCCTTTTTTTTCTCTGAACCCATTTCATTGATTCATCAAAATTTGTTTTTACACCCCATTGTTTGCACACCTCACTGTTCGTACACCCTGTTAGATTATCATCTTCAAGCAAGAAGGCCGCAATCGTAGAGAAGAAATTGCATAACAAATTACAAAGTTGAAATTTGCACTTTTACAGTAGTTGAACTGGGTTTGTGAATTTGAACGAGAGAATGGTCGAGCTCTAGGTCAAGTTTTAGGTCGAGCACCAGGTTAAATCGCATTTTACATCAAATTTTAAGTCGAGCATTAAGTTTGGTCGAGTTTTAGTTCGAGTAGGTTGAATTTAAGTCGAGCTCGACCTAATACTCGACTATTAACTAGGTCAAGTTAAATTTTTAAAAAAGAAAAAAATTGATTTTTTAAAAAAACAAGTTTTAGGTCAAGCTCAACGTAATGCTCTACCTAATACTCGACCTAAATTTTTTAAAGAAAAATTATTTTTAAAAGAAATTATTTTTAAAAATATTATTTTTAAATTTTTTTTAAATTATTTTTAAAAAAATTGGTCAAGCATAGAATTAGAGCTTGACCTGAAACTTGTTTTTAAAAAAAAGAAAAAATTTGAATTTTTTTTTTTAAAAAAAACAGGTTTTTGGGTCAAGCTCGACTGATGCTCAACCTTATGCTCGACCAAATTTTGTTTAAAAATTAATTTAACCCTAAAACTTGTTTAGGTCGAGCATTAGGTCGAACTTAACCCAAAAACTTTTTTTTTTAAAAAAAAAATAAATTTTTTTCTTTTTTTAAAAAAAATTTAACTCGACCTAAATTCAACCTACTCGACCTAAAACTTGTGAAACTTAGTGCTTGACTTAAAATTTGACGAAACGTGGTGGCGACTCCTCCAAAACTTGAGCTCAACCATTCTCTCGTTCAAATTCACAAACCCAATCAAATCTGTAAAAGTGCAAATTTCAACTTTGTAATTTATTATACAATTTCTTCTCTACGATTGCCTGCTTGCTTGAAGATGATAGTCTAACAAGGTGCGCGAGCGGTGAGGTGTGCAAACAATAGGTGTAAGAACAAATTTTGATGAATCAATGAAACGGGTTTAGAGAAAAAAGGAAGAAGATGAGGTGAAGCCTTGAGGGTATTGTGGTCTTTACACTTTGAAGTGTTATAACAGTAAATAAAAAAGGAGAGTGTTATTTTTGTAAAGTCAACGGTCAAAGGTTTTATTTTTGTAAATTCCCCGCTTCTTTTGCACTAAAAAATTATTGCTTAATTTTTAGTTTTATCATTACTTTTAAATATCACATAGATATTTACATACATAAAACTTGTAAGAATAGTTTTAGAAAATTTTATTTTAAAATAGACTTATTTTTGAAATAGTTTCAATTTGTAAAAGTTTTTCAATTTATAACAATTTAAAAACAACTAATTGAAAAAGTTAATAACTTAATGGTTGGCATAGATAGCCCGCATTTATATAATATTTTTGAAAATTTTAGTTCCCATGTTTAAAATTTTAATAGTTTTAGTCTTTAATGTTTAAAAGTTTGATAATTTTAGTCCCCAAATAATTTAGGTGAACAATTATTTATATAATTTAAATTTGTAAAAATTAAAGAAAATGGTATCATTAGCTAAAAAAAAAGGAAGAGTAAAGTGACCCATATCTTTTCAAGTTAGCTAGATTAAAAAAAAGGAACATTTTTGTTCCATATTTTTCATATTTTTCTGTTGATACTAATTTAAAAAGTTTTAAAAAATGTTTATTAATTTCCTCTACCGTTCTTTTGAGTTAATAATGTCAAATATTTTTTCATTTTTATATATTGAAAATCTGTAAAGTAGATTTGTCTACCTAAATTATTTAGAAACTAAGATTGTCAAGTATTTAAATATTGAGGGCTAAAACTATTAAAAATATTTTATAAATGTGGACTCCATAGGTCCCTCCATTAAGTCATTAATTTTTCAGTTAGTTGTTTTTAAATTGTTATAAATTGAAATCATAATTACTAAATTTATTGGCCTAAAAGTTTTTGAGAATTAAAATTATCGGACCCTTAAATATTAAGAACTAAAATTATTGAAAACTCTAAAATAAAACTTTAGATCACTAGTATTTAGCCAACGTAATATTTTGTAAAATAGTGCCTAAATAAAACATTATTAGTTAACAAACAGCGTAAGTCGTATATGGCGGGGATGGGTCTCATTTCCATGTGGGAAGGACGATTTGGAATTAATACCATCAAATTGGCGATATTGTAAAATAGTACCTAAATAAATCATTAATCAACCTAAAAGTAACAAACCGCGTATGTCATTTCGACGTAGAAAGTACAATTTGGAATTTAAAATACTGCCACCAAAAACCCACCAAAAAAGTTGAAGACTTTGAGGTTCATGTCTTTAAATTCCCTTTTCCAATTCAAAGACGACTCCATTGATTTGAGGCCACGGGAATCACATTGGAGATAAAATAATTTTCACAAAAGAAAATGGGAAGGCACAACAATGTGAATTACCTTCTCTTTTTTTTTTTTTTTCAAAGATTGATAATGTTATTAACTCTTGAAAGTTAACATTTACAAGCAATGTCCACCATAATTGGACTTTTCTTAGCACTAAGGACGGCTAAGCAAAATGACCACAAGTCAAGATACTACCGTGATCCCACAAAATACAAGACAGCAAAACTGTCATGTTTCACCTTCTATACATCAACCTCTATACACGCCAACCACCGATCCACTAGCTTATCCTAGCTAACTTCGATTTGCTAAAACTCTAATCAAGCGTGCCTCGCCATCTCCACTATTTCCTTCGCCTCCAACCATTGTTGCTTTGGAAAACCCACACATTCCTGCTCTTCCATATCATCCACAGAATGTAGGCTATAAACTCCTCTCTTCGCCTGAGCATAAATCTGCCACCATCGTTGAAAATTGTCCAGTGTCTTTTAGCTTAGCCTAGTCTATATGAGCCAACCTCCAAATGGTTTTAGCCCGAGAATAATTAAACAACAAATGCTCAATCATTTCACCCTCCTCCCCACACAAAGGACATGAAGGCTCAACTGCAGCTCGTTGATCTGATTTGGCATTCAATGGCAAAATATTATGACAATACCGCCATACAAAATGCTTAACTTTTACTGTCACCTTCAGTGTTGCATTCCACATACCATGCTTGCGTTCGTGCACATTACTACATTCAAGTTGTGATCGCATATTGTCTCTCCCGCCGCAAAATATGATATACGGACTGATCGAATACACACCATCACAAGTATGCAGCCTCTATGCCTTGCAAATTATCCTTGCTCCCATTCACCCTTTCCACAACCATGATGCATTTGTCCTCGCTATTGCCGATCGAATCGATCATTAGGGAAATATTTGGCTTTCATCACTCTACTCATCAATAAATTCGGTTATGACATGACTACAAGAGTTGTTTAGCCACAAAGCATCATTGAGCAGTTAAAGATCCACGAAATCCCAATCCTCCTTCTTCCTTTGCCTTAGTAAGCTCTTCCCACCGCTTCCAATGAATTTTGTGTCTTGCATCCTTATGCATACCCCACCAAAAATTCGCCGTAAGATGACAAATCTCCTACAGACTCCCAGAAGTTTAAAACAACTTATCACATATGTTGGTAAAGCATTGAGCACCGATTTAATGAGTATTTCCTTGCGCCAAGCTCAAGAATTGAGTCTTCCAATTTTGGATTCGGTCGCACTTTCTCGAATGATAAAATTAAACACCTCCTTTTTAGCGGCCAATCCTATTGGCAACCCTAGATAATGAGTAATAGATTGTTCCTTCACTTCCCCATCATGTGACAAATCTCACCGTCGCCTGGAAACATTAGGACTAAAAACACCGACAACTTGTCCAAATTGATTGCTTGGCACGAACATTGACTATACTAATGTAGAATACCCAGCAACTCCTTGCCCGACCCACCTCTACCTCACAGAATAGCAATGAATCATTTGTAAAAGAAAATGTGTAATGATCAGCCCATTTCTACTAGCCTGCATTCCTTTATAGTCCCCGTGGTCCCTAGCCCTTGTAATAAGATGAGACAACCCTCTGAAATAATAAGAAACAGAAAAAGCGAGAGGATCCCTTGATGAAGACCTCGAGTTGGCCTAATGTACCCACAGGACTCACCATTAATATTAATGGACAAAGTACGAGTACAAAGACGTTACCTAATCCACATAATCACTCCTCCGCAAACCCCATCTTCCTCATAACCTACTCCAAAAACACCACTCCACCCAATCATAAGCTTTAGCCATATCTAGTTTCATTGCCAAATACCCTTTTCGTCCTTGTCTCATCGAATTCAAAGTATGAATACACTCATGAGCTATAACCACATTGTTAAGAATTTGATGGCTAGGAAGAAATGCGTACTAATTTTGACTAATACACATATTGAGGCACGCCTTAAGTCATTGCCAAGATCTTATACACAATCTTATAAACAACATTACACAAACTAATGGGTCTAAATTGTGATACCGACACAGAGATTGGACCTTAGGAACCAATGTAATCAAAGTATGATTGAGTTGCCTAAGCAATTTCTTACTTTGAAAAACTCCTTCACGGATTGATAATATCAAATTTAACCTCATTCCAATAAGTTTGAAAAAATAAAGGAGTCATACTATCCGGTCTGGGAGCTTTATTAGGATTCATTTGGAACAGGCCGCTTGCACTTCGATTCCTCCACCGGCCGCAACATAACTCGATTCATGGTGGAGTGATAGAATGAGGTAACCTTCCAAAGAAAAAGAGACGAATTGGTTGACTAGAAGTATAGAACTTGTCAAAATACTCCCACTATTTCCTCTTCTAATGCCTCTTAGTGACACACACCCGTCCCTTGATGTGATCAAACTTTCAATACCATTCCTTTTCCTCCTCTAAATGGTAGAAGCATGGAAAAATTTAGAATTGCTATCCCCTTCCATCAGCCATTGATTTCGTGACTTCTGCTGCCAATATCTCTCTTCCTCCTTGTACTCATATCGGAGTTGAGTCATAAGGCCATTCCATATTCTCCAATCCCTACCTCCTCCATCCCTACTCAGTGCTTTCATTTGAGCTTGAAGAGCTTTAATCCTCCTAGCAGAATTATTTCCTAAACTGAAGCTTTACTTCAGTAGCTCTAATCGGCATTCAGCAATGTTAGAGCTTAATATATATTGCTGCGTCTCTCACTTTTCTCTATTCCATGCCCGCACCTGCTTTCTTGCATCCATTTTTAACCCATCTCTTATCAAAAACAAGCGGCCTCAAAGTCCTTGCTGCGTAGGATCCTTTTCCAAAAGAAGGAACGAATGATCCAAACACGCTGGCACAATGAAGAACCCTAGCATTCTAAACCCCAACCTCCACAATGGGGAAGCAAAAAATCAATCCAACCACTCCTCGACAAAGCCCTCCTCAACCCTATTATTACTCCAAGTATATGGATAGCCAACATACCCAAGATCCACCATCCCCATTCTATGTATAAAACCATGAAAAAAGCACACTATGTTCCGTTCTAGCTCTTCCACCCCCTCCTCCCTCTTTTCGCTTGGATGTACAATATCATTAAAATCCTCCCCATAACCCACCAATCCCCAATGTTGCTTCTCATTTTCCAAATAACTCCATTGAAGCGATTTCATCACCACATCCATGCTTGCATACACAAAACAGCCCATTCCATCCTTGCATCACCTCAAGTTTATATTGCATCTGTACACAAAACGAAGTAGTCACTATATTCATAACCAAAACCTGAGGCGCCCAACATACTAACAACCCCCTCTCCCGAGTGCCTACAGTGAACATAACACCACCTATCTCCAAACTTCAATTGCCTAACCACCTTCTCAACAAAAGCATTTTTGTTTAGTTTCCGCTGTAAAAGTACCTCTGGATCTTTGGGATATAATAGACTACCTCAACTGGAAATTGTAAAAGCCGCACTAAAGCCTCGACAATTCCACACCCCAATCTTCATTGAACGCATGGGACCAATGAGGGCTAGTCCCTTCACCCTAAAGTGTTGACTCAACATGGATTTTGAGCCACTTGTTTAGATTTCTTCCAAAGCGGGATCATCATATCCACCAATTGTCAAGGAAGGCCACTCACATTTCTCCCCCACACACGGCAACAAGCACAAAACCTCACTCGAATTAGAACTCAAACGACCATGCAGCCGTCACCACCTAGGCATCTTGGGAGCCCCTAAGGGAAAGACTGTTAGAATATGGCCTGAACTGTTGAGCTTAATTACAGTTTCCTAATTGGTTTATACTACATATTTAATAGTGGAACAAATCTCAACTGTTTATTTGGGTACTTGATGGACATACCATATTAAAGTTAGATTATATAAATTGGTCATCTCTCTGCCCATTAGGGTTACAGATACAGAACACAAAACGTTCTCCATCAAAATGGTTTATGACAGAAAATAGGGTGACGGGAGAGAAACCAATTTTGACAACAGGCAGTGGTGTTTCTCAACCTGTTCTCAAGAATTATGTCTTTCGCATCAGGTACACAATCCTTATGATTTAATAGTTTTTGGTAAATTATTTATTCAAAGATCCTGCCTTTATGTTTATATCATGAAGTTTAAGATTCAACATGTGGTATCAGAGCGGGTTATGAATAAATAATTTATCCATTAATGGTTTTGGCCATAAATCTGCATATTAATTTTGAAAAGAAAAAAAAAATAATTTGCAAGGCCACGCCGTACGGACTAAAGAAATAAAGAAAAAAACGATTGTTTAAAAATTAATTAGTTATGTTTTTTAATTGCTGTTATGATTTCCGGTTGAATTTGATATTTGATTGTTGAGTTCACGCCTTCACTGCCTGTTTTGGTGTTGAATTGTTTTGGAAATCAGAAAAATTGAAAACCAAATTAAAGTTTCCTTCCGTAGGATTGAACTCTGTACGCTTCCATAACTTAGCATCATTCGCTACTAGGCTACTAGTGCATTATGAAAGTCTTTTGGATCCCTTTTATTTATTATGAAACCGATCATGATGGCCTAATGTTCAGCAAAATAAGACACTCGGGAATAATCTTTGTTGATGGGATTCAAACCACATGTTGAGTAAAATTCCAGAATTTTAACCGTCTGCTATAACAATTAATGTTAAGATGATTAAACTTATCTTGATTTATGTGCTGCGATGACAAGAAATAAAATTAGATGACCATATTTTATTGATGTTGAAATTTATGGTAATTTTGTTATTTATGCTGTTTTATTTCTTTTATAGAATATTATGAGAAATTTTTATTTTCTTGTCATATTATGATTTTGGGAATATTAATGTTAAAATTCCCTTGACGCATCGAATCTACACATGATATTAATATAAAAGATTAGTTTGTTAGTCACCAAAGTGGCCAAACTAATTAATTAAAATTTTTATCATGTAGAAATTTATGGTCATTTATTCATATTATGTTAATGCCTATTATTGCAATTATATGAATAAGTGACGTTTATTAGTTGATAGAATTGTAGAATTTACCCAAAGGTAAATTAATTTTCTATGACTAATAAACATTATAGATGATAATCAATTTGCTTGTCAAATATTTTTATGTATCCAAAGATACTATTTTATTTGATGAGGCTTGTTTAATTATTTAATAAAGTTTGCATGGCATTAAATTTATGATAATATATTGTTGAGCTTACCCAAAGGAAGCCTGCAATATATTTTAAATATTTTATGATTTGAATCCGATAATTTATTGAGCATTTATGTATTTGCAACTATTTCCCTCCATTCGCATGTTTCTTCTATTACGGTGTTTATGATTTGAATTTCTCTAAATAGTGCTAACAACTCAATTTTCATTTTAAGTGTTTTGGATCTTGATTTAGCAATATTGGAAGAAAAACTTGCTACTATTACAGACAAAAGCAGTGAGGTTGAGAAATCAAAACATAAAGCATGGGAAAGGTCTAACAGATTATGCCTTAATTTTATGCGAATGACGATTGCTAACAACATTAAGACTGCTATTCCACAAACTGTAAGTGCTAAAGAATTCCTTAAGCTTGTGGAAGAGCACTTTCGTTTTGTTGATAAGTCTCTCGCTAGTACTCTATGGCTGAACTCATGACCATGAAGTATGATGGGTCACGAAGTATGCAGCAACATGTCCTCGAGATGACAAATATTGCTGCAAAATTAAAGACCCTGGGTATGAAGTGATGACTCCTTCTTACTTTCTTAGTACAGTTCATTATGAACTCGTTACCTCATGAATATGGATCTTTTCAAATTAATTACAATACTATTAAAGACAAGTGGGATATTAATGAATTGTCCAGTATGTTAATTCAGGAGGAAACGAGACTAAAGAATGAAGGAGTTCATTCTGTTAACCTTGTGGATCAAGGAGCTAGTAAGATTCATAGGCCAAAAGCTAAGAAATTTAAGAAAAAGTACCTGCTAAAGTGACACAGGCTATTACTAATGATGATAAAAAGGACGAAAGAAAAATAAGTGTCACTTCGAAAAAGTAGAACATTATCGTAAAGATTGTGCGAAACGTAAAGCTTGGTTCGAAAAGAAAGGTATATCTAACCTTTTTGTATGTTCCGAACTAAACTTAACTTAAGTTCCTTCAAATATTTGGTGGCTTGATTCTAGCACTACTACTCATGTTTCCAATTTCAGAAAGGGGTTCTTTACAATCCAAACTATAAACCCAACTACGAGTTTTATATTCATGGGAAACCGTAAGAAGGTCTCAATTGAAGGTATAGGGACTTATGGTTTAGTGTTAGATACTGGTCACCACTTAAATCTAATGCAAACTCTCTATGCACCTTCAATTTCTAGAACTTGGTTTCTGTTTTAAAAACTTGATGAAAGTGGGTTTACTCATAAGTTTGGATATGGTTATTTCAATTTATATAAACATAATTCCATTATTGGTTCTGGAATGCTTATGGATGGTTTGTATAAATTGAAACTTGATGTTAATTTTTTGGAATCTTCATTTTCTGTTTATCATAATGCTGGAATTTGACATAGCATGATGAATAATAATTTCGCTTACTTGTGGCATAAGCGTTTGGGTCATGTATCCAAAGAAAGATTAAAAGATTGGTAAAGAATGAAATTCTTCCGAATTTAGATTTTATCGATCTTGGTATATGTGTGGATGCATTAAGGAAAGCAACCAAACATAGCAAGAAATGAGCCACAAGAAGTACTCAACTCTTTGAAATAATACACACCGATATATGTGGACTTTTGATACTCCATCCATTGGTGAAGAAAAGTACTTTATCACATTTATAGATGATTTTTCACGTTATGGATATATCTATTTGCTTAAAGAAAAATCTCATGTCAGAAATGCCCTTGAGGTGTTTATAAAGAAGGTTGAAAGGCAATTAGATGGAAAAATGAAAATTGTATGGTCCGATAGAGGTGGTGAGTATTATGGAAAATATGATGAATCGAACAATGTCTAAGTCCATTTGCAAAGTTCCTCGAGAAACATGGTATATGTGCACAAGATACTATGCCAGCACACCTCAACAAATGGTGTGGTAGAAAGGCGTAATAGGACATTAATGGATATGGTTAGGAGTATGATGAGTAATTCCTCATTACCCAAAATATTGTGGATGCATGTATTGAAAACCACTGCGTATTTGTTAAATAGGATTCCTAGTAAGGCAGTTTCTAAAACTCCTTTCAAGTTATGGTGGAAGGAAACCTAGTTTGAGACACTTGCATGTATGGGGCTGCCCAAAGAAAAGCACGAGTTTATAATCTACATGAAAAGAAATTTGATTCTTGAACGATTAGTGGTTACTTTATTGGTTACCCAGAGAAATCTAAAGGGTATAGGTTTTATTGTCCAAATCATAGTCTAAGAATTGTTGAAACTACTAATGCCAAATTTATTGTAAATGGGGAAATTAGTGGGGGTACTTAAAACTATATTGTGAATATTAATAAAATAAGAGTTAATATTTCATCACCTATAAATGCTTCAATATACACATCTTCATCAAATATTAACCCAGTGATAAAAGAGCAAAATGATCTTGGGTAATATTTGAATGAAGCAGCACCTCATGAAGAAACTAACGTACAACCAATTGACATTAATGAACCATATGGAATAACTTTGAATAGATTTATAAGGACAAGAAGGTCAGTTATTTCTGATGACTATGTAGTTTATTTGCAAGAGTCAGAATTTGGCAATGGAATTTATGAGGATCCTATTTCGTTTTCATAAGCCATAAAAAGTGATAAGTCTGATAAATGGATTGATGCCATGAAAGATGAGTTAAAATTCAATGGTACAAAATAAAATTTGGGATCTCGTTGATTTGCCAGAATGATCTAAACGAGTCAAATGCAAATGGGTCTTTAAGACCACACGCGACTCGATTAGCAATATTGAACGATATAAAGCTAGACTTGTTGCCAAGAGTTATACTCAAAAGGATAGCATTGATTACAAAGAGACTTTTCACCGTTTCAAAAATGACTCGTTGAGAATAATTATGGCATTAGTGGCTCAATATGATTTAGAGCTACATCAAATGGATATGAAAACTGCTCAATGGAGATCTTGATGAGGAAGTTTATATGGATCAACCGAAAGGTTTTTCTATAGAAGGAAAGGGTCACATGGTGTGTAAACTTAAAAAGTCAATATATGGATTTAAACAAACTTCCGACAATGGTATATTAAATTTAATGATACCGTAACATCTTTTGGTTTTGAAGAAAACACCGTTGATTGGTGTATTTATCAAAAGATTAGTGGGAATAAGTTTGTATTTCTATTTTTATATGTTGATAATATTCTACTTGCTAATGATTTAGGCATGTTGCATTAGACTAAAGAATTTCTCTCTAAGAATTTTGAAATGAAAGATATGGGAGAGGCATCCTTTGTGATAGGAATTTTAATATTCCGAGAAATATCACAAGGACTAGTAGGATTGTCTCAGAAAGAATATATCGAAAGAATTCTTTAGAGATTTAATATGAACAAATGTTCTGTAGGAGTTGTTCCAATACAAAATGATGACAAATTTAGTCTTATGCAATGTCCGAAGAATGATGTGGAACATAAAGAAATAGAATTTATTCCATATGCTTATGTTGTTGGTAGTTTGATATATTTGCAAACATGCACAAGACCCGACATAAGTTTTGCGGTCGAAATGTTGGGAAAATATCAAAATAATCCTGATATGGTCATTGAAAAGTTGCAAAGAAAGTATTAAGATACCTTTAAGGAACAAAGGATTATATGCTCATGTATAGAAGATCTAATCCATTAGAAGTGATTGGATACTCGAATTCAGATTTTTTTGGATGCATTGACAGTAGAAACTCAACGTTTTGTAATTGTTTCTTCTAGCAAAAGGAGCAATTTCATGGAAAAGCGCCAAACAATCTGTTATTGCTTCATCCACTATGGAAGCAGAATTTGTTTTGAGGCTACAATCCATGCATTATGGCTACGGAACTTTATTTCAGGCTTAGGTTGTCGACACCATTACTAAGCCACTGAAAATTTGTTGTGATAATTCATGCAATGCTTTCTTCTCCAAAAAATGATAAGTACTGTAGAGATGTTAAACATATGGAGTTGAAATATTTTGCAAGAAAAGAGGAAGTTCGTAAACAAAGAGTGTGTATTGAACATATTAGGACGAATCTCATGATTACGATCCTTTAACGAAAGGTTTACAACAAAGGCATTTAAGGAACATGTTCAAAGAATGAGTCTTGGTTGTATTGATGATCGCTATGATACACTCTTGAGCTCAATAAAATGTTTCACATATTGGCAAATGTTTTCCTGCTTATTATGATTGTGTACACATAATGTTATTAAACAAGAAATAAATATGTCTATAAGACATTATTGTGGACTTTTATGATATTTATATATTGCTTATGATACGACATGATAAATTGCTAGTGTAGTGGTGTATGGAAGGAGTATGCAATGTTAAAGGGTATGACCGCCATAACTCACATTATGTAATTTATTATGTTGAGGTAAATTATGAAAATAATCAAAAGATTTGTTTTTGTTCACTTAATGTTTACACTATTAAATTAAAGTTGAAGTATCGGGCCAAGTGGGAGAATGTTAGAATTTGACCCGAACTGTTGGGCTTAATTACAGTTTTCTAATTGGTTTATACTACCTATTTAATAGTGGAACAAATCTCAATCATTTATTTGGGTACTGATGGGTGTACCAGATTAAAGTTAGATTATATAAATTGGTCATCCCTCCGCCATTAGGGTTACAGATACGTAACACAAAAGCGTTCTCCATTGAAGCGGTTTGTGAGAAAATAAATTGAAGGGAGAGAAACCAATTTTGACAATAAGCAGTGGTGTTTCTCAACCTGTTCTCAAGAATTATGTCTTCCGCATCAGGTACACAATCCTTATGACTTAATAGTTTGTGATAAATTATTTATTCAAAGATCCTAGCTTTATGTTTACATCATGAAGTTTAAGATTCAACAAAGACAAGATGAGCCAACGGTTGACATGCAAGAGGAAATCCAGAATCATCCAAATCGAGAGAATGAAGTTGCGGGAATTGTGGTCCCATAACACCTCCATTTCGTGATTCAACTTGGGAGAAGAAAGCACCTGAATATCCACATGAGAAGGAGTAGCCACTTGGTTTAGCACTTGATTACTATCACCGCCGCGACATCATCCAATTGCAGAAACTAGAAAAAGCAAGCATCCGATTTTCCACATGCGAATAAGCTGGTCGCCAGCCTCGCATGTCAAGACTGCGAAGGAGCAGGCTTTTGCACACGAATCAGAAGCAAAAATAGTAGACGAGGGAGCTCGACTCCGAACAAAGCACATTTAGCGGAGCGAAGACAAGGGAGCTACTTAGAGGCATTTTAGAAACTCTAGCCAACACATCATCTAAACCTGCCGGAACCAGAGCACTAGGCACTCTCAACAACAATTCATGTAGGCGAAGGACGCAACATCTCTCCTGTGTCCAAGAGAACCATAACCTTCCTCTTTCCCCCGGCTAACTCAGTTGAGCTAAATTTCCAACACCGATTACGGCAAGAAATCCACCTTGCATGAAGCCAACTCCCAATATCTGATATAAAATAAAGATTATGAAATAATTCGTCCTAGGAGTAAAATAAAAGGAAAAGAAAAACATAAACTATAAAAAACAAAAGTTATTAAATTCATTTAAATTTGTTTTAAAACTTTAGAAATCATTACATAATTAAAACAAACCTCAGAGTATATGTTATCTTTCTAAATTAATTTTCCCGTCATTTTACTTATTTGGTTAACCATCATAAAGTGTTAAAAGTTTCTTTAAACTTCAAAATTCATTTAATAGTAGTTTCGCTAAATCTTATAAGAGATATATATAATTTACCTTAAACAAAATCTTTTAACTTTGTAGATTGTAATAACTTTCATGTTAACACATTACGTAGGGAAATCCAGATCTAATCTAGAACAGTGTGAGATTATGGGGAGCACTCCGAAAATCAATTTAGTCATCTAAAACAATTCTAATTTTGAAATTATAAGTTAAGAAATTTTATTTATTCAACCACACCGCTTTGTTTTGCTCTTTTGCTTCCAAAATCTGAGTTGACTTAATTTCCCCACAAACATGAAGGATCAATTTAACAAATTACGATCGACAACAACACAGAATCGATCACCAGAAATAATTTAATTTTAGATTATTGTTTCTGCTCAAAACACTACTCTTATGTTCCAAAATTAGTCATGGAACAAAATCTATATACATAAATAAATGAATGTAAAAATATAATCACATTAATACATAGATGGATACTTGATTTCACTTAGACTCGACTATGGGATGGTTGAACTTTGTTTATTATAATGAAAATTTATAGTGAATTTTTGAATAAGCGATATCATATTTATATAGTAAAATATTTTTAAAAACCATTGTCTAGTACTATTTGGACACCATCTTAGAGGAACCTATTTTGATTTTTTTAACACGATATTTGTATGGTAAACTATTACTTCGTTCTTTGTCTAAAAAATTCACTTTAAGAGTGAAATAGAAGGCCTAACGATGAAATCTTTGGTGAAAATCTGGACTTGAAGAGTTAGGTAAACAATGCCATGCCTGATTCAATTCTTCAAGTTATAGATGCCACCTTGTTAAAGCAAAACCAAGAACATTCCGATGAAACATTGGAGTGTGTATCATTAATTATGGAATTGGCCTTAAATTGTGTTGCAGAATCTCCCAAGGAAAGAAAGACTATAAGTGACATTGTTGCTCTCAAGAAGATAAAAGTCAAATATGTATGCCATGGAAGTAAATAGATTGTTAGTGCACTGCAAGCTTGCTGTCATCCTGAGTTTACAAGAGTGAAGGATTTAGCCAATTTTATTGTTCCAAACAAATCAAGTTTATTTACCATTGCAATGAACGAAAATATTTGTATCATTCAAGCTACATGATGATGGTCATCAAGTTTTTTTTTTTTTTTTTTTATCCAAGATGATAGTTTTATATATTAATCCATGAAGGGAAAAAATGGCCTAACTCACTCTACATCTCTTCTTAATGCTTGAATTAACCATTAGTTGTAATCTGACTTCCATTTAATAAAATTAATTAATTGTAGGTGGTTAAAATTGTATATTAATTAATTACATAAACTAGAATAAGGAGAATTGAGTTTTATTTTGCAGTGAAAATTAATTCGCTACATAATGCTTTGTGGTCCGAATCCAACCATGCATTGCATAAACATGCATGTAGCATTTTTCTTTCTTTTTATTCTTTATTTCTTTCATTTTGATCTCATGATCATCCTTATATATTTATATGTATGTATGTGTGTGTGTTTATTTATTGTGGTTGATCACTAAAACTGATGGTGATCCGTCATTTTCCTAGAGCTGCAAAAGCCAAAGGGGGAGGCAATTCACATTGTTGTGCCTTCCTTCTTCTTTCGTAAAGAACATTATCTCCAATACGATCGTATGGCCTCAAATCTTTGGAGGGTCTTTGGATTGGAAAAGGAAATTGAAGACATGAACCTTAAATTCTTTAAATTCTTCAACTTTTTTTCGTGGAAGAGGAAACGGTCAAGAGAGTTATTAATTCCAAATTGTCCTTTCCACATGGAAATGAGACCCATCGCCAGCCATATATGACATATGCGAGGAAGACCATGTGGGATGTGGGTGAGGTCTATCTCCAATACGATCGTATAGCCTCAAATCTTTGGAGGGTCTTTGGATTGGAAAAGGAAATTAAAGACATGAACCTTAAATTCTTTAAATTCTTCAACTTTTTCCCGGAAGAGGGAAACTGTCAATAGAGTTATTAATTCCAAATTGTTCTTCAACTTTTTTTTCATGTACGAGGAAGGAATGACAAAGTGAGAGTTCAAACTCTTTACCTTTTGACCTGATACATATTTGCCCATGGTTATGTACGCAGTTTGTTACCAAATAAGGTTTTATGTAGGCAGTATTTTACAAAATATTAACATGGCTTCAATATTAATGATGTAAAGTTTTATTTTAGAGTTTTGAGAATTTTAGTTCTTAATATTTGGGGGTCCAATAGTTTTAATTTTAAAAAAATTTTAAATCGATAAATTTAGTACTTATAATTTCAATTTATAATAATTTAAACACAACTAAATGAAAAAATTAATGACTCAATAGTTGGAGGGAGCTTGGGGCCTACATTTATATAATATTTTTAAGATGTTTAATCCTCAATATTTAAATATTTGACATTTTTAATCTCTAAATAATTTAAGCAAGTAAATCTACTTTTTAAATTTTCAATATATAAAAACTAAAAAGTATTGGCAATTCTAACTTAAAAGAACCGGAAGAGGAAATTAATAAACATTTTTAAAATTTTTTAAATTAGTATCAACAGAAAAAAATGAAAATATGGAACAAATTTTTTTATTCATGCTAATTTGAAAAATAAAACAAATATGGGTCACTTTACTTTTCCTATTTTTTTAAGCTAATGATACCATTTTTTTAATTTTCACAAATTTAAATTATATAAATAATTAGTTCATCTAAATTATTTGGGAACTAAAATTTATTATAATTTTAAACATTAATGACTAAAACTGATAAACTTTTAAAAGTGGGACTAAAATTGTCAAAAATAATATATAAATGTGTGCCCATCTGCTTTGACCATTAAGACATTAAATTTTTTCGTTAATTATTCTTAAATTGTTACAAATTAAAAAAAATTACAAGTTGAAACTATTTCAAAAATAAGTCTATTTTAAAATAAAATTTCCTAAAACTATTCATACAAATTTTATGTCTGTAAATATCTATTACCCATATTTAAAAAGTAACAATAAAAATAAAAATTAAAAATAAATTTTTTTAGTACAAAAGAAGTATTACTACAGGCCCCACAGGCAAGTATCAAAGAGGTTAATAAATTGTTACCACATATCATAGGATGCTTTTTCTTGATTTTTGAGTTACAAGAGCAAATGAGTCGTAATTGGAACAAAAGATCAGTAATGAAAAGTGCAAGCTCTGTTGTTCCAAATGGATAATTTTGAGCCACGGATCAAATGTGAGTAACTTTTCGTTGCTATAAGTGTAATGTTGTGGTAGTGTTTTTTTTTTTTTTTTTAAATTTTTGTGTTAGAAGTTGTAATAAAATTTCATGACATTATACGTTTATTTTGTCAATATTTTTTCCCTAATGGTTCACTTAACAAAATTGCACATAAATATTTCATGTGTCAAGAGTAACCATTTTATGCGACAGTATTGTCTATGCAAATTTTCTTTGATTGCATAATTCTTTGGTGCTGCAATTCTATTCGGAAGGCTTCTAAGCTAGGAGCTTTCTCCCTACAGTTTTTTTCTAATTTAATTACTGGGTGTTGGTTGCTAATTGAAAGGATTAATAATTTCCAAAAATAAGTTCTTTTCCATCTGGAGTATACAAAAATCTGAGTGGATTCTCTAACGTGGCGTCGAAATGGTATTAAATAGCAATTATAAGATTCAGGGAAACTACTAAATGAATTTTGAACTTTAAAAAACTATTAACACTCAGGATGGTTAACATTAACTAACCCATTAAGTAAAAAGAGGGAAAAAACCAACTTAGAAAAAAATAACTTATACTATTGAAGTTTGTTTTAATTATGAAATGACTTCTAAGGTTTTAAATTTTTTTAAAGGGTTCATTTGGTGTTTTAGAATTAAAATTAGAATTGAATTGGAATTATAATGACGTAAAATTGAATTTATTACATTAGAATTTCAAATTATTTGAATTCTCTTATTTGGTAAATCATTTGAATCAAGAATCAAGAATCAAGAGAGAATTTATTTATAATTTCAAAAAATTTTAAGATATTAAAAATTACATGAAAACTAAAATTTCAAATACAATTAAAATTTCAAATTATTCCAAACAAAAATTTGCGGTTTTTGAGGTATTCTATCGTTGAGATCCTATGAGCCCACTTTTGATTGAAAATGAGTGCTGTACTTGTGAAATTCATGACGGTGAAAAAACCATCGAAGCATGACTTGAGCCTCTAGGAAATCTTAGCATTCGATTCTTAAACTCAATTGTTTTATGTCCAGAGGTCTCAGAACCAATTATCATCACATCAAGTGATGAAGCACAATGCAGTAAAAACTTCAGCAATTTCATCTCATCTTCCCTGCCATAGAAGAATTTAAGTTTGGTCACTTTAAAACAAGACAAAAAAAATTCGTTGGCAGCAAATCAATTCCCTCGAAATCGTCATCATTGCTGCTTGACCTCCATTGCAGAACAAGAAAAGCACGTGAGCAAATGGCTCTGACAGAAGAAGCAGGAAACAATGTGAAACATGCAAGGAATCATGAAGAGGAAGATGAAAGTGCAAAGACTTACCAAACTAATCGTGAGCAATTCCAGAGCTGGTGCCATCTTGAGTAAGTTCACCAGCGCTTTGCTGCACTTGATTTCGTTGGTAGATTCTGACACTGCCAAGAGTTTGAGGTGGTTAAGCTTCTCCAAGACTGGAAGAGGACTTGGAGGATCTACATTAGCAAGTACCTTGAATGAATCACATTAAGCATCAGTTAACAATCAAAATGAACACAAACTGCAGAGTGACATGCAGCAAAATCCATTCAGAGTTTTAGCTGAGTACCACGATCAGACCACGTGGTTAAGAGAATTTGAGTCCTTACAAGTTGTAAAACTTGTTACATTGTCATCAATCATGAAGGAAAATAGCCCCAAATTGAAAGGTCAGAAGTGTTTCAATATAAGCTTACAACAGCTTAATGCTTTAAAATAACCAAAAGGAAGTCACTAGTCTGTACTGTACCAATTCCAAAGAAGAATATCCAAACCAATATCTGTTGGTTTTGTACTAAAGCCAATTAAATCTAAGATTATAATTTGTTATTTATTGCCAAGTGATTAAGAACCTAAAGGGTCACACACATAAAAAATTTGTTCTTGGATTAAAATGATTAAATAATTATGTGATAATTATGGGGGTCAATTTGTAATATAATTAACCTATAAGATCTTCTATAAGATAAGTTGTGATAAGATAAAATTGTTTTATCTTAATAGAATTAAAATTAGTTTTAATTTTATTAAAAGAACTCTATCACGATAGAATCTCTAATGAGTCATTAGACCGCAATGAGATAGATAGAACTTACCTTTAATAGAAGATGCACACCAAGTTCCAAATAGAGCGCACAGAATTTTGACGTGCAAGGCGAGGGAAAAGTTCTTCTTTTGTTTTGTTAGAGTTCTCTTGAACTTTAAAAATTTTGGGACGCTCATTGAAAGAACTAGCATATTGGCTTGGTGTCAATCAATCCTAGGAGGATCCTAAGAACAAGTTCGTGTGGATACCTTAGAGGTCGGACGTCTGTGCGGCTATGGTTGACAAAACTTCCTTCGACGACACAATTTTCGATACCAAAGCAGGTTTTTATTTATACGTATATTGAAATTGATTCGTGAAAATCATGTTTTAATTCCACTGCCTATAAATTTGTTTATGGCATACATGATTTCCTTACATTGGTATCAGAGCATAGGATTTAATTTGCGTATAAATATAAATCTATGTGAATATAAATTGTTTATATTTACATATATGTATGTGTTATGTTGAATGATTGAGAAAAATTATTTTGTTGAGTGAAAAATTGTTTTTCACTTATAGAACAAGTTGAAAATTTTATTTGAAAATTTTCTGATTTATTGTCGCTTGTCAAAGTTGTTTGTCGAATTCTTAGCCGCTACTTGACATTCATGTTCTAAAAAAAAAATTTATTATTATTATTATTTTTCTTTAAAACAGCCGCAGCACAAAGAAAACAAAAAAAAAAATTTTAAAGCTGTGCGGCTGTAAAGAAAAGTAAAGAAAAAAAATTTTTTCTTTTCAAAAGAGGCGGCGGAGAAGTGAATGGATGATGACGTCATGCTGACGTCATCCCCAGGGCTGATGTCAGATGACATCAGCGTCAGAAGCAGCAAGAAAAAGGTGATGTCATGTGATGACGTCACTGATGATGTCATCAGATGATGTCATCAGATGATGTCTGGATTAAAAAAATATATATATATATTCGGGCCATTGGGCCATTTCAGGATTAGAATTTTTTTTTCTCTAATGGGCCATTGGGCTGCTTTTAAATAAGCGGCTGCTTGGGCTTCTTTTAATTTAATTGGGCCATCAATTTGGATCAGTCCACATTTAGGAATTGGTTTCCTTTTTTAATGTTAGTTTTAATCGGAGTTAGGTAAAATGGTTTGGGTTAAGATTTAAACTTTCTACCAGAAATGACTTTGAGTCATTAATCTTATATGGATCAAACCCGATTAGATTAATCTAAATAAATAAATAAAGAAATTTGGGGCATTTTTCATTATAAAGAGTTTATTTATGTTAAGGCCCTTTAATTTCATTATTTATTTATTATGGCTCAATATTTGAAAATTTTTATGTTAATAAAACTTCTCAATTAATTCAATAATATTTCTAATATGATTAGAAATGTAATGCATACAACATTTATGATGAAATTTGTTTATAATTGTTTAATGTGATTATTCAATTGTTATGTCATATGTGATTTAATATTTGATTAAATGATTAGATTATTTAATTGCATATTGTATGTTTAAATATTTATTACATATGATATATGTAGATGATGAGACCTTAATTTAATCCTCAATTAAATACTAAATCAATTTAAATGCCTTCCATTATTATAGTTTAAAACAATTTTGTTAGGGTAACTTGTTGAGCTAACTCAAGGTTGTCTTACCAAAAATGTGTTTCAAACTATGAGATAAGATCTCTGAATAATGGGTATGATTTAACAAAATTTTGATTTGTTGAGCTAACTCAAGGTCAAAAGTCTTTGAGGCAAGTGTTAGGAGACATATGTGATATGTGTATCAAAAGTTTATAACCTAACTATCTAGGAGTTGCAAATAAGTTGCAATTGGTGATTAATACCTACTCATTAAAATTATTTTTGATTTGTTGAGCTAACTCAAGATTAAAAAATAATTGAGATGGGATTCTAGCCTACTAAGAATTTTGAGAAAATTCTCGAATCAATTTGAGGGATATTGATTTGAATAAAATAGTGGGAGCAAAACCAAGATATTATTAAATCCATATATTTATGTATTTTGGTTTTGTAAATTGCATAAATTTAAATTCTTATTCTATCTTTATTTTCTTGTTGTAGAAAATGAATAACAACATGAACTTGCGTAGCATTTTGTTAGACAATAAACTTACTGGCCCAAACTATTTGGACTGGGTTCAAAACCTAAGAATTGTTCTTAGGAATGAGAAGTTGCTTTATGTCCTTGATGGTCCTTCTCGATGAGCACTGCTGCGATGTTGATCAGCGATGAAATGCATATCGAAGCATTTAGATGATTACGAAAATGCATGTTGTATCATGCTTGCTTCAATGAGTCATGGGTCGCAAAAGCGACATGAGGACATGATCGCTTTACAATGCTTCAACATTTGAAAGCATTATATGATAAAAGGCGAGAAGTGAGCGATATGATACCACGAATGAACTCTTTCATAGCAAGTTGGCGAAGGATCTTGATTTCAACTCATGTATCAAGATGATTGGTCTCATTGAAAAGATGGGTAAACGGGATTTATAATGTATCATGAGTTAAGTGTTGACTTGATACTACAATCCCTTCCTCCCACTTTTCTCGGTTTGTGATGAACTTCAACATGAACAAAGTTGAGACCTCTACTTTGCCGAGTTATTGAACTTGCTTAAGGAAGGCGAGGATACCATGAAGAAAGAAAAGGCTAATGTGTTGCTAATTGAGGGTCCAATAAAAGAAAGCGTAAAGTGGTCTTAAGAAGACCAAGAATAAAGTTGGACCCAAGGCAACACAGAAGCCAAAAGGACAAGAAAGAAAAGGGCACTTGCTTCCATTGTGGAAAAGATGGACATTGGAAGAGAAATTGCAAGGCTTATCTTGAAACCGTGAAGCGGAAGAAACTCTGAAGCTTCTACTGAGGTTTGTTTATGATTGAAATAAACCTTTCTACTTCAAAATCAAATTCTTGGGTATTAGATCTGGGATCGCTCTCATATTTGTAATAATATGCAGAGTCTAAAGATAAGTAGAAATGGCAAAAGGAGAGGTAGACCTACGTGGGCAATGGAGCAAAAGTTGTCGCTTTAGCCGTAGGAACATATAGTCTCTCTCGCTAGTGGATTAATTCTTGATTTGAAAGATTGTTATTTTGTTCCAAGACTCACGAAGAATATTATTTCAATTTCCTATTTAGACAATGATGGTTTTGAAATAAATCAAAAGAATAAGTGTTGTTCTATTTTTGTGAAGGTATTTTTATTGTCTTTGGTTATCAAAATAATGGTCTTTATATATTAGATCGTGAAAATCCAATATTCAACATGAATACAAAGAAACCCAAAATTGATAATTTTAGAAATTCTTATCTCTGGCATTGTAGACTAGGTCATATAAATGAGAAACGCATAACCAAATTACATAATGATGGTTATTTGGGCTCATATGATTATGAATCATATGAAACATGCGAATCTTGTTTACTCGAAAAAATGACTAAAACACCTTTTACTGGAAAAGGTGAAAAATCTACTGAATTATTAGGTCTCATACATACTGATGTGTGTGGACCTATGTCAATTCAAACCAAAGGAGGTTTTTCATACTTCCTAACATTTACTGATGATCATTCAAGATATGGTCATATATACTTATTGAAGTATAAATTTGAAGTCTTTGAAAAGTTCAAAGAATATAAGTGTGAAGTAGAAAAACAACTTGGGAAGAGTATTAAAATACTTCGATCAGATCGAGGTGGAGAATATCTAAACCAAGAATTTCAAAATTATTTAAAAGAGAATGGGATTCTTTCACAATGGACTCCTCCATATACACCACAATTGAATGGTGTATCTGAAAGGAGAAATCGAACATTATTAGATATTGTTCGATCCATGATGAGTCATGCAACTCTCCCTAAATCGTTTTGGGGTTATGCTCTAAATACTGCCTCCTACCTATTAAATCATGTTCCATCTAAAGCTGTTGATACTACCCCATATGAGATATGGTATGGGAAAAAGCCAAATCTTAAACATTTAAGAATTTGGGGATGTCCTGCATTTGTTAAAAAGGTAGAATCAGACAAGCTCGATCCAAAATCTGTAAAATGCTATTTTGTGGGATATCCAAAAGAAACTTTTGGGTATCAATTTTATAACTCCATTGAACAAAAGGTGTTTGTTTCAAAACACGCCATATTTCTAGAAAAAGAGTTTATTCTAGAAAAGGCAAAAGAGAGCAATATAGAACTTGAAGAAGTTCTAGAAACACAAATTAGCAAAGATAGGAACATGGAACAAGAGCTTGAACCTCATAATGATTTGGTAGAAATCGAAGCTCAAGATACACAAGCTGTACGTAGGTCAATTATGACACGTCATGCACCTAGTAGGTATGATGATGTGTTTATTATTGATAATGATGAACCTACTACTTACAAGGAAGCCTTATCTGATAAGGACTCTGAGAAGTGGCTTCAAGCCATGAAATCTGAAATGGATTCCATGTATGACAATAAGGTATGGACCTTAGTCGATCCACTGAAGGATAAAACCCATAGGGTGCAAATCGGGTTTTCAAAAGGAAAACCGACATGGATGGTAATGTGACTACTTATAAAGATCGATTGGTTGCATAAGGTTACACAAAAACATGGTATTGACTATGATGAAACCTTTTCACGATTGCTATCTTGAAATCCATTAGAATTTTACTTGCTATAGCTGCATACTATGATTATGAAATCTGGCAAATGGATGTTAAGACAGCTTTTCTTAACGGTTATTTGCAAGAAGAGGTGTATATGATACAACCTGAGGGCTTTGTATCCAAAGACCATAATAAAGTATGTAAGCTACAAAAGTCTATTTATGGACTTAAGAAAGCTTCAAGGAGTTGGAATATTCGTTTTAATGATACAATCAAAAGGTTTGGTTTTATCAAAAATGAAGATGAACCTTGTGTATACAAAAGGATTAGTAAGTGCTGTAGTTTTCCTCATATTATATGTGGATGACATATTATTGGTGGGAAACGACATACCTTCTCTACAATCAGTTAAGGTATGGTTGTCCAAAAACTTCTCAATGAAAGATTTGGGTGAAGCAACTTATATTTTGGGAATAAAGATCTATCGTGATAGATCCAATAAGTTGCTTGGTCTTTCACAGTCAACATACATAGATAAAATGCTAAAAAGGTTTAGCATGGATCAATCTAAGAGAGGTTATGTTCCCATGTCTCATGGGATTTACCTTTCTAAAGATATGTGTCCAAAAACTGATGTTGAAAAACATAGTATGCAAAATGTTCCTTATGCTTCTGCTGTAGGATGGATTATGTATGCTATGTTATGTACAAGACCAGATGTCTCTCATACTCTAGGTGATACGAGCAGATATCAGGCTAATCCCGGTGATGGTCACTGGAAAGCTGTTAAGAATATCCTTAAGTATTTAAGAAGAACTAGGGATTTATTCTTGATATATGGAGAGACAGAGCTTCAAGTACGTGGGTTCACTGATGCTAGCTTTCAATCTGATAAAGATGATAGCAAGTCTCAGTCTGGGTACATTTTTACCATCAATGGTGGTGCTGTAAGTTGGAAAAGTTCCAAACAAGAAACTACTGCAGATTCTAGGACAGAAGCCAAATATATTGTCGCCTGGAAGGCGCTAAAGAGGCTGTTTGGATCAAAAAGTTCATTTCTGAACTTGAAGTGGTTCCTTCAATAGCCGATCCAATACCTTTGTATTGTGATAATAATGGGGCTATTGCTCAAGCCAAGGAAACTAGGTCTCATCAACGATCCAAACATGTACTTAGGCGCTATCATTTGATTAGAGAAATCATTGGTAGAAATGAAGTAAAGATAGAAAAGATTCCTACAGATGAAAATATAGCATCCATTGACTAAGCCTTTATCTCAAAAGAAACATGATTGTCATGTGACTTCATTTGGTTTAAAATACATGAATGATTGGTTTTAGTAAGAGATTTGTTATGTAAGTATTTTGATATTTTATGCAATAAAGATATATGGTGTTTTATCATCTTGTATTATATATATTTATATATTGATGATAAAGTCCTTAGAATAATACTTATTATTGTTAAATATCCTAATCATAGTATTAACAAAATTAAGGGCGTTGTTAATATGGATAGATTAGCATATATAGTGATATATGAATGAATTGTTGGAGAATAATTCATTGGATTGATCCGCTAGAGATTCCATGAGGTTAACTATTTGAGTGCCAATGGTATAATCTCTACGTGATGAGTGTAAGTAATCCTCACTTGAGATCATAAGAGTATCTATAGTGTGGATTGTTATACTTTAACCCTATGAGTCCATAATCAGAACTAGTTGTGTGTGCCATAGAAGTTGGGTATAACATGAAACGTTGATAGATGATTTATGATCAATAAAGGATTCACCACTTCTAATAGTAAGAAGAGTATATCCCACAAATGGCCACTTGTTGAAATATCAACTCAAAATGTTTGCAAACGAGTAAATAAATTTGGAAGAGTTCTAAATTTATTTTAAAGGAGTTGAATTTCGGGAATAAGAAATTTAATAATTAGTACATTAAGAGTTGGCGCTTATACCTTACTCTTGTACTAATTAGGGATATAGTATGGTGAAAGGATATTAATTACATGGATTTTGGTTCATGGAAAGGTGAAGTCAACCACTTGACTTTTCTTAACTCTTGGGTCGTCATGATGCCTGGCTAGAGGCCAATCTTGATCTATAAATACAAGCTCATTAATTATTGAATTAATGATAAATTAAAGTTGTTTAATTTATTTGATCTTAGAATAGTCTTGACTAAATTGACTTTAGTCCAAGTGGGAGTTTGTTGGTTTTGTACTAAAGCCAATTAAATCTAAGATTATAATTTGTTATTTATTGCCAAGTGATTAAGAACCTAAAGGGTCACACACAAAGAATTTGTTCTTGGATTAAAATGATTAAATAATTATGTGATAATTATGGGGGTTAATTTGTAATATAATTAACCTATAAGATCTCCTATAAGATAAGTTGTGATAAGATAAAATTGTTTTATCTTAATAGAATTAAAATTAGTTTTAATTTTATTAAAAGAATTCTATCAAGATAGAATCTCTAATGAGTCTGTTAGACTGTCTAACAGATAGATAGAACTTACCTTTTAATAGGAGACAGACACCAAGTTCCAAATAGAGCGTATGTACAGAATTTTGACGTGCAAGACAGAGGGAAAAGTTCCTTTTGTTTTGTTAGAGTTCTGTTGAACTCTAAAAATTTTCTGACGCTCATTGAAGGAACTAGCGTATTGGCTTGGTGTCAATCAAGAACAAGTTCGTGTGGATACCTTAGAGGCCGGACGTCTGTGCGGCTGTGGTTGACAAAACTTCCTTCGACGACACAATTTTCAGTCATCAAAACAGGTTTTTATTTATACGTATATTGAAATTGATCCTGGTGAAAATCATGTTTTAATTCCGCTGCCTATAAATTTATTTATGGCATACATGATTTCCTAACAATATCAACCTTGAAGATTTTCCTATTCATATTTTGCCTTTTATGACAAGAAAAGAAGCGTTTAAAAAATATAACCCACGGCTAAGAATTGATCCACCAAAAATACAGAAAAAAAATTATTTACATACACGAGTCTTACTGTAGAATATACACCTGGGGCTTCTAGTAGCATTAATAAGATTCAAAATAAAGACTGAAGCAAACAATGCCCTGGATACTTGGTCCTAATATCAGTAAAGGAGCATTTTTGGGTAGAAAAAGAAAAAAGGCAAAACTCAAAAGCCAAGTTCAAAAAGCAAGCATAGAAAGATTGTTGTTCTCCAAGTGCTATTCAGTAGAAAGTATGAGCAGAATTTTGGACACAAACTAGCTGAGTACCTTCCCAATGACAACAGATAATTAATATGGACAGAGCTAAGTTGTACATGTTGCCTCTAAGAATGACCACATGTGAAAAGTAATTCACAAAAGCAAAGAAAACTGTAGAATAAAGGCTTAGAAATATCAACAGGGAGACTGAGCTAACTGTTGCGGATGCATGGTCCATTTGTTAATGTTGTGGGCAAATACATAACCACTAGTTATCCTCTACTTACACAACAATCAAGAGATCAAGAGAAGATTAATGGAGCAGAACACTCAAAAACAAGACAGGGTAAAAGGTGCTTCTATGCAACAACAATTGAGGCTCTAATAATTAAGCAGAACTTCTACATTTCCACCCCATTGCTGCTCCGGTAACTCACAGTTCAAAGTGGCTTTTGACTTTTCTTGTAACTCGTGAAGGGTGTCATCATCATTTCTCATTTCCAACTGCAGAGCCCTCTTCTCCATTTCATGATAAAAGTATGGAATGGAAGGGAAAGAAAAAAAACAAACACATCACCACTAAGTTTTGTGAGACTTTCTCAGATTCTCTAGATATATGAAGCTTTTCGCGGAGGTTTGTTAAATTTTTCATTGGGAGACAAAATAATGTAGCCTGAAAAAAGGTGGTTTCTCGTGTCTACCCAGCAATGATTACTGTAATGTGGCAAGCAAGAACCATTTCACCTTAACCAGAATGGTAATCTAGATGTTAGAAGAAACATATTGCATTAACCAAAACCTTAGCTACAATTGGTTACATTGCACCATGAGCATACCATTGTGTACAATTTTTTGCACTAATTGTCATATTTGCTTTAGAATATGGAAGGAAGGATTGGTATCAAAACATACGATGTATATAGCTACGGATTCCTCCTAATGGAAGTGTTTACAAGAAGAAGGCCTAACGATGAATCTTTGGTGAAAGTCTGGACTTGAAGAGTTGGTAAATAATGCCATGTCTGATTCAATTCTTAAAGTTATAGATGATACCCTGTTAAAGCCTAACCAAGGACATTCCAATGAAACATTGGAGTGTCTATGGTTAATCATGGAATTGGCCTTGAGGTGTGTTCCAGAATCTCAAGGATAGACTCACTATAAGTGAGGTTTGTTGTTGCTCTCAAGAAGATAAAAATCAGATATGTATGTCATGGAAGTAAATAGATTGTTATTGAATATTCTGTCATCGTGAGTTTACAAGAGTGAGGGATTTTACCAATTTTATTGTTCCAAACAAATAACGTTTATGTTACCATTGATATGGAGGAAAATATTTGTATCGTTCTAGTTAGGTCAGGATGGTCATCGAGTTTTTTTTTTTTTCCTTTAATCCAAAATTTAAATTTTATATAATAATCCAAGAAGGAAAATAAAATGGCTTAAGTCATTCTAGATCTCTCCTTAATCCTTGAATTTACCATTAGTTGTAATCTGACTTCCATTTCATAAAATTAATTGTCAATCGTTTCCCCATTTTGCTACCCTTTATTATTATCATTCTATTCAATTAAATAAATCACGTATTTCGTTGCATGCATAGGTGTGGTTAAAGTTGTCTATTAATTAATTACATGAACAAGAATGAGGAGAATCCAGTTTTATTTTGCAGTGAGAGCTAATTAGCTACATAATGCTTTCGGGTCCGAATCCAACCATGCATTGCATAAACAAGCATGGCAAGTAGTAGTACTATCTTCTGTATGTGGCTATGTACTCCTTCCGTCTGTTATTAAATTGGAATGCATTTGGCTGTACCTAAAAAGGAGGAGAAAGGAGGCAGTATAATGCGATTACTTATTAATTTCTTGATCTTATGGGAATATAATGTAAAGAAAATCGGTCCTTCACACTCACAGTTGGTTGGGAAATTAAAGATTTAAAACAACACTACTTGCTCCATGACTCCATCTACACTATTATCTTATTTCATCCTACTAGACAAAGCAGTTAAAAGTCCATTCTTACGATGCACATACATACACATATTTAGTGGCCTAGTTGGAACACAAAGTTTAATTGCCTTCCTTCATATTCATTGAATTGAATAAAATTATGATGTTACGCTCTATCTGTATCTGTCTAAATATCTTTCTTTCTTTTGGAATTGCAATATTAATTAACCAGTAATTAAGATGAATTATTAATTAAACGAGGCAGCCCGCCACTGTTGACCCAGCGGTCCAGTACTAGTATTGTTGTGCCTTCCTTCTTCTTTCCTCAACAACATTATCTCCAATATGAATCGTATGGCCTCAAATCAATGGAGTCGTCTTTTAATTGGAAAAGGAAATTGAAGACATAAACCTCAAAGTTTTCAACTTGTTTTTGTGGAAGAGGGAAACGGTCAAGAGAGGTATTAATTCCAAATCTTCCTTCTCACATGGAAATGAGACACATCACCGGCACATATGACATACGCGGTTTGTTAGCGAATAATATTTTTAGGCAGTTTTTACACAAATATTAACATGTGCTCAATATTAATGATGTAAAGTTTTATTTTTAGAGTTTTTGAGAATTTTAGTTCTTAATATTTGGGGTTCAAAAGTTTTAATTTCTAAAACTTTTGGTCGACAAATTTTGCACTTATAATTTCAATTTGTAACAGTTTAAGACAACTAATTAAAAAAGTAATGATTTAACCGTTGGAGGAACTATAAAGTCCACCTTTATATAATATTTCTAATAGTTTTAATTCTCAATATTTATATATTTGACATCTTTAGTTCTAAATAATCTAGTCAGAGAAATCTACTTTATAGATTTTTTATATATAAGAACTAAAAATATTGAAATTATTAACTTAAAAGAATGGGAAGAGGAAATTTGTAAACATTTGTTTTTTATTTTTTAAATTAGTATCATAAGAAAAAAAATGAAAAATATGGAGCAAAAAATGTTCCTTTTTTTAATTCATGCTAATTTGAAAAATAAAACAAATATGGGTCACTTTACTCTTCCTATTTTTTTTTAAGCTAATGATACCATCTTTTAAATTTTTACAAATTTAAAATATATAAGTAGACTATTTCACCTAAATAATTTGGGGACTGAAATTATCATACTTTTAAACATTAAGGACTAAATGTTAAACTTTTAATTATAGGACTAAAATTTTCAAAAGCACTATATAAATGTGAAGTCATTAACTTTTTCAATTACTCGTTCTTAAATTGTTACAAATTGAAATACTTTTTTACAAGTTAAAACTATTTCAAAAAATATGTCTACTTTAAAATAAAATTTTTCTAAAACTATTCATACAAATTTTACGTATGTGAATATCTATGACCTATTTTTAAAAAGTAACAATAAAAATAAAAATTATAAAATATATTTTTTAGTACAAAAGAAGTAGTACTATAGTCCCCCCCAGGCTACATAACCCGTCAACGCCCGCCCTAACCGTGCTGCTTGTGGCAAGTTTTTCCAGTCTACTCATCCGCAAATCTTGGCATTAAAAGTGTTACATTTCCTTTAAATTTCCATGCTGTGAAGAAACCTTAACCACATTCATATATACCCTGCATTTTCAGATTCATATACTAAGATCTATCTTGAAATGGATGGACTGTGCCTTGCATTTCTTTTGGTACAATGGCTAATTATGAGTTGTTGCATGGCCACGAAACCACCAAACATTGCCACTGATCAATCTGCCCTTCTGGCCTGAAAACCCACATCACCTCGACCTCACCAAATCTTGTCCCGTAACTGGTCTTCTGTTGCTTCATCCTCCTCTGTCTGCGATCGATTGGAGTCCAGTGTGGCCCTCGCCACCGCAGAGTGACTGCTTTGAATATTTCAGGCATGGCTCTTACCGCACCATTCCTCCACATTTGGGTAACCTATCCTTCCTTGTTTCTCTTAACATGGCAAGCAACTATTTCCATGGAAATCTGCCTCAAGAGTTGTCACGATTACGTAGAATAAGGTTCATCATATTAGGCTCCAACAACTTCACTCAACGAGTTCCTACGTGGTTTGGACCACAGCTTCAAGTCTTAGCTTTATCTCAAAACGCATTTAGTGGTCCTATTCCTTCTTCCATCTCTAACCTGTCGAAATTAGAATATCTGGATTTTCATGGTAATTTCCTCACGGAAAGATCCTGACAAGATTGCTTTTTCATACAATAACTTGACAGAAGTCTTCCACTTGATATTTGTCACAAGCTTCCAAGTCCGAAAGAGATTAATCTTTCTGTCAATCAGTTAGATGGCCAAATCCCATCAAGTTTATTTCGTTGTTCACAGCTTCAGATACTGTCATTGTCATATAACAATTTCAGTGGATTCATTCCAAAAGAACTAAGCAACTTGGAGATGCTAGAGGTATTATTCCTTGGAGGGAACAATTTACAAGGTATAGCCTCAGATTCTAACCTTTAATCTTTTGCATGAAGGTTAACTTGCTCAAACAATGGCAAGTCGAAAAGTCATTTTCTTGTTGCTACTTGCTAGTAAATGTAGCATGAAATCATTATTATTACTATGGTCATTTATTTATAATTCTTGGACTTGTACTGGAATTAGGAGTATATAATTCAAAGAATCATTCCACCCTAAAAAGAACGGAAAAAAGGAAAACAAAAAACACTCTTGTCCTCTGTGTCATGGTAGTACATGGTCTTTGCTAAATATTTAGGTGGGAAAAGATTTTCAAATTACTAACAATTCTTCTGTAAAATTGGAAGGTGTGATTCCGCGGAAGATTGGCAATCTTCGTAACCTCAAGGTGTTTGGTTTAGAACGGAACAGCATTTCAGGTTCCCTACCAAAAGAAATTGGGAATTTGACTAAGCTCACTGTTCTTTATTTTCACACTAATTTCTTGACAGGTTAGTTTCCTTTGGTTCGTTGGGAATTTGATTTTAATTAAAAAATAACCTGTTTGCTTCATTTAGTTCATTTGGAAAAATAATCTGTTTGTTGTGTTTGTTTTAATTTTTCTTTTTTTGGAAAAGTAATCAAATTTCTAAAAATAAGAAAAGTAAGTGCAACAATTAAGAATTCTCAATACTTACTAAAAGTTGTCATTTTTATGACTTTTCTTTGAATTTTAGTTTAAATAAACATATTTCTAACTTTTAATATTATTTAGCTACTTTTTCTCTTTTAACTTTTATATGTCTTTTACTTTTTCAGTATTACTCGACAATATTCTATTTTAATTATTGTCAATTTTAATTTTATTTTTAAAAATTTTTAAAGTTGAGAAGTTTTTATATTAAAATTCATAATTTATTAAAATTGAAATTATGTATTTTTTTATTTTCTCCTTAAAGTTTTGAATTGTGCTCTGATTTCATCTTAAATGGGGTATATATATATATATATATATATATATATATGTTTTCTTTTGCTACAATTTTGCTATTAAATTATTAACATCATTGTTGTTACCTTTTTAGTGAAAATATATGTTTATGTGTACCTTTGTTATTGAAACCAACTTCTTTTATGTATTTGTAATTTATTAATCTATATAAAATAGTAAAACATGAATAATACTAACTTTTCCAAAAAGAAATTTATTCTATCCGGTATTTATAATCCCCACAATGAAATTTCTAAAATTTTAATTTCTTAAAAATTATTTAATTTTTCATAATTAAAATTTTAAAAATGTTATTATTACATAACTTTTCCATTTTAACCATGAGTTGCAATTCCATATATTTAGACATATCAAATGTCCATCTTAATTTCAAAATTTCAAGCCTCTTCCTCGCCTCCCCTCTCAACCCCAAATGCTCACTTTTCTAAATGCTGAGAACTTGCATTAACATACTAGCATATCACAACTTATAGGTGTAATACCAGAAGAGATCTCCAACCTTCACAAATTGGAGCAACTTTATTTTCATTTCAATGACTTAAAGGGGTCCATACCAATGGGGATCTTCAACATTTCAACATTGAGGGAGGTTTCATTATCGTTCAATCACCTCACTGGTTGTTTGCCATCAAACATTGGACATCAATTGCCTAATTTAGAAATATTTCTTCTTAACAACAATAAAATTAGTGGGGTTATACCAGTTTCAATTACAAATTGCTCTAAACTGACAGTTCTCTCTCTTTCATCAAACCAATTTAGTGGCTCAATTCCGAAATCCCTTGGGAACCTTGAACTTCTAGAAAGCTATATCTTCCTCCAACCATTTGACAAATGATCCAACATCATTTGAGTTGGATTTCCTCATTTCGTTAACAAAGTGCAAGTCTTTGGAGACCATAGATCTAGGAGATAATCCACTCAATGGGATTCTCCAATTCTATTGGAAATCTGTCTACTTCCTTTCAATATTTTGTAGCAGATGACTACAATTAGAGGCCCTATACCAAGTGAAATTAGCAACCTAAGCAGTCTAATAATGCTTTCTCTAAGAGATAATCTGTTGACTAGAGCTATTCCAAGAACAATCCAGGACTTAAAAAACCTTCAAGTATTGTCTCTTAGCGAACAAACTCTGGGAACTCTGGATACATTTTGCAACATGCAAAGACTAGCCGAGTTGTATCTAAGCCAGTACCAAGTTTCGGGGCCAATTCCAGATTGTTTTGGCAATATGACTTCTCTGAGAGGTGTTCAGTTACGTTACAACTTATTGACATCTAGTATTCCCATGAACTTGTGGAAACTCAATGATCTCTTGGTGCTTGTCCTTGCCTCAAACTCCTTAAATGGATCATTGCCTGTTGAGATTGGAAATTTGAAGGCTGCAATATCAATAGACTTTTCCATGAATAAAATATCGAGGATCATTCCCAGACATTGGGTGATTTACAGAACTTGCAAAACCTTTCTTTAGCAAACAACCAACTACAGGGATCCATACCAGAATCATTTGGGAAAATGGTAAGCTTAACATCCCTAGACTTATCGCATAACAATCTCTCAGGGTTCATTCCCAAGTCATTGGAGAAGCTCCAATCTCTGAAATTGTTTGACGTTTCTTCTAATCATTTAAAGGGTGAAATTCCTTCTAGGGGTCCTTTCAGAAACTTCACAAGTGAATCCTTCACTTCCAATGATGCATTGTGTGGAGATCCAAAATTCCATGTCCCGCAATGCCAAACTAATCAAAAGCATAGATTAAGAGTGAAAGGGGTGCTTCTACTCACATTGATCCCACTAGTGATGGCTCTTTTGTTTGTCCTCTCTTTAGCATTTGTTTTTTTGAGATATCATCGAAGAAAAAGTGAGTTTTCAAGAGCAACAGAGGTGTCAACTGTACCAACAAGAGAAAGAATTTCTTATTATGAACTTCTACAAGCAACAAATGGGTACAACGAGAGCAACCTTCTTGGCTCAGGTAGTTTTGGATCAGTTTATAAAGGCATTCTTAATGATGGAAAGTCTGTGGCTATCAAAGTTTTTAATTTACAACTTGAAGGTTCGCTCAAGAGTTTTGATATAGAATGTGAAGGGTTCTGTAACCTCCGTCATCAAAATCTTGTGAAAGTCATCAGTAGTTGTTCCAACCAAGATTTTAAAGCTTTGGTGCTGGAATACATGCCCAACGGGAGCCTTGACAAATGGCTGCACTCTAACCATCATTTCTTGAATATGTTGCAAAGATTGAACATGATGATCGACGTTGCATGCGCTTTGCAATATCTACACCAAGAATATTCAACTCCTGTGATTCATTGTGATTTGAAGCCTAGTAACATCCTTATTGACGAAAACATGGTTGCCCACGTGAGTGATTTTGGAATTGCTAAGTTTCTGGGGAAGGATGAAAGCTCTGTATTAACCAGAACCCTTGGCACAATTGGTTACATTGCACCAGGTAATCTTGATTATGTGTTTCTTCTTTTCTTTCATTTCAGAATTTATCATCTTATATAATTTTTTGGACTGATGGCAATATTTGTTGTAGAATACGGAAGGGAAGGATTGGCATCAAAAGCATGCGATATCTATAGCTATGGAATCATCCTAATGGAAGTCTTTACAGGAAGAAAGCCCAATGATGAAATTTTTGATGAAAATCGAGCTTCAAGAGTTGGGCAAATGATTCCATGCTTGATTCAATTCTTCAAGTCATAGATACTAGCTTGTTAAATCCAAATGAAGAACATTCCGATAAAGCGTTAGAGTGTCTATCATCAATCATGGAATTGGCCTTGAATTGTGTCCTAGAATCTCCAAAGGAAAGGCTTGTTATAAGTGATGTTGTTGATGCTCTCAAGAAGATCGAACTTAGATATGCTGAATATCACAGAAGTTAATAAATTGTTCCAAATTTATAATTTTGAGCCACGAAGAAAATATTTGTATCATGTGAGTAACTTTCCATTGCTATATGTGTAATGTTGTGTTAAAAGGGGTAATAAAATTTCATGACATTATACCTTTATGTTGTCAATATTTTTTTCCCAAATTATTTACTTAACAAAAATTGCACATAAATATTTCATGTGTCAAAAGTAACCATTTTATGTGATAGTATTGTCCATACAAATTTTCTTTCATTGCATAATTCTTTGGTGCTACAATTCTGTTAGCAAGGCTTCAAAGGAGATGCGAGCTACAAATTCTCTCCTTGCAGTTCTTTTCTAATTTAATTGTTGGGTGTTGGCTGCTAATTGTTGGTATTAATGTATTAATAATTTCTAAAGATAAGTTCTTTTTCACCTCAAGTGCACAAAAATATGATTAGATTCCTCTAAGGTAAGGTAAAAATGGTATTAAATAGCAAACAATTATTTTTTATTTCTTTTGTCCCAAAAAAAGGGATTCACTTTTAATTTGATATAATTTTTTAAAATGATAAGATACAACATACTTAATGCACAATTAAACATATAATTTTATATTTTTATCTTTACTTTTTTAATTTGGTTTATACAACATTATCATTAATAAGGATAATACAAGAATTTTACTTTCAAAATATACTTTTTTTTGGAACAAAGAATCTTTTTCATATTTGACTTTTATGGGACAGAGGAAATAATATTTTACCATATGAATGTCACGTTAATTATTTTAAAAAATTCTAAAAAACCAAAGTGGATTCCTTTAACGTGTCATCCGAATTGTACTAAATAGCAGTTATTTTTAATATTTTATCATGTGTATACCAGGTTAATTACTCAAAAAATCACTATAAATTTCTATTATAATAGCTGAGTTCTATAAATTTCTATTATAATAGCCGAGTTCAAACATCCCATAATCATAGTCTAAGTAAAATCAAGTATCCATCTATGTATTAATGTGATTATATTTTTACATTCATTTATTTCTGTATATAGATTTTGTTCCATGACTAATTTAGAAGATTGGAGTAGTTTTTTCAATGAGAACCATTAACCTAAAATTATATTATCTCTAGTACTAGATTCTGTGTAGCTGTGGTTCGTAATCCATTACATTAATCGTTGATGTTTGGAGTGAAGTTGAGTCCATTCAAATTTGGAAGCAAAAGAATGAAACGAAGAGGTGCGGCCGAATAAATAAAATTTCATCAACTCATAATTTCAAAATTAGAATTGTTTTAGATGGTGGGATTGATTTTCGGTCTTGCTCACCATAATTTCAGTTGGTAATATATTTAACATGGCAATTTTTACACTCTACTAAGTTAAAAACATTTTGTTTAACGTAAATCATATATATATATATATATATATATATATATATATATATAAGAGAGGGTGGTGGTTACCTTTTGTCATCCGGTTTTTCTCAAGTTCTAGGTTACTCTATTCTACATTTAAAAATCCTTGTAGATTAATTTTATTTATTTTTAGACTATTTATTTTAAATCTTATTTGAATTTATTCTATAAAAATATGATTTTATTATTTTAAGTAAAAATATTATTTTTTATTATTTAACTTTTAATCACAAATGCAATTGATAGTTTAATTTTGAAAATAATATATAAATATTATGACCTACATACAATGGCATATTTCTCTTATAAGTATTTTTTTAAAAAAAAGATGAAATTTAAAAATAAAAATTTAGTAAAATTTAAAGAATGCCGAAGGATAACATAGATTTTATTATTTTTTAAAATAGTGAATGTAGTTCCCCATTTGATTATGGATGAATTTTATGGTTTTTCTCAACCAAATCCAATCAAATCAAGATGAGAAGCCATTTTCCATTTATAACAAACGGTTATCTGTTAAGCAGAGGAAAGCTTATTTAAAAAGCGTAAAGATTGGTTCCTGTTCTAGCAATAATGGAATTTTATCTTTTGTATTAAAATTTTTAACAAAAATTTTGATAATTTTATTTAATTTTCGTCTTTAATTTTCGTATTTTTTGTGTTTTTAGAGTTAATACCATTTAACTTCTTCGAAATTTTGTAATATATCAACCAACCCTCTTAGGGCTTTTTCGTCTTTTGCCAACTATATTTAAGTTGACTATTAGTCAAGGGGTTGGTTGATATTTTCAAAACCACACGCCGTGGGGAGGGGGTGTAAAGCGGCAAGGTGATTGATATATTACAAAATCTTGAAAGAGGTAAATGATATTATCATTAATTCCAAATTGTCCACCCACATGAAAATGATACCCATGTCCCGCCATATATCACTTGCGTGGTTTGTTGCCCAATAATGCTTTATTTAGGCACTATTTACAAAATATTAACATGGGGACAATATTAATGATGTAAAGTTTTATTTTAGATTTTGACAATTTTAATTCTTAATATTTAGGGTTCGATAATTTTAATTCTTAAACTTTTAGGTTAACAAATTTAGTATTTATAATTTTAATTTATAACAATTTAAAAATTCACCAAAAATTAATGACTCAATGGTTGGAGAGAGATATGAAGTCCACATTTATATAATATTTTAATATTTTTAGTTCTTAATATTTAAATATTTGACATTTTAGTCTTTAAATAATTTAGATGGACAAATCTAATTTTTAGATTTTCAATATATAAAAGTTAAAATTTTTTGACATTATTAATGGAAACTAATGGGAGGAGGAAATTAATAAACATTTGTTTTTAATTTTTTAAAAATTAGTATCAATCAAAAATGAAAAATATGGAACCAAAAATGTTCCATTTTTTTATTCATGCTAATTTGAAAAATAAAACAAATATGGGTCACTTTACTCTTCCAATTTTTTTTAAGCTAATGACATCATTTTTTAAATTTTACAAATTTAAATTATGTAACTAGATTAGTTTACCTAAATTATTTGGGAACTAAACTTATCATATTTTCAAATATAAGTACTAAAACTGTTAAACTTTTAAACATGGGAATTAAAATTGTCAAAAATATTATATAAATATAGGCCCATCTGCTCTTATCATTAGTTATTAACTTTGTAATTAGTTGTTTTTAAATTGTTATAAATAAAAAAACTTTTTTACATATTGAAAGTATTTCAAAAAATAAGTCTATTTTAAAATAAAATTTTCTCAAACTATTCTTACAAATTTTATGTAAGAAATATCTATGATCCATATTTAAAAAGCAATGATAAAAATAAAAATAAAAATATATATGTATATTTTTGTACAAAGATGTACTACTACAGCCCTCTACAGGCTACATGGGCAAGTCAAGTAGTCAACCCGTCAACGCCTGCCCCAACTTTCCTATTTGTGACAATTCATTCGAGTCTACTGACTCTATTCTTTATCCAATAATAATGAATTTTCATGCGCAAAAGGCGAAAGCAGCAGCCATAACGTAGCAAACGTTGGCTTTAAAATGCAACATTTATTTTAAATTTCTGTTGCTGTGAAGAGACCTTAACCACATTCATATATACCCTACATTTTAGATTCATACTATAGGCTCAGCTTTCAATGGATAGACACTACCTTGTACTTCTTCTGATACAATGGCTAATTGTAACTTGTTGCATGAACATGAATCCAACAAGCATTGCCATTGTTCAATCTGCCTTCTGGCACTGGAAAGCCATCACCTCTAACCCTTTCCAAATCTTGTCTAGTAACTGGTCTTCTATTGCTTCATCATCCTCTGTGTGTGACTGAATTGGAGTCCAGTGCGGCCCTCGCCACCTCAAAGTGATTGCTTTGAATATTTCAGGCATGTCTTTTACTGGCACCATTCCTCCACATTTAGGTAACCACTCCTTTCTTGTTTCTCTTGACATGAGAAGCAACTATTTCCTTTGAAATTTGCCTCAAGAGTTGTCATGATTACACAGAATAAGGTTCATCAGCTTAGGCTCCAACTTCACTAGACGAGTTCCTACGTGGTTTGGACCGCAGTTTCAAGTCTTAGCTTTATCTCGAAACGAATTTAGTGGTCCTATTCCTTCCTTGATCTCTAACCTGTTGAAATTAGAATATCTGAATTTTCATGGTAATTTCCTCATGGGAAAGATCCCCAAGATATTGGGAATCACCATAGCTTGACAATTCTAAATCTTGAAAGTAATCAACTTGTTGGTTCCATACGTTCCACCATCTTCAACATCTCAACATTGGAGAATGTTGCTTTTATACAAAATAACTTGACATGAAGTCTTCCACTTCATATTTGTCACAATTTTCCAAGTCTCAAAGGGATTTATCTTTCTTTCAATCAGTTAAATGGCCAAATCCCATCAAGTTTATCCTGTTGTTCGCATCTTCAGATGACATTGTTAGTGAGAAATTTCAGTGGTTTCATCCCAAAATATCTTGGCATCTTGGAGATGTTAGAGGTGTTAGCCCTTGGAGGGAATAATTTACAAGGTATAGCCCCACATTCTAACCTTTAATTTTTTGGGGGGTAAATTACATCTACTACCCCCGTGGCTCGTAAATTATCAATCGAACCTGCAGATTTGATAAAACTACCAATACCCTTTTAATGGGGCTAAATGTTATGAATTTAAAAGAGTTGAATGTTAGGAATTTAGTTGATTAAAGGGACAAAATGTTATGAATTTATCAAATTTAAGGGGATATTGGTAATAAATCAAATCTCGGGGTTTGATTGATAATGTTTACTCCTAATTTGTTTTTCCGATGATGTTAAACTTAGTTAAACAATGCCAAGTTCGAAAATCATTTTCTTGTTGCTACTAGCTAGAAAATGTTGCATGAAATCATTATTAATACTATGGTCATTTAGTTACAATTCTTGGACTTGTACTGGAATTAAGAGTATATAATTAAAAGAATCATTCCACCCTAACAAGAATGGAAAAAAGAAAAACAAAAGAAGAAGAAAACACTCTTGTCCTCTGTGTCCTGGTAGTGCATGGTCTTTGTTAAATATTTAGGTGGGAAAAGATTAAGGATGGCAAAAATCGGGTTGGACTGGTTTCACGATCCCCATCCCCAAACTCAAAACCATCCTCCTTCGAACTTGATCGGATTTTAGAGGTTATCTCCATCCCCGCCCCGATCTGGTTTCGAATGATGTTGTTAGGAGCATACCCGATCGGGTTAAACTTGTCCTCGACCCCAACCTCGAATCGAACTCAGAAATTGTTTGTTATTTAACTTTATTTCATTCAAAATTATAAATATGTTCATTTATTCAATTCTTATATTATCTTTAATCAATTCTAATATATGAGTAAAAATAATAGAAATACATGTCATATGTAATAGTAATACAAGTCAATTGGTCAAATGCTCAAAACACTATCATTTAATTAATTAGCTCCATAATCTTATATATATCTTATATGTATAATATTGTAACTCAATGTAAGTTGTATGAATGATGAACCATACACTCTAATTTGTATAAATTTAATAATTACTTAATATGTATGTATAAATGTATGGATTATAACTCATAGCTTACAATCTCAAATAGTTAATTAGATTTGCATAGCATAATTAGGACATATAAAATGCTTATTAATCATTTTCTTAACATGATTACATGAGATAAGTGGTTCATTTACTAATTAATATGTAATAATAAAAGACCTTTTCCAATTTAATTTATAACGTGTTACCTATAATCCTATTTCAATTACAATAGAATAAAAATTTCTTAGTTCTTACTTAAAATTCTATTTGTAATAGAATTGTCTTAGAAAAATTAATGAAAAAGTCATTTGTGATGCTCTTTTTTATCAAATTTTTAATCTTCTTTATGAATTTGTAATTGCAACAAATGGAATTCTAAACATAAAAATTAAACACATGAAATAATATTTCCAAAACATATTTTCAGATCGGATTCGAGTTTTATTGGGTTTCTCAACCTTGCATTCGTGCCTGGTCGGGGCTAGGAAACTCGAACCCGACTCGAGTTTCATTCTAAACTCCAACCCAACATTTCATTCTAAACCCCAAACTTGAAAAAACCCGGCCAACCTGATTTTGACTGGCCTGGTTCAGGACCAATCGGGGTTTTAAATTGCCATCCCTAGAAAAGATTTTCAAATTACTAACAATTCTTATGTAAAATTGGAAGGTGTGATTTAGCGGAGATTGGCTATCTTCGTAACCTCAAGAAGTTTGGTTTAGAAGGCAACAACATTTTAGGTTCTATACCAAAAGAAATTATGAATTTGACTATGCTCACTCTTCTTCATTTTCCTAATAATTGGTGGCATAATTTCTTAAATTTTTTGAAAAAGTAATGAGATTCTTGAAAATGAAGAAAAAAATTGCAACCATTCAAAATTCTAAATACTTACTAAAATTTGTTATTCTTATGACTTTTTTAGAACTTTAATTTAAATAAACATATTTTTAACTTTCAATTTTATTTGGTCTTCTTTTTCTCTTTTAAATTTTATAAGTCTTTTATTTTTTTAAGTAATATTCATATAATATTCTATTTTAATTATTGTTAGTTTTAATTTTTTTTTTTTTAAAAAAAATTAAATTCAAGAACTTTTTTATATTCAAATTCATAATTTGTTAAAATTGAAAATTATGTAAGTTTTTTTTATTTTTCTCCTTAAATTTTTTATTTGTGGTTTGATTTTGTCTTAAATGGGGTATATTCCTTTTCGTTTCCTTTGCTTCAAATTTGCTATTAAATTATGAACATTATTGTTGTTACTTTTTTTAATGAAAATATAAATTTATATGTACCTTTATTATTGAAACCACCTTCTTTATCTATTTGTATTTCATTAATCTAAATGAAATAGTGAAATATGAATAACATTAACTTTTCAAAAATTTATTCTATCCAAAGAGTTATAATCCCAACAATTAAATTCCTAAAATTTGAATTTTTTTTCATTTTTCATAATTAAATTATTAAAATAATATTACTATATAATCTTCCTTTCTTACTAACCAAACAAACCCGCATGATTACATTTCACCAAGAGTTTCAATTTCATATATTTCACATCAAATGTCCATCTAATTATTAACATCTCAACCCCAAATCCTCACTTTTCTAAATGCCGACTTTGAACTTGCATTAACATACTTGCATATCACAACACAATGTAATACTAAGAGATTTGCAACCTTCACAAATTGAGGAAATTTATTTTAAATCCAAAGACTTAGGGGATCTTCAACCTTTCAACATTGAGAGAGCTTCAGGAATCATCTCACTTTCCATCAAACATTGGATATCAATTGCCTAATTTAGAAATATTTTCTCTTATTGAGAATGAAATTAGTGGGGTTATACTGTGTTCAATTGTGAATTGCTCTAAATCGACAATTCTATCTCTTTCATCAAACCAATTATGTGGCTCAATTCCAAAACCCTTGGGAACCTAGAACTTCTAGAATGCCTATATCTTCATGATAACCATTTGACAGATGACTCAACATTGTTGGAGTTGGATTTCTTTACTTACTTGACAAACCGCAAGTCTGGAAGACCTTAGAGCTAGAAGGTAATCCACTCAATGGGATTTTCCCAAATTCCATTGGAAATCTTTCTACTTCCATTCAATATTTTATAGTATCGAGGACTAAAATTAGAGGCCTCATCCTGCATGAAATTGGCAACCTAAGCAATCTAATATGGATTGCTCTACAAGATAATCAGTTGAGTGAAGCTATTCCAAGAGCAATCCAGATTCAAAAACCTTCAAGTATTGTCTCTTGAGCGAAACAAACTTGGGAACTCTAGATAAATTTTGCAACATGGAAAGACTAGCGGAGTTGTTTCTAAACCATAATCAAGTTTCAGGCCAATTCCATTGTTTTGGCAATATGACTTCTTTGAAGAAACTTTACCGGATTACAACTTACCGACATCAAGTATTACTAGAAGCTTGTGGAATCTAAAAGATCTCTTGGTGCTTGTCCTTGCCTTGAACTCCTTACATGGATCATTGCCTATGGAGATAGGAAATTTGAAGGTCTGCAATATCAATGGACTTGTTCACAAATCAAATATATGGGTCCATTCCTAGCACATTGGGTGATTTACAGAACTTGCAAAACCTTTCTTTAGCAAACAACCAACTACAAGGATCTATACTAGAATCATTTGGGAAAATGTCAAGCTTAACATCCTTAAACTTGTAGCATAACAATCTCTCAGGTTGATCCCCATGTCATTGGAGGCACTTCAATCTTTGAAATTGTTTGACATTTCTTCTAGTCATTTAAAGAGTGAAATTCCTTCCGGGTCCTTTCAAAACTTCACAAGTGAATCTTTCACTTCTAATGTTGCATTATGTGGAGATTCAAAATTCAGTGTCCCACAATGCCAAACTAATCAAGAGCATCGATTAAGAGTGAAACGGTGCTTCTACTCACGCCGATGCCACTTGTGATAGCTCTTTTGATTGTCTTCTCCTCGTAATTTGTTGTTTTGAGATATCAAGAAACGTGAGTTTTCAAGTGCAATAGAGGTGTCATTTATACCAACAATAGAAAGAATTTCTTATTATGAACTTTTACAAGCAACAAATCAGACAATGTGAGCAACCTTCTTGGCTCTGTAGTTTTGGATCAGATAAAGGGATTCTTAATGATTGAAAGTCCGTGGTTGTCAAAGTATTTAATTTACAACTCGAAGGTTCACTCAAGATTTTTGATGTAGAATGTGAAATGCTTTCTAACCTTCGCCATCAAAATCTAGTGAACGCCATCGCTGTTGCTCTAACCAAGATTTTAAAGCTTTGGTGATGGAATACATGCCCAATGGGAACCTTGACAAATGGCTGCATTCGACCATGATTTCAATATGTTGCAAAGATTGAACATGATGATCGATGTCGATCCACTTTGCAATATCTACACCTAGAATATTTAACTCCCGTGATTCATTGTGATTTGAAGCCGAGTAATATCCTTATTGATGAAGACATGGTTGCCCATCTAAGTGATTTGGAATTGCAAAGTTTTTGGGAAAGGATGAAAGCTTTGTATTAATGAGAACCTTAGCCACAATTGGTTACATTTCACCAGCAATCCTCGACTTTGTTTTTTTTTCCATTCATTGTGGCATTTATCACCTTATATAATTTTTCGATCTGATGGTAATATTTTTGTAGAATATGGAAGGAAGGATTGGTATCGAAGCAATGTCTATACCTATAGAATCCTTGTAATGGAAGTCTTTACAAGAAGAAGGCCTAGTGATGAATTTTTTGATGAAAATTTGAGCTTCAAGAGTTGGGTAAATGATTCCTGCCTGATTCAATTCTTTAAGTCATAGATACTAACTTGTTAAATCCTACCAAGAACATTCCAATGAAACGCTGGAGTGTTTATCATCAATCATGGAATTGGCCTTGAATTGTGTTCAAGAATCTCCAAAGGAAAGGCTTGTTATAAGTGATGTTGTTGATGATCTTAAGAAGATCAAACTTAGGTATGTTGAATATCATGAGGTTAATAAATTGTTCCAAATTTATAATTTTGATCCACAGTAAAAATTTGCATTATGTGAGAAACTTTCCATTGCTATATGTGTAATGTTGAGTGTGTTTTTTTTTGTGTTAAAAGGTAATAAAATTTCATGACATTATACCTTTATTCTATCAATATTTATTTCTAATCATTCACTTAGAAAATATCCACATAAATATTGTCCATATGAATTTTCTTTCATTGCATAATTCTTTGGTGTTGAAATTCTATTAGGAAGGCTTCTAAGGAGATGAGAGCTAGGAGTTTTCTCCTTGTAGTTTTTTTCTAATTTAATTGTTGGGTGTTGGTTACTAATTGTAAGGATTAATAATTTCTAAAGATAAGTTCTTTTTCACCACTAGTACACAAAAATCTAATTAGATTCCTCTAACTTAGCATGGAAATGTTATTAAATAACAATAATTTTTTATTCCTTTTGTTCAAAAAAAATTATCTTTGATTTGCTACAATTTTTTTAAAGTTACTCCCTCGGTCCCAAAAAGTCCATTTTCAAAGAGCCCATTTTTAAACCAAAATTTTAAAATATCCTTACTAATAATAATAATAATAATTGTGTCTACTCACAATTAAAAGGTATGCATAAAAATATAAAATTATATATATAGTTAGTGTATTAATTGTGTTGTATCTAATAGTTAATAAAAAATTGTACCTAAACCTATGTGGACTCTTTTTTTGAATGAAGACAGTATAAAGTACAACACTTAATGCACAATTAAATGTATAATTTTATATTTTTATCCTTACTTTTTAGTTTGGGTTATACATTGTTAGCATTAGTAAAGCTAATACAAGAATTCTTGTGAAGACTTCCATTAAGAGGATTTTATAGCTATACACATCGCATGCCTTTGATACCAATCCTTCCCTTCCATATTCTGAAACAAATATGACCATTAGTGCAAAAAATTGTACAGAATGATATGCTTGGACATCAAAGAAAAGGAAAATAGAATCAATAAGATTACCTGGTGCAATGTAACCAATCATAGCTAAGGTTTTGTTTAATGCAATGCTTTCATCCTTCCCTAAACTTAGCAATTCCAAAATCGCTTACATGGGCAACCATGTTCTCATCAATAAAGATGTTACTAGGCTTCAAATCATAATGAATCACTTGAGAGATTGTATTGCAATTCTAGGAGAAAGATGGATCACAATCACTCGTGATCAAACACTTCATAAGTTTAGATTTTCTATCCTATTTATTGTGTAGTAACACTTCATATTAAGAAAATGAGGTTATTTTATAAATAAATATGAAACTCTAATATAAAATGTATAAACTCTAATAGATCTAGTTAACTTTATATCAATTTTTTATAGCAATTTTATATTTTCATTAAAAATAGTCATTATAAACGAGTGCAAAAGATAATTTGATCGATAAAATAATTTTATCATATTTTTAAGTTTATAAATATAATATTTATTAGGTTATATAAATCTAAACAAAAAGTAACATTATATCCACCTCTCTCAAGTTTAGGAATACTATCAAATAACTTTGCGAATACGAGGAAATTACTAATACCCCTTCAAATTGGATAAATTAATAACATTTAACTTTTGATAGTTAATTAACTAATATTGAATATTGACTATTGAAGTAATTAGTTAATTGTTTAAAAATTTATAAACTACCTTTTAAACTATAGTATTGGAAATACGTTTGATCTTGAGGTTTGTTTTAATAACAAAATGAATATTGATATTTAACAAAATATATCTCTCTTACTTTTTCATATTTATTTAGTGTGAAGAAATTATAAAAAAATTGTTGATAATCATAATTTAACACAATTATCTAAACAATTTTACAACTTAACAACTCACCAAATTACATATAGAGTTTAAATATTACAATATTTTATTATGCTTATTTTTTCATCTTTGTTTTAACAATTCAAATTTAATCTAATAAAGATAATTCATAATTTTACAACTACCACATCCAATTCTAATAATTAAAATAATGCTGCAAGAGATGTAAAAATATAATTATTCATTAAAAGTTTATGGAGATATAAAAGTAATAAGATAATCTCCTTTATTAATTAATCCTCCGTCCCAAAAAAATAACTCCACTTCGAAAACTTTTACTTATCCTAAAAAAGGAGTCCGCCTTTAAACTAAATTCCTAAAATATCCTTAATAATAATTATTATGTACACTCAAAACTAAAAAGTAAGGCTAAAAATGTACAATTATATATTTAGTGGTGCATTAAATAAATTGTACCTACTAACTAATAAAAATTGTACCTTAACCAAAGTAAACTTTTTTTGGGATAAATGAAGTAATTTTCAAAATTCTAAAGGTATATATTTATATTATATTATTATTACTTTTTAATTTTTGATTTATGATATAAAATAAAAATTATGAGATGATTTGTCTTGGAATGAAAAGAAAAACATAAAGTATAAAGATAGAAATTATTAAATTTTATTTAATAAAATTTAATAATTTTGAAAATCGTTTTACAATTAAAACAAACCTCAATAGTATATTTTATTTTTGTAAGTTAGTTTTTTTTTTCTGTCTTTTTATTTATTTTGTTAGTTTACTTTAACCGTCGAGTATTAATAGATTTTTGTGAACTTTAAAATTTAGTTAATAGTTCGGCTAAATCTTATAAAAGATACTGGTTTTTAGCAGGAATGGCAACGGCAGTTATGGGGCAAGGGAACCCTCCGCCCTCACAGGTGCCCTAATGGGCCCCAATTTAAATAAAAATATAAAAATTCAAATTATAATATATTTTAAAAGTCTTCCAAGTTTATGTTCATACATATATACTTGTATTCTAGAAAAAATTTCAAAATTTTTTCACTGCTTGAGAAAAGGGTAATAATTATGTATATTAATGATTAAAAAATAAGAATAAAAATATAATACATTAATTATAATGTACATAATGACTAAAACTTATACTCAAATTAAAATGGACTCTTTTTTTTAGACAGAGAAAGCAATTAAAAGCATGGATTCTATCAAGAAAAAAATTATATTTCATGACTTAAATTCAACCACTGAAACTGACCTTTGTTTTTGGATTGGTAATTATGTAGAAAGCATGCAATTCTTTTTGGGTGAGAAAGCAAAATACAGATGGGATGGGAATTGAAACTAACACTACTTTAAACCAAGTTCTCAGACTCGTCATCAGTGCCTCCTTGAAAATCAAAAGCCAATAGCGACACTGAAGCATTCTACAAATACGGACGTATGAAACCATAATTTCAGAAACTAAAAAGCTTCAAGTAGGCAATGGACAGAAGGACAATGTAAAGGCGCCTTGTCCAAATTGTCTACAAGGTGAGTACACAGAATAACTCTTTCTTGAGCCCAAAAATGAAAGAAAAGATTGCTACCAAATGAAGTGAAGACTATTTATCGAAACATAGTAGTAATACATGCTTTGTACAGACAACTTGGTGTGTTACACATCTAAACAAATTAGTACAAAAAAAAAAACTTACAGAACTGATGCACAGGCAGCACGGTTCACGAACTTAGTTGACGAACTTAAGACTGAGGATGGCGAACGAAGCACGGCGGTTGAAGACTGAACGGCAATTGAAGACGGATCACGGCCGATCGAGGGTGAGCCATTGAAGGTAGAAGAAAGAAGACTGAACAGCACCTGTAAATTGTACTGCTATCAGCTGAGAAGGCCGATGGTTGAAGACTGTGAAGGTTTCTGTTATTGTTGGAACCTGAAGGAATGGTCCGAATGGAGGAGGGAGGAAGGAAAGGGCGGCGGAAATCAATAGAAACCCTAATTGCAAATAAAATAATTTTGACAATTAAGTTTCTAATTTTTAAAAATTGGAAAACCATATTTATAAACAAATTAATTTTATTCTTAATTTGGAACAATCAAAATAGTTATTATTCTAATTACACACATACTTTCTTTCTATTTAAATTTTAATCCTTCAATGAATTTGATTTTATTCAATCATATCTTCAAAATATATTTATTTTTTCAATTGCACCCTCAATATTTTAGTACAAAATTTGGCCAATTAATATAAAATTTTGTATTATTAATTAAAATGATCAATTAGTAAAACAATCATGATCAATTAGAAATTTCAAATGAAAATCGTGAATTATTGTTAATTTATCATGATCAACTTTCCCCTTAATTTTGTTCTCAATAATCTACAAATTCAAACTTCAAAATTCAAATTACCGTTAAAATAAAGTTGTTAAATTAATACTCATTTGTCATTCATTTAATATTCCTTATAAGTTAATAATAATCAATACCTAATTACTATTCACTAATCACTTAAATGGCGCTTGGTATTAACGGTGGGTTTAGGAATGGAATCGATTTGATAGAAGAAAAGGTTTGGAATGGAATGGAGTGATAGTAATTATATTATTTGGTATTATTTTGTAATAGAATGGAATAGATTTTATATTAAAATTACAATTTAATATTAATATTATTAAATTTTATATTAAAATTTAATATTAATATTATAATAAAGATATTATTATTTGACATTACATTATATTTAAGAAAATCATATTTTATTCCAAAAATAGTCAAAGTGCATATGATCAATTTGTAGAGAAAAATATTTTCTACAAATTAGTGAAATTTGTTTTTAAAAAAAAAAATAGGTGAAATTGTGGTTGCAAACCAATGGTGGATTTGTAACAGCCATGACACGTGGCGCCAATGTCATGGTAATGACAGGCTCTAACGCTTTGTAGCTGCAAAAATAAAAAAAAGAAAAATAAAACAAGCAAGCTCAACACGACGTCGTTTTCTATACTGTAGAATCCTTTCCTAACAAAACCCACCCTTCCCCCGGGTTTCATCAAAACCCATCCCCACGGTTTTTTGTTCATGTAGAAACCAATCCAAACCTATATACCAAATACTAATTTTTCTTAACATTCCAATCTATTCCAATCCAAACCAGAACCAAACACCACCTTAGTGTTGATCATTTATAAAGTTATACACCTAAACAAAATATAGGCGAGTTATTAAATAAGAGAATTACACTCTCGTATGCTACACATATTATTTTCTCTATTTTTCCATGTATTTATCTTATCTTTTTACCAATAATTAAAGTTATTATTATTGACATCCCACAAGGTTGTTTTTGGTGTTTTATCAAACAAATTATAACTTCTTTCAATTACATCCCAAATTAGTACTACTTATATAATTATTGTTTTCTTTTGGGGCAAAAATCATATTATTAGGGTGTTATAGTATTACTACAAATAATTACAGGTATTTTTTAGAATTATTAAAGGGTCTAATCGAAATATTTTTAAAATCACTATAGAGAAAATAAAATTTTCAAAATATTATAAAATTTTAACTAAAATTTTGATTTATTAATTTATTTTAATTCATTATTTTGCAAATACAAATTTCAAAATATTATAAACATTTTACTTCATTATTTTAATTTTTTTTATTTTACATAATAAAACTCAATGTGTGTGTGTGTGTGTGTGTGTGTATATAGATATAGATATATAATATATCAATTTACAAATAGTAATTAGTAAGTAGGTAGAAGCGAATTATTACTAACTAACAATGTACAATAATGAAAAGATTTTTGTACTTATTTAATTATAATTTTGTTTATAAATATGAAGGGTCCTTTACTTCTTTCTTTTTTTTTTTGCATAATAAAACTTAAAATAATAGGATCTCTCTCTCTCTCTCTCTCTCTCTCTCTCTATATATATATATATATATCAAATTAATACTAATTTATAAATATAAATACTTAACAATAAACTAGTGGTACTAATAATATGTTATAATGAAAAATAAGAGTCAATATATAATAATTCATAACTAATAGGGAAATAATAACAAACTAATAGTATTACCCTTATTAATGATAATGCTTTATAAACTAAATTAAAAATAAAGATAAAAATATAAAATTATATATTTAATTGTGCATTAAGTATGTTGTATCTTATCATTTAAAAAATTTGTATCAAATTAAAAGTGAATATGTTTTTTAGGATGAAAGAAATAAAAATAATTGTTTGTTATTTAATACCATTTTGACTTTACCTTAGAGGAATCTACTCAAATTTTTGTGCACTGACGTGAAAAAGAACTTATTTTTAGAAATTATTAATACTTACAATTAGCACCACCACCCAACAATTAAATTAGAAAAGAAGCGCAAGGGGAGAACTCGTTGCCCGCATCTCCTTGGAAGCCTTGCTAATAGAATTGCAACACCAAAGACTTATGCAATGAAAGAAAATTTGAATGGACAATACTATCGCATAAAATGGTTACTTTTGACACATGAAATATTTATGTGCAATATTTGTTAAGTAAATGATTCGGGAAAAATATTGACAACATAAAGGTATAATGTCATGAAATTTTATTACTCCTTTTAACACAACATTACACAGATAGCAATGGAAAGTTACTCATGTGATATAAATATTTGCTTCGTGGCTCAAAATTATTCATTTGGAACAATTTATTAACCTTTGTGATATTCAACATATCTAAGGTTGATATTCTTGAAAGCATCAACAACATCACTTATAACAAGCCTTTCCTTTGGAGATTCCCAAACACAATTCAAGGCCAATTCCATGATTGATGATAGACACTCCACGTTTTATCGGAATGTTCCCTGTTTGGAATTAACAAGCTAGTAACTATGACTTGAAGAATTGAATCGCATGGAATCATTTACCCAACTTTTGAAGCTCGATTTTCATCAAAAATTTCATCATTCGGCCTTCTTCCTGTAAAGACTTCCATTAGGAGGATTCCATAACTATAGACATCGCATGATTTCGATACCTATCCTTCCCTTCCGTATTTTACAACAAATATTGCCATCAGTCCAAAAAATTACATGAGGTGATAAATTCAGAAATGAAAGACACAAAAAACAAAATCAATAAGGTTAACTGGTGCAATGTAACCAATTGTGGCTAAGGTTCTGGTTAATACAGAGCTTTCCTCCTTTCCTCAAAAACTTTGCAATTCCAAAATCACTTACGTGGGCAACCATGTCTTCATCAATAAGGATATTACTAGGCTTCAAGTCACAATGAATCAAAGGAGTTGAACATTCTAGGTGTAAATATTGCAAAGCGCATGCGACATCGATCATCATGTTCAATCTTTGCAACATATTCAAGAAGTGATAGTCAGAGTGCAACCATTTGTCAAGACTCCCGTTGGGCATATATTCTAGCACCAAAGCTTTAAAATCCTGGTTGGAACAACTGCTGATGACTTTCACTAGATTTCGATGACGAAGGTTACAAAACACTTCACATTCTACATCAACACTCTTGAGTGAACCTTCGAGTTGTAAATTAAATACTTTGACAGCCACAATCTTTCCATCATTAAGAATCCCTTTATAAACTGATCCAAAACTACCTGAGCCAAGAAGGTTGCTCTCGCTATACCAATTCGTTGCTTGCAGAAGTTCATAATAAGAAATTCTTTTTGTTGTCGGTACAGTTGACACCTCTATTGCACTTGAAAACTCACTTTTCCTTCGATATCTCAAAAAAATGCCGAGGAGAGGACAACCAAAAGAGCTATGTCAAGTGGGATCAGTGTGAGTAGAAGCACCCTTTTCAGTCTTAATCCATGCTTTTGATTAGTTTTGCATTGCGGAACATGGAATTTTGAATCTCCACATAATGCATCATTGGAAGTGAATGATTCACTTGTGAAGTTTTTGAAAGGACCCTCGAAGGAATTTTACCCTTTAAATGATTAGAAGAAACGTCAAACAATTTCAAAGATTGAAGTGACTCAAATGATTTGGGATCAACCCCAGAGATTATTGTGCGAGAAGTTTAGGGATGTTAAGCTTAACAAAATCTCAAATGATTCTCGTATGGATCCTTGTAGTGGTTGTTTGCTAAAGAAAGGTTCTTTAAGTTACATAAATCACCCAATGTCTTTGGGAATGGCCCTTGATATTTGATTCATAGAAAATTCCATTGATATTGCACCTTCAAATTTCCAATCTCAATAGGCAATGATTCATTTAAGGAGTTTGAGGCAAGGACAAGCTCCATGAGATCTTTGAGTTTCCACAAGCTTCGGGAATAGCAGATGTCAATAAGTTGTAATCTAGGTAAAGTGCTCTCGGAAAAGTCATATTGCCAATACAATCTAGGATTGGCCCCAAACTTTGTTCGCTTAGAAACAATGACTAGTCTTTGCATGTTGCAAAATTTATCCAAAGTTCCCCCGAGTTTGTTTCGACTAAGGAACAATTCTTGAAGGTTTTTTAAGTACTGGAATTCTCTTGGAATAGTTCCACTCAACTGATTATCCCCTAGAGGAATTCATATCAGACTGCTTAGGTTGCCAATTTCACTTGGGATGGGGCCTCTAATTTTAGTCATCGATACTACAAAATTTTGAAGGGAAGTAGAAAGATTTCCAATGGAATTTGGGAGAATCCCATTGAGTAGATTATCAAATAGCTCTATGGTCTTCAAAGTCTTGCACTTTGTTAAGGAAGTAAGGAAATCCAACTCCAATGATGTTAGATCACTTGTCAAACGGTTATAAAAAGTATTAGACGTTCTAGAAGTTCAAGGTTCCCAAGAGAATTTGGAATTGAGCCATCAATTGGTTTGATGAAAGAGATAGAATTGGTTTGAGCATTGAAGTTGGTATAACGCCACTAATTTCATTATCGTTAACTCCAAATGTTTCTAAATTAGGCAATTGATCTCCAACGTTTGATGGAAGACCGCCAATGAGGTGATTGAACGATAAATAAACCTCCTCAATGTTGAAAGGTTGAAGATCCCCAGTATGGATCCATTTAAGTCATTGGAATTAAATAAAAATTTCTCCAATTTGTGAAGGTTGGAGATCTCTTCTGGTATTACACCTATCAGTTGTGATATGTTAGTATATTAATTCAAGTTATTGGCATTTAGAAAAGTGAGCAATTGGGGTTGAGAGGGGAGGCGGTGGGGAAGAGGTTTGTAAAATTTAAAATTAAGATGGGCATTTGATAAGTCTAAATACATGGAATTGAAACTCATGGTTAAAATGGTAAAGTTACGTAATAATACCATTTTTAATTTAATTTTGAGAAAATAAAATTTTTAAGAAATCAATTTTAGAAATTTAATTTTGGGGATTATAAATACCGAATAGAATAAATTTTTTTTCAGAAAAGTTAATATTATTCATGTTTTACTATTTTATTTAGATTAATGAATTACAAATACATAAAAGAAGTTGGTTTCAATAATAAAGGTAAACATAAACATATATTTTTACTAAAAAAGGTAACAACAATGATGTTAATAATTTAATAGCAAAATTGAAGCAAAAGAAAACAGAAAAACAAAAGAAAAGAATACACCCCATTTAAGATCAAATCAAACCACAATTCAAAAATTTATGGAGAAAAATAAAAATTACATAAATTTCAATTTTAATAAATTATGAATTTGAATATAAAAAGTTCTCAAATTTTAAAAATTAAAAATTAAAAATGAAAACTAGCAATAATTAAAATATAATATTATCAAAGTAATACTTTAAAAAAAGATATATAAAAGCTAAAAGAGAAAAAGCAGACCAAATAATATTAAAAGTTCAAAATATGTTTATTTAAATTAAAATTCTAGAAAAAGTTGTAAGAATGACAACTTTTAGTAAGTATTGAGAATTCTTAATTGTTTCACTTACTTTTCTTATTTTTAAAAATTTGATTACTTTTTCAAAAAATGTAAAATTAAAACAAACACAACAAACAAATTATTTTTCCGATTGAACTAAACAAAGGAAACATATTTTTTGTAAACTCAAATTGCCAGCGAACCAAGGGAGGCCAACCTGTTAAGAAATTATGGTGAAGATAAAGAATAGTAAGCATAGTCGAATTCCCAATTTCTTTTGGTGTGGAACCTGAAATGTTGTTCCGTTCTATACCAAACTCCTTGAGGTTACGAAGATTGCCAATCTCTTCTGCAGAATCACACCTTCCAATTTTACAGAAGAATTGTTAGTAATTTGAAAATCTTTTCCCACCTAAATATTTAACAAAGACCATGTACTACCATGACACATAGGACAAGAGTGTTTTTTTTTTCTTTTTTCTTTTTTCTGTTCTTGTTAGGGTGGAATGATTCTTTGATTTATATGCTCCTAATTCCAGTACAAGTCCAAGAATTGTAACTAAATGACCATAGTATTAATAATGATTTCATGGTACATTTGCTAGCAAGTAGCAACAAGAAAATAATTTTTGGACTTAGGCATTGATTAAGCGAGTTTGACATCATCAAAAAAAGCTAAGATTAGAATCTGAGGCTATACCTTGTAAATTGTTCCCTCCAAGGTATAATACCTCTAGCATCTCCAAGTAGCCAAGTTCTTTTGGTATGAATCCACTGAAATTGTTATATGACAATGACAGTATTTGAAGCTGTGAACAACGGGATAAACTTGATGGGATTTGGCCATTTAAGTGATTCCAAGAAAAATAAATTTCTTTGAGACTTGGAAGATTGTGACAAATATCAAGTGGAAGACTTCCTGTGAAGTTATTTTGTGTAAAACCAACATTCTCCAATGTTGAGATGTTGAAGATGGCGGAAGGTATGGAACCAACAAGTTGATTATTTTGAAGTTTCAGATATGTCAACCTATGGAGATTCCCAATCTCTTCAGGAATCTTTCCCGTGAGGAAATTACCTTTAAAATTCAGATATTCTAATTTCGACAGGTTAGAGATGGAAGAAGGAATAGGACCACTAAATTCGTTTTGAGATAAAGCTAAGGCTTGAAGCTGCGGTCCAAACCACGTAGGAACTCGTCCGGTGAAGTTGTTGGATCCTAAACTGATGAACCTTATTCTGCGTAATCGAGACAACTCTTGAGGCAGATTTCCATGGAAATAGTTGTTTGTCATGTCAAGAGAAAAAAGAAAGGAAAGGTTACCCAAATGTGGAGGAATGGTGCCAGTAAGAGACATGCCTGAAATATTCAAAGCAGTCACTCTGCGGTGGCGAAGGCCACACTGTTATCAGTGGCAATGTTTGGTGGTTTCATGGCCATGCAGCAACTCATAATTAGCCATTGTATCAAAAGAAGTGCGAGGCACAGTCCATCCATTGCAATATAGATCTTAGTATATGAATCTGAAAATGCAGGGTATATATGAATGTGGTTAAGGTTTCTTCACAGCATGGGAAATTTAAAGGAAATGTCACACTTTTAATGCCAAGGTTTGCTGATGATAATTCATGATTGTTGATTGGATGAAGAAGATTCAAGTCAGTAGACTGGAAAAACTTGCCACAAGTAGGACGGTTGGGGCGGGCATTGACGGGTTATGTAGCCTATAGGGGGCTGTAGTAGTACTTCTTTTGTACTAAAAAAAATATTTTATAATTGTTATTTTTATCGTCACTTTTTAAGTAAGGGTCATAGATATTTACATACCTAAAATTTGTATGAAGTTTTAAAAAAATTATATTTTAAAATAGACTTATTTTTTGAAATAGTTTTAACTTGTAAAAGTTTTTCAATTTGTAATAATATAGGAACAAGTAATTGAAAAGGTCAATGGCTTCACATTTACATTGTGCTTTTGAAAATTTTAGTCCCATATTTATAAGTTTAACATTTTAGTCCTTAATGTTTAAAAGTATCATAATTTCAGTCCCAAAATTATTTAGGTGAAATAATATACTTATATAATTTAAATTTGTAAAAATTTAAAAATGGTATCATTTGCTTAAAAATAGGAAGAGTAAAGTGACCCATATTTGTTTTATTTTTCAAATTAGCATGAATTAAAAGGAACATTTTTGCTCCATATTTTTCATTTTTTCTATTGATACTAATTTAAAATTAAAAACAAATGTTTACAAATCTCCTCTTCCCATTCTTTTAAGTTAATAATGTCAATATTTTTTAGTTTTTATCTATTGAAAATCTAAAAAGTAGATTTGCCTGACTAAATTATTTAGAAACTAAAGATGTCAAATATTTAAATATTGAGGATTAAAACTGTTAAAAATATGATATAAATGTGGACTTTATAGTTCCTCCAACGTTAAATTATTAATTTTTTAGTTAGTTTTTAAATTGTTACAAATTGAAATTATAAATGCTAAATTTGTTGACCTAAAAATTTTAGAAATTAATACTTTCTGAACCCCCAAATATTAAAAACTAAAATTCTTTAAAAAAACTCTAAAAATAAAACTTTACATCATTAATATTGAGCACATGTTAATATTTTTGTAAAATACTGCCTAAAAACATTATTCGCTAACAAACCGCGTGTGTCGTATATGGCGGGTGATGGGTCTGATTTCCATTTGGGAAGGAGGATTTGGAATTAATACCTCCCTTGACCGTTTCCCTATTCCACAAAAAAAAAGTTGAGAATTTGAGGTTAATGTCTTCAATTCCCTTTTCCAATTAAAAGACGACTCCATTGATTTGAGGCCATACAATCATATTGGAGAAAATGTTCTTTACAAAAGAAGAAGAAAGGCTCAACAATGTGAGTTGCCATCCCTTTTGGCTTTCGCAGCTCTAGAAAATGACGGATCACCATCAGCTTTAGTGATCAAACATTTCACAAGTTTAGATTTTTTATCTTATTTATTGTATGCTAACCATGTCCTATTAATAAAATGAGGTTGTTTTATTAATAAATATTAAACGCTAATATGAAATGCATAAACTCTAATAGTTCTAGTTAACTTTATATCAAAAAAATCATAGCAATTGTATATTTTCATTAATAAAAAATAGTCATTACAAAGAGTGCAAAAGATAATTTTATCATATTTTTGAGAGTTTATAGTTATAAATACAATATTTATTAGGTTACATAAAGCTAAATAAAAGTTAAATTATATCTATTTCCGTTGAAGTTTAGGAAAACTCTCAAATAACTTTGGAGGTACATGGAAATTACTAATACCCCTTTAAATTGGATAAATTAATAACATTTAACTTCCTACCGTTAATTAACTAATATTGACTATTGAATTTTGACCAAATACATAGTTAATTTTTTTTTGAAATTTATAAACTAGCTTTTAAACTATAATATTTAAAAAACACTTAACCCTTGAGGTTTGTTTTTAATAACAAAATGAACATTACGGTTTAACAAATGGGATCTCTCTTACTTTTTTTTTTATATAAAGTATGAATCTGAAAATGCAGGGTATATATGAATGTGGTTAAGGTTTCTTCACATCATGAGAAATTTAAAGGAAATGTTACACTTTTAAAGCCCAAGGTTTGCTGCATTATTGCTGCTGATTCAACCTTCAGTTAATGACAATTCGTAAGAGTCAGCAGACTGGAATAAATTGGCTAGTGTAGTAGAACAGATGGGGAGTGCACTGACGGGTTGACACCTTGACTTGCCTCGACGTGATCTAGGGGGTTGTAGTAGAACTTCTTTCCAACTAAAAAAACAAGAGTATATTTCACAATTTTTTATTTTTATCTTACTATTTAATTATGGATAGTAAATATTCACATATATATATAATTAATAAAAATGGTTTTAGAAATTTTATTTTAAAATAAACTTATTTTTTGAGTGCAACGAAAAGTTATGTACACTCTAAAATAAAATAAAACTTTACATCAATAATATTGAGTCAATATTAATATTTTGTAAATATCGAAATTATCAAAACTAACCCCATTCTTGGAATACTCTAAATGGGAAGGATAAAAACGAGTTGGATTAATATACTGTAAGAAAATTAAAACCAGAGAGCTTTGAATAATTGTTGTATATTATTCATCATCGTTGTACAATGTCTAGTGTATATTTATAAGTTATAAACCCTATGCTAAATATGGTAATCAGATAATTACAGATTATAAGGAATATACACAAATATGGGATATACACAAATATATTTGGTAGTGCTGATCAATCTTCAACAGATATATTTGGTAGTGCTGATCAATTTTCAACACTCCCCCTCAAGCTGGAGATTTGTACAAGTCAAAAACTCCAAACTTGGAAAGTAGGTGCCAATGCTGTCCACTGTTCAGTGCTTTAGTAAGCAGATTGGCTGGTTGCTCCTTGGTGGATATGTGGCGTGTTGCAATGACACCTTGCTGGATTTTCTCTCTTACATAATGACATTCCACTTCAATGTGTTTAGTGCGCTCATGAAAAATCGGATTAGCTGCTATTTTTTCTGCAGTTTCATTGTCGCAATAGAGTAAAACAGGTTTCTTTATATGAAAACCAAAATCTTTGAGAAAGCCCATGATCCACACTATTTCACTGGTGATAACCTGCATGGCTCGATATTCGGCTTGATTGAACATAATGAAACAGAACGCTTCTTTGTACGCCAAGAGATTAAAGAATCCCCAAGCATGATGCAAAAGCCAGTGGTGGATCTCCTTGTCATTGGACATGTGCTATAGTCTGAATCACAGAATGCTCGTATTTCAAGTTTTGAAGATGAGGGGAATAGAAGACCAAGCCCTGGACAACTCTTCAAATACTTGATTACTTTCAAAGCGGCTTCCATGTGGGATTGCTTTGGATTGTGCATGAATTGACTGAGGAGTTGAACTGAAAATGTGATGTCGGGTCTGGTAAGATTCAGATATATGAGTCGACCAACCAATCTCTGATATACTGAAGGATCTTCGAGAAGCTGATCATTGACTTGCTCATTTGAGCCAGCATCATATTCAATGGATGTGAACTTCTTGTTTTGCTCCATAGGGATAACTGAAGATTTAGAACCTGCTAATCCAGCCTCAGATATCAGCTCCAGTGTGTACTTGCGTTGACTTATTGATATACCAGCTGGAGATCGAGCAATCTCAAGACCAAGATAGAACTTTGATTGACCAAGATCTTTCATAAAAAATGTGGCATTGAGATACTGTTTGAAATCGATACTGAGCTTGATATTTGTAATCAGTATATCATCAACATAAATAAGTAATGCAACAAAAGAAGTACCCTGAATTTTGATGAACAGAGAATAATCATGGCGAGACTGATGAAAACCATGCTGGAGAAGAGCATCAGTGAATTTGGCGTTCCATTGACGAGATGCTTGCTTTAAACCATACAAGGATTTCCGCAATCGACATACCAAATTCTCCCCCTGGGTGCAAAATCCGGGGGGTAGATCCATGTATACTTCTTCAAAAAGATCACCATGAAAAAACGCATTTTGCACATCCATCTGATAAAGAGGCCAAGCATGAATGGCAGCAAGTGTGAGAAGAAGACGGACAGTGACATGCTTAGCAGTTAGAGAAAACGTATCTTGGTAATCGATCCCTTCTCGCTGATTAAAGCCTTTAGCCACAAGACGAGCTTTATACCGCTCAAGAGAACCATCAGCATTATACTTGACCTTGTAAACCCATTTGCAACCGATTGGATGACGATCAGGAGGCAATGGAACCACATCCCAAGTATGATTGACTTGAAGAGCATGAAGTTCAATTTCCATGGCAGTAACCCAATTAGGATTGGTAATAGCATCTTGAAAAGTGGTTGGTTCTTGAATGGCCGAGATGGAAGCAATGAAATGCTGATAGGATGGGTTACAATTGGACAAGGAAATGAAATTGAAGATGGGATAAAAGGACGTACAAGATGCAGATGGCAAGGTAGAGCAGATGTAATCAGTACTCCATATAGGCGGTCGAGAAGGACAGCTCGATCGGCGAAGAGAGACGGCTAAGTTGGGATCTTGTGTGGCTGAGGTCGGTGAGGAAATAATATCTTCATCCGAAGAGGAAACAGGAGCAGACGAAGGCGCAACAGGGGTAGGATCAGTTGGAGAAATCGGGGTGGCTACAGGGTTAGTAGACAAAGTTGGCGTCTCGTCGAACCGTACAACTGGAGATGTCGAATCGGACGGAGCTGCAGGGGATAATACTGAAGCAGAAGTGAAAAATGGAAAAACATTTTCTTGGAAAATTACATCTCGACTAACAAAGAATTTTCCCGAAGCGGAGTCATACAGTCGATAACCCTTCCGATTAGGAGGGTAACCCATAAAAATACATGGAGTAGCACGTGGACTAAATTTGTCATGTGCACCTAAGGTGGTGGCATAACAACGACACCCAAAAACATGAAGATGGTCAAGTATGGGTGGTTTGTGAAATAAGAGTTCAAATGGGCTGAGGCCATGAATGGAAGAAGAAGTCAACTGGTTGATGATATAAGTTGCAGTGAGGATGCATTCACCCCAAAAGTGAGATGGAATATGAGCCTGAAACATTAAGGCTCGTGCAACATCCAATAAATGACGATGTTTGCGTTCAATAACTCCATTTTGTTAGGAGTATAAACACAAAAGCTCTCATGGAGAATTCCTTGAGTAGCAAGGAATGATTTACACTCAGTGGAAAAAAATTCGGTCCCATTGTCAGATCGAATGCGGCGGACAATAGAACCAAACTGAGTAAACACCATAGATACAAAATGTTGAATTTTGGAAAAAAATTTGGGATTTTGAGTGTAAAAGGAAAGTCCATGTGGCACGGGAAAAATCATCTACAATGGTGAGAAAATATCGTGAACCATCATGATTGGTAGTCTGGTGAGGGCCCCAAACATCCATGTGGACCAATTCAAATGTGGATGTGGTTGCATTGGTCCGTGAAGGAAAAGCCTGGCGAGTTTGTTTGGCCAGAGGGCAAATTGGACATGAAAAAGATTGAGGACACGAAATTGATTGACCAAGTGCATGATAAGATTTTAAAGAAGAATGGCCAAGACGTCGATGCCAAACGTCATAACTAATATTATTGCAAAAAGTTGAATTACAACTAGGAAAAATTTTTGGAATACACAAAGCACTCTTTGGGGAATTTAAATAACCTTGAAAAACTAAAGAAAAAGAATCTGGAATAGAAGAGCATAAAAAATATAATCCCCGATCAGCCCTGCCGAGTTCGATCGGAGCCCCAGTCACACGGTTCTGAAAGACACAAAATTCATCGAAAAAAATTGCCACACAATGATTATCTCGAGTAAGCTTACAGACAGAGAGCAAATTATGTTTAAAATGTGGAGCATATAGGACGTGTGTGAGGTGCAAATTAGGATATGGTCGGTAATGACCAATATGTGTGAGTAGTGGATTGATCGGGCAATGTAATGGAAATAGGTGTTTGACAGGGAGAAAAAGAATCTAAAATAGACAAACTGCAAGTGATGTGGTCACTAGCACCTGAATCGATAACCCAAACGGATAAAATGGATTGAGAAGGTAAAGTATTACCTGAAAAGTTGGCGGTGAAGTCCAAGGTCCCCATCTGATTTAAAAGGGCGAAAAGTCGTTGTTGCTGATCTGTGGTGAGGTGAAGCCCAAAGGATCCACCATAAACATTGCCTGGGCAAGGGGTCGCAGATCCCAAAATACCTACACTGGAAGAAGGATATGGATTAGTACCCAAAGGAGTGGAAATAGGCCCAAATCTAGGTGGGGGAATTGGCCCATTAATGGCCGCGTTATGGGCTAAAGGCCCAAAACCTGATTGTTGTTTTTTCTTTGGGCCACCTCGCTGCTTGGGCTTCCAATTTGGAGGATAGCCCACAAGAAGGAAGCAGGCTTCACGAACATGGCCTGGTTTTTTGCAATGAGTGCAAAATGGGCGTGGGCCATTTGGCCCATTAATGGTTGGAGCAGAGTTGGGCTCGCCTAGCCCAAGGGAATTGGAAGAGGAGCTTGGCCCAAAATGTGATAAGTTGATTGTTGGCCCACAATTCGTTGATGAAGAAGGCAACCCAAATGAAGAGGCCTGCAACGAAAATGACTCGCCTTGTCCACCAAATTGCATCACTTCTTTCTGGGCAGCAAAAACAGCACCATCGTCGGCAGCAGCTGAGGGCGGACCGTCGATGGAGGCACATTGATGGAGGTCCTGTTTGGCAAGTGCATGAAGCTTTTCAAGGGACATGAAATCGTCCCTAGCAAGAATGTTGGTCCGTAAAGTGCGAAAATCATCCGGTAGAGCCATAAGAAATTTCATTGCCCTGTCGGTATTCTCATGAACACGAAGTCGGTCATTAACTTGGCATTGACAATGGCCACAAGAGCAGCGAATTGGGGGTTGATGGATGTCCAGATCGGTCCAAAGGTTTTGCAGACGGAGATAAAACGAAGTGAGTTGGGAACTTGAGGCACTGGCGGCAAGTTTGGCTTCACCAATAGCTTGCTTGAGGGAGAATATTTGAAACCCAGAGACACGGCCAAAACTGTCCTTCAAGGTGTTCCAGATGGCAGTGACGGTAAGGAGTCGAGAGACCATGGATTCAAGTGAGGGATCGACGGAGTGGGTCAACCAAGTTTTGGCGGCTGCCTGACATTGATCTCACTTCTCAGTCGCCACGGCGTCATCAGATGGTCGTTCAAGGGCACCGGTAAGGAAGCCGAGCTTGTTTCTGGCAAGGAAAACCGTTCGGATTTGATTACTCCAAACCTGCCAATTGCCTTCGCCGGTGAGCTTGGAGGAGACGACGCTACCGGTCTAAAGGTCGGTGGTGGTGAGATGATACGGGTCGCGTGGGGCTGACAGAGGGACAGTGACGGTGCCAGAGAGTGGATGACTGGTTTCGGCCATGGTGTTGAATGGCGGTGGATGGGCTGAAAGCTGCAGTTGGTCCCGGGGGTATTTCGGTAATTTGCCAACTGGATGTGAGAATTAGGGTTCGGTGAAGATGAAGGGCAAAACGGGAATTTGGCCAAAAAAGAAAAAAACACTCTCACTGATTGGTTTTAAAACTTGAAGTAGAAGCAATGGTGAATCGTCTGGCTCTGATACCATGTAAGAAAATTAAAACCAGAGAGCTTTGAATAATAGTTGTATATTATTCATCATCGTTGTACAATGTCTAGTGTATATTTATAAGCTATAAATCCTATGCTAAATATGGTAATCAGATAATTACAGATTATAAAGAATATACACAAATATGGTATATACACAAATATATTTGGTAGTCTTGATCAATTTTCGACATATACCAAATCTTCATATGCAAATTAGTTCTTTCCCTAAATTATTTTGTCAATGAATAAATAATTATAAAAATAAAATCTTGTTATAATTCAAAAAAGCAAAACATTAATAAAGGTAAAAGTAACAAACAGCGTATGTCATGTATGGCCGATGATGGGTCTCATTTCGACGTGGGAAGGACGATTTAGAATTAATAGTAATACTTCCCTTGACTGTTTCCCTCTCCCACAAAACAAGGCAAAGACTTTGACGTTCATGTCTTCAGGTATATATGAGGCAGGTATAGGTTTTCAACAATGGTGGCTCAACGTATGTAGCAGGAAGCAAAACACTTATTGGCAAAACAGAGCAGAACTAATTGTGGAAGCTCTGGAAGACAAGGAACTTATGGATCTTTCAAAAGGAATGGAGAGAAAAGTGCAAGTAGTTGAGCTAGCTCATGCGGAATGGCTGGAATATCAAGATGTGAGCAAAATGGCAAAAAATCATAGCTAAAGACAGTGACTAGGGACTCCTAACTAGGTCCAGTGGTTACTCATGGTATTAGCTAGCATTAATAGGCTAAGGCAATAGACCATAATGAAATGAATACCCGATTACATTGGATATTCCTTACATTATAGCCCACTGAGGAGCAATTGGAACGAGCAAGTATTGTAGTTTTTGGTCTTGCTCAACGATGTTGTCTATAATTATTCATTTTTAGCCTCATAGGTTTTAGCTATTGATAGCTAGTAGCAGGGTGTTTAGCTCCCTCAGGAATAGGTATATCTAACAGTCACACTTAACCTCAATGAGAGAGTTAAGGTTTCCATTACCAGTGGGCATTGCTGTACATGTGACAATTTTGACAGTTAATACAACTATTGTTTCTTTGAAAAAAAAAATGTCTTCGATTCCCTTTTCCAATTCGAAGACAACTCCAATGATTTGAGGCCACACGAATCATATTGGAGGTAATGTTCTTGACGAAAGAAAAAAGAAGGCACAACAATGTGAATTGCCATGCCCTTTGGCTTTTGCATCTTTGGGAAAATGATGATCACCATCAGCTTTAGTGATCAATCACAATATATATATAAGAAATAAAGAATAAAAAAAGAAAAATGACAAATGCATGTTTATGCAATGCATGGTTGGATTCGGACCAAAAAGTATTATGCAGCGAAATAATTTTCACTGCAAAATAAAACTCAATTCTCCTTATTCTTGTTCATGTAATCAATGAATATACAATTTTAACCACCTATACATGCAGTGAAATACGTGATTTATTTAATTGAATACCATGATAGTAATTAAGGGCAGCAAAAATGGAGAAAAGATTGATACTCCCTCCGTTTCGAAAAAAAGTCCATTTTGGTTAAGATATAACTTTTTATTAGTTATTAAATACAACTTATTTAATGCACCATTAAATTTATAGTTTTATATTTTTATCCTTACTTTTTAATTTTGAGTATATATAATTATTATTAATAAGGATATTTTAAGAATTTGGTTTAAAAGTGGACTCTTATTTTGGGATAAAAAAAAGTTTTCAAAATGAACTCATTTTTTGGAACAGAGGGAGTAATTAATTTTATGAAATGAAAGTCAGATTACACCAAAGGGTTAATTCAGGCATTAAGGAGAGATCGAGAGTGAGTTGGGGAATTTTTTTACCTTTATGGATTAATATATAAAACTATCATCTTGGATAAAATAAAAGAAACTTGATGACCATCATTTTATCAATTTTTTTGATAGTTTTCCTAAACTTTAAAGGAGGTGGATATAATTTACCTATTTATTTAGATTTATATAACCTAATAAATATTATATTTATAATCAGAACTCTCAAAACTACGATAAAATCATTTTATCAAATTACCTTTTGCACTCATTTATTTGAATAATGTTTATATTACTACTAACATTTTAAAGTCAAAATATTTAAAATTATGATAAATGTGAAAAAAAAGTTAAGTTATTTTGAATGTTATATTCTATATTCTTTTTAATTTATAGTCATAAGTAAAATTTTCTTAATATAAAAGTATATTTTTAAGAATATATATATATATATATATATATATATATATATAAGTGAAAAATATATATGCGTGTGAATTACAAAATTTTTTTAATTATATGAATTAAAAAAATCAAATCTCCAAATTTGATAACGTGACAAGATCTCTTACGTATACACCTATTAGTTGTGATATGCTAGTGTGTTAATAGAAGTTCATGTCAGTTAGAAGAGTGGGCATATGGGGTGGAGAGGGGAGGGGGGGGGGAAGAGTTTTGTAAAGTTTGAAATTAAGATGATATGTCTAAATATATGGAATTGAAAATTATGGTTAAAATGGTAAAGTTACATAATAATATCATTTTTTATTTAATTTTTGAGAAAAATAAATAATTTTTTAAGAAATTAGAATTTTAGAAATTTAATTTTGGGGATTATAAATACCGGATAGAATAAATTTCTTTTCAGAAAAATTAGTGTTATTCATGTTTTACTATTTTATTTAGATTAATGAATTACAAATACATAAAAGAAATTGGTTTCAATAATAAAGGTAAACATAAACATATATTTTCACTAAAAAAGGTAACAACAATGATGTTAATAATTTAATAGCAAAATTGAAGCAAAAGAAAAAAAAGAATACACCCTCATTTAAGATGAAATCAAACCACAATTCAAAAATTTATGGAGATAAATAAAAAAAAGTACATAAATTTCAATTTTAATAAATTATGAATTTGAATATAAAAGAGTTCTCAAATTTAAAAAATTTTAAAATAAAAAAATTAAAAATAACAATAATTAAAATAGAATATCATAAGAGTAATACTTAAAAAAAATAGCATATAAAAGTTCAAAAAGAAAAAGCAAACCAAATAATATTAAAAGTCAGAAATATGTTATTTAAACTAAAATTCTTAGAAAAGTCATAAGAATAACAACGTTTAGTAACTATTGAGAACTCTTAATTGTTGCACTTATTTTTCTTATTTTCAGAAATTTGAGTACTATTTCAAAAAATGTAAAAAAAAAAAAAAACAAACACAACAAACATATTACTTTCTCAAATGAACCAAACAAAGGAAACAAATTATTTTTTAAACTCAAATTGCCAGCAAACCAAGGGAGGCTAACCTGTTAAGAAATTATGGCCAAAATCAAGACTAGTGAGCATAGTCAAATTCCCAAGGGAAATTTACAAATATAACACCTTTGACCGTTGACTTTACAAAAATAACACCCTCCTTTTTTTGTTCTCTGTTATAGCACTTCCACAAAAAAAAAAGACTACAACACCCCTCGGCAGACTTCACTCCATCTTCTTCTTCTTTGTTCTCAAAACCCATTTGATGGATTCAACAAAATTTGTTCTCACACCCCGTTGTTTGCACACCTCATTGTTCGTACACCTTATTGGACTATCATCTCCAAGCAAAAAGGCCGCAATCGTAGAGAAGAAATCGCATAAATTTGATGTTAGTTGAAATTTGCAGTAGTTGAACTGGGTTTGTGAATTTAAAGAAGCGAATGGTCGAGCTCTAGGTCGAGTTTTAGGTCGAGCACAAGGTTAGGTCAATGTTGCTAGGTCAACTTTTAGGTCGAGCACTAAATTTGGTCGAGTTTTAGGTCGAATATGTCAAATTTAGGAAAACTGCCTAATGCTCGACCAAATTTAGGTCGAGTGAATTTTCTTTTTTTAAAAAAAAATTCACTCAACTTAAACTTGGTCGAGCATTAGGTCGAGCTCGACCTAGTATTAGGTCGAGTGAATTTTTTTTAATAAAAAAAATAAAAATTCACTCAACCTAAATTTGGTCAAACATTAGGTCGAGCACAAGGTTAGGCCAATGTTGCTAGGTCAACTTAACCTTGTGCTCGACCTAATGCTTGACCAAATTTAGGTCGAGTGAATTTTTATTTTTTTTTAATTTTTTTTTAATAAAAAAAATTCACACGACCTAATACTAGGTTGAGCTCGATCTAATGCTCAACCAAATTTAGGTCGAGTGAATTTTTTTTTTTTTTAAAAATAAAAATTCACTCGACCTAAATTTGGTCAAGCATCAGGTCGAACTCAACCTAAATTTGACTTATTCGACCTAAAACTCGACCAAATTTAACGCTCGACCTAAAAGTTGACCTAGCAACATTGACCTAACCTTGTGCTCGACCTAAAACTTGACCTAGAGCTCGACCATTCGCTCCTTTAAATTCACAAACCCAGTTCAACTACTGCAAATTTCAACTAACATCAAATTTATGCGATTTCTTCTCTACGATTGCGGCCTTTTTGCCTGGAAATGATAGTTCAATAAGGTGTACGAACAATGAGGTGTGCAAACAACGGGGTGTGAGAACAAATTTTGTTGAATCTATCAAATGGGTTTTGAGAACAAAGAAGAAGAAGATGGAGTGAAGTCTGCCGAGGGGTGTTGTAGTCTTTTTTTTTTTTGTGGAAGTGCTATAACAGAGAACAAAAAAAGGAGGATGTTATTTTTGTAAAGTCAACGGTCAAAGGTGTTATATTTGTAAATTTCCCAATTCCCAATTCCCTTCGGTATGGAACCTGAAATGCTGCTGCTTTCTATAGCCAAGTCTTTGAGTTTATGAAGATTGCCAATCTCTCACAGAATCATACCTTCCAATTTTACAGAAGAATTGTTAGTAATTTGAAAATCTTTTCCCACCTAAATATTTAACAAAGACCATGTACTACCATGACACAGAGGACAAGAGTGTTTTTTTTTTTTTCCGTTCTTGTTAGGGTGGAATGATTCTTTAAATTATATACTCCTAATTCCATTACAAGTCCAAGAATTGTAACTAAATGACCATAGTATTAATAATGATTTCATGCTGCATTTGCTAGCAAGTAGCAACAAGAAAATGATTTTCGAACTTGCCATTCTTTAAGCAAATTAACCATCATCCAAAAGATTAAAGGTTAGAATTTGAGGCTATACCTTGTAAACTGTTCCCTCCATGGAATAATACCTCCAAAGATCTCCAAGTTGCGATATTCTTTTGGAATGAATCCACTAAAATTGTTATATGACAATGACAAGCTCAAGTCGTGAACAATGGGATAAACTTGATGGGATTTGGCCGATTAATCGATTGAAAGAAAGATAAATCCTTTTGAGACTTGGAAGATTGTGACAAATATCAAGTGGAAGACTTCTGTCAAGTTATTGTATGAAAAGCAACATTCTCCAATGTTGAGATGTTGAAGATGGCGGAAGGTATGGAACCAAGAAGTTGATTATTTCAAAGATTTAGAATCTCAAGCTATGGAGATTCCCAATCTCTTCAGAATCTCTCCGTGAGGAAATTACCTTCAAAATTCAGGAATTCTAATTTCGACAGGTTAGAGATGGAAGAAGGAATAGGACCACTAAATTCCTTTTGAGATAAATCTAAGGGGGCGCTTGGTATAAATGGTGGGTTTAGGAATTGAATGGATTTGATAAAATGAAATGTTTGGAATAGAATGGAATGATAATAATTATGTTGTTTGGTATTATTTTGTAATGGAATGGAATAGATTTTATATTAAAATTAAAATTTAATATTAATATTAATAAATTTATTAATAAATTTTATATTAAAATTATAATAAGAATATTATTATTTTACATTATATGATATTTTGAAAATTATATCTTGTTCAAAAAATAGTCAAAGTGCATGTCAATTTGTAGAGAAAAATATTTTCTACAAATTAGTAAATTTTTATTTTTTTAAAAAAAAAGAGGAAAAATGGGGGTTGCAAACCATTGGGGGGCTTGCAACCCCCTGGACATGTGGTGCGTGCCCGTTGACAGGTGCTGGGCGCGCCTATCAGCGCGGCAAATTTTTTTTCTTTTTCAGTTTAGGCCAAAATGACATCTTTTGCAATGCACAAGTTTGTCTTTTGTGTCTTTCTTCATATAGGTTGTGAATGTTGAATGATTAGTATGATTGCTTTTGTTACATTTTCGACGTCGATTTATGTTTGTATTAAAAGGATAAATAATGTCACAATCAATATATTGATGTTATTAGTGATAAAATATTGAAATATACAATGTTATAGTTTCGGTTAAAATTGTCACTAATAACACTATTTAGTGACAAATTTTTTTCGTCACTAATTTCATTTGCGAATGAATTTTTAGTGACGAGATTTTTCCGTCACTAATGCAAAAGGACGTCAAAATTTTCCGTCACAAAATTGCATTCGCCAACAAACTTTCTGTGACAAACTTAAAGTCGTCACTAACCATTTAGTGACAATAAAATTTTTGTGACAAACATAAAGTCGTCACTAACCATTTAGTGACGACAAAACATATCGTCACTGGTTCGTCATAGAAGGAGTTGACCAATATTCTTTTTAGTGACGACTTTTTTTTTCCATCACTAAACCGTCACAACTGCCCAACTGACCGAAATAGTTTCAACGACGAAAATTTTTCGTCACTAAATTTCGTCACTAAACGTGCTCAATTAGTGACGACTCTTAACTTTTAGTGACGACTTTTTCTCCCTTTTTGTGACGACTTTTTTTCGTCACTAATTTTCGTCACATCTTCAATTCGTCACTAACGCCACTCATTTAGCGACGAATTTTTTGTTTTGGTCACTAAAACCCTTTAGTGACGGAGCATTAGTGACAACCTAGTGACGAATCATTTTTCCATCACTAAATGGTTTTTATGACGAAAAAGCGACTTTTAATGACGATATTCCAATCGTCACTGAAGCCCATTTTTCTTGTAGTGCTAATAGGTTGGCAAAGTCAAGAGTGCCCAGATTACAGAACTTGTTGGAAATCATTGAATAGTAAGTGTATGTCTCCTCTACATCCTACTTCCTGCTCTTTTTGGCGAGTTCAGTAGGTTATAGTAATCTGATGAGTATGATTGCTATTATGTTCTTTTTTATTATTGATTTCTCTCTTGTAACATTTGTTCTCAATATCTAATAATAAACTTTGCCTTCTTGGCTTGTCAAAAAAAAAAAAACCATTTCAATATTTTTATAAATATGTGTTTTCGTTCATTTAAATTGTTAATCAACTTTATTCAACAGAATTTTTTTCCCAAATTCTACGGAATTTGTTCCTTTTCAAACATTGTTTGTCTTCCTTTTATATGTCCCGTGTTACCAGTCAACACATGAGTTTTGCTTAACAATCAACCATTTCGATATCTTAACAATCAAATATTGAATAAGTTACAGCAAAAGCAAATTGATTATAGTTTAATTCATCCGTTGCGTGCATTCGTTGCGAATTTAACGTAAGAGGAGATGCCCAAAATGTATTGATTGGGTGTTTTCTGCCGGGGAATAAGAGTTAGAAATTTCATTACATTAACATAGATGTAGCCAATACATTGCGAAAGACTATAAAGGTTACTCATCATTTTCCTTTTTTAGAAAGGGAAACATGCAATGGTAATCACACTAAATTGGTTGATGACCAGTGAAAATTAAATTATTATTTCACGAGCAGGAATATAACTAATGTGTGAGACAATAGCCACTTCCAATCCCGCCTTTTTTTTAATTGAAGAAATTTTGAATCATTTTCTCGATTAATGCACGGGAAACACCCGCATGCCAATTTCTTTTATCCCTAGTTTCGGGTCGAACACTTTAAGAATATTACTTCGGGAGTGTATCATTACTCTGTGAAATTTTATTGACAGAATAAAACTGAGGTTAAGGAGTAAATGTGTAGAATTTGTACTACTTCCTGTCTCATCCTGCAACTGGAGAAGAGAATCCATACCCACTGGAGAATGAAAAAATAGCCAATGGATTTGCCGCAAAGCAGTAAATTTCTTTAACTTTTTATATTTTCCTCTTGTAGATGAATTGATTTTTCCGGTTTGTTAGTTATGGGAATTGGGATCGTCAAAATAAAAAATAGGTTTTTTTTTCTAACACTTCAAAATTGAATTTCTTTAATTTGTTTTCCATTTCCTTCTTGTCTAGATGAATTAATTCTTTTTTTACATATATTTATTTCTATTTTTGAAATTTAGCCCTTTCTTAACTATTTTAGATAGGATGATTTGCCCTTGTTGTGCTTTATTTTTTGATGAGTGAATGGCAAAAATAACTAATATACTTTTCAAAAGTTCAATTTTAGTTATTATACTTTTTTTTCCTCAAAAATAGAAATTTAATATGAAAAATGAACTAAATTGGTCATTCGGTGTAAAAACCTCGTTAAACATTTACGGAGTAGATATCATGTGCTAATCATGTGAGAAAATAAAAAATTTTAATAAAAAAAATATATAACCAGTTTTTTTTTCCTTTTTCTTTATTCTCTTTTCTCCCATTTTTTGCCTTCATTCTCAGAATACACTTTTTCTTCAAGACTAAACCCAAATTAAATAATGGCAACCAAGCACATGAAAGTGCGAAATTGTGAGTAACCCATTCTTATTTTATTTATGTGGATTTTCGTCGAGGGGATTAAAAGGAGGTAACACAACAAACTCATTAATCCAGTTATCCAAATATATCCTAATATTAATTCAAAATTTTCAAATCAATAATATATGTCTCTATATAGGGCTATTCCATTCTTAAAATCCATCCCAATAAATCTGCAATGTGCGGATCATGGGTTGACTCAAGTAGGGAAAATGTTCTACCATATTCATCTTTCAAATTTCTCTTCAAGAAAGTATGCCAACCACAGCAAAAGATGCTACTCAACTTGTGCATAGTTTCCAACCTATGGGAGACTATTTGAAGAGAGGACATCAACATGCATTTATCAGCATAATAAATATGTAGGAAGTGGGGAAGAAGAGTAATGCTTTTAAAAGCAGAGATGCTTTGCCAACATATAATGACCCCATTTTTGACAAAGGAGAAACGTTGGATAGTATAGACGTGTAGATGAACATAAGGCGACTCTAAAATTAAAGGACATTTTGAGCCACATGAATTAGGAGCTGTTTCAATTGGAAGGCAATGTAGCTAGCGAAGATTGAATTCAAAATCGAAGATGAAGCATTTAATTTGATGCCATTACTTGATTGGTTGTCTTCCTTCGATACACAATTTGGGCATTGCATGGCACTTTTAAGTTGAATTCGCTGGCAATGCATGCCGCGGCCATCGTGAGTGAAATAAACAATACTTCTTACTTCTCTCTTTTTCTTTTCTTTTTTCTTTTTTAAAATTTTCTTCTCAAACAAGTTAAAATTTCTTTTATTCACTATATATATATATATATATATTCAGCACACTTGCACTGAAAATAAATTGTGTATATGCATGCACGCACACATGCTTTACACACGTTATACATTTGAATTTTTTTGAAAATGTAGGATTTAGAAAATAGTGGAAGTTATTCAGTGGTTAAATTGAAATTGTGTGTGTACATATATAAGTACAGTATAAAAATATATATATTATCAATTTGCGTATAACATACGCGTGGAATATATCTTGCAATTCTTACCCCTAAATTTTGCACGTATTAATTAACAAATTTATATTTTTATGTCAAAATTACACTAATATTATGGCATTCTATACTCGAATATACTTGATTTTTATATTAGGAAAAAAAACCATCAATGAAGATGCTGACATTGTCTAATAATTAAAGATTTTTGTTTGTCGTTCTAAACTGTGGTTTTAAATTTCGTGAACTCATTTTTCTTTTATATTTTTTTCCTCTTAAAAGAATAAAAACATGATTGTGTCATTTTCGATTAATCAAAACTTAAGTTCCATTTTAAAATTAAAAAAAAAAAAAAGAACAACTTGTCATCAATGAATCTTTTCTCTTGAGTTTAATCGATCTTTTAGTTGTTATTATGATTGTTAAATTTTAACAATAATTGATATTTAGAGTAGAAATATTTCCCTAATGTTTTGAAGAAGCTTCTTGATTAATTATTAATGGAATTCAAAATCCAAATTTTTCTGCATTGATCAAGGGTACATTCATTTCAATGAGAGTAAGCTTTACTGGTGGAAGCATAATTCGAAATCTCTCAAACAGTAAATATGTACATCATTGTGCAGATGAGAGTACACGTATACGTCTTCCAAAATAGTGGTCTCAAGGACAAGAGTTCCAATACTAAATACCTAATACCATCCAACTTAATCAGCTAACTTTGGTTTTTGTTAACATCATAAATTTAGGCCAGATTCATTGATATTTTTTTTCCCTTCTTAGCCGTTTGTGTGGATTAAGTATTGACTGATTTTAGTTTTCCTTATTAAAGATTTGCGTGTATTACACGTACGTAGTTGTATCTAAAACACATTGGTAGACATACTATGTGCTATAAATATTTGTGATATTTTCATTGCATATATATACAAGAAATTTTCCCAACTGTTTGTACTACAATTGGTTACTCCTTTCAAGAACATATGAAAGAAGTGGAGAATTTTTCCATTGCCATCACCGGTTAAAAGGGAGACTAAATGCTTCGTGTTTGTTTGGCCTGAGCATGTATATATACAAGCAAGGCTTAAATTTGAGGGGGAGGAAGCAACCATTTAGAAGCCTGAATGTATCCAAGAGTCAAAAATGGTTGGGCTTCTGCTTCAGTAAGCTTCTTGGTGAAACCAACCCGAGCATCTGACTTTGATCCCGCTCCTGTACAACCGTATTCTCCGAAGTAGACCGAGCTGCAATTAAATCACCACCATGCATGCATTAATTAAACAATTATTCTCAAGAAAACGATGTTTATTAATCATTAGATGATTAATTGTCAAATTTAATTACGATCAAAATCAAGTATCGCTGCCACTTACTTTTGAAGCTGGGCATTCTGGTTATCGGACCATCCTTCGGGTCGAACGGCGTCACTCATGTCGGTGTAGGAAAACACGACTTTGGCATAAGGCATCCACGCTCTGCCTAAGTAAGCAATGGCACCGGTACCGGTAACAGTTCCGTGGATGAATGAATATCCCGTGTCTTCTTCACCGTTGTGCCTTGCCTGTGCAGTGATAAAGGCGATCGGATCCCCTGAGATAACGTGGGTCTCAACGTTCTGCATGTAGTGCCATCAAATATTTTAAAATTTTCACCATAATCAGTCTTCTCATTCATGAAGAAAAATGAAAAAGAATCAAGATTAAAATGCAAAAATTGATCTTCGAAATATATAGTTAATTGTTCTTGCCATGTAGATGGATTTCCCATTGCCGAAAATGAAATCCACAGTGCCTTCAATGTAGCAATCTTTGAAAAAATGCAATCCTTTGTCATCACAAACGGTGTCTTGAAACCCAAGAAACTTGCAGTTATAAAGGCAGCTTTATCACCACCGATTCTTAAAGCCTCTGCCTGACCTCCCTTTTGGTTCAAGGTTGGCCTCGGGGCTGAGTTCTATTTCAAGAAAAAAACTGTTAATCTCAACAAAAATAAAGAAAACAAAGATTAAACAAGGGGATGATTACGAGTAGATTATATAATCACACAAATGCTAAGCTACGTACCGAAAAAATGACATTGACTCCAATGAAGTAATCAGATTCAACGATCACGGAGGCACTATCTACGGTGCCAAACTGGGCTGCTGTGCCATCAGAAACTATAGTGGGCATGTTCTTTGGATCTCCGTACAAAGTTACAAATGGTTTGGTCGGTGGAATCCTCACTTTCTCTTTATAGGTTCCGGGTCCAAGTGAAATAATGACACGGTTTTATTCCCTTCCGGGATGCTGGCGACGGCATCACCAAGAGTCTTGAAATCACCACTTCCATCGGCCATAACCTTAATGGTTTTGGAACTGCTTTCAGCAGCCTCCAGGGCGGGGTCCAAAGTCCCTGTCCGGGATGTCAATGGCTGAACATTCTGATCAAACCAACTGTTCAATTGGGATTTTCAGCGGGCACTGCTACGTTATCATCACCAAGAACTATGAATGGCATTACGAGAAGGCTAGATAAAATGATAACTTCCAAGAAAATATTGCTGGCCATTTTCTTGAAGTGTTTGTGATTTGCTCTGGGCTACGGATGGATCTTGTTATTAGGCAAAATGGCTATGTTTATACTTGTAGGAAGAAAGTGGGAAAAAAAGAAGGAATTGTGTGTAATTGGAAAATAGAGGAGGAGATTAACAATCGGAAAAAGGGAACGCATCCCACTAAATTATGCCTGTAAAAATTTGTGGTATGTGACTTCAGTTTTGAGAACCATACGCTGCCCTTCCGGCTCCTAGGCAGAAAGCCATTCTCTATATCCAACCTTCCTACAGTTGGGTAAACCAATTATACTCCACAAACAATAAAGAAAAAAAAATCACTGAGCAGGAGATTAATATACTAACAATAAATCACTTGGGAAAGTTTGAGTTTGTTGAAGTAGCTGTCAAAATTTTAGTTCAATTTTCAGTTTAAACATGATTAGAAGTGTTTATAAGCTTAAAATAAGCAGTGCCCATTTCTTGCACTGAAAATGCACCAAGAAAGGCATTTCAACAAAGTATTCAATAAGCAAAGAAAAATAATACTTCATAACTAAAGCAATTCATACCATGGTAATTAAATAAAACCGAGTGTGACAGTTTTGCACATTAATTTTCTTCTAAAAAATTATACGATCTTGTTTAGCAGAAGCTTCTTGATTAATTATTTATGGAATTCAAAATCCTAACTTTTATGTATTTTACAGGTTTAGGAATTTTTCTTGTTTGGTTAGGTAGGGTTTAATTAATAGTTTTGATTCTTTTCAAATTAGTTTTGGGAGGTAGTCTTTTGCATTTTTAGTCTTAGAATTAATTTTTAATGTTTTATGTCAATTCAATTTTGTTAGTCGCCCCTTTAGTTCTAATTTCTAGTTTAGACTTCCCCCACGGCAAAGCCAACCTCCATACATTTGGGACATTGACGCAGCCAATTGGTGCCGCTTCCTAAGTTAATTGAACCATATTTCTGTCTTCATCTTTCTTCTCTCTCTGTCTTCTTTCATTATCAAGCCAAACTAACGTTATTCAACTTTCAAGTCTGTTGTGTTTATGAATACTGTTCTAAATTGAAAAATTAAAAAGAACTACAACACATAATAAGTGGCAAAGACCCATGACTCACAAACTTAAACTTTTGGGTTCAGATGGGTTCCTACTACTTATTGGGCAGCTCTAGTTGGGCTTCCCATTGTAAAACCTCTACAACAAGTGGTATCAGAGCCAGAATGTTGATCCATTTGGGAAAGCAAGTGGTTCCTCTTCTGGTTGGACCGGGCCTTAGTGGGGGACTCGTAGACAAGTAAGTTTGGTCCTTTACTATTTGCACAGGCACTAAATGAGTCCATGGTGAAGAGATGTGCTTGTGGAGTAGGGATTAAGCTTGTGAGAGAGTGGGTTTTAATGTGGTAGTATATCCATGAATGAGGAGATTTGTTGTGTTCACGAATACTGTCCCACATTGGAAAATTAAGAATAACTACAAACACCTAATAAGTGGCCAGGACCCATGACTCACTAGCTTAAACTTTTGGGTTTAAGTGGGTTACTACTGCTTATTGGACCGCTCTAGTTGGGCTCCCCATTGTAAAACCTCCCCAACAAAGTCTAATTTATATTCTTTTTATAAGAAATTTATAAATTTTAAAAAATATGGATGAAATATGCTTTTTTCTTATTATCAATTTTAATTTCAAGTATAAACTATATATATTTTTTAAAATTGAAGTTATATTTTCTTCATAACTTTTAAATTTAAATTATTTTTTCATGAATGAAAATAAAATTGCAACTAAAATCAAAACTTGAACTAAAACTGTGAACTAATGATTGTAAAATTGAATGGAAATCGCCCTCTTTATAATTTAGTTTCAATTATCTGTGTTCCAAACTGAGACCAAATTATAACCAGTAATCCCGAAATCATAATCAACAATTTTGGGACCATGATCACCTCGAAATATAACTCGCTTCCTCTCGCTTTGTAAACCCCATGGACTAATTGCACTTTTATTTGGTTCATTTTGGGAATGGATTGAAAGTTTCTGGAAAGGGAATATGGTAATTGGTTGATTGTGTTGAGATTTTATTTGATTGCAAATTATTTGATAGGATATCTTTTAATTATGGTTGATACTATGTAATTAGAATATGTATTAATTGTATATTTGATTGGATTTCATATTGATCTAATAGGTATCAATCAATTAGTGATTGATTATAATTGATTAATTTTTTGCCTTGTATAACTTATGTATTTAGACTATAAATAGGCATCTAGTTGTACAGACTAAAAGTGTGAATGAAAAAAATATCAATTATCTCCTACTCCTCTTTTTTTAGAGATTGTGACTCGACAGGAATATGTGTTTTTTTTGTGATAATGACCGTTTACAATTGGCCTTTTTTTTTCTTTTTGGAATATGGTGTCTGTAATTCCTAGAGTGGATAGGGGATTATATCGTGCGTAATTCCAGAGAATGATTGAAAATAGCTTGACTTAAAAATGAAAAAAAAAAAGATGACAGGGGATCCGATATAATCTAATAAGTAAGAATTATATTTCTAGTTATAAACCAATAATTTATTTTTCATGGATATCATGTTTTCCTACATGTTTCCTTCTTCCCATACCTTAAGGGGAAAAAAAATGAGATCATTAACCATTATAGTCTTTCTGAGTGTATTTTCAATGAATTCATTCAGTGAATTGTTCTAGCAAACGATCTGGTAATGATTAAAGACATAATTATAGGCTTTTGATTTTGTCATTTCTTGAAAGTGTAAATAATTTTTTTTTCTATTACCATATCAGTTCTTGAAACTTATTCAATATATAAATTCATTGAATGTATCACTTACTTTATGAAATTTTATTTACACAATAGAACTGAGCTTAAAAAGTAAATATCATCGTAGTCTTCATAACAATTTGTAACTCAAGATCTCCACATAAAAAGAGCTAGCAAACTTCTTGGGCATTGCATCGCTCCTTCAATATCTTAACAATCTCATAATCAAGAAATAATCAAATACATGCATGCATGCAATTCTTTGCTAGAAGTTAACACATGAGTTTTAATTGCTTACCAATCAACCATTTCGATATTTTATAAATACGCATTTTCGTTCATTTAAATTGTTAATCAACTTTATTCAACAGAATTGTTTCCAAATTCTACGGAATTTGTTCCTTTTCAAACATTGTTTGCCTTCCTTTTATCTCTCCTGTGTTACCATTTAACACATGAGTTTTGCTTACAAATCAACCATTTTGATATCTTAACAATCAAATACTGAATAAGTTACCGCAAATGCAAATTGATTATAGTTTAATTCATCTGTTGCGTTCATTCGTTGCGAATTTAACATAAGAGGAGATGCCCATAATGTATTGATAGGGTGTTTTCTGCTGGGGAATATGAGTTGGAAATTTCATTACATCAACATAGATGTAGCCAATACATTGAGAAAGACTATAATGGTTACTCATCATTTTCCTTTTTAAGAAAGGGAAACGTGCAATGGTAATCACCCTAATTGGTTGATGACCCGTGAAAATTAAATTTTTATTTCATAAGGAGGAATATAAACTCATGTGCGAGACAATAGCCACTTCCAATCCCTTCTTCTTCTTTTTTTCAATTGAAGAAATTTTGAATCATTTTCTCGATTAATGCACGGGAAGCACCCGCATGCCAATTTCTTTTATCCCTAGTTTTGCCTCGAACACTTTAAGAGTAGCATTTCGGGAGTATATCATTACTCTGTGAAATTTTATTTACAGAATAAAAATGAGCTTAAGGAGTAAATATGTAGAATTTGTACTACTTCCTGTATCATCCTGCAACTGGAGAAGAGAATCCATACCCACTGGAGAATGAAAAAATGGCCAATAGATTTGTCACAAAGCAGCAGATTTCTTTAACTTTTTATAATTTCCTCCTTTTGTAGGTGAATTGATTTTTCTGGTTTGTTAGTTATGGGAATTGGGATCTTCAAAATAAAAAATAGGTTTCTTTTTTTACCACATTAAATTGAATTTCTTTAATTTGTTTTCCGTTTCCTTCTTGTCTAGATGAATTAATTCTTTTTTTACATATATTTATTTCTATTTTTCAAGTTTAGCTATTTCTTAACTATTTTAGATGGGATGATTTTGTTGGATTATGCCTTGTTTCCAAATTAGAATGGGATTAGATAATTTTATCTAATATTCTAATTTGGTGTTTTTAATAATTCAATTAGGATTTGAAACCTTTATAGAATCCTACTGTGTTTTGTAACACTGATCTAAATGAGATTTGGAGAAGGTCTATACAAGATTAGTGAGAGGTGGGTGTCTATATGGGTTTGGGAAATCCTTGTAATCTGCGTATTTGTTATTAATATCATCATCATCTTTGTCATGGACGTAGGCTTGAATTGTTAAGCAGAACCACGTTAACTTGTGTGTCGCGATTTATTCTTTGTTCTTACTTTTCTATTCTTTAAACAATATTGTGAATAATCACAACAAATTGGTATAAGAGCTTAGGTTAGTTCAAGATGGCTACCATCAAGTATGACATTGAAAAGTTTGATGGGAAGAATGATTTCGGACTATGGAAGATGAAGATGTATGCTTCTTTATGTAAAGAAGGTCTCTCGAGGGCATTAAAGGGTAAAGAAAATTTACCTCAAACAATGACAGACCATGAGAAGAATGAATTCTTAAAGAAGGTGTATGGCTCAATTGTTTTGTCATTGGCGGATAATGTCTTGAGAGAGGTTGCTGGAGAAACAATAGTTGCAGGACTTTGGTTAAAGCTTGAGAATATCTCTACATGACAAAGTCTCTCACAAATCGGTTGTATTTGAAACAACGGTTATACAACCTAAAGATGAAAGAAGGTACACTCATTGATACACATATAGATGTGTTCAATAAAGTTATTTTGGACTTGAATAATATCGATGTGAAAATAGAAGATGAGGATTAAGCCCCTATTCTTCTGTGTTCTTTACCAAAATCCTATAATCATTTGGTTATCACTTTGTTGTATGGGCATGACTCAATTTCCATGGAGGATGTAAATTCATTGTTGAACTCTAACGAGTTCCGGAAGTCAATTACCGAACAAGGTGAAACAATTAGTGCGGAAGGATTGGTTATTCTAGATAGAGAGAATGAAAAAGGAAGACTACATTTGTTTGTTGAATAAATCAGTATATGGCTTAAAACAATCACCTAGACAATGGTACAAGTGATTTGACACTTTCATGATTGGGAATGGATTTTCTAGAAGTAATTATGATAGTTGTGTTTATCATATGAAACTCCCTAGTGGTTCTTTATTATATTTGTTGTTGTACGTTGATGATATGTTGATTGCCTCCAAAGACATATCGGAAATCAACACTTTAAAATCTTAGTTAAGAGGTGAGTTTGAGATGAAAGATTTGGGTGCAGCGAAGAAGAATTTGGGAATGGAAATCACAAGAGATCAACATGCAGGGAAGTTATACCTAACGCAAAAGAGTTATATCGAGAAAGTTCTTCAGCGGTTTGGAATGCAAAACTCCAAGGCTGTTGGTACACCTCTTGCTGGATACTTTAAGCTTTCAACAAGTATGTTACCTAGTATTGAGAAGGAAGTGGAGTGTATGTCTCATGTTCCATACACCTGTGCAGTTGGTAGTCTCATGTATGCCATGATATGCACTAGACCAGATCTTTCATATGCAATAAGTGTTGTGAGTAGATTCATGCATTGTCCCTGAATAAATCACTAGGAAGCCGTGAAATGGATCTTAAGGTATCTCAAAGGAACTGCAGACATTGGCTTAGTATATGAACGAGATCGTAAACTTGGCGAAACTTGTTGATTCAGATTATGTGGTTATGTGGATTCAGATTATGCAAGAAACTTGGACAAAAGAAGATCTCTAACAAGTTATATTTTCACACTTTGTAGTTGTACTATCAGTTGGAAGGCTACGTTATAATCAACTGTTGCTTTGTCTACAACTGAGGCAGAATACATGGCTTTGGCAGAAGCTGTGAAATAAGCTATTTGGTTGAATGGTTTGGTTGGAGAATTGAGTATGGAGTTAAAGCAAAATACTATCTACTGTGATAGTCAAAGTGCCATACACTTGAAGAAGAACCAAATGTACCATGAGAGGACCAAGCACATTGATGTTAGATATCATTTTGTTCGAGAAATTTTGTCTCAAGCGTTAATCTCTGCAAAGAAGATTGGGACCGCAGATAATCCGGCAGATATGATGACTAAGTCTGTTACATCGGTAAAATTCAAGCATTGCTTGGATTTGGTCAAGGTGTGCAGTTTGAGATAGGAATGCTTCAGGCGTGCAAAGACGTCATGATGGAAAACAAGTCAAGGTGGAGATTTGTTGGATTATGCCTTGCTTCCAAATTGAAATGGGATTAGATAATTTTATCTAATATTCTAATTTGGTGTTTTTCATAATTCAATTAGGATTTGGAACCTTTATAGAATCCTACTGTGTTTTGTAACACTGACCTAAATAAGATTTTTGGATTTGGTCTCCCTCAGATTTGGATTGGCTCTTTACTTGGTGCCTATAAATATAGATGTAGTAGGGGTCTTTTCTCATAGAAATAGAGAGTAGAGATTTTAGAGAAAGCTTTAAGAGCTTTAGAGAGAGATTTTTACGGTGAGAAAGTGTATACAAGATTAGTGAGAGGTGGGTGTTTCTAAGGGTTTGGAAAATCCTTGTAATCTCCGTATTTGTTATTAATATCATCATAGTCTTTGTCGCGGACGTAGGCTTGAATTGTCAAGTCAAACCACGTTAACTTGTGTTCTTGATTTATTCTTTGTTCTCACTTTTCTATTCTTTGAACAATCTTAGGAATAATCACAACAGATTTGCACTTCTTGTACTTTATTTTTTGATGAGTGAATGGCAAAACTAATTACTATACTTTTCAAAAGTTCGATTTTAGTTATTATACTTTTTTTCCCTCAAAAATAGTAATTGAATATGAAAAATGAACTAAATTGGTCATTCGGTGTAAAATCTCATTAAACTTTACGGAGTAGATATCATGTGCTAATCACGTGAGAAAATAAAAAATTTTAATAACAAAATATATAACCCTTTTTTTTTCCTTTTTCTTTATTCTCTTTTCTCCCATTTTTTGCCTTCATTCTCATAATACACTTTTTCTTCAAAACTAAACCCAAATTAAATAATGGCAACCAAGCACATGAAATTGTGAGTAACCCATTCTTATTTTATTTATTTGGATTTTCATCTAGGGGATTAAAAGGAGGTAACACAACAAACTCATTAATCTAGTTATCCAAATAGAACTTAATATTAATTCAAAATTTTCAAATCAATAATATATGTCTCTATATAGGGCTATTCCATTCTTAAAATCCATCCCAATAAATCTGCAATGTGCGGAGCATGGGTTGGCTCAAGTAGGAAAATGTTCTACCATATTCATCTTTCAAATTTCTTCAAGAAAGTATGCCAACCACAAAGAAAAGATGCTACTCAACTTGTGCATAGTTTCCAACCTATGGGACAGGAGCGTAGAAAGTTTATAGAGCAAGGTCACACTAATAAATAATAAATTAATAAACATAAATTTAATTTATAAAAATAAATAAAATTCAATACTTTTAATATTGTTAATAGAAGCAATACTAAGCATTACATCACATAAAACACAAATACATAGATATTAAACAAATAAAAAGTATATGTTTATGATTTTGGTCTATAAAATTTCTACAGTAAATTTTACAAAAAAAATTAAAGTAGATGAGAGTGAATAAATAAATCCAAATAAAATAAAATTTCAAATGAGTAAATGAAAGAATAGTCATTAAAGTCTTAAAAGACAATGCAGGTTAGACCCAAAAAAACAATAATTATATTTGTTTTTCTCTAAAAAACAATAATTATATTTAATTAAAAAGAAAAAATATATACAATATTGCCCATTCACAATAAAATCTTAGTTCTCTGGATGAGATTAAGTGTGAATTCCTCGAAGGATAAAAATTCCATACACTACTCGCTATTTGGACCTCAGATATTGCTACCTATACAAATCTTCAAATATTTAGCAGATCCTAAATACTTGTTAGCATTTAAGTCTAACAAGTAAGTTAAAAATTCAACAATTTTTCTATAGCAGCCTAATCCAAAAAGGCCCCACTTGTAACACTTGTCAACACATTGTTTCTCAGTACAAGCACCAAATTTCACAAACCATCAGATAAGCTTTGAAATAGAATCATTCTGGACAACTACTCCACCTTATGTGGGCCAATCCCTCTACAATAGTACGTCATCTTCTTCTACGGAACTTTGTCTTCCAGATCTTCTTGGATCAGGGAAAAGGAGAAAGGAACCACAGGAGAATGAGAGTCGGCACCGGGTGAGGGGTCACTTACCTACGTGGATCCGTCTTTACAGGAAAACTTAATGGAGAATGTGAGATTAGGGGTGGGGGGTCAAGTGACCCCCCAGGACCCTATATGGATCCGCCTCTGCTATGGGAGACTATTTGAAGAGAGGACATGAACATGCATTTATCAGCATAATAAATATGTAGGAGGTGGGGAAGAAGAGTAATGCTTTTAAAAGCACAGATGGTTTGCCAACTTATAATGACCCCATTTTAGACAAAGGAGAAACGCTGGATAGTATAGACGAGTAGATGAACATAAGGCGACTCAAAAATTGAAGGACTTTTTGAGCCACATGAATTAGGAGTTGTTTCAATTGGAAGGCAATGTAGCTAGCTAAGATTGAATTCAAAATCGAAGATGAAGCATTTAATTTGATGTCATTACTTGATCGGTTGTCTTCCTTCGACACAAAATTTGGGCATTGCATGGCACTTTTACGTTGAATTCGCTGGCAATGCATGCCGCGGCCATCGTGAGTGCAATGAACAATACTTCTTCTTCTCTCTTTTTCTTTTTCTTTTTCTTTTTCTTTTTTCTTTTTTCTTTTTTTAAAATTTTCTTCTCAAACAAGTTAAAAATTCTTTCATTCACACTATATATATATATATATATATATATATATATATATATATATATATATTCAGCACACTTGCACTGGAAATAAATTATGTGTATATATATGCACGCACACACGCTTTACACACATTATACATTTGAATTTTTGTGAAAATGTAGAATTTTGAAAATAGAGAGAGTTATTCGGTGATTGAATTGAAATTGTGTGTGTACATATATAAGTACAATATATAAATATATATATTATCAATTTGGGTGGAATATATCTTGCAATTCTTGCCCCTAAATTTTGCGCATATTAATAAACAAATTTTTATTTTTATGTCAAACTTACACTAATATTATATCATTCTATACTCGAATATACTTGATATAGCAAAAAAAAACCATCATTGGAGATTCTGATATTGTCTAATAATTAAAGATTTTTTATTGTTTGTCATTCTAAAATGTGGTTTTAAATTTCGTGAACTCATTTTTCTTTTATATTTTTTTCCTCTTAAAAAAATAAAAACATGATTGTGTCATTTTAGATTAATCAAAACTTAAGTTTCATTTAAAAAAAAAAACAACTTGTCATCAATGGATCTTTTCTCTCGAACTTAATTGATCTTTTAGTTGTTATTGTGATTGTTAAATTTTAACATTATTTGATATTTAGAGTAGAAATATTTCCCTAATGTTTTGTAGAAACTTCATGATTAATTATTAATGGAATTCAAAATCCTAATTTTTCTGCATTGATCAAGGGTACATTCAATTCAATGACAGTAAACTTTGGCATAAGGCATCCACGCTCTGCCTAAGTAAGCAATGGCACCGGTACCGGTAACAGTTCCGTGGATGAATGAATATCCCGTGTCTTCTTCACCGTTATGCCTTGCCTGGCAGTGATAAAGGCGATCGGATCCCCTGAGATAACGTGGGTCTCAACGTTCTGCATGTAGTGTCATCAAATATTTTAAAATTTTCACCATTATCAGTCTTCTCATTCATGAAGAAAAATGAAAAAGAATCAAGATTAAAATGCAAAAATTGATCTTCCAAATATGTAGTTAATTGTTCTTGCCATGTAGATGGATTTCCCATTGCCGAAAATGAAATCCACAGTGCCTTCAATGTAGCAATCTTTGAAAAAATGCAATCCTTTGTCATCACAAACGGTGTCTTGAAACCCAAGAAACTTGCAGTTATAAAAGGCAGCTTTATCACCACCGATTCTTAAAGCCTCTGCCTGGCCTCCCTTTTGGTTCAAGGTTGGCCTCGGGGCTGAGTTCTATTTCAAGAAAAAAACTGTTAATCTCAACAAAAATAAAGAAAACAAAGATTAAACAAGGGGATGATTACGAGTAGATTATATAATCACACAAATGCTAAGCTACGTACCGAAAAAATGACATTGACTCCAATGAAGTAATCAGATTCAACGATCACGGAGGCACTATCTACAGTGCCAAACTGGGCTGCTGTGCCATCATAAACTATAGTGGGCATGTTCTTTGGATCTCCGTACAAAGTTACAAATGGTATGGTCGGTGGAATCCTCACTTTCTCTTTATAGGTTCCGGGTCCAAGTGAAATAATGACACGGTTTTTATTCCCTTCCGGGATGCTGGCGACGGCATCACCCAGAGTCTTGAAATCACCACTTCCATCGGCCATAACCTTAATGGTTTTGGAACTGCTTCAGCAGCCTCCAGGCAGGGTCCAAAGTCCCTGTCCGGGATTTCAATGGCTGAACATTCTGATCAAACCAACTGTTCAATTGGGATTTTCAGCGGCACTTGCTACGTTATCATCACCAAGAACTATGAATGGCATTAGGAGAAGGCAAGATAAAAGGATAACTTCCAAGAAAATATTGCTGGCCATTTTCTTGAAGTGTTTGTGATTTGCTCTGGGCTACGGATGGATCTTGTTATTATGCAAAATGGCTATACTTACACTTGTAGGAAGACAGTGGAAAAAAAAAGAAGGAAGGAATTGTGTGTAATTGGAAAATAGAGGAGGAGATTAACATTCGGAAAAGGAATGCATCCCACTAAATTATGCCCGTAAAAATTTGTGGTTTGTGACTTCAGTTTTGAGAACCATACGCTGCCTTCCGGCTTCATTGAGAACCATACGCTGCCATTGAAAAGAATGATACTGGAGAGCTCACAAATCTTCCAAGTGCCAAGAAACACATTGGTGTAAAGTTGGTTTACAAGACAAAGTACAAACCCGATGGAGGAGTAGATAGATTGAACGCGCGGTTGGTTGCTAAAGGTTATAAACAAAAATTTGGCATTGACTATTTTGAGGTATTTGCACTTGTTACTCGGCTTGATACGTTAAGCTTGATTATTTCCTTAGTTGCCCAAAATAGTTGGAAAATACATCAGATGGATGTAAAGTTTGCATTTTTGAATGGCATTTTTTATGCAAAATTTGTGAAGAAAAGTCAAGAAAATAAGGTGTACCATTTGAAAAAAGTCCTTTATGGCTTGAAGCAAGTTTCAAGAGCGTGGTACACCCATATTGATTCTTTCTTTGTTGACAGTGGTTTTCAACGTTGTCCTTTTGATCATGCTTCATATGTGAAGTCATCTACTCATGGTATGGTTGTCATCGTATGCTTATATGTGGATGATTTGATATTTACAGGGAATAATCCCAAGATGATTGCAGAATTCAAAGAGGCTATAATTCAACTGTCCAAGATCACAGACATAAGTCTTATGTCATACTTTCTTGTAATTGAGGTGTCGCAGACTGATCTAGGGATTTTTATTTGCTAAAAGAAATATGCTGGAGATATTTCAAGAAAGTTCAAGATGGACGGTTCAAAATCAATCTTGACTCTAGTTGAAGAACAGTTGTGTTTCACCAAAGATGGGACTGACACTTGTGTGGACCTTACTTATTTTAAAAGTTTGGTAGGGATTTTGAGATACTTGACAGCTATAAGACTTATATCAATTTCAGTGTTAGCTTGATTAGTAGATTTATGAAGAATCCACGTGAGTTTCACTTGTAGGCAGCCAAGAGAATTTTGAGGTACATTAAAGGTACTTAAGGTGATCCTGTTGATCTTTTTTGATTTTTTGATAATGATTGAACTGGTGACACTGTGGAGAGAAAGAGTACTTCTGGTTATGCTTTCTTTATTGGTTCTGATATATTTTTGTGGAGTTCAAAGAAGCAACTAGTTATTGCATTGTCTATAGCGAGCGAGAATACATTCTGACTATGATGCTACTCAAGCATTGTGGCTTAGAAAAATGCTAGATTTTCTTAAGCATAAGCAAGATGGATCAAGCAATTACTATTCTGTGTGATAGTACGTCGGCAATAAAGATGATAAACAATCAAGTGTTTCATGGTCGAAGCAAGTATATCGACATCAAAATTCACTTCATTTGTGATTTGGTTCAACGAAAGAAAATTGTGATCAATCATTGCAAAACCGAAGATCAAGTGGCTGATAGTTTCACAAAAGCATTGAATATGGATTCATTTATGAAACCAAAGAAATGCTAGACATGATAAGTTATAAAAACTTAGTTTAAGGGAGGCAATGGGGTAGAATTAAACTAAGTTTCCTATTGAGTTTGTGATTTTGTAATTTGGTAATTCTATTGGATTTATAATTGTTAATCCTATTGAGTTTTAGATTTAGTAGTTACCAAATCTAATAAATTTAGAATTTTGTTGAATCCTATAAATATGATATATTATTCAGAGTTTTGTTGTATAGAAAAATAGAGAAAAAATAAAAAGCCTCCGTCCGTTCAAAACAGCCGCAAGGCTTGTTCCAAAATTTTGTTTTGTATCAAAATTTTGACTACCCAAATTCCTTGCTTTCACCTGGAAAATTGACTTTGTTTGTGGGCCGTCTAACCAATTCTATTTTCTTGCTTCTTCGGCCGAGGTTTCCCAATAAATCAAGCAAATTTGTTCTGCTTGTGTGGGTCCAGCATCAATTTGTTTTTACTGGGGCGGGCATAGCCACGGTTTTAACTGGTTCGTGTTGCTTCCTGGTTTTCATTAATCACGTTTCGCCAAATCAATTTTGCTGCTTTTGGAATTTATTATTTTGATCCCAACAAAATGCACCAAGAAAGGCATTTCAACAAAATATTCAATAAGCAAAGAAAAATAATACTTCGTAACTGAACCAATTCATGCCATGGTAATTAAATAAAACCTGAGTGTTAGAGTTTTATATATTAATTTTTTTTAAAAAAATTATACAATCTTGTTTAGCAGAAGCGTCTTGATTAATTATTTATGGAATTCAAAATCCTAACTTTTCTTTATTTTACAGGTTTAGGAATTTTTCTTGTTTGGCTAGGTAGGGTGGTTTAATAGTTTTGATTCTTTTCAAATTAGTTTTGGGAGGTAGTCTTTCGCGTTTTTAGTATTAGAATTAATTTTTAATGTTTTATATCAATTTAATTTAGTTAGTCACCCCTTTAATATCAAAATCTTTGTTCTAATTTCAAGTTTAGACTTCCCCCACAGCAGAGCCAACCTCCCTACATCTGGGACATTGACGCAGCCAATGGGTGTCTCATCCTAAGTGAATTGAACCATATTTCTTTCTTCTCTCTTTGTCTTTTTTCATTATCAAACCAAACTGACATTATTCAACTTTTAATTCTAATTTATATTATTTTTATAACAAAGTTTATAAATTTTAAAAAATATGAATGAAATATGCTTTTTTCTTATTATCATTTTTAATTTTAAGTATAAAGTATATAATTTTTTAAAATTAAGTTATATTTTCTTTATAACTTCTAAATTTAAATTCCTCTTTTCATAACTGAAAACAAAATTGTAACTAAAATCAAAACTAGAACTAAAACCATCAACTAATGATTCTAAAATTGAATTGAAATAGCCCTCTTTATAATTTAGTTTCAATTATCTGTTGTTCCAAAGAAACAAAATTATAACCGATGATCAAATCATAATTAACAATTTGGGACCATGGTCACCTGGAAATATAACTGATAAGTGAATTAAATGCTAATTCCTAAGTTAAGATATTCTTGCTATCTTAACTAATTATTGGGGAATTTAGCCTTATCTAGCTTGGTTTGCAATAAGTTAAGATATTCTTGTTATCTTATCTAATTATTGAGGAATTTAGCCTTATCTAGCTTGGTTTGCAATTTTGTAGGAAGGAAACTGTTTGGAGAAAGATATGGACTGGAAAGATTTGTTTGCATCAAAAAGTTACAATTTGGTGGAGAAAAGAAATGGAAGTTGGTTGACAATGCCATGACGTGTAACTTTCACTGCCATGGCATGGAGTGAGTTTGGCAAGCCAATAACGGAAAAGGAGAAGATTACGGAAAACTGGTCAAATCAGATCATTCAAAAGAGTTTCACACGCTATTAACCCCTAGTCTTTAGGGACCAGAACAAATATAAATAGAGAGGACTAGCATCAGTCTGGAAGGGGAGATAGCCTAGACTTAATTTTTACTTTCATGAAAGCCATGTTGAGTAACTGAAGTTATTTCCTTTAGGACAGGGATGTAACCATCATTATGTGATTTTCATTCATATAATTGTGGTATTATCCAATATCTGATTTATTTGGTACTATCTTCTTGTAAGTGCTTGATCACCATTTGCATGTTTAAGGTATTTGATGAAGAGGCGACAGCTGACATCAAATATTAGTTAAATGAATTCTTGGACTTAAATTGTGAATTACGATAGTAAATTCTCAGTTTCTGCAACACAGTATTCCTTTGTTCGTCATGCATCCATAATAATTTTGGAGTCACGAAAGTAGTCTCTTAATTACTATTTGAATAGTAATATTATACCCTAAGAAGGGATCATGTTTAATTATATGAATAGATGTGAGGATGTTTACACAAAGTAATTATGTGAATGGAATTTACAGTTGATGATCGGTGAAATCCCAAGTCCTAAAGTTTATTTATCGGATTTCTTTATTTACTGTGAAAACGTGTTTTCTATTGCATTTACTTGATTCTTGTTATTATTAAATCCACCTCTTCTTTTACATATTGATCTAGATAATAGGTATAAAATATTTCTCAACCGGTAATTGTTCACCTCCTTGTGGGACGATACTCGTAATTATACTACAATTCCTGGACTTGTAATTAGTGGTTAAAATACAACGAGTCAAATTTTTGGCGCCGTTGCCGGGGAGGCATATACAATATCAAATTAGTAATATTTTCCTATTAATTTAGATTGTATTTTATTAAGTTTACTGTTGATAATTAATTGTTGTTGTGTTTTATGCCCAGGAGAACAAGTGAATTACTACCGTACAATCCTGAGATAGAAAAGACCTGCAGGGCAGTAGCCAAAGAAACCAAACAAAAGAAGGAAGCTCTCAAAATGGCAGAAAATAACCAAAATCATGCAAGAGTACTGTTACGTGACTTTGCTATGCCTACACCTGAGGGAGCACGTGCAAGTATTGCAAGACCGGTGGTAAATGCTAATAATTTTGAATTAAAACCTGCACTTATTCATATGGTTCAGCAAATTCAATTCGGAGGAGAATTATTCGAGGATCCAAATATTCACCTTTCAAATTTTCTGGAAATTTGTGATACCATAAAAATGAATGGGGTAACCGATGATGCCATTAGGCTAAGGTTATTTTCTTTTTCACTAAAAGATAAAGCAAGGCTTGGCTCACTTCTTTTCCGTCTGGTACTTTTACCACTTGGGCAAGTTTATCCCAAGCATTCTTGAATAAATATTTTCCTCCTGGTAAAACTGCTAAGTTACGAAATGACATTGCCGGTTTTATACAGTTAGATAATGAGTCATTATATGAGGCATGGGAAAGATATAAAGAACTGCAAAGAATGTGTTCTCACCATGGTCTCCCTGCGTGGCTAATTTTACAAACCTTTTATAATGGATTAAACCAATCTATTAAAACTTCTGTGGATGCAGCTGCAGGTGGCACTTTAATGGGTAAATCACCAGAGGAAGCATATAATTTCTTTGGAGAAATGTCTTCAAATAATTTTCAGTGGTCTAATGAGAAAAATCAACAAAGAAAGGTGGCTGGAATGTATGAAGTAGATAACGTAGACTTGTTGAGTGCTAAAATTGATTCATTGACTAATATGTTCGAAAAATTAAGCAGTGCAAATGTCATCTCCAATTCTATTTTATGCTGTGAAAATTGTGGAGGATCTCACACCACTGCTGAGTGTTTGCGGATAGAAAATGCACAATTGGCTCAAAATTTTAACTGGCCACAGCAGCACAACCCATATTCCAACACATATAATCCGGGCTGGAGGAATCACCCGAACATTTCATGGACAAATCAGAATACTGCCGAAAGCAGTAACGTGAGACAATTCAACCCAGCAGGATTTCAGCCAAGACCACATCAAGCTGAGGTAAAACCATCGTGGGAAGTAGCAATTGAAAAGTTGACCGGTGCCACTTCAGACAGGTTTGAAAAATTGGAAGCGAAATTGGATCAAGTTGTGGCAGTAAACAAAAATCTGGAATTTCAGATGGGCCAGATAGCCAATTCTATGAATGTTAGAGACAAAGGGAAGCTACCTAGCATGCCGGAAATAAATCCCAAGGAGTAGTGCAAAGCAATAACATTGCGCAGCAGGAGGCAGTTGGGTGAAAAGAAGAAGAAAGAACAAGAAGAGGAATTGGTGACAATGGAAAAAGATGAAAAGTTAATGGAGGAAGAATCTGAGATTGGGGGAGAACACTCGAGGAAAGCTCCTATAGTAGTGAAGGAACCTGAACCTTATGTTCCGCCAATACCATTTCCTCAAAGGTTGAAGAAATTTAGAGATGACAAGCAATTCCAAAAATTTGTTCAAGTGTTCAAGCAGTTACACATCAACATACCTTTTGCTGATGCTCTTGCTCAAATCCCTGCATACTCTAAATTTTTGAAGGAAATCATGTCTAACAAGAGGAAACTGGAAGATTTTGAGACAATACCTTTGACTGAGGAAACAAGTGCCCTGATTCAAAATAAATTACCTCAAAAGCTCAAAGACCTGTGGAGTTTTCTATTCCTTGTACCATTGGTGGAATAAATTTTTCTAAGGGATTATGTGATTTAGGAGCTAGTGTTTCTTTAATGCCCTTATCTGTTTCAGAAAAATTAGGATTGAAGGAGTTGCAACCTACTAATGTTATTTTACAATTGGCTGACAGGTCTTTAACACATCCAATGGGAATTTTGGAAAACGTACTTGTCAAAGTAAATAATTTTTTTATTCCCACAGATTTTGTAGTGTTAGAAATAGATGAAGACATTGAGATTCCAATCATTTTGGGAAGACCCTTTTTAGCCACAGCTGGTGTAGTTATTGATGTGAAGTACGGTAAATTAACTTTCAGTGTTGGTGATGAGCAGGTAGAATTCAATGTCTTTAAATCTTGCAAATATCCTTCTTTTACTGACCATGTTTACTGTGTGGATGTTTTTACTAAGCTTACCGATGAGTTTGTTAGATTGGACAAACCAAAGGATCCTTTGGATGAGTGCTTGGTTATTGCAGGACCTATAAAGGATGAGGATAAAGAGATTTCATTGATGGCAAGTGCATTGGAAGGGGCCAAATTCAGTCCCAATCAACGAGGTAAAATTCATGTTGAAGAATTAAGGAAAGATAAGTTGTTACCATCTTCACCCAATAGTCAACTTACAGGTATTGAGTTAAAACCTTTACCTTCCCATTTGAAGTATGTATTTTTAGATGACAATCAAAAATTACCTGTGATAGTAAATGCCTACTTGACTGACCTACAATTAGAAAAATTATTGTGTTTGTTGAGATCCAAGAAAAAGGCTATAGGTTGGTCTATAAGTGATCTTAAGGGAATTAGCCCTTCATTCTGTATGCATAGGATCCTAATGAAGGATAATTATAAACCCATTGTGGAAAATCAAAGAAGATTGAATCCAAACATGAAGGAAGTGGTGAGGTTAGAGATTTTAAAATTATTGGATGCTGGAATAATTTATCCCATTTCTGACAGTTTATGGATTAGTCCATTACAGGTGGTACCAAAGAAAGGAGGGATCACAGTGGTGCAAAATGAACATAATGAATTACTGCCCACAAAAACAGTGACTGGATGGAGAGTCTGTATAGACTACAGGAAGTTAAATAAAGCTACTAGAAAGGATCATTTTCCTTTACCTTTTCTTGAGCAAATTTTGGAAAGACTGGCTGGTTATGCATTTTATTGTTTCTTAGATGGGTACTCAAGATATAACCAAATTCATATAGCACCTGAGGACCAAGAAAAAACAACATTTACATGTCCATATGGTACAATTGCTTTTCGTAGAATGCCCTTCAGATTGTGTAATGCTCCCGCTACTTTTCAACGTTGCATGATGGCTATATTTTCAGATTATGTTGAAAAAATTTTGGAAATATTTATGGATGATTTCTCTGTTTTTGGTTCTTCTTTTGATAACTGCTTAGCTAACTTATCTCAAGTTTTGCAGAGTTGTGAAGAAACGAATCTGGTGTTAAACTGGGAGAAATGTCATTTTATGGTAACGGAAGGGATTGTTCTTGGACATAAAGTTTCAGCAAAAAGTATTGAGGTGGATCGTGTAAAAGTTGGAGTCAGTGAGAAATTACCTCCACCTACGTCTGTTAAGGGAGTAAGAAGTTTTTTAGGACATGCCAGTTTTTACAGACACTTTATAAAAGATTTTTCAAAAATTACAAAACCGCTGTGTAACTTGCTAAATAAAGATGTGGTTTTTATTTTGATTCTAGATGTTTAGAATCATTTAATAAATTGAAGCATGCTTTGATTTCGGCACCTATTACGGCTGCACCCGATTGTAATTTTCCTTTTGAACTAATGTGTGATGCTAGCAATTTTGCTGTAGGTGCAGTATTAGGACAAAGGAAGGACAATAAGTTGCATGTGATCTACTATGCTAGTAGAATGTTGAATGATGCACAATTAAATTATGCAACCACTGAAAAAGAGCTACTTGCTATTGTCTTTGCAGTTGATAAATTTTGTTCTTATCTTGTAGGTTCCAAGGTGATTGTGTTCACAGATCACTCCGCAATCAAATACTTGTTGTTAAAGAAAGATGCTAAGCCTAGATTGATTCGGTGGATCTTGTTGTTACAGGAATTCGATCTAGAAATTAAAGATAAAAAGGGATTAGAGAATGTAGGAGCTGATCATCTTTCTAGACTAGAGGATAATAATAAGGAATCACAATTGCCTATTAATGAGAATTTTCCTGATGAAAAACTGTTAGCATATTCCATTTTACCCTGGTATGCAGATTTAGTTAATTATTTAGTAAGTGAAATTGTGCCTACAGATTTCAGCTATCAACAAAGGAAAAAATTGTTCTGGGAGGCTAAACACTATTTTTGGGAGGAACCATTACTTTATAAGTTTTGTGCAGATGGGATAATAAGGAGATGTGTACCTCAAGAGGATGTCTCGGACATACTAAACCACTGTCATTCTTTGGAATGTGGAGGACATTTTAGCTCATCAAAAACAGTGGCTAAGGTATGGCAATTTGGATTTTATTGGCCTTCAATGTATAAAGATGCAAGGAATTATGTTATCTCTTGTGATAAATGCCAAAGGGGAGGTAATATTTCCAAACGTGATGAAATGCCTTTGAATAATATTTTTGAAGTTGAATTGTTTGACGTCTGGGGCATAGATTTTAGGTGTCCATTCCCATCCTCTTATAGTCATAACTATATTTTAGTTGCAGTAGATTATGTTTCCAAATGGGTCGAAGCAATAGCCACTCAAACTAATGACTCCAAAGTGGTCATGAAGTTCATCAAGAAGAATATTTTTTCTAGATTTGGCATTCCTAGGGCCATCATAAGTGATGAAGGGACACATTTCTGCAACAAATCATTGAAAGGACTGCTTAGAAAATATGGTGTCACTCATAGAATTGCCTTGGCATATCACCCACAAGCTAATGTGCAAGTAGAACTGGCCAACCGTGAGCTGAAAAGGATTTTAGAGAAGACTGTGGGAAATTCACGCAAGGATTGGGCAGCCAAACTAGATGATGCACTCTGGGCATATAGGACTGCATTCAAGACAAATTTGCGAATGTCACCTTATAGGCTAGTATTTGGGAAATCCTGTCATCTGCCCGTTGAGGTAGAGCACAAATCTTCTTGGGTACATTGAGGAGTTAAATATGGACTTGAAGACTGCTGGAAATATGAGGTTGCTTCAACTTAGTGAACTTGAGGAGTTTAGATTAGATGCTTATGAGAATAACCGAATTAATAAGGAAAAGATTAAGTTGTGGCATGATAAGCACATCAAGAGGAAAGCTTTGAAGTAGGACAGAAGGTGTTACTTTTTAATTCAAGGCTGAAATTGTTCCCAGGCAAGCTGAGATCTTGATGGTCAGGACCGTTCACAATCACAAAAGTCTTTCCCTATGGTGCAGTTGAAATTCACAGTGAGAGGACTGGGGTATTCAAGGTTAATGGCCAAAGATTGAAGCATTATTTTGAAGGAAAATCCGTACCAAATGGAGTTTCATACTCCTTGTCCAGTCCACAAATGAACTAACTAAGGAAAAGTCAGCTAAAGACTATAAACAAGCACTTTGTTGTTTTATTTATTTATTTCCATCTTATTTTGATATCTAATTTAAGTTAATAAAGTTTTCTTTGTATTTTTACATGTTTCAAGAAAGGAAGCGTATTAATCGACAAAGGAGAGTCAGCCCGTAGATGAGGGACTAATTTCTTTTTAATGCCATGGCATGTCCTTTTGAATGCTATGGCATGACGCAATTAAAAATATTTTTGCCAGGCCGATGGACGAACAGAAAGTTTTTACCACCGCAGCGCTTGATTCAGCGTTGCGACGGTAATTAATTTAAAAAAAAACAAAAAAAATAAAAACAAAAATAAAACGAAAAAAAAGAAAGAAATAATAAATTAGCATATATCAGGTTAGAGACACGGTGCCTAATTCAAAAATTCTTTTTCTTTGTTTTTTTTCAGAAACCGTCCGATAGCAGTTTTCGAGCTCGACTGTCTCGCGCTCTGCCATTCGTCGCACCTCACCTCCGCTGATAGTTGCCTCGTCTTCTGCCGATCCACGTCGCTGTCACCACCGCTAGCAGAGCAGTGTCATCCGCCGCGGAGTTTTCAAGCCTCCGTGCCCCAAAAATCTGGTTAAAAATTTTTTTTACTCCTGCCACATAATACTTCTGTTGTGGATTGATTCTGTGACTGCTGTTAGCTTGTTACGTTTTTGCTGAGTATTGATTGATTATCTGAGATTTTGGCTCCTTGTTCTTGCTTAACTGAGTTCAATATTGTTTAAATCACTAGCCCCGTGTGTTAGTTGACCACAATGCCGCCCAAGAAAAGAACTAGAGCGGGACCACAAATTCATTCCTCAAATTTTGTGAGTAAACAAGCTGCCAATAGGTACAGGGCATATAATAAAAAACGTATGGCTATTCCTGAGAGAGGTTTGAATATTCCTGGACCTATCAATGATGAAATTAGAAAAAGACATTGGGAGAAATTATGTGCTCAACTTGCATCTGCTAGTTTACCTTTAGTGATGGAATTTTATGCCAATGCCAAAGAGGACGGGGTTACTGATACTGTCTTCGTTAGGGGTAAACAAGTTTGTTTCAGTAGTATGGCTATTAACAGGTTTTATGGGTTGCCTGAACCAAATGAATCTGATGATTTCCATGACTTCTTGGATAATCATGTTGATTGGACAGACGTCATCAACGATCTTTGCAAGGAAGAAACCACTTGGAAATATTGTAAATTATCAGGGGATGTTTCTATTTTTCCCACCAAACAATTGGCAGCCTATCCACGAGCCTGGTTTTACTTTATTTCTGCCACATTAATGCCTGCGTCTCATTTAAGTTCAGTCCATAGGAATAGAGCTGCTTTGATTTATGCCATTATTAACGATATTCCTATTAATATAGGTAAAGTAATACATGAGGCCATCTCATATTGCATTAAGGATGAAGGTTTAGCATTTGTGTGTCCCAATCTCATTACTTGTCTGTGTAAGGAAGCAGGTATTCCTTGGAATGTGGATGAGCCATTGCTACCTGCGAAAGGGAGTTTTGATTCTAGAGCTTTTCATGCCATGAAGGATTCGCAGACTGGATTTGGGCCCTATGACGAATATGAACAACCACCTCCTCCTCCGCGAAGGCAAAGCATTGGGCGTAAGCAGATTAGAAAAAATGGTACATGATCACATTGCAACCTACCAAACTAACTTTCTTGAACATCAACGCAGGATGGAGGAGTTGTTTGAGTACCAAAGGCAAACCAACGAGATGCTCCACCACTCATTGGTTCAGCTTGCACAGAGATAAGGAGATAATCCTATTGTGTTACCACCATTACCTGTTTTCCCGCACAAGGACAGCAATATGAGTGCTGATTCTACTTGACTCAAGACAAGGGAAGTCCTCCTTCTATATATTTGATTCTTGACAGTTTTCTTAATTTTGAAACATTGGGGACAATGTTTAATTCAGTTAGGGGGAGTAATTCAATATTTACTTCAATTTTGTGTTAGTTTTATTTAAAATTTGTTTCAATTAGTTTTTTCGAAAATTTCTCTAAAAAAAAAGGAAAAGAAAAAAAAATGAAAAACGTGAAAAAGTATTTTATGCTAAATTAATTGTTATGATCTATGATGAGATTGGTTTAAACCTAAAGCTCCTGGGGATATAAAAATGCTATGAGAAGTGTGTAACTCAATCTTTTGATGTGACTTTTACTCTGTTTAACATGACTAGAAATTCTTTTGAGCACAACTGTGATCAGCCAATTGTTCTATGTGAAAAAGTTCTGTATAAACCAAAGGTCTTTATCCTTTTGAATGCAACAATTTGATTTGATTTGGAGATGAAGGTCATAGGCAGTTCTTTGGCGGTTTGAACCTTTCAAGCTAACCCGGTTGTGTATTTTATCCCTTGATCCTGATTTGAGCCTAAATGATAGAATGGAAAGAACCACCATTCAAGATTATTATTTTTTTAACCTCATTTACTACCTTATAGCCCTTATTCGTGATAATTTTTATCCTTCTAAAAATCCTTTAAAAAGAGTTTAATTGCACCTTGGTATACATGATACAAGGGAAAGAGGGAGACACGGAGTCTGATGTGAGGTACAAGTTAAAAGTGGGTAGGTGAAGGGATAAGTTATGGGCTTAAAAGATAAAGTCTGCCCGGTGCATGGGGTTGAAGGTGTTCTTATTCTGTTATGAATAATTTTCCGTTATTGTTGTACGGTACTAAAAAAAAAAAAAAAAAAGAAGAAGAAGAAATATTATTCTATTGTTCAGACTCAAAGAATGCTTATATGAGGCTTGCTTTGTATACATTGTCAAAAAGGGACTAGAGTTACAATAAGTTGGGGGTTGTGATTGTAGGTGCTACAAATTAAAGAGTATCTGTCTACTGTGCTTACAAGACTTAAACTCTTTTCTTTGATTTTATATCTTTTTCCCCTTCTTTGATAGCCAATCCGGAGCCTAACATTACAAGCTAAAAGTCCTACCTGATCCAAATTGAGTTTGTTGTTCTTATATATAAAGGATTGAGGATATTTGTTTTATGCAATTGGCTTTAATCTTGAATGATGGGATGTGATCCATAGCACACACACCCTGGTGATGTTAAGCAGGTTTAGGTTGATCTTTCGATTGGTCTTACCTATGAATATGGTGTTTTAAATTCACTGTGGGTATCGGTTGAGAATCTTTGAGATTTAATATAACAGATAATTTCATATATTTATTTTCTTTTGCTTGAGAACAAGCAATTGCTTAAGTTGGAGGTATTTTGATAAGTGAATTAAGTGCTAATTCCTAAGTTAAGATATTCTTGCTATCTTATCTAATTATTGGAGAATTTAGCCTTATCTAGCTTGGTTTGCAATTTTGTAGGAAGGAAACTGCTTGGAGAAAGATATGGACCGGAAAGATTTGTTTGCATCAAAAAGTTACGATTTGGTGGAGAAAAGAAATGGAAGTTGGTTGGCAATGCCATGACGTGTAACTTTCACTGCCATGACATGGAGTGAGTTTGGCAAGCCAATAACGGAAAAGGAGAAGATTACGGAAAACTGGTCAAATCAGATCATTCAAAAGAGTTTCACACGCTATTAACCCCTAGTCTTTAGGGACCAGAACAAATAGAAATAGAGGGGACTAGCATCAGTCTGGAAGGGAGATAGCCTAGACTTAATTTTTACTTTCATGAAAGCCATGTTGAGTAACTGAAGTTATTTTCTTTAGGACAGGGATGTAACCATCATTATGTGATTTTCATTCATATAATTGTGGTATTATCCAATATCTGATTTATTTGGTACTATCTTCTTGTAAGTGCTTGATCACCATTTGCATGTTTAAGGTATTTGATGAAGAGGCGACAGCTGACATCAAATATTAGTTCGTGAATTCTTCAGACTTAAATTGTGAATTACGATAGTAAATTCTCAGTTTTTGCAACACAGTATTCCTTTGTTCGTCATGCATCCATAATAATTTTGGAGTCACGAAAGTAGTCCCTTAATTACTATTTGAATAGTAATATTATACCTTGAGAAGGGATAATGTTTAATTATGTGAATAGTTGTGAGGATGTTTATCACAAAGTAATTATGTGAATGGAATTTACAGTTGATGATCGGTGAAATCCCAAGTCCTAAAGTTTATTTATCGTATTTCTTTTATTTCATCGTGGAAAACGTGTTTTCTATTGCATTTACTTGATTCTTGATATTATTCAGACCCCTTCTTCTTCTACATGTTGATCTAGATAATAAGTATAAGATATTTCTCAACTGCTAATTGTGCATCTCCCTGTGGGACGATACACGTAATTATACTACAATTCCTGGACTTGTAATTAGTGGTTAAAATACAACGAGTCAATAACTCACTTCCTCTCGCTTTGTAAATCCCATGGACTAATTGCACGTTTACTTGGCTCATTTTGGGAATGGATTGAAAGTTTCTGGAAAGGGAATATGGTAATTGGTTGATTGTGTTGAGATTTTTTTTGATTGCAAATTATTTGATAAGATATCTTTTAATTATGGCTGATTCTATGTAATTAGAGTATGTATTAATTGTATATTTGGTTTGATTTCATATTGATCTAATAGGTATCAATCAATTAGTGATTAATTATAAATGATATCAATCAATTAGTGATTGATTGATATTTTTACCTTGTATAACTTATGTATTCAACCTATAAATAGGCATCTGATTGTACTGACTAAAAGTGTGAATGAAAAAACATCAATTATAATATCTCCTACTCCTCTTTAATTTATTTAGAGATTGTGACTCGACAAGGGTACGTTCTTTTTTGTGATAATGACTGTTTACAATTGGCCATTTTTTTTTCTTTTTGGAATATAGTGTCTATAATTCCTACAGTGGATAGGGATTATACTTTATGAATTGACTCGGTGTATTTTAACCACTAATTGCAAGTCTCAGAATTATAGTATAATTACGAGTACGTAGATCGTCCCACAAGGAGGTGAACAACTACCAGTTGAGCAATATTAATACCTATTATCTAGATCAACATATAAAAGAAGAGTGGATGTAATAATAAAAATCAAGTAAAAGCAATATTAAAAAGTTCAACTAAAATAATTCAGGTAAATAGACTTTAGGACTTGGGATTTCACCAACCATTACTATAAATTCCATTCATATAATTATTTTGTGATAACATCCTCACAACTATTCACATGATTAAACACTATCCCTTCTCAGGGTATCATATTACTATTCAAATAATAATTATGGGACTACTTTCGTGACTCCAAAATTACTATGAATGCATGATGAACAAAAGAATACTATGCTGTAGAAATTAAGAATCTACTATCGTCATTTACAATTAAAGTCTGAAGAATTCACGAACTAATATTGATGTTAGCTGTTGCCTCTTCACCAATACCTTAAACATGCAAATGGTGATCAAGCACTTACAAGAAGTAATACCGAATAAATCAGATATTGGATAATACCACAATTATATAAATGAAAATTACGTAATGATGGTTACATCCCTGTCCTAAAGAAAATAACTTCAGCCACTAAACATGGCTTGCATGAAAATAAAATTAAGTCTAAGCTATCTTTATTGCTCTATTCTATTGTCGTCTATTGTTGTTTGTTTCTTGTCTTGTGTTCTCCTTCATTTATACTTGTTCTGGTCCATGGAGATTAGAAGTCAATGTTGTGTAGAACTCGTTTGTCTCAACCGGATAATCTGATTTGCGTAATCCTTTCAGTTCCCGTAATTCTGCCCACTTCCTCGTCGTGGCATGAAAAGTTACATGCCATGGCATTAGTATCATAGTCTTTCCTTTCTCCAACAAAAATCACGACTTTTCTTTTACGCAAGCAATCTTTTCGTTTTATCTTTCTCCAAGCGCTTTCTTCCTACAAAATTGCAAATCAAGCTAGATAAGGCTAAATTCTCCCATAATTAGATAAGATAATAGAGATATCTTAACCTAGAAGTTATCATTATATTCACTGATGAGTTATTCTAGAGAATGATTGAAAATAGCTTGACTTAAAAATGAAAGAAGGAAAAGAAAAAATGATGACAGGGAATCTAATATAATCTAATAGTTAAAAATTATATTTCTAGTTATAAACCAATAATTTATTTTTCATGGACATCATTTTTTCCTACATGTTTCCTTCTTTCCTTCCCTTAAGGAAAAGAAAAGAAAAGAGATCATTAACCATTATAGTCTTTCTGAATGTATTTTCAATGAATTCATTCAGTGAATTGTTCTAGCAAATGACATGTGACGGGTTTGTCAAAACTAGTAAAATTAATCACTGATCCTTAAGTGATTGTAAAATAAATTTGCAGCAAAAGTGGACCCGGTCGAATTGCAAAGAAACCAAAATATAGTTCTAAGTCTTGAACAATAAATTTAAAATAAATAGAACAAGGGGAGAGTTTTGAATGATTGACTATTTTACGAAAATTCTAAAAATTAATAAAAATAAATATTAAAGCAGAAAAATAGAAAATAGAGAAAATTACCAAATTTACCGAGTTTCCAATCCCAGAGTTGATCTCATTCAATTGCATCACTGATCATAGGTCATGAAAATTATCTTGCAAATTCAAATATTTAACTTGAGGCTTAGTAGGATAGCCGTAATCAATTTTTATTTTCCTAATATAATTAACCGAGCTCAACACCCAAATAAAAACTTATCATCAATTGATTGGGCACGATAACATCCCATATTAAATTAATGATAGCATTAAAATCTATGAAAACAATTAAACCAAGACTAAAGAACCGAGATAGCTGTAGTAAATTAATCTTGTTCCGTTAATTCCCCTAGGCTAGGCATGCATATTTCATATCATAAACATATTTAACCTAGTTGTTACTTGGACCACTCATTCATAACAATTATAGATCACTGAAGTCATGGATAGTAATAGAATAAAAAACGAAGAATTAATTTGTCAAATTAACCAATCATCAATTATTCATAGGAATTAAATCAAGAATTAACAAGTACTTGAATTAAAAGCAAGAATATAAATTTAAGAACAAAACCTCATAGTGATTACAATTGAAATCAACCCTTCCTTTGAATCAGAAAATAGAGTTTAGCCACTCATGGTGGCACACATGAATCCTAGAATTTTTCTAAAAAAATTGCTAAAACTACAAAAGGAAAGAAAGACGTGAAAATCAAGGGAGAAGAAGAGGCAGCTGCCTTCTTGTATTTTCTCACGCTGAGCCTTCTAGGGTTATCCTTTTATAACAAAAGCTAGTTCCTCAAATATAGTAATAATAACTATTATTAAAAACTAATTCTACTCTAAAAAGGAAATATAAGAAGAATAGGAAAAATACTCCTAACCAAAATAAAATATTTGTTTCCTAAAAACTTGCTACAACATCCCCTTTCCTTCTTCAACTTGACAGCTCATAATTTCCTTTAATTGCTACAAATTTCGTCCATAGACTTCTTCTTCTTGATAAAAATTCGTTCAGCCCAATAATGCCTTAGGCGTGGTCACGCCTAATAACCGGAAGTCTTCTAGATTTTTTTTCTTTTTGCTTCAATTTCACTCTTTTATCGTCTTTTCCTCCAATTTTCTAATTTCCATACCTAAAACACAAAGTATATCAAAACTAAACAATTTCACCTTATAATCAAGTTAATATTGAGAAAATATTAACAAGAAATATATAAATTTTAAGCTCTATCAATGTGGTAGTGATTAAAAGACATAATTATAGTCTTTTGATTTTGTCATTTGTTGAAAGTGTAAATAATAATTATTTTTTTTCTTATTTACCATATCAGTTCTTGAAACTTATTCAATATATAAATTCATTGAATGTATCACTTACTCTATGAAATTTTATTTACACAATAGAACCGAGCTTAAAAAGTAAATATCATTGTAGTCTTTCGTAACAATTGGTAGCTCAAGATCTCCACATAAAAATAGCCAGCAAACTTCTTGGGCATTGCATTGCTCCTTCAATATCTTAACAATCAAATAATCAAGAAATAATCAAATACATGCATGCATGCAATTCTTTGCTATCAGTTAATACATGAGTTTTAATTGCTTACCAATCAACCATTTCGATATTTTTATAAATACGTTCATTTAAATTGTTAATCAACTTTATTCAATAGAAAATTTCCCAAATTCTACAGAATTTGTTTTTTTTGCGAAGATTATTTGTCTTCCTTTTATCTCTCCCGTGTTACCAATTAACACATGAGTTTTGCTTACCAATCAACCATTTTGATACCTTAACAATCAAATACTGAATAAGTTATAGCAAAAGCAAATTGATTATAGTTTAATTCATCCGCTATGCATTCGTTGTAATTTAATATAAGAGGAGATGCTCATATTGGGTGTTTTCTGCTGGGGAATATGAGTTAGAAATTTCATTACATTAACACAGATGTAGCCAATTGATAGAGTTTAAATTGTGCATATTTTTTGTTAATATTTTCTCCATATTAATTTGATTACAATGTGAAATTGTTTGAAATTGATATACTTTTTGTTTAGGTAGGGAAAATAGAGAATTGGAGAAAAGGGCTAAAAAGGGGCTAAAATTGAAGCAAGAAGAATTGATGGAAAGTTCTAGCAAGAAAAGGAAATTGGAAGCTATCAAATTGAGAAGGAAAGGAATTATTGCAGCAAGCTTTTAGGAAACAAGCACTTTATTTTAGTTAGGAGTATATTTTCTATTCTTTTTATATCTCCTTTTTATAGTAGAATTAGATTTTAATAATAATTATCATTACTATATTTTAGGGCTAACTTTTGTTATAAATAGGTCAACCTAGGGCCTCCTAAGAGTGCAGAATTTTTGGACTGAGGGCAGCCATACCCTTTGATCTAAAAAGAAATCTTATTTTCTTTTTTTCTTTAGTTTAGGTTTTCTCTTAAATTCTGTTTTCTAATTCAAGGGAAAGATTAATTTCAATTGCAATCACTGTGAGGTTTTGTTCTTAATTTTATATTCTTGCTTTTAATTCAAATACTTGTTATTCTTGATTTAATTCCTATGAATAATTGATGATTGGTTAATCTGACAAATTAATTTTTCATTGTTTATTCTATTGTTATCCATGAATTCAGTGATCCTTAGTTATCATGAATAAGTGGACCAAGTAGAAATTAGGTTAATTATGTTTATGACTTAAAATATGCATGCTTAACCTAGAGGAATTAACAGGACAAAATTAATTTACTGCAGCTATCTCGGTTCTTCAGTCTTGGTTTAACTTTTTTCATAGATCTTAATACTATCATTAAATTGATATGGAACACTATCGTGCCTAGTCAATTGATGATAAATTTTGATTTAGGGTGTTGGGCTTGGTCAATTATATTAGGAAAATGGAAATTTGTTACGGCTATCGTAATAAATTTCAAATTAAATATTTGAGTTGTAAGATTAATTTTCGTGACCTATAATCAGTTATTCAATTGAATAAAATTGACCCTTGGATTGGAAACTCTATAAATTAGGTAATTTTTATTATTTTCTATTTTTACTGCTTTAATATTTATTTTTATTAATTTTTATAATTTTAGTAATTTAATTATTATTCACAAATCGCCCTTGTTTTATAGTTTTATCTTACTGTTCAAAATTTAAAAATATTTTTTGGTTCCCTTTAGATTCGCCCTGATTTACTTTTGCTGTAAATTAATTTTACAATCACTTAAAGACCGACAATTAATTTTGCGGGTTTTGATAAACCCGTCACCAATACATTGAGAAAGACTATAATGGTTACTCATCATTTTCCTTTTTAAGAAAGGGAAACGTGCACTGGTAATCACCCTAAATTGGTTGATGACTAGTGAAAATTAAATTATTATTTCATGAGGAGGAATATAAACTCATGTGTGAGACAATAGCCATTCCAATCCCTTCTTCTTCTTTTTTTAATTGAAGAAATTTTGAATCATTTTCTCGATTAATGCACGGGAAACACCCGCACGCTAATTTCTTTTATCCCTAGTTTTGCCTCGAACACTTTAAGAATAGCACTTCGGGAGTGTATCATTACTCTATGAAATTTTATTTACAGAATAAAACCGAGCTTAAGAAGTAAATATGTAGAATTTGTACTACTTCCTGTATCATCCTGCAACCAGAAGAGAATTCATACCCACTGGAGAAATTGAGGGTTCATCATGAATGAAAAAATGGCCAATGGATTTGTCACAAAGCATCAAATTTCTTTAGCTTTTTATAATTTCCTCCTTGTGTAGATGAATTGATTTTTCCGGTTTGATAGATATGGCAATTGGGATCATCAAAATAAAAAATAGGGGTCCCCCCCCCCCCCCCCGGTCCTTTTTTTTTTTTAACATATCAAAATTTGAATTGCTTTAATTTGTTTTCCATTTCCTTCTTGTCTAGATGAATTAATTCTTTTTCTACATATATTTATTTGGATTTGTCTCTCCCCATGATAATATTAATTTTCTCTATTATTATGAAATATCCATTTTTTATGCATGTTTGTCTTGTAATTTAATTTTTTCTGTTTCTTCTTCTAGTCAATAGTTTATTTTAACTCTAAATGATTATGTATTTTAGGTAAAATTATATAGCAAATGTATAAATATTAGGGTATCAACATACAATTAATGAAAATTAAGTGTCATACTACAAATTAACTAAGTTTGACCAAATTAAAAAATTGTTTAGCCCAATCCTTATTTCTTATAATATAAGCCCAATTAATATAAAGTTAAGCCCAATCAATTTGACCCAATTATTATTTATATAATATAAGTTAAATCATACTAATTTGTTAGCCCAATCATAGGTCCATTTGTAAACCTAATTATAACAATCATAGGTCCATTTGCTAGCCTAATAATAGGTTCATTTGTAAGCCCAATTAATTTGTAAGTCAACCCAATGCAAGCCCAATGATAGGTCAATTTGTTAGTCCAATCATAACCTTTTCAAGTTAAATTCCTTATAATTTTACAATTCTTCCTGTTTTTGATATTCGATCAAATTCTCAGCTTGACCCTCTCACTTGATAATTTTTGTAGGAACAGTAATGCTAAGGAGAAGGCATTTCTAAACAAATTTTACATCATGGCAAGCCATTTCATTTATGGGGAAATAAATCCTCTTTCTAATCTTATTACTAAAGAGTTCTTTCAGGATCAAAATTAAGCACACAAGGACAGGAGCTAATTTTATTTTCATAAAATAGTTGGACATGAATAATTGAATCTTATGAAAATATAGGAAATGCTTAAATTATTGTGTCTTTTTCCTATATTAAATTTTACTCTCCAATGACTTCAAAAGAGTTGTAAATTGGCAAAGAATTTTATGAAATAAGATCCTAAAAATTATTTTCACATTCCATTTGAAATATTAAAATGCATAAGAATTTCAAAATTTGGCATTGGTTAACTAGATGCAAAGTTTATTTTCAATTAACTATACAATGTTTTTACATGTATTAAAGATAACATAAAATTTTAGAACAAATTCTTTAAATTATTAGATTAATGTATGTATTAAGTTATGTACAAGCATAAGATTCTTAAAGTAATTATAAAATCTTTTTTTGTATTTATAAAAAAAAATGTTGTATGTCAAAATAAAAACAATAGGGTATCTAACTAAAAGTATTCAACTTATGAGGTCAAATTACTATTACTACAGTGTGTAACTACAAACAATTATAACTATTGGGGTCAAAGTATGAATATCGTGATGTTTTACTAAAATAAATATAAGTTATGGGTTTCAAACAAATTATTCAATAATTCTCTTATCGCAATGTATTAAAATGTTCAAACTCAATTCTTTTAGGATAACATATTAAAATTAATCTATATTTTTATGACGAAGAAATATATGATTCTTACTATTTTATTACTCTATTTAAATATGATTAAAGGATGATTAAAGTCTCAACTGAGAAGAAACAATTTCAGTGCTTTAACGAAAATGATATTCACTACATGATAGACATTTGAATGTAGACTGTACTTTCTGGAATGGAAGCAGCTTTTAAACAAGGTTTTATGACTTATTCTTGTAAAGGGTTAAATGCTCCTGTAAAGATAGCCCCAGTAAAGACAGCACCTCTATCGCTAGAACCTTTTCTAAGGGAAAAAAATTAAGTTAATTGATAATGGACGCATAATAATTATTCTTTACAACTACTTAATAAGATGTCTTATTAACTACTTGTACTTAATAAGATGTCTTAATAGAATTCGTCTAAATTATAGGGACAAAATTGTAAATATCAAGGTGTCTTAACATTATTATCAAAATTATGTTGGCAAAATTCTAAAGCAAAGAATGCCATAGTACAATTAATAGAAAATAAAGGTGATAATAGAAAAGACATTTTTGGCCTAGTGAGAGTGCTTAGCCCAATGGACCAAATAATTTAACCCAATTTTTTAAATTATTTTTTTTGGCATTTTCTTATTCATTACAACTACTAATTGTACTTAATATGATGTCTTAAAAAAATAAGTCAAAATTATGGGGGGCAAAATTGTAAATATTAGAGTGTCCTAACATACTTATGAAAATTATTTTTTCAAAATTATAAAGAATAGGGTGCCATACTATAATCAATAAAAATTAAATATCACACCAAAAATAATATGTTTCACCTAATAAAATTGTTTAGTCCAAGAACCAAATCATTCTTTCACCATAATTTAACCCAATTTCTTACTTATTATTTTGGCAAATTCCTTATTCATTACAACTACCAATTTGGTGACGACATTTTCTCGTCACTAAAACATTCTACAATTATAATTCATAAAATATACATAGTATTTATGAATTAGTGACCACAAAATGTCATCACTAATTTCGTAACATTTGGTGACGATATTTTCTCGTCACTAAACCGTTCTACAATTGTAATTCATAAAATATACATGGTATTTATAAATTAGTGACCACAAATGTCATCACTAATTTTCTAACATTTGGTGACAACATTTTTTCGTCACTATATCGTTCTACAATTATAATTCCTTAAATACACATACTATTTATACTTTAGCAACCACATTTTTTCATCAATAATTCTGCATCAATTTGGTGATGACAATTCCTCGTCACCAAACTATTTGATGTTTATATTTGGTGACGAGATCAAATGTCGTTACTAAAAGTCGTCAGTAATTGTTTGTAGTTCCCGGTCTTTTTTGGCACTAATACATTCAGTGACGACATTTTCCATTTGGTCACTAAAGATGTTATGACAACTTTGATTTAGTGATAATTCACTCAATGGTCACCAAAGAGGCCATTTAGTGACCAAATTGATTGTCGTCACCAACATTTTGGTCACTAAAGGCTATTTTTCTTGTGGTTGTTGCGAGTTGGATCAAGACTGTTCTTGTTACTAAATCTAGGAGATTAGGTTGTTAGTTTTAAATAGATTATGTTGTCTTTCCTTCTTGTATGATATTGAAATTAAACATTTTTGTTATCCTATATTATCTAAACCTTATCAGCTACTCTATTTAAGAACCCTTTTAGTTGTCCTTCACAACAAGAATAGAGACTAGAATTAGATTAGTAGAAAGTAGAAAGTAGGAAGTAGTGTTAGTATGTTATCCACCATGAGTGACTGAACAATTTTTTTTTGATTGAAGGAATAAGTTGATTCAATTGCTATCATTGTGAGGTTTTAAATTTAATTTTTTTCCTTGCTTTCAATTCACATACTTTCTGATTCTTGTTTTTCCTTTCTATGGATGAATTGTGTTGGTCAATCTAACAATTTAATTTAACACTCTTTATTCTATTTCTATCCATAAGTCCAGTGATTTGTAATTGTCATGAATGAGTAGACCAAGTGGCAACGAAATTAATTATGTTCTACATAATTAGTCTAGGGGAATCAATAAGACAACATTGTGTAATTGCAGTAATATCAATTATACAATTTTGGTTTAATTATTTTCACCGATTTTAATGCTATCATTAATTTGATATGGAACGTTACCGTACCTAGTCAATTAATGATAAGTTTTGATTTGGGTGCTGGGTTCGGTTAATTATTTTAGGAAAACAAAAAATTATTACAGCTATCCTAATAAGTTTTGGAGTTAAATACTTAAATTGGCAAGATGATTAATCGTGACCTATGATCAATGATGCAATTGAATAGAATCACCCTTCTATAGCGATCATAAGTTTGGTAAGATTGGGTTCAAATTTTTTCTCCTTGATTATTTATTCTAATTATCTATTAGAACTTTTGTTATTAGTTATTTATTCCAATTCCCCCCATTTTATTTTATTGTTCTGAAACTTAGAACTACACTTTTGGTTTCTTTGGGATTTGATCTGATCTGCTATTACTGCAAATTAATTTTATAATCACTAAAAAATCAGTGATTAATTTTGCGAGTTTCGACAAATCTGTCACCCCTTGTATTTAGAAAATATAGGACGATTCATTTTTCAAATATTGAAATAAACCAATATTTTGATAATTTTAACTTTTTGGCACTTGGATTTAGTTACATCCCTAAAATTAACAAACATATTTCAATTAGCATTTAAAAATTTTACAAATTCAAAAGCTTTTTTTTTTTTTTAAATAAGCGCACGCACATCACTTATGCATTCCAAATTGATACTCATTTGTTATGTACTATAGTTATATACAACACCACCAAATTATTGATCATTTGATACAACATCTTGAATGGAATTTTGCGAATTTAATTTCTCAAACTTTTAGCAAGCGTGCGTGCTAGTGTGTATACATATAATTCGTTTCGTCCACAAGTATGCTTAATTTGTATATAGTGAACAAAATTATGTCTATTTGCTTGAGAAGACAAAAAAAAAAAAAAGGGAGGAGGAGGGGGGCAGAGGGGAGAGAAAGAAAAAGATAGAAGAAATAAGAAAAGGAAGAAGTGAAGAAGAATAATAGGACTTCATTTGCACGATCGACAGGTCCCCTAATGGGCAGAGGTGAAGAAGAATAATATCCAAAATCTTGTACAACATCCGAAGACATGTGAGGGAGAATGAGTGTGAATCTTTTGGATTAACCCAAAGCGACAAAATCTATTCAAACGAAGAATTAATCCATAAAAATAAAATAAAAAACAGCCAATGGTTGCCTCATCCTAAGTGAATTCAACCATATTTCTTACTTCATCTTTCTTCGCTCTTTGTCTTTTTTCATTATCAAACCAAACTGACACTATTCAACTTTTAAGTCTAATTTATATTCTTTTTATAACCATGTGTATAAATTTTAAAGAATATGAATGAAATATGCTTTTTTCTTATTATCATTTTTAATTTTAAATATAAAATATATATTTTTTTTAAAATTTAAGTTATATTTTCTTTATAACTTCTAAATTTAAATTATTTTTTCATAACTGAAAATAAAATGTAACTAAAATCAAAACTAGAACTAAAACCGTGAACTAATGATTCTAAAATTGAATTGAAATCCCCCTTTTTATAATTTAGTTCAATTATATTTGGTTCTGAACTGAAACCAAATTATAACCAATAATTTCAAAATCATAATCAACAATTTTGGGACCATAGTCACCTCGAAATATAACTCGCTTTCCTCTCTGCCGTTGTAAATCCCATGGACTAATTGCACGTTTACTTGGTACATTTTGGGAATCGATTGAAAGTTTCTGGAAAGGTGATATGGTAATTGGTTGATTGTGTTGAGATTTTTTTTGATTGCAAATTATTTGATAAGATATCTTTTAATTATGATTAATTCTATGTAATTGCAGTATGTATTAATTGTATATTTGATTTGATTTCATATTGTATAACTTATGTATTCAACCTATAAATAGTCATTTAGTTGCACAAACTAAAGGTGTGAATGAAAAAACATTAATTATCTCCTACTCCTCTTTTCTTTAGACATTGTGACTTGGGAACATGCTTTTTTGTGATAATGACGGTTTACAATTGGCCATTTTTTTCTTTTTGGCATATAGTGTCTGTAATTCCTAGAGTGGATAGGGGATTATACCGTCCGTAATTCCAGAGAATGATTGAAAATAGCTTGACTTAAAATGACAAAAAAAAAAGAAAAAAAAAAGAAAAAAAGAAGAAGATGATGATAGGGGATTTGATATAATCTAATAATTAAGAATTATATTTCTAGTTATAAACCAATAATTTATTTTTCATGGACATCATTTTTTCCTACATGTTTCCTTCTTCCCTTCCCTTAAGGAAACAAAAAAAAAAAGAAGAAGAAGAAGAAGAAGAAGAAGAAGAAGAAGAAGAAGAAGAAGAAGAAGAAAAGAGAGCTTAGCCATTATAGTCTTTCTGAATGTATTTTCAAAGAATTCATTGAGTGAATTGTTCTAGCAAATGATGTCCTAGTGATTAAAAGACGTAATTATAGTCTTTTCATTTTGTCATTTCTTGAAAGCGTAAATAATTATTAATTATTTTTTCTATTTACCATATCAGTTCTTGAAACTTATTCAATATATAAATTCATTGAGTGTATCACTTACTCTATGAAATTTTATTTACACAACAGAACCGAGCTAAAAAAAGTAAATATCATCATAGTTTTTCGTAACAATTTGTAACTCAAGATCTGCACATAAAAATACCCAGCAAACTTCTTGGGCATTGCATTGCTCCTTCAATATCTTAACAATCAAATAATCAAGAAATAATCAATGCATGCATGCAATTATTTGCTAGCAGTTAACACATGAGTTTAACTGCTTACCAATCAACCATTTCGATATTTTTATAAATACGCATCTAAGCAACCACAGCAAAAGATGCTACTCAACTTGTGCATAGTTTCCAACCTATGGGAGACTATTTGAAGAGAAGACATGAACATGCATTTATCAAAGATAATAAATTTGTAGGAGGTTGGGAAAAAGAGTAATGCGTTTAAAAGCACATGTCAATGTTGTTAAAAATGCGAGTCAACATGCACGTTTTTATGTTTTTACGAGCTAAAATCAAGAGCCCGATTCACATCGTATTTAAAATAGAAAAACGGTAAACTTAATTGTTTCTAAAATCGCGATTTTATGTCAAAATTACACTAAGATTATATCATTAAATTTCATGAACTCATTTTTCTTTTATATTTCGTTTTCTCTTAAAAAAAATAAAAAACATGAATGTGTCATTTTAGATTAATCAAAACTTAAGTTTCATTTTTTTTAATAATAAAAAAAAACAACTTGTCATCAGTGGATCATTTCTCTCGAACTTAATCGATCTTTTAGTTGTTATTGTGATTGTTAAATTTTAACATTATTTGATATTTAGAGTAGAAATATTTCCCTAATGTTTTGTAGAAGCTTCTTGATTAATTATTAATGGAATTCAAAATTCTAATTTTTCTCCATTGATCAAGGGTATATTCAATTCAATTCAATTCAATTCAATGAGAGTAAACTTTATTGGTAGAAGCGTAACTCGAAATCTCTCGAACAGCAAATGAAAGCGGATGTACATTATTTTGCAGAAGAGAGTACACGTGTACGTCTTCCAAAATAGTGGTCTCAATGACAAGAGTCCCCATACTAAATACCTAATACCATCCAACTTAATCAGCTAACTTGGGTTTTTGTTAACATCATAAATTTAGGCTCGATTCATTGTTATTGATTTGTTTTCCTTTCTTAGCCGTTTATGTAGATTAAGTATTGATTGATTTTAGTTTACCTTATTAAAGATTTACGTGTATTACATGTAGTTGTATCTAAAACACATTGGTAGACATACTATGTGCTATAAATATTTGTGATATTTTCATTGCATATACAAGAAATTTTCCCAACTGTTTGTATTACAAATTGGTTACTCCTTTCAAGAATATATGAAAGAAGTGGAGCATTTTTTCATTGCCATCACCGGTTAAAATAAATGGAGACTAAATGCTTCGTGTTTGTTTGACCTGAGCATGAATGCAAGCAACGCTTAAATTTGAGGGGGAGGAAGCAACCATTTAGAAGCCTGAATGTATCCAAGAGTCAAAAAGGGCTGGGTTTCTGCTGCAGTAAGCTTCCTGGTGAAACCAACCCGAGCATCTGGCTTTGATCCCGCTCCTGTACAACCGTATTCTCCGTAGTAGACCGAGCTGCAATTAAATCACCACCATGCATGCATAAATTGAACAATTATTCTCAAGAAACCGATGTTTATTAATTATTAGATGATTAATTGTCAAATTTAATTACGATCAAAATCAAGTATCGCTGCCACTTACTTTTGACGCTCGGGCATGAGGTTATCGGACCATCCTTCGGGTCGAAGGGCGTCACTCATGTCGGTGTAGGAAAACACGACTTTGGCATAAGGCATCCATGCTCTGCCTAAGAAAGCGGCGGCACCTGTACCGGTAACATTGCCGTGGATGAATGAATATCCCGTGTCTTCTTCACCGTTGTGCCTTGCCTGTGCAGTGATAAAGGCGACCTTATCCCCTGAGATAACGTTGGTTTCAATAATAAAGGTAAACATAAACATATATTTTTACTAAAAAAGGTAACAACAATGATGTTAATAATTTAATTCCAAAATTGAAGCAAAAGAAAACAAAAAAAAAAAAAAGAAAAAGAATACACCCCCATTTAAGATCAAATCAAACCACAATTCAAAAATTTATGGAGAAAAATAAAAAAAATTACATAAATTTCAATTTTAATAAATTATGAATTTGAATATAAAAAAGTTCTCAAATTTTAAAAAATTAAAAAATTAAAAAATGAAAACTAGCAATAATTAAAATAGAATATTATCAAAGTAATACTTTAAAAAAAGATATATAAAAGCTAAAAGAGAAAAAGCAGACCAAATAATATTAAAAGTTCAAAATATGTTTATTTAAATTAAAATTATAAAAAAAGTTGTAAGAATGACAACTTTTAGTAAGTATTGAGAATTCTTAATTGTTTCACTTACTTTTCTTATTTTTAAAAATTTGATTACTTTTTCAAAAAATGTAAAATTAAAACAAACACAACAAACAAATTATTTTTCCGATTGAACTAAACAAAGGTGTAAGAAAAATAAATTAAAACCAGAGAGTTTTGAATAATTGTTGTATATTTTTTCTGCAATCGTTGTACATTGTTCAGTGTATATTTATAGACTATAATCCCTATGCTAAATATGGTAAATAGATAATTACAGATTATGAGGGATATATACAAATATGAGATATGCACAAATACAAATATATATGGTAGTGCTGATCAATAATAGATATGCGTTGATCAATCTTCAACACTTCGTCGAGATTTGTACAGTCAAAAATTCCAAGCTTGGAAAGTAGGTGCCAATGTCCCCATCGCTCAAAGGCTTTAGTAAGCAAATCAATGGTTGTTCCTTGGTGGATATGTGGCGTGTTGCAATGACACCTTGCTGGATTTTCTCTCTTACATAGTGACATTCTACTTCAATGTGTTTGGTGCGCTCATGAAAAATCGGATTAGCTGCTATTTTTTCTGCAGCTTCATTGTCGCAATAGAGCAAAGCAGGTTTCTTTATATAGAAACCAAAATCTTTGAGAAAGCCCATGATCCACACTATCTCACTGGTGGTAACCTGCATGGCTCGATATTCAGCTTCGGCAGAAGATAATGAAACAGTGGGTTGCTTCTTTGTACGCCAAGAGATTAAAGAATCTCCAAGCATGATGCAAAAGCCAGTGGTAGATCTCCTTGTCATTGGACATGTGCTATAGTCTGAATCACAGAATGCTCGTAATTCAAGTTTTGAAGATGAAGGGAATAGAAGACCAAGACCTGGACAGCTCTTCAAATACTTGATTACCTTCAAAGCGGCTTCCATATGGGATTGCTTTGGATTGTGCATAAATTGACTGAGGAGTTGAACTGAAAAAGTAATGTCGGGTCTGGTGAGATTCAAATATATGAGTCGGCCAACTAATCTCTGATATACTGAAGGATCTTCAAGAAGTGGATCATTAACTTGCTCATTTGAACTAGCATCATAGTCAATGGATGTGAACTTCTTGTTTTGCTCCATAGGGATGACCGAAGGTTTAGATCCTGCTAATCCAGCCTCATATATCAGCTCTAGTGTATACTTGCGTTGACTTATTGATATACCAGCTGGAGATCGAGCAATCTCAAGACCGAGAAAGAATTTTGATTGACCAAGATCTTTCATAAAAAATGTGGCATTGAGATACTGTTTGAGATCAGTGATACCATCTCGATCGCTCCTCGTGATCGATATCATCAACATAGATAAGTAATGCAACAAAAGAGGTACCCTGAATCTTGGTGAACAGAGAATAATCATGGCGAGACTGATGAAACCCATGCTGAAGAAGAGCATCAGTGAATTTAGCATTCTATTGACGAGATGATTGCTTTAAACCATACAAGGATTTCCGCAGTCGACATACCAGATTCTCCCCCTGAATGCGAAATCCGGGTGGTAGATCCATGTACACTTCTTCGGAAAGATCACCATGGAGAAACGCATTTTGCACATCCATCTGATATAGAGGCCAAGCATGAATAGCGGCAAGTGTGAGAAGAAGACGGACAATGACGTGCTTGGCAGTAGGAGAAAATGTATCTTGATAATCGATCCCCTCTCGCTGATTAAAGCCCTTAGCCACAAGCCGAGCTTTATACCTCTCAATAGAACCATCAGCATTATACTTGACCTTATAAACCCATTTGCAACCGATTGGATGACGATCAGGAGGCAAAGGGACCACATCCCAAGTGTGATTGGCGTGAAGAGCATGAAGTTCAGTGTCCATGGCAGTAACCCAGTTAGGATTGGTAATAGCTTCTTGGAAAGTGGTTGGCTCGGGAATGACAGAAATGGAAGCGATGAAATGCTGATAGGATGGGGTACAATTGGATAAGGAAATGAAATTTGAGATGGGATAAAGGGACGTACAAGATGCAGATGGCAAGTGAGAGCAGAGGTAATCAGTACTCCATATAGGCGGTCGAGAAGGACGGCTTGATCGGCGGAGAGGGACAGCTAAGTTGGGATCTGGTGTGGCTGGTATTGGGGAAGAAATAGTATCTTCAGTCGAAGAGGAAGTAGGAACAGACGAAGGCGTAGCAGGGGTAGGATCAGCTGTAGAAATTGGAGTGGCAGTAGGGTAAGGAGACAAAGTTGGCGCCTCGTCGAACTGTACAGCTGGAGATATCGAATCAGACGGGGCGGCAGGGGATGAGCCGGAAGTAAAAGTCGAAAATGGAAAAACATTTTCTTGAAAAATGACATCTCGACTAACAAAGAATTTCCCGGAATCAGGGTCATACAATCGATAACCCTTTTGAAAAAGGATAACCCATAAAAATGCAAGGAATAGCACGTGGACTAAATTTGTCATGTGCACCTAATGTGGTGGCAAAACAACGACACCCAAAAACACGAAGATGATCAAGGATGGGTGGTTTGTGAAATAAAATTTCAAATGGGCTGAGACCATGAATTGAAGAAGAAGGCAACCGATTAATGATATAGGTTGCCGTTAGGATGCATTCACCCCAAAACTGAGATGGGATTTGAGCCTGAAACATTAAGGCTCGTGCAACATCCAATAAATGACGATGTTTGCGTTCAACAACTCCATTTTGTTGCGGAGTATGAACACAAGAGCTCTCATGGAGAATTCCATGAGTAGCGAAAAATGATTTACACTCAGTAGAAAAAAATTCTGTTCCATTGTCAGATCGAACACGGCGGACTATGGAACCAAACTGGGTAAATACCATAGATACAAAATGTTGAATTTTGGAAAAAAACTTGGGATTTTGAGTGTAAAAGGAAAGTCCATGTGGCACGGGAAAAATCATCTACAATGGTAAGAAAATATCGGGAACCATCATGATTGATAGTTCTGAGGCCCCACATCCATGTGGACCAATTCAAATGTGGATGTGGTTGTATTGGTCCGTGGAGGAAAAGCTCAAGAGTTTGTTTGGCAGAGGACAAATTGGACATGAAAAAGACTGAGGACATGAAATGGATTGACCAAGTGCATGATAAGATTTTAAAGAAGAATGGCCTAGACGGCGATGCCAAATGTCATAACTAATATTATTGCAAAAAGTTGAATTACAACTAGGAAAGTATTTTGGCATACATGATGCATTCTTTTGGGAATTTAAAAAATCTTGAAAAACTATAGAAAAGAACTGGAATGGATGAGCATAAAAGTATAATCCCCGATCACCGCTGAGTCCGATCGTATCCTCACCATACGGTCCTGAAAGACACAAAATTCATCGAAAAAGAGTGCCACACAATGATTATCTCGAGTAAGCTTACGGACAGAGAGCAAATTATGTTTAAAATATGGAGCATATAAGACATGTGTGAGGTATAAATTAGGATATGGGCGATAATGACCAATGTGTGTGACAGGACTAGTAGATTGATCAGGCAGTGTAATGGAAATAGGTGCTTGACAGGGAGAAAAAGAATCTAAACCAGATAAATTGCAAGTGATGTGGTCACTAGCACCTGAATCGATAACCCAAACAGATGAAATGGATTGAGAAGGTAGAGTATTACCGGAAAAGTTGGCGGTGGATTCTGAGGTTCCCAGCTGATTTAAAAGGGCGACAAGTCGTTGTTACTGATCTATGGTGAGGTGTAGCCCAGAGGATCCGCCATAAACATTGCCCGGGCTAGGGGTCGCAGAGCCCAAAATACCTACACTTGAAGAAGGATTTGGGTTAGTACCAAAAGAAGTGGAAATAGGCCCAAAGCCAGGTGGGGGAATGGGCCCATTAATTGCTGCGTGATGAGCTAAAGGCCCAAAATTCGACTGTTGTCTTTTCTTTGGGCCACCTCGCTGCTTGGGCTTCCAATTTGGAGGATAGCCCACAAGAAGGAAGCAGGCTTCACGAACATGGCCCGGTTTTTTGCAATGAGTGCAAAATGGGCGTGGGCCATTTGGCCCATTAATAGTTGAAGCCGAGTTGGGCTCGCCCAACCCAAAGGAATTGGAAGAGGAACTTGGCCCAAAATGAGATAAGTTGATCTTTGGGCCACAAGTTGTTGATGAAGAGGGCAGCCCAAATGAAGCGGCCTGCAAAGAAGACGACCCGCCTTGGCCACCCGACTTTGTTATTTCTGTCTCAACAAAGAAAAGCGTAACCGCCGTCAGAGTCACGAGAGTGAACCGGCGATGGAGGTGCATTGATGGAGGTCCTGTTTGGCCACGGCATGAAGCTTTTCAAGGGACATAAAATCGTCCCTAGCAAGAATGTTAGTCCGTAAAGTGCAAAAATCATCCGGTAGAGCTAAAAGGAATTTCATGGCCCTGTCGGTATTTTCATGAACACGAAGGCGATCATTCACTTGGCATTGACAATGGCCACAAGAGCAATGAATTGGGGGTTGATGGATGTCCAGATCGGTCCAAAGGTCTTGCAACCAGAGGTAGAACGGCGAGTTGAGAGCTGGACGCACCGGCGGCAAGTTTGGCTTCACCAATAGCTTGCTTGAGGGAGAAGATTTGAGATCCAGAGACACGGCCAAAGCTATCCTTCAAGGTGTTCCAGATGGCGGCGACGGTAGGGAGCCAAGAGACCATGGACTCAAGTGAAGGGTCGACGGAGTGGGTCAACTAGGTTTTGGCGGCCGCTTGACATTGATCCCACTTCTCAGCCGCCACCGCGTCATCTGATGGTCGTTCAAGAGCGCCGGTGAGGAAGCCGAGTTTGTTTCGTGCCAAAAAAACCGTGCAGATTTGGTTGCTCCAAACCTGATAATTGCTCTCGCCGGTGAGTTTGGAGGAGACGACACTACCGGTTTGAAGGTCTGTGGCGGTGAGATGATAGGGGTCGCGTGGAGCTGATAGAGGGACAACGACGGTGTCGGATTGTTGATGACTGGTTTCGGCCATGCCGGTGGAGGAGCTGAAGTTGCAGATGGTCGCGGGGGCAGTATGGTAATTTGTCAACTGGGTTTGCAGATTAGGGTTCGGTGATGAAGAAGGGTAAAACGGGAATTTGGCAGAAAAGAAAAAGAAAAAAAGGAAAAATACACTCTCACTGATTGGTTTTAAAACTTGAAGCAGAAGCAATATTGAATCGACTGCTTTGATACCATGTAAGAAAAATAAATTAAAACCAGAGAGTTTTGAATAATTGTTGTATATTTTTTCTGCAATCGTTGTACATTGTTCAGTGTATATTTATAGACTATAATCCCTATGCTAAATATGGTAAATAGATAATTACAGATTATGAGGGATATATACAAATATGAGATATGCACAAATACAAATATATATGGTAGTGCTGATCAATAATAGATATGCGTTGATCAATCTTCAACAAAAGGAAACATATTTTTTGTAAACTCAAATTGCCAGCGAACCAAGGGAGGCCAACCTGTTAAGAAATTATGGTGAAGATAAAGAATAGTAAGCATAGTCGAATTCCCAATTTCTTTTGGTGTGGAACTCAAATGTTGTTCCGTTCTATACCAAACTCCTTGAGGTTACGAAGATTGCCAATCTCGCGCAGAATCACACCTTCCAATTTTACAGAAGAATTGTTAGTAATTTGAAAATCTTTTCCCACCTAAATATTTAACAAAGACCATGTACTACCATGACACATCGGACAAGAGTGTTTTTTTTTTCTTTTTTCTTTTTTCTGTTCTTGTTAGGGTGGAATGATTCTTTGATTTATATGCTCCTAATTCCAAAGATAAGTCCAAGAATTGTAACTAAATGACCATAGTATTAATAATGATTTCATGGTACATTTGCTAGCAAGTAGCAACAAGAAAATAATTTTTGGACTTAGGCATTGATTAAGCGAGTTTGACATCATCAAAAAAGCTAAGATTAGAATCGAGGCTATACCTTGTAAATTGTTCCTCCAAGGTATAATACCTCTAGCATCTCCAAGTAGCCAAGTTCTTTTGGTATGAATCCACTGAAATTGTTATATGACAATGACAAGATTTGAAGTCATGAACAACGGATAAACTTGATGGGATTTGGCCATTTAAGTGATTCCAAGAAAAATAAATTTCTTTGAGACTTGGAAGATTGTGACAAATACCAAGTGGAAGACTTCCTGTGAAGTTATTTTGTGTAAAACCAACATTCTCCAATGTTGAGCTGTTGAAGATGGCCGAAAGTATGGAACCAACCAGCTGATTATTTTGAAGTTTCAGATATGTCAACCCATGCAGATTCCTAATCTCTTCAGAATCTTTCCCGTGAGGAAATTACCTTTAAAATTCAGATATGCAAACTTCGACAGGTTAGAGATGGGAGAAGTGATACGACCAGTAAATTCGATTTGAGATAAAGCTAAGGCTTGAAGTCATGTCCAAACCACGTAGGAACTCGTCCGGTGAAGTTGTTGGATCCTAAACTGATGAACCTTATTCTGCGTAATCGAGACAACTCTTGAGGCAGATTTCCATGGAAATAGTTGTTTGTCATGTCAAGAGAAAAAAGAAAGGAAAGGTTACCCAAATGTGGAGGAATGGTGCCAGTAAGAGACATGCCTGAAATATTCAAAGCAGTCACTCTGCGGTGGCAAAGGCCACACTGTTATCGGTGGCAATGTTTGGTGGTTTCATGGCCATGCAGCAACTCATAATTAGCCATTGTATCAAAAGAAGTGCGAGGCACAGTCCATCCATTGCAATATAGATCTTAGTATATGAATCTGAAAATGCAGGGTATATATGAATGTGGTTAAGGTTTCTTCACAGCATGGGAAATTTAAAGGAAATGTCACACTTTTAATGCCTAGGTTTGCTGATGATAATTCATGATTGTTGATTGGATGAAGAAGATTCAAGTCAGTAGACTGGAAAAACTTGCCACAAGTAGGACGGTTGGGGCGGGCATTGACGGGTTATGTAGCCTATAGGGGGCTGTAGTAGTACTTCTTTTGTACTAAAAAAAATATTTTATAATTGTTATTTTTATCGTCACTTTTTAAGTAAGGGTCATAGATATTTACATACCTAAAATTTGTATGAATAGTTTTAGAAAAATTATATTTTAAAATAGACTTATTTTTTGAAATAGTTTTAACTTGTAAAAAGTTTTTCAATTTGTAACAATATAGGAACAAGTAATTGAAAAGGTTAATGGCTTCACATTTACATAGTGCTTTTGAAAATTTTAGTCCCATATTTAAAAGTTTAACATTTTAGTCCTTAATGTTTAAAAGTATCATAATTTCAGTCCCAAAATTATTTAGGTGAAATAATCTACTTATATAATTTAAATTTGTAAAAATTTAAAAAATGGTATCATTTGCTTAAAAAAAATAGGAAGAGTAAAGTGACCCATATTTGTTTTATTTTTCAAATTAGCATGAATTAAAAAAGGAACATTTTTTGCTCCATATTTTTCATTTTTTTCTATTGATACTAATTTAAAAAATTAAAAACAAATGTTTACAAATTTCCTCTTCCCATTCTTTTAAGTTAATAATGTCAATATTTTTTAGTTTTTATCTATTGAAAATCTAAAAAGTAGATTTGCCTGACTAAATTATTTAGAAACTAAAGATGTCAAATATTTAAATATTGAGGATTAAAACTGTTAAAAATATGATATAAATGTGGACTTTATAGTTCCTCCAACCGTTAAATCATTAATTTTTTTAGTTAGTTTTTTTAAATTGTTACAAATTGAAATTATAAATGCTAAATTTGTTGACCTAAAAATTTTAGAAATTAAAACTTTCCGAACCCCCAAATATTAAAAACTAAAATTCTTTAAAAAAACTCTAAAAATAAAACTTTACATCATTAATATTGAGCACATGTTAATATTTTTGTAAAATACTGCCTAAAAAAACATTATTCGCTAACAAACCGCGTGTGTCGTATATGGCGGGTGATGGGTCTGATTTCCATGTGGGAAGGAGGATTTGGAATTAATGCCTCCCTTGACCGTTTCCCTATTCCACAAAAAAAAAGTTGAGAATTTGAGGTTAATGTCTTCAATTCCCTTTTCCAATTAAAAGACGACTCCATTGATTTGAGGCCATACAATCATATTGGAGAAAATGTTCTTTACAAAAGAAGAAGAAAGGCTCAACAATGTGAGTTGCCATCCCTTTTGGCTTTCGCAGCTCTAGAAAATGATGGATCACCATCAGCTTTAGTGATCAAACATTTCACAAGTTTAGATTTTTTATCTTATTTATTGTATGCTAACCATGTCATATTAATAAAATGAGGTTGTTTTATTAATAAATATTAAACGCTAATATGAAATGCATAAACTCTAATAGTTCTAGTTAATTTTATATAAAAAAAAAATCATAGCAATTTTATATTTTCATTAATAAAAAAAAAGTCATTACAAAGAGTGCAAAAGATAATTTTATCATATTTTTGAGAGTTTATAGTTATAAATACAATATTTATTAGGTTACATAAAGCTAAATAAAAGTTAAATTATATCTATTTTCGTTGAAGTTTAGGAAAACTATCAACTAACTTTGGAGGTACATGGAAATTACTAATACCCCTTTAAATTGGATAAATTAATAACATTTAACTTCCTACCGTTAATTAACTAATATTGACTATTGAATTTTGACCAAATACATAGTTAATTTTTTTTTGAAATTTATAAACTAGCTTTTAAACTATAATATTTAAAAAACACTTAACCCTTGAGGTTTGTTTTTAATAACAAAATGAACATTACGGTTTAACAAATGGGATCTCTCTTACTTTTTTTTTTATATAAAGTATGAATCTGAAAATGCAGGGTATATATGAATGTGGTTAAGGTTTCTTCACATCATGAGAAATTTAAAGGAAATGTTACACTTTTAAAGCCCAAGGTTTGCTGCATTATTGCTGCTGATTCAACCTTCAGTTAATGACAATTCGTAAGAGTCAGCAGACTGGAATAAATTGGCTAGTGTAGTAGAACAGATGGGGAGTGCACTGACGGGTTGACACCTTGACTTGCCTCGACGTGATCTAGGGGGTTGTAGTAGAACTTCTTTCCAACTAAAAAAAAAGAGTATATTACACAATTTTTTATTTTTATCTTACTATTTAATTATGGATAGTAAATATTCACATATATATATAATTAATAAAAATGGTTTTAGAAATTTTATTTTAAAATAAACTTATTTTTTGAGTGCAACGAAAAGTTATGTACACTCTAAAATAAAATAAAACTTTACATCAATAATATTGAGTCAATATTAATATTTTGTAAATATCGAAATTATCAAAACTAACCCCATTCTTGGAATACTCTAAATGGGAAGGATAAAAACGAGTTGGATTAATATACTGTAAGAAAATTAAAACCAGAGAGCTTTGAATAATTATTGTATATTATTCATCATCGTTGTACAATGTCTAGTGTATATTTATAAGTTATAAACCCTATGCTAAATATAGTAATCAGATAATTACAGATTATAAGGAATATACACAAATATGGGATATACACAAATATATTTGGTAGTGCTGATCAATCTTCAACAGATATATTTGGTAGTGCTGATCAATTTTCAACACTCCCCCTCAAGCTGGAGATTTGTACAAGTCAAAAACTCCAAACTTGGAAAGTAGGTGCCAATGCTGTCCACTGTTCAGTGCTTTAGTAAGCAGATCGGCTGGTTGCTCTTTGGTGGATATGTGGTGCGTTGCAATGACACCTTGCTGGATTTTCTCTCTTACATAATGACATTCCACTTCAATGTGTTTAGTGCGCTCATGAAAAATCGGATTAGCCGCTATTTTTTCTGCAGCTTCATTGTCGCAATAGAGTAAAGCAGGTTTCTTTATATGAAAACCAAAATCTTTGAGAAGGCCCATGATCCACACTATTTCACTGGTGGTAACCTGCATGGCTCGATATTCGGCTGCAGCTGAAGATAATGAAACAGTGGGCTGCTTCTTTGTACACCAAGAAATTAAAGAATCTCCAAGCATGATGCAAAAGCCGGTGGTGGATCTCCTTGTCATTGGACATGTGCTATAGTCTAAATCACAAAATGCTCATAATTCAAGCTTTGAAGATGAGGGGAATAGAAGACCAAGACCTGGACAACTCTTCAAATACTTGATTACTTTCAAAGCGGCTTCCATGTGGGATTGCTTTGGATTGTGCATGAATTGACTGAGGAGTTGAATTGAAAATGTAATGTCGGGTCTGGTGAGATTCAAATATATGAGTCGACCAACTAATCTCTGATATACTGAAGGATCTTCGAGAAGCGAATCATTGACTTGCTCATTTGAGCCAACATCATATTCAATGGATGTGAACTTCTTGTTTTGCTCCATAGGGATGACTGAAGGTTTAGAACCTGCTAATCCAGCCTCAGATATCAGCTCTAGTGTGTACTTGCGTTGACTTATTTTATACCACCTGGAGATCGAGCAATCTCAAGACCAAGAAAGAACTTTGATTGACCAAGATCTTTCATAAAAAATGTGGCATTGAGATACTGTTTGAAATCAGTGATACTAGCTTGACTGTTGCCTGTAATCAGTATATCATCAACATAGATAAGTAATGCAACAAAAGAAGTACCTTGAATTTTTGTGAACAGAGAATAGTCATGGCGAGACTGATGAAAACCATGCTGGAGAAGAGCATCAGTGAATTTGGCGTTCCATTGATGAGATGCTTGCTTTAACCCATATAAGGATTTTCCGCAGTCGACATACCAAATTCTCCCCTTGAGTGCGAAATCTGGGAGGTAGATCCATGTATACTTCTTCGGAAAGATCACCATGGAGAACGCATTTTGCACATCCATCTGATAAAGAGGCCAAGCATGAATGGCGGCAAGTGTGAGAAGAAGACGGACAGTGACATGCTTAGCAGTTGGAGAAAATGTATCTTGGTAATCAATCCCTTCTCGCTGATTAAAACCTTTAGCCACAAGACGAGCTTTATACCGCTCAAGAGAACCATCAGCATTATACTTGACCTTGTAAACCTATTTACAACCGATTGGATGACGATTAGGAGGCAATGGAACCACATCCCAAGTATGATTGGCTTGAAAAGCATGAAGTTCAGTTTCCATGGCAGTAACCCAATTAGGATTGGTAATAGCGTCTTGAAAAGTGGTTGGTTCTTGAATGGCCGAGATAGAAACAATGAAATGCTGATAGGAGGGGTTACAATTGGACAAGGAAATGAAATTGGAGATGGGATAAAGGGACGTACAAGATGCAGATGGCAAGGTAGAACAGATGTAATCAGTACTCCAGATAGGAGGTCGAGAAGGACGGCTCGATCGGCGAAGAGAGATGGCTAAGTTGGGATCTTGTGTGGCTGAGGTCGGCGAGGAAATAGTATCTTCATCCGAAGAGAAAACAGGAGCAGACGAGGGTGCAAGAGGGGTAGGATCAGTTGGAGAAGTCGGGTTGGCTGCAGGGTAAGTAGACAAAGGTGGCGCCTCGTCGAACCGTACAGCTGGAGATATCAAATCGAACGGAGCTGCAAGGGATAATACTGATGTAGAAGTGGAAAATGGAAAAACATTTTCTTGGAAAATTACATCTCGACTAACAAAGAATTTCCCCGAAGCGGGGTCATACAGTCGATAACTCTTTTGATTAGGAGGGTAACCCATAAAAATGCAAGGAGTAGCACGTGGACTAAATTTGTCACGTGCACCTAAGGTGGTGGCATAACAACGACACCCAAAAATATGAAGATGGCCAAGTATGGGTGGTTTGTGAAATAAGAGTTCAAATGGGCTGAGACCATGAACAGAAGAAGAAGGCAACCAGTTAATGATATAAGTTGTAGTGAGGATGCATTCACCCAAAAAATGAGATGGGATTTGAGCCTGAAACATTAAGGCTCGTGCAACATCCAATAAATGACGATGTTTGCGTTCAACAACTCCATTTTGTTGAGGAGTATGAACACAAGAGCTCTCATAGAGAATTCTTTGAGTAGCAAGGAATGATTTACACTCAGTGGAAAAAAATTCGGTCCCATTGTCAGATCGAATGCGGCGGACAATGGAACCAAATTGAGTAAACACCATAGATACAAAATGTTGAATTTTGGAAAAAAACTTGGGATTTTGAGTGCAAAAGGAAAGTCCATGTGGCACGGGAAAAATTGTCTACAATCGTGAACCATCATGATTGGTAGTCCAGTGAGGACCCCAAACGTCCATGTGGACCAATTCAAATGTGGATGTGGTTGCATTAGTTCGTGTAGGAAAAGCCTGGCAAGTTTGTTTGGCCAGAGTGCAATTGGACATGAAAAAGATTGAGGACACGAAATTGATTGACCAAGTGCATGATAAGATTTTAAAGAAGAATGGCCAAGACGACGATGCCAAATGTCATAACTAATATTATTGCAAAAAGTTGAATTACAACTAGGAAAAATTTTTGGAATACACAAAGCATTCTTTAGGGAATTTAAATAACCTTGAAAAACTAAAGAAAATGAATATGGAATGGAAGAACATAAAAAATATAATCCTCGATCAGCCCTGCCGAGTCCGATCAGAGCCCCAGTCATATGGTCCTGAAAGACACAAAATTCATTGAAAAAGATTGCCACACAATGATTATCTCGAGTAAGCTTACGGACAGAGAGCAAAATATGTTTAAAATGTGGAACATATAAGACGTGTGTGAGGTACAAATTAGGATATGGTCGGTAATGACCAATATGTGTGACTAGTGGATTGATCGGGCAATGTAATGGAAATAGGTGTTTGACAGGGAGAAAAAGAATCTAAAATAGACAAACTGCAAGTGATGTTCACTAGCACCTGAATCGATAACCCAAACGGATAAAATGGATTGAGAAGGTAAAGTATTACCTGAAAAGTTGGCGGTGAAGTCCAAGGTCCCCATCTGATTTAAAAGGGCGAAAAGTCGTTGTTGCTGATCTGTGGTGAGGTGAAGCCCAAAGGATCCACCATAAACATTGCCCGGGCAAGGGGTCGCAGATCCCAAAATACCTACACTGGAAGAAGGATATGGATTTGTACCCAAAGGAGTGGAAATAGGCCCAAATCTAGGTGGGGGAATTGGCCCATTAATGGCCGCGTTATGGACTAAAGGCCCAAAACCTGATTGTTGTTTTTTCTTTGGGCCACCTCCCTGCTTGGGTTTCCAATTTGGAGGATAGCCCACAAGAAAGAAGCAGGCTTCACGGACATGGCCTGGTTTTTTGCAATGAGTGCAAAATGGGCCTGGGCCATTTGGCCCATTGTTGGTTGAGGCAGAGTTAGGCTCGCCTATCCTAAGGGAATTGGATGAGGAGCTTAGCCCAAAATGTGATAAGTTGATTGTTGGCCCAAAACCCGTTGGTGAAGAAGGCAACCCAAATGAAGAAGCCTGCAACGGGATTGACCCGCCTTGTCCACCAGATTGCATCACCTCTTTCTGGGCAGCAAAAACAGCACCACCGTCGGCAGTGGCTGAAGGCGGACCGTCGATGGAGGTGCGTTGATGGAGGTCTTGTTTGGCAAGTGCATGAAGCTTCTCAAGGGACAGGAAATCGTCCCTAGCAAGAATATTGGTTCGTAAAATGCGAAAATCATCCGGTAGAGCTAAAAGAAATTTCATTGCCCGGTCAGTATTCTCAGGAGCATGGAGTCGGTCATTAACTTGGCATTGACAATGGCCACAAGAGCAGCGAATTGGCTGTTGATGAATGTCCAAATCGGTCCAAAGGTTTTGCAGACGGAGATAAAATGAAGTGAGTTGGGAACTTGAGGCACCGGCGGCAAGTTTGGCTTCACCAATAGCTTGCTTGAGGGAGAATATTTGAAACCCAGAGACACAGCCGAAACTGTCCTTCAAGGTGTTCCAGATGGCAGTGACGGTAAGGAGTCGAGAGACCATGGATTCAAGTGAGGGATCGACAGAGTGGGTCAACCAAGTTTTGGCGGCTGCCTGACATTGATCCCACTTCTCAGTCGCCACGGCGTTATCAGATGGTCGTTCTAGGGCACCGGTAAGGAAGCCAAACTTGTTTCTGGCTAGGAAAACCGTTCGGATTTGATTACTCCAAACCTGCCAATTGCCTTCGCCGGTAAGCTTGAAGGCGGCCACTGGCCCAAGGTTGGTGGTGGTGAGATGATACGGGTCGCGTGGGGCTGACAGAGGGACAGTGTCGGTGCCAGAGAGTGGATGACTGGTTTCGACCATGGTATTGAATGGCGGTGGATGGGCTGAAAGCTGTAGTTGGTCGCGGGGGTATTTCGGTAATTTGCCAACTGGATGTGAGAATTAGGGTTCGGTGAAGATGAAGGGCAAAACGGGAATTTGGCCAAAAAAGAAAAAAACACTCTCACTGATTGGTTTTAAAACTTGAAGCAGAAGCAATGGTGAATCGTCTGGCTCTGATACCATGTAAGAAAATTAAAACCAGAGAGCTTTGAATAATTGTTGTATATTATTCATCATCGTTGTACAATGTCTAGTGTATATTTATAAGCTATAAATCCTATGCTAAATATGGTAATAAGATAATTACAGATTATAAGGAATATACACAAATATATTTGGTAGTGCTAATCAATCTTCAACAGATATATTTGGTAGTGCTGCTCAATCTTCAACATATACCAAATCTTCATATGCAAATTAGTTCTTTCCCTAAATTATTTTGTTAATGAATAAATAATTATAAAAATAAAATCTTGTTATAATTCAAAAAAGCAAAACATTAATAAAGGTAAAAGTAACAAACAGCGTATGTCATGTATGGCCGATGATGGGTCTCATTTCGACGTGGGAAGGACGATTTAGAATTAATAGTAATACTTCCCTTGACCGTTTCCCTCTCCCACAAAACAAGGCAAAGACTTTGACGTTCATGTCTTCAGGTATGTATGAGGCAGGTATAGGTTTTCAACAATGGTGGCTCAAGGTATGTAGCGGGAAGCAAAACACTTATTGGCAAAACAGAGCAGAACTAATTGTGGAAGCTCTGGAAGACAAGGAACTTATGGATCTTTCAAAAGGAATGGAGAGAAAAGTGCAAGTAGTTGAGCTAGCTCATGCGGAATGGCTGGAATATCAAGATGTGAGCAAAATGGCAGAAAATCATAGCTAAAGACAGTGACTAGGGACTCCTAACTAGGTCCAGTGGTTACTCATGGTACTAGCTAGCATTAATAGGCTAAGGCAATAGACCATAATGAAATGAATACCCGATTACATTGGATATTCCTTACATTATAGCCCACTGAGGGGCAATTGGAACGAGCAAGTATTGTAGTTTTTGGTCTTGCTCAACGATGTTGTCTATAATTATTCATTTTTAGCCTCATAGGTTTTAGCTATTGATAGCTAATAGCAGGGTGTTTAGCTCCCTCAGGAATAGGTATATCTAATAGTCACACTTAACCTCAATGAGAGAGTTAAGGTTTCCATTACCAGTGGGCATTGCTGTACATGTGACAATTTTGACAGTTAATACAACTATTGTTTCTTTGAAAAAAAAATGTCTTCGATTCCCTTTTCCAATTCGAAGACGACTCCAATGATTTGAGGCCACACGAATCATATTGGAGGTAATGTTCTTGACGAAAGAAAAAAGAAGGCACAACAATGTGAATTGCCATGCCCTTTGGCTTTTGCATCTTTGGGAAAATGATGATCACCATCAGCTTTAGTGATCAATCACAATATATATATAAGAAATAAAGCATAAAAAAAGAAAAATGACAAATGCATGTTTATGCAATGCATGGTTGGATTCGGACCAAAAAGTATTATGCAGCGAAATAATTTTCACTGCAAAATAAAACTCAATTCTCCTTATTCTTGTTCATGTAATCAATGAATATACAATTTTAACCACCTATACATGCGGTGAAATACGTGATTTATTTAATTGAATACCATGATAGTAATTAAGGGCAGCAAAAATGGAGAAAAGATTGATACTCCCTCTGTTTCGAAAAAAAGTCCAGTTTGGTTAAGATATAACTTTTTATTAGTTATTAAATACAACTTATTTAATGCACCATTAAATTTATAGTTTTATAGTTTTATCCTTACTTTTTAATTTTGAGTATATATAATTATTATTAATAAGGATATTTTAAGAATTTGGTTTAAAAGTGGACTCTTATTTTGGGATAAAAAAATGTTTTCAAAATGAACTCATTTTTTGGAATAGAGGGAGTAATTAATTTTATGAAATGAAAGTCAGATTACACCAAAGGGTTAATTCAGGCATTAAGGAGAGATCGAGAGTGAGTTGGGGAATTTTTTTACCTTTATGGATTAATATATAAAACTATCATCTTGGATAAAATAAAAGAAACTTGATGACCATCATTTTATCAAATTTTTTGATAGTTTTCCTAAACTTTAAAGGAGGTGGATATAATTTACCTATTTATTTAGATTTATATAACCTAATAAATATTATATTTATAACTGTAAACTCTCAAAACTACGATAAAATCATTTTATCAAATTACCTTTTGCACTCATTTATTTGAATAATGTTTATATTACTACTAACATTTTAAAGTCAAAATATTTAAAATTATGATAAATGTGAAAAAAAAGTTAAGTTATTTTGAATGTTATATTCTATATTCTTTTTAATTTATAGTCATAAGTAAAATTTTCTTAATATAAAAGTAAATTTTTAAGAATATATATATATATATATATATATATATATATATATATAAGTGAAAAATATATATGCGTGTGAATTACAAAATTTTTGTAATTATATGAATTAAAAAAATCAAATCTCCAAATTTGATAACGTGACAAGATCTCTTCTGGTATACACCTATCAGTTGTGATATGCTAGTATATTAATGCAAGTTCTTGGCATTTAGAAAAGTGAGCATTTGGGGTTGAGAGGGGAGGGGGAGGGGAAGAGTTTTGTAAAGTTTGAAATTAAGATGATATGTCTAAATATATGGAATTGAAAATCATTGTTAAAATGGTAAAGTTACATAATAATATCATTTTTTATTTAATTTTTGAGAAAAATAAATAATTTTTTAAGAAATTAGAATTTTAGAAATTTAATTTTGGGGATAATAAATACCGGATAGAATAAATTTCTTTTCAGAAAAATTAGTATTATTCATGTTTTACTATTTTATTTAGATTAATGAATTACAAATACATAAAAGAAGTTGGTTTCAATAATAAAGGTAAACATAAACATATATTTTCACTAAAAAAGGTAACAACAATGATGTTAATAATTTAATAGCAAAATTGAAGCAAAAGAAAAAAAAAGAAAAAAGAATACACCCTCATTTAAGATGAAATCAAACCACAATTCAAAAATTTGTGGAGATAAATAAAAAAAAGTACATAAATTTCAATTTTAATAAATTATGAATTTGAATATAAAAGAGTTCTCAAATTTAAAAAATTTTAAAATAAAAAAACTTAAAAATAACAATAATTAAAATAGAATATTATAAGAGTAATACTTTAAAAAAATAGCATATAAAAGTTCAAAAAGAAAAAGCAAACCAAATAATATTAAAAGTCAGAAATATGTTATTTAAACTAAAATTCTTAGAAAAGTCATAAGAATAACAACGTTTAGTAACTATTGAGAATTCTTAATTGTTGCACTTATTTTTCTTATTTTCAGAAATTTGAGTATTGTTTCAAAAAATGTAAAAAAACGAAAACAAAAACAAACACAACAAACATATTACTTTCTCAAATGAACCAAACAAAGGAAACAAATTATTTTTTAAACTCAAATTGCCAGCAAACCAAGGGAGGCTAACCTGTTAAGAAATTATGGCCAAAATCAAGACTAGTGAGCATAGTCAAATTCCCAAGGGAAATTTACAAATATAACACCTTTGACCGTTGACTTTACAAAAATAACACCCTCCTTTTTTTGTTCTCTGTTATAGCACTTCCACAAAAAAAAAGACTACAACACCCCTCAGCAGACTTCACTCCATCTTCTTCTTCTTTGTTCTCAAAACCCATTTGATGGATTCAACAAAATTTGTTCTCACACCCCGTTGTTTGCCCACCTCATTGTTCGTACACCTTATTGGACTATCATCTCCAAGCAAAAAGGCCGCAATCGTAGAGAAGAAATCGCATAAATTTGATGTTAGTTGAAATTTGCAGTAGTTGAACTGGGTTTTTGAATTTAAAGAAGCGAATGGTCGAGCTCTAGGTCGAGTTTTAGGTCGAGCACAAGGTTAGGTCAATGTTGCTAGGTCAACTTTTAGGTCGAGCACTAAATTTAGTCGAGTTTTAGGTCGAATATGTCAAATTTAGGTCGAGCTCGACCAAATTTAGGTCGAATGAATTTTTATTTTTTTTAAAATTTTTTTTAATAAAAAAAATTCATTCGACCTAAATTTGGTCGGGCATTAGGTCGAGCTCGACCTAGTATTAGGTCGAGTGAATTTTTTTTTAATAAAAAAAATTAAAAAAAAATAAAAATTAACTCAACTTAAATTTGGTCAAGCACAAGGTTAGGCCAATGTTGCAAGGTCAACTTAACCTTGTGCTCGACCTAATGCTTGATCAAATTTAGGTTGAGTGAATTTTTATTTTTTTATTTTTTTTATTAAAAAAAATTCACTCGACCTAATACCAGGTCGAGCTCAACCTAATGCTCGACCAAATTTAGGTCGAATGAATTTTTTTTATTAAAAAAAAAATTAAAAAAATAAAAATTCACTCGACCTAAATTTGGTCAAGCATTAGGTCGAGCATTAGGTCGAGCTCGACCTAAATTTGACATATTCGACCTAAAACTCGACCAAATTTAGTACTCGACCTAAAAGTTGACCTAGCAACATTGACCTAACCTTGTGCTCGACCTAAAACTCGACCTAGAGCTTGACCATTTGCTTCTTTAAATTTACAAACCCAGTTCAACTGCTGCAAATTTCAACTAACATCAAATTGATGCGATTTCTTCTACGATCATGCCTTTTTGCTGAAATGATAGTCCAATAAGGTGTACGAACAATGAGGTGTGCAAACAACTGGTGTGAGAACAAATTTTGTTGAATCTATCAAATGGGTTTTGAGAACAAAAGAAGAAGATGGAGTGAAGTCTGAAAGGTGTTGTAGTCTTTTTTTAAGTGGAAGTGCTATAACAAAGAACAACAAAAGGAGGATGTTATTTTTGTAAAGTCAACGGTCAAAGGTGTTATATTTGTAAATTTCCCAATTCCCAATTTCCTTCGGTATGGAACCTGAAATGCTGCTGCTTTCTATAGCCAAGTCCTTGAGGTTTGGAAGATTGCCAATCTCCCACGGAATCACACCTTCCAATTTTACAGAAGAATTGTTAGTAATTTGAAAATCTTTTCCCACCTAAATATTTAACAAAGACCATGTACTACCATGACACAAAGGACAAAAGTGTTTTTTTTTTTCCCGTTCTTGTTAGGGTGGAATGATTCTTTAAATTATATACTCCTAATTCCATTACAAGTCCAAGAATTGTAACTAAATGACCATAGTATTAATAATGATTTCATGCTACATTTGCTAGCAAGTAGCAACAAGAAAATGATTTTCGAACTTGCCATTGTTTAAGCAAATTAACCATCATCCAAAAGATTAAAGGTTAGAATCTGAGGCTATACCTTGTAAATTGTTCCCTCCAAGGAATAATACCTCCAGCATCTCCAAGTTGCGATATTCTTTTGGAATGAATCCACTAAAATTGTTATATGACAATGACAGTTTCCGAAGCTGTGAACAATGGGATAAACATGATGGGATTTGGCCAGTTAACTGATTGAAAGAAAGATAAATCCTTTTGAGACTTGGAAGATTGTGACAAATATCAAGTGGAAGACTTCCTGTCAAGTTATTGTATGAAAAAGCAACATTCTCCAATGTTGAGATGTTGAAGATGGCGGAAGGTATGGAACCAAGAAGTTGATTATTTCAAAGATTCAGGAATCTCAAGCTATGGAGATTACCAATCTCTTTAGGAATCTCTCCCGTGAGGAAATTACCTTCAAAATTCAGTAATTCTAATTTCGACAGGTTAGAGATGGAAGAAGGAATAGGACCACTAAATTCCTTTTGAGATAAATCTAAGGGGGCGCTTGGTATAAATGGTGGGTTTAGGAATTGAATAGATTTGATAAAATGAAATGTTTGGAATAGAATGGAATGATAATAATTATGTTGTTTGGTATTATTTTGTAATGGAATAGAATAGATTTTATATTAAAATTAAAATTTAATATTAATATTAATAAATTTATTAATAAATTTTATACTAAAATTATAATAAGAATATTATTATTTTACATTATATGATATTTTGAAAATTATATCTTGTTCAAAAAATAGTCAAAGTGCATGTCAATTTGTAGAGAAATTTTTTTTTACAAATTAGTGAATTTTTATTTTTTAAAAAAAAAAGAGGAAAAATGGGGGTTGCAAACCATTGGGGGGCTTGCAACCCCCTGGACATGTGGTGCGTTGTAGTCTTTGGCGCTATCAGCAAATTTTTTCTTTTTCAGTTTAGGCCAAAATGACATCTTTTGCAATGCACAAGTTTGTCTTTTGTGTCTTTCTTCATATAGGTTGTGAATGTTGAATGATTAGTATGATTGCTTTTGTTACATTTTCGACGTCAACGATGTTTGTATTAAAAGGATAAATAATGTCACAATCAATATATTGATGTTATTAGTGATAAAATATTGAAATATATAATGTTATAGCTTCGGTTAAAATTATCACTAATAACACTATTTAGTGACAAATTTTTTTTGTCACTAATTTCATTTGCGAACGAATTTTTAGTGACAAGATTTTTCCGTCACTAATGCAAAAGGACGTCAAAATTTTCCGTCACAACATTGCATTCGCCAACAAACTTTCTGTGACAAACTTAAAGTCGTCACTAACCATTTAGTGACAATAAAATTTTTGTGACAAACATAAAGTCGTCACTAACCATTTGGTGACGACAAAACATATCGTCACTAGTTTGTCACAGAAAGAGTTGACCAAGGTTCTTTTTAGTGACGAATTTTTTTTTCCGTCACTAAACCGTCACAACTGCCCAACTAACCGAAATAGTTTCAGTGACGAAAATTTTTCGTCACTAAATTTCGTCACTAAACGTGCTCAATTAGTGACGATTCTTAACTTTTAGTGACGACCTTTTTCCCCTTTTTGTGACGACTTTTTTCCGTCACTAATTTTCGTCACATCTTCAAGTCGTTACTAACGCCACTCATTTAGTGACGACTTTTTTGTTTTGGTCACTAAAACTCTTTAGTGACGGAGCATTAGTGACGACCTAGTAACGAACCATTTTTTCGTCACTAACTGGTTTTTGTGACGAAAAAGCGACTTTTAGTGACGATATTCCAGTCGTCACTAAAGCCCATTTTTCTTGTAGTGCTAATAGGTTGGCAAAGTCAAGAGTGCCCAGATTACAGAACTTGTTGGAAATCATTGAATAGTAAGTGTATGTCTCCTCTACATCCTACTTCCTGCTCTTTTTGGCGAGTTCAGTAGGTTATAGTAATCTGATGAGTATGATTGCTATTATGTTCTTTTTTATTATTGATTTCTCTCTTGTAACATTTGTTCTCAATATCTAATAATAAACTTTGCCTTCTTGGCTTGTCAAAAAAATACCATTTCAATATTTTTATAAATATGTGTTTTCGTTCATTTAAATTGTTAATCAACTTTATTCAACAGAATTTTTTTCCCAAATTCTACGGAATTTGTTCCTTTTCAAACATTGTTTGTCTTCCTTTTATATGTCCCGTGTTACCAGTCAACACATGAGTTTTGCTTAACAATCAACCATTTCGATATCTTAACAATCAAATATTGAATAAGTTACAGCAAAAGCAAATTGATTATAGTTTAATTCATCCGTTGCGTGCATTCGTTGCGAATTTAACGTAAGAGGAGATGCCCAAAATGTATTGATTGGGTGTTTTCTGCCGGGGAATAAGAGTTAGAAATTTCATTACATTAACATAGATGTAGCCAATACATTGCGAAAGACTATAAAGGTTACTCATCATTTTCCTTTTTTAGAAAGGGAAACATGCAATGGTAATCACACTAAATTGGTTGATGACTAGTGAAAATTAAATTATTATTTCACGAGCAGGAATATAACTAATGTGTGAGACAATAGCCACTTCCAATCCCGCCTTTTTTTTAATTGAAGAAATTTTGAATCATTTTCTCGATTAATGCACGGGAAACACCCGCATGCCAATTTCTTTTATCCCTAGTTTCGGGTCGAACACTTTAAGAATATTACTTCGGGAGTGTATAATTACTCTGTGAAATTTTATTGATAGAATAAAACTGAGCTTAAGGAGTAAATGTGTAGAATTTGTACTACTTCCTGTCTCATCCTGCAACTGGAGAAGAGAATCCATACCCACTGGAGAATGAAAAAATAGCCAATGGATTTGCCGCAAAGCAGTAAATTTCTTTAACTTTTTATATTTTCCTCCTGTAGATGAATTGATTTTTCCGGTTTGTTAGTTATGGGAATTGGGATCATCAAAATAAAAAATAGGTTTTTTTTTTCTAACACTTCAAAATTGAATTTCTTTAATTTGTTTTCCATTTCCTTCTTGTCTAGATGAATTAATTCTTTTTTTACATATATTTATTTCTATTTTTGAAATTTAGCCCTTTCTTAACTATTTTAGATAGGATGATTTGCCCTTGTTGTGCTTTATTTTTTGATGAGTGAATGGCAAAAATAACTAATATACTTTTCAAAAGTTCAATTTTAGTTATTATACTTTTTTTTTTCCTCAAAAATAGAAATTTAATATGAAAAATGAACTAAATTGGTCATTCGTTGTAAAAACCTCGTTAAACATTTACGGAGTAGATATCATGTGCTAATCATGTGAGAAAATAAAAAATTTTAATAAAAAAAATATATAACCCGTTTTTTTTTTCCTGTTTCTTTATTCTCTTTTCTCCCATTTTTTGCCTTCATTCTCATAATACACTTTTTCCTCAAGACTAAACCCAAATTAAATAATGGCAACCAAGCACATGAAAGTGCGAAATTGTGAGTAACCCATTCTTATTTTATTTATCTGGATTTTCGTCGAGGGGATTAAAAGGAGGTAACACAACGAACTCATTAATCCAGTTATCCAAATATATCCTAATATTAATTCAAAATTTTCAAATCAATAATATATGTCTCTAAATAGGGCTATTCCATTCTTAAAATCCATCCCTATAAATCTGCAATGTGCGGATCATGGGTTGACTCAAGTAGGGAAAATGTTCTACCATATTCATCTTTCAAATTTCTCTTCAAGAAAGTATGCCAACCACAGCAAAAGATGCTACTCAACTTGTGCATAGTTTCCAACCTATGGGAGACTATTTGAAGAGAGGACATCAACATGCATTTATCAGCATAATAAATATGTAGGAAGTGGGGAAGAAGAGTAATGCTTTTAAAAGCAGAGATGCTTTGCCAACATATAATGACCCCATTTAGACAAAGGAGAAACGTGGGATAGTATAGTCGTGTAGATGAACATAAGGCGACTCTAAAATTAAAGGACATTTTGAGCCACATGAATTAGGAGCTGTTTCAATTGGAAGGCAATGTAGCTAGCGAAGATTGAATTCAAAATCGAAGATGAAGCATTTAATTTGATGCCATTACTTGATTGGTTGTCTTCCTTCGATACACAATTTGGGCATTGCATGGCACTTTTAAGTTGAATTCGCCGGCAATGCATGCCGCGGCCATCGTGAGTGCAATGAACAATACTTCTTACTTCTCTCCTTTTCTTTTCTTTTTTCCTTTTTAAAATTTTCTTCTCAAACAAGTTAAAATTTCTTTCATTCACTATATATATATATATATTCAGCACACTTGCACTGAAAATAAATTGTGTATATGCATGCACGCACACATGCTTTCCACACGTTATACATTTGAATTTTTTTGAAAATGTAGGATTTAGAAAATAGTGAAAGTTATTCAGTGGTTAAATTGAAATTGTGTGTGTACATATATAAGGACAGTATAAAAATTATATATTATCAATTTGCGTATAACATACGCGTGGAATATATCTTGCAATTCTTACCCCTAAATTTTACACGTATTAATTAACAAATTTATATTTTTATGTCAAAATTACACTAATATTATGGCATTCTATACTTGAATATATTTGATTTTTATATTAGGAAAAAAAACCATCAATGAAGATGCCGACATTGTCTAATAATTAAAGATTTTTGTTTGTCCTTCTAAACTATGGTTTTAAATTTCGTGAATTCATTTTTCTTTTATATTTTTTTCCTCTTAAAAGAATAAAAACATGATTGTGTCATTTTTGATTAATCAAAACTTAAGTTCCATTTTAAAATTTAAAAAAAAAAAAGAGCAACTTGTCATCAATGGATCTTTTCTCTCGAGTTTAATCGATCTTTTAGTTGTTATTGTGATTGTTAAATTTTAACAATAATTGATATTTAGAGTAGAAATATTTCCCTAATGTTTTGAAGAAGCTTCTTGATTAATTATTAATGGAATTCAAAATCCAAATTTTTCTGCATTGATCAAGGGTACATTCATTTCAATGAGAGTAAGCTTTATTGGTGAAAGCGTAATTCGAAATCTCTCAAACAGTAAATATGTACATCATTGTGCAGATGAGAGTACACATATACGTCTTCCAAAATAGTGGTCTCAAGGACAAGAGTTCCAATACTAAATACCTAATACCATCCAACTTAATCAGCTAACTTTGGTTTTTGTTAACATCATAAATTTAGGCCAGATTCATTGTTATTCATTTTTTTTTTCCCTTCTTAGCCGTTTGTGTGGATTAAGTATTGATTGATTTTAGTTTTCCTTATTAAAGATTTGCGTGTATTACACGTACGTAGTTGTATCTAAAACACATTGGTAGACATACTATGTGCTATAAATATTTGTGATATTTTCATTGCATATATATACAAGAAATTTTCCCAACTGTTTGTACTACAATTGGTTACTCCTTTCAAGAACATATGAAAGAAGTGGAGAATTTTTCCATTGCCATCACTGGTTAAAAGGGAGACTAAATGCTTCGTGTTTGTTTGGCCTGAGCATGTATATATACAAGCAAGGCTTAAATTTGAGGGGGAGGAAGCAACCATTTAGAAGCCTGAATGTATCCAAGAGTCAAAAATGGTTGGGCTTCTGCTTCAGTAAGCTTCTTGGTGAAAGCAACCCGAGCATCTGACTTTGATCCCGCTCCTGTACAACCGTATTCTCCGAAGTAGACCGAGCTGCAATTAAATCACAACCATGCATGCATTAATTAAACAATTATTCTCAAGAAAACGATGTTTATTAATCATTAGATGATTAATTGTCAAATTTAATTACGATCAAAATCAAGTATCGCTGCCACTTACTTTTGAAGCTGGGCATTCTGGTTATCGGACCATCCTTCGGGTCGAACGGCGTCACTCATGTCGGTGTAGGAAAACACGACTTTGGCATAAGGCATCCACGCTCTGCCTAAGTAAGCAATGGCACCGGTACCGGTAACAGTTCCGTGGATGAATGAATATCCCGTGTCTTCTTCACCGTTGTGCCTTGCCTGTGCAGTGATAAAGGCGATCGGATCCCCTGAGATAACGTGGGTCTCAACGTTCTGCATGTAGTGCCATCAAATATTTTAAAATTTTCACCATAATCAGTCTTCTCATTCATGAAGAAAAATGAAAAAGAATCAAGATTAAAATGCAAAAATTGATCTTCGAAATATATAGTTAATTGTTCTTGCCAGGTAGATGGATTTCCCATTGCCGAAAATGAAATCCACAGTGCCTTCAATGTAGCAATCTTTGAAAAAATGCAATCCTTTGTCATCACAAACGGTGTCTTGAAACCCAAGAAACTTGCAGTTATAAAAGGCAGCTTTATCACCACCGATTCTTAAAGCCTCTGCCTGGCCTCCCTTTTGGTTCAAGGTTGGCCTCGGGGCTGAGTTCTATTTCAAGAAAAAAACTGTTAATCTCAACAAAAATAAAGAAAACAAAGATTAAACAAGGGGATGATTACGAGTAGATTATATAATCACACAAATGCTAAGCTACGTACCGAAAAAATGACATTGACTCCAATAAAGTAATCAGATTCAACGATCACGGAGGCACTATCTACGGTGCCAAACTGGGCTGCTGTGCCATCAGAAACTATAGTGGGCATGTTCTTTGGATCTCCGTACAAAGTTACAAATGGTTTGGTCGGTGGAATCCTCACTTTCTCTTTATAGGTTCCGGGTCCAAGTGAAATAATGACACGGTTTTTATTCCCTTCCGGGATGCTGGTGACGGCATCACCAAGAGTCTTGAAATCACCACTTCCATCGGCCATAACCTTAATGGTTTTGGAACTGCTTTCAGCAGCCTCCAGGGCGGGGTCCAAAGTCCCTGTCCGGGATGTCAATGGCTGAACATTCTGATCAAACCAACTGTTCAATTGGGATTTTTCAGCGGGCACTGCTACGTTATCATCACCAAGAACTATGAATGGCATTACGAGAAGGCTAGATAAAATGATAACTTCCAAGAAAATATTGCTGGCCATTTTCTTGAAGTGTTTGTGATTTGCTCTGGGCTACGGATGGATCTTGTTATTAGGCAAAATGGCTATGTTTATACTTGTAGGAAGAAAGTGGGAAAAAAAAAGAAGGAATTGTGTGTAATTGGAAAATAGAGGAGGAGATTAACAATCGGAAAAAGGGAACGCATCCCACTAAATTATACCTGTAAAAATTTGTGGTATGTGACTTCAGTTTTGAGAACCATACGCTGCCCTTCCGGCTCCTAGGCAGAAAGCCATTCTCTATATCCAACCTTCCTACAGTTGGGTAAACCAATTATACTCCACAAACAATAAAGAAAAAAAAATCACTGAGCAGGAGATTAATATACTAACAATAAATCACTTGGGAAAGTTTGAGTTTGTTGAAGTAGCTGTCAAAATTTTAGTTCAATTTTCAGTTTAAACATGATTAGAAGTGTTTATAAGCTTAAAATAAGCAGTGCCCATTTCTTGCACTGAAAATGCACCAAGAAAGGCATTTCAACAAAGTATTCAATAAGCAAAGAAAAATAATACTTCATAACTAAAGCAATTCATACCATGGTAATTAAATAAAACCGAGCGTGACAGTTTTGCACATTAATTTTCTTCTAAAAAATTATACGATCTTGTTTAGCAGAAGCTTCTTGATTAATTATTTATGGAATTCAAAATCCTAACTTTTATGTAATTTACAGGTTTAGGAATTTTTCTTGTTTGGTTAGGTAGGGTTTAATTAATAGTTTTGATTCTTTTCAAATTAGTTTTGGGAGGTGGTATTTTGCATTTTTAGTCTTAGAATTAATTTTTAATGTTTTATGTCAATTCAATTTTGTTAGTCACCCCTTTAGTTCTAATTTCTAGTTTAGACTTCCCCCACCGCCAAGCCAACCTCCGTACATTTGGGACATTGACGCAGCCAATTGGTGCCGCATCCTAAGTTAATTGAACCATATTTCTTTCTTCATCTTTCTTCTCTCTCTGTCTTCTTTCATTATCAAACCAAACTAACGTTATTCAACTTTCAAGTCTGTTGTGTTTATGGATACTGTCCTAAATTAAAAAATTAAAAAGAACTAGGACACATAATAAGTGGTAAAGACCCATGACTCACAAACTTAAAGTTTCGGGTTCAGATGGGCTCCTACTACTTAGTGGACAGCTCTAGTTGGGCTTCCCATTGTAAAACCTCCACAACAAGTGGTATTAGAGCCGGAATGTTGGTCCATTTGGAAAAACAAGTGGTTCTTCTTCTGGTTGGACCGGGCCTTAGTGGGGGACTCGTGGACAAGTAAGTTTGGTCCTTTACTATTTGTACGGGCACTAAATGAGTCTATGGTGAAGAGATGTGTTTGTGGAGAAGGGATTAGGCTTGTGAGAGAGTGGGCTTTAATGTGGTAGTATATCCATGAATGAGGAGGTTTGTTATGTTCACGAATACTGTCCCACATTAGAAAATTAAAAATAACTACAAACACCTAATAAGTGGCCAGGACCCATGACTCACTAGCTTAAACTTTTGGGTTTAAGTGGGTTACTACTGCTTATTGGACAGCTCTAGTTGGACTCCCCATTGTAAAACCTCCCCAACAAAGTCTAATTTATATTCTTTTTATAAGAAATTTATAAATTTTAGAAAATATGGATGAAATATTCTTTTTTCTTATTATCATTTTTAATTTCAAGTATAAACTATATATATTTTTTAAAATTGAAGTTATATTTTCTTCATAACTTTTAAATTTAAATTATTTTTTCATGAATGAAAATAAAATTGCAACTAAAATCAAAACTTGAACTAAAACTGTGAACTAATGATTGTAAAATTGAATGGAAATCGCCCTCTTTATAATTTAGTTTCAATTATCTGTGTTCCAAACTGAGACCAAATTATAACCAGTAATCCTAAAATCATAATCAACAATTTTGGGACCATGATCACCTCGAAATATAACTCGCTTCCACTCTGCCTTTGTAAATCCCATGGACTAATTGCAATTTTGTTTGGTTCATTTTGGGAATGGATTGAAAGTTTCTGGAAAGGGAATATGGTAATTGGTTGATTGTGTTGAGATTTTATTTGATTACAAATTATTTGATAGGATATCTTTTAATTATGGTTGATACTATGTAATTAGAATATGTATTAATTGTATATTTGATTGGATTTCATATTGATCTAATAGGTATCAATCAATTAGTGATTGATTATAATTGATTAATTTTTTGCCTTGTATAACTTATGTATTTAGACTATAAATAGGCATCTAGTTGTACAGACTAAAAGTGTGAATGAAAAAAATATCAATTATCTCCCACTCCTCTTTTTTTAGAGATTGTGACTCGACAGGGGTATGTGTTTTTTTGTGATAATGACCGTTTACAATTGGCCATTTTTTTTCTTTTTGGAATATGGTGTCTGTAATTCCTAAAGTGGATAAGGGGATTATATCGTGCGTAATTCCAAAGAATGATTGAAAATAGCTTGACTTAAAAATGAAAAAAGAAAAAAAAAGATGACAGGGAATCCGATATAATCTAATAATTAAGAATTATATTTCTAGTTATAAACCAATAATTTATTTTTCATGGATATCATTTTTTCCTACATGTTTCCTTCTTCCCATACCTTAAGGGAAAAAAAAATGAGATCATTAACCATTATAGTCTTTCTGAGTGTATTTTCAATGAATTCATTCAGTGAATTGTTCTAGCAAACGATCTGGTAATGATTAAAGACATAATTATAGGCTTTTGATTTTAAAGTGTAAATAATTATTATTTTTTTCTATTTACCATATCGGTTCTTGAAACTTATTCAATATATAAATTCATTGAATGTATCGCTTACTTTATGAAATTTTATTTACACAATAGAACTGAGCTTAAAAAGTAAATATCATCGTAGTCTTCATAACAATTTGTAACTCAAGATCTCCACATAAAAAGAGCTAGCAAACTTCTTGGGCATTGCATCGCTCCTTCAATATCTTAACAATCTCATAATCAAGAAATAATCAAATACATGCATGCATGCAATTCTTTGCTAGAAGTTGACACATGAGTTTTAATTGCTTACCAATCAACCATTTCGATATTTTATAAATACGCATTTTCGTTCATTTAAATTGTTAATCAACTTTATTCAACAGAATTGTTTCCAAATTCTACGGAATTTGTTCCTTTTCAAATATTGTTTGCCTTCCTTTTATCTCTCCCGTGTTACCATTTAACACATGAGTTTTGCTTACAAATCAATGGTTATTCATCAATGATTACCTTTTATCTCTCCCGTGTTACCATGTAGCCTATACATTGAGAAAGACTATAATGGTTATTCATCATTTTCCTTTTTAAGAAAGGGAAACATGCAATGGTAATCACACTAAATTGGTTGATGACTAGTGAAAATTAAATTATTATTTCATGAGGAGGAATATAAACTAATGTGTGAGACAATACCCGCTTCCAATCCCTCCTGTTTTTTTTTTTAGTTGAAGAAATTTTGAATCATTTTCTCGATTAATGCACAGGAAGCACCCGCATGCCAATTTCTTTTATCCCTAGTTTTGCCTCGAACACTTTAAGAGTAGCATTTCGGGAGTATATCATTACTCTGTGAAATTTTATTTACAGAATAAAAATGAGCTTAAGGAGTAAATATGTAGAATTTGTACTACTTCCTGTATCATCCTCAAGAATCGAGAAGAGAATCCATACCCACTGGAGAATGAAAAAATGGCCAATAGATTTGTCACAAAGCAGCAGATTTCTTTAACTTTTTATAATTTCCTCCTTTTGTAGGTGAATTGATTTTTCTGGTTTGTTAGTTATGGGAATTGGGATCTTCAAAATAAAAAATAGGTTTCTTTTTTTACCACATTAAATTGAATTTCTTTAATTTGTTTTCCGTTTCCTTCTTGTCTAGATGAATTAATTCTTTTTTTACATATATTTATTTCTATTTTTCAAGTTTAGCTATTTCTTTACTATTTTAGATGGGATGATTTTGTTGGATTATGCCTTGTTTCCAAATTAGAATGGGATTAGATAATTTTATCTAATATTCTAATTTGGTGTTTTTAATAATTCAATTAGGATTTGAAACCTTTATAGAATCCTACTGTGTTTTGTAACACTGATCTAAATGAGATTTGGAGAAGGTCTATACAAGATTAGTGAGAGGTGGGTGCTTCTATGGGTTTGGGAAATCCTTGTAAGCTGCGTATTTGTTATTAATATCATCATCATCTTTGTCATGGACGTAGGCTTGAATTGTCAAGCAAAACCACGTTAACTTGTGTGTCTCAATTTGTTATTTGTTCTTACTTTTCTATTTTTGAACGATTTTGAGAATAATCACAACAAATTGGTATCAGAACTTGAGTTAGTTCAAAATGGCTACTGTCAAATATGACATTGAAAAGTTTGATGGGAAGAATGATTTCGCACTGTGGAAGATGAAGGTGTATACTTATTTATGTGAAAAGGGTCTCCAAAGGACATTAAAAGGTAAAGAGCATTTACCTCAGACAATGACAAAGTAGGAGAAGGAAGAATTTTTGGAGAAAGCGTATGGCTCAATTGTTTTGCCATTAGTGGATAATATCTTGAAAGAGGTTGTTGAAGAAACAACGATTGCAGGACTTTGGTTAAAGCTTGAGAATATCTCTACATGACAAAGTCTCACAAATCGGTTGAATTTGAAAGAATAGTTATACAATTTAAAGATGAAAGAAGATACACACATTGATGCACATATAGATGTGTTCAATAAAGTTATTTTGGATTTAAATAATATCAATATGAAAATAGAAGATGAGAATTAAGCCCTTTTTTTTTTGTGCTCTTTACCAAAATTCTATGATCACTTGATTACCATTTTGTTGTATGGACATAACTCAATTTCCATGAAGGATGTAAATTCATTGTTGAACTCTAACGAGTTGCGGAAGTCAATTACCGAACAAGGTGAAACAATTAGTGCGGAAGGATTGGTTATTATAGATAGAGAGAATGAAAAAGGTAGACTACATTTGTTTGTTGAATAAATCAGTATATGGCTTAAAACAATCACCTAGACAATGGTACAAGTGATTTGACACTTTCATGATTGGGAATGGATTTTCTAGAAGTAATTATGATAGTTGTGTTTATCATATGAAACTCCCTGTGGTTCTTTATTGTATTTGTTGTTGTACGTTGATGATATGTTCATTGCCTCCAAAGACATATCGGAAATCAACACTTTAAAATCTCAGTTAAGAGATGAGTTTGAGATGAAAGATTAGGGTGCAGCGAAGAAGAATTTGGGAATAGAAATCACAAGAGATCAACATGCAAGGAAGTTATACCTAATGCAGAAGAGTTATATCGAGAAAGTTCTTCAGCGGTTTGGAATGCAAAACTCCAAGGTTGTTGGTACATCCTCTTGCTGGATACTTTAAGCTTTCAACAAGTATGTTACCTAGAATTGAGAAAGAAGTGGAGCGTATGTCTCATGTTCCATACACTTGTGCAGTTGGTAGTCTCATGTATGCCATGATATGCACTAGACCAGATCTTTCATATGCAATAAGTGTTGTGAGTAGATTCATGCTGATGGGTGTCGAAACCACCAAAAATAATCCTTCTATGGGCTAAGCTTTGTAGATAGCAGTGAGAGGGTCGAATCCACAGAGATTGGTTAGATTTATTCCTTGAACAAAATAAAATAAAGAAGGGGGGATTTTGTATTATGAAACTAAGCAAGAATCAATTAAGACAACTAAACAAATTAAATAACCAACTAAAAATATGAGGAAAAATTAATAAGAAGAAGCTTCCAATCAAGAATTAATTTCGGTATTGATTCCTCAAATTGATCATTGATTCAAAAGATAGGTTCTTTTATCTTGAATAAATTGGTTATAGTTGTTGAAGATCCGTCCTCTAACAACCAATCTTTTCTTACTTTTTCGATAACCTTCGGATCCGTCCTATGAGTTATTTCTCTAATTAACAAACACAACCTTCGGATCTGTCCTATGAGTTATGTCTATTAATTGCATTAAGGTTCAAAAAGACCCAATTACTAACCAGTAAACTCGGAAACGCCTTGTTTATTTAAGCTAGATTATATATTTTCATAACATACAATCTAAGGCGTTGATTACCTTTCGATGTTGTTATTTGTCACTTGAATTAGAACAATCAACAAAAGATTAATTATTCTAATGACTGTATATTGAATTCAACTATCAAACAATAGGCCTCTTGTCTAACAATTCAATTCAATAATATAATGAAGCATAGAAAATATATAAATACTCAAGAATAAAAGAAACAATAAAATTACCGGAACCTCACAATTGTTGGAATCAAACCTCAATTAAACTTGATTGGAAAATAAAAATTTAGCTAAACATAATTAAAACAAAATACAAAGGAAATCAAATGATCGCCTCTTTTGTCGATCCCGCGGCTCTCGCCTTCTTCGGCCGTAGCTCACTCCATGAAAGGATGAATTGTGACTTGAGAATTCCAAACCTTGTTCTCTCTATTGAACTAGGAAAGCATAAAAAATGGGATGCCTTGATTGTCTCCAAGCCTTGCCTATTTATAGGCAAGGATTCAAGACATTTGGTTGTGCTTTTCCTTAAATCAAGGCTTTGCTTTCCTTAATTCAAGGCTTTTCTTTTCCTTAATTCAAGGCTTTGCTTTCCTTAATTCAAGGCTTTGCTTTCCTTAATTCAAGGCTTTTCTTTTCCTTAATTCAAGGCTTTGCTTTTCCTTAATTCAAGGCTTTTCTTTTCCTTAATTCAAGGCTTTGCTTTTCCTTAATGGCCAACATTTTGTTGTGGAATTTGGTGGCCTCAATTGTGTCTTTCTTGTGCCACTTGTCTTGTGAGGCTACATTCTTTAGGAAAAATGCTTTATCTAACCATTAATCACAAAAATAATTAATATCCTTATAAACAAGCATTTTAATCAATTAAAACACAAGAGAATTGATCCAATAAATATGCAATTATACACTCTATCAAATTCCCCCACACTTAAATCAAAGCTTGTCCTCAAGCTTGCATTAGATCAACATCTTCCTCTCTATTCCATACCCCTTTTCAACCCATCCACAAATAACTCAAAGTCATTACACATTGAGGATCTAAATTGGAATAACAAATCAAAGAATAAGTATTCATAGCCTGATTTTTCAAAACAAAACATATGCATCTCATCAACCTAACAATTTCATCGAAATCAAATGCAACAAAATTTGATAACCTCTCATAGGTTGCACTCTAATCACTCAAAGTGTTTAGGGTTCATTCAACACTCAAATCAAATATAGCATGTCATTACCATAAGCTTGCTTATATATCACATCTCCACCACTAATAATATAAATCCATGCAGAAATCAAAGGGTCTTGAAAATGGTTGTAATGGGGCTTAGGTAAAGGTAGGTAAAAAGAAAGAAAAATATAGGCTACAGATATCAAGATATATAGGAATTTCCTTGCATGACTCAAAAGTAACAAATAGCATAGTAGAACCACTTTCTTTATTCCACATAACATGCATTCCTTTTTTTTTTTTTTTTTTACAACTTCACCATACAATTGGACCAATTTGTACACAATGAATTTACTTTGTCCAATACTTGTAGGGAATACTTTTCACTTCTTCTCTTTTTTTTTTTTTTTCTCAGTGGTTCTTTCCTTCGGAATTAATAGAAATTTTATCATGCAATTCATTCCCACATACTCTTGATCAATGGTTCAACGATGGTAAACAAAGATAAGGATTTAAGGCTAAACAATGTGGTGTTATAACAAAGAAAGGCTAAGGCTCAAAATTGGGTGACTAGGGGTATATGTAATATAAGGTTAAGTTTTTTAGAAAGTTTAAAATTGGTAATCCTAAATGCCCTTATCATTTTTCAGCATGAATCCACAATGTGATCTCAACATGTATAACAAAGCAAGTTCTAGAATGATTATACCATATTTGTCAATCAAAGAAATATGCGAGCATGAAAAAGAAAATGCTCTTAGGCTCAAATACTCACAATGGTTTCAATGTATCAAATATTGCACATTCTCATTCAATTCAATTATTAAAATTAACAAGATGCTTTAAAAATTTCCAAACAAAGGCTAATCATACTCATCTCATTCATACATTCCAATCCAAATCACTAATGCATATAACTCAAAATTATTCTAAATGAGTATTAAAAGAGTGAGAAATTTCAAAGAAGATATCAGAATGTCAAACCTACTTGAAAAAATTAGAAATAATCAATGAAGCACAAGACACCCCCCCCACACCTAAATCATACGTTGTCCTCAATGTATGGAAAATATGCGCACGCGGACAAGAAAAAAAAATAAAATAAAGACAAGGGAACAAGACACTTTCCTGAACCGATGAGACAATCGAGCTGGTGAAGGTGAGGACATCCTATATGAGTGAAGAAGGCATGAAGGATCAGACGATATTATGGCCATGGTGAGCATTGGTTAGTAAGAAATCAGAAATGAAAATGAAAAGGAAATAATAAAATTTCAAATCTCTTTTTTTTTTCGCTACTTTGTAATAAAACAAAGTAGTAAACATAATAATATAACTTAAATAACAGGAAAAAAATTAAATTAAAAATTTTGGGTTGCCTCCCAAAAGCGCCTTCATTTAACGTCTTTGGCTAGACGTAATGCATTCTCAATCCTCGTACTCTGGATAGCCCAATTCAATTTCAACATTATGCACTTGAAACCTTCATAAAAGGTTTCAAGCGATGTCCATTCACTTTAAACACTTTTCCGAATCTAAGCTTTCAATTTCAATCGCACATGAGAATAAACATTAGTAACAACAAAAGGCCCTATCCATCTAGAGCGCAATTTTCCAGGAAATAATTTCAATCTAGATTGGTAGAGTAAAACTTTTTGACCAATTTTGAATTGTTTACCACGCAAAGACTGATCATGAAATGCTTTTGTCTTATCTTTGTAGATGCGTGAATTTTCATAAGCCTCATTGCGAATTTCTTCCAACTCTTGTATTTGAAGCTTACGTTGTTCACCCACCTTGTCCATCTCCATGTTACATTGCTTAACAGCCCAATATGCCCGATGTTCCATTTCTACAGGAAGATGACAAGCTTTACCAAACACTAAACGATAAGGAGACATACCTATTGGTGTCTTGTAAGCTGTCCGATAAGCCCATAATGCATCATCAAGTCGAATACTCCAACCTTTTCGATTTGGATTGACAGTTTTCTCAAGTATGGACTTGACTTCTCTGTTAGACACCTCGGCTTGTCCACTTGTTTGTGGATGGTATGCGGTGGAAGTGCGATGAGTGACATTATACTTCTTGAACAATGCTTCGATCACTTTATTGCAAAAATGAGTGCCTCTATCACTGATCATTGCTTTTGGTGTACCGAACCTGACAAAAATTTGAGACTTGACAAAGTCCACAACCACTTTGGCATCATTAGTTCGGGTAGCCTTAGCTTCTACCCACTTTGAGACATAATCCACAGCAAGCAAGAATAATGTAAGAATTACCATAAGAAATGGGAAAAGGACCCATAAAATCTATACCCCAAACATCAAATATTTCACAAATAAGTATAGGGATAAATGGTAATTGATCTCTATGTCCTAAGTTCCCAGTCTTTTGGCAACGCTCACAAGTTTTACAAAATCTATATGCATCATGAAACAAAGTTGGCCAATATAATCCACATTCTAAAACCTTCCTAGTCGTTTCTCTTTGGACCAAAATGCCCTCCACAAGCATATGAATGGCAAAATTGCAAAATGGAAAGAATCTCTTGTTGATTAACGCATCTACGAATAATCAAATCAACAATGCTTCCATAGGTAAGGATCATCCCATACATAATATTTTGCATCACTTTTTATTTTGTCTTTCTCGAGATCTAGATAAATCCTTAGGTAAAGTTCTAGTAACCAAATAGTTAACTATGTCAAGATACCAAGGAATACTTTTATGAATAGAAAAGAGATGCTCATCCGAAAATTATCTTGTAATGGTGATGATTCTTCATTTGCAATCGATCGACTAAGATGGTCCGCGACTAAATTTTGGCACCTTTTTGTCATGATCTCCAAGTCAAACTCTTGTAATAAGAGTATCCAACGAATCACCTTGGTTTTGCCTCTTTCTTTGAAAGCGGATATTTTAGAGTTGCATGATCGTAATAAACAACTAGTTTAGTGCCAAGCAAATAAGAACGGAATTTTTCTAAAGCAAAACAACGACTAATAGTTCTTTTTCCGTTGTGGAATAATTGAATTGAGCATTGTCAAGAGTTCTTGAAGCATAATAGATGACATGGGAATCCGCCCAATCTTTTGTCCAAGAACAGCTCCCATCGCATAATTACTTGCATCGCACATGATTTCAAAGGGTGATTCCAATCGTGATCGAAGGATAGAAGTGAAGTCAATTTCTCTTTCAAATTGTCAAAAGCTTCTTTGCAAGCTTTATCAAGCTCAAATGCCACATCTTTTTGTAGTAGCCTACATAAAGGTTGACTAATCTTTGAAAAGTCTTTGATAAAGCGACGATAAAATCTGCATGACCAAGAAAAGAGAATTTCCCGCATACACTGGGTAAGGCAAGGATTTTATTGTATCAATTTTAGACTTATCAACCTCTATACCTTTGGCAGAAACTATGTGTCCAAGAATAAGGCCTTCATCCACCATAAAGTGGCACTTTTCATAGTTCAAAACAAGATTTACCTCTATACATCTTTGAAGCACTTTTGTGAGGTTAGTCAAACATATATCAAAAGAGTCACCATAGACTGTAAAGTCATCCATAAACACTTCTATGATGTTCTCAACATAATCAGAAAATATACTAACCATACATCTTTGAAAAGTGGCGGGCATTACAAAGTCCGAAGGGCATCCTCCTATATGCAAACGTACCAAATGGGCAGGTGAAAGTTGTTTTCTCTTGATCTTCTGGCGCAACTAGAATTTGATGAAAACCTGAATAACCATCCAAACAACAATAATGAGATTTTCTAGCTAAACGTTCAAGCATTTGGTCAATGAAAGGAAGAGGGAAGTGATCCTTCCTGGTTAATGCATTCAATTTCCTATAGTCTATACAAATCCGCCACCCATTTTGCACTCGGGTGGGCACCAACTCACCATCTTCATTTTTTATCACTGTTATGCCCGTTTTCTTCGGAACCACTTGAACTGGACTTACCCATTCACTATCTGAGATTGGATAGATTATACCTGCATCAAGGAGTTTTAAAATCTCCTTTTTTACTACCTCCATCATAGGTGGGTTCAAGCGGCGCTGAGCTCCTCTAGATGGTTTGCAATTTTCTTGCAACAAAATTTTGTGCATGCATGTAGAGGGGCTTAATCCCTTGATATCTGCTATAGTCCATCCAATAGCCTCTTTATGTTCTCGAAGCACTCGAATCAATCTTTCTTCCTCCAAAGTATTGAGTTTGTTCGAGACTATCACAGGGAGGTTATCATTATCTCCCAAAAATGCATACTTCAAGTGATCTGGCAATGTTTTAAGTTCCAACTTGGGGGCCTGCACAATAGATGGTAGGAGTTTTGTATTAGACAGGTAATTCAACATAAGACACTTCATACCTCATAGGTTTGAGTGACTCTAAGTCATAAACCGTGTCTTGAATATCGCCATCCATCACAAATTCTTGCTCAAAAATTTGCACTTCTTTAGGAGTCAAACTATTATCAAGTGCAATTTTTAATTTATCCTTATCACAAAAATCAAATGTTTTCTGAGCTAGAGTATCAATAGCATCAAAAGCATAAACAGCACATACATCATTAGGATATTTCATGGCAGATAAATGTTAAACTTAATAATCTCACCATCAAATTCCATAGTTAATGTACCATCATGCACATCAATTTTTGCTCTAGATGTTTTCAAGAAAGGTCTCCCTAATAAAATTAACTTTGAATTAGAAGAGTGATCTTCCTCCATATCAAGTACATAAAAATCTGCAGAAACACTAATCCATTCACTTGCACCAAAACATCTTCTAATACTCCTCAGATAAACATTAGATCTATCAGCAAGTTGAATTATCACGCCCGTTTCTTTCAAAGGTCCCAAATTCAAAGAATTATAAATAGATAACGGCATGACATTTATGGAAGCACCCAAATCACACATGGCTTTTTCAACTTTCATATTGCCTATTTTACAAGGGATGATAAACATACCTGGATCTTTGCATTTTGAAGGCAACTTCTTTTGTAGCACAGCCGAGACATTCTCCCCCACACTTAAAATTTCATTGCCTTTCAATTTTCTTTTGTTGGTGCATAATTCTTTGAGAAATTTGGCATATCGAGGTATTTGTTTAATTGCATCAATTAAAGGAATATTTACCTCTACTTTGCGAAAAGTCTCAAGAATCTCCTTTTGTTCCTCATATTTTTTCGAATTGGCCAATCTCGTAGGGAAAGGAGGAGTTGTCTCGATTACCTTAGGCTGCTGTGGGGTTGTTACTTCTTTTTCCACCTCTTTATGATCACGTGTTTTGGCCTCTTCCAACACCTTTCCGCTTCTCAAAGTCATTGCACTAACATTTTGCCTTGGGTTAACAACCGTTTGAGAAGGTAACTTACCTTGTGATTCCAATTTGCTCACGGAAGATGCTAATTGGCTCACTTGATTTTCCAAGTTTTGAATGCTGGTTCGAGTTTCCTGTTGGAAACGTTGGGAACTATTAGCAAGTGATTCAACTAACTCTTCAAGGGACTTACCTGGTTTGGAAGGCGGTGGATGTGGTGGGTTTTGCTGCCAAGCTTGAAATCCACTAGGTCGTGGCCCATAACCGAAATTGTAGGTATTTGAGTAAGGGTCATACTTCCTTTGTGGTGGCCCTGGGAATCCGCCAACGGCATTAGCATGTTCAAATTGACCTTCTTGCAACGTCGGGCACATGTCAGTGGGATGATTTGAATTGGAGCAAATACCACAAGCCTTTACCTGTTGAATATTGCCTACAACCAACTTTTCCACTAAAGTAGTCAAATTGTCTAAACGTTGATCAATAGAGGAAGTACTTACCTCACTTACCTTCCTAAATGTATCCTCACGTCTGATGCCAAATTGTTGTGTATTGGCAGCCATGTTGGAGATTAAAGTCCTTGCCTCCGTTGGAGTTTTGTGCACTAATGCACCTCCACTAGCAGCATCAATCATATTTCTATCCATCACTGTTAGTCCCTCATAAAAATATTGGATAAGAAGTTGATCAGGAATTTGATGTTGAGGACAACTAGCACATAATTGCTTAAACCTTTCCCAATATTCATGCATAGTTTCTCCATGTTGCTGCCGTATACCACATATATCTTTTCTAATTGTGGCGGCTCGTGAGGCAGGAAAGAATTTTTCCAAAAATTGCCTCTTCATCTCAATCCATGTGTTTATTGAACCAGAGGGCAAGTAGTATAGCCAATCTTTAGCAACTCCATCTAAAGAAAAAGGAAAAGCTCGCAACTTAATTTGATCCTCAGTCACTCCTTGTGGTTTCATCGTGGAACACACCATATGGAATCCCTTTAAGTGCTTATGAGGATCTTCACCTGCAAGGCCATGAAAAGTGGGGAGTAAGTGAATCAATCCTGATTTTAATTCAAAAGGCACTTCTAAAGTAGGATAATCAATGCACAACGGTTGTTGGTTTAAATCAGGCATAGCTAATTCCTTTAAAGTTCGTTCATTATTTCTAGCCATGTTTTCTTCTTCACTATTAAATAATTCGACAAATTATATTCAAAAGATGAAGAAGATGATACTCCTGAGATCGTTGTTTGGTTTCTTTTCTAAGCCTACGTCTTTGTCTTCTCTATCTCTGGATCGTATGTGAGTTGACCTGTGCGAGAAGAACGTGGCATAAAAGAACCAAACAATTATAAAGGCAAAAATAAAAATAAAAATAAAAATAAAAATAAAAATAAAAATAGAAATAGAAATAAAAATGTAAATAAATAAATAAAAGGAATAAATTCTAAAAAACCAATCCCCGGCAACGGCGCCAAAATTTGATGGGTGTCGAAACCACCAAAAATAATCCTTCTCTGGGCTAAGCTTTGTAGATAGCAGTGAGAGGGTCGAATCCACAGAGATTGGTTAGATTTATTCCTTGAACAAAATAAAATAAAGAAGGGGGGATTTTGTATTATGAAACTAAGCAAGAATCAATTAAGACAACTAAACAAATTAAATAACCAACTAAAAATATGAGGAAAAATTAATAAGAAGAAGCTTCCAATCAAGAATTAATTTCGGTATTGATTCCTCAAATTGATCATTGATTCAAAAGGTAGGTACTTCTATCTTGAATAAATTGGTTATAGTTGTTGAAGATCCGCCTCTAACAACCAATCTTTTCTTACTTTTTCGATAACCTTCGGATCCGTCTATGAGTTATTTCTCTAATTAACAAACACAACCTTCGGATCTGTCCTATGAGTTATGTCTATTAATTGCATTAAGGTTCAAAAAGACCCAATTACTAACCAAGATGGCTTCAAACGCCTTGTTTATTTAAGCTAGATTATATATTTTCATAACATACAATCTAAGGCGTTGATTACCTTTCGATGTTGTTATTTGTCACTTGAATTAGAACAATCAACAAAAGATTAATTATTCTAAATGACTATATATTGAATTCAACTATCAAACAATAGGCCTCTTGTCTAACAATTCAATTCAATAATATAATGAAGCATAGAAAATATATAAATACTCAAGAATAAAAGAAACAATAAAATTACCGGAACCTCACAATTGTTGGAATCAAACCTCAATTAAACTTGATTGGAAAATAAAAATTTAGCTAAACATAATTAAAAGAAAATACAAAGAAAATCAAATGACTGCCCTTTTTGTCGATCCCGTGCGGCTCTCGTCTTCTTCGGCCGTAGCTCACTCCATGAAAGGATGAATTGTGACTTGAGAATTCCAAACCTTGTTTTCTTCTCTATTGAACTAGGAAAGCCTAAAAATGGGATGCCTTGATTGTCTCCAAGCCTTGCCTATTTATAGGCAAGGATTCAAGACATTTGGTTGTGCTTTTCCTTAAATCAAGGCTTTGCTTTCCTTAATTCAAGGCTTTTCTTTTCCTTAATTCAAGGCTTTGCTTTCCTTAATTCAAGGCTTTTCTTTTCCTTAATTCAAGGCTTTTCTTTTCCTTAATTCAAGGCTTTTCTTTTCCTTAATTCAAGGCTTTGCTTTTCCTTAATGGCCAACATTTTGTTGTGGAATTTGGTGGCCTCAATTGTGTCTTTCTTGTGCCACTTGTCTTGTGAGGCTACATTCTTTAGGAAAAATGCTTCATCTAACCATTAATCACAAAAATAATTAATATCCTTATAAACAAGCATTTTAATCAATTAAAACACAAGAGAATTGATCCAATAAATATGCAATTATACACTCTATCACATGCATTGTCCTGGAAAAAATCACTAGGAAGCTGTGAAATGGATCTTAAGGTATCTCAAAGGAACTGCAGACATTGGCTTAGTATATGAACGAGATCGTAAACTTGGTGAAACTTGTTGATTCAGATTATGTGGTTATGTGGATTCAGATTATGCAAGAAACTTGGACAAAATAAGATCTCTAACAAGTTATATTTTCACACTTTGTAGTTGTACTATCAGTTGGAAGGCTACGTTATAATCAACTGTTGCTTTGTCTACAACTGAGGCAGAATACATGGCTTTGGCAGAAGCTGTGAAATAAGCTATTTGGTTGAATGGTTTGGTTGGAGAATTGAGTATGGAGTTAAAGCAAAATACTATCTACTGTGATAGTCAAAGTGCCATACACTTGAAGAAGAACCAAATGTACCATGAGAGGACCAAGCACATTGATGTTAGATATCATTTTGTTCGAGAAATTTTGTCTCAAGCGTTAATCTCTGCAAAGAAGATTGGGACCGCAGATAATCCGGCAGATATGATGACTAAGTCCATTACATCGGTAAAATTCAAGCATTGCTTGGATTTGGTCAAGGTGTGCAGTTTGAGATAGGAATGCTTCAGCGCAAAGACGCGTCATGATGGAAAACAAGTCAAGGTAGAGATTTGTTGGATTATGCCTTGCTTCCAAATTGAAATGGGATTAGATAATTTTATCTAATATTCTAATTTGGTGTTTTGCATAATTCAATTAGGATTTGGAACCTTTATAGAATCCTATTGTGTTTTGTAACACTGACCTAAATAAGATTTTTGGATTTGGTCTCCCTCAGATTTGGATTGGCTCTTTACCTGGTGCCTATAAATATAGATGTAGTGGGGTCTTTTCTCATAGAAATAGAGAGTAGAGATTTTAGAGAAAGCTTTAAGAGCTTTAGAGAAAGATTTCTACGGTGAGAAAGTGTATACAAGATTAGTGAGAGGTGGGTGTTTCTAAGGGTTTGGAAAATCCTTGTAATCTCCGTATTTGTTATTAATATCATCATAGTCTTTGTCATGACGTAGGCTTGAATTGTCAAGTCAAACCACGTTAACTTGTGTTCTTGATTTATTCTTTGTTCTCACTTTTCTATTCTTTGAACAATCTTAGAAATAATCACAAATGATTTGCACTTCTTGTACTTTATTTTTGATGAGTGAATGGCAAAACTAATTACTATACTTTTCAAAAGTTCGATTTTAGTTATTATACTTTTTTCCCTCAAAAATAGTAATTGAATATGAAAATGAACTAAATTGGTCATTCGTGTAAAATCTCATTAAACTTTATGGAGTAGATATCATGTGCTAATCACGTGAGAAAATAAAAATTTTAATAACAAAATATATAACCCTTTTTTTCCTTTTTCTTTATTCTCTTTTCTCCCATTTTTTGCCTTCATTCTCATAATACACTTTTTCTTCAAAACTAAACCCAAATTAAATAATGGCAACCAAGCACATGAAATTGTGAGTAACCCATTCTTATTTTATTTATTTGGATTTTCATCAAGGGGATTAAAAGGAGGTAACACAACGAACTCATTAATCTAGTTATCCAAATAGAACTTAATATTAATTCAAAATTTTCAAATCAATAATATATGTCTCTATATAGGGCTATTCCATTCTTAAAATCCATCCCAATAAATCTGCAATGTGCGGAGCATGGGTTGGCTCAAGTAGGGAAAATGTTCTACCATATTCATCTTTCAAATTTCTTCAACAAAGTATGCCAACCACAGCAAACGATGCTACTCAACTTGTGCATAGTTTCCAACCTATGGGACAGGGGCGAACGTAGAAAGTTTATAGAGCAAGGTCACACTAATAAATAATAAATTAATAAACATAAATTTAATTTATAAAAATAAATAAAATTCAATACTTTTAATATTGTTAATAGAAGCAATACTAAACATTACATCACATAAAACACAAATACATAGATATTAAACAAATAAAAAGTATATGTTTATGATTTTGGTCTATAAAATTTCTCTGATAAATTTTACAAAAAATTTAAAGTAGATGAGAGTGAATAAATAAATCCAAATAAAATAAAATTTCAAATGAGTAAATGAAAGAATAGTCATTAAAGTCTTAAAAGACAATACAAGTTAGACCCCCCAAAAACGATAATTATATTTTTTTCTCCAAAAAACAATAATTATATTTAATTAAAAAGAAAAAATATATACAATATTGCCCATTCACAATAAAATCTTAGTTCTCTGGATGAGATTAAGTGTGAATTCCTCGAAGGATAAAAATTCCATACACTACTCGCTATTTGGACCTCAGATATTGCTACCTGTACAAATTTTCAAATATTTAGCAGATCCTAAATACTTGTTAGCATTTTAGTCTAACAAGTAAGTTAAAAGTTCAACAATTTTTCTGCAGCAGCCTAATCCAAAAAGGCCCCACTTGTAACACTTGTCAACACATTGTTTCTCAGTACAAGCACCAAATTTCACAAACCATCAGATAAGCTTTGAAATAGAATCATTCTGGACAACTACTCCACCTTATGTGGGCCAATCCCTCTGCAACAGTACGTCATCTTCTTCTACGGAACTTCGTCTTCTGATCTTCTTCAGATCAGCGGGAAAAGGAGAAAGGAACTACAGGAGAATGAGAGTCGGCACCGGATGAGGGGTCACTTACTGATGAGAATCAAATATTCATAAACTTAGATATGTGTTTTTCACGCTTTTGCATAGATTTCATTGAGATATGCCATGTTTATTAGAGAAATCGCATTATATTTGTGATTCTCATCTTTTATTTGTTTTGTAGGAAAAAGGGGATAAAAAACCAATTATCTTCCGTAGTTCATAACTTTTGATGCAAATGTCCAAATGAGATGATTAAAGATGATATGGAAATATGAGAATGAGACCAAAAACCTTCATGAACAAAGATTTCTCAAATTCCGAAAGCAAATGGACCAAAACTGGGCAAAAGCAGAACAAGGCAGAACCAAAGAAAAGGAAAACAGGGAGAAAAATCAGCCATCTTCCGGAGGCCATAACTCTTGATTCAGACGTCCAAATGAGATTATTCAAGATGCTATGGAAAGAGGATAAATAGAAGAAAAACTTTCATGCAGAGAGTTTTGTCAAATTCCTGACGAAAAGGGACCAAAATGGGACAAAATCAGAACGACGCCTGAATCCTGAAATTTGCAATTGCGTCCCTAATGTTTTGGAAGCTTTACATTTTCTCCCAAACGCCCCTACGGGTATTAAGACCCCATTTTCTGCAGAAAACAGGAGTAGGAAGTAGTAGGAGAAACATGGAGACATAGAATAGGGTAGAGTAGAATAGATTGTAGGGTTAGGGTTAGTTTTTACATTTTTTGCACATTTTCCTCAACTCACACCCGTGAGTTTCATTGGAGGCTAGGGTTTGGTTCTTTTTGTGGCTTGAAAACTGGAATCCTTGGAGTTGTTTTGGCTTGTAAGGTGTTTGGATTTGGTTGGAATCATCACTCTTTTGATTAAGGGGAGTATTTTCTTTCAATTCCTTGTGCTTTTAATGGCTATATTTCCTTGTGATTGTTGGTTGTTTGAAGCCATGAGAGGCTAAACTATCTTGGGTGATTCTTGGTGTTTGATGTATGGGTTAGGTTTATTTTGATTTCTTGTTGGTTGTAGAGTAATGGGCTTGCATTAATTGAAGTTTTCCTACTTGTATTTAATGAATTGACATGCATTGAATGGTGGCCACATTTAGTGTGTGTTCTTGGTGTTTGTGTGTGTTTTAGAATATACATGAATTTAGACCAAAAGTAGGAAGAACTACCTAGCATTCTCTAGATTTAGGTGTTTGAGACAAGAAACAACTATCATATGAATTTAATTGTGCACTAAAATTGTGTGGAAGCCATAGGTTTTAGTGTGCAAAGGTAGAAGTGAGACCGAAAGGAGATCTTCTAGTCTTTAATTCCATTGAGACCGAAAGGAGATGTGGAGTGAAAAATAGGTGGTTTTCTTAGATTAAACACTTGAACTAGGGAGTGTAAAGTAGTTGGCTAAAACATCTAGGGCAAGAATTGTGCATTAGAGTTGTGTGGAAACCATAGGCGCTAATGTGCTCTAGGTGGGGATGAGACCGAAAGGAGATTCCTCATTCTATAATTTCGATGAGACCGAAAGGAGATTCGGAGTGAATGGATGTAGTCACTTAGTTAAGATGCCCTACACTCGGTTGCCTTTAGGAGTCAAAATAGCCGACCTTTGCATTGAACCCAAGGATCACCCTCCTTCATCATTTGTGTGTTTTTCTCTTTGTTTCAATGGTGTTGTTTTAGTTATTTAAATTTCACTTTCTAAATCATTGCTTTAAGACACATAGATAGCAAATAATTAGTTGCACTTAAATTTTGGTTTTGTCCCCTTCCCTGTGGAAAATGATCCCTATGCTTTACTACAATTGATTAAGTGAGGTTTAGGTGTATATTTGTGTGAGTTTGAGCTTTATTTTGACGCACTTTTGCACACACCGAATCCGCTCACCACTTACCTACGTGGATCCGTCTCTACAGGAAAATGAAATCCACAGTGCCTTCAATGTAGCAATCTTTGAAAAAATGCAATCCTTTGTCATCACAAACGGTGTCTTGAAACCCAAGAAACTTGCAGTTATAAAAGGCAGCTTTATCACCACCGATTCTTAAAGCCTCTGCCTGGCCTCCCTTTTGGTTCAAGGTTGGCCTCGGGGCTGAGTTCTATTTCAAGAAAAAAACTGTTAATCTCAACAAAAATAAAGAAAACAAAGATTAAACAAGGGGATGATTACGAGTAGATTATATAATCACACAAATGCTAAGCTACGTCTGAAAAAATGACATTGACTCAATGAAGTAATCGATTCAACGATCACGGAGGCACTATCTACGGTGCCAAAGCTCTTTGTGCCATCGAAACTATAGTGGGCATGTTCTTTGAATCTCCGTACAAAGTTACAAATGGTTTGGTGGTGGAATCCTCACTTTCTCTTTATAGGTTCCGGTCCAAGTGAAATAATGACACGGTTTTATTCCTTCCGGATCTTTGTGACAGCATCACCCAGTCTTGAAATCACCACTTCCATCGGCCATAACCTTAATGGTTTTGGAACCTTGGCCCGACCTCGAGCGAGGTCCAAAGTCCTGTCCGGATTTCAATGGCTGAACATTCTGATCAAACCAACTGCTCAATTGGGATTTTTCAAAGGCACTGCTACGTTATCATCACCAAGAACTATGAATGGCATTAGGAGAAGGCAAGATAAAATGATAACTTCAAGAAAATATTGCTGGCCATTTTCTTGAAGTGTTTGTGATTTGCTCTGGGCTACGGATGGATCTTGTTATTATGCAAAATGGCTATACTTATACTTGTAGGAAGACAGTGGAAAAAAAGAATGAAGGAATTGTGTGTAATTGGAAAATAGGAGGAGATTAACATTCGGAAAAAGGAATGCATCCCACTAAATTATGCCCGTAAAATTTTGTGGTTTGTGACTTCAGTTTTGAGAACCATACGCTGCCCTTCCGCTCCATTGAGAACCATACGCGCCATTGAAAAGAATGATCTTTGGGAGCTCACAAATCTTCCAAGTGCCAAGAAACACATTGGTGTAAAGTCGGTTTACAAGACAAAGTACAAACCCGATGGAGGAGTAGATAGATTGAAGGCGCGGTTGGTTGCTAAAAGTTATAAACAAAAATTTGGCATCGACTATTTTGAGGTATTTGCACTTGGTGCTCGGCAATCTTTGTTAAGCAGTTATTTCCTTAGTTGCCCAAAATAGTTGGAAAATACATCAGATGGATGTAAAGTTTGCATTTTTGAATGGCATTTTTTATGCAAAATTTGTGAAGAAAAGTCAAGAAAATAAGGTGTACCATTTGAAAAAAGTCCTTTATGGCTTGAAGCAAGCTTCAAGAGTGTGGTACACCCATATTGATTCTTTCTTTGTTGACAGTGGTTTTCAACGTTGTCCTTTTGATCATGCTTCATATGTGAAGTCATCTACTCATGGTATGGTTGTCATCGTATGCTTATATGTGGATGATTTGATATTTCTGAGGAATAATCCCAAGATGATTGCAGAATTCAAAGAGGCTATAATTCAATTGTCCAAGATCACAGACATAAGTCTTATGTCATACTTTCTTGTAATTGAGGTTTCGCAGACTGATCTAGGGATTTTTATTTGCCAAAAGAAATATGTTGGAGATATTTTAAGAAAGTTCAAGATGGACGGTTCAAAATCAATCTTGACTCTAGTTGAAGAACAGTTGTGTTTCACCAAAGATGGGACTGACACTTGTGTGGACCTTACTTATTTTAAAAGTTTGGTAGGGATTTGAGATACTTGACAGTTATAAGACTTATATCAATTTCAGTGTTAGCTTGATTAGTAGATTTATGAAGAATCCACGTGAGTTTCACTTGTAGGCAGCCAAGAGAATTTTGAGGTACATTAAAGGTACTTAAGGTGATCCTGTTGATCTTTTTTGATTTTTTGATAGTGATTGGACTAGTGACACTGTGGAGAGAAAGAGTACTTCTGGTTATGCTTTCTTTATTGGTTCTGATATATTTTTGTGGAGTTCAAAGAAGCAACTAGTTATTGCATTGTCTATAGCGGAAGCAGAATACATTACAGCGGCTAACAGTGCTACTCAAGCATTGTGGTTTAGAAAAATGCTAGATTTTCTTAAGCATAAGCAAGATGGATCAAGCAATTACTAGTCTGTGTGATAGTACGTCGGCAATAAAGATGATAAACAATCAAGTGTTTCATGGTCGAAGCAAGTATATCGACATCAAAATTCACTTCATTTGTGATTTGGTTCAACGAAAGAAAATTGTGATCAATCATTGCAAGACCGAAGATCAAATGGCTGATAGTTTCACAAAAGCATTGAATATGGATTCATTTATGAAACCAAAGAAATGCTAGGCATGATAAGTTATAAAAACTTAGTTTAAGGGAGGCAATGGGGTAGAATTAAACTAAGTTTCCTATTGAGTTTGTGATTTTGTAATTTGGTAATTCTATTGGATTTATAATTGTTAATCCTATTGAGTTTTAGATTTAGTAGTTACCAAATCTAATAGATTTAGAGTTTTGTTGAATCCTATAAATATGATATATTATTCAGAGTTTTATTGTATAGAAAAATAGAGAAAAAATAAAAAGCCTCCGTCCGTTCAAAACAGCCGCAAGGCTTGTTCCAAAATTTTGTTTTGTATCAAAATTTTGACTGCCCAAATTCCTTGCTTTCACCTGGAAAATTGACTTTGTTTGTGGGCCGTCTAACCAATTCTATTTTCTTGCTTCTTCGGCCGAGGTCTCCCAACAAATCAAGCAAATTTGTTCTGCTTGTGTGGGGTCCAGCATCAATTTGTTTTTACTGGTGCGGGCATAGCCACGGTTTTACCTGGCTAAATCAATTGATTAAAATTGGTTCGTGTTGCTTCCTGGTTTTCATTAATCACGTTTCGCCAAATCAATTTTGCTGCTTTTGGAATTTATTATTTTGATCCCAACAAAATGCACCAAGAAAGGCATTTCAACAAAATATTCAATAAGCAAAGATAAATAATACTTCGTAACTGAACCAATTCATGCCATGGTAATTAAATAAAACCAGAGTGTTAGAGTTTTACATATTAATTTTTTTTAAAAAAATTATACAATCTTGTTTAGCAGAAGCTTCTTGATTAATTATTTATGGAATTCAAAATCCTAACTTTTCTTTATTTTACAAGTTTAGGAATTTTTCTTGTTTGGCTAGGTAGGGTGGTTTAATAGTTTTGATTCTTTTCAAATTAGTTTTGGGAGGTAGTCTTTCGCGTTTTTAGTATTAGAATTAATTTTTAATGTTTTATATCAATTTAATTTAGTTAGTCACCCCTTTAATATCAAAATCTTTGTTCTAATTTCCAGTTTAGACTTCCCCCACAGCAGAGCCAACCTCCCTACATCTGGGACATTGACGCAGCCAATGGGTGTCTCATCCTAAGTGAATTGAACCATATTTCTTTCTTCTCTCTTTGTCTTTTTTCATTATCAAACCAAACTGACATTATTCAACTTTTAATTCTAATTTATATTCTTTTTATAACAAAGTTTATAAATTTTTAAAAATATGAATGAAATATGCTTTTTTCTTATTATCATTTTTAATTTTAAGTATAAAGTATATATTTTTTTAAAATTAAGTTATATTTTCTTTATAACTTCTAAATTTAAATTCTTTTTTTCATAACTGGAAACAAAATTGTAACCAAAATCAAAACTAGAACTAAAACCATCAACTAATGATTCTAAAATTGAATTGAAATAGCCCTCTTTATAATTTAGTTTCAATTATCTGTTGTTCCAAACTGAAACAAAATTATAACCAGTAATTCTGAAATCATAATTAACAATTTGGGACCATGGTCACCTGAAAATATAACTGATAAGTGAATTAAATGCTAATTCCTAAGTTAAGATATTCTTGCTATCTTATCTAATTATTGGGGAATTTAGCCTTATCTAGCTTGGTTTGCAATAAGTTAAGATATTCTTGTTATCTTATCTAATTATTGGGGAATTTAGCCTTATCTAGCTTGGTTTGCAATTTTGTAGGAAGGAAACTGCTTGGAGAAAGATATGGACCGGAAAGATTTGTTTGCATAAAAAAGTTACGATTTGGTGGAGAAAAGAAATGGAAGTTGGTTGACAATGCCATGACATGTAACTTTCACTGCCATGGCATGTAGTGAGTTTGGCAAGCCAATAACGGAAAAGGAGAAGATTACGGAAAACTGGCCAAATTAGATCATTCAAAAGAGTTTCACACGCTATTAACCCCTAGTCTTTAGGGACCAGAACAAATATAAATAGAGGGGACTAGCATCAGTCTGGAAGGGGAGATAGCCTAGACTTAATTTTTACTTTCATGAAAGCCATGTTGAGTAACTGAAGTTATTTCCTTTAGGACAGGGATGTAACCATCATTATGTGATTTTCATTCATATAATTGTGGTATTATCCAATATCTGATTTATTTGGTACTATCTTCTTGTAAGTGCTTGATCATCATTTGCATGTTTAAGGTATTTGATGAAGAGGCGACAGCTGACATCAAATATTAGTTCGTGAATTCTTCAAACTTAAATTGTGAATTACGATAGTAAATTCTCAATTTCTGCAACACAGTATTCCTTTGTTCGCCATGCATCCATAGTAATTTTGGAGTCACGAAAGTAGTCCTGTAATTACTATTTGAATAGTAATATTATACCCTGAGAAGGGATAATGTTTAATTATGTGAATAGTTGTGAGGATGTTTATCACAAAGTAATTATGTGAATGGAATTTACAGTTGATGATCGGTGAAATCCCAAGTCCTAAAGTTTATTTATCCGATTTCTTTTATTTACTGTGAAAACGTGTTTACTATTGCATTTACTTGATTCTTGTTATTATTAAATCCACCTCTTCTTTTACATATTGATCTAGATAATAGGTATAAAATATTGCTCAACCAGTAATTGTTCACCTCCCTGTGGAACGATACTCGTAAGTATACTACAATTCCTGGACTTGTAATTAGTGGTTAAAATACAACGAGTCAAATTTCTGGGGCCGTTGCCGGGGAGGCATATACAATATCAAATTAGTAATATTTTTTCCTATTAATTTAGATTGTATTTTATTAAGTTTACTGTTGGTAATTAATTGTTGCTGTGTTTTATGCCCAGGAGAACAAGTGCATTACTACCGTACAATTCTGAGATAGAAAAGACCTGCAGGGCATTAACCAAAGAAACCAAACAAAGGAAGGAAGCTCTCAAAATGGCAGAAAATAACCAAAATCATGCAAGAGTACTGTTACGTGACTTTGCTATGCCTACACCTGAGGGAGCACGTGCAAGTATTGCAAGACCGGTGGTAAATGCTAATAATTTTGAATTAAAACCTGCACTTATTCATATGGTTCAGCAAATTCAATTTGGAGGAGAATTATTCGAGGATCCAAATATTCACCTTTCAAATTTTCTGGAAATTTGTGATACCATAAAAATGAATAGGGTAACCGATGATGCCATCAGGCTAAGGTTATTTTCTTTTTCACTAAAAGATAAAGCCAAGGCTTGGCTCACTTCTTTTCCATCTGGTACTTTTACCACTTGGGCAGGTTTATCCTAAGCATTCTTGAATAAATATTTTCCTCCTGGAAAAACTGCTAAGTTACGAAATGACATTGCCAGTTTTATACAGTTAGATAATGAGTCATTATATGAGGCATGGGAAAGATATAAAGAACTGCAAAGAATGAGTTCTCACCATGGTCTCCCTGCGTGGCTAATTTTACAAACCTTTTATAATGGATTAAACCAATCTAATAAAACTTCTGTGGATGCAGCTGCAGGTGGCACTTTAATGGGTAAATCACCAGAGGAAGCATATAATTTGCTGGAGGAAATGTCTTCAAATAATTTTCAGTGGTCTAATGAGAAAAATCAACAAAGAAAGGTGGCTGGAATGTATGAAGTAGATAAAGTAGACTTGTTGAGTGCTAAAATTGATTCATTGACTAATATGTTCGAAAAATTAAGCAGTGCAAATGTCATCTCCAATTCTATTTTATGCTGTGAAAATTGTGGAGGATTTCACACCACTGCTGAGTGTTTGCAGGTAGAAAATGCACAATTGGCTCAAAATTTTAACTGGCCACAGCAGCACAACCCATATTCCAACACATATAATCCGGGCTGGAGGAATCACCCGAACTTTTTATGGACAAATCAGAATACTGCCGGAAGCAGTAACGTGAGATAATTCAACCCAGCAAGATTTCAGCCAAGACCACATCAAGCTAAGGTAAAACCATCGTGGGAAGTAGCAATTGAAAAGTTGACCGGTGCCACTTCAGACAGGTTTGAAAAATTGGAAGCGAAATTGGATCAAGTTGTGGCAGTAAACAAAAATCTGGAATTTCAGATGGGCCAAATAGCCAATTTTGTGAATGTTAGAGACAAAGGGAAGCTACTTAGCATGCCGGAAATAAATCCCAAGGAGCAGTGCAAAGCAATAACATTGCGCAGCGGGAGGCAGTTGGGTGAAAAGAAGAAAGAAAGAACAAGAAGAGGAATTGGTGACAACGGAAAAAGATGAAAAGTTAATGGAGGAAGAATATGAGATTGGGGGAGAACACTCGAGGAAAGCTCCTATAGTAGTGAAGGAACCTGAACCTTATGTTCCGCCAATACCATTTCCTCAAAGGTTGAAGAAATTTAGAGATGACAAGCAATTCCAAAAATTTGTTCAAGTGTTCAAGTAGTTACACATCAACATACCTTTTGCTGATGCTCTTGCTCAAATCCTTGCATACTCTAAATTTTTGAAGGAAATCATGTCTAACAAGAGGAAGTTGGAAGATTTTGAGACAATACCTTTGACTGAGGAAACAAGTGCCCTGATTCAAAATAAATTACCTCAAAAGCTCAAAGACCAGGAGTTTTCTATTCCTTGTACCATTGGTGAAATAAATTTTCTAAGGGATTATGTGATTTAGGAGCTAGTGTTTCTTTAATGCCCTTATCATTTGAGAAAAATTAGGATTGAAGGAGTTGCAACCTACTAATGTTATTTTACAATTGGCTATGGTCTTTAACACATCCGGGGAATTTTGGAAAACGTACTTGTCAAAGTAAATAATTTTTTTATTCCCACAGATTTTTTAGTGTTAGAAATAGATGAAGACATTGAGATTCCAATCATTTTGGGAAGACCCTTTTTAGCCACAGCTGGTGTAGTTATTGATGTGAAGCACGGTAAATTAACTTTCAGTGTTGGTGATAAGCAGGTAGAATTCAATGTCTTTAAATCTTGCAAATATCCTTCTTTTACTGACCATGTTTATTGTGTGGATGTTTTTACTAAGCTTACCGATGAGTTTGTTAGATTGGACAAACCAAAGGATCCTTTGGAGGAGTGCTTGGTTATTGCAGGAACTATAAATGATGAGGATGAAGAGATTTCATTGATGGCAAGTGCATTGGAAGGGGCCAAATTCAGTCCCAATCAACGAGGTAAAATTCATGTTGAAGAATTAAGGAAAGATAAGTTGTTACCATCTTCACCCAATAGTCAACTTACAGGTATTGAGTTAAAACCTTTACCTTCCCATTTGAAGTATGTATTTTTAGATGACAATCAAAAATTTTATGTGATAGTAAATGCATACTTGACTGACCTACAATTAGAAAAATTATTGTGTGTGTTGTGATCCAAGAAAAAGGCTATAGGTTGGTCTATAAGTGATCTTAAGGGAATTAGCCCTTCATTCTGTATGCATAGGATCCTAATGGAGGATAATTATAAACCCATGGTGGAAAATCAAAGAAGATTGAATCCAAACATGAAGGAAGTGGTGAGGTTAGAGATTTTAAAATTATTGGATGCTGGAATAATTTATCCCATTTCTGACAGTTTATGGATTAGTCGATGCAGTGGTACCAAAGAAAGGAGGGATCACAGTGGTGCAAAATGAACATAATGAATTACTGCCCACAAGAACAGTGACTGGATGGAGAGTCTGTATAGACTACAGGAAGTTAAATAAAGCTACTAGAAAAGATCATTTTCCTTTACCTTTTCTTGAGCAAATTTTGGAAAGACTGGCTGGTTATGCATTTTATTGTTTCTTAGATGGGTACTCAAGATATAATCAAATTCATATAGCACCTGAGGAGCAAGAAAAAACAACATTTACATGTACATATAGTACATTTGCTTTTAAGTAAAATGCCCTTGATTGTGTAATGCTCCGCTACTTTTCAACGTTGCATGATGGCTATATTTTGATTATGTTGAAAAAATTTTTGAAATATTTATGGATGATTTCTCTGTTTTGGTTCTTCTTTTGATAATCGCTTAGCTAACTTATCTCAAGTTTTGCAGTTGTGAAGAAAGCGAATGTGGTGTTAAACTGGGAGAAATGTCATTTTATGGTAACGGAAGGGATTGTTCTTGGACATAAAGTTTCAGTAAAGGGAATTGAGGTGGATCGCGTAAAAGTTGGAGTCAGTGAGAAATTACCTCCACCTATGTCTGTTAAGGGAGTAAGAAGTTTTTTAGGGCATGCCAGTTTTTACAAACGCTTTATAAAAGATTTTTCAAAACTTGCAAAGCCGCTGTGTAACTTGCTAAATAAAGATGTGGATTTTTATTTTGATTCTAGCTGTTTAGAATCATTTAATAAATTGAAGCATGCTTTGATTTCTGCACCTATTATGGCTGCACCCGATTGGAATTTTCCTTTTGAACTAATGTGTGATGCTAGCAATTTTGCTGTAGGTGCAGTATTAGGACAAAGGAAGGACAATAAGTTGCATGTGATCTACTATGCTAGTAGAATGTTGAATGATGCACAATTAAATTATGCAACCACTGAAAAAGAGCTACTTGCTATTGTCTTTGCAGTTGATAAATTTCGTTCTTATCTTGTAGGTTCCAAGGTGATTGTGTTCACAGATCACTCCGCCATCAAATACTTGTTGTTAAAGAAAGATGCTAAGCCTAGATTGATTCGGTGGATCTTGTTATTATAAGAATTCGATCTAGAAATTAAAGATAAAAAGGGATTAGAGAATGCAGTAGCTGATCATCTTTCTAGACTAAAGGATAATAATAAGGAATCACAATTGCCTATTAATGAGAATTTTCCTGATGAAAAACTGTTAGCATATTCTATTTTACCCTGGTATGCAGATTTAGTTAATTATTTAGTAAGTGGAATTGTGCCTACAGATTTCAGCTATCAACAAAGGAAAAAATTGTTCTGGGAGGCTAAACACTATTTTTGGGAGGAACCATTACTTTATAAGTTTTATGCAGATGGGATAATAAGGAGATGTGTACCTCAAGAGGATGTCTCGAACATACTAAACCACTGTCATTCTTTGGAATGTGGAGGAGATTTTAGCTCATCAAAAATAGTGGCTAAGGTATGGCAATTTGGATTTTATTGGCCTTCAATGTATAAAGATGCAAGGAATTATGTTATCTCTTGTGATAAATGCCAAAGGGGAGGTAATATTTCCAAACGTGATGAAATGCCTTTGAATAATATTTTTGAAGTTGAATTGTTTGACGTCTGGGGCATAGATTTTATGGGTCCATTCCCATCCTCTTATAGTCATAACTATATTTTAGTTGCAGTAGATTATGTTTCCAAATGGGTGGAAGCAATAGCCACTCAAACTAATGACTCCAAAGTGGTCATGAAGTTCATCAAGAAGAATATTTTTTCTAGATTTGGCATTCCTAGGGCCATCATAAGTGATGAAGGGACACATTTCTGCAACAAATCATTGGAGGGACTGCTTAGAAAATATGGTGTCACTCATAGAATTGCCTTGGCATATCACCCACAAGCTAATGGGCAAGTAGAAGCGCCAACCGTTGGTGAAAAGGATTTTAGGGAAGGCGTGGGAAATTCACGCAAGGATTGGGCAGCCAAGTGGATGATGCACTGGGCATATAGGACTGCATTCAAGACAAATTTGCGAATGTCACCTTATAGGCTAGTATTTGGGAAATCTGTCATCCGCCAGTTGAGGTAGAGCACAAATCTTCTTGAGGTATTAAGGAGTTAAATATGAACTTGAAGACTGCTAGAAATATGAGGTTGCTTCAACTTAGTGAACTTGAGAAGTTTAGATTAGATGCTTATGAGAATAACCGAATTTATAAGGAAAAGAAGTTGTGGCATGATAAGCACATCAAGAGGAAAGCTTTTGAAGTAGGACAGAAGGTGTTACTTTTTAATTCAAGGCTGAAATTGTTCCCAGGCAAGCTGAGATCTAGATGGTCAGGACCGTTCACAATCACAAAAGTCTTTCCCTATGGTGCAGTTGAAATTCACAGTGAGAGGGCTGGGGTATTCAAGGTTAATGGCCAAAGATTGAAGCATTATTTTGAAGGAAAATCCGTACCAAATGGAGTTTCATACTCCTTGTCCAGTCCACAAATGAACTAACTAAGGAAAAGTCGAGCTAAAGACTATAAACAAGCACTTTGTTGTTTTATTTATTTATTTCCATCTTATTTTGATATCTAATTTAACTTAATAAAGTTTTCTTTGTATTTTTACATGTTTACAGTGAGGCGGACCTTTGGACAAAGGAGAGTCAGCCCGTAGATGAGGGACAAATTTCTTTTTAATGCCATGGCATGCCCTTTTGAATGCTATGGCATGACGCAATTAAAAATATTTTTGCCAGGCCGATGGACGAACAGAAAGTTTTTACCACCGCAGCGCTTGATTCAGCGTTACGACGGTAATTAATTTAAAAAAAACAAAAAAATAAAAAAAAAATAAAACAAAAAAAAGAAAGAAATAATAAATTAGCATATATCAGGTTAGAGACACGGTGGCTAATTCAAAAATTCTTTTTCTTTGTTTTTTTTTCAGAAACCGTCCGATAGCAGTTTCTGAGCTCTACTGTCTCGCGCTCTGTCGTCCGTCGCACCTCACCTCCGCCAACAGCTGCCTCGTCTTCTTCCGATCCACATCGCTGTCACCACCGCTAGCAGAGCAGTGTCATCCGCTGCTGAGTTTTCAAGCCTCCGGGGCCCAAAAATTTGGTTTAAATTTTTTTACTCTGCACATAATACTTACATTTGTGGATTGATTACGTATTCTTTAGCTTGTTATGTTTTTGTTGAGTATTGATTGATTATCTGAGATTTCGGCTCCTTGTTCTTGCTTAACTGAGTTCAATATTGTTTAAATCACTAGCCCCGTGTGTTAGTTGACCACAATGCCGCCCAAGAAAAGAACTAGAGCGGGACCACAAATTCATTCCTCAAATTTTGTGAGTAAACAAGCTGCCAATAGGTATAGGGCGTATAATAAAAAACGTATGGCTATTCCTGAGAGAGGTTTGAATATTCCTGGACCTATCAATGAGGAAATTAGAAAAAGACATTGGGAGGAATTATGTGCTCAACCTGCACCTGCTAGTTTACCTTTAGTGATGGAATTTTATTGCAATGCCGAAGAGGACGGGGTTACTGATACTGTCTTCGTTAGGGGTACACAAGTTTGTTTCAGTAGTATGGCTATTAACAGGTTTTATGGGTTGCCTGAACCAAATGAATCTGATGATTTCCATGACTTCTTGGATAATCATGTTGATTGGACAGACGTCATCAACGATCTTTGCAAGGAAGAAACCACTTGGAAATATTGTAAATTATCAGGGAATGTTTCTGTTTTTCCCACCAAACAATTGGCAGCCTATCCACGAGCACAGTTTTACTTTATTTACGCCACATTAATGCTGCGTCTCATTTAAGTTTAGTCCATAGGAATAGAGCCGCTTTGATTTTTGCCATTATTAACGATATTCCTATTAATATAGGTAAAGTAATACATAAGGCCATCTCATACTGTATTAAGGATGAAGGTTTAGCATTTGTGTGTCCCAATCTCATTACTTGTGCATGTGTAAAGCGGTGTTCCTTGGAATGTGGATGAGCCATTGCTACTGCGAAGGAGTTTTGATTCTAGAGCTTTTCATGCCATGAAGGATTCGCAGTGGATTGGGCCCATGGCGAATATGAACAAACACCTCCTCCTCATGAAGGCAAAGCATTGGCGGCTGAGCAGTTAGAAAAATGGTACATGATCACATTGCAACCTACCAAACTAACTTTTTTGAACATCAACGCAGGATGGAGGAGTTGTTTGAGTACCAAAGGCAAACCAACGAGATGCTCCACCACTCATTGGTTCAGCTTGCACAGAGATAAGGAGATAATCCTGTTGTGTTTCCACCATTACCTGTTTTCCCGCACAAGGATAGCAATATGAGTGCTGATTCTACTTGACTCAAGACAAGGGAAGTCCTCCTTCTATATATTTGATTCTTGACAGTTTTCTTAATTTTGAAACATTGGGGACAATGTTTAATTCAGTTGGGGGGAGTAATTCAATAGTTACTTCAATTTTGTGTTAGTTTTATTTAAAATTTGTTTCAATTAGTTTTTTCGAAAATTTCTCTTAAAAAAAATGAAAAGAAAAAAAAATGAAAAACGTGAAAAAGTATTTTATGCTGAAATTAGTTGTTATGATCTATGATAAGATTGGTTTAAACCTAAAGCTCCTGAGGATATAAAAATGCTATGAGAAGTGTGTAACTCAATCTTTTGATGTGACTTTTACTCTGTTTAACATGACTAGAAATTCTTTTGAGCACAACTGTGATCAGCCAATTGTTCTATGTGAAAAAGTTTTGTATAAACCAAAGGTCTTTATCCTTTTGAATGCAACAATTTGATTTGATTTGGAGATGAAGGTCATAGGCAGTTCTTTGGCGGTTTGAACCTTTTAAGCTAACCCGGTTGTGTATTTTATCCCTTGATCCTGATTTGAGCCTAAATGATAGAATGGAAAGAACCACCATTCAAGATTATTATTTTTTTAACCTCATTTACTACCTTATAGCCCTTATTCGTGATAATTTTTATCCTTCTAAAAATCCTTTAAAAAGAGTTTAATTGCACCTTGGTATACATGATACAAGGGAAAGAGGGAGACACGGAGTCTGATGTGAGGTACAAGTTAAAAGTGGGTAGGTGAAGGGATAGGTTATGGGCTTAAAAGATAAAGTCTGCCCGGTGCATGGGGTAGAAGGTGTTCTTATTCTGTTATGAATAATTTTCCATTATTGTTGTACGGTATTTAAAAAAAAAGAAGAAGAAATATTATTCTATTGTTCAGACTCAAAGAATGCTTATATGAGGCTTGCTTTGTATACATTGTCAAAAAGGGACTAGAGTTACAATAAGTTGGGGGTTGTGATTGTAGGTGCTACAAATTAAAGAGCATCTGTCTAATGTGCTTACAAGACTTAAACTCTTTTCTTTGATTTTATATCTTTTTCCCCTTCTTTGATAGCCAATCTTGAGCCTAACATTACAAGCTAAAAGTCCTACCTGATCCAAATTGAGTTCGTTGTTCTTATATATAAAGGATTGAGGATATGTGTTTTATGCAATTGGCTTTAATCTGGAATGATGGGATGTGATCCATAGCACACACACCCTGGTGATGTTAAGCAGGTTTAGGCTGATCTTTCGATTGGTCTTACCCATGAATATGGTGTTTTAAATTCACTGTGGGTATCGGTTGAGAATCTTTGAGATTTAATATAACAGATAATTTCATATATTTATTTTCTTTTGCGTGAGGACAAGCAATTGCTTAAGTTGGGGGTATTTTGATAAGTGAATTAAGTGCTAATTCCTAAGTTAAGATATTCTTCCTATCTTATCTAATTATTGGGGAATTTAGCCTTATCTAGCTTGGTTTGCAATAAGTTAAGATATTCTTGTTATCTTATCTAATTATTGGGGAATTTAGCCTTATCTAGCTTGGTTTGCAATTTTGTAGGAAGGAAACTGCTTGGAGAAAGATATGGACCGGAAAGATTTGTTTGCATCAAAAAGTTACGATTTGGTGGAGAAAAGAAATGGAAGTTGGTTGACAATGCCATGACGTGTAACTTTCACTGCCATGACATGGAGTGAGTTTGGCAAGCCAATAACGGAAAAGGAGAAGATTACGGAAAACTGGTCAAATCAGATCATTCAAAAGAGTTTCACACGCTATTAACCCCTAGTCTTTAGGGACCAGAACAAATATAAATAGAGGGGACTAGCATCAGTCTGGAAGGGGAGATAGCCTAGACTTAATTTTTACTTTCATGAAAGCCATGTTGAGTAACTGAAGTTATTTCCTTTAGGACAGGGATGTAACCATCATTATGTGATTTTCATTCATATAATTGTGGTATTATCCAATATCTGATTTATTTGGTACTATCTTCTTGTAAGTGCTTGATCACAATTTGAATGTGTTAAGGTATTTGATGAAGAGGTGATAGCTGACATCAAATATTAGTTCGTGAATTCTTCAGACTTAAATTGTGAATTACGATAGTAAATTCTCAATTTCTGCAACACAGTATTCCTTCGTTCGTCATGCATCCATAGTAATTTTAGAGTCACGAAAGTAGTCCCTTAATTACTATTTGAATAGTAATATTATACCCTGAGAAGGGATAATGTTTAATTATGTGAATAGTTGTGAGGATGTTTATCACAAAGTAATTATGTGAATGGAATTTACAGTTGATGATCGGTGAAATCCCAAGTCCTAAAGTTTATTTGTCGGATTTCTTTTATTTACTGTGAAAACGTGTTTTCTATTGCATTTACTTGATTCTTGTTATTATTAAATCCACCTCTTCTTTTACATATTGATCTAGATAATAGGTATAAAATATTTCTCAACCGGTAATTGTTCACCTCCCTGTGGGACGATACTTGTAATTATACTACAATTCCTGGACTTGTAATTAGTGGTTAAAATACAACGAGTCAATAGCTCACTTCCTCTCTGCCTTTGTAAATCCCATGGACTAATTGCTTGTTTACTTGGTTCATTTTGGGAATGGATTGAAAGTTTCTGGAAAGGGAATATGGTAATTGGTTGATTGTGTTGAGATTTTTTTTTATTGCAAATTATTTGATAAGATATCTTTTAATTATAGCTGATTCTATGTAATTAGAGTATGTATTAATTGTATATTTGGTTTGATTTCATATTGATCTAATAGGTATCAATCAATTAGTGATTGATTATAAATGATATCAATCAATTAGTGATTGATTGATTTTTTTACCTTGTATAACTTATGTATTCAACCTATAAATAGGCATCTGATTGTACTGACTAAAAGTGTGAATGAAAAAACATCAATTATAATATCTCCTACTCCTCTTTAATTTATTTAGAGATTGTGACTAGACAAGGGTACGTTCTTTTTTGTGATAATGACTATTTACAATTGGCCATTTTTTTTTCTTTTTGGAATATAGTGTCTATAATTCCTAGAGTGGATAGGGGATTATACTTTGCGTAATTCTAGAGAATGATTGAAAATAGCTTGACTTAAAAATGAAAGAAGGAAAAGAAAAAATGATTACAGGGAATCTAATATAATCTAATAATTAAAAATTATATTTCTAGTTATAAACCAATAATTTATTTTTCATGGACATTGTTTTTTCCTACATGTTTCCTTCTTCCCTTCCCTTAAGGAAAAGAAAAGAAAAGAGATCATTAACCATTATAGTCTTTCTGAATGTATTTTCAATGAATTCATTCAGTGAATTGTTCTAGCAAATGACATGTGACGGGTTTGTCAAAACTAGTAAAATTAATCACTGATCCTTAAGTGATTGTAAAATAAATTTGCAGCAAAAGTGGACCGGTCGAATTGCAAAGAAACCGAAATATAGTTCTAAGTCTTGAACAATAAATTTAAAATAAATAGAACAAGGGGAGAGTTTTGAATGATTGACTATTTTACGAAAATTCTAAAAATTAATAAAAATAAATATTAAAGCAGAAAAATAGAAAATAGAGAAAATTACGAAATTTATCGAGTTTCCAATCCCAGAGTTGATCTCATTCAATTGCATCACTAATCATAGGTCATGAAAATTATCTTGCAAATTCAAATATTTAACTTGAGGCTTAGTAGGATAGCCGTAATCAATTTTTATTTTCCTAATATAATTAACCAAGCTCAACACCCAAATCAAAACTTATCATCAATTGATTGGGCACGATAACATCCCATATTAAATTAATGATAGCATTAAAATCTATGAAAACAATTAAACCAAGACTAAAGAACCGAGATAGCTATAGTAAATTAATCTTGTTCCGTTAATTCCCCTAAGCTAGGCATGCATATTTCATATCATAAACATATTTAACCTAGTTGTTACTTGGACCACTCATTCATGACAATTACAGATCACTGAAGTTATGGATAGTAATAGAATAAAAAACAAAGAATTAATTTGTCAAATTAACCAATCATCAATTATTCATAGGAATTAAATCAAGAATTAACAAGTACTTGAATTAAAAGCAAGAATATAAATTTAAGAACAAAACCTCATAGTGATTACAATTGAAATCAACCCTTCCTTTGAATCAGAAAATAGAGTTTAGCCACTCATGGTGGCACACATGAATCCTAGAATTTTTCTAAAATAATTGCTAAAACTACAAAAGGAAAGAAAGACGTGAAAATCAAGGGAGAAGAAGAGGCAGCTGCCTTCTTGTATTTTCTGCCTGCTTTGAGCCTTCTAGGGTTATCCTTTTATAACAAACGCTAGTTCCTCAAATATAGTAATAATAACTATTATTAAAAAATAATTCTACTCTGAAAAGGAAATATAAGAAGAATAGGAAAAATACTCCTAACCAAAATAAAATATTTGTTTCCTAAAAACTTGCTACAACATCCCCTTTCCTTCTTCAACTTGACAGCTCATAATTTCCTTTAATTGCTACAAATTTCGTCCATAGACTTCTTCTTCTTGATAAAAATTCGTTCAGCCCAATAATGCCTTAGGTGTGGTCACGCCTAATAACCGGAAGTCTTCTAGATTTTTTTCTTTTTGCTTCAATTTCACTCTTTTATCGTCTTTTCCTCCAATTTTCTAATTTCCATACCTAAAACACAAAGTATATCAAAACTAAACAATTTCGCCTTATAATCAAGTTAATATTGAGAAAATATTAACAAGAAATATATAAATTTTAAGCTCTATCAATGTGGTAGTGATTAAAAGACATAATTATAGCCTTTTCATTTTGTCATTTGTTGAAAGTGTAAATAATTATTATTTTTTTTCTTATTTACCATATAAGTTCTTGAAACTTATTCAATATATAAATTCATTGAATGTATCACTTACTTTATGAAATTTTATTTACACAATAGAACCGAGCTTAAAAAGTAAATATCATTGTAGTCTTTCGTAACAATTTGTAGCTCAAGATCTCCACATAAAAATAGCCAGCAAACTTCTTGGGCATTGCATTGCTCTTCAATATCTTAACAATCAAATAATCAAGAAATAATCAAATACATGCATGCATGCAATTCTTTGCTATCAGTTAATACATGAGTTTTAATTGCTTACTAATCAACCATTTCGATATTTTTATAAATACGTTCATTTAAATTGTTAATCAACTTTATTCAATAGTCCCAAATTCTACAGAATTTGTTTTTTTCCGAAGATTATTTGTCTTCCTTTTATCTCTCCCGTGTTACCAATTAACACATGAGTTTTGCTTACCAATCAACCATTTTGATACCTTAACAATCAAATACTGAATAAGTTATAGCAAAAGAAAATTGATTATAGTTTAATTCATCTGTTGCGTGCATTCGTTGCGAATTTAATATAAGAGGAGATGCTCATATTGGGTGTTTTCTGCTGGGGAATATGAGTTAGAAATTTCATTACATTAACATAGATGTAGCCAATTGATAGAGTTTAAATTGTGCATATTTTTTGTTAATATTTTCTCCATATTAATTTGATTACAATGTGAAATTGTTTGAAATTGATATACTTCTTGTTTAGGTAGGGAAAATAGAGAATTGGAGAAAAAGGGGCGAAAAAGGGGCTAAAATTGAAGCAAGAAGAATTGATGGAAAGTTCTAGCAAGAAAAGGAAATTGGAAGCTATCAAATTGGAGAAGGAAAGGAATTATTGCAGCAAGCTTTTAGGAAACAAGCACTTTATTTTAGTTAGGAGTATATTTTCTATTCTTTTTATATCTCCTTTTTAGAGTAGAATTAGATTTTAATAATAATTACCATTACTATATTTTAGGGCTAACTTTTGTTATAAATAGGTCAACCTAGGGCCTCCTAAGAGTGCAGAATTTTTGGACTGAGGGCAGCCATACCCTTTGATCTAAAAAGAAATCTTATTTTCTTTTTTTCTTTAGTTTAGGTTTTCTCTTAAATTCTGTTTTCTAATTCAAGGGAAAGATTAATTTCAATTGCAATCACTGTGAGGTTTTGTTCTTAATTTTATATTCTTGCTTTTAATTCAAATACTTGTTATTCTTGATTTAATTCCTATGAATAATTGATGATTGGTTAATCTGACAAATTAATTTTTCATTGTTTATTCTATTGCTATCCATGAATTCAATGATCCTTAATTATCATGAATAAGTGGACCAAGTAGAAATTAGGTTAATTATGTTTATGACTTGAAATATGCATGCTTAACCTAGGGGAATTAACATGACAAAATTAATTTACTGCAGCTATCTCGGTTCTTCAGTCTTGGTTTAACTTTTTTCATAGATCTTAATACTATCATTAAATTGATATGGAACACTATCGTGCCTAGTCAATTGATAATAAATTTTGATTTAGGGTGTTGGGCTTGGTCAATTATATTAGGAAAATGGAAATTTGTTACGGCTATCGTAATAAGTTTCAAATTAAATATTTGAGTTGTAAGATTAATTTTCGTGACCTATAATCAGTTATTCAATTGAATAAAATCGACCATTGGATTGGAAACTCTATAAATTAGGTAATTTTTATTATTTTCTATTTTTACTGCTTTAATATTTATTTTTATTAATTTTTATAATTTTAGTAATTTAATTATTATTCACAAATCGCCCTTGTTTTATAGTTTTATCTTATTGTTCAAAATTTAAAAATATTTTTTGGTTCCCTTCAGATTCGACCTGGTTCACTTTTGCTGTAAATTAATTTTACAATCACTTAAAGACCGACAATTAATTTTGCGGGTTTCGATAAACCCGTCAGCAATACATTGAGAAAGACTATAATGGTTACTCATCATTTTCCTTTTTAAGAAAGGGAAACGTGCACTGGTAATCACCCTAAATTGTTTGATGACTAGTGAGAATTAAATTATTATTTCATGAGGAGGAATATAAACTCATGTGTGAGACAATAGCCATTCCAATCACTTCTTCTTCTTTTTTTAATTGAAGAAATTTTGAATCATTTTCTCGATTAATGCACGGGAAACACCCGCACGCCAATTTCTTTTATCCCTAGTTTTGCCTCGAACACTTTAAGAATAGCACTTCAGGAGTGTATCATTACTCTATGAAATTTTATTTACAAAATAAAACGGAGCTTAAGAAGTAAATATGTAGAATTTGTACTACTTCCTGTATCATCCTGCAACCAGAAGAGAATTCATACCCACTGGAGAAATTGAGGGTTCATCATGAATGAAAAAATGGCCAATGGATTTGTCACAAAGCAGCAAATTTCTTTAGCTTTTTATAATTTCCTCCTTGTGTAGATGAATTGATTTTTCCGGTTTGATAGATATGGCAATTGGGATCATCAAAATAAAAAATAGGGGTCCACCCCCCCCCCCCCCCGGTCCTTTTTTTTAAACATATCAAAATTTGAATTGCTTTAATTTGTTTTCCATTTCCTTTTTGTCTAGATGAATTAATTCTTTTTCTACATATATTTATTTGGATTTGTCTCTCCCCATGATAATATTAATTTTCTCTATTATTATGAAATATCCATTTTTTATGCATGTTTGTCTTGTAATTTAATTTTGTCTGTTTCTTCTTCTAGTCAATAGTTTATTTTAACTCTAAATGATTATGTATTTTAGGTAAAATTATATAGCAAATGTATAAATATTAGGGTGTCAACATACAATTAATGAAAATTAAGTGTCATACTACAAATTAACTAAGTTTGACCAAATGAAAAAATTGTTTAGCCCAATCCTTATTTCTTATAATATAAGCCCAATTAATATAAAGTTAAGCCCAATCAATTTGACCCAATTATTATTTATATAATATAAGTTAAATCATACTAATTTGTTAGCCCAATCATAGGTCTATTTGTAACCCTAATTATAACAATCATAGGTCCATTTGCTAGCCTAATCATAGGTTCATTTGTAAGCCCAATTAATTTGTAAGTCAACCCAATGCAAGCCCAATGATAGGTCAATTTGTTAGTCCAATCATAACCTTTTCAAGTTAAATTCCTTATAATTTTACAATTCTTCCTGTTTTTGATATTCGATCAAATTCTCAACTTGACCCTCTCACTCGATAATTTTTGTAGGAACAGTAATGCTAAGGAGAAGGCATTTCTAAACAAATTTTACATCATGGCAAGCCATTTCATTTATGGGGAAATAAATCCTCTTTCTAATCTTATTACTAAAGAGTTCTTTCAGGATCAAAATTAAGCACACAAGGACAGGAGCTAATTTTATTTTCATAAAATAGTTGGACATGAATAATTGAATCTTATGAAAATATAGGAAATGCTTAAATTATTGTGTCTTTTTCCTATATTAAATTTTACTCTCCAATGACTTCAGTAGTTGTAAATTGGCAAAGAATTTTATGAAATAAGATCCTAAAAATTATGTTCACATTCCATTTGAAATATTAAAATGCATAAGAATTTCAAAATTTGGCATTGGTTAACTAGATGCAAAGTTTATTTTCAATTAACTATACAATGTTTTTACATGTATTAAAGATAACATAAAATTTTAGAACAAATTCTTTAAATTATTAGATTAATGTATGTATTAAGTTATGTACAAGCATAAGATTCTTAAAGTAATTATAAAATCTTTTTTTGTACTTATAAAAAAAATGTTGTATGTCAAAATAAAAACAATAGGGTATCTAACTAAAAGTATTCAACTTATGAGGTCAAATTACTATTACTACAGTGTGTAACTAAAAACAATTATAACTATAGGGGTCAAAGTATGAATATTAGGATGTTTTACTAAAATAAATATAAGTTATGGGTTTCAAACAAATTATTCAATAATTCTCTTATCGCAATGTATTAAAATGTTCAAACTCAATTCTTTTAGGATAACATATTAAAATTAATCTATATTTTTATGACGAAGAAATATATGATTCTTACTATTTTATTACTCTATTTAAATATGATTAAAGGATGATTAAAGTCTCAACTGAGAAGAAACAATTTCAGTGCTTTAACGAAAATGATATTCACTACATGATAGACATTTGAATGTAGACTGTACTTTCTGGAATGGAAGCAGCTTTTAAACAAGGTTTTATGACTTATTCTTGTAAAGGGTTAAATGCTCCTGTAAAGATAGCCCCAGTAAAGACAGCACCTCTATCGCTAGAACCTTTTCTAAGGGAAAAAAATTAAGTTAATTGATAATGGACGCATAATAATTATTCTTTACAACTACTACTTGTACTTAATAAGATGTCTTAATAGAATTCGTCTAAATTATAGGGACAAAATTGTAAATATCAAGGTGTCTTAACATTATTATCAAAATTATGTTGGCAAAATTCTAAAGCAAAGAATGCCATAGTACAATTAATAGAAAATAAAGGTGATAATAGAAAAGACATTTTTGGCCTAGTGAGAGTGCTTAGCCCAATGGACCAAATAATTTAACCCAATTTTTTAAATTATTATTTTTTGGCATTTTCTTATTCATTACAACTACTAATTGTACTTAAAAAAATAAGTCAAAATTATGGGGGCAAAATTGTAAATATTAGAGTGTCCTAACATACTTATGAAAATTATTTTTTCAAAATTATAAAGAATAGGGTGCCATGCTATAATCAATAAAAATTAAATATCACACCAAAAATAATATGTTTCACCTAATAAAATTATTTAGTCCAAGAACCAAATCATTCTTTCACCATAATTTAACCCAATTTCTTACTTATTATTTTGGCAAATTCCTTATTCATTACAACTACCAATTTGGCGACGACATTTTCTTGTCACTAAAACATTCTACAATTATAATTCATAAAATATACATAGTATTTATGAATTAGTGACCACAAAATGTCATCACTAATTTCGTAACTTTTGGTGACGATATTTTCTCGTCACTAAACCGTTCTACAATTGTAATTCATAAAATATACGTAGTATTTATAAATTAGTGACCACAAATGTCATCACTAATTTTCTAACATTTGGTGACAACATTTTTTCGTCACTATATCGTTCTAAAATTATAATTCCTTAAATACACATACTATTTATACTTTAACGACCACATTTTTTCGTCAATAATTCTGCATCAATTTGGTGATGACAATTCCTCGTCACCAAACTATTTGATGCTTATATTTGGTGACGAGATCAAATGTCGTTACTAAAAGTCGTCAGTAATTGTTTGTAGTTCCCCGTCTTTTTTGGCACTAATACATTCAGTGACGACTTGGTGACGACATTTTCCATTTGGTCACTAAAGATGTTATGACAACTTTGATTTAGTGATAACTCACTCAATGGTCACCAAAGAGGACATTTAGTGACCAAATTGATTGTCGTCACCAACATTTTGGTCACTAAAGGCTATTTTTCTTGTGGTTGTTGCGAGTTGGATCAAGACTGTTCTTGTTACAAAATCTAGGAGATTAGGTTGTTAGTTTTAAATAGATTATGTTGTCTTTTTTTCTTGTATGATATTGAAATTAAACATTTTTGTTATCCTATATTATCTAAACCTTATCAGCTACTCTATTTAAGAACCCTTTTAGTTGTCCTTCACAACAAGAATAGAGACTAGAATTAGATTAGTAGAAAGTAGAAAGTAGGAAGTTGTGTTAGTATGTTGTTCATCATGAGTAGTTGAACATATTCTTTTTGATTCCAGGAATAAGTGGATTCAATTGCTATCATTGTAAGATCTTGAATTTAATTATTTTTCCTTGCTTTTAATTCAAGTACTTGTTGATTCTTGTTTTTCTTTTCTATAGATGAATTGTGTAGGTCAATCTAACAATTTGATTTAACACTCTTCATTCTATTGCTATCCATAAGTCTTGTGATCCGTAATTGTCATAGATGAGTGGACCAAGTAAAAACTAGATTAATTATATTGTACATAATTAGTCTAGAGAAATCAATAAGATAAAATTGTATAATTGCAACTATCTCAATTATACAATTTTGGTTTAATTATTTTCACTGATTTTAATGCTATCATTAATTTGATATGGAATACTACTGTGCTTCGTCAATTATTGGTAAGTTTTGATTTGAGTGCTGGGCTTGGTCAATTATTTTAGGAAAATATAAAATTATTACGGCTATTCTAATAAGTTACTGAGTTAAATACTTCAATTTACAAGATGATTATTCATGACCCATGATTATTGATGTAATTAAATGGAATGACCCTTGGATTCGGATCATAAGTTTGGTAAATTTGGGTTCAAATTTTGTCTTCTTGATTAGTTATTCTAATTATCTGTTAGAATTTTAATTGTTAGTTATTTATTCCAATGCCCCCCATTTTATTTTATTGTTCCGAAACTTAGAACTGCACTTTTGGTTCCCTTGGGATTCGATCTGATCCGCTATTGCTGTAAATTAGTTTTATAATCATTAAAAAATCAGTGATTAATTTTTTGAGTTTCAACAAACCAGTTACCCTTGTATTAAGAAATATAGGATGATTCATTTTTCAAATATTGACATAAATCAATATTTGATAATTTTAACTTTTTGGCACTTGGATTTAGTTACGTCCTTAAAATTAACAAACATACTTCAATTAGCATTTAAAAATTTTACAAACTCAAAAGCTTTTTTTTTTTTTTAATAAGTGAACACCCGTCGCTTATGCATTCCAAATTGATACTCATTTGTTATGTACTATAGTTATATAGAACACCACCAAATTATTGATCATTTGATGCAACATCTTGAATGAAATTTTGCAAATTTAATTTCTCAAACTTTTAGCAAGCGTGCGTGTTGGTGTGTATACATATAATTCGTTTCGTCCACAAGTATACTTAATTTGTATGTATTGAACAAAATTATGTCTATTTGTTTGAGAAGACCAAAAAAAAAAAAAAGGGAGGAGGAGGGGGGCAGAGGGGAGAGAAAGAAAAAGATAGAAGAAATAAGAAAAGGAAGAAGTGAAGAAGAATAATAGGACTTCATTTGCACGATCGACAGGTCCTCTAATGGGCAGAGGTGAAGAAGAATAATATCCAAAATCTTGTACAACATCCGAAGACATGTGAGGGAGAATGAGTGTGAATCTTTTGGATTAACCCAAAGCGACAAAATCTATTCAAACGAAGAATTAATCCATAAAAATAAAATAAAAAACAGCCAATGGTTGCCTCATCCCAAGTGAATTCAACCATATTTCTTACTTCATCTTTCTTCTCTCTTTGTCTTTTTTCATTATCAAACCAAACTGACACTATTCAAATTTTAAGTCTAATTTATATTCTTTTTATAACCAAGTGTATAAATTTTAAAGAATATGAATGAAATATGCTTTTTTCTTATTATCATTTTTAATTTTAAATATAATATATATATTTTTTTAAAAATTTAAGTTATATTTTCTTTATAACTTCTAAATTTAAATTATTTTTTCATAACTGAAAATAAAATGTAACTAAAATCAAAACTAGAACTAAAACCGTGAACTAATGATTCTAAAATTGAATTGAAATCCCCCTTTTTATAATTTAGTTCAATTATATTTGGTTCTGAACTGAAACCAAATTATAACCAATAATTTCGAAATCATAATCAACAATTTTGGGACCATGTTCACCTCGAAATATAACTCGCTTTCCTCTCTGCCGTTGTAAATCCCATGGACTAATTGCACGTTTACTTGGTACATTTTGGGAATCGATTGAAAGTTTCTGGAAAGGTGATATGGTAATTGGTTGATTGTGTTGAGATTTTTTTTGATTGCAAATTATTTGATAAGATATCTTTTAATTATGATTAATTCTATGTAATTGCAGTATGTATTAATTGTATATTTGATTTGATTTCATATTGTATAACTTATGTATTCAACCTATAAATAGTCATTTAGTTGCACAAACTAAAGGTGTGAATGAAAAAACATTAATTATCTCCTACTCCTCTTTTCTTTAGACATTGTGACTTGGGAACATGCTTTTTTGTGATAATGACGGTTTACAATTGGCCATTTTTTTCTTTTTGGCATATAGTGTCTGTAATTCCTAGAGTGGATAGGGGATTATACCGTCCGTAATTCCAGAGAATGATTGAAAATAGCTTGACTTAAAATGACAAAAAAAAAAAAGAAAAAAAGAAGAAGATGATGATAGGGGATTTGATATAATCTAATAATTAAGAATTATATTTCTAGTTATAAACCAATAATTTATTTTTCATGGACATCATTTTTTCCTACATGTTTCCTTCTTCCCTTCCCTTCCCTTCCCTTAAGGAAACAAAAAAAAAAAAAAAAAGAAGAAGAAAAAGAGAGCTTAGCCATATATTATAGTCTTTCTGAATGTATTTTCAATGAATTCATTGAGTGAATTGTTCTAGCAAATGATGTCCTAGTGATTAAAAGACGTAATTATAGTCTTTTCATTTTGCCATTTCTTGAATGCGTAAATAATTATTAATTATTTTTTCTATTTACCATATCAGTTCTTGAAACTTATTCAATATATAAATTCATTGAGTGTATCACTTACTCTATGAAATTTTATTTACACAACAGAACCGAGCTAAAAAAAGTAAATATCATCATAGTTTTTCGTAACAATTTGTAACTCAAGATCTGCACATAAAAATACCCAGCAAACTTCTTGGGCATTGCATTGCTCCTTCAATATCTTAACAATCAAATAATCAAGAAATAATCAATGCATGCATGCAATTATTTGCTAGCAGTTAACACATGAGTTTAACTGCTTACCAATCAACCATTTCGATATTTTTATAAATACGCATCTAAGCAACCACAGCAAAAGATGCTACTCAACTTGTGCATAGTTTCCAACCTATGGGAGACTATTTGAAGAGAAGACATGAACATGCATTTATCAGCATAATAAATTTGTAGGAGGTTGGGAAAAAGAGTAATGCTTTTAAAAGCACATGTCAATGTTGTTAAAAATGCGAGTCAACATGCACGTTTTTATGTTTTTACGAGCTAAAATCAAGAGCCCGATTCACATCGTATTTAAAATAGAAAAACGGTAAACTTAATTGTTTCTAAAATCGCGATTTTATGTCAAAATTACACTAAGATTATATCATTAAATTTCATGAACTCATTTTTCTTTTATATTTCGTTTTCTCTTAAAAAAAATAAAAAACATGAATGTGTCATTTTAGATTAATCAAAACTTAAGTTTCATTTTTTTTAATAATAAAAAAAAACAACTTGTCATCAGTGGATCATTTCTCTCGAACTTAATCGATCTTTTAGTTGTTATTGTGATTGTTAAATTTTAACATTATTTGATATTTAGAGTAGAAATATTTCCCTAATGTTTTGTAGAAGCTTCTTGATTAATTATTAATGGAATTCAAAATTCTAATTTTTCTCCATTGATCAAGGGTATATTCAATTCAATTCAATGAGAGTAAACTTTATTGGTAGAAGCGTAACTCGAAATCTCTCGAACAGCAAATGAAAGCGGATGTACATTATTTTGCAGAAGAGAGTACACGTGTACGTCTTCCAAAATAGTGGTCTCAATGACAAGAGTCCCTATACTAAATACCTAATACCATCCAACTTAATCAGCTAACTTGGGTTTTTGTTAACATCATAAATTTAGGCTCGATTCATTGTTATTGATTTGTTTTCCTTTCTTAGCCGTTTATGTAGATTAAGTATTGATTGATTTTAGTTTACCTTATTAAAGATTTACGTGTATTACATGTAGTTGTATCTAAAACACATTGGTAGACATACTATGTGCTATAAATATTTGTGATATTTTCATTGCATATACAAGAAATTTTCCCAACTGTTTGTATTACAAATTGGTTACTCCTTTCAAGAATATATGAAAGAAGTGGAGCATTTTTTCATTGCCATCACCGGTTAAAATTAATGGAGACTAAATGCTTCGTGTTTGTTTGACCTGAGCATGAATGCAAGCAACGCTTAAATTTGAGGGGGAGGAAGCAACCATTTAGAAGCCTGAATGTATCCAAGAGTCAAAAAGGGCTGGGTTTCTGCTGCAGTAAGCTTCCTGGTGAAACCAACCCGAGCATCTGGCTTTGATCCCGCTCCTGTACAACCGTATTCTCCGTAGTAGACCGAGCTGCAATTAAATCACCACCATGCATGCATAAATTGAACAATTATTCTCAAGAAACCGATGTTTATTGATTATTAGATGATTAATTGTCAAATTTAATTACGATCAAAATCAAGTATCGCTGCCACTTACTTTTGACGCTCGGGCATGAGGTTATCGGACCATCCTTCGGGTCGAACGGCGTCACTCATGTCGGTGTAGGAACACACGACTTTGGCATAAGGCATCCATGCTCTGCCTAAGAAAGCGGCGGCACCTGTACCGGTAACATTGCCGTGGATGAATGAATATCCCGTGTCTTCTTCACCGTTGTGCCTTGCCTGTGCAGTGATAAAGGCGACCTTATCCCCGGAGATAACGTTGGTTTCAATAATAAAGGTAAACATAAGCATATATTTTTACTAAAAAAGTTAAGAACAATGATGTTAATAATTTAATAGCAAAATTGAAGCAAAAGAAAACAAAAAAAAAAAGAAAAAGAATACACCCCCATTTAAGATCAAATCAAACCACAATTCAAAAATTTATGGAGAAAAATAAAAAAATTACATAAATTTCAATTTTAATAAATTATGAATTTGAATATAAAAAAGTTCTCAAATTTTAAAAAATTAAAAAATAAAAAAATGAAAACTAGCAATAATTAAAATAGAATATTATCAAAGTAATACTTTAAAAAAAGATATATAAAAGCTAAAAGAGAAAAAGCAGACCAAATAATATTAAAAGTTCAAAATATGTTTATTTAAATTAAAATTCTAGAAAAAGTTGTAAGAATGACAACTTTTAGTAAGTATTGAGAATTCTTAATTGTTTCACTTACTTTTCTTATTTTTAAAAATTTGATTACTTTTTCAAAAAATGTAAAATTAAAACAAACACAACAAACAAATTATTTTTCCGATTGAACTAAACAAAGGAAATATATTTTTTGTAAACTCCAATTGCCAGCGAACCAAGGGAGGCCAACCTGTTAAGAAATTATGGTGAAGATAAAGAATAGTAAGCATAGTCGAATTCCCAATTTCTTTTGGTGTGGAACCTGAAATGTTGTTCCGTTCTATACCAAACTCCTTGAGGTTACGAAGATTGCCAATCTCTTCTGCAGAATCACACCTTCCAATTTTACAGAAGAATTGTTAGTAATTTGAAAATCTTTTCCCACCTAAATATTTAACAAAGACCATGTACTACCATGACACATAGGACAAGAGTGTTTTTTTTTTCTTTTTTCTGTTCTTGTTAGGGTGGAATGATTCTTTGATTTATATGCTCCTAATTCCAGTACAAGTCCAAGAATTGTAATTAAATTACCATAGTATTAATAATGATTTCATGGTACATTTGCTAGCAAGTAGCAACAAGAAAATAATTTTTGGACTTAGGCATTGTTTAAGCGAGTTTGACATCATCAAAAAAAACTAAGATTAGAATCTGAGGCTATACCTTGTAAATTGTTCCCTCCAGGGTATAATACCTCTAGCATCTCCAAGTAGCCTAGTTCTTTTGGTATGAATCCACTGAAATTGTTATATGACAATGACAGTATTTGAAGCTGTGAACAACGGGATAAACTTGATGGGATTTGGCCATTTAAGTGATTCCAAGAAAAATAAATTTCTTTGAGACTTGGAAGATTGTGACAAATATCAAGTGGAAGACTTCCTCTGAAGTTATTTTGTGTAAAACCAACATTCTCCAATGTTGAGATGTTGAAGATGGCGGAAGCTATGGAACCAACAAGTTGATTATTTTGAAGTTTCAGATATGTCAACCTATGGAGATTCCCAATCTCTTCAGGAATCTTTCCCGTGAGGAAATTACCTTTAAAATTCAGATATTCTAATTTCAACAGGTTAGATGATGAGCTCCAAAGATCCCATCATGATAACAACAAAGACAAGAACAATGAAGATCAAGTTGTGAATAATGCTTCTCAAAATGAGACTCCTTCTCCACCTCATGCACTTGATGGCATGGTTGGTCCCATGACTCGTTTAAGGAAGAAAAGGATGGAAGAATCTTTGTCTAAATTGATCATTCAAGTCCATGACAAAGAAAGGACCAATGCTACCAAAGTTCAGCCCACTTGTTACAACATTTTGCAAGTCTTGGACCTAGATTCAAAAGGGGCTAATTAAGTGAGTTGTGCTGATTCTTAATCACTTTATTTGGTCCAAAATAATGCAATTTTCGTTCAGCCCAAGTCCCAAAAGTCCGTCAACAAATCTGCCCAAAATCAGCCCACAATTCAAGTCCAAATTCAACCCACCAAGCGATGAATTTTCAAGACAATTCAAGAAGCTTCTAAGGATCAAAAGCATGGTGAAATGGACAAAATTATGGAGTATTTTGAAGGTCTCATCTGATTTCCTTGGTCAAAATTCAACTAGCAAGTGAAGGGGTGAAGACTAGTCAAAGAATTAAAGTTGGAAGTTTGAAGGTCATTTTAGGGCTGAATTTTTGGACGAATTTCCAGCCATTTTTTTGAAGACTTTTCAAGTTGTTTTCTGCATTTTTAATGTTCAGATTAAGTATTTTAAGTCCAAGAGTCTTTTTGGGTCATAGAGCTTTTCTTGGTCAAAGAGAAGATTTAATGCTAGTCTTGACCAAAAAGTTCAGATTTACTACTTTAATCCTTTTGTAATTTTCAACCTTGGTCCCTCTTGAAACACTATAAATAGGGGCCTTGGTTAAGCATTTTCAATTAGATTTTGAGTAATAAACTTTTAAGGATTTTTCCTTTCTTTACTAGTTTCTTAGTGAGCTAGTTTGAGTCTTGCAAAATTGCTTGCAAAACTTACAAGGCTTATCAACTAAAGCTCTTCCTTTTAGTTGTGGCGCCTCTACTCAGCTTTTTCTTTTCCGTTCATAATCCAAAGGTGTTAGGTTCATCCTAGTGTTGTTGGATTTGAAGATTAGAGGGGTTGGGAATAGTGAATTCAATTTAGCCGTATTATGATTCAAAGGTGATAGGTTTCATCCTATTGTTGTTGGGTCTAGTTTGGTTTGGTTGTTTTTGCTTGGAAGATTTCAAGACTTCTTTCTCCAAGTATGATTCAAAGGTGATAGGTTCATCCTATTGTTGTTGGGTTCATTTGAGATTGATGTTTTGCACTAGATCATTCAGGGACGATTCTACAAGTAAATTGAGTCCTCCCCCGATTCACATCATTGGAGATGGAAGAAGGAATAGGACCACTAAATTCGTTTTGAGATAAAGCTAAGGCTTGAAGCTGCGGTCCAAACCACGTAGGAACTCGTCCGGTGAAGTTGTTGGATCCTAAACTGATGAACCTTATTCTGCGTAATCGAGACAACTCTTGAGGCAGATTTCCATGGAAATAGTTGTTTGTCATGTCAAGAGAAAAAAGAAAGGAAAGGTTACCCAAATGTGGAGGAATGGTGCCAGTAAGAGACATGCCTGAAATATTCAAAGTACTCATGCGGTGGCGAAGGCCACATCAAGTATCGATGGCAATGTTTGGTGGTTTCATGGCCATGCAGCAACTCATAATTAGCCATTGTATCAAAAGAAGTGCGAGGCACAGTCCATCCATTGCAATATAGATCTTAGTATATGAATCTGAAAATGCAGGGTATATATGAATGTGGTTAAGGTTTCTTCACAGCATGGGAAATTTAAAGGAAATGTCACACTTTTAATGCCAAGGTTTGCTGATGATAATTCATGATTGTTGATTGGATGAAGAAGATTCATGTCACACTTTTAGGACGGTTGGGGCGGGCATTGACTGGTTATGTAGCCTATAGGGGGCTGTAGTAGTACTTCTTTTGTACTAAAAAAAATATTTTATAATTGTTATTTTTATCGTCACTTTTTAAGCAAGGGTCATAGATATTTACATACCTAAAATTTGTATGAATAGTTTTAGAAAAATTATATTTTAAAATAGACTTATTTTTTGAAATAGTTTTAACTTGTAAAAAGTTTTTCAATTTGTAACAATATGGGAACAAGTAATTGAAAAGGTTAATGGCTTCACATTTACATTGTGCTTTTGAAAATTTTAGTCCCATATTTAAAAGTTTAACATTTTAGTCCTTAATGTTTAAAAGTATCATAATTTCAGTCCCAAAATTATTTAGGTGAAATAATATACTTATATAATTTAAATTTGTAAAAATTTAAAAAATGGTATCATTTGCTTAAAAAAAATAGGAAGAGTAAAGTGACCCATATTTGTTTTATTTTTCAAATTAGCATGAATTAAAAAAGGAACATTTTTTGCTCCATATTTTTCATTTTTTTCTATTGATACTAATTTAAAAAATTAAAAACAAATGTTTACAAATTTCCTCTTCCCATTCTTTTAAGTTAATAATGTCAATATTTTTTAGTTTTTATCTATTGAAAATCTAAAAAGTAGATTTGCCTGACTAAATTATTTAGAAACTAAAGATGTCAAATATTTAAATATTGAGGATTAAAACTGTTAAAAATATGATATAAATGTGGGCTTTATAGTTCCTCCAACCGTTAAATCATTAATTTTTTTAGTTAGTTTTTTTAAATTGTTACAAATTGAAATTATAAATGCTAAATTTGTTGACCTAAAAATTTTAGAAATTAAAACTTTCCGAACCCCCAAATATTAAAAACTAAAATTCTTTAAAAAAACTCTAAAAATAAAACTTTACATCATTAATATTGAGCACATGTTAATATTTTTGTAAAATACTGCCTAAAAAAACATTATTCGCTAACAAACCGCGTGTGTCGTATATGTCGGGTGATGGGTCTGATTTCCATGTGGGAAGGAGGATTTGGAATTAATACCTCCCTCGACCGTTTCCCTATTCCACAAAAAAAAAGTTGAGAATTTGAGGTTAATGTCTTCAATTCCCTTTTCCAATTAAAAGACGACTCCATTGATTTGAGGCCATACAATCATATTGGAGAAAATGTTCTTTACAAAAGAAGAAGAAAGGCTCAACAATGTGAGTTGCCATCCCTTTTGGCTTTCGCAGCTCTAGAAAATGACGGATCACCATCAGCTTTAGTGATCAAACATTTCACAAGTTTAGATTTTTTATCTTATTTATTGTATGCTAACCATGTCCTATTAATAAAACGAGGTTGTTTTATTAATAAATATTAAACGCTAATATGAAATGCATAAACTCTAATAGTTCTAGTTGATTTTATATCAAAAAAAAATCATAGCAATTTTATATTTTCATTAATAAAAAAATAGTCATTACAAAGAGTGCAAAAGATAATTTTATCATATTTTTGAGAGTTTATAGTTATAAATACAATATTTATTAGGTTACATAAAGCTAAATAAAAGTTAAATTATATCTATTTCCGTTGAAGTTTAGGAAAACTATCAACTAACTTTGGAGGTACATGGAAATTACTAATACCCCTTTAAATTGGATAAATTAATAACATTTAACTTCCTACCGTTAATTAACTAATATTGACTATTGAATTTTGACCAAATACATAGTTAATTTTTTTTTGAAATTTATAAACTAGCTTTTAAACTATAATATTTAAAAAACACTTAACCCTTGAGGTTTGTTTTTAATAACAAAATGAACATTACGGTTTAACAAATGGGATCTCTCTTACTTTTTTTTTTTATATAAAGTATGAATCTGAAAATGCAGGGTATATATGAATGTGGTTAAGGTTTCTTCACATCATGAGAAATTTAAAGGAAATGTTACACTTTTAAAGCCCAAGGTTTGCTGCATTATTGCTGCTGATTGGGAAAATATCAAAAATAGCACCTTTGTCTTCTCCATTATCAAATATAGCAGCAGGTAATTTATCTTCACAAATATAGCAGGTCAAGGTGTTTGACCAACTGAAATGACTAAAAAGCCCTTCTATGTTGAGAAAGACGTTAGACAAACATTCATTCCCGCGTATCTTCGTCTGTAATCGCCAATTAGCATTCATCAACTGTTCCTGCAAGATATGAAGCAAATCAAGATCAGATGTCAAGGAATTTAAACACCTTCTCGACACTTTCAACTTAGCAACTATAAACACTTTCTCATCAATAAAAGTAACATAATATTTTTTACCACCTCTAAGTTGCATAATGTTTTTTACAAGTCTTTTTAGTTATTTTTGCTCAAACATATGTTTCACATTTATCAAATTTTATTAACTCAAACAAGAAATTTGGACAAGTGAGTGCATTTTCTATATATAGCTAAAATAAGTATGTTAGGACATACTATAAACCCTTTATGTTAGGACATATTTTGCGATAAAGAACATAATTCAATTATGTAAGCAAAAGAAGTAGATGCATTATGATTGATTATATTTGAAATACAAAGTACATATAGTCTTTTTTTACTATATACCCTTGCCTATAAACAGTCATGCCATTTTTGGTAATTTGCAAAATCTGTTTGTGGGTAGTATTCCACATTTATGCTATTGTTCCACATTTCTAGTGTTTGTAGACATTTTTGTGTAGTATTCCACATTTCTAGTGGTTGTCGACATTTTTGGGTAGTTTTCCACATTTATAGTGTTTGTCGACATTGTTTTTAGTTTTCCACATTTCTAGTGTTTGTCGACATTTTTGTGTAGCATTCCACATTTCTAGTGTTTGTCCACATTTTTTTGGAGTTTTCCACATTTCTAGTGTTTGTCGACGTTTTTGTGTAGTATTCCACATTTCTTGTGTTTGTCCACATTTTCATTAGCATTCCACTTTTATGTTTATTGTTCAACATTTCTAGTGTTTGTCGACATTTTTTGGTAGTATTCCACATTTCTAGTGTTTGTCGCTGACATATTTTGTCGACATTTTGCGCCATTTGTCGACATTTTGAGCCACATGTCGACATTTCTTCCTATGTTTCAACATTTCCTCCTATTTGTCGACATTATGCTAACTACAACGCAGTTTTCAACATTTTTAGCGTGCGCATTCTATTTTCTGGGACCGAATGAATGGCAAAAGGGATAGGACGAAATGCAAAAAACCCTAACTTTCTAATTCCTTCTGTCATATAAGCAAAGCGGGATTATATTGCAAAAGGGGGGACGTTTACGCATCAAATACGAAGCTTTGTTGTCACTAACCTTCTTACTCTTGCCCGTCCGCTTGCGAGATGTGTGCTCTTCCTTTTTCTGCTTGTCAAGAGATGACGGTCCACCGCGCGTTCTCGCCATTATTAATAATACTATTGCTTGAATTGGATACGAAGATTTGTGTAATCGACTGAGAATGCAGTGAAATGACGAAACGGAAAATCGATTTATGGCGAAAGAAGCGAAAGTGCGGATGTATGCTTTGCTGAAACCAAACGCAGTGGAGAAGAAACCGATCGGGCGCGATTTTCAAATCTTATATGGGTATTTTAGACATTTCGCGTCGCACAAAACCGTTTGGCTGCTATAGTTGTAAAGAAAAAATTGCGACTGCTATTTTTGATAATACTGCAGTCAGCGCTGCTATATTTGATAATTTCACCTGCTGATTCAACCTTTACTTAATGACAATTCGTAAGAGTCAGCAGACTGGAATAAATTGGCTAGTGTAGTAGAACAGATGGGGAGTGCACTGACGGGTTAACACCTTGACTTGCCTTGACGTGATCTAGGGGGTTGTAGTAGAACTTCTTTCCAACTAAAAAAACAAGAGTATATTTCACAATTTTTTATTTTTATCTTACTATTTAATTATGGATAGTAAATATTCACATATATATATAATTAATAAAAATGGTTTTAGAAATTTTATTTTAAAATAAACTTATTTTTTGAGTGCTACGAAAAGTTATGTACACTCTAAAATAAAATAAAACTTTACATCAATAATATTGAGTCAATATTAATATTTTGTAAATATCGAAATTATCAAAACTAACCCCATTCTTGGAATACTCTAAATGGGAAGGATAAAAACGAGTTGGATTAATATACTGTAAGAAAATTAAAACCAGAGAGCTTTGAATAATTGTTGTATATTATTCATCATCGTTGTACAATGTCTAGTGTATATTTATAAGTTATAAACCCTATGCTAAATATGGTAATCAGATAATTACAGATTATAAGGAATATACACAAATATGGGATATACACAAATATATTTGGTAGTGCTGATCAATCTTCAACAGATATATTTGGTAGTGCTGATCAATTTTCAACACTCCCCCTCAAGCTGGAGATTTGTACAAGTCAAAAACTCCAAACTTGGAAAGTAGGTGCCAATGCTGTCCACTGTTCAATGCTTTAGTAAGCAGATCGGCTGGTTGCTCCTTGGTGGATATGTGGTGCGTTGCAATGACACCTTGCTGGATTTTCTCTCTTACATAATGACATTCCACTTCAATGTGTTTAGTGCGCTCATGAAAAATCGGATTAGCCGCTATTTTTTCTGCAGCTTCATTGTCGCAATAGAGTAAAGCAGGTTTCTTTATATGAAAACCAAAATCTTTGAGAAGGCCCATGATCCACACTATTTCACTGGTGGTAACCTGCATGGCTCGATATTCGGCTGCAGCTGAAGATAATGAAACAGTGGGCTGCTTTTTTGTACGCCAAGAAATTAAAAAATCTCCAAGCATGATGCAAAAGCCGGTGGTGGATCTCCTTGTCATTGGACATGTGCTATAGTCTAAATCACAAAATGCTCGTAATTCAAGCTTTGAAGATGAGGGGAATAGAGGACCAAGACCTGGACAACTCTTCAAATACTTGATTACTTTCAAAGCGGCTTCTATGTGGGATTGCTTTGGATTGTGCATGAATTGACTGAGGAGTTGAATTGAAAATGTAATGTCGGGTCTGGTGAGATTCAAATATATGAGTCGACCAACTAATCTCTGATATACTGAAGGATCTTCGAGAAGCGGATCATTGACTTGCTCATTTGAGCCAACATCATATTCAATGGATGTGAACTTCTTGTTTTGCTCTATAGGGATGACTGAAGGTTTAGAACCTGCTAATCCAGCCTCAGATATCAGCTCTAGTGTGTACTTGCGTTGACTTATTTTATACCACCTGGAGATCGAGCAATCTCAAGACCAAGAAAGAACTTTGATTGACCAAGATCTTTCATAAAAAATGTGGCATTGAGATACTGTTTGAAATCAGTGATACTAGCTTGATCGGCTCGTAATCGTGATATCATCAACATAGATAAGTAATGCAACAAAAGAAGTACCCTGAATTTTTGTGAACAGAGAATAATCATGGCGAGACTGATGAAAACCATGCTGGAGAAGAGCATCAGTGAATTTGGCGTTCCATTGATGAGATGCTTGCTTTAACCCATATAAGGATTTCCGCAGTCGACATACCAAATTCTCCCCTTGAGTGCGAAATCCGGGAGGTAGATCCATGTATACTTCTTCGGAAAGATCACCATGGAGAAACGCATTTTGCACATCCATCTGATAAAGAGGCCAAGCATGAATGGCGGCAAGTGTGAGAAGAAGACGGACAGTGACATGCTTAGCAGTTGGAGAAAATGTATCTTAGTAATCAATCCCTTCTCGCTGATTAAAACCTTTAGCCACAAGACGAGCTTTATACCGCTCAAGAGAACCATCAGCATTATACTTGACCTTGTAAACCTATTTACAACCGATTGGATGACGATTCGGAGGCAATGGAACCACATCCCAAGTATGACTGGCTTGAAAAGCATGAAGTTCAGTTTCCATGGCAGTAACCCAATTAGGATTGGTAATAGCGTCTTGAAAAGTGGCTGGTTCTTGAATGGCCGAGGTAGAAACAATGAAATGCTGATAGGAGGGGTTACAATTGGACAAGGAAATGAAATTGGAGATGGGATAAAGGGACGTACAAGATGCAGATGGCAAGGTAGAACAGATGTAATCAGTACTCCAGATAGGAGGTCGAGAAGGACGGCTCGATCGGCGAAGAGAGATGGCTAAGTTGGGATCTTGTGTGGCTGAGGTCGGTGAGGAAATAGTATCTTCATCCGAAGAGAAAACAGGAGCAGACGAGGATGCAAGAGGGGTAGGATCAGTTGGAGAAGTCGGGTTGACTGCAGGGTAAGTAGACAAAGGTGGCGCCTTGTCGAACCGTACAGCTGGAGATATCGAATCGAACGGAGCTGCAAGGGATAATACTGAAGTAGAAGTGGAAAATGGAAAAATATTTTCTTGGAAAATTACATCTCGACTAACAAAGAATTTCCCCGAAGCGGGGTCATACAGTCGATAACCCTTTTGATTAGGAGGGTAACCCATAAAAATGCAAGGAGCAGCACGTGGACTAAATTTGTCACGTGCACCTAAGGTGGTGGCATAACAACGACACCCAAAAATATGAAGATGGTCAAGTGTGGGTGGTTTGTGAAATAAGAGTTCAAATGGGCTGAGACCATGAATAGAAGAAGAAGGCAACCAGTTAATGATATAAGTTGCAGTGAGGATGCATTCACCCCAAAAATGAGATGGGATTTGAGCCTGAAACATTAAGGCTCGTGCAACATCCAATAAATGACGATGTTTGCGTTCAACAACTCCATTTTGTTGAGGAGTATGAACACAAGAGCTCTCATAGAGAATTCTTTGAGTAGCAAGGAATGATTTACACTTAGTGGAAAAAAATTCGGTCCCATTGTCAGATCGAATGCGGCGGACAATGGAACCAAATTGAGTAAACACCATAGATACAAAATGTTGAATTTTGGAAAAAACTTGGGATTTTGAGTGTAAAAGGAAAGTCCATGTGGCACGGGAAAAATTGTCTACAATCGTGAACCATCATGATTGGTAGTCCAGTGAGGACCCCAAACGTCCATGTGGACCAATTCAAATGTGGATGTGGTTGCATTAGTTCGTGTAGGAAAAGCTCAAGTAGTTTGTTTGGCCAGAGTGCAATTGGACATGAAAAAGATTGAGGACACGAAATTGATTGACCAAGTGCATGATAAGATTTTAAAGAAGAATGGCCAAGACGACGATGCCAAATGTCATAACTAATATTATTGCAAAAAGTTGAATTGCAACTAGGAAAAATTTTTGGAATACACAAAGCATTCTTTAGGGAATTTAAATAACCTTGAAAAACTAAAGAAAATGAATCCGGAATGGAAGAACATAAAAAATATAATCCTTGATCAGCCCTGCCGAGTCCGATCAGAGCCCCAGTCATATGGTCCTGAAAGACACAAAATTCATCGAAAAAGATTGCCACACAATGATTATCTCGAGTAAGCTTACGGACAGAGAGCAAATTATGTTTAAAATGTGGAACATATAAGACGTGTGTGAGGTACAAATTAGGATATGGTCGGTAATGACCAATATGTGTGAGTAGTGGATTGATCGGGCAATGTAATGGAAATAGGTGTTTGACAGGGAGAAAAAGAATCTAAAATAGACAAACTGCAAGTGATGTGGTCACTAGCACCTGAATCGATAACCCAAACGGATAAAATGGATTGAGAAGGTAAAGTATTACCTGAAAAGTTGGCGGTGAAGTCCAAGGTCCCCATCTGATTTAAAAGGGCGAAAAGTCGTTGCCGATCCAGGTGAGGTGAAGCCCAAAGGATCCACCATAAACATTGCCTGGGCAAGGGGTCGCAGATCCCAAAATACCTACACTGGAAGAAGGATATGGATTAGTACCCAAAGGAGTGGAAATAGGCCCAAATCTAGGTGGGGGAATTGGCCCATTAATGGCCGCGTTATGGGCTAAAGGCCCAAAACCTGATTGTTGTTTTTTCTTTGGGCCACCTCGCTGCTTGGGTTTCCAATGTGGAGGATAGCCCACAAGAAAGAAGCAGGCTTCACGGACATGGCCTGGTTTTTTGCAATGAGTGCAAAATGGGCGTGGGCCATTTGGCCCATTGTTGGTTGAGGCAGAGTTGGGCTCGCCTATCCTAAGGGAATTGGATGAGGAGCTTAGCCCAAAATGTGATAAGTTGATTGTTGGCCCAAAACCCGTTGGTGAAGAAGGCAACCCAAATGAAGAAGCCTGCAACGGGATTGACCCGCCTTGTCCACCAGATTGCATCACCTCTTTCTGGGCAGCAAAAACAGCACCACCGTCGGCAGTGGCTGAAGGCGGATCGTCGATGGAGGTGCGTTGATGGAGGTCTTGTTTGGCAAGTGCATGAAGCTTCTCAAGGGACATGAAATCGTCCCTAGCAAGAATATTGGTTCGTAAAATGCGAAAATCATCCGGTAGAGCTAAAAGAAATTTCATTGCCCGGTCAGTATTCTCAGGAGCATGGAGCCGGTCATTAACTTGGCATTGACAATGGCCACAAGAGCAGCGAATTGGCGGTTGATGAATGTCCAAATTGGTCCAAAGGTTTTGCAGACGGGGATAAAATGAAGTGAGTTGGGAATTTGAGGCACCGGCGGCAAGTTTGGCTTCACTAATAGCTTGCTTGAGGGAGAATATTTGAAACCCAGAGACACGGCCGAAACTGTCCTTCAAGGTGTTCCAGATGGCAGTGACGGTAAGGAGTCGAGAGACCATGGATTCAAGTGAGGGATCGACGGAGTGGGTCAACCAAGTTTTGGCGGCTGCCTGACATTGATCCCACTTCTCAGTCGCCACGGCATCATCAGATGGTCGTTCAAGGGCACCGGTAAGGAAGCCAAACTTGTTTCTGGCTAGGAAAACCGTTCGGATTTGATTACTCCAAACCTGCCAATTGCCTTCGCCGGTGAGCTTGGAGGAGACGACGCTGCCGGTCTGAAGGTCGGTGGTGGTGAGATGATACGGGTCGCGTAATGGCTGAGAGGATGATGGCGTGCGAGAGTGGATGACTGGTTTCAACCATGGTGTTGAATGGCGGTGGATGAGCTGAAAGCTGCAGTTGGTCGCGGGGGTATTTCGGTAATTTGCCAACTGGATGTGAGAATTAGGGTTCGGTGAAGATGAAGGGCAAAACGGGAATTTGGCCAAAAGAGAAAAAAAGAAAAAAACACTCTCACTGATTGGTTTTAAAACTTGAAGCAGAAGCAATGGTGAATCATCTGGCTCTGATACCATGTAAGAAAATTAAAACCAGAGAGCTTTGAATAATTGTTGTATATTATTCATCATCGTTGTACAATGTCTAGTGTATATTTATAAGCTATAAATCCTATGCTAAATATGGTAATAAGATAATTACAGATTATAAGGAATATACACAAATATGGGATATACACAAATATATTTGGTAGTGCTAATCAATCTTCAACAGATATATTTGGTAGTGCTGCTCAATCTTCAACATATACCAAATCTTCATATGCAAATTAGTTCTTTCCCTAAATTATTTTGTTAATGAATAAATAATTATAAAAATAAAATCTTGTTATAATTCAAAAAAGCAAAACATTAATAAAGGTAAAAGTAACAAACAACGTATGTCATGTATGGCCGATGATGGGTCTCATTTCGACGTGGGAAGGACGATTTAGAATTAATAGTAATACTTCCCTTGACCGTTTCCCTCTCCCACAAAACAAGGCAAAGACTTTGACGTTCATGTCTTCAGGTATGTATGAGGCAGGTATAGGTTTTCAACAATGGTGGCTCAAGGTATGTAGCGGGAAGCAAAACACTTATTGGCAAAACAGAACAGAACTAATTGTGGAAGCTCTGGAAGACAAGGAACTTATGGATCTTTCAAAAGGAATGGAGAGAAAAGTGCAAGTAGTTGAGCTAGCTCATGCGGAATGGCTGGAATATCAAGATGTGAGCAAAATGGCAGAAAATCATAGCTAAAGACAGTGACTAGGGACTCCTAACTAGGTTCAGTGGTTACTCATGGTACTAGCTAGCATTAATAGGCTAAGGCAATAGACCATAATGAAATGAATACCCGATTACATTGGATATTCCTTACATTATAGCCCACTGAGGAGCAATTGGAACGAGCAAGTATTGTAGTTTTTGGTCTTGCTCAACGATGTTGTCTATAATTATTCATTTTTAGCCTCATAGGTTTTAGCTATTGATAGCTAATAGCAGGGTGTTTAGCTCCCTCAGGAATAGGTATATCTAATAGTCACACTTAATGATATGAATCCAACAAGCATTGAAGAGACTTCGAACCCGAAGCATGATGTCAATAGCAATGTCTCCAGAACAAGCTCGGATCCACTTGACAAGGGCTAGAACAAAGAAAATGAAGGAAGCCCGAATGGACTCATCCAAACGGCCCAAAAGGGTGGAGAGAAGACCAAGATTGACAAGGGCAGATTTATTAATGCACTAAGTGTAATTGGGTCTTGCTAATTAGATTTTGGAGCCAAATTCCAAGTTGTAACCATAATGGGTTTGGCTTGACTATTATTTTTCTTAGAACCCCTTAGGAACATTGGGCTTAGTCTTAATTATATGGTAATTTGAGTCATGTAGCCCAAAGAGTTATGTAGCCCATTTGGCCCTAAAGAAACCCTAGCTTGAGCAACCCTAATTAGGAACCCTAGCTTGTATCTTTATAGTGGCCGTCGGCCATTCTTGAGGGCAGATTTGATGAAATGAAAATTTGGTTCTTGACATTACAAGCTTGAGAGAATTGCTCTCTAGTTTCTGTAATTACTTGCAAATTACACAAATTCGGAATTTGTGTGTTTGTTGTTCTTGATTTCCTAGATTTGTTCCCTAGGAAATTCGGATTCCATCCATCTATTGATTCCAAGGTTTCTTGATACGGGTTATCAAGGGGTTGAGGACCTATTCCACATTCAAGGAACATACCATCTCCAAGGAAAGATTTCAGTTGGGTTGATCCAAGGGGAAGAACTTGTGTAGTGAGTTTTTGGAACAAGTTATCCAAGGGTTCACGCCACTTAACCTCAATGAGAGAGTTAAGGTTTCCATTACCAGTGGGCATTGCTATACATGTGACAATTTTGACAGTTAATACAACTATTGTTTCTTTGAAAAAAAATGTCTTCGATTCCCTTTTCCAATTCGAAGACAACTCCAATGATTTGAGGCCACACGAATCATCTTGGAGGTAATGTTCTTGACGAAAGAAAAAAGAAGGCACAACAATGTGAATTGCCATGCCCTTTGGCTTTTGCATCTTTGGGAAAATGATGATCACCATCAGCTTTAGTGATCAATCACAATATATATATAAGAAATAAAGCATAAAAAAAGAAAAATGACAAATGCATGTTTATGCAATGCATGGTTGGATTCGGACCAAAAAGTATTATGCAGCGAAATAATTTTCACTGCAAAATAAAACTCAATTCTCCTTATTCTTGTTCATGTAATCAATGAATATACAATTTTAACCACCTATACATGCAGTGAAATACGTGATTTATTTAATTGAATACCATGATAGTAATTAAGGGCAGCAAAAATGGAGAAAGATTGATACTCCTCCGTTTGAAAAAGTCCATTTTGGTTAAGATATAACTTTTTATTAGTTATTAAATACAACTTATTTAATGCACCATTAAATTTATAGTTTTATATTTTTATCCTTACTTTTTAATTTTGAGTATATATAATTATTATTAATAAGGATATTTTAAGAATTTGGTTTAAAAGTGGACTCTTATTTTGGGATAAAAAAAAGTTTTCAAAATGAACTCATTTTTGGAGCAGAGGAGTAATTAATTTTATGAAATGAAAGTCAGATTACACCAAAGGGTTAATTCAGGCATTAAGGAGAGATCGAGAGTGAGTTGGGGAATTTTTTTACCTTTATGGATTAATATATAAAACTATCATCTTGGATAAAATAAAAGAAACTTGATGACCATCATTTTATCAAATTTTTTGATAGTTTTCCTAAACTTTAAAGGAGGTGGATATAATTTACCTATTTATTTAGATTTATATAACCTAATAAATATTATATTTATAATCAGAACTCTCAAAACTACGATAAAATCATTTTATCAACTTACCTTTTGCACTCATTTATTTGAATAATGTTTATATTACTACTAACATTTTAAAGTCAAAATATTTAAAATTATGATAAATGTGAAAAAAAAGTTAAGTTATTTTGAATGTTATATTCTATATTCTTTTTAATTTATAGTCATAAGTAAAATTTTCTTAATATAAAAGTAAATTTTTAAGAATATATATATATATATATATATATATATATATATATATATAAGTGAAAAATATATATGCGTGTGAATTACAAAATTTTTGTAATTATATGAATTAAAAAAATCAAATCTCCAAATTTGATAACGTGACAAGATCTCTTCTGGTATACACCTATCAGTTGTGATATGCTAGTATATTATTGCAAGTTCTTGGCATTTAGAAAAGTGAGCATTTGGGGTTGAGAGGGGAGGGGGCGGGGAAGAGTTTTGTAAAGTTTGAAATTAAGATGATATGTCTAAATATATGGAATTGAAAATCATTGTTAAAATGGTAAAGTTACATAATAATATCATTTTTTATTTAATTTTTGAGAAAAATAAATAATTTTTTAAGAAATTAGAATTTTAGAAATTTAATTTTGGGGATTATAAATACCGGATAGAATAAATTTCTTTTCAGAAAAAGTAGTATTATTCATGTTTTACTATTTTATTTAGATTAATGAATTACAAATACATAAAAGAAGTTGGTTTCAATAATAAAGGTAAACATAAACATATATTTTCACTAATAAAGGTAACAACAATGATGTTAATAATTTAATAGCAAAATTGAAGCAAAAGAAAAAAAAAGAAAGAAGAATACACCCTCATTTAAGATGAAATCAAACCACAATTCAAAAATTTGTGGAGATAAATAAAAAAAAAGTACATAAATTTCAATTTTAATAAATTATGAATTTGAATATAAAAGAGTTCTCAAATTTAAAAAATTTTAAAATAAAAAAACTTAAAAATAACAATAATTAAAATAGAATATTATAAGAGTAATACTTTAAAAAAATAGCATATAAAAGTTCAAAAAGAAAAAGCAAACCAAATAATATTAAAAGTCAGAAATATGTTATTTAAACTAAAATTCTTAGAAAAGTCATAAGAATAACAACGTTTATGAGCTATTGAGTACTCTATATTGTTGCACTTCTATTTCATATTTTCAAATTTGAGTACTATTTCAAAAATGTAAAAAAAAACAATAACGAACACTACAAGCATATTACCTTCACATATGAACCAAACAAAGGAAACAAATTATTTTTTAAACTCAAATTGCCAGCAAACCAAGGGAGGCTAACCTGTTAAGAAATTATGGCCAAAATCAAGACTAGTGAGCATAGTCAAATTCCCAAGGGAAATTTACAAATATAACACCTTTGACCGTTGACTTTACAAAAATAACACCCTCCTTTTTTTGTTCTCTGTTATAGCACTTCCACAAAAAAAAAGACTACAACACCCCTCGGCAGACTTCACTCCATCTTCTTCTTCTTTGTTCTCAAAACCCATTTGATGGATTCAACAAAATTTGTTCTCACACCCCGTTGTTTGTCCACCTCATTGTTCGTACACCTTATTGGACTATCATCTCCAAGCAAAAAGGCCGCAATCGTAGAGAAGAAATCGCATAAATTTGCTGTTAGGTGAAATTTACAATAGTTGAGCTGGGTTTGTGAATTTAAAGAAGCGAATGGTCGAGCTCTAGGTCGAGTTTTAGGTCGAGCACAAGGTTAGGTCAATGTTGCTAGGTCAACTTTTAGGTCGAGCACTAAATTTAGTCGAGTTTTAGGTCGAATATGTCAAATTTAGGTCGAGCTCGACCTAATGCTTGACCAAATTTAGGTCGAATGAATTTTTATTTTTTTAAAAAAAAATTTTAATAAAAAAAATTCACTCGACCTAAATTTGGTCGGGCATTAGGTCGAGCTCGACCTAGTATTAGGTCGAGTGAATTTTTTTTTAATAAAAAAAATTTAAAAAAATAAAAATTAACTCAACCTAAATTTGGTCAAGCACAAGGTTAGGCCAATGTTGCAAGGTTAACTTAACCTTGTGCTCGACCTAATACTTGACCAAATTTAGGTTGAGTGAATTTTTATTTTTTTTTTAATTTTTTTTATTAAAAAAAATTCACTCGACCTAATACCAGGTCGAGCTCAACCTAATGCTCGACCAAATTTAGGTCGAATGAATTTTTTTTATTAAAAAAAATTTTAAAAAATAAAAATTCACTTGACCTAAATTTGGTCAAGCATTAGGTCGAGCTCGACCTAAATTTGACATATTCGACCTAAAACTCGACCAAATTTAGTGCTCGACCTAAAAGTTGACCTAGCAACATTGACCTAACCTTGTGCTCGACCTAAAACTCGACCTAGAGCTCGACCATTTGCTTCTTTAAATTCACAAACCCAGTTCAATCACGCAAATTTCAACTAACATCAAATTGATGCGATTTCTTCTCTACGATTGCGGCCTTTTTGCCTGGAAATGATAGTCCAATAAGGTGTACGAACAATGAGGTGTGCAAACAACGGGGTGTGAGAACAAATTTTGTTGAATCTATCAAATGGGTTTTGAGAACAAAGAAGAAGAAGATGAAGTGAAGTCTGCCGAGGGGTGTTGTAGTCTTTTTTTAAGTGGAAGTGCTATAACAAAGAACAACAAAAGGAGGATGTTATTTTTGTAAAGTCAACGGTCAAAGGTGTTATATTTGTAAATTTCCCAATTCCCAATTTCCTTCGGTATGGAACCTGAAATGCTGCTGCTTTCTATAGCCAAGTCCTTGAGGTTATGAAGATTGCCAATCTCCCACGGAATCACACCTTCCAATTTTACAGAAGAATTGTTAGTAATTTGAAAATCTTTTCCCACCTAAATATTTAACAAAGACCATGTACTACCATGACACAAAGGACAAAAGTGTTTTTTTTTTCCGTTCTTGTTAGGGTGGAATGATTCTTTAAATATATACTCCTAATTCCATTACAAGTCCAAGAATTGTAACTAAATGACCATAGTATTAATAATGATTTCATGCTACATTTGCTAGCAAGTAGCAACAAGAAAATGATTTTCGAACTTGCCATTGTTTAAGCAAATTAACCATCATCCAAAAGATTAAAGGTTAGAATCTGAGGCTATACCTTGTAAATTGTTCCCTCCAAGGAATAATACCTCCAGCATCTCCAAGTTGCGATATTCTTTTGGAATGAATCCACTAAAATTGTTATATGACAATGACAGTTTCCGAAGCTGTGAACAATGGGATAAACTTGATGGGATTTGGCCAGTTAACTGATTGAAAGAAAGATAAATCCTTTTGAGACTTGGAAGATTGTGACAAATATCAAGTGGAAGACTTCCTGTCAAGTTATTGTATGAAAAAGCAACATTCTCCAATGTTGAGATGTTGAAGATGGCGGAAGGTATGGAACCAAGAAGTTGATTATTTCAAAGATTCAGGAATCTCAAGCTATGGAGATTCCCAATCTCTTCAGGAATCTCTCCTGTGAGGAAATTACCTTCAAAATTCAGGAATTCTAATTTCGACAGGTTAGAGATGGAAGAAGGAATAGGACCACTAAATTCCTTTTGAGATAAATCCAAGGGGGCGCTTGGTATAAATGGTGGGTTTAGAAATTGAATGGATTTGATAAAATGAAATGTTTGGAATAGAATGGAATGATAATAATTATGTTGTTTGGTATTATTTTGTAATAGAATGGAATAGATTTTATATTAAAATTAAAATTTAATATTAATATTAATAAATTTATTAATAAATTTTATATTAAAATTATAATAAGAATATTATTATTTTACATTATATGATATTTTGAAAATTATATCTTGTTCAAAAAATAGTTAAAGTGCATGTCAATTTGTAGAGAAAAAATTTTCTACAAATTAGTGAATTTTTATTTTTTAAAAAAAAAAGAGGAAAAATGGGGGTTGCAAACCATTGGGGGGCTTGCAACCCCCTAGACATGTGGTGCGTGCCCGTTGACAGGTGCTGGGCGCGCCTATCAGCGCGGCAAATTTTTTTTCTTTTTTAGTTTAGGCCAAAATGACATCTTTTGCAATGCACAAGTTTGTCTTTTGTGTCTTTCTTCATATAGGTTGTGAATGTTGAATGATTAGTATGATTGCTTTTGTTACATTTTCGACGTCAACGATGTTTGTATTAAAAGGATAAATAATGTCACAATCAATATATTGATGTTATTAGTGATAAAATATTGAAATATACAATGTTATAGCTTCGGTTAAAATTGTCACTAATAACACTATTTAGTGACAAATTTTTTTTGTCACTAATTTCATTTGCGAACGAATTTTTAGTGACGAGATTTTTCCGTCACTAATGCAAAAGGACGTCAAAATTTTCCGTCACAAAATTGCATTCGCCAACAAACTTTCTGTGACAAACTTAAAGTCATCACTAACCATTTAGTGACAATAAAATTTTTGTGACAAACATAAAGTCGTCACTAACCATTTGGTGACGACAAAACATATCGTCACTAGTTTGTCATAGAAAGAGTTGACCAAGGTTCTTTTTAGTGACGACTTTTTTTTTTCGTCACTAAACCGTCACAACTGCCCAACTAACCGAAATAGTTTCAGTGACGAAAATTTTTCGTCACTAAATTTCGTCACTAAACGTGCTCAATTAGTGACGATTCTTAACTTTTAGTGACGACTTTTTTCCCCTTTTGTGACGACTTTTTTCCGTCACTAATTTTCGTCACATCTTCAAGTCGTCACTAACGCCACTCATTTAGTGACGACTTTTTTGTTTTGGTCACTAAAACCCTTTAGTGACGACCTAGTGCCGAACCATTTTTTCGTCACTAACTGGTTTTTGTGACGAAAAAGCGACTTTTAGTGACGATATTCCAGTCGTCACTAAAGCCCATTTTTCTTGTAGTGCTAATAGGTTGGCAAAGTCAAGAGTGCCCAGATTACAGAACTTGTTGGAAATCATTGAATAGTAAGTGTATGTCTCCTCTACATCCTACTTCCTGCTCTTTTTGGTGAGTTCAGTAGGTTATAGTAATCTGATGAGTATGATTGCTATTATGTTCTTTTTTATTATTGATTTCTCTCTTGTAACATTTGTTCTCAATATCTAATAATAAACTTTGCCTTCTTGGCTTGTCAAATAAAAAAAAAAACCATTTCAATATTTTTATAAATATGTGTTTTCGTTCATTTAAATTGTTAATCAACTTTATTCAACAGAATTTTTGTCCCAAATTCTACGGAATTTGTTCCTTTTCAAACATTGTTTGTCTTCCTTTTATATGTCCCGTGTTACCAGTCAACACATGAGTTTTGCTTAACAATCAACCATTTCGATATCTTAACAATCAAATATTGAATAAGTTACAGCAAAAGCAAATTGATTATAGTTTAATTCATCCGTTGCGTGCATTCGCTATAATTTAACGTAAGAGGAGATGCCCAAAATGTATTGATTGGGTGTTTTCTCACGGGAATAAGAGTTAGAAATTTCATTACATTAACATAGATGTAGCCAATACATTGCGAAAGACTATAAAGGTTACTCATCATTTTCCTTTTTAGAAAGGGAAACATGCAATGGTAATCACACTAAATTGGTTGATGACCGGTGAAAATTAAATTATTATTTCACGAGCAGGAATATAACTAATGTGTGAGACAATAGCCACTTCCAATCCCGCTTTTTTTTTAATTGAAGAAATTTTGAATCATTTTCTCGATTAATGCACGGGAAACACCCGTATTCCAATTTCTTTTATCCCTAGTTTGAATTGAACACTTTAAGAATATTACTTGAGTGTATCATTACTCGTGAAATTTTATTGTGAGAATAAAAGCGAGGTTAAGGAGTAAATGTGTAGAATTTGTACTACTTCCTGTCTCATCCTGCAACTGGAGAAGAGAATCCATACCCACTGGAGAATGAAAAAATAGCCAATGGATTTGCCGCAAAGCAGTAAATTTCTTTAACTTTTTATATTTTCCTCTTGTAGATGAATTGATTTTTCCGGTTTGTTAGTTATGGGAATTGGGATCGTCAAAATAAAAAATAGGTTTTTTTTTCTAACACTTCAAAATTGAATTTCTTTAATTTGTTTTCCATTTCCTTCTTGTCTAGATGAATTAATTCTTTTTTTACATATATTTATTTCTATTTTTGAAATTTAGCCCTTTCTTAACTATTTTAGATAGGATGATTTGCCCTTGTTGTGCTTTATTTTTTGATGAGTGAATGGCAAAAATAACTAATATACTTTTCAAAAGTTCAATTTTAGTTATTATACTTTTTTTTTCCTCAAAAATAGAAATTTAATATGAAAAATGAACTAAATTGGTCATTCGTTGTAAAAACCTCGTTAAACATTTACGGAGTAGATATCATGCGCTAATCATGTGAGAAAATAAAAAATTTTAATAAAAAAAATATATAGCCCGTTTTTTTTTTCCTGTTTCTTTATTCTCTTTTCTCCCATTTTTTGCCTTCATTCTCATAATACACTTTTTCCTCAAGACTAAACCCAAATTAAATAATGGCAACCAAGCACATGAAAGTGCGAAATTGTGAGTAACCCATTCTTATTTTATTTATCTGGATTTTCGTCGAGGGGATTAAAAGGAGGTAACACAACAAACTCATTAATCCAGTTATCCAAATATATCCTAATATTAATTCAAAATTTTCAAATCAATAATATATGTCTCTAAATAGGGCTATTCCATTCTTAAAATCCATCCCCATAAATCTGCAATGTGCGGATCATGGGTTGACTCAAGTAGGGAAAATGTTCTACCATATTCATCTTTCAAATTTCTCTTCAAGAAAGTATGCCAACCACAGCAAAAGATGCTACTCAACTTGTGCATAGTTTCCAACCTATGGGAGACTATTTGAAGAGAGGACATCAACATGCATTTATCAGCATAATAAATATGTAGGAAGTGGGGAAGAAGAGTAATGCTTTTAAAAGCAGAGATGCTTTGCCAACATATAATGACCCCATTTTTGACAAAGGAGAAACGTTGGATAGTATAGACGTGTAGATGAACATAAGGCGACTCTAAAATTAAAGGACATTTTGAGCCACATGAATTAGGAGCTGTTTCAATTGGAAGGCAATGTAGCTAGCGAAGATTGAATTCAAAATCGAAGATGAAGCATTTAATTTGATGCCATTACTTGATTGGTTGTCTTCCTTCGATACACAATTTGGGCATTGCATGGCACTTTTAAGTTGAATTCGCTGGCAATGCATGCCGCGGCCATCGTGAGTGCAATGAACAATACTTCTTACTTCTCTCCTTTTCTTTTCTTTTTTCCTTTTTAAAATTTTCTTCTCAAACAAGTTAAAATTTCTTTCATTCACTATCTATATATATATATATTCAGCACACTTGCACTGAAAATAAATTGTGTATATGCATCCACGCACACATGCTTTACACACGTTATACATTTGAATTTTTTTGAAAATGTAGGATTTAGAAAATAGTGAAAGTTATTCAGTGGTTAAATTGAAATTGTGTGTGTACATATATAAGGACAGTATAAAAATATATATATTATCAATTTGCGTATAACATACGCGTGGAATATATCTTGCAATTCTTACCCCTAAATTTTACACGTATTAAATAACAAATTTATATTTTTATGTCAAAATTACACTAATATTATGGCATTCTATACTTGAATATATTTGATTTTTATATTAGGAAAAAAAACCATCAATGAAGATGCCGACATTGTCTAATAATTAAAGATTTTTGTTTGTCCTTCTAAACTATGGTTTTAAATTTCGTGAATTCATTTTTCTTTTATATTTTTTTCCTCTTAAAAGAATAAAAACATGATTGTGTCATTTTTGATTAATCAAAACTTAAGTTCCATTTTAAAATTAAAAAAAAAAAAGAGCAACTTGTCATCAATGGATCTTTTCTCTCGAGTTTAATCGATCTTTTAGTTGTTATTGTGATTGTTAAATTTTAACAATAATTGATATTTAGAGTAGAAATATTTCCCTAATGTTTTGAAGAAGCTTCTTGATTAATTATTAATGGAATTCAAAATCCAATTTTTTCTGCATTGATCAAGGGTACATTCATTTCAATGAGAGCAAGCTTTATTGGTGGAAGCGTAATTCGAAATCTCTCAAACAGTAAATATGTACATCATTGTGCAGATGAGAGTACACATATACGTCTTCCAAAATAGTGGTCTCAAGGACAAGAGTTCCAATACTAAATACCTAATACCATCCAACTTAATCAGCTAACTTTGGTTTTTGTTAACATCATAAATTTAGGCCAGATTCATTGTTATTCATTTTTTTTTTCCCTTCTTAGCCGTTTGTGTGGATTAAGTATTGATTGATTTTAGTTTTCCTTATTAAAGATTTACGTAGTTGTATCTAAAACACATTGGTAGACATACTATGTGCTATAAATATTTGTGATATTTTCATTGCATATATATACAAGAAATTTTCCCAACTGTTTGTACTACAATTGGTTACTCCTTTCAAGAACATATGAAAGAAGTGGAGAATTTTTCCATTGCCATCACCGGTTAAAAGGGAGACTAAATGCTTCGTGTTTGTTTGGCCTGAGCATGTATATATACAAGCAAGGCTTAAATTTGAGGGGGAGGAAGCAACCATTTAGAAGCCTGAATGTATCCAAGAGTCAAAAATGGTTGGGCTTCTGCTTCAGTAAGCTTCTTGGTGAAAGCAACCCGAGCATCTGACTTTGATCCCGCTCCTGTACAACCGTATTCTCCGAAGTAGACCGAGCTGCAATTAAATCACAACCATGCATGCATTAATTAAACAATTATTCTCAAGAAAACGATGTTTATTAATCATTAGATGATTAATTGTCAAATTTAATTACGATCAAAATCAAGTATCGCTGCCACTTACTTTTGAAGCTGGGCATTCTGGTTATCGGACCATCCTTCGGGTCGAACGGCGTCACTCATGTCGGTGTAGGAAAACACGACTTTGGCATAAGGCATCCACGCTCTGCCTAAGTAAGCAATGGCACCGGTACCGGTAACAGTTCCGTGGATGAATGAATATCCCGTGTCTTCTTCACCGTTGTGCCTTGCCTGTGCAGTGATAAAGGCGATCGGATCCCTGAGATAACGTGGGTCTCAACGTTCTGCATGTAGTGCCATCAAATATTTTAAAATTTTCACCATAATCAGTCTTCTCATTCATGAAGAAAAATGAAAAGAATCAAGATTAAAATGCAAAAATTGATCTTCGAAATATATAGTTAATTGTTCTTGCCATGTAGATGGATTTCCATTGCCGAAAATGAAATCCACAGTGCCTTCAATGTAGCAATCTTTGAAAAAATGCAATCCTTTGTCATCACAAACGGTGTCTTGAAACCCAAGAAACTTGCAGTTATAAAGGCAGCTTTATCACCACCGATTCTTAAAGCCTCTGCCTGGCCTCCCTTTGGTTCAAGGTTGGCCTCAGGGCTGAGTTCTATTTCAAGAAAAACTGTTAATCTCAACAAAAATAAAGAAAACAAAGATTAAACAAGGGGATGATTACGAGTAGATTATATAATCACACAAATGCTAAGCTACGTACCGAAAAAATGACATTGACTCCAATAAAGTAATCAGATTCAACGATCACGGAGGCACTATCTACGGTGCCAAACTGGGCTGCTGTGCCATCAGAAACTATAGTGGGCATGTTCTTTGGATCTCCGTACAAAGTTACAAATGGTTTGGTCGGTGGAATCCTCACTTTCTCTTTATAGGTTCCGGGTCCAAGTGAAATAATGACACGGTTTTTATTCCCTTCCGGGATGCTGGCGACGGCATCACCAAGAGTCTTGAAATCACCACTTCCATCGGCCATAACCTTAATGGTTTTGGAACTGCTTTCAGCAGCCTCCAGGGCGGGGTCCAAAGTCCCTGTCCGGGATGTCAATGGCTGAACATTCTGATCAAACCAACTGTTCAATTGGGATTTTCAGCGGGCACTGCTACGTTATCATCACCAAGAACTATGAATGGCATTACGAGAAGGCTAGATAAAATGATAACTTCCAAGAAAATATTGCTGGCCATTTTCTTGAAGTGTTTGTGATTTGCTCTGGGCTACGGATGGATCTTGTTATTAGGCAAAATGGCTATGTTTATACTTGTAGGAAGAAAGTGGGAAAAAAAAAAAGAAGGAATTGTGTGTAATTGGAAAATAGAGGAGGAGATTAACAATCGGAAAAAGGGAACGCATCCCACTAAATTATGCCTGTAAAAATTTGTGGTATGTGACTTCAGTTTTGAGAACCATACACTGCCCTTCCGGCTCCTAGGCAGAAAGCCATTCTCTATATCCAACCTTCCTACAGTTGGGTAAACCAATTATACTCCACAAACAATAAAGAAAAAAAAATCACTGAGCAGGAGATTAATATACTAACAATAAATCACTTGGGAAAGTTTGAGTTTGTTGAAGTAGCTGTCAAAATTTTAGTTCAATTTTCAGTTTAAACATGATTAGAAGTGTTTATAAGCTTAAAATAAGCAGTGCCCATTTCTTGCACTGAAAATGCACCAAGAAAGGCATTTCAACAAAGTATTCAATAAGCAAAGAAAAATAATACTTCATAACTAAAGCAATTCATACCATGGTAATTAAATAAAACCGAGTGTGACAGTTTTGTACATTAATTTTCTTCTAAAAAATTATACGATCTTGTTTAGCAGAAGCTTCTTGATTAATTATTTATGGAATTCAAAATCCTAACTTTTATGTAATTTACAGGTTTAGGAATTTTTCTTGTTTGGTTAGGTAGGGTTTAATTAATAGTTTTGATTCTTTTCAAATTAGTATTGGGAGGTGGTCTTTTGCATTTTTAGTCTTAGAATTAATTTTTAATGTTTTATGTCAATTCAATTTTGTTAGTCACCCCTTTGGTTCTAATTTCTAGTTTAGACTTCCCCCACCGCAAAGCCAACCTCCGTACATTTGGGACATTGACGCAGCCAATTGGTGCCGCATCGTCCTAAGTTAATTGAACCATATTTCTTTCTTCATCTTTCTTCTCTCTCTGTCTTCTTTCATTATCAAACCAAACTAACGTTATTCAACATTCAAGTCTGTTGTGTTTATGGATACTGTCCTAAATTAAAAAATTAAAAAGAACTAGAACACATAATAAGTGGCAAAGACCCATGACTCACAAACTTAAAGTTTTGGGTTCAGATGGACTCCTACTACTTAGTGGACAGCTCTAGTTGGGCTTCCCATTGTAAAACCTCCACAACAAGTGGTATTAGAGCCGGAATGTTGGTCCATTTGGGAAAACAAGTGGTTCTTCTTCTGGTTGGACCGGGCCTTAGTGGGGGACTCGTGGACAAGTAAGTTTGGTCCTTTACTATTTGTACGGGCACTAAATGAGTCCATGGTGAAGAAATGTGTTTGTGGAGTAGGGATTAGGCTTGTGAGAGAGTGGGTTTTAATGTGGCAGTATATCCATGAATGAGGAGGTTTGTTGTGTTCACGAATACTGTCCCACATTAGAAAATTAAGAATAACTACAAACACCTAATAAGTGGCCAGGACCCATGACTCACTAGCTTAAACTTTTGGGTTTAAGTGGGTTACTACTGCTTATTGGACAGCTCTAGTTGGACTCCCCATTGTAAAACCTCCCCAACAAAGTCTAATTTATATTCTTTTTATAAGAAATTTATAAATTTTAAAAAATATGGATGAAATATTCTTTTTTCTTATTATCATTTTTAATTTCAAGTATAAAATATATATATATTTTAAAATTGAAGTTATATTTTCTTCATAACTTTTAAATTTAAATTATTTTTTCATGAATGCAAATAAAATTGCAACTAAAATCAAAACTTGAACTAAAACTGTGAACTAATGATTGTAAAATTGAATGGAAATCGGCCTCTTTATAATTTAGTTTCAATTATTTGTGTTCCAAACTGAGACCAAATTATAACCAGTAATCCTGAAATCATAATCAACAATTTTGGGACCATGATCACCTCGAAATATAACTCGCTTCCACTCTGCCTTTGTAAATCCCATGGACTAATTGCACTTTTTTTTGGTTCATTTTGGGAATGGATTGAAAGTTTTTGGAAAGGGAATATGGTAATTGGTTGATTGTGTTGAGATTTTATTTGATTACAAATTATTTGATAGGATATCTTTTAATTATGGTTGATACTATGTAATTAGAATATGTATTAATTGTATATTTGATTGGATTTCATATTGATCTAATAGGTATCAATCAATTAGTGATTGATTATAATTGATTAATTTTTTGCCTTGTATAACTTATGTATTTAGACTATAAATAGGCATCTAGTTGTACAGACTAAAAGTGTGAATGAAAAAAATATCAATTATCTCCCACTCCTCTTTTTTTAGAGATTGTGACTCGACAGGGGTATGTGTTTTTTTGTGATAATGACCGTTTACAATTGGCCATTTTTTTCTTTTGGGAATATGGTGTCTGTAATTCCTAGAGTGGATAAGGGGATTATATCGTGCGTAATTCCAAAGAATGATTGAAAATAGCTTGACTTAAAATTGAAAAAAGAAAAAAAAAAGATGACAGGGGATCCGATATAATCTAATAATTAAGAATTATATTTCTAGTTATAAACCAATAATTTATTTTTCATGGATATCATGTTTTCCTACATGTTTCCTTCTTCCCATACCTTAAGGGAAAAAAAATGAGATCATTAACCATTATAGTCTTTCTGAGTGTATTTTCAATGAATTCATTCAGTGAATTGTTCTAGCAAACGATCTGGTAATGATTAAAGACATAATTATAGACTTTTGATTTTAAAGTGTAAATAAATTTTTTTTTTCTATTTACCATATCGGTTCTTGAAACTTATTCAATATATAAATTCATTGAATGTATCGCTTACTTTATGAAATTTTATTTACACAATAGAACTGAGCTTAAAAAGTAAATATCATTGTAGTCTTCATAACAATTTGTAACTCAAGATCTCCACATAAAAAGAGCTAGCAAACTTCTTGGGCATTGCATCGCTCCTTCAATATCTTAACAATCTCATAATCAAGAAATAATCAAATACATGCATGCATGCAATTCTTTGCTAGAAGTTAACACATGAGTTTTAATTGCTTACCAATCAACCATTTCGATATTTTATAAATACGCATTTTCGTTCATTTAAATTGTTAATCAACTTTATTCAACAGAATTGTTTCCAAATTCTACGGAATTTGTTCCTTTTCAAACATTGTTTGCCTTCCTTTTATCTCTCCCGTGTTACCATTTAACACATGAGTTTTGCTTACAAATCAATGGTTATTCATCAATGATTACCTTTTATCTCTCCCGTGTTACCATGTAGCCTATACATTGAGAAAGACTATAATGGTTATTCATCATTTTCCTTTTTAAGAAAGGGAAACATGCAATGGTAATCACACTAAATTGGTTGATGACTATTGAAAATTAAATTATTATTTCATGAGGAGGAATATAAACTAATGTGTGAGACAATACCCGCTTCCAATCCCTCCTGTCTTTTTTTTTTAGTTGAAGAAATTTTGAATCATTTTCTCGATTAATGCACAGGAAGCACCCGCATGCCAATTTCTTTATCCCTAGTTTTGCATCGAACACTTTAAGAGTAGCATTTCGGGAGTATATCATTACTCTGTGAAATTTTATTCTGAGAATAAAAATGAGCTTAAGGAGTAAATATGTAGAATTTGTACTACTTCTGTATCATCCTCAAGAATCGAGAAGAGAATCCATACCCACTAGAGAATGAAAAGTTGCCCAATCGATTTGACCCAAAGCAGCAGAGTTCTTTAACTTTTTATAATTTCCTCCTTTTGTAGGTGAATTGATTTTTCTGGTTTGTTAGTTATGGGAATTGGGATCTTCAAAATAAAAATAGGTTTCTTTTTTTACCACATTAAATTGAATTTCTTTAATTTGTTTTCCGTTTCCTTCTTGTCTAGATGAATTAATTCTTTTTTTACATATATTTATTTCTATTTTTCAAGTTTAGCTATTTCTTTACTATTTTAGATGGGATGATTTTGTTGGATTATGCCTTGTTTCCAAATTAGAATGGGATTAGATAATTTTATCTAATATTCTAATTTGGTGTTTTTAATAATTCAATTAGGATTTGAAACCTTTATAGAATCCTACTGTGTTTTGTAACACTGATCTAAATGAGATTTGGAGAAGGTCTATACAAGATTAGTGAGAGGTGGGTGCTTCTATGGGTTTGGGAAATCCTTGTAAGCTGCGTATTTGTTATTAATATCATTATCATCTTTGTCATGGACGTAGGCTTGAATTGTCAAGCAAAACCACGTTAACTTGTGTGTCTCGATTTATTCTTTGTTCTTACTTTTCTATTCTTTGAACAATCTTGTGAATAATCACAACAAATTGGTATAAGAGCTTGGGTTAGTTCAAGATGGCTACCGTCAAATATGACATTGAAAAGTTTGATGGGAAGAATGATTTCGGACTTTGGAAGATGAAGATGTATGCTTATTTATGTAAAGAAGGTCTCTAGAGGGCATTAAAGGGTAAAGAACATTTACCTCAAACAATGACAGACCATGAGAAGGATGAATTCTTAAAGAAGGCGTATGGCTCAATTGTTTTGTCATTGGCAGATAATGTCTTGAGAGAGGTTGCTGGAGAAACAACAGTTGCAGGACTTTGGTTAAAGCTTGAGAATATCTCTACATGACAAAGTCTCTCACAAATCGGTTGTATTTGAAACAACAGTTATACAACCTGAAGATGAAAGAAGGTACACTCATTGATACACATATAGATGTGTTCAATAAAGTTATTTTGGACTTGAATAATATCGATGTGAAAATAGAAGATGAGGATTAAGCCCCTATTCTTTTGTGTTCTTTACCAAAATCCTATAATCATTTGGTTATCACTTTGTTTTATGGGCATGACTCAATTTCCATGGAGGATGTAAATTCATTGTTGAACTCTAACGAGTTGCGGAAGTCAATTACCGAACAAGGTGAAACAATTAGTGCGGAAGGATTGGTTATTCTAGATAGAGAGAATGAAAAAGGAAGACTACATTTGTTTGTTGAATAAATCAGTATATGGCTTAAAACAATCACCTAGACAATGGTACAAGTGATTTGACACTTTCATGATTGGGAATGGATTTTCTAGAAGTAATTATGATAGTTGTGTTTATCATATGAAACTCCCTAGTGGTTCTTTATTGTATTTGTTGTTGTACGTTGATGATATGTTGATTGCCTCCAAAGACATATCGGAAATCAACACTTTAAAATCTCAATTAAGAGGTGAGTTTGAAATGAAAGATTTGGGTGCAGCGAAGAAGAATTTGGGAATGGAAATCACAAGAGATCAACATGCAGGGAAGTTATACCTAACGCAGAAGAGTTATATCGAGAAAGTTCTTCAGCGGTTTGGAATGCAAAACTCCAAGGCTGTTGGTACACCTCTTGCTGGATACTTTAAACTTTCAACAAGTATGTTACCTAGAATTGAGAAGGAAGTGGAGCGTATGTCTCATGTTCCATACACTTGTGCAGTTGGTAGTCTCATGTATGCCATGATATGCACTAGACCAGATCTTTCATATGCAATAAGTGTTGTGAGTAGATTCATGCATTGTCCTGGAAAAAATCACTAGGAAGCTGTGAAATGGATCTTAAGGTATCTCAAAGGAACTGCAGACATTGGCTTAGTATATGAACGAGATCGTAAACTTGGCGAAACTTGTTGATTCAGATTATGTGGTTATGTGGATTCAGATTATGCAAGAAACTTGGACAAAAGAAGATCTCTAACAAGTTATATTTTCACACTTTGTAGTTGTACTATCAGTTGGAAGGCTACGTTATAATCAACTGTTGCTTTGTCTACAACTGAGGCAGAATACATGGCTTTGGCGTGCGTGAAATAAGCTATTTGGTTGAATGGTTTGGTTGGAGAATTGAGTATGGAGTTAAAGCAAAATACTATCTACTGTGATAGTCAAAGTGCCATACACTTGAAGAAGAACCAAATGTACCATGAGAGGACCAAGCACATTGATGTTAGATATCATTTTGTTCGAGAAATTTTGTCTCAAGCGTTAATCTCTGCAAAGAAGATTGGGACCGCAGATAATCCGGCAGATATGATGACTAAGTCTGTTACATCGGTAAAATTCAAGCATTGCTTGGATTTGGTCAAGGTGTGCAGTTTGAGATAGGAATGCTTCAGGCGTGCAAAGACGTCATGATGGAAAACAAGTCAAGGTGGAGATTTGTTGGATTAGGCCTTGCTTCCAAATTGAAATGGGATTAGATAATTTTATCTAATATTCTAATTTGGTGTTTTTCATAATTCAATTAGGATTTGGAACCTTTATAGAATCCTACTGTGTTTTGTAACACTGACCTAAATAAGATTTTTGGATTTGGTCTCCCTCAAATTTGGATTGGCTCTTTACCTGGTGCCTATAAATATAGATGTAGTAGGGGTCTTTTCTCATAGAAATAGAGAGTAGAGATTTTAGAGAAAGCTTTAAGAGCTTTAGAGAAAGATTTCTACGGTGAGAAAGTGTATACAAGATTAGTGAGAGGTGGGTGTTTCTAAGGGTTTGGAAAATCCTTGTAATCTCCGTATTTGTTATTAATATCATCATAGTCTTTGTCACGGGCGTAGGCTTGAATTGTCAAGTCAAACCACGTTAACTTGTGTTCTTGATTTATTCTTTGTTCTCACTTTTCTATTCTTTGAACAATCTTAGAAATAATCACAACAGATTTGCACTTCTTGTACTTTATTTTTTGATGAGTGAATGGCAAAACTAATTACTATACTTTTCAAAAGTTCGATTTTAGTTATTATACTTTTTTCCCTCAAAAATAGTAATTGAATATGAAAAATGAACTAAATTGGTCATTCGGTGTAAAATCTCATTAAACTTTATGGAGTAGATATCATGTGCTAATCACGTGAGAAAATAAAAAATTTTAATAACAAAATATATAACCCTTTTTTTTTCCTTTTTCTTTATTCTCTTTTCTCCCATTTTTTGCCTTCATTCTCATAATACAATTTTTCTTCAAAACTAAACCCAAATTAAATAATGGCAACCAAGCACATGAAATTGTGAGTAACCCATTCTTATTTTATTTATTTGGATTTTCATCGAGGGGATTAAAAGGAGGTAACACAACGAACTCATTAATCTAATTATCCAAATAGAACTTAATATTAATTCAAAATTTTCAAATCAATAATATATGTCTCTATATAGGGCTATTCCATTCTTAAAATCCATCCCAATAAATCTGCAATGTGCGGAGCATGGGTTGGCTCAAGTAGGGAAAATGTTCTACCATATTCATCTTTCAAATTTCTTCAACAAAGTATGCCAACCACAGCAAAAGATGCTACTCAACTTGTGCATAGTTTCCAACCTATGGGACAGGGGCGAACGTAGAAAGTTTATAGAGCAAGGTCACACTAATAAATAATAAATTAATAAACATAAATTTAATTTATAAAAATAAATAAAATTCAATACTTTTAATATTGTTAATAGAAGCAATACTAAACATTACATCACATAAAACACAAATACATAGATATTAAACAAATAAAAAGTATATGTTTATGATTTTGGTCTATAAAATTTCTACAGTAAATTTTACAAAAAAAATTAAAGTAGATGAGAGTGAATAAATAAATCCAAATAAAATAAAATTTCAAATGAGTAAATGAAAGAATAGTCATTAAAGTCTTAAAAGACAATGCAGGTTAGACCCAAAAAAACAATAATTATATTTCTTTTTCTCTAAAAAACAATAATTATATTTAATTAAAAAGAAAAAATATATACAATATTGCCCATTCACAATAAAATCTTAGTTTTCTGGATGAGATTAAGTGTGAATTCCTCGAAGGATAAAAATTCCATACACTACTCGCTATTTGGACCTCAGATATTGCTACCCATACAAATCTTCAAATATTTAGCAGATCCTAAATACTTGTTAGCATTTAAGTCTAACAAGTAAGTTAAAAGTTCAACAATTTTTCTGCAGCAGTCTAATCCAAAAAGGCCCCACTTGTAACACTTGTCAACACATTGTTTCTCAGTACAAGCACCAAATTTCACAAACCATCAGATAAGCTTTGAAATAGAATCATTCTGGACAACTACTCCACCTTATGTGGGCCAATCCCTCTACAACAGTACGTCATCTTCTTCTACGGAACTTCGTCTTCTGATCTTCTTCAGATCAGCGGGAAAAGGAGAAAGGAACTACAGGAGAATGAGAGTCGGCACCGGATGAGGGGTCACTTACCTACGTGGATCCGTCTCTACAGGAAAATGAAATCCACAGTGCCTTCAATGTAGCAATCTTTGAAAAAATGCAATCCTTTGTTATCACAAACGGTGTCTTGAAACCCAAGAAACTTGCAGTTATAAAAGGCAGCTTTATCACCACCGATTCTTAAAGCCTCTGCCTGGCCTCCCTTTTGGTTCAAGGTTGGCCTCGGGGCTGAGTTCTATTTCAAGAAAAAGACTGTTAATCTCAACAAAAATAAAGAAAACAAAGATTAAACAAGGGGATGATTACGAGTAGATTATATAATCACACAAATGCTAAGCTACGTACCGAAAAAATGACATTGACTCCAATGAAGTAATCAGATTCAACGATCACCGAGGCACTATCTACGGTGCCAAACTGGGCTGCTGTGCCATCAGAAACTATAGTGGGCATGTTCTTTGGATCTCCGTACAAAGTTACAAATGGTTTGGTCGGTGGAATCCTCACTTTCTCTTTATAGGTTCCGGGTCCAAGTGAAATAATGACACGGTTTTTATTCCCTTCCGGGATGCTGGCGACGGCATCACCCAGAGTCTTGAAATCACCACTTCCATCGGCCATAACCTTAATGGTTTTGGAACTGCTTCAGCAGCCTCCAGGGCGGGGTCCAAAGTCCCTGTCCGGGATTTCAATGGCTGAACATTCTGATCAAACCAACTGTTCAATTGGGATTTTTCAGCGGGCACTGCTACGTTATCATCACCAAGAACTATGAATGGCATTAGGAGAAGGCAAGATAAAATGATAACTTCCAAGAAAATATTGCTGGCCATTTTCTTGAAGTGTTTGTGATTTGCTCTGGGCTACGGATGGATCTTGTTATTATGCAAAATGGCTATACTTATACTTGTAGGAAGACAGTGGAAAAAAAAGAATGAAGGAATTGTGTGTAATTGGAAAATAGAGGAGGAGATTAACATTCGGAAAAAGGGAATGCATCCCACTAAATTATGCCCGTAAAATTTTGTGGTTTGTGACTTCAGTTTTGAGAACCATACGCTGCCCTTCCGGCTCCATTGAGAACCATACGCTGCCATTGAAAAGAATGATACTGGGGAGCTCACAAATCTTCCAAGTGCCAAGAAACACATTGGTGTAAAGTCGGTTTACAAGACAAAGTACAAACCCGATGGAGGAGTAGATAGATTGAAAGCGCGGTTGGTTGCTAAAGGTTATAAACAAAAATTTGGCATCGACTATTTTGAGGTATTTGCACTTCTTGCTCGGCTTGATACTGTTCGCTTGATTATTTCCTTAGTTGCCCAAAATAGTTGGAAAATACATCAGATGGATGTAAAGTTTGCATTTTTGAATGGCATTTTTTATGCAAAATTTGTGAAGAAAAGTCAAGAAAATAAGGTGTACCATTTGAAAAAAGTCCTTTATGGCTTGAAGCAAGCTTCAAGAGCGTGGTACACCCATATTGATTCTTTCTTTGTTGACAGTGGTTTTCAACGTTGTCCTTTTGATCATGCTTCATATGTGAAGTCATCTACTCATGGTATGGTTGTCATCGTATGCTTATATGTGGATGATTTGATATTTACAGGGAATAATCCCAAGATGATTGCAGAATTCAAAAAGACTATAATTCAACTGTCCAAGATCACAGACATAAGTCTTATGTCATACTTTCTTGTAATTGAGGTTTCGCAGACTGATCAAGGGATTTTTATTTGCCAAAAGAAATATGCTGGAGATATTTTAAAAAAGTTCAAGATGGACGGTTCAAAATCAATCTTGACTCTAGTTGAAGAACAGTTGTGTTTCACCAAAGATGGGACTGACACTTGTGTGGACCTTACTTATTTTAAAAGTTTGGTAGGGATTTTGAGATACTTGACAGCTATAAGACTTATATCAATTTCAGTGTTAGCTTGATTAGTAGATTTATGAAGAATCCACGTGAGTTTCACTTGTAGGCAGCCAAGAGAATTTTGAGGTACATTAAAGGTACTTAAGGTGATCCTGTTGATCTTTTTTGATTTTTTGATAGTGATTGGACTAGTGACACTGTGGAGAGAAAGAGTACTTCTGGTTATGCTTTCTTTATTGGTTCTGATATATTTTTGTGGAGTTCAAAGAAGCAACTAGTTATTGCATTGTCTATAGCGGAAGCAGAATACATTACAGCGGCTAACAGTGCTACTCAAGCATTGTGGCTTAGAAAAATGCTAGATTTTCTTAAGCATAAGCAAGATGGATCAAGCAATTACTATTCTGTGTGATAGTACGTCGGGAATAAAGATGATAAACAATCAAGTGTTTCATGGTCGAAACAAGTATATCGACATCAAAATTCACTTTATTTGTGATTTGGTTCAACGAAAGAAAATTGTGATCAATCATTGCAAGACCGAAGATCAAATGGCTGATAGTTTCACAAAAGCATTGAATATGGATTTATTTATGAAACCAAAGAAATGCTAGGCATGATAAGTTATAAAAACTTAGTTTAAGGGAGGCAATGGGGTAGAATTAAACTAAGTTTCCTATTGAGTTTGTGATTTTGTAATTTGGTAATTCTATTGGGTTTATAATTGTTAATCCTATTGAGTTTTAGATTTAGTAGTTACCAAATCTAATAGATTTATAGTTTTGTTGAATCCTATAAATATGATATATTATTCAGAGTTTTATTGTATAGAAAAATAGAGAAAAAATAAAAAGCCTCCGTCCGTTCAAAACAGCCGCAAGGCTTGTTCCAAAATTTTGTTTTGTATCAAAATTTTGACTGCCCAAATTCCTTGCTTTCACCTGGAAAATTGACTTTGTTTGTGGGCCGTCTAACCAATTCTATTTTCTTGCTTCTTCGGCCGAGGTCTCCCAACAAATCAAGCAAATTTGTTCTGCTTGTGTGGGGTCCAGCATCAATTTGTTTTTACTGGTGCGGGCATAGCCACGGTTTTACCTGGCTAAATCAATTGATTAAAATTGGTTCGTGTTGCTTCCTGGTTTTCATTAATCACGTTTCGCCAAATCAATTTTGCTGCTTTTGGAATTTATTATTTTGATCCCAACAAAATGCACCAAGAAAGGCATTTCAACAAAATATTCAATAAGCAAAGATAAATAATACTTCGTAACTGAACCAATTCATGCCATGGTAATTAAATAAAACCAGAGTGTTAGAGTTTTACATATTAATTTTTTTTAAAAAAATTATACAATCTTGTTTAGCAGAAGCTTCTTGATTAATTATTTATGGAATTCAAAATCCTAACTTTTCTTTATTTTACAAGTTTAGGAATTTTTCTTGTTTGGCTAGGTAGGGTGGTTTAATAGTTTTGATTCTTTTCAAATTAGTTTTGGGAGGTAGTCTTTCGCGTTTTTAGTATTAGAATTAATTTTTAATGTTTTATATCAATTTAATTTAGTTAGTCACCCCTTTAATATCAAAATCTTTGTTCTAATTTCCAGTTTAGACTTCCCCCACAGCAGAGCCAACCTCCCTACATCTGGGACATTGACGCAGCCAATGGGTGTCTCATCCTAAGTGAATTGAACCATATTTCTTTCTTCTCTCTTTGTCTTTTTTCATTATCAAACCAAACTGACATTATTCAACTTTTAATTCTAATTTATATTCTTTTTATAACAAAGTTTATAAATTTTAAAAAATATGAATGAAATATGCTTTTTTCTTATTATCATTTTTAATTTTAAGTATAAAGTATATAATTTTTTAAAATTAAGTTATATTTTCTTTATAACTTCTAAATTTAAATTCCTTTTTTCATAACTGAAAGAAAAATTGTAACTAAAATCAAAACTAGAACTAAAACCATCAACTAATGATTCTAAAATTGAATTGAAATAGCCCTCTTTATAATTTAGTTTCAATTATCTCTGTTCCAAATCAAACAAAATTATAACCAGAATTTCAAATCATAATTAACAATTTCGGACCATGGTCACCTGGAAATATAACTGATAAGTGAATTAAATGCTAATTCCTAAGTTAAGATATTCTTGCTATCTTAACTAATTATTGGGGAATTTAGCCTTATCTAGCTTGGTTTGCAATAAGTTAAGATATTCTTGTTATCTTATCTAATTATTGAGGAATTTAGCCTTATCTAGCTTGGTTTGCAATTTTGTAGGAAGGAAACTGTTTGGAGAAAGATATGGACCGGAAAGATTTGTTTGCATCAAAAAGTTACAATTTGGTGGAGAAAAGAAATGGAAGTTGGTTGGCAACACCATGACGTGTAACTTTCACTGCCATGACATGGAGTGAGTTTGGCAAGCCAATAACGGAAAAGGAGAAGATTACGGGAAACTGGTCAAATCAGATCATTCAAAAGAGTTTCACACGCTATTAACCCCTAGTCTTTAGGGACCAGAACAAATATAAATAGAGGGGACTAGCATCAGTCTGGAAGGGGAGATAGCCTAGACTTAATTTTTACTTTCATGAAAGCCATGTTGAGTAACTGAAGTTATTTCCTTTAGGACAGGGATGTAACCATCATTATGTGATTTTCATTCATATAATTGTGGTATTATCCAATATCTAATTTATTTGGTACCATCTTCTTGTAAGTGCTTGATCACCATTTGCATGTTTAAGGTATTTGATGAAGAGGCGACAGCTGACATCAAATATTAGTTCGTGAATTCTTCAGACTTAAATTGTGAATTACGATAGTAAATTCTCGCCGCAAATACAAGATTCCTTTGTTCGTCATGCATCCATAGTAATTTTGGAGTCACGAAAGTAGTCCCTTAATTACTATTTGAATAGTAATATTATACCCTGAGAAGGGATAATGTTTAATTATATGAATAGATGTGAGGATGTTTATCACAAAGTAATTATGTGAATGGAATTTACAGTTGATGATCGGTGAAATCCCAAGTCCTAAAGTTATTTATCGGATTTCTTTATTTACTGTGAAAACGTGTTTTCTATTGCATTTACTTGATTCTTGTTATTATTAAATCCACCTCTTCTTTTACATATTGATCTAGATAATAGGTATAAAATATTTCTCAACCGGTAATTGTTCACCTCCCTGTGGGACGATACTCGTAATTATACTACAATTCCTGGACTTGTAATTAGTGGTTAAAATACAACGAGTCAAATTTTTGGCGCCGTTGCCGGGGAGGCATATACAATATCAAATTAGTAACATTTTTCCTATTAATTTAGATTGTATTTTATTAAGTTTACTGTTGATAATTAATTGTTGTTGTGTTTTATGCCCAGGAGAACAAGTGAATTACTACCGTACAATCCTGAGATAGAAAAGACCTGCAGGGCATTAGCCAAAGAAACCAAACAAAAGAAGGAAGCTCTCAAAATGGCAGAAAATAACCAAAATCATGCAAGAGTACTATTACGTGACTTTGCTATGCCTACACCTGAGGGAGCACGTGCAAGTATTGCAAGACCGGTGGTAAATGCTAATAATTTTGAATTAAAACCTGCACTTATTCATATGGTTCAGCAAATTCAATTCGGAGGAGAATTATTCGAGGATCCAAATATTCACCTTTCAAATTTTCTGGAAATTTGTGATACCATAAAAATGAATGGGGTAACCGATGATGCCATTAGGCTAAGGTTATTTTCTTTTTCACTAAAAGATAAAGCCAAGGCTTGGCTCACTTCTTTTCCGTCTGGTACTTTTACCACTTGGGCAGGTTTATCCTAAGCATTCTTGAATAAATATTTTCCTCCTGGTAAAACTGCTAAGTTACGAAATGACATTGTCGGTTTTATACAGTTAGATAATGAGTCATTATATGAGGCATGGGAAAGATATAAAGAACTGCAAAGAATGTGTTCTCACCATGGTCTCCCTGCGTGGCTAATTTTACAAACCTTTTATAATGGATTAAACCAATCTATTAAAACTTCTGTGGATGCAGCTGCAGGTGGCACTTTAATGGGTAAATCACCAGAGGAAGCATATAATTTGCTGGAGGAAATGTCTTCAAATAATTTTCAGTGGTCTAATGAGAAAAATCAACAAATAAAGGTGGCTGGAATGTATGAAGTAGATAAAGTAGACTTGTTGAGTGCTAAAATTGATTCATTGACTAATATGTTCGAAAAATTAAGCAGTGCAAATGTCATCTCCAATTCTATTTTATGCTGTGAAAATTGTGGAAGATCTCACACCACTGCTGAGTGTTTGCAGATAGAAAATGCACAATTGGCTCAAAATTTTAACTGGCCACAGCAGCACAACCCATATTCCAACACATATAATCCGGGCTGGAGGAATCACCCGAACTTTTCATGGACAAATCAGACATCGCAAAGCGAACGTGAGACAATTCAACCCAAAGCAGATTTCAGCCAAGACCACATCAAGTCGAGGTAAACCATCGTGGGAAGTAGCAATTGAAAAGTTGACCGTGCCACTTCGCATGTGTTTGAAAAATTGGAAGCGAAATTGGATCAAGTTGTGGCAGTAAACAAAAATTTGGAATTTCAGATGAGCCAGATAGCCAATTCTGTGAATGCTCGAGACAAAGGGAAGTTACCTAGCATGCCGGAAATAAATCCCAAGGAGTAGTGCAAAGCAATAACATTGTGCAGCGGGAGGCAGTTGGGTGAAGAGAAAAAGAAAGAACAAGAAGAGGAATTGGTGACAACGGAAATAGATGAAAAGTTAATGGAGAAAGAATCTGAGATTGGGGGAGAACACTAGAGGAAAGCTCCTATAGTAGTGGAGGAACCTGAACCTTATGTTCCGCCAATACCATTTCCTCAAAGGTTGAAGAAATTTAGAGATGACAAGCAATTCCAAAAATTTGTTCAAGTGTTCAAGCAGTTACACATCAACATACCTTTTGCTGATGCTCTTGCTCAAATCCCTGCATACTCTAATTTTTTGAAGGAAATCATGTCTAACAAGAGGAAACTGGAAGATTTTGAGACAATACCTTTGACTGAGGAAACAAGTGCCCTGATTCAAAATAAATTACCTCAAAAGCTCAAAGACCCAGGGAGTTTTTCTATTCCTTGTACCATTGGTGGAATAAATTTTTCTGAGGGATTATGTGATTTAGGAGCTAGTGTTTCTTTAATGCCCTTATCTGTTTCAGAAAAATTAGGATTGAAGGAGTTGCAACCTACTAATGTTATTTTACAATTGGCTGACAGGTCTTTAACACATCCAATGGGAATTTTGGAAAACGTACTTGTCAAAGTAAATAATTTTTTTATTCCCACAGATTTTGAATTGTTAGAAATAGATGAAGACATTGAGATTCCAATCATTTTGGGAAGACCCTTTTTAGCCACAACCGTGTAGTTATTGATGTGAAGCACGGTAAATTAACTTTCGTTGGTGATGAGCAGTAGAATTCAATGTCTTTAAATCTTGCAAATATCCTTCTTTATCACCATGTTTATCGTGGTGGATGTTTTTACTAAGCTTACCAATGAGTTTGTTAGATTGGACAAACCAAAGGATCCTTTGGATGAGTGCTTGGTTATTGCAGGACCTATAAAGGATGAGGATAAAGAGATTTCATTGATGGCAAGTGCATTAGAAGGGGCCAAATTCAGTCCCAATCAACGAGGTAAAATTCATGTTGAAGAATTAAGGAAAGATAAGTTGTTACCATCTTCACCCAATAGTCAACTTACAGGTATTGAGTTAAAACCTTTACCTTCCCATTTGAAGTATGTATTTTTAGATGACAATCAAAAATTACCTGTGATAGTAAATGCCTACTTGACTGACCTACAATTAGAAAAATTATTGTGTGTTGAGATCCAAGAAAAAGGCTATAGGTTGGTCTATAAGTGATCTTAAGGGAATTAGCCCTTCATTCTGTATGCATAGGATCCTAATGAAGGATAATTATAAACCCATTGTGGAAAATCAAAGAAGATTGAATCCAAACATAAAGGAAGTGGTGAGGTTAGAGATTTTAAAATTATTGGATGCTGGAATAATTTATCCCATTTCTGACAGTTTATGGATTAGTCCATTACAGGTGGTACCAAAGAAAGGAGGGATCACAGTGGTGCAAAATGAACATAATGAATTACTGCCCACAAAAACAAAGGATCGGATGGAGAGTCTGTATAGACTACAGGAAGTTAAATAAAGCTACTAGAAAGGATCATTTTCCTTTACCTTTTCTTGAGCAAATTTTGGAAAGACTGGCTGATTATGCATTTTATTGTTTCTTAAATGGGTACTCAAGATATAATCAAATTCATATAGCACCTGAGGACCAAGAAAAAACAACATTTACATGTCCATATGGTACAATTGCTTTCGTAGAATGCCCTTCAGATTGTGTAATGCTCCCGCTACTTTTCAACGTTGCATGATTGCTATATTTTCAGATTATGTTGCAAAAATTTTGGAAATATTTATGGATGATTTCTCTATTTTTGGTTCTTCTTTTGATAACTGCTTAGCTAACTTATCTCAAGTTTTGCAGAGTTGTGAAGAAATGAATCGAGTGTTAAACTGGGAGAAATGTCATTTTATGGTAACGGAGGGGATTGTTCTTGGACATAAAGTTTCAGCAAAAAGTATTGAGGTGGATCGTGTAAAAGTTGGAGTCAGTGAGAAATTACCTCCACCTACGTCTGTTAAGGGAGTAAGAAGTTTTTTAGGACATGCCGCTTTACAGACGCTTTATAAAAGATTTTTCAAAAATTGCAAAGCCGCTGTGTAACTTGCTAAATAAAGATGTGGATTTTTATTTTGATTCTAGCTGTTTAGAATCATTTAATAAATTGAAGCATGCTTTGATTTCTGCACCTATTACGGCTGCACCCGATTGGAATTTTCCTTTTGAACTAATGTGTGATGCTAGCAATTTTGCTGTAGGTGCAGTATTAGGACAAAGGAAGGACAATAAGTTGCATGTGATCTACTTTGCTAGTAGAATGTTGAATGATGCACAATTAAATTATGCAACCACTGAAAAAGAGCTACTTGCTATTGTCTTTGCAGTTGATAAATTTTGTTCTTATCTTGTAGGTTCCAAGGTGATTGTGTTCACAGATCACTCCACCATCAAATACTTGTTGTTAAAGAAAGATGCTAAGCCTAGATTGATTTGGTGGATTTTGTTGTTACAGGAAATCGATCTAGAAATTAAAGATAAAAAGGGATTAGAGAATGCAGGAGCTGATCATTTTTCTAGACTAGAGGATAATAATAAGGAATCACAATTGCCTATTAATGAGAATTTTCCTGATGAAAAACTGTTAGCATATTCCATTTTACCCTGGTATGCAGATTTAGTTAATTATTTAGTAAGTGGAATTGTGCCTACAGATTTCAGCTATCAACAAAGGAAAAAATTGTTCTGGGAGGCTAAACACTATTTTTGGGAGGAACCATTACTTTATAAGTTTTGTGCAGATGGGATAATAAGGAGATGTGTACCTCAAGAGGATGTCTCGGACATACTAAACCACTTTCATTCTTTGGAATGTGGAGGACATTTTAGCTCATCAAAAACAGTGGCTAAGGTATGGCAATTTGGATTTTATTGGCCTTCAATGTATAAAGATGCAAGGAATTATGTTATCTCTTGTGATAAATGCCAAAGGGGAGGTAATATTTCCAAACGTGATGAAATGCCTTTGAATAATATTTTTGAAATTGAATTGTTTGACGTCTGGGGCATAGATTTTAGGGGTCCATTCCCATCCTCTTATAGTCATAACTATATTTTAGTTGCAGTAGATTATGTTTCCAAATGGGTGGAAGCAATAGCCACTCAAACTAATGACTCCAAAGTGGTCATGAAGTTCATCAAGAAGAATATTTTTTCTAGATTTGGCATTCCTAGGGCCATCATAAGTGATGAAGGGACACATTTCTGCAACAAATCATTGGAAGGACTGTTTAGAAAATATGGTGTCACTCATAGAATTGCCTTGGCATATCACCCACAAGCTAATGGGCAAGTAGAACTGGCCAACCGTGAGCTGAAAAGGATTTTAGAGAAGACTGTGGGAAATTCACGCAAGGATTGGGCAGCCAAACTGGATGATGCACTTTGGGCATATAGGACTGCATTCAAGACAAATTTGCGAATGTCACCTTATAGCTAGTATTTGGGAAATCCTGTCATCTGCCCATTGAGGTAGAGCACAAATCTTACTAGGCTGTTAAGGAGTTAAATATGGACTTGAAGATCTGAAATATGAGGTTGCTTCAACTTAGTGAACTTGAGGAGTTTAGATTAGATGCTTATGAGAATAACCGACTTTATAAGGAAAAGATTGTTGTGGCATGATAAGCACATCAAGAGGAAAGCTTTTGAAGTAGGACAAGGTGTTACTTTTTAATTCAAGGCTGAAATTGTTCCTGCAAGTCGAGATCTAGATGGTCGTGACTGCTCACAATAACAAAAGTCTTTCCCTATGGTGCGCTTGAAATTCACAAAGTGAGAGGACTGGGTATTCAAGGTTAATGGCCAAAGATTGAAGCATTATTTTGAAGGAAAATCCGCACTCAAATGGAGTTTCATACTCCTTGTCCACCCACAAATAAACTAACTAATGAAAAGTCGAGCTAAAGACTATAAACAAGCACTTTGTTGTTTTTATTTATTTATTTCCATCTTATTTTGATATCTAATTTAAGTTAATAAAGTTTTCTTTGTATTCTTACATGTTTCTGAAAACTGGAAGCAGACACTGGACAAAGGAGAGTCAGCCCGTAGATGAGGGACAAATTTCTTTTCATGCCATGGCATGTCCTTTTGAATGCTATGGCATGATGCAATTAAAAATATTTTTGCCCAGGCCGATGGACGAACAGGAAGTTTTCACCACCGCAGTCATTGATTCAAATAAGGCACGGTAATTAATTTTAAAAAAAACAAAAAAAATAAAAACAAAAATAAAACAAAAAAAAAGAAAGAAATAATAAATTAGCATATATCAGGTTAGAGACACGGTGCCTAATTCAAAAATTCTTTTTCTTTGTTTTTTTTCAGGAACCGTCCAATAGTAGTTTCCGAGCTCGACTGTCTCGCGCTCTGCCATCCGTCGCACCACCTCCGCACTGCCTCGCCTTCCGATCCACGCCGCCGCTACCACCGCTTAGCGAGCAAAGGTCATCCGCCGCTGAGTTTTCAAGCCTCCGTGCCCCAAAAATCTGGTTAAAATTTTTTTTTACTCCTACCACATAATACTTCTGTTGTGGATTGATTCTGTGACTGCTGTTAGTTTGTTATGTTTTTGCTGAGTATTGATTGATTATCTGAGATTTTGGCTCCTTGCTCTTGCTTAACTGAGTTCAATATTGTTTAAATCACTAGCCCCGTGTGTTAGTTGACCACAATGCCGCCCAAGAAAAGAACTAGAGCGGGACCACAAATTCATTCCTCAAATTTTGTGAGTAAACAAGCTGCCAATAGGTACAGGGCATATAATAAAAAACGTATGGCTATTCCTGAGAGAGGTTTGAATATTCCTGGACCTATCAATGAGGAAATTAGAAAAAGACATTGGGAGGAATTATGTGCTCAACCTGCACCTGCTAGTTTACCTTTAGTGATGTAATTTTATGCCAATGCCAAAGAGGACGGGGTTACTGATACTGTCTTCGTTAGGGGTACACAAGTTTGTTTCGGTAGTATGGCTCTTAACAGGTTTTATGGGTTGCCTGAACCAAATGAATCTGATGATTTCCATGACTTCTTGGATAATCATGTTGATTGGACAGACGCCATCAACAATCTTTGCAAGGAAGAAACCACTTGGAAATATTGTAAATTATCAGGGGATGTTTCTATTTTTCCCACAAAACAATTGGCAGCCTATCCACGAGCCTGGTTTTACTTTATTTCTGCCACATTAATGCCTGCGTCTCATTTAAGTTCAGTCCATAGGAATAGAGCTGCTTTGATTTATGCCATTATTAACGATATTCCTATTAATATAGGTAAAGTAATACATGAGGCCGTCTCATACTGCATTAAGGATGAAGGTTTAGCATTTGTGTGTCCCAATCTCATTACTTGTCTGTGTAAGGAAGCAAGTATTCCTTGGAATGTGGATGAGCCATTGCTACCTGCGAAAGGGAGTTTTGATTCTAGAGCTTTTCATGCCATGAAGGATTCGCAGGCCGGATTTGGGCCCTATGACGAATATGAACAACCACCTCCTCCTCCGCGAAGGCAAAGCATTGGGCAGAAACTGGAACAGTTAGAAAAAATGGTACATAATCACATTGCAACCTACCAAACTAACTTTCTTGAACATCAACGCAGGATGGAGGAGTTGTTTGAGTACCAAATGCAAACCAACGAGATGCTCCACCACTCATTGGTTCAGCTTGCACAGAGATAAGGAGATAATCCTATTGTGTTACCACCATTACCTGTTTTCCCGCACAAGGACAGCAGTATGAGTGCTGATTCTACTTGACTCAAGACAAGGGAAGTCCTCCTTCTATATATTTGATTCTTGACAGTTTTCTTAATTTTGAAACATTGGGGACAATGTTTAATTCAGTTAGGGGGAGTAATTCAATATTTACTTCAATTTTGTGTTAGTTTTATTTAAAATTTGTTTCAATTAGTTTTTTCAAAAATTTCTCTAAAAAAAAAGGAAAAGAAAAAAAATGAAAAACGTGAAAAAGTATTTTATGCTAAATTAATTGTTATGATCTATGATTAGATTGGTTTAAACCTAAAGCTCCTGGGGATATAAAAATGCTATGAGAAGTGTGTAACTCAATCTTTTGATGTGACTTTTACTCTGTTTAACATGACTAGAAATTCTTTTGACCACAATCGTGATCACCAATTGTTCTATGTGAAAAAGTTCTGTATAAACCAAAGGTCTTTATCCTTTTGAATGCAACAATTTGATTTGATTTGGAGATGAAGGTCATAGGCAATTCTTTGGCGGTTTGAACCTTTCAAGCTAACCCAGTTGTGTATTTTATCCTTTGATCCTGATTTGAGCCTAAATGATAGAGTGGAAAGAACCACCATTCAAGATTATTATTTTTTTTAACCTCATTTACTACCTTATAGCCCTTATTCGTGATAATTTTTATCCTTCTAAAAATCCTTTAAAAAGAGTTTAATTGCACCTTGGTATACATGATACAAGGGAAAGAGGGAGACACGGAGTCTGATGTGAGGTACAAGTTAAAAGTGGGTAGGTGAAGGGATAGGTTATGGGCTTAAAAGATAAAGTCTGCTCGGTGCATGGGGTTGAAGGTGTTCTTATTCTGTTATGAATAATTTTCTGTTATTGTTGTACGGTACTAAAAAAAAAAAAAAAGAAGAAGAAGAAATATTATTCTATTGTTCAGACTCAAAGAATGCTTATATGAGGTTTGCTTTGTATACATTGTCAAAAAGGGACTAGAGTTACAATAAGTTGGGGGTTGTGATTGTAGGTGCTACAAATTAAAGAGTATCTGTCTACTGTGCTTACAAGACTTAAACTCTTTTCTTTGATTTTATATCTTTTTCCCCTTCTTTGATAGCCAATCCTGAGCCTAACATTACAAGCTAAAAGTCCTACCTGATCCAAATTGAGTTTGTTGTTCTTATATATAAAGGATTGAGGATATTTGTTTTATGCAATTGGCTTTAATCTTGAATGATGGGATGTGATCCATAGCACACACACCCTGGTGATGTTAAGCAGGTTTAGGTTGATTTTTCGATTGCTCTTACCCATGAATATGGTGTTTTAAATTCACTGTGGGTATCGGTTGAGAATCTTTGAGATTTAATATAACAAATAATTTCATATATTTATTTTCTTTTGCTTGAGAACAAGCAATTGCTTAAGTTGGGGGTATTTTGATAAGTGAATTAAGTGCTAATTCCTAAGTTAAGATATTCTTGCTATCTTATCTAATTATTGGGGAATTTAGCCTTATCTAGCTTGGTTTGCAATAAGTTAAGATATTCTTGTTATCTTATCTAATTATTGGGGAATTTAGCCTTATCTAGCTTGGTTTGCAATTTTGTAGGAAGGAAACTGCTTGGAGAAAGATATGGACCGGAAAGATTTGTTTGCATCAAAAAGTTACGATTTGGTGGAGAAAAGAAATGGAAGTTGGTTGGCAACGCCATGACGTGTAACTTTCACTGCCATGACATGGAGTGAGTTTGGCAAGCCAATAACGGAAAAGGAGAAGATTACGGAAAACTGGTCAAATCAGATCATTCAAAAGAGTTTCACACGCTATTAACCCCTAGTCTTTAGGGACCAGAACAAATAGAAATAGAGGGGACTAGCATCAGTCTGAAAAGGGAGATAGCCTAGACTTAATTTTTACTTTCATGAAAGCCATGTTGAGTAACTAAAGTTATTTCGTTTAGGACAGAGATGTAACCATCATTATGTGATTTTCATTCATATAATTGTGGTATTATCCAATATCTGATTTATTTGGTACCATCTTCTTGTAAGTGCTTGATCACCATTTGCATGTTTAAGGTATTTGATGAAGAGGTGACAGCTGACATCAAATATTAGTTCGTGAATTCTTCAGACTTAAATTGTGAATTACGATAGTAAATTCTCGGTTTCTGCAACACAGTATTCCTTTGTTCGTCATGCATCCATAGTAATTTTGGAGTCACAAAAGTAGTCCCTTAATTACTATTTGAATAGTAATATTATACCCTGAGAAGGGATAATGTTTAATTATGTGAATAGTTGTGAGGATGTTTATCACAAAGTAATTATGTGAATGGAATTTACAATGATGATCGTGAAATCCTAAGTCCTAAAGTTTATTTATCGATTTCTTTTTTTTATCGTGGAAAACGTGTTTTCTATTGCATTTACTTGATTCTTGTTATTATTAAATCCACCTCTTCTTTTACATATTGATCTAGATAATAAGTATAAAATATTTCTCAATCGTAATTGTTCACCTTCCGTGACGATACTGTAATTATACTACAATTCCCGGACTTGTAATTAGTGGTTAAAATACAACAAGTCAATAACTCACTTCCTCTCTGCCTTTGTAAATCCCATGGACTAATTGCACGTTTACTTGGTTCATTTTGGGAATGGATTGAAAGTTTCTGGAAAGGGAATATGGTAATTGGTTGATTGTGTTGATTGTGTTGAGATTTTTTTTGATTGCAAATTATTTGATAAGATATCTTTTAATTATGGCTGATTCTATGTAATTAGAGTATGTATTAATTGTATATTTGGTTTGATTTCATATTGATCTAATAGGTATCAATCAATTAGTGATTGATTATAAATGATATCAATCAATTAGTGATTGATTGATTTTTTTACCTTGTATAACTTATGTATTCAACCTATAAATAGGCATCTGATTGTACTGACTAAAAGTGTGAATGAAAAAACATCAATTATAATATCTCCTACTCCTCTTTAATTTATTTAGAGATTGTGACTCGACAAGGGTACGTTCTTTTTTGTGATAATGACTATTTACAATTGGCCATTTTTTTTTTCTTTTTGGAATATAGTGTCTATAATTCCTAGAGTGGATAGGGGATTATACTTTGCGTAATTGACTCGGTGTATTTTAACCACTAATTGCAAGTCATGTAATTATAGTATAATTACGAGTATCGTCCCACAGGGAGGTGAACAACTACCAGTTGAGCAATATTAATACCTATTATCTAGATCAACATATAAAAGAAGAGTGGATGTAATAATAAAAATCAAGTAAAAGCAATATTAAAAAGTTCAACTAAAAGAATTCAGGTAAATAGACTTTAGGACTTGGGATTTCACCAACCATTACTATAAATTCCATTCATATAATTATTTTGTGATAACATCTTCACAACTATTCACATGATTAAACACTATCCCTTCTCAGGGTATAATATTACTATTCAAATAATAATTATGGAACTACTTTCGTGACTCCAAAATTACTATGAATGCATGATGAACAAAAGAATACTATGCTGCAGAAATTGAGAATCTACTATCGTGATTTACAATTAAAGTCTGAAGAATTCACGAACTAATATTGATGTTAGCTGCCTCTTCACCAATACCTTAAACATGCAAATGGTGATCAAGCACTTACAAGAAGTAATACCAATAAATCGATATTGATAATACCACAATTATATAAATGAAAATTACGAATGATGGTTACATCCTCGTCTCTAAAGAAAATAACTTCAGCCACTAAACATGGCTTGCATGTAAATAAAATTAAGTCTAAGCTATCTTTATTGCTCTATTCTATTGTCGTCTATTGTTGTTTGTTTCTTGTCTTGTGTTCTCCTTCATTTATACTTGTTCTGGTCCATGGAGATTAGAAGTCAATGTTGTGTAGAACTCGTTTGTCTCAACCGATAACTGACGGCGTAATCCTTTTCGCCTCAGTCGCCCACTTTCCTCAATGTTGTGGCATGAAAAGTTACATGCCATGGCATTAGTATCATAGTCTTTCCTTTCTCCAACAAAAATCACGACTTTTCTTTTTACGCAAGCAATCTTTTCGGTTTTATCTTTCTCCAAGCAGTTTTCTTCCTACAAAATTGCAAATCAAGCTGGATAAGGCTAAATTCTCCCATAATTAGATAAGATAATAGAGATATCTTAACCTAGAAGTTATCATTATATTCACTGATCAGTAATTCTAGAGATTGATTGAAAATAGCTTGACTTAAAAATGAAAGAAGGAAAAGAAAAAATGATGACAGGGAATCTAATATAATCTAATAGTTAAAAATTATATTTCTAGTTATAAACCAATAATTTATTTTTCATGGACATCATTTTTTCCTACATGTTTCCTTCTTCCCTTCCCTTAAGGAAAAGAAAAGAAAAGAGATCATTAACCATTATAGTCTTTCTGAATGTATTTTCAATGAATTCATTCAGTGAATTGTTCTAGCAAATGACATGTGACGGGTTTGTCAAAACTAGTAAAATTAATCACTGATCCTTAAGTGATTGTAAAATAAATTTGCAAAAAAGTGACCAGGTCGAATTGCAAAGAAACCGAAATATAGTTCTAAGTCTTGAACAATAAATTTAAAATAAATAGAACAAGGGGAGAGTTTTGAATGATTGACTATTTTACGAAAATTCTAAAAATTAATAAAAATAAATTTTAAAGCAGAAAAATAGAAAATAGAGAAAATTACCAAATTTACCGACTTTCCAATCCCAGAGTTGATCTCATTCAATTGCATCACTGATCATAGGTCATGAAAATTATCTTGCAAATTCAAATATTTAACTTGAGGCTTAGTAGGATAGCCGTAATCAATTTTTATTTTCCTAATATAATTAACCGAGCTCAACACCCAAATCAAAACTTATCATCAATTGATTGGGCACGATAACATCCCATATTAAATTAATGATAGCATTAAAATCTATGAAAACAATTAAACCAAGACTAAAGAACCGAGATAGCTATAGTAAATTAATCTTGTTCCGTTAATTCCCCTAGGCTAGGCATGCATATTTCATATCATAAACATATTTAACCTAGTTGTTACTTGGACCACTCATTCATGACAATTATAGATCACTGAAGTCATGGATAGTAATAGAATAAAAAACGAAGAATTAATTTGTCAAATTAACCAATCATCAATTATTCATAGGAATTAAATCAAAAATTAACAAGTACTTGAATTAAAAGCAAGAATATAAATTTAAGAACAAAACCTCATAGTGATTACAATTGAAATCAACCCTTCCTTTGAATCGTAAAATAGAGTTTAGCTACTCATGGTGGCACACATGAATCCTAGAATTTTTCTAAAAAATTGCTAAAACTACAAAAGGAAAGAAAGACGTGAAAATCAAGGGAGAAGAAGAGCAATGCTTTCTTGTATTTTCTCGCTTTGAGCCTTCTAGGGTTATCCTTTATAACAAAAGCTAGTTCCTCAAATATAGTAATAATAACTATTATTAAAAACTAATTCTACTCTAAAAAGGAAATATAAGAAGAATAGGAAAATACTCCTAACCAAAATAAAATATTTGTTTCCTAAAACTTGCTACAACATCCCCTTTCCTTCTTCAACTTGATGTACCATAATTTCCTTTAATTGCTACAAATTTCGCCCATAGACTTCTTCTTCTTGATAAAAATTGCTCACTTAATAATGCCTTAGGCGTGGTCACGCCTAATAACCTAAGTCTTCTAGATTTTTTTCTTTTGCTTCAATTTCACTCTTTTATCGTCTTTTCCTCCATTTTTCTAATTTCCATACCTAAAACACAAAGTATATCAAAACTAAACAATTTCACCTTATAATCAAGTTAATATTGAGAAAATATTAACAAGAAATATATAAATTTTAAGCTCTATCAATGTGGTAGTGATTAAAAGACATAATTATAGTCTTTTCATTTTGTCATTTGTTGAAAGTGTAAATAATTATTATTTTTTTTCTTATTTACCATATCAGTTCTTGAAACTTATTCAATATATAAATTCATTGAATGTATCACTTACTCTATGAAATTTTATTTACACAATAGAACCGAGCTTAAAAAGTAAATATCATTGTAGTCTTTCAGAATAATTGGTAGCTTAAGATCTCCACATAAAAATAGCCAGCAAACTTCTTGGGCATTGCATTGCTCCTTCAATATCTTAACAATCAAATAATCAAGAAATAATCAAATACATGCGTGCATGCAATTCTTTGCTATCAGTTAATACATGAGTTTTAATTTCTTACCAATCAACCATTTCGATATTTTTATAAATACATTCATTTAAATTGTTAATCAACTTTATTCAATAGAAAATTTCCCAAATTCTACAGAATTTGTTTTTTTTGCGAAGATTATTTGTCTTCCTTTATCTCTCCGTGTTACCAATTAACACATGAGTTTTGCTTACCAACCAACCATTTTCATAACTTAACAATCAAATACTAAATAAGTTATGGCAAAAGCAAATTGATTATAGTTCAATTCATCCGCTATGCATTCGCTATAATTTAATATAAGAGGAGATGCTCATATTGGGTGTTTCACTGGGAATATGAGTTAGAAATTTCATTACATTAACAGATGTAGCCAATTGATAGAGTTTAAATTGTCCATATTTATTGTTAATATTTTCTCCATTTTAATTTGATTACAATGTGAAATTGTTTGAAATTGATATACTTTTTGTTTAGGGAGGGAAGATAGAGAATTGGAGAAAAAGGGGCGAAAAAGGGGCTAAAATTAAAGCAAGAAGAATTGATGGAAAGTTCTAGCAAGAAAAGGAAATTGAAGCTATCAAATTGGAGAAGGAAAGGAATTATTGCAGCAAGCTTTTAGGAAACAAGCACTTTATTTTAGTTAGGAGTATATTTTCTATTCTTTTTATATCTCCTTTTTATAGTAGAATTAGATTTTAATAATAATTATCATTACTATATTTTAGGCTAACTTTTGTTATAAATAAGTCAACCTAGGCCTCCTAAGAGTGCAGAATTTTTGGACCGAGGGCAGCTATACCTTTGATCTAAAAAGAAATCTTATTTTCTTTTTTCTTTAGTTTAGGTTTTCTTAAATTCTGCTTTCTAATTCAAGGAAAGATTAATTTCAATTGCAATCACTATGAGGTTTTGTTCTTAATTTTATATTCTTGCTTTTAATTCAAATACTTGTTATTCTTGATTTAATTCCTATGAATAATTGATGATTGGTTAATCTGACAAATTAATTTTTCATTGTTTATTCTATTGCTATCCATGAATTCAGTGATCCTTAATTATCATGAATAAGTGGACCAAGTAGAAATTAGGTTAATTATGTTTATGACTTGAAATATGCATGCTTAACCTAGGGGAATAAACAGGACAAAATTAATTTATCAGCCTATCTCGCTTCTTCACCTTTGGTTTAACTTTTTTCATAGATCTTAATACTATCATTAAATTGATATGGAACACTATCGTGCCTAGTCAATTGATGATAAATTTTGATTTAGGGTGTTGGGCTTGGTCAATTATATTAGGAAAATGGAAATTTGTTACGGCTATCGTAATAAATTTCAAATTAAATATTTGAGTTGTAAGATTAATTTTCGTGACCTATAATCGCTATTCAATTGAATAAAATTGACCCTTGGATTGGAAACTCTATAAATTAGGTAATTTTTATTATTTTCTATTTTTACCGCTTTAATATTTATTTTTATTAATTTTTATAATTTTAGTAATTTAATTATTATTCACAAATTCTTGTTTTATAGTTTTATCTTATTGTTCAAAATTTAAAAATATTTTTGGTTCCTTCAGATTCGACGATTTACTTTTGTCAGAAATTAATTTTACAATCACTTAAAGACCGACAATTAATTTTGCGGGTTTTGATAAACCCGTCACCAATACATTGAGAAAGACTATAATGGTTACTCATTATTTTCCTTTTTAAGAAAGGGAAACGTGCACTGGTAATCACCCTAAATTGGTTGATGACTAGTGAAAATTAAATTATTATTTCATGAGAAGGAATATAAACTCATGTGTGAGACAATAGCCATTCCAATCCCTTCATCTTCTTTTTTTAATTGAAGAAATTTTGAATCATTTTCTCGATTAATGCACGGGAAACACCCGCATGCCAATTTCTTTTATCCCTAGTTTTGCCTCGAACACTTTAAGAATAGCACTTCGGGAGTGTATCATTACTCTATGAAATTTTATTTATAGAATAAAACCGAGCTTAAGAAGTAAATATGTAGAATTTGTACTACTTCCTGTATCATCCTGCAACCAGAAGAGAATTCATACCCACTGGAGAAATTGAGGGTTCATCATGAATGAAAAAATGGCCAATGGATTTGTCACAAAGCATCAAATTTCTTTAGCTTTTTATAATTTCCTCCTTGTGTAGATTCCGGTTTGATAGATATGGCAATTGGGATCATCAAAATAAAAAATAGGGGTCCCCTATTTTTTTTTTCTTTTAACATATCAAAATTTGAATTGCTTTAATTTGTTTTCCATTTCCTTCTTGTCTAGATGAATTAATTCTTTTTCTACATATATTTATTTGGATTTGTCTCTCCCCATGATAATATTAATTTTCTCTATTATTATGAAATATCCATTTTTTATGCATGTTTGTCTTGTAATTTAATTTTTTCTGTTTCTTCTTCTAGTCAATAGTTTATTTTAACTCTAAATGATTATGTATTTTAGGTAAAATTATATAGCAAATGTATAAATATTAGGGTATCAACAAACAATTAATGAAAATTAAGTGTCATACTACAAATTAACTAAGTTTGACCAAATGAAAAAATTGTTTAGCCTAATCCTTATTTCTTATAATATAAGCCCAATTAATATAAAGTTAAGCCCAATCAATTTGACCCAATTATTATTTATATAATATAAGTTAAATCATACTAATTTGTTAGCCCAATCATAGGTCCATTTGTAACCCTAATTATAACAATCATAGGTCCATTTGCTAGCCTAATCATAGGTTCATTTGTAAGCCCAATTAATTTGTAAGTCAACCCAATGCAAGCCCAATGATAGGTCAATTTGTTAGTCCAATCATAACCTTTTCAAGTTAAATTCCTTATAATTTTACAGTTCTTCCTGTTTTTGATATTCGATCAAATTCTCAACTTGACCCTCTCACTCGATAATTTTTGTAGAACAAGAATGCTAAGGAGAAGGCATTTCTAAACAAATTTTACATCATGGCAAGCCATTTCATTTATGGGGAAATAAATCCTCTTTCTAATCTTATTACTAAAGAGTTCTTTCAGGATCAAAATTAAGCACACAAGGACAGGAGCTAATTTTATTTTCATAAAATAGTTGGACATGAATAATTGAATCTTATGAAAATATAGGAAATGCTTAAATTATTGTGTCTTTTTCCTATATTAAATTTTACTCTCCAATGACTTCAGTAGTTGTAAATTGGCAAAGAATTTTATGAAATAAGATCCTAAAAATTATTTTCACATTCCATTTGAAATATTAAAATGCATAAGAATTTCAAAATTTGGCATTGGTTAACTAGATGCAAAGTTTATTTTCAATTAACTATACAATGTTTTTACATGTATTAAAGATAACATAAAATTTTAGAACAAATTCTTTAAATTATTAGATTAATGTATGTATTAAGTTATGTACAAGCATAAGATTCTTAAAGTAATTATAAAATCTTTTTTTGTATTTATAAAAAAAATGTTGTATGTCAAAATAAAAACAATAAGGTATCTAACTAAAAGTATTCAACTTATGAGGTCAAATTACTATTACTACAGTGTGTAACTAAACAATTATAACTATTGGGGTCAAAGTATGAATATTAGGATGTTTTACTAAAATAAATATAAGTTATGGGTTTCAAACAAATTATTCAATAATTCTCTTATCGCAATGTATTAAAATGTTCAAACTCAATTCTTTTAGGATAAAATATTAAAATTAATCTATATTTTTATGACGAAGAAATATATGATTCTTACTATTTTATTACTCTATTTAAATATGATTAAAGGATGATTAAAGTCTCAACTGAGAAGAAACAATTTCAGTGCTTTAACGAAAATGATATTTACTACATGATAGACATTTGAATGTAGATCAGATTTCTCTGAATGGAAGTAGCTTTTAAGCAAGGTTTTATGACTTATTCTTGTAAAGGGTTAAATGCTCCTATAAAGATAGCCCCAAAGAAAGACAAAGACTCTATCGCTAGAACCTTTCTAAGGGAAAAAATTAAGTTAATTGATAATGGACGCATAATAATTATTCTTTACAACTACTACTTGTACTTAATAAGATGTCTTAATAGAATTCGTCTAAATTATAGGGACAAAATTGTAAATATCAAGGTGTCTTAACATTATTATCAAAATTATGTTGGCAAAATTCTAAAGCAAAGAATGCCATAGTACAATTAATAGAAAATAAAGGTGATAATAGAAAAGACATTTTTGGCCTAGTGAGAGTGCTTAGCCCAATGGACCAAATAATTTAACCCAATTTTTTAAATTATTATTTTTTGGCATTTTCTTATTCATTACAACTACTAATTGTACTTAATATGATGTCTTAAAAAAATAAGTCAAAATTATGGGGGCAAAATTGTAAATATTAGAGTGTCCTAACATACTTATGAAAATTATTTTTTCAAAATTATAAAGAATAGGGTGCCATACTATAATCAATAAAAATTAAATATCACACCAAAAATAATATGTTTCACCTAATAAAATTGTTTAGTCCAAGAACCAAATCATTCTTTCACCATAATTTAACCCAATTTCTTACTTATTATTTTGGCAAATTCCTTATTCATTACAACTACCAATTTGGTGACGACATTTTCTCGTCACTAAAACATTCTACAATTATAATTCATAAAATATACATAGTATTTATGAATTAGTGACCACAAAATGTCATCACTAATTTCGTAACATTTGGTGACGATATTTTCTCGTCACTAAACCGTTCTACAATTGTAATTCATAAAATATACATAGTATTTATAAATTAGTGACCACAAATGTCATCACTAATTTTCTAACATTTGGTGACAACATTTTTTCGCTACTATATCGCTCTAAAATTATAATTCCTTAAATACACATACTATTTATACTTTAGCAAACTACATTTTTTCACAATAATTTTGCATCAATTTGGTGATGACAATTCCTCGCCACCAAACTATTTGATGCTTATATTTGGTGACGATCAAATGTCATTACTAAAAGTCGCCAAGAATTGTTTGTAGTTCCTGCCTTTTTGGCACTAATACATTCAAGGATCTACTTGGTGACGACATTTTCCATTTGGTCACTAAAGATGTTATGACAACTTTGATTTAGTGATAACTCACTCAATGGTCACTAAAGAGGCCATTTAGTGACCAAATTGATTGTCGCCACCAACATTTTGGTCACTAAAGGCTATTTTTCTTGTGGTTGTTGCGAGTTGATCAAGATCGTTTTGTTACAAAATCTAGAGATTAGGTTGTTAGTTTTAAATAGATTATGTTGTCTTTCCTTCTTGTATGATATTGAAATTAAACATTTTTGTTATCCTATATTATCTAAACCTTATCAGCTACTCTATTTAAGAACCCTTTTAGTTGTCCTTCACAACAAGAATAGAGACTAGAATTAGATTAGTAGAAAGTAGAAAGTAGGAAGTTGTGTTAGTATGTTGTTCATCATGAGTAGTTGAACATATTCTTTTTGATTCAAGGAATAAGTGGATTCAATTGCTATCATTGTAAGATCTTGAATTTAATTCTTTTTCCTTGCTTTTAATTCAAGTACTTGTTGATTCTTGTTTTTCTTTTCTATAGATGAATTGTGTAGGTCAATCTAACAATTTGATTTAACACTCTTAATTCTATTGCTATCCATAAGTCTTGTGATCCGTAATTGTCATAGATGAGTGGACCAAGTAAAAACTAGATTAATTATATTGTACATAATTAGTCTAGAGAAATCAATAAGATAAAATTGTATAATTGCAACTATCTCAATTATACAATTTTGGTTTAATTATTTTCACTGATTTTAATGCTATCATTAATTTGATATGGAATACTACTGTGCTTTGTCAATTATTGGTAAGTTTTGATTTGAGTGCTGGGCTTGGTCAATTATTTTAGGAAAATATAAAATTATTACGGCTATTCTAATAAGTTACCGAAAGTTAAATACTTCAATTTACAAGATGATTATTCATGACCCATGATTATTGATGTAATTAAATGGAATGACCCTTGGATTCGGATCATAAGTTTGGTAAATTTGGGTTCAAATTTTGTCTTCTTGATTAGTTATTCTAATTATCTGTTAGAATTTTAATTGTTAGTTATTTATTCCAATGCCCCCCATTTTATTTTATTGTTCCGAAACTTAGAACTGCACTTTTGGTTCCCTTGGGATTCGATCTGATCCGCTATTGCTGTAAATTAGTTTTATAATCATTAAAAAATCAGTGATTAATTTTTTGAGTTTCAACAAACCAGTCACCCTTGTATTAAGAAATATAGGATGATTCATTTTTCAAATATTGACATAAATCAATATTTGATAATTTTAACTTTTTGGCACTTGGATTTAGTTACGTCCCTAAAATTAACAAACATACTTCATTTAGCATTTAAAAATTTTACAAACTCAAAAGCTTTTTTTTTTTTTTAATAAGTGAACACCCGTCGCTTATGCATTCCAAATTGATACTCATTTGTTATGTACTATAGTTATATAGAACACCACCAAATTATTGATCATTTGATGCAACATCTTGAATGAAATTTTGCAAATTTAGTTTCTCAAACTTTTAGCAAGCGTGCGTGTTGGTGTGTATACATATAATTCGTTTCGTCCACAAGGATACTTAATTTGTATGTATTGAACAAAATTATGTCTATTAGTTTGAGAAGACCAAAAAAAAAAAAACAGGGAGGAGGAGGGGGGCAGAGGGGAGAGAAAGAAAAAGATAGAAGAAATAAGAAAAGGAAGAAGTGGAGAATAATAATAGGACTTCATTTGCACGATCGACAGGTCCCCTAATGGGCAGAGGTGAAGAAGAATAATATCCAAAATCTTGTACAACATCCGAAGACATGTGAGGGAGAATGAGTGTGAATGAGTGTGAATCTTTTGGATTAACCCAAAGCGACAAAATCTATTCAAACGAAGAATTAATCCATAAAAAAAAAAAAAAACAGCCAATGGTTGCCTCATCCTAAGTGAATTCAACCATATTTCTTACTTCATCTTTCTTCTCTCTTTGTCTTTTTTCATTATCAAACCAAACTGACACTATTCAACTTTTAAGTCTAATTTATATTCTTTTTATAACCAAGTGTATAAATTTTAAAGAATATGAATGAAATATGCTTTTTTCTTATTATCATTTTTAATTTTAAATATAATATATATATATTTTTTAAAATTTAAGTTATATTTTCTTTATAACTTCTAAATTTAAATTATTTTTTCATAACTGAAAATAAAATGTAACTAAAATCAAAACTAGAACTAAAACCGTGAACTAATGATTCTAAAATTGAATTGAAATCCCCCTTTTTATAATTTAGTTCAATTATATTTGGTTCTGAACTGAAACCAAATTATAACCAATAATTTCGAAATCATAATCAACAATTTTGGGACCATGGTCACCTCGAAATATAACTCGCTTTCCTCTCTGCCGTTGTAAATCCCATGGACTAATTGCACGTTTACTTGGTACATTTTGGGAATCGATTGAAAGTTTCTGGAAAGGTGATATGGCAATTGGTTGATTGTGTTGAGATTTTTTTTGATTGCAAATTATTTGATAAGATATCTTTTAATTATGATTAATACTATGTAATTGTAGTATGTATTAATTGTATATTTGATTTGATTTCATATTGTATAACTTATGTATTCAACCTATAAATAGTCATTTAGTTGCACAGACTAAAGGTGTGAATGAAAAAACATTAATTATCTCCTACTCCTCTTTTCTTTAGACATTGTGACTTGGGAACATGCTTTTTTGTGATAATGACGGTTTACAATTGGCCATTTTTTTCTTTTTGGCTTATAGTGTTTGTAATTCCTAGAGTGGATAGGGGATTATACCGTCCGTAATTCCAGAGAATGATTGAAAATAGCTTGACTTAAAAATGACAAAAAAAAAAAAGAAAAAAGAAGAAGATGATGATAGGGGATTTGATATAATCTAATAATTAAGAATTATATTTCTAGTTATAAACCAATAATTTATTTTTCATGGACATCATTTTTTCCTACATGTTTCCTTCTTCCCTTCCCTTCCCTTCCCTTAAGGAAAAATAAAAAATAAAAAAATAATAAAAAAAAAGAAGAAGAAGAAGAAAAAGAGAGCTTAACCATTGTAGTCTTTCTGAATGTATTTTCAAAGAATTCATTGAGTGAATTGTTCTAGCAAATGATGTCCTAGTGATTAAAAGACGTAATTATAGTCTTTTCATTTTGTCATTTCTTGAAAGCGTAAATAATTATTAATTATTTTTTCTATTTACCATATCAGTTCTTGAAACTTATTCAATATATAAATTCATTGAGTGTATCACTTACTCTATGAAATTTTATTTACACAACAGAACCGAGCTAAAAAAAGTAAATATCATCATAGTTTTTCGTAACAATTTGTAACTCAAGATCTGCACATAAAAATACCCAGCAAACTTCTTGGGCATTGCATTGCTCCTTCAATATCTTAACAATCAAATAATCAAGAAATAATCAATGCATGCATGCAATTATTTGCTAGCAGTTAACACATGAGTTTAACTGCTTACCAATCAACCATTTCGATATTTTTATAAATACGCATCTAAGCAACCACAGCAAAAGATGCTACTCAACTTGTGCAAAGTTTCCAACCTATGGGAGACTATTTGAAGAGAAGACATGAACATGCATTTATCAGCATAATAAATTTGTAGGAGGTTGGGAAAAAGAGTAATGCTTTTAAAAGCACATGTCAATGTTGTTAAAAATGCGAGTCAACATGCACGTTTTTATGTTTTTACGTTTTTACGAGCTAAAATCAAGAGCCCGATTCACATCGTATTTAAAATAGAAAAACGGTAAACTTAATTGTTTCAAAAATCGCGATTTTAGGGCGATTTTATGTCAAAATTACACTAAGATTATATCATTAAATTTCATGAACTCATTTTTCTTTTATATTTCGTTTTCTCTTAAAAAAAAATAAAAAACATGAATGTGTCATTTTAGATTAATCAAAACTTAAGTTTCGTTTTTTTTTTAAAAAAAAAAAACAACTTGTCATCAGTGGATCATTTCTCTCGAACTTAATCGATCTTTTAGTTGTTATTGTGATTGTTAAATTTTAACATTATTTGATATTTAGAGTAGAAATATTTCCCTAATGTTTTGTAGAAGCTTCTTGATTAATTATTAATGGAATTCAAAATTCTAATTTTTCTCCATTGATCAAGGGTATATTCAATTCAATTCAATTCAATGAGAGTAAACTTTATTGGTAGAAGCGTAACTCGAAATCTCTCGAACAGCAAATGAAAGCGGATGTACATTATTTTGCAGAAGAGAGTGCACGTGTACGTCTTCCAAAATAGTGGTCTCAATGACAAGAGTCCCCATACTAAGTACCTAATACCATCCAACTTAATCAGCTAACTTGGGTTTTTGTTAACATCATAAATTTAGGCTCGATTCATTGTTATTGATTTGTTTTCCTTTCTTAGCCGTTTATGTAGATTAAGTATTGATTGATTTTAGTTTACCTTATTAAAGATTTACGTGTATTACATGTAGTTGTATCTAAAACACATTGGTAGACATACTATGTGCTATAAATATTTGTGATATTTTCATTGCATATACAAGAAATTTTCCCAACTGTTTGTATTACAAATTGGTTACTCCTTTCAAGAATATATGAAAGAAGTGGAGCATTTTTTCATTGCCATCACCGGTTAAAATTAATGGAGACTAAATGCTTCGTGTTTGTTTGACCTGAGCATGAATGCAAGCAACGCTTAAATTTGAGGGGGAGGAAGCAACCATTTAGAAGCCTGAATGTATCCAAGAGTCAAAAAGGGCTGGGTTTCTGCTGCAGTAAGCTTCCTGGTGAAACCAACCCGAGCATCTGGCTTTGATCCCGCTCCTGTACAACCGTATTCTCCGTAGTAGACCGAGCTGCAATTAAATCACCACCATGCATGCATAAATTGAACAATTATTCTCAAGAAACCGATGTTTATTAATTATTAGATGATTAATTGTCAAATTTAATTACGATCAAAATCAAGTATCGCTGCCACTTACTTTTGACGCTCGGGCATGAGGTTATCGGACCATCCTTCGGGTCGAACGGCGTCACTCATGTCGGTGTAGGAACACACGACTTTGGCATAAGGCATCCATGCTCTGCCTAAGAAAGCGGCGGCACCTGTACCGGTAACATTGCCGTGGATGAATGAATATCCCGTGTCTTCTTCACCGTTGTGCCTTGCCTGTGCAGTGATAAAGGCGACCTTATCCCCTGAGATAACGTTGGTTTCAATAATAAAGGTAAACATAAACATATATTTTTACTAAAAAAGTTAAGAACAATGATGTTAATAATTTAATAGCAAAATTGAAGCAAAAGAAAACAAAAAAAAAGAAAAAGAATACACCCCCATTTAAGATCAAATCAAACCACAATTCAAAAATTTATGGAGAAAAATAAAAAAATTACATAAATTTCAATTTTAATAAATTATGAATTTGAATATAAAAAAGTTCTCAAATTTTAAAAAATTAAAAAATTAAAAAATGAAAACTAGCAATAATTAAAATCGAATATCATCAAAGTAATACTTTAAAAAAAGATATATAAAAGCTAAAAGAGAAAAAGCAGACCAAATAATATTAAAAGTTCAAAATATGTTTATTTAAATTAAAATTCTAGAAAAAGTTGTAAGAATGACAACTTTTAGTAAGTATTGAGAATTCTTAATTGTTTCACTTACTTTTCTTATTTTTAAAAAATTGATTACTTTTTCAAAAAATGTAAAATTAAAACAAACACAACAAACAAATTATTTTTCCGATTCAACTAAACAAAGGAAACATATTTTTTGTAAACTCAAATTGCCAGCGAACCAAGGGAGGCCAACCTGTTAAGAAATTATGGTGAAGATAAAGAATAGTAAGCATAGTCGAATTCCCAATTTCTTTTGGTGTGGAACATGAAATGTTGTTCCGTTCTATACCAAACTCCTTGAGGTTACGAAGATTGCCAATCTCCCGCAGAATCACACCTTCCAATTTCACAGAAGAATTGTTAGTAATTTGAAAATCTTTTCCCACCTAAATATTTAACAAAGACCATGTACTACCATGACACATAGGAGAAGAGTGTTTTTTTTTTATTTTTTCTTTTTTCTGTTCTTGTTAGGGTGGAATGATTCTTTGATTTATATGCTCCTAATTCCAGTACAAGTCCAAGAATTGTAACTAAATGACCATAGCATTAATAATGATTTCATGGTACATTTGCTAGCAAGTAGCAACAAGAAAATAAATTTTGGACTTAGGCATTGTTTAAGCGAGTTTGACATCATCAAAAAAAACTAAGATTAGAATCTGAGGCTATACCTTGTAAATTGTTCCCTCCAGGGTATAATACCTCTAGCATCTCCAAGTAGCCAAGTTCTTTTGGTATGAATCCACTGAAATTGTTATATGACAATGACAGTATTTGAAGTCAGAACAACGGGATAAACTTGATGGATTTGGCCATTTAAGTGATTCCAAGAAAATAAATTTCTTTGAGACTTGGAAGATTGTGACAAATATCAAGTGGAAGACTTCCTGTGAAGTTATTTTGTGTAAAACCAACATTCTCCAATGTTGAGATGTTGAAGATGGCGGAAGGTATGGAACCAACAAGTTGATTATTTTGAAGTTTCAGATATGTCAACCTATGGAGATTCCCAATCTCTTTAGGAATCTTTCCCGTGAGGAAATTACCTTTAAAATTCAGATATTCTAATTTCGACAGGTTAGAGATGGAAGAAGGAATAGGACCACTAAATTCGTTTTGAGATAAAGCTAAGGCTTGAAGTCGCGGTCCAAACCACGTAGGAACTCGTCCGTGAAGTTGTTGGATCCTAAACGATGAACCTTATTCTCGTAATCGAGACAACTCTTGAGGCAGATTTCCATGGAAATAGTTGTTTGTCATGTCAAGAGAAAAAGAAAGGAAAGGTTACCCAAATGTGGAGGAATGGTGCCAGTAAGAGACATGCCCAAATATTCAAAGCCACTCATGGTGGCGAAGGCCACATCGTTATCGCTGGCAATGTTTGGTGGTTTCATGGCCATGCAAAGAACTCATAATTAGCCATTGTATCAAAAGAAGTGCGAGGCACACCATCCATTGCAATATAGATCTTAGTATATGAATCAAAATGCAGGTATATATGAATGTGGTTAAGGTTTCTTCACAAGATGGGAAATTTAAAGGAAATGTCACACTTTTAATGCCAAGGTTTGCTGATGATAATTCATGATTGTTGATTGATGAAGAAGATTCAAGTCAGAGACTGGAAAACTTGCCACAAGTAGGACGGTTGGGGCGGCATTGACGGGTTATGTAGCCTATAGGGGTGTAGTAGTACTTCTTTGTACTAAAAAAATATTTTATAATTGTTATTTTTATCGTCACTTTTTAAGCAAGGGTCATAGATATTTACATACCTAAAATTTGTATGAATAGTTTTAGAAAAATTATATTTTAAAATAGACTTTTTTTTTGAAATAGTTTTAACTTGTAAAAAGTTTTTCAATTTGTAACAATATAGGAACAAGTAATTGAAAAGGTTAATGGCTTCACATTTACATAGTGCTTTTGAAAATTTTAGTCCCATATTTAAAAGTTTAACATTTTAGTCCTTAATGTTTAAAAGTATCATAATTTCAGTCCCAAAATTATTTAGGTGAAATAATATACTTATATAATTTAAATTTGTAAAAATTTAAAAAATGGTAAGGAGTCGAGAGACCATGGATTCAAGTGAGGGATCGACGGAGTGGGTCAACCAAGTTTTGGCGGCTGCCTGACATTGATCCCACTTCTCAGTCGCCACGGCGTCATCAGATGGTCGTTCAAGGGCACCGGTAAGGAAGCCGAGCTTGTTTCTAGCAAGGAAAACCGTTCGGATTTGATTACTCCAAACCTGCCAATTGCCTTCGCCAGTGAGCTTGGAGGAGACGACGCTACCGGTCTAAAGGTCGGTGGTGGTGAGATGATACGGGTCGCGTAATGCAGAGGACAAAGGATTGCGCGTAGAGTGGATGACTGGTTTCGGCCATGGTGTTGAATGGCGGTGGATGGGCTGAAAGCTGCAGTTGGTCCCGGGGGTATTTCGGTAATTTGCCAACTGGATGTGAGAATTAGGGTTCGGTGAAGATGAAGGGCAAAACGGGAATTTGGCCAAAAAAGAAAAAAAAGAAAAAAACACTCTCACTGATTGGTTTTAAAACTTGAAGTAGAAGCAATGGTGAATCGTCTGGCTCTGATACCATGTAAGAAAATTAAAACCAGAGAGCTTTGAATAATAGTTGTATATTATTCATCATCGTTGTACAATGTCTAGTGTATATTTATAAGCTATAAATCCTATGCTAAATATGGTAATCAGATAATTACAGATTATAAGGAATATACACAAATATGGTATATACACAAATATATTTGGTAGTGCTGATCAATCTTCAACAGATATATTTGGTAGTGCTGATCAATTTTCGACATATACCAAATCTTCATATGCAAATTAGTTCTTTCCCTAAATTATTTTGTCAATGAATAAATAATTATAAAAATAAAATCTTGTTATAATTCAAAAAAGCAAAACATTAATAAAGGTAAAAGTAACAAACAGCGTATGTCATGTATGGCCGATGATGGGTCTCATTTCGACGTGGGAAGGACGATTTAGAATTAATAGTAATACTTCCCTTGACTGTTTCCCTCTCCCACAAAACAAGGCAAAGACTTTGACGCTCATGTCTTCGTGTATGTATGAGGCAGTATAGGTTTTCAACAATGGTGGCTCAACGATGTAGCAGAAGCAAAACACTTATTGGCAAAACAGAGCGTAACTAATTGTGGAAGCTCGAAGACAAGGAACTTATGGATCTTTCAAAAGGAATGGAGAGAAAAGTGCAAGTAGTTGAGCTAGCTCATGCGAATGGCCGAATATCAAGATGTGAGCAAAATGGCAAAAAATCATAGCTAAAGACAGTGACTAGGGACTCCTAACTAGGTCCAGTGGTTACTCATGGTATTAGCTAGCATTAATAGGCTAAGGCAATAGACCATAATGAAATGAATACCCGATTACATTGGATATTCCTTACATTATAGCCCACTGAGGAGCAATTGGAACGAGCAAGTATTGTAGTTTTTGGTCTTGCTCAACGATGTTGTCTATAATTATTCATTTTTAGCCTCATAGGTTTTAGCTATTGATAGCTAGTAGCTCCCTCAGGAATAGGTATATCTAACAGTCACACTTAACCTCAATGAGAGAGTTAAGGTTTCCATTACCAGTGGGCATTGCTGTACATGTGACAATTTTGACAGTTAATACAACTATTGTTTCTTTGAAAAAAAAAATGTCTTCGATTCCCTTTTCCAATTCGAAGACAACTCCAATGATTTGAGGCCACACGAATCATATTGGAGGTAATGTTCTTGACGAAAGAAAAAAGAAGGCACAACAATGTGAATTGCCATGCCCTTTGGCTTTTGCATCTTTGGGAAAATGATGATCACCATCAGCTTTAGTGATCAATCACAATATATATATAAGAAATAAAGAATAAAAAAAGAAAAATGACAAATGCATGTTTATGCAATGCATGGTTGATTCGACTAAAGTATTATGCAAATAAATAATTTTCACTACAAAATAAAACTCAATTCTCCTTATTCTTGTTCATGTAATTAATGAATATACAATTTTAACCACCTATACATGCGGTGAAATACGTGATTTATTTAATTGAATACCATGATAGTAATTAAAGGCAGCAAAAATGGAGAAAAGATTGATACTCCCTCCGTTTCGAAAAAAAGTCCACTTTGGTTAAGATATAACTTTTTATTAGTTATTAAATACAACTTATTTAATGCACCATTAAATTTATAGTTTTATATTTTTATCCTTACTTTTTAATTTTGAGTATATATAATTATTATTAATAAAGATATTTTAAGAATTTGGTTTAAAAGTGGACTCTTATTTTGGGATAAAAAAAAGTTTTCAAAATGAACTCATTTTTTGGAACAGAGGGAGTAATTAATTTTATGAAATGAAAGTCAGATTACACCAAAGGGTTAATTCAGGCATTAAGGAGAGATCGAGAGTGAGTTGGGGAATTTTTTTACCTTTATGGATTAATATATAAAACTATCATCTTGGATAAAATAAAAGAAACTTGATGACCATCATTTTATCAAATTTTTTGATAGTTTTCCTAAACTTTAAAGGAGGTGGATATAATTTACCTATTTATTTAGATATATATAACCTAATAAATATTATATTTATAATCAGAACTCTCAAAACTACGATAAAATCATTTTATCAAATTACCTTTTGCACTCATTTATTTGAATAATGTTTATATTACTACTAACATTTTAAAGTCAAAATATTTAAAATTATGATAAATGTGAAAAAAAAGTTAAGTTATTTTGAATGTTATATTCTATATTCTTTTAATTTATAGTCATAAGTAAAATTTTCTTAATATAAAAGTAAATTTTTAAGAATATATATATATATATATATATATATATATATATATATATATATATATAAGTGAAAAATATATATGCAGGAATTACAAAATTTTTGTAATTATATGAATTAAAAAAATCAAATCTCCAAATTTGATAACGTGACAAGATCTCTTCTGGTATACACCTATCAGTTGTGATATGCTAGTATATTAATGCAAGTTCTTGGCATTTAGAAAAGTGAGCATTTGGGGTTGAGAGGGGAGGGGGCGGGGAAGAGTTTTGTAAAGTTTGAAATTAAGATGATATGTCTAAATATATGGAATTGAAAATTATGGTTAAAATGGTAAAGTTACATAATAATATCATTTTTTATTTAATTTTTGAGAAAAATAAATAATTTTTTAAGAAATTAGAATTTTAGAAATTTAATTTTGGGGATTATAAATACCGGATAGAATAAATTTCTTTTCAGAAAAATTAGTGTTATTCATGTTTTACTATTTTATTTAGATTAATGAATTACAAATACATAAAAGAAGTTGGTTTCAATAATAAAGGTAAACATAAACATATATTTTCACTAAAAAAGGTAACAACAATGATGTTAATAATTTAATAGCAAAATTGAAGCAAAAGAAAAAAAAGAATACACCCTCATTTAAGATGAAATCAAACCACAATTCAAAAATTTATGGAGATAAATAAAAAAAAGTACATAAATTTCAATTTTAATAAATTATGAATTTGAATATAAAAGAGTTCTCAAATTTAAAAATTTTTAAAATAAAAAAATTAAAACTAACAATAATTAAAATAGAATATTATAAGAGTAATACTTAAAAAAAATAGCATATAAAAGTTCGAAAAGAAAAAGTAAACCAAATAATATTAAAAGTCAGAAATATGTTATTTAAACTAAAATTCTAAGAAAAGTCATAAGAATAACAACGTTTGGTAACTATTGAGAACTCTTAATTGCTGCACTTATTTTTCTTATTTTCAGAAATTTGAGTACTGTTTCAAAAAATGTAAAAAAAAAACAAAAACAAACACAACAAACATATTACTTTCTCAAATGAACCAAACAAAGGAAACAAATTATTTTTTAAACTCAAATTGCCAGCAAACCAAGGGAGGCTAACCTATTAAGAAATTATGACCAAAATCAAGACTAGTGAGCATAGTGAAATTCCCAAGGGAAATTTACAAATATAACACCTTTGACCGTTGACTTTACAAAAATAACACCCTCCTTTTTTTGTTCTCTGTTATAGCACTTCCACAAAAAAAAAGACTACAACACTCTACAGACTTCACTCCATCTTCTTCTTCTTTGTTCTCAAAACCAATTTGATGGATTCAACAAAATTTGTTCTCACACCCCGTTGTTTGCACACCTCATTGTTCGTACACCTTATTGGACTATCATCTCCAAGCAAAAAGGCCACAATCGTAGAGAAGAAATCTCATAAATTTGATGTTAGTTGAAATTTGCAGTAGTTGAACTGGGTTTGTGAATTTAAAGAAGCGAATGGTCGAGCTCTAGGTCGAGTTTTAGGTCGAGCACAAGGTTAGGTCAATGTTGCTAGGTCAACTTTTAGGTCGAGCACTAAATTTGGTCGAGTTTTAGGTCAAATATGTCAAATTTAGGTCGAGCTCGACTTAATGCTTGACCAAATTTAGGTCGAGTGAATTTTTATTTTTTTTAATTTTTTTTTAATAAAAAAAATTCACTCGACCTAAATTTGGTCGAGCATTAGGTCAAGTTCGACCTAGTATTAGGTCGAGTGAATTTTTTTTAATAAAAAAAATTAAAAAAAATAAAAATTCACTAAACCTAAATTTGGTCAAACATTAGGTCGAGCATTAGGTCGAGCACAAGGTTAGGCCAATGTTGCTAGGTCAACTTAACCTTGTGCTCGACCTAATGCTTGACCAAATTTAGGTTGAGTAAATTTTATTTTTTTAAATTTTTTTTATTAAAAAAAATTCACTCGACCTAATACTAGGTCGAGCTTAACCTAATGCTCGACCAAATTTAGGTCGAATGAATTTTTTTTATTAAAAAAAAATTAAAAATAAAAATTCACTCGACCTAAATTTGGTCAAGCATTAGGTCGAGCTCGACCTAAATTTGACATATTCGACCTAAAACTCGACCAAATTTAGTGCTCGACCTAAAAGTTGACCTAGCAACATTGACCTAACCTTGTGCTCGACCTAAAACTCGACCTAGAGCTCGACCATTCGCTTCTTTAAATTCACAAACCCAGTTCAACTACTGCAAATTTCAACTAACATCAAATTTATGCGATTTCTTCTCTACGATTGCGGCCTTTTTGCCTGGAAATGATAGTTCAATAAGGTGTACGAACAATGAGGTGTGCAAACAACGGGGTGTGAGAACAAATTTTGTTGAATCTATCAAATGGGTTTTGAGAACAAAGAAGAAGAAGATGGAGTGAAGTCTGCCGAGGGGTGTTGTAGTCTTTTTTTTTTGTGGAAGTGCTATAACAGAGAACAAAAAAAGGAGGATGTTATTTTTGTAAAGTCAACGGTCAAAGGTGTTATATTTGTAAATTTCCCAATTTCCTTCGGTATGGAACCTGAAATGCTGCTGCTTTCTATAGCCAAGTCTTTGAGTTTATGAAGATTGCCAATCTCTCACAGAATCATACCTTCCAATTTTACAGAAGAATTGTTAGTAATTTGAAAATCTTTTCCCACCTAAATATTTAACAAAGACCATGTACTACCATGACACAGAGGACAAGAGTGTTTTTTTTTTTCCGTTCTTGTTAGGGTGGAATGATTCTTTAAATTATATACTCCTAATTCCATTACAAGTCCAAGAATTGTAACTAAATGACCATAGTATTAATAATGATTTCATGCTGCATTTGCTAGCAAGTAGCAACAAGAAAATGATTTTCGAACTTGCCATTCTTTAAGCAAATTAACCATCATCCAAAAGATTAAAGGTTAGAATTTGAGGCTATACCTTGTAAACTGTTCCCTCCATGGAATAATACCTCCAGCATCTCCAAGTTCCGATGTTCTTTTGGAATGAATCCACTAAAATTGTTATATGACAATGACAGTTTCCGAAGCTGTGAACAATGGGATAAACTTGATGGGATTTGGCCAGTTAACTGATTGAAAGAAAGATAAATCCTTTTGAGACTTGGAAGATTGTGACAAATATCAAGTGAAAGACTTCCTGTCAAGTTATTGTATGAAAAAGCAACATTCTCCAATGTTGAGATGTTGAAGATGGCGGAAGGTATGGAACCAAGAAGTTGATTATTTCAAAGATTCAGGAATCTTAAGCTATGGAGATTCCCAATCTCTTCAGGAATCTCTCCCGTGAGGAAATTACCTTCAAAATTCAGGAATTCTATTTTCGACAGGTTAGAGATGGAAGAAGGAATAGGACCACTAAATTCCTTTTGAGATAAATCTAAGGGGGCGCTTGGTATAAATGGTGGGTTTAGGAGTTGAATAGATTTGATAAAATGAAATGTTTGGAATAGAATGGAATGATAATAATTATGTTGTTTGGTATTATTTTGTAATGGAATGGAATAGATTTTATATTAAAATTAAAATTTAATATTAATATTAATAAATTTATTAATAAATTTTATATTAAAATTATAATAAGAATATTATTATTTTACATTATATGATATTTTGAAAATTATATCTTGTTCAAAAAATAGTCAGTGCATGTCAATTTGTAGAGAAAATATTTTCTACAAATTAGTAAATTTTTATTTTTTAAAAAAAGAGGAAAAATGGGGGTTGCAAACTATCATTGGGCTTGCAACCCCTGACATGTGGTGCGTGCCACATGTGGGGCTTTCTGTAAACCCATGGAACGTGTACCAAACACCTAAAATTTGGCCATTCCATTCCAAAACCCTCCCAAACCCATGTACCAAACACCTGCTAAGACTTGAAGCTGTGGTCCAAGGCACGTAGGAACTCGTCCAGTGAAGTTGTTGGAGGCTAATCTGATGAACTTTATTCTGTGTAATTGGGACAACTCTTGAGGCAGATTTCCATGGAAATAGTTGCTTGTCATGTCAAGAGAAACAAGAAAGGAGAGGTTACCCAAATGTGGAGGAATGGTACCAGTAAGAGACATGCCTGAAATATTCAAAGCAGTCAATCACTCTGTGGTGTTTAGAGCCGCATAGGACTCCCATCCAGTCGCATATAGAGGATGATGGCGCAGTAGAAGACCAGTTTTTGGACAAGATTTGATAAGGGTCAGACGAGATGTGGGCTTTCAGGCGTAAGGCGATTGATCAATGGCAATGTTTGTTGGTTTCATAAGGCTTTTCCTTTGTGTGATTGGAAAAACAAAGGAAATTGTGAGGTTGGGGAGGAAAGAGTTCAAAATGTGATGTTCGATTTGTGAAATGCGCTAGTTTGGGCGATTTCACAAATGCTTTATCAAAGCCTTAACTATGCATTCAAGTCAATATACAAGAAAAGCGCCCTTATAGTAGGGTGCATTTCTGAAATGCACCCATACCATAAGGGCGCATTTCTTGAATGCGCCCAAGAGATATGGGCGCATTTCTTGAATGCGCCCTATATCCACATTTAAATAATTAATATTATGACTATTAACTATAATAATTTTGAATAACATTTATAATTTTAATTTATTTAAACTATAATAATTAATATTATTATTATTAACTATAATAATTTTGAATAACATAATTTTTATTATTATAATTATTTTAAAAAAAGATAATAATGATAGTTATTTATAAGAATTACAGTAATATTAATAGTAAGATATGAATAATAAAAATTTAGTACCTGTAACAATATGAAGAATTAATATCATATGAATGACCCTACTAATTCGTAAAAATTTCAATGTTAATACAATTAGAGTTTAAAATTTTGACGACACTATTTGTTTATTTAAATATAAAGGATAAATATATATAAGTATAAATTATTGTAATATTAAAAAAATTATCGATATAATGATAATACGTATAAAGTTATTTTCAATGTACCTTTTATTTATTTATAGGTGGAATATTTATTTATTGCATGGCACGTACATATATATATATATATATATATATATATAATATTAATAATGACAATAAAATAGTAATAATAGGATTACAATTGTTGTATTACTATGTATTGCATTAGGCCATTAAGTGTGAGGAGTTTATGATTTATGGTTTAGCTTTTAGGGTTTAGGGTTTTGGGTTTATGGTTTAGGGTGTGAGATCTAAGGTTTTGAAGTTAGAAGTTAATATTTACAATTTTGGGTTTGGGTTTATGCAACGAACAATTGAAAACATTAATTAACTAGAATTGATGTTGTGAATTACTTTTTCCCATTTGGGCCTATATAAGTTGAAGGTAGAGCAGATATTGGAATAGTGCACTAGAAGGTACCTTTTTAAGCACAACGTGATGTTGGAATGATTCACTAGCAAGTATTTTTTGCCGTTTCATCATAGAGATATGGTATTTCAAGCTTTATCATATACAAATGTGTGCTTTGTAACATTTTGTTTATCGTAGCTTTGCTAACTCTATGACAACTTGTTTAAGTTGGGGATTTACTGTATTTTCGTAAGGATACATTAAAAATATTGTACCTATTAATTAAAAAAAAATTACATTCAACCCAAAATGTACTCTCTTTTTTTGTGAATATTGTCAAAGACAAATGAGAGGAAAGAATATTGGATACAATTGTTGTACCCAGTAGAATTGTATCGTTTGAATAATTTTAGAGTACAGATACTTTTAATAATTTTTTATATTGACAAATTACAGTGTATATTTATTATATAAAGTATGCACAAATTAAGGGATCAAAACTATTATTTATTACACTAAAATAAAAAAAAATGTAACAATCGTATGCAATATTTGGTTTATAAGAGGGTAAAAGAGTTTTCCTTTGGTCGTAATTTCCAAAGTTAAACTCATCATTTCCCATTTATTGTTTCCAAGTTTTTGCCATTCGTGTGCATAAGATAGTGGCACTAATATTTTTTTTGTTCCCTTTTGAATAATTGGATTATTTTACTTTCTTTCATGTTTCGTTGTTCAATCCTAAAGAAATTAATCTAATTTGAAAACCGCAACAGATTCTCTCCAAGAAGTTAAATGCAAACATGTTAGTAATGTTTGTTTTTAGTTTCGAATATATTCTTGTTGTGACGTACCAAATTGGGATCATGTAAAGGACAACAATCTCTTAATAAATAATTTTGTCCAAGTGCAAATTAATTGTATGTTTCTGATGAAACTCACGAGGTTGGTGTAAGAATTTAGCTTGAGATAATTTTGAGGAATACATGTAAAATATACAACTTATTCTACGAAGACTGATGCATGTCGGATTTTCCAAATTGTATTAAACAAGTTTTATTATTTATTTATGTCCTCTTAGTTTTTCATGGGTACCACACATAGTTGGTCTAATAGTTCTCCTAGATCTACGTAAGTGTACAATCTCTTCTTGAGTCACATTAGGGTCTACGCCTGCATTACCAATTTCTATGTGCTCATCTACATCATCGTCATCATCACTGTCCTCATGAACATTATCCTCAGTGCTTCGATGTGACGGTATACTTATCTCTGGAGAGTGGAAAACACTAGAGGATAGCTGATCAATCGTGTTGAAAACCCCTAATGACGGAAATACATTTTGTGTTTCTGGAGTAGATGTAAAGGGCGGTAATGAACCCGAAAGTGTAGAACCTTCTAAAGTATCATGTTCATTTCTCTGATGGAGTCGAGACCCTCTACCTCCTTGTTTACGGCCTCGCCTTAGGTCAGCTTAGCAATGACGCGCCGACATGCCTTGTCGCAGGTCGATCAACAACGACCGTAGTGGATCGATCTCCAATCTATGAGACTTGAACAACCCGCATCGATCAAGCATAATCTCTTATATCTGCAAATCGACCTGAAACTAGTTCTTCAAACCGTGCCATATTATCCAAAGAAATATAGTAGATTCGGGACATAGCATCCATCTGGGATGAAAACGGTTGTTAGACAAAGACATTGTAAGAAAATAACATAATAAGCATTGCACTTTTGATTAACAAAAACAAACATCTTACCAAATATTTGGCTGTAGAACTAGTGCCATGGAACCCGCGTCATCAACCGTCAAATGTGAATAGAATATCATCAAAGAGTATCAAGATCGAATGGGTCGGAACATTGGGTTCAACAATGCTCCAACAAATAAGATATACAACCGGCCGCCAAATCGCACGCCCGGCTGTGCAATACGGCGGTAACGATTGTAATATCTCCTCCGAATATGGAAGCCATATAAACTACAACAACAAAAGTCCCATTATTAAGCAAATATTATCGTTCACATCTACATTAAAGCACTCGAACAAAGTATATTGTACCTGGTCGAATTGCAAACTAGTCAGCTGGTCTCGATACACGCGTAAAACGTGCATAGGCGCTCTAGACAAATTAAAGTGTCCATTCCATCTGCAATGATAAATGACTGTGTAAGTATGAAGATATTATAAATTTTGAAAAACAAAATTAATATTATGAACCTCGCGCCATAAGGGAACCGAAAGTCAACGGCCGAATTATGGGGCTCTGGCCTGACTATAGGTATCTCTCCCAAGCCCATAACTATTAAACATAAAACATCTAGTTAGAAATGCATTTAAACTCCTAAATATTAAAATAAATTTATATCAATGTCTGGTTACCTGCAACAGGACTTGTGGGCCCGCGATTTCTGTGGTTGTAGGTGCAGTAGCTTCACACAAATTTCGGTACAAGCAAGCTAGTACCGCACTACCCCAACTGTATGACTATGTGACCCCATAATCCTGTAACATGGACAGGTATACTAAGGGTATACGATAACCGGATTTATCTGGGAACAAGAGCCCACCTAATAGTATCATCAAATAGATACGGGCTCGTTGGATACATAGCTCCTCGATCGCATCATCAGCCAAATCTGCATCTAATGCAGATTCTAAAGAACCTACATTTAACCTACCCCTTCTAACCACTGAATGCGGTGGTCTAAATCCTAATAACTCATCCCACAAATCTAGCCAAGACTCTACATTACGGCGAATTTCAGTCCCAATAACCGGTAACCCATCCACCCGTAGTCCCCATAGTACCTCAACATCTTGCAGCGTTACTGTTGCCTCCCCAACTGGTAGATGAAAGGTATGTGTTTCCGGCCGCCACATCTCTACCAGGGCGGTGATGAGAGCGTGATCAATTCTCAATGATCCGCACTGCACGATCCCTGCGAACCCAAATAACGCTACATATTGCGTAACCCGAGGAGAAATGGGAATGTGTCTCCATAATGCACCATCACATCTCCGCACCTGAAGTTGCGAGTTCTCTATATGACCTTGAAGTAGGGTGGCAGCCCTATGCTGATCGTGTCTAACCAACAAATCGGGAATGCGTGGGCCTGGATGCATATCTGAAAGACAAAATATTTTGCAAATGAATATATTAGCATTAAGCATTAACTTTGATAGACCATAAAATCCCAATTAAAATCAAAATTGATTAGATGCAAAGGCATGTCCTAATACATTCAATCACATTTTCATAAATTCGCTTTTAATGTCAAAGTTCAACAACACAAATATACTTATAAATTACAACCATCTTAATAGAAACGAATTAAAGCAACATCGACCATAATCTTCAAGAAAAACAAACATGTTCAACCAATTTTCACTAACTAAACATCAAACAATTGGCTGGCCGTGTGGACATTTTCGCCGATTATGGCCAGTTTGATGGCAATTTCCGCAACGACGAGGCTCTTTAGGATCTCAAACATCCATCTCGTTCAGAATACGGCTAGCACGAACACGACCAGCACATTGCTTAGAAAACTTATTCATGTCTGGTTGTAACACCCATCCAGGCTCCGACCAATAATCTGGGTGTGCATTAGAGTGAAACTACCCTTATACTGTAGACGATAGGTGTTCACAGTATACACTTCATTCACCAATGTGTATGGATTGTCTCTCCTTCTCCTGCACACTGACAATGCATGAGAACAGGGGTACCTATACATCTGCCACTTCCCACACGTGCAATGTCGCCTACAATATCTAACGGTTTGAACATTTCCACCTTTACCGTCAACGTGTCGGGCAATGGTAACTTCATACACCCCATTTTCATAGTCAAATTAATTACATTGTGCCCTTGAGCAGCTGAATCAGCCCTTCTAAAAATTGCCCAAATGTTATTTGGCAGCTCATAACGACAATGATGCGCATCTACCAACCGTTGTCTAAACAACTCAACCATTCTGTGAAAAGTAATATCCACAATGGCCCTTATTGGTAAAAGTTGCACTCCCCGAAAGACATTATTATAACTTTCAGAAATGTTGGTGGTCAGAGTGCCCCATCGGTGGTTGCCATCGTAAGCTAAACACCATTGGGTACGATCTATAGAAGACAAATACTCCCAACCTTCCGGGCTTAAAGCATGAATCTGACTACGATACAATTTCCACTTCTGCTTTTGCCTAGTACAACCGATAAACCAACAAAGCTTTTTCAACTGTGGGTTCTTGAATTTGGCCATAAAATTACTCCTAACGTGCCTCAGGCAAAATCGGTGAAAAGCTATCGGTTCTTTCCATTCATCAATGTGGCTCATTGCATGCAAAATACCCTTACGCCTATCGGACACGACACAAAGTGGGTGTCAATCATAAGCAACGTGCAACCTCTACTGTTGCATGAACCAACTCTAGCTACTCATTGTCTCTTCGTCCACAATGGCAAATGCCAAAGGGAGAATATTATTATTGGCGTCTTGCGTAACCACCACAAGCATTTTCCCTTTATAACCACCCCGAAAGTGAGTGCCATCAACACTTATTACAGGCCTACATTTGTGGAATGCTTCAATGGCCGGACCAAACGCCCAGAAGACATATTTGAAAGTCCATACAGCACGACTGGAATTGGGATGGTGTTGCCACTCGACAATGGTTCCTGGGTTAGACTGTTGCAGGGCTGCCATATAATGTGGCAACTCCGCAAATGAACTTTCCCAAGACCCATATACAGATTCGATTGCCTTTCGGCGACCATGCCAAACTTTCTTATATGTCACTTCCACTTCATAAACTTTCTTAATGTCGGCTTGTATATTTTTGACAGCATAACTAGGATATTTTTCCACGGCATGGCAGATGTGAGTGGCTATGAGTGCGGAAGACGATTGGTGTGATAACTTTCTTGATTTGCCCCGAGACAATTGTGCTCAGGTACCCACTTTGTGATTTCCCACATTCCATGAGTCCGCTTATGCAATGCACGGACAATCCACAAACAAGGTGGGCCGTACATTGTCGGATCTTCTGAAGCATCATTCAGCCACTGGACCTTGCACTTGGCCACCCAAGTTCGGAGTTTACTTTCTATTACCTTAAACTCCCGAACGTGATTCATAGACCATAAACTAACTGCCCTTTTCAATTGTTCTTTGTCTGCAAATAACATTCCCAAACATATCTCCTTATTCTCTTCACTCCACACTCGAATACGACCAATTTCACCTCGGTTTGTGGGATCACTATTGTCGGAAGACCCGATGTCGTTGAAGAACGCCAAACCCCTCGGAGTGTAGGCCCGCTGGGAGTCCGGATGGCGTTCAATGTTGGTCAAATGGAGATTGCCACGATAATCATCGTGACGGGCATTGGGGTCAGGGCGAGCATTGGGGGCAGGATCACTATCTGTGTCTGTGTCGTCTTCTAAACTCTTCTCCATTTCAAGAGAAAGTGGCTCGGCTGATGGATGTTGAGTAGTGAAATCATCGACAAAAGCATTATTTGTCGTATGACATCTTCCCTCGATCCCTTGGCTTGGGAAGTCAAGGATAACCGAAACATCAGGCTCTCAAGAGCGGATGTACTAGGGGACGTAGAAGAAAAAGTTGAATGCATTTCTGGATATGATGACGAAGGCCTTGGCATTTGGACTGGAATAATTGACAAACCAATCGATGTAGGTGCCCCTAGTAACGAAGGATCAGAAGTTGACACCGGAGGACTGGACACAGATGGTGAAATGCCAGTATTGGAGAGAGGATTCGAATCAGAAAGTTGCTGCGGGATGTACTGAGGAATAGATTGTAGGAGAGCTTGGAATGAACCATGACTTGCGCCGATGGTATCACTGTGAATTCGTGGTACCAGAGTGATATAAATTTCAGCTAGAAAAGAGTCAAACTCTTGTGCAATCTCGTACATAACTTCCATTCCAAAGTCGTCTACGATGGTCAGGCCACTATAATTTAAATAATGACGAAAATTACACGGTCGACGGAATAACAGTTTCAACATATACACATTTCTATCAACGGCAACACACTGGTATATTAAGGTCTCTAGCTCAAAGAATGAGATTTTTGCTGTTATCCTCAGGGTGTAATTAGCATGTGGAGAAGAATATGACAAGCCAAAGGGAGACTGTATAATATCGCCACCCCAATATAATCCTAATATAAATGAACGAAAAATAGACATCTCGCCAATACCTATTGCGACCATATGAGCAGATGTTAATAGCAATATATGAGGTTGGGAAGATGTCTTGTGAAATAATTGGAAATATGTACACTATGGAATCACAAACCTACATTAAGATCATAAGTCACAAAAGCCAGACTAACCTGCATACGTAATATACTTATATTCATTAAAACTATTAAAACTCATTCAATACAAACATCTTCATTCTCATAATATAGTAAGGATAAAGTAGGAAAAAAATACAATTATAATAGAATAGGATATATTGTCAAAAAAAAAATGTGAACATCAATTAAAAAAAAAAAGCTCCAAATTAATCCCCGCACCATCACCCAAAAAAAAAGGGGGAATATTGACCTATGTCGTAAAAAAAAAAAGAAAAAGGTTAATCACTTTATTTAATTATTTACCATTCATAAAGTTTTCCCACGGGGGCTGGAATTGATCTATGTATTACGTTATCATTAGAATTACTTTTGACCTTTTTTTTTATTTACACCTACTCTCTCAAATTTTGTTTTTCAAACCAATCCGTGGGAAAAAAGTTAAGTTATTTGGGACTCGATCGTTAGTTTTAGAACTAAATATCCATTTCAGACATTATGAGCGTATTTGTTCAATTGATAAAAAATTTGTCACTTATTGCAATTTATGTATCAAAGAATTACCAAAACCATTGCCATTTTCACCACCCAAATCACTTATATATCAGTTGTAAGAAGGATAACATACCAAGAATCAAGTTCAAAGTTAGTAATAGTATTCCCTCCACGTCGAAAAAAAGTCTAATTTCTAAAAAAAATTATTTGTCTAAAACAAAATCTATTTTTAATATGGAATTTTTGTATTACTTTTATTATTAATAATAATGATAATGTATTTTTAAATTAAAAAATAAAAATAAAAATGTAATAATATATATTTATCAGTGTATGAAGTGTATTGCATTTTATAATTTAAAAATATTGTATTTAATTAAAGGTGATTTTTTTTTCTTTTTTTGGTTTTGAAAGGATGGAGTAAGACTTAACAAGACTACTATAACACAAATTAATTTGGGGGGTACTACAACTTTGGAATTATTATTTAAATGTTGTAATGTAATGTTATAATTATTTAATTGTTGTAATGTAATGTTATAATTAATAATTCATTAAACAAATGCAAAAAAAAATAATTGAACCAATTATATTTACAGAAAGTAGTTTCAATTGTGATTAATCATGAATGCTTTCATTTAATAAATATTTAATTCAATATTATAGTGAATACTTAATTAATACGTACTAGTTCATTCCTACTAATTTGTCCAATTAATATAATTATATTGTAATTACATATTATTATTCATGTAAAATGAATAACTTCATTAACATTTATTAATTTAACAATTAATTATTTAAATATTGTAATGTAATGTTATAATTAATATTTCATTATAAAATTATTTGAAAATATTTTTTTTATTATAGTTACAATAATTAGTTACGATTGTGAATAAATCACTTTGCTACTTTTAATAAATTTTTACTTAAATATTATAGTTATAATTATAACTTAATTGATACATGCTAGTAAATTCATACTAATTTGTCTAATTAATATAATTTAATAGTATATATACATATTCTTATTCATGTATAATAAATAACTTCATAAACATTAATTTAATTCACAAATAATTATTTAAATATGGACATGTAATGTTATAATTAATAATTCATTAAACAAATGCAATAAATTTATTTGTCTTTATTATATTTACAATGATTAGTTACGATTGTGGTTAAATCATTGTGCAACATTTAATTATTATAATTTGAACTTTATAATTATAATTATTGTGAAAAAGTGGACAAGAAAAGGTATATTATATCGCGATAAAGGCTGTTTTTATATTTCCCAACTATTTTAATCGATAAATAATCAAAACAAATTTAATTCCATGAATATTCCCATAATATAATGTACAGTACAATTGTACATTGTACATTATACATTTCAAACTGAATTAAACATAACAAAATTAAATTAATACAATATTTTAATACAATAAAACTTATGCTAAAAGGACAAAAAAAAAAGAGAAATGTCAATTTGCTAATAAATTTCACAAATTCTACCCCCAATGTCTATTTCGAGCGCATTTGGCAAATACGAACAAACACATTGGCAAAAATCTCACACAAGGACAAAATATATCCTCAACATTCCAAACTTCCCACAATATTTCCACAAATTCATGACTATATAAATTCCAAATAACACACAACGAATCTCACAAAATTCCAAATACATAAATTTAATTCCACAACCAATCCATCCATAACAGCTATCAGCATTCCAGGCGCATTGCATTTCAATTTTATCCACATAATACACAACCAATACATCTCACAGAATTCCAAATATATACTCACTGTCAATTAATATAAATACATCTAATTCCACAACCAATTCATAAAATTAAAATCCATCAACACTCTCTGGTCATCAGCATTGCAAATAATTTAATTCGTAAAATTAAAATTCCAATATATACTGAGCATTCCGCCGAAATTTAACTATCAAGTAATACAAATAATTTTATTTATTTCATTTCCTTTCCGTAGGCATAATCTATTTATTTTGAAAATTTAACTATCAAATAATACAAATCATGTTAAACTAAAATTACCTAATTGCTTCATGTCAATATAAATAATTTAAAAATTCATTAAAATGTACCTAATTGCTAAGATCATGGAAATTGAGGCTCATACGCTTCAATGGCAAGTACGGCCAAGGCTGCTAGAAGGTTTCACCTTACCGTGCTCCTCAATCGACAACCGGAAATGAAGGCTAATGACCAGAGAAGAACGAGGGCGGCCGAAAATAATTTCCCCAATGCAATGCAATGGCGGCAGTGCTTCTGTGAATGCCGGCGCGGCAGCGGACAAAATGGAGGCTGAAATTCTTGCAAGCAACCGGAAAAAATGGAGCCACTGAAATGTCCAAGAACAAAACTTCAAAGGGAGGGAGAGCCGGTGATGGAAGTCACAATGGGTGAGGAAGCCCGACAAAATTTCACAACCTCATGGGAGAGGAGACCGGCGACGGCGCTACTATGGAGTTGAAAATGGGTGAGGGGTCATGGACGGCGTAAGGGAGGATTTGAAGAGGGAGGTCATGGATGGTCAAGGAGGCCGATGAATTGTAGACGGCGGAGCCCGAGTTCGCAGATTTATTTTTCACCAGCGCATTTGTAAAATGCGCCCCAATAACCCTAAATTATCGCCGCCCGTGACTCAATGGTTCAAAGGGTTCAAATGGTTACGGGCGCATTTGTGAAATGCGCCCATCTGGAATGGCGCATTTTACAAATGCGCCTAAGCCCGTGCACAGTGCCGGGCCAAGAAATGCGCATTTGGCAAATGCGCCCAAAAGATTGGGCACATTAATTTGCCAAATGCGAACAGCACATAATTAGAACACTAACTCTCCCCAACCTACAAATTTCTCTCTTTTTTTTTTCCATAACACTATTAGAAAAAACTCTGGTTTCATGGCCATGCAACAACTCATAATTTGCCATTGTATCAAAAGAAGTGCAAGGCACTGTCCATACACTGCAAGATAGATCTACAGTACATGAATCTGAAAATGCAGGGTATATAAGAATGTTGTTAAGGTTTGTTCACAGCTTGGGAAATTTAAAGGAAGTGACACAGTTTTAATGCCTAGGTTTGCTGATGATAATTCATGATTGTTGGGTGAAGAAGAGCAGATTCAGTAGACTGGAAGAAATTGACGAGCGTTGAAAGGGTTGACTACTTGACTTGCCCATGTAGGCTTTAGGGGGTTGTAGATTCGTAGTATTTCTTATGTACTAAAAAATTATTTTATAATTTTTATTTTGATTATTACTTTTTAAATATGAGTCATAGATATTTACATACATAAAATTTGTAAGAATAGTTTTAGAAAATTTTATTTTAAAATAGACTTATTTTTTGAAATAGTTTCAATTTGTAAAAATTATTTTTCAATTTGTAATAATTTAAAAACAACTAATTGAAAAAGTTAATAACTTAATGGTTAGAATAGATAGACCACATTTATATAATATTTTTGAAAATTTTAGTTCCCATGTTTAAAATTTTAATAGTTTTAGTCTTCAATGTTTAAAAGTATGATAATTTTAGTCCCCAAAGAATTTAGGTGAACTAATTATTTATATAATTTAAATTTGTAAAATTTTTTTAAAAAAAGGTATCATTGGCTAAAAAAAAACAAAGAGTAAAGTGACCCCTGTTTGTTTTATTTTTCAAATTAGCTGGAATAAAAAAAAAGGAACATTTTTTGTTCCATATTTTTCATTTTTTTTCTATTGATACTAATTTAAAAAATTAAAAACAAATGTTTATTAATTTCCTCTTACCGTTCTTTTGAGTTAATAATGTCAAATATTTTTTAATTTTTATATATTGAAAATCTAAAATGTAGATTTGTCTACCTAAATTATTTAGAAACTAAGAATGTCAAATATTTAAATATTGAGGACTAAAACTATTAAAAATATTATATAAATGTGGACTCCATAGCTCCCTCCAACCGTTAAGTCATTAATTTTTTCAATTAGTTGTTTTTAAATTGTTATAAATTGAAATTATTAGTAATAAATTTATCTGCCTAAAAGTTTTTGGGAATTAAAATTATTGGACCCTTAAATATTAAGAACTAAAATTATCGAAAACTCTAAAATAAAACTTTAGATCATTAGTATTTAGCCAATGTAGTATTTTGTAAAACAATGCCTAAATAAAACATTAGTGGGTACCAAACCGCGTAAGTCATATATGGCGGGGGCTGGGTCTCATTTCCATGTTGGAAGGACGATTTGGAATTAATACCATCATATTGGTGATATTGTAAAATAGTACCTAAATAAAACATTAATTAACCTAAAAGTAACAAACCGCGTACGTCATTTCGATGTGGAATGTACAATTTGGAATTTAAAATACTCCCACCTAAAAACCCACCAAAAGAAGTGGGAGACTTTAAGGTTCATGTTTTCAATTCCCTTTTCCAATTCAAAGACGACTCCATTGATTTGAGGCCACGGAATCACATTGGAGATAAAATATTTTTCACGAAAGAAGATGGGAAGGCACGACAATGTGAATTGCCTTCCCTTTTGGCTTTCGCAGCTCTAGAAAATGATGGATCACTATCAGTTCTAGTGATCAAACACTTTACAAGTTTCGATTTTCTATCTTATTTATTGAATACTAACTATGTCTTATGAAGAAAATAAAATTATTTTGTTAATAAATATTAAATCCTAATATGAAATGAATAAATTCTAATAGACTAGTTAACTTTATATCAAAAAAATTTTATGGCAATTTTATATTTTCATAGATAAAAAAATAGTCATCATTAATGAGTGCAAAAGACAATTTGATAAGATGATCTTATCATATGTTTGAGAGTTTACAGTTATAAATACAATATTTATTAGGTTATATAAATTTAAACAAAAAGATAAATTATATCCACCTTCCTTAAAATTTAAAAAAAAACTATCAAATAACTTTAAAGATACAAAGAAATTACTAATACCTTTAATTTAGATAAATGAATAACATTTAACTTTCTAACGCTCATTAATTAATATTCATTATTGACTTTTTGGGTGAATATTGATAATTGTGCACTAGACTATCGATTGGTGTAGGAGATTATTTCTGTTGCTTTCTTTGTAGTGTACATACTAGGAACTTTGGCCTTTCTGTTTGTGTTCCAATTGCGCCATTCTCGTTGGTGTGATGATTGCGTTTACGAAAGCATTGGTCATGTATACAGGCCTAATTGTTTTACCCACCATCTTCAAATGACCTATAATATAATTGGACATCCACAATAAACCTCACAGTGTTGAAGGGGAAGGCGTGCTCCTTGTTAGTAAGTGGCATCGCCAATTTCTTAGATCAGCATTTGAAGAACATGGAGGATAGATCGTGGATATGTCATCAACTATGTCCACTACGCGGTCACGATTTTAATGGTTTTTTACCCTTTCATTAAAGAATGGGTTATTGTAAGCAGCAACTAGGTGTATGAATGCAAAAGTGTGTACATTTCTGAAATAAATTTCACTACAAGAAAAATGGCGTTTAATGATGGAAAACACCGTGATGAAGAAAAATTTCGTCACGAAATACCCCCATTAGTGACAAGAACTCGGTCGCCACCAATTTTAAGGTCAACTCACTAGGTTTAGTGATGAGTCACTAGAAGTCGCCACTATTTCATTACTAAAACCATAGCGGAAAGGTTTCTCCAATAAGACACAATTAGTGACGAACCCACTCTCGTCACTAAAATATTAAAGTTTATCCATTTTTCCACCAATAGGACACAATTAGTGATGAAAAATTGGTGACAAGAACTACTCTCGTCACTAAAATATTAAAGTTTACTCATTGGTGACAAAGTTGTTGTCACCAATTTGGATGTCTTTTAATAACGATTTTCATTGTCATTAATTTCTTATTATATATGTAACTTATACTACTCATATATAATTTTCAATTAAATTCTTAATTATATGGATATATGTGAAATATCATTAATTCAAATACATAATTTTTTTTTGGTTAGTGTATTATAAAATTGAATTTTTTGATTTAAAAGTAATTTTAATTAAGAAATAGTCACAATAAAAATGAAAATAGTTATAATCTTTTAATTCATATATATATATATATGTCTATATATAGATATATATATATATATATATATATTGTTTTAGTGTATAATATTATTAAATATGGAGATATAAAATATTTGTTTTGGTGTGTAATGAAATTGAATATTATAAAATTTAATAAAAAGATATGTATTGAGCCATATAATTTGGGATAGATTAAATAAAATATTTTGGGCTAAATTGATTGGGCTACAACTTATATAATTATTAGACTTGTTTGGCTAAAGATAATGATTGTGCTATGTAATTACTCATTAGCTAGGCCAAACTTAATTTTTTAAATTTATGACTCTTAATTTCTAATAATTGCACTAAGACACCCCAATATATATGAATTTGCCTACATTATTTTATTTCAAACATAGAGCCTTTTTTTTAGATACACTATCAATTAATTATAATTGGATTTATTTGATTGAGAATAATGATTGGACTAAGCATATTCTTTCTTATGCCAAACTTAGCTTACTTGTATTATAGCTCTTAATTTCTAATAATTGTATTAGAACACCTTAACATTTTTGTTTGTCTATATAATTGCACTTTAATCACACAGTCTTTTTAGTATTACAATACACTATTGATTAGTACTAGTTGGCTTTCTTTGGTTAAGAATAATAACTGAACTAAGTATATTATTTATTGAGCTGAGCTTCATTGGCTTATTTATGTTATGGTTCTTTAAAATAATTATACTAAGACACCTTGAGATTTATGAATTTGAGCACATAATTTTAATTACTTTAAGCACAAAATTTTGTTAGTATTAAAATACACTACTGATTAATGGTAATCAAAAGTTTTGACATTTATTACAAACTATATTTCTTTATAAGAAAATCAGGAATAAAAAATATATAGCTTCAAAGTAGTTACAGTCACTGATGTAATATTATAACATAAGTAGTGATTAATACATGTACATATATAGTTAGACATACAATGTATAACAAAAGTAGTAAATACTTATACTTCCTCTATCTCAAAAAAAGAGTTCGGTTTCATCAATGTACAATTTTTTTATTTTTGGTCAACCAAGTAGAGGTACAACTTATTTTATACTACTAATTTCCTCATTGAGGATGTTGTATAACAATACACCATTTTGATGTATTCTATCTCATTAAGGGGAGATTTTGTTGAAAAATCAATTTTGGCTTTTGAAACTGGACTCTTTTTTTGAGACAAAAACTTGTTTGAAAATTGAACACTTTTTTTTTGGACAAAAGGAGTATATATATAATTAGAACTAAAACCTATAGTATAAGTAGTTAATACTACGACTATTCAAATCAACCGATCCGGTCTGATCCGAACATTTCGGATCGGATCGAGTCAGAATAAATTTTGGATCGACCGGATCAAATTTCAGATTTGACCGGATCGATCCGTTTGATCCAGTCTTTCTTTTTTTTTTTAAGACCATTCATTGCATTTTCGGATCGGACTTTGCTGGCTTCCTTATCCCATTCACCATTCATGGCTTGCGATTTTGGATTTGTTGACTTCTCCATTACTCTCTCTCTCTCTCTCTCTGCTTGTACTTATCTCATGTTCTCTTCATCATATTCTTCTTCTTTTTAAGTTTACACAAATCTGCTTTTTGGTATTGATATATAGACCAAACAATGGAAAAAAAAAATTGGTGAAGAAGAAATCCCATTCCCATTTCCATGTTGATGTTGTTGAGGAATTGAGGTTCTGTCAAATGGCCTTTGTGGTTTGTGTTGGTTGTTAGGTGCAGAATTTTCATTTTTAGGAGACATATAATGACAAAATGCAACTGACCAGTGAAGAAGTAAAGAGTAGATTTACATTTAAAAGAAAAGATGGATCTAGTGTTCTCATAATCATCCTAATTAAATAAGCTTTGATGAGTTGTTTGTTGTCATCCATCCAATGTACCCTCTCCTCTCTGCTAGTACAAAATTAAATGCCAAAGGCCACTCTGTTAGGTTATTCATGTAAATGGTGCGTGCCCCAAACTTCCTGGGGTTCTTCAAATTCAAGTAGCTTCCAAACTCAATTTCAAATATATATCTATACTATACCACTCATTAAAACAGAGAACGTGCAATTAGTGTCTATCTTATGGTGTAAAGGATAAGATGCATGGAAAATGCAATCTAAGACCAAACAGACAATTAGCTTTCATCATCTTTTGAGACTGACATTCAAGGAAAACGACAAGATAAACAATCAAAAGACTGGCATTCAAAGGAACATAACAAGTTAAACAATCAAGGCTTATCCTCTTTCATCTCCCTCCCTTGCATTCTGGGATTCTCCTCATTCTTGTTCATGTAATTAATTAATAGACAACTTTAACCACCTATGCATGCAACGAAATACGTGATTTATTTAATTGAATAGAATGATAATAATAAAGGGTAGCAAATATGGGGAAACGATTGACAATTAATTTTATGAAATGGAAGTCAGATTACAACTAATGGTAAATTCAAGGATTAAGGAGAGATCTAGAATGACTTAAGCCTCTCTTTTTTTTTCCTTCTTGGATTAATATATAAAATTTAAATTTTGGATTAAAGGAAAAAAAAACTTGATGACCATCCTGATCTAACAAGAAAGATATAAATATTTTCCTCCATAGCAATGGTAACGCAAACTTTATTTGTTTGGAACAATAAAATTGGCAAAATCCCTCACTCTTGTAAACTCACGATGATAGAATATTTAGTAACAATCTATTTACTTCCATGACATACATATCTGACTTTTATCTTCTTGAGAGCAACAACAACCTCACTTACAGTAAGTCTATCCTTGGGAGATTCTGGAACACAATTCAAGGCCAGTTCCATGATTAATGATAGACACTCCAATGTTTCATTGGAATGTTCTTGGTTTGGCTTTAACAGGGTAGCATCTATAACTTGAAGAATTGAATCAAGCATGGCATTATTTACCTAACTCTTCAAGTCTAGATTTTCACAAAAGATTTCATCGTTAGGCCTTCTTCTTGTAAACACTTCCATTAGGAGGATTCCGTAGCTATATACATCGTGTGTTTTCAATACCAATCTTTCTCTTCCATATTCTAAACAAATATGGCCATTAGTGCAAAAAATTGTACACAATGGTATGCTCAGAAATGAAAGAAAATAAAACAGAATAAATAAGATTACCTGGTGCAATGTAACCAATTGTAGCTAAGGTTTTGGTTAACGCAATGCTATCATCTTTCCCAAGAAACTTAGCAATTCCGAAATCGCTTATGTGGACAACCATGTTTTCATCAATAAGGATATTACGAGGTTTCAAAGCACAATGAATCACGGGAGTTGAATATTCTTTGTGTAGATATTGCAAAGCGCATGCCACATCAATCATCATGTCCAATCTTTGCAACATATTCAGGAAATGAAGGTCAGAGTGTAGCCATTCGTCAAGGTTCTCGTTGGGCATGTATTCCAACACCAAAGCTTTAAAATCCTAGTTAGAGCAACTGCTGATAACTTTCACAAGATTTCGATGACGAAGGTTGCAAAGCACTTCACATTCTACATCAAAACTCTTGAGTGAACCTTCGAGTTGTAAATTAAATACTTTGATAGCCACAGACTTTCTATCATTAAGAATCCCTTTATAAACTGATCCAAAACTACCTGAGCCAAGAAGGTTGCTCTCGTTGTACCCATTTGTTGCTTGTAAAAGTTCATAATAAGAAATTCTTTCTATTGTCGGTACAGCTAACACCTCTATTGCACTTGAAAACTCACTTTTCCTTCGATATCTCAAAAAAAAAAAATGCTGAGAAGAGGACAACCAAAAGAGCTATCACAAGTGGGATCAGTATGAGTAGAAGCACCCTTTTCACTCTTAATCTATGCTTTTCACCAGTTTGGCATTGCGAGACATGGAATTTTGGATCTCCACATAATGCATCATTGGAAGTGAAGGATTCACTTGTGAAGTTTTTGAAAGGACCCCCAAAAGGAATTTCACCCTTTAAATGATTAGAAGAAATGTCAAACAATTTAAGAGATTGAAGTGCCTCCAATGACTTGGGAATCAACCCTGAGAGATTGTTATGCGATAAGTCTAAGGATGTTAAGCTTAAAATTTTCCCAAATGATTCTGGTATGGATTCTTGTAATTGGTTGTTTGCTAAAGAAAGGTTCTGCAAGTTCTGTAAATCACCCAAATTTCTGGGAATGACCCCAGATATTTGATTCATGGACAAGTCCATTGATATTGCAGCCTTCAAACTTCCAATCTCAACAGGCAATGATCCATTTAAGGAGTTTGAGGCAAGGACAAGCACCAAGAGATCTTTGAATTTCCACAAGCTTCTAGGAATACTAGATGCCAATAAGTTGTAACGTAGGTAAAGACTTCTTAGATAAGTCACATTGCCAAAACAATCTGGAATTGGCCCTAAAACTTGGTTCTGGCTCAGATACAACTCGGCTAGTCTTTGCATGTAGCAAAATTTATCCAGAGTTCACCGGAGTTTGTTGCACATAAGAGAAAATATTTGAAGGTTTTTTAAGGATTGGATTGCTCTTGGAATAGTTCCACTCAACTGATTATCTTCTAGAGAAATCAATATTAGACTTCTTAGGTTGCCAATTTCACTTGGGATGGGACCTCTAATCTTAGTCATCATTGCTTTAAAATATTGAAGGGAAGTAGAAATATTTCCAATGGAATTTGGGAGAATCCCATTGAAAGGATTATCTACTAGCTCTAAGGTCTTCAAAGACTTGCACTTTGTCAAGAAAGTAAGGAAATCCAACTCCAACGATGTTGGATCACTTGTCAAATGGTTATCAAAAAGAGATAGCCATTCCAGAAGTTCAAGGTTCCCAAGGGATTTTGGAATTGAACCACTGAATTGGTTTGATAGAAGAGATAGAATTGTCAATTTAGAGCAATTTACGATTGAAGCTGGTATAACCCCACTAATTTCATTCTTGTTAAGAGCAAATATTTCTAAATTAGGCAATTGATATCCAATGTTTGATGGAAGACTGCCAGTGAGGTGATTGAATTCAACTGTAACCTCCCTCAATGTTGAAAGATTGAAGATCCCCATTGGTATGGACCCATTTAAGTCATTGGATGTAAAATAAAGTTGCTCCAATTTGTGAAGGTTGCATATCTCTTTTGGTAGTACACCTATCAGTTGTGATGCTAGTATATTAATGCAAGTTCTAGGCATTTAGAAAAGTGAGCATCTGGGGTAGGGAGTGGGAGGGGAAGGGACTTGTAAAATTTGAAATTGAAATGGACAAATGATATGTCTAAATGTGGAATTGAAACTCTAGCAAAAATGGTAACCATACCTGTTAGGAAATTATGGGCAAACTGAAGAAACGTGAACATAGTCAAATTGCCAATTTCTTTCTGTGATGGAACCCAAATGTCATATGCTCTAAACCAAACTCTTTGAGGTTACGAAGATTGCCAATCTCCCGTGGAATATCACCTTCCAATTTTACATAGTTGTTAGTAATCTGAGAATCTTTTCCCACTTAAATGGTAAACAAGGACCATGTATTACCATGCACATGGAGGTTTTTTTTTTTTTTTTTTTTTTACATACTGTTAGAATAGAATGATTCTTTGAATTATATACTCCCTAATTCTAGTACAAGTCCAAGAATTGCAACTAAATAACTAAAGCATTGATAATGATTTCATGCTACATTTGTAGCAACAAGAAAATGATTTTCGGACTTGGCATTGTTTAAGCAAGTTAAACATCATCGAAAAGATTAAAGGTTAGAATCTGAGGCTATACCTTGTAAATTGTTCTCTCCAAGATATAATTCCTCTAGCATCTCCAACTTGCCCAGTTCTTTTCGTATGAATCCACTGGAATTGTTCAATGCCAATGACAGTATCTGAAGATGCAAACAATGGGATAAAATTGATGGGATTTGGCCATTTAACTGATATTAAAAAAAAAATGATAAATCCCTTTGAGACTTGGAAGATTGTGACAAATATCAAGTGGAAGACTTCCTGACAAATTATTTTGTGTAAAAGCAACATGCTCCAATGTTGAGATGTTGAAGATGGCGGAAGGTATGGAACCAACAAGTTGATTATTTTGAAGATTCAGAAATGTCAAGCTATGCTGATTCCCAATCTCTTCAGGAATTTTGCCCGTGAGGAAATTACCATGAAAATCCAGATATTCTAATTTTGACAGGTTAGAGATGGAAGAAGAAATAGGACCACTAAATTCGTTTTGAGATAAAGCTAAGACTTGAAGCTGTGGTCCAAACCATGTAGGAACTCGTCCAGTGAAGTTGTTGGAGCCTAATCTGATGAACCTTATTCTGCGTAATCATGACAACTCTTGAGGCAGATTTCCATGGAAATAGTTGCGTCTCATGTCAAGAGAAACAAGGAAGGATAGGTTACCCAAATGTGGAGGAATGGTGCCAGCAAGAGCCATGCCTGAAATATTCAAACCAGTCACTTTGCGGTGACGAGGGCCACACTGGACTCCAATCCAGTCACAGACAGAGGAGGATGAAGCAACAGAAGACCAGTTACTAGACAAGATTTGGGAAGGGTCAGAGGTGATGTGGGCTTTCAGGGCCAGAAGGGCAGATTGATCAATGTCAATGTTTGTTGGTTTCATGGCCATACAGCAAGTTATAATTAGCCATTGTATCAAAAGAAGTGCAAGGCACTGTCCGTCTATTGCAAGATAGATCTTAGTATATGAATCTGAAAATGCAGTGTATATATGCATGTGGTTGAGGTTTCTTCAAAGCATGAGAAATTTAAAGGAAATATCGCACATTTAAACCCAAGGTTGTTGCATTATTGCTACTACTTCAGCAGTTCAGCCCTCAGCTTTTCTATGAAGATGAGTAGACAGGAATAAGTTGACGCAGGTAGGACATTTGGGGAGGGCGTTGACGGGTTGACTACATGACTTGATGGAGGAGTTTTTTCCCACGGTGAGTTGGAAAAAAAAACAAGGAAAAGGGAGGGGGTGGGGGAGGGGGGGGGTAAAATTTTGTGTGCTAAGTGTGTGATTGTCACATTTGGCAAATGCGAACTAAGTCTAGTTCTTCATTTGCTTCTTCTTTTCATTTCCTTAGTTCTTCATTGCCGACCGAGAAAAGCAGATCCGCCGCCCTCCCTCACCAATGTTAGCCTTCCTGGTTTGCTGAAGCTTGCGTCATTTCCTCCGCAAGTGCTGCCCAAGCATTGCAATTCCAGAAGAGTTTTGAAGTGCAGAAAAAAAAAATCCAACTTGCTGCTTTCCTCCTTTGTTTTTTTGTTCACATTTTTGCTTCAATATTTCCGAGCATCCTTCTTCTTCACTGTTTCCCTTGTTCGCAGACCTCCGTCGCCGCCTCAAGGGCTGACCAAGAAGAGGAGATCCGCTGCCCTCCCTCGCCAATGTCAGCCCTCCTCCGTTGCTGAATCGTGCGTCTTTTCCACCATCACTGCTGGCCGAGCAGAGGAGATCCAGAAGAGTGCATATTTGTTTGGCCAAAAAGCTGAGATCCGCTCCAAAAGCCATTGTCGAGAAGGTGCTTCAAATTTCTGGCAATAGGTAATTTGGAGAATTGTTAAAAACATTTACTTAATTTTTACCGAACTTAAGTTACTTAGACATTATTAGAGTATATTACACATTATTAGTGGAATTGAAATTATTTAAATTTTGTCATACGGACTTTATGATGTGAATATATATTTAGAAATATATGGAGTGAAAAATTAGTGGTTATGAAAAATTGTGAAAAAATTTTGGTGTTATTGTGAGAAATTGTGGAAAATTGTTGAACAAATGTTGAAAAATTGTTTGTGTTAAATAATTGTGAATTCTTTTTTGTAGTAATAAATTGTTGGTGTTGGAATATTGTGATAAATGAAGTTAAAATTTAGAGGATATTAGAAATTATCACCGGAATTTAAATAATTTTAATTTTTTGGTGGTGAATATATGATGTGAATATATATTTAGAAATATATGAAGTGAGAAAATGTTGGCGTTGAATAATGTGAAAAAATGTTGGTGTTATTGTGAAAAATTGTGGAAAGTTGTTGAAAAATTGATGAAAAATTGTAGGTGTTAAATAATTGCAAAAAATTGTATGGAGTGATAAATTTTTGGTGTTGAGAAACTGTGATTAATTATTGGTGTTATTGTGGAAAATTGTGAAAAGTTGTTGGTGTTGGAAAATTGTGGAAAATTATATGGAGCTATTGTGAAAAGTTTGTGGAAAAAATGTGGGAAAAATGATTGGTGTTGAAAATGTGGAAAAAATTATTGGAAAATGTGGAAAAAAGTATTTGAAAAAATGTGAAAAAAAGTATTTGAAAAAATGTGGAAAAAATTATTGGTGCAGGGAAATTGTAGAAAAAATTATTGGTGTTGAAAAATTATTGTTGTTATTGTGAAAACTAGTTGAAAATTTGTGCATAATTGATGATGGCGGAAAATTGCGAAAAATTATATGGAGTGAAAATTTATTGGTGTTGAATTGCGAAAATTTATATGAAGTGAAACATAATCATTCATGAAGTGAAACATTTTCGGTGTTGAAACATAGATTTGCTGAATATAATTAGAAATATATTCACCAAAGTTGTGGCTATAATTACCAACGTAGGTAAGATACTCTCCATTAATAAGCACCAATGAATAAAATAATTTTTCAAAATAGAAGTTGAACCAAAGAACCATAATCATTCACTGTTTTTGCTAATAAAACACAACAATGAATGAATACATATTAATTTGAAGGAAAAAATCTTTTTGTGACGTAAGAGTTAATTTTAAAAGATACTTGAATTTGTCTTCTTCATAGTTTTCGGGTGAAAATGGATGATAGTATAAAACCTAGACTTTTGCAGGGAATAAACCCTCTTTGTTGCAGGGTAAAAAAAAATAAGCGATCAAATACGGAAAATATAAAAATTCTCATTTCTTTTTGAGTAAAAAAAAAACAAATAGATCAATTATGGAAAATATATAAACCCTCTTTCGTTTTCAGACTAAAAAAAAAAGATCAAATCTGGAAAATTTATAAACCCTCTTTTGTATTAGAAATCTAAATATGAGAAATATAAATATATATATATATATATATATATATTCATTCATTGTGTGTGTGTATATATATATATTTAATGCTTTATAAGTTTTTTTGGAAAAAAAAAAAGAAAATAAAGAATGGAATGCAAATTGAAGTAAATAAATAAAAGAGGGAAAAAATGCAAGTTACACGTTGCCCTGTGATTTGCTTTGGAACTTTTGAATGTCTTGTCTGTCAACATTTGTATTGCTACGCATAATAATATTCCTTCATTTACTATGATTGAAGAATGCATGTTAATATTCATTTATTCACTCACCGTTAATTCACAAGATCTCTTGAGGTTAATTCACCGTTATTGACATCTTCTCATACTTTGGCAATAAGTGAAAAATGTTCCCTTTCCATCCATTTTTATTAGGGTTATATTGGGATGGTGACATGATACAGTCCAATGTTGGCTTATCGTATTCTCCTCCGTATGCTAAGCACACCGTGAGGATATCATCAAAAATCTCATTTCCTGAGCTAGAGACCTTAATATACCAGTGTGTCCCGGTGGATACAAATGTGTATAGATTGAAAATGTTATTTCGTCAACTGTGTACTAGGGCTGGTTATTCGGTTCGGTTTCGGTTTATTCGGTTCGGTTTATTCAATTTGACATTTTGAAACCCTCTACCCGAAAACCGAACCGAATTTCTTATTCGGTTTTTGATTCAGTTCGGTTTGAATCGAATAAAACCGAATAAGAAATTCAGTTTCTTATTCAATTTATTCGGTTTCTTATTCGATTTTGGTTAACCAAATAAACCAAATAAACTGAATTCTTTTTTTTCCCTTTTTCTCTTTTTTTTTTTTCAAAACTTCACAAAAAATTTTTTTCAAAACTTCACAAATAATTCGGTTTGAAACCTTCACAAATAATTCGGAGGAGGATCAAAATTGCAAAAATGACAAAAATGAACAAGCCCCAGCCCTAATTGGATAATTGGATTTGTATTCTTTTATTTTAGAAATTATACCCATCAGAAATGAACAAAATTATATAAAAATCATAATTTATTTTATTTTATTTTATTTTAACCAACAACAAATATAAATCATTTCAATTACATCCTTAATTTATATTTTTTTTCTTTCAATTAAAACTCGCTATTTTATTGCTTATTTAGTTTAACTGTTTAAATTTGCAATTGTAATATAAAAATCATTTGCATATTGTAATTATTAATTTATTAGTGTTATAACTTATCAGTTATAATATATAAGTATTATGCTATTACTTATTAGCCTATTAGGCATTAGCTAAGTTAGTACTTATTAGTTATTACTCAAAACTAAGATCGTATTATCTAAGTTAATGCTTAGTTAGTAATTTAGTACTTATTAGTGTTAACTAAGTTGGTATTAACTAAGTTAGTACTTATCAGTGTTAACTAAATTAGTATTAACTAAGTTAGTACTTATCAGTGTTAACTAAATTAGTATTAACTTATGTATATTAAGTATTACTCAACACTAAGTTAGTATTAAATAAGTACTAACTAATTTAGTGCTTAGTTCGTTAGTAAACTTAGTACTTATTATTCATTAATCATTATTAGTTATTAACTTATTACTATAGCTAAGTTAGTATTAAATAAGTACTAACTAATTTAGTGCTTAGTTCGTTAGTAAACTTAGTACTCATCATTCGTTAATCATTATTAGTTATTAACTTATTACTATAGCTAAGTTAGTATTAAGTATTAACTAAGTTAGTACTTCTTAGTATTATAAGTTTAACTAGGTTAGTATTTAGTTGTAATAATAATTACTTGATTAATAATAACTAATTATAAGCATTAATTATCATGATATTTGACTCGATTTAAATACGTATAATTAATTTGCAAATCATAAATAATTTAGAATTTTGAATAAATAACCGTTAGTAAATATTATATAGTTATAATTGATTACTCAAAGACTCAACACTTAGGCATTTAATAGTTAATACTTAGTAATCACTTAGTTAAGAACAATAAGTTATTAATTATTGATTATTATATTGAATAATTGATGATATAATGAATCTATGATATTTGATTCTAGTTAAATATATAAAACATAATAATCGCACACTTAACATGTTAACAACTTTGTCAACTTATGCATTATTTTATTTTTCTTTATTTGTAATTTGATATTTCATATTTTTTAACTTTTAAATAAATTGATAAATTAAAATTACAGTATAAACTATAAATTGTTTACTGTTTAGTAATTAGTAATATATAGTTATATACTGTATTAATATTACTATATAATCATATATTCGTTATATTGTCCATTATCATTAATATCTACACATGATAAATTTTATAATAACAATAAATTAATTATACAAAAATATATATACATAACTACAAAGTCTATAATGGCTTTATAAAATATAAACTATAAACTATAACTATAAAATAACATATATTTATACAAATATACAAATATTTAGTTACATATATTTATACAAATATACAAATATACAAATATAAAATAACATATAAAATAACTATAAAATAAAAATATACATATATTAAAATAACTACAAAATAAAAATATACATATATATATATATAATATATTTATAAATTATAAAATTCGGTTTATTCGGTTTATTCAATTTATTCGGTTTTTCGGTTTTCTTATTCGATTCGGTTTTCTTATTTGATTCGGTTCCTTATTCGGTTCGGTTCGGTTTTCAAAACCCCAAACCATAAACCGAACCGAAAACTATACAACTAATTCGGTTCGGTTTTAACCGAACTGAATAAACTGAATAAAATTTTGATTTGGTTTATTCGGTTTTTCGACTCGGTATTTTCAGCCGGTTTATTCGGTTTAACCAAACCATGACCACCCCTACCGTGTACTATTCGTGGTAACGTCATCTACAGTGGCGTAGCCACAATAGACGACTTTGGCATGGAAGTCATGTATGAGGAGGCTCGGGAAATTGCCTCTTTTCTTGCCGAAGTGTACATATTGACCGAGATGGTCAATCCAATGGCACAAATGCACGGTGGTGTTATCGGCTCTACTTATGGCCAGTTTCAAGCTCTGCTAGAATCTATGCCTCAAAATATTCATCGGTCAATTCCTAATTCTATCCCTCAGTCCAACGTTGGCATATCACCACCCCTGTCTAGTTCTTCAGTGTCAATTCATACTGACCATTAGTAAGGACATCTACAACGTTAGAGCAGACACTTGTTCCTACGCACATGATTGGGCCTTCTTCTTCATCTCCATATGCAAATCCAAATCGCTCTCCCACACCTCCTAGTACATTTGCTCCTGACAGTCCATTGTGCTGGTTATCACTCAATTGTCAAGACCCAGAGGCTGTCGAAAGGGGTGATATCCCAAGTATGGAAGGGTGGGAGTATTTGTCTGCTATTGACCAGACACAGTGGTGTTTAGTATGTGATGGAAACCGCCGTTGGAACACTTTGACCACCAACATTTCAGAAAGCTATAATAATGTTCTTCGTGGTGCAAGAAATTTACCATTAAAGGCAATTGTCAATGTAATGTTCCATAGAACAGTGCGGGGATCGAGACATGCAACATGTTATGGATCCACACGGCATTGCTAGACAGCGTAGGAATGCTCAGGGCCGTAGGCAAGGTAGTAAAGGGTCTCGACTCTATCAAAGAGACATACCTGATCCTTTAGGTGGTTCCACACCGTCGGATTCACTTCAGCCTAGTACATCTACGCAGCCCACTCCACTTGTATTTCCTTCATCGATGATCTTCGATACGATCGATGAACCATCCTCTAGTGTCTTCCAATCAGAGATACACACTCTAATACATATGTCTGTAGAGCCAATGAATGAGGAGGATGGTCAAGAGAACGATAATGATGACAATACATTGATGAATTCATAGATACACGTGAAGAAGTACATCTGACTATAACCCAAGAAGTGCAGATTGTAGGTGGTTTTTGTAGATCTAGGAGAACTATTAGACCTACTACTTGTGGTACGCATGAAAAACTTAGAGGACATAGATGAATGGAAATTTGTGTTAAACTTTGAGGACATAAATGTGGAAAGTTGTGTGATACTAATCTAGCGTTCACTTCGCATAATTGGATCCTTTATACATTTATCCATGTCATTAAATTCGATCCTTTATACATTTATCCATGTCATTAAATTCGATCCTTTATACAATTAGGCTTGTCATTAAGCACACGGTTGAGAAAGAAGATAGTTATTCATGAAGTCTATTTAGGTTTTCCATTCCCCTGTAAAATAGGGAAGAATAAGTTAGGAAATCGACATTTAGACACATTTAAGTGATTTTCCTATATTTTTAATTTGTTTCATTAATATTCATAAAAATATAAGTTTAGAGACACATTTAAGTAATTTTCCACTTTTTCTTTTCAGTAATCTTCATAATAAGCTATCTTCATATCTCGAATAATTAGAATAGGTGAGTTAGTGAAAAATAATAAAAATTTGAGTTTAGAGACACTTTTAAGTAATTTTTATTTGTTTTAGTTTCATTAGTCCTCATATTAAGCTTTCTTGATATTAGAAATAAATAGAATAACTGATTTTATGTAAAATAAAAAAATACAAAATTAGAGACACATTTAGGGAAAATATGAATTTTAAGCCTTGTTTGGAGTGTGATGTATTTGAAAAAAGTTGTATTAGAATGTATAAAAAATTTTGTGGGTATTTTTTTATTGAAAAAGTATTTTGTAGGGAAACTATGAGAGAATTTTTTTTTTAAATTATGTGAGAAAAATTTGAGTGAAAAATTTTGAATTTTAAATTTTAAAATAAAAATATGTTTGGATATTTTATTTTTATTTGGGAAAAGTTAACTTTTATATTTAATAATCCTTGTCCAAACATAGTTTTCTTCAATAATTTGGAAGATGGGAGTAATAATTAATCATAATCATGCATCAAATGTCAAATGGAAGGTGGCTGAGCTATCTTCAATTAGTTTGGCTGTTCACAAATTGTCAAACATTCAAATGCCATTATTTGAGAGTTGCATTTTCTTGGTCTTTTGATAAACATTATTTAAGAGTTAATTGAGTGGTTTGAAGGAGCCCAGTATTTTTAATGAGTTTGACTGATACATCAAATTTTGGTTGGCGCCACCATATTTTTTTTTTTTTTTTTCAAAATAAACAAATGAAAGACAACTAGAGGACCAATGGACAAAAATAAATACAAAGATAATGCTACTAATCTCAAACTAGAACTAAATCTTTAACTCGCGCAATTGCATGAAATCCACCGCGACGTTGACTAGCGTTGTTCTCGTTGAATAGTCGAAAAAAAACAAAAACAAAAAAAAAAAAAAAAACAAAAAACTAAACTTATCAAATTGCCGTTGAATATACTAAATAACGAGTCATTGGGCTTCATCAACTTAGTCAAAGTTTGAAAAAGCAAAATATTCATTTTCTACCTTCAAGAGTATTTGGATATTACTTATTTAGTTTTAAAAAATCAGTTTAATTTAAATACAATATTTTATTAATTATTAAATACTATTAAATATATAATTTTATATTTATATTTTTACTTCTTAATTATAGGTATACAAAATTATTATTAGTAACAATATTTTAAAATTTTAATTTAAAATTTATTATTATTATTTTGTTTTTTGGTGACAGGGGAAGTACTTATGGGGGATAATTGCATACATTCACATAATTCCACTATCATAAATAATATTTTTTTGTCTAAAAAAAAAATTACTTTCATTTGGATACAAATTTTTTAATTATTATATACAACATATTTAATGCATCATTAAATATATAATTTTACATTTTTATTTTTACCTTTTAGTTATAGCCATATATAATTATTATTACTAAAATATTAGAGAAACTCCATTTCAAAAGTAGAGTTTGTTTACAAGACAAAAATTTTTTTAAAATGAGCTCTATTTTTTGGACCAAAGTAGTATATATCTTCCTTAAGATTTGATTTTGAATAACAAAATTATTCCACTTATTACAATTTTACTTTTGTAAAAAAGAAAATTTTCCGATGGTGTAGAAAACTTAATTTGGATTCTAAAATTTCAGCTGACTATCATTAATGTTGTTCTAATTGCATTTTACGCATTCATTTGTATCACATAGTGTATTTCAAAATCATAAGAGATGTAATTTTAAGAATAAATACTTCATATTTTAATGTCCCATCAATTTTAGAATCAAAATTATGAATAATATTACCTTCCCTAAGAAACTTATTTTATAATTTGAATAAGTGCATAAAATGTTAATACAATGAGATTAATGCTTGTCGATAGATCATATGCTTGCCTAATGCCAATTAACTTCAAAATGCAGATTTCAAATCTAGCAACCTTATTCGACAAATTCTGGGACATCAAACGTGCAAAGCAAATTCATGGATAGATTCTGGTTAATGGTCTTCCTCATCTCGAGCCAATTTTGGTTCGGCAAATCATTATTTCTGCATGCAATTATCATCAAACCAATGTTACTCAATATGTTAAATTAATCCTGAATCATGCGATGCAAAGATGTTACCCCATTGGGATATGCTATAAGGTTTCTCTCAGCATGGACAGTCCCAGGACGCTGTTGTTTTGTACGTACAGCTTCAGGGTTATGGTGTGTTTCCTAATACATTTTCTATAGCATCTGCTTTGAAGTCTTATGGGAAAATGGATTGTAAAATTGGTGGAGTTTCAGTTCATTCTCATGTTCATAAGTACGGTTTCTCGAAGGTTGTTTATGTGCAAACATCCCTTATGGATTTTTACTCAAAAATGGGTGATATGATGACAGCTCATAAGGTGTTTGATGAAATGCATGCAAAAAATGTCGTGTTTTGGAATTCTTTGCTATCTGGTTACGTGAAACCTGGAGACTTGAAAATGGCGCAATGGCTGTTTGATGAAATGCCTGAGAGGGATGTTAAATTGTGGAATGCAATTTTGTCAGGTTATAACAGGGCAGGCAAGATGAATCAGGCGTATGCTTTGTTTAGAGAGATGCCAGAGAGAAATTCTGCTTCTTGGAATGTAATGATTCATGGTTATATAGACTCCGGGAAGATTGAATTAGCTCGTGGTTTCTTGGAAGCAATGCCTCAGAGAGACAGCATTTCTTGTATCACTGTGATCTCTGCCTATTCAAAATGTGGGGATGTTGAGTCTGCTGAGAAGATTTTTTATCGGGGGGAGAAGAAAGATCAGCTTTTGTATAATGCAATGATTGCTTGTTACGCAAAAAATGGCCGGCCAAAAGAGGCTCTTTGTCTATATGATGAGATGCTTCAACGAAATTGGAATATTCGGCCTGATAAAATGACATTAGCAAGTGCTATTTCTGCTTCTGCTCAACTTGGAGATTCAAAACTTGGGAGTGAAATTGAGTCATCTATGGGTGATATCGGAATCAGAATGGACGATTATCTGGCCACAGCTTTGATTGACTTGCATGCAAAATGTGGAAGTATTGATAGAGCTTATGAATTATTCTGTGGCTTTCAGAACAAGGATTTAGTTGCTTATACTGCAATGATTTTGGGTTGTGGAATAAATGGCCGGGCAAATGATTCCATCAAGTTGTTTGAGAACATGATAGATTCTAAGATTGTCCCTAACTTAGCTACATTTACTGGGATCTTAACTGCATACAGTCATGCTGGATTGGTTGAAGAAGGCTATAGTTGTTTTCTTTCAATGCAGAAGTATGGACTTTTCCCCTCTGTTGATCATTACTCTATCATGGTTGATCTTTTAGGTAAGGCTGGTCGGTTAGAAGATGCTTTTAAGTTGATAAAGGAAATGCCAATGCGGCCTCATTCTGGGGTTTGGGGAGCATTGCTTCTGGCTTGCAGTTTGCACAACAATCTTGAACTTGGTGAGCTTGCAGCCGTACAGTGTTTCCAGTTAGAGCCTGATAGCACTGGATATTGTTCCCTTCTTGCCAATATCTATGCCTCCTGTGGGAAGTGGGATGAGTCGAAACAAATGAGAGAAGCCATTGAGAAATTGGATTTTAATAAGGTTCCTGGCTGTAGTTGGACTGAACATGCCAAAGCTCAGAGAAGCTAAATGTTCCTATTGGAGAGCACAAATGTCTTCTTGTGGAAAATTCAATTAACTCAGATGTTGTTTACCTGTAACACCAGAGATTCAAGATGTACGATCACTTGTATGTCAAATGTAGGATTGTAGTAAGCTAATTTTCTGCACTTCTTGCTTTTATTACTTGCCTTACATAGCAATCTATTACGAAATTGTATCAAAGTTTAAATTATGAACTGTAAACAAAATAAAAAAATAGAAAAAAAAAAAAGATTCCTCTTCTTTTGGTCCCCATCCATACTTATATCTGAAGCATTCCTAGTAGGGTGGTCGCATTGTCGTCACTGTTCTGGAATGCATGACTAGGATCACAACCATTGAAATTGGGTAAGTTTGACTGATCTAATAGGTTTGTCCTTGGTGATTTGAAATTGAGACCAACTTTCTACTCTGTTTCTTGTTTTCTGGTTTAGTTGCTACCTAATTTTTGCATTTATATTGTCAATAATTCGACATGGTTTTAAATCTATCAATAGCTCCTCTAATACCTCATATGATCTTGGCTAGTGGAATATCTTCACTATAGTTATTTTCAATTCTTTTTCTTTGTGATATGGTTAATTTCTGCAGGGCCCTGGAAAGGTGTTTTCCTGCTACTTAATGTCCAATTTTTACAAGAAAGTTGTCTACTTGATCTCTGCTGAAGGATGAATCCGGTGTGTTTCTGCTTTCAGTTTGGCCATAAGCTGCTACCAAGTACCAACCAAATCAACATTTTCAGTGAAGAGAATGATCTGATCTTGCAACAAATTTCCCCCTGCTGTTGCTCCAGTGGCAGTGATGCAGTCTGTTGCAAATCATCATATTGAAGGGCACTGTGATGCTTGATGTCATATTTTAACTATGCATCCTGTTTGAAGTTTAAATTCTGATGATCCTGTAATTTCATCCTGTATCTTTTGTCAGCGCTGGGGGTTGCAAGGACAGCAATTGTCTAGCGAGTTCAGAATTTGGGCTGCGGAGACATCATCATTCTTCCGCAAATTTGAAGTTGAAACTCGAAATGTCACCAGGGACCATTTTAGTTTTTCGGTTCCTGTCTTTGACTTGGCGGCAATTTTATTATTTATCAGGTTTCTGTCATTGATTCGATAGCTGATAAACCTGATGGCAATATGTTATTCAAACTAAAGATAAATGCAAGAGAAATATCTGCCCTTTCACGCTCTCAAATTCAGGAGAAATTAATTCGGACTTGAAGCCAAATGTGACGCTGCCTCTGTTCGTTTTATCATATATTGCAGTAATTATATATTTCTATATATCTGCACTGTGCAAGATAACCACTTCTACGTTATTATTGGATGTGGACGATGAATGTCAAGAATACGTCTGTTAGACAATCAATAACCTCGAATAAAGTCCATCTAGAGGCAAAGATGCAGAAAACTTTGAAACAGAATCTCTTGCAGTGGGCAAAGTTGAAAAAGAGCATCTTCACAAACAGAAAAGATGATGCAGTAATATGGCTCGTAATTTTATCCATTTATCATGAATACAAACTATATAATGCTGGATTCAACCTTTAACATCGATCTGTATACCTGGAGATGCTCTGCCAATTGACAACAAGGTTGTGCAAGTCATAAGAAGCTTCATCTGAAAAGTGGTCCTTTATATTTTCATTGATAAAAAAATAGTCATCATAAATGAGCGCAAAAGATAATTTGATAAGATGATCTTATCACATGTTTGAGAGTTTACAGTTATAAATACAATACTTATTAGGTAATATAAATTTAAACAAAAAGGTAAATTATATCCTCCTTTCTTAAAGTTTAAAAAAACTATCAAATAACTTTAAAAATACAAAGAAATTACTAATACTTTTAAATTAGATAAATTAATAACATTTAAGTGTCTACCGCTCATTAATTAATATTTTTCTTTTCCAAAAATGAGCTGATTATATTAGGTCGGAAAATTCCAGTTAATACAATACAAAGGTGGTTCATCACTATCACTAGGACAGACAGGTTCTAACCCAACTAACCTAACTCAGTAGGGGTTAGTTAAAACAGTTCTCCATTATAACGGGACCGACATAACTCCACCCAAAACACAGTGGGACCGGTACCTCCTAACTACTACCTAGCTAAGAGAACAAAATAACACCCTAACTTGTCGACCTTTGTGTATACAACTCCTCTCAGCAGGAACATAAGAAACGGACCGCAATAAGCCGTGTAGTGTGGTTCTGCGTTGGTTGATCTCTCTTATTCCTGTGCGGCCTTACGCTGCGATGCAACGTGCTTGACCCTCCTTCCAAACTAAGACTCTATAAGCCTTCAGTACGGAAACTCTACCAAGGACCACTACCCCTCGGTAAAGAAATTGCGCCAATACTATCACGAACTAACCAATTGCTTACTTCCCACTTCAACAACAGCCGTCCCTGAAACTGCACAGCCCGTCCTTCCATACGAGGACCCAAAAAACCGATTAATGCCGGCCACTAAAAAAAAAACTATACTGTTCATAAACAGTAAGTTATTGTTCATGAACGTTAATTCTTACTGTTCATAAACAGTAAAAAATCGCACCTTCGTCACACTTGAATTCGCCTATAGGAATAGTAATTTCTTCGCTTCTGCAGCCTGTCGGCCTACTAATTGACCCGAAAAAGCTCATTAATTAATATTCACTATTGACTTTTTGGTTGAAAATTGATATTTGTGCACAAGACTATCGGGGGGATTTACAAATATAGCAGGCCCATCTCCAACAATTACAATTATAGCAGCTGCGCTTTTTCCTTTTAAAATATAGCATGTCAATTGTGTTTGACCATGTGAAAATACCACCGTGTTCCTCAAATATAGTTTGTGCATCGTTAAAACTTCAGCTCACCATTCTTGATTTATTATTCTTCATTTTGAATTTGCGAGGATCATCGGTTCAACATCTCATTTGCCTGGGTTGAACGGTTTCCTAGTTTGAATGTCATCGTCGATGTGTAAATATAAGCTTTTGTAAGTTAGCATGAAAAATAAAACCCGATCGACGAACATGGGCCATTTCCACTGGCAATTGGTTGTTTTATGGACTTGCATCTGATATAAACTTCAAAGTAAAAAATTATACATTCGTTTATGTATTCCACAATTTTGTCAACATTTTGGTCCACATTTGTTTATGTGTTCTATATTTTGTTGACATTTTTGTCGACGTTTTTGTCGACATTTTTGTCAACATTTTACTCGGTAGGTTAAAACTATGAAAATGCCACCGCATTTGAAAGTTGCGCCTGTTCGTTCTCCCACTCCCATTCAGTTATTCGCCTTCATTTTCAGTTACACTACTTCTAGACCGATTCAATGTGCCCTCCCCAACACAATTTCCAAACTGATTCACCCTCTACCTTTGTTCATTCTTATTCAACATTACTTACCTACACCATCAATGGCACGCACGAGAGGTGGACGTCCGTCATCTGACATAATGGAGGAGAAATCAAAGAATGTGCAAAAGAAAAAAGTCAGTTTTTTCTAAGTGTGATGTTTTTGTTCTTGTTGTTTTGCTTATTTCTGCTTATTTGAACCTCATAAGTTAGGGTTTTATCACATAGTGTTTGTGTTCATATACAACAAATGGTCGAAAGAATACTCACCTGTAAATGTTAATGTTAGCCATAAACTGTTTGAAAAGAAATATATCGAGACCAAATGTCAACATTTTACTCAAGAAGTATGGCAAATGTAAACTGTTGAGTAAACTATCGATTAAACTCTTGACTAAAGTATCGAGTAAAATCTTGAATAACATATCGAGAAACCTCGAGTGTTTGATTGAGTAAAATCTCGTCTAAAGTATCGAGTAAAATCTCGAATAACATATCGAGTAAACTGTCGATTAAGGTTTCGAGTAAAATCCCGAATAATGTATCGAGTAAACTGTCGACTAAAGTATCGAGTAAAATCTCGAATAATATATCGAGTAAATTGTCGACCAAAGTATCGAGTAAAATCTCGAATAATATATCGAGTAAACTGTCGACTATTTACAATCACTGCAAACCTATCCTTTGAAAACTATTTACAATCACTAACTCTAATTCTTCTACCACTTCATGGATCTAACACCTATTTTTCCACTTATTCTTGTTGTGAGATAAGTAAAAAATGTATTTGGATCATCAAATCAAAACCTTGTGTATATGTACTTAAAAACCTTTTTGATTTTGATTCGCATTTCGACATCAGCATTATCTTTTGTATCAAATGTTATGAATGAAGTGTTAAGTGTTGGTTCAGTTGGGTGATTTATCAGTTAGTGCTATCGAGTAATGTAAATGTTGCTTGCATTATCAAGTAATGTGACCAATTAACTATCCAGACTAAAAACATGTTGTTGTTGCATTGAAACATATAAATGTTGACTAATCTGGCTAATATTTAACTGTTGATAAGTGTGTGGAACAAAATGTAGACTGCAATGTTGAAGCTTGTTGTTATGTGCAGGAACATCTAAAGGAAAGAATGGTCATTCAAGGAGAGTTTTTCAACGCCTAGGTTTCGCAATACTGCTACTACGAAGCAAATATGAAGATGATCCGTTCCAAGATGACAGAGACGCAGAAGCAAATATTGCGAAGGGAGAGTTGTCTTGCTAAAATCCCTCTTGACCATGAGCATACATTGTGGTGCAAACAGATTATATATTCCGCGCTGATGAGGCAAATCAAGTCGAACGAGAAATCCACACAGGATAATAGCATATACTTCAACTTTGTGGGTAAGAAGGTGAAGTTTAGCAGGAAGGAGTTTGACATCATCACGGGCCTCAAGATGGGAGATTTTGACACTGCTTTTGGCAAATACCATGCCCCCTATGGTCTTGCACCAATAACCAAGTATATTAAACCCTTGGGGTCGACCGAAGGAGCCACGTATGATGAAGTGTTAAAGGTTTACGATCGTATCAACTCAACTTATCCAAACGCTGATGTCGTTAGCCTTACACTTTGCTCTTATACACATCAATCAATGGCTTGGCGAAGAGAACGAAAATCGATTGAATCTTTTGGAACTTATAAAAACATAAAAAGGAATTTGAATAAATAATTTACTACAAACTATTACTATTAAAGGATAAGGATTGTGTACACGGAAAGACAGATATATTCATTGAGAAGAGATTGAAAACCCCACCTCTTGCCAAATTTAAATCTTCTCTCCCTTCACCTACTTTCCATGGAGGCTATTTGTTAGCGTATTTGTGTTGTCTATGTGTCCTAACAATGGTATGAGGGGAGGGCCAATATATATAATCTAATTTAACTGCAGAAGCAAGTCAAGTAAACCAACAAACTGAGAGTTGAGATTTGTTTAAATTATTAAATATATTATACCCATTAGAAAAATCGTGATTGCCCAACACCGTTCGGGTATCTTAATTCTCCCACTCCCCCATACAATAACTAACTTAATTTAATAGTGTAAACAATATATATAACAAATCTCTTGATTATTATTATCTTTTTTTACATATAATATTACATAATGACATACAATATATACTATGTGAGTGTATACACTACTACTCCACCACACATTTACCATCAGTAACTATAGTATATATATATATGGATATAAATAATATATATATAAGTATTATATAAATATTATAAGTATTTTGTTTAACACTATAGATTAATAATAAATAATAAATATAAAAACAATTTATATAAAACAAGAAAAAACATCCACTTCCAAGAGTGTTATATGATTATAAAGAAGAGCAATACATACAAAGCACCATCATTCTTGAACAACCAAGACCAACCTCTTGGTTGTAAGCCTTTTTGTTTGTCTGCAAGCCTCATGTTAAAGGACTAATCACACATGATCCATACACTCTCTGTTTTTGAACTTCCTCCTTTACTCCAAAATATTTAAACTCCATATGTTTAGTTCATTTTTATATTCAATATTTACAGAGAGAAAAATCACGAATAAACATCATTTTGGAAGATAAATTATTAGTAATGGTGTCTGACAAATTTTCACAACAGTATGAGTTAACTATACGTATATAAGATGAATAAAAAACAAGCTACCCAAATTCATAACAAAGCATAAAAGTTTGATAGATTGTTTTAGCACACTTCTTTTCATGAAATTGCTCATTTTGCTTTTTTAAAAAAAAAACCAAAATAGAAAAAACAAATAACTAATTTCTATCCATCAATTTGAATCCTAATATTAAATCATTCTAATGGATTAGACTAATGGATTAATGTTCATGACCTCCTATACATATCTTTATAATCACCTTTTTCAATAAACTTTCTTATAATACTTTTATTTATTTTATTTTTATCCTTTCATTAATCTTACATTGATATTTCCCAACATGCATGTTATAAAACTAATATATCAACAACATAACACAACATAAGTATCACATATTCAACAACACATTCTTTACATTCAGCATCATTAATTGTATATTGCTCAAGACTCTCTGTATTCCGGACCTCTCCTCTAACATTTGTTCATATTAAATTTCTTCAAAATCAAAAGATGTTATGGTATCATTAAACTTAATACACTATCATCGTAGTTTGTTTAAATCCATATATTGACTCTTCTTAAGTTTACACATGTGACCATTTCCTTCTGTAGAAAAACCTTGTGTTTGATATAAATAATATTCTCTCAGATCAATCTATTCAAAAGGGTTTTCATCCCATCAGTAGCTCTAAATCATATTTGAGCCCACTAATGCCATAATTATCTCAACGAGTGAGACAGTGAAAAGTCTCTTTGTAATCAACCCCATCCTTTGAGTATAACCCTTGGCAACAAGTCCGGCTTTATATCGCTCAATATTGCCATTCGAGTCGCGCTTGGTCTTAAAAACCCATTTGCATCCGACTGCTTAGATCTTTCTCGCAAATCAACGATCCCAAACTTTATTTTGTGCCATTGAGTTCAACTCATCTTTCATGACATCAATCCATTTATCGACTTATCACTTTTTATGGCTTGTGAAAACGAAATAGGATCCTCATAAATGCCATAACCAAATTGACTCTTGCAAATAAACCACATAGTCATTAGAAATAGACCTTTTTGTCCTTATAGGTCTATTCAAAGCTATTCCATGTGGTTCATTAATGTCAATTGATTGTAAGTTAGTTTCTTCATGAGGTGCTATTTCATTCAAATATTGCCCAGATCATTTTGCTCTTCTATCACCGGTTAATATTTGATGAAGATGTGGATATTGGACCATTTATGGGTAATGGATCATTAACCCTTACTTCATTATTATCCACAAAATATTTTTCTGCACTCCCTCTAACTTTCCCATTTTCCATAAATTTCGCATTAGCAGTTCAACAATTCTTCGACTAGGTTTTGGGCAATAAAACCTATACCCTTTAGATTTCTCTGTAACCAATAAAGTAACCACTAATCGCTCGAGAATCTAATTTCTTTTCATGTGGATTATAAACTTGTGCTTGGTGGGCAGCCCCATACATGCAGTGCCTCAAACTTGGTTTCCTTCCACCATAACTCGAAAGGAGTTTTAGGAATCGCCTTACTAGGAATCCTATTAAGCTGATACACAGCAGTTTTCAATGCATGCATCCACAATATATTGGATAATGAGTAATTACTCAACAAACTCCTAACCATAACCAACAAAGTCCTAATACGCCATTCTGCCACACCATTTTGTTGAGGTGTGCCTGCATAGTATATCGTGCACATATGCCATGTTTCTCGAGGAAATTTGCAAATGGACTGGACATTGTCCCGATTCATCATATTTTCCATAATATTCACCACCTCTATCGACCGCATAATTTTCACTTTTCTATCTAATTGCCTTTCAACATCCTTTATAAACACCTCAAGGGCATTTACAAAGATGAGATTTTTCTTTAAGCATATAGATATAACCATAACGTGAAAAATCATCTATAAAAGTGATAAAGTACTTTTCCCCACCAATAGATGGAGCAACAAAAGGTCCACATATAACAATGTGTATAATTTCATGAAGCTGAGTACTTCTTGTGGCTTCTTTCTTACTATGTTTGGTTTGCTTTCTCTTAATGCAATCCACACATATGCCAAGATCAGTAAAATCTAAATTCGGAAGAATTTCATTCTTTACCAATCTTTCTAATTTTTCTTTGGATACCTGACCCAAACGTTTATGCCACAAGTAAGCGGAATTATCATTCATCATGCTACGCTTAATTCCAATATTATGATAAATGTAAAACAGAGATTCCAAAAATTAACATCAAATTTCAATTTATATAAATCATCCATAAGAATTCCAACCAATAATGGAATTATGTTTACATAAATTGAAACGACCATGTCCAAACTTAAGAATAAACCCACTTTATCAAGTTTTGAAACAAATCAAGTTTCTAGAAATTGAAGGTACATAGAGAGTTTGTATTAGATCCAAGTTGTGACCAATATCTAATACTAAATGATAAGTCCCTATGCCTTCAATTGGGACCTTCTTACGCTTCCCACGAATAAAAATTCTCGATTGGGTTTATGATTTGGATTGAAAGGAATCCTCGTGATCAAATTGAAAACATGAGTCGTAGCACCGTAATCAAGCCACCAAGTATTTGAAGGAACTTCGCTTAAGTTTAGTTCGTAACATACAAAAAGGTTAGATCTACCTTTCTTTCGAACCAAGCTTTACGCTTCGCATAATCTTTCCGATAATGTCCTTCTTTCATAGCATGGCATTTATCCGCCTTTCGCTCCTTCTTATCATCATCGTGAGTAACTCGTGTCACTTTAGCGTACTTTCTTCTTAAATTTCTTGGCCTTTGGCTTATGAATCTTACTAGCTCCTTGACTCACAAGGTTAATGTAATGAACTCCTTGATTCTTTAGTCTCATTTCCTCCCGAAGTTTACATCGACAATTCATTAATATCCCACTTATCCTTAATAGTGTTGTAATTAATTTGAAAATGTCCATATTCAGAGGTAATGAGTTCATAATGAACTGCTAAGAAAGAGTCATTCTTTCATACCTGTGGTCTTTAATTTTGCTACAATATTTGTCATCTTGAGGACATGTTGATACATGCTTCATGCTCCATTATACTTCATGGTCGTGAGTTCACCATTAGAGTACCAACAAGAGACTTATCAACATAACAAAAACGTTCTTCCACAAGTTTAGGAATTCTTTAACACTTACAGCTTTGTGAAATAAAGCTTAATGTTGTTAGCAATAGTCATTCACATAAAATTAAGACATAATCTTAGACCTTTCCCATGCTTTATGGTTTGATTTCTCAACTTCACCGCTTGTGTCCGTAATAGCGAGATGTTTTCCTTCCAATAGTGCTAAGTCAAGATTCAAAACACTTAAATGGAAATTGACTTGTTTGCACCATTTAGAGAAATTCAAACCATTAAACATAGTAAATGTAGAAACATGTGAATGGAGGAAATAGTTGCAAATACATAAATGCTCAATAAATTATCAGATTCAAATCATAAAACATTTAAAATATATTGCAGGCTTCCTTTGGGTAAACTGAACAATATATTATCATAAATGTAATGCCATGCATACTTTATTAAATAATCAAACAAGCCTTATCAAATAAAATAGTATCTTTGGATACATAAAAATATTTGACAAGCAAATTGATTATCAACCATAATGTTTATTAGTCATAGAAAATTAATTTACCTTTGGGTAAATTCTACAATTCTATCAACTAAAAACGTCACTTATTCATATAATTACAATAATAGGCATTAACATAATATGAATAAATAACCATAATTTTCTACATGATAAAATATAAGTGATTAGTTTGGCCACTTTGGTGACTATCAAACTAATTTTTTTATATTAATATCATGTGTAAATCTAACAAATTAACGGAATTTTTAACATTAATATTCGCAAAATCATAATGTGACAAGAAAATAAAAATATCTCATAATATTCCATAAAATAAATAAAATAAAATAAAAACATAATTGTCATAAATTCTAGCATTAATAAAATATGGCTATTCAATTTTATTTCTTGTCACTAGAATACTTAAGTTATTTGATGGCCTTGGTCCAGTGGTAAGTTTGTTTAGATTTTACATGAAGGCTTGTGTTCAATCCCTGCTAACGACAAGTTCCTCCTTGTTTTGAAATCCAAACAAAAGACATCATCATTCATCATTACTTTGAAATCCAAACAAAAGACATCATCATTCATCATTACGGAAATCAAACTTATACTTCTTTGTTTTGAAATCCAAATAGAAGACATCATCATTAAAACAAACAAAACACGGCCGAACAACGGAAAGCAAACCAAAGCAATAGCAAAAGACATCCAAGCCGCCTAACGTTTATCTTTAGCAATTACGGTCAGCCATGAAACTTCATCAATTTCGGTCATGAATCTTCATTATTTTTTTCTTCTTTTAATCCGTACAGCCAAAATATTTGCAAATCAAGAGAAAAAACTGCTTAAAATTAATATGCAGATATATGGCAAAAATCATTAATGGATAAATTATTTATTCATAACCTTCTCGATACCACATATTGAATCTTAAACTTCATGACATAAACATAAAGGCGTGATCTTTGAATAAATAATTTACCACAAACTATTAAGTCATAAGGATTGTGTACACGATGCGAAGACATATTCATTGAGAAGAGATTGAAAAACACCACCTCTTGCCGTCAAAATTAATTTCTCTCCTTCACCCTACTTTACATCATGCACTATTTTGATGGAGAACGTTTTGTGTTCACGTATCAGAACCCTAATGGGCGAGAGAGGACCAATTTATATAATCTAACTTTAACTGCACGCCCATCAAGTACCCAAATAAACGGTTGAGATTTGTTCCACTATTAAATTGGTAATAGGAACCAATTAGAAAAGCGTGATTAAGCCCAACAATTCGGGTCATATTCTAACAAATCGAAGACAAGATACTTCATTTGGCATACGATTGGCCTCGGTTCGATGCAATGCCGTGGGGTGAACTATCATATAGGGCCACCGTTGATAATGCTAGGAAGAGCATGATCAATGCCTTGAAGCAAACTAGTCACCCATATCTTAGGACTTACACTATGGGAAAATTCCCGCCTGCATTGGGGGTAAGGCTACCGAGTCACGCTTTATGTTGTTAAATAAATACATATAATGCCACATCTTCTTCTTATTTATCTTTCAATGTCTCAGGTCTTTGCATATAAGGTAATGCCCCATCTAAAGCGTCTAAAGATGGTTCATAAGGTCCACACAGATGGGGTAAAGCCGAAGATGTTCAAATGGAGAGCTGTGAATGCACAACGTAGAGAACAAGAATGAAAGCAAGTTTGGGAAAAATGAACTGTCGACGGGGAGGTAAGATTTGTGTAATTGTTTATTATTACTAAGTTATTTTTGTATTTAAATTATTGTTTTCTTACCTATGTAATTAAATGATCGGTTTGTAATCATATGTTGTCTTGCTCTATCTTACCTATGTAATAGTCACCCCTATCCTTATTGTGAATTCTGAGTAATACGTTTATGATGCAGAAAGTGTTAGTAACACGAATAAAGCCGACACCGGAAGAAGAAGAACATTTTCTGCATTGGGAAGATGAGACGGATGAGGAGGAGGCTGACCAATAAGAGAAGAAGGAGAAGAAGAAGAGTCCTTAATGTATTATATGTCATATAGGAAGAGGATCAGAGAAGAAGATGTTTCTGGAGTAGAGAAGAGAACAAAGGTGCGCCATGAGACCGAGGCTCAAGCACATCCTAGAAAGGCCCAAATCATGTAGCTACTTGAACGTCAGAGTATGATTGAGCAAGAATTGTTGGATACACAAGCGGAGCTCAAGAGTTTGAATGAGGAGATGGATTTAAAGTAAATGGATTGACTATTCAACTCGAGCAGATGTCTGCGAAATTCGAGCAGCTTAGTGCATATGTACACAAACTTATTGGCAAGGATGCTTCTCCTCCAGCAGCAAGTCCACAATCAAAACCTTCGCCCAGTACTTCTTCCGGTGATAGGAATGAAGAGGGAGGTTCAGGCAGTGGAGATTGGGGCAAAGAGGAAAGGGGATCAGGACCTTAAGAAGGGGGTTCAGGCCCTGGAGAAGGGGATAAAAGCCCTGGAGATGGGGGTTCAGGGCCTGGACAAGGTAACAATGAAAATGGGGGATCAGGGCTTAGAGAAGGGGGCTTAGGGCCTGGACAAGGTAGCAATGAAAAGAGGGGATCAGGGCCTGGAGAAGGGGGTCAGGGCCTGGAGAAGGAGGTTCCGGGTATGGAGATGGGGCTTCTGGGCCTGGAGAGGGGGGTTCTGCCCCTGGAGATGGGGATTTTGCCCCTGTAGAGAGGGATTCATTCTCAAGTGAGGGGGGTATAAACCCCCGAGTAGGGGATTCAGGGGATTCAGGCCCCGACAAGGGAGATAAAGCTACTGAATAGGGCAAAAGGGTGATGCAGTTGATAAAGAGCAAGCATTGGATCGGGCAAACGAAGAAGTCGATGTAATGAATATTGTCCAACAGCTAACTGTTGAGCATAGTACTCATTTGCCTAAAGCCAACGACCCTGCAGATAGTGCTCCACCTCCGCCAATAAAAGACAGGGATACTACATCTACGGTTGAGGAAGCCATCGTGGGGCAAAATTTGGGGCCGTCACTTAACCTAGAAGCAATCAAAGAGAGGCTAGTTAACTCTTCCACCTTGCCCCCCACCGAAGAACAAGAGAAGGAAATGAAGGAATGGATGACTACTTCACCCATTCGTTACTTATGGACCCTACTTTTTTCATTAGACTCGGAAATACTCGAGTCAATGTGGAGCCAGGGTTTTTGGCTCATCGATCACGCAATATTCTACATTTGATCTATTGTTCACACTCACTTCATTTAGTATGAATTTATCCTCTTTCTCATGCTTTTTGTTTTGCAGCAAATTGATTTGTATACTTCCATGCTCCGTAAATGGATATTTGATATTGGCGGCTCAATTGTATCCATTATGGAGTCATATTTCGATGTAAGTTGGAAATTTAAATACTTTAGCAAAAAAATTTGTCATATGTTAACTCACTCATTTCATGAGGCCCTTGTTTTCCTTCTTTATTTTATAGACTGGCATGAAGATAATACACGACACCAATAAGGAGGTGGACGTCGATGATTTGGCGCTTAAGCAATTCGTTGGTGACACTCTATTTCCACACGACCAAAGAAATTTGGATTTGATTTTATTCTCATGCCACATTGATAGCAACCATTGGATGGTAGTGAAGATAGACATATATGAAAAGTCATTCTATGTGTACAACTCTTCGTCTCAAGGAGACATTGTAGTTCCGAAGTTAGAGTACTTAGTGAAAACAATGCCCAAGATATTCGAGACTTGTGATTTTTACGAACACTACTCCAAATGAATGCCACTGGGGGACAGATGAGATGTTGTGGTGGAGCCCAATATGGTGCACCAAGAACCAGCGTAAGTCGACATTTGTTGTACACTAATAGATCAATTGTTTAATGACAGTGTGTGACTGCTAACTTCAATTTCTGTTTTCACATATACGCAGGAGCGGCGACTGTGGTATTTATGTTTTAAAATGGGCCAAATGTATTATCCATGGCGAGCCGCTCACTACAATTACACCAATGAATGCTTTGAAGATGCGTCAACAGATGGCGTCTGCGCTTTTTACCCATGCGTCCGAGTAGAATAAATTTTAGCCGAATGATAGAAAGAAAGCTAGACAACAAGCTAGGCAAAAAGGCCGAAAGAAACCTACAAGGAAGAGATGACATACAATTTATTCCATACGTTGTTAATGTAAATTTTGATATGAGGAATACATACATTAGACAATGTAAATGGATGATTACTTGTAAATATATATATTTACATTATAGGTTTCAAATGTGAATATATATATATATTATACAATGTAAATATATACATTATACATTATACAGAAAAATGTGGCATATTCCCTGCGTAAATATGTTAAATTCAACGCAGTGAAGCTTCTGGTTCTCAATTTCTTCACATTATACTATAGATACAGTTTAGTCGACATTTGAGACGACAAATTAATTGACAAATTAATCAATCGACATTTTTGTTGACATTTTGGTCGACATTTTAATTGACAATAATGTCTACAATTTGGTTGACATTTTAGTCGATAGTTAGATCGACATTTTGTATGTGATTTTGAATGACCTAAACAAGAGATGACGTCGTTGGTTCTGCGTGGGAAAAGGAAAAGGAAAAGGAAAAGAGCCAGGGCATTTTTATATTACTTCATCTTGTCATAGGAACACATCTGTACGCCCTAGTGAGTGAAATCTATCTATTAGATTCCCAAACTAGTGATCAACCTATCACATTTCCAATTTCGTAGCATTTTCATCCGCCAGGCTGCATTTCGGGTAAGGAATATTCATATTGTCCACTATTTACTGTTGTTTTTGCTGATTTTATTACCCTACGTAATTCTTGTATGAGTTTATTCACCGTGGGACATAATTATATGTTTCATTTGCATTGGGCATACATTGGTCATTTCCACTACTGAGTTAACAGCATTCTATTGCCACATTGCAGGAATATTTCACCTAAACATTTGGTCTATCCATGTGTTAGTTGGCGGAGAATGGATAGTCGATCCAGTCACAAATGAACATATATTCATGAACTCCAAGAAGATTAAAAGTATTTTGTTGAAAGAGGACGTGAGCTTCTCGGAAGTGGTTGATACCATCATGGGTATCATGGATTTAGACCCGGCGCTAAGAAATAACCTAGTGATCGAATACCTACCCAAGTATCTATCAAACATAGCCGTCCTGCCCCATATAGAATGATCGTCACGTCCAATGTTTTCTGAATGACATTATAAAACGTTCTGAGGTCGCACGGATACCATTATGTGTTACCGTCAAAGATGTTGAAACAACAAATGTTGAAGATGGGGCTAGCAACTCGCCGATAAAGCGATTGAGCTCCGATAGTCCAATATGGACTAACGATGTCATTCATTCAAGACGAATGGATGAGCAAATATTGATTATACCGAACGAAATTGGTAGAGATAATGATGAGGAGGAGGATCGGGTTGATCAAACCTGTGTTGGAGAGGATCCTAGACACAGAGTTTCTGCAGAAACAAGACAGAAGGCGATAGTAAAACCGATTAAAGAGATCGTGCATTGTCTGGACACAACAAATTCATCACAGCGAATGCTGGTACCTCATTTGATAAATTATCCACAATGGTGGATGTTTCAGTAAAGGATATATTTGAGACCAAGCGTCATTTGTACATGAGGATGTCCATGTTGGCCGTGAAAAATTTCTTCGAGTGGAAAGTTGTAAGGGCAAATAGTCAGTTCTGGTACCTACGGTGTAAGGACAAAAATTGCAAGTGGATGTTGAATGCAGTTGCCATTGGGAATTCGGAAGCCTGGAAGATCACTAAATATGCCAACATCCATACATGCCAATCATCTTTGGTCCGAAGTGATAATCGGCAAGCTAACAGCCATGTACTTGGCTCGTGGATCAAATGTAAGTACACGAACGTGTGTCGACCGTATAGGCTTAAGGAAATCATTTCCAATGTTCGGACAGAGTTGGGTGTTAAAATTACCTACCAAAAGGCGTGGCGATCAAGAGAAGCTGCATTGGACGAAGTTAGAGGAAGTTTTGAGGATTCATATAGGATTCTACCAACTTATTTACACGTGATGAACGAGGTAAACCCTGGAACGTTTATTGAGATAAGTAGAGAAGAAAATGGTATATTCAAGTATCTATTTTTCGCATTAGGTGCATCCATCCAGGGATTCCGCACCCACCTACAACAAGTTATTGCCATTGATGATTGTTTTTTGAAAGGAAAATATCCAAGATCATTACTTGTTGCAACTAGCATGAACGGTAACAACCAAGTCTACTCTGTTGGATGGGGAATTGTTGATTCTGAGAATGACGCATTGTGGGACTGGTTTTTAGAAAAACTAAAGACTGCAATTGGCAACGATATGGATGGTTTGGTGTTTGTTTTAGACCGACATAAGAGCATTGCAAAAGGTATTGCAAATGTTTTTCCAGAATCGTTCCATGGAGCGTGTATTTACCATCTGAGCAACAATCTAAGATCAAAATTCAAACACGAAAATGGGATCCCATTATTTTTTAAGGCTGTAAAGGCTACACGGTGGCTGAATTCAATGAGATGTTTGGAAATCTTTCACTAGAAAATTCAAGGGTGAGTGAGTATTTAAGAGAAGTTGGGATTAAACAATGGTCAAGGGCGTATTCTGGTGGGCGACGGTATACAATAATGACAAGCAACATAGCAGAACGTCTAAATGCATTGTTGAAAGATGCCCGGGAATTACCTATCTATTCTTTGGTCAATTACATCCACAACACTCTTCAGAGGTGGTTTCACGATAGGCGTACCGCAACCGGCGAAGTGAAAACAATGACAACCCCATACATTGAAGATAAAATCAGCTTTAGGATGAGAGAAGCACAAGCGTATGTTGTGGAGCCGGTTGATATGAATTGATGGTGTGTACGAGACATTGCAAACCATGCAACTACAGTCGATTTGCTTCAGAAAACTTGCACTTGTAAAGTGTTTGATATGGATCAACTCCCATGTGTGCATGCATTAGCTGTAGCTTGGTGCCAACAAATTGACCATTACACCTTATGCTGACCACTTTATCACACAGATATACTTTTAGGTGCATATGCAGATCCTATGATGCCCGTTGGTGATCCTAAAGATTGGACTGTGCCCGAAGATATTTTAGCTTTTCAGCTATCACCACCGGAATCAAGGGCTAAGAGTGGTAGGCGCAAGAAAAAGAAAATTCCTTCAACCGGCGAGCATGTGGTTCAAACGAAATGTGGCCGTTGTGGACAGCACGGACACAACTGGCAAACTTGCTCAAATCCACTCGTTAGTAGGGAGAACAATTGATGACTCTATTTTCCTTTCTCTATTGAATATTAAAATGTATTTATGTTCACAAGGAAACATGATGTTATATTATTACAATACAACAATTTGAGGAATAAAATAAATGCAATATTCTATTCCATTAATTTTTAAATTTGAACCATTAAATATTGCAAAAAAAACCCATTTGGATCGCACTGGCCATTTGGTTTTCTTTTTCAAGAAGTTTTATCGACAAGTGAGTTGACAATTTGGTCGACAATTTTATCGACACTTGGTCAAATAGCCAGTTTGTGGGCATTTTACATTTCAAGGATGGCGAGCTGATTTCGTACGATGAAGTTTGCTATTGAGATGCTGAACTAGGCGACCATTTATGACATTCAAAATAGTGAATCAAGAAAGAAAAATGTCGACAAAAATATAGAACACATAAACAAATGTCGACCAAAATGTGGACCAAAATGTCGACAAAATTGTGGAATACATAGACGAATGTATAATTTTTTTACTTTGAAGCTTATATCAGATGCAGGCCCATAAAACAACCAATTGCCCATGGAAATAGCCCATGTTCGTCGATCGGGTTTTGTTTTTCATGCTAACTTACGAAAGCTTATATCTACACAGTGACGATGACATTCAAACTAGGAAATCGTTCAACCCAGGCAAATGAGATGCTAAACCGATAATCCTCGCAAATTTAGAATGAAGAATAATAAATCAAGAATGGTGAGTTGAAGTTTTAATGATGCAATTTGCTATATTTGAGGCACACGGTGGTATTTTCACATGGTCAAATACAGTTAACCTGCTATATTTCAAAAAGAAAAAACGTAATTGTTATATTTGTAATTGTTGGAGATGGGCCTGCTATATTTGTAAATTCCCCAGACTATCGAGTGGTGTACGAGATTATTTCTATTGCTTTCTTTGTAGTGAGCATACAGGCCCAATTGTTTTACCCACTATCTTCTAATGACCTATAGTATAATTGGACACCCACTATAGACCTCACAGCATTGAAGGGGAAGGCGTGTCCCTTGTTAGTAAGTGGCATCCCCAAAGCCTTAGATCAGCATTTGAAGAACATGGAGTATAGATCATACATATGACATCAATTATGTCACGATTTTAATGGCTTTTTCCCCCTTTCTTACGGGCATCTCAGCAAGTATTTCTTTCTTTCATTAAAGAATGGGTTATTGTAAGCAGCAGCTGAGTGTCTAAATGCAAGTGTGCATGTTTCTGGAGTAAATTTCAGCATGTATTTGATGGCGAAATCAATGCATATAATCCATTCAAACATCACCATATAATTCGCAGCCCTAGTTAATTTTCTTTTCAATTTATAAACTATCTTTTAAACTATAATATTTAAAATGCATTTAACCCTTGAGGTTTGTTTAAATAACGAAATAAATATTGAAGTTTAACAAAATGAATTTCTCTTACTTTTTTTTCTTATTTATTTAGTGTGGATTTTTTAAATTTTTTTTAACACAATTATAACAATTATCTACACAATTTAATGACTTGGCAACTTACCAAAGTGCATATAGAGATTAAATATTGCAATAATTTATTATGCTTATTTTTTCATTTCCATTTAAACAATTCAAATTTATTCTAATAAACATGATTCATAATTTTACAGCAACCACATCAAATTATAATGATTAACATAAAATTGCAAGAAATGTAAAAAAAATAATTATTTTTTAAAAGTTTCTGGAGATAGAAAAATAATAAGATAATCACTTTTTATTAATTAGTTTTCAAAAATTCTAAAGGTATATATAAATATTATATTATTATTACTTTTTAAGTTGTTTGATTTATGATATAAAATACAGATTATGAAGTGATTCGTCTTGGAATGAAAAAAAAAACTATGAAAAATTGAAGTTATTAAATTTTATTTAATAAAATTTTAAAATTTGTTTTATAATTAAAACAAACCTCAATAGTGTATGTTATTTTGTAAGTTGGTTTTTTCCTTCACTTTACTATTTTGGTTAGTTAACTTTAACCATCGAAAGTGTTAATAGTTTCTTTAAAGTTCAAAATTCATTTAACACTTTCACTGAATCTTATAAGAAATATATATAATTTACCTTAAACAAAATCTTTTAACTTAGTAGAGTGTAAAAATGGCCATCTTAAACACATTACATAGTAAAATCTAGATCTAATTCGGAACAGATTCCAAATTATGGTGAGCAACTCCGAAAATAAATTCTCCATCTAAAATAATTTTAATTTTGAAATTATGAGTTGATGAAATTTTATTTATTCAGCCGCACCACTTCGTTTTGTTCTTTTGCTCCCAAATCTGAGTTGACTCAGCTTCACTCCAAACTTCAAGGATCCATGTGACGAATTACGAACCACAACAATGTAGAATCTGTTGGGTATTTAATATAACCCAAGTATGTTCTAATATAAGCCCAATAGGTAATGCACCTTTGTAGTGGGCTTGTATGGGCAAGAGCCCATTAATTGGTTTTAACCCAGTGTATCCCTATTTATATGCTAGCTGGAGGCAGCATGCTAGGTATTCCAAATTAGATACCTAGGGTGTAATACTTCAAGCAATGCTTGACTTTAAACCCTAACAATCGTGAACAGTACTTGAATAGTGCCGCAGGGGTATTTTAGTCCTATTGAAATTTGACTTTTTACTCTGGTGATGGATCGAGGCAAAGGAGGAGTCCATCTCGTGTATCTCGACGAGAGGAATCCATTGGTGGTGTCAGTTTTTTGATTTGGTGACCGGAAGACGGAGAAATCGGCATTTAAAGTCGCAGTGGCCGAAACTTCCAACGCAATTTCCGCGGTTGTGGTGGCGTCACTGCGGCGGTTGGGATTTGTTCCTTGTGGTCGTGGCGCTGCTTCTGTAGTAGCAGAGTCCGATCGGTGAATGGAGCGGCAAAGACGAAGCGAGCCGACGTAAGTTTTGGCGGTGACCAGGAAGAAGCGTTGAAGAAAAACAAAAATCTTTGCAAATTGATTTTGACCCGCTTGACCGACTCAAATTGGATTCTTTGACTTTGACCGACCCGGTTTGACTCTTTGACTTTGACCTACCCGATTTGACCAGTTGACTTTTTAAAGAATTTTTCTGCTTCTGAAATCAGGTGCCCTCATTCTAATTTTCCATTTTTTACTTATTAAAAATGGAAAAACGCATGTCAATTGAAATGGTCAAACTTCATACTTTTAGTGGGTCTGAATTTAATTCATGGAAGCGAAAGACTCAATTTGGTTTAAAATATGAAAATATTTTTTATACTGTTTTGAGTACATTTGCTAATACTACTGAGGAAGTTGATGAGTCTCAATGGAATAAGGATGATAACTTCTGCAAGGACTATTTATTGAACTGTCTTTCAGACCGTCTTGCAGAAGTTTATAGCAAGTTTAAGACTGCTAAAGAAATTTGGGACAATTTAGATGCTCAATTTAAGAAAGAGGAGGAATTGTCAAAAACACATCTTGTTGACAAATTCATGGTTTTCAAATTCAAGGAAGATATGGAAATCACTCCTCAAGTAACTGATTTAGAAAATTTGAGATCTAAATTGACCAGTGAAAACATCATCGTTTGTGATCCTTTTCTGGTTGGTGCCATTATTTATAAATTACCATCTGCGTGGCATTCTTTCAAAACTGAGATGTACAGGAAAAAAGTGCAGGTGAGACTGGATGATCTTAAACGATTCATTAGAATCGAGGATGAGAATCGAGTTAGGAATAACTTGGAGATGGTTAGACAGCAACAATCAGCTGCTAACACGATCACAAATCCCAAGAAATTTCCAAGAAATCCAAGTCACACAAGAATGAGTCTCAACAATTGGAGGCCAAAAAGCCTATTTTTAAGAAAAAGAAGGGCAAGTGCCACAATTGTGGGAAGTGGGGCCACTTTTGCGTTGTCAGAGGCAACCTAAAAGGACAAATCGACACACCAAAAAGGAAGCAAATATGCTAGTACGTAAGATCGAGCCTCAAAAATTTGTTGCTATGGTGGGCAATAATGGAATGGCTAGTACTTCTTCGTAATGGTGGTTAGATTCGGGCAACGTGCCTTGTCCGCAAAAATGAAAAGTTACTTGATAATGTTGTCAAGCCAACGAAACTATTGTTGTGGCTAGTGGAGCAATGAGATGGTGACTCACACTGCATCGCAAATATGAGCCTTTCTTCAGGTAAACTTCTAACTTTAAAAGATGTTAAAATAGTTCCTGCTATTCAAAAGAATTTAATTTCTATTAGTCGCTTAGACAATGCTGGCATGAGCATATTTATTTCCGGTGGTAGAGTAACGTTATTTGTTAACTCTCATTATTTTGGTTGTGGATTCTTGACTGGTGGTATGTATAGATTGAGTTCTGTAAATGAAACGGGCAGCCAAGTTAGTTCAAATTTAATTGATCCTACAACATTGCATAATCGGTTAGGACATGTGAATTACAAGAAAATAGCTAGACTAGTTAAAACTCATAATATACCTTTAGATACTTCGATTAGATTTAACAGATGTAAAGTATGTGCTCAAACGAAAATTACTAGAAAACCATTTCGTACCGTCTCTAAGAGTACACAACTTCTTGAATTAATACATTCTGACATCTGTGACTTTAAAAGTTTCACAACTAGAGGTGGTCGGAAGTATTTGGTAACTTTTATAGACGATTTTTCTAGATATTGTCATATTTATCTGTTAAAATCAAAAGATGAAGTATTTAATACATTTAAGATTTTCAAGAATCGTGTTGAAAACCAGTTGAACTTGAAAATTAAAAGGTTTAGGAGTGATAGAGAAGGAGAATATACATTGACAGGGTTCAAAGAATTTTGTGCTTTAGAGGGCATAATACTTGAAACTACTGCTCCTTACTCACCTCAATCCAATGGCATAGCTAAACGTAAGAACAGGACGTTAACAGAAATGTTCAACTCTATGTTATTGACAGCTGGCATGCCTTTGTGTTATTGGGGAGAAGCAGTTTTGACTGCTAATCACATCCTGAATAGGTTGCCGCACTCTAAGTTGTCTTCAACTCCTTATGAGATATGGCATAAACATCCTTGTAGATATGATACTCTTAAGACTTGGGACTGTATTGCTTATGTGAGGATACCAGACCCTAAAAGACCTAAGGTGGGGCCTAGGACAAACACTTGTGTGTACCTAGGTAGTGCAGAGGATAGTGCCGCTGATCGGTTCTTGGATCTATCAACCAATATAGTTATAAAATCTAGAGATGCAGTATTCTTTGAAGATAAATTTCTTCGAGATCAAGGGTTGCCAGTACCCGGCACTATAGAAATAATTTCAGAATCACCTAAAGAAACTGAATCAAATTCCTCTGACACTCAGATAATTTCTGAATCTGCACCTTTAAGGGTTTGTACAAGAGAACAAGTTCCTAAAACATTTGGTGAGGATTTTGTCACTTACCATTTAGAGGATGATCCATCCACTTATAAAGAAGCGATGAGATCTAGGGACTCCTTATTGTGGGCAGAAGCCATTGATGATGAAATGAGCTCTCTGTTACAAAATCAAACTTGGCAACTAGTCGATTTGCCAAAAGGGGCTAAGACTATAGGTTGCAGGTGGATTTTGAAGAAGAAACTTAATCCTGATGGATCTATAGCTCAGTATAAAGCACGTTTAGTAGCTAAGGGCTATACTCAAGTAAGTGGGGTAAATTATTTTGATGTTTACTCCCCGGCCTGTCACTTGACTACGATAAGAATTCTTCTTGCTTTGGCATCTATTGAGCACTATGTTGTGCATCAAATGAATGTAAAGACAAATTTTTCCTAAATGGAGATCTGACTGAGGAGATCTACATGAACCAACCTGAAGGGTTTGTCATGAAAGGTTTTGAGAACAAAATTTGTAAGTTAAACAAATCTTTGTACGGTCTAAAACAAGCACCTAAATTGTGGCATCAAAAATTCGAAAGGGTAGTAATGAGTTTAGGATTTCGATCCAGTTACTCAAATAAATGCTTTTACTACCGTTCTGTGTCGAATCAGGTTGCGATTATTTGCTTATATGTAGACGACATGTTGATACTTGGTTCCGATCATTCAAAGGAGTGACGAAAAGCCGAGTTGACAAAAGCATTTAAAATGTCCGATCTTGGTGTGGTAGACATCATTCTTGGTATGAAAGTAAGTTTTACAGAGCAATGTATTACTCTTAGCCAAACTCACTACATTGAAAAACTACTTTCTACCTGGGGATACAGTGAATGTAAACTGGCTAAGACACCGTATGATCCTAATAAACGGCTGAGCTCCAATGAGGGAGCTAGCGTGAATCAATTAGATTATTCTAAATTGATTGGTAGTCTCATGTATGTAATGATATGTACTATACCAGACATAGCCTTTTCTGTAGGCATGCTGAGTCGTTTCACTAGTAATCCCGGCCCTGAGCATTGGAATGCCCTCACGTGACTTATGCGATATTTGAAGGGTACCTCTAACTATGCTCTATGTTATAATGGCCATCCTCCTATCTTGGAAGGATTTTCTGATGCATCGTGGTGCTCGGAATTAGGAGACAGTAAATCTACTAGTGGTTATATTTTCACACTGGGTGGAGCGCTATGCGGAAATCCAAGAGACAGACTTATATTGCTTTGTCGTCTATGGAATCGGAACTTTCTGCTCTCGCTTCCGCAGGAGGAGAAGCAGAGTGGATAAGAGATCTGATCCTGAATATTCCATTAACCCGTTTAAAGATTAATTCTTTAAGTATGTTCTGTGATAATCAGGCTACAGTTTCGGTAGTAAAAAACTCACTCTTTAATGGTAAGAGGAGACATATTAGGTTGAAACATGCCCTACTGAATTATCTCATAGAACACGGTATTATCACTTTGGTCGATGTGAGATCGAAAGATAATATGGCTGATGCTCTCACAAAGGGACTAACCAAAGATCGAATATTCAAAATTTTGGGGGAAATGGGGTTAAAGACTAAGCCTATATAGACATGTCTTAACCTACATTTATGTTATTTTAAATTTTCGAATCTCCCTTTGTTGGTTAAGATAAGTACTTGTTAATGTTTCGACGATGTTTATGGTTGTCAATATATCATTCCACATTTGATGATATATCCTTTTTTGGGTGAGTTGTCTCATTCCACATGTGATGAGGTAATTTTGCTCATTTTGGGTGTTCGGTTTAGAGCGGTTGTATCATTCCATATCTGATGATGCTGCTTAACTAAATTTGGACTTGATAGCTGTAACATTCCACATAGAAACATGAAATGGTTCTTTTGAAAAGAAACTGTTTAGGTCTTGTTCTTATAAAGAAACTGGACATTGATGCTTATTGGTATGTGACATTGATGCATATTGTTATTGACATTGATGATTATTGTTATTGATATTGATGCTTATTGACATTGATATATATTTATTTTCAGTCATTGTGATACTGTGCTAAGTTCTTTTGGTAGAACTAGACACTTTCGTTTGTTACCCAAATGATTGGATTTACATGAAATTCATATTTGGTAACTTGTAGAAAATGACGAAAATGGAGGAGTTGATTCCAACTGGGATCTTGAAGAGGATGATCTACTTGATGGATAATTCCTCTAGAGCTCTACACTGTGGGGGACTATTATTTTCTTTGAAGTTGAATAAATAGTTCGCTTACATATGAAATTGCCGATTTAGTTTGAATTTAGAGTATTTCTAAAACTCTTGTGTTCAAAATTTAGAGAATTTCTAAAACTTTGATTTGGTTCACTTATGAGTGAGACCTATTGATTGTGTTTGATTGAGTTTAGTTTGTTTCTAAAACTCATAATTGTGTTTAAAGAATTCATATTTTTGAGTAATGAATCTTTTTGTGCTATGAATGATTCAAAATTCTATTTGGAACATTACATTATCTATCTATTGGATTGTGCTATATGTAGAACATAGGAGGAGATTGTTGGGTATTTAATATAACCCAAGTGTATGTTCTAATATAAGCCCAATAGGTAATGCACCTTTGTAGTGGGCTTGTATGGGCAAGAGCCCATTAATTGGTTTTAACCCTAATGTATCCCTATTTATATGCTAGCTGGAGGCATAGTATTCCAAATTAGATACCTAGGGTGTAATGTTTCAAGCAATGCTTGACTTTAAACCCTAACAGAATCTATTGCCTGAAATAATTTAATTTTATGTTATTTTTTCTAGTTCAAAACACTACTCCTATGTTTTAAAATTAGTCAGTGAACAAAATCTATATATAGAAATAAATAACTGTAAAAATATAATCACATTAATACATTGATGGATACTTGATGTCACTTATAGACTATGATTATGGGATGGTTGAACTCGGCTCATCATAATAAAAAACCCTACTCTTACATTTAAAGATCCGAGGTTTAAAAAAAACCCTACTCTTACATTTAAAGATCCGAGGTTTAAAAAAAAAAATTGAACAGGATGATTTTAAACAGCTTCTTGCGCAGATTCTTCTTCCCACTTGCCGTCGCCTACTTTTAGTTCATTGCAACATAGCGTAGAACACAGTCGGCACCAAGGCAATTAGCAACTTCTTGAACCTACAATTTTATCTAATCACTTAAACATTAAACAAGAAAAAGAATAACCAACATCAAAGAGGGTTGTCATATATGTTCAACATGGTATTTAAATGTTCTTACTCTACAAATTGTATTAGCTGTCTCGATTGATGCAATCTTAGTGCTGATGATTTCAAAATTTAATAACAAACATGTAAAATTCCAAAAATTCTAAAGTTATTATTCGAAGTGTTTAAATTATTCTATAATCCCACATTTTTGTTGTAATAGGTCTTGAAAATTAAAATAATTTTGTCAACTAATTGAAAATAAAATGAAATAAAAACTTATATAAAGCCTCTTTACAATTATAATTTTGTATCTTTATTCTCTATTATATCCTATTAATTTGGCTGCCTTACAATTAATAAGTTTGTAGATTCAATAGATGATGCACTACCTATTATTTATTCGTAAGTGAGCTTTATTTCTACCAAATATATATATTTTAGTTTATTTTTTGGTACATATATTTATGTTATGTAAAATATCAAAAATTACTATCACAATTAATTAAATAAATTTCTAATTTACACTTTTGTTGTAATTGGCCTAAAAAATTAAAATATTTTTATCAATCAATTGAAAGTAAATGAATCAAATATTACACAAAAAATATAGGATTTTCTCTCACAAAAAATATATTTTTATTACACAAAATAAACGAAAAACTTGGCTGGGCCACCCTGCCCATTTTTCTCTCGAGCAGGAGTTGTAGGGGCAATAAGGTGCGGAAACGGTGCAATTTTCGTACTGTTTCCAATTTTCCAATTTTCCCTTTTTCCCTTTTTTTTTTTTTGGTTGTTGGCTTTGGTTGGGCTTTAATGTCCTTAGTATGGGAGGAAGTGCTGAGGTGTATCATGGATGCCTATTTGCTGAACTTCGAAACCAGTGGTGATTTCATGTTGTTTTCGGCAAGGCTTCATTCTACTCTAGGGTTTTGGTGTTCTAACTTGGGAGGAGAGGCACTCACGATGATCCACAACGTAAGGCCATAACACGTGAGACTGATTTACGCAAAACCGCCCTACACGGATATCTGTGGTCAGGCCATAACATGAAGAACTGACCTACGCAGAGCTGCACTACACGGATGTCTACAGATGGCTGAGGGACGCTGTGCAAACAAAGGCCACCAAGTTAGGGTTTTGTTTTCTTAGTTTTTTCGCTAGGAAAGGTTGTTACGTACATAGTAGATGGACAGGTTTGTTTTGACGCTGGATGTCAGTTAGGTCTTAGCCGCGTTTCGAGTTAAGAAGAGTCTTTTTTAAAACATTTATGTGTATAGTTTAACTTTCAAAGTTAATAAAATTATCGATATTTTGGCAAAAAAAAAAAGAAATATACAATTTCATTAGGGAAAAAGAGAAAAAATAAACTATTGAATTTATAGACTTATCTTTCATTGGCTAGTTTACTTTGAAAAAATATTTAAAGAGAAAAATATTTACTATATAAACACAACGTACCAAATATATATGTATATAAATTGATTTTTATTAAAAGGAATAAGAATTTTAATATTTTCAAATTAATAAAAATTAATGGATAATAAATAGATAATTATTTTAAGAGTTTGTAAGATTTAAAACTTTAACCATCTTATAATTACTAAATATTAATATCAATAATAATATTATAATATAATAAAAAAGACAATTTAATTCTTAATATTTATAATAATTACATTGAAATCGATTGACAAATTTTTTTCCTTTTATATAATATAATATAGATAGATAAAGATTTCAATGCAACAATATATAATCTAATATAATATAAAATTATTATAAAAGTCAACTTACAATTAGTTTTATGATTTAGATTTTTATATTTTATAATATTTTTAAATTATAATTTATTTTAAAATTTTATGAATTCATTATCCGATAGTCTTATTCAACAAATATTGTTTCATATTTTTATTAATTTTAATTATTTGAGAATATCCCTTTAATATTTTTTAATATTTGTTTCCCCCTAAACATTTAGCAATAGGTATTTAACAAATTATTGACCAAATTAGTGGACAACCCATGCCTTGCATGGAAATATTTTATAGAGTAAGTTTACTCCTATTAGAATTTACTTTTTCTAATATAATTTCATTTTATCTAAAGTATTAGACCAATATAATGTTGATATTTTTTATTTCTAAGAGTTATAAAAAGAGTCTTATAAGTAATGCAATACTTTAATATATAAAATACCTTTAAAATCTAAGATTACAACAAAGACAATTTAAGTCACATTAATGATTATAATTCTGTTGAAACTGCCTGACAAATTTTTTGCTTTTATATAATAGTGATAATCTAGATAGATAAAGATTTAGAACTTGTGGGATTTGAGAAAATAGCAGGTTGACCAAAGACATTTGCAAATATAGCTGGTTGACCAAATCATTTGCAACAATAGTAGGAGAACCATTTAGGCGATGGGAAAATACTGAAACACCTCTGATGCTTTAGAGCTTCATCGTTTAACTTCATTTCACCGTTCTTCTGCATTCTTTCATTCTTCATGGATTGAACATCCCATTTTCACGGTGCATACATAAAATCAAACAACTAGTTTGATTTCATAACCGACGAACAAACAACTAGTTTGATTTCATAAGTAATAATTAAAAATGTAAAATACATCCTGGCCGACGAACAAACAAAATCCACTTGTCTCAAACTGGCAATTGGTTGTTTCAAGATGGCCGAAGACTTATAAAGGTTCTACAGATAAATAAGAAATGAAGTCGGCATCTGTTAGACGAATAAATGACAAATTAGTCGACGTTTCGTTGAGAGTTTAATCGACATTTAGTTGACGTTTCGTCGAGAGTTTACTCGACTTTTTAGTCGACGTTTCGTCGACGTTTTAGTCGACATTTCATCGACGTTTTAATCGACGTTTCGTCGACATTTTTAAACCTTGATAAACATATTACATCTTATTGTGAATCACATCTTATTGTTAACTTAAAATTTATGTAAATTTAACTGTAAATTAGCCTATGACAATTAAATTGGTATGTAAGATAGTACAAACAGTTATTCAACCACTCCTCTCACCATTTATTTATGAATCCTATTTGATAAGCCGAGGTGTGCTATTTTATTTGATATTGAAATAAAAGCAAATAATATAAGTCCATTAACATCTACTGGTAGAAAAAATAAGGTTTTCTACTATTTTGATTTGTGTGTTTTATAATACAATGAGTCAGAGACAAGGACAAAAAAACCAACAGGAGTCATAATATTTTGGAGCTTTCCTTCATATAGAGCTTCATGCATTTTGTTAAACAGTTTATAGTTTTTGAATACAAGCCCAAATTAAGAGGCTTTAGCACAGTTTCTTGTTATTTTCATTTGTTTTGTTTGCAATTTTTTACATTTATATCACATATTTCTCCATGGTGTACAGAATATCATGTTCCAAACGAATGGATTTTAACACTGAAATATGTCGACAGAAAGTACTGAAATTTTGAATGAGTATGTGTTTTATTGATAAAACATAATATGGATAATAAATTGTAACTATTCAATACATCAAAGCACATAGTGTCATTATTTTTTTTCCCTACAAACTAATTGATTTGAGCAAGTTTGCCAGTTGTGTCCACGCTATCCACAACGACTGTAGTTTTTTTCAACTTTTTTCTCGCTGGTTGAAGGAATTCTCTTTTTCTTGGGCCTACCACTCTTAGCCCTTGGTTCTAGTGGTGATAGTTGAATGGATAAAAGTTCTTTTGGCACAATCCAATCCTTAGGATCACCAACAGGCATAATAAGCTCTGCATAAGCGTCTATAATTGCATCGGTGTGATAAACTGGCGAGCATAAGGTGTAATGATCAATTTGACAACGTCGAGCTGCAACTAGTACATGCACACATGGGAGTTGATTCATATCAAACACTTGACACGTGCATGTTTTTTCAAACAAATCTACTATAGCTGTGCAGTTTGCAATATCCCGTACACACCATATATTCATATCGACCAGATCAACAACATAGGATTGTGCTTCTCTCATCCTCGATCTGATTAAGTCTTTAATGTATGTGATGGTCATTGTTTTGATTTCGCAAGCAGCTGTACGCCTATCGTGAAACCATCTTTGGAGCGTGTTACGAATGTAATCCACCAAGGAATGAATAGGTAATTCGCGAGCATCTTTCAACAGTGCATTCAGACATTCTATAATGTTGGATGTCATTATTGTATAGCGTTTCCCACCAGAATGTGCCCTTGACCAACGTTCAACCCCCACTTCTCTTAAATACACACCTACTTGTGGATTTTGCAGTGAAATAATTCCAAACAACTCATTGAATTCAGCTATAGTGTAAGCCTTTGCAGCCTTAAAGTATAATAGGATCACGGCTTCTTGTTTGAATTTGGATTTGAGATTATTATTTAGATGATAAATACACGCTTCATGGAAGGATTTATGGAAAATATTTGCAATACCTTTTGCAATGCTCTTATGTCGGTCAGATACAAACACCAACCTATCCATATCGCAGCCAATTGTAGTCTTCAACCTTTTGAAAAACTACTCCCATGATGCGTCATTCTCAGAATCAACTATTCTCCAACCCACAGGATATACTTGGTTGTTACCATCCATGCTAATTGCAACAAGCAATGAACCCGGATATTTTCCTTTCACGAAGAAAGCATCAACTGCAATAACTGGCCACATGTGCCTTTGGAATCCACGAATCGATGCACCAAATGCGAAAAATAAATACTTGAAGCTCCCATTTTCTTCTCGACATACTTCAGTAACAGTTCACGAATCCTCAAAACTTCCTCTAACTTCCTCCAAAGCAGCTTCCCTTGCGCGCCACGCCTTGTTGTACGTTATGTTAACACCCAACTCCAACCGAATATCTGAAATAATTTCCTTCGGTCTATATGGCCGACATACATCTGTGTACTTATACTTGATCTATGAGCCAAGTACATCGTGGCTGGCCTGCTTCTTATCACTTTGAACCAATGATGATTGGCATGTATGGTTGTTAGCATATTTTGTGATCTTCCAGGCTAAAGAATTCCCAACGACAGCTACATTCAACATCCACTTGCAATTTTTGTCCTTACACCTCAGATACCAGAACTGCCTATTAGCCCTAACAACCTTCCACTCGAAGAAATGCTTTACGGCCAACAAGGACATTCTCATGAACAAATGCCGCCTAGTTTCAAACACATCCTTCACTGCAACATCTACCACTGCAGCTAATCTATCAGAAGACGTACCACAATCCGCATGTGATAACTGCGTCGCGGCAATGCAATGAACTTTTTCTACAACCATCCTATTTTTTTCCTTCTGCCTTGTTCCCACGGGAACAATGTGTTCATTCTCCATGATCAACATTTCAGGAACAAGATCATCCTCTTCATTATTGGCCTGATGATCTTCATCTGGTGTGTTTAGGATGTTGTCATCGATCAGTCTTGAATGTATTATATCGTCAGTCCATAGCGGACAAACAGAGCTAAAACCATTTATTGGCAAGTTGCTAGCATCGAATTCATCTTCCGTAAGTCCACCATTTCAAATGGTGACACATAATGGTATCCTTACGTCACACAATTTAATAATCTCATTCAAAAAATATTGGATGTGGTGATCATTTTTTATAGGCAAAACTGAGATATTTGATAGGTACGTCGGTAGGTATTCGATCACCAGTTTAGGTGTAATCTCCGAATCTAAATCCATTATACCTAAGATTTGATTCATCATTTCCAAGAAGCTTGAGTATTCCTTTAACAAAATGGTTTCAATCCTCTTATAGTTCACGAATCTATGTTCATTTGTGGCGAGGTCAACACTCCATTTTCCACCGAAAAGCACATGAACAGCCCATTTATCATTGTGCGTCATTCCCTCACCTATGCCATGTGTAAATCAGTCAATATGCATATGAGTTTACGGCGCCCATAGGTATTTACTAATAATGAAAATAACCTTTTAACAAACAATCCCGTCATCAATATTAATCACCCAAGGGAATGACAAATCATATTAGAGTGTCATTGAGGAGCGTACCTGATACTTAGAGGATAGAAGGAGAGAACTGCGTTTTTCTTTTACAAAGCGAAAGATCGGTGCGGTGCCTTGGATGTCCGCAATGTGCGTGTGAATAGTATAGTTAGGTCGATTGAGTACAGAATGTTTTCTAATGTTTTCTCACTCCGTAGGCTAAATTTTTACTATGGAGAATTATGAAAAATTCATTTCCCGCGCTTGCCTAGTTTTGTAGACTAATCACTCGAGAATGTCATCCCTCGCCTAAATGTCGACTAAAGTGTCGATTCAAAATATCGACTAAATGTCGATTAAATTCTCGAATAAAACCTCGAATAAATATCAACTAAATCTTGAATAAAACCTCGAATAAATGTTGACTAAAATCTCGATTCACATCTTGCCTAAATGTCGACTAAACTGTGGAAATCAAAACCGCCTAGAACAACCTAGTATTTGCGCACTAGCTTGGGACAAGAAATAATTTGCTAACCAAAATCTTATTGGCTTACATCGAAGAACAATGTATTCAACACTATCATTAATAAATAATTGTATGCGTGTACAATTACATATAATGGATATTGTTGATGTTTTTTTGAATTACAAAGCAAAGAGAAAGTATTTACAAATTTACATACCGTACATTGAAAGAAGTTACAACCTTACATGTTAGTCCTAAGTATGTGCAACGAATGAATATCATTTCATCATTCCTAGTTCAAGTATATGTAACAAATGATTCCTAGCTAAAGTATATGCAACTATTGGGCTATTTTTTTGCTTCCCTTCTCTACCTTTCCTTCCCTTGTTGCTTTTCTTCCCTTCTACCTTTCTTCCCCTGCTCTGGATGGAATTTATCCTCCTCAAGTGCGTGAACGTAAAGTGCATACGCCATCTGTTTACACAAAGCAGTAGCATTCGTCGGTGAAATGGTATTTAGCGGGAGCCCATGGATTATGCATTCTGCCCACTTTAGTACGTAAATAACACAGTCGCCACTCCTGCAAGCACGATTAAACACAAATTTATCAGATTTGTCAATCTATGTGATCGAACATTACGTAAACAAAAATTGAGCTACTAGCCTCGGTTCTTGGTGCTCCCAATGTGCTCGACCTCAACTTCCCATGTGTCCCCAACTGGATTTTTTTGCTATAGTATGTGTTAAACTCGCACGCCTTGATTATCTTGGGCATTGTTGTAGTGAGATATTGTAACTTCGCTACCACAATTGTGCCCTGCGGCGATGGGTTGTAAACTCGAAATTTCTGCTCATATATACCCATCTTCACGAGCATTCAGTGGTTGCCATCTACGTGATATGGGAATAACAGGAAGTTTAACTTCCTTAGGTTGTGTGCAAATGAACCATCACCAACGAACTGCTTCATTGCCATGTCATCGACGTTTGCATTCCTCTGGTCAGTATGTATCATCTTCAAGCCAGTCTAATACAAAAAAGAATAAGCACCTCATTAAATGAAAATATAAAATACGTATGGGTGGAATGGTGAACAAACTTACATCAAAGGTAGACACCATCATGGATAAATCCTCGCGGCCCATGTTAATGATCCGTTTGCATAGCATGGAGGTATACAAATCAATTTGCTGAAACAAATTGGATTCAAGCTTAGGAGGTAAGCATCACTAATAAAGGTTTTAATTCAAGAAAGAAAAACGAGCCTTATTAGATCATTAAGCCAATATCTTTTTATCCACATAATCTTTAGCAAATCGAAGTCCAAAGAAATCCCAATGCGGGTCCATAAATAGAGTGTTGGTTTGTGCCTCATCCACTCCTTCATTACAGCATCTTGTTCTTTCATTGGAGGCCAAAAGTCGGGCCCAAATCTTGCCCCACCGCTTCCTCCATAGGGGATTTGGTACCTCTTTCCTTCATTAGCGGTGGTGGAGCACTCTCTGTAGGTACAGTGACTTTAGGCGAAGGATTTTTATGTTCAAGACTGAGCTGATGGACAATCTCCAACACATCCGACTCTTCCTTAGTCCTTTGCTCAAGTTGCTCCTCCGCGACCTACCCTAAGTTCGCTCCTGACTTGTGCCGGTCATCACTAACGGACCCAGTCCCTTCTTGAATCCTGGACGGCCCAGTCCTTTCTTGAAGGACTCTTTTGTCATTGCTAAGGGATGAACCCTCTTCGGTTGTAGCAATGACATGTGCCACTGAAATTTTATTTACTTCAAGGTTGTAGCTAGGGGAAGTACTTTGCAAGTGACTGGATTTAGGGGACGGTCATCGTGTAGCCTTGCGCGACATAAGGATGTACACATATTCTTCCAACATATAAACCTTAGCGGTCATCATTTCGAGGTCATCTTTAAGGGTCTTGACTTTATCATCCGTCTTAAACTTTAGAAGCTTGAGCTCATCTCTACACATAGACAATTCTTCCTCGGTCTTAGTTTGTCGTTCAAATAGCTGACTAATGAATTCATTTCTTCGCTCTGCTTCATCCTTCACCTCATGGCGGACTTTTTGTCACTTTTCACGGTCAGAGACTCTTCTTCTCTGCTCCTCTTCCTATATGACACGAAGAAATCTGATGAATCGGCATTCTTTCCCCCTAACTCCGCATTGTCCTCCTCTACCTCAACTTCCCATTGCAAAAAATTTTCTCATTCTTCTGGAGTTGACTTCATTCAAGTTATTTTCACCTTCTGTATGAAATCAAACAATGAAGTTTGATGCATTAAGGCATTTATATTGCACGTCGAACTATATAAATCATGAACAGTGACTCAAGTCATACCTCGCCGTCAATTGTTCGTTTTTCCCACACCTGCTTCATCTCTTGTTCTCTACATTGAAAATTCACACATTTCCATCTAAACATCCTCGGCTTGTCCCTAGAGGATTCGACACTTTGAACCATCTTCGAAATCTCAAGATGTGGCATTATCTCATATACGAACACCTGAGAAATTGGAAGGGAAAAAATATGGATCAACATATTTATATTACGCATGTGCTTGTAGAACTCAAAACACAAGTTAATAGTATCCTTACTCCAAATGCCACTGGGAATCCCCAAAGAGTGTATGTCTTGTTTCCAGGGTGACTAGTTTGCTTGAAGGCATTTATCATTCTCTTTCTAGAACTATCTACTGTCGCCCTGTAAGAGAATTCACCCCACGGGATTTCATCGAATCTCTTCCAATCACAGGCCAAATGAAGAAGCTTGTCTTCAAGTCTAGTTCTCTTGGCCATGCCATTGATTGATATGTAAAGAAGTAATAGTGTTAGGCTCACGACATCAATGTCTGAATAACTTGAGTTTATCCGATCGTAGGCCTTTAACACTTCATCGTATGTCGCTTCCTCCGTCGAACCAAGGTGTTTAATGAACTTCAATATTGACGAAGGATCATTTGGTGCGCGGTATTTGGCATATGCAATATCAAAATTGCCCATCTTCAAGCCCGTGATGATGGCAAACTCCCTCTTACCAAATTTCACATTCTTACCCACAACGTTGAAATATATACTATTATCCCGCTTGGATTTCTCGTCGGGTTTGAGTTGCCTCAACAGCAAGGAATGTATGATCTGTTTGCACCAGAATGTATGCTCGTGGTTAAGAGCAATTTCAGCAAGACAACTCTCCTTTTGAAGTATTTCCTGTTGCATCTCGGTCAATTTGGACCGGATCATCTTCATATTGGCTTCATAATAGCAGTACTGGGAAACCTGAGCATTGAAAAACCCTCCCTGAACGACCATTTGCGCCTTTAGATGTCCCTGCGCATAACAATGTAAAATATGTAAAATATTTGCACACCCTTACTCTCACCTTTTACTCTGAAATATGTCAAATATATGCATTCAATGTTATTTGGCAAACTATAAATTTTACAGCTGTTGGGAAACTTTTACAATTATATACTTGTTTGATTTGGAAAAGTGGGACATATTAAAATTTTGATTTCTGTCAATACTTAGCAAAAATAATTGTAAAAAGTTGGTATTTATAATCTATCTATTTGAAGGCCATTGATAAACTAAATACAAAACGAATTAAAGAATGTATTATCTATGATTGATAAACATTATTTTTTTTTAGAGCTAAGCTGACATCTTTATTTCATCAAATTTAATCATATTTTGTTTGATTTTTATATCTTTTGGTAGCTTAGATTTGTTGCATCACCGTTTCTTATGTTTTTGTGTGATATTATTCATATAAGATCAAACAATGATGTGAAAGTAACCAAATAAAAGTCTAGAAAAAATATCTCATATTACAAAGCAAAGAGAGATAGTTTAAACTTGTACTTTCAGCATTTTGTCCAATTTTACCATGATTGAGGCTTTGTATCGACACTTTGATCGACACTTGTTCGAGACATATTAGGCATACAGTCGACACATTTGTTCGAGACATATTGAGCATAGAGTCGACACTTGTTCGAGACATATTGAGCGTAGAGTTGACACTTATGTTCGAGATATATTGGGCATATAGTCGACACTTGTTCGAGACATATTGAGCCTAAACGACACTTGTTCGAGACATATTGAGCCTAGTGGACACTTATGGAGAGACATATTGGGCATACAGTTGACACTTGTTCTCGCCCAAGTGTTAATCATTAACATGGGTCTCGAGTGTTTTGTCGACAGTTTTTGTGTTTAAAGTTATAAAAAAACAGTATTTCAACAGTATGAAAGGGTTTAAATAGGTGCAAAACCCTAACTACTATAACAGCTTCTAAACGAAATGTGCGGTAAATACACAAAAATGAGTAAGCAAGCACTATGCGCACTTAGCACAAACATGAAGCAACTTGATCACTGACCTTCTTCTTGTCCTTAGTTGTCTTCTCTAATTTCTGATCCATTGCGCCAGCTGCCGGACGTTCACCTCGTGTACGTGCCATTTAAATTGCAATGCTTGAATATGGTGTAAATGGTGTAAATGGTGGATGTAAATGGGTTCTCAAGATGAGAGAGTGTCAATCGGTTGAAAAATATTACTTTCGTGTTCTTCGGCGTTTGAAGTGATGGCCAATGGGAGTGGGAGAACGAATAGTCGCGAGAATACGATCGGGCGCGGTTTTCAAATAATATTTTTGTAATTTTTTATCTCGATGAAGCGTCAACTAAAACGTTGATTAAACCCTCGACTAAAGTGTCGATTAAAGTCTCGACTAAGAGTCGAGTAAAACATTGATTAAACCCTCGATCAAGCATCGATTAAACTCTTGAAGAAATGTCGACTAATTTGTCGTTTATTCGTCCAATAGCTGTGGTCTTCGTTCTTTATTTGTCTCTTGAACCTTAATAAGTCTTCGGCCATCTTGAAACATCCAATTGCCAGTTTGAGATAAGTGGATTTTGTTTGTTTGTCGGTCGGGATATATTTTACATTTTTAATTATTACTTACGAAATCAAACTAGTTGTTTGTTCGTCGGTCATGAAATCAAACTAGTTGTTTGATTTCATGTACGCACCGTGGAAATGAGATGTTCAATCCATGAATAATGAAAGAATGCAGAAGAACGGTGAAAAGAAGTTAAAAGATGAAGTTCATAAGCATCAGGGGTTTTTCGGTATTTTTTTGTGGCCTAAACGATTAACCTGTTATTGTTGCAAATGATTTGGTCAACCTGCTATATTTGCAAATGTCTTTGGCGGAGTTGCTATTTTCTCAAATCCTCGTTAGAACTTAAACTTAATAATTCAACACTTAATTAATTAATTTCCTTTTGGTCACTAAAAATTAATTGTATGAATCAATTAAGTTGGTCTAAAAGTGAAAGTAGAAACGTTGGCTTCTCACTTAGTTTTCCAAACCTATATTATCTATTCAATCTTCTATTTTTCCTTTTCTCTCTCTCCCAATCTCTATAATTTTTTTAACATTCTTCTTTCTGCTTTTGTTCATGATTTTAATAGTCTTAAATGTTATGCACTTGAAATCTTTCAAAACAGTTTTTTTGTAATCCGTGATCCGTAATCTATAAATATGCAAAAATTAATTTTAATACTTTGATTTAAAAAAATTGTTTATCTGTGACTTTATATTTTGATTTTGTACCAAAGACGTTTAAAAAAAAAAAAACAATAGCAAGAATACTTTCTTTCAAAAAGTCCTTATAAAATTTTTTAATGTTGTAATTTTTTTCTATTGATGCTACAAATAAAATTATGCATTAACAAAATTGTATGTTTGACGGTTATACAAATGTAATGCAATACTATTTAGATTTATTTTTCCAATATTATTAAATATTTGAACTTAATTAAGTGCTAAGATTTATACATTTGAATATCATTTTTTCAGTAGTTCAAAGTAAGTAAATTACTAATGGGTTTAGAATTCGAAATCGAAACTTAAGAGTTCTGTTTTAACATAGTCGGGTCCGTTTGGACAAGAGCATTTCTATTTGTAAATGGAAAAAGTTGTATTGGAATGTGTGAAAATTTTGGTGGGTATTTTTTGATAGAAAAAGGTTTTTGGAGAGAAAAATAAGCGGGAAAATTGTTTAAAATTATGTGAGAGGAATTTAAGTGGGAAAATTTGAATTCTAAATCTTGAAATAAAAATATGTTTGAATAGTTTATTTTTGTTTGAAAATTTTCTTATTTGCAAATAAAATTTTCCTTTCCAAACAGACCCAGTGTTGTTAGTATTACAAATAGTTTTTCTTTTGAAAAAAATAGATTTGTCAATGAAACCTTTTCTTCCCCCGCCCCCCATCCAAAAAGGAAAAAACAAAAACTATTAGCAGGGGGTAAAAAAATATTCACGGGAGTGGTTGCACGACTGTGCAAATTGACTAAATCACCCAGAAATTCTCTAACTTCTCGCAAAACGAATCTTAGACTAAATCTTAGACTGTGCAAATGTCTAAGATTTAGACATTTGAATATGATTTTTTCAGTAGTCAAATTAAGTAAATTAATAATGGGTATAGAATTCAAACTTAAGTGTTCAGTTTTATGAAACAAAGTTTAAATGTTGTTCTGATTAAAAATAGTTTTGCTTTTGAAAAGTAGATTTGTAAATGGAACTTTTTCCTTCCCCATATCCCCACAAAAAGACACCTATTAGTGCATGGTGAGAAAATATTCAGAGGAGTGGTTTGGCAATGCTAAAGTGTGCATATTGACTAAAATACTTAGAAATTCTTCAACTTCTAGAAAGCGAATCGACAAAATAAGAAATCAAATTCCGACCAAAGAGGTTGTTCGCAATAGACTTTTAAGATTTTTGACAGCATAAAATTCAGAGAAAGTATTATGCTGTTTTATAAGTTCCAAATAGCCCCTAGTATATGCTCTCATATAATAACATACGCTTTATAAATAATAATAATAACTTCAAAAATATAAATAATAATAAGAATTTATAACATGCGGTTAGTTACACCAAAAAGTGACAATTCGTTTTTGAATTAGTTTGAATTTTAAAAATTAGAATGACAAGTAAAATGGGAATATAGTAAAAACATTCCACGGTTTTTAATAGAAAATTTACTAAAATATGGTATTTCAAAATATGCTCATATGGACTTATCCAATCCAAGTCACATTGAACGTGGAATTTAGAAAAAATGTTATTAGCACATTTATAAACACTGAAAACAATATGGTATGGAAAATCACTTAATTTCATAACTATTTAAAGTTAAACATTAAATTAGGCATTAATCAATAAATCAAATATGTAAAAAAAAAATATAATTATATGAAAAATCACTTAATTTCATAACTCTTTAAAGTTAAACATTAAATTAGGCATTAATCAATAAATCAAATATGTATAAAAAATATAATTTACTATTGAAATGATTTTGAAAATTATTGTATAAAAATAAGAAATAAAGTCAAACAATAATATGGTACTTAATTTTTTATATGAAATTTTTACTAATAAATTTTGAATTTTATTGTCCTTAATTCTGGAACTTCAAATAATAGTCACAATAAAAACAACAGTTTATGTAATTTTTATTGGAGCTGTAACCATGACAGCTATTTATAAAAAATATACAAATAATACTTAATTCTCAAAGAGTATGGATTGAACAACATTTTATATAATTCTTTTCTAAACTATTAAAAAATCAACACCTTCTTGGAAGCACATTTAAAAATTTATGATTTAATTATTAGAGTTGGAGAAAAATTTAAAAGGTATAAGCTTGTTATATATATATATATATATCTTTGAAGATAGGGCCAAATCCCCACTACGACCGTAAATCCGGCTTTATTTTCGGTTTCTTAGTAGAACTTGGCTTCGTTTGGATTGTGTTTTATTTGAGAAAAATTGTAGTGTGATGTATGAAAATTTTGGTGGGTATTTTTTGATAGAAAAAATATTCTGAAGGGAAAAATATGAGGGAAAAATATTTAAAATTATGTGAGAGGAATTTAAGTGTGAAAATTTAAATTTTAAATTTTGAAATAAAAATATGAATATTTTATTTTTGTTTAAAAAAGTTAACTTTTTACAAATAAAAACATTGTCCAAACGCCAAATATCACTGACGGCAAGAAAAAAGAAAAAGAGAGAGAGAGAATAATCTCAAAAGGTAAATTCAAGGTAAACTATTTTAAAGCAGATCAGATTCTCTATCTCTAAATTTCTATTCACTTGTGTGTCACAATTTAAAAGACTGTATTTTAAATAAAATTGAATTCAAAATTATGTCCTTTTAATTAAAATTAAATTCAAAACTACGTCATTTTAATTGTGGTACACAAGTGGGACAGAGATTTAGAGACAGAGGTTCTAATCTACTTTCGAAACTACGTTGTTTTAATTAAAATTGAATTCAAAACTACGTTGTTTTAATTGTGGCACATAAGTAAGACAGACACTTAGGAACAGAGAATCTGATATGATTTTAAAGCAGATTAAATTCTCTGTCTCCAAATCTCTATCTTACTTATGTGTTACAATTAAAACGATTAGTTTTGAATTCAAAACCATGTCATTTTAATTAAAATTAAATTCAAAACTATATCGTTTTAATTGTAACGCATAAGTGAAACAGACACCTGAAAATATAAGATCTTATATGATTTAAAAGCAGATCAAATTTTCTATTCTTCAATGTTTATTTTATTTGTGTGTCATAATTAAAATCACATAGTATTAATTTTATAATTATGTTATTTTAATTTTATAATTATGTTATTTTAATTAAAATTAAAGTCAAAACTAAATAATAATGCAACCAGGTAATTAAGGTTTTCTTCTCTTTTTTTTCCCCCTTTTTTCGGGTATCTGTCTTTTGGCCGTTGGCAATAGATGCCTAGATGGAGAACAATTCAATATGTCCGATTCTCCGCGTCCTGACGTTTCAAGTCAAAAAGAGTAGGCGGCCCTGCAAACGATTTCTGTTTTCACTTTGCCCAATTTCAATTTCGCTTCCAACTTGTCTTGGTAAGTGGGTAGGCCGGGGCCAAGGGAGGAAAATGAGTGAGATTCTAATGTAATGGACTAGAAAACAAACAAAAGCTTGTTTTAGAAAAGTTATAGCCACTATTGATGACTTTTTTAAAATTCATTTTTAATACTTTTTAATATATTTTTTATATATATTTTTATTTTATAATTATTATTTTAAAAAATATAAAAATACATTTTAAATACTGTCTATATAGAACCCATAAAATTCTAATTGTTTCTTTATTTTAGAATTAAGAAGTTTATTTGTTTTGATAAATTTATTTTACATTTTAATTTGTGTAGTAATCGGTATTATGGTGGCTTATAAATTAATCTTACGTCTTCTTCATTTGATATGTGGTCAAAATTGATAGAAAGAAAAGACATATTGCCTTGTTGCTTCTAACTTTTGTAATTCATTTTTATGGGTTTGATTGATTTCTATAATTTTTGGGTTCAACAGTTGAGATTAAATGGGACAAGCAGTTGTAACTCAATTAGTTTGGGTACTCCAATACCAGATATGATCCTTCCATGTGGAAAATTGGTCTTGATTTTGCTTCTTTGAGAAAAAACATGTAAACTTGGCCCCAAAGAGTTGAAGCAAGAAGCAATTTCATTCCGTAAGATCAGCGAAAATTAATTTGTGAAATAAATATTGTAAAACGGCCCAAATTCCCTAATCACATGGTGAAGTAACAAATTACAAGTTTTCACATTCACAAGGGTCAGACGTGGGGCAACTTGACAAGTTGACAATCATCTTGTGAGCTATTAGAACGTATATATACTAACATGATGTGAATTATGTATAAATCCAAAATATTTGTAGATAGAGTTAATCATTAATTTTCAAACGTTAATCTTTAATTTCCAACTGAAATACGCTAATAAAATAATAGAAAGAAATTTGATTGTGTAAATTATACCGGAATTTCTAAATTAATCTGCTGTAATTTATTTGATCACAGGTTATATCTTTGTTGTTTTGGATGAATTATAAATTTTAAAATAATTAAATTATTTATTGTTCAGTTTTCATCTCAAATTTTATTTCATCTAGTATGACATGACATTAGATACGTAAGTATCTTGTGAAGCACAGGAGAATCAAATTCCCTTTTGTTCTTCCTTTCTGTTGAAGGAGAGAATGACTTTTCAATAAAAAGTATTCGTTTGAATATAATGAACTGAAATGTATTCGTCTGTCATGCATGTATCACGTTCGTCCTTACATTTGAACTAGCTGGTAATATCCGCGAATTGCGCGGTTTTTTAAATGCTCATTGTGTTATATAGAATATAGAAAATTTGATGATAAAATTATGATAACATGGAATAAATAAAATCACAGTGCTATTAAAAAAGAAAGAAATATTTAATAGTTGAAAAAATTTATATAGTAGGACTTAATTAATGTAAAACTAAAATACAAGAAATGTATTTTAATTTGTTTTAAATTTAAATTACCATGGATAGAATCTTTCTATCCCATGACTATTAAAAATAATAGCAAGGAAAATATTTTCTATTTGTGGTATGAAAACTAAATAGTCATTTTCTTCAAAGTATGATCTTGTACAATAGCAACAAACCACTCAAATCTTTTGCTTGCTTCAAGTAGTCCTCTGCCATCTCTAACGGCAAAATGAAGAATACTCATTAATAAAAGTACAGATGAGAAGTCAAACAAAGAAGAACCAACTTTATTAACTTGAACAAAACATAGCGACTAATAGGCAACGTTTTGAATGGAATAGAAATCAAAGTATGAGACCTAATAAGTAGGAACGAGGACATATTTAATCAATATTCGGAGAGTCACCCATGGAGATATCATAGTTGAAATTCATTAGACATGCCTATACTTTCTCAAAAATTATCATACAAATGATCACTAAAATCTTAAAACAATAAATTGAAATAGGCAAAAAAAAAAAAAAACAAATTGATCAACATATCATTTAGAGTTTTATACTATTGCCCAAAGCCAAGTCTCATGGCTCAAGAATTATAGCAATGAAGAGTAAAATTACCCTTCCAATGGACATAGCTAGTTCTCCCAATTTCATAGGCAACCTACAAATCAAGATGAAAAATAACTTCATCAATGAGGAAGTGGGGATATCGGAATCTAGCACCACAACAATCGAAAATAAACCAATAATAAAACTATATTTAGTAGTTTCTACATCTTTAATATGCATATCAAGAGAATTTCACATTTACTTATTTATATGAAATCATACACAAATAGATAAGTCATATGTATAAACACACAACTGCAAAAACCAAGACAATAAACACATGAAGCAAACAACCTTTTGGTAGTTAGAGCATTTTTAACCTCTTGCAATATGACCAAATAATTATATCACCAATTATCAACACCATCACTTATTAAAAAAATAAAAATCCAATTCAAAAGCAATTGACTAACTTGCCGACATACCCTTTTAAAGGGTTCTTGAACAGTGTCCGAAAATCATATGGTCATGGCATAGCAAGAAGTGCATCATCTAGAAAGGTGGTTCTATTGGCTTGAGTAAGTAAACCAAAAATGAACCTATTGAAAAGGAAAGCAAATTTGTGGGCTACCTAAACCCTAAACATGCAATTCAGAAAACAAAAGAAGTAAAACACCAAAAATTTTGAAACCCAAATAACCAAAGTAGCCAACAAGATTGAATGAAACAACAAAATCTTTGATCAACCGACAAAATCGAACTAAAACAACAAGGCATGCTGACAATGAATAAATGGGAAAAAATTGAGAAACATAAACAGATAAAGAAAGGGAATTACCCTCTATTGGCGTGGGTCAAAGTGAGATTAAAATGGGTAAATAAGCAAAATTCCCAAGGAAAAAGTTGCACCAAATATATGTCACCATCATCACAAAAGAAAATAGTTTTATTCAATCCAAAATAATAGCTTCTCTCTTGAGTCCGAGAATCAAGTGATAACAAAAGAAAGGGTGTGGAGAAAAAGAAAAGCAATTGCCGTTTCCAACCCTAAAATTAAAAAAAAACAAAGAAATACTTCAATTCAACCCCATCACTTGATACTTGATTTCAAAACAAAGAAATAATATCCATATATTTAAAAAGAAAATTTAATACAAATTTGGGTCATCTTTGAAGTTTGTTATCAAAGTTTGGACATTTAGTCTATTTAGATAATTGCAAAAGATGAAAAAAAGAAACAAACTTGGCAATGGCAAAAGGCTAGTGAGAACTCACACTCATCCAGAGTGGATGCACTCAAATCTAAATTCTGACTCAACATACCTTGGGGTTCCATGGACCCTTGTATTTAGGATTGGGAATGATTGTGGCAGTCCACTCACCATCTTCTTCATCATCCTAGTCCTCAGGCTGGAATTAAAAAAACTAATCATTAACCATATTCTTTGGACACGATTTAAAGTTGAAACAAAAGAACAGGATATCACTAATCAATTGAACACTACCTTCTTGGCATCATGATCGGCAATCTCATTAGGGATATCATCATAACCCTATAGAAACAGGAATTCTTCTTAGAACCATAAATATAGACAATCCTCAAATTAATTTGAAATGAAAAAATTAAAGAGATAATTTACGTCTGGTTTCTTATCCTTAGGATTAGGAATATGCTCCTCATCATCCCGATCTTCAGTCGTCATCAATACATGACCAAGTTAATATAAGATTAGGATTAACATTCTAGCTAGTACAAAAGCTCATGCAAATGAAATTACTTTCTTAGCCTCTAGATCCTAATTTTCTTAGGTGGAAGAAGGTCATAATCAGAGTACCAACTACTAGTCTGCTTCTCAACATCATCAATTAGGATGCAATAAGTAGCATCTCGATAAAGAATGAAGGTGTAGACATGAGTCAATTGGTCAGTTTCACAAGGAACTTCCTTCTTGATGAGGTGGTTTGTGCCATTGTAGGTGAGAATGGCATGGACTTTCTTGGTGGTGTAGCAATTCAGGTTCAAACACAATACTGTAGATGGCAATTAACAAAATAGCATTCATAGGAGGCGTCCAAAAGGAACATAAAACAATAATCACTATTTATAAATGACCTGTATGTGGTGTTACCACCAAATTTCTTTCTTTTGATCAATGTCATCACCGATCAACCTCATGTATCCACCATCACAATCGAGCTTCTGTTCATGCTTCACTGAGAATTGGAGAACTAAGGTTTTGTCCTTATTGTTGGATTCAGGGAACTCAGTAGAAATGGCATAAAATATGTAGTCTTCACTGGCCTAAATACCTACATCTAGGTCACCATAATCACAGATTTGACCCAAAGTTCAAAGTTGAAAGCAAAAAGAGCAAAAAAATTACAAGGGAAACTTATCTTTGTCATTAGGATCTCTATTCCATTTACTGTATGTAGTTTCACTCCCACCGTATTCTCATCATTCTTCCCGTTAGATTTCACCCACCAATTCTCCCATCCATCTCAAAAGAAATACAAATTAAACATTTATTATTGTAAGCAACATTTTTCCATTGGAAGACAAGCTCACAAGTGACAAAAATAACATGTTAGTAAAACTCTCTTTTGTCACTACACTTCCTTTTGGCATCACAACTCTAATCAATTTGATATGCACAATAACATCCTAAAACTAAAGCAAAGGATTAATATAGTTCTGCAATGACATAAAAGTATGCCATATAAAAGAATCTTAACGTCCAAAAAAGATACTTTCATCTCATATCATCAGTACATAACACTATAATACAACATAGATTTTCCTTTATAACAAGCTTTTATTTGCATTTCTAAACATTATCTCTGATGCATCTACAAAACTCCACCATGCCAATGGACAATTGCATATCCAATGTAACTCAACAGTCGATTTTAACATATCATACATAATCACCATCAAATTGAGCAATCAAGCAGTAGCGAAATGAAGCATACCAGCACTAGTACAAACCTTTGGATTAACAAATTCAGTAATTTACTTTGAAAAAGCAACAAAATAAAACAAGAAGGATGGTACATGAGGCTTTGAAAAAGGAAGAACGACTTAAAATTCATTTAAATGCAATAAACAATTGGCAGATTAATACCAATATGCAAAAATGCAGACAAGAATGGGAAGAAAAGGATTAGGGAAAAAGAGAAACACAACCATACCTAAACACAATGAAAAAGGCTAAGGCAAAGCCTAAACACACGGTTAGAGAAGGAGCAAAAATAATGGCAGAAATAAGAAACAAAAAGAGGAGTTGGCTCTCGTGAAGCTAGCAAAACACCGATGGATGATGATAAGAGTGATTAGAAAGAAAGTGGCGTAATAATGTTGCCGAATCCTCATTGGACAATACCCATAGCAACATAGGTAAAAGTGAATCAAAAGGTTTGATAACAAGCACCCCATCGGGAAGCTAAAACAAAGATAGTTAATACCAAAAAAAGTAATAAAATTCATCAAATTTGCTTAGCTTTTGAAATTGGTGGCACTGATTCTCGTGACCGGTTAGGATGCGATCGAATCGCAACTGATCGAGATGAGACAAGATACGATGATACCTGGAACCAATCTAGTTAGGCATTTATTGGGGATTAAAAAATTATAAAATTATGAAAGGAAAAGAAAAAAGGCAATTGATTCCTAGTGACTAAAGCAAGGGATTCACATTAAAAAAAATTTCTGGTGACTGAACCAAACTAGCAAGGCATCAGAATAACTCGATCAAGCAAAGGATACCTACAACCAATCTAGTGAGGCATTTATTGGGGATTTAAAACAAATTATAAAATTATGAAAGGAAAAGAAAAAGGAAACTATAGCTTCCTTTATTCGGCCTCGGTCCTCTGACAGTTGGTCGGCGACATTTTTCTTCGGACGGAACAAAATTTTTTTTGAACTGCTGTTGACCTTACTGCAAAGAAAACACGAAGCCTGGTCAAATAACATTAAAAAAAATTAAAAGCAAATGTAGTTAAGAACAAATCTCTAAACTTGGGACTCCCTTCTTCTCGAGACAGTGACTGGGATTGGCATGTTGACCGACAAAAAACAACAAACCCACAAGGACGTGAAGGAAGACCAAAACAAAAATGGAAAAAATGGCCAAGAATTTGATATGGATCACAAAATGGGAGAAAAACACAGTTCCAAAAGCAAGATTTGTGGGGAAAAACTTCAAAAATCTCGGTCAATGGCAATAATGGAATGAAGGATGGAGAAGACACAATTTCAGTGCAAAGACAATGGAAAGGAAGGCTTAGGAAGAAAATGGTTGAGGCTTTAATAGGGATCACAAAATAGAAAAAGAACACGGTTCCAAAAGTAATATCTGTGGGCAAAACCTAAAAATCTTGGTCAATGCCAAGAACGGAGCGAGAGAGACTGGCAAAGCTTAGGTGTGTGCAGAGAGATGGCAGAGTTTGGAAAGAAAGGCTTAGGGTTTCAAGGTTTAGGTATCGCTAACATGGAGAACATGTAGGTACATCGTAATTCGCTCCAAAGAAACATGGCAGAGTAGGGCGCATAGCGCGGGTAATCCTTGTCTACTTGTCTTCACCCGAGTTCTGTTGAGGCTTTATTATTATATTTGAACTAAGCAAAAGAAAGAGAAAAAAAGATCAATAAAGAAGAAAAGTTGCCATCATTGCTCAAATTACTTGAAAGTGATGTGGTGCTTAGTTTCATCATGAAATGGCATCACAATATGTACTCCATCAAGTTGCATTTGAACACAAATTTGCTGGTGGCATAAATGCAAACAGGCTATAGGCAAAAAAATCGATGTTAAATGATTGTTCTATACAATTGCCATTATAAAAAATAGTTCAGAATTTTGCACTTTTTTCCCTAAAACCAATGCCTAAAGGGAAATGTCTCAAGTGGAAAGGTAAAAGGCCATACCTTAAAAATGGTTGCAAATAAAATTAGAGGTGACCTCGGTTTCAATTCAAATTGAAACTAAATCAACGATCTTGATTTGTGAATCAAAACTATGAATAATAGTTCATCAATCGCAACCACAATGGAAATTGGTGGTATTATGCTTGGTTTGTAATAGATATACTTGTTAAAATTTTATTAAAAATCCGTCTGTGCTAGATGCATATGTAATTGTTTACAATCAATAATCATATTTTATTTATTTATATTTTTTAGGTGATCTACTTTATTTCATACTTTATTCTTTTAGCAATATAAGTGTATACCATGTATGATGAGTAATCGGATTTTGATGCAAAGTATAGAGTTTAGAAAGTTAAAACTATAAATGGTTTTGTGAGTGACAATGGCGTATTAAAAGGTACAAGATTTAGTAATCTAAAATCCCTTTAAAAACACGTTCCTACAATCTTGAATTTCAAGTATAAATACATTATAATTGTACTAGGTAAAGAGAAAAACTCTAATTCTTGTGTTTTGAACTTTCAACTACGTCCAAAACTCTAATACTGACATAAGCATCAAAACATCTACCCTGATAACAATTTTTGGATTTTGTTTTCCAAGCATAATATTAATTGTGGGATCCGACTAAAATTCATCTCAAAACGAGTGGTGAATATTTGGTTTATCAACATACATATGATTATTTTGAAGGAAATATAATTCAAATTTTTATCATGGTATCAGTTTAGGCTTTAAAAAAACTACTTTTTCTTTCTTCAGCCGACAATCTTTGCCATCAAAACAATTTGGCAACACAAAATTGTCTGTTGAATCTATTCCTTTGACTTCTTTAACCACAGATCAAGCAACAAAAATCTAATTGTGGCTAAATTATTTTTTCAAAATCCTTATTCAACATATTTCTTGACAACTACAGATTATGATAATAATTTATTTGACAAGACATTATGATATGTCGGTTAAGGCAAGTCAATCGTCATATGAAGTGGCAAACATGCAAGCTATGCAGCCTCATTGACCAACCAATAGGAGAGGTCTCAGGCGACCTGTGTAGAGTTGTATGGTGTGGCCAATAAGTCCTAACGTAGAAATCAGCAAATTGAGGCAAACTCGATACAGTTGCTCAGTTGCGTCTCAGATATGTTGTGTGTGGACAAAGAATTCTCAGAGTATAAATACTCCCTTGACAGGTATGGGAGGACTTTTCTTCTGGCTTTTTTATCAGAACACTTACATTAAACTAACTTAAGTGTTGGAGTGGTTTCCTGGGACCAAGAACCCGAACTCCATCTGACTTTTGTTTTGTTGCAAGCAATCCGATCACTAGTTTGACACTTGCAGTTTGGTGCCAGATTCATCAGTGGTGTCATCTGTGGGAAGCCCCTTTCTTTTTATTTCTTGATACTATTCTCTAAAAACTCATGGACCATCTAGACCCCTTTTTCTCCTAATCTTGTTTAAGGGAATACCAGAGTTCAGCGAATCTAGCATTTATCTCTTCATCAGCGTCAAGATTGAGTTTTGGGATTTTCTCTAAAGGAATGTAGTTGAAATATGTTTCCCTAAGCTGGTCTATGGATTGCACCTTGGCAAAGCCTATAATTTAAGGACTAAGGTCCCAAACCACAACATTAAAAAGTAGTATGCAACCTTGAGTTAAGAGAAAATTGCTCATCTCTTCAGACCAATTCCTTCCAGTAGTTGTGTCCCGCAGTTCAGAGATCCATTTTTGTGATTCACTTTTGACTTTTTGTAGGTTATTCTCTTTCTGAGCAAGAACGGCCTTTAATTGCTTTATTTCCTTTTTGGCTGTCCTCTAGTGATTCTTGGCCTGCTTTAACTCCAAAGTCACTCAACAATTTTCGATCGTGTGCTTGGATCTCCTTTCGGCTTTTCTCTTTTTGATCCACAAAAGGAGCCACTATATCCCTTAGCTTTTCTGTGGTTTGTTTTAACTGGTTTAGGTTAGTATTCTTCGACTCCAGTAATCTTTAAAAGCACCCCATCGCTAGAATAGCCTGAAAAAAATAAGAAAAAATAAGCTAAAATCTAAATTAAGGGAAAAGTAAAAGAGTATCGATATATAAAAGTGATAAAGTTTAGTCTCATTTACCTCCATAGCCAACTTTTTTTCTTGTCCTTGAGCTCGGACTCTAAGATTTGAGTTGTTGCTAAATTTCAGAGGAGACAATGATGGGAACCCGTGAGTTGTCCAAGGAACCATTCAATCTACTCACAAACGCTCGATCTATCGTGATATATTACGAGCTCGTTGACAAGAGTTTGGTCTAAATGTCTTCAAAACCTTAAGAGCTTTAATTCATGATCTCCAAGTTCATCAAGCATGTGCCTAAGACTTGCAAGTCATTAACTTATTACAAGTTCAATTTGAAAACACTAATCTTGCCTTGGTGGAATTCTAGTGTGATAATAGGCCAAGGTATTTAATTAATTTTTGTGGTTTTATTTTAATTCTTGAAGGGATGAAATTAGGTAATTATGGCGAATTTTGTAGCATTATTTTTGGTAATTCTAGCCGAAATTATGTCTTAATTTTAATTGTCAAAATTTGTAAACTTGAAGGAAGCTTTAAAGGGCCAAACCTCCAAGTACAATTAGCATTAGGGTTTTGTTTCCTTTTATTTTAAGGCTGCCCATTAATTAATTAAAGGAGCTTGGCCACCCTACACAATTAGAGTAGGATTAGGATTTTTGGTTGTTACCTTTTAAAGACATTTTTGTATTCTATTTAAAGGCCATTCAGAATGAGAATCAATAGACAAGTGGAGAATTTTTAGATATTATGTCCTTGAGAGTTTGAGTGAATCAAGCTTTTTGATCTTTCAAAAACAATGAGCTTATCAAACTTGACCAATTTGTGGTGCCTATGACTCATATTAATTTAGTAAAACCATAAGTTGTGGCGACGCTTCATCCATCGGTCCAAAATCCTGTCCGCTTTAATGATTTCAAAAGTTAAGTCTTGGGTCCTGTCATTGCTATGTATTGCTCACTCTTTATAACCTTGAGGTGCACATCGCTTGGTGTCGAGCTCTAGGTAACTTCAAAATATTGTACTTAAAAATTCTGTTTATATTATTTTGTAATCGAAATTATGTTTATATCAATCTTCCTTGTAGCCAATTCTAATTTCTTGTGGTAATCAAATTAGTTGTTTAGCCCTAGTTTTTGACACTTGGTTAAACATTTTTTGCTATCAACTTTTTGTGTAGATAATTTGAGTTCTATTATTTTGTGAAATATAAATAAATAAATAATTGCCTACTATTTTTCTTGTTTATTTCTTGACATAGCCAAATTCTTTTGTCTTCTTCATGGCCAATTGTTCTTGTTCTATTTTTGTGTTCTTCTTCATGCTAATAGTGTTGCTGCTTTGTGAATTGTTCATTTCGTGAAAAGAAGTAGAAGAAGAAAGAGCCGAGAAAGAGAAAAATAGAAAATAGAAAGATCAAACCAAAAAAGAAAGAAATAAGAAGAAAAGGAGAAGAACAATTCTTGATTCTTGAATTCTTGTGCTTTGATTCTTGAAATTCTTGTTTCTTTTCCTTGAAACCTTGTTTCTTGAATTATTATTCTTGAATCCTTTATTTCTTGAATTATTTGGCCAAATTTACTTCAAAAATTGTGACGAAAATCTACCTTTAAAACTCGTGCAATGATCTTGATTTTTTCTATTCTTGAATTCTTGTTGCGTACTACCACCTTTGTAATTTTGTTCTTGAATTCTTGATTGAAGAGATGTTTTAGTGCTCAAGAATTGTGACAAAATTCTATACAAACCATACTGCATCCTTGGAAGTTGTCAAGAATTTTGTTGATTTTTGTTAAAAACCATGCTCCTTTGCCTTGAGACAAAATGAGTTGTGCTTGGTCGAAATTCTTGACTTCCAACTATTGCTTGGCTAAAATTCTTGACTAAAAATTCTGCACTTTAGTCAAGCTTGGCAGAAATTCTTGACAACAAAATTTTGCACCTGCTTGGCCGAAAAGTTCTTGACTGAAATTTTGTCCTTAGGTAGTTGCTTGAAGCGAATTCTTGTCCCTTTTGGCGATTGTTGTTGGCCAAAAAATTCTGCACCTATTTGTACCCTTCTTGACTGAAAGTTTTACACAAAAAGGGTTGCAAGAATTGTTTCATGATTTGATTTTACTCTCAAAAATTTATTTCTATTTGTATTTGTCTTCCTTTAGAGTTACCTTTCTTTAGTAATCTTCCATATTTGTTTTTCTTTTTGATTCCATATTTTCTTTCCTTTGGATTCCATATTCAGATTTATCTAGTTTACTATTTTATAGTTTCCTTATTTAAGTCCACTTTGTAGTTGGATTTATTTAGTTTCCATATTTGCATCCAGCCAAGTTGATTTCAAATTTTTGTAGTTTCATAATTTGTTAACCTTCATTGGGTCTTAGTTCCTAAGTTCATACATTCTTATTTGAGCTATCCTTAGTCAAAAATTCCTAAAATTTTGATAAAGTGTGTAGTTCTAAGGAAGAACTTATAGAGAGATTGTTTGAGTGAGGGTGAGACATAAAAAAAAATGAGAGCCTACTCATATACACCATTCCTACAAATTTTCCCATATTATTGTTTTTTTCTTTGTACTAACCTTTTGTAGGAATCATGTCAAAAAAGCGTAGCTTCAATTGACCAAAAGACTTTTAAAGATTGGATGAACATATGAAGAAAATTGTCTAATTTGGCCGATCAACTTGAAGCATTACAATTAAAGTTTCAATCTAATGACAATAAGATGGAGCAATTACATGAAAGTATACGATCCATCACCGAGTCCTTATCAAGGAAGTTAAAATCTAAAAGAAAAGGTTCATCCGGTTCGATAGAAGTAAAGAGTCCAACGAGGCTTCTACTTCCTATAGAGGCCAAAACCAAGTTGATAAAATTGATAGGAATTTGGGAAGTATCAAAATAAAAAGTCTAGCCTTCCAAGGTAGAGAAGATCCCAAAACATACTTAGAATGGGTAAAGAAGGTTGAAAGGATCTTTGATTATCACCACTATTCTAAAGAAAAGAAGGTTAAGCTAGCTGATTGAATTTACTTGGTTATGCCATAATTTGGTCGGATCAACTTGTAACCTCAAGAAAAGAAATGGAAAGCGCCCTACCTACTCTTGGGAGAAAATGAAAACAATTATGAGAAAGAGGTTTGTCCTATTGTATTATCATAGGGAACTGTACAAGAGGATGCAAAGCTTACAATAATGTTCAAGAGTGTTACCGAATATTTCATTGAGTTAGAAGTTGCACTCATCCGAGCCAATATAGAAGAAGACAAAGAGACTACCATAGCTAAATTTTTGAAAGGATTGAACCTTGAGATAGTGGATGTCATCGAACTCCACCATTATTTGGGAATTGAAAAGATGGTCTACATGGCTGAAAATGTGGAAAAGCAATTGAAGAAGAAAAGTTCAAAATTAAGCTACATGTCTAGTAAGTCTCCATGGAAGAATAATTGGGATGAAAATGGTGACAAGAAGAGTAAATCTAACCCATGGGCTGATTTTTCCAAGGATAAAGAAGTCAAGAAGGAAGAGCAACCCACACGGTCTACTAGAAGTTGAGATATCACTTGTTTCAAACGTTAAGGCAAATGTCACATAGCTGCCCAATGTCCTAATAAATGAGTGATGATCACCTTAGATGATGGGCATGTGATCTCGGCAGTGAATCGATGACTCTATGCCTTCTTTGACTAAGACCGACAAAGAAGACAACTGCGTTGGGAGAAGCACTTACTACGTTGAAATCTATGCATTCAATGGTAAGTGATGAAGAGTCTTCAAATGGACAAGGAGCATTAGTGACCATGAGATCACTTAGTACTCAAGTCGTGGACAATGATGATCAAAGGGAGAATAAAAGGGTTGAGGAGAAGAAAGAAAATAGGCAAGTGACCACTAGTGAAAAGAATCACTCCGTTATTGTGCCCAACAAGACTACAAATGAGATTTTCTCGATAAAAACATGTTATCAAGCCAACAAGGGTCGAAAACACTTTATTTTTTAGCCTAGTGATTGGGTTTGGGTACGTATGTGGAAGGAGTGTTATTCTCTTTGACAGCGTGCTAAACTTCAGTCCATAAGTGATGGTCCATTTCAAGTGGTTGAACACGTCAACGCCAATGCCTACAAGTTGGACTTGCCTAGTGAGTCTCCCGCTAATATTACTTTTAATATGACTAATTTTTCCCCTTTTGATGTAGGTGATGAGTTCAATTCAAGGGCAAATCATTTGAGGAGAGGGAATGATGGTAACCCAGAGTCGTCCAATGAGCCGCTTGACCTACTCTCGCCAAATGTTCGATCCGCCATGACATATTACGTGCCCATTGATGAGAGTTAGGTCTAAATGTTTTCAAGAATTCTTAAGTGGTTTAATTTATGACCTCCAAACTCATCAAGCATGTCTAAGACTTGAAAGTCATTAACTTATTGCAAGTCCAATTGAAAAATACTAGTCCTACCTTGGTCGAATTCTAGAATGATAATAGGCCAAGTTATTTAATTAATTTTTGTGGCATTATTTTAATTCTTGAAGGGCCAAAATTAGGTAATTATGGCCAAATTTTTGCGGCATTATTTTTGGTAATTTTGGACAAAATTATGTCTTAATTTTAATTGCCAAATTTTGAAAATTTGAAGGAAGCCTTAAAGGGCCAAACCTCCAAGTCCAATTAGTATTAGGCTTTTTGTTTGCTTTTTATTTAAGGCTTCTTTAATTAATTAAAGGAGTTTAGCAACCTAACACAATTAAAGTAGGATTAAGATTTTAGTTGTTACCTTTTAAGACATTTTTGTATTCTATTTAAAGGCCATTCGCCATGAGAATCAATAGACAAGTTGAGAATTTTTGAAACATTACGTCCTTGAGAGTTTGAATGAATCAATCTTTTGTTTTTCAAAAACCAACGGGCTTATCAAACTTGACCGGTTGTGGTGTCTATGAATCCTATCAATCTAGTAGAACCCTAGCTTGTGGGGCGTTTTATCCATCGGTCCAAAATTCCGCCGTTTTAATGATTTCGCAAGTTAAGTGTTGGGTCTTGTTCGCTTTTTGTGTATTCTTGGCTCTTTATATTCATGAGGTGTACATCGCACAATGTGTTCACCACCCACTCAGTCCTAGCACTCACACTCGACAATTTTGTTTGAGCATAAATATTTTTCCACTTCGGAGCGAGTAAGTCCGAAGTCGGGGTGCGATAGTGGAGTCTCCTGACTCCTGTTCAAAATGTATTGGAGACACTCTTTCTTGTTCCAATTTCTAACTCCACATTGGATTCTTAACCTTTTCTTGGGTCAATCTAAAGAACTCAGCCAATAGGAATTGCCCATTTTTCAAGGGGCAATAGGTGCGATAGTGGTTTTGCTTTGACTTTACGGTATAGTTTTTCTTCGAATCCTTGCTTGAAGAAGATGCTTTGGTTGAATTGGTAGGCTCAGTTGTTGCTTTCTTTCCTTGGCCTAAAGCCACATTGGAAGCTTGACTAGATGCGGTTTCAATGTATTGGCGAAGGTTCATTGCTGTACAAACCAACAAACGAACACAAAACAATTAGGATAAACCAAGTCAAATGACAAGAATAACTATAAAAACCTAACAGAGGTCCAAGTAACAATAAGCATTAGAATAAAAACTTACGATTTTCCTCCTCATGTTCTATTACTAGTTCATCACCTTCCTCTTTGGAGTTGGATTCAATCCAACGGTAGCTTGTACGATTTCGTAAATGTCATTCACTCAAAGACAACCCATTCAAGACTTTGGCATCACTTGCTTTGTATTCTCCTGTGAAGGGGATGGGTTTTAACATTTTTGGTATTCAGTTTTTGATCCGGTCCGATTTGAATTTTCAAATCAAATAAGTAGATTGAATTCACACATCAAAATAAAGACCATTGGAAAAAATGGTTGGGTTTTTTCTTTTTTTTCCTTTTAAGTTGAGAAATCAAAAAGAACTGTCGCTTGTTTGACCAAGGCTTAACCCATATACACATGCTTTTGGGCTGCTGGTTTTGTGAAGACAAAATGATCCAATCCATCTAGAAAGACTCGCAAATTTTAACCGCATATTTTTTGTTTGAGCAATTGACTGAAAAAAACATCCCAATAAGCTTCTTTCCTTCCTTTCTTTCTTTTTTTTTTTTTTAAAGCACTTACATTTTCATGTTACATATATATATGGCAATAATTAACAGACCAAATTAGCCCACTTCAAACTCAAATCAAATTATTTGCCCTGTTTTATATCGTATCTTAACCAGCAAAAAGGGTAGTACTGTGATTAGCAAATTAATTAAATTATTCAAAATACTTTTCCACTTTTAATTTTTTGAATCCTTTTTAAAAATTTTAAATTTTTGACACACCTTGAGATAAGAGGCATTTTTCCAATTGTATTAACCTAATATATTTGTCAATCTGAGACCAACGGCTTCATTGATTGCCTTGAACAAGAATTTAGCATTAATTAATGCCACCCAATTAGGTTTCACCATCTTTAGTTATGTTAATCGGATGAAATTTCTTTCCTCGTAGTTGACTGGTCGCCCTCCACTTTGTTGACCAACATGGTTGTCGTTGTTCAAACGACAAAGACGCACTTTTGACTTTCCCCATTACTATGACAAGGTCAATTTCGGGCATCCAATTTGTGTCGTGGTTTCCATCGTCAGGTTACCACCGCCTTAGACATGACCTACTCCTTCTCTCCTGAAGAAAAAGTTTAGAGTCGGCTAGGATAAGAATATTTCTATTTGTAAATGAAAAAAATTATATTAAAATATGTAACAATTTTGGTGAGTTTTTTGATAGAAAAAGTTTTTTGGAAGGAAAAATAAAAGAATTTTTTTTTTTAAATTATGTGAGAGGAATTTGAGTGGAAAAATTTGAATTCTAAATTTTAAAATAAAAATGTGTTTAGATAGTTTGTTTTTGTTTGAAATTTTTTTTATTTACAAATGAGATTTTCCTTTCCAAACATACCCTAACTTTGATAAATGTATAATTTATTATTAATTATTAAATATAAATATTTATATTTATATTTTTAAATTTTGATCATACATAATTATTATTAATAAAAATATTTTACGAATTTAATTTGAAAGTAAATTTTTTTTTCTTTGAACAAGAAAAAGTTTTTAAAGTGAAATTTTTTATTTTAGGATGGAGGGATGGAGGGAATATAATTTAGATGCTTCCGAAAATGAGAAGCATGCTCTTGCCATGCACTTTCTATGTTCCCATAAGGGAACGTATCAAAATGCTTTGCGTGTTCCATATTTTCCATAGCTGATTTCATTGTTTCTTGCAAGAATAATCAATTACCCCTCTTGCACACCAATAAATACCGATACATTCGCCTCTTCCTCGTCAAAGAATTCACTCAACTTTCTCCATTGTTCTTAAGTTCTTTGTATTAGCCAAAGATTATCTTATCTTTTTGGCTTCACAATCCCACCATGGTTCTCTCAAGTACGGCTTCTGAATCCGATGTTTCTATACATTCTACGTTTGCTTCTCGTTATGTTCGTACTTCGCTTCCAAGGTAAAATTTAGAATATTTTTGGGTGTCAAACTTTGTGTTTTTCCAAAGTACAACTTCACGTCATTGAGAGAATTATGGGGAGCATGGAGGGGCTGACCACCCTTGGATCCAGGATTTTACGTTTTTCTTCTTTGAAAAAAATTTCACGTTATCAAAAATATTGGCTCATAGTTTCGTAAATATTCGTATGATCCCAAGATTTTTATAAATTCGACTCAAAAAATTTCGCAACTAAAATTTGGAAACGTGAAGTTATCAACCATTTTTGGAAATTCGAAATTCGATTTACAAAATTTGTAAAATTTTCATAGTTTGACCAAAATTTTTATAAATACAAAATTTGCGCCTTGAAAAGCAATAGCTTGAGAATCTACAGAAGTTTGTTATGGAGTTGTCAACATAAAGGGGCATCTAGTTCTTTCTGATATTTTCTTTTCTTCGTAAACTAAAACTTTGACATTTGAAAGTCAATAATTATATGCTGAAGTTGGTACGTAATTGTAGGTTCAAGATGCCGGAGAACTCAATTCCAAAGGAGGCAGCGTACCAGATTATCAATGATGAATTGATGCTTGATGGGAATCCTAGACTGAACTTGGCTTCTTTTGTGACTACATGGATGGAGCCAGAATGTGATAAGTTGATGATGGATGCCATTAACAAGAACTATGTTGACATGGATGAATATCCTGTCACGACTGAGCTTCAGGTTTTTTTGATTAATTTCTCATCTCTTAGACATTCAATAACATTGGATATAACAAAGCTGATAGTGTTTCTTATACTATCGTGGGCGCTTAAAGTTTTGGTCAAAAGAAATCTTTCAGTAGAAAAGTTTTGGTCAAAAGAAAATATGAGACTTAACTTTAAAGGGAAAAAAAAAAAACAGTTCTTTGGCTTTCTAATTCTATAGGTGAGATCTACGCCATAGTCCGTTCTACCACTCAAGTTTGGTAGTAAAAAATAAATAAGAATAATAGGAAAAAAATAAATTTTTTAATAACTAAAGAATTCAGACGCCTACTTTTTCTCAATCACTGTCAAATTCGACGAAGACCTAGTGCTTTGAATACGGTACGGGCAGTCTGGCATGAACTAAATTGAAAACCAAGTACCAAAACGCAATAATCAATTCTTTTAAATTACAATTCCATTTCTGATCTAAGTAATAAATATATAGAATGGTTAACCTTGTGTACAGAATCGGTGCGTGAACATGATTGCCCATTTGTTTAACGCTCCTTGGGAGATTCAGACGCTGCTGTGGGAGTGGGAACCGTTGGGTCATCAGAGGCCATAATGTTAGCAGGCCTTGCCTTTAAGAGAAAGTGGCAAAATAGAAGAAGAGCAGAGGGCAAACCTTGCGACAAGCCCAACATTGTTACTGGAGCCAATGTCCAGGTATAAATTATTTTGATTCGACAAGAAAGTTACAATAGTCGAAACAAATTTGGTGCACAAAATTTTTACACAGATAGTATCTTAAAATTTTCCTTTTTCCTTTAATAATGGACAAATCTATTAATATCTGAATTTGAACACGAATGTGCAATGGTGATATTACGAGAAAGAGTCGTAGCAAAGGTGGAAATTAGTAATATCATTTGGCAATGAATTGTCTACTTTTATATACTATTTCTTATATAACTCTTTCATAAATTACCATCCGTCTCCATTTAATAATTTTAATGTCACTTTTTATATTGTTTTCTCATAAATTGCTGTTTTTCTCTATTCAATGATCCTAACTTCATACATTTTAATGTTATTTTTAGTTTTAAAAAAAAAGACACATAACTAGAAAAAAATTACGAGGTGAAATAAAATTCTATCTAAAGACAAATAGTTTCTTCCTCTTGCTATCAATTCCCCTTTTTGGAAGATCCATTGCCATTTGAGGTGAAACTAGTAAATTAAATGTACTATACATGCTGTCACATAACAAAATTACGACGGATAAAGTTCTTTTCCCTTTTTTTCTTTTTCTGAAGAAAGACATAGCCCACTTAATTTTGAGAAAATATGATAATTTTGTAATCTAATTTGGACCAAAAAAAAGATATATATATATCTTTTACTAAATGGACAAAAATTACTATAATTACTAAATGGAAACTTTAAAATTACTATATATATATATATATATATATATTTATATTTATATATATATATATAAAATAAATCTACCAAGATTAACAAATTTGGCTAAAAAACTGAAGAAAAGTAGATAATTTAAATACAAGAGAGTTTTACAATTCTCGTGTACCCGGAGTAAAGTGATTAACATTGATTGTTGATATATTAATTCGTAACATTGGTATAAATTTTATTATATTTCTTGGCTTTGTGGCCCCATTAAAACATTTGAGACACTAATTAATGATTCCAAATTGGCTTTCTAAAGTTCACACGTTTTCTCACTTCCACATATATATTTCTTTATGAGAAGGTTTGCTGGGAGAAATTTGCTAACTACTTTGAAGTAGAGCTGAAAGAAGTGAAGCTGAGGGAAGGCTACTATGTGATGGACCCTGTCAAAGCAGTTGAACTGGTGGATGAAAACACCATATGTGTGGCTGCCATTCTTGGTTCAACACTGAATGGAGAATTTGAAGATGTGAAGCTCTTGAATGATCTTTTAATGGAGAAAAACAAGAAGACTGGGTAATTCATCAGAAAGAATCCAGAATACATAAAACGATTAACTTAACTTCCATTCTAAATAATAATGGCTGTGTACCATAATTTCTACAATGCTCTTACTTTAATGATTTAAGAATTTTCTTCGGATGAACTTTGGCAGGTGGGATACCCCAATTCATGTTGATGCTGCCAGTGGTGGTTTCATTGCTCCCTTCATATATCCAGAGATTGAGTGGGATTTCAGGCTGCCACTTGTGAAGAGCATCAATGTGAGTGGGCACAAGTATGGCCTTGTATATGCTGGAATTGGATGGGTGATTTGGAGGAGCAAAGAAGATTTGCCTGAAGAACTTATCTTCCACATAAACTACCTTGGAGCTGATCAGCCAACTTTCACCCTTAATTTCTCCAAAGGTAAGTAAAGCCAGTACAAATAATGAAAATCTTTCCAAATTTATCTTCATCAAATTCTAACAACAATTGTATGCATTTCTCAGGGTCTAGTCAGGTCATTGCTCAATATTACCAACTAATTCGTTTGGGCTTCGAGGTGAGAACTTGATTGAATTAACATTGTATGAAAACATCCCAATTTTTTCCAATTTTAAACATGATGAGATATTGGAGAAATTAAAGAATATATACAAAACCTTTTATTCTATGAATGAACCTTAACAATGCTACATTTGGTGAATAGGGCTACCAAAATATCATGGAGAATTGTCGCGAGAATGCCCTTGTTCTGAAAGAGGGACTTGAGAAGACTGGTCGGTTCAATATTGTTTCCAAGGATGTAGGGGTTCCTTTAGTGGCTTTCTCACTCAAAGACAACAGCATTCACACTGAATTCGAGGTGTCAGAAATGCTCCGAAGGTTTGGATGGATTGTGCCTGCATACACGATGCCAGCGGATGCACAGCATGTCGCAGTGCTGCGTGTCGTAATAAGGGAAGACTTCTCTCACACCTTAGCCGAACGGCTTGTGCTGGATATTGTAAAGGTCCTCAATGATTTAGATGCCCTCCCTTCTAGGTTGAGTTCCAAGATTTTGGATACTAAGGAGAAGAAGGCAAAGAATGGCACAGTGCTGAAGAAATCAGTGATTGAGACACAAAGGGAAATCACTGAAGTTTGGAAAAAGTTTGTGTTGAAGAGGAAAGTAAATGTTTGCTAGGCGTTGGTAATTAACCTGAATGAATGAGTTGCATTGCATTGCAGGACTAAGAGTTGGATTCTTTTTGTTTCTATTTTTTGGTTTCTTTGTGGATTGAGATTGTGTTAGGTGGCCCTACGCCCTTTCCAATTAATGAAGAGCATGATTATGCAAATGACGACTGACTGTTGTTTACTCATGTACAATAAATTTCAGCCGAAAATATGCAGATAGGACTTTATCGTTTGCTGGCATTTCTTTAGTTTTCTTTTTCTTTTTCCATTTTTCTTGTGGTGTTAAGTTTGTGTCTTATGAATTTGCACATAGGACTCCTATAGTCCTATATCTAGACTTTTTGAAACTTTAGCCGCCAAACAACTTGAGACTGAAAGAAAAGGCAAATTTTGTTTTTTATTTTCTTCTATTTTCCTTATAGTATTAAATTTCTATCTTACAAATCTATAAATAGAACCATTGTACACTTTTAGAACTTTTTGCCGCAAACAAATAAGGGTTGAAGAAAAAGGCATGAATTGAAACAATTTTAGCTGCCAAAGGAGTTCCAATCCATCAATCTTCATATCTCGTGGAAAATTCTAATTCAACACTTTTTTTTTTCCCTTTTCTTTTTCTATTTGCTAGGTTTTTGTTAATGCTGTTATTGTCATTGTTGTGATGTCTCGTCATCACTAAATTTAAGGCTGTAGTGTAACATTTAAATACTTTAGATGATTTAATTTAGTTGATTGATATTCTGATTATTGACTATTTAATTTACTCAGTTTTATTGCTTGTAATTACATTAATCACCTCTGCTGTGTTTAAAATATTAACCAAAAAAAATGAGAGTTAAAATCCAATATAATATTAATTTATAGGACAAATTAAATTTAGATTATGTACCACGAGAATAGAACTTCACCTTTGCAAGCATAAATTTTTAAGTTCTTGATGTGCTTTATTAATTTCTATAGTTATGAGAGTATTCACAGACTTAATTTATGGATAAGAATTATATCTCTAGAGAGAATATGATATGAATCCAACAGCATTGAAGAGATTTGATTTCAAAGCACATTGACAAGGGCTAGGCTAAAGAAAAAGATGCTTTGAAAGATCATATCATCAAAACCAAAGGATGGGGAGGAAACTAAGGGACACAAGTATAATTTTATTAACGTGCTTATTAAAATCGTCTAAATAACGTATTTGGCTTGTTGGGTACTTTTACTGATATTTTACTAGAGAGATCATAGTAGAAGTTTATATTTAAATATAATGGAGTCGTGTTATATGGTCGTAAATGTCATAGTATCCCATTTCTGTTAAACCCCAAAGGCCCTAAAAAACCATAATTTTGTAAACCCCCCTTTGTATCCATATACAATACGCCATTCTTGATTTCTTGAAGATGAAATTTAAATTTTTCTTGGAGATGTTAGCAAAATTTTACACTTTGGCTCTGTGTTTGCAACAAGTTAAGAACTCAAAAGGTCGAGAAGATCTCTCCTCGATCTACCTCAACCCATATACAGCATGATATGATAATGATGATAGTCCTTCGAGGCATTTCGAGGTTTAATGACTGCACTCCTAGATTTGATTCCAATTTAGGATGTACTGAAATGAAAATTCCTCAATAAGCAAGATCCTGGCATGGTAATTTGAGTCATGTAGCCCAAAGAGTCAATGTAGCCCATTTGGCCCTAAAGAAACCTCAGCCACCAGCCAACCCTAATTTTGAACCCTACCTATTATATATAGTATGGCGGTCGCCGCTTGAGGCAGATTTGATGAAATGAAAATTTGATCTGGACATTACAAGCTTTTTGAGAGAATTGCTCTCTTGCTCTAGCTTTACTTGCAACACAAATTACACAAATTTGTTGTGTGTGTTTGTTGTGATTTCCTGTTATTGTTCCTCTAGGAAATTCCATCCATCCATCAAAATTGATTCCAAGGTCTCTAGGACAAGGTTATCTAGGGGTTGATGTAATCTATTCCCCTAAGGAGAATACCATCTCTCCAAGGAAAGATTTGATTGGGTTGATCCACAGGACTTTGGAATAGAGTTTAAAGTGTTGTTATCGCTAATAATTTTTATCTATATAAATTCTTGTAAGACTAATAATACACTAAAAAAATCAATTAAGTTAGATTAAATTACCTAGAGTTTTAGCTGCTTCTGAATCCCTTGCCCAAATTCAATTTGACAAAAGATATTTGCGACTTTCACTAATTAAGTGTTATTTCAATATTTGCACTTATTTTTGTTAATTACTTAATTATTCCTTCATAATTGATCTCTAAATAATAAAAGAATTATTTTCTATAGTTCTATAGTTCATTAAATTGTGGGATAGAGGAGTATAAAATTTCTCATTAAATTTTGGTACTATTGTTGGAGAGACGATAATCCAATATTAAAAGAAAAATAATTTCATATACTAGTTTAGGTTCTATTTTTTTATTTCAGATTTTCGATGTGGATTCATGACACATTTTACAAACTTGCAAGAAAACACTTTGTTGTATAATCCAAATATTGAAAAATCTGCAACCATAGTCTTCAATATAACAATAAGACTTCGTTTAGAAGAAGGGCGAGATCTTAGACTAGAGCCAAACTGCATCAATAGTACAGAAGAGAGCTTTATGTAATTTTGCCCCGCCACACACCCCCTCCCCACCCACCCTACTTTTAATGGCACAAGGACAAACATTTTGAGGCTTTCTGTTGAAGCTAATAATTTTAAGACCGAGTTTGCACTCATTGAAATAGATTAACAAGATCAATTTGGTGGTTAGAAGATATGAATATTCATCTAGCAAATTTCTTTGTTAGAAAATGTGTTACTCTATTAAGATGACTAGGGTTTCTATAGACAAACATTGTGAGGCTTGCTGTTTTTATTTTTTTTTTCCTGAAACGATAGTAGATTAATAAAGTGGCACAAAGGCCAATGTACAGAACCACAAAAGTTTAGAGTTTCGTGGCGTCGCAACTGAAGACAGCGCTATAACCCACGAAAACAAAGGCCCGCAAAGGGGCAAAAAGCCCACGAGGGGCAAGAAAAAGCAAAACAATGTAAACCCGCACTAGACGGGAATGGTGACAACCTAGACGACCTAAGTTCAACCGAATTTAAACCCGCACAAGACGGGAAGGGTTGAGAACTTGGACAACCTAGGAACTACCCTAATACAAAAGTCCGGTTATATCGGGGCGCTAATACTATACAAAATTGATGCGACGCATCTCAATGGGCCTGACTAATGGCCATGATGAAAGAAACGAGAACTAAATCTCTAACTCTCACCGCAAGTCGTGGCGTGAATCCAAGTTGCAGACATCGCACCAAAAAAAAAGGTCCATGAATAGTAAAAATACATTTCATGAGCGTTAAATTTTGAAAATTTTGTGCGATGAAAAGAAATACCGTTTGTCGACAAAGAAAATTTTGCACCTTTTCGCACTTTTTCGCATGAGAGCAGTAAAAATGGAAAGAAAATGGCCTCTTGGCCAAATTTTTATTCCTAGAGTCCTTTTCACTTACTCTAAGCTGTGAGGCTTGCTTTGAAGCAATAATTTTGAGACCAAGTTTGCACTCATCAAAATTGTTCAACAAGATCAATTTAGTGGTTCAAAGATCTGAGTTTTCATCTAGCAACTTTCTTGGAGATATGTTACACTATTATGATCTTGCTATAGATGCCACTCGGTTGAGACTTCCCATTTTAGGATAAAGCTAAATCATGGATGAATTCCAAAACTCTAGTTATATTTATTATAGAGAATGATTTATCTCAAGCTTTCTTGTTTAATTAAGTACAAGAAATGATGTTAAGTAGTTTTACTCAATATGACAATGTGTCTTTGTATGAGACTTGGAAACGGTATAAGGAGTGCAAAGAAAAATGTCCTCAATACAATTTATCTAATTAGTTAATTATTCAAACTTTTTATACGAATCTTAAACCAAAGATTAAAATTCAAAACAAATACCAGAGTGTTGGTCCTAGTATCGTCCTCTAGGTTGAACTAAGTCTTCCTTTAGTAAGACACCAACTCCAAACTTGAAGGACCTTGCTTTTGTCTACTTGTCACCCGAAGGAATTATCCAAACTCAAAGTTGAGAATTGAACTATCATTGGAACCAAGAAGCACTCAAATTGTTGAGGAATGAAACTCAACAAGATAGCTTAAACATGAACCTAAGAGGCTATCCTCAAATACTTAAAACAAGTTCTAAACTAGAACTCAAAGAAAAGCTAAAAGCTCTCAAGTTTGTAATTGATCAAATTCTAAATTTCATTGTGGCTGAATGCCTCTATTTATAGTTGTTACAAGGTTGGTTTAAGCAACTAAAATCTATTTTCTAAAAGGAATTAGAACTCATAACCTTTTAGGAAACTAACTAAAGAACAATTACTTAAAAGAAACAACTAATCTAAGAAAAGGAAATAACTAATCTAAAACTACCTAAAACTAATCCAAAGACTTCTTGGATTGTGCTTGGCCAAATGTGCTTGTCTTGGCATCTTCCATTCGTTGTCTTGAATTTGGTAGCTTCCTTGACTTCTTCATGCAAATTTTAGAAGCTTCTTCAACTTATCTTGGCAATGGATTTGGAACTTCTTATGTTGCCTATTTTCTAAGTAGAAATTATACTTCTCATTGGATTCATTAACTTCATTCCAAGTTGGACTTGGCATTTGATCCTCATTTTCAATAATGAGTAGAGTGATAATTTGTGACTCATTGATTAGTGTTACTAGAGCAGTTTGCATTCTCTTAGTCCTTGACTTAGTCATAGGTCCTCCAATGCCTTGTAATAAATCTTGTTGTGAAGTTGTAGTGAACTTGGTTGGATGGATGTCTGGGCCCTCCTTAGGGTTTCATCATTTTTTATAATGAGCTAATACTTTTGTTGATAATTACTAACATTAGGAAGGTCCTTGTTTATTATTGCACCACTTGTAACTACACTTATATTAGACTATTTAAAAGAGCTTGAATACTCAATAAGTTGGTAAAACCATGGTTAGGACATTTTCTTTGCAACTTCTTTTACCTCTCTCAAGCCTCATACAAAGAGTATTATCACGTTGAGCAAGCTAATAATATCATTATGAATTCAACAACTTTACTTGGTGGAAACTATTTTTAAACAAAAACCTAAGGCAAATCATTCCATGTAGTAAATGTACCTTCATCTCTTCAATTCAAACCATGCTTTGATTTCTTGGAGATTTGAACAATAAGATAGCAAACATTGTAGAGTTACACAATTGCATTAAAATTGAAGAGATGGCCCACATTGCAAAAAAGGTGAAGAACAACTCAAGTGATAGGTTCAACCAGTTGATTTGGGTCAACTACATCAGCTACCAAATAGAATAATAATACTTGGCCCAAAAAAGAGATCAAAAGTGACACTAATAAGTCTGAATATTCTGCCTCAAGTTTCTAGAAATATAAGTTTATCTAAGGCAAGTGAATCTATTTCTAGATCATCTAATGTTAGTTGGTTTAAATGTTTGGAAAGAGGACACATTTCTTCACAATGTCTTAATAAGAAAGCTATAGTTATTCATGATTATACGACTTGTGTAAGTAATAGTGATAGAGAAAATAAGTTTGAAGAAATGTCCTATTTCAATTGAGAATGAAAAGTTGAAGGAGCATCTTGTTGAAGGAGAGACTTTCGTGACTAGAGGGCATTGAAAACATAAGCCAAGGAAGATGAATTTGATGAACAATGCACTAATATCTTTTACACTTGCTACCATATGCAAAATTAGGTATGTATGATGATTATTGATGGTAGTAGCTATACTAAGCTGTGCAAGTACTTATTTTATATAGAGGTTTAAATTGCTAACAACTAAATACCTTAGACTTTATAATCTTCAATGGCTTAGTGACTGTAGTGAAGACAAGGTAAATAAGTAAGTCCTAGTAGCTTTCTTAATCAAGAGATACACTGATGAAATTTTTTACGACATAGTGCCAATGCAAGCAAGGCATATCCTACTTAGGCATCCTTAGGAGTTTGATAGAACTGTTATGCATGATGATTTTTCTAACAATAGCATTTTATAATGTATAATAACCTTGTAACTCTTGTAATTAATTTGTGCAACAAGTATATAATGAACAAATTAAAAGGAAAAGTGACCAAGAGAAAAGGCAAAACGAGATTGAAAGCTCAAAAAAACCAAAAGAGAGTAAAAAGAAAAGAGTGCAATTAGACTTTAAAGAGATGGGCGAAAAAGTCAAGGAGAAAGTAGGATAAAAATCAAGAGAAAAAAATTGTAAAGACTAAGAATCATGTGGAAAAATCTTTCAGAGAGAAGCCTTTAATGTGAGAGAAAAAAGAACTCTTATACAAGTGTTCATGAGGCAAATAAGGCCTTATGTTCCAAATGGCTTCTTATGGTGCTTATGTACTAAGAAGTTTGTTTTTCTACTATCGAACTAACTCTAAATTTGCCTATGGTTGTGCTCTTGCAAGAATTCAAATATGTCTTTTTTGATGAGATTTTGAATAGTTACCAATTACAGGGATCGGACATCACATTGATTTTGCACTGGAGTTGTGATTGAATTGTCTTGCTTATTGAGCAAACCTTGAGAAGATGGAGTTGAAAACACAAGTAGATGAACTTTAGGCAAAAATCACATGTAAGAGTGACTTAACCCATGTGTTGTTCTAGTAATTCTTGTACCTTAGAAAGGTGGTTCATGGTGTATATGTATTAATTGTCATGCAATTAACAAATTAACTATTAAATATCATCATCCAATTCCTAGTTAGATGATATGTTAGAAGAACTACATGGTACATGCATTTTTATAAAAATTGATTTGATATTCGGTTATCATCAAATTCACATTAAAGAAGTTGATGGATAGAAAATTGCCTTTAAAATAAAATTTAGATTGTATAAGTGATTGGTAATGCCTTTTGGCTTAAGTAATGCACTTAGTACATTAATTAGATTAGTAAATCATGTGTTAAGGTATTTTATTAGTAAGGTAAATAGTTGTGTATTTTAATGATATAGTAGTTTATAGCAAAGAGTTAATTGAACATATTGATCTTTAAGATAAGTGCAAAGTACTTTGCACCTAAAAGACTTATTGTCAACATCAAAATGTGTACCTTTTGCAAAAATAAAATTACTTTTCTTAGTTTTGTTATAAGTGCAAAAGTATAGAAATTGATTAAGTAAAGATCAAAACCATATTAGATTGGCACCCTTCCATTGTCTTTAAGGTAGGAGATTTTCATGACTTAGCCAACCTTTATAAGAGCTTTGTGAAGGACTTTCAGTTAAAGCAGCCCCTTGCAATTTCTAGAGTTTATACAATGATTATAGGCATTTGTTTTGCCAAAATAGATTATGCGTGTCTACTATTTGTTGTGTGAATTATTAATCTATGAAGCTCATAGTGGTGGTTTAATGGGATATTTTGAGTTTTAAAATCTTTATATATCTTAATTGAACATTTTATTAGTCTAATAAAGATATAGAAAAGATCTATGATAGATGTATTGAATATAGACAAACAAAGTCTAAATCTCTTCCACAAGAACTACACATGCCATCGATATTTCTATAGATTATATATAGATTGTCATGGTCATCAAGATGTATAGATTTAATTCTTGTTATAGTGGATCATTTTTTTAAAATGGCTAATTTTTACTTATAGGAAATTCGATGATGTCAAGTATGTAGCCAATTTGTTCTTTAAGGAAGTGGTTCGTTTGCATAGAGATCCACAAGGCATTCTCTTTGATAAGGACATGAAATTTTTCACCTATTTCTAGAAGATTATCTTGGGTAAGTTGGATACTACTAAGTTGCTATTATGAATAATTAATCATCCACAAACTGATGGTCAAACTGAAATAAACAATCATACACTTGGTAAATTGTTGCATGCCTAAATTAAAAGAATTTAAAAGTTAGGAAAAATGCTTACTAATGGATGACTTTGCTTAGAACCGCATCATTCACATGTCCAATAACTTTTACCTTTTGAAATTATTTATGGTTTTAACACTTTAAAACCAATGAATTTGACTCTTTGCCAATGAATGATCAATTAAATTTAGATAGAGCCAAGAAAGTTGAGGTGGTAAAGAAATTGCACAAAGTAGTTCACATACAAATTTAGAAGAAAATTAAGCAATATGCAAAAGTACCAATCCGAGGTGAAAATGAGTAGTATTTGAACATAATGACTAGATTTGTGCACATATGAAGAAAGAAAGGTTCCTATTCAAAAGCATACAAAGTTGTATTCTTGAGAAGATGGATCTTTTCAAGTGGTGACTCACATCAATAATAATGGTTATACTCGTGACCTCCTAATGAGCATGATGTTAGGACTACTTCTAATGTTGCTAATTTATCTCCCTTTAAATTTGATGTAGATATTTTGATTCAAAGACAAATTCTTTCGAGGAAAAGGAGAATGATGAAGATCAAGGTGCACAAATACAAGTGGATTCAAACCAAGACAAGAAAGAGCTAAATGGAGGTGTGAATAATCAATGCAAAGATGTGATTGACCAAGTTAAAGGCATGATTTATGGACCTTCAATCTTAAAAGCATGAATCAAGATCCATTTAAAGGCATTCATGGGCCATTAATAGGGGCTAGAGCTAAGAAGTTTAAAGATACACTTCATAGGCTCATTAAAAAGTTCAAACCAAAGAAGAGTACAACATTAGTGACTACAAATCTTATGTGATTAATGTCGTAAGTGTAATTATCAATGGGCCTTTTATTTAAACCCTTTAATATATTTAGGAGTCCAATTATCTTACAATATAAGGGTTGATATCTGATTCTCTAATGTGTGGCCATCCAAGGGTGTCAAAACCCTTGTTTAAATCTAGATTTATTGGTTGGATTTTAAGAGAACTCAACCAATTAATAGTATTCATTCCTTGTCCTAAAAGTATTCATTCTTTGTCCTAAAAATTAGGAAGAATCTTGTGAGTCAATAAGGGCTTATGGACATCCCTTAATCCTATAAATAGGGCTGTAATTTTTTTGCCAAAACACATCTTCTTCAATCAATAAAAATTGTAAAGTTTATTCCTTTCACTTGTGAGTTCTTTTGTGAATTTTTTTGGTATTTAGCAAAGTTGTTTTTGTGAAACTCTTTTGACTTATTAACTAAGTTTGATTCTCTTAGTTATGGCATCTGCTTTAACCAAAGTTTGTTTTTAATACATGAATAAGGGTTTTGCTTCTTGACAAGATTTTTAGTTTGATTCAAAAGGGTAATTCTTTGAACTTGATCTTTGATATTGGTGTCTTACGGTTCATCGTAAGATTCGTATAAGGAAATCAAATTTATTTATTTTAATTGAAAAGATGATTATTTTACTTTTACCATCAACCTAGTCTCTATTAAGGATATTTAACAATTGATTAAGTCTTTTTAAATTGTTTGGTTTCATTAATTTTTCATAGTTGGTTCATTGAGTTTATAATTAACCACCCCTCCTTCCCCTCGCACCTTTTTGGTTTCCTATAGGAACTTTATAATAAATTTTCATTTAGATTTGACTTGGTTTTCACCATCATTGCACAAAAATTTCTTTATTCAATAGTAAATTCAAAATCATTTTTGAGAGTTCAACAACCAACCAAAAATTTGTCATCTTTGCTAAGGAAATTTTTATCCAAATTTCCTTTAACTATAAATTGATTTATGCCAAGATCTTCTTGTACATGTAAGCTAGCTTTTATCTAGAAATTGAGAATGCAACAAAAGAAAATAGGAAAGAAAATGATAAGAGAACAATGTCCAATCTCAACCTCCTTTGAATTTTGATTTTTAAAGTAAAGAAATAGTCTTTAAAGAACATTATAGGAGTCAGCAATTCCCAATGTGAATCAACAACCTTTATTCATCAAATTTCCCAATATTGATGTAGCCCTCGAAATTAAATTAGAACTAATTTATTTATTGCCAATTTTTATTGGTCTTGCAAGGGAAGATTTCTACAAACACATGAAGGAATTCCATGTAGTTTATTTGACAATTGATAGAACTTAATTTGTATATATTTCTTGTTATTATTTTCCCTAATATTAGGTTGATTTTAGGATGAAATTAATTGATTTAGTTATGTTTTGTGTTGTAGATGTTGAAAGTAGATGTTTGAAGAAAAAAGAGTTTAAAAGCAGGATTTTGTGGAGAATCCGACAGAAGACCTTCCAATGTTAGGCGTAGGCACATCAGTGGATTAAAACCGAAGACTTTTAATTGCCTGCTATCGGCATGCCTAAAGCACTAATAGGCTAAATGGATTTTTTATCTAGAAGAGGAGTCTTTTGGGTGACTAAAAGGCAATTAAATAAATAGAATATTGCAGTAAAGATTTTAGGAAACAAATCTTTTATTTTAGTTAAGAGTAATTTTCCTATTCTTTTTATATTTCCCTTTTACAATAGAATTTAGTTTTTAGTAACTTTTTATAATTAGTATACTTATCAAACTTTTAGGAAAACAACTTTTGTTATAAAAAGATAACCGTAGAGGTGCCTAAAGGAGGAATTAGCAGCCGCACGCACACAACATATTCTGTCCATCACCTTTCACTCTCTCTTCTCCTTTTTCCTTTTGTTTTACCATCTATCATATCTAGGAACTAAACCTCTATTCTAGTTGAAGGCTAATTGAAGGCTGGTTCGACAATAATTGCGTGAATATTATTTTTAATGTTCTTATAAATTCATGGGTATTTGTTTATTTCTTACAATTTATTATTTATGATTGTGTTTTTTAATTGGATAATTGGCACAATTATTTGATTGACAATATAATCTATTACTAACTAGTACATCAAGGTTTGATTGTTTTAGTGAAGTAGTAGTTTGTATGATTATTACTTGGTAAGTGATTCAATTGTGTCAAGGAATAAACATTCTAATTGAAACAAGCACAATGTGAGTTTGTTTGGTTAGAATTGGGTTTCTTTAATTCTTAATGTTGTGGTAAATCAAACTCTATGGTGATATCTAAATTATTTACCGATAAGATAAGTGATTAATGAGGGTTTCTTAATTGCCGACAAAGTGAGGAGAAATTTGTTACTTGGTGGTACTAAGTGACTATAACTAGTTAATTTTTGAATTTGTGAGATTAACCATGTGTCAATGACTAATTGAATGAACCAATTCTAAAATTATTCCTTTGACCAAGCTTGTTAATTATTGAATTTTACTACTTCTAATTTTGCATTAATTACTACATTTAGTTTTCATTTGTTATTTTGCATTTTGAATTTTTAGTATTTTCTAAAAGCAACTCCCAATTATTCTATTAAGAGATAAATCCATCATTCTCTAAGGAGATGACGACTCTCGCTATATTACGGAAGTTTTGAGAGTTGAAATTTATTTTTGGTGATTTAACGACACGACAAAATTTTGGCACCATTGCGGAACTAGTGTCATTTGTGATTTATTTCTATGATTTTTAAAATCTTAATCTCCTTTCATTTTTATTGGTTTATGCCTCGTTCTTCTCATATAGGTGAACTTGATGCGATTCAAAGATAGAAAAGATCGTTAGACAATATGAAAGAAGGCTAGAGAACAAGGTTGTCAAGCATCTTCTCCATGTTTAAATTTAGCAATTGATTTGGTTGAGACCTCAAGTGATTCTAGGGAAGAGACGATTGTAGAAGAAGAACCAATGGCTGCACAAAGGACTCTGTGGGAGTTAGTAGTTCCCGACTTGACGCAATAGCCACTAGCTATCCAATATCCTAACCTTGTGGTAGCATTTGAACTCAAATCTAGATTGATACATTCAATTCCAACTTTTTGTGGCCTTGCAGAGGACCCCACAAACATCTGAAGGATTTTCACGCGGTATGCTTCAGTATGAAACCACAAGAGGAATCCGAAGAGCAGATTAAGTTAAAGGCTTTTCTATTTTCTTTGGCAGACAAAGCCAAAGATTGGTTATACTATTTGCCATCTGACTCAATCACCACATGGGATAAGATAAAGCAATTATTTTTAAATGAATTTTTCCCTACTTCAAGGGCTACAATATCATAAAGGACATTTATGCAATTCATCAAACTCATGGCGAAACTCTTTATGAGTATTAGGAGATTTAAACAATTGTGTGAAGTTGTCCTTAGCACCAAATCCCTAAGCAGCTGCTTATACAATATTTCTACGAGGGTCTTTCTATGATGGATCAATATATGATTGATACTGCAAGTAGAGGTGCTCTAGTGAAGAAGACTCCCGTTGAAGCAAGAACTCTGATATCAAATATGGCAACAAATGCACAACAATTTGGGAATCGACAAGATAATCTCTCAATGAAAGTAAACGAGGTAAGCACTTCTCTTTCTAACAGAAAATTTGATGTTATAACCGCTCTTCTTGAAAAGTTGGTTTCATGCCAAAATCAACAAGTCAAAACTTGTGGAATATGTGATATTCTTGGGCATTCAACAGATTTATGTCCAACTCTTCAAGAAGACACAAGTGAATTTGTGAATGCTACTGGGGGATTTTCAGGAACACCCCAAAGGACATATGATCCTTAGTCGACCATGTACAATCTGAGGTGGAGGGATCACCCAAACTTTAATTATGCATCCAAACCATTTGGGTTTCAACAACTATATCAAGCGAGACAACCATCACAACCACGACCATCAACATCCAATCAAGGTACTTTTCTTGAGGATAATCTAAAAATCCTTTCTAATTCGGTGATATATCTCCAATAGGAATTTCAAAGATCCCAACAAGAAATAAGGGTGAGTATTCAAAATTTGGAATCACAAATATCTCAAATTGCAGCTTCCTCAAATAATTTTGAAGGAAATAAAGGGAAGCTCCCAAAGACAAAGTTGTAATCAACCCACAGAAAAATGCTAGTGCCAAGACTCTTAGAAGCGGAAAAGAGGTGCAAATTACATCACCACAATTGGGTGTTGAAGTGAGGAGAAACAAGAGGAGGAGAACATTAACAACCATCAATTAAAGAGGTAAGTAGTAAAATTCATGAATCCAAATCCAAAATTGAAATTGCTCCTTTTTTTCCTGGCAGGTTAGCAAGGTTGAAGAAAGAAGATACTGAGGAAGAGATCCTAGATACTTTTTGAAGGGTATAGATCAATATCCCTCTGATTGATGCAATTACATAAATATCGAAGTATGCCCAATTTCTGAAAAGATTATGTACCAATCGAAATAAATTGAAGAGTGGAGGAAAAATAAGCGTTAGTGAGAATGTTTTGGCAGTCTTTCAAAGAAAATTACCTCAAAAGTGCAAAGATCTGAATATGCTCACTATACATTGCCAAATAGGCAATCATAGGATAGAAAAGGGTATGCTTGATCTAGGTGCATCCATAAATATTATACCTTTGTCAGTTTTTAGATCTCAGAATTTAGGACCTTTAAAAGAAACAAGGGTGATAATTCAATTAGCTTATAGGTCCAATATTTATCCTGAAGGTCTTGTTGAAGATGTCTTTGTCAAGGTAAATTAATTTATTTTCTTTGCTAATTTTTACATTATTGACATGAATGATGATCATTCTACAAATTTTGGAATTATTTTATTGGGTCAATCATTTATGAGCACCGCACGAACCAAGATAGATGTGCGTAAGGGTACATTGTCTCTTGAGTTTGATGGTGAAATAGCTACTTTTAACATTATGGAAGTCATGAAATATCCAATGGATACTGAGTCTATTTGTCATATTGGAATTATTGACCCTATTGTACAAGCTGATTGTGAGTAGAATTTTGTGGAAGATGAATTAGACTTTGCGCTGAAAAATGAAAAAATGGATAGTGATGCGGCACTAGAGAGTAATGAAGAGATTTAAGAAGCAATCATGCCGTTGCACTCGCTACCAGAAGTCCCCAGCAAGTTTGAAAATTCATTTTTATCATTACCGGTTTCGATGAGAAAATTCTCCTTCATTGAATGGGCTTCCAAGTTAGAATTGAAATCTCTATCCAAACATCCAAGTATGTGTATTTGGGAGCAAATGAAACTTTACCAGATGATAATTGCAAAGGACTTAGCCGAGGTCTAAGAAGAAAGGCTCTTGTGAGTTTTAAGAGAGTTTAAAACAGCCATTGGATGGACTTTGGTGGACATAAAAGGAATTAGTTCTTAAATTTGCATGCATCAAATTTTATTAGAGTTGATGCTAAATCTGTTAGGAAATGCAATGTAAACTCAATTCAACTATGAAGAAAAGATCCAAGAAAAAATTCTCAATTTTTTGGAATTGGGTATCAAGGTTGTTAAAATTATGCTTTACTCATATCTTTCTATATTTTTACAATCCAAAATCAAGAGTTCGTTAAAAATGTACGTTCATACCGATTCCACCAAAACGCAAAATTTCGCTTTTTATCAAATAACAAGGTTTCAGCCATCGCGTTTCATCTGGTAAAATCTGCATGAAATCAAATAATCCAAGGTTCTGCTTCTGCAAATCAAGCTCCATCGATGTCACATGGCTCACGCCGAAACTCCATCTCTGAGCAGCAGCTCTCTGCAAATCACTGAGTTCTCCGAGCAGAAGCACAAACGCAATTCTCCAGCTTCAGTTCTCCGAGCAGCAGGTAGGCTGTAGGCAAGGAATTGCAATTAAGCCCATATCAGTTTGATATCAATTTTTGTGCATCTATCTTTGGGAAGTACTGAATTTACTGATAATTGAGTAATTTGAGTCTGTTTGATCATAAGGTACTCAGTGTTAGATTGATCACAAACATTTTTTTTAATTGTTTTTTGCGGGGGGTGTTGGGCGAGAAATGGTGGGGATGGATGAATAATTCCACTGGATTAAGAACAAACTATAACTCATGAATTGTTCCGAGCCTATGATTGAGGCTCTCAACGGATTTAGTTTCTATCCTAGAGTAGATACTCCAATGCGCAATGCAATTCCTGTATTTGACAAAGGTTTCAAATTCTCTCAATTTGTTATGTAGTTGTTGTAAATACTGGACATCTTGGCGAACAAAAGCTGTTTCTTGGCATTTTCTATTTTTTGTTCTTGCTGCATTTTTGTTTCGCTTTCTTGGCATTTTATATTTTCTGCTTCTGCATTTTTGTTCTAAGTTTTCTGCTTTCGTATTTTTGTTCTAATTTTTCTGCTTCTTGGGATTTTCTGTTTCTCTAATCTTGCCGTGCATTGCTTCGCTTTCTTGGCATTTTAGATTTTCTGCTTCTGCATTTTTATTCTAAGTTTTCTATTTCTTGGCATTTTTGTTTTTGTTTCTTGCTACATTTTCTGCTTTCTTAACATTTTAGATTTTTGTTTTTGCATTTTTGTTCTAAGTTTTCTGCTTTTGCATTTTTTTATTCTAAGTTTTCTGCTTGTTGGCATTTTTTTGTTTATTGCTGCATTTTCTATTTCTGTTTCTTGGCATTTTAGATTTTCTATTTCTAACTCACAACTCATAGGGATAGTAGATGAGCAGCTGGCTGCATCTTTGCATATGGAAGAAAGATCACTACCTTGAAGTAAATTAGCTTCCTGAGAAGAGGACCTAATTATAACACTAGAGTCCCGCGTAGGCTAGATTTTGGTATGTGGATCTTCTTTTCTTTTTCTTTTCCTTCCACCTCTTATTTGGTCCAATTATGAACTTGTGCATAGTGGATGTGTACTTGAATCATATCACCTCTTTTTTTCTCAGAACGTAAGACATACATAGGTCATTATGAACCATCAACTATTTAGATAGTAAGAAACTCTTGAAAACCTCAACACTAGTATATACAAAATATTATACGCCTTAGTATATGGAACACCGAGGCAAAGATGGATCCGAGTTTAGATTTGGAGATACCAAAACCATGAAAGGTGTCTGGTTTTGAAATTTGATTTTTACTTCTAGAAGTTTTTAATTGCTTTAGTTGGGTGTCATGTCTTAAGAAATTTGTTGCCGAAAAGCCACATGGGAAACATGGTTGGCGTAGTCCAATGTAGCATTAAGTCTTGAGGAAAATGAAAAGAAGAAACCCCGAATCTAATGTGCTTAGAATGTTGAGTAGGAATGCAGTTATATTTTGCTTACTTGATGAATGTCGTGGTGCTAATGAAACTGCATTCTTAAATATATTTGATTTTTTGTGGCATTGTATGTGAAGCATAACATTTACGATTTTTGTAAGTTGTAACTTTTATGTGTGACTTATAAGTGTGATGAGAACATGAATGATGAAACTATTTTTTTGTGGTATTTTTAAGTATGTGTGACTTGAATGATTGTGTGATCATTTGGAAATTAACTTTTATTATGCATAGTTGTTAATGAATTATGATATTAATTTCTAGGTGTGATTGATAATATTCTCTGTTGAATTTTGTGTACTTTTATAAGTTTGAACAAGTTTATAATTTAGAAATTTAACATATAATATATTTATTATTATTTTTCATAATTTGTAAGATCTTATGATTTTACGATCCGATTTTGAACCCTCCACCGATTTTACGTAAAAACTCGAGTTTAACAACCTTGTTGGGTATCATCTACCCAATTTTCGATAGCCAATGGATTAGACCGGTGCATGTAATGCCCAAGAAGTCGGGAATTACACTCATTCGAAATGAGAAAAATGAGCTAGTGCCCATGAGACTCTAAAATGGATGGAGAATGTGCATTGATTTTAGGAAGTTGAATTCAACCCCAAGGAAAGATCATTTCCCACTTTCTTTTATTGACGAGATGCTAGAGAGATTGGTAGGTAAAGTTTTCTTTTGTTTCTTACATGGTTATTTTGGATATTATAAAATTGTTGGAGCTCAAGAGGACCAAGAAAAAACAACTTTTACTTGTCCATTTGGAACATTTGCTTATTGTTGTATGCCTTTTGGACTGTGCAATGCACCAAGTACGTTTCAAAGATGTATGATGAGCATTTTTTCTAATTTGATTGAGAATTGCATTGAGATTTTTATGGATGATTTTATTGTTTATGGAAATTCTTTTGATCAATATTTGGATCACTTAACCAACGTTTTAAAATGTTTCATTAAGACTAACTCAGTTCTTAACTATGAAAATGTCATTTTATGGTTAAAGAAGGGATAGTTTTAGGTCATATTATTTCATATAAAGGCATTGAAGTAGATAAGGCCAAGATTGATTTATTTCTAGTTTACCTTACCCCACTAATGTTAGGAAGATTCATAGCTTTTTTGGTCATGTAATTTTTTATAGGAGGTTCATGAAGGAATTTTCAAAAATTGCACAACCATTGTTAAGACTGCTGCAACAAGATGTTCTATTCGAATTTGGAGAAAATTGTCGATTGGCTTTTGACAAGTTGAAGGCGTTGCTCACTTCCGCACCAATTATACAGCCACCCTATTGAATTTACCTTTGAACTCATGTGTAATGCGAGTTAATATAATCAGAGGGGCTTTCTAGGTCAAAGAGATGGAAAGAGCAGCCATGTGATCTATTATGCATCGAGGACTTTGAACATTGCGCAATGCAATTACTCCACCACTGAAAATGAGCTTCTGGCCATTGTCTTTGCTTTTAACAAGTTTAGGTCTTATTTATTAGGATCTAAAGTTATTGTTTACTTTGACCATGCAGCTCTTAAATATATGTTGTCAAAGAAGGAGTCCAAACCAAGACTCATCCATTGGATTTTGTTGGTATAAGAGTTTCATTGGGAAATCATTGATCGCAAAGAGTAGACAATTCTCAGAAATGATTATTTAAGCAAATTGGTGTATGAATAGGAGCAAAGGAATAGACAATTCGAGGTATTTCTTGATAAACAAATATTTCAACTATGAGATAATGAACCATGGTATACGGATATTGTGAGTTTCATTGTTCCGTAAACTATCAAATGATATAAGTAGGGCTAAAAAGACAATCTTAAAAGTGACTCTAAGTATTATATATGAGATGATCCTTATTTATGGAAAATAGGTTCAAACCAAATCATTCGTAGATGTGTGCCTAATGAGGAGATTCATTCCATACTTGCTTATTGTCATAGTCATGCATGTATGGCGGACATTTTGGCCCTAGAAAGACTGCTAGGAAATTTCTAGATAGTAGTTTTTATTGGCAAACTTTGGTTAAAGATGCTTACCATTTTTGCAAGAGTTGTGAAAGATGTCAAAGGGTAGGTAATTTATCGCCCAAAAATGAAATGCCCCAAACTCTTGTTTTGTTTTGTGAAATTTTTTATGTCTAGCGTATGGAATTTGTGGGATATTTTCCTAACTCTTTTGGTTTTTGCTATATTTTGTTGGCTGTGGATTATCTCTCGAAGTAGGTACAAGCAAAAGCTACTTGAACTAACGATTCTAATGTCGTTGTAGACTTTCTCAGGTTTAACATCTTTAGTAGGTTTGGGATTCCTTGAGCAATAATCAATGATCAAGGCACACACTTTGTAATCGTGACCGCCAAGCCTTGATGCTCAAATATGGTGTTCAACATTGGGTTGCCACAGCCTACTATCCACAAACAAATGGACAAGCTGAAGTCTCCAATCAAGAAATCAAGAACATTTTGGAAAAAAAGCTTAAACCAAATTGTAAAGATTTGAGTGTTCATTTGGAATATGCACTGGGCCTATCGCACAACATACAAAACTCCCATTGGCATATCGCCATATTGGTTGGTATACTGTAAGTTCTGTCATTTATCGCTTGAAATTAAACATCATGCTTGTTGGGCAATTAAACAATGCAATTTGGATGCCAATGAGGTGGGTGCTACACTTAAAGTGACAACTGCAAGAGTTAGAAGAGATTCGCTTTGAGGCCTTGTGACAATACAAGAATTTATAAGGAGTACACAAAAGCTCCATGATAAGCTTTTGCAATGTAAAGAATTTTACGTTGGTCAAAAGGTACTACTTTTTATTCAAAGTTGAAGTTTATGCCGTGTAAGCTAAAATCAAGATGGTTCGAACCTTATGTGATAACCAATGTTTATTCTCATGGTGTTTTGGTATTGCAAATTTAGAGACTAACAAAGCTCTCAAAGTTAATGGACATAGGTTAAAATCTTTTCTTGACAATTTTGAAGTCTCTAATGAAGAGGAGGTCAATTTGGTCCACCCACATTACAAAAATGAAACAAAGGCATTGTTTAACCAAAGACACTAAAGAAAGGCATATTGGGAGGCAACACAATTCATTCTTTTTCCTTCTTTCCTTTATAGATATGTGGTAGCTAACAACATTTATTGTTGTTCCCAGCATAAGACTTCATTTCCTTAGGTGTGACCACACTTTAGAAGCAATAGTCTTCTTCGAATGGATATGTTTTTCCAAAAGGCTTTTGTTTCTCATGCATGCCCATGGCATAAACAACATAGTCTTCATTATTTGATTTAAATTACCTTGACTTTGTTTTCCAAAAGATTTTCACTCCTTAGGCACGCCACGCCTTAATACTTTAAGTTTTCTATTTTTTTCAATTGATTTCATTTGCACAAAAAACAAATCAAGGGAAATTAAAATTAGGTGTTCCATTTCTATTTCAGTCACTAGGGCTTTGGCACTGCCCCTTATTTTCCCTTTCACCCTTTTCATTCTATCTTGTAGCCCTGCTCCGCCCCTACCATTGCCAATCGGTGTAGCATCTCTCATGCCGCCATCTTTTCCCTTCACCAAAGTTTAGCAATCTAATTTCGAAAGTTTTTTTGGCTTATTTGGATAAATATTTATGTAGTCAAATTATTCTTTTGATTGAATTTCAAAAAATCAATTTTGAATCACATCCTTTTTAAAGAATAAATACTACTTCCTCCGTCCCAAAAAAAGAGTCCAGTTTGAAAATTTTTCTTTGTCCCAAAAAAAGTATCCACTTTTGGGGTAAAATTCTTATATTAACCTTATTAATGATAATATTGTATACCTTAAATTAAAAGTAAGGATAAAAATGTAAAATTAAACATTTAATTGTGAATTAAGTGTGTTATAACTTAAACTTAAAAAACAGTTGTACCAAATGAAAACGTGTGCTCTTTTTCTAGGATGGAGGGAGTATATCATATCTCTTATTTTCATAAAAAGGAAAGAATCAATGTATAACTCATTCAAAACAAATTTTGAATAGTTATCCAACTAAAATAATATAATAAAATTTATATTTGATTATACATCAATCAACATTTGAGATGCATTATCAAAATGTAAACCTTTTCCTTTATACCCCTCAACAATTTAAGATTAGAAGTTAATATGACATAACTATTGTATCATTGTTTACTTTATGCTTACAATAAACATTTTTACTTGTTTGGAGATCATCTTAGTTAGTATTGCAAAACATATGATTAAATAGCCAACATTGCTTTAGTTAAGAACTATTTTTAAAGTTTATGCCATATAATGTATTCAAAATATTAAGGCCATCAACTCGTATATATATATATATATATAAATATATATATATATTGTATGTATGTATGTATGTATGTACGTATGTATGTATATATTACTTCATACGAATCTTAAACCAAAGAATAAGAAATATATATATATATATATATATATATATATATATATATATTTATATGTATGTATGTATGTATGTATGTATGTATTACTTCATACGAATCTTAAACCAAAGAATAAGAATTCGAACCTATACCAGAGTGTTGGTCCTAGTACCGTCCTCTAGGTTGAACTAGTATTCCTTTAGCAAGACACCCAACGGAATTATCAAATACCCAAGATGTGAACTTTGACCATCCTTGAAACCTTACTTTTGTCCACTTGACACCCAATGGAATTATCAAAGACCCAAGATGTGGACTTTGATTATCCTTGGAACTAACTGCATACACTCAGATTGTTGAGGAAAGAAACTCAACAAAATAGATTAAACATGAACCTAAAAGCTATCCTCAAAGACTCAAAACAAGTTCTAAACTAGAATTCAAAGAAAAGCTAAAAGCTCTCAAGTTTGTATTGATCAAAGTCTGATTTTATTGTGGTGAATGCCTCTATTTATAGATTACAATTTGTAAGAATTAAGAAAGCCATCTCCTAAAAGGATTAGCTTATTAAGAAAGCCATCTCCTAAAAGGATTAGCTTATTAGGAAACTACTTTAAGAAACTATTAATCAAAGAAATACTTACTAAAAGTATCCTAATCTAAAAAAAGGAAATAGAATAAAATAGTTGCCTAAAACTAAAACTAATCCAAAGCTGATTTGGATTTGTGTTGGCCGAATGTTACTTGAATTGGCTCAACAAATGTGTATTGGATTTGTGTGCTAGCCAAATTTAGGAGTCCAGAATTTAGAAGTCCATTTGCGGACTAGAATTCCCAAAATTGTATTCCATTCCAAATGCTAAATGGAATTGAGCTGAATTTGAGCTAAATTGGAGCTTCCTAAACCTCATGTCTTCGGCCTTAGCTAGCTGGAGTCTTCCTCTTTGATTTACACACTTGGCTCACCTTCCATAACATTAAGTAGAATGACATATGGACTAGAATTGCCAACCTGCCAAATTCGAACTTGGATTGTGATGAGAGGTGGTTTAAGGATCTTGATTACACAAGTGAAAATCAACCACACTTGATCTTTCATTCTTGATTCTTCATGGATGACTAGAATGATAAATGAGGAGCTAAGTTCAGAAGTCTTCCTTCCTACCTTAGCTTCGGATTCCATGGATTCATTTATGAAAGAGATTAAGGCAGCTTGCATTCTCTTAATCTTTGACCTTGTAATAGGACCACCAATCCCTTGTAAAAAAAATTTAAGTGTGGACTCTTAGCTTCATGGTCGGCTTCATGTGGAGTTGTAGCTGTCTCGGCCCTTAGGATTTCATCATTACTCATACAATACAACATAGAAATAAAGATAGGGAAAAATGTATTTATGCAATAAACAAAAAATATATATATATATATATATATATAAATTATATGGATGGTAAATTTTGGTTTTGCTCTCACTATTTTATCCAAATCAATAAAGCTTAAATATTGATTAAAGAATTATCTCATAATTTCTAGTGGGCTAAGATCCCATTTTAATTATTTTAATCTTGAGTTAACTCAACAAATCAAACTAATTTCAATAGATAGATAACAATTACCAATTACAACTTTATTTTTGTAATTCCTAGACAGTTAGGTTATTAATTCTTGATAAAAACACATCATATGTGGTTCCCAACATTTGTCTAAAAAACACATAATCTTGAGTTAACTCAACAAATCATGAGTTTTTGTCAAATCAGACCTATTATTCAAAGATCTAATCTCATATTCAAACCACATTCTAGATAAAATGACCCTGTGTTAGCCCAACAAGTCTCGTTAATAAGGATTGTTTTAAATATAATAATGGAAGGCAACTAAAATTTGACTTTATATTTCATCTACAAATCAAAATAATTGCCACAAGTAGGTAATGATTACCATTTAGAGATATTACCTCATATTTAAAAGACATTCTAATTAATATGACCTTAACAAGTCATTCTAACAGAAATTGTTTTAAATGTAAGAATGGAAGGCAACTAAAATGATTTAATAATTTATCAACAAATCAAAGTAATTGGCACAAGTAGGTAACAATTACCATTCAAAAATCTTATCTCATATTTAAAGCAGATTCTAATTAAAATGATCTTGAATTAGTTTAACAAGTTACTTTAACAAGAGTTGTTTTAAATATTAAAAGGCAATTAAAATGATTTAATATTTTATCAAGGGATTTTATGAAAATATTATCGTCTCATCAACTATATGTAAGATTAAATATTTGACCGAATATGGCATACTATATACAAATGAATAATCATATTAAATGAACACATAATACCATCACATATTTAATTAAAGGTTGCATATAAATATGTAATTAAACAATTAAATTAAATAACCACATAAATATGTTTAATTTCTAATCATGAATCAATGTATAACCATTTCTAATCACATTAGAAATAATATTTTTGAATGATTTTAAAAAGCATTAGGGTTTTTCTAAATTCAATTAAGTCAAAATAAATTAAATAATTCAATGGTTAAGGTTTAAGGTTTCTAAAACTCAAAAATCATAAATTTAGATTATAGGAGTTCTAAAAACCCTCTGTCTTCAGTTTTTATTTAATTGGTAAATATTATTTTGAAATTCATATTTAGATCTCCTTCCATAATTTTAATCATATTAAATTATGAAACATATCTAAATATGAACATTGTTTCAAATTTAAATCAAATTTTAAATTTACAAGTCTCAAAATAATAATTGTCAAGTTCCTATCTAATTGAAATAAAAAATAATTTTGGAAATTCAATCTAAAATATAATTTCCAAAATTTAATCATATTAAACATGAAATATAATTTTAAATTGAATTTATTACTAAATATCAAATCACATTTAAAATTTAGTAAAACTACAAATTAGTAAACTACTAAATTCCAATCAAATTGAAATTTAGTAATCTAAAACAAATCCAGTAAAATTTTGCAGTTGATTTAGAAAATAAAAGTATTCAACTATTTATTTTGGGACACTTCCAATGAAAGAAAATTAAAGTATTTATTTTGAAATTTCTTCAAATTTAAATCACATTTAAATTTGAACAAAATAAATAATTTAATTGGATTAGATGCTATTTTATATTTTAATCTAATTAAAATATAAAAGTCAGCAAAACTCATTTTAGATTTATGAATTATTAAAATTAAAATATTTTGTAAATAAATTTACAAAATAAAGGAAACAAAATAATAAGTCTTTCGGTAAAAGTTTGTAATCATATTACTAGACTTTCAAAGATGTTCTTATTACTGTCGCTAAAAGAGTTAAAGAAAAAATTAAAAATATATTTGCTTGCCCTAGAGATGACGTCATTTTTGTCTTCCTCCATTTACTACTGCCACTGCAAATTTTTTTAACATTTATGGTTGTTAGTCAAAACTTTTTGACCGAAAAGCAGACACAATCATCCTGTTCATGGTTGGAGGCCTCTAACTTTGTGACCAGAACAGCTCTAGCCATGCGACCAGATTTATTCTGGTCACACTGGATACAGCCTCGGCCGTCTGGTCTCTCGGCAAGACGGCTTCTAGTCAAGCGACCAAACTAGATCCGATCAAGGTGTCGCCAACTTTTGGTCATGCGACCAAGTCAGATCCAGTAGTAGCAACCAAAAGTGGCTAACCTTGCTACCGATTCAGTCCGTCTGCCAGTATTTTTTTTTTTGTTTTTGAGTTTCGATGGTTGACCAATTATTTCGTAGGGGTGGTAATTGGTCATGTTTCAGTTCGCAGATCACGTTTTGATATGAGTATTACAAATTAATTATGAATCCAAATAGGACTCACGAACCTTATTTGTTTTAATTTTTGTGTAATGTTTTTGTGTTAGATTCGTGTCATATTTCGTCAGATCGAAAATTATCGCCTCTAATTTCAAGCCAACCAACCCAATCTAGTCAGGTCAAACTTGACTGGTCCTAATATAAGGACTTTTTTTTTTGGGGTTGAAAAACCTTGCAAAATTATGTTTTAAACTTTTCAGATCTAAAAATCCTAATTTAAAGCTTTCAAATTTAAAATTTTTGAAAATAAATTAATCAAGAATAACACATACATGAACAATTCCTCATCCATGACAATTAAACATATAAAATTATACTGGAACTGATATCACTATTAGGAAATCAACCTATTATGTAGCAGAATAACACAAGGATTGATGGCATACCAAGATTTATTTGTAATCCATTTATATGATCATCACATTACGTCGGCAACAGATTCACCTATAATAGGTAAAATTAAGCGTGATATGCACAATTGTTTAGCTTCTAATAGTATCCACACAGACAATTTCTTGGAATTTTTAGGGGATTGACTAACCATGAGTTGCTAACGGCTAGTTCCCTTGAGTATAGAAAGAACTAGGGTTTTTGGAAAACCCGTGATACGATATATGTACGATACATAACAAACTTCAAATTCTTTACTCAAAATCCATGGTTAAGAGTTATTTATAAACTAGGTGGGATTGGACTAATAACCAAATATAACCCAATGGTTTATTTACTAATAAATTCTAAGATTAATTTATGTCATAAATTAATCCCATAATTATCTTATAATAATAATATCATTTTAACCCTGGAAATTATTTTTATTTATGTATGACCCCTAAGTTCTTAATCACGTTGGCAATAAATATAAATTATAATTTTAAAATTAATTGACTTTAGAATATAAAACCAATATTATAAACATACATTACTTTTTCTACCCAACTCTTTATACATTTTCAATAAAAATTTATAACCACTCCATCTACACACATCTAGATAGAACGCATTAAACATTACATGAACAAACAATAGCCATAGGCCAAGGTTACGCCTTACGCGGCCAAGGACAACTAGTATTATTTACAAAACTATATATAGTGTTATATATATTGTTTTTATGATTCGAAACTCTTGCATTAAACGACTATTCAACCTCTTGGCCAAGCACTAACTTCGGGTTTCGTGGGTAGGTCTCACTCCACAATGCATGTAAATTCACAGTACTATAAGGTCTCAAGGCACTGATGCGCACGGGGATTTGAACTTTATTCTCTCTGTGAAAGTAATATCGCCTTACTACTCAAACACTCCGTAGGGCATACAAAACTATTTTTACATCACGCGCTAGGGATGCTATGGCTACTTTGAAATATGATATGTAAAATTCTTTAAAATTACACTTAGTAAAATTTTAATAGTCAATCAATTGACTAAAGATTCGTAAATTTCCTTTTCTGTTTTCTTTTTCCTTTTAAATTTGACGCACCAAACTTTTATGTGACTAAAGTACTTTACAAAGGAACTTTATAAAGTAAATATCAAAATATTTATCTTTATTGCCAATGAAACTTTATGTTGGATAAAATTCAATAATCTTTCTATTTTACTTTATTTATTGTAAACATGAGATTCTACATGATTAAAATACTTTATATATCAAATACTATAAATAATGTAAATATCCCAAATACATGATATAATAACAAACATTTTAAAATAATCAATTCATCATAATGTTGAAAAAATTGACATTCATATGTTTGTCAAGAATCAGCAAATTATGATTGTAATGGAAAAATGTAAAATTACACTCAAATTTAAGGTATACAACATCTCTCAATATTATTATAAATATTCATACGAGTTCGTTTAATTGAGTTTAAATGATCAAAAGCATAAATTATTAGGCAAGAGATTTCCTAACCAAGAAAACAGACACATGGCCTTTAATATCATATCCATTGATTAGCATCCTTGCTTAGCATAATGATGCTAATTTGGCAATGTTGGAACAGAAATCCATAAGTTGAACACATTATAAAATTGTGACATACACGTTATGTCACACAAACCATGACACCATGTGGCACGTAGTTAATTATTTCTCGTATCCCCAAAGAACATAAGTTTTATGCATGTTTGCTAACTCATATCGTCAAAATAAATAGGTGAGTAATAATTCATGAGTTAATGCACTAAACGCAATATGCATAAACAATTATTGGAACATGAATACCAAATAATATGGCTTTCACACGATATGATGGAACTTTGTAGATATAGATTAATATGTAATTTAATGTAATAATTAATCCAAAATATACCTTTTACCATAATTGTTCAAGTATGTATTCATAAATCCCAATTAATAGTTCCCATGAATGTAAGCCGTAGTTTATGGTGAACAGTCTACTAAATTTATATCCTATCATATAAATGTTAAGTCATAGTTTTGATGGATCACAACAACCATATATTTATAGTTTACACTTCAAAACAATGTAATTTTACTTATAAGTATAATGATGTCATTTAAAATGACAAAGAATTTCAAGCCCTAAATAGAAAAAATAAAATTATAGAACAACAAGTCTTTTGCTAATAGAAAAAAACATGTTTCATTCCTTCTACTCTCTCTCTGTCTCAAAAAAAAAAATCTATTTTCAAAATTTTTATTTATCCCAATAAAAGAGTCTACTTTAAACGAAAATTTTAAAATATTCTTACGAATTAATGATTTTGCATATCCACAATTAAAAAATAAAGATAAAAATGTAAAATTATGCATTTAGTTAGTGTATTAAGTGTGTTGTACTTAATAACTAATAAAAAGTTGTATTTAAACAAAAATGGACTCTTTTTTTTTTTTTTGAGATAGACGAAGTATTACAGAATTACTTAATATACCCAAAAATTCCAAAACAAATTCTAAAACCTTATTACTACATCGATTGGAACAAAATCAAAATCAATTCAAACTGTGCCACATGTGTGCTCGAATAACATTTTAAAAAAGTCTTTTCTTACACTATAGTAGTAAGGGAAAGAAGGTTGGACTGTTGTATTTTAGGGTTATCAAGTTAGAGATAATGCTACACTACAATGATGTAAAAATGGATACTTAGATTATATTAGTGAAAGCGAGATATCCGTGTATTAACCAAGCCTATGAAATTGCACCTATTTAGATATTTTTTTGTTTTTAAATTATCTCATTATGATCAAATGGTTTCTATAAATTTTGTTAAATCTACTCAAGAAGGATGAATACAACCCAATATTAAATTTACTTCTTAATTATTCAAATACAATTAATAAGATAGAATTTCTTCTTAGTTGCAAAAAAGTATGTGCAGCAAAATGCAAAGAAAATAAAAATTTCTTAAAAATGCAAGAAGAAAAGAAAGAGATAATATCATTTATTTTCTGGAGATTTTGTAATATATCAACTAGCTCCTCGTGGTTTTGAAAAATATCAACCAACCCCATTGACTAATGGTCAATTTAACTGTAATTGGCAAACAGATGAAAAAGCCCTCAAAGGGTTGGTTGTTATTTTTCAAAACCACGGGGGGCTGGTTGATATATTACAAAATCTCGAATGAGGTAAATGATATTAACTCTAAAAAGACAAAAAATACGAAATTTAAAGTCGAGAATTTAATAAAATTATGTAAAATTTGGTTAAAAATTTTAATGCAAAAAGATAAAATTCTATTCTTGCCAGAACAGGAACCAATCTTTATGCTTTTTAAATAAGCTTTCCTCCGCTTAATGGATAACCGTTTGTTACCAATGGAAAATAGCTTTTCATCTTGATTTGATTGGATTTGGTTGAGGAAAACCATAAAATTCATCCATAATCAAATGGGGGCTACATTCACTATTTCAAAAAATAATAAAATCTATGCTATCCCTTGGTATTCTTTAAATTTTATTAAATTTTTTTAAAAATTTCATCTTTTTAGTTTAAAAAAAATTATTATATAATTTCAATAATTTAATTAAATTTTTGTCTTTAAATTTCATCTTTTTTTTCTTTTTAAAAATTTAATAAAATTTTTTAAACTATATCAAATTTATATCAACCAGTCCCTCGTGGTTTTGAAAAATAACAATCAGTCCCCTGAAGGCTTTATCATCTTTTTGTCAATTACAGTTAAGTTGATTATTAGTCAGGGGGTTGGTTGATATTTTTCAAAATCACATGGTGTTAGTTGATATATTACAAAATCTCGAAGGAGGTAAATGGTATTATCTCAAAAGAAAATGCTGGTGACTCTATGCCTCCAGCTAATGATTTCACATAGTAAAACTATGTTTGAATAAGCATTGTAATTGATAATACATGGTAAAAAGGATAAGCATTTCGCACAGTTCAAAGTTTGCAAGAATAAGCATTTGAATCACCACCAAATTGTAATACATGAAAAAAAGAAAGCGATTAATATTTAATAATAATGTAGTGTTAGAATCTATTATGTATAGAGAAAATAATGCCCACTTTTACAGCATCTTCATATTTATGCCATGTGTACTATTTGCATGTATAAAATCTTGCCCTGTGTATTTTTATACGTTTTCCTGATACTTGCTCAAATTAAGTTTAGAGGGAAATTATACAATATGGTGATTCAAGTAGTTCCAATTTCAAATTTAACGTAGGATTATATAAAGTTGGTGGAATTTTCTTCACATTGAAATATTCAAATTGATAAAAAGGTCATTTAAAAGATTTTATATTACAACCTTACAACAACTCATTTGTTATCATAATCTTAACCATATATATACTAATTTTATACTTTCAATTTTATCTTCATTAATGCAAATTTTTAATTTGATTCCCAATGCACAATTTTGTCTTTATCTTTAACTTTTATTTTTATAATGCCTATTTTATTTTTCAGTGCCTAAAAGAATGGGAACAATCCAAGATTTGGTAATATCATCGTGAAAAGCAACAGATGGTGAATGAGGAAAGAGCCTTGGTCATTATGCAAGGACATTTGTCATTTTAGTGACCCTCAATGGGAGGCAAGTTCAGCAAATCCATCATTAATTTTCCGTTAGTTTTCATGTTTAGAGTGTTTTTTGGAACGTTCAGGGGGTTGCCAATAAGATTGTCATTTCACGACTAAAAGTGTTGAGGAAAATGCATGGTATTCAAATATTGTCGGTTTGTGAGCCAAAGGTGAATGTGACGAAAGCTTGGGTTTGAGCATGGGTAGTATAATTCCGAGGGGCGTATTTGGGTATGTATAGAAGGCAGTATTCACGGGAGAATTATTTCTCCATCACCATTTTATTGGGAAATTTGTAAATATAGCACCTTTTGGTTCACCATTTGCAAATATAGCAGTTGCCAAAGTTTGTTTACAAATATAGCAGGTCAAGGGTGTTTGATCACGTGAAAGGACAAAAATGCCCATCTATTTGAAAAATGCACCCGAACGGTTTCATATGAGCAGTCAGTTGGTTTTCACTACTTCACCTTCAATTCATACCTTAAGTTTATCAGACGGTTGGTTTTTAGTTTTTGATTCTCTTGTTTCATTGCAAATACAAATCATGGAATTGATTTTTTCAGAGGTGAAAGGCTGCAATTAGCGATGATACGGATGGCTTGGTGTTTATTTTTGACCGACATAAAAGTATTGCAAAAGACATAGCAAATGTTTTCCCAAATTCCTTTCATGGTGCCTGTATTTATCATTTGAGCAACAATCTGAGAGCAAAGTTCAAACACGAAGATGTGCTTCCATTATATTTTAAGGCTACAAAGACTTACACTGTTTCTGAATTAAATGAGTTGTTCTCGTTTCTTTCACTGCAAAATTCGAGGTAAGGGAGTATTTACGGGAAATCGGGATTGAACGTTGGGCGAGGGCACATTCAAGTGGGAGACGGTATACAATAATAACCACCAATATTACGGAATGTCTGAATGCATTATTGAAGGATGCCCATGAATTGCCTATTCATTCTTTAGTATATTACATCTATAACACACTCCAGAGGTGGTTTCACGAAAGGTGTACCGTTGCTAGCGAAATGAAAACACCGACAATCCCATACATTGAAGGTCAAATTGCATCCACAATGAGAGAAACACAATCCTATGTTGTGAGCCGGTTGATACACATCAATGGTCGGTACAAGACATTGCAAACCGGACTCCTACGGTCAATTTGCTTCAAAAAAACGTACACGTGCCAAGTGTTTGATATGGATCAAATCCCATGTGTTCATGCATTAGGTCCAAGTCATCGTCAACAAATTGACCACTACACCTTATGCTCGCCACTATATCACACCGATGCACTTTTAGGTGCTTATGCAGATTTTATTATGCCGGTTCGTGATGTTAAGATTGGAATGTGCCCGAAGAAGTTTTAGCTATTCAACTATCACCACTAGAACCAAAGCCTAACAGTGGTAGGTGCAAGAAAAATAGAATTCCTTCAACAGACGAGCAAAAAGTTGCAAAGAAATGTGGTTGTTGTGGAAGTAGTGGACACAAGTGGTAAACTTGTTCAAATCCATTCGTTAGTAAGGAGAAAAAGTAATGACATTTTGTTCCTTTCTTTATTGAATATTAGAATTGACTCAGTTCCATAAGAACATTAAATTTATTTTTTTTTTAATATTTTAGCAAATTACACAACCAATAACAACCAAACATGATGTTCTATTATTACAATGCAACACACTAGTTAATAAAATAAATACGATATTCAATTAATCTTCCTCTCAAACCGCTCTTGGAATGTTCAAAGACATCTTGAATCCCACATTTGAAACAATGTAGTGGTCGACATAGTGCCTTACATATTCATGGACATAACGATTGAAATATTCCTAACGACATATTCTGGACATTAGATTCGACATTATTATCGACATTTTTTTCGACACTTTAACAGACATGATTCTCGACATATTTCTTGACATTTTGAGCAACACATTTCTCGACATATTTCTCAACACATATTCATCATTCAATCAATAAATATGGTTCTCGACATATTTCTCAATATATTTCTCGGCATATGTTCATCATTCTCGACATATTTCTCCACATATGCTTGACAAATTTCTCGTTCAAACCCAATTCAACTTAAAAAAAAAATTAATCGTGATAGGATATGCACAGTAAACACACCATCTGTGTTTTCAGTAAATGCGCCCTATGTGTTAGGAAATACGAAGCTAAAATAATTATATTCAAATCTTCGACAAACCGTCTTCCCGTTCGTCCATTTCAATGACGTCCTCCCGTGCATGTTGTGGTTTCACCCATAGGCGATAATGAGTTTGGTGAGATGGGGTTGTTGATTTAATGAATGATGAAGGATAATTGGCCATTAATTCCTTTACAGACGGATGAATTGAAGTCTTTGACGATTATTTATTTAGTTGCGACTGTTTCGTCTATTTTTTTGTGAATAGAGAAGCATTTTTGTCTTTTCGCATAGTCAAACACCTTGACCTACTATATTTGTAAACAAACTTTGGCAGTTACTATATTTGCAAATGGTGAGCCAAAAGGTGCTATATTTACAAATTTCTCCATTTTATTTGGCCATTAGAACTTGGTTTCACAAAAAACTCTGTTTCACAATGATGATAAAGGAGGTCATGATGGTTTATGTGCATGCTCCTTGTATGCAGAGAGCAAAAGGAGTTATGCCAAGATTTGAAATCAATCAGGTGGCCATACATCTTTATGGGAGACTTCAATGTGATTCTATCGAATAGAACACGCAAGGTGGTCTACCATATGATCTAAGGGAATCGATGGATTTTCAGAATTTCCTGTAGTATAATGGTTCGGTGGATGTTTTATTTGAAGGATCACCTTACACCTGGTGTAAGAATCAGAGGGACTAGAGGAGGATTTATAAGAGGTTGAATAGAGTAGTTGTGGATAGTTTGTGGTTGGAAAAAAGTGTTTTAGTTGGGGTGCAGCATTTGTCACGTGTAGGATTGGATCACTCCCCTTATTAGTGACTTGTGATGAGGGAGATAAATCTGGCCCTAAATCTTTTCGTTTTTCAAATATGTGGGCCAAACATCCTGAGTTTCAAGAGGTGGTCAAACAAGCATGGGCAGAGTTAGGAAAAATCAGGGGTTTTCAAAATGTCATGGCTAAGCTAAAAAAGGTGAAAAGAGCTTTGATTAAATGTGTAGAGGATAAGATAAGGATAAGATAAGAAATTTAGAAATTGAAGTGGAAGGTATTACCTCGGATGCTAAACTTCTTGAATTGAATGAGGCAATGGCAAGACATACCATGGCTTTAAATAGGGAGGTTGTTTTTTGGCATCAAAAGTCGGGTGTCAAGTGGCTCAAAGAAGGTGATGCTAATACTCATTTTTTCATTTGGTTGTGGCTATCAAACGGCTAATGATGCATATTAGTAAAATGAAGAATAAGGATGGGGGGATAGGGGATGGGGGATGGGTAATAGAGGGGGAGGAGATAGCAAGCCTTGGGGTTGAGTATTTCCAGAAGTTGTTGGCTAATGAATTAGCTTATGATGATTGTTATTATCAAAAGCTTTCAAGTTCTTTGCAGTGTATTTCACAATTAATACGAGGGAGGATAATGAGGTGTTACAGCGAGTGCCTGAACATGAAGAGGTGAAACATGCAGTGTTTCTGCTAGATCCGGAGAGTGCAGTAGGTCCAGATGGTTTCGTAGGCTGTTTTTTCCAAGAATGTTGGGATATTATAAGAGATGATGTAACAACAATGGTCTAGAAATTTTTTTTAAGCAAAGATCTACCTAGAGGAGTTTCAGCAATGTTGATTACGTTAATTCCAAAAATGGAGAATCCACAGTCATTTGCAGATTTCTGATCAATCAGTTTGTGCAATTTCATTAACAAAATCATTTTGAAGGTGGTTATAGTGCGGTTAAAGAAGGTTCTTCCTAGAACTATTTTGCCTAACTAGAGTCATTTTGTGGAAAGAAGGGTAATTTTTGGTGTAGGAGCTAATATTAGAATTAGATAGGAAGGTATGAGGAGGCAATGTTGCATTGAAATTAGATATGGCCAAGGCATATGATAGAATTTTATGGGTTTTCATCATTGCCTTGATGAGAAAGTTGGGGTTTGGAGAGGTTTTTCTGGATGTAGTTTGGAAGTTGATCTCTAGCTGTCATTTCTCTATTTTGTTGAATGCGCAACAGAAAGGATTTTTCTAGTCCTCTAGAGGCTTGAGATGAGGGAATCCTTTATCTCTAGCCCTATTCACTATTGGGGCTGAGGACTTTTCAAGGTTGTTGAACACATTGTTAGAAAGGCCAAAGGATTTACTCCACATTTAGTGAGAGCTAAATGTCAACCATTGTTGTATATTTCTAAAGTTACAATCCCCATTGGAAGATTAGAAAATATTTTAGCACTTTATATTAAATTTTTGTTAGTGGGTTTGTGACTAAAAGAAAGAGTGCTGGGTTCACATAGGCCAATTCAGTTCAAAGCGGTGGATTAGCCCCCTCTACACATAGGTAAATGTGGTCCAGCGTCCATTGGTCAGAGGTCCGCGTTGTCAAAACCGGGTGGAGCCTTGCTGGCGCTGAAATCGTCCCCCTCGTCCGTGTTCGAGGTGCTTCCCTCGCATTTCGCCTCCTCCGCTCCCCTCTATTCTGGGTGCAGGCGTGAGTCGATGCTTGCCGTGGTTTAGTTCTGTGGCCGAGTTGGTGTGACAAAAGCGCGGGACCGTTAGGTCATGAGTTCAAATCCCATTGTCAACACTTTCTCGGTCGAACCCGTTGTACAAGACTTACCTAGTGCAGTTTACATCTCCTGTGTGGTTTGTGGGCTATTACACAGGGGTGGAGTTTACCCAGTGCACACCTTTGGTAGTGGCTACGGGTTCCTTAGTAATAATAATAATAATAATAATAAATAGTAGTAGGAAAATTTGTTGGGAAGCAAGTTCATCCATAGGATTACTTTTGAACCCCAATAGATATGTAATATCCAATATCATTTTAAGAGAATGTAGTTTCGTATTCATTTATGTTTTCCATGACAATTAATGAAGTGGAAGGGCAAACTCTTGACTTTGTTAATATTTACTTAAAAGAGTCAGTATTTTCACATGGCCATTTTATGTGTTCTTTCAAAAGCTAAAATTGCTGCATAAATGAGAGTTTTCATTAAACCTGCATAATTCAATGTATCAAGTTCTTAAAAAAAAATAGTATACAAGGAAATATTTAAACTTTGACATGTCCCAATAAAATATTTGTATCAAATGAACTTCTTTTACAATTTGTTTAGTATGTTTAGTTGTTGGTTGTTATTTTTCTTCTCTATCTTGCCATTTTTCTCATAGATATTTTACAATAAAATTACAAGTATAACTCTTCTCACATAAATATTCTCTAGGATTTTGTAACATGTAGCTTGTAACAAGTTCGTCATTTTATTTTCTCAACTAAAAATGTCAAAACAAGTGATTCCTATCAAGTAAATGAAGCCCATCATTAGTAGCAGGCATCGATTGATAGTAATCATCCAAGTTGTCTAGAGAACATATCTTTATCAAATCAGATCAGTGAGAGTTAAGAAAATTAGGCATTATGTATTAATAGACACAAAGGTAATAATTACTATCAACAGTTTACTTATATGATATAATATATAGTCCATCATATACTTCACTATTACTCAATCATGGATATTATCTCACATTAGAAAAAAGAACAATAGAGTTCCTAATAACAAGAAAAGACCCAAGGCCCACCATTTTAAGTTTTTGAGTTCAAATTAGACTCCTACTACTTATTGGATTGTTTTAGTAGGATTTCCCATGTTGTATTCTTCCTAACAAGTGGTATCTGAATTGAATTGCTAAACTACTTAGTGAAGCAAGTGGTTCTTTTTTTGGTTGAGTTGGGATGTAGTGGGGACTTATGAATAAGTAGATTTGTGATATCAGTTACTATTTGCATGGGTACCAAAGAGGTCAATGGTGAAAATATAGACTTGCTAGAATAAAAATTGGATTTATAGGGGAGTAAACTTTGATGAAATAGTGTATCCATTTGATTTGGTAGTGTATCCATGAAAGGAGTGATTTGTTATATTCATGGATACTGTATGGTATTAGAAAAGTAAGAAGAACTAGAGTATCTAATAAGTGGAAAGGATCTAAAATCCACTGGCATAAGTTTTTGGGTTGAAATTAGGTTCTCATTTCTTATTGTGTGATTTAGTTGGCCTCTCCATGTTGTATTCTTCCCAGCAAATATAAGCTCATATTATAGGAACATATATTAGCCTATAATCAATTGAATAAAAGTTCAATATCAAAGTGTTAGTTGATAGGTATAGTTTAAGACTTCACGAATTAAACACTTTTGCATTTGAAAAAAATATTAGTTCCCACATTTTGTGACTATACTTCTTCCTACAAATGTTGTACAATGGTCTTTTGCTATTTCTTTGTTCTATTACGTATGGACATATCTAAACATACATACTAATTGTAAATTACTCTTATAACTTGAATGCTCTGCTTCATATGTACTATTAACAAGTAGATTCATTACATGTAAACATATGTTTCCTTTTGCTTTGTTTCTATATATTCTGCAAAATGAAAAGTGCTCCAACAACACTTTCAATTACACTTTCCACAATAGCCCCTTATTGTAAGCAATAACTTTCTATTACTATCCTACACAATTCATTGTGACATTCATCTTACGAATTGGCTGATTCAATGACCTTTAAGGAAGTATGAGTACATACAATATCTATCTGCTATTTATTAGATATTCTTTTCTATTTGTTACATGGACATTTCACTAACACCCCCTCTAGAAAAAATGCCCTGCAAAATTGAGTAGGCTTACAATATATTCACAATAGTAATAGTTTTTATTTTCCATCAATCTATATCAAACAACTTTATTCATAGGCTTACAATATATTCACAATAGTAATAGTTTTTATTTTCCATCAATCTATAACAAACAACTTTATTCGTTTGCATAAAGCACTTCAATTAACAATCGATTACTTCATTGGCAATTTAACACATAATGGATCAGAACAACAATAGCTTTAGATCCCTTCTAATTAGCTTTCTGGTACATAGCATGTGATAATTGCAAAAAATTTGTACATGGAGATGTTTGATAGAAGATGAGCTGCATTTCTTGCTGTCAAAACACAAAACTAAAAGATAGGTTGTCTACCTACTGACCTCAATGTTTTCACCTCATTATTCTTATATCATAGTTTGCATGTAATCAGCGATACATATTTGGATAACCATTTTAGAAGTCCAGGACAATCCTAGCCCTAACAGATCTATCATGCACAATTATTGCTTTATTTTTTGGCCCAAAGAATGAAAATTTCATAGGACTTAAGACCATTGAGCTTAAAGATGCCGAAAAACATGTAAAAACATATATACTAAGAATTTAAACAATCTGACATCCCTTTCATTCTTCCTGTAACATGATTTATGAAATAATAATATAGGATATTGATATTGCTAGAAAAATTGACAAAACACAGAAGCAACACCTTCAAGAGGAAGTATGAAAATACCTTCCAAGAACACACAACAAATAGGTATAAGATTGTCAAGTCCTATGCAATTGAACACCTGCTTTCATCTTTAACAACCCTACAAAGAGTCTTATATCATCTTCTACAAAAAAAAATAAAATAAATAAATAAGGACAAAAAAGATGAACAATAGTATGAGCAATTTCTTACTCCATTAACAAAACAATTGCTTGAATGAGTTATACATGAGCTGAATAACAATGAACCAACATGTCCCAGCATTTCTTGATCCAAAAGTGACAACTTCCTAGGTGAACTTAAAATCTCACCCAAGGTGAAAAAAGAAAAACATTACAAGGACCAAAGAAAAACCTCAATCTCATTCCAATGTAGAAAATTACAAAGCAATGACCATATCATTTATGTTGTTATATACTGCAACTCCTCTTTTGCATTATGAATAATGCTTCATTTTCAGACTTTACTTTTCCATCATAGTTATTTCCCATATAGACATTGGCTCATGAATACTGCTTGACTAATGGACTTCACATAAACATTTTAGATATTGCTTTGAATACTTATTTCCATATAGTTTTCGTTTCCATTCTCAAGTAGGGTTATTTTACATGGATAATATGGTTTATGCAACAAGCTTTATGTTCTTCCCTCAATGAACCACAATCTCATTTTAAATGAATATGGATCATTATTATGGATACATTACTCCTTGTTACCCAACTCTTGACACATTTTCAATACAAAAATTAGAACTACTCTATCTGCTCACAATATGCAAATAGAACATCTCGAACATTAGATGAACAAATAGCCATAGACTAAGGTTGCGCCACACAGCCAAGGACAACTTGTATTATAAGAAAAAGATACTTTTACATCATAAATTGGGGATGTTATGACTACTTTGAAATATGAGATGCAAAATTTTTTACAATGGCACTTAAACTTTAATAGTAATCAATTTATTATGTTGGCTAAAGATTCTTAAATTTTCTTTTTTCCTTTTTTTTTAAAACAATTTAGTCACCAAACTTTTATATGACCAAAATATTTATAAGGGAATTTTGTAAAGTAAATATTAACTAGTTTATCTCTATTGCTAACCAAACTGTATGTTGATTAAAATTCATTTCTATTTTACTTTATTTATTGTAATCATAATATTTTACATGATTTAAAAATACTTTATATCAAATATTAAAAATAACATCACGAATACATAATAAATTAGTGAACATCTTAAAATAATCAACTCATCATAATGTTAACAAAATTAACATCCCATTGTTTGTCAAAAATCAACAAATTATGATTGCAATGCAAAATGTAAAATTACACTCGAATTTAAGATGTCTAACATCCCTTAATATTATGATAAATATGCATATGATTTTTTCTAAATTGATCAAAAAAATAAATTACTAGAGCAATGGATTTCCTGATCAAGAAAATAAACACATGGCCTTTAATATCACGTCTATTGATTAATTTCCTAGCCTAGCATAATGATGCTAATATGGTAATTTTGGAATAGAAATTCACAAGTTGAGTGCCCAAACTTTCTTGTTAAACATACATTTTAGGATTATATTAGAATGTGGCCCTAATTGTTGTGCTTAATTACCGTTTCCTAATTGGTTCAGACTACCTATTAATAGTGGAACAAATCTCAACCATTTATTTGGGTACTTGATGGACATACCGTATTAAAGTTAGGGTTATATAAATTGGTCAACTCTTTGCCCATTACGGTTACGGACACACAACACAAAACCTTCTCCATCATAATGGTTTGTGACAGAAAGAAAAGTGAAGAGAGATAAACCAATTTTTGCAACAAGTAGTGGTGTTTCTCAATCTGTTCTCAAGAATTATGTCTCCCGCATTAGATACACAATCCTTATAATTTAATAGTTTGTGATAAATTATTTATTCAAAGATCCAGCCTTTATGTTTATATCATGAAGTTTAAGATTTAACTTGTGGTATCAGAGTGGATTATGAATAAATAATTTATCCATGAATGGTTTTGACCATAAATTTGCATATCAATTTTGAAAAGAAAAAAAAATGATTTGCAAATATTATGGTTGTACGGATTAAAGAAGGAAAAAAATGATGAAGATTCATGACCGTAACATGGCCTAAGGTTCGGTCGGCTTTGGTATTTGATTGTTCAGAAAGTAGTAATAATGATGATGGCCTAAGGCTTGATTGTCATATGATGATGATGGCCCAATGCTTGTTTGCTGTTCGGCTGGCTGGTTTTGGTTTTCATTGCTTAAAAATCAAACAAATTAGGAAATAAAACATCATGGTCGTACGGATTTTGATTGCTTGAAAATCAAGCAAATTAGGAAACAAAACATCATGGCCGTACATATTCGTCATGGCACCGCCATCTGCAACAGACGGGAATTGAACCTGCATCCTTACAATAGACGTGTTCAATTTTACCACTAGGCTACTAGTGTTTTATGAAAAATTTTGGATCCTTGATTATTTATTATGTAAACAAACAACCCTAATGTGTGGCCTAGGAATTGAACCCAGGTCTTCTGGGTGAAAGCTAAACAATCTTACCACTAGACCATAACTAACAGTTATGAGACAATTAACTTTGTCTTGATTTAAGTACTGTAGTGACAAAAAATAAAATTAGATGGCCATATTTTATTAATACTAGAATTTATGGCAATTATGTTATCTATTCTGCTTTATTTCTTTGATGGAATATTATGAGATATTTTTATTTTCTTGTCTTATTATGATTTTGGGAATATTAATGTTAACATTTTCGTAACTTATTAAATTTACACACGATATTAATATAAAGGATTTGTTTGTTAGTCACCAAAGTGGCCAAACTAATTAATTAAAAAAATTTTATCATGTAGTAAATTATAGTCATTTATTAATATTATGTTAATGCCTATTATTGTAATTATATGAATAAGTGACATTTATTAGTTGATAGAATTTTAGAATTTACCCAAAGGTAAATTAATATTCTATGACTAATAAATATTATAGATGATAATCAATTTGCTTGTCAAATATTTTGGAGATAACACCCAAAATCGTCCTTCACATTTTAGCGAATGATCTTTTTTTGTCATTCACATTTAAAACGGGAACAAATTATCCTTCACATGTCATAAACTGAAACTTTTAGTCATCCTTTACCAATCCGTCTCTTTTTCTGTTAAATCGCCCCACGTGAGTTACACGTGACATTTGGACCAGGGATAAGGGTAGAATTAAGCCAAAAATTAACCTAACCCAAAAGTCATTTAACCTCAACCGGTGACCCGTGGTCCCCCAAACCCACCCTTCTGTTGTTGTCCCCCTCCCACCCACCAACCCAGTTGTCTCCTACATCCCATCGCCATGGCGCCCTCAACTCGCCGCCAACGCTCCTGCCCCCCCAAAGCGATATGCAAATCAACCCCAACTCTAACTCTCTAGCCTGCCCGCCTCGCAGTAATCCGACCCCGAGGCTGTATCCCCATCGATCCCCTGCACCGCAACCTCAGAACATCGTGGAAGGTGAGCCATCAACTGCCTTAGGCATATTGTAACTGAAACACCATCGCTGTAACCCTAGAAGATTTAATCCCCGTGGCATTCTTTGTAACCCTAGACTTATCTGCCGCTACCACCTCCAAAGACATCAGAACCCTGAAGATGAGCCATGTCGGTGTAGTCGTCCACCTGTGTGGCCATAGAGGCAAAGAATGATAGAGTAGCATGGGAAATACCCAATTACGGTAATATGCACACGCAATGGGGTAACATGTGAACCTTGTGTTGTGCTTTTCATTTGTGCTTTCCAATTGTGCTTCCCACTTGTGCTTTCCAGTAAACATGTACTGTGAATTGTGGATTTTTTTTACTACCATGGTGTTGCACTCCACCAATGGGGTCTGACCTTTAGGTACCACCATTGGTCCCCTTTGGCCAAAGCCAAAATTATAATTTGTAAAAAAAAAAAACCAATATGTACCCATTGGTATAATTAAAAGAGGATAAAAAAATCATATGAGTGTTGCATCATTGGTATGCACCCATTATGCTTACCAACATGGGGACCGCACGTATAGACACCATTAATATCTATACATATATAGATATATGTATTGAATTCTTGTCTGAAACACTTCCAAAAGAATATTGATAATTTGTTTCATTGAACTTTATAAATTCAGTGTCTTATTTAATGTATTATTGCACTCCTGCTTTATATGGTATTATAACCTTTTTATCACATCAAATACGAAGCTCACATGATAGTTAGTAGTATTGAATTTTTTTTTAGACTATTATGACCTCTTTTCATTGCACCATATAATTAGTGTGTGTTGTCCATTATGGCAAGACCACAAAGTGACTTATTTAGTGCTCGAATCTTCTATGGCGAGAAGTTTGTATGTAACCCCAGTAAATCGTATGTTGGGGGAAAAGCCAACATGGTTGATAATTGCGATCTCGACATGTGGTCCCTATGTGTTTTAGACGAGCTAGTTCAAAAATTGGGGTGTGATGCAACGTCCGTCGAGTATTATTACCTAGTTCCTGGTCAAACACTGGACAATGCCCTGAAGTTTATGTTTTCTGACATTGATGTAATGGATATGGCTAGATATGGGCAGGAAATCAAGTTGGTCAATCTATACGTAGAGCACAGAAATATAGTACAACCTATACCTCAGCCTATATCTCAGCCGACATTTCAATCATTGGATTCACCCTCAAAAAAGGGCAAAAAGATAAAGACTTATGCAACGAAGAAGTCACCATTTAAGAAAACGAGGGAAGTGGTTGGAACCCCCTGCTAGAATAAAGCTCTGTGGGCTAACAGATCGACTGATAGGGAGTCGACGAATCCAGTTTTCAAAAGCCACTGCAAACACACATCAGATGGCCCTAAGGTTTCAGAAAACAAAAATGCAGAAAAAAAAATCCAACCAATGAAGCGGTAGAGACGAGTGAAAGGGGTTCAGAATAGCATAAAGGCATGGAGGTGCATGGTGGGAAGAAAAAACCAGCTATACAGAGGAGTACACACACGTCCATACCGAGAAGCTCGCATGGTGCAAGGGGCAAAGTAAGAAGCGGTGATTCTCGGATATCCCCACAAGACCAGCTGCTAGTGAATCGGCAAATTTAGCTGAGGTTGTGGACAAGGTTGCAACAGATACCGAAGACACATCAAAAAGTGGGGACCCGCATTATAGTGATTACGAACTAAGTGATGACTAAGATTTGCATGACTTGCTTAGGGTAAGAGAGGATGAATGGGTAAACATTTTAGCTCATTCCGCACAGGGTATGCCTAATGGTGGACCATTGGGCACAAATGACAATGATGATGAAGATGAGCCGGAAGATGACTGGTTAGACAATGATGACCAACCAAGGAGTCAGTCGAATACGGATGATGATAGTGATGGAAAAGAAAAAACTCCTTATTTCCAATGATTTAGGCCGGATACTAATATGGAGGACCCTTAATTCGATGTGGGGATGTTTTTCAACTCAAGAGATGAGTTCAAGATGGCATGTAAACACTATGGAGTTTAGCATGGAAGGATGGTACGATTGCAGAAAAGTGACAAGATACACATGAATGCCTTCTGTAAGGCATGTGACTGGTTCGTCTCCATTGCCATGCGTAAAGGCAAAGGAGATTATTAAATTCAAAGTCTGAATGGCATTCACAGTTGTGGCAGAACAATGAACAACGGGTGTGCAACCTCGAGGTTCCTATCGGCCAAGTACATGGAGGACATTAGACTTTCAAATTTGAGTGTGGGAGACCTCATGCAAAAAGTTCATCATGACCTAAACGTCAACATATCGAGAAAACTCGCTTACTTAGCGAAGAAAAAAGCAAAAGAACTGATCGAGGGGGACTATGAAAGCCAATACAACAAATTACATGCCTATTGCGCAGAGTTGCTCCGGACTAATCCTGAGTCAAATATCTTCATTAAAACAACAGAGATGGATGAGAGAGATGAGCAATTCCAAAGAGTTTATGTGTGCTTCGATGTATGCAAACAAGGTTTTGTGGTTGGATGTAGGTCGGTTGTGGGGTTAGACAGATGTTTTCTGAAGGACCCCCACGAGGGTATGCTGTTAGCAGCCGTTGGATTGAATCCCAACGACTAGATATACCCTATTGCATTTGTAGTAGTTGAGGTTGAAAGCAAAATTACATGGAAGTGGTTTGTTCAGGAGTTGATAGACGACCTAAAAATCTCAAAGCCTAAGCAGTGGACTTTCATAACGGACAAGCAAAAGGTAATTTCTCAACTACAATTCTCTCAATTCAATTGTGACGCACCAATTATTTAAAACATGTAATATGCCGACACGAGTTTTGTTTGCTTCAATAGAGTTTGACCAATGCTATATGGGAGCTAATCTCTGGGTGGAGTATCAAATGTGCGCATGGCACATGCTTAAAATTTTTTGTTCAGTCCATAGGGAATGGCATTGGTCGATAGAGTTTGGGCACCTGTAAAGTCCACCTACATTAACAAGTTTGATCGTGAGATGGAAGCCATAAAATAAATGGATGAGGATGCCTACAAGTGGCTTGATCAGCACACCGTTTCGAGACATTGGAGCAGAGCTCACTTTCGCACCACCTCTAAATGCGATATTATTGTCAATAATATATGTGAGAGCTTTAACACCGCCATTTTGGGAGTTAGGGAGAAGCCCATTTTGGGACTGCTAAAAGGTATTCGATACTACCTAATGATTCGAATGGAGCAGAAACGGTGTTTCATCAATCAATTCAAAGGAAATGTGTGCCCAAAGATCCAGGCCACGTTGGAAAGAATGAAACATCAGTCAAGTGCCTATATAGCTACGAGTGCCGCTAAGCTCAAGTTCGAAATAAGATGCATGTATGATGAGCATTACACAGTCGATTTAGTTACAAAAACATGCAGCTGTCGAAAGTGGGACTTGAAAGGCATCCTCTGTGCACATGCAGTGGCGGTGATTAGCACAACGAACGATCCCCTGGAAATATTCATCCATGAATGGTATATGAAGGCCGCTTACAAACAAGCATACGACCATGTCATACATCTAGTCAATGGTGATCATTTATGGGAAGACGTGGGAAGAAAGCCTGTGCTACCTCCTGAAAAGGTTTCACTTCCTGGCCAGCCAAAGAAATTGAGACACAAATCAGCTTATGAGAATCCAAGTGGACAAAGGAAAGTTGGAAACTCACAGAAATTATCAAGGGCCCACCAAATGACTTATAGGTGTAGGATATGCAAGGCATCTGGTCACAATGCACAAAAGTGCCCTAAACGGGCCACGACAAGTTCAGAAACACAAATGCTCCACTTTGAGGTTCCAGTGGAGAGGCATGCACCACATTCACCTCATGATCCGGGTGTGCCCCAAACAAAACCTGCTACACAAGAGTCGGTTGTGCAGGCACGATGCAATGAATATGCAGGCAAAGAGGATTGCAGGAGAACAGCCTGCTAATCCATCTGCCCTTAGTAGTGAATTTAACCCTAGCCGGGTAATGTGTGATCACTCATACCTTAATGCGAACAATACACATGTTTACACCTTTTTTTGCGAACTCACACGTTTTGAAATAATGTAACTAGGTGAAGGTGACACGATGCAGTTTATGTAGACAACATGGATACAATAGGGCAAAGTGTGGGAGCACAGTCGTAGTGTTGTATAGAGAGCAAAAACGCAATCCACTGGCATGGATGGATGTAAGTATTTGACCTTAAAACTATCCCTTTGGTTATGAATGTAATTTGTTTATTTAATGGCATACATGCTTCAATATTGTAGAAGGCATTTTCCAGAACATTGCGCTTGACAAGTACATTATATGGGTCCTCCGACGAATCATTGGCTCCACAGATGTTGGGAATTAGGAGTATAAGGCGATTAGGTTGTATGTTAGCATATGCGTGGTATGCCTAGATACTATTTTCATTTCGTCTAGGGTTGTTTGTTTATGTTGTATGTTAGTTGTTATATTTTCATTCTGCATGCTCAATTAGACTCGTGCATATGATATTATGTTGATGGTTTAGATAAAATATGTATGTTATTGTTTGAGATTACAATTTTCTGGCCGTCAAGGTGTGCAGCGTAGCAGCTTACTAATGCCCACCGGTGAATGTTGTGCCTAAACTATGCTATGTTTTACCTACATTACATTTCTTCACTTTGTGTGAACTTGTAGGAATTTGAAGTGCCTAGCAAGTGAGGAGTATTCAATTCAGTATGCAAAAGATGTAGCATCACAATTGCATAGTGGACTATTAGGGTGTTGTTTTGGGATCATGTGATTACCATTTATGGTGTTGTTTGTGGACTTTCATGAAGTCTTTATGTCCATTACGCACTTACTTACTGAATGAATCAAACTTTGACGAAATACTTGGGAATTGAGACGTTCATTTCAATGTAAATATTGTCAAAATGTACTGCAAATAATAACCTAACGTATATGCTTGAATTCTCCATTAAAGAACATTCAAGTGCTTCAATATTCACTCAAGTATTGTATGGCACGGCCACGAATTTCTTGCATGAAGGGTACTATTGCATGAATATGTAATTCCCGAGTATCCTTAAACAATGCATTCAAATATTCTACAACATTGATCTTCATTATTGTATACCGTTTTCCACCTGAATGTGCCATCGACTACCATTCAAACCAGACTTCCTGTAAGTACTCACTTACCCTAAAATTTTACAGTGAAAGCAGTAAGAATAGCTGATTGAATTCAGCAACGGTATAAGCCTTTATAGCCTTAAAGTATAATAGGATCACGTTTTCTTTTTTGAACTTCGCTCTTAGGTTGTTTCTCAAATGATAAATTCATGATCCATAAAAGAAATTTGGGAAAATATTTGCAATGCCTTTCGCAATGCTCTTATGCCAGTCAGAAACAAACACTAAGCTGTCCATATCATCGCCGATTGCATCCTTTAGCTTTTGTAAAAACTATTCCCAGGATGTGTCATTTTCAGAATCAACAATCCCCCATGATAAAGGTGTATATAAGCAAGAGTGTCAGGGACACAAACTCATCGTCAAGATAAGTTGAGTTTATACAGTTGTAAGCCTTGAACACTTCATCATATGTGGTCTCATCTCTTTGGCCCACATGCTGTAAGTACTTTGATATTGAAAAAGGACTATCTAGCAATTTGTATTTGGCATATGCAACCTCAAAGTCTCTCATCTTCAACCTGGCGATGATGGCAAATTCCCTCTTGTTAAAGCTAACCTTATTACTCGCGAAGTTCAAGGTAATGCTATTATCGACTTTGGAATCCTCGTCCGACTTAAGTTGCCTCAACAACATAGAATGGATGATTTGTTTGCACCGAAATGGATGCTCATGGTCAAGAGCAGTTTCTGCAAGATGACTTTCCCTTCGGAGCATTTGTTTTTACGTATCCGTCAATTTCGACTGGATCCTCTTCATATTGGATTCGTAGTAGCAGTACTGCGAAACTTGGATAGAGAAAATCTCCCCCTCAACGACCAATTGATCCTCGAGATGTTCCTACACGAAATAAAGGTAATCAGTAACAAATCGGCCTAGTTCTCGACATTGTCGACATATTGTTTAGTTGTCGACATTTTTCTATACAAAGTATTCGACATTTATTTCGACAAATTTCTCGACATATTTTTCGACATACTTCTGGACATATTACTTGGCCTAGGTCTCGACATTATCGACATATCATTTCATTTTCTACATAGTTATCAACATATAGTTAGACAAATATATCGACAAATTTATCGACATATTTGTCGACATATTTTTTGACATGTTTAGAAGATACTCCACATGGTTTTCGACATATTGACCCATTGTCGATTGTGTTTTCTACAGTTTGGGCCAAACCCAGTTCAAATGTTGGAAAAAAAAGACTATGTACATGCACGGTTTTATAGTATTCGAACCAATCGCAAAGCCGATTGCGTCAAAACCCAAACTTGTCTAATTTGTCTAATATCTTCTAACATCCATGCGGGGTTAATCAGCAAAAATACAACATTTATGCTATAAAAGTAACAAATACTAAGTTAAATTCCAACCAACCTTCTTAGTCTTGTCCGTCGCTTGTGAGATTTCTGCTCTTTCATCTTTTTCTTGCCAGATAATGAGGCTCCACATTGTGTTTTCACCATTGATATTGTTTATATTTGAAGTCCAGAAAGGTTGTTTGAAGTGGGTGTTGAATTGACGAAGAATTCAGGAAGATATTATGTAAAACAGGTATTGAATCAACAATGAGTTGAAGTAGCAAAACCATCCCATTATTTGTATGAAATCGTTCAGACGTGTTTTTCAAATACAGGGCCATTGTTGTCTTTTCGCTAGAGGTCTGACCCAAAAAGTGCTATATTTGCAAGGAAAATGGTCTTGGTGCTATAATTGCAAATGTCTTTGTCTTTTTTTTTTTCTTAAACGATCGATATGATATATACATGGTCAAAATGGAAACATTTACAGAATCGCCCAATTGCGATGAAAGCCTTAGATCTCACAATAAGACTAAGTTGAATAGTTTGGGATTTCCCATCGACTAACAAAACTCTACCACTAACCTCTAAATTAACTAACAACTTTAACTAAGAGGCTACAAAAGATCTATCAAAGAAGAACAAAAATAATATCTTCACTTGACCACTACGCACCAATGATACTCTAATGGCCTTAACATCCATCAGCCATTCATGATGGATATTAATACCATACAAGATACGACCTCTTAACAATAGCTAACTACTTTAACCAAGAGGCTCACTAAAATCTATCAAGGAAGAACAAAATTATTTCTTCACATGACCACTAAGCACCAATGATACTCAAATGGCTTTAATATCCAACAACGATTCAGAATGGATATTAATACCATTAGAGATACGACCTCAAAAAAAACAACAATAGCAACAGGAAAAAAGCATTTTGAAAACAATGACTAGAACCTGGACAACTTTTCAAAGTGGCCCACATTCATGTGAGAAAACTCACATAAATTCCAACCATTCACCCAGAGCCCGATCCACAACATCTTTTTCTTCCAACCATTCATCTTGAAAAATCCATAGGTTTCTTGCCTTCCACAGCATCCACAGAATGTAAACTGACAATTTAGCTCTATCCTTCCACAAAGAATCCTTTTTCCCATTACAGATATGCGACCACCATTGCTTAAAGCTTAACACTTCACCATCCAGGAAGGGCCAATTGATCGAGGAGATTTTCCACACCAATTTTGCCCTTGGGCAATGAAGAAAAACATGATAAAGATCTTCAACTGAATCACCACACAAGCTGCAAATGGGTCTTCATGGATACCTCTCCGCAGTGATTGGTCTTTCATGGGAATAATACCGTGCCAACACCTCCAGATAAAGTGTTTGAGCTTTCCTTTAATGTGGAGCTTCCAACTGTTCTTCCATACGGCTTTCATTGCTTCACTGGTCGAGCTTGCCTTTGCTTTTTAGAATTTCTCTTTATGGCTTTTTAGGGCAAATTGGTAAGAAGGCTTGACCGTGTAGATGCCTTGAGTAGAGTGGAGCTACACCATTTTATCATTAGAATCCCTTGTAGTGGGACTTGGGCGAGGAATGCTCAAAATTGCATTTGCATCTGAATTGTTGAAGATTTGTCGCACCAATTCCGCGTTCCAACTATCACCCGAGTCCGAAAGAAGCTCCTTGACCCAAGTTACCAACTCACTCCGAATAGGAACAGTTGAGGGGCGGAAAAATGGTGTACTAGGAATCCAAGGGCTTTCCCATATCCGGATAGATTTACCATCATTAACCTGGAACATGGTCCCACTTTGCAGAATATATCTTGCTCCCATCCATCCCTTCCACAACCATGAAGCCGATGCTTTGACCGAGGCGTTCAAAATGCCACCATTAGGAAAATACTTGGCTTTGAGAACCCTGCTCATAAGAAGATTTGGCTACGTTATAAGCTTCTACGGCTGTTTAGCAATGAGCGTCATTGAACAGCTGGATATTTTTGAAACCCAAACCCCCCTCACTCTTCAGCCATGTTAGATCTTGCCAAGCCTTCCAATGGATCTTGGATTTGCCGACACCTTTATCTCCCTACCAGAAGTTAGAGATGCTCTTTATGATCTGTTTGCAGACTCCCTTCGGAAGTTTGAAGCACCCCATAACATATGTCGGAAGAGCATCTAGCACAGCTTTAATCAGGACTTCTTTGCCAGCTAGGCTAAGAAACCTATTTTTCCACCCCTGAATTCGCTGTTACACTTTTTCGTGCACAAACTTAAACATCTCTCTCTTTGATCTACCAATAATCATGGGAAGACCCAGGTATCTAGCATTCCGCTTCTCTGAGATACCTTCAAATATCTGGCAGATATCGACTTTAGCCATCTTTGGGATATTCTTGCTGAAGAAAATAGAGGACTTGTCCCAATTTACCATTTGACTAGAGTAGCGGCTAAAGTTGGACAGGAGGGATTTGATATTCACAACTTGCTCCAACCCTGCTTCACAAAAAAGAATAGAATCGTCTGCAAACAAAAAGTGAGTAATTTGAGGACCTCTAAAGCTAGCTCTCAAACCCTTATATTCCCCTTTTAGGCTAGCTTGCCTAATCATATTGGAAAATGCCTCAGAGACAACTAGGAAAAGATATGGGGATAATGGATCCCCTTGTCTAATTCCTCTGGATTGTTGAATGTACCCACATTTTTCCCCATTAATGTTAACAGATAGAGTAGAGGAGCTAATGCACAGCCAAATCCAACCTATAAAAGTAGCCTCAAACCCCATTTTCCTAAGTACCTCGCATAAGAATTTCCATTCAACTCTATCATAAGCTTTGGCCAAATCAAGTTTAACAGCCATCCACCCTTTTTTCCCCTTGTGTCTAGAATTGAGAGTATGAATGCATTCATGAGCCACAACCACATTATCTAAAATTTGTCTCCCTGGTATGTAAACAGCTTGAAATGGGCTAATGCATTTGGGGAGACACAATTTGAGCCTACCAGCTAAAATTTTAAAGATTACTTTGTACACAACATTACAAAGACTAATGGGGCGAAATTGGGCAACAGATTGAGGATTATTGATTTTCGGAATCAAAGTGATAACTAGACACTGGTCTCATAATTCCCCCTTGCTTCTCTAAAGGATTGAGGATGTCATTGAAGTCACCTCCAATGAACCACAGATCACCCCATCCCATCTTTTGATCCTCTAAATACTTCCATTGCTCTTGCCTTAACTTGCTGTCAGTACTAGCATACACAAAAATGCCTCAAAAAATTCTATTCTCCTCCAAGAGTTCACATTCGACTTGGATACAAAAGCGGTTGGAGAGCATCTTTTTGATCTTTATTTTCTCACTCCACAAAACTAACAAACCACCACTATTCCCAACCGGATCAACAGAGCTACATCTATCATGATAATTTAATTTACGACTAACAAAACTAACAAACTTTCTATTTTTTTTTTTTTGTTTCTGATAAGAATAATAAATTTGGAAAGTGAAAGTGGATTACCTCCCTCAATTGAAAAATTGTCGAGGATCCTCCCAAACCTCTACAGTTCCACACCCCAACTTTCATTTATTGAGTTGGGACCACTCAAGGCTAGTCGCCGCCACCGCGGAAGAGGATTCAACGCTGTCCACAAAGAGTTTGTCCTTTTTTGGTGCATGTGTTAATAGAAAGCTCGCCATTAGAATTTTTATCAAGATGCTGCCTAGAGCGTTTACCCCCTACCACGAACGAGGGGGTAGCTTCAGCCATTCTATCGACATTGCTAACAAGCCTAGACCATTTCCTGGATTGTCTCGTAACCATCCCATGCCTAGTTGAAGTGTCTGCCAAATTGTCATTGAGGCAAACAGGTTGTGTAACTGGGACGCACTCATTGCAGCCAACCGGAACAGAAATTAATTCCCCAAATCTCATATCCTTCCTCTCATCAGGTTTAACACTTCGGCATACATAGCATGTTCCCATAGGTAGCTTGCCTTGGCTATTAGAGGCTGTTTCAGAGCTCTTGCTCAACATTGCATCAGTATCCACACATATATCAACTAAAGCATGAGCCGGAAGCAAAGAAATAGGGCTGATACTTGGACTGACATTTTCAGCTGGAGCCGGGTCTTCCTGGACATACAAGTCAGAAGCATACTTAGGAGGATGGCTGCCAACTACTGGAGGCAGAATAGCATCCACAGAAATTGAGTGAGTAACGGGTTTTGATTGTAACTGGTTTGGAGCCACAGTATTACAAACATCCATCGCCACTAAGGGAGGAACAGAAAGGGACACACCTGAAGTATCCAGCACATCACACCTGGGATAAGGGACTGGGTTATCAGGGGATCGGGCCTTATGAAGTTGAGGATCCTTATTCTTTCCCGTAGGTGCAGAAGGAGTACCAGAAATGGGGGCGGCAGAATTGGTTTGGGGAAGAACTTTAGAAACATAATGGGAGCGGATGACACCAGAGAGATCAACAGCAATGGATTTTCGAGCATTAGATTTCCCACTAAAAGCTTTGAGCCACTCACCAAATTGTCCCGCACTCAGCTTGTGATTTTCAGCTTCTAAGCATTTTTTTTGGCACATTCTTTCAACATGCCCAACACAACCACAGTAGTAACAGAAGGCAGCGAGATTTTCATATGTAAAAGCAATCCAACATTCCTTCTCTAGAAACTTCAATCTTTTGCCTCGGATTAGGGGCTTTCTCAGATCAATCGACACCAGAACCTTCATACATCTTCCATCTCTACTTCCAGTTTCAGGGATATGGACGTCTAAAACTTTCGGGAAAAGAGGCTGCAAACGAAAGCCAACATCTTTGGCCATCCATTGCGGTGGAATGTTCCAAACTTGGACCCATATCTCCACTTGATGGAAACTGTCTGCCTTTAGCTAAATGTTTTCAGACCATTCTTTGAGGATGACGAATTGTTGGTCAAAAAGCCACCCCTTGCCAAGCAGCACTTTCATTTTGTCAGCAGTATTACTGAACACAAACTGGTATAGGTGATTACCAAGCTCCCTGATTTTGAATGGATTGGAGATTGGCCAAATCCCTGCTAGGCCTTGTCTCAGCCCCGCGAAGTTTACTCTTTTTTGGCCAAAAATTCTGCCTATTAAACAGCGAGAGCATTCATCAATACTTCTGCTCACTTCATCTCCTTGGAGTAGGACAACTCCTTGTTCTTCGGCGGAGAGCTCCAGGCTTTGCATCAGACTGGCAACATCAGACGATGGGTCTAAAGGATTTCCCATGTCCATTTCCGCTGCTCAATCTACCCAAGACTTACTGCATACCTGGAAAGAAACGAAACAAAAGCTGTAAGAGAGCAGAAATTAACAAAAACCGAACCAGAGGAGCAGATCGAAAAATGATTTTTAAGAACAGAGGATATTTTCAAGAAGACAGAACGATGGATATTGTTAACTGATTAGAGAGAAAAGGTGCAGATAAAACCCTCTTGGAATTCTATGCTAGAAGTCCAAATCTTAGAAGAAACGCAGGGAGAAACATCGGACTCGACGGAAAGTTTGAAGAAGGGAGAATGAAACAGAGAGAGCAAATCCAAGGAGAAGAAAGAATTAGCGGTAAAAGGGGTTAAGAGTTGTAAGTATCCAGGTTAAGTAGAATTAGCGGGAAGGAGAAGAAAGGCATGCTTCATAACCCGTAATGTTTAAGTGGATTAATGACTTAAAGTACAAGGAACAGTGACACAGAAAGCTCCACACTGGACACGCCCACCTCTACCCGGGAGAGGAATTTACACTCACACAAGGTGAGCAAAAACCAAGCCTAATCCGATTCGCAAATGTCTTTGTCAAAAGTGTTATTTTTGCATCTCATATAATTAAGGTTTTCTTTTTTGCCTTTTTTGGGTATCTCTCCATTTGCACGTTGACAATAAATGGAGGAAAATTGGGAAAATATTTAAAATTGTCTTTCATATTTTATTAAATAAATTTTTTATTTTTTATTTTTAAAATAAAAATAAATAGTCTTTTAAATTTTAAAGACTAAAATTTGAAAAAAAAATTTAAAACTAAACGTTCTTTTTTATAAAATTTAAAAGATTAAAAATTTTCATTTATTTTATTAATAATACTAAAAATTTTAATTTATGAAATTTAAAATATTATTTATTTTTATTTTAAAATTAAAAAATAAAAATTTATTTATTAAAATATAAATAACAATTTTGGGTGTTTACTCCTCAAAATTCAATATGCCCGATTCTCCGCGTCCCGAAGTTTCAAGTCAAAAAAGAGTACGCGGCCCTACAAACGGTTTCTGTTTTCACTTTGCCAATTTCAATTTGGTTGGCAGAATTGTCACTCTCTTCCAACTAGTCTAGAAAAGTGAGTAGGCCGGGGCATGGGTGGAAAATGAGTGGGATTCTAATGTAATGGAAACTCTCTTCCAACTAGTCTAGGAAAGTGGGTAGGCTGGCGGCCACGGAGGAAAATGAGTGGGATTCTAATGTAATGGAAAAGAAAAGAAAAGACATATTGCCTTACGTCTTCTTCATTTCATATGTGGTCAAAATTGATAGAAAGAAAAGACATTGCCTTGTTGCTTCTAACTTTTGTAATTCATTTTTATGGGTTTGATAGATTTATAGAATTTTTGGTTTCAACAGATGAGATTAAATGGGACAAGCGGTTGTATCTCACTTAGTTTGGGTACTCCAATACCATATATGATCCTTCCATGTCGAAAATTGGTCTTGATTTTGCTTCTTTGAGAAAAATGTAAACTTGGCCCCAAAGAGTTGAAGCAAGAAGCAATTTCATTCCGTAAGATCCGCAAAAATTAATTTGTGAAATAATTATTGTAAAACGGCCCAAATTCCCTAATCACATGGTGAAGTAACAAATTACAAGTTTTCACATTCACAAGGGTCAGACGTGGGGCATCTTGACAATCATCTTGTGAGCTATTATAACATATATATACTAACATGAAGTGAATGATGTATAAATCCAAAATATTTGTACACATATTTATTTATTAATTTTCAAACGTTAATTTTTAATTTCTAACAGAAATACGTTAATAAAAGAATAGAAAGCAATTTGATTGTGTAAATTATACCGGAATTTCTAAATTAATGTGCTGTAATTTATTTGATCACATGTTATATCTATGTTGTTTTGGATGAATTATAAATTTCAAAATAATTAAATTATTTATTATTCAGTTTTGATCTCAAATTTTATTTCATCTAGTATGAGATGACATTAGATACACAAGAGAATGAAATTCCCTTTTGTTCTTCCTTTCAGTTGAAGGAGAAAATGACTTTTCAATAAAAAGTATTCGTTTGAATATAATGAACTGAAATGTATTCGTCTGTCATGCAGGTATCACGTTCGTCCTTATATTTGAACTAAGCAAAAGAAAGAGAAAAAAACACAACTAAAAAAACCAATAAAGAAGAAATGTTGCCATCGTTGCTCAAATTACTTGAAAGTGATGCGGTGCTTAGTTTCATCATGAAATGGCATCACAATATGTACTCCAGCAGGCTGCATTTGGACACAAATTTGCTGGTGGCATAAATGCAAGCAGGATATAGGCCGAAAAATCGATGGTAAATGATTGTTCTATACAATTGCCATTATAAAAAAGTTCAAAATTTTGCATTTTTTCCCCGAAACCAATGCCTAAAGGGAAATGTCTCGAGTAGAAAGGAAAAAGGCCCAAAAAATTCGGCCGCAGAGGCCGTTGCTTTTTGCATTTTTACTGTTTTTGCGGGCGAATTACAGTGCAAAAACGGTGCGAAAATTTTACTGTGCGATGAACAGTAAATACTGTTCATCGCACAATAAAATTTTAAAAATTTGTAATGTTCATGAACAGTTTTTTTACTGTTCATGGATGTTTTTCCTTTTTTTTTTTTTTTGGTAGTGCTGCGGTCTCTGCAACTTGGATACTTGGATTCACGCCACGACTTGCGGTGAGAGTTAGAGATTTAGTTCTAGTTTCTTTCATCACAGGCCATTAGCTGTGGGCCCATTGAGATGCGTCGCATCAATTTTGTATAGAATTAGCGCCCCGATATAACCGGACTTTTGTATTTTTGTACTTGTGGGTAGTTCCTAGGTTGTCCAAGTCCTCAACCCTTCCCGTCTTGTGCGGGTTTAAATTCGGTTGAACTTAGGTCGTCTAGGTTGTCACCCCTTCCCGTCTAGAGCGGGTTTAGCTTCCCGTCTCGTGCGGGTTTACATTGTTTTTCTTTTTCTTGCCCCTCGTGGGCTTTTTGCCCCTTTGAGAGCCTTTGTTTTCGTGGGTTATGGCGCTGTCTTCAGTTGCGACGCCACGAAACTCTAAACCCTTGTGGCTTTGTACATTGGCCTTTGTGCCACTTTATTAATCTACTATCGTTTCAGAAAAAAAAAGAAAAAAGAAAAAGAAAGGTAAAAGGCCATACTTAAAAAATAGTTGCAGATAAAATTAGAGGTGATGTCGGTTTCAATTCGAATTGAAACTAAATCGGCGGTCTTGATTTGTGAATCAGAAACATGAATAATAGTTCACTGAACCGTGACCTCAATAGAAATTAGCGGTATTAAGCTTGGTTTGTAATAGATATACTTGTTCAAATTTTATTAAAAATATGTCCGTGCTAGATGCATAGTTAATTGTTACAATCAATAATCATACTTTATTTATTTATATTTTTTAGATGATTCTACTTTATTTCATACTTTGTTCTTTTAACAATATAAGTATGTACCATGTATGATGAGTATTGGATTTCGGTGCAAAGTATAAAGTTTAGAAAGTTAAAACTATAAATGGTTGTGTGAGTGACAATGGCGGTATTAAAAGGTGTAAGATTTAATAACCTAAAATCCATTTGAAAACACGTTCCTACAATCTGGAATTCCAAGTATAAATACATCATAATTGTATCATATAAAGAGAAAAGACTCTAATTCTTGTGTTTTGAACTTTCAACTACCTTCAAAACTCTAATACTAACATAAGCATCGAAACATCTACCCTGATAACAATTTCGAGATTTGTTTTGCAAGCATAATGTTAATTGTGGGATCTGGCTGAAATTCATCTCAAAACCAGTGGTGGATATTTGTTTTATCAACATACATATGATTTTTTTAAAGGAAATATAATTCAAATTTTTATCATGGTATCGGATTAGGCTTTTAAAAAACTACTTTTTCTTTCTTAAGTCGACAATGTTTGCTGTGAAAACAATTTGGCAACACAAAATTGTCAACTGATTCTATTCCTTTGATTTCTTTAACCACAGCTCAAGAAACAAAATTTTGATTGTGGCTCAAATTATTTTTTCAAAATCCTTATGCAACATAGTTCTTGACAACTATAGATTATGATAATAATTTATTTGAGAAGACATTATGATATGGCAGTTAAGAACAAGTCAACCATCATATGAATAGCCAATAGGAGAGGTCTCATGGGACCTGTGTAGAGTTGCATGGCGTGGCCAATAAGTCCTAACGTGGAAGTCAGCAATTTGAGGCGAACCCGATAGGGCTGATCAACTGTGTCTCAGAGTTGTTACGTGTGGAAAGAGGATCCTTGAGTATAAATATTCCCTTGACAGTTGTGGAGAGGACTTTTCTTTTGGCTTTTTCATCAGAACACTTACATTAAATTGACTTAAGTGTAGGAGTGGTTTCTCGGGACCAAGAACATGAACTCTATCTGACTTTTGTTTTGTTGTAGGCAATCTAACCACCAGTTTGACACTTACAGTTTGGTGCCGAATTCATTAGTGGTGCTATCTGTGGGAAACCCATTTTTTTTTTCTTTCTTGATACTACTCTCTAAAAACTCATGGATGATCTAGACCCCTTTTCTCAGCCTTTTACTCCTTTTTCTCCTAACCCTATTCAGGGAAATACCAAAGTTCTGCGAACCTAGCATTCATCTCTTCATCAGCGTTAGGATTGCATTTTGGGGTTTCCTCTAAAGGAATGTAGTTGAAGTACGTTTCCCTAAGCTGCTCTATGGTTTGCGCCTTGGCAGTAGCCTATAATGTAGGGACTAAGGTCCTAAACCACAACCCAAACTCATGACTTCTAAATAGATTGTTAAAAAGTAGTCTACAACCTGGAGTCATGAGAAAATTCCTCGTCCCTTCAGACCAATTCCTTCTGGTGGTTGTGTTCCGTAGTTCAGAGATCCATTTTTGTGATTCACTTTTGGCTTTTTGTAGGTAATTCTCTTTCTGAGCAAGAATGACCTTTAATTTCTTTATTTTCTTTTCGATTGTCCTTTGGTGATTCTTGGCCTGCTCTAACTCCGAAGTTAGCTCAGCAAGTTTTTAATCGCATACCTAGATCTCCTCGCCGTTATTCTCTTCTCGATCCTCGAAAAGAGCCATTGTATCCCTTAGCTTTTCCGTGGTTTGTTTTAACCGGTTCAGGTTAGTATTTTTTGACTCTAGTAATCTCTGAGAGCACCCCATCACTAGAACGGCTTGAAAGAAAATAAGAAAAAATAAGCTAAAATCTAAATGAAGGGAAAAGTACAACAGTAACTATATATAAAAGTGATAAAGTTTAGTCTCATTTACCTCTGTTGCCAAATTATTTATCTTGTCCTTGAGCTCGGACCCTGAGATTTGAGCTGTGGCTTGAATTTTAGTATGAGACAATGTGTTCGACACCCATTCAGCCCTAGTGGTCACACTTGACAATTTTGCGTGAGTATAAATGTTTTCCCACTTCAGAGTGAATAGGTTCGAAGTCGAGATTCGAACAGTGGAGTCTCCTGACTCATGTTCATAATGTATTGGAGACACTCTTTCTTGTTCCGCCTTTGAACTCCGAATTGGATTCTTAACCTTTTTTTGGGTTGATTTGAAGAGTTTAGCCCAATAGGAATTACCCATTTTTTTCGAAGGGGCAATAGGTGTAGTAGTTGTTTTGCCTTGACTTTTGGGCATAGTTTTTTCTTCTGAATCCTTGCCTAAAGAAGATGCTTTGGCTAAACTAGTAGGCTCAGCTGTTGTTTTCTTTCCTTGACCTAAAGCCACATTGGTGAAGGTTCATTGTTGTACACACCAACAAATGAACACAAAACAGTTAGGATAGAACAAGTCAAATGGTAGTAATAACTATAAAATCCTAATAGGAGGTTCAAGTAACAATAAGCATTAGAATAGAACCCTACGATGTCCTTCCTCATCTTCTATTACCAATTCATCACCTTCCCCTTTTCGAGTTGGACTCATTCCAGCAATAGCTAATATCGTTTCAAAAATGTCATTCGCTCTGAAAGACAACTCATTCAGTGCTTTGGCATCGCTTGTTTTGTATTCTCCCGATGAAGGGAATGGATTTTTAACATTTTTTGTATTTTACTTTTGATATGGTCCAATCTAGGTTTTTAAATTGGATCGGCAGATTGAATTTGTGCATCAAAATGAACATCTTTAGAAAAAAAATGGTTAGTTTTTCTGTTTTTTGTTTTCTTTTAAGTTGAAAAATCAAAAAGAAATGTCACTGGTTTGACCAAGGCTTAACCCATATACACATGCTTTTGGGCTGCTGGTTTTGTGAAGACAAAACGATCCAATGTATCTAGAAAGACTCGCAAATTTGAACCGCATATTTTTTTGTTTGGGCAATTGACTGAAAAAAAATCCCAATGAGCTTCTTTTCTTTCTTTTTGTTTATATGCACTTGCATTTTCATTTTATATATATAGATGGCATTAATTAAAAGACCAAATTAGCCCACTTCAAACTCAAATAAAATTATGTGCCCTGTTTTATATCGTATCTTACCCAGCAATAAAGGGTAGTACTATGATTTGCAAATTAATTAAATTATTCAAAATACTTTTCCTCTTTGAATTTTTTGAATCCTTTTTAAAAAATTAAAATTTTTGACATTTTTGACATTTTTGACACACCTTAAGATAAGAGGCATTTTTCCAATAGTATTAACCTAGTATATTTATCATTCTGTGCCCAACGGCTTTATTGATTGCCTTGAACAAGAATTTAGCATTAATTAACGCCACCCAATTAGGTTTCACCATCTTTGGATGAAATTTCTTTCCACTTTGTTGACTGGACGCCCTCCACTTTGTTGACTAACACGGTTGTCCTTGTTCAAACGACAAGGCGACGCACTTTTGACTTTCCCCATTACTATGACAAGGTCAATTTCGGGCATCCAATTTGTGTCGTGGTTTCCATCGTCGGGTTACCACCGCCTTAGACACGACCTACTCCTTCTCTGCCAAAGAAAAAGTCTAACTTTGATAAATGTAATCTTTTTTATTAATTATTAGATATTATTTATTTAATATATTATTAAATATAAAATTTTATATTTATATTTTTACTTTTAAATTTTAAAAATATATAATTATTATTAGTAAAGATATTTTAGAAATTTAATTTGAAAATAATTTTTTTTTAAATAAGAAAAAAAATTTTAAGTGGACTTTTTTTTATGAAATAGTGGGAATATAATTTAGATGCTAACGAAAGTGAAATGCATGCTCTTGCCATACACTTTCTATGTTCCCATAAGGGAACGTACCAAAATGCTTTGCGTGTTCGATATTTTCCATAGTTGATTTAATTGTTTCTTGCAAGAATAATCAATTACCTCTTTTGCACACCTATAAATACCGATACATTCGCCTCTTCCTTGTCAAAGAATTCACTCAACTTTCTCCATTGTTCCTAAGTTCTTTGTATTAGCCAAAGATTATCTTATCTTTTTGGCTCCACAATCCCACCATGGTTCTCTCAAGGACTGCTTCTGAATCCGATGTTTCTATACATTCGACGTTTGCTTCTCGTTATGTTCGTACTTCGCTTCCAAGGTAAATTTTCGAATATTTTTGGGTGTCAAACTTTATGTTTTTTCAAAGTACAACTTTATGTCATTGACAGAATTATGGGAGTATGGGTTTGGAAAGGGGGGTGGCTAATCACCCTTGGATCCAGGATTTTACAATTTTCATCTTTTTTTTTTGAAAAAATTCACGTTTTCAAAAATATTCTGTGAAATAAAATATTGGCTCATAGTTTCGTAAATATTCGTATGATCCCAAGATTTTTACAAATTCCTCTCAAAAAAATTTTGCAACTAAAATTTGGAAATGTGAAGCTATCAACCATTTTTTTGGAAATTCAAAATTCGATCTCTAAAATTTGTAAAATTTTCATATTTTGACCAAAATTTTTATAAATGTAAAACTTTCGCCGTGAAAAGCAATAGCTTGAGAATCTACAGAAGTTTGTAATGGAGTTGTCAACATAAAGGGCTTCTTGTTCTTTCTGATATTTTCGTTTTCTTTGTAAAGTAAAACTTTGGCATTTCAAAGTCAATAATTATATGCTGAAGTCCGTACGTAATTGTAGGTTCAAGATGCCGGAGAACTCAATTCCAAAGGAGGCAGCGTACCAGATTATCAATGATGAACTGATGCTTGATGGGAATCCTAGACTGAACTTGGCTTCTTTTGTGACTACATGGATGGAGCCAGAATGTGATAAGTTGATGATGGATGCCATTAACAAGAACTATGTTGACATGGATGAATATCCTGTCACGACTGAGCTTCAGGTATCTTTTTGATGAATTTCTCATCTCTTAGACATTCAATTTCTCATCGTGGGTGCTTAATTTGCGTGCATGGTGGGCCTTAGGATCATCAAATCGGTCAATTATTTGAAATCTTTTTGAGTAGAAAAATTTGGGTCAAAAGAAAATATGAGACTATACTTTAAAGAAAAAAAAAAAAAAGCAGCTCTTTGGCTTTCTAATTATATAGATGAGATCTACGCAATAGTCCGTCCCACCACTCATGGTTGGTAGTAAAAATGAACTAAGAATAATATGAAAAAGAAAGAATTTTTTTAATAACTAAAAAATCCAGACGCCTACTTTCCTCAATCACTGTCAAATTCGATGAAGATGGTACTGGCATGAACTAAATTGAAAACCAAGTACCAAAACGCAATAATCAATTCTTTTAAATTACAATTCCCTTTCTGATCTAAGTAATAAATATATACATTGGTTAACCTTGTGTACAGAATCGGTGCGTGAACATGATTGCCCATTTGTTTAACGCTCCCTTGGGAGATTCAGACGCTGCTGTGGGAGTGGGAACTGTTGGGTCATCAGAGGCCATAATGTTAGCAGGCCTTGCCTTTAAGAGAAAGTGGCAAAATAGAAGAAGAGCAGAGGGCAAACCTTGCGACAAGCCCAACATTGTTACTGGAGCCAATGTTCAGGTATAAATTATTTTGATTCGTCAAGAAAGTTACAATGGTCGAAACAAATTTGGTGCACAAAATTTTTTACACAGATAGTATCTTAAATTTTTCTTTTTTCCTTTAACAATAGACAAATCTATTAATATCTGAATTTGAACACGACTGTGCAATTGTGATATTACGAGGAAGAGTCGTAGCAAAGGTGGAAATGAGTAATATCATTTGGCAATGAATTGTCTAATTTTATATACTATTTCTTATATAACTCTTTCATAAATTCCCATCTGTCTCCATTTAATAATTTTAATGTCACTTTTTATACTACTTTCTTAAAAATTGCCATTTGTCTCTTCAATGATCCGAAATTCATACCTTTTAAGGTTATTTTTAATTTAAGAAAAAACACACATAACTGAGAAAAAATTACGAGGTGAAATAAAATTGTATCTAAAAACAAATAGTTTCTTCCTCTTGCTATCAATTCCCCTTCCTAGAGGATCCATTGTCATTTGAGTTGAAATTAGTAAATTAAATGTACCATACATGCTCTCACATAACAAAATTACGTTGGATAAAGTTTTTTTTCCCTTTTTTTCTTTTTCTGAAGAAAGACATAGCCTACTTAATTTTGAGTAAATATGCTAATTTTGAAATCTAATTTGGACAAAAAAAAATTACTAAATGGAAACTTGAAACTTTAAAATAAAAAGAAACATATATATATATATATCTAATAAATCTACCAAGATTAACAAATTTGGCAAAAAACTGAAGAAAAGTAGACAATTTAAATAGAAGAGTGTTATACAATTCTCGTGTACCCGGAGTAAAGTGATTAAAATTGATTGTGGATATATTAATTTGTAAAATTGGTATAAATTTTATTATATTTCTTGGCTTTGTGGCACCATTAAAACATTTGAAACACTAATTAATGATTCCAAATTGCCTTTTTAAAGTTCACACATATATATTTCTTTATGAGTAGGTTTGCTGGGAGAAATTTGCTAACTACTTTGAGGTAGAGCTGAAAGAAGTGAAGCTGAGGGAAGGCTACTATGTGATGGACCCTGTCAAAGCAGTTGAACTGGTGGATGAAAACACCATATGTGTGGCTGCCATTCTTGGTTCAACACTGAATGGAGAATTTGAAGATGTGAAGCTCTTGAATGATCTTTTAATGGAGAAAAACAAGAAGACTGGGTAATTAATTAGAAAGAATCCAGAATGCATAAAACGATTAGCTTAACTTCCATTGTACCATAATATCTCCAATGTTCTTACTTCTAGTGATTTAAGAATTTTCTTCTGATGAACTTTGGCAGGTGGGATACCCCAATTCATGTTGATGCTGCCAGTGGTGGTTTCATTGCTCCCTTTATATATCCAGAGATTGAGTGGGATTTCAGGCTGCCACTTGTGAAGAGCATCAATGTGAGTGGGCACAAGTATGGCCTTGTATATGCTGGAATTGGATGGGTGATTTGGAGGAGCAAAGAAGATTTGCCTGAAGAACTTATCTTCCACATAAACTACCTTGGAGCTGATCAGCCAACTTTCACCCTTAATTTCTCCAAAGGTAAGTAAAGCCAGTACAAATAATGAAAATCTTTCCAAATTCATCTTCATCAAATTCTAACAACAATTGTATGCATTTCTCAGGGTCTAGTCAGGTCATTGCTCAATATTACCAACTAATTCGTTTGGGCTTCGAGGTGAGAACTTGATTGAATTAACATTGTGTGAAAACATCCCAATTTTTTCCAATTTTAAACATGATGAGTTATTGGAGAAATTAAAGAATATATACAGAATCTTTTATTCTATCAATGAACCTGAACAATGCTACATTTGGTGAATAGGGCTACCAAAATATCATGGAGAATTGTCGCGACAATGCCCTTGTTCTGAAAGACGGACTTGAGAAGACTGGTCGGTTCAATATTGTTTCCAAGGATGTAGGGGTTCCTTTAGTGGCTTTCTCTCTGAAAGACAACAGCATTCACAACGAATTCGAGGTGTCAGAAATGCTCCGAAGGTTTGGATGGATTGTGCCTGCATACACGATGCCAGCAGATGCACAGCATGTCACAGTGCTGCGTGTCGTAATAAGGGAAGACTTCTCTTGCACCTTAGCCGAACGGCTTGTGCTGGATATTGTAAAGGTTCTCCATGACTTAGATGCCCTCCCTTCCAGGTTGAGTTCCAAGATTTTGGCTATTAAAGATAAGAAGGCAAAGAACGGCACAGTGTTGAAGAAATCAGAGATTGAGACACAAAGGGAAATCACTCAAGTTTGGAAAAAGTTTGTGTTGAAGAGAAAAGGAAATATTTGCTAGGCGTTGGTAATTAACCTGAATGAATGAGTTGCATTGCATTGCTAGACTAAGAGTTGGATTCTTTTTGTTTCTAGTTTTTGGTTTCTTTGTGGATTGAGATTAATTGCGTAAGTCCTTTCACTTGACAAGTTTTGTTTAGAGCAAGTAGGTCAATTGACATTTGTTTTTCAGTTTTCCAGAATCCAACAACTATGTTTTGTTAAATCTTAATTTTCATGATATAAGCTTAAGGCAGGATTTTTGAATAAATAATTTATCACAAACTATTAAGTCATAATGATTGTGTTCTTGATGCGAAAGACATAATTCTTGAAAGTAGATTGAGAAACACCACTACTTGCTGTCAAAATTGGTTTGTCTCCTTTCACCCTTATGTCGTCACAGAACATTTTGATGTAGAACGTTTTTGTGTTATGTGTCTGTAACCGTAATTGGCAGAGAGAACCAATTTATATATCTCTAACTTTAATCTGGTACGTCCATCAAGTACCCAAATAAATGGTTGAGATTTGTTCTATTATTAAATAGGTAATATGAATCAATTAGGAAACTGTAATTTAGCTCAACAATTTGGGCCACATTCTAACATGTTTTGCTAATTATATTGGCATTCTTCATTTGTAGCTAAAATTACATAATCACGAAGCAACGAAGAGATCGTCGGATTGAAGTTATTCCGTCTTCATTGTTGACATAGATGCATATTGTTCTCTTCTTTTGTTGTAGCTTTTATAGTTTTCTGGCATTCCTTTAGTTTTCTTTTTCTTTTTTCCACTTTTCTTGTGGTGTTAAGTTTGTGTCTTATGATGGACTCCTATATCTAGACTTTTAAAACTTTTAGCCACCAAACAACTTGAGACTGAAAGAAAAGGCAATTTTTGTTTTTTATTTTCTTCTATTTTCCTTCTAGTAGTAAATTTCTATCTTACGAATCTATAAATACAACCCTCGTACCTAGCCTTTAAGAACTTTTTGCCGTAAACAAATAAGGCATGAAGAACAAGGCATGAATTGAAACAATTTTAGCTGCCAAAGGAGTTCCAATCCATCAATCTTCATATCTCGTGGAAAATTCTAATTCAACACTTCTTTTTTTTTTTCCTTTTCTTTTTCTATTTGCTGGGTTTTTGTTAATGCTGTTATTGTCATTGTTGTGATGTCTCCTGATCACTAAATTTTAAGGCTATAGCGTAACATTTAAATATTTTAGATGATTTAATTTAGTTCATTGATATTCTGATTATTGACGGTTTAATTTACTCAGTATTGCTTGTAAGTACATTAATCACTTCTGGTATGTTTAAAATATTAGCGAAACAAATGAGAGTTAAAATTCAATATAATATTAATTTATAGGATAAATTAAATTTGGATTGTGTACCACGAGAATAGAACTTCACCTTTGCAAGCATAAATTTTTAAGTTCTTGATGTGTTTTTATTAATTTCTATAGTTATGAGAGTATTCACAGACTTAATTTATGGATAAGAATTATATCTCTAGAGAGAATAAATTTATATATATATAAATTGTTGTCAGACTAATAATACGCCAAAAAAAATCAATTAAGTTAGATTAAATTACCTAGAGTTTTAGTAATGAATCCCTTGCCCAAAATTCAATTTGACAGAAGATATTTACGACTTTCACTAATTAATTGTGATTTCATTATTTCGCTTATTTTTTTGTTAATTACTTAATTATTCCTTCATTATTGATTTCTAAATAATAAAAGAATTATTTTCTTTAGTACTTGGATTGAATCTTCTCATTGGATAATACTTTTACTTACCTATTTAATAGTTCTATAATTCATTAAATTGTGGGATAAATGTATATAAAATTTCTCATTAAATTTTGGTACTATCGTTGGAGAGACAATAATCCAATATTAAAAGAAAAATAATTTCATTTACTATTTTAGGTTCTAATTTTTTTTTATTTCGTTTTTCCAATGTGGATTCATGACACATTTTACAAACTTGTAGGAAGACACTTTGTTGTATAATCCAAAGATTGAAAAATCTGCAACTATAGTCTTGAATATAACTATCAGACTTCGTTTAGAAGAAGAGTGAGATCTTAGACTAGAGCAAAACTGCGTCAATGGTATAGAAGAGAGCTTTATATGATTTTGCTCCCCCTACTTTTGATGGCATAAGGACAAACATTGTGAGGTCTGCTGTTGAAGCTAATAATTTTAAGACCAAGTTTGCACTCATTGAAATAGATGAACAAGATCAATTTGGTGGTTAGAAGATGTGAATATTCATCTTGCAAATTTGTTAGAGATATGTGTTATCTATTAAGATGACTAGGGTTTCTATAGACAAACATTGTGAGGCTTGCTATTGAAGCAATAATTTGCAAATTTGAGACCAAGTTTGCACTCATCAAAATAGTTCAACGAGATCAATTTGGTGGTTAGAAGATCTGAGTTTTCATCTAGCAAATTTCTTGGAGACATGTTACACTATTAAGATCATGCTATAGATGCCACTCAGTTGAGACTTCTAGCAAATTTCTTGGAGACATGTTCACTACAAGAAAAGGCCGAATTTCCAACGGAAACTTCCGACGGACATTAATCCGTCGGAAATTTCCGTCTAAAATCCGTCGGAAAAAGCGAATTCGATCCAAGATAGAATCGGCACGGAAATCCGTCGGAAAAGTCTTTTAAAAAAATTATTTTTCAAACTTTTCCGGCGGAGTATCTGTCGGAATATTTAACAAAATAATATAAAATAGAAAATGATATTTCCGACTGATTTCGCTCGGAAATAGTTTTATAAAATAAAAAATTAAAAAAGTTCCGCCGGAAAACCAGTCGGAATTTTAAAAAATGTACATCCGACGGGCCGACATTTTCCGACGGAAGTCCGTCGGAAATAGTTTTATAAAATAAAAAATTACAAAAGTTCGGCGAATATACATGGAATTTTAAAAATATATTTTAAAAAATGTAAATCCGACGGACCGACAGTTTCCGAGGGAAATCCGACGGAAATATTCAAAATAAAATAATAAAACAATTCCGACCGAAAATCCGTAAGTTCTTGCCAAAAATAAAAAAAATATTTAACTTTTCGACGGATGTCCGTCGGAAATATTCAATATAAAAATTTAAAACATTCCCGACGGATAATCCGTCAGAATTTCTTCCGAAAAGTAAAAAAAAATTACTTTTTCCGACGGCTATCCATCGGAAATGTGACAATACATAAAAACCCCCCCCCCTTCCCCCTCCCTCCCCCCCCCCCCCCCCAAAATTTTTTTTACCTCTTTCCCCTCTTTCCTCTTTCCCGCCTCCCGCCTCCCTTTTTCCCCTAAATTTTCGACAATTTTTGGACGATTGTTCGTCCTCCCATCGCCACTCCCGCCACTCCTTCAAGCACCCCCCAGGTTGTCGCACACTTCAGTGCTCTTTGTAGCTTCAAGTTTGGGACGCAAACTTGCTTGTTGAATTTTGTAATTTTTTTTTGTTCTTCTTTTGTTCTGGAGTTGTGATTTTTCGTTCATTTGTGTGCTGGAGTTGTGATTGTCTATTTTGGATGTTTCAATCCATCATTACGTGTGGTTTGCCCATTCATGTTTAGGCATTTCCTAGGAAAAAGGGCACGAACTTATCTTTGATGTTTTAGATGTTCATCTTGCAATTCTTTTGGATATGATGATTTACATTGATTGTAAACCTTTTTGTTTCTTTTTTTGAACATTAGAAGGAATTTTGTTTTAGATGATTGATGCTAAATCCCAATGCACAGATAAGTAATTTTTGTCCATTTCTATGTTGTTGCAAGTAGCATGTTTAAGGAACATCATTTTCATTAATTGGTTCTTTTGTGAATGTTATAAGCCTTCCTCATGGATTTAGAATGTGATGAGAATGATCTTGAACTTTTGCATTCAGAATAATCAAGAGGCACCAAAGAATAATCATGTGTTTGCCAATTTGAGTTTTAATTGTGATCTTTAAATTGTATTTCCTTTTCCATTTTGCTCATTTTAAATTTGGTGCTAAATGTTTGTCATTCTAAACTTTCCCATTTATAAATTTTTTTATTTCGTTTTCCAATGTGGATTCATGACACATTTTACAAACTTGTAGGAAGACACTTTGTTGTATAATCCAAAGATTGAAAAATCTGCAACTATAGTCTTGAATATAACTATCAGACTTCGTTTAGAAGAAGAGTGAGATCTTAGACTAGAGCAAAACTGCGTCAATGGTATAGAAGAGAGCTTTATATGATTTTGCTCCCCCTACTTTTGATGGCATAAGGACAAACATTGTGAGGTCTGCTGTTGAAGCTAATAATTTTAAGACCAAGTTTGCACTCATTGAAATAGATGAACAAGATCAATTTCGTGGTTAGAAGATGTGAATATTCATCTTGCAAATTTGTTAGAGATATGTGTTATCTATTAAGATGACTAGGGTTTCTATAGACAAACATTGTGAGGCTTGCTATTGAGCAATAATTTTGAGACCAAGTTTGCACTCATCAAAATAGTTCAACGAGATCAATTTGGTGGTTAGAAGATCTGAGTCTTCATCTAGCAAATTTCTTGGAGACATGTTACACTATTAAGATCTTGCTATAGATGCCACTCAGTTGAGACTTCTCATTTTAGGATAAAGCTAAATCATGGATGAATTCTAAAACTCTAGTTATATTTATTACAAAGAATGACTTGTCTCAAGCTTTCTTGTTTAATTAAGTACAAGAAATGATGTTAAGTAGCTTTACACAATATGAGAGTGCGTCTTTGTATGAGACTTGGAGGTATAAGAAGCTGCAAAGAAAAAATGTCCACAATACAATTTGTCTAATTAGTTAATTATTCAAACTTTTTATAATGAGATAATACTTTTGTTGATAATACTAACATTAGGAAGATCCTTGTTTATTATCGCACCACTTGTAACTACGCTTATATTAGACAATTTAAAATAGGGGTATAAACGAACTAGTACGTTCGATGAACAGTTCATGAACAAGTTTGGTTACGTTTGTTTATGTTTGTTTGTTAAATTAAATGAACAATAAACAAACAGATTTTACTGTTCGTTTAATAAACAAACCGAATATGAATAGACATGTGTTTGGTTTGTTTATGTTCACGAACAAACTTGTTTAGTGTTTATAAACAACATCGTTTAATGTTCATATAAAGTTCTTTTATTTTGTGTTTAAAGCTCATTTATTGTTCGTTTATATTAAAATAATAATAATAATAATAATAATAATATAATATAAGATATATAAATATATATAATAATATTAGTAATCGTTCACGTACATGTTCGTTTAATCGTTCACAAACATGTTCGTTTAATATGTTAATGAAAATATTTATGAACTGTTCTAAACACTTATTGAACACTAATAAATGAATATAAATGAGCTCGAATAAAAATTTAAAAATTTAAACGAATACGAGCCGATCTCGAACAGTTTTAAAAATAAACGAACAATTCACGAACAATGTTCATTCGTTTATGTTCGGCTCATTTACAGCCCTAATTTAAAAGAGTTTGAATACTCAGTAAGTTGGGAAAACCATGGTTAGGACATTTTCTTCGCAACTTCTTTTACCTCTCACAAGCCTTATACAAAGACTATTATCACATTGAGTAAGCAAATAATATCATTATGAGTTTAACAATTTTACTCGGGGGAAAATATTTTCTAAACAAAAAAACCTATGTAGTAAATGTACCTTTAGCTCTTCAATTCAAACCATGCTTTGATTTCTTGGAGATTTGAACAATAAGATAGAAAAAATTGTAAAGTGACACAATGGCATTAAATTGAAAAGATGGCCTACATTGCAAAAAAGGTGAAGAGCAACACAGGTGAAAAGTTCAACCAGTAGATTTTGGTTAACTAAACCATCTACCAAATGGAATAATGATACTTGGCCCCAAAAGGAGATCAAAAGTGACATTAAGAAGTCTAAATATTCCACCTCAAGTTTTTATAAATATAAGTTTATCTAAGGCAAGTGAATCTATTTCTAGATCATTGAATGTTAGTTGGTTTAAATGTTTGGAAGGAGGACACATTGCTTCACAATGTCTTAATAAGAAAGCTATAGTTATTCATGATTATAGGACTTGTGTAAGTAATAGTGATAGAGAAAATAAGTATGAAGAAATGTCATGTTTCAATTAAGGATGAAAAGTTTAAGGAGTATCTTGTTGAAGGAGACAATTTCGTGACTAGTGGGCATTGAACACGTAAGTCAAGAAAGATGAATTTGATGAGCAATGCACTAATATCTTCTACACTTGCTGCCATAAGCAGAATAAGGTATGTGTGATGATTATTGATGGTAGTAGCTGTAGTAACTGCCCAAGTACTTATTTTATAGAGAGGTTTAAATTGCCAACAACTAAATACCAAAGACTTTATAATTTTCAATGGTTTAGTGACTGTAGTGAAGTCATGGTAAATAAGTAAGTCCTAGTAGCTTTCTTAATTAGAAGATACAATGATGAAATCTTTTACGACATAGTGCCAATGCAGGCAAGTCATATCCTACTTAGACCTCCTTAGGAGTTTGATAGAACTATTATGCATGATGGTTTTTCTAATAATATCATTTTATAATGTATAATAACCTTGTAACTCTTGTACTTAATTTGTGCAACAAGTATATAATGAACAAATTAAAATGAAAAGTGAGCAAGAGAAAAGGTAAAATGAGATTGAGAGCTCAAAAAAAAAAAAAAAACCAAAAGAGAGTAGAAAGAAAATAGTGCAATTCAAGTTTAGAGAGATGGGTGAAAAAGTCGAGGGAGAAAGTAAGATAAAAGGCAAGAGAAAAAATTATAAAGACTAAGAATCGTAGGGAAAAATCTTTCAAAGAAAAGCCTTTAATGTGAGAGAAAAAAGAACTTTTACACTCGTGTTCATGAGGCAAATAGGGCTTTATGTTCCAAACGGCTTCTTATGGTGGTTATGTACTAGGAAGTTTGTTTTCCTACTATCGAACTAACTCTAAATTTTCCTATGGTTTTACTCTTGCAAGAATTCAAATATGCCTTTTTTAATGAGATTTTGAATAGTTACCAATTACAGGGATCAGACATCAAATTGATTTTGTACTTGGAGTTGTGATTCAAAATTGTCTTGCTTATTGAGCAAACCTTGAGGAGATGGAGTTGCATAAACAAGTAGATGAACTTTTGGCAAAATATCACATGTAAGAGTGACTTAACCCATGTGCTGTTCTGCTAATTCTTAAATCTAAGAAAAGTGGTTCATGGAGTACATATATTAATTGTCATGCGATTAACAAAATAACTATTAAATATCATCATCCATTTCTTACTTAGATTATATGTTAGAAGAACTACACGGTACATGTGTTTTTATAAAAATTGATTTGAAATCTGGTTATCATCAAATTCACATTAAAGAAGGTAATGAATAGAAAATTGCCTTTAAAATGAAATATAGATTGTTTAAGTGATTGGTAATGCCTTTTGGCTTAAATAATGCACTTAGTACATTAATAAGATTAATGATGTAAAACTTAATTTCATGATATAAACATAAAGCAAGATCTTCGAATAAATAATTTATCACAAACAATTAAATAGTAAGGATTATGTACTTGATGTAAAAGACATAATTTTGAGAAGGAATTGAGAAACACTACCACTTCTGTCAAAATTGGTTTTCTCTCTTAACCCTTACTTTCTGTCACAGACGATTTGATGAAGAAGATTTTCTGTAACTATAATAATTAGAGAGATGACCGATTTATATATCTCTAACTTTAATATGGTATTTCCATCAAGTACTCAAATAAATGGTTGAGATTTCTTCCACCATTAAATAGGTAGTTAGAGCCAATTTGGAATCTTTAATTATATTAATATAATTATTAATTTACATTCATTAAGCCTAACAATTTGGGGCACATTCTAACATTCTTCCATTTGGCCCAATACTTCAGTTCTAATTTAATAGTGTGAACATTAAGCACGCAAAACAAATCTCTTGAATATTTTCATAATTTACCTCAACATAATAAATCACTTAATGTGGGTTATGGCGGCTATACACTTTAACATTGCATACTCCCTTCCATATACCACTAGCAATTTATCATGTCAGGTATTATAAGTGATATATAAATATCATAAAGGTCCACAATAATGTCTTATAGAGACATTTATTTTTTGTTTAATAACATTATGTGTACACAATCATAATAAACAAGAAAATTACCAATAAGTCATAAACATTTTCTTGAGTTCAAGAATGTTAAAACATCCTTATAGGCAGTCATCAATACAACCAAGACCCGTTTTTTGAACATATTCCTTAAATGCCTTTGGTTGCAAGTCTTTTGTCAGAGGATTTACAATCATGAGATCCATTTTAATATATTCAATACACACTCTTTGCTTCTAAATTTCATCTTTTACGGAAAAATATTTCAACTTCATATGTTTAGCACCTCTAGAGTAATTATCATTCTCGGAGAAGAAAACTGTTGTAGAATTATCATAATAAATTTCAGTGGCTGAGTAATAGTGTCGACAACCCTAAACCTTGAAATAAAGTTTCGCAGCAATAATGCATGGATTGTAGCATCAAAACAAGTTACAAATTTTGCTTCCATAGTGGTTGAAGCAATGACAGATTGTTTGGCACTTTTCCATGAAATTGCTCATTTTGCTAACCAAAAAAAAAAAAAAATTAAACATTGACTTTCTACGTTCAATACATCCACCAAAATCTGAATCCAAGTATCCAATCACTTCTAATATATTAGATCTTCTATGCATGAGCATATAGTCCTTCATTCATTGAAAGTATCTTAATACTTTCTTTAAAGCTTTCCAACGATCCATATCAAGGTTATTTTGATATTTGCCCAGCATTCTGATTGCAAAACTTATATCGGGCCTTGTGCATGGCAAATACATCAAACTGCCAACAATAGAAGCATATAGAATACATTCCATTTTTTTACGTTCCACATCATTCTTTGGACATTGCATAAGACTAAATTTATCGCCCTTTTGCATTGGGACAACTCCTGCAGAATATTTGTTCATATTAAATCTCTCAAGAATTCTTTCAATATATTCTTTCTAAAACAATCCTACCAGTTCTTATGATCTATTTCGGAATATCAAAATTCCTATCACGAAGGATGCCTCTCTCATATATTTCATTTCAAAATTCTTAGAGATAAATTCTTTAGTCTTATGTAACATGCCTAAATCATTAGTAGTAAGTATAATATTATCAATACTCCCACTGATCTTTCGATAAATCCAACAATCAACATTGTTTTCTTCAAAACCAAAAGATGTTATGGGGTCATTAAACTTAATATATCATTGTCGAGAAGTTTGTATAAGTTCATATATTGACTTCTTAATTTTATGCATCATGTGACATTTTTCTTCTATGGAAAAACTTTCAAGTTAATCCATTTAATCTCAAAAAGGGAAGTCAAAGTAAACTATTTTAAAGCATATTAGATCTTTTGTCTCCAAATTTCTGTCCCACTTATGTGCCATAATTACGATGTATTCTATTTAAAATTATATCGTTTTAATTAAAATTTAATTCAAAACTACGTCGTTTCAATTTTGACACATAAGTGAAATAGAAACGTGAGAACAAAGGATTTGAACGAATTTTAAAACCGGTTAAATCATCTGTTTTCAAAATTTTGTCCCACTTATGTGTTATAATTGAAATGATGTAATTTTAAACTACATTATTTCAATTAAAATTAAATTCAAAACTAAATAATAATCCAACCATATAATTAAAATTACGTTATTTTAATTAAAATTGAATTCAAAACTAAATAATAATAAAATCATGTAATTAAGGTTTTCTTCTTTTTTTTTCCTTTTTTTGGGTAACTATCATTTGGACGTTGACAATAGATGGAGAAAAATTCAATATGTCCGATTCTTCCTGTCCTGGAGTTTCAAGTCAAAAAGAGTAGGCGGCCCTGTAAACGATTTCTGTTTTCACTTTGCCAATTTCAATTTGGTTGGCAAAATTTTCACTCTCTTCCAACTGTTTTCACTCTCGTTAGCATTCAGTTTTTTTCAACGCGTGTAGTTTGGGGATTCCACTGAAGACAACACCTTAGTTAGTAGTTTGTTGTAATTTTGGGGCCTTAGGTTGTCTAGTGGTCGCTCGTGTTTGTCGTCTTGTGCGACATTTTTCTTGCTAGTCGGGTTATTGCCCATTTGTGGGCCTTTATGACCCTAGTGGTCCTTGTTTTCGTGGGTTCGGTTACATACCAACACCACGAAACTCAATTAGCCTTTGTGGCTATGTATATTGGCCATTGTGCCCCTTGTTAATATACTGTTGTTTTTTGAAAAAAAAAAGTGGGCAACCTGGGAGGACACGGGAGGTAATGAGTTTCTAATGTAATGGATTAGAAAACAATCCAAAGCCTGTTTTAGAAAGTTATAGCCAATACGGATGTCATTTTAAAATTTATTTTTAACGCTTTTTGATACGTTTTTTTGATTTTGTATACATCTTTTATTTTATAATTATTATTTCAAAAAATATAAAAATACATTCTAAAATACTATCCATACAGACTTCATAGCATTCTAGTTGTTTTTTATTTTAGAATTAAGAAGTTTATTTGTTTTGATAAATTTATTTTACACTTTAATTTGTGTCGTATTCGGTATTATGGTGGCTTATAAATTAATCTTATGTCTTCTTCATTTGATATGTGGTCAAAATTGATAAAAGAAAAGACATATTGCCTTGTTGCTTCTAACTTTTGTAATTCATTTCGATGGGTTTGATTGATTTATATAATTTTTGGGTTCAATAGATGAGATTAAATTTTTTTTTTGCCAAAATGCTGTCATTAGATTAATGTTTTCCAAGAATGTTAAAAGTATAACTGTGGTTCCAACTCTGAACCCTTCTTGACCCTTGGAAATAACCAAGGCGTAAGTAACACACCTGAATGATCTCACCTACATGCAAAAAAATTCTCCAAAAAACTATCCAACTAAAGAGTGATTACACTAACCTCCTTCAATTATAGAAGGTTACCATAACCAATCTAACAACTGTCATGGTTCCACCCATCTGACCTATGTAACCACTGAACGAACTTACTTATGTTCCTGGTCACACAGGACTCGCCCTTGTCTTTGCCTTGTCAAACTCCAGCCACTCTTCCACAGCCAAATCCACAACTGTCTTTTCCTCCATCCATTCCTCTTTGAAAATCCATAAATTCCTAAATTTCCATAACATCCACAAAAGATAGAAAGTAAGATGACTCTGTTTCTACCAAAGAGGCTCATATTTACTATGACTAACCTGCTGCCACCATCCTCCAAAACTTAGCACCTTCATATCTTGTCTATGCCATTGTACCGGTTCAATGCGCCAAACCAATTTTGCTCTATGACAATTAAACAGAATATGCTCCAGAGTTTCTTCAATTTCACCACACATTTGGCAAATTGGATCTACAACTAGATGCCTACTTTGAAGCTTTTTTTTGATCGGAACAATCTTATGGCAACACCGCCAATTAAAATGTTTCAATTTATTTTTGATATTTAATCGCCTGCTGAACCTCCACATTGCTTTTTTGCAAACTTTCACTACGACTTCCTTTAGCTCTATCTTGCTACTGTCATTGTTCCCTTTTAACTTGCTGATTTGCAAATTGACTGTATAATAGCCTGTGGAGCTCAATTGCCAAACTAACTTGTCTTGACTTCCAACTAGTCCGTGTGGTAGTTGTATAATTGCCTCTGCCTCTGCCTGCACAAAGATCCTGGAGATCAGCTGCATATTCCATCCCTGGCCCTCCAGTAATATCAACTCATTAACCCAAGTAACCTTATCCCTATTTGGATTGATTGGAGTCGGTTTAAACCCGTTGCTAGCTAGTAGCCATGGAAAGTCCAAAACCCTAATAGATTTGCCTTCTTCAACTTGGAACCTCATTCCCTTTTCCAAAACATATCTAACCCCCAACCAGCCTTTGCATAACCATGATGTATTCCCCTTCGGTTCCACCTACATCAACTCACCTTGAGAAAATATTTAGCTCTAAGTACTTTACTCATCAAGAGATTAGGATACATAAACACCCTCCATAGCTGCTTAGCTAATAACGAATCATTAAAGCTTTGGATTTCTTGAAAACCTAATCCTCCATCTATTTTGACCGCTGTTAGTTTATCCCAAGCCTTCCAATGAAGCTTATTTGTGCTTTTCACATTGTCTCCCCACCAAAATTTAGCCTTCATTCTGTTGATTTCTTTACACACGACTACAAGAAGTTTAAAAAAGCCCATAACATAATTTGGTAATACATTAATGACAGCTTTAATTAAACCTTCCTTACTTGTTAAACTAAGGAATCTTGATTTCCATCCTAGAATTCGTTGTTGTACTCTCTCCACCAAATACTTAAAAACTTGTTGTTTGGATCTCCCAATGTGCATTGGTAAACCCAAGTATCGGGCTTGGCGTTGTTCTCTTATCCTCCGTAAGGCTTGGCATACTATATGATTTTGATTCAAAGGCAAGTTGCAAGTGAAAATATAAAGGACTTCTCCAAATTAACCAGTTGTCTCGAAAGTCGACTATATGTATCTAGTAGCTCTTTCACCTTGTATACTTGCTCTAAGTTAGTTTCGCAAAACAGGAGGGAATCATCTATAAAAAATAAATGAGTAATTAATGGACCATTCCTACTCGCTCGCATTCCCTTATAATCCTCTCGTAAACTTGCTTGGTTGATTAAATTTGAGAAGGCCTTCAACATAATTAGAAACAGATATGGTGATAAAGCATCTTCTTGTCTTAGTCCTCTTGACGTTTTGATATAGCCACATTGTTCCCTATTGATATTTACCAATATAGTAACTGTACTCACACATTACATTATTCACGCAATATAGTTTCGTGCGAATCTCATCCTACACATAACTTTTTGAAGAAAATCTCATTCTACACAATCATATGCTTTAACCATATCAAGTTTTAATGCCATATACCCTCTCCTCCCTTTCCTCATGGAGTGAAGAGTATGAAAACATTCATGTGCAACAATTACACTGTCAAGAATTTGTCTCCCTGGAACAAAAGCAAATTGAGTTGGACTAATACACTGAGGAAGGCGGCTCTTGAGTCTCTCAATTAAGACTTTTGATATAATTTTATATACCACATTACATAAGCTAATTGGCTGATACTGGGTCATAGAAGTAGGATTATGCACATTAGGGATTTGGGTAATTAAAGTATGATTTATTTCACTAAACATTCTTTCTCCATGAAAGAAATCTTTAACAGCTGCACAAACAATCACATTCCAAAATTTTTGAAGAAAAAAGAGTCATACCATTCAGGCATGCCGCTTTACTGGGATTCATTTAGAACAAAGCTTTTTAATTTCAACATTCTTCACTGGTTTGGTTCAAAGAACACGTAACAGATTTTGGAATACCTTTCGGTCCTTCCTGGCCCGTTGGGAATCAGTTGAGGTAAAGAGTTTAGCATAAAAAGTCGTAATCTCGTTGTGACTGTCCTTTTTTGCTCCCGGATGACCCCTTGATTAGTCACCAATCGATGAATGCCATTAGTTTTCTGGTGTTGTATGGTGCTAGCATGGAAAAATCTAGTATTCTTATCCCTTTCTTTTAATCACTAGATTCTGGATTTTTGTTGCAAAAAATCTCTTCCTCTTTATAAGCAACATGTAGTTCCCTTTTTAGTCTATCCCAAAACATCCAATCCCTCGATCCTCCTCTCCCACTCAGATACTCCAGTTGGTCTTTAAGCTGCTTAATTTTCCTGGCTGAGTGCTGTCCTTGTTGTCGGTTTCAAGTGATCAGGTCCTTTCTACATTGTTGGATTTTGGCCCATACTTGATATAATGCTGAGCCTTCATTCTCTTTCTTCCAACTTTGCCCCACTACTTCCAAAATCCCCTCATTCTTTACCTAGCGCTTATCAAAGATACAATGTTGCTTGCTTAATTCAGCCTGTAGCTCAGTATCCATCATAAGCAGCACATGGTCTGAAGCTTGTTTCTCCCTATGTAAAACTTGTGCATTAGGGAACTTCAACATCTAATTAGTGCAGCAAAAAATTTGTTTAACTACTCCTTAACAAAACCCTCTCCTGCTCTATTATTTACCCAAGTGTATTGGCTTTCCCGGAACCCCATATCAGCCAATCCTATGGAACTAACAAACTATTGAAATTACATACAACTTGCCACCGTTCATGGTCTTCCTTCCCTTTTCTCCGTGAGAAGTACTGTATCATTAAATTCCCCTCCCATAAACTACCAATCCCTTTATTTACTCTTCTTATATTCTAGAAACTGCCATTACTCTCTTCTTTTATCAGCTTCCGCACTCGCATAACAAACACTGCCCACCACGTGAAAGATTCACCTTCCAATTGACACTCCAATTGAATAGAAAAGGAATTAGAGATGCATCTCAGGATTTTAATCCTTGGAGCCCAACAAACTAACAAACTGCCACTCCTCCCCACTGGTTTCATAGCTTCCCACCTATTATAATACTTCAACCTTCTATACACAGTATTTACAAATGGCTTTTTTTGTTTTGTTTCAGCCATAAACAAAAGATCTCGCCGACATGAATAAACTGACTCCCTCAATTGCGAAATTGTAGAGGTTCCACCCAAACCTCTACAATTCTATACAAATACTCTTATTCCTCTGTTGGAAACCACTCTCGGCTGGTCTCCCCCATCTGGTTAGCCCCTTCCTGGTTCTTACTTCTCACTTTCTTGGCTCCAGTTGTCTCATCATCTGCACATGTTGTGTTCTCAGCCTGTAACTTGCGACTCCATTTGTTTCATGATGGGACCATACTTCTAGTCGTGATTTATTCTTTACTATAATCTGTAAGGACCTGCCTTCTTACTCTCCTCCATGTTGTTTGTCGACGCACTTCATATGCACTTTGAGCTGTCGCAAACGAGAGCCTTCGCCTTCACTAACAACTAGTATATTCACCCACAGAGTGTCCCTCGGCTGTACCATTTTCACCCCAATCGACTGACCTAAACCCTCTTTCATGCCAATGACCTTGATCTCTGATAAAGTGATAATTGTGCCTGTTTTTGATGTTAATTATCACTTTATTTTTGGCCAAATTTGAACTAATTGGTGTTTATTTGCTAAAATTGTGATGTTAGGAGTTACAAGCAGTAATTGGTGAAATTTTGTTTACACGTGGATTGGAGCACATAAAAGTTGGAAGGAATTGAATGGGAAGAGAAATCAGCAATGCCGTCTCACTAGGACGTGGTCTAGCCCTATCATTTGTGCCTTTGGGAAGAGAACTCAAGAATGGACTTCGACTAAGGCGAGGTCTCGTCTTACATCAAAGGCATTGCAGTTAATTTTTGGAAGGAGTCAAGACCTATTTCATAATTGGCATTTAATATTCTCATTTTCCTTTTTCCGTCTTAAATTAGTACCAAGACATTTATTAATAATGTTGTCTTTTTAGGAAATAAATTAGGATTAGGAATCCTACTCCTATGGGAATTCCTACACTTTAGGAAGTTAGTTTTATTTTAAATAGTATTAAAAAGAAGAAAAAACTTAGAGGGTGGACTATCATCCAAGGAAGGAAGAAGAAAAACAGCCGCCGTTCCACTCTTCCAAGAACATACGTTGGTTTCTTCATTTCTTTTCAATTAAAAGATGTTCAACACCTCCACGAGTGGCTAAACAATTATTTCTGATCCAGGGGGATGAAAGTCAATGTTTTCTGCGTGAGGTTATGGTTAATTATTTGAATTGACGACTCAACTAGTTCTAATTCTTCAATTGCTTTACATATATTCTAAATCTGTAATTGTTTAGAATCATTTGGAATCAAGAGCGCCGAGACTAATCTGCATTTGTAGAGTGAGAGCGATAATGTAGTTTAGTTAAGGAAGAATTAATGAACCAAATCTAGAGAATTGTAGCTATCTCAGTTGTTTGGATTTGATTTAACCGTTTTCTCCAACTTAATGCTGCTTTCAATTCGATATGGAATGCTATCGTGCCCAGTTGGTTGAGAGTTAGGTGTGTTTGGATGCTAGGTTCAAACATATAAATTCGGAAAACACAAAATCTTCTAGCTATTTAGAGGATTTTTGGTTAAATATTTAAATTAATGAGAATATTGCATGAAACCAATGTCGAGAAACATTGACAGAAATCACACTTCCTGGGTCAGAGCTTTGGTAAGAGTGTCACAGTCCTTCAGTTATCTTGTTGTTTATTCAGTTAGTCAACTTTCCTTATTTAAATTTCCCTAGCTAGTAATCAATTTCAAATACATTTCTCTTTTACGTAACTAAGAGCTTTACAGAGTTCCCTGTGGGATCGACCTGGTCCACTTTTTGCTACAAATAATTAGAGGATCAGTAATCAATTTTGGAGGCTTCGACAAACCTACCAAAATTTTGGCGCCGTTGCCGGGGACTTGTGAAAGTTCTTAGAATTTTTGTTACTAATATTTGCTTTGTGTTTTATGATTACTCATGCTTCTCGGGAAAGAAAAATGTTAGAGTATATCTCAGAGATTGAGAAGGAAGCACGGAAGTTGAGAAAAAGGACGAAACAAGAAGCAACATCTATCACTGAATTAGAGACCTTGCCAACCGACTTATTGGTTGGAGAATCTCCATTTGTTGACGAGAGAAGTGACATTGAAACCCTCATGGCTGCCAGAGATCCAACCTTGAAAGAGCTAGCTACTCCTCACCTTAACCAGCAACCACTATGCATTACTTATCCAAACTTGGAGGCCGCTTTTGAATTAAAATCTGGACTGATACATTTACTCCCTATTTTTCGTGGTCTTACTGGTGAGGATCCTCACAAACACCTGAGAGAGTTTCACGTGGTTTGCTCCACTTTAAGGCCACAGAATGTCAGTGAAGAACAGGTCAAATTAAGAGCCTTTCCTTTTTCCTTGGGAGATAAAGCAAAGGATTGGCTCTATGATCTTCCTGAAGGATCAATTAATACATGGAATGAGGTAAAGCGGTTATTTTTAGAGAAATTCTTTCCCGCCTCAAGAGCTGCCAATATCAGGAAGGATATATGTGGCATTAGACAATTCAATGGTGAGATCTTACATGAATATTGGGAGCGCTTCAAGCATCTATGTGCTAGTTGTCCACACCATCAAATTCCTGAGCAGCTATTGATTCAGTATTTCTATGAGGGATTATTGCCCATGGACAGGAGTATGATAGACGCAGCTAGTGGAGGAGCATTAGTTAATAAAACCCCTGCGGCAGCAAGGCAGTTGATTTCTAACATGGCAGAGAATTCTCAACAGTTTGGTACAAGGCTAGACAGAACCACCAGGAGGACTAATGAGGTAAACTCTTCCAATTTAGAAAATCAAATTTCTGACTTAACTACTTTGCTTCGTCAGGTAGCTGTAGGTCAAATGCAAAATGCTAGAGTATGCAGAATTTGTTCAATGCCTGGGCACCCTACAGACATGTGTCCAACACTGCAAGAGGGGCCAGTTCAACAAGCTAATGCAGTTGGTGGATATCCCAATCAACCTCAAAGGAGGTATGATCCGTTTTCCAACTCATACAATCCTGGTTGGAAGGACCATCTGATATGAATTCAACAAGCATTGAAGAGACTTCGAACCCGAAGAATGATGACAATAGCAAGGTCTCGAGAACAAGTTTCGATCCACTTCAAGGTCTTGATGGACCGATGACAAGGGCTAGAACAAAGAAAATGAAGGAAGCCTTGAATGGACTCATTCAAACGGCCCAAAAGGATGGGGAGAAGACCAAGATTGACAAGGCCATATTTATTAATGTACTAAGTGTAATTGGGTCTTGTTAATGGGTTTGGCTTTACTACTATTTTCCTTAGAACTACTTAGGATCATTGGGTTTAGTTTTAATTATATGGTAAATTGAGTCATGTAGCCCAAAGAGTCATGTAGCCCATTTGGCCCTAAAAGAAACCCTAGCTTGTGCAACCCTAATTTGTAAACCCTAGCTTGTGTCCATATAGTGGCCGTCGGCCATCTTGAAGGGCAGATTTGATGAAATGAAAATTTGGTTCTTGACATTACAAGCTTGAGAGAATTGCTCTCTAGTTTCTGTAATTACTTGCAAATTACACAAGTTCGGAATTTGTGTGTTTGTTGTTCTTGATTTCCTAGATTTGTTCCCTAGGAAATTCGGATTCCATCCTTCAATTGATTCCAAGGTTTCTTGATACGGGTTATCAAGGGGTTGAGGACCTATTCCATCTTCAAGGAACATACCAACTCCAAGGGAAGAATTTTCAGTTGGGTAGATCCAAGGGAATTTCACGCCACCATCCCAATTTCAGTTATGGGAATCAAGGATGCCAATCAAGATATCAGCCTCAAGTTCATTTCAGACCTCCTCCTTCATCGACACAAGTCACACCCTCAAATTTAGGTATGTCCTTAGATGACATAGTTAAGGCCCTCGCAACTAATACTCAGCAATTTCAACAGGAGACAAGGGCAAGTATGAGAAATCTAGAGAATCAAATGAGCCAACTAGCCACAAGTATGGGTAAACTGGAGTCTAAGAATTCAGGAAAACTACCTTCTCAGGCTGTGGTCAATCCGAAAGAGAACGTAAGTGCAATTACTCTAAGGAGTGGCAAGGAGTTGCAAGAAGGTCAATCCAACAATGAAGAGGCTCAAAGGAAGGATGAAAGTGAGGAAAAAGAAGAAAGTGCAAAAGCAAATAGGAAAAAGTTGGAGGGTGATTCTTCATTACCTAATATTGCACCTTTCCCTAGCAGGTTGGTGAAAAATAAAAAAGAAGGATATGAACAAGGGATCTTGGAGACATTTAGAAAGGTGGAGATCAACATACCACTGTTGGAAGCCATTAAGCAACTACCAAGGTATGCGAAATTTCTAAAAGAGCTGTGCACCAATAGGAAGAAGTTGAAGGGTGATGAGGTAGTTAGCATGGGAGAGACTGCATCTGCAATAATTTTGAGGAAAATGCCCGAAAAATGTTGTGACCCCGGTATGATTTCAATACCCTGTGTAATTGGAGATAAGAGAATTGAGCGTGCTATGCTCGATTTAGGAGCTTCAATAAATGTCATGCCTTATTTTGTATATTGCAAATTGAATTTGGGTCCAATGAAGAAAACATGCGTCATTATTAAACTTGCTGATAGATCTAAAACTCACCCTGTGGGTGTTGTAGAGGATGTCTTAGTGCAGGTGAATAAGTTGATCTTCCCAGCAGATTTCTTTATCATGAAGACAGAGGATGACGATGATGATGCACAAGATTCAGCTACCCTTCTGTTAGGAAGACCGTTCACGCTGACAGCCAAGACAAATATTGATTTAGATGAGGGAATGGTTTCGGTTAAATTTGATGGGGACATAGTTAAATTTAATATTTTCGATTCCATGAAATTTCCTGCTGAATCTCACTCACTTTGTTCAATGGATGTCGTTGAAACAATTGTACAGGAAATCTTTGAAGAAGGGGATGGGGATGCTGATTTGGGAATTAATGAGCAATTGGAGGATAATACTACAGGAAATAAGACAAATGAGGCTCATGATTTTCATTTTAAAACACCAACTAGCTCTATTTGTTTGAATATTGAGAATTTCGGTTCTTATAAGTCAACGATGCCTTCCGTGTTGCAGGCACCTAAGCTGGAGTTAAAGGCCTTACCAGATCACCTTAAGTATGTTTATTTAGGTGATAAGGAGACTTTACCCGTGATTATTGCAAAAGGCTTGACGGAGGAACAGGAAGCACGGTTGATTCAAGTTTTGAGGAGGCACCGAACAGCAATTGGGTGGACCTTAGCAGATATCAAAGGAATCAGTCCATCAATTTGTATGCACAGGATTCATCTAGAGGATAATGTCAAACCAGTCAGAGAAGCACAAAGGAAGCTCAACCCTACAATGAAAGAAGTGGTTTTGAAGGAGATTTTGAAACTCCTAGAAGAAGGCATTATTTACCCAATTTCAGACAGCGAATGGGTGAGTCCAATCCACGTGGTGCCTAAGAAGACTGGATTCACTGTGGTGAAGAATCAACGTGATGAGTTAGTAACCACCAGAATCCAAAGTGGGTGGCGAATGGTCATTGATTTTAGGAAGCTCAACTTGGCGACGAGGAAAGATCACTTCCCACTACCATTCATAGATCAGATGTTGGAATGCTTGGCTGGTAAGGTTTTCTTTTGTTTTCTTGATGGATTTTCTGGTTACTATCAAATTGTGATTGCCTAAGAAGATTAGGAGAAAACCACTTTTACATGTCCGTTTGGCACGTTCGCATATAGACGAATGCCTTTTGGGTTATGTAATGCTCCAGGTACATTTCAATGATGCATGATGAGCATTTTCTCTGATTATATTGAAAAATGCATTGAAGTGTTCATGGATGATTTTACTGTGTATGGTGATTCTTTTGATGAATGTTTAGTTCATTTGGATAGAATCTTAACAAGATGCATAGAAACCAACTTAGTTTTGAACTATGAAAAGTGCCGTTTCATGGTCACTGAAGGGATTGTTTTAGGGCATGTTGTATCCTCTCGGGGAATAGAAGTTGATAAAGCCAAGGTTGATTTAATTGTGAGCTTACCTTACCCTACAAATGTTAGGGGAATTCGCTCTTTTCTTGGTCATGCAGGCTTTTATCGCAGATTCATAAAGGATTTCTCGAAGATAGCCTTGCCCTTAACTAATTTGCTTCAAAAGGACGTGGAGTTTGAGTTTGGAATGAAGTGTAAGGAAGCATTTGACAAGCTAGGAGGTGTTGACCATGGCTCCGATTATTCAGCCACCAGATTGGAACCTGCCTTTTGAGATTATGTGTGACGCTAGTAACTTCGCCGTGAGAGCAGTGCTAGGTCAACGGGTGGATAAGAGAAGCCATGTGATATACTACGCATCTTGAACCTTGAATCCAGCTCAAAGCAACTACACCACCACAGAGAAGGAGCTTTTAGCAATTGTTTTCGCTTTAGATAAATTTCGATCTTATTTGCTAGGCTCTAAAGTAATTGTGTTCTCTGACCATGCAGCTCTGAAATATCTGTTGGCGAAGAAGGAATCTAAACCAAGGCTCATTCGGTGGATTTTGTTACTACAAGAATTTGATCTGGAGATAAAGGATCGTCCAGGAGCTGAAAATTCTGTGGCAGACCACCTAAGCAGGTTAGTAAGAGAACCAGATTGTTTACCCATTTCCGAACTATTCCCTGATGAGCAATTGTTTCAATTAAAAGGTATGATCCCTTGGTATGCTGACATTGTGAATTATTTGGTTACGGGAGATTTGCCTAGTTTCATTAGTAAATCTAGGAGAGCAAAGATTAGAAGTGAGGCCAAATATTATGTTTGGGATGAACCTTTTCTGTGGAAATTTTGTTCTGATCAGATAATTAGGAGATGTGTGCCGGATAGTGAGCATAAATCCATACTAACCTTTTGTCATAATTATGCATGTGGGGGACACTTTGGACCTAAAAGAACAGCTAGGAAGATTTTGGATAGTGGGTTCTATTGGGAAACTATTTTTCAAGATGCATATCAATATTGCAAGACTTGTGAACAATGTCAATGCACTGGTTCCATATCCCGTAGGAATGAGATGCCACAATTTCCGGTCCTTGTTTGTGAAATATTTGATGTATGGGGAATTGATTTTATGGGACCTTTTCCTTCCTCCTTTGGTTTTTCCTACATTCTTTTAGCTGTTGATTATGTGTCCAAGTGGGTGGAAGCGAAAGCCACCAAGACTGACGATTCCAAAGTTGTTGTAGGTTTTATCAAGTCTAACATTCTCAGCAGGTTTGGAATTCCAAGAGTACTCATCAGTGATCAAGGAAGTCATTTTTGCAATCGTGTAGTTGCAACCCTTTTGAAGAAATATGGAGTCCATCATAGGGTAGCTACAACTTATCACCCCCAAACAAATGGCATGGCCGAGGTGTCGAATCGTGAGGTGAAATCCATACTAGAGAAGACAGTCAATCCAGGGCGGAAAGACTAGAGTTTACGCCTAGATGATGCACTTTGGGCATATCGAACAGCTTACAAAACTCCTATAGGAATGTCCCCCTATAGGTTAGTTTTTGGGAAGTATTGTCATTTGCCAGTGGAGATTGAGCATCGAGCCATCAAGGCGGTGCGTAAATGTAATATGGACATGGAGAAGGCTGGAGAAGAACGGAAATTGCAACTCTAGGAGCTGGAAGAATTGAGATTGGAAGCTTATGAAAATTCACGACTTTACAAGGAGAAGACCAAGTTGTTTCATGACAGAATGATCTTGCGGAAGCAATTTGAAATTGGTCAAAAAGTTTTGCTTTATAATTCTCGTTTGAAGTTCATGCCAGGTAAGTTGCAGTCTAAATGGATTGGACCATTTGTTGTCACTAACGTTTTTCAACATGGTGCAGTGGAAATAAAAAGTGTGGATACGAACAAGATTTTTAAGGTGAATGGTCATCGTTTAAAACAGTTTTATGAAGGTATTGATGCATCCACGACGGAGGGCACTCAATTGACGGTGCCTAATTATTTCAAAGATTGAAAGAACAACAGGTCGTCCGGCATACGACGTTAAATACTTGCGCTTATTGGGAGGCAACCCAATTTTTTATTTTATTTGATTTTTCTTGTTTTTAATTCGGATTACAATATTTGAAAGAAAAGAAAAAGAAATGAAAAAAAAAGAGGAACGTTTGCTTTAATTTTAATCTCTTTGTTGTTTGTTTTGGTGTGATTTACAGACATGAAGGTTTGTTAAGGCGAGACCTAGTCTAACCACTAATGCACCTCTGGGGGAGAAAAAAAAACAGTAATCAATTTTACTTGATTTTTATTTACGTAACCCCAGTTATGGAACAAAAATAGGGCGAGACCTCACTTAAAACTCGTGGCCTCTGTGAACCTTTGGGATTGCAGACACATTTAAAAAAAAAAGGAGAAGAAAAAGGGTAAGGTCCACAATTTCTTTCTTTTTCCCCAAATTCCGGCCCACTGCCGCTGCTCTGCCGCTGTTACGCAGAATCTGCCATGGAAGGGGAGTCTTCATCTGCTAGGAAACGGAACCGCCTTGGAAAAGGAAAGGCCACGCTCCCTCCGTCGGAATCGGATTTGAAGGGTTCTCTTAAATTTATAAGGAAAGCTGCCAAGGAAAGGTATAAAGTCGTTTCTTCTATGCCCATTGTTCATTGTAGAATTTTACATATTCCGACTATGGAGCAATTGGGTATCAAGGATGCGGTTTTTAACTTAATTGCCAATATAGGTTGGGAAACATACTTTAATATCAATTTTCCTGCTTACATTGAATTATGCCGTGAGTTCTATGCTACATATTCTTATAATAAAGTTAATGCATCGACTTTGTCATCTCCTAGTGTAATTCATTTTAGGTTGATGGGTAAAGAATTTAAGCTGTCCTTAACTGGTTTTAATGTGGCATTTGGGTTTGTTTCATCTGAATATACTCAAACTGACGCATATTTGAGCAGCTTATGTGATTTTAGTCCTGATTTTAATCCAATTACCCTTTATAGGCAATGGTCTAACTCCAAGTCTGCTCTCTATCACCCGAGTCACTCTTTGGTTAATTTCTTGAGCGACCCTGTGTTGAAATATGTGCATCGATTTCTGGCATATACATTTTCAGGTCGTCAAAAACGGGCTAACCTTTTGTCTAAAACTGAGTTATATTTTTTATGGTGCATGCAAGTAGGCAAAAAGGTTAACTTGGGTTGGTGGCTTGCTAACCAATTTCAGGACGTGAGAACCCGGAATATACCTTTAATTCTTGGTTCCTTGATTACCAAATTGGCTGTACATAATGGTTTAATTGACATTTCCAATACTAACCTCCATATTGCTTGTGAGATGGTTCCCTTGGATATAGTTTGTTTAGCAGATATGGGGTTGATCTCCAAGGTGCAAGGCATTTATCATTTTTCCAGATCTCGTCCTCCTCTCTCCAACAAGACGACAGCACGTTCCAATGCTCAACTCAGCGATGACGAGCTGGATGCATCCCCTAATAACGTTCATTTCCGTTCAATACCGTCGTCCTCTTCCACGAATGACGTAGACCAACTTGTAGCAGTGAGAATGCAACTCTACTCCCTAGCCGACACCGTTAATCAAATGAAGGCAAATTTAGATGCATTCTTCCAACACAATGGATTCATCCCACCTTTCCCTCCTAACACGTAATTTTTCAGGGAAGTTTTTGTGTTTTTATGTTATGCCTTTTATTTCTTGTCTTTTGTGTGCATACATTGGGGAAAATGAAGTTTCATGTATTTTTGTGTGTTTTGTTGCATAAAAAATTGAAAAAAAAAAGAAAAAAAAATCTTTGTTCGCTTTCTACTTGTTTTCTAAAAGTTGTTTTCTATTTTTGTGTGTGGTACGCATTATGAAGTTGAATTGAATTACCTAAAAGTTCGAGCGTTAGTAGTTACTCTTGTTGCTTGGTGGGTGACCACTTTCTTGACAATTAATCTGGATGATAAATGGCATGATTCGACCTAAACTTGATTATTGTGAGTTTTGAGCCTAAAATGAGCAATACATTCTTTTGTGCTCGAATTTCTTTGATGAGTGATACACACATGGTTTGATTAAGCTAGAACTTGCTTTGTTATGCATGTCAAAATCATCTTTGGATTTGTGCAATAAAATGACAAGGGCACTTAGGTTCTATCCTTTTCATATAACCTAGTAAAAGGCCTACCATTGTGAATTAACCATTAGTGAATTATTTCGAGCCTTGACTTTTTCTTTGATTTTTTAACCACTACATATCCACCTCGAATTTTTTATTTTTGCCCTTTCTTGAACCCTTTACATTGAAGGGGTGTGGTGATTAGTGGCATCAAGTTTAGCAATATACATCTTCCTTGTTGCACATTTGTGAGTTGAATGGTTATTGTTTCGATATGCCTTGTATTTTGTAGCGTTGTTGCTGAAGAATAATTTCTTCGTGAAAAAAAAACAAAAAAAACAAAAAAAAGAAAAAAAAACACCTCAAGAAAAAAAAACAAAAACAAACGAGAAAAAGAAAAAAGAAGAAGAAGAGGTAGAATTTGATTACTGAGCGAGTTGTATTGTAATTATGTTAGGAAGTTTTGGGCATATGTAACAGGTGACAGTTGCCTCACGAGTGGGTGAAGTTTCAAGTTTTGCCACTGGTCATTACATTCTCTTTAATGTTTTTAACCATAAAATTCCTTTTATCACACCTTGACCCTAGCCCCATTACACCCCTGAAAAGACCCTTTGATTATTGTATTGAAATCATACTTGATGGTGGAGATGTGGTATATTTGCAAGCCTATGGTGATGTCAAGCTATTGTGTTGTTTTGAGTGCTTATAAATGTCCCTATACACTTTGAGTGCTTTGAGTGGTACCGTGAGACAATGATTGAATCATGTTTATTCTTTGATTCTAGAAGGATTGTTGGGGAGTATAACTTGTTCGGGTGCAAGGGTGCTGCGACATGCTTGTTATTTTGAGGGTGTTTGATTTGACGTAGTTGTGCTTGTAATTTAATGTTTTGTTAAAATGTGTTGAAATGAGTGTTTTTTAAAGTCTATCTTTTAACTGCTTGAGGGCAAGCAGAATCTTGGTCTGGGGGAGAGTGATAAAGCGATAATTGTGCCTGTTTTTGATGTTAATTATCACTTTATTTTTGGCCAAATTTGAACTAATTGGTGTTTATTTGCTAAAATTGTGATGTTAGGAGTTACAAGCAGTAATTGGTGAAATTTTGTTTACACGTGGATTGGAGCACATAAAAGTTGGAAGGAATTGAATGGGAGGAGAAATCAGCAATGCCGTCTCACTAGGACGTGGTCTAGCCCTATCATTTGTGCCTTTGGGAGCGAGAACTTCGGCAATGGACTTCGACTAAGGCGAGGTCTCGTCTTACATCAAAGGCATTGCAGTTAATTTTTGGAAGGAGTCAAGACCTATTTCATAATTGGCATTTAATATTCTCATTTTCCTTTTTCCGTCTTAAATTAGTACCAAGACATTTATTAATAGTGTTGTCTTTTTAGGAAATAAATTAGGATTAGGAATCCTACTCCTATGGGAATTCCTACACTTTAGGAAGTTAGTTTTATTTTAAATAGTATTAAAAAGAAGAAAAAACTTAGAGGGTGGACTATCATCCAAGGAAGGAAGAAGAAAAACAGCCGCCGTTCCACTCTTCCAAGAACACACGTTGGTTTCTTCATTTCTTTTCAATTAAAAGATGTTCAACACCTCCACGAGTGGCTAAACAATTATTTCTGATCCAAGGGGATGGAAGTCAATGTTTTCTGCGTGAGGTTATGGTTTAATTAATTTCTTGTTATGTTTGGATGTTCGTTGATTTTGATAGAATTGATAGGAACAATTAGGATTATTTGAATTGACGACTCAACTAGTTCTAATTCTTCAATTGCTTTACATATATTCTAAATCCGTAATTGTTTAGAATCATTTGGAATCAAGAGCGCCGAGACTAATCTGCATTTGTAGAGTGAGAGCGATAATGTAGTTTAGTTAAGGAAGAATTAATGAACCAAATCTAGAGAATTGTAGCTATCTCAGTTGTTTGGATTTGATTTAACCGTTTTCTCCAACTTAATGCTGCTTTCAATTCGATATGGAATGCTATCATGCCCAGTTGGTTGGGAGTTAGGTGTGTTTGGATGCTGGGTTCAAACATATAAATTCGGAAAACACAAAATCTTCTAGCTATTGATGACAATCAAATATTCATAAACTTAGATATGTGTTTTTCATGCTTTAGCATAGATTTCATTGAGATATGCCATGTTTATTAGATAAATCACATTATATTTGTGATTCTCATATTTTATGTGTTTTGTAGGAAAAAGGGATAAAAACCACTTATCTTCTAAAGTTCATAACTTTTGATGAAAATGTCCAAATGAGATGAATGAAGGTGCTATGGAAAGATGAGAAAGAGATAGAAAACTTTTATGAACAAAGGTTTCTCAAATTCCGAAAGAAAATGGACCAAAACTGGGGAAAAGCAGAACAAGGCAGAACCGAAGAAGAGGAAAACAGGGAGAAAAATCAGCCATCTTCTGGAGGCCATAACTCTTGATTCAGATGTCCAAATGAGATGATTCAAGATGATATGGAAAGATGAGAAAGAGAGGAAAAACTTTTATGCAGAGAGTTTTGTCAAATACCGGACGAAAATGGACGAAAATGGGACGAAATCAGTACGACGCCTGAATCCTGAAATTTGCAAATTTCGTCCCTAATGTTTTGGAAGCTTTACATTTTCTCCCCAACGCCCCTAGCTGTATTAATATCCCATTTTCTGCAGAAAAACAAAAGTAGGAAGTAGGAAGTAGATGAGGAACATAGAATAGGTTAGAGTAGAATAGATTGTAGGGTTAAAGTTAGTTTTTACATTTTTTGCACATTTTCCCCAACTCACACCCGTGAGTTTCATTGGAGGTTAGGGTTTGGTTCTTTTTGTGGCTTGAAAACTGGATTCCTTGGAGTTGTTTTGGCTTGTAAGGTGTTTGGATTTGGTTGGAATCATCACTCTTTTGATTAAGGGAAGTATTTCTTTCAATTTCTTATGCTTTCAATGGTTAAATCTCCTTATGAATGTTGTTTGCTTGAAGCCATGAGAGGCTAAATTTTCTTGGGTGATTCTTGGTGCTTGATGTATGGGTTAGGTTTATTTTGATTCCTTGTTGGTTGTAGAGTGATGGGCTTGCATTAATTGAAGTCTTCCTACTTGTATTTAATGAATTGATATGCATTGAATGGTGGCCACATTTAGTGTGTGTTCTTGGTGTTTGTGTGTGTTTTAGAATATACATGAATTTGGACCAAAAGTAGGAAGAACTACCTAGCATTATCTAGATTTAGGTGTTTGAGACAAGAAACAATTACCATATGAACTTAATTGTGCACTAAAATTGTGTGGAAGCCATAGGTTTTAGTGTGCAAAGGTAGAAGTGAGACCGAAAGGAGATCTTCTATTCTTTAATTCCATTGAGACCGAAAGGAGATGTGGAGTGAAAAATAGGTGGTTTCTTAGATTAAACACTTGAACTAGGGAGTGTGAAGTAGTTGGCTAAAACATCTAGGGCAAGAATTGTGCATTAGAGTTGTGTGGAAGCCATAGGCGCTAATGTGCTCTAGGTGGGGATGAGACCGAAAGGAGATTCCTCATTCTATAATTTCGATGAGACCGAAAGGAGATTCGGAGTGAATGGATGTAGTCACTTAGTTAAGATGCCCTACACTCGGTTGCCCTTAGGAGTCAAAATAACCGAACCCTTGCATTGAACCCAAGGATCACCCTCCTTCATCATTTGTGTGTTTTTCTCTTTGTTTCAATGGTGTTGTTTTAGTTATTTAAATATCACTTTCTAAATCATTGCTTTAAGACACATAGATTGCAAATAATTAGTTGCACTTAAATTTTGGTTTTGTCCCCTTCCCTGTGGAAAATGATCCCTATGCTTTACTACAATTGATTAAGTGAGGTTTAGGTGTATATTTGTGTGAGTTTGAGCTTTATTTTGACGCACTTTTGCACACACCGATTTTGCTCACCAAATTTTGGCGCCGCTGCCGGGGAAGGGCAACGGAACTAGTTTTTTTTAAGTGTTCTAATTGTTTGTTAGTTTTATGTTTTTGTATATATTTAGAAAGAGTTGTTTGTGTTGTATATATTTTCATTTTTAACTTTCAATGGCCGAACAGGGAAAACAAAGAGAACGGTTGTTTGGGGAATTCTTAGAGCCTAATTTCAATGATTATGCATTAGAGCCATGGTTCAACAACCGTATAAGTGCTTACCCAGTTGAAGCTGAGAGCTATCAAGAAGGGGGATTCGTAGAGTTTGATATTGGCTCAAACATTAGTGCTCAATTGGCTGCATTAACCGATAGGATGAATTCATGGGAGGCGAGGATGAACTGGAATCCGGTCTTAATATGTGGACTTTGCCAAGGAGACCACCATACGGATCAATGTGACTGGGCCAGGACTGAACCCCTCAACTTCATGAATAATTTTGGGCAGCAAGGACATTTCAACCAAAACTGGGGCAACAATAGCAGCTACCAAGCAGGAAATCAAGGTTGGAACAACCAAGGAGGTGGTCAAAATTGGAATAATCAAAGCAATCAAAGTTGGGACAATTCAGAGCCATCATTTTCTAACGTATCATGGCAAACTCCAGGATTTGTGAATCAAATGAATAATCCCATGGACAAAAAGCTGAGTTTTGAGGAAATAATGATAAAAAAGATGGAAGAAATGCAGCTTAAGATGGAAGAAATGCAGCTTGAGATGAGAAGTTCCACAAAGCTTTTAGAAGACCATTCCATGAGGTTGAGCTTGCCCGAGACCATGGTGTTCGATGAGAATGATGCCATGAATTATCCAAGAGAGAATCTGGACCACTTCCGTGTAGATATGGTAGAAGAAGGTGTTGGTGAAATGATGAAGGAGGAGTGGTGTTTTGAATCTCAAGCAATGAAGACAATTATTCCCTCCAAAACTCCCCTTGAGTTTGATGAAGAAGATAATAGAATAGATGGACAACTTCGTGAGATGGTTAAGAATTGGTTTGTAGATGAGTCCATTTATGAAATAATAGGGGAAGATTTTGAAGTGGTTGAAATAAACCAAGTGTTGCTCGTGGCGATGGTGAAGATAAGCTAAAGCGTCAGTCGATGAGCCGCCCAAGCTTGAGTTAAAGCCCTTACTCCCTCGGTTGGAACATGCATTTTTGGAAGAGCATGAAATGTTGCCTGTGTTAATATCATCTCCTTTGGAATCCAAACAGGAAGAAAAGCTTTTGGGGTTAAGCACTCTTAAAGAGGCCATTGGGTTTACCCTTGAGGATAGTAAGGGTATTAGGCCATCAACTTGCATGAAAAAAATGTTGTTGGAAGAGGGGGCTAAACATGCAAGGAAAAGAATAAAGGAAGGAATAGGATGAAATGGAATGAGTCGAGCCGGCGACGTTAAAACCAAGCGCTTCTTGGGAGGCAACCCAAGCGTATCCTTTTAGTTTAGTTTAGTCCATTTTGGTTTGTTTTGGTTTTGGTTTTGGTTTTTGTTTGTTTTGGTTTTGTTTTGTGTTGTTTTGTTTCTTGTTTTTGTTTTGTTTGTTTTGTTTGTTTTGTTTGTTGTGGATGTAGAGGTTGATGCATGTAGTTTGCATGTTTGCTAAGACAAGGGATGAAATGTAAAAAAAAAAAATAAAAAAAAATAAAAAATTGCGCGCGGACAGAAACTTTTGACCGCCGGCGTCTTTAACTGGCCGGCTGTTCCTCGAACAGAGATCGCCTTGGCGGTCTCTTTACGCAATGTCTTTTTGGCGCATTTTATACCCGTTGGCGCACTTATCATTTCCAACTCATTTTTCTTCATTTCTTACCTTTGTTTTTGCAATTTTCTCTCAAAACCTTTCATCCACATTTTGCATTTTACATTCTTCTTCAAGTCCAATCCATCTTAAGTGATCCAAACACCTTTGTAAACACATTTCCACCATCAAATTCATCCAAGAATCCAAGGTATGTATGGTTGAACCTTTCAAATTTCATTACAATGATGATTTTGAATTTCTTTAAATATGATTTCTATGGATGATATTTGATGAAATATTGTGTAATTGGGATTGTTTGGGCTGTTTGTTAAATTTTTAGGCTAGGGTGCTTGCTAATTTTGTGAAATTTCAAGTTTTTCACCATGCACATCATGTGTTTGACAAAATGCCTCAATGAGTTATTTTGGATGAATTGTCAACTTTTTGTATTCATTTGAAATCCTAGAAATTCATTGATGAATCTTAACATGATGTTGCATATAAAACTGAGTTTTAAGTGAAAAAAGAAAACTTGATGAGTTTTTGAAGCCTAGCATCATGCACACATTGAGTAATCAAATGTCAATGCCTAAACCATTGTGTGCAATTTTCTCATGTGGCATTATCTTCTTAAGTGCAATCCTTAGTTTAGATGTTTTGACACTTGAGTTGAGTTTGACGACGTGAAGATTGTAAATACTCTCTTTTCTATTTTATGTTATTGCATTTAGGTTTAAAGTTTATTTTCTGCATTTTGTTAATTTATTTTCTTTAATTAGTTTTGGTAAATTATGCCTATCACACACTTGCACCCCCTAGTTTTAGTGCTTAACATGCAACATATCTTAAGTTTGGGGGAGGTGTGAATACGCAATCATGCAACATGCTTTAAGTTATTTCACAATTTTGCAACCGAAAACATGTATTTCTTCTTTCCCACCCGCCCCACCCTTCATGCATGCATTCTTGAAGCATTGAGGGCAATGCTCATCTTAAGTTTGGGGGTGGAAGCTTAAAGCTTTTGATGTAACCTAAGTTTGGGGGTGTTTATAGGAAGAAAATACATGAGATTTCATGGGTGAAATTGGCTTAAAGTGAGCTTTTATTGAAATATTCAAGATGTTGCTTGTTTTGTTTTTTTTTGGAACTTTTGAATGGTTGGCAAGTAATGGCTGAAATATGCACCACTTAAGAAACATTTTACTGAATAAATGCATGCGAGAAGTAACGAAATGAAAGCATTAGTCAATGATGAAAAATGTTGGACTGAATAGGCATGGAATTTGTAATGCATGTCTTTTGATTCCTTGTATTTGGAGGAAAGTTTTGCATATTAAATGGTGTTGTTACAGTGCACGTCAAAGAGGAGTGTTTGTGAGATGTAGTGTATTGATTATGATGCGGTTGCGAGTAAACGTAGTGCCCCTAGTTCACCCTAAAGTTATAGCATTTCACTTCACAAACTTGGAAGATGACTTAAGCTTGTTATTTGTTTTGCTTATGAGATTTACAATTTTGTTGAATAATTGCCACTCCGCTATGAGAATGCTCTTAGGGGATGTCCCTTAAGTGAACTCATATGAGTGGTAGAAGTATAAAAAGCCGAAAAAAAAACTCTTGGCAAAAAAAAAAAAAAATTGTAAATGAGTGAGGAAGTACCCTAAGTATAATGTCATGATGGTTGCTTAAATGTGATGAAAATTGCCTAGATGGTAGCATGACAACTTAGGGGAAAGAGGGAATAAAGAGTCTTAAGGATTTCAAGGAAGTGAAAGTTTTCTATGCAACTTTAGGGCACACTAGTGGCATGATTTCGTAACCTCTACTCAGTTCTTGCATTGCATTGTTCATGAACATTTACCTCCATCACACACACACACACATCATTTAATGTGTGAAGATTAGTACAGAAAAACAAGAAAGAAAAAAGTCATGCATTGCATTAGTACGTGCTGAAAATTGTCTAACCTAGAGACATTAAGATGTTTTCATTTCTTAAAATTCTCAATATGCATTGTTCGGTAGAATGGGGCGACGAGTGGTTGCCTAATTAAGCTAGTACTTGCCATTATAAAAAAAAATAAAAAAATATATATATAAAAAAAAATTTAGATGAGAATCTGAATATGCATGTCTCAATGAATACATTCCACATATTGTTGCTATACGTAGAAAATTGCTTGGGGACAAGCAATGGTTTAAGTTTGGGGGTATTTGATGACAATCAAATATTCATAAACTTAGATATGTGTTTTTCATGCTTTAGCATAGATTTCATTGAGATATGCCATGTTTATTAGATAAATCACATTATATTTGTGATTCTCATATTTTATGTGTTTTGTAGGAAAAAGGGATAAAAACCACTTATCTTCTAAAGTTCATAACTTTTGATGCAAATGTCCAAATGAGATAAATGAAGGTGATATGGAAATATGAGAAAGATATAGAAAACTTTTATGAACAAAGGTTTCTCAAATTCCGAAAGCAAATGGACCAAAACTGGGGAAAAGCAGAACAAGGCAGAACCGAAGAAGAGGAAAACAGGGAGAAAAATCAGCCATCTTCTGGAGGCCATAACTCTTGATTCAGATGTCCAAATGAGATGATTCAAGATGCTATGGAAATCTGAGAAAGAGAGGAAAAACTTTTATGCAGAGAGTTTTGTCAAATGCCGGACGAAAATGGGACGAAATCAGTACGACGCCTGAATCCTGAAATTTGCAAATTTCGTCCCTAATGTTTTGGAAGCTTTACATTTTCTCCCCAACGCCCCTAGCTGTATTAATATCCCATTTTCTGCAGAAAAACAAAAGTAGGAAGTAGGAAGTAGATGAGGAACATAGAATAGGTTAGAGTAGAATAGATTGTAGGGTTAAAGTTAGTTTTTACATTTTTTGCACATTTTCCCCAACTCACACCCGTGAGTTTCATTGGAGGTTAGGGTTTGGTTCTTTTTGTGGCTTGAAAACTGGATTCCTTGGAGTTTTTTTGGCTTGTAAGGTGTTTGGATTTGGTTGGAATCATCACTCTTTTGATTAAGGGAAGTATTTCTTTCAATTTCTTATGCTTTCAATGGTTAAATCTCCTTATGAATGTTGTTTGCTTGAAGCCATGAGAGGCTAAATTTTCTTGGGTGATTCTTGGTGCTTGATATATGGGTTAGGTTTATTTTGATTCCTTGTTGGTTGTAGAGTGATGGGCTTGCATTAATTGAAGTCTTCCTACTTGTATTTAATGAATTGATATGCATTGAATGGTGGCCACATTTAGTGTGTGTTCTTGGTGTTTGTGTGTGTTTTAGAATATACATGAATTTGGACCAAAAGTAGGAAGAACTACCTAGCATTATCTAGATTTAGGTGTTTGAGACAAGAAACAATTACCATATGAACTTAATTGTGCACTAAAATTGTGTGGAAGCCATAGGTTTTAGTGTGCAAAGGTAGAAGTGAGACCGAAAGGAGATCTTCTATTCTTTAATTCCATTGAGACCGAAAGGAGATGTGGAGTGAAAAATAGGTGGTTTCTTAGATTAAACACTTGAACTAGGGAGTGTGAAGTAGTTGGCTAAAACATCTAGGGCAAGAATTGTGCATTAGAGTTGTGTGGAAGCCATAGGCGCTAATGTGCTCTAGGTGGGGATGAGACCGAAAGGAGATTCCTCATTCTATAATTTCGATGAGACCGAAAGGAGATTCGGAGTGAATGGATGTAGTCACTTAGTTAAGATGCCCTACACTCGGTTGCCCTTAGGAGTCAAAATAACCGAACCCTTGCATTGAACCCAAGGATCACCCTCCTTCATCATTTGTGTGTTTTTCTCTTTGTTTCAATGGTGTTGTTTTAGTTATTTAAATATCACTTTCTAAATCATTGCTTTAAGACACATAGATTGCAAATAATTAGTTGCACTTAAATTTTGGTTTTGTCCCCTTCCCTGTGGAAAATGATCCCTATGCTTTACTACAATTGATTAAGTGAGGTTTAGGTGTATATTTGTGTGAGTTTGAGCTTTATTTTGACGCACTTTTGCACACACCGATTTTGCTCACCAGCTATTTAGAGGATTTTTGGTTAAATATTTAAATTAATGAGAATATTGCATGAAACCAATGATCGAGAAACATTGACAGAAATCACACTCCCTGAGTCAGAGCTTTGGTAAGAGTGTCACAGTCCTTCAGTTATTTTGTTGTTTATTCAGTTAGTCAACTTTCCTTATATAAATTTCCCTAGCTAGTAATCAATTTCGAATACATTTCTCTTTTACGTAACTAAGAGCTTTACAGAGTTCCCTGTGGGATCGACCTGGTCCACTTTTTCTCCTGTGACACCCTGTCTTCAATCCAACGTACCGATGCTCGTTGCCCCCGATCCCACATTTCCTCTAGCTGAACTCTCTCCCCTTGCCCATTCTTGTCCCCCAATCTGCTAGGTTTTGCCTAAACTGCCTGCTTATCCTTCTGCAAGGGTCGCAAGTCACCATGGAAGCAGAAATATTTTGGCTACTAGTAGGAGCCATAAGACTTCTCTTTGGTATCCCTTGCTTTGACTTCACATTCTTTCCACTTTGTAGGTTGTCAACTCGTAACCAGTCCCCATATTGGCCCTCTTGCAGAATCCCCCTCCTTTAATCATCTTGTCGCTTTTCACAATTCTTCTCAGAATGGCCTAGTCATCAACAATAGTAACAAAAACCTGCCAACTGTTCATATTTAAAGGACGCCCAATAAGACTTACTATCGAAACGCATCATAGTCCCTCGCATCAAGGGCTTCTCCATATCCATTGAGACCAGCAACTTCATATGCCTACCCTGACTACTACCCTCCTTCGGGATAAGAACATTATGAACCTACAGAAATAGTTTGCTTATTCGTTGTGCTGTCTCCTTCATAAGCCAATGGTTGGGAAGATTCCACATCTGCACCCAAATGTTGACATGTTGGAACTCTGAAGCTTGCAGGCGAAGCTCCTCGGACCATTCCCCTACAATTAGATATTGTTGATCGAACATCGAACATCGAACATCTACCTTGTAGCACTTTAGCTTTATCTTCTGGATTGATAAACATAAACTAAAAAATAATTGTAACTCAAATGAGATTAAATGGGACAAGCAGCTGTAACTCAATTAGTTTGGGTACTCCAATACCAGATATGATCTTTCCATGTGGAAACTTGGTCTGGATTTTGCTTCTTTGAGAAAAATGTAAACTTGGCCCCAAAGAGTTGCAGCAAGAAGCAATTTCGTTCCGTAAGATCCGCCAAAATTAATTTGTGAAATAATTATTGTAAAACGGCCCAAATTCCCAAATCACATGGTGAAGTAACAAATTACAAGCTTTCACATTCACAAGGGTCAGACGTGTGGCATCATGACAATCATCTTGTGAGCTATTATAACATATATATACTAAGGAACTTGACTAAGGAACCCGCAGACACTACCAATGGTGCGCACTGGGTAAACCCCGCCCCTATATAATAGCTCGCAAACCACACAGGAGATGTAAACCGCACTAAGCAAGCCCTATGCAATGGGCTCAACCAAGAAGGTGTCAGCAGGGGAATTGGAACTCGTCACCTTACGGTTACACGCTCACTCGCCACACTAACTTGGCTACCCCCAAGGGGAACATATATATACTAACATGATGTGAATGATGTATAAATCCAAAATGATGTATACAACATACGCAATCGCACTGACCAGCCAATAGGAGAGGTTTCAGGTGACCCGTGTAGAGTTGTATGGTGTGGCCAATAAAACCTGACATAGAAGTCAGTAAATTGAGGCAAGCATGATAGGGCCACTCAATTGTGTCAGATTTGTTGCGTGTGGACAAAAAATTATCAAAGTATAAATACTCCATTGATAGGTATGGAGAGGACTTTTCTTCTGGCTTTTTTTTTCCATCAAAACACTGATATTAAACTGACTTAAGTGTTGGAGTGGTTTCTCGAGACCAAGAACCCGAACTCTCTTAGACTTTTGTTTTGTTGTAGACAATCTGACCACCAGTTTGACACTTGCAGTTTGGTGTTGGATTCATTAGTGATGCCATCTATGGGAAACCCCCTTTCTTTTTATTTCTTGATACTACTCTCTAAAAACTCATGGACGATCTAGACCCCTATTCTTAGCCTCTCACTCTTTTTTCTCCTAACCCTGTCCAGGGGAATACCAGAGTTCCGCAAACTTAGCATTCATCTTTTCATCAGCACAAGGATTGAATTCTAGGATTTGCTTTAAGGGAATGTGGTTGAAGTAGATTTCCCTAAGCTGCTCTATGGTTTGTACCTTGGCAACATCCTGTAATTTAGGGACTAAGGTCCCAAACCACAACCCAAACTCATAACTTTCAAACAGCTTGTTAAAAAGTAGTATGCAACCTTGAGTCATGAGAAAATTCCTCATCTCTTTGGAACCATTTCTTTCCAATGGTTGCATCTCGCAGTTCGGAGATCCATTTTTGTGATTCACTTTTAGTTTTTTGCAGGTTATTCTTTCTGAGCAAGAACGTCCTTTAATTGCTTTATTTCCCTTTTGGGCATCCTCTAGTGATTCTTGGCCTGCTCTAACTTCAAAGTCAGCTCAGCAATTTTCTAATCACGTGTCTTGATCTCTTATCGATTTTTCTCTTCTCGATCTACATAAAGAGCCACTGTATCCCTTAGCTTTTTTGTGGGTTGTTTTAACTAGTTTAGGTTAGTATTCTTTGACTCCAGTAATCTTTGAGAGCACCCCATCACTAGAATGGCTTGAAAAAAATACGGAAGAATAAGCTAAAATCTAAATTAAGGGAAAAGTAAAACAGTATCTGTATATAACAGTGATGAAGTTTAGTCTCATTTACTTCTGTTGCCAACTTGTTTATCTTGTCCTTGAACTTGGACCTTGAGATCGGAGTTGCTGCTTGAATTTCAGGAGGAGACAATGCATTCGCCACCCCACTGAGCCCTAGTGGTCACACTTGACAATTTAGTGTGAGCATAAATGTTTTTCCAATTCGGAGTGAATAGGTCTGAAGTTGGGGTCCGGACAATGGAGTCTCCTGACTCTTGTTCAAAATGTATTGGAGATAGTCTTCTTTCTTCCGCTCTCAAACTCCGAATTCGATTCTCAACCTTTTCTTGGGTTGATCTGAAGAGCTCGGCCCAGTAGGAATTACACATTTTTTTGAACAAGCAATAGGTGCAATGGTGGTTTTGCCTTGACTTTCGGGCGTAGTTTTTTCTTCTGAATCCTTGCTTGAAGAAGATGCTTTGGCTGAACTAGTGGGCTCAGCTGTTGCTTTCTTTCCATGGCCTAAAGGCACATTAGCAGCTTGACTAGATGTGGCTTCAATGTATTGGCGAAGGTTCATTGCGATTCACACCAACAAATGAACACAAAATAGTTGGGATAGACCAAGTCAAATGACAGTAACAACTATAAAATCCTAATAGGAGGCCCAAGTAAGCATTATAATAGAACCCTACGATTTCTCTTCTCATGTTCTATTACTAATTCATCACCTTCCCTTTTTGGAGTTGGACTCACTCTAGCGGTAGCCATTACGATTTCGAAAATGTCATTCACTTTGAAAGACAACCCTTTTAGCGCTTTGGCATCAGTTGCTTTGTATTCTCCTAGTAAAGGGGATGGGTTTTTAGCATTTTTTTGTATTTTGTTTTTTATCTGATCCAATCTGAATTTTCGAATGGAATCTGAAGATTGGATCTGTGCATCAAAATAAATACCCATTGAAAAAATGGTTGGTTTTTCTTTTCTTTTCTTTTCTTTTCTTTTTTCCTTTTAAGTTGAAAATCAAAAAGAAATGTCACTGGTTTGACCAAGGCTTAACATGGAATACACATGCTTTTGGGCTGCTAGTTTTTTGAAGACAAAATGATCGAATCTATCTAGAAAGACTCGCAAATTTTAACCGCATATTTTTTGTTTGAGCAATTGACAGAAAAAAAATCCCAGTAAGCTTCTTTTCTTTCTTTCTTTTTTTTTTTAAGCACTTACATTTTCATGTTATATATATAGATGGCATTAATTAACAGACCAATTAGCCCACTGCAAGCTCAAATCAAATTATGTGCCCTGTTTTGTATCGCATCTTAACCAGCAATAAAGGGTAGTGGGAAATTTGCATATATAGCATTTCGGTAAACTCAGTTTGCATATATAGCACAAGAAGCAAAGCCCATGCAAATATAGCACTTTTCCAAACAAAAAGACGCCAATGCCCTTTCATGTGCAGTACTTCATCGTTCATCCTTCTCTTCAGCCTTCTCTGTATCCTTCCTCCATCTTTGAATCCTTCACATTCTTTGAATGAACACCCCCTTCATAGAGTAAAGTCATTGTCGTCGCACAGCTTTAACCCATGCGACGACATGAATTGGATGAACTGCCGGTATGCCCCAACTGGATGCCCGAAAAAATAACAAAAAATAGCAGGCGATATGCCCGAACTGGATGAACTGGACTGGAGATATATCCTTCATATTTAACAACAAATGAGGGAGAAAATGTTGATAAATATGTCGTCATACATATGTCCCGTAAAAGAAAAACTGTTGCCAAATATGTCTGCGTATCTGTCGACACATATGCTGACATATATATCTGTCGACACATATGTCAGCATATATGTCGACAAATATGTCGGCATATCTGTCGACATATATATTCCTTGCGAAAATACTCCAATGTTCCTATATTTGAAAAACGCGCCTATACGAAGCTACTTCTTCCGTAACTCTTCAGCTTATAACCGTATCAAATTCGTCGAGACTTGCAAAAAACCTCGTCACTACACTACATCTCACTGAGCGTTCATTCATCTTGCCAAAAAGCTACCTCAATTCGTCAGAGAAGACAACACCCACTTCAAACAACCTTTTAGTACTTCATCCATAACATCAGCAATGGCGAAAACTCGAGGTGGAATGTCAAGCCGTGGCGGAATGAGGGTCGATGATCGTAAATCTCACTCGGCGCCTAAGAAGACGAAGAAGGTTTGTTTCTTTTACAGCAAAATGTTCCATTTTTGTGATGCACAGATGTTAGAATATGTTAGACAAATTAGCCAAGTTAGGGTTTTGCCATGTAGGAATTGGTTCGAAATGCATACAAATTAAGATTTTTGCACTATGTTTGGCTGAAACTGTCGACACAACAATTCATAATGGGTGGAAATGTCGATAGAATTGTGGATTTTCTTGTAAATATGTCGACAAATATGTCGTGTCGATATTTCTGAATTCTGCCGACATTTCCACCCATTATGATTTTTTCGGCAAATATATCGGCAACTATGTCGACATATGTCGGCAAGAATGATTTTTGACAAACATACATATGTCGACGCTTGTGCCGACATTTGTGTTTGAAGATAATGGTCTTCTTACATTACCAAACCGCATGTCAACAGTTTTAAATCGTGACATACGTTCAAAATTACGTTGACATTTTAGACTATATATTAGTCTAGAATAAAATGTCGCAAGGCTCGGGTTTTAGGGTAGAATGTGTTTAGGCTTTAGGGCAAAATGAAGAGAACTAGCCCTAACTTTTGATTTCTAACCGGTTTTTCGTGCAGGAACTTTTCGCGACTGAAATTGTAGTTCAAGGGGAGTTTTTCTCAGCTCAGGTTTCGCAGTACTGCTACTACGAAGCCAATATGCAGAGAATCCGGTCGAAATTGACCGAAACGCAACAAAAACTGCTCCGAAGTGAGAGTCGGCTAGCAGCCATTGTTCTTGCCCATGAGCATCCTTTTTGGTGCAAACAAATTATCCATTCCGTGTTGTTGAGGCAACTTAAGCCGGACGAGGAGTCCAAGATTGATAACAGCATTGCCTTCAACTTTGCTGGTAAGAAAGTTAGATTTGGCAAGAGGGAGTTCGCCATCATCATTGGGTTGAAGATGGGGGACTTTGACGCTGCATATGGCAAATACAAATTGCTAGATGGTACTTCTCAAATATCAAAGTACCTACAGCATGTCGGCCAACGAGATGAGACCACATATGGTGAAGTGTTGAAGGCTTACGACCGTATCAACTCAACTTACCCAGACCATGAAGTCGTGTCCCTAACACTCTTGCTTATATACACCTCCATAATGGGCTTGCCTAAGATAACCAAAATTGAAGACAAGGTGCTTCATTTGGCCTGTGATTGGAGGGAGTTTGATTCTATCCTGTGGGGTGAACTCTCTTATAGGCACACAGTGGATAGTGCTAGGAAGGCAATTGGATGTGCCTTGAAGCAGACCGCCCACCCAGACCAAAGGACTTACACTGTTGGGGGATTCCTAATTGTATTTGGGGTAAAGAAACCATTATACGCACCTATATTTTAACTGCAGTGTGTTACTTTTTGGTAATTCGTTGTTCAAATGTACTAGGTGTTCGCATATGAGACCATGCCACATCTTGAGCGATTCAATATGTGCGCCAAAGTCGAAACCCCTGGATTATTGCCCAGGATGTGCCGATGGAAAGGTCTGAATGCTCAACGGAGAGATCAAGAAAAGAAGCAGGTTTGGTCTAGGCGAACAATTGACGGGGACGTAAGTTTTTCATTAGCCAATGTTCCTTAGGCTCTAAGTTTGCCATACATAATAAGTTATGATTCACTCTATTTTCCTTTTTTAGAAAGTTAAAGTAACACGAATAAAACCAACGGCCGAGGAGACTGAACACTTCTTGGCTTGGGAAGAGGAAGAGGATGAGGAGGTCGGGGAGGAGGGGGGTTCAGCGGCAATGATGATGACTCTGTAGAGATGGAGACTGACCAATTCCTCATTTCTTACAGGAAGAGAGAACGCGATACCAGGGCCGAAGAGGAGGAACCTCAAAAACGACAGAGGTTAACGAAGGAAGAAAAACGTGCACATCGCAAAGCCTTCCTTGAGGCCATCGTAGGTCGTTTGCAAAGCCGTGAGATAGAACTTAAAGCTACAAAAGAAGAACTCGTGGAATAGCGTGAAAGAAGGGCTGCATTGGAGGCCAAACAACTTGATTTGGAAGCAAGTTTTCAGCGGCTTACTCGGAAAGTTGATCACTTGTCTGCGTATGTTCACCACATGCTCGCCATGAACGAAGAAGAAGATCCTTTGGGCAAAAAAAATGGGGAAAATGATATCGCTATGTCATACTGAATGCCACAAACTCCTGGCTCCATTGATCCTTAGCAAGGGGAAACTGAGCCAGGCCCTTCCGGACAACCTCAGGGGCCGAGGCCGAAGACACGGCCACGACTGAGGCTCATATTCTGGTCATCGCTATAGATAGCGTTCCCGTCACCGATATTGTTCATCAAACCCCTGATGAACAACATACCCCCCTCGGGGCGCCAATTTCAGTGGATAGTGCTCCCCCCCACCCATGAAGGAGAAGGAGCCAAAATCCCCTTCATCCGAAGTCCCGGAAGGGCAGAATCTCGTGCTAGCACTTGCCCAAGAAGCGGGCGGCCCTTCATCGACCTCAATGGCTTTCTTATTGCAGCGAACTCCAGAGGACCTGGAACTGGAGCTGAAACGGTGGATGAGGGTGTGGCCAACCCTGTATTTGGATATGGAGGTTTTATTATTAGACTCAAATTCGCTGCGGACAATGTGGATAAAAGGATATTGGCTAAACGACCATGTAAGTTACTTATGTACCGAGTTTGACATTTCTTACAAATTTTGGGCTCTTATCCCCTACTAACAATTTCTACTGTGTTGCAGCAAATTAATTTGGTGCGAAAAGGAATCATTGATGCGGGACGCGCTGATATATATACATTATGGAGACATATTTCGATGTAAGTGGTAATTATACTAGGGTTGTAATGAACTTGTGTATACATTTAGATGGTTAACGTTTGTCCAAAAATTGTGCAGTCCAAAATGAAGAAGATGCATGCCGCCGACAGAGCCCTCACTTTCGATGACATAGCGGTCATGCAATTTGTTGTTGATTGTCCATTCGAACGCGATTGTCAGACCGTGGATATCGTGTTATTCCCATGTCACATCGATGGGAACCACTGGATGCTGGTTAAGATGGACTTATATGCGAAGACATTCCACGTCTACAATCTATCAAATCAAGGGCCAACAGTAGTGACGAAATTAGAATATCTCGTCGCTACAAGGCCCAAGCTACTCGAGGCGTGCGAATTCAACAAGTACTACGCCAAGCATCATAATGTGGGTGGTGAATGGACGATTACTTTGGAGCCAAATTTGGTCACCCAAAAAGAAAAGTAAATAATGGTACAAGTCACTACCATATGAAGGGTTTTACGAATTAATTTCTAATGCTCCTGTTCCATGTTGTAGGAGTGGGGATTATGGAGTTTTTGCATTGATGTGGGCTAAATGCATTATTAATGGTTGGCCACTTGATACAATCACTCCAGCGAACTCCATAATTATTCGAAAAAACATGGCGGCGAAAGTGTACATACATGCAAAGGAGGTACATCCCCGGGTCCAAGAGGGGAGGGAGCGGGAGAGAGCCATGCGACGAGGAAGGAAATGATTACACACTTTAATTTAATCATACATGTATAGTACAATTTAATCATACATGTATAGTAAAGGGTAGATAGTACAGATCATCAAATGTAAATAATACACAGTTATGCATACATAACATACATGTAGCATATGTTATATCTTAAAATGTTTTCAAAAATTGTACACTTGAAAAAGTGAGCTATTGTCTAAGGAAGAAAGCTGGAATTAATGGTATACTTTGGTTGGAATTGATCTTGATCTAAAATTGTAGATTCACCACAAATGATATAGACCTCTTAGCTCTAACTCAATATATTAATATAAATAGTTTGCATGTCCTTGGTCTAGTTTAAAAATTCAATAGAAAATGTCTAACTTTCTTTCAATTAGAGATTTTGGAAGATATATAAATGTGTTGTGTATAAGGGTCCATATAATTTACCCAAAACTAAAAAGAACATTGAGGAAGGAAAAAAATTTCATACAAATCTACACAATTTCTGAAAATGTGTCGACATTTACGGATATGTGTCGACGTTTTTGTTTATGTGTCGACATTTCGCACATAATGTCGACATTTTGGTATGTGTCAATGTTTTGGTTGTGTATCGACATTTTGGTTTATTTGTCGACATTTCACATATAATGTCGACATATTTAAGGCATTGTCGACAATTTAGTCGACATTTCGGCATTACACAGGATTATGCGGCATTCTTCCATTTTATGACGCAATCTTTCTATATCAAGACATATCACTCCGCGCACAATATTATCCACTCCAAAAAGCCTCATACCAGCGTTTGTTGCTTTTTACACTCCCTAAACCACCGCTTTTGTCTGTAAAAATCTGAGAGGAACTCACCATGTCCAAATCTGAGAAATGCGGTGTATGGTCTGTTCATGTTTTGTATGGGGGAGTGGGTAGTGGATCCAGCGACTAATGAGCATAGATTCTTGCATTTTAAGGCCGAAGAAACAATTTTGATTCGAGAAGATGCGTCCTTCTCCGAAATGGTGCAACATATCATAACAATCATGGGTTTAGATCCGGCATTACATGATAGATTGGTTATAGAGTACCTACCAAAGTACCTATCAACCTATGCTAGCGCCATCTTGCCCATCAAGAACAATCACCATGTCCAGTGTTTTATGAATGAGATTACCAGGCGGTCCGAGGGGGCAAGGATACCATTGTGCGTAACCCTTGGTGCGGTTGGAGCAACACGAGACGAAGACGGCGCTAGCAACCCACCCATAAAGCGGCTAAGCTCTGATAGTCCAATATGGACTAATAATGTCATCCTTTCAGGGCATTTGGAGGAAAATATTTTTACAATACTGGATGCAGACCATGGAAATCCGAAGACAGATAAGGAGGGTGACGATGAGGATAAGGGAACTATCAATGGGGAGGAAGAGAAAACAATTGCTTGCAGGGCGCAGAAGGGTAAGCCAAAGGTGCAAGACGACATTCGCTACATCGAGGCGAATACCGTTTCACATGCTACTGCATCTTCTTCGGATGGGTTAGCAGCGGTTGTCGATGTTACCGTGAAGGAAGTATTCGAGACAAGGCAGCATTTGTTTATGAGGATGTCCATGATTGCCGTGAAACATTTCTTTGAGTGGAAGGTTGTAAGGGCCAATGCCAAGGCTTGGTACCTTCGGTGTACGGATATAAATTGCAAGTGGATGATGAATGCATTGGTAGTTGGGAAGTCATTCGCATGGAAGATAACTAAATACATCAACACCCACACATGTCAATCCTTTTTAGTTCAATCTGACAATCAACAAGCATGCAGCAAAGTAATTGGATCGTGGATAAAGTCCAAGTACATGGACGTTTGTCGTCCGTATAGGCCGCGTGAAATCATAAATGACAAACGTTCAGAGTTAGGTGTGAACGTATCATACAATAAGGCTTGGCGATCGAGAGAAGTCGCTTTACACGAAGTTAGAGGGAATTATGAGGATTTATATAAGATACTACCATCATATTTACACATGATGACGGAAATAAATCCTGGCACAATCACTAAACTTAGTGTTGAAGATGACGGACGATTTAGGTATTTAGTTTTCCCATTTGGTGGTTCGATTCGTGGATTCCGCAACCACATGCGGCCAGTGATTGCAGTGGATGCTTGTTTTCTGAAAGGGAGATATCCTGGGTCACTAATCGTAGCAACGTGCATTGACGGAAACAACCAAGTCTATCCAGTTGGATGAGGTATTGTCGATTTTGAGAATGACGATTCGTGGGAGTGGCTTTTACAAAAGCTTAAGGAGGCAATCGGCGATAAGATGGACGGATTGGTGTTTGTTTCTGACTGGCATCAGAGCATTGCAAAAGGCATTGCAAATATTTTCTCAAATTCCTTTCACGGAGCATGTGTTTATCATTTGAGCAACAACATAAGAGCAAAGTTCAGAAAAGAGGACGTGATCTCTTTATACTTTGAGGCTGCAAAAGCGTATACGGTTGCAGAATTTAATAAGTTCTTCTTACTAATATCGCTACAAAATTCACAAGTTAGCGCGTATTTGCAGGAAGTTGGGTTTGAACGGTGGTCGAGGGCACATTCGGGTGGAAGACGGTATACAGTAATGACGACCAACATTGCGGAATGTCTGAATGCCTTGCTGAAAGATGCTCATGAATTACCTATTCATGCTTTGGTAGAGTACATCAGGAACACACTCCAAAGGTGGTACCACGAAAGGCGGTCCGGCTCTAGCGAGATGAGAACACTGACAACCCCATATATTGAAGAGGAAATTTCATCAAGAATGCGAGAAGCACAAGGCTACGTTGTTGAGCCGGTCGATATAAACCGATGGTGTATACGAAACATTGCGAATCGGAATGCAATGGTCGATTTGCTCCAAAAAACGTGCACATGTTGAGTATTTGATATGGACCAGATCCCTTGTGTACATGCATTAGCCGTAGCTTGGCGATGGCAAATTGACCTCGATCCCTATGCTCTCCATTTTATCACACAGATGCACTTCTTGCTGCCTATGATGAATCTATTATGCCGGTAGGTGATCCTAGAGATTGGAATGTGCCGGAATCAGTTTTAGCGATATAACTATCACTACCGGAAACAAGGGCAAAGAGTGGTAGGCGAAAGAAACATAGAATTCCGTCAACAGGGGAGAAAAAAGTCACAAAGAAATGTGGTTGGTGCAGAGAGATTGGCCACAACCGGCAAACTTGCTCTAATGCATTCGTTTGTATGGATGGATAAAATGTAACGAGATTTTGTGATAATCATTATTCAATATTATATATTATAGTTATTCATTTCCATAATTTACATTAAATTATGCCCCCATTATTCAAATGTGATGAGATTTTGTGATAATCATTATTCAATATTATACATAATTTACATAATTACGCAACCAAATCAACCATTTACAAACAACGCAGGTGATGATAATACGAACAACATATGGAGTGGTCAAATCCCAAATTTACAAATAATTTAGTTGTCAACGTATTTGACGACATATATGTGTCGACAGATATGCCGACATATGTGCCGACATATCTACCGACATATGTGTCGACAGATATGCCGACATATTTGTCGACATATATGCCGACATATGTGTTAACAAATTTATATGTCGGCATATATGTCGACAGATATGCCGACATATTTGGCGACAGTTTTTCTTTTACAGGACATATGTATGACGACATATTTATCAACATTTTCTCCCTCATTTGTTGTTAAATATGAAGGATATATCTCCGGTCCAGTTCATCCAGTTCGGGCATACACCCTATTATTTTTTGTTTTTTTTTCTGGCATGTAGTTGGGGCATGCTGGCAGTTCATCCAATTCATGTCGTCGAATGGGTTAAAGCTGTGCGATGACAATGACTTCACTCTATGAATGAGGTGTTCATTCAAAGAATGTGAAGGATTCAAAGACGGAGGAAGGATACAGAGAAGGCTGAAGAGAAAGATGAACGATGAAGTACTGCACATGAAGGGGCATTGGTGTCTTTTCGCTAGGAAAAGTGCTATATTTGCAAGGGTTTTGCTTTTTGTGCTATATATGCAAATTGAGTTTACAGAAATGCTATATATGCAAATTTCCCAAGGGTAGTACTGTGATAATTAAATTATTCAAAATACTTTTCCACTTTGAATTTTTTGAATCCTTTTTAAAAAATTAAAAATTTTGACACACCTTAAGATAAGAGGCATTTTCCAATACTATTAACCTAATATATTCGTCATTCTGAGCCCAACGGCTTTATTGATTGCTTTGAACAAGAATTTAGCATTAATTAATGCCACCCAATTAGGGTTCAGCATCTTTGGATGAAATTTCTTTCCTCGTAGTTGACTGGACGCCTTCCACTTTGTTGACGAACATGGTTGTCGTTGTTCAAACAACGAAACGACACACTTTTGACTTCCCCCTTACCATCCAATTTCAAACGACAAAACGACACACAATTTCGGGCATCCAATGTGTGTCACGGTTTCCATCATCAGGTCACCACCGCCTCAGACACGACCTACTCCCTCTCTTTAAAAAATAGTCAAACTTTGATAAACATATACATTTTTATTAATTATTAAATATAATTAATTTAATATATAATCAAATATAAAATTTTATATTTATATTTATATTTTTTAATTTTGATGATGCATAATTATTATTAGCAAAAATATTTTAACAATTTAGTTTGAAAGTAAACTTTTTTTTTTGGGACAAAATATTTTAATAATTTAGTTTGAAAGTAAACATTTTTTTTTAGACAAAAAAATTTTTAAACTAAACTTTTTTTAAAAAAAAAATCTAGAAAATATAATTTATATGCTACCAAAAATGAAATGCATGCTCTTGCCATACACTTTCTATGTTCCCATATGGGAACGTACCAAAATGCTTTGCATGGTCCATATTTCCATAGTTGATTTGATTGTTGCTTGCAAGAATAATCAATTACCCGTTTTGCACACATATAATTGTCGATTCATTCACCTCTTCCTCGTCAAAGAATTCACTCAACTTTCTCCATTGTTCTTAAGTTCTTTGTATTAGCCAAAGATTATCTTACCTTTTTGGTTTCACAATCCCACCATAGCTCTCTCAAGGACTGCTTCTGAATCCTATGTTTTTATACATTCTACGTTTGCTTCTCGTTATGTTTGTACTTCGCTTCCAAGGTAAATTTTAAAATATTTTTGGGTGTCAAACTGTGTATTTCCAAAGTACAACTTTACGTGATTGACAGACAGAAGTTTGTTACGGAGTTGTCAACATAAAGGGCTTCTTGTTCTTTATGATATTTTCTTTTTCTTTGTAAAGTAAAACTTTGGCATTTCAAAGTCAATAATTATATGCTTATGTTGGTACGTAATTGTAGGTTCAAGATGCCGGAGAACTCAATTCCAAAGGAGGCAGCGTACCAGATTATCAATGATGAATTGATGCTTGATGGGAATCCTAGACTGAACTTGGCTTCTTTTGTGACTACGTGGATGGAGCCAGAATGTGATAAGTTGATGATGGATACTGATGAGTAGGGAATTTACATCAAGTATGCGACAATCACAGGCACAAATCATAGAAGAGGATAATTCCCTCAAATCATGGAAGAGAATAATTCTCCAATAATTATGGAAGAGGATAATTCCCTCAAATCATGGAAGAGAATAATTCTCCAATAATTATGGAAGAGGATAATTCTCCCCAAATCATAGAAAATGATATGCATAAGCTGTAACAAACAATTCCCTTGAATGAGAGAAAAGGATATTGATGTGCATGGGTTCAGTTCACAGAGTTGTCATTTAAGGACCAGAGTTCCGGATCTGGGAGCCAAAGATTAGATCTCAGAGACTAGCGAAGTTCCGAACCTTAGAGCCAAAGGTCTAGACTATTGCAACAACTGCAATAGCGTGACCTCCACTTGACCTCGGAACTCTGTGTCCATAAGTCAACAATGGTAATACACGAAAAACACACTAAGTGAATGGGACCCTTGAGCCCTAGGTCATGAGGTGGGAACTCAGCAGAGTATTGCTTATCCATAAACGTATCCATCCGCGACATCAAATCCCACCAATAGCGTGATAAGGTAAATAAAACTACAAAGAACAACTAGGTAAAGGGGGACATTCTCTAACTATTGAGAAAATACTATACTCCGACAAAAGTTTTAATTTAGGCATCAAAGAATATACCCTGGAAAACCACTCCGGGATCTATTTTGCAGGAACAATTAACACCTGCAAGATGAAAAATCTCAATTCCAAACCATCTAATCGGATCAAAGTTGGGTTGCGGATTTCACCTTCACAAGTGGCGCCGTCTCTGAGAACGAAATTTCTTGATTTCTAAAGGAGTATTCGTAATCTTCCTTTTGATTCTGACCTGTACGAAGATGGTAGATATTAGATCTAGAGATCAGAGAGCAGCCAAAAGAACTTGCTGAGGACAGACACGGCGTAGTTGTTCAGGCTCTACAAAAAACAATCCTTTATGTTTGGGCAGAATCCCCGAACGATCGGAGTACGCCTCCAAATCAAGATAATTCTCTAGCACGGAGACAAAAGGAAGAAGCAAGAAAATAAAAATTGAGAAAAAACATCATAAGAATTCCAAAGGAACAAATACTTAGAAGAGTGCCTTCGACTTATAACAGAGGTCCCGTGCGTTCCCAGTCTAGTCAGAGAACACGCTGTTGAAGTTTAGGCTTTTGGCCTTTACATGTTGCTGTCGTCGAGGTCAGTCCGACCTTTGATTCATCCCATTTTTGGCCCTCGCATGTCGCTGAGGTCTGACCTTTCATTCATCCCACCTTTGTCGCTTGGAGTTTTGAATTTAAGATAAGAATCTCAATGTTGAGATATTGTCTATCCATAATGATCATGGTCATGATACGAAAGACTACTAAGACCTTAATAAAGAGATAAAAAATTTCATCCATAATGGGATACTTGTTCAGTATGTCCAAAGGTGGCACTGTCACTTTGATGGAGTCCAACCTAGGTTTTGAGATAGGGAAAGTGGCTACTACTCCAAGGGACAAGGTGAAGAATAAGGCTAACGAGGTGCAGTCGATGTCCTATTTATTTTTGCTAGTTGGGGATCGACTTCGCAATCTTGAAACCATCAAATATGGCTTTAGTGATGTTTGTTGATAAAGTTGTTCATCCAGTGGGTGTCATTACACTTGCGGTTACAGTGGGGGATTACCCCCGAGACAAAATTAGAATAATAGACTTCAGCGTTGTGGATGCCCCATCTCCTTTCAATGCGATCATCAGGAGATTATGGATGAATAAAGTCAAGGCCATTTGGTCATCTTACCATTTGGAAATAAAATTCCTACCAAATACCTAGTGACATCAGTACGAGGGGATCAATATGTGACAAGAAAATGCATGCCTATCGCAATCAAAGGTAAAAACACTTTGACGAAGGGCGTACAAGCCATTTAGACCCCAGAAGTGTTACAGTTTGACCTCAAGGTGCTATCTCAGGGGATAACAGACAAAGGCAAAAGTACACTACTTCCTTTTGGGAACTCAGAAGTCACATCTCGGAGACCCCAAAATGCTAAGAACTCTAAGGTCACACCTCAAAGACCCAAAGATGCCAAGAACTTTGAGATCACACATCGGAGACCCCAAGATGCCAGGAATTCTGAGGTCACACCTTGGAGACCCCAAAATACCAAAGTCTCTGAAGTCGCACCTCAGAACCCCAAAACACTAGCACTAAAAGTGGCTCGCAAGAATCGCAAGAAGTTACTGATGAATCACAGGAAGTCGTGATAGACAATCACCATCCCGACAGGACAATTAAGGTGGGGACGATGCTACCAATCGCGATTTAAGATCGTATTACTATCAATATAAAGAGATTTATATATGGAACCCTAGAGACATGCCTAGAATATCACTATCTTTGATGACGCACAAACTCTATATCGATCTCGAGGTGAAGTTGGTTCAACAAAAGAAAAGAGAACTGGCTCTAGACTAAAACTTAGTGGTTAGCAAAAAGGTGAAAAAAATTATTGCAATTTGATATCATCAAAAAGGGTATGAGGCCTTTACCTACAAAGGTTATCATCAAAGCTTAATAGCTAAGGAAGATGTCAAAAACACAACTTTCATCACAGAGATGAGAGTTTTTTACTACACAAAGATGCCTTTAGGGTTGAAAAACGTGGGAGCAACATATCAACGTCGGGTCAACTAGGTATTTACTAACTATATTGGTAGGAATTTAGAAGTATACGTGGATGGCTTGTTAATGAAGTCGAAGAAAAGTGAAGGTGCACTAGAGATCTAGAAGAGACTTTATAAACCATGCTAAAGGTTAGAATGCATCTAAACCTCAAGAAGTGTACTTTTAGGGTAGGATTTGGCAAATATTTGGGATCCATGGTTTTGAAGAAAGGAATTGAAACCAAACCAAACAAGATAATGGTCATCACCGAAGGAAGTTCAAAAGCTAACCGGGTCCTTACCAGTCTTGAACAAGTTCTTGTTGAGGTACACGGATCTGCATCCCCCTTTCTTCCAAACATTAAGGGAAGCCAAGAACTTTAGGTGGAATGAAAAATGCCAGAAAGTTTTTAACGAGTTAAAAAGACATCTAGCAAGTTTGCTAGCACTCACGGTGCCCACACCGGTGGAAATTATATACTTAGCAACCTCAGACAATGTCGTAAGTGTGGTACTCATCAGAGATGTGAACAACGTGCAAAGACCTCTACGTCAGTCGTGCTCTTCAAGAAGCTGAGACACGGTACCTCCTAGCAGAGTGATAGGATTTAATTTGTTACCATTTAATAGGAGCAAAACTATGATGTTAATGCTTTGTTTGGTATGAAATTGGATAATTTAAAGTGTTTTCCGTCCCAGGGAGTAAGTTGATGGACTAAGGCGAAAAGATGGAATTTAATGGAGATTTAGATGATTTTTGGAGAAGCACTTTTGGAGCAAAACAGAAGACTCTTTTGTTTTAAACTTGCCCACGCCTTAAAGGATGAAATCTTGGAGGTGAAAGTCAAGAAAATGCACGTGACCACGTCTTGAGCTGAGATAAAGAACCGATGAGCTGATAACTTGAATTTCAAGATTTAAATTTGTCTTTTGATTTCAACCTTTGTAATTCAAGTTAGAATGGATTTGAAGACAATTGATAGGATTAGATAGGATAAGATAGGATAGGATGGTTGGTTAGGAATTTAAAGTTTAAAGACTTAGGATTTGTTGGAGAAATTTTAGGAAGTCTTTAGGGAGGTTGTTAGAGAATAAGGCTATAAATAGGAAGGTTAGTGAACTTGGAAGACATAAGTCTTTCCTTTAATTCTTTTCAGAATTTTTCCTTTCTCTTGTACTTCTCTTTCTCTTTAGAATAAATATTAGAATAGTTTTGCCATCATGAGTGGCTAATTTACTTTCATTCCGTTCCAAAGGGTGTTGATGCCAATATATTTAGTGAGGTTTTGTTCATAGTTTCATAATCTTTTGCATTCAAGTAATCATTATTTCTTGCATTATATTTTTATGGATTTTTGAATGATAAATAAATTGACAACTTATTTGCATTCTTCTTTCTATAGCTATCTATTTGTTCTTGATTCGTAATTGTCCGGAACATTTAGTACAAGTAGCACTTAAATCGTTTTGCGTGTGTAAAGTGACAGTAATCATGCATTTATGATTTAAAAGGAAGTAATGATACAAAGATTTTCAATTGTAGCTATCTCAATTGATGGTTTTTTGTTTTAACTGTTTTCAGTGATTTTAATGCTACTATCAAATGATATGGAACGCTATCGCCCCCAGTCATTTGTTAGTGAGGTTTGTTGTGAATGCTAGGTTCAAACAAATAAAATAGGAAAACTCAAAATTTTGTCATGGCTATCCTGCGAAATTTTCGGTTAAATGCTTGAATGAAAAAGTGTTTTTAGAATCTTATGATCTAGATATATTCGGTACAACTACACTTCCTTGGATCGGAGTTGGGTAAGATTGAATTATTTCTTTCACATATTGCTAGTAATTTCTTGAATAATTTTCTTTTATTTATTACTATTAGAATCGGCATTAACCTTCGTCTTTTATTTCTTTTCATCTCAAATGCTAAAAACCCCCCTCACACATAGCTCCTCGTGGGATTCGAACTGGTCCACTACTACTACAAGTTAATTGTAGTTAGTTGAAGATCTGAATTAATTTTGGGGGCTTCGACAACCCGACCAAAATTTTGGCGCCGTTGCCGGGGAGCTATTTTATTTTTTTCAGCATTGTGATTTTAATTGCATGACCCGTGCTTCTGACAAAGGTGATCTTGTGTTCATTTCAGAAACTGAAAAGGAAGCACGACGACTAAGGAAGGAAACAAGAAGGAGACTACAATTTAATTCAACACCACTTGAGGAAGAAAGAATGGCTGCAAGAGATCGCACATTGAGAGAGCTTATTGCTCCAGTTTTAAATCAACAACCTCTTTGCATACAATTTCCAAATTTAGAAGTAGCATTTGAGTTAAAATATGGACTTATTCATTTGTTGCCTATTTTTCGTGAAAATACAGGTGAAGATCCACACAAACATCTCAAGGAATTTCATGTGGTTTGCTCTAGTTTGAAACCACAAGGAGTGACGGAGAAACAAGTTAACTTGAGAGCTTTCCCTTTCTCTTTGGGAGATAAGGCAAAGGATTGGCTTTATTATCTTCCTGCAGGTTCCATTACAACTTGGGAGGAAATGAAAAGGTTGTTCTTGGAAAAAAATTTTCCGGCCTCAAGAGCTGCAAATATTAGGAAGAGATATGTGGTATTAGACAACTTGGTGGAGAATCATTATACGAATATTGGGAAAGATTTAACCAATTGTGTGCAAGTTGCCCGCACCACCAAATTTCAGACCAGCTTTTGATCCAATACTTTTATGAAGGGTTATTACCGATGGATCGCAGCATGGTTGACGCAGCCAGTGGAGGAGCCTTGGTGAACAAAACACCAACTGTAGCAAGGCAATTAATTTCAAACATGGCAGAGAATTCGCAACAATTTGGTTCAAGATCCGAATGGACTACTAAACGGGTTCATGAGGTGAGTACTTCTAGTATTCAAGACCAAATTCCTGATCTAACTACTTTAGTTCGTCAAATGGCTGTAGGGCAATTGCAAAATGCAAAGGTGTGTGGAGTTTGCTCGATTCCTGGACATCCTACAGATTTGTGCCCAACCTTGCAAGAAGACATCATGCAACAAGCAAATGCAATTGGAGGATATCCCAATCAACCCCAAAGAAAATATGATCCTTATGCAAACCATTATAATCCTGGTTGGCGGGATCATCCAAATCTTAGTTATGGGAACCCAGGTGGGCAGCCAAGATATCAATTTGCAAGCCAAAACAGTCCAGCACAACAACCACCACCAATGCAATCATCAAATTCAGGTATGCCTTTAGAAGATATTGTAAGGTCCTTGGTTACTAACACACAACAATTTCAAAACAATGTGCAGAAATTCCAACAAGAGACGGGAGCTAGTATCCGCAATGTGGAGAATCAAGTATCTCAATTAGCGGCAGAAGTGAGTGAATTGAAGCAAGCATTCTCAAAAAGATTACCTTCTCAGACAGTGGTAAATCCAAAAGAAAGTGTTAATGCAATGATGTTGAGAAGTGGTAAGGAACTTCAACCCATACCCACTCCCCAAAAGAAAATTGTTGAGGAGACCAAGGACAAGGAAGAAGAGAGCCCAAAAGTAGTAAGATCTGATCCTTTATTACCTAATGATTCAAATACTAATGTTGCACCCATTCCTAGCAGGTTAGCAAGGTCAAAAAGAGAGGATTATGAGCAAGGAATTTTGGAGACATTCAAAAAGGTAGAAATAAACATTCCTTTGATAGATGCAATCAAGCAAATCCCCAGGTATGCAAAGTTTTTGAAGGAATTATGCACAAATAAAAGAAGGCTAAAAGGTGATGAAACCATCAATGTTGGGCAAAATGCATCCTCAATAATTCTTAAAAAATTACCTGATAAGTGTGTGGATCCTGGTATGATTTCAATTCCTTGTGTAATTGGGAATAAAATGATTAAACATGCCATGCTAGATTTAGGAGCATCTATTAATGTTATGCCATATTCTGTATATTGTGCTCTAAATTTGGGTCCAATGAAGCCAACAAGGGTAATTATTAAACTTGCTAATAGGTCTACTGCATATCTTGAAGGAGTTGTGGAAGATGTCTTAGTTCAAGTCAATAAATTGATTTTTCCGGCTGATTTTTATATCTTGAAAACTGAGGATGATGACATGGGAGAATCAGCCACTCTTTTGTTGGGGAAACCTTTTATGATGACAGCTAAGACTAACATAGATCTAGATGAGTGCACAATTTCTATAAAATTTGATGAACAAATTGTCAAGTTCAAAATTTTTGAAGCAATGAAACATCCAGTTGACACTCATTCTTTGTGTTCTATTGACATTGTGGATGCTATTGTGCAAGATGTTTTTGATAAAGAGAATGATGTTTTTTCTACAGGCCTGAGTGCAAAGTTAGAAGGGGATGAGGATATAAGTGAAGAATATGCCTTGGAAATTCTTGCAAATCCTTTAAATTTGAAGGATTCATTTCATATTTCTCATGAGCAATTATTGTCTTCCGTTTTGCGGGCTCCTAAGTTAAAATTGAACTTCTTGCCAAGTCATCCAAAATCAATAAAGAAAATGCAAGCATAGTTTGTAGAATCGGGATTTTACGTAGAATCGATTTGAAGTAGCAGAATCGGATCGTAGAATCGTAAGATTCTACAAAAAATGACCAAAATAATTCTAATTATTCATATTTTATCACCTACACTAATTTTTTCACAAAAATAAGTTGTGTACTTGTGTTAAATTGTAAAAAATCAACATTATAAAATATTCAATATATATGCGTTCTGAATTTTGTCTAAATCCTATTTAACAACAATATATATCATTCAATCGTTCAATCATTCAACCACATTCTACCCAAAATAATAATAGCACTAACTAAAAAAATAGAAAAACGGTCAGTTTAGAAAAAAAAATCAAAAAAATAAAATAAAATAGAAAAACGATTCTACCAACGATTCTACTTACGATTTTGTACGATTCTATATGATTCTGACCGATTCTACCGATTCTACTAACGATTCTACTTGCTGAACGATTTTGTGCGATCTAGGATCGATTTTGTTAGGTGGGATCGTAGAATCGTGCGATTCTACGATCCGGATCGCGATTTTAACAACTATGAATGCAAGTGTGGTCCAAACAACTTGTAAAAATTTAATAACTTGAGAGAAAGAATGGTCGAGCATAACGACTTTAAACAATTGCGCTTTTGGGAGGCAACCCAAGAATTTTTTTTTCTTTTTCTCCATAATTTTATTGTATTTTTTTTTCTCTCTTCTTTCTTTTCTTTATATAACTAATGATTTTAATTTTTTTTGCAATGCAGGTTTTATTTTCATTCATGAAGTTTTTGCAAAAAAAAAAAAAGAAAAAAAAAAGAAGACTAGAGCTTTTTAGGCGTGCCCACGCCTTAAAATCTATAGTCTTCTGGATTTTATTCACAATGTTCATATGAAAATCCCTTTTCCTTAGGCATGCCCATGCTTTATTTTATTTGGTCTTCTGTTTTTCTTTCATTCAAAAAAAAATTAATTAAATTTAAAAAAAAAATTCAAAAAAAAAATTAAATTAAAATAAGGGTTTTAACAACCCAATTCTTCTCTTCTTCTCCAAAATTACAGCCGACTCTTTTCCTTTTTATTTTAATAATCTAATTCTTCTCTTCTTCTTCCATTTTCAGCCGACTCTCTTATTTTTATTTTATTAGTCCAATTTCTTCTCTTCTTCTCCAATTTTCAGCCAATTCTCCTGCGGCAAATTCCAAGTACAGCCGTAGCAACTCAGTCCGCTACAACACCACCTAGCAGAAAAAAAAGCCGCCACTCCGCCTCTTCATTACCTTCGCCGTTCAGCCGCCGAGTCACAGCCCTCAACCCATCATTCTTCTTGACTTTTTACAGATGGCCGCGAGTTTAGCTTCCGTGTCATGCCATCTTGCGACCACTTCTCTCCATAGCCGCCGCTCTCCACCACTTCGCCCGCCTGATTTTTGATTCTTGTTGCCGACTTCCTTTCTCCTTCGGTTTCAAATTTTCAATTTTTTTTTTCAGTTTTCTGTTTCTGTTTTTCTTTATATTACCATTGTTCTTTGTGTCGTATCTATCTCTTTTCTTTTCTGTTGTCTTCTGTGTAGTGCTAGGGACTCATCCAATTTTTTTTTTTGGTACTTCGGTTTTCTTCAGATTTTTCTGCAATTTTTGTTTCCATTTGTGGCTACTGTGCTATTATTGTATTGTTTTAATCCTTGTTTTTTTTTTTTGCTGTTTGGTGCTACGTTGATCTTCTTTGTTGTACTCTTGCAATGGTAACTTTATTTGTTTGATCATGACATTGCTGAGTATTCTTTCTTACCCAAGCAGTCATTCCCCATCAAGATTTAAATTTCCTTGTTGTGATTGATTAAGGGACTAATTGTAGAGATTTTGAAATGGGTTGATGAGTTCTATTAATTTTAGTTCTAGTTTGGAAAGAATGGGTTGAAATATATGTGCTAAACAATAGTAATATAGGTAAGAAAAATTGAAAAAATAGTTGTTTGCAATGTATGAACTTCATTGAGAATGTGTTTTGAATGAAAGTATGTTGTAGTGTGGCCAACTATGGCATGGTTTTGTGCATTTTCATTGTAGTGTTTTTCAACTTTCACATAGTAGCATGTAGTGCACCATGTTATCATGTGATAGAGATTTTGTTTCTATTCAATTTATTCTTTTGCCTAATCTCATTTTATTTTATTTCAACCATACTTTTATATTTTTCTTGGTGCTTTGGTGTGTTGAACTTCTTAATCTTTCAAACCCTTTTCGATTTCTCTTTGGATATGCAAATTATAGTGGTTTATGATCATCTAACTAAAGAAAGTGATTTGGGCTATAGAGTGACTTTTATTTGGATTACATCGCTTTATCTTTGTGAACTTATTATGTCTCTATCCTAAGTCCTTTCTTATCCTATTTTACTACTATAATTTCTAATTGAGTTTCAAAGATTAAGTTTAGGAGTGTCATTTGCCTTATTATTGATTACCTTTTTCTATGATTTGTAGGTACCCATCCTTGAGAAGAAGTATTTTTGATTTTCAATTTATGTTGACACTCTCAATCACATGAAAAGATAGCGTATCCTCCTTTCCCTTGGATGTCTTGTCTCATATGTTTGCAATTCAGGGAAGTTATTTTGCCCCCTTGTCTTTCTATTTTCATTACTTTTTGTGAATGTGTGCCCATTCTTCTTACATTAGAGACAATGTATGATTTAGGTGTGGGGGTGTTCTTGTGCTTTTGTGATTAGCTCATTGGTTTTGAATTATTTTGGTCAAATTTTTTGCAAAATCCCTCAAAGCATGTTTAAAAATTTTTGACTTCCTTGAAATTCCCAACTCTTTGATACTTGTTTAGAATAACTCTTGGTTAACATGCATTAGTGATTGAGTTGGAAAGCATGAAAAGGGAGAGTATGATTAGCCTTGTTTTGAAAATTTTATTTAAGCATCTCATTGGTTTTGATGATGGAATTGAATAAGAATATACAATGTTTGAACATTGAACCATTGTGAGTATTTGAGCCTATGAGCATTGTCTTTTTCTTGCTCACATGTTTCTTTGTTGAGTATTGACAAATATGGTGTGTTTATTCTAGAACTTGCTTTGTTGTACATGTCGAGATCACATTGTGGGTTTTTGCTTTGAAATGATAAGGGCGTTTAGGACTAGCTAATTTTAACTTTCTAAAAAGCCATTCCATTTTATCTACCCTAGTCAACCAATTTTGAGCCTAAGCTTTTCTTTGTGATAACACCACATCATTAGCCTTAACCCGTTGTTATTTACCATTGTTAAACCATTTGTCAAGTGTATGTAGGAATGAGTTGCATGACTAAATTTTTATGGATTCCAAAGAAAAGAACCACTTGAAAGAAAAAAAAACGAAAAAAAAGAAGAAAAAAAGAAAAAAAATTTGATGAGAAAAAGTGAAAAAGAATTCCCTGAAAGGTTTGGACAAAGTAAATGTGCTCCATTGTTTACAAAATGTCCAACTATTTTCCGAAAAAAAAGAAGATAGAGAAAAAAAAAAGAATAAAAAAGTGGTTCTAAAAATGTTACTTGTGTTGCTTTTAAATCTTGCAAGAAAGTTCCTACATACCTTGATTTGTTTAGCCTAAATTTTCCTTTTGTTTACCTACCTTAACCTAAACCCTGTTACAACCCTTTTAAGTCCCTTTGATTTTTGCATAAATTCATATTCATTAGTGGTGGAGATGTGATATATAAGCAAGCATATGGTAATGCACGCTATATTTGATTTGAGTGCTAAATGAATCCCTAAACACTTTGAGTGAATTGAGTGCAAACTATGAAAGGTTATCAAATGTTGTATATTTGATTTCGATAAAATTGTTGGGATTAATTAGATGCATGTGTTTTGTTTAGAAAATTGGGCTATGAATACTTATCCTTTGAATTGTCATTTCATTCTTGATTTCTAATGTGTGGTGATTTTGGGTTATTTGTGAATCGTATGAAAAAGGGAAGGGAATAGAGAGGAAGACATTGATCTATCATATGTTTGAGGACAAGCATAGTTTAGGTGTGGGGGTATTTGATAGGATTTAATTTGTTACCATTTAATAGGAGCAAAACTATGATGTTAATGCTTTGTTTGGTATGAAATTGGCTAATTTAAAGTGTTTTCTGTCCCAGAGAGTAAGTTGATAGACTAAGGCGAAAAGATGGAATTTAATGGAGATTTAGATGATTTTTGGAGAAGCACTTTTGGAGCAAAACAGAAGACTCTTTTGTTTTAAACTTGCCCACGCCTTAAAGGATGAAATCTTGGAGGTGAAAGTCAAGAAAATGCACGTGACCACGTCTTGAACTGAGATAAAGAACCGATGAGCTGATAACTTGAATTTCAAGATTTAAATTTGTCTTTTGATTTCAACCTTTGTAATTCAAGTTAGAATGGATTTGAAGACAATTGATAGGATTAGATAGGATAAGATAGGATAGGATGGTTGGTTAGGAATTTAAAGTTTAAAGACTTAGGATTTGTTGGAGAAATTTTAGGAAGTCTTTAGGGAGGTTGTTAGAGAATAAGGCTATAAATAGGAAGGTTAGTGAACTTGGAAGACATAAGTCTTTCCTTTAATTCTTTGCAGAATTTTTCCTTTCTCTTGTACTTCTCTTTCTCTTTAGAATAAATATTAGAATAGTTTTGCCATCATGAGTGGCTAATTTACTTTCATTCCGTTCCAAGGGGTGTTGATGCCAATATATTTAGTGAGGTTTTGTTCATAGTTTCATAATCTTTTGCATTCAAGTAATCATTATTTCTTGCATTATATTTTTATGGATTTTTGAATGATAAATAAATTGACAACTTATTTGCATTCTTCTTTCTATAGCTATCTATTTGTTCTTGATCCGTAATTGTCCGGAACATTTAGTACAAGTAGCACTTAAATCGTTTTGCGTGTGTAAAGTGACAGTAATCATGCATTTATAATTTAAAAGGAAGTAATGATACAAAGATTTTCAATTGTAGCTATCTCAATTGATGGTTTTTTGTTTTAAGCATTTTTGATGATTTTAATGCTACTATCAAATGATATGGAACGCTATTGCCCCCAGTCATTTGTTAGTGAGGTTTGTTGTGAATGTTAGGTTCAAACAAATAAAATAGGAAAACTCAAAATTTTGTCATGGCTATCCTGCGAAATTTTCGGTTAAATGCTTGAATGAAAAAGTGTTTTTAGAATCTTATGATCTAGATATATTCGGTACAACTACACTTCCTTGGATCGGAGTTTGGTAAGATTGAATTATTTCTTTCACATATTGCTAGTAATTTCTTGAATAATTTTCTTTTATTTATTACTATTAGAATCGGCATTAACCTTCGTCTTTTATTTCTTTTTATCTCAAATGCTAAAAACCCTCCTCACACATAGCTCCTCGTGAGATTCAAACTGGTCCACTACTACTACAAGTTAATTGTAGTTAGTTGAAGATTTGAATTAATTTTGGGGGCTTCGACAACCCGACCACAGAGAAGATAATTCTAACTCTAATCCATGTCACTCGAAGGTTGCGACCTTACTTCCAAACACATTCTATATATGTTCTCACTGATCAACCGATTAAACAAATACTCTCAAAACGTGATGCTTTTGGGAGGTTGGCAAAATGGGCCATAGAGTTGGGGGAGCATGATATATATTATCAACCCCAGACAATAGTAAAGGCTCAAACACTTGCGGATTTCATAACAGAGATGCATACCATGAGGAAATAGGGGGCTCAAAGGCTTGAACCTTACATGTAGATGGCACTTCAAGGGTCTTTGTACACAAACTCCTTGAAGATCAAGACTCAAGCTGGCCCAAAAAAATGAAAGTAATAGAGGTGAATGTATACAACAATTCTCAAATAGTCATCAATCATGTACAAGGCTCTTACGAAACTAAAGAACCCCAAATAAATATGTATCTCAATAAGGCACTTTCCTACAGAAGCATTGAAGAAAAAATCACAGTGACCATTCGATTGGGAGATAATTGGATGACTTTCATATGGAGATATTTGTAAAATGGAGAATTGCCTGATGACAAAAATGAAACAAGGAAATTAAAACTAAAGGCTTCTCGATATGTAATACAAGGCAGCATCCTTTACAAGTGATCTTACCTCCAGCCTCTGCTCAAATGCACCGTCTCTCAACAAGCGGACTACATCCTCCAAGAAGTGCACCTCAGTTCTTATGGAGGCCACATAGGACCCTGTATCCTTGCTAAGAAGATCATTCGATCTGGTTAATACTGGCCAACCATGTTCAAAGACGCTCATGATTTCGTACAAAAGTGTGTCAAATGCCAACTTCATGCTCCCTTAATCAGAAGACCCCAAATGGAGTTGATCAACATCTAGAGTTTGGGGCCTTTCACACAGTGGGCAATTGATATTCTGGGGCCTTTTTCTGAAGGGCTAGGACATTTGAAGTTCTTAATAGTCGCCATTGACTTCACTAAGTGGGTAGATGCCGAACCTTTGGCTACTCTCACTGGAAAAAAAAATCCTAAAATCTGTATGTAGAAAAATTGCTTATAGATTTGGTATCCCTCATGTGATTATTTCAGACAACGGGAAATAGTTTGTAGATGATCCTTTCCGCTCTTAGTTGAAGAACTTTAGATCAAATAAAACTACATTTCCTTTGTACACCCTCAAGCCAACGGCCAAGTCAAAATCACAGATCGCACAATGACTCAAGACCTGGCTGGATAAACCAAAAAGAGATTGGGTGGAAAACTTCCCAAATGTCCCGTGGGTTTATCGCATTACACCTCAAACAGCAATAGAAGAAACTACTTATAGCTTGACATATGTTGTAATTCCAGCAGAGATCGGAGTTTCTGTCCTAGAGTTGTGGCCTTCAATGTTGAGGCTAATGAAGAAGAGATCCGGTTAAACCTAGACTTATTGGAAGAACGCTTCGGTGAAAGAAGCTTAATACAAGCAAGCTATGGCAAAATATTACAATGACCGGGTGAAAATCAATGAATTTGCTCCTAGGAGACTTGGTCTTGCGCAAAAATGAAGCAAACCGAACCCAAAAGCTTGACAAGCTAGAAGCTAATTGGGAAGACCCTTACAAGATCATTGACACGTCAAAGTCCATAAGTCATCGTTTGGCCACAATAGATAGTAACGTATTACTCTTACTTAAACATGTCAGTAATTTAAAATGCTTTTATATTTGAAATATTAGTTAACAAATAAAATCTTGTTCTTATATATATGCTTTTTATAAATTGAGAATGGGATCTCGAATTGAACAACTAAAATCCCAAACACCTTATAGGGTGGGGATCTTGAACGGAACGACTAAAGTCCCAAACACCCTATGGGATAGGGACTGATTGAATAGTACACAATATATTGATTTATAAATTGAGAATGGGAACGTCAATTACCCAAAACTCGGTTCAAGGTTGGTCAAACCACTTTACTTAATTAAATCAAGGACCTCGGTTCAACTAAGTCAAGCTTCGAACTCGATAACATCCCAATGGGGTAAGGAGAATTCAAACACCCATGAGGGTGTTAAAATAGAACATCCTACGGGATGAAATCCCAAACATCCTCAGGGGTGGGGATTTCAAATTACTCATTGTTATTAATTTAAACATAGTACACATATATATGAAGAGTTTACATTTTATTTATTTATTCTGTTTTTCCTCATAACTAACCCTATCAGAAGACACATACTGAACAAGGGTACTAAATACCCTAATCTTGACAAGACCTTAGCATGACATTGTCATGCCGAGGTCTAGGGGGCTTAATATGATATATATAGGATCTTGATTAGAACTGAGAACTCAGCAATGAATCTGAGATTTCAAACATTAACTGGGATTTTGGACATATACGATACCTTCCACCAGACTTTGATCTCAACAAACCAAAAGTCCGAATCTCAGATCAATGATCCGAATCTCAGACCAAATGTCCAGATCGCAGGTCAAGGGTTCGGATCTCATACCAAATGCCTGGATCCCAGACCAATGGTCTTTATGCTTTTATGTTTGAAGTATTAATTAACAAATAACATATCATTCTTACATCCTATGGGGTGAAATCCCAAACATCCTTAGGGATGAGGATAATGTGAACATCCTACGGGGTAGAATCCCAAACATCCTCAAGGGTGGGGATCTCGGATTGACCTGTCTTACCAAAATGCTTGATCAATGAAATCTCAAAACATCCCAAGGGTGGGGATCTACCTATCTTATGAAATCCCAAACATCCTAAAGGGTGGGGATCTTCGATTACTTATTTTACTGGAATGATCAATAATGTCCCAAAGTTATCTTTTTACTCCTGCTGAGCCAAGAGTTTTATCTGTTCTAGCATTGTCTTGACGAGATCTCTATCTGCAGGCGCTGTGTTTGGGCCGGCCTCCTTAAGACGAGTTTTCATATTTCCGATCATCGATCCCCAGGTCTTGCATTCAAATTGCAGTTTAAAACCATTGGCGAAGGAAAGCGAGCTCTCCTTCCAAATTCCTCCTCGCCTCCAAAGATGCAACCTCGGCAGCCCTAAGTTGAGCAACTTCAGCTTCATGCCTAAAGGCCTCCACAGTCAACACTTTTGCATTTGTGGCACTGTAGAAGCCAAATCATTATTAAAGCTGGCCATTGACATCTCACCCAACCTTTTCTGATGGAACTCCATACCCTAGATCGTCACCCCTGGTGAGTTCTCCATGGGCATAGAGAAGCGTAACATTGTCTCCGAGGTCCCAGCCTAAGCCATCCTCTTCTCAACTTTCTTCTTCGAAGGTTCCACCACCATTGCCTTCCTAAAAGAAGCATCCTCGTTATGACTAGACCTCGGCCTGACATTGCCAAACTAAGGTTTGGGGGGCTTATGATAAATAGGGAATTTACATCAAGTATACGGCAATCACGGGTGTAACAATATGCAACAATCACAGGTGCAAATCAGAGAAGAGAATAATTCCCTCAAATCATGGAAGAGGATAATTCTCCCCAAATCATGAAAAGGGATATGCATAAGCTATAACAAACAATTCCCTTAAATGAGGGAAAAGGATGTTGATGTGCATGGGTTCAGTTTGCAGAGTTGTCAGTCAAGGACAAGACTTCCGGATTTGAGAGCCAAATATCATACCTCAGAGACTAGCGAAGTTCCGAACCTTGAAGCCAAAGGCTCAAACCTTTGCAACGACTACAACAACGTGACCTCCACTTGACCTCGAAACTCTACGTTCATAAGTCAACAATGGTAATACACTAAAATCACAATAAGTGAATGGGACCCTTGAGCCTCAGGTCACGAGGTGGAAACTCAGCAAAGTATTGCTTATCCATAAATGCGTAACTACATCCTACAATTGTGGAAAGTACATTGCGACATGCAATCAGCAGTTACAACTGTAATCCATGTATCCATCTGCGACATCAAATCCCACCAATAGTGAGATAAGGCACATAAAACTAGAAAGAACAATGAGGCAAAGGAGGACATTCTTTGACTATTGAGAAATACTATACTCCGACAAAAGTTCTAACTTAGACATCGAAGAATCTATCCCGAAGAACCACTCCGAAATTTGTTTTGTAAAAACAATCAACACTAGAAAGATGAAGAATCTAGGTTCCAAACCATCCAATCGGATCATAGACAGGTTGCGGATTTCGCCTTCATCATATGCCAATAACAAGAACTATGTTGACATGGATGAATATCCTGTCATGAATGAGCTTCAGTTATCTTTGATCAATTTCTCATCTCTTAGACATTCAGTAACATTGGATACGATATGTTGATAGTGTTTCTTATACCATCGTGGATGCTTAATTTGCGTGCATGGTGGCGCTAGGATAATCAATTCGGTCAATTGTTTGAAATCTTTTTGAGTAGAAAATTTTTGGTCAAAAGAAAATATGAGACTAAACTTTAAAGAAAAAAAAAAGTTTGGCTTTCTAATTCTATAGATGAGATCTACGCCATAGTCCGTCCTACCACTCATGGTTGGTAGTAAAAATGAAATAAGAATAATATGAAAAAGAAATTATTTTTTTAATAACAAAAGAATTCAGACGCCTACTTTTCTCAATCACTGTCAAATTCGTCGAAGACCTAGTGCTTTGAATATGGTACTGGCATGAACTAAATTGAAAACCTAAGTAATAAATATATACATTGGTTAACCTTGTGTACAGAATCGGTGCGTGAACATGATTGACCATTTGTTTAACGCTCCCTTCGGAGATTCAGACGCTGCTGTGGGAGAGGGAACCGTTGGGTCATCAGAGGCCATAATGTTAGCAGGCCTTGCGTTTAAGAGAAAGTGGCAAAAATAGAAGAAGAGCAGAGGGCAAACCTTGCGACAAACCCAACATTGTTACTGGAGCCAATGTTCAGGTATAAATTATTTTGATTCGTCAAAAAAGTTACAATAGTCGAAACAAATTGGTGCACAAAATTTTTTACACAGATAGTATCTTAAATTTTTCTTTTTTCCTTTAATAACAGAGAAATCTATTAATATCTGAATTTGAACACCACTGTGCAATGGTGATATTACGAGAAAGAGTCGTAGCAAAGGTAGAAATGAGTAATATCATTTGGCAATGAATTGTCTAATTTTATATACTATTTCTTATATAACTCTTTCATAAATTACCATCCCCCCCATTCAATAATTTTTTTGTCACTTTAATATTACTACTTTCTAAATGCCATTTGTCTCTCTTCAATGATCCTTACTTCATACCTTTTTTTATTTTTTTTTTAAAAAAAAAAACACACACATAAAAAAAAAAAAAAAATAGAAAAAAAAAAACTAAAAGACAAATAGTTTCTTCCTCTTGCTATCAATTCCCCTTCCTAGAGGATCCATTGCCATTTGAGGTGAAATTAGTAAATTAAATGTACTGTAAATGCTGTCACATAACAAAATTACGACGGATAAAGTTTTTTGCCTTTTTTTTCTCTTTGTCTGAAGAAAGACATAGCCTACTTAATTTTGAGAAAATATGCTAATTTTGTAATCTAATTTGGACAAAAAAGAATTACTAAATGGAAACTTGAAACTTTAAAATAAAAAGAATATATATATATTTGGCTATAAATCTGAAGAAAAATAGACAATTTAAATAGAAGAGAGTTACACATTTCTCGTGTACCCGGAGTAAAGTGATTAACATTGATTGTTGAAATATTAATTCCTAAAATTGGTATAAATTTTATTATATTTCTTGGCTTTGTGGCCCCATTAAAACATTTGAGACACTAATTAATGATTCCAAATTGCCTTTTTAAAGTTCACGCGTTTTCTCACTTCCACGTATATATTTCTTTATGAGTAGGTTTGTTGGGAGAAATTTGCTTACTACTTTGAGGTAGAGCTGAAAGAAGTGAAGCTGAGGGAAGGCTACTATGTGATGGACCCTGTCAATGCAGTTGAACTGGTGGATGAAAACACCATATGTGTGGCTGCCATTCTTGGTTCAACACTGAATGGAGAATTTGAAGATGTGAAGCTCTTGAATGATCTTTTAATGGAGCAAAGCAAGAAGACTGGTAATTAATCAGAAAGAATCCAGAATACATAAAACGACCAACATAACTTCCATTCTACCTTAATTTCTCCAATGTTCTTACTTCTAATGATTTAAGAATTTTCTTCTGATGAACTTTGGCAGGTGGGATACCTCTACTCATGTTGATGCTGCCAGTGGTGGTTTCATTGCTCCCTTCATATATCCAGAGATTGAGTGGGATTTCAGGCTGCCACTTGTGAAGAGCATCCATGTGAGTGGGCACAAGTATGGCCTTGTATATGCTGGAATTGGATCGGTGATTTGGAGGAGCAAAGAAGATTTGCCTGAAGAACTTATCTTCCACATAAACTACCTTGGAGCTGATCAGTCAACTTTCACCCTTAATTTCTCCATAGGTAAGTAAAGCCAGTACAAATAATGAAAATCTTTCCAAATTCATCTTCATCAAATTCTAACAACAATTGTATGCATTTCTCAGGGTCTACTCAGGTCATTGCTCAATATTACCAGCTAATTCGTATGGGCTTCGAGGTGAGAACTTGATTGAATTAACATTGTATGAAAACATCCCAATTTTTTCCAATTTTAAACATGATGAGATATTGGAGAAATTAAAGAATATATACAAAACCTTTTATTCTATCAATGAACCTTAACAATGCTACATTTGGTGAATAGGGCTACCAAAATATCATGGAGAATTGTCGCGAGAATGCCCTTGTTCTGAAAGAGGGACTTGAGAAGACTGGTCGATTCAATATTGTTTCCAAGGATGTAGGGGTTCCTTTAGTGGCTTAATTTCTCTCTCAAAAACAACAACATTCACAACAAATTCGAGGTGTCAGAAATGCTCCGAAGGTTTCGATGGATTGTGCCTGCATACACGATGCCAGCAGATGCATAACATGTCACAGTGCTGCGTGTCGTAATAAGGGAAGACTTCTCTCACACCTTAGCCGAACGGCTTGTGCTGGATATTGTAAAGGTACTCAATGATTTAGATGCCCTCCATTCTAGCTTGAGTTCCAAGATTTTGGATACTAAGGAGAAGAAGGCAAAGAACGGCAAAGTGCTGAAGAAATCAATGATTGAGACACAAAGGGAAATCACTGAAGTTTGGAAAAAGTTTGTGTTGAAGAGGAAAGTAAATGTTTGCTAGGCGTTGGTAATTAACCTGAATGAATGAGTAGCATTGCATTGCTAGACTAAGAGTTGGATTCTTTTTGCTTCTATTTTTTGGTTTCTTTGTGGATTGAGATTGTGCTAGGTGGCCTTAGGCCCTTTCCAATAAATGAAGAGCATGATTTTGCAAATAAGGACTGACGGTTGTGTACTCATGTGCAATAAATTTTAGTCGAAATTATGCATATTTTTGGGGATTGTGGGATAGACTTTTAATGTAAAAGTTTTGGCATGTTTCTTCTAATTTTTGCCTGTAAATAAGAGCAGATACGAAACTTTCAAATGCAAGATACATTCCTCATATCATAAACTAGTTTTTCTCTTTTCGGTCTCTTCTTCCCAACATAATTCCTTTATTCAGATATACAAATAAGGTTTTATGGATTCTCTTGATAGATTCCTATTATTTTGAATACAAGTCATTGTTTGTTTGGGTAGCAGGGTGGTTGGGAAGATACTATTAAATTATCTCCACATATTAATGAAGTTTGGTTTCTCCTCTGACCGTGGGCATAGGTTACATTGACCAAATAACACAAATTCCTATGTCTTTTTTCCTATTTATTTTTTCTATTTTACTGTGTTTGTTATTTACTTTACAAGCTATCAGCTAATAGTGAGGCTCATTCCTAACAAATTGGTATCAAAGCTTAGTTGTGGTGCTTATCGTATGCTCTGTGGTTGCTACTAAATGTGAATCCTCCACATTTATAAAGTAAGTACTTTTTGCTAGCAGGTCCCAGAGCCAGTATTCTCTTACGAGGCCCATAGTCACTATTCATCTCATGTGAGGACTACGTTACTATTCACATGAGAGTCATATTTTGTAGCCATCATGATAGTAACACCGACATCCATTGAAAAGTTTGAATAGAGTGTCAACTTCGGTATGGGGAAACTCAATATGGAAACCATTCTTATACAAGATCGATGTGAGTTAGAACTTGAAGAAGAAGAAAACAAAGAACTGGAGATGTCGGTGAAAGAATTTACAGATCTAGACAAAAGGGTTAGATAAGCTATTATTTTGAATCTCTCTAACGAGGTTTTGCAGAAAGTTGCCAACGAGAAGATAGTGAAAGGTATGTGAGACAGGTTGAAAGCCATGTACATGAAAAAGAAGGTGGAGAATCGTTTGTATTTAAAGAAGAAGTTATACAAGTTAAGAATAACAGAAGGTACATCTGTACTCTCCCACCCTAATAAATTTGATTCTCTCATTATGGATTTGGAGAATGTAGATATTAAGATTGAGGATGAAGATCAAGCCATATTATTGTTGTGTTCCCTTCCCCAATCTTTTAAATATTTTCGAGACACTATGATATATGAGAATGAATCTATCTCATATGATAGTATAAAATCGGCATTAAAATCTAAAGAGCAAATTGATAGGGACATTACAAGAAGATTAGTGGAAGTTAGGCAAAGGGACTATTTATAGGAAGTAGATATGAAAATAGAGATTCTAGTGGCAGTAAATCCAAGGCAATGTCAAAATCTAGACATAAAAATTTGATTTGCAAGTTTTGTAAAAAGAAAGGGCACATTAAGGCAGATTGCTATAAATTGGAAAATAAGGAGAAAAATAAAGAGAAAAGTGTAAAAAGTAGTAGTGTCACTGCTAAAGCTAGTGTAGTACCAGATGAGAATGAGTGCATCATTTTTGTAGTCACGATAATAAAACAAGATCTAATAGTGAGTGAATTTTAAACTCAGGTTGTTCTTACCACATGAGTCCCAATAGGGATTGTTTTTCCACCTATGAACCAATTGATGGTGGAGTTGTTTTGATGGGTAATATTGTTGCCTGTAAAGTTGTCGATAAAGGTACAATCCAGATCAAGATGCATGATGAAGTTGTCTAAATACTCACAGAGGTTAGACATGTTCCAAATTTGAAAACAAAATCTCATCTGTTTAGGCACCCTCGATGCCCCTGGGTATAGGTTATCAGCTGAAGTTGGAGTCTTGAAAATTTGCAAAGGTGCTCTTGTACTTATGAAAGCTTGCAAGTCTAGAAACTTTTATATTTTACAGGGGTCTACTGTCACAGGTGTAGCAGCAGCAGTCTCTATATCATCAGAAACTGACTTCACCAGATTATGTCATATGCAGTTAGGACACATAGGTGAGAAAAGCTTAATGTTGTTAAGCAAGAGATGCCTACTTTGTAACCAAAGTACTGGTAAGATGGACTTTTGTGAGCATTGAATCTTTATGAAATAGAAAAGAGCCAGCTTTAACTCTTCAGCTATCCATAAAACATAAGGTACTTTGGATTATATTCATTTTGATTTTTGGGGACCATCTCGTGTTCTTTTAAAAATAGGTGCTAGGTATATGTTGAATTTTATTGATGATTATTCAAAGAAGGTTTGGGTGTGTTTTTTGAATTATAAAATAATTTTTTCTTAACCTTTAAACAATGGAAGGCTTTGGTTGAAAAGAAGACAGAAAAAATATTAAGTGGTTTCGGATAGATAATGGCTTGGAATTGTGGCAATGAGTTCAATGAATTTTGTAAAAATGAAGGAATTGGTCGGCACCACACTGTAAGGATGATGCCTCAACAAAATGGTGTGATTGAGTGCATGAACCGGACTCTTTTAGAATGAGCTCAGTGTATGATCTCGAATGTTGGATTAACACTTATTTTTGGGCAAAGGCTATTGCTACGGCATGTTATTTTGTCAACTGTTCTCTATGTGCTCCTCTTGATTTCAAGATTTCAGAGGAAGTTTGGTTAGGTACTCTTGCTGGTTACTCTAATGTAAGAATATTTGGGTGTCCTGTTTATATGCAAGTAAATGAGGGAAAGTTAGAGCCTAGGGCTAAGAAAAATATTTTTCTCGGTTATTTTTCTGGGGTGAAAGGATATAGATTGTGGTTTCTTGACTTGAAGTCATTTAAATTTGTAATTAGCAAAGATGTTACATTTGATGAGTCATCAATGTTGTATCCTAGAAAAGAGTCTTGTAATCCTTGTAATTTAGAAAATGAGGATAGTACACAAAAGTAGGTGAAGCTGGAGATTGGTAATGTAGGTCATTCTCAGAATGACTCTATAGGTCAAACAGATCAAGTTGATGAACTAGTAGAAGAGGAACATTCTATAGCCAGAGACAGACGAAGAAGGGAGATTCGACCAACACAGAGGTATGAAGATTTTGTTGCCTATGCTTTATCAGTGACACAGGAAACAGCTGGACAAGATGAACCTTCCACCTATTTGAAGGCGATTCAAAGTGCTGAATCAAATAAGTGGTTGGTGGCTATGAATGAAGAGATGGAATCTCTCCACAAGAATGGTACTTGGGATCTTGTGACGCCATCGAAGGGAAAGAAAATTGTTGGTTGCAAATGAGTCTTCAAAAGGAAAGAAGAAACTTTAGGTGTTGAAATTGCAAAGTATGAGGCATGATTGGTTTCAAAGGGCTATAGTAAGATACAAGATATTGATTTTGATGATGTTTTCTCACCCATTGTGAAACATAGCTCTATTCGTGTGTTACTTGCATTGCTTGCCATGTTTGGTTTGGAGTTAGAATAGCTTGACGTCAAAAAAACTTTCTTACATGGAAAATTAGATGAACATATCTATATGAAACAACTTGAAAGTTTTGAAGTTGAAGGTAAAGAATACCATGTTTGTTTGTTGAAGAAATCCTTGTACAGACTAAAGTAGTCTCTAAAACAATGGTTGTTTGATTCATTTATGTTGGGTCATGGTTTCTCCAAGAGCATGTATGATAGTTACATTTACTTCCAAAAATTAAATGATGGTTCATTCATTTATTTGCTGTTATATGTTGATAACATGCTCATTACAACTAAGAATCTTGTAGAAATTCACTAGTTAAAGGCCTTGTTAAATGGTGCATTTCAAATGAAAGATTTTGGAGCAGCTAAAAAGATTCTAGGTATGGAAATAAGATGTGATTGAGGAGATGGCAAACTATTCTTAACCTAGGAAAGTTATATTAATAAGATTTTGGAGAGGTTTGGCATGCTAGTTGCTAAACTGGTTAGTACGCCTCTTACTAGTCACTTTACACTATCTACTGCTCAATCACCACAGTCAATGGAAGAGGAAGATTATATAGCACATCTTCCTTATTCTAGTGCTAATAGTAGTATAATGTATGTAATGGTTTGTACTTGTCCTAATATATCACAAGCAGATAGTGTTGTTAGTAGATATATGACCAATCCTGGCAAAGAATACTGATAGGTTGTGAAGTGGATTCTTAGATACTTAAGGGTTACTTCTAGCATTTTTTTGGAGTTTGGACATTTAAGTAACATCTTGGTTGGTTTTGTAGGTTCAGGCTATGCTGGTGATCTCGATAAGTGCAGGTCTCTTACAGGCTATGTATTTTGTATTAGAGGTTGTGTTGTTAGCTGGAAAGCTACTCTACAACATGTAATGGCTTTATCTACTACTGAGGCAGAATATATGGCAGTCACCAAAGCTGTTAAAGAAGTTTTGTGGTTGAGAGGTTTATTTGGCGAGTTATCTCTATAGCAGGCGGTTAGTATCATCTACTATGATAGTCAAAGTGCAATTTACTTGACTAAAGATCATAAGTATTAGGAACCAACAAAGCAGATTGATGTGAAGTATTATTTCATTAGTGATACCATTGTTGAAAAGAAAGTCCTTGTGCATAAAATCAGTATCAAGGACAATCCCGCAAATATGTTTACAAAAACTCTTCTAGTTTACAAGTTCAAGCAGTGCTTGGACTTAATTGGTATTCATAGTCGGTGATTCAACCCGTTGGGGCATTATTGGAGAAGGTGGAGCAAATCACTAATTGTTCGAGTCCAGGCCAAGGTAGAGATTTGTTCGGTGGCCTTAGGCCATTTCCAATAAATAAAGAGCATGATTATGCAAATGGGGATTGACGGTTGTTTACACATGTGCAATAAATTTCACCCAAAAATATGCAGATTTCTGGGGATTGTGGGATGGACTTTTGATGTAAACGTTTTGGCATGTTTCTTTCAATTTTTGCCTATAAATAGGAGCATATACGAAGCTTTTAAATGAAAGATACATTCCTCATATCATAAACTAGCTTCTTCTCTTTGGTTTCTTCTTCCCAACATAATTTCTTTATCCAAATATCCAAACGAGGTTTTATGGATTCTCTTGATAGATTCCTGCTAGTATTTTGTATACAAGTCACAATTTGGTATATTATTTTCATATACATGTATTGGATAGTAGGGTGGTTGGGAAGATAATACTTGTAAATTATCTCCACATATTAGTGAAGTTAGGCTCCTCCTTCGACCGTGGACGTCCCATTGACCGAACCACGTAAATTCTTGTGTTTTTTTGTCTTATTTATTTTTTCTCTTTTATTTTTTTTATTTACTTTACAGGTTATCAGCTAATAGTGGAGCCCATTCCTAACAGATTGGGTAAGTCTCATAGGTTCACTTTCACATGACAAGTTTTGTTTAGAACAAGTAGGTCAATTTACACTTGTTTTTCCGTTTTTCAGAATTTGACAACTATTTTTTGCTAATTATATTTGCATTCATCGTTTGTAGGTAAAATTACATAATCACTAAGCAACATAGGATTGAGGATAATACATCTTCAATGTTGACATCGAATGCATATTGTTTTCTTATTTTGTTGTAACTTTTATCGTTTTCTGGCATTTCCTTAGTTTTCTTTTTCTTTTTCCATTTTTTTTGTGGTGTTAAGTTTGTGTCTTATGAATTTACATACTGGACTCCTATATCTAGACTTTTAGAACTTTTAGCCATCAAACAACTTGAGATTGAAATAAAAGGCAAATTTTGTTTTTTATTTTCTTCTATTTTCCTTATAGAATAAATTTCTATCTTACAAATCTATAAATAGAACCCTCGTACCTTGGCCTTTAGAACTTTTTGCCACAAACAAATAAGGCATGAATTGAAACAATTTTGGCTGCCAAAAGGAGTTCCAATCCATCAATCTTCATATCTCGTGGAAAATTCTAATTCAACACTTCTTTCTTCTTTTCCTTTTCTTTTTCTATTTGCTAGGTTTTTGTTAATGCTGTTATTGTCATTGTTGTGATGTCTCGTGATCACTAAATTTTAAGGCTATAATGCAAAATTTAAATATTTTAGATGATTTAATTTAGTTGATTGATATTCTGATTATTGACTATTTAATTTACTCAGTTTTATTGCTTGTGAGTACTTAATCACCTCTGGTATGTTTAAAATCTTAACCAAAGAAATGAGAGTTAAAATTCAATATAATATTAATTTATAGGGTAAATTAAATTTAGATTGTGTACCACGAGAATAGAACTTCAACTTTGCAAGCATAAATTTTTAAGTTCTTGATGTGCTTTTATTAATTTCTGTAGTTATGAGAGTATTCACAGACTTAGTTTATGGATAAGGATTATATCTCTAGAGAGAATCATTTTTATTTAAATAAATTTTTGTGAGACTAATAATACTCCAAAAAAAATCAATTAAGTTAGATTAAATTACCTGAGTTTTAGCTACTGAATCCCTTGCCCAAAATTCAATTTGACAGAAGATATTTGCGACTTTCACTAATTAATTGTTATTTCGTTATTTCGCTTATTTTTTGTTAATTACTTAATTATTCCTTCATAATTTATTTCTAAATAATAAAAGAATTATATTCTTTAATACTTGGATTCAATCTTCTCATTGGATTATACTTTTACTTACCCTATTTAATAGTTCTATAATTCATTAAATTGTGGGATAGAGGAGTATAAAATTTCTCATTAAATTTTGGTATTGTTGTCGGAGAGACAATAATCCAATATTAAAAGAAAAATAATTTCATTTACTATTTTAGGTTCTAATATTTTTTATTTCGTATTTCCAATGCAGATTCATTACACATTTTACAAACTTGCAAGAAAACACTTTGTTGTATAATCCAAAGATTGAAAAATCTACAACAGTAGTCTTGAATATAATAATAAGACTTTGTTTAGAAGAAGAGTCAAATCTTAGACTAGAGCAAAACTATGTCAATGGTACAAAAAAGAGAGCTTTATGTGATTTTGGTCCCCCAACTTTTAATGGCATAAGGACAAACATTGTGAGGCTTGCTGTTGATGGTAATAATTTTAAGACCAAGTTTGAACTCATTGAAATAGATTAAAAAGATCAATTTGGTGGTTAGAAGATGTGAATACTCATCTTGCAAATTTGTTAGAGATATGTGTTACTCTATTAAGATGACTAGGGATTCTATAGGCAAACATTGTGAGGCTTGCTATCGAAGCAATAATTTTGAGACCAAGTTTGCACTCATCGAAATAGTATAACAAGATCAATTTGGTGTTTAGAAGATCTGAGTTTCCATCTGGCAAATTTCTTGGAGATATGTTACACTATTAAGATCTTGTTATAGATACCACTCAGTTGAGACTTCCCATTTTAGGATAAAGCTAAATCATGGATGAATTCCAAAACTCTAGTTATATTTATTTATAGAGAATGATTTGTCCCGAGATTTCTTGTTTAATTAAGTACAAGAAATGAGTTGAGTAGTTTATGAGAGTGCATCTTTGTATGAGACTTGGAAGCGGTATGAGCTGCAAAGAAAAAATGTCCTTAATACAATTTGTCTAATTAGTTAATTCTTCAAACTTTTTATAATGAGCTAATACTTTTGTTGATAATTACTAACATTAGGAAGGTCCTTGTTTATTATCACACCACTTGTAACTACACTTATATTATACTATTTAAAAGAGTTTGAATACTCAATAAGTTTGGAAAACCATGGTTAGGACATTTTCTTTGCAACTTCTTTTACCTCTTGCAAGCCTCATTCAAAGACTATTATCACATTGAGTAAGCTAATAATATCATTATGAGTTTAACAATTTTACTTGGTGGAAATTTTTTTTTTTTTATCCTAAGGTAAATCATGCCATGTAGTAAATGTACCTTCATCTCTTCAATTCAAGCCATGCATTGATTTCTTGGAGATTTGAATAATAAGATAGCGAACATTGTAGAGTTACACAATTGCATTAAAATTGAAGAGATGGCCCACATTACAAATAAGGTGAAGAGCAGCTCAAGTGAAAGGTTCAACCATTAGATTTGGGTCAACTACACCATCTCCCAAATGGAATAATAATACTTGGCCCAAAAAGGAGATCAAAAGTGACACTAAGAAAATTGAATATTCTACCTCAAGTTTCTAGAAATATAAGTTTATCTAAGGCAAGCGAATCTATTTCTCATCTAATATTATTTGGTTTAAATGTTTGGAAAGAGGACACTTTTCTTCACAATGTCTTAATAAGAAATCTATAGTTATTCATGATTATAGGACTTGTGTAAGTAGTAGTGATAGAGAAAATACGTATGAAGAAATGTCCTATTTCAATTGAGGATGAAAAGTTTAAGGAGCATCTTGCTAAAGGAGAGACTTTCGTGACTAGAGGGCATTGAACACATAAGCCAAGAAAGATGAATTTGATGAACAACGCACTACTATCTTCTACACTTGCTTCCATACACAAAATAAGGTATGTATGATGATTATTGATGGTAGTAGATGTACTAACTATGCAAGTACTTATTTTATAGAGAGGTTTAAATTTCCAACAGCTAAATACCAAAGACTTTATAATCTTCAATGGCTTAGTGACTGTAGTAAAGTCAAGGTAAATAAGTAAGTCCTAGTAGCTTTCTTAATTAGGAGATACACTGATGAAATTTTTTACTACAGTGTTAATGCAAGCAAGTCATATCCTACTTAGGCATCCTTAGGAGTATGATAGAACTATTATGCATGATGGTTTTTCTAACAATATCATTTTATAATGTACAATAAACTTGTAAGTCTTGTACTTAATTTGTGCAACAAGTATATAATGAACAAATTAAAATGAAAAGTGAGCAAGAGAAAAGGAAGAAAGAGATTGAGAGCTCAAAAAACCCAAAAGAGAGTAAAAAGAAAAGAGTGCAATTCGAGTTTACAGTGATGGGTGAAAAAGTCAAGGAGAAAGTAAGATAAAAATCACGAGAAAAAATTGTAAAGACTAAGAATCATGTGGAAAAATCTTTCAGAGAAAAGCCTTTAATGTGAGAGAAAAAAGAACTTTTATACAAGTGTTCATTAGGCAAATAGGGCCTTACAGCCTTATGCTCCAAATGGTTTCTTATGGTGCTTATGTACTACGAAGTTTGTTTTTCTACTATCGAACTAACTCTAAATTTACCATTGGTTTTACTCTTGCAAGAATTCAAATATGTCTTTTTTTATGAGATTTTGAATAGTTACCAATTACAGGGATTAGACATCAAATTGATTTTGTACCTGGAGTTATGATTTGGAATTGTCCTGCTTATTGAGAAAACCCTGAGGAGATGGAGTTGCAAACACAAATAGATGAACTTTTGGCAAAAAATTCACATGTAAGAGTGACTTAGACCATGTGTTGTTCTGGTAATTCATGTACCTAAGAAAGGTGGTTCATGGTGTATATGTATTAATTTTCATGCAATTAACAAAATAACTATTAAATATCGTCATCCAATTCCTAGTTAGATGATATGTTAGAAGAACTGCATGGTACATGTGTTTTTGTAAAAATTGATTTGAAATCTGGTTACATCAAATTCGCATTAAAGAAGGTAATGAATAGAAAATTGTCTTTAAAACAAAATTTAGATTGTATAAGTGATTGGTAATGCCTTTTGGCTTAAATAATGCACTTAGTACATTAATTAGATTAATAAATCATGTGATAAGGTATTTTATTAGTAAGTTTATAGTTGTGTATTTTAATGATATAGTAGTTTCTAGCAAAGAGTTAATTAAATATATTGATCTTTAAGATAAGTGCTAAGTACTTTGCACTCTAAAAAACATATTGTCAACATCAAAATGTGTACTTTTTGTAAAAATAAAATAAATTTTCTTACTTTTTGTTATAAGTGCAAAAAGTATAGAAATTGATTAAGTAAAGATCAAAACCATATTAGATTGGCTGACCCCTTCCATTGTCTATAAGGTAAGAGGTTTTCATTACTTAGCCAACCATTATAGGAGCTTTGTGAAGACTTTTCAATTAAAGCAACCCCTTTCAATGAAATTGTAAAGAAAAATGTTAGTTTTAAATGGGGAGTTGATAAAGAACCTGCATTTAGTCAACTTAACCGTGATTTAATTTTTGCACTTTACTTGCATTGTTTACCTTATCTAAAACTCTTGAATTAAAATGTGATACATTAATATCAGCATTGGAGCAATTTTGAAGTAAGAAAGGCCATCCCATGGCTTATCTTAATGAAAAGCTAAACAAAGCTACCCTAAATTGTCCAACTTACTACAAAGAATTGTATTTGTGGTTCGTGCTTTATAGAATTGGCAATAATACTTAATGCTAAAGGAATTTGTGATCTACACTGGCCATGAATCCCTAAAACACTTGAAAGGTCAAAGGAAGTTAAATTAAAAACATGTAAAAATAGATGCCTTTCATTAAATCATTCCGTAAGTGCTTGATATGAGCAAAGTAAAGAAAGAAATAGCGTATAATGCTTTTTCTCAAAGATATACCATTTTCACTACTTTTCATATTAAATTATTAATCTCAACTTTTCTAGAGTTTATAAATGTGTGAACAAACTGCTTTCACAAGTTCTATAGGCACGATGGTTATTTATTTTGGCAAAATAGATTATGAGTGTCTACTATTTATTGTGTTAATTATTAATCTATTAAGCTCATAGTGGTGGTTTAATGGGATATTTTTGAGTTTTAAAATCTTTATATGTCTTAATTGAACATTTTATTAGTCTAATATCAAAAAAGATATAGAAAAGATTTATGATAGATGTATTGAATATAGACAAACAAAGTCTAAATCTCTTTGACAAGGACTACATATGCCATCAATATTTCTATAGATTTTATATATAGATTGTCATTGTCTTCAAGATGTATAGATTTAATTCTTGTTATAGTGGATCAGTTTTCTAAAATGGCTCATTTTTACTTATAGGAAATCCGATGATGTCAAGTATGTAGCCAATTTGTTCTTCAAGGAAGTGGTTCATTTGCATAGAGTTCCACAAGACATTATTTTTGGTGAGGACATGAAATGTTTTTACCTATTTCTAGAAGACTATCTTGGGTAAATTGGATACTACTAAGTTGCTATTATGAATAATTAGTCATCCACAAACTACTAGTCAAACTGAAAAACAAATCGTACACTTGGTATATTGTTGCATGCCTTAATTAAAAATAATTTAAAATGTTAGGAAAAATGCTTACTAATGGCTGACTTTGCTTATAACTACATCATTCACATGTCCAATACCTCTTTACCTTTTGAAATTATTTATGGTTTTAACCCTTTAACACCAATGAATTTGACTCTTTACCAGTGAAGGATCAATTAAATTTACATAGAGCCAAGAAAGTTGAGGTGGTGAAGAAATTGCACAAACTAGTTCACATACACATTTAGAAGAAAACTGAGCAATATGCAAAAAGTACCAATCCGAGGTGAAAATTAGTAGTATTTGAACTGAATGACTAGGTTTGGGCACATATGAGGAAAGAAAGGTTCCCTATTCAAAAGCATACAAATTTGTGTTCTTGAGAAGTTGGATCTTTTCAAATGGTGACTCACCTCAATAATAATGTTTACACTCTTGACCTCCCTAACAAGTATGATGTTAGTGCTACCTTTAATGTTGCTAACTTATCTCCCTTTAAATTTGATGTAGATATTTTTCGATTCAAGGACAAATTCTTTCAATGAAATGGAGAATGATGAAGATCAAGGTACACAAATACAAGTGGATTCAAACCAAGACAAGAAAGAGTTAAATGGAGGTGTGAATAATCAATGCAAATACATGATTGACCAAGTTAAAGGCATCGATTTATGGACCTTCAATCTTAAAAAATGTGAACCAAGATCCATTTAAAGGCATTCATGGGCTATTAATAGGGGCTAGGGCTAAGAAGTTTAAAGAAACACTTCATAGGCTCATAAAAAAGTTCAAACCAAAGAATAGTTCAACATTAGTGACTACAAATCTTATTTGATTAATGTCGTAAGTGTAATTATCAATGGGCCTTTTATTTAAACCCTTTAATTTATTTAGGATCCAATTATCTTACAATATAAGGGTTGATGGCTGATTCTCTAATGCATGGCAGTCCAAAGGTGTCAAAACCCTTGTTTAAATCTAGATTTATTGGTTGGATATTAAGAGAACTCATCCAATTAATAGTATTCATTCATTGTCCAAAAAGTATTCATTCTTTGTCCTAAAAATTAGGAAGAATCTTGTGAGTCAAAAAGGGCTTATGGCCATCCCTTAATCTTAAAAATAGGGCTGTAATTTTTTTTGCCATAACACATCTTCTTCAATCAATAAAAATTGTAAAGTTTATTCCTTTCACTTGTGAGTTCTTTTGTGATTTTTTTTTTTTTTGTATTTAGCAAAGTTGTTTTTGTCAAACTCTTTTGACTTATTAACTAAGTTTGATCCTCTTAGTTATGGCATTTTTTTTTTTACCAAAGTTCTTGTTTTAATTCAAGAATAAGGGTTTAGCTTCTTGATAGGATTTTTAGTTCGATTCAAAAAGAGTAATTCTTCGAACTTGATCTTTGATATTGGCAGGTCTTACGGTTCATCGTAAGATTCGTATTAGGAAATCAAATTTATTTATTTTAATTGAAAGGATGATTATTTTAATTTTATCATCAACCTAGTCTCTATTAAGGATATTTAACAATTGATTGGGTCTTTTTAAATTATTTGGTTTCATTAATTTTTCATAGTTGGTTCATGAAGTTTATAATTAAACCCCCCCCCCCCCCCCTCCTTTTTTTTGGTTTGCTATAGGAAGTTTAAAATAAAATTTTGTTTAGATTTGAATCAGTTTTCACCATTATAGCACAAAAATTTCTTTATTTAATAGTAAATTCAAAATTATTTTTGGGGAGTTCAACAACCAACCAAAAATTTGTCACTGTTGTTAAGGAAATTTTTATCCAAATTTTCTTTAACTATAAATTGATTTATGCCAACATCTTCTTGTATAGATAAGCTAGTTTTTATCTACAAATTGAGAATGCAACAAAAGAAAATAGGAAAGCAAAACAACGAGAGAACAATCTTCCAATCTCAACCTCCTTTGAATTTTGATTTTCAAAGTAAAGAAATAGTCTTTAAAGAACATTAAGAGAGTTAGCAATTCCCAATGTGAACAAGAAACCGTTATGCATCAAATTTCCCAATATTGATGTAGCCTTCGAAATTAAATTAGAACTAATTTATTTAGTACCAATTTTTATAGTCTTGCAAGTGAAGATTCCTACAAACACCTAAAGGAACTCCATGTAGTTTATTTGATCATTGTTAGAACTTAATTTGTATATATTTCTTGCTATTATTTTCCCTAATATTTGGTTGATTTTAGGATGAAATTAATTGATTTAGTAATGTTTTGTGTTGTAGATGTTGAAAGTAAATGTTTGAAGAAAAAGGGGCTTAAAAGTAGGATTTTGTAGAAAATCTTACCCGAAGACCTTCTAGTGTTAGGCGTGGACACATCAATGGATTAAAAGTTCAACCAGAAGACTTTTAGTTGTTTGCCATGGGCATGCCTAAAGCACTAACAAGCTGAACAAAAGTTTTATCGAGAAGAGGAGTCTTTTGGGCAGCTAAAAGGCAATTAGAAAAAGAGAATATTGCAACAAAGATTTAGGAAACAAATCTTTTATTTTAGTTAGGAGTAATTTTCCTATTCTTGTTATATTTTCCCTTTTAGAATAGAGTTTAGTTTTTAGTAACTTTTTAGAATTAGTATACTTACCAAACTTTTAGAAAACAACTTTTGTTATAAAAGGAGAACCCTAGAGGTGCCTAAAGAAGGAATTGGCAACCGCACGCACACATCATCTTCTCTGCATCGCCTTTCACTCTTTTTTCTCCTTTTTAATTTTGTTTTACCATCTATCATGTGTAGGAACTAAACCCCTATTCTAGTTGAAGGATAATTGAAGGTTGGTTCTACAACAATTGTGAAACTTATTGTTTTTAATGTTTTTATAAATTCATGGGTATTTGTTTATTTTCTACAATTTATTTTTTATGATTGTGTTGTTTAATTGGACAATTGGCACCCTTATTTGATTGACAATATAATCTACTATTAACTAGGACATCAAGGTTTGATTGTTTTAGTGAAGTAGCAATTGGCATGATTATTACTTGGTAAGTGATTCAATTGTGTCAAGGGATAAACAATCTAATTGAAACAAGCATAGTGTCATTTTGTTGATTAGAATTGGTATATCTAATTCTTAATGCTATGGGTAAATTGAATTCTATGGTCGTATCTAAATTATTTACCAACAAGAGAAGTGATTAATAAGAGTCTCTTAATTGTTGACAAAGCAAAGAGAAATTGGTTGCTTGGTGATACTAAGTGACTATAACCAATTTATTTGTGAATTTATGAGATTAACCTTGTGTCAATGACCAATTGAATAACCAGTTCTAAAATTATTTCTTTGACCAAGCTTGTTAATTATTGAATTTTACCACTTCTGATTCTACATTAATTACTAGATTTAGTTTTAATTTGTTATTTTTCATTTTTAACCTTTAGTATTCTCTAAAAACAACTCCCAATTATTTTTTTGAGGGATAAATCCACCATTTCTTGAGGAGATAACCTGACTCCTGCTATACTACGGAAGTTTTGAGAATTGGAATTTTTTTTGGTGATTTAATGACAAGCCAAAATTTTGGCTCCGTTGCCAGAGAACTGGTGTCATTTATGATTTATTTCTCTAATTTTTTTAATCTTAATCTCCTTTCATTTTTATTGGTTTATGCCTCGTTCTTCTCATACAGGTGAACTTCAGGACGATTTGGAGATTGAGATGACTGCTAGACAATTACGAAAAGAGGCTAGAGAACGAGGTTGTCAAGCATCTTCTCTAAGTTTAACTTTAGCAGTTGATTTGGCTGAGACCTCAAGTGATTTTGTGGAAGAGACAATTGTAGAAGAAGAACCAAATGGCTGTTCAAAGGACTTTGCGGAAGTTAGAAGTTCCTAATGTGACGCAACAACCACTAGCTATCTAATATCCTAAACTCGAGGTAGCATTTAAACTCAAATTTGGATTGATAGATTTACTTTCAACTTTTCATGGCCTTGTAGGTAAGGACACCCACAAACATCTAAAGGAATTTCACATGGTATATTCCATCATGAAACCACAAGGGGTATCCAAAAAAGCATATTAAGTTAAGGGCTTTTCTATTTTCTTTGGTAGACAATGCCAAAGATTGGTTATACTATCTACCCTCTGGCTCAATCACCACAAGGGATGAGATGAAACAAAAATTTTCCCTACTTCGAGGGCTACGAATATTAGAAAGGACATTGTGAAATTCGTCAAACTCATGGCGAAACTCTTTATGAGTATTGGTGGAGATTTAGGCTTCATTTGGATTGTTTTTATTTGAGAAAAGTTGTATTTGAATGTGTAAAAATTTTGATGGGTATTTTTTGATAGAAAAAGTATTTTTGAGGGAAAATATGGGGGAAAATTTTTTAAAATTTTGTGAGAGGAATTTGAGTGAGAAAATTTGAATTTTAAATTTTGAAATAAAAGTGCGTTTGGATAGTTTGTTTTTGTTTGAGAATTTTCTTATTTGCAAATACAAACTCCCTGTCCAAATGAGGCCTTAAACAATTGTGTGCGAATTGTCTTTAGCACCAAATTCGTGAGCAATTGCTTATACAATATTTCTACTAGGGTCTTTCTATCATTGAACAAAATATGATTAATCCTACAAGTGGAGTTGCTCTAATGAAGACGACTCCTGCTGAAGGAAGAACTCGGATATCAAATATGGTAGAAAATGCACAACAATTTAGGAATCAATAAGATAATCTCTCAATGAAAGTAAACGAGGTAAGCACTTCTCTTTTTGACAAAAACATTTGAGGTTATAACCGCTCTTCTTAGAAAGTTGGTTGCATGCCAAAGTCAACAAGTCAAAACTTGTGGAATATGTGATGTTCCTGAGCATTCAACCTATTTATGCCCAACTCTTCAAGAAGACAGGTGAATTTGTGAATGCCGTTGAGGGATTTCTAGGACCACCACAAAGGAGATATGATACATAGTCGAACACGTACAATCTGATGTGGAGATATCACCCAAACTTTAATTATGCATCCAAGCCCTTTGGGTTTCAACAACCATATCAAGCTAGACAACTATCACAACCAAGATAGATGTGCATAAGAGTACATTGTCTCTTGAGTTTGATGGTAAAATAGCTACTTATAACATTATGGAAGTCATGAAATACCCAATGGATACTGAGTCTGTTTGTCATGTTGGAATTATTGACCCTATTGTACAAGCTAATTGTGAGTAGAATTTTGTGGAAGATGAATTATACTTTGTGTTGAAAAATGGAAAAATGGATAGTGATGCGACAAGGAGTTTCAAGAAGCAATCATGTCATTGTACTCATTACCAAAAGTCCCCAGCAAGTTTAAAAATTTATTTTTATCATTACCAGTTTTTGTTGAGAAAATTCTCCCTTCTGTTGAACAAGTTCGAAAGTTAGAATTCAAATCTCCATCCAAATATCTGAAGTATGTGTATTTGGGATCAAATAAGACTTTACCAGTGATAATTGCAAAGGATTTAACTGATGTCCAAGAAGAAAGGCTCTTGCAAGTTTTAAGAGAGTTTAAAATAGCCGTTGGATGGACTTTGGTGAACATAAAAGGAATTAGTACTTCAATTTGCATGCATCGAATTTTGTTAGAACCTGATGCCAAGTATGTAAGGGAAATGCAACATAAACTCAAACCAGCCATGAAGGAAGTAGTCAAGAAAGAAATTCTCAAGTTTTTGGAATTGGGCATCATCTACCCAATTTCCGATAACCAATAGGTTAGCTCGGTGCATATAGTGCACAAGAAGCCGGGAATTACACTTGCTCGAAATGAGAAAAATGAGCTAGTGCCCATAAGACTCCAAAATGGCTAGAAGATGTTCATTGATTAAAGGAAGTTGAATTCAACCACAAGGATAGATCATTTCCCACTTCCTTTTATTGATGAGATGCTAGAAAGATTAGCAGGTAAAGTTTTCTTTTGTTTCTTAGATGGTTATTCTGGATATTATTGAATTGTTGTAGTTCAAGAGGACCAAGGAAAAAAAAAATTTCTTGTCTATTTGGAACTTTTGCTTATCGTAATATGCCTTTTGGATTGTGCAATGCACCAAGTACGTTTCAAATATGTATGATGAACATTTTTTTTTTCTGATTTGATTGAGAATTGCATTGAGATTTTTATGATTGATTTTACTATTTATGGAAATTCTTTTGATCAATGTTTGGATCACTTAACCAAGGTTTTGGAATGTTGCATTGAGAGTAACCTGGTTCTTAACTATGAAAAATGTCATTTTGTTATAGAAAGGATAGTTTTAGGTCATGTTGTTTTATATAGAGACATTGAAGTAGATAAGGCCAAGATTGATTTAATTACTAGTTTATCTTACCCCATTAATGTAAGGGAAATTCGTAGCTTTCTCAATCATGCAAGTTTTTATAGAAGGTTCATCAAGAATTTTTCAAAAATTGCACAACCATTGTCAAGATGTTCCATTCGAATTTGGAGAAAATTGTCGGTTGGCTTTTGACAAGTTGAAGGCGTTGCTCACTTATACACCAATTATATAGTCACTCAAGTGGAATTTACCCTTTGAACTCATGTGTGATGCCATTCAATAAGCTGTTGGGGCTGTTCTGGGTCAAAGAGATAGAAAGAGCAGCTATGTGATCTATTATGCATTGAGGACTTTGAACCTTGCACAATGGAATTACTCCACCATTGAAAAGGAGCTTCTGGCCATTGTCTTTGTTTTTGAAAAGTTTAGGTCTCATTTAATAGTATCTAAAGTTATTATTTACTTTAACCATGCACCTCTTAAATATCTCTTGTCAAAGAATGAGTCCAAACCAAGACTCATCTGCTAGATTTTGCTGCTACAAGAGTTTGATTGGGAGATCAAAGATCACAAAGGAGTAGATAATTCTGTAGCTGATCATTTAAGCAGACTGGTGTGTGAATAAAAGCCATTACTAATTTCTGAGGCATTTTTTGATGAACAACTATTTCAACTACAAGGTAATGAACCCTAGTATGCGGATATTGTGAATTTTATTGTCATGGGTAAACTGCCAAATGATATAAGTAAGGCTAAAAGGACAAACTTAAAAGTGACTCTAAGTATTATATATGAGATGATCCTTATTTATGGAAAATAAGTTCGGACCAAATCATTCGTAGATGTGTGCCTAATGTGGAGATTCATTCCATACTTGCCTATTGTCATAGTCATGCATGTGGTGGACATTTTGGGCCCAAAAAGATTACTAGGAAAATTCTTGATAGTGGTTTTTATTGGCAAACTTTGTTTGAATATACTTACCATTTTTGCAAGAGTTGTGAAATATATCAAAGGGTGGGTAATTTATCACATAGAAATGAAATGCCCCAAACTCCTATTTTGTTTTGAGAAATTTTTTATGTCTGGAGTATGGACTTTATGGGATCTTTTCCCAATTCTTTTGGTTTTTGCTATATTTTGTTGACTATGGATTATGTCTCGAAGTGGGTAGAAGCAAAAGCAACCCAAACTAATGACTCTGGGGTTGTTGTAGGCTTTCTCAAGTCTAACATCTTTAGTAGGTTTGGGATTCCTCAAGCAATAATCAGTGATCAAGGAACACACTTTTGCAACTGCACTGTCAAAGCCTTGATGCGCAAATATAGTGTTTAATCGAGAAATCAAGAGCATTTTGGAGAAAACAGTTAAACAAAACCGTAAAGCTTGGAGCGTTCATTTGAAAGATGCATTTTGGGCCTATCGCACAGCATACAAAACTCTCATTGGCATGTAGCCATATCAATTGGTATACGGTAAGTTTGCCATTTACCAGTTGCAATTGAACATCGTGCTTTTTGGATAGTTAAACAATGCAATTTGGATGCTAATGAGATAGAGCTGTATGAAAGTTACAACTCTAAGAGTTAGAAGAGATTTGTTTGGAGACCTATGACAATGTAAGGATCTATAAGGAGTGCACAAAATAGCTTCATGATAAGCTTTTGCAATGTAAAGAGTTTTACATGGGCCAAAAGGTACTGCTTTTGGATTCAAAGTTGAAGTTTATGCGAGGTAAGCTAAAATCAAGATGGTTCGGACCTTATGTGGTAACCAATGTTTGTCCTGATGATGTTTTGGCATTGCGAATTTAGAGACTAACAAAACTAATGGACACATGTTAAAGCCTTTTCTTGACAATTATGAAGTCTCTAATGAAAAGGAAGTCAATTTGGTCCACCCAAATTACAAAATATGAAACCAAGGCATTGTCTAGCCAAAGACATTAAAGAAATGTGCTTATTGGGAGACAACCCAATTCATTTTCTTTTTCCTTTTTTCTTTTATAGATATGTGGTAGCTAATGAAATTTATTGTTGTTCACAGTAGAAGATTTCATTTCCTTAGATGTGATGATGCTCTAAAAGCAATAGTCTTCTACTAGATGGATATGTTTTTGCAGAAGACTTTTGTTCCTTAGGCGTGCCCACAGGTTAAGTAACATAGTCTTTTGTTATTTGCTTTAAGTTACCTGGACTTTGTTTTTCAAAAGATTTTCACTCCTTAGACATGCCCATACCTTAATACTTTAATTCTTCTATTTTTTTTGAATTGATTTTATTTGCTCAAAAAAAAAAACAAGGGAAATTAAATTAGGTGTTCTATTTCTATTTCAATCAGTAGGGTTTCGGCATCGCCCCCCTTATTTTCCGTTTCACCCTTTTCATTTTATCTTGCAGCCATGCTCCACCACTACCATCACTAATTAGCGCCACATCTCCAACACTGCCATCTTTTCCCTTCACCAAAGTTTTTTGCTGCTAGTCCCTTCTCTCTCTTCGACATGCATGCTTGTTGAACGCAAAATGCCTAATTGATTTCTTAGTTTCTTTCTTTATTGCTTTGCTACTGATTTTTTTATGTTGCATTATAATTTTTTGTTCTGTCTTGTTTTTTTTCTTGTGCCAATAATATTCTCTTTATTGAACCAAGCCGCGAATCAAAATATCGACTCTTAAGTGTACAATTTCTCAGCAATATATTACGCCACCAAGCAGTCTATTGCCACCATGGAGTCCATCGCTGGATAAGCCTACTCTGTCCTCACCCAGACCGATATCCATTCCAATTCCATCCAATGGTCATGCCCATCGCACGAGGTAGAGAATGAAGAAAGCCAAAGCTATGCTACCTCATTCAGACGAGAGCCTTTGGGGCATTTGAAGTTTTTGACTAAGGCTCGCCAACAGCGTTATGCTCAAATATGCAAACAAAATATTCTTCCACGGAAGTATATTCATTACCCCACTTTAGAAACTTTGGGTTTAAAAGTTGAATTTGAATCTATGATTGACAATATTGGTTAGTGCCCATTTGTTTCTATTAAGTGCCTTGCCTTCATGGAGTTGAGTCGTGAATTTTATTCTACTTTCACATTTAATAGGCCGGCCACTTTCACTTTAGATAGTCCTAAGGTTGTCCAATTTTGATTGGTTGGAAAAGAATTTAAAATGACTATTACTGAGTTCAATCTTGCCTTAGGATTTATCTTTTCTGAATACACACAAACTTCTGAATATAAGGCATCTAGAGTTGGTTTTGATATTGATTTTGAGCCTTATTCTTTGTGGCGGGAAATGTTTGTAGATAGAAGTACTTATGCTCCTAGTCAATCAAAGAATCTTTATCTTCATAATCCAATTTGGAAGTATGTGCATCGTTTCTTAGCTTATACTTATTTTGGTTGGAAAGATATTTCAGTTACACTAATTAAAATTGAATTTTTTTCATATGGGCTATGATACACAATGTTAAGTTCAGTTTAGGGTGTTGGCTTGCCACTCATTTACAAGCAATTCTTTAGAATAAATGTTCTTTGATTTTGGGATATTTAATTATTCACTTGGCTGTGAATTTGAATATACTTGATTTGGATTATACTAACCTGTATGTTGCATGTGAGTTAGCACCATTAGATTTGAAAAGTCTCATCCGTATGGATATTGTTAAGCCCCATGGCAGCAGCTATCGTTTTCTTCCTCTTGGTCCACCCTTGTTTCCTTGGCAACGTAGAAAAAAATGTCAATGTATTCACAATAAGTCTCTTCCAACCAGAGATGATGCTGGTCTATCCTCGATGCCAACAGCCCCACCATATCATAGTCTAGATTTTCTGAATGACCTTACTCAGCGAATTTGGTGCATCGAGGCCAACCTTGCTACTTTCTTCACTCATGTAAGACTTACTCCATCTTGCCCACCCACATAATAGCTTAGGTTTTCTACCAAGGTTTAGCAAAGTGTCTTGTTCCCTTGTTTTTATTTTTCTTTTATTGTCCGCTTGTGCTTATCTTCCATACATTGAGGACAATGTATGATTTAGGTGTGAGAGTGGGGAAGGGTGTCTTGTACTTCAATGGTTATTTCTATTTTTTCATGTAAATTTTTTTTTTTTTTGCACAAAGTCCTTCCAAGTGTGCTCAACATTTTGACATCTTCTTAGAATTCCTCATCCTTTTGATACTCCTTTAGAATAACTTTGAGTTATATGCATTAGTGATTTGGGTTGGAATGTATGAATGAGGCAAGTATGATTAGCTATTGTTTTGGAAATTTTGAAGCTTCTTGTTGATTTTAATGATTGAATTAAATGAGAATGTGCAATATTTGATATGTTTAAACACTTGTGAGCATTTGAGCTAAGAGCATTTTCCTTGTCTTGCTCTTATTTTCTTTGTTGAGTGTTGTCAAATATGGTATGTTCATTCTAGAACTTGCTTTGTTATGTATGTCAAGATCGCATTGTGGATTCATGCTTTGAAATGATAAGGGCACCTAGGTTAGCGACTTTAGAGTTTCTAAAAGCCTACCCCTGTTATATATCCTTAGTTAGCCAATTTTGAGCTTTAGCCTTTTTTTTGTTATAACACCTCATTGTTTACCCTTAAACCTTTGTCTTTGTTTACCATTGTTGAACCCTTTCTCAAGAGTATGTGGGAATGAATTGCATGATAAACATCTTGTTGAATGAAAAGGAAAAAAAATAAAAGAAAATAAAAGAAAGAAAAAGATAGTGAAAATTATCCTTTGTGAATATGAAGATTGGACAAGTTTAGTGTTCTCTATTGTATACCAAAGGTCCAATTGTGCTATGAAATTGTAAGAAGAGGATAATGTTGCTTGGAATAAAGAAAGTTGTTCTAATGTTCTACAAATGTTGCTTTTGAGTCATGCAAGGAAGTTCGTACATATCTTGATTTGTGTAATCCAAATTTTTCTTTCTTTTTACCCACCGTTACCTAAACCCCATTACAACCCTTTTAAAGATCCTTTGATTTTTTGTATGGATTCATATTTATTTAGTGGTGGAGATGTGATATATAAGCAAGTTTATAGTAATGACATGCTATGTTTGATTTAAGTGCTAAATGAATCCCTAAACACTTTGAGTGATTAGAGTGTAACCTATGAGAGAGTATGATGCGCACCTCACAGCTATATGGAGCGGGCCATACGCAACAAGCGAAACCGGACCTAAGACTTAACTTGTGAAATCCTAGAATCGGTGGAATTGAGACCGAATGGATGAAACGTCGCCACAACCTAGGGTTCTACTAGATTGATAAGACTTAAAAACACCACAAACTGGTCAAGTTTGATAAACCTGTTGTTCTTTACAAGAAAAAAGAGATTGAATCACTCAAACTCTCAAGGACGTAATGCCACAAAATCTTCTAATTCATGTCTATTGATGTCTTGGCTAAATGGCCTCTATTTATAAGGGTACAGGGATTGTAAAAAGGTAACAATTAAAATCCTAACCCTAATCTAATTTCTAAAGAGGAAGAGGTAGCCAAGCTCCTTTAAGTAACTAAAAGATAGCCTTAAAATAAAAAGGAAACAAAAACCCTAAAGCCAATTGGACTTGGAAGTTTGGCCTTTTAAGGCTTCCTTCAAATTTACAAATTTGGCATCGAACTAAAAGGATAATTTAGGCCATAAATTTCCTAAAAATAATATTGCAATAATTCAGCCATAATCATCTAATTTTGGCCTGAAAAAAAATTAAAATAAAACTATAAAAATTAAGTAAATAAACTTGGTCTATTATCACACTAGAATCCGGCCAAGGACTAGTGTTCTTCAACTCGGACATGCAATAAGATAATGACTTGCAAGTCTTGGTCACATACTTGATGAGCTTGGAGGTCATGAATTAAACCACTTAAGGGTTCTTGAACGTGTTTAGCTCGAACCCTCATCATCTGCCCCGTAAGATGCCTTAATGGATCAAATGCTTTGCGAGCTGGCTTGTCGGGTTCTTGAGTTGGCTTGTTGGCTTCTTGAGTCATCATTCCCCCTCTTCTCGAAAGGATTCGTCCTCGAATTGAACTCATCACCTACATCAAAAGGGGAAAGATCAGTCACGTTGAATGTGGCACTAACTTGATATTCACCAGGCAAATCCAGCTTATAAGCATTGTCGTCGATGCGTTCAACCACTTGAAATGGTCCATCTCCTCTTGGATGAAGTTTAGTACACCATTGAGGAGGAAATCGCTCTTTGCACATATGTACCCAAACCCAATCACCAGGCTCAAACATAGCACGTTTGCGACCTTTGTTGGCTTGAGTGGCATATTGGTTTATCCTCTTCTTGATCTATTGGCAGACTTTTTCATGCAACTTTTTCACCATGTCAGCCTTCGTCTCACCATCAAGACTTGAATACTCAAATGGCAATGGTGTCAAATCCAACGGAGTCAGGGGATTAAAACCATAAACCACTTCAAAAGGTGAGTAGTTAGTGGCAGAGTGTACAGTTCGGTTATAAGCAAATTCAACATAAGGTAGACACTCTTCCCAACTTTTCAAATTCTTTTGAATAACAGAACGCAACAACTGTGATAATGTCCTATTGACCACCTCCATTTGGCCATTGGTTTGTGGGTGACTAGTGGTAGAAACAATAACTTTGTACCTAGCTTACCCCACAAGGTCTTCCAAAAATAGCACAAAAATTTAACGTCTTGATCAGAAACGATGTTTTGCGGTACTCCATGTAATATAATGACTTCACGGAAGAACAGGTCAACAACATGCTTGACATCGTTCGTTTTCCTACAAGCAATAAAATGAGCTATTTTAGAAAAACGATCAACCACCACAAAGATAAAATCCATACCTCACACAAATCTCGGTAGCCCTAATACAAAGTCCATGGACATGTCAATCCAAGGCTGTTGAGGAATAGGCAAAGGAGTGTACATACCATGCGATTGAACTTTAGACTTGGCTTGTTTACGAGTAATGCACTTGTCACAAACCCTTTCTACGTCTCTTTTCATATAAGGCCAGAAGAAATGTTCAACTAACACATCTCAAGTCTTCCTAACCCCAAAATGTCCCATTAATCCCCCATTATGCACCTTACGTACCAGTAATTCACGCAAAGAACTATTAGGCACACATAGTCAATTTTCTCTCATTAAAAACCATTCATGCCTATAGAACTTACCAAATGCGGCTTCTTCACAAGCTGCATAGACTATACCAATGTCAGGATCATTAGCATATAACTCTTTAATATATTCAAATCCTAACAACTTGGTATGTAAAGAGTAAAGTAAAGTATATCGACGAGACAGTGCATCGGCCACAACATTTTCCTTACCTTGTTTATATTCGAGCACATAAGGAAATGTCTCAATAAATTCGACTCACCTAGCATGTCTCCTATTCAACTTACCTTATCTCTTTAAATGTTTAAGGGATTCGTGGTCGGTATAAATGATAAACTCCTTAGGCCACAGATAGTGCTGCTATGTCTATAGAGCTCGGACAACTGCATAAAACTCTTTGTCATATGTTGGGTATCTTAACGCAGCACCATTCAACTTCTCACTAAAATAAGCGAGAGGTTGGCCTTTTTGCATTAGCACAGCTCCAATTCCTATACCTGAAGTATCACATTCAATTTCAAAAGTTTTAGTAAAGTCAAGTAAGGCTAATAAAGGTGCCGAGCTTAACTTTTGTTTAAGCAAATTGAATGCTCGATCTTGCTCTTCTCCCCATTGAAAACCTGTAAACTTCTTAACAATGTCTGTTAGAGAAGCAGCCTTAGTGCTAAAATCTTTAACAAACCTTCTATAAAAAGCTTACTAATCCATGAAAGCTACGTACCTTAGTAACATTGGAAAAGGTCGACCATTTACGTAGAGCCTTAACCTTCTTGTCATCAACTCTTATCCCTTCGGTGCTTACCACATACCCAAGGAATATGACTTGATGTGCACAAAATGTACATTTCTCAAGGTTAGCATATAATTTTTCAGCACGTAAAGCAACAAGAAAAAGCCTGACATGTTCATCTAAAGATTGACTATAATCATCAAAACATACCACAGCAAATTTTCCAATGAAAGACCTCAAAACATGGTTCATAAGGCGCATCAAAGTACTAGGTGCATTGGTTAAACCAAAAGGCATGACAAACCATTCATATAAACCATATTTTGTTTTAAATGTAGTTTTCCATTCATCTCCTTCTTTCATTCTAATTTGGTGATATTCAGATTTTAAGTCTATCTTTGTATAAAACTTAGCCCCATGTAATTCATCCAACATATCATCTAAACGAGGAATAGGATGGCGATATTTTACAGTGATTTTGTTGACCGCCCGGCAGTTCACGCACATACGCCATGATCCATCCTTCTTTGGCACCAACAATGCTGGAACGGCACAGGGACTTAAGCTTTCCCGCATATGCTTCGTAGACAATAACTTCTCCACTTGTCGTTGGAGTTCTTTGGTTTCTTCAAGGTTGGCTCTATAAACAGGGAAATTTGGAATTATGGCTCCAAGAATAAAGTCGATTTGATGTTCAATTCCCCGAATTGGCGGTAATCCACTTCGTAACTCCTCGGGAAAAACATCACTAAATTCCTCCAAAAAAGAAATCATTGCATTAGGCAAGTTAGGGTCAAGGTCGTTAGTAGAAAAATAACATTCTTCAAAAATAATTAGAAATAGTTTATCTAAAAAGAATACTTTCTTAGCCTCCCTTTCACTAGCATAGTAATTGCTCTTGACTTTCTCTTTTGTTGTCTTGTTGGGCACCACGATGGAATTCTCTTTTGTGGTTACTTGCCCTTTTTCTTTCTTCTCCTCATCCATTTTCTTCTCATTGACGATCTTCCGTTCATCTTCATAGACTTGTTGAGGTGACATTGGGTTGAGAGTGACAAGTTTACCCTTCATTACAAATGAATAATTGTTATTTTTTCCTTGGTGTTGGGTATCCCTATCAAATTGCCATGGTCGTCCCAAGAGTATGTGACTGGCTTCCATTGGGACTATGTCACATAGAACCTCATCTTCATATCTTCCAATCAAGAAGGCCGCCAACACTTGTTTATTTACCCTAAGTTCAGCACCATCATTTAACCATCTTAATCTATAGGGTCGGGGATGCTTAAGCATAGGTAATGAAAACTTCTCTACCAAGGTCATACTTGCCACATTTGTGGAACTTCCTCCATCAATGATCAAACGACAAACCTTACCTTGCATATGGCACTTGGTATGGAAGATATTTTCTCTTTGCTCTTCATTTTTCATGGCTTGAGCACTAAGTGATCTCATGGTCACTAATGCTTCTTCTCCATTTGACGATTCATCACTTACCATTTAAAGACTCTTTAAAGTAGTAAGTACTTCTCCTACTAAGGCATCTTCTTCACCGTCAGTCTCAGCCAAAGAAGGCATAGAGTCGTCAGACTCACTATCGGAAATCACCTCCCCATCATCCAAAATGACCATCACTCATTGATTAAGACATTGGGCAGCTATGTGTCCTTTGCCTTGACATTTAAAGCACGTGATGTCTCGACTTCTAACAGGATGGACAAGTGATTCTTCCTTCTTAACTTCTTTTTTCTTGGATGAGTCGGCCCATGATTTAGATTCACTCTTTTTGTCACCCTTTTTATCCCAATTACTCTTTCACGGAGATTTACTAGGCATGTAACTCGGTCTTGAACTTTTCCTCTTCAGTTGCCTCTCCACCTTCTCAGCCATGTGAACCATTTCTTCAATTTCCAAGTGATGATGGAGTTCAATGACATTGGCAATTTCTGAATTCAACCCTTGCAAAAATCTAGCCATTGTAGTCTCTTTGTCTTCTTCTATATTGGCACGGATGAGTGTAGCTTCTAACTCGATGAAGTACTCGGTGACACTCTTCGACCCTTGCTATAAGCTTTGCAGCCTCTTGTACAATTCCTTATGATAATAGGATAAGGCGAACCTCTTTCTCATAATTGTCTTCATTTCCTCCCAAGAGTAGACAGGAAGCTCTCCATTTCTTTTCCTAGAGGTTACAAGTTGATCCCACCAAATTATAGCATAGTCGGTAAATTCAACCGCTGCTAGCTTCACCTTTTTTTCTTCAAAATAATGGTGACAATCAAAGATCCTTTCAACCTTCTTTTCCCATTCTAAATAAGCCTCTGGATCTCCTCTACCTTGGAAGGTTGGAATTTTCATTTTGATGCTACCCAAATTCCTATCAATTTTGTCAACTTGTTTTCGGCCTCTATAAGAAGTAGAAGCCTCGTCGAAATCTTCACTTTGATCGGAACTTGAGGAAATTTTCCTCATAGATTTTGACTTTTTTGATGATGACTCATTGATGGATTTAGCCAATTGTTCCATCTTATTGTCATTGGCTTGAAGCTTCATTTGCATCGCATCAAGTTGGTCGGCCAAATTGGAACATCACACTCTTTGAGGGCCTTTTGTTCAATTGAAGCTCCACTTTCTTTTATCATAATTCCTGCAAAAGGTTAGTACAAACAAGAGCAAAAAACAATAATATAGGAAAATTTGTAGTAAGGGTGTATATGAGTGTGCTCTCGGTTATTTTTTTTTTCTCACCCCTCACTCAATAATCTCACTCTAAGCTCTTGTTTAGAACGTCACACTCTATCAAACCTTGAGGAATTTTAACCCACGAGATAGCTCAAATAAGAATGTATGAATGTAAAAAATAAGACTCAAGGAAAGTGTTTAAATTAAGAAACTACGAAATTTGAAAATAAATTGGAAGTTGGATACTATTTAGGAAACTAAGAGATTAGGAAACTAAGCAAACCAACTCCAAAGTGGACTTGAAAAAGGAAATCTAATAAATGGAAACTAAACAACTCTAAATAAGGACCCTAAAATGAAAGAAAATATGGAATCAAAAAGGAAAACAAATTTAGGAACTAAAAGGAAACAAATAGGAAAGGCTACTAAAGGAAAGGAATTCTAACTAGGAAAACAAATACAACTAGGAGTCTATTCTTGCGAGTAAAAAAAAATTCTTGCTACCCTTTTTTATATAGAATAACAAAACCAAAATTATCTACACAAAAAATGGGTAGCAAGAAAAGGCTTAATTGAGTCTCGAAGACTAGGGCTAAACAACTAATTTGACTACCACAAGATAAATCAGAATTTCGGCTATACAAGAAGAAGTATGAACAGAATTTTGGCTAAGGAATTATAAACAAAATATCTACAAATTTTTGAAGTTACCTAGAGCTCTGATACCAAACTGATGCGCACCTCACGGCTATATGGAGCCGGCAATACACAACAAGCAAAACAGGATCCAAGACTTAACTTGTGAAATCCTAGAACCGGTGGAATTAAGACCGAATGGATAAAACGTCGCCACATCCTAGAACCGTTGTTCTTTACAAGAACGAAGAGATTGAATCACTCAAACTCTCAAGAACGTAATGCCACAAAATCTTCTAATTCATATCTATTGATGTCTTGGCTGAATGGCCTCTATTTATAAGGGTATAAGGATTGTAAAAAGGTAACAATTAAAATCCTAACCCTAATCTAATTTCTAAAGAGGAAGAGGCAGCTAAGCTCCTTTAAGTAACTAAAAGATAGCCTTAAAATAAAAAGGAAAAAAAAAACCCTAAAGCCAGTTGGACTTGGAAATTTGGCCTTTTAAGGCTTCCTTCAAGTTTACAAATTTGGCATCGAACTAAAAGGATAATTTAGGCCATAAATTTCCTAAAAATAATACTACAATAATTCAGCCATAATCATCTAATTTTGGCCTAAAAAATTTAAAATAAAACTATAAAAATTAAGTAAATAAACTTGGCCTATTATCACACTAGAATACAGCCAAGGACTAGTGTTCTTCAACCCGGACTTACAATAAGGTAATGACTTACAAGTTTTGGTCACATGATTGATGAGCTCAGAGGTCATGAATGAAACCACTTAAGGTTTCTTGAACGCGTTTAGCTCAAGCCCTCGTCATTGGCCTCGTAAGATGCCTTAATGGATCAAATGCTTTGCGAGCTAGCTTGTCGGTTCTTGAGTTGGCTTGTTGGCTTCTTGAGTGTTGGCTTCTTGAGTCTTATCAGGGTATCAAATTTGTTGCGTTTGATTTCACTAAAATCATTGAAATTAATTATATGCATATGTTTTGTTTAGAATCATGCTATGAATACTTGTTCTTGGGATTGCTATTCCACCTTGGATCCTTAATGTGTAAAGACTTCAAGTTATTTGTGGATGAGTTGAAAGAAGGGAAAGAATAGAGAATAAGACACTGGATATATAGATTTAGTGCATGCTTGAGGACTAAATCTGGTTTAGGTGTGAGGGATTTGATAGAACTTAATTTTTATATATTTCTTGTTATTATTTTCCCTAATATTTGGTTGATTTCAGGATGAAATTAATTGATTTAGTTATGTTTTGTGTTGTAGATCTTGACAATAGATGTTTGAAGAAAAGGGAGTTTAAAAGCAGGATTTTGTGGAGAATCTGACCAGAAGACCTTCCAGTGCTAGGTGTGGGCATGCCAGTGGATTAAAAGTTCAACCAGAAGACTTTTAGTGGTTTGCCATGGGCACACCTAAAGTATTGGTGGGCTAAACAAAATTTTTATCACAAAGAGGAGTCTTTTGGGTGACTAAAAGGCAATTAAAGAAAGAGAATAATGCAACAAAGATTTTAGGAAACAAATTTTTTGTTTTAGTTAGGAGTAATTTTCCTATTTTTGTTATATTTCCCTTTTAAAATAGAATTTAGTTTTTAGTAATTTTTTAGAATTAGTATACTTATCAAACTTTTAGGAAACAACTTTTGTTATAAAGGAGAACTCTAAAGGTACCTAAAGGAGGAATTGGCAACCGCACACACACATCATCTTCCCTCCATAGCCTTTCACTCTCTTTTCTCCTTTTTACTTTTGTTTTTCCATCTATCATGTCTAGGAACTAAACCCCTATTCTAGTTGAAGGATAATTGAATGCTGGTTCTACAATAATTGTAAATTTATGGGTATTTTTTTGTTTCCTATAATTTATTATTTATAATTCTGTTGTTTAATTGGACATTTGGCGCCATTATTTCATTGACAATATAATCTACTGCTAACTAGGATGTCAATGTTTGATTGTTTTAATGAAGTAGCAATTGGCATGATTATTACTTGGTAAGTGATTCAATTGTGTCAATGGATAAACAATTTAATTGAATGTGAGTTTGTTGGTTAGAATTGGGTTTCTCTAGTTCTTAATGGCTTAATGCTGTTGGTAAATTGAATTCTATGGTAGTACCTAGGTTATTTACCCACAAGAGAAGTGATTAATAAGAGTCTCTTAATTACTAACAACGTAAAGAGAAATTGGTTGAGTGATTATACACTAGAAGAAAAATAGCCTTTACTGACCAAAATGTTGGTGACGACAATCAATTTGGTCACTAAATATCCTCTTTGGTGACCACTGAGTGAGTCGTCACTAAATCAAAGTTGTCATAACATCTTTACTGACCAAATGGAAAATGTCGTCACCAAGTCGTCATTGAATGTGGTGGCGCAAAAAGACCGAGAACTGCACTACAATTAGTGACGACTTTTATTGATGACATTTGATCTCGTCACAAAAACAAGCATCAAATAGTTTGGTGACGAGAATTTGTCATCACCAAATGTTAGAAAATTAGTGACGACATTTTGTGGTCACTAATTCATAAATATATGTATATTTTTATGAATTATAATTGTAGAACGGTTTAGTGACAAGAAATAATCATCACCAAAAGTTACGAAATTAGTGACAACAATTTATAGTCACTAATTCATAAATACTATGTATATTTTAGGAATTATAATTGTAGAACGGTTTAGTGACGATAAAATGTCGTCACTAAATTAGTAGTTGTAATGAATAAAGAATTTGCCAAAATAATAATTAAGAAATTGGGTTAAATTACGGTGAAATAATGATTTGGTTCTTGGACTAAGCAATTTTATTAGGTGAAACATGTTGTTTTTTGTGTGACATTTAATTTTTATTGATTATAATACGGCACCCTATTCTTTACAATTTTGCAAAAATAATTTTGATAAATATGTTAGGACACCCTAATATTTACAATTTTGCCCCCATAATTTTGACTTGTTATATTAAGACATCTTATTGAGTACAATTAGTAGTTGTAATGAATAAGAAAATGCCGAAAAATAATAATTTAAAATTTTGGGTTAAATTATTTGGTACATTGGGCTAAGCACTCTCACTCGCCCAAAAATGTTCTTTCTATTATCACCTTTATTTTCTATTAATTGTACCGTGGCACTCTTTGTTTTAGAATTTTGTCAACATAATGTTGATACTTATGTTAAAACACCTTGATATTTAAAGTTTTGCCTCTATAATTTAGACGAATTCTATTAAGACATCTTATTAAAAACAAGTAGTAGTCGTAATGAATAATTATTAACTACAAGAAAATAGGCCTTTAGTGACATAAGTAGTATGTATTGATGGAGAAATGTCCATTGGGTTATGTATTGGGCCATAAATATTTAGTGAGTGTGAGACATAAGTAGTGACATAAGTAGTACAAGAAAATAGGCCTTTAGGCCTTTAGTCCATTGGGTTACATATTGGGCCAAACTTAATTTTTTAAATTTATGACTCTTAATTTCTAATAATTGTACTAAGGCTCCCTAATATATATGAATTTGCCTATATTATTTTAGTTGAAATATAGAGACTTTTTTAAATATGCTATAAATTAATTATAATTTGATTTCTTTGGCTAATAATAATAATTGGACTATGGCACTCTTTGCTTTAGAATTTTGCCAACATAATTTTGATACTAATATTAAGACACCTTGACATTTACAATTTTGCCCCTATAATTCAGACAAATTCTATTAAGACATCGTATTAAGTACAAGTAGTAGTTGTAATGAATAATTATTATGCATCCATTATCAATTAACTTAATTTTTTCCCTTAGAAAAGGTTCTGGCGATGGAGGTGCTGTCTTTACTGGGGCTATCTTTATAGGAGCATTTAATCCTTTACAAGAATAAGTCATAAAACTTTGCTTAAAGCTGCTTTCATTCTAGAAAGTACAGTCTAAAATATTAATTGTGTCAAATTGATTTAATTGTGTCAAATTATATTAATTGGGTCTAACTTTATATTAATTGGGCTTATATTATAAGAAATAAGAATTAGGCTAAACAATTTTTTCATTGGGTCAAACTTAGTTAATTTGTATTATGACACTTAATTTCATTAATTGTATGTTGACACCCTAATATTTATACATTTGCTATATAATTTTACCTAAAATACATAATCATTTAGAGTTAAAATACACTATTCACTAATAGCTTTCTTTGACCAATAATTATGATTGGGTTAAACAATTTATTCACTACACCAAAGTTAGCTAATTTATATTATGGCTCTTAATTTTAATAATTGTACTAAGACATCATAATATTTATGAATTTGTCCACATAATTTACACTAACAAAAAAAAAAAAGGCTTCTTTGATTGCCACTACTTATATAATGATTGTAATTGTTCGGCTAAGGATAATAATTGGGTTATGTAATTTATTCATTGGACCAAACTTAACTTTTTTAATTCATGGCTCTTAATTTCTAATAATTGCACTAATACACCCTAATATATATGAATTTGCCTATATTATTTTACTTCAAGCACATAGACTTTTTTAAATACACTATCAATTAATTATAATTAGATTTCTTTGGCTAAGAATAATGATTAGACTAAGTATATTTTTCTTTATGCCAAACTTAGCTCACTTATATTATAACTCTTAATTTCTAATAATTGTACTAGGACACCTTAACATTTTTGTTTGTCCATATAATTGTACATTAATCCCACAGTCTTTTTAGTATTACAATACATTATTGATTAGTACTAATTGGCTTTCTTTTGTTAAGAGCAACAAATGGACTAAGTGTATTCTTCATTGGGTTGAGTTTCATTGGCTTATTTATGTTATGACTCTTAATTTAGAATAATTATACTAAGACACCTTGATATTTATGAACATGTGCACATAAGTTTAATTATTTTAAGCACATAAATTTGCTAGTTTAAAATACACTATTGAAAATCAAGAATAAAAAATATATAGTTTTAAAGTAGTTATAGTCACTAATGTAATATTATAATATAAGTAGTCGTTAATACATGTACATATATTGTTAGACATACAATGTATAACAAAAGTAGTAAACACTTATACTCTCTTTATCCAAAAAAACAAGTTTGGTTTCATTAATGTACAATCTTTTATTTTTGGTCAACCAAGTGGAGGTAAATCTCATTTTATACCACTAATTTCCTCATTAAGAATATAGTATATCAATACACCCTTTAATGTATTCTATTTGATTAAGGACATTTTGAAAATTTTATTGAAAATTCAGCTTTGACTTTTGAAATTAGACTATTTTTTTAGGACAAAAGCTTGTTTAGAAACTGAAATTTTTTTTTGTTTTTGAACAAAGGGAGTATATATATATATATATATATATATAGTTAGGACTAAAATCTACAGTATAACTAGTTAATTTATATATATATATTAGTTATGTAGTTATCATAAAAGTAATTATTACAAAGCAGAAGTAGTTTAGTGCATATATACACATACTTTTAATATACATAATTTCTTTAATTTCAACATGAAAATATAAATATTATTTTGTTCTCTAGATTGATTTAAAAACTAATTTCACTTTAGCCATTTAAAAACTAATTAGCATTTCAAAATTTAAATTTTGTTTAAAAAAGTTCAAATAAGAATTTTATTAAACTAATGTAGTATTGTAAAGTGAAAAATTGATTATTGATTTTGAAATAGTATTTTTTAATAATTAATAATTAAATAAAAAGTTTGAATGCTTTAAAAAATGAACAAGGGAAAATGAATTTGGTTAAGGAGGGAAAAGCGGATGTTAAAAAATAGGTAAATTACATCTACTACCCCTGTAGTTCGTATAAATTACCAATCGAATCTCGAAATTTGGTAAAACTACCAATACCCCATTAAAGGGGCTAAATGATATGAATTTAGTTGATTAAAGGGGTTAAATGTTATGAATTTATCAAATTTAAGGGGATATTGGAATTTTTCAAATCTCGAATTTTGATTGGTAGTTTTTACAAACCATAAGGGTAGTAGAAGTAATTTACCCTAAAAAATAAGAGGCGCCCATCGTGGTGACTGTGTTATTTACTTTTGCCAATACTTAAACAAAAATTCTTCAGTCTAACAATCAGTACTCCTTAAAATTAGACTTTACTCTCCCATTTCTTCTTTCCATCAGCCGCTCCTCCCAAAACCCTCATACGCAATACGCAGACACACACATTGCTCGCAAAGAGAGGTGAAAGGATTCCGCCATGACAACCAGATTCAAGAAGCACAGAAAGAAGAGGGGTCACGTTGGTAAAAGTAAAGTTAACATTGAGCAGCTTTTTCCCATCGTACTGTTCATCGTAGTTTTTTCTCGATTTTCTGGCAGATTCCAATGACGCATAGGCTTCATTTCTTGACGCAAATCTTGCCTCTCCACTTACTGCATCCCTACCATCTGGATCTTCAAATGGAGTAGTGATAATGGTGGTGGAATAGATCTATCAGACTCCTCATTCGGCTGTTGTCAGATTCTGGTTTCTCTTGCTGTTATGAGTTTTTGCTTCTGGTTGCTCATTACTGTTCGAATCTTCTGGCTTGCTTCTGTTCTATGAGCTTTGGTGGAATAGACAGCCTTCTGCCATCTCTGTATTTTCTGGAAAGAACTACCAGATCTAACTTTCAGCTGTGGGGAATTCTGGTTTGCTCCTACTGGCGAGCTTCTGAGTTTGCGTCCGATGTTAGTGTGTTACTGCCATCCCTATAATTCCACTCGCGCCACTGCTGCTACCATATCTGTCTTCGTTCTTGTAGAAAGAATAGGCCACCGACAGTAGCTAGAATGGTTCGACCGACTGTAATCACTGGAAATCAAGGAGCTAAACTACCTAGAAATCCTTTTGCAGCACAGGGTGATCATCCGATGGGGTTGGCGTCCTCAGAAGACCTTGGTGAGATTAAAAAGGTAAATGTGGATGCTGAATTAAGTGTGGGTCCTCAAAGACCATACTTCAATTGCTGAAAAGCAAGCAAACTCAAGAAGGGATGTTGAATTGAGTGTGGGTATTGAATTATGGGTGCTGAACTGAGTGTGGGTAGAAGCCAAACTCATGCTGCTGCTACTGAAAAAGGGAAGAAGGGTACTGAATCGAGCATGGAACTTTTTCTAGAGGTATGGCTCTATATACTTGAATCCTAGAATACGAACTTCCTTCTATATGTTTTGTGTTTTAATGATGTTGGATGCAAATAAAATGGTTGCTGCTGCAAGTTCTCGAATCCAACTCTTGCTGGCACGCTGACCGTCTTCAAAGATGTGCTTTCAGTGGTAGTTGAGAGGTATAATTTTGTTTCTTTTTCACAATTTCTTTTCATTTTTGTGCTGAAAAAATTGTTGCAACAAGCTATGCTTTTATTTGCATTTTACACTTATATAGTTTTCAATTCTATAGAACTGGGACAAAAAGTTTTGGTTCCTTGGACTAGTAACATGATATTCCAGCATACTTGTTGGGCGGCTTGCCAAATCAATCAAATATTTAAAAATAGGATACCCATTTTACCTGTAACAACCAATCTTCGAACCTATGTTCTCATATTACTTGGAGTTGCTAGGGCCTTGGTGTAATAATTATTCTTGCATATGAAGCTGGTTTATCCTAAACAAGGTTCATGCCTAATCTATTTTAAACCATGTTGTCAAATAAATATTGTATGTAAGATTTGAAATTGGTTTTCTTGTTGTTAAAGTAAGTTCAAATATTTTTGTTCCACTCAGTACAAAAATTTTGCTAAAAAATTATTGCACTGGTAGTGTGTCATTAAACCACCAAAAATAAATTCCAACTTTCAAACCTTCCGAAGTATAGCGTGAGTCGAGTCGTCTCCTCAAGGAATGGTGGATTTATCTCTCAACAAAATAATTTGGGGGTTTTTTTAGGACAATACTAAAAATACAAAAATGCAAGATAACAAATTAAGACTAAATATAATAATTAATGCAGAATTTAAAATAGTAAAATTCAATAATTAACAAGCTCTAGTTAAAGGAATAATTTCAGGATTGATTTATTCAATTGGTCATTGGCACAAGGTTAATCTCATAGATCGACAAATAAATTGGTTAAGGTCATTTAGTACCACCAAACAACCAATTTCTCCTTATTTTGTTGGCAATTAAGAGACCCTCATTAATTACTTCTCTTGTTGGTAAATAATCTAGGTACCACCATAGAATTCAATTACCCACAGCATTAAAATTTAGAGAAACCCAATTCTAACAAACAAACTCATACCATGGTTGTTTTAATTAGATTGTTTATCTTTTGACAAAATTGAATAACTTACCAAGTAATAATCATGTCAATTGCTACTTTACTAAAACAATCAAACCTTGATGTTCTAGTTAACAATAGATTATATTGTAAATCAAATAACGGTGCCAATTATCTAATTCAACAACACAATCGTAAATAATAAATTGCAGCAAATAAACAAATACCCATGAATTTATAAGAATATTAAAAACAATAAATCTCACAATTGTTGTAGAACCATCCTTCAATTATCCTTCAACTAGAAGATGAATTTAGTTACTTGACATGATTAATGAAAAACAAAGTAAAGAGGAGAAAATGAAAGAATGAAAGAAGAATGGGAGAGGAAAGAGATGTCTTGTGGCGGCTGCTCTTGTGTTCCTCTTATGTTTTTCTTGTTGGGACTCTAGGGTTTGCTTTTACAACCCAAGTGATTGCTTAAAATTTGCTCAGACTTCAGTGCCTTAGTAGTGCCCATGCTTAAGCACGAATGGTCTTCTGGTTTTTGCTCCACCAAATTCAGCTTTTACACACATTTTTCTTTAAACACTACTTTCAACATCTACAATACATAAAGTAGCCAAATCCATTAAATTTATCATAAAATTAACCAGATATCATGGAAATAATTAATAAAAGATATATAAAAATTAAGCTCTATCAACTGGTCATATTTGGAACCTAGTAGCCCTTTTTGTATTATTATTTTTCCCCCTAAGTTGATAAGTAATATGGGACATCTCACGGTGGGGCAGAAGATAATAAGCGAGACTATTTGGAATTCAAAGCGGATTAATACCAATTTGGAAGCATTGAATTTTCTTATGATGTCATGTAAATGATGTCTCGTGCCATCCTAGGCCCTATCTGTGTTGTTTAAGTTGTAGAGATTAGCTACTTTAGTGAAGTGCTCTTGATTATTTTAAAAATCTGCTGAAATTTGGATTATATGTAATCTTTGTTTTATGTTAAAATATGGTAGATACTGATTTCTGTTGGTTTGCATAGCTTTTCTGATTATTTTGCACCTTAATATAGAATTATTTAATGTGAATCTATGTATTGACTTCATTTGAACTCAAAATTTTGAAATTTGTTAAAAATTGGGTATGCACGTGAGAGAAGCTTATCACTACGTGCGAGTTAGATGCGATTTGGGTGAGAGTTTTCTCAGCTTTCTTCACAGTTAAGTTTTCTTTTTGTGAGGTGGTGTGTGGGGGTTTTGGGTGTCTGAACTTGGTGATTTGCTCTTAGTTGTGGCCTGATGTCGTCGGGGGTAGTTGCAATTTAGGAACTGAAGGTCGCTGCGTTGGTCCAGGGCCTTCAGCTGTCTTCGGCGGAGAGGGGGGGAGTTGAGCTATTGCAGGCTGATGTTCAAGCTGGACAGGCCGAGGGTCAGAGGAGTTTGTTGGGGAGGATTTTTGGGGATAGACGAGCAAACTTTATGGGCTTAAGGAGTACTATGAAAGCTATCTGGCCGGTTAGTAATCCTTTTGTTGTTAGGGAGTTGGGGGTTAATTTCTTCCAATTTGTTTTTGCGTCAGTGGAGGATAGAACAAAGGTTCTCGCTAGAAGGGGTTGGACATATGATCGGCAGTATCTTGTGTTGCGGGAGTGGGAGCCAAGTGTCACTAGTATGGCTGTGGAATTTCAGAGGGTGGAGCTTTGGTTTGGGTGCAGGTTTGGAATCTTCCTCCTCATTGGATTGCCATGGAAACAGGGAGTCGGATTGGGCGTGTTTTCCCTGGGTTGCACGAAGTTTTCCTTCCAGAAGGAGGTAGCGCCCATGGCCGACATTTGCGACTGTTGGTCACGGTGGGTTTGGATAAACCTTTAATTCGTGGAACTACGGTTTCTTTCCAAAACCTTTCTTGCTAGGCTTTGTTTCAATATGAATTCCTTGCTGCTTTCTGTGTATATTGTGGATGTGTGAGACATGTTGAGAGTTCTTGTGCTCGGCGCTGTGCGGATCAGCAAGCTAATTTGCTGAAAGTTGGGCAGTTTGGAAATTGGTTGCGTGCTGGGTTTGGTTTGTCTGGTGGTATTGATTCGGAGATGCGGATGGTGATGAGCAAACGTGGTGGACGATATCTGGACCCTCCTCCCCGCTTGCCTGTGAGGGAGGAGTTGCTTTCGAATCCGATGTTGCCACACTCTTTAAAGGAATTGGCATTGCGGAAAGTTGGGGTGCCTAAAGTTGCGTCTACTGCCGTTGGTTGTGGGGATTTTTTGCAGCCATCTGATTTGTCTCAACCTTGTTTGGATGTTCCTGCTTGTCGCCCGATGGATTTGCTGCAGTTACAGCTTGATGGTACACACACTGATTTTTCTGGTAATGCGCCATTGTTGTAGCAATCTGCTTTGTCTTGTGTGCAGAATAATTGCGTGGAAGCTTCGTCTGTGTTGTTATCTTCGCCCCAACCTGAAGTGCTGCCTGCTTTGTCGTGTCCAGAGGAACTCCACACCAAGCAGCTGCCTGCTTTGTCGCGTGTTGAGAAGCTGAAGTGCGCTGATTTGTCGAGTGCAGAAGTGCTTCCTCCAAAGCAGCTGCCTGCTTTGTCATGTGCGGGAGAGCTTCATGAGGAGTCTTCCGAGGGTTTGTTTTTTGTGGATCCCAAACTACAGCAGTCGGCTTCGGTTGGTAAAAGTTCATGTTTGTTTTTTGTGGATCTCAAACTACATCAGTCGGCTTCTTCATCCACAGCTTCACTTGTTTGTCCGAAGGTTCACAAATGGCGGAGAGTGGGGCGACGACTGTTTTCGGCTCCTGAAGGCGTTTAAGAGTTGTCTTCTGGGGGTGTTCGACTTGGTGAGAAGTACGATTGTTTGCGGGAGGATGTGGTTTCGGAGGACCAAAATGTGAAGAAACATCGACAAGACGAGCAACACCACACTTTGATTCCTGATTATGGGGTGAACGGGACCAACCCTCATAGGTCCCAAACACCTCAATGAAGATTGGGGTGTGAAATTGTCGAGGCTTGGGTGCAACTTTCACAATTTCCCAGTTGAGGGAATCTATCATTTCCCAGCATCCAGAGGTACTTTTTCTTTCTGAAACTAAACAAAAGTCTGTTTTTATTGAGAAGGTTGCTAGGCAATTGAAATTTGAAGATAGGTGGAGACATGTTGAGCCTGAGGGCACCCGAGGGGGGGTTGTTAATATGTTGGGCGCCCCAGGTTGTGGTTATGGATGTCATTACTACTTCCTTTTGTGTACAGTTACAATATAAGCTTGAGGATGCTTTGAGGATGGGGTGGGCTATTTTTGTTTATGCAAGCACGGATTATGGGACTAGGGCACTTCAGTGGAGTTATTTAGCCGATGAGAGGAAAAATTGTGGCTATTTGTGGGTTTTGGGGGGGGGGGATTTTAATGACAGTGTCTCCACATGAGAAGAGGGGAGGACGGGTTAGAACGGACCATAGTTGTGTTGCTTTTCAAAGCTTTGTCCGAAGAATGGAATTGGTGGATCTTGGGTTTGTGGGTAGTCCTTATACTTGGAGTAATAATAGGGTGGGAGAGGGATTTGTGGAGGAACGGTTGGATAGATTTTTCGATCATTCCTTTCTTCTTTTGGACATGGATCCTATGCCACAACGATCTCGTAGACGATTTGTATTTGATAGCAGATGGATTAAAAAATCCGATCTCCAACAAGCAGTGGTGGAGGCATGGAACAGAGACCAGTGGGGAACGAGACAATTTGTGTTAAACTCTAAGATTACCGAATGCCAATTAGCTCAATTGGAGGCTATGAGTGGGAGTGGTGGGGGTCGGGATTGGCCAGTATGGCATGCGCTTCAGAATCAACTCCGACTTGCGTATATGGAAGAAGAGAAATATTGTTCGGTGAAATTGCAAGTGTACAATATCAATAAGTAATAAAGTGGTGAGTAGAGTATCGTTCCCATGAGGATTGTTTAAAACTAACCAATTATTTACCAATATGATTAATTCAACAACAAGCTAGCCAATTAAATTGTTTTATGGTAAATTAAACTAAAGAAGGAAAAATTAATAACAATTGATAAAAGCAACAAATAAGATGTTAGAGATTTCGATTTCACTTAATCAATCCTAATTAACTCTCTTGACTTGTCATGCAATTAAATTAAATTCCAAATTATGATGGTGAAATTTCCCTAATGTAAATTAATAGCCGACATCGGTCTAATAACCCTATTTAGATTAAAATCAACTCACACTTGGTCTAGGTGAATTTAGATTTCTAAATGCATTAGGAACTATGGAAATTCCCGGATTCAATCTAAGTAGCCACGACTTAGTTTTACTACCGAAACCACATGAACAACCTAGATTATTACGGTCTAAATTGAATTCACGGTTTAATATCACATGAGCACATGTATGTTATCTCCACACGGTATCAAACAAGCATAAAAAATCAATTAGGTGGTGATCAATTACCTAAAAGCATTAAGAACATGATATTAAACTCATAATTGAAATATAGATTGCATGAACAAGTCTTAAGAATTAATTATTCATGATTAAAATACATCTAATCTCTAACAAAAGAAATTAGAACATAATGAAATTTGAACTAACAACAAAAATAAAAGTAAACATAATTAAAATTAAAAATAAATTCTGAAAATTAAAGTAATTATATTTAATAAGTATAAAAGCTCTAAAATAGTTAATACTTGAAATTAAAACACACCTAGAAGTTCATAACAAAACAAAAGAAGTTAAATTGCTAAAATTGTTAAATTAAACTAAAGAAAAACAAGGGAAGAAAACTAAATTTGCTAAACTAAAGAAAACAAGAAAGAAACAAAAACCGAAGACTTAGAAGCCAAAACAATTTCTGCTGCTGTATTTTGTTTTTCTGCCCGCAAGCTTCCAAAGAGAAAGGAGTTGGCTGCTGACTTTTGTCTTCTCTGCACCCAAGTCCAATCTGGCGGCTGCTCACTCAACTTATTAACTATCTAACTAAAGCAAACAGGAACAGAACGACGGGAAGTCCAGGAAGAATAACAAGAAGCTGACTACCAAAATTTCTGAAGGAACTCTACGAAGAAAGCTGAAGCAAACCTAAAGAAAACTGAGAACAAAACTACCTAAAGAAAGAAAAGAAAGTAAAGAACGCTGGTTAAAGAGAAAAGAAGTCGGTGGCTGTTTTGTTCTGAAGAAAACAACGGACAACTGCTCTTCAGAATTCTGCACTAAACTAAAGAAAATAAAAGAACAGAACAGAACTTGCTGCTACTCCTGAACTAATGAAAGAAAGGAAAAACAAAGGAAAGGAAAGGTGCTGCTCTATTCTAATGTAAGAAAAGAAAAGAACTTGGCTGCTACACTAAAGGACGACAAGAAGAACAAAGAATGGATGTCTCCTCTCCCCCCTCGGTTGTGTTGTTTATATAGAGCAAAAGAGTGGCTGTTTCTTCCTAAATTCTGCAGACCCGAATCCTTCTTTGTTTTGTTGTTTGTCTTCAACTTGAAATCGGTCCTTTTTGTTTCCAAATCCCAGCCGACTTTTGTTTCCAATCAGAAGCTTTCCTATCTTTGTTGCTTCCCGATTTCTTCTTTCCTAATTTGTGCTGAGCTTGCTCTTTACTTGTCCTTGTGCAGCACGGTTGTTGTTTCCTAAATTTGTAACCCAGCTTTTAGTCTTTTTCCAGCTGAAGAAGTCTTTTCCTATTGTTGTTTGGTTTCTTCTTTGGTTGTTACCAAATTTGTTTGCAGCTCAGCTCACTTCTTCTTTCTCTCTATGTGCTGCTCGGCTTTCATGTTTCCTAATTTGTACTCAGCTTTGTTTCCTTCTTGCAGCTCGGCTCTTGGTTTCTTGGGTGCAGCCAAAAGAGTCTTCTTTGTCTTTTTGTTGAAGTAAATTGGTCAAGCTTTGATAAGCTTTCTTGGCTATAAAGTAACAAATAGTTGGTTAGTCCTTTGTTCTCAAATTAGAAGAAAAATTCAAGATTAAGCTCAAAAGTTCTCAAAATATTAGAAAACTCAGAAATCATAAAATCAAAGGATAATTTGGCCAAAATATGTAAAAACAAATTAAAACACAAGCCAATTTCTAACCAAAATGAATAAGAAAACCCTATATAAAATAGAGTTATCAAATATTGGCAGCAAAAGTCACGAAATCAATGGTTGTCCGAGGGCGATAGCAATTCTAAATTTTTCCATGTGTCAACCTTTCAAAGGAGGAAGAGCAATCATATTGACAGCTTACTCACGAGTGATGGGAAGGTGTGTGTGACTAAAGGGGAGATTGAAGAGGAAATTGTGAGTTATTATGATACGCTATATACTTATACTCAACCGGCTCAATCTCTTTCTTTGCTTGAAGGGTTCCCTCACACTATCACTCATGCCATGAATAGATCTTTGATGAGACCTGTGGAGGAAGATGAGATTAAAGCTGCCTTGTTCCAAATAGATCCCCATAAAGCGCCCAGACCTGATGGTATGACTCCTTTATTTTTTCAAACTTATTGGAATGAGGTTAAAGTGGATGTTATCAATGCGGTGAAGGAGTTTTTTCATAGTAAGAAATTGCTCAGAAAACTTAATCATACTTTGTTGACGTTGATACCTAAGGTTCGGGCTCCTGTGTCTATCTCACAATATAGGCCCATTAGCTTATGTAATATGGTCTATAAGATTGTTTCTAAAATCTTGGCTGACCGAATTAAGCCATGCCTTCATAAGTGTATTAGTCATAATCAATTAGCTTTTATTCCTAGGCGTCAAATTCGTGATAATGTGATTATAGCTCACGAGGGGGTGCATACTTTGAATTCAATGAGGAAAGGGAGGAAAGGGTATATGGCTTTGAAAATAAATATGGCTAAGGCTTATGATAGGGTAGGGTGGCGGTTTTTGGAGCAGGTCATGAGGAAAATGGGATTTGCGTGGGGAGTGATTATGTGGATTAGGCAATGTCTTTGTACTAGTACCTTTTCCATTAATATTAATGGTGATCCATGTGGGTATATTAAGCCAACTCGAGGCATTCGGCAAGGGGATCCTCTTTCGCCATATCTGTTTCTTATTGTTTTGGAGGCGCTATCTCATCTTATTACGCGAGCTATGGGCTGTGGAGAGTATAAAGGGATGAGGGTTAGTAGGAATGGGTCTATCATTACACACTTGTTCTTCGCTGATGATTCTTTGTTATTTTATGAGGCAGATGTTCATCAAGCACAGGTGGTACGGGATATTCTCCATCAATATAGTCAAGGTTCGGGCCAAGCAGTTAATTTGGCTAAGTCGTCGATTTTATTTAGTCATAATGTTTCCCAGGTGGCCAGGAGTGAGATTCGTCAATTGATGGGGGGTGTGAAGGAATAATCAAATGCTCGCTATTTAGGGCTTCCTATGAGGATTGGGCAGTCAAAAAATGAGGTCTTTAACTTTATCATTCAGAAGGTGCAACAGCGAATTCAAAATTGGAAAACTCAGTTTTTGAGCTTGGCAGGCAAAGAGATCCTCATCAAATTGGTGGTAAATGCTTTGCCAACGTATGTGATGGGGTGTTTTAAGCTTCCGGTAGAAGTGTGTAAGGAAATTTTTCGTATTACGACGAATTTTTGGTGGGGTGAACGCAAGGATGCGAGACAGAAGATTCATTGGAAAAGGTGGCAAGAGCTTAGTAAGCTAAAAAAGGAGGGAGGGTTGGGATTTTAGGATCTTCAACTGTTCAATGATGCTTTGCTTGCTAAACAAATCTCGCGTGTTCTGTCTCAACCGGATTTATTGATAAGCAGAGTCATGAAAGCCAAGTATTTTCCTAATCATCCATTGTTGTTGACAGTGGAGAAGAAAAATGCATCTTGGCTGTGGAAGGGTTGGGTGGGGGCTAGGAGGCTAATCAGCGGTACAGAGGCAGGTACTCATGATCAAGAGTATTCAGTCTGGGCAGCTTATCATCACCTGCAGGAGAGACAACATACAGAGCAACAACCAGAATGCAGTAATGCGAGAGAGCGAAGGCATCGTATGTGGATGGCTAGTTGGAAGTTGAAAGTCATGGGTAAGGTAAAGCATTTTGTATGGCAATGTTGTCATAATATTTTACCTCTAAATGCCAAGTTGTACCAAAAGAAAGTTCAGGTTGAGCCTTTTTGTCCATTGTGTGGAGGGGATGAGGAGACTTTAGAGCATATGTTGTTTAATTGTTCACGTGCCAAGTTGGTTTGGAATTTGGCCCAGTTAGATAGAGATCAGCCTAGGCGGTACCAGGTTACATTTCAGCAGTGGTGGCAAGATTTGTGCTCTAGACAATGTGAGAATAGTCTGCTGAACCAGGCACAATTTATAGCATACATTTTGTGGATGCTATGTAAGGGCCGGAATGCTTGGATTTTTCAACGCGATTGGTGGGAGCCAGAGAAAATAGTAGAGATGGCGCGGAATGCTTGGCTAGAGTTCTATGATGCACATTGGAGTTAGCTAAGATCACGGGTTGATTAGTGGCTGACTAGTATTTCGAAGAGGGTAGTGTATAGTGGATGGAACATTACAGTGAAGGAGAGGATGGTTGGATTGAGGGATTTTTCCTTTGGTTACTGTCGTTCATTTTGGCTCCATTTTTTCTTTTGTGGGAGGCAGGTTGTTTTGGTGACTTTATGTCCGTTAGTCTTAGCCGTACTTCGAGCTAAGAAGGGTCTAGTTTTGGGAGGACATTGATTGTATAGGTTAACTTTTAAAAGTTAATACAATTATCGATCTTTGGTTAAAAAAAAAATCTACGTATTGACTGAAGGCTATTTATTTTGTGATCAATGGTCTTGGAAGCTATGCAATATGGAGTTGATGAGTAAAATTAACTTGATAATACTCTTGTTTGAAGGAAAGGTTATAATATAGTTAAGCGGTTGATGCAAGGCTTTTTATGTTGTTATAATTTAAGCATTTGCTCTTTTTGGCGTCAATAGTTATGCATGTGGAATTAAGGGAGGCCACTTTGAGAGCATGATTTATTTTTTCTTCAGGTTTGAGGTTGAATATTTCTGCCATTCTCTTGGCTTGACAAATTACTCAACTACATTTCTTATGATCTACTACCTTTCTTTCTTCGTTTGTGGTAGTCTTCTTACTTTTGTTTTAATGTCTGTAGACTTGTCTTGTTGGAGTTGGCCTAGATGGAAAAAATACAGCTTTGGAGGCAGTTACATTAGTGCTTGATTTATCACCTCCCCAGCCTGGCTCCATGTCTGGACTTACCTTACAGCGTTTAGTACAAGCAGTGGTAAGAAATTATTTTCTTTCTCTTTGCGATACAAGAAGATTCAATTTTGTCTATGACCAATTTTACAAGGTAGGATTTGGATTAGATTTTAATCCTGTGTCATGCAATCACAGGTTTGGTTTCTTGGGGAAAATGCAAATTATGCTGCCTTTGAGTATGCTTGGGAATCAGCAACCCCTCCTGGTACTGTATTAATGATGTTGAATGCAGAAAAAATGGTTGTTGCTGCAAGTTCTCGGAATCTAACTCTTGCTAGTGCTCTGACCCATCTTCAAAGATGTGCTTTCAGTGGTGGTTGGGAGGAATAATTTTTTTTCACAATTTCTTTTCATCATAGTGCTGAAAATTTTGTTGCAACAAGCTATGCTTTTATTTGCATTTTACACTTATATAGTTTTCAATTCTATAGAACTGGGACAAAAAGTTTTGATTCCTTGGACTAGTAACATGATATTGCAGCATACTTGTTGGGCGGCTTGCCAAATCAATCAAATATTTGAAAATAGGATACCCATTAGACCTATAACAATCAATCTTAGAACCTATGTTCTTCTATTACTTGGTTAGGTTGCAAAGTAACACTGGCAATTCCTGATTCTGAAGCATCTTATGCATCAGAGTTGTCAACTCTAGCTCTTGTCTAATCTGAAGGCACTTGAGACTCTTCATTTCACCATAGATTTTTGTCCTCGTGCATCCGTACCAGCCTACTGTGAATGCTTCACATGGCTTGCAAAAGAGCAAAGAATTACTGCTTGTGTGCAATAGAACACTACTCTTAAGCCATTTAAGTGTAGTTTGAGAAGTTGTTATAGCCTTCATGGGTTTCTCTTTTTGGCACTTTACGGAGATAGTTAGAGCGCAGGCATTTCAGAGTTTTCATGTTTTAGGACACCTATTAGTGAGAGAGAACATGCCTAATGCTTTTTTGGTTTTCCGTATCATGTTCTTGTCTTTTTCTTTCATATCATTTCAACTTAAATTCGCTATGTCATTCCCTAATATGAGTTCACATGGTTCTATAAACTGATACTGATATTTTCGATATCTGTTTCTTGTTCTTGATATCACTTTAACTGAATTTCTCTATGTTATTCCAAAATATAAATTCAAGTAGTCTACAAACTGAAACTGATCCATCCAGACCTGACATGGTCTACTTTTTCCAGCCTATGAAGAGCATTCATTTACTTTTCTTTATAATTATTGTTATTAAAGTTTTTGTGTGTTCTAAGTCCTTGTATCATCACTTAATTCCAAGTTCGTATTATTGCTGCTCAAGCTCTTACAACAATGGCAATTAGATCTGGCAAGCCTTATAGGCTGCAGATCTATGAGTTTTTAGAAGGAAGTCTATATGTTCTGCTCAAGCTCTATATGTTTTGTTTTCTTTATTAGTAGTCAATGTATTATTGCCACATGTATGTCTTGTTTCCTCCTAAAGAGTCCATTCTTTAGTGTTGACAACTAAAGGATGAATGCTTTTGATGGTGTTTTAATTAGATAATTTCCTCACATATAAAGTGGCTTTATTGGATTACTTGGCTTTCTCATCACATGGTGTTGTTTAAGGAAAATCTTTCACTTTGCAGATTTATGGACTTCCAAATGAAAAAGAGGTTGTATATGGTGCCTTAGATAAATGGATAGCTTAAGGGATGAATTTCCATTGATTGTTGCAGCTAAAGCTCTAAGAATTTTAAGGAAAAGAAGACAGTGAACGCAAGTAATTCAAGTATGAAGCTTGAATAATTAGGTAATCTTTAGGCATGTACACAGTGGACAGATGATGGTGCTCTTCACACTTTGCTAATGGTATTTGGTAATCTTTTTTGTTCATTATATTATGTGACCCTTTTGTATTTATGGAACACTATTATATGGTAGCTTTATGTATGAAACATCAACAATGGTTGCTTGGCACCAATATTTTGAAGGTGCTATTTGTAAATGTGGCTCTACCTCTTTCAGATTTTAGGGCTGCTTTTGGAATATTACTCTAGCTGTTTTCGATTTTGCTTGCTAGAAGTGGGATATATCTATTAGATAGCTCTAAAGCTTTTCATTCATTTTTCCTACAAGATGTAGGATGGATATCTTGTTGATTAGCTACCACTTTTTCGATGATATTGTCTCTTGCATAATGTTTTAGTCTTGCATTCCTATGTAGTTGAATGAATTACTTTTCACATTTGTGCTATACACTTATCTTTTTTATTGTTAGTGTAGTTGTGGTATTTACTTTTATGGATGTTTATGAATGTTGGATGTTTTGGATTTTGAGTTGTAGCAACTAGAGCTACTTCACCAAGAATGTCATCAAAATAGTCATTGCTATTTGATTTTTCTACTTTTATTTGTTATTGGAGTAGTCGTGGTATTTATTTCGATATATGTTTATGAATGTCACATGTTTTGGATTGTTAGTAATTGTGAGTAATGCTATTTCACCAAGAACATCGTCACAAAAGTTGACATTAATTTACTTTTCTTCATAAATTTCTTGATATCAAATGCAGTCACCAAAATATATGTCGTTACCAATTTCTTTTGTAATTTTACAATTTTCTTACAACAAAATTTCATCACTAAAATAGTGGATAAAATCACTTTTATTGATAATAATTATGGTCACCAAATGTCGTCACTATTGCGTTCATTCATTCACTTCTTTGCTGACAACAATTTTTCATCACCAATCGTGGACTTATTCAGTGATGACAAATTATCGTCACTATTTCATTTCAAATTAGAACATTTAGTGATCACTTTTTTTTTGTCACCATTTGTGTCACGTGACCTAAACAGTACTTCGTGACCACTTTTTGTGGTCACCAATGTCGTCACCAAATTCGTTGACTTTATAGAACTTAGTGACGACAAATTTTCATCACCATGTCGTCACTATTTTGCGTTGACTGATCTACCTTTAGTGACCAGTTGGAACATTTAGTAACGACAAAACAACCCCTTTAGTGACCAAATTTGTCGTCGCTAATTGGTGACCATTGCGCATGTGGTCACTGAATTGACCTTTTAGTGACAACATTTTTACAAGTGGTCACTAAATACCTTTAGTGTCGGAGTATTAGTGACAAGGGGGTGACCACCCCTTTTGTTGTCACTAAAGACTTTTAGTGATGACAATTGCACTTTCAGTGACCAAAATCGATTAGTCACTACAGGTCATTTTTCCTGTAGTGATAACCAGTTTATTTGTGAATTTATGAGATTAACCTTGTGTCGATGACCAATTAAATGAACCAATTTACAATTATTCCTTTGACCAAGCTTGTCAATTATTGAATTTTACCACTTCTAATTCTGCATTAATTATTAAATTTATTTTTAATTTGTTATTTTGTATTTTTAATTTTTAGTATTTTCTAAAAATAACATCCAATTATTCTGTTAAGAGATAAATCTACCATTCCTTGTGGAGACGACCTGACTTCTGCTATATTACGGAAGTTTTGAAAGTTGAAATTTTTATTTTTTATTTTTGGTTATTTAACAACATGTCAACCATGAAGTCTTAAGGAGTTATAGAGGAACAAATTAAATTGGGAGCTTTCCCATTCTCATTACTAGATAAAACAAAAGATTAGCTTTACTATCTTCCTTTAGGATTAATAAGAATGTGGAATGATTTGAAAAGAATGTTCCTAAAAAAGCTGCTTCCAACTTCAAGGGTAGAAACAATTTGAAAGAAAATTAGCAGGATTTGCCCAATACAATGGAGAGGGTTTGTATGAGTATTGGGCACAATTTAATTAGCTATGTGCATGTTGCCCACATCATGAAATTTTTTATCAATTGTTATTGCAATACTTTTATGAAGGGTTATTACCTATGGATTAAAGTATGACAAAAGCTACAAGTGGATGAGCACTAGTAGAAAAAACTTCCAATCATTTATGAAGGGTTATTACTTTTGGATTGTTTTCAATCATTTTTACATATCAATCATCCAATAATAGTTCTTATTAGGATGTTAAACAATTCAACAATCAAGTAACAAAGACATTACTCATATTACATTCCAAATATTAAAATCCTAAATACAGTCAGCTATGTGAATACCAAATAAAACACTTAATATAATATCCAAACAATTTCCCCATGCCTTGCAAAAATTCACTGAGTTACATCTCAAAATATCCCAATTTCAGTACATTTTCCAAATAACCGAAACCCTAAATCTTCCAACAATAGTTAACAAAGTGCATTACAAACTATACAAATTTTAGTACGAATGTCAAATAAGTAAAATCCCTAAATTTTCAACAAGAAATTCCTAAAAGGTAATACTAATTAGGTAAGTAATTATCCAAAATTACTACAAGTTTTACATAATCCAAAATTCCAAATTCCTAATAGTGATAAGTTGATACTCAATTTAAACTCAAAATTTACAAACAATCTTTTTTTGTTTTCTTAGTTCAATTAAGCAATAAACCTCTAAGCTCTAACAGACTTCTCACATAAAATTGTAAATGTAATAAGGCAAATTCAAAGTTACGATTCTAGAGTTTTATTACAATATTGTATTAAGAAAAATTGTGATCTAGGTTTTTGATGAATGGTTGGTTGTGAAATAGGGTTTTTCCCTAGCTTTGTTTCAAACAATGAATGTTGTGTTTCATTTTTTCACTCTTGAATATTCTATGTACATCGTGTTGGTATTTTGCTCCTTCTCCGTTATTGATACTCAATTCCATTAGTTTTCAAATATAATTAAAATTTCACATGATATGATTATTATTCACTATCTATATAATACTTACAATGAACATCCTTAATTATTTGGATATGGGATTAAAATAGCCAACAATACTTTTAGTTGAGAACTATTCTCAACCTTTATGCCATATAATGGTTTTAGAAAATTAGAACCATGAATTCATATATCAAAAAAATATAGGAAGCTAAGTACATCAAGTAGTGGAATTTAAAATTTTGGTTTCCTTCCAGGATCCATACGAAGTGAGATCAAATCGGGGTTTAGCGTTTATACCTTGGTATTTTCAGTAGAGTTGGCTTGCGAAGATCTTTGTTTGTTGAATCACTAGCAAAACCGATTTGGCTTCACCTCTATGGTATCCACATGATCGATCCAAGCTTCTAGTTATTGTCACACAATTAACTAGAATATGAGCATACAAAATCCGAAGTGCTAGCTTCAAAATTTGTGTTCAGGATTCTTAAATTTTGCTCACAAGGTTCCGGGTTTTCTTTTCTTTATTTTGCTTCAAGAGAATGGCGGTTGTTTTCATTCACAAAGAAGGCTGAGAGGGGGGGGGGGGGGTTCTTGTGTTTCTCTCTATGGAGGCTAGCCGAAAATCCCAACATTTATAGAGTTAGGTTGTAGTTCTAGGGTAAAACTCTTTTAAAGAGTTTTACTTGGACTACCAAACCCTAGTCTGTTTGGGATTTCTAGATTCAATGAATATATTGGCTGCCAAATACAAGAAGTCTATCCCATTTGAAATTGGACTTCAAAGATTCAGATTTTAAAATTGCCAAGTCCAAAACTATTTTGGATTTATTAGCACTAAAACCCAAACCCATTCAGTTTTAAATCCAAATACCCTCTTAAATCAGAAAACCCTCAAGAAACCTATTCACATTAGGATTCTTGATATTACTTAAAATTCATCATATGAACTTTACACTCTTTTTGGACTCAATCTAAGTGTGTAACCCAATAGGTTTTCATAACGTTGGTCATGACATAAAATCTATTTTATGCCATAAACAGTAAGCGGTGTCTAGCAACATATCGAAGTTACCCAAGTTATGAGAATGTCAATAATTCAACATTACCTCATCCTGTGATAGATGTTACCATGTAATTCAATCTTTTTGCCCTAGATACCTTGATTGAATACAAGCTATGGCCGTACTTAAATAAGTCGATATGTGATATCGGGTTCATTTGCTTACTTAGATGAGTCTATTCAGGAATCAAGAAATGCACAGATTGAATTATACGAGCGTGATATATTCAATCTGTGCATTTCTTGATTCCCAAATAGACTCATCTAAGTAAGCAAATAAACCCGATATCACATATCGACTCATTTAAGCACGGCCATGCATTTTATGGTCACACTCAATCAAGGGGTCCAAAGATATTACTCCGTTATATGAGAGGGGCAAATCCTATCTTGATCACTTAACATCTCGCTGCATGATTGATTGCATATCCAATTACTGTTTTTAGAGTTCACCCTGTTACGGGTAACGTTGGTAGTATCAAAACATGCAACTTCTCATGTTGGGATTTCTGATAACCTCAAGTCTAAAGATCACATAGATCATCATCACGATGATAAATGCTTATGACATTTATATAATAATCCACATAACATTTCTCATGGTGGGTTGTTCCAAGTACATAATTCTCTAACATGTACCCATGTATTGACTTGATATCTCATATCATGACACATGTTATCAGTCACTACACATATTAGTTTTAATGTGTTATCATTATCCCATTTGATAATAATACTTGACTAAGGATAGTTTTAAAATTACCAAATTCTAGGGACATTATTATATTCATTCATGTTACGCAAATGTATAATGAACATAATAATAATAATGAACTGTCTTAAATTATAAGCGTAATGATACAATTTATGCCAAAACAATCATTACATGATTGGTGTTTAGGGCATAATCCAACCAAAAAAAAAATGTAGATACATATTTGCCTATATTTAATAACATAGAAATAAAGATAGGAAAAAGGTGTTTATTCAATAAAGAAAACCAAAATATAAATAATATAGAGAATAAATTTTGGTTTTGTACCTAGTATTTTATTCAAAATAATAAACTTTAAATGTTGATTCAAGAATTTTCCTAAAGATCTTAGCGGATTAGGATTCTATCTAATTATTTTGATTTTGAGTGACTCAAGAAACTAAAATAATTTTTACATGTAGATAATTATTATCGATTATAACCGTCGTAATTTCTAAATAGTTAGACTACTAACACTTAAGTGACTTCTGACCTTTGCCTTAAAATAACAAGCCATATAATTTTTTAAGTCAAAACCATTATTTAGATATCACATCTTCTAGTAGAAAACATATCCTTTAAGGAATAAGTTTATGTTTGTCATTTGTAATTTAGAATCCATTAAGGGGACACAAAAAACAGCAACTCTTTGCCAAATGTTTAAATTGACAACGAGTTTTCTTTCGTATTTATTACCAATTTAGTAGCTTATGTACCTCAAAGCGAGCTTTGAAGTAAGGCAACCAGCTCCCCTATAAACTAAACTAACCCGTAGCTTCAATAAGGTTTGGAAAATTAGTGGGATAAGAAAGTTGAAGTGATAGCTAGCGGGAATGAAGGGATAGAAATAGAAATTATCATAAAGTTGTAAAACGGAGCACTTGTGGGAACATCTCTACTGATGAACCATTTCAATAATATGCCTTGCTGCCGTGCCTCGAGGCACGACCGTGGAAGTAATTTTAGTTCCAAAAAGAACTTCCGTTTTGTACTATAATAATGGAAGGTAACTACAAATAACCTAATATTTTATTGAGAAATTCTATAAATAAATATTACATCTCATTAACTCTATGCAACATACAAACTAATGAGTATTTAACTAAATATAACATACTGTATGCAACCAAATAATCAAATTATATGAACACATTATTCCACCAAATATTAAAGCAAATATTGCATATAAGCATGTAGTTGAATAATCAAGTTAAAGAAATTACATAATCATATTTAATATCTTACTAATCGTGGAACTGTGTATATATAATTATCCTAATCACATTAGAAGTAATATTTTTAAATTATTTTGAGAAGCCATTAGGGTTTCAAGATTTAATTAAATTCAAATAGAATTAAAACAACGTAAGCTTTGAAATAAAACCCAAACGTAAACCCTTAAATTAAACTCTTAGGACTTAAAAAAAAAAACCTTAGCATTCAATTGTGATAAAATAAGAAAAAAAAATATTTTGGAGTTCAATTTAGAATCTCCTTCAAAATTTTAAAAAATATATAACCACTGCGCATATCAAAATATCATTCTAAATTTTATATCAAATTCGAAATTTAAATTTCTTGAAAATAAAATTTGACAAAATTTTCAATCTAATTGAAATTAACTAACACAAAATTTTGGATTTTCTAGCTAAAATATAATTCGCATTATTTAATCCTAATGAATATGGAATATAATTTTAAATTAAACTTATTACTAAATATTAAATTATATTTAAAATTTAGTAAATCTCCAAGATTAATATACTACTAAATTAATTGAAACTTAGTAATATCTTCCAAATTTAAAACCTTCAAATTATAATTAAATTATAATTTTTAGCATCTAAAATAAATCCAACCAGTTCCAAATTTAATTCGTAATCAAAGTTAGGAAAACTCAATTATATATTCTGCAACATTTTCCATATCTAAGTCACGCTTAAATTTGAACAAAATAAATAGTTTAATTGGTTAAGAAACAATTTTATACTTGAACCATATTAAAATATAAAACAGATCCAAATTTATTTTAGAGTTATAAACAAATAAGGATTATAACTATTTTATAAATTAAATTTACAAAAATAAAGAAAACGAAAAAAATTATTTTACACTTTTAGCAAAAGTGGCATGTCATCGATGACATCATCATTTTCTTCTTTCCTTTTACAGACAGTGGTGGCAAAACATTTTTTTTTATAATTAATCTTGGATCCACCGAACTTCTGGTGGTGACCATGTAGTCATTGTAGTGTCGAGCTCGGCCACTCCCAGTCTGCCGTGCTACTAGAAATGGTCGCGCAACCAAATCCAATTTGGCGACGGTCGAATTCAGTAGCCCATGTACAAACATTGATCTTATAATCTTATTATGAAGAACTGGGAAACCTTTCCTTAAAAATTTTTTAAAAAAATAAAAATTCTGGTTAACTGTTGACTGGCTGGAACCAAACTCAAACCCAGTGTTATTAGAACCGGACCATAATGCAAACCGATAAAGTTAATGGGTAAGGGTCAACTAGTAGAACAACTTTATTATGATGTAATAAAGTATTAACACTAAAATATAAATTAATTATAAAATATTAACACTAATATACATATGTACTCAAAATAAATTATTTAGTACTTTTAGTGTAGTTAAATTTAAATTTAATATAAGTTGTAAAAAAATTTTAATTTATAATTGAATAATGTTGTGAAAAAAATGGTATAAAAATATTTTACATAAAAAATATATTAAAAATTATAGAAATTCATTTGTATAAACATGTATGGTATTCAATTTGAAAGAATTTACAAATTTACAAATAAAAAATGAGTTTAATAAAAATTTGAGATCAAATTATAAATTTCAAAAATTATAATAGACTAAAATGTATTTACCAATAAACCCACTTATTTTTAAATCAAAAGTGTATATCTATGAATAAAAAATCATAATTTCTACAGAGATTAGTCTATTTACTAATAAATCATTATGATTAATTTATCTACTATAATTATCATATAATTATATTATATCAATTTATTCAAGAGTTAGCTTTATATGTATGTGACTCTTTAAATTCTAATCAAGTTACTGATATATATATATATTTTAATTCTAATTTGCCAATTGAATTTGTACATAGTTCACTCGTAATGATGTGCAAAAGATATTGTAATCGTGAGTCATCAGACTCATCAGATACAGAATGCTAGTAATCATTACTTTTAAGAAATAGTAGAACTGAAAATGGAACGCTCACACGTAGCCACCTTCAACCACCCCACTACAGCAAAAGCCTCAATCTCTCCCTATAAATTGATACCTCCAAACTCTTTCACAATGTCGCACCTTGGAACGAAACTCTAAATTTATCAATTGGTAACAAAAGCAATATGGCTTCCAAGGAAATCATTCCTTTTGTGACTTTACTTGTGTATTTAGTGGCATCACAAGAAATCATTCAAGCAGCAAATGCAGCAGGAGAATGTGGAAGAACTCCCATCCCTGCAGCGGCAAGGAGCTTGAGCCCATGTTTGAGTGCAGCTTCTAATGCTAGGGCTAAAGCCTCTCCAATTTGTTGCAGCAGGGTTAACGCAATGATCAGAACTTCTCCAAGATGCCTATGTGCTGTTCTACTTTCACCTTTGGCTAGACAGGCTGGTATTAAACCAGCCATTGCAATTACTATTCCAAAGAGGTGCAATTTAAGGAACAGGCCGGTTGGGAAGAAATGTGGTCGTAAGTATACTAACCCACATCTTTACATTATATACATCCTAATTTCAAACATTGACACGGATTGATATCTTTAATGGGATCGTTTAGTAAGGTTGTCTCATTTCTTCAGGGAAAACGAACAAAATTGTTTTATTTGAAATTTAAATAGGATAACATCGTTGAAGCATTGGCACAAAAATAATCAGACACGGAATAGGAATATCCAATTTATGTCATTCCTCTGATTATTCTGATAAATTAACCAAGTCATTCATTCAATATCATGGAAAGACCATTTGATGGGATATTAATAAAATCATGTTTGAGACTTTGAGTCAATATTTTCTCCTAATAAAGATTCAATGGGGAAGGATATTTGATGAACCAGAGTAATTAGCCAATGCGGTTTGTCTCGGGGGCTTGTTAGTTGTGGAATAAATGACTAACTAAAAGCAAAAGGTTCATACAAGAGGGAAAAATGACAAAAAAAAAAAAGAAAGAAAGAAAAAAAAGGAACTGCTTCGAAAAACGAAGTCCTCCATTGCACTAAAAGAAGTGATGAAAACCAATTCTAGCCAAGAAATTCAAACAGCAACTCAAATACTCTTTTAATTTTTTCAATGATTTTATATGTGGAGATGACTGTTTCTGCAGGACTTTTTGGAATTTCATTTCTTCTTCTTTGTGTTTACAGAGCGTACAAAAAAATTGGGTGAGAAATATCTAAAAGTGTGGTATATATTTTAATCTCGACAATTAAACCATTAGTAACCGTTAGTAAAAGTGTGGGTTTGTTTTGACGCTGGGCGTCAGTTAAGTCTTAGCCGCGTTTTGAGTTAAGAAGGGTCCTTTTTAAGACATTTGTGTGTATAGTTTAACTTTCAAAATTAATAAAATTATCGATCTTTTAACAAAAAAAAAAAGCCGCTAGAAACCATTCAACTAACATCAAAATTTGAACCACTATAAAGTAAAAAATAAAGGAGAAAATCATTTCAACCAATATGAAAATTTCCTTTTCAATCTTAATCAATGACTAGTATCAACAACTATTTTATCCTAAATTGACTTTTAAACTTCTTCCTTAAACCGTCCTCCAATTTATCTTTTGATGAATATAAGTTGACTAATTATTTATTTCTTTTTGTTATTTTTCGCTTTGCAGCTTATACGGTGCCATAACTTCAAACTAAGCCTCGAATGAAGAAGCAGATACAGCGATGCTGAGCCTTCATTTCGGCTAGATGGCATTATATAAAATGTAGTTTGCTTTGCAATAATAAATGAATCATAGTGAGTATGAGGGTTGCTTCTTTAATGGTTATATGTTATGACAAATACAAAAATCATGATGTAATCTCTCTATTTCTGCGAACACCTTTAGTTCGTGAATGAGTTTTTCAACCGTTTGAGACGTATAACATCAATAACATATAAAGTATGAGATATTAGTCTAATGAATAATTTCACAAACTATTCAAGTCATTTTATTGTTATTGTGGATTTTTAATTTCCTTACATTAATATGGATTATTTTCAAAAATAGTAATAGAACTTTTTCAAATAATCCATAACCTCCCTTATTTAATCTTGATAAACCTCAACGTGACATGTAAAATTATTTTCAAGATTGATAAATAACTTACTTGGCAACTGGCACATTTTGGGATCGTGAATCATTTCGAAAATACTGCAATAGAATACACATTTTTTCTTGAAGAGAAAGAGCAACTAAGGATGATTTTTTTTTTTTCCATTATACTAAAACGTGTTGTGTTTGTTTACATTATTTGTTGCTTCTAAAGTTGACCACATCTTAAACTAAAACAGGCCGAACAGATAATTATACTGCTTTGTGAAGCAATACCTTTTATTTTCCTTGATACATTGAAGGCCGAAGGAAAAAATATATTTATCCATACATATAATAATTAATATCTTATCTCTATCCATCGATGTATGAAACTATTTTCACTTCGTCAGACAGATATGAAGTAACGTCATTCCTGCTGCAAGTTTAAGCACTTTTCCGGCCAAAATATCTACGCTAGAATCAACTTTCATACTAACATTTCCAAATGAACAATCCCAATTTATTTCTAGAACACTTTTAATAGGAATTGATACATTGTACTAGGAGTATCCGGACAGGTATTATTAACCATATTTACTCACGCTTGAACAATCTCAATTTCTTTCTAGAACATCTTTAATCCGAATCTCTAAATTGTACTTGGAGAATTCAGATAGGCATTATTATTATTATTATTATTGGAAAGGGAATCACTTTATTATTCATTGTCATTTTGTTTTTCCGTCAACAAAAGTGTGTCTACAAAAGGAGCAACAGTCTTCCAATCACCTTGATTACTAACATACCTCTTCTTTGTTAGACAAACTGATGAGTTATTTTGTTACATTTCTTACTAGTCCAATGTACATCTATTTCCTCAAAAACGGTTAGACCAAGCTTGATATCATCTATCACTAGACTCACGATTGACAAGTTCTCATCCATTGATCTAATCAACTGTACAACAAATTCACAATCTCTCTCCAGAATAATGCTCCCCAATCCCCAACTCTCTGCCAAAATCCACAATAACTTTAGCAGCTAGAACTTCCACATCTTCTGGCATAACTGTCCCCTCCAACCTAAGAGATAGACTTGCTATAAATCTCCCCTTGTAATCACGCATTACTACACTGACCCCATGAGCGTCCATATCCTTGAATATCGCCCCATCGAAATTAATTTTTACCCATAATTCTACACAAAGGTAACTAACCACAATGGATTCCACCGCTTCCCCACAAACTGGGCTTCATTCCTACTGGACCATAGATCCCAACTCATCAACACAAACAACTCCACCTTTTCCTGCAAAAGTTCAACAATGATATCCTAAATCCATAATTTTGCCATCTTCTGGGCGCAGGCCAACACCTATCCTTCTAAGCCACAGAGAGCCCAAACCTGTCTGGTTAGGTGACAACTGAAAATCAAATGACCGAGATCCTCCAGCCCATCCTAGCAGCAAGGACAGGATGTATCCACCATCACCCCTCTATGCCTCAGGTTTAGCACCATGAGCGTAGCATCTATACACAATCTCCAGGCCAATATTTTGACCTTATGAGGAACGTTGAGGCCTCACAACTTGCGCCAAACCAAAGTACTTCTCACATTTTACCCACTAGTCCATGTTCCCTTACCCAACAATAACCCTAACTCCATTATGGCATGATAGGCACTTTTAACCGAAAACTTGCCGTTCTTGGCAAAATGCCATACCCATTTATCTTTGTAATGAGCACTACCAATCCGTATCTATTGGATCAATTGGGCATCAAAATGTCTGTCTTACCTTGTGCACATCCCATGATCTAGTAGCCGGGTTAATCAAGCTTGCCACCATGGCTTTTAAATCGGGATTAATCAGCTTAGAAATCACTCGGAAAATATATAGTCGTGGAATCCAATAGTCGCTCCAAATCTTAATGGTTTCCTCATTTCCATCCCAAAGCCTACATCTCGGCTATAGAGCCTTCCTCCCCTCTCAATGTTAATGAAGGTCTGTAACTTAACTTAGCTTGGAAAAAAGCCCTCATCTGGAAAGTATTTTGCTTTTAATATTTTGTAGAACAAAGACTCCTAACAAGTCAGTACTTGCCAAGCCTATTTAGCAAGCAGAGCATAGTTAAACACCTATAAATCTATGAAACCCAGCCTCCCTTTCGCCTTTGCTATGCACAGCTTCCTCTAGCCCTCATAATGGATCTTATGGTTACTAGACCCCTTGCCTCACCAAAACCATGCCATCATAGAGTGAATATCTACTATCAAAGAGTCAAGGAAGTGAAACAAGACATTGCATAGGAAAGAATTGCCTGGACAACCATTTTAAGCAAAACCTCTTTCCCACCCCTTAACAGCTTCTTCTCTTTCTATCATTGAACTCTCCGCCAGACCCTATCTTTAATAGTACTAAATACTGCCTTTTTGAAGCATCCTACAATAGTCAGTACCCCTAAGTATTTATCATGGGAAGCCACCTCCTTCACCCCCATTAGACTTGATAGCAACTTGTGATCCTGCTCTCTAGTGTTGGAGCTAAACATAACTATTGATTTCTCCATGTCGATTTTTCGGCCAGACACTTGCTCATACATCTTAATGACTTGCAGAAACACCTCTGCCTCCTTAACCAAAGCCTCTCCAAACAATAACATGTCATTTACAAAAAAAAACAAATGTGAGATCCGAGAGCCATCATTTTGGGGTCTCTGAGGTGTGGCCTCAAAGTTCCTGGCATCTTGGGGTCTCTGAGGTGTGTCCTCAGGGTTTCTGGCATCTTGGAGTCTTCGAGATGTGATCTTCGAGTTTCCAAAAGTAAGTAGTATACTTTTACCTTTGTTTCTTGTCTCCAGGGATGGCACCTTAGAGTTTAGCTGTGACACTTCTGGAGTCTGAATGGTGTGTACACCCTTTGTCAAAGTGTGTTTACCTTTTATTGCAATACGTGCATTCTTTTGCTACATATTGGCCCTCTTGTATTGATGCCACTCCAAATTCATTAGAAAAATTCATGACCAAAGGGTAAGGCGACCAAATGGCCTTAGCCTTGTTCATCCATTATTTGCCGATAATTGCATTGAAGGGAGATGGAGTATCAACGACGTAGAAGTCCGTCATTATAGTTTTGTCTCGGGGGTAATCTCGCATTGTAATTGCAAGTGTAATTATACCCACTGAATGAACAACCTCATCAGCAAAAGTTACTAGAGGCATACTAGACGATTTTAATACTGCAAAATTGATCCCCAGTTTGCGAAAGCAATCAATATATAGGACTTCGACCGCACTACCATCATCAACATAGACCCGATGCACCTTCTTATTCTCTACTATGGCGTTAATAACCAAAGCATCGTTATGCGAGCTAATGGTGGGAACTGCATTTTCTTCTGAAAATGAGATGACTTTGGAAGGTTTGAAGTGTTTGTTGACTGGCTCTTGTGAGAGAATCCTCCTTGCATTGGCTTTGATTGCTGACTGCGATTGACCCTTCGGGTAGTCGCCAAATATGGCATGGATTACATAGATTACATTACGGTTATAATTGTGCAGAGGCTAAGGTGGTAATTGTTGTGGAGGGTTGTTTTGATATTGTTGATATGGCTGATTCATAGGAGGGTCCCACCTTTGTTGATTGTCTACCTGATGGGAAGATGAACCTCAACCACCCTGTCTTCCACTACTTTCTCCAGAGTGGTGTAGTCTTCTATCTCCTTGTTGAGATCTTTGCAGTCCTTAGTGTCATGTCCGTAATCGTTATGGAAAGTGCACCAAAGATGCTTAGGTCTTTTATAGGAAGCAGCAGTTTACAAGACTGGAGCTCTGAGGAGATCCCTATGTATGGATAAGATCTAAATACGACTTTTGGTTAGCGGAGTTAGACTTTTCTCTTGAATCCAAGACTCCAGGCGGCCTTGGTTATAGTTGAGTCTGTCAAACATGCTTATTTGAGGGTTTTTCCCTTTGGCATCTTCTTGATTTTTTTCTCATGCTTTTCATTTTCTCTTTTCTTTCAATTGGCTTCTTCTACCTTTGTCTAGCTTTCTACCATCTGCCACAACGTCTGAGTATCGACTGGAGTCTCCCATGCCAACTTTGTGTAGAATGGTCCAGGATTCAAACCATTCATAAAGGTTGAGATTACCAACTGATCTGTCCGATCAGCCATCTGTAAGCTCTCATCATTTAACCTTTCGACATATGACTTGAGGGATTCAACCTTTCTCTACTTGAGGTTCATCAAATCTGTGGCCATTTTATGAAATTTCTTTCTCTGAAAGAAGCAAGTATGAAAAAGTTGCGCCAACTTTCTAAAAGATGAGACATTGTTACGCAGAAGTCCATCGATCCATACTCGTGCCCTTTCACTTAAATAAACAGGAAAACTTTACATATGACTTCCATCGGCGCATTTTTAAAGTTCAACGCATTTTTAAATCACGATAGAAAGTCAAGGAGGTCAAAATCCCCTTCATAAGATGGAATTCATCGGGTAATTTAAACCCGGCTGGTGTTAGATACTGCATTATATTAGATGTAAAAGGCGATGGGGGATCCTTTTCATCTTTAGAACCTAATAAACCGTGGATATCATCTACCACTCTATTGCTAATTTGAGGAAGGTCATCATGTCGCAGTTGTTTAGGATTAGGTTTTGGCCTAACTTTAGAATGATCATTTGCATAATTGTTGCCAGCATGAGAGACCGAAACTTCATTTTTGTCATTGTTCCTCTTCCGACAGCCGTATTCTTGGTCACTCGTCTTGGTTCATCTTCAGATGGGCTAGGATTATGCCTAGTCCTCCGAAACTCTTCAAACTTTGCATGATGCAACTTTATAAAAGCTCGCTCATCTGCTTCACACTATCTCTAAGCCAGCGAATCATTTCGATTCGAAGTCGTGTGCTGTGAATGTTCACTTTTAGAGACGAAGAGATGTTCTGAACATTTAGGGATTCCACCTAAGCGTAGTGGATCGTTATCAATAGAGCCCGAATGGCTACATCGTGCTCGGACTCATCTAGTTCTTTCGACTGCCTTTCGATTTCTAGATCTAGTGTCTACCATCTTCATATAGGTCGAAATAAAAAGGAAGATTGTGAATACTCCTTCAGAAATCAAGAAATTTCGTTCCTACCGACGGTACCATTTGATGAAGGTGAATCCGAACCCGTATATGATCCAATTAGATGGTTTAGACCCGAGATTTTTTGTCTTCCACATTGATGATTATTCCTGCAAAAAAATTCCCGGAGTGGTTCCCCGAGGTAAAAATTCTCTAATGTCTAAGTTAGAACTTTTGTTGGAGTATAGTAATTTCTAGTTGTCAGAGGATGACCCTTACCTGGTTGTCTTCCCTGATCTTATGTACCTCATCCCGTCATTTTGTGGGATTTAATGTCGTGGATTGATATGTGGTTATAGTTGTAAGCGCTGACTGCACGTCACAATGTCCGTTCCACAATTGCAGCCTGTAGTTACGTGCTTATGAGTAAGCATAACTCTGCTGAGTTCCCCCCTTGTGACTTAGGGTTCAAAGGTCCCATGTACTTGGTGTGATTTCAGTATGTTGTCATTGCTGGTCTTTGAACTCAGAGTTCAAGGTCTAAGTAGAGATTATGCCATTGAGATTGCCGCAGAGGTCTGGAACTTTGCACGTTGTTGAGGTCTAGTCTTTGGCTCCAAGGTCCTGCCTTAGGGCGCAAAGACCTAGCCTTTGACTGGCAACTTGCTGACCTAACCTGGCCAGAGATATGAGTTGGGAACTGGATCCATACACATCATAAAGTAACAAAAACACAACCTTTTACAAAATATAGAAGAAAAGACGAGTCTTTTTTGGCTTTGAAACAAGAACCCCTATGAGTGCAAGGAATTTAGAAATGAAATTAAATAAAAATAACATAATTTTGAAGAAATAATTTGAGAATCATGAAAAAATAACAACTATTTTGGCTGGGTATCTATTGGGAAAGAAGAGGAACTCCAACAAAGATTTTGTATTTGGAGCTCCAAATAAGTGAAAAGGGTTTTGATGAAAGACTAACGCATAGTTATTTTCCCCTAATCAGTGAATTTGAACAATGATCATGTATTTTTGTTAAGGGGCAATGATTAAAGAAATTTAGCGAACACCACGCTATATACTCTATTGGTTTACCCATTTCAACAAAAATTCTTTTTCTAAATCCTTGTTTTGGGCTAATTTTCAAAAGCAAACTCCCTAAATCAGAACATGAATTGACATTATACAAACTAGGGTTTTGCTAATGCATTTACGAGAGATGAGTGATTGTAAGTTAACAAAAAAATGTTTTAAGTGTTGGAAGGAATTTAGTACAAAACCCATAACAATGAAAACGACATCATTTCCTTCATCATAAATTTTTAGATAATGTGTTTCCTTCTTTCCAACTTTTTAAAGCCTGGTTTTTCTTTTCACCAACATATTTTCCCATTTAATTTTTCCCCAAACACTCATCATTTTCTCCAATTAATAATTGTAAGAAATTTTAATCTTTTTTTTCAAAACAACTACTCTTCTTGTTTTTAAAATGCATAGAATTAGGGTATTATTGTGAAATATTATAGTTTGATTTTAAAAATTTAAATGCTAATCAAATATTTTCTATTAAATGTGATAATTGTTTAAGATAAATGAAAGGATAAAACTAGTGTTTAAATTTTTATAGAGAAATTAAAAAATGATGTTTATTGGAAATCTAAGTTTTATTTGGATGATATATTGGAAATTTTATTTACAAAACAATGTTCAATTTAAAAGTTTATTAAAAAATTAAAGTAATAATATATAATACATTTCTATAAATTAAATCATGAAATTCAATATTGATTGAAAGTCAAATGGAAAAATTTTTAAGTATAGTATGAAAATATAAATGCTCAGTTGACAAATAAAGGAAGAGTCTCTTAACTAGTATAACTATGTTTATTTGCTAGCTAGTTATGCTATGTACTAACTAGTTATGTTATAACTATGTTATATGCTAACTACTTATGTTACAACCAATCTATATATGAAATAACTATGGATATGAAATAACTACTTATGTTATATGCTAGTAGATTCTTTAAAAATTGTAAATATTATGAATTCATAGTGTATTTCATAGCAAAAAAAAAAATGTGTTTGAAGTAAAATTATGTGAGGAAAAAAATATATATTAGAGTGTCATAATAGAATTAATAGAAATTAAGAGCCACATTATTAATAAGCCAAGTTTGACAAAATCAATGTACCCAATCATAATATAGCCAAAATGTTGAACTAGCCCAAACCATATAAGTTATTAATAATCAATGTACCCAATCATAATATTTTACTAAGCGCTTGGTTTGTTGAGGGGAATGGCAATGATAATGGGTTCTTTTATTATAATTGTGCTACTTGGTTTATATTGGGAAATAACAATAACAATAATAATAATTCTTCTAAATATGCAAAGCATTGCTTTCACAGTTTTGGTTGAAGAATTTTTTTTTTTTTTTTTTGTGGGTAATCACTTTCGTATCCCCCAAAATGGAGAGAAATTGAAAATACCCCAATTTTGGTAATGGAGTTATTGTTCAAATAATAATACCCATCAACGAAACATCACATTTCATTCCATTCCCATGCCCATTCCCATTCCCCTCAACCAAGCATACCCTTAATTTATACATGACATACGGGCATCTCCTTATATACATATAAGTTATGGACTACTCAGCAAGGCCGAATATATGCATATCTATTCAAGCCCAAACCATGTGGGGTTACATATTATGTAAATGTGAAATGTTTCATATTATTTTCATTTTTTTCGACATCTTCTTTTGTACTAATATTTTTAAAATATGAATTTCCATTTCATAATCCACTAAGAAAAAAAATAAATTTTATTTTACTACTCAATTATATTAACATGTTGATAATAATAATAAAACAATTAAACTTATGAAATATCTAATATTTCTATAAAAAAAAATTTAATACTAATAACTTGTTGATAGAAAAATTAACAATGGCATTTGAAGTTATCAAATTAATAAAAAGGGCATAATTTATCTTAATTTTTTATATGGGCAAAGTTATTTTACTTTCAAAATAAAATTCTATTTTTCTAAATTGAAAATTCTCAACCTTTAATTGTAAATAAACACTACATCCATCTCAAAAAAAAAAAAAAGAGTTCACATTTAATTTGGTACAACTTTTTTAAAATTACAAGATGATTAAATGTATAATTTTTTAATTTTATCCTTACTTTTTAATTTGGATTATACATTATCAATGCTAGTAAGAATAATACAAGAATTTCATAAAAAAATATGAACACTTTTTTGGGGCCCAAAAAAAAATTAAAAACTGAACACTTTTTTGGGGATAGAGAGTATATCATTTTAAAGATAAATTTTCATATGACCAAGTATAATGACAAATCTTGAACAACTTTACATCATCCAAAATTAAGTTAACTTACGGGACTAACTACTCTATCCATCTGAAAGATATTATTGCCAACTCCATGAGTCCAACCTTCAAATGTGGTCTTCATTTATATTAAATTCAGATGAGGGGTTCAACATGGACGATCTGCTACCTCCATCATCGCTTAGAAAACAAAAAAAATAAATAAGTAACACACTTTAAGATTTGCTAACTCCATCATCGCTTATAAAATATAATACATATAAATAGAAAAAAAAGTTACCACTTTTGCTTTTAGGAAGAACAACTAGTTCGATTATGTCCAGGTTGTTGACACAATCTGATGAAGATAAGGAGATCGCCAACGGCCATAATGGAGAGAATGACGTACAAGCTGTGCATGATCAAGTGTCTATACCCACAAGTCGTTCACATGACCTTTTACGTGACATGAGTGGTCCAATGACGAGGTCACGTACAAAGAAAATGCAAGGAGCTTTGGCTCAACTCATATGTGAAGTACATGCCAAGGAGGAGAAGCTTCTTCAACATGACCGAGTCGTTAATGTACTAAGTGTTGTGGACAATCCATAATTTCGGTCATGTAATCATTTATTTTATTTTATTTTATTTTGGTCTAGTAGTTATTTCTTTTTATGTGTTGGAATAGGATTATTTATTAAGTCAGTCCTAGTTGGGTTAGGATTTAATTATTTATTTAGTGAGAGGGCTGAATTTGTCAATTAAAGGCAAGCAATCCAAACCCTAGTGATCTTTGAATTAGCTTGGCCACACTTGTATCTTATTTAAAGGCTATTCAGCTGCCACTTTGAATACAACTTAAGAAAATTACAAACCTGAGAGCCTTACGTGCTTTTTCTTCCAGTTCTAAGAAAGAACTTGTTTGGGTCTATTCGGGAGAGTCGATTAGATTCAATTCAAAAGCTGAATCCTTGAGTTTCTTTCTCTCAAGGTTTTGTGCGTACTTCTTGGTTCCGTTGGGTAGCTTCGAATCGTTGGGGTTTTGGGGTATTGCTCGCGGGGTTATAGAGGGCTATAGGCAGGGTTCAACCCACAGGTTAGGGTTGGGTGTTGCCTCAAAGAAAGCAGTCCAACAAGAAGGACGGTTCGGGAACCTACAACTCTGGTAAGATTTGGGTTTTACTCCTATTGGGGTAAGGTTCGTATCAATTTGGTATCAGAGCTTGCCTTTGGGTTGCTCTTCTTTGTTGTTCATATCCCTTGTTCTATATTTTTCGAGTGTTCTTGTTATTCTTGTCCTACCTGTGCATAAACCTTCTTTTCTTCAATCGTGTTCATACGTTTTGTTGTTATTCTTACTCGACCTGTGCTCCAAAAAATAAAAAAATTGAATCTTGTGGCTGCTGTTATTGTTATTCTGTTGGGATAAAAAAAAACGCAGAGAAAAAAAAAAAAAAAAAGAACAGCATCATTGGAAATTTGTCTCAGCTAAGAATTCCCGTACTTCATTGTCACATAAACTTACAAGAATTGTTTCCACTTTTTGGCTTGGATATTTGAGCCTAAATTTTTCAGGGAATCAAAACACATGCTGAATAATTTTTGAGAATTTTTCTGGAAGTTTTGGAATTTTTCTCGATTTTTTTTGAGCCTTGATTTCCGTGATTACTGAACATTCCCAAAATCTCACTGCCTGGTAAACTTGCAAGCATTTTTTCTGCCTATTGGATTGGAGATTTGAGCTGAAATTTTTCAGGGAATCAAAAAACATGCTGAAGAATATTTGAGAATTTTTCTGGAATTTTTGGAATTTTTCTCGATTTTTTGAGCCTTGATTTCCGTGATTACTGAGAATTCCCGAAATCTCACTGCCTGGTAAACTTGCAAGAATTGTTTCTGCCTATTGGATTGGAGATTTGAGCTGAAATTTTGCATAGTATCAAAACACCTGCTGAAGAATCTTTGAGAATTTTTATGGAATTTTTGAGGATTTCTTTTTAAAATTCTTCGTTCATCCTATTTCTGCAATTTGTGCAAAATCAGTGTTCTTGTTTTCTTCCGAATCTTATTGTTTCTTTTTGTGTGCCTATCATTCTTTGACCTCTAAATTTCTTGTTTGCTTTGAATTGAGTTTAATTGCTTAACCTGGGGGGACTTTTGAGCTTGTCTTGATTAGAACTTCAGGAAAAGTGCGGAGTGGAGTGAACTACTCATCAACCCTACTACTAAAATCTGAGTGTAGCCTTTATTGGTGTGTGAATTACTCGAGTTATTGGTTAGGGGAAGTGAGGTAGGCTGTTTTTGGAACTAATAACTGTGCAGGTTTTAAGTTCTTTCAAATGGCGACAAATTCGGGCCAAAAGAGACAAGAGGAGATTACAGTTGATGACACCTTGAAGGCGTTACTCCTGTCGATCCGACAAATCAACACCCGATTGGATCATCTTGAGTTATCTGTGGCGTCCTATCAAGCGTCCCTCAATAAAGATATTGGTTCTACAGCCAAGACCAGTAATCAGGACGGTGCTGACCGAGTTGTTACCAAGGGAAAGAAGAAGAAAACTAGAAAAATGGAGTCTTCAAGTTCAGAAAATACCAGTGAGGAGGAAACCGACCCTTCGAATTCAGATCCTTCAAGTTCAAGTGAAGATGATGATCACAATACTAGAAGAAAAAAGAAGGGGCAAAGACGGTTTCAAGACAACAATCTTGCCGGTATAAAACTGAAGATACCTGAATTCCATGGCAAGAATGATCCGGAAGCATACATGGACTGGGAGGAGAAAGTTGACAGAATATTTGACATCCATGAATATTCCGAGAAGAAGAAGGTTAAACTAGCAGTGGTAGAGTTTTCTGGACATGCCTCAACATGGTGGAGAAAAATCTGTCGTGCAAGGCAAGAGGAGATGAAGAGACCAGTGTCTTCTTGGGTTTCTCTCAAGAAACTCATGAGAAAGAGATATGTCCCACCTCATCACAAGAGAGATCTGCTTCAAAAGCTCCAAAGCTTATCTCAAGGGAGCAAATCGGTAGATGAATATTACAATGAGATGGAGCAAGCCATGATGAGAGCAAATGTGAAAGAAGACGAAGAGACCATTATGGCCAGATTCATGAATGGGCTTAACCGAAGTATAGCTCATCTAGTGGAGTTGCATCACTACAACGACCTTAATGAATTGCTGCAAATGGCGTTGAAGGTAGAAAAACAACTCAAGAAAACCCCTCAAACTATGAGAAATACACCACCACTACCTCTATGGCAACGCAACACCAACAACAATCGGCGATTTGGCAGTTCCAATTCAGAAAATCCGACTAGTGGTCCATGGAAAGGAGCCTCGAGTTTCAATGGTGGAGATGGGAAGAAGTTTACACCACAAACTTCTTCAAAGGTAACTAGCTCCAACACTTCATCTAGTTCACTTCTAATAAGTCTAGTGCTTCGCTCAATGTTTTAGGTGCCTTGGCCGAGGACATGTAGCTTCTCAATGCCCTAATTCTCGAGCTATGGTGGCATTGGATGATGGAACATACAAGAGTGAAAGTGAAGGAGATGATGAATCAGATCTTTGACATGCCACTTCTTATTGAAGAAGATGACGAAGAAGTGAACCACAACCTCAAGAAACCGAATGTTTGGTCACATTGAGAGCACTGAGTGCTCAACCGATTGAGGGAGATTCTGAAATCCAACGCAATAATATTTTCCATTCTAAGTGTTACATTAAGGATACGTGTTGTATGCTTATTATTGATGGTGGATCTTGCACTAATCTAGCTTCTACTTATCTTGTAGATAAGTTAAAGTTGAGGACTAATTTTCATCCCAGGCCCTACAAGCTGCAATGGATGAACGATGGTGGCGAGACCCGTGTCACTAAGCAGGTAATGTTAACTTTTAGAATTGGCAATTTATCTGATCAAGTGCTTTGTGATGTGGTTCCAATGCAGGCTAGTCATATACTTTTGGGACGTCCGTGGGAGTATGACTGTCATGCCAATCATGATGGGAGGTCCAACAAGTATCACTTAACCAAAAATGGTAAGAGTTACACCCTAGCGCCTTTACCCCCAACCGACATTGGTGAATTCCAAAGACAACATCGGGTCAAGCATTCGAAGTGGGTACAAAAGGTAAAAAAAGTTGAAGGCATCAATACTAACACTCAATCCGAAGATATCAAGGAGGCCGAACCTCACAAAACTAGCTCGGATAGGTCTACTTCAACTACAAGTGGTAAAATTTGTTGTGAAATGTGAAATAGGAAAGCCTTCCAAAGAAAGGGTAAAATGTAGTTTTTATGCCTCAATGCAAGATGTAGATAGAGCTTTAAATGCACATTGTGACTTTGTTTTGATTATGTTTCAAGAAGCTTTATTTACTACTGATGAACTACCTAGCGACTTGCCTTTGCAAGTCAAATATGTTTCACGAGGAATTTGAGGGCGTGTTTAGGACGATCTTCCTAAAGGGTTACCGCTTTGAGGGATTGAACACCGATTGACCTCATTCCGGAGTGATTCCCAACCGGCCACTTATAGAGCAAATCACGAGGAAGCAGAAGGAGCTACAAAGCGAGTTGAGGAGTTGCTTGAGAAAGGTCATGTGCGAGAGAGCTTGAGCCCGTGTGCGATTCGGTTATTCTTGTTCCCAAAAGGAAGTGCGTGGAGAATGTGTATTGATTGTAGGGCAGTTAATAAAATTACAATCAAGTATAGACATCCCATTCCACGCCTAGATGATATGCTTGAGGAATTGCATGATTCGAAAATTTATACTAAAATTGACCTTAAGAGTGGATATCATCAGATTAGGATTAAAGAAGGTGACGAATGGAAGACTGCCTTTAAGACTAAGTTTGGCTTGTATGAATGGTTGGTCATGCCATTTGGCTTAACTAATGCACCTAGCACATTCATGCGTTTGATGAATCATGTACTTAGGCACTTTATAGGCAAATTCGTTGTTGTATACTTTCATGATATTTTGATTTATAGCAAGAACTTGGATGAACATGTTGTGCACATTAAATCTGTTCTAAGTGTCTTGCGTGCTAATCATTTGTATGCCAACCTGAAAAAATGTACCTTTTGTGTGGAAAGTGTTGTTTTCCTTGGTTTTGTGGTTAGTTCAAAAGGTATACATGTTGACAAAGCAAAGGTTGAGGCAATCACTTCCTGGCCGAGACCAACAACTGTGCATGAGGTGAGATCTTTTCATGGTCTTACTTCTTTCTATAGGAGGTTTGTTAAAGTTTTTTCTTCAAAAGCTGCTCCACTTAATGAACTTGTTAAGAAAAATGTTAAATTCGAGTGGGGTAATGAGCAAGAAAAAGCGTTTAATCAATTGAAGAGAGATCTTACTACTGCTCCGGTTTTAGCTCTACCTGATTTTAACACTACTTTTGAGCTTGAATGTGATGCTTGATGCAGTATAGGTGCAGTTTTGAAGCAAGGGGGGCGTCCACTAACTTACTTTTCTGAAAAATTGAGTGGTGCTGCTCTTAACTATGCAACTTACGATAAGGAGCTCTATGCAGTTATTCGGGCTTTGGAGACATGGCAACACTACTTGATGCCCAAGGAGTTTGTCATACATTCAAATCATGAATCTTTGAAGTACCTGCATGGACAAGGTAAGTTGAACAAGAGGCATGCTAAGTGGAGTTCATTCCTGGAGACATTCCCGTACGTAATTAAATACAAGCGAGGTAAGGAGAATGTTGTGGCCGATACACTCTCGCGAAGGTCTGTTCTCTTAAGTTCTTTAAACACTAAGCTTTTAGGATTTGAGTACATGAAAGATTTATATGCTAATGATCTTGATTTCTCTAGTGTTTATGCACTCTTGAACAAGGAGCCTTTAATAAGTTTTATAGGCACAATGGGTTTTGTTAGTGAAAATAAATTGTGTGTACCTAGTTGTTCACTTAGGGAGTTGCTTGTTCGAGAGTCTCATTCTGGAGGTCTCATGGGTCACTTTGGCGTTTTGAAAACGTATGATATTTTAATTGAACATTTTTACTGGCCCAACATGAAAAGATATGTAGAAAAGCTATGTAGTTCGTGCATTGAGTGTCGTATGGCTAAGAGTACATCTCAACCTCATGGTTTATATACTCCCTTACCTGTTCCTTATGCCCCTTGGACTGACCTTTCGATGGACTTTGTGCTAGGATTGCCGAGGTCACAAAAGGGTAAGGATTCAGTGTTTGTAGTTGTGGACCGTTTTTCTAAAATGGCTCATTTTATTCCTTGCAGGAAATCCGACGATGCAAAGCATGTTGCTGACTTATTCTTTCGAGAAGTGGTTCGGTTGCATGGAGTGCCACGAACCATCGTGTCGGATCGCGATGTCAAGTTCCTGAGCTACTTTTGGAAGACGCTTTGGGGTAAGTTGGGTACCAAGTTGTTGTTCTCCACAACGGGTCATCCTCAAACGGATGGTCAGACTGAGGTAACGAATCGAACTCTTGGTACTTTATTGCGTGCATTGATCAAGAAGAATCTTAAAGGGTGGGAAGACTGCATTCCAATAGCTGAATTTGCATATAATCGTACTGTTCATTCTACTACAGGTTATTCACCTTTTGAGATTACTTATGGTTTTAATCCATTAACCCCTCTTGATCTAGTGCCATTGCCTAGCAATGAGCAAGTTAATTTAGATGGTGCAGCAAAAGCAAAATATGTTCGTGACTTGCATGAGAAGGTGCATCTTCAGATTGTCAAGCATAATGAACATTATGCTCGTATAGCCAATTGCGGGAGGAGGCAAGTTACGTTCGAACTCGGTGATTGGGTTTGGGTGCACATGCGCAAGGAACGGTTTCCAGCTCAACGAAAGACAAAGTTGCATCCTCGTGGAGATGGACCATTCCAAGTGGTGGCACGCATAGGCGACAATGCCTATAAGTTAGACTTACCCGGAGATTATGGCGTTAGCGCAACTTTCAACGTGGCTGATCTGTCCCCTTTCACGATTGATTTAGGCTTGAGGACGAGTCCTCTTCAGGAGGGAGGGACTGATGAAGATAAGAAGATCGCCAACGGCCATAATGGAGAGAATGACGTACAAGCTGTGCATAATCAAGTGTCTATACCCACACGTCGCTCACACGACCTTTTACGTGACATGAGTGGTCCAATGACGAGGTCACGTACAAGGAAAATGCAAGGAGCTTTGGCTCAACTCATATATGAAGTACATGCCAAGGAGGAGAAGTTTCTTCAACATGACCGAGTCGTTAATGTACTAAGTGTTGTGGACAATCCATAATTTCGGTCATGTAATCATTTATTTTATTTTATTTTATTTTGGTCTAGTAGTTATTTCTTTTTATGTGTTGGAATAGGATTTATTTATTAAGTCAGTCCTAGTTGGGTTAGGATTTAATTATTTATTTAGTGAGAGGGCTGAATTTGTCAATTAAAGGCAAGCAATCCAAACCCTAGTGGTCTTTGAATTAGCTTGGCCACACTTGTATCTTATTTAAAGGCTATTCAGCCGCCACTTTGAATACAACTTAAGAAAATTACAAACCTGAGAGCCTTACGTGCTTTTTCTTCCAGTTCTAAGAAAGAACTTGTTTGGGTCTATTCGGGAGAGTCGATTAGATTCAATTCAAAAGCTAAATCCTTGAGTTTCTTTCTCTCAAGGTTTTGTGCGTGCTTCTTGGTTCCGTTGGGTAGCTTCAAATCGTTGGGGTTTTGGAGTATTGCTCGCGGGGTTATAGAGGGCTATAGGCAGGGTTCAACCCACAGGTTAGGGTTGGGTGTTGCCTCAAAGAAAGCAGTCCAACAAGAAGGACGGTTCGGGAACCTACAACTCTGGTAAGATTTGGGTTTTACTCCTATTGGGGTAAGGTTCGTATCACAATCCACACTTTCTCTTCTTTTTTGTTTGGATCTGCTTGGGATGCTTATACCTTAATGATTTAGGACGTCCTCTTGATGTTACACAAAGCGGATCTTGAAGATTAAAAATGGTAGGAAACTCAACTCGATCATCATCCACTTGCAAAACACCATTAATCAAAATGCCTCAACTTGACCACCATCAACTTGCATCTTTAGGTTATCATCCATTACACCAAACTCATCACGGACATTTCTTATAGCATTTTTAATAAGATCAAATTTATCTTTTGAGTTTCCTAACTCAATGAGTTCTAAAAATTCCATGATTAGATTATGTCTCAATATCATCAAAGAAGATTCTGAGTCTTCTAAATCACAACTTGACATATTCTCAAAAATATGCCTTTGTGCTTCTATTGTCCATCTCTTTAAAATACAATGCCACGAATAACAATTAACTAGAGATTTTTAACCAACACAGTAAGGATATGCCTACACAAAATTCCACAAAATTCAAACATATGGCAATTGCAAGTACTTTTGCCTTTTGAAGAATAAAGCACAACAGTGTACATTGAATTTTCTTTCTCATTTTGTATCACCATATATGTTTTCTTTCCTCCTTCCTCACAAAACTTGGTTGCTTTATACTTTTGGCTTGAAAAAAGCTCTTCTTGAAATTTCAAAAAATATTTTCTAGTATAAATCTGAGCTGCTTCCACTTCAATCTGATAGCACGTTTTTAGAATAGGTTTCGAGTTTCTTGTCTTCACATATTTCTCCTTTTCTTTTAAAGATCTTGAATTCAATGCCTTCTCATATTGAAAAACAAAATCACTAACTAGAGTACTTGAGCAAACAAAACCCTTAAAGAATTTGTTCATGCTTTCAATTCTTTGTGTTGTAGACATACCTGCACAAAATGTACCTCGTACATATGCGGGAATCCATTTTTCACGGCACTTGAACAGATCTTCTAGCCAAGAATTATCATCCAACTCATATTTATGTATAAGCTTTTGCCATTCTAATTCAAATTCTTCAATCAAAGTTGTATTATATATGCAATGACGTAACTCAAACTTGAACAAAGGATATTTATTGAAACATGAGCCAAGTGTTTTGGAAATTTTTGTAAAATATGCCACATACACAAATGATGAGTTTTTCAAGCAATACTTGTGTAATAGCTTTACTCATAGATTTATCATCATCTGTTATAATAGTTTTTGGAGCAACTCCACCCATTGCCTCAATCCAAGTTCTAAGCAACCAAATATAAGATTCAATAGTCTCATTAACGAGTAATGCACAACCAAACATCATTGACTAAAAATGGTGATTAACCCCAGCAAAAGGAACAAAAGGCATACCATAACAATTAGTTAGATATGTAGCATCAAAGATCACTGCATCCCCAAAATATTGATAAGCCAATCTTGACCTTGTATTGGCCCAAAAACAATTTTGCATGCGATTATTTTCATCAACTTGGATAGCATAGAAAAATCCAGGATTTTTACTTTGACATTCTTTGAAATAATTATACATCCTTTGTGCATCCCCTTCTTTGAGCAATTGTCTTCTTTTATTGTGCAAGTAAGTTTGAATATTAGATGATGTACAACCAATATTATTTTCACCTCTTCATTCTTGACCTAAAACATCCATGATATTTCGTGTAGGTATGCCAGCTTCATTAAGTGTATCAACAAGGCTTCTTTAAGTTGGTGTAAATTTTTTATTTCCCCGAAGCAATCGTGCACTCCTAGGAGTACAAAGCTCATGATTATGCTTGTCATCAAACTTACTAATGACCCACTTTTCATTTCTTTTCTTAAACTTACCATAGCTTTGCATCCCGTTCTAGTTATCGCATGCTCCACATTAACTTCATTTTTTTCTTTGTACAAATTTTCTCTACGAAATCCTTCCTTTGAGCAAACATATTCTACACCAATTAAGGATTTATCCTTACGTGAAAGTCGAGTATGATTTTTTCTTATGCTAAAGCCAGTTCGCATTGCATATGCCTTATAACACACATGAGCATCTTCTAAATCATCAAAAATCATACCTTAGTAACACGTATACGTAAATTTTTCTCACTATATTTCGAAACGCTCTTGCCAGCTAATATGTCATCAATCAGAATGAATCATCCAATTTTTCACTCGAAGCTTCAAGAAAATTGTTTGAAGTTATGATTATCTCCTCATCAAAATAATTGCCATTTTCAGAATTCATCCTATCAATGAAAAATAGTTTATAACTAATTTATCAAGAATTAAAAAAAAGAAAACTAAACTGCATCACTGAATGCATAATTCACTACTTTCCAACAAGTACATATTTAATGAAAAGTTACTAGACAATGAAGGAACCATAAGTGTGAGAAAGAAGGGAAATTGAATTGAGGCAACATACTAGTTTTTGTAAACTCTGTAGCTCAAAGAAACACAAATCAATTTGTGAAGCACAAGCAAAAAGACGCTGTTAGAATTTTCAAATGAAATCCTATCTTGTAAGTAGTTTGCCAGTGAAAAGATTTCTCAATTCATTCTCAACATATTATCTAATTTCTGCTACTACAAGAATTTCCCCATAATTGACTTGACCAGAATTTCTACGACTCCAATTTCCCCACAATACTGATTTTTAAAAGAATTAACAAAAGTTTCTTCCAATGGAACCATATGAAGTACCCATAGGAGAAGAATAAAAACTAAAAAATTTGAAACAAAAATAAACCTTGCCTCTAACAGTAGCTAATCGTTTGCCGATTGATTTCTGCGGCTTGCTTCGGCTTTGGTAAAAAAATTTGACCAAGGATTCCCACGTGATTAGAGTACTGAGTATAAGCTAATCGCTAAAAAATCTCTTATGTGTCATTATATGATTGAATGCCTGATAAGTGATTTATCATGATCATCCTGATAAATCATATTCTTTTTAAAAAATATCAAATGGCATACTTATCTTATCTATTATAGATATGAAAGTTTTTCCAGCTTTTCAAAAAATTCAATAAAACTCGTAGTGCTAATTATTTACTTGAAAGTTAAAGACTCATAATCAACTAAAACATCAAAAGCAAATTTTCTCTTGCAAGTGACAAAAGATATATCAACCTAAAAAAGAACAATTCCGGCAAAATTCCCCCCATTAAATAGTTTCCTTAAGATCTCATTAACTATTGTAACCACGAAAAACAATCAATATTCATTTCAGTCATTAAACATATCCCATTCATAATTTGTAACTTGGGTTTTATTGAAGATTCATATTTCCATAATCTCAAAACAATTAATAATAAATGGAGAAAGATCATACTTTTGAAAATGAAATAAAAGAAACCCGTTAATAAAAATTAGTAATGTTGAAACCCAAGTAACCTTATGAAATACCCTTTTGGGTTGCCAATCAATTGACAATCAACATACCTAAGCAACCTTATGAAATATCTGTTTAAGTTGCCAAATAATTGACAATTAGTATAATTCCCAATAATAATGATGCCTACTAGTTAAATAACAAGTTCAAACAGCATAATTGTATTGCCCAAACTTGAATAGGGAAATACATAATTGGACTATATTACTAATTGAAAACCCTTGAACAGTAAACTCATAGGAGTTCGTTTGAATTGCTCATGTTAAATTTTAGAATGTAAGAAGCATATACGTTATAGGGTGCAATGTCCTGTTCGGAGGCTTTTGCCCTCCTTTGGAGGTGTTATTTTTCGTTTTAGTTAGTATTGTTTTTTTTTCGATTTCATCAGACGTCCTCCTCCTTCGCGGAGGTACGTGTCTTCATGAGTTAGGTTTCAACCAACGCTATAAAGCTCTTTTAGCCTTTTAAACTATGTACATTTTGTCAATTTGGCTTTGCAATATAACTATCATTTTGGAAAAAGAAACATATATAAATTATAGCAAGTGGATGTGTGACCTTCGATAAAGCATGAGAATAAAATTGAAACAGTAAAGATAAAGATGGAGTGATGAACAAAGACGTGGATTGAATTTGAACAAAAAATTTTAAACGTTTTATTATCATCATCATCATCATCATCAGTTTAACAAAAAAATAATGATAAGAATTTTATATTATTAAAAGTAATAATAGCAAAAGGTAAATCAACACCTTCTAGGTCGAGCCCGTCGCACAGGACTTGCCCAGTACAATTTACATCTCCTGTGTGGTTTGCAAGATATTACACAGGAGCGAAGTTTATTCAGTGCGCACCTTTCGTAGTGGCTACGGGTTTCTTAATCAAAAAAAAAGATTGAAATTGAATCAAAAATTGGTGAAAATAATAAAATAAAGATTGATAGTTGCCGGATTAAAAATAAAAAGAAGATAAAGTTTGGGAAATTACATTGAAGAATAGGAAAGATATAACAAAATTCTTATGGATAAAAAAAAGATAGATAATTTGAGTGTTGTTAGGAAATATGATTACTTGACAATATAGTTCAAAATTAGTATTTATGATAGATAATTTGTTAAATATTGAAATACTAAGTTCAAAGAAGAGAAAAAAATAATTTCTCAACTTATAAAGAGGACCGCTGTTGTAATAGTAAATGTATAATAGATATACATGGTAGAATTTTAAGAATTAGACATTATTTTCTATATATATAATAGATGCTTTTATTTATGTATTGAGATTGCAACCAAAATTTGCCGATGGAAATTAAAGAATTTGTAACCAAAACTTATTCTTTGTGACTTTTTTTTTTTTTGTCCAAAATTTGTGAACTGTATTAACTTCATAAAAGTTAATGAGTAAATTTGTGATTAATTGAAGAGGCTTGTTGAAAAAATAACACATTTATCTTATGGCTTGATTGTGAAGGCCCATCCAAAAATTTGGCCCTGGTACTTCGAGGAGAGAGTGGTCAAATTTGTTGGCTCTCAGGTACGTGAGATTTATATCTAAGTCTTGATGGATTTCAAAAAGTTGGATCCTTTAAATCTGCCAACGACTTTGGAGAAAAACAGATGTTGGAAAAAAAAACAAAAGGAAATATCATTTTTGTAAATTTCAAGTAAGGTACAATTTTGACTTCGTTTGTTAGATCATTTATTTTATGTAAACGATGGAAATATATAAAATGTTCGAAAGTTTTATTTTTCATAATGTTAGCACTTTCGAGTATTTTATGTGTTTCTTTATGTATTAAACTAGATCTTTTACTGGAGCACATGCTTGGATATCTTACTATTAAAAAATATATAATAATATCGAAATTGACAATGTATTTTAACTTTTTATTTTAAAAAATCATGAGAGAAAATTGCTAATATTTGAATATACAAATATATCAAATTACTCATTTATAATATCCAAGTTAAATAGAATTTACAGCATTATACAAATAATATATGCATACTTTATACGGTTATAAGTCATATATATGGTACTTGGTAATTTACATTTTAGTAGGACTAAATTACTAAACACCAAAAAATTAGCTATGTTTGTATTATATTATGAACCACACAATGATGATATTTTGCACTTTTTTGGACTTATTAACTAGTCCTCAAAAAATATTTAATTGAAGAGATTAGGATAGTAAGAATTCAATTCAAAATCATTAAATTTTAAATTAAAATGTGAAGAGATAAGAATTAAAATTTGAATTAAAATATTAGGAGATAAAATAATTTGAACTATAATTTGATTTGTTTAATCACTAATTTGGCAACTATTTTAAGTTTTATTAGGTTAAATACAATGGTGTACGTGTCAAAATCAAATTGAAGGATATGATTATATATATATATATATATTATTTTCCCTATGTATAGTTCATTCCTTAAATATAGTTCATTTTCCCTCAATCAACAAATAAAAGATAATAGGAAAAAAATATGGAGATAATGGAACTAACCTCAATACTTTAGATACTCCTTTTTTTTTATGAATGTGATGGTACTATGGTCACTAGTAAATTCTTAAAATATAGATCACATGTACTTAAAAATGTAATAAAGTGCAGTTCGGTATATAAAAATTTTAGCGTGTGCGGGGATCTCACGGCGGGACAAGCCAATAACACTTTTTTTTTTTAACGAACGGTCAATAATGATATTAACTGAGAAACAATGAACATTTACAATCAAATGTCCCTCAAATGTGGACTCTTCCTAACTCTAGACTTGGCTAAGACGAAATGACAACATGTCACATGACAACCCACCAACCCACAAAACTACATCATAGAAGAAATAAAGACCCTACTAAGACTGAAAGGAATCCCTCCTAGTATGGTATCTTTAACCTCCATATCGCATAAACAAAAATAGCCCACCAAGTCCTTTGATCACCCTCAATTTGATATTGAAGCTGAAGACAAAAAGTAGAACTTACCACACGCAAAACAAGCACCTAAGGTTGCCAACACACCGACAAACCACCTCTAGTTCCTTCCAAATCAACAATATGCCATCTCCCTTCAAACTTCAACTTTCTACAAACCTTTTCCACATACGCCGATTGATGTTTAGTTTCAGATAAAAATACCACATCTGGATGCTGAGAGACAATTGTCTCTCTCAACTGGGAAATTGTAAAAGCTACATCCAAGCTTCGACAATTCCACACCCCTATCTTCACTAGATGTGATGGGACCTTTAAGGATTGGTCCCGTGAACCCCAACTTGAGAATACTCACCCCCTTTAATTCGCTTCTACTCGTGAACCACTGAAGAGCTCAAATCCGCACTCTCCATCATCCCATCCCTTTTCTCACCTATTTTAATCCCCACTAACACTCCAGAGACAGAACACAGCCACCTACCCGCTCTTCTCCACTTGGAAACCGGACGACACTGCCGAACAGCCTTGCCTTTATCTAAACTTGCTACCACTTGAGCATTATTTTCTGCCATAGCAGCATCAAAACCCAAATCCAGCCCCCGGATATCAAGCTCCACCCCCTGAACTGGCCTGGCAGCACCCACAAACTTGAGAGAAGGTCCCCACTGCACTTCTGACTCCAACAGCAACACCACAGCTTGCGAAGGAGCAGCAACCAAACCTTCCGAAACTCCCCCTAAACCAACAACTGCAACCCCAACAGGAAACGACATACCTCCAGCAAGATCAGCAATTAGAGGAGCAGCCGTAGCTTCAGCAGAACAGAAAGAAAGCTCCCGCTACACACCTGAATCAACCAACTTCGAAGGAGCGGCAGTCCATTGCAAGAATTCATGAGGAAGCAACGGGCGCATCATCTCCCTCTTGTCTGCCTCATTGCCACTACTTCCCTTTCCTACAGGATCAGCAGAAGCTACTTGCCTAGACACCTCTCCTGAACCTGAAGATCGATTGCCACTAGCTTGTCGAAAACCATTGCCCTCACTCGCTCTCAACCATAGACCAAACTGGCCCTCCTTCAACTGCTTAAGCTGCTTATCCTCAGCTCTTCTCCCACACCACTTGTCTCCATGGCCAAGACAGCCACAATACACACAAAACAGAGGCAAAAACTCATATTGAAAACCCACCCAGCTGACATTATCATTGTACCGAAGCATGGTACCTCGTAACAGGGGAAGTTCAAGATCCAGCGTAACTAAGGCGCGCATGTAATGCCCTTAACTGCCACCAAATTCAGATAACATCACTTCATGGACCTCTAGAAACACACCTCCAATCTGCCAAGCCGTAGCAGCCGTGAACTAGCTCGATGGCACATTCCAAAACTAGACCTAAATCTGTTGTCTATAAAACTCGCTATCAGACCAATTGATATTCTGCTTCCATGGTCGCAACACCAAAAATTGATTTTCGAACGTCCATCCATGCCATGCCAAGACTCGTGCTCTATCCTCCGTGGAGTGAAAAACAAACTAGAAACAATTTGCATCCAACTCCCGAATAAAAAACGGCTTATGCATCGGCCACACCTTCTGAAACGTATGCTTCACACCTAGCAAATTGGCCTTTTTTTTCTCCAAAAACTCTGCCTACCAAACTGCGCTCTCCCTCCTCTATGGCATCTCGAAGATGATCCTCCTGCAACAAGATGCCAACCTCTTCCCCCGCCGATAATTGAAGCTGCTGAAGCAGAGCATCAATGTCTGGATTACAGCAGGAAGAACTGCCCCACTCCATCTCTCCAACCCACGCGTAGGATAGCAAAAATATCTAACTCTAACCGACTCTCCCTTCACTGCCCAACAGGCAAGAAAACTTCTGCACTAAGAAAGAAAATTGACCAAAGCAAACTTACACCTTGACTATGTGCAAATCGCCCACACTAACCTCTCTACCATTTGTAGTAAGAGACATATAACTATAACTATGATTCTGCCAAGCCATTAACACTTCACGTACATAGGATCTTACATATTCCTGAAAATGTAGTAAACAAAAATAATCATTGAAGTTTAAATAAAAAAATTTGTACAACTTACCTATTAATTTTGACTATCATATTTGGTGCGGGAGTAAAAAAAAAAAGTAAAATAATTTTGCAAAACAACCTGTGCATATTACTAACAAATTCGTGGTGTTATAATGACAAAAAATAAAATTTTATAAATTAATTACTTTAATTGGAAGATAATGTTTTATGGCTAATTAGACTCAATTTTGAATTATAATTTGATAAGGATAAATTAGATACTTAAGTACATATGTATAATACTTGGATATAACTAAATATATTTAATATGTATGTATTGTGGGTATTTAATTAAATGTATTTTGGATATTTAATTTTTAAATTATAGTGTGATAAGAATTATAATTTAGTCTTAGATTAATTATAATCATTGAAGTTTAAATAAAAAATTTTGTACAACTTACTTATTAATTTTGACTATCATATTTGGTGCGGGAGTCAAAAAAAAAATTGCAAAACAACCTGTACATATTACTAACAAATTCGTGGTGTTATAATGACAAAAAATAAAATTTTATAAATTAATTACTTTAATTGGAAGATAATGTTTTATGGCTAATTAGACTCAATTTTGAATTATAATTTGATAAGGATAAATTAGATACTTAAGTACATATGTATAATACTTGAATCTAACTAAATATATTTAATATGTATGTATTGTGGATATTTAATTAAATGGATTTTGGATATTTAATTTTTAAATTATAATGTGATAATAATTATAATTTAGTCTTAGATTTATTCATATACCAATTAGTTAGTGAGAATCAAACATTTATGTAAATTAAAATTTGATGAGAGATGGTAAAGTAAATAGATATGTGGCTTGATTCTATTAATCAAATTAGTATACGTAGTAAAAGGAAATTGAATAAAATATTTTTTATATATATATAATAGATAATAGATGGATAGATAGACTGACACTAGAAGACATGTTTATGGATGTATTTAAGGCTTATGTAACTAAAATAATTAACAGAAATAACTTATAATTTAAGGGGAAATTTCTATTTGCATAATAGGAGGATAAAAAAATAAAATTATGTGATTAACTTTTTATATTAAAAACAAAGATATAATTATGTGATTGACAACTTATAATTAAAAGGGGCATATGGTATTTTTCACTTTTTTTTAGGTTCTTAAAGGTTTTTTTTCACAGCCATAGAGATAAATTTATGGCATAAATAATTTTTTTCCCTAACACACCCTTAAACAAAATTTAATATTTTTTTACCATTATCTTCTTTTGTCAATATTTAAACAACCAGTTATTCAATTGGGTGTACACCATAACTATGTTGTAACATGGTCTTTAAGTAAGGCTAATCACATTGAGATGAAGTAAACAAATAAAACTCTTAACTTTCTCAAATTAAAAAATAATTTAAAAAATTCTAACAGTTGATAAAAAATTTATCAAATTCGGCCTTCTCTGATATTTTCCATCCTCGTCTCATTTTGCCCAAGGAAGAATTTAAAAAAAAATATTACATTGCCCATCTATTACTAATAAATAATTTAAATTAAAAGCATAGGAGTTGACCTTCAATCAATGTTTATATACTTTTCAAACCTAAATCTATATTATTCACCAAATATTTTTCACATAATTATGTTTCAGACACTTTTACTTATTCTTAACATAATTTTTACATGAATATTCACATATTGAAAAAAAGTTTTGCTCCCAATGATTTTACACTCTTGGCTCTTCACTTTTTCCCAAGGATTTAAAGAAAGGAGAAAGTTTTGAAGAACTCAAATCTATTCCTAATCATTCTTCAAACACCTGTCAAATTTTTCCACTTCAGAATAATTCCAAATCCATAGTGTTCCCTTGAACACAGACATCTCCCATTTAATTGTGTAGGCATTGTAATGTAAGGAATTATCTTTGGAATTGTCAAATTTAACACCAAAATCAGTCCCAAAGTCAATCCCGACCAATAATTCCCACCTAGAACACAAAATGAATTGTCATGACTTCAACCCAACCAATAAGTAGAACGCAAAATGAATTGTCATGACGCCAACCCAACATATAAGACCTCCTAAGGGTTGATAGAAAGGGTTTTTTTTACCTTTTTCTAATTCCAGAAAAAGTTTAATTTCAAACAAATTCATATGATAAAATAAGTATATGATTTACAATTAAAAAATACAAATACAAATATAAAATTGTAATCAAAATAAACTGTGTTTTGGGAGACTAAGTAAGAAAGATGTTACAACTATACAAACATGCCCCCATTTCAATTCTTCACAAACAAAATAATTCAAAATAAAAAGGACCCCATTTCCACTGACAAATTTTCCAAATTCTTTGCGTAGGCCCATCAACCCAATTGTCCCCCAGCCAGCACGCCACTTAGTGGTCCCACCGACGACTACATCCCATGGAAACTCTCAAAAGATTTTAGGAATGTGGGGGTGGGGTCATCAATGATATGACCCCACAATGGCAAGTATGCGAAGCAAAAGTCCCACAACGAAAACAAAAGGAAAAGAAAAACAGTTACGAAAGATATCAGTGAGAGGAAATTTTAAAAAAAAACGAAAAGAAAAAGCTGAATTTGAATTTTGCCTCTCGACCATGTCTTTGCCCTTCATGTAATGCCTTTGTTTGCAAAAACACATGGTTATCATAACCACCGCAATAATTTAGTTCCCCACATATCCACTCACATCCTCACCCAACCTCAATCCCCACAGCAAACATTCACTGCCACATAACTTTCATAAGCACAAGCACAAAATTTAAATAGTCGTGCATAATTTTGTACCGGAAATTCTATAGTGGTGCCAATAATGCTAGTGGTTGCGCAATTGCATTTATCTAAATATACTTATTTTTTCGTCTTTAAAAAATTTACTTTTAATTTAATATACTATTTACATCAAAAACAAAAAACAAAAACTAGTTTCAAAAATTTTATTTGTTCCAAAAAAAAAATTTTAACTTTTGATATGAATTTTTTATTTTACATTTATTAATAATGATACTGTATAAGTCAAATTAAAAAATAAAAATATAATATAAAATTATATATTCAATTGTATATTTAATGTATTGTATTTTTAATTTTAAAAAAATTATATCAAATCAAAAGTAGATATAAGAGGGAGGGAATATCTTTTTTCAAGTTATAAAATATGACACATTTAATACATAATTAAGTGTATAATTTTTTATTTTATTTTTATTTTTTGACTTAAATTATATATTGTCTTTATCAGTAAATTTAATATAAAAATTTCACACGCAAAATAAAAACTTTTTGAATAAAAAAAAAATTTGAAGTTAGACTTGTATTTTGAAACAGGGAAGTACAACACACGAGCAATAACCAACATATGTTGTCAGAGATATAAAAACAATACAAACTATCATGGTTTTGGTTTAAAACGAAATTAGATTCGTGATTACCATTCTTAACTAAATACAACCTTTTAAGGTCTTTTGATAAGGTTTTCAAATTGAGAAATCATAACTGCAACTGACAATTACGTTACAGTTCCAAATCATAAAATTTGAAGGGAAAAAAAAACTAATGGTCACTGTGAGAATTTCTTCTCTCTTTTTTGTTTCCTTTTTCTTTCAGACTTTTTGTTATTAAAATAATGTACGTATATATATGTTTCCTCAATTCAGTGAACAGTTACACCCAAATAAGGATGTATTTCCTCGATCAAAATCCCTCCAAATATCTAAATCCATTAAAACACAATAATCTAAGTACGGAATCAATCAAGTTGATTTTTTTTTACAATCGAAAATATAAATAATAATATATCTATTCAATTTTGTTGTGATTATTTTTTTTTAATATTAAAAGTTACTCAATCCATTTTTTATTAAAAGACCATTTTTAATTTAATACATTTTTTTAAGTTATAAATATAATACATTTAATACACCATTAAATGTAAATTTTTTGTTTTTACCTTTATCTTTTAATTTAAATTATACACTATCATTATTAGTAAGATAATACAATAATTTCATATAAAAATAAACTCTTTTTTCAGAAAAAGAAAATTGAAACTGAATTTTTTCTTTTTAGAATGGGGAAAGTATATATTTTTTACTCCCTCCACTTCAAAAAAGTTTACTTTCAAATATTTTTTATTCCAAAAACAAAGATCATTTTTAAATTAAATTTCTTATAATAACCTTATTGATAATGATTATATATGATTCAAAATTAAAAAGTAAAAATAAAAATAAAAATTTGTACATTTCATAAAATATTAAATGAATTATATTTATAGCTATTTTTTTAAAAAAACAAAGAAAATATAGTTATTAATTTTAGAAATAAATTGAAATCGAATTAGAATCGGAATAGAATTCAACATTTATGAAAGTCAATTATAAAATCGGCAACTGTGACCATACACACATACACATGAATTATGTCGCAATTATATTTGAAACTATATATGTGTGTGTGTGTGATAATTGACATATACGTACATTGCGTGTTCAAATGAATATAAAACCACTACAGTTTGCGTATTAATTGCAATGCATTATGTCAAAACAGATTTTTTTTTTCTTTAGCATCACCTTGTAGAAAGATTTTTAGATTTTCCTTTGTTTTTCATTAATATGTTAACTTTTCTTCAGTTTATGTCGTCTGTCTTTTTTTTTTAACTTAAAATGATAGTTATATTGATATAATCGAAAGATCCAATAAACCAATACTACCAAATGGTAATGATCAACTAAGCACTCTATGCGAGTCTCAACTCAAAAATAAACTACTTCTAGCAGTTTACTCAAACTAAATAATCTAGACATACTACCTATATAGTGGATAGTATAACAGTTATATTCCTAAAATCGTAACTCTATCAACTATATATAGTACTACTTTTCCTCCCATGGTGCATCGAATTGGCTAGAAACACTCCTTAGCCTCTTGGAATTCCCTCCATTCAGCAAAAGCTAAGTCCACATCAACTATTTCCTCTTTCCATTCGTTTTGGAAAATCCAAAGGTTTCTAGATTTCCATAACATCCACAAGATATAAACTACCAATTGAAGTTTATCCTGCCAGTTGCCTTCCTTAGTACCCATGCTAATCTGAAGCCACCAATCTTGAAAGGATTGCTCTTGCGAGTTACCATCTACCCACTGTACTGAAGCGATTTTCCACACATTCTTTGTACGTCTACAGTGAAGTAGCACATGCGCCAAGGTTTCAAGTTGCTCCCCACACATGTTGCATACCGGATCCTCTTTAATGCCTCTCTTGATAAGTTGGTTCTTGGTAGGAAGAATACCATTCCAACATCTCCAAATGAAATGCTTGAGCTTCCCTTTCATTCCTAACTTCCATACCCTCCTCCAAAGACGACTCAGTACAACTCTTGAGTTGCTACTTTCTACTCTGCTTAGGTTCCTCCGCTGGTCCTTAAGTAGCTCCTGGTATGCTGACTTAATCGTAAACCTTTCGTCCTACTTGAGATGCCAAATAAGTTTATCGCTACCCCCTCGTTGATCAATTGGGATAGAGCAAATTCTCTCGGCTTCATAATTATTGAAGATCTCACCAATAAATTGCCTATTCCATGCCATCCTCTCATTATTTATGTCGTCTGTCACATTTAAATTTTTAGAATAATTGCACAAAACTCCCAGAAAAAAAAAAGATTGTTAAATTCCTCTGAAGTTTCCCCTATTATGGATCTTCGGTCTATTAATTTTTGTGTCACTTTATTTGAATTTCTCTACGCAATCAATGATAGTGCCCTTTCACCGTCTGCTTTAATTGGCAAACCAAAAAAAAAAAAAAATCACACAAACAAACAAACAAAAAAAGTTCCGTTCAATATACAGAAGATTATCGATTTTGGAACTATATTAGTAGTAATTTTTTTTTTTCAAATAACCGCCGATACTTATACTAACTTTAAAAAAAATCGGAAATTCAACTAACTTATTAACGAGATTAAGGGTGAATTTACTAAAGTACAAAGATGCTATGACAATATTAATTTCTTAATTAGCTCATTTTGGTATTTAATTCTAGGACCAATTTTTTAATAAGCTAACTCAGCTTAATTTCCTACCTACCATCATATTTTATTATAGCTAAGGACAAAGATGCTCACAAAATTTCTATTGAAGGACTCTTCTGTCTTTTTCTTTTTAGGAATTACCCATTCGGCACGCACACAAGCAAAATTGATTTTCATACCATAAGGCGGATAAATAATCAAATCAACACCATTGTGTTATTTTTTTTTTCAAATAAACGATAACTATATTAATATAAAATAGTGTAACATTTACAGCAAGGCCCATTGGCGAATAAGATTTTAAATCTCACAATGAGATTAAGTGATTCTAACCGACACACTAAATCGGTTAAAAGTACATCCTAGCTAAAAACCTATTTAGCTAAAAGAAACAAAAATTACAAAAACCTAACGTAGAGCCTCTACATGAGCAATGCACACAGCATGTAATAAATGGAACTGAACTCAGACACTGAGCACAGCTTTTGATCCCTAACTTCTGCCCATGTCCCTTTTTTTTTTTGACTAAAGAACCCGCAGCCGCTACCAAGGGTGCGCACTGGGTAAACCTCGCAAACCATATAAGAAATGTAAACTGCACTGGGCAAGTCATGTGCGACGAATTCGACCGAGAAGATGTTAACAAAAGGAGTTGAAGTCATGACCTTACGGTCCCGCACTCACTGCTACACCATCTTGGCCACCCCCGAAGGGGCATTTTGCCCATGCCATTTTTAACGCTGCCTAGCTTCTGTTCTGCCCAAATTAGGATACTAATACCTCCAAGAAGGAGGAACTACCACCTTCAAGAAGGAGGACAAAAAGTAATTAAATAATTAAATAATTACACCTCTCTATTGTAAATTTAGGTTATTCGTCGGTTATGTTTTACAAAATTTTAGATAACTATCTTAAATATCCCATCGTCAAAAACACAAAAAAAAAAAAGAATTACGCAAATATTAAAAGATTGCCTTGTGATTTGGCAAATCATTAGCCTAGTAAAATTTAAGGACAAATTCCATTGATGGCTATTAAATTATTCACATCATATATTTTTTATCATTCAATCTTTTAATTTGACATTGCTATCAAACTTTTTAAATTGTCTAATTGTGACCATTAGTTTACATGGAATATTAAACATGTGCAATTCACATATCTATTAATAAGGATAAAATTGTTTTTGCTTTATTGCAGATAACATGGTTCAAACTTTTTTGTTTATTATACATTAGTTATAAAGCAATGATGAATGATCATTTCACCTTTTTAAATAAATATGTAAATTGTATTTGTTGCTTATCTTGTCTAAACTAATTGCAAAAGGGGAGGGAAGGGTAGGGGGAAGAGAAGAGGGAAGAATGGGTGGTAGCTGGAGAGTATTAATTGTAACTAGGAAAGAGAGAGTTCAAACCTTCTTAGTTACCAATCACGATATCACAATCACTGGGCTTGTTTTAGTGACCACTTAACATGTCTTAGGTCCAAAATGTCAGAAGTTTGAATTTTGCCTCTGACATTCTCTCTCCTCGTCTTCTCTACCTATTGGTTAACATAAGAGTCTCACCTACCTTTTGGTTAACATGAGAGTCTTATCCCCACATTGTGTGAGGTAACATTGTTGTATATATTATTGTAATAAAATAGGAAGAGCCTCACCTCACCTCACCTCTTAGTTTATATAAAAGTCTCATCCCACATTGTGTATGGCACATTGTTGTACACATTATTGTAATAAAATAGGAAGCGCCTCATCTCACTTCTTGGTTAACATGGGAGTTTCACTCCACATTGTGTAAAGCACATTATTGTATATGAGAGTCTCATTCCACATTGTGTGAGGCATATTATTATACACATTGTTGTAATAAAATAGGAAGAGCCTCACCCCACCTCTTGATTAACATGGGAACTTCACCCCACATTGTGTGAGACACATTGTTGTACATATTGTTGTAATAAAATAGAATTGTTTTAAAGAAAAATCACAATATCGGGGATGAAGCACATTGTTATACACATTATTGTAATAAAATAAAATTGTTTTTAAAAAAATCACAATATCACAAAAAAAAAAAAGGTTGAGTGGAGGATTTGTTAAAGGCACATTATTGTACACATTGTTATAATAAAATAAAATTATTTTTAAAAAAATCACGCTATCACAAAAAAAAAAAAAAGCTTGAGTGGAGGATTTGTTAAAGTTAACAATTGGATAGACAAAAATATATGATGAAATTAGTTCAGTGGCACTGACGTAATTTATGCTAAATTTAAGGGAATGTTAGATTGGGTTGTAATGTAGGATGGATTGTAATTAAAAGAGGAAAAATTCATTTAATGATGCGTTGTTTTTTCAGTCAGTGAACACGGTATTTTATATTTTTCTAAAACCATAGTGCTGTCTTTTGAAACTCCCATACACCATACCCCATACACCATACACAATACACCATACACCATACAACTGACATTTATGTATTGAGCATATCTGGAAATCAGCATTTGTTTAGTGAACAAAATTTTGAGTTAAGGGTATACTAGGATTGAAAACTAATAATATAAGTGTAAAACTTTTGAAATTTTTGTTAAAGGCATAATAACATATTTTCTGGTAAATAAAAATAGTGCATTTTGCGCAGAATACACTATCAAAGAATATTAAAAATTTTATGTTATTTTGATGAATTTGTTTCTTAGTACACCCAATTAATTTTCCAATCATCCTTATATGGAGAATTTTCTACGATTGCAAATTCAAAAGTGAGCAATTTTTAGAATCCCAACAAACAAAATCTTGTTGCACTACTACTTTTTCCCACTATTGCTGGCAGTTGACTGACTCATTATTTCTTCTAAGGTCATCTGATTTTGTCCCACTTTATTCTCCACCCCCCCTCTTTTTTTTTCTTTTGTTTTTTCCTCTTTTCCTTTTTAACTTTTTGGAAACTCTTTAAATACAATACATCCCTTACAACAACACTGCTGGAACACAACATTTGTCTTCTGAGTTCTTCCTCAGGCCCTTTATCCAGAAATGGGTGACCTTCACTCCATTGCTTACAGCAGCCTTCACAACTCTTCCCTAGGTTGGGATTTGCACAATAATCTTGGAGTTCTCAACGCAGACATGTCTCAATGTAACACTCCCTTTTCCTCCTTTTGCCCACTTCTTCTTCCACCATCTTTTCTAACTCTCTTTGCTCACACTTATTCGGTTCCTGTTGTTTGGTTTTTTTCTTTTGGTGTAGTTCTGGAAAGCAGCATAAATAGTACTCCGCCATTTCTCTCACATTTTGAACCTGATTTCTCCACGGGATATTTGCAAGATGCTTTATTCGAGTTCAGTTCCAAGAGAAGGCGATTAGAATTCTGCAGCGGTGATGATCAAAAAGAGGATTTATATAATCCCAGAAGGGTATGTAAGTGCTAAATTTTTTTCACTCATTTCTTGCAATTAATTTTCCAATATTACTGTTACATAATTGAAGTCCAAAATTTGCGCAGAATTGCCTGAGTTCAACGTACGCGATGAACTACTTCGATGATTACGAGTACTTAAGTCAGATGATGACAAAATCTGATAGCCATTCAGGTGATTATTCTATAATTTTTAGTCAAATTTTTCTGCTATAATTCAAGTTATTTTCACACCTTATTGGCAAATTGCACTGTCGGAATGCCTGCAGTTGAACCAGTGAGTGAAGAAGGATCCCTTTTCTCAGAAATAAAAACTAAAGAAGAAGCAATATCAGCTGCTGAAACTTTTGATATTACTTCATCTTCCCACAAAGACTCAGTTCACAGTAACTCTCAGTCCATTTCTGATAAAGAAACCCTACGAGCCATAGACCCCATTTTCCCCTCTGGTAATCTTTCTCACTCAATCGCCATCTCTCTTTTCCATTATGCATTATTTCCTACTTGGCTCATAATTGGTCAAAAAAGCAACCAAGGTCACACAACTAAGAATTTTCAAATTTTATGACCAGAGAAAATATATCATTGCCTACCAAACACCAATAATGGCTTGCGATGGAAAAAATATTACTATAATTATTAATTATGTGAGCTACTAGATACCGTCACCAGGTTGACTAATATTTTCTCCACCAATAGTATTGGAACGAAAACGATATCTTTTGTGACCCCCCAAAAATCAAAATATCTATATTGATTATAACTCCCTCGATTTTTAAACTCTCGTGATTAATTTGTTCGTTGGAAAACTATTTTTGTCAAGAATATGTTCAAATTTTTATGTACTTTGTGTCTATTTATATATGGTGCTATAAAGTACTAAATAGATAATGATAATATAACTTATAATACTTTGTGGACGTTATTAAGCTACCAATTAACGTGGTTTAAATTTTGGCAAAATTCCTTCAAAGAGACGTAGAGCTTTTGAAATCTTCATTTACCCATAACAAAGTATTCCTTCCATCTGACAAAAAAAAGTTTAGTTTTAAATTTTTTTTTTATCAACAAAAAAATTTATTTTTATGTAAAATTGTTATGTGACCTTACTATATAACTCAAATTAGAAAAATAAAAATAAAAAATTATATATTTAATATTGCATTAAATGTTGTATATTGTTATTTTTAAAAAAATTGTGTCAAATTAAAATAAACTTTTTTAAAAAACCAAGGGAGTATATTTTTTAACGCATGATGATATATTTTGCACAAAATATATCGTCACGCGTATGAGTTAGCACCTTATTAACAATTTTTCTTTAAAATTTTCACCAATTACAACATATTGGTGATGATTTGTTATTTGTAAAAACGGTTTATATATTTCAGGTGGGGTTGTTGAGAAGAGAAAGAAGAGAATGATAAGCAAGGTGGTATATCCATTTGCACTAGTGAAGCCAGGAGGATTAGAAGGAGATGTGACATTAAACGACATCAACGAAAGAATTTTGATGCCCCCAACAAGGCCAGTGAGGCATCCAGTAGGAGATTTTGCTTGCCGGCCATTGATTTCTCCTGACGGTCCTGGTTTGTCCGGGAAGGCAGTGGTGGCACTTACCAGAATTCACACACAAGGGAGAGGCACAATTACAATTATTAGGACCAAGGGTTGAGTAGATGAAACTAATAGTAATTGATGTATAAATTCTAAAGGGATGCTTGCGTTTTCAAGAATTTTTTTTGCTTAATTGTATATAAAGCATGAGAAGAAAAGTAGCGAGAAAGATGTGCATGTATAAACAGATTTATCCTCTTGTTAAATATAACTACCTTCATCTTGAAAAAATAGTCTTGTTTCACAAATTTTCTTTTTTAAAAAAAAATAATAATCCACTTTTGTGTAAAATGATTATATTGCTATTACTAATATTAACGATGTAGCAAAATTAAAAAATAAAGATAAAAAGATAAAAATATATATTTAATTGTGCATTTAATGTTTTGTATCTTGTAATTTAAACAAAAGTTTTACTAAATTAAAAGTAAAATTTTTTAAAAAAAAAAGAAAAGAATGAGAGTTCAATTTTAATAACCTAATTCTCGTATTTACTTTTTCTTTTTCTTAAGAAAGATTAAAAAAAAAGAGAGAGTGGGTAAAATTTGAATCATTCTATGATGGTGAACAAAAAACCATTAGGCCATATCCTATTCACCCCTTTTTTTTCCTATTAAAAACAAAAAGAAAAAGGCTTGTCTGACTTTCAAAATAGTGTTTAAATATGGAGGTAGGTAATAATAATATCAATATGGTCAAAAAATAGTTGTTAGCAAACATAAAAAAAAAAAAAAAAACAACAGTGGCCACCATACCTGAAAAGTTACGTAGTATCCTTTACACAACAAACCGAAATGGTACAAAAGAAGTGTGTGGCTCTAAATTTCGTGGGTCCAATCCTTATTGATTTGGAGCAGGGTCTTATTCTTTTATACACACCACTGCACTAGTTTTGCTATGTATATAGACAGACACAAGTCATTATCACCTTTTATTTACATGAAGAAATTGGTAAGGGATCAAGATCTAATTGTGAAATGCTTAATCCAATGGCTTCAATACCTATAATTTTTTTTAAGTCCAAGAGGGAGAAAGTCTGCGCGCTATTTAATTTTACACAGTTTGAAGTTTGATTCCGCATTCTCTCATGGCAATATCTTCATCTTGTTTTAAGGGCTAAGCCATGTATGGTTCTGAATAAATCAATTCATCATGTCACATAATGTTAGAAAGAAATTTTGTCCAGTTTGAGGGACTATTAAAAGAGTTTGGCACATAGCACGTACATGCATTAAAGAAATTGATTGGTATGGCAACTCTTGAGTGTCCAGCCAAATTTCATGTTTTTGTTCTGTATATATGTGCATGGGACTAAAAAATTGACATCAATATTGTCTCCAATATGTGTCTGGCCAAATTTGCAAAAACTTTCTGATCGTATGCCACCTTTATTCACGGTTGGTGGACCTTCAACCTCTCCTAACCTTTTCATTATGAGAAGGATGATAGACAAGAACAAGACTTCCACAAAAATATCAAGAACAGACAATATATCTAAATCAAGTATTTAAGTCCAAATGGTCAAAAATCAAATGAGGGTTTTTCTTCTTATAAAGGATGGTTTTATTTTATTTTCACTGAACTTCATTCATTGTTATTGTTATATTTAGTACTTGCTTTTTCCTTTAAGAACATGTATGAATGGCTTTTTAAAATGCGTTTTTACATTTTTAAAAATATTTTTTCAAATTTTAATACATCTCTTATTTTACAATTATTATTTCAAAAAATATAAAAATACATTTTAAATGCTATCCATATGTAAATCAGTCATAATTTTTGGTGGACAAATAGTTGGTGGTAAAAAGTTAAATCGGTCATAATTCTTTTTGGATAAAAAAAGATAAAATACTTTTGCAATTCTAGGGGGAAAATGAACGTACAATTTTGTAAATCTTTGAGAACAAATATAGAAATATTTGTTGACTAAAGTTATTCAAAATGGATTGATTCACATACAAGCAAAGGTGAAAGTTTAAATCATAACAAGGGATCACAATTATAGAAGTAAAAGGACATCGCATGTGACTAAAGCTAGGCATTTTTTCCCCCTTTCTTATCATAAAAATATTATAAAAGAAAAAACACTAAAGTCAATTAGTTTGACCTTTATATCATCATTTGCGGCTTGTAGTTTTAATAAATATACAAACACCACCTCCAAGCCTTCTTCTGCAGGTTTTTATGCCGTCAAATACATTAATTAACATAAATTAAAAGTGAAAAAGAAAAGAAAAGAAAAAATAGAGTCCTATGATAAATTGGAAGGGGAAAAGCAAACAAAAGATTGCATAGAATGCTTTGGAATAGCATGGCTTTTTCCCCTTTTGTTTTTTTTCAAAGTCACACTACGGATATTTCTTTTGTGATGTACGACAGTTGGACACCAATTTCGAAGAAATAAAGCCCAAATGCAGACCTTTGTTTTTTTACACAAGTAAAACACTAGAATCAGGCCCTTTTTACTGTCATTGCTTGTTTCATTTCTTTTGCTTCTTTATTAGTGATTAGAAGGTTAATCCCGGTCTCCTCTTGCCTCAAAATGTCAAAAATATACTACCACCATGTATCCTCCTGAAATGTTGAAGGTTTGGCAGCTCAGGCAATTTTACCATGATCATTAATCTTAGCTTATTAATTAGTGAGTAACAATATTTATACTAAAAATTTTTAGCGTAATATCAAAGTAGTTATGTGAAGTACATATATATACGCACAAGCGCGCATGTGTGCACGTATGCTTAGTAGATTGATGTAGAAAAATGACATTGAATAGATGTTAGATGGAGTAAATTCCAGCAAGATAATTCAATAAAAAAAATTTACATGAATATCATTACTTTTGATGATATTATAAAAGTATAGATTGGTGGGGGAAAAAAAGATGAGAGTTCAAGATAGGGAATTTTCTTATAATAAGAAAAGGGGATAAGAAAATTAAAATCTAAAACATTACTGATTTTAGGGTGAAGTGGCACTCTTTAAATGGGAAAATAATTGTGGTACGAACTGGACTCTCTACCATGTTGTCTACAAGTATTATCATCTTGAAAAATTACTTGTACATTATGCTGCAAATTAGTTAGTCAATATATCACAATCAAAGAGTTAGATGAAAACTAGCACAAAATATGTTCAAAACAATTTCAACCTATTTATGACTGTGTTAGCAGCAAATCCACACTTTCCAAAAAAAAAAAAAAAAGACAAAAAATTCAACAAAAATTTTAGACAAGAAACCAAAATCAAACTCAAAAAATTCAAAATACCAGCCTGTTTTAAGGAATAAAAATAAAGATTACTACATCCGTGCAATATTTGTTCTTTTTCATGATGAAAGTTGTTGGTCCAACGTCCATAAATGTTTGGATTGTGTTTTATTTGCAAAATGTTAACTTTTTTTTCAAACAAAAATAAAAAATTTAAATATATTTTTATTTTAAAATTTAAAACTTAAAATTTTCCTCCTAAATTATCCTCACATAATTTAAAAAAATTTCTCTTTAATATATTTTTTATTTCTCTCAAAAATACTTTTTCTATCGAAAAATTTCCACCAAAATTTTCACACACTCCAATACAAAATTTCTCAAATAAATCACAATACAAACATAACTTAAGTTTCATTATGAACTAATGTTAATGATTGTGTAGCTAAGTAGCATAATAGCAAATTTTCACAAAAAGAAGGCAATTCCTATCAAGGCCGTGTCATCGGAACAGAATTCCACTTTATCACAGATTCACAATCTTCAGCAATGGAGAGGACCACTCCAATCAAGGCGGTAGAAAGATACATAGGTCTTCCTCAAATTTTGTTGATCATTGGAAAATGGTACTATTATGCTACTAAAGTAAAACCCTTTAGTTTAAAATATTATGAAGTGCCCCAATCATTACTCTAGCACGTGCTGCTACACATCTTGTGTGTAATAAAGAATTAATCATCTCTCAAATAAAATTGAATTAATAATCTCTTAAATAAAGTTAAAGTGGCAAGCATGAGAGGATAATACACTTTTTAGCTTATATCATAAATAGTATTAACTACAAAAATTTTGTCCATTTTTCAAAATGTTTGGCTTTAGCAATTTGATGAAGCATACAGTTAATATATATTTTTATTTTTTTTGGATATAGAATTTTTATTTTTCTAATGAACGGCATTATCTATGGAGAGCCCAGTATGGTTTATTTTCATATTTGTGATTTCATGCAAAGTTGTATTGAAATGTGTAAAAATTTTATTGGATATTTTTTTATAGAAAAAATATTTTGAATAGAAAAATAAGAGAGAATTTTTTTTAATTATATGAGAGGAATTTGAGTGAAAAAATTTAAATTTAAAATTTAAAATAAAAATATATTTAGATATTTTATTTTTATTTAAAAAAATTAATTTTTTGTAAATAAAATTATTGTCCAAACAAAGCCCATATTTTTATTTTCTTTTGGAGATCAAATTCTTTCTTCTCTTCGAAATAGAATAATGTAAGAGTGAATAGAGGTCAGGTGGGCTAGTATGTCGTTTTCTTCGTAGGTCAACATGGGTCGTTTAAATTTAGTGTAGCAAATTCAAACTCAAGTCATTTTTCTTTGTAACAACCAAAAATATATGGAGACAGTATCTACGTAATGGGACCTCTATGGCAGACCTACCCTTGATGCTCACCACCTTTTTTCCACAATGTTGTTGAAATATAGGACACATCTTGAATTTAGTGACAGCAAGGAAAATGTGGAAAAAAAATTATTTATGAATTTATTACTGTTAAATTGATAATTTTTTTTTTCAATCCTACAACATTATAAAATAAGAAGTTCACTTTTAATATGATATTTAAAGTAAATATAATTATGTTTTCTTTTATGAAAAAATTAATACTCTCTTTATTTTGAAAATAGAGTTTATTCTTAATTTAATAAAAAAAATTTAAATTATAAAATATAACACATTTAATACAGTATAAAATCCAAACTTTTATATTTATATTATTACTTTTTAATTTTAATTATATATTATTATTATTAATAAAAATAATATAAAAATTTCACATTATAAATAAATTTTTTAAAATAAAAATTTTTTAAACTAAAATTTTTTAATATAAAAAGAGTATTAAGTTAAATAACATTTTTCTTGGATTATGTTCCGTCACTTTTCTACTAAATCATCAATTTTGATTATACTTTTACATATTTCTGAGAAAGAGGACAACTCTTCCCCTCTTTTTATATAGTAACTTGCGTAGCTGGATTAATAATATGTTTATGGGGTCCTCAATAAATCATGCCATTTGTCAAATTTTATGTCTACCCAACTCTTGAAAGAAGAAATGTTTAACAGCTGTATGGCAAATACCTTAGCATGTGCCCCTAATTAATTAGTTACTTTAAACTATTAGTGGAGTGACTAAGAAATTGATGTAAATAATAAGCATATCAAGGTCTTGTCGCTTTAGAACAATGATTACCTTGTGCAGGTGAAGAAGCTAGCTTTTGACCTCTATTTGGCATGCCCACATTTTTAACTAATTAATGGCATATGTTAGTACAGTTACTGCATTCAATTATGTTTAAAATTAGGTTGGGAGAACTTTTTTTATTATTATTAACCATGGCAACTTTGATGTTGTAATTTACATTACGACAGGGCTTAACAAATTGATGAAAGTTAAATAGAGATATTTACCTCTCAACTAAACAAATGCACCAAACCTATTGAACTTGATTTATTACAGGCATTAAAAGACTGATGAATATTGGTGCAGGGGTCAATTAAGCCCTGCCCCAAGTAATTTTGAAGAATTAAAGAAGTTAAAATTGATTAATAATATTTATAATAATTTTTTTTAATAATTAACATAATATTCTTATAACAAAATTTTAGTAAATATTTAAAATAAATTTTAATTAATAATTTGTGCTATATAAATATTACATTAGTCATTAAAAAAAATTATTTTATTATTTAATGTATGTATCATTACTTTTTTTTTTTCTGAAACGATAGAAATTGCATTGATTGCAGAAAATGAGACTGTACAAAGGGATTGCCAATGAAGGCAATATAATCACCTTGGTCTTACATTAATGCCAAGGAGGAGAATGTGATAGTGGTTAAAAACTACTAGCACATTTGAGTAAAAACTCTAACAAACAAAGGCAGCGAGGAACTACACCCGCAGAATGACAAAAAGCTTGACAAGCGGGTTGAATACCTGACAACCTGGTGCTCAACCATATACAAAAATCCGTTATATCGGACATTAAGATTATCTGAAAATGATCTACTATGATCGACTAAAACTAGTGGCTTCAGTATGTATCATTACTTACTAAATTAAAACTTTGAGACCGAGAGCAAGGTTGGTCCTAGTTGCAATGCGACATATTAGTTTTTAGTGTTGTTAAATTCGGACCAGCGTCCGGTCCAGACTTTGAAAAAAGTCAAAAACCCCCTAATTAAAAACCGGTTAAAACTCGGTTCGACTGGTAACCCGAAAAAACACTGGAAGCCTTTTTTCTTTTTATCGGTTGAGTTTTGACGTTCTTCCAGACCCTTTCAAATTCCAAGTCGGGTCTATCCCCTTCCTCTCTTCTCATTTCTCAATTCAGTCTGTCGCCGCCTTCTTCCTAACCGGTCAGTTTCGGTGCACTAATCGATAGGTCTTCAGTCTGTTGCTGGCCTTCTCCCTAACCGGTGAGTCTTTAGTGCACTAAACCCTCTCTTTTCAATCGGTTGGTCTCCGCCTTCGGTCCCTCTATTCTCCTTAACTTCTTGCCCTAACTTTTGCAACATCGTCTGTTTCTGGCCATAATTTCTTGCCTTCATTTCTTCCCTAACTTGTCAATTTTCCCTACGCCGATACAAACAAGGGAAACGCACAGACACCTATCTAGTCAGTCTGTTTTTGGCCATAATTTTCGCTACCCGTGGGACTATAATTGCAGCACCACTGTCGTTTGTCATCCTCCTTGGAAGTTTTTTTTTAATAATTCCATATTATGGTCAGTTGGACTGAAATACTGGGGACTGTTGGGGCTTGAAAATAATTACATAATTCCATATCATGGCCTGTTTGTTGGAAATACTATCAATTGTTGGGGTTTGAAAATAATTATATATTATGGATCGTTTCTGGCTTGCTGATTTGGAAGCATTTTTTTACTTTTAATGATAGTCAAAATAATGTAATTTTAAAATTATATATATTATTAGTATATATATAATTTATACTTTATTTATGATATCATAATGACATCATCTGAATTTCTAGTACCGGATTGACTGGTCTAACTAATTAACCTTTGACCCTTTAGCTTAAGCCCTTAGCTCAATGGATTTGTTTTCGGTAAACAGCATTGATTATTTTCCTATATTATTAGTTAAAGTTTTTTTCATCACTCTGTGATGTAATATTCTCAAGTCAATATTCTGTCTAGTAGTATATGTCGAATGATATGAAATAACTTCACTCGGTAACAACTTTGTAAATTTGGTATAATTTGGCAACTTGTTGCACTAAAATAAAAATATTTTTATGATAAAATATTTTGTAAATATTCTCCTTCTACTTAGACCAAATTTAAATATAGAAATACATTATTTGATATTGTTTTTATGAAGAATGACATTTCAAGCAGATTAATTTGTGAAGATCATGCATGCAGATCAGCAACAAATTCTTATGCATTGTCATTTTCTATCTCAAATTAAATATTATTGTCTATATGAAAATTTTCTGAACAAACTAATCAAATTAGAAAAGAAAATTTTGAGTCCTTTATTTGGTACATATTTTAACATAAGAAATTACACTTGTATTATTAAGTTACTAAAATTATATATCATGCGTGGTACAGGCTTTTTTTTTTTTTGACTAAAAACAATAATTGTATTTACTTATTCAAAAATATATCATGTACACAAAGTTCACTGGCTCAAAGATTCCTTAATACTCATGTAGAGTCTAAGGATCAAAAGGAGTAATTTCCTCCTTTCTATTTCTCTAACTCCTAGAATCTATAGTACTTACCTAAGTGACAAATTCGGATCGCACCAAAAGGTTTATGATCATATGTAAGTGGGTAGCTTCTCCAATCCCTATTATGACTGGTACCCTGTCCACTTTGATTTCTAAATCTCCTTTTTCTCGCTATAGACACCACTTAATCTCATTTCATGCGTGGTACAGGCATGAAATGCAATATTTACTCACTTTCTTGCTTTTGCCTTTGTGTGTGGTCCGAAGGAATGTGTACGCCTGAATTTCCATGCCTAAGACAATTGGTCCCCCCTAGAGGAATGGAATACCGCTCGACGGAAGGACCATTGCCCCACCGCTAAAATTCACTTAAACAAAAACTGTGGAAATATTCTGTATGAAAGAAGAATTTTCAATTTTAGGGCCGAAGTAATTATTGACCTCTTCTGAAAGTGGATAATTAATTTTCATGACCACCATGTCAGGTTAGTTAATTATTTTGAAATCAGAAGTACTATACCTTCATCCAATTATTTATTATCGAGGGAATTTGCGGGTTTGAGTTAACTACTTTTATTATTTATTGTCGGCAATTAGCAGATTTTCGAGTTAAATAAAATTGATTATTTATTGTCGGTAATTAACGGGTTTTCAAGTTAAATAAATTTATTTTTTATTTAATTATTATGGTAATTTATTTACCTTTTTAGAAAATATTATTATACCATGGGTAAATTAAAATGGGAATTTTTTACGTTTTTCTCATTCTAATTTTACCTTCAGGTGCTCTAGTTTTTCGTTGTTGGCACTTGCATCACTGGATCCTTTATTTATTTATTTAAGTGCATTAGTGGACTTAAATAGATTTGTTTGGAGTGTGATGTATTTGGAAAAAGTTATATTGAAATGTGTAAAAATTTTGGTGGCTATTTTTTAATAGAAAAAGTATTTTGGAGGGAAAAATAAGAAGAAATTTTTTTAAAAATTATGTGAGAGGAATTTGTGTGGAAAATTTTGAATTTTAAATTTTGAAATGAAAATGTGTTTATATAATTTGTTTTTATTTGAAAATTTATTTATTTGCAAACACGAATTCCTTGTCCAAACAGTGTTATAGAGGCCATCTCTCTTATATAGCAAAAAGATTAAAAAAGAACAAACATAAACATAGAGAAGAGATTATGTTTGGCGGATAACAACCCTATATAAAATTTAGAGAACTCATAAACGTTATGAGCAATTATTGACTTAAAATGCTTATGCTGGTCTATTATTGTTTACTTTCTGGAAATGTCAAAATCAATTATATACTTTAATAATTTTGTCGAAACTCAACATTTACAAGGGGGAAAAACCACTATTAGTTAACTCGACATGATAAAGATTAGTTGCTACGTACTCGCTAAGAAAAGGTCAAGTTTTTACGAATCACTTGGTGTTGGTACATTTAAATTATAATGCCTTAGAACTATTGGAAAAGTTGAGTTAAGTGATAAAATGAGAGGGGTTGTAATTAAGAGATTTGAAATTCAGGACTTTATGGGTGAAAGGAAAAAAAAAATTGAGAAGCAAGATCCCAATGTTATAGTACTTTTGTTTTTGTTTTGTTTTTTTTTTTGTTTTTAGTTTTCGTTGAAATTCAATTTTAGAACCAAAAAAGGGAAAAAAATAAAAAAATTATAGTAAAAAAAAAGAGTTTATTAAAAAAGTTATGTCAAAAAACTCTATGCATCCCAAATTCAATAGTCAACGGACTTTTTAATTAACTAAATTAATTTCTAACTAAAATGTTCAAGTTTATTTATGTTTTTTTTTTTTGAAAATATGATTATACCATATTAAATTTAGACAAAAAATTACAAAATAGAAAATAGAATTTTCAAGAATTTTGAATGATATAATAATTTATAGTAATCTGAAAATTTATAATAATAAAACGAATAAGAACACAATAGTCTCAACAAATTACAACATAAATATTACTATTACTGAATAGGCTGACATGCAGGGCAATGAGGTAACAAAAGAGGTAAAAAAACAAGGGAGAAGAATCCCAGAAACATTCTCTGTACAGCATAATGGTAACCCGAGACAAGATACAACAACACGCCTCACGTATGACAAGGTTTCTCCTCTCTGCTACTTTTGTCTCCTTGGTGTCACTAAAAGCACAGAAGAAAAGGTAAAAATAAATAGATAAAACAGAATTTCACTAATATACAACAACAAAAATAAAAAAAAATTGGAAAAATGTAAAAGGATAAATTCCCTTGAGTTACGTGAGAATATTTTTGTATCTGCCTTTTGCTTTTTTCCAAATCCCAAATAGCATAGTGAATTGAGATTCTCTTGATTGTTATATTGTTATTACTGTGGTTTATTACTTTTTGCAAAGTTTATAATTTATATATTTCAAAGAAATGAGCTTTATCAGGTATCGTGTGTTTAGACACCTAAAGGAAGGACATTTCATAATGCCCATATGCGGTCACTCAAATGTCATAGTTTGGCTTAAAATTCAAAGCTATAAAAGTTTTGAGCGTGCCTAATTCTTTTTGGCACAAGAGTAAGCAGTCATTGATAAACTGGTAAATGAATAAATCGTAATTATCAGATATGCAACATTATATGCATTTGTCACGTCAATGAATTGCAATTTGTACGCATCATTAATTGGAGATTAGATCTTTTCTCCTACTATTATGCATTAATGGTATCCCATTTCTCATAAATAATGTCCCTTTATTTAAAATTTCATTGAATCAACATTACTTTAGGGAGATGATACTGCTACATAGTAATAAAAAGAAAGAATTCTCCCTTCATTAATTGTGCATTATAGATTTTCAATTGTTTTGAATTAGATAATTTAATATGTCACATAAGTTTTCTTGTTATCAAATAAAAGTGTGATCATTAGTCTCACCTATCCCAATCTCATTTTTTACATAGGCTCCCGTATAGTATCTTCCATATTATTTCTCATAACATATTTTAATAATTTCATATACAATCTAGTTTGTCTGGCCATTTATACTGCTATAATTTATTTTGATTTTAGAAATTTGTAATGTCAAGATTTATTTTTCCTATTTTATGTATCTATTTTTGTTTAGTTTTCAATATTTTATTACTATATTTTTTATACAAAAAGATTTTTAAAATATAAATTTAGGACCAAAAAAACATATTCAAATCAAAAAATATTAGATTGAGAGTAATCATGAATAAAATAAATCTTAGCAAAAAAAATTACATTTATGTGGAGATATTAAAATGTGTTATAAAGAAAGATGCAAATAAATGTTACAATCTCACACATAATTCTATTAACTCCCCACCATTTTTGATTTTTGTTATGAGTAAAATTGTTTTGAAATTACAAATTGGAGGTTCTTTGACCAATTGGAACATAGACGAGACAAAGGGTTGGACCATAGGAAGGATTCTAAATGTAAAATAAGAGGATCGATACATTTAGGTGGGGTTCGAATTTCTTAATGGGAATTATAATGAATTTTGTTGAAATGATCAATCACAATCGATAATTTTCAATGCATTGTTAGTGTTTGGGTGAAACGCTGAATGAGTATCAAGTACAATGGTTCAATTCAATTATGGAAATAGAAATTAGTTAAAATTTCAATTTTACCCTTATTAATTAATAAATATATCATAACAGGCAAGAGAAAAGGAAGAGTGAGAGAGAAGAGAGAGAAAGAAATAATGGAAAACAAAATGATGAGAGAAAAAATAATAGTTGAAAGAGATGAGAGAGAAAGACAAGTGAGAAGAAGTAGAGAGAAAGAAACACCATCGTGTGATGAGAGTGATGAGAATCAAATATTCATAAACTTATATATGTGTTTTTCACTCTTTTTGCATAGAATTCATTGAGATATGCCATGTTTATTAGAGAAATCACATTATATTTGTGATTCTCATCTTTTATGTGTTTTGTAGGAAAAAGGGGATAAAAACCACTCATCTTCCGGAGTTCATAACTTTTGATGCTAATGTCCAAATGAGATGATTGAAGATGATATGGAAAGATGAGAAAGAGATAAAAAACTTTCATGAACACTGGTTTCTCAAATTCCGAAAGCAAATGGACCAAAACTGGGCAAAGGCGTAACAAAGGCGTAACAAGGCAGAACCAAAGAAGAGGAAAACAGGGAGAAAAATCAGCCATCTTCCGGAGGCCATAACTCTTGATTCACACGTCCAAATGAGATGATTCAAGATTCTATGGAAATATTATTTGCTATCTATGTGTCTTAAAGCAATGATTTAGAAAGTGAAATTTAAATAACTAAAACAACACCATTGAAACAAAGAGAAAAACACACAAATGATGAAGGAGGGTGATCCTTGGGTTCAATGCAAAGGTCGGCTATTTTGACTCCTAAAGGCAACCGAGTGTAGGGCATCTTAACTAAGTGACTACATCCATTCACTCCGAATCTCCTTTCGGTCTCATCGAAATTATAGAATGAGGAATCTCCTTTCGGTCTCATCCCCACCTAGAGCACATTAGCGCCTATGGCTTCCACACAACTCTAATGCACAATTCTTGCCCTAGATGTTTTAGCCAACTACTTTACACTCCCTAGTTCAAGTGTTTAATTTAAGAAAACCACCTATTTTTCACTCCACATCTCCTTTCGGTCTCAATGGAATTAAAGACTAGAAGATCTCCTTTCGGTCTCACTTCTACCTTTGCACACTAAAACCTATGGCTTCCACACAATTTTAGTGCACAATTAAATTCATATGGTAGTTGTTTCTTGTCTCAAACACCTAAATCTAGAGAATGCTAGGTAGTTCTTCCTACTTTTGGTCTAAATTCATGTATATTCTAAAACACACACAAACACCAGAACACACACTAAATGTGGCCACCATTCAATGCATGTCAATTCATTAAATACAAGTAGGAAAACTTCAATTAATGCAAGCCCATTACTCTACAACCAACAAGAAATCAAAATAAACCTAACCCATACATCAAACACCAAGAATCACCCAAGATAGTTTAGCCTCTCATGGCTTCAAACAACCAACAATCACAAGGAAATATAGCCATTAAAAGCACAAGGAATTGAAAGAAAATACTCCCCTTAATCAAAAGAGTGATGATTCCAACCAAATCCAAACACCTTACAAGCCAAAACAACTCCAAGGATTCCAGTTTTCAAGCCACAAAAAGAACCAAACCCTAGCCTCCAATGAAACTCACGGGTGTGAGTTGAGGAAAATGTGCAAAAAATGTAAAAACTAACCCTAACCCTACAATCTATTCTACTCTACCCTATTCTATGTCTCCATGTTTCTCCTACTACTTCCTACTACTGTTTTTCTGCAGAAAATGGGATATTAATACAGCTAGGGGCGTTGGGGAGAAAATGTAAAGTTTCCAAAACATTAGGGACGCAATTTGCAAATTTCAGGATTGCAGGCGTCGTTCTGATTTTGTCCCATTTTGGTCACTTTTCGTCCGGAATTTGACAAAACTTTCTTCATGAAATTTTTTCCTCTATTTCTCATATTTCCATAGAATCTTGAATCATCTCATTTGGACGTGTGAATCAAGAGTTATGGCCTCCGGAAGATGGCTGATTTTTCTCCCTGTTTTCCTCTTCTTTGGTTCTGCCTTGTTCTGCCTTGTTCTGCCTTTGCCCAGTTTTGGTCCATTTGCTTTCGGAATTTGAGAAACCAGTGTTCATGAAAGTTTTTTATCTCTTTCTCATCTTTCCATAGCATCTTCAATCATCTCATTTGGACATTAGCATCAAAAGTTATGAACTCCGGAAGATGAGTGGTTTTTATCCCCTTTTTCCTACAAAACACATAAAAGATGAGAATCACAAATATAATGTGATTTCTCTAATAAACATGGCATATCTCAATGAATTCTATGCAAAAAGAGTGAAAAACACATATATAAGTTTATGAATATTTGATTCTCATCAAATACCCCCAAACTTGAACCATTGCTTGTCCCCAAGCAATTTTCTACGCATAGCAATAATATGTGGAATGTATTCATTGAGACATGCATATTCAGATTCTCATCTAATTTTTTCTATTTTCTTTATTTTTTTTTTATTTTTTTTTTTTTTATTTTTTTTTTGAAAGTGGCAAGTACTAGCTTAATTAGGCAACCGCTCATCGCCCCATTCTACCGAATAATGCACATTGAGAGTTCTAAGAAATGGAAACATCTTAATGTCTCCGAGTTAGACAATTTCGGCACGTACTAATGCAATGCATGACCCTTTTCTTTCTTGTTTTTCCGTACTAATCTTCACATATTAAATGATGTGTGTGTGTGTGATGGAGGTAAATGTTCATGAACAATGCAATGCAAGAACTGAATAGAGGTCACGAAATCATGCCACTAGTGTGCCCTAAAGTTGCATAGAAAAATTTCACTTCCTTGAAATCCTTAAGACTGTTTATTCCCTCTTTCCCCTAAGTTGTCATGCTACCATCTAGGCAATTTTCATCACATTTAAGCAACCATCGTGACATTATACTTAGGGTACTTCCTCACTCATTTACAATTTTTTTCTTTTTTTTTTTTCGTTTTTTTTTTGGCCAAGAGTTTTTTCGACTTTTTATACTTCTACCACTCATACGAGTTCACTTAAGGGACATCCCCTAAGAGCATTCTCATAGCGGAGTGGCAATTAATCAACAAAACTGTAAATCTCATAAGCAAAACTAATAACAAGCCTAAGTCATCTTCCAAGTTTGTGAAGTGAAATGCTATAACTTTAGGGTGGACTAGGGGCACTACATTTACTCGCAACCGCATCATAATCAATACACTACATCTCACAAACACTCCTCATTGACGTGCAATCAGAACAACACCATTTAATATGCAAAACTTTCCTCCAAATACAAGGAATCAAAAGACATGCATTACAAATTCCATGCCTATTCACCCAACTTGTTTCTTCATTGACTAATGTTTTCATTTCTTTACTTCTCGCATGCATTTAGTCGGTAATATGTTTCTTAAGTGGTGCATATTTCAGCCATTACTTGCCAATCATTCAAAAGTTCCCCCAAAAACAAAACAAGCAACATCTTGAATATTTCAATGAAAGCCTCAATTTAAGCCAATTTCACCCATGGAATCTCATGTATTTTCTTCCTATAAACACCCCCAAACTTAGGTTATGTCAAAAGCTTTAAGCTTCCACCCCCAAACTTAAGATGAGCATTGCCCTCAATGCTTCAAGAATGCATGCATGAAGGGTGGGTCGGGTGGGAAAGAAGAAATACATCTTTTCCCTTGCAAAATTGTGAAATGACTTAAAGCATGTTGCATGATTGCTTATTCACACCTCCCCAAACTTAAGATATGTTGCATGTTAAGCACTAAAACTAGGGGGTGCAAGTGTGTGATAGGAATAATTTACCAAAACAAATTAAAGAAAATAAATTAACAAAATGCAGAAAAATAAACTTTAAACCTAAATGCAATAACATAAACATAAAGGAGAATATTTACAATCTTCACGTCCAAACTCAACTCAAGTGTCAAAACATCTAAACTAAGGATTGCACCTAAGAAGACTATTCCACATGACAGAATTGCACACAATGGTTTAGGCATTGACGTTTGATTACTCAATGTGTGCACAAAGCTAGGCTTCAAGAACTCATCAAGTTTTTTTTTTTTTTTTTCACTTAAAACTCAATTTTATATGCAACATCATGTTAAGATTCATCAATGAATTTCTAGGATTTCAAATGAATACAAAGAAGTTGACGATTCATCCAAAATAACTCATTGAGGCATATTGTCAAACACATGATGTGCATGGTGAAAAACTTGAAATTTCACAAAATTAGTAAGCACCCTAGCCTTAAAAATTAAGAAACAGCCCAAACAATCCCAATTACACAATATCTAATCAATATTCATCACTACGAATCATATTTAAAGCAATTCAAAATCACCGTTGTAATGAAATTTGAAAGGTTCAACCATACATACCTTGGATTCTTGGATGAATTTGATGGTGGAAATGTGTTTACAAAGGTGTTTAGATCACTTAAGATGGATTGGACTTGAAGAAGAATGTGAAATGCAAAATGTGGATGAAAGGTTTTGAGAGAAAATTGCAAAAACAAAGGTAAGAAATGAAAAATGCGCCAAAAAGGCCGGGTATAAAATGCGCAAAAAGACTGGCCACAAGGTTAGAAAGACTCACGGCGGCTCATCAGAAGGTAGGGAACCCACAAGTGTGAAAACTTACTGCCAAATTTTTTTTTTTTTTTTTTTTTTTTTTTACATTTCATCCCTTGTCTTAGCAAACATGCAAACTACATACATCAACCTCTACATCCACAAGAAACAAAACAAACAAAACAAAAACAAAAAACAAAACAACACAACACAAAACAAAACAAAACAAAACCAAAACCAAACCAAAACAAACCAACACAAAACAAATGAAACAAAATGGACTAAACTTAAATAAAAGGATACGCTTGGGTTGCCTCCCAAGAAGCGCTACAAAACAAACAAAACAAAAACAAAAAACAAAACAACACAACACAAAACAAAACAAAACAAAACAAAACCAAAACCAAACCAAAACAAACCAACACAAAACAAATGAAACAAAATGGACTAAACTTAAATAAAAGGATACGCTTGGGTTGCCTCCCAAGAAGCGCTTGGTTTTAACGTCGCCGGCTCGACTCAATCCATTTCATCCTATTCCTTCCTTTATTCTTTTCCTTGCATGTTTAGCCTCCTCTTCCAACAACATTTTTTTCATGCAAGTTGATGGCCTAATACCCTTACTATTCTCAAGGGTAAACCCAATGGCCTCTTTAAGAGTGCTTAACCCCAAAAGCTTTTCTTCCTGTTTGGATTCCAAAGGAGATGATATTAACACAGGCAACATTTCATGCTCTTCCAAAAATGCATTTTCCAACCGAGGGAGTAAGGGCTTCAACTTGGGCGGCTCATCGACGGACGGTTTTAACTTATCATCACCACTGGCCACGAGCAACTCTTGGTTGATTTCAACCACTTCAAAATCTTCCCCTATTATTTCATAAATGGACTCATCTACAAACCAATTCTTAACCATCTCACGAAGTTGTCCATCTATTCTATTATCTTCTTCATCAAACTCAAGGGGAACTTTGGATGGAATAATTGCCTTCATTGTTTGAGATTCAAGATACCACTCCTCCTTCACAGTTTCACCAATACATTCATCCACCATATCTCCCCGAAAGTAGTCTAGATTCTCTCTTGGATAATTCATGGCATCATTCACATCATTCATCATGGTCTCGTGCAAGTTCAACCTCATGGAATGGTCTTCTAAAAGCTTTGTGGAACTTCTCATCTCAAGCTGGATTTCTTCCATCTTTTCATCAAGAGTTCTTCAAAATTTGGGTTTTCATTCCATGGGATTATTCATTTGATTCCCAAATCCTGAAGTTTGCCATGATGTGTTAGAAAACGATGGCCCCGAATTGTCCCAACTTTGACTGCTTTGATTATTCCAATTTTGACCACCTCCTTGGTTGTTCCAACCTTGATTTTCTCGCTTGTAGCTGCCATTGTTGCCCCGCTTTGGTTGAAATTTTCTTGCTGCCCAAAATTATTCATGAAGTTAACGGGTTCAATCTGCCCAAATACATTGATCCGTATGGTGGTCTCCTTGGCAAAGTCCACATATTAAGACCGATTCAGTTCATCCTCGCCCAATGAATTCATCCTATCGGTTAATGCAGCCAATTGAGCACTAATGTTTGTGCCAATATCAAACTCTAGGAATCCCCCTTGTTGAAATTGGTAGCTCTCAGCTTCGACCGGGTAAGCACTTATACGGTTGTTGAACCATGGCTCTAATGCACAAGCATTGAAATTAGGCTCTAAGAATTCCCCAAACAACCGTTCTCTTTGTTTTCCTGCTCGCCATTGAAAGTTAAAAATGAAAATATATACAACACAAACAACTCTTTCTAAATATATACAAAAACATAAAACTAACAAACAATTAGAACACTTAAAAAAAACTAGTTCCGTTGCCCTTCCCCGTGGAAAATGATCCCTATGCTTTACTACAATTGATTAAGTGAGGTTTAGGTGTATATTTGTGTGAGTTTGAGCTTTATTTTGACGCACTTTTGCACACACCGATCCAGCTCACCAGAGAGAGAAAGTAATAATGGAAAAAAAATACGAGAAAGAAGAGTGAGAGAAAGAAAAATGTAGAAGGATAAGAAAGAAAGAGAAGTGCAAAAATTGATGAGAGAGATACTAACAGTAAAAAGAGGTTAGAGAGAGAAAGAAACACTATAAAATTACGAGAGAGAGGAGGGAGAAAACTGATGAGAAAGAAAGGAACATTGGAGGGGAATAAGAGAGAAAAAACAATGCAAAAGGATGAGAAAAAAATAATAGCGGAAAGAGATGGAAAGGAAAGAAGAGTGAGAAAGGAGAAAGAGAAAGAAATATTATAAAATGATGAAAGAGAAAATAATACTAGAGAGAGATGAGAGAGAAAAAGGAGTGAGAGGGAAGAGAGGGAAAAACCAACATAGAGGGATAAGAGATAAATAGAAGAGAGAAAACTGATGAGAAAAAATAACAATGGAAATAGATGAGAAGGAAAGAAGAGTGAGAGGGAAGAGAGAGAAAGAAACACTATAAGCGATGAGAGAGAAAGTGAAGTAAAAAAATGATAAGAGAGAAAATAACAATGTAGATGGATGATAGAGTGAGAAAAATGATAAGAGGGACGATAGCAATAGAAATGGATGAGAGAAAAAGAGTAGAGAGATGAAAGAGAGAGAGAGAGAAAAAAGTAATGAAAAAGGATGAGAGAAAGTATATCAACGTACAATGGTAGTTTAATATTGAGAGTAAAATTGGAATAAGAGAATAAAAATGATTACTGAATTTTAAATAATAAATGATTATAGGAGAGAGATAGGTAATTAGCCATTACATAGTTTTTTATAATTATTATAGAATTTCTATTTCCAGTACTCCATATAAGCATCAACTAATACAACGAGAGGACGCTTGGTTTGTTTAAAGGAATGGAAAACATAATGGAACTGATAATAGTGGTGAATGATAATTGGTTTTTTAATTATAATTGTGCTGGTTGGTTTGTGCTAGAGATTGATTATAATTACCAATGATGGTGGTTGGTTTTGTGTTGGGAAATGATTATAATTACCAATAATGGTGGTTGGTTTTCTAAATCTTTAGAATTGGAAATTTAGTTAACTTTTTCTTTGAAATTCCAAATTCCAAAGTGTAGTATAAACTAATTAAGATATTTAATAAAAATAATAATAAGTTAACTATAAATTAATTTATATTAATTATACATTAATTGTAATAATTACTATTAATTACTTAGTTAGTATTAGTTAATTATTCTTTATAATAATAATAAATAAATTATTAATAAAAATATTATTGATTAAATTAATCTTAAGTAATTAATTAATATTAATTATAATAATTAATATTAATGAATTAATTTAATTAATTATTAATTATAATATTAAATAACAAAATTAAGTAAAGTAATGATTAATTAAATTAATCTTAATTAATTAATTAATTATAAATTAATAATAATAAGTTAATTATAAATTAATTTATATTAATTATAAAAATAAGTATTAATTAATTAGTTAGTATTAGTTAATTATTCATTATAATATTAGACTAATTAATTATTAATTAAAATCATTATTGATTAATTATTCATAATTAATTAATATTAATTACTTATTTTAATTCATTATTAATTATAATATTACATTACAATATTAAGTTAATTTTAATTTATTTATAATAATAATAATAAAAGATTTGAAATCAATCACTTTTTTTTTAAACGATCACTATATTAATAGAAAACAGTGTTACTTATAAAGTATCGTTCGCTAACGATGAAAGTCTTAGACCTAGCAATGAGATTAAGTAAGCCTAACCGATATACCAAATCGGTTAAAACTACATCATAGCTAAACAACGTTACCTATGCTAGACAACAATAAAACAAAAACAAACATAAGAACAAAAAGACCGAGCTTGTTTGCCACTAGTATAGCAATAGGAGTTGTATGCACTAGATGGAACTGAATTCAGATTTGAAATGCCGTCTCTAGTCCCTAGCTTCTGCCCATGCCACGCTAAACGCTACCTAGCTTCCTCCCAAACTGGCCATAACCACCTCCCTATAGGAGGAACAAAGGCTTAATTCAGGGAATCCACGACGCCACTGAATAGGCACATAAAAGCACCAAAAAAAAAAATCACCGTGAATCGCACTTTTTTGCCTTTAGCAAAAGTAAGTTTTGACCATGTCTTGCCTTTCGGCAGTTTTTTTTTCATTCATTTGCAGTAAATTAATCACTTTCATACCTCCCAATTTTAGAGGGCATGAAGGATACGGTTAAGTGAGTATATCGATTTACTATTCAAGGAATTATTTCCCTTAACCAAGCACTTATTTTTCATTTCATTCTTATTCCTTCCCTCCCTCCCCCCCCAAACCAATTACTTATTTTAATTCATAATTATTTATAATATTACATTACAATATTAAGTTAATTAATTATTAATTAAATTAATCTTAATTTATTTATAATAATAATAATAAAAGATTTGAAATCATTCATTTTTTTTCAAAAACGATTACTATATTAATAAAAATGTTGTTACTTACAAAGTATCGTCCACTAACGATGAAAGTCTTAGACCTCGCAATGAGATTAAGTAAGCCTAACCGATACACCAAATCGGTTAAAATTACATCATAACTAAATAACGTTACCTATGCCAGACAACAATAAAACAAAAACAAACATAAGAACAAAAAGACCGAGCTTGTTTGTCACTAGTATAGCAGCAGGAGTCACATGCACCATATGATCAACTCGATTCAAATATCGCTTTCGGTTCCTAGCTTCTGCCCATGCCACGCTGAACGCTAACTAGCTTTCGCCCAAACTGGCCATAGCCACCTCCCTATAGGAGGAACAAAGGCCTAATCCAAGGAATCCCAGACGCCACTGGATAGGCACATAAAAGTACCAAAAAAAAAAAAATCACCGTGAATCGCACTTTTTCGCCCCTAGCAATGGTAAGTTTTGACCGTGTCCAGCCTTTTGGCGGTTTTTTTTCATTCATTTGCAGTAAATTAATCACTTTCATACCTCCCAATTTTAGAGGGCATGAAGGATACAGTTAAGTGAGTATATCAATTTACTATTCAAGGAATCATTTCCTTTAACCAAACACTTATTTTTATTTCATTCTTATTCCTCCCCCCCTCCCCTATCAACCAAACAAATCCTGAGGGGGTGCCTGGATTGGGGGAATGGAATGGATTTTTTGGAAATCATTCCATTCTCTCTGCTTAGTTTGGAAATGGGGAAATTGATTACCCCATATGGGGTAATCCCTCATACCCCCCAATATTGGGGGGTATGGAAGTTAGGGAATGCTTTATTTTTTTAATTATTATTATAATTAATTAGTACTAATTAATTAATATAAATTATTATAATTAATATAAATTAATTTATTATTATTAAAAGTAATAATAAATAAATAAATTAAAATTAATTTAATTAATAATTCATTTACTTAATATTATAAATTAAATAATTAATCTCATTTATTAATAGTAATTATTATAATTAATGTATAATTAATGTGTAATTAATATATTAATGTATAAATAATTATTTGATAATATTAATTAATTACTAATTATTACTAACTAATTAATTAACTAATACTAACTAATTAATTAATAATAGTTATTATAATTCATACTAATTAATTAATTATTATTAATTATTATAAATTAATTTATTATTAAGTAATAATAAATTAGCTAATTAAGATTAATTTAATTAATCATTAATTTACTTAGTATTGTAATTTAATATTATAATTAATAATTAATTAATGTCATTTACTAATATTAATTATTATAATTAATGTATAATTAATATTAATTAATTTATAAAGAATTAATTGATAATATTAATTAATTGATAATTAATTAATTACTTAAGATTAATTTAATCAATAATATTTTTATTAATTATTAATTAATCTCATTTTATAATAAATAATTAACTAATAATAACTAATTAATTAATACTAATTATTACAATTAATTTATAATCATTTCCATTCCCAACACAAATTAATTACCATTATTAGTAATCATTTCCATTCCCCAACACAAACCAACCAGTAGAATTATAATGAAAGACTCCACTATCATTCCCTACTACTATTATTTCCATTATCTTTCTCATTCCCCTCCCGCAGCCAAGCGGCCTCTGAATTCTATTACCTTTTTTGATTCCCCGCAACCAAGCATTCCTTTAGTTTCAAAGTGGGCTATGGCTGATCCATTGAGTTGTATTGGAATTTTATTGTCTCGGGTTCCAAGGATTTGGATTTTCTTATAAAGGGCCAACTGAGTGCTGGTTTTTAGAGACTTGGGCTTAGAAAAACAATGGTTTCGTGTCAAAACTTGAAGTTTTGAATAAAAGAATCTACATAAAAAAATTTCTAAAAGGAAAGAGGAAAAATAGCATAAAAAGTAAAATTAAAAATTTATTAACCAAAAACCTACCTTTCTCATATAATTAAATTGATATATATTGCAATGTTTTTCTTCATTGGGCATATTATAAATTTGGTCCAAAGCAACAAGTATTCAAAATCATGACAAATTCCCTACCCATTAAAAATAGCCTTGTCCTCAAGGTTTGAAATAATATGATGCTGTACTTCAACCATCTCAAAAAGCTTCTTCCAAAGCAAAAAAGTAATATGCCACTAGAAATTAAAGTTTCAACATTGTTGCCTTTAAACTCTATAAAATAATTGTCAATCTCACCCACAACTTTAACCTCTTACTGAAAAATCTCTCATTGTACTTTTTATGTTGATTACTAATCAACTCAAAGCACACTTTTAAATACAACATTAACAATGCATCCTTTGTTGATTGGAAAGGATTCCCCATCGCAAAATTTTGTTTTCATCCAAGTAAAGCCAAACCCAACATTCAAAATGCTCCATTCATAACAAAAAAATTGCACTTTTCATGCCATTGAATATTGATTAGGATGATGACTGCGAGTGACTGGAGCCTATTCATCAAGGTCCATGGTAAGGCCACTAGGAGGCTGTTAAGCCCTCAGGTTGACTCATGATCTCCGTATTGGAGGATTCGACCTGAGGACTGGGGAGATAATTGACAAGGATAAGCATGACTTGAGATTAGAGTTATCCCATTATTGAGATAAAAGATAACTAAGAGTTATATTGAAGCTCTCTTATCTTCTCTTATCTTGAAACTACTATATGAAGAACGCTTCTGAAAGATGAAAGGTAACTATTTTACTAATATTTGACATTGTGCTGGAACAATCATTTGACTTGAGTGTCGGAGTATTTTTGAGGACCTTGTCCCTACCGTTGCAAGTCATACATGTATCCTGGAGATGGATTGCGGACGATGGACCTTCGTCAAATACCATAGTGATTTTTTCTAAAAATCCATATTGTGCATATATGTTACCATAGGCATTCCAAGCAGTCACAACTTTCATCATCAACCCTCCTAGTAGAATGCATCCCAAAGTATATAATATTCTAACAATTCTCCATCCGTCCTAAAATAGGAATTCTATATCAAAAAATTTTTTCTAGAAAAAGGGTTCATTCTTTTGTATAAAATTCTTGGGTTACCCTTTCTAATAATGATAATCTATAATCCAAATTAAAAATTATTGGAAAAATTTAAAAATGATACATTTAATAGTGAATTAAATGTGTTGTACCTTATAATCTAAAAAAAGTCATACCAATTCAAAAGTGAATTCTTTTTTTAGAACGAGGGAATATATGAAATTATACAGTATGAAAGATAGCCAAAATAGAGTTTTATGTTTCCATAACCCAACAAAATCATCCTTTTAGGATTTGATTTTTTTTAATAACTAAAAGTTGGATATTAGGTGGTTGATTTCCATATAACTAGCAAGAATATCACCAAGCCAAAGAGAAACTATTTACTATAAATTCCAATGCTCTAACTAGCAAGTTCTTAGGCCTATAGTTCTTTCTATCATTTGAGAGAGAAGGGGGTCCCTGCCCCACTATCCAAGTTAGCTCCTCCATACATGAAGATCTACCCGACAGTGGATTTTTTTTTATCGAATTTTATTCCCTAATCCACATCGCTATATCCTTAGAAGACTTGATCTTTTAAGTAAACTTTACTTAAGAATGCAGTTCTTTCCAAATTATTGGAACCATTGTGCCACCCTTGAATCTTGTCACAATTTTGGCCCATGGATTATGAATTCCATGCCCATGAATAGTGTAATTGCATCCAATTTTGAGTCATTAAAACATTCTAGTATCTCAAGTTTTCGAATTCAATAAAACCACCACCAAACAAGTCCATTATTACACCTTTTGTAATGGGATTAATTTTCAAGGGATAATGTTTAGTCAAATTATTTTCAAACACAACAAAATTGCAAGATAAATCCAACAAATCCTTAGTTTCGTCATTCAAATCCACCAATATACGACCATCATCATTCAAGACCATAGATTTATCAACATCTAAGTTTTCATGAAAATCAATAGAGTTATCACCTTCCTCATCATTGGTAAAAGTGGTGGAGTTTCTCATATTGGCATTGGTAATTTCTTCATCACACTTCCACTATTATTTTCACTCACTTAGTCGTAGGAAATTCTTATTCAACTAATGCTTGGATGGTTTTGTTTTTTTGTAAAGGTAAGTATTATATTATATACCAAGGTAGAACTTTACATCCAAAAAAGGACTGGACGCTACAAAATCTTCCACTTGTTGTGACACCAAATACATGTCACAACAAGTGCAAAAGTGTCATGGTATCAATAGCGGAGCATAGACTCCCAAGAACGCAAGTGAAAGTTTACCAAACAAAACTGGCTGCTACATAAACAAGCTGGCTATAGCTAAGGATATAAACTTATAGTACACCCCTAAAGCTAAGAAAATAGAAGGGTCAATATCCCAATAAGCTTGCATCCCCCTATTTAGAGGGGTATTTTCAACATGCTTAAAAGTGAGAGCCTTGTCTTTGACTACCTTATGAAATTGTAGTTTGATAGCCGGCATATAGAGAAGCTTGTCGCGAAATAGAATGTGATTTTTTCCCTTCAGATAATGTAGCAAAGAGCACCAAAGGAGAAGTAGGCCATCTGATGATAGAAGCTACGACTTTGGTGTGGTGACTGGCCCATTGAAGATTGTCATACCAACATCAATTAGACCATGTAAGGTTGCATTTGATAGCCCAAAAGGAAGCCAAAGTCTTGGTGTAAGGGCATTCAAAATATAGATGGTCAACATTATTCGGAATAGAATGGAAAAAAGCACAAGTTGTTTCCGAGATATGGTTATAGGTCAGTAGCAAAACCTGTGTTGGTAGACACATCAACGTGGTAAGCCATAAGTGGAATGAGTGTCTCACGGTCATAGCATGGCTTTAGATGAATGACTGCCAATGCACAACGTGTCCTCGTGGACGGATGGATTGCCAAATTGAGTCTATAGAGAATTTCTCCAAGGAGTGGCCAAGCTATTGAAGTCGATCCAAGCATCTGTGGTGAACGGCTGGGATTTGTTCAAGCTAGGATTGAATGGTGTGAAGGACAGAGGAGGGAGGTCCCGAGACCGAGAAAACATTGGCCACCATGGCCTTACAGGATACACCCGATCTATAGATCTGTGTGTTCGTGAAAGATTTGTTTAGAGGTCCCCTTGGGTGCCAGAGATCAAACCAAAATGAAATCATGTTACCACTACGCACTCGCCATCTAAAGAGATGCAAAAATTCAGACCGAAGATCTAGAATTTTCTTCCAAACCTATGAGCAAATAGCCAGTCTTTTGGCAATCCAAAAATTTATGTTTTTTAGAAATGTGGAATGGATCCATTTACACCAAAGAGATTCTTCATAAGTGAAAAGGATCTATATGTGATTAGCTATGGCCGCTTTATTGCAGTCTTTAAGTCTATGTAAGCCGTGCCCCCTTCCTCATTTGGGAGGTATAACTTATCCCACGATACTTTTGCTCCTCTAACACCAAGTCCTGACTCTTTCTAGAGGAATTGCCTAAGAATTTGCTCAATACGTGCAAGCACCGACTTTGGCAAAATAAAGACACTAGCTCAATAAACATGGATGGCATGAAGTACTGACCTTATCAGTTAAAGGTGGCTAGCAAGTGAAAGGAATCTCTGGGTCCGAGACTGGGCTCTAGCCGTTATAGTGTTACCAATTCAATAAAATGCTTATTCCCCAATCTTGAAGAAATGACTAGGACTCCCAAGTAGCGAAATGGGAGGCATCTTTTTGGAAAACCAAATATCTCCCTAATAATTGCCCGATTCACCACAAAACCACCAAAGAAGAATATTTTGCTCTTGTTAGAGTTTGGTGTTAATCCTGATCACCACAAGAATTTGTCGAGTCCATCATTCAGTAAACAAATGGATGTGGCCTGTGCCTCAGTGAAAAGTAGCACATCATTAGCAAAGAAAAGATGGGAGAGTTTTGATGCTTTATATCTCTAGAAGTATTTGAATTTTCGCTGGGTTGTCCGTCTATTTAGAATGGCCATGAATATTTTCATGACCAAAATGAACAGGTAAGGTGAGATTGGGTCTCCCTGTCGTATGCCCCTACCACTCGAGAAGAAGCCATGGAATCCCCAATTGATGGATATCGAGAATTTGGTGCTCTTAACACAAATAATGATTAGCTTTGAGAATACAAGAGGAAACTCAAATGATGTCAAGACTTTTTCCAGGAAATTTCAATCCACCATATTATATGCCTTACAGAAATCAACTTTGATTGCACACTTAGGAGAGTAGTGATCATGGTGGAAATTAGCGAATAGTTCTTGGGCTCACAGGATGTTATTACTGATACACCGTCCCTTAACAAAAGCAGATTAGGGAGTGCTGGCTGATGATTGACGGTAGGACAGTTGCTAATCTGTTGGTCATTATCTTACTAATACACTTGTAGATAGTGTTGTAGTATGCAATTGGCTTATAATCACTCATTGAGGAGGCATTGGGAATTTTAGGCAACAGATATAGGATGAAAGTGTTGAGCTCCCGTAATAGCTTACCCTGCTCAAAGAAGTCTTTGATAGCCAAAAGCACGAGGGACTTACGATCTCCCAAGTGTACTTAAAGAATTCTATGTTAAATCCATCCAGACCTAGAGCCTTGCCAGATGGCAGGGAGAACAAAGTACTTTTAATTTCTACTTCCGAGATAGGTCTAGATAGGAATCTAACATGGTCGTCATCTAGAGTATTCCCAATAAAACCTGAAAGTCATCCACCAAAGGCCGAGTGGGCATAGAATTCAATGCTAGCAAACTTTCAAAGTGATCCGCAATCATTTGTTGAACTCGAGGCGGTTCAGTGACCAGACACCCACTTCATCAGTATCCAAGGGAATTCTGTTTCGGAGATGCTTCTAGTGATCGAGTGATGAAAATATTTTGTGTTGAGATCTCATTCTTTGAGCCATTGGACTCTCGATTTATGATTATAAAATGCTTTTTCTTAGAGATGAAGATTTGTGAAGGCACTAAGACTTTCTTTCTCTTGAAGTTCAAGCTCTTGATTGTAAGGCTCAAATACCCTAGAGTCTTGGATAGCTTTAAGAGCATCTCTTGCCTCAACCGTGCGTATTGAGATATTCGAGAAGGCATCCTTATTCAGTTGCTTTTTCTAGTTCTTAAGTCTCTTCAGCTTCTAACAGAGAGTGTATATATGGGTGCCACTTACTGAGGATTCTCATATTGAAGCCACCATATCAATGAGGGAGGGATAAGACATCCAGAAGTTAAAAAATTTAAACAGTTTTTTGTTGCTTGTGGGATTCAGAATTCGAATGATGACGGGGGTGTAATAAGATATTTCTAGGGAATGAAAAGAGGCTTTAGAAAAGGAGAACTCATGGCTCCACTGGGCGTTGATAAGGGCTTTGTCAATTTTTCTCTGCTTTCTATTTTCTCTTGATGAGGTATGCCATGTAAATCTCCGCCCTACATACCGAAGGTCTTGTAAGCTAGCCTGATTCAGACATTCACCAAATTCATTGAAATATGGTAGCCATGTATCAGAGCGACCCTTTCTCGATCCCACTTTTTTCCAATTTTCCTTCCCCTAGGGTGGAGAGATAGGATTATATGAGAATTAGCCTGTAAGGGTTGATGTATTACATCCAAGGTTGGAGGAGGACCTCTCTCAGGGGCATTGGGATGAACCATGGCAGTGGCGGGTAGGGAGACCTTCGGCATAAGAGTGACTTTAGTACTAGAATGATCCATTGTAAACGGGGGACACTTGTATCTGAAGGTACTACATTTTGCACATGATTGTGGCTTCTATTCATAGAAGATTTTAATAGTACGAAACTAGCCATTTAATAGCACTTCCACTAAACTAGTATAGTTTTGAGCCACCCTAATCTCCACGCACACCCGGACATAGGAGATCATCGTCTGTTTTCCGTTCTCTTATCAACAAAGAGGGGCTTGCCAATAAGACTAGAAATAGCGCTAATGCCAGGTGCAGACCACAAGGCTAATGGAATATCTTTCAACCGAATCCAAACCGGCAATGTCTTATGAGTATCCCTCTTGAGATAAAAAAAATGGATGCCATTGTTGAAGGAAGAGGGGTGCACACGCCATAGTGACCGGGACACCATCAATTACCTTGTGTCTAAACTCCGCATTTGGTATATGGAAAAAGAAGAAATCCTCCTCATTAGCTAGTACTTCAAAGAGATGAGAACCCCATAATTCCTTAGCAATTGATTCAACAATTGGACAGGGGAACTTTTTACCGACCAAGTATCCCATTAAACATTCCTTTAATTTAGGACTTGTGGCCTCAAGGATTTCCTCCGAAGCGTTCGCAACAAGTTTATATTCAAATTGAAAAGGAGGTATGTAATTGAGAGCATACCTTTGAGTTGCAGCTTTGGCTCAGCAGCCACTACAGTGGCAAAAAAAACCATCACCATTCGGTTGAGCTTGCTTCGAACTTACTCTATGAAGACTTCGGCACGGGCTTTTAGGGCGGGAGGATTTTCCCTTATTCTTAACAGCTCCGCACCACTCATCACAGTGGTTTTGCCATTTTCAGTAGCAGGGAGCTTCCCACGACCATGGCTTTCGTGTACATCTACACAAGATTCAGTACCCCCATTCCCTTCTAGGTCTCAATTGGGGTTTTTGAGGTTTCAATTTTTAGTTGGTGAGCTCTCATCGTCGCAGAAATCAGTCGTGGAAACTCATCCCCCTGATTTTTCACTTTTTTAGTTGGTCGCCCTATATCCTAGGTATTGTGGTTCTACCATTAACAACAAGCAAGACACTCGAAACTCACAAGACAAAAGGCAAAGAAGTTAGGAACAGAAAGATTCAGGAAGCTCACCAACCGAATCTAGACAGGCCGTGAGCTTCCACCGTAAACAACAAGATTCAAGAAGAACAGCAAGCTACTAGGAGCTTCCAACCAAACTCAGAACAGAGAAGACACGTCCCACCTGAAGCTTACCGTGATAGACACAGGAAATAGCAAGCTACAGCAACACAACCACATGATTTGCCCACAGTGTTGGATTATGCCCTAAAGACCAATCATGTGATGATTGTTTGGGCATATATATGTATCATAATGTTTATAATTTATGGTAATTTATTATTATGTTTAAATTCATATTTGCATATTATGAGTAAATATAATAATGTCTCTAAAATTTAATTATTCTAAAATAAACCCTAGTCAAGTATTATCATTAAAGGGACAATGATAATGCATTAAGACTAGTATGTGTAGTGACTGATGAAATGTGTTATGATATGAGATATCAAGTCAATACATACGTATATGTTAGAAATCTACATACTGGGTCAACCTGTCATGAGAAATACTACATGGGTTATTATATGAAGTGTCATAAGCATTTCTCATAGTGATGATGGTGTAAGTGATTCTTAAACTTGAGGTCACCAAAGATCCCAACATGAGGAAATTGCATGTTTTGATGGTACTAAATGTTACTCGTAATAGGGTAAACTACAAAAGTGACAATTGAATATGTAATGAATCATGTAATTGGATGTTGAGTGATCAAGATATGATTTGCCCCTCCTATATAATGGGAATGATATTTTTGGGCCACTTGATCAAGTGGAACCATAAAATGCATAGCCGTGTTCAAATGAGTCGATATGTGATATCGAGCTCATTTGCTTAGATGTGTCTACTTGGGAATCAAGAAATGCAAAAATTGAACTAGGCGAGTGTGATACGCTCCATGATTCGTGTTCAATCAAGATATCTAGGGCAAAGGGATTGATTACATGGTAACATTTATCAGAAGAAAAGTAATATCGAATTACTAACATTCTTATAACTTGGGTAGCATTGATGTGTTGCTAGACACCGTTCAATGCTTATGGCATAAAATAGATTTATGTCATTGCCAATGTTATTAGAATCTATTTGGTCACACATTTAGATTGTATCCAAAAGAAGAGTAAACTTCATTTGATGAATTTGTAGTTAATTTAAGAATCCTATTACGAATAGAACTCTATAAGGTTTCCAGTTTAAATCGGTATTTTGTTTTGGATTCTAAATGATTTTGGTTTTGTGTTAATAAATTTGAAATAGTTTTGGATTTATTAATTCATGAGATGGGCGAAAATTAGAAAGCAAAATAAGAATGAGATTCTTGTTTTGATAGGTAATGAAATCTGGAAAGTTGAAATTTAGAAAGTTCCAAAAATGGATTAGAACTTGTAAAACTCTTTAGAAGAAGTTTTACCCTAATTTTTTTCTATATATTTGGACATAAGTTTCAACAGCCTCCAACCCCAAAAAACGTGAGAAAATAGCACGTTATTCTTGCTGCACAAAACAGCCATGTAATCAATTTTCTTGTGAAGAAAATTCTGTAGCAAAAATTCTAGCCAAAAACCAAACCTATTCTTCTTGTTGAGAAAAGTTTTCTTCAGCTTTTATTTTGAAGGATTAGCTACCATTATTTCCAGCATATCAAGAAGCCTTTCTGATATTCTTTAGAAGAAAAGCAGACGCTTCTTCTGTGTTAAAGAAGCAAGAAAAACCGTAGCTTGAAAGCTTCAAATCTGGAAAAATTGAAGGCAGAAACTGTTGGCTAGCACCATCAAGTTTTGCTACTTCTTTTCTTGGGTTAATTGTGTGACAATTAACCTAGAACTTGGAGACAGTTGTGTGGATACCATAGAGGCAAAGCTCCGTTGGGTTTTGTTGTGATTCGAAGAGCAAGATCTTCATAAGAAAGTTCAACCACTACCGGTATAGGTAAAACTCTTTCACTAGTGGTTTGAAATTACTTCGTAAGGATTTTTGAAGGAAATAAAAAATTTTAAAATTCCTCTGTGTGCTGTAATTGATTTTCAACACACAGAATAGAGAATCTTCCCATATAGTAAAGAAACTTCCAGCAAGACAAAGAAGTTTCCCACCCGAAGCTCGCCGTGAAAGAGAACAGCAAGCTGCAGCAGCACGACCACAGGAGCTTCCCACCGTGTTGCCCCCTCCCGAAGCTCGCCGTTTTAGGAAAGGGCTTGTAGATCTAGTCCGCCGCCATCACCAGACCTCCTTTGTAAGATCTGAACGGTGAGGGTGCGTTAAATGGTAAGGCAAGGGTTGGGATGACAGATTAGCCCAATCGGTTGGTGCAAAGGCTGATGGTGAGCTGTGGGTAGAAAGAGAGCGTCTACATTTGGTAAGGCGAGCGTTAGTTTGTTTATGGTTTTGTTAATGCTCATCATTTTGAGAAGAAACTTAAACTTTTCATTCATTCTATCTTCAAAATTATTCAGCATCCATTCTCCTAATTGTTTCTTCCATCTTCTTTTTAATACCCATAGTTTTTTATTTGAAGATTTTGAAAGAATTCTGGATGCCTTCTTCAAATTCTTGAATTTTCACATCTCGAGCCTTGATTAATCCCTTCAAAAAATCCAATTCAGTATCTTCATCACCCTTTTCTTATATAATACTTGGGTAAAAACTGTCTTCATTGATTGAATCCATGAAGAATAGAAATTAGGCGAGAATGAAAGATAAAGAAGATAAGAATTTAGAAATGTAGGCGAGAATGAAGAATAGAAATTAGAAATGAAGAATTAGAGTAGTCAACGGAACATATTTCTCTGATACCATTTGTTAAAACTTCGTGCAATTTTATGAGATCATTTTGTTACAAAAAATTACATTATAATTTAAAATGTTAAAATTATAATTTAATTATTATTATTTCATGTTAAAATTCAAATATTTAAATTATAATGTAGAAGTTATATTATATATTTAAGTTTTATTTAAAGAATATATTAGAAATTTAGATGGATGAGAATATTAGATTTTGATAAACAAGATTATTGAATTCAAATTTAATTAAAATGTGGATAGTTTTAAAACTCCCATTGATTAATTACTCATCAAATAAAAAGAGCATAAAGTGGTGGCAAGAATATAGAATATTTAATTATACATGTGGGACATAAATTATTAGTGTCTATTTGTGAAAAAAATAATATTTAAATTTTTATACAGAAGTTTAAAAAATTATGTATATTGAAAATTTAAGTTTTATAAAAAATTTGAATGAAGATGAATGTTGAGTTTAAATTATGAATTGATATTTAATTAAAAGTCTCTCAAATAAGTTTTAAAGTTTGATATGATTGCTTAATTGGCAAATAAATGAAGAGTCATAACTATTGAGATGTCAAATTTAAAATGTGTTTCTAAAGCTTATCCTAGTAAACATTGAGATATGTATATATGTATATGTATATATACATATTAAAAATGTATATGTTATGTATATATGTATATATGTATATATGTATTTGTATATATAAAATAGATTATTAGTGGAAAAAACAGTATGAGTGATAAAAAATTGATTATCATTGAAAAAAGGAGTATGAGTATAAAATATTGGCTGGCCCATATCATTGTAAATCAACCAAATTTATTATTGACCCAATTATTTAAAAATAGTTAACATAAATTTTCAAAAATATATGCCACATTAAAATTTTTAACAGAAAAGAGAAACATTAAATTTCCAAAAATATAAAAAAATTTGACTATCTTCAGGTGGGTACAAATAGGGGAAATTTGCAAAAATAGCACTTTTTGCAAAGTCATTTGCAAATATAGCACATCAACCATAATCCTTGCAAAAATAGCACTTTTGAGTGTGAAAGGACCTAAATACCCTTGTATGTGTAAATATAGCACTCCTGAAAGCAAGTCTTGTGCTCTTCCATAGAAGCATGAATGAACTCATCGATATGATCCTTCACATATTCTACACTTTCATTTTTCTTCTTTCGGCAAGAAGCCATAGTCTGAGTTGGAGCTGTGGATGATGGTAGCTTATTAGTTTGGGTTCAAAATTATGGAAAACATTAGCTCAATCCAGGGAAAACAAGCAAATTTTGAATAAAGAGACTTGGATTACCCAAATATTAGGAAATAACAGGCAATCAAACCGTCCACATAATATCCATAATTCAATTTACGAAAGAGCTATTGATAATACAAAGCTTCGTTAGATTTTAGATTGGAGATCAAAATAATTCATACTCTTCCTAACTATCTCTACCTATCTAGAAGCTAGAAAATATGTATGAAATAATGAAAGGCTAAAACAATTCGCACACCAATTGTGTGATAAAATTTCTCAGAGACCCAAAAATTATCCATATTTTTGACATATATGTTGACATTTTTCTCGACATTAAATATGTCGAGGTGTATTTCGACATTTTTCCCGACATATTTTTCAACATATATGTCTACATTTTATTCCACATATATGTCCACATTAAAATGTGGACAAATATGTGGATATGTGAACATATATGTGGTATAAAATGTGGACATATATGTCGAAAAATATGTCGAGAAAAATGTCGACATACACCTCGACATATTTAATGTCGAGAAAAATGTTAACATATATGTCGAAAACATGGATAATTTAGAGAACATGTTCCTCATGTTCTCAAGTTCAATCAATTTAGAGATGATGCTTGAATTTGTATTGAATTTAAAATCAAAGAACTTCTCTACTAGGAGAGTTTTAGAGAACCCCTCTTGCTTTTGGAATTGAGTGTGCCAGCAATCCCATATCTTTTTTGCCGTCTTATACTCACTATAGGTCATAGCTAACTGAGAATTTAGAGAATTCAATAAGTGATCTTTACAAAATCCTTATCTTTTTTCCATTGATATTCATCAACATCCTCAATAGTAGATACAAAATCACTTAAAATAGTGCAAAATATTTCATGTTCTTTCATGTCAAATTGAACATACAATTTCCAACCGGAAATTCAATAGCATCAAATGACTACAATTTGATGATATCATAAGAACTATACTTTTCCATTTTAAATAAAACAGACAGCAGGAAAAAGTGCACTTAGGGGTTTTCCTGACTTACAGAACCTCTAACTTCAGTCAAAATGCTCTTCAGAGGAGTAATTAGCCAAAATAAACCTCAAAAATAGATTCAGAGTGTCTAAAACCTTAAGATGGACTGCTTTTATCACCAAAAAATTGTCAGAAAAAAGTCAATGTTAGTCAAACTTGGTCAACGGTTAATGCCGCAGTCAACGGTCTGATTTGGTCCGTGACTTGCCCGACTCGCTGTGTCAACTCAGTCCGTGACTCGCTGAGTCAACTCACTTGACTCATAGTGTCAACTTAGTCCATGACTCAATCGAAATTTTAGACAATTGTATCTCCGTCGTTCGGCCTTCATTTGACACCGATGACCACTCAGAATATTTGTCTCGACGAGTAGAACAAAACCTAAGCGGTCTTGCATGCTATAATTAACTATATTTTTTGGGATCCAAAAAGAAAGATTTCGAGTTTCGAAACTTCAAACCTGATCCCGACCAACTTCACTACTAGATTGGAAATCTATTGGCACCGTTGAATTTCTCTTGTGAAAAGTTTCAAATAGACACCTTATATACTCAAATCTGACCTACACTGATAATACTCAAGATTGTTGAAAGTATGTACGTTTGAGAGAGTTTGGTGCTTGAAATATTATATCTTGAGACGTTAAATTTGGAACGTTCAATAGTGTTACCTCCAACTAGATTACTTTAGAATATACATGCAAGTTATTGGCCTCTAACCCACATGTGCTCTAATAACCAAACATTCACCTATTGGCATCGTATGTGAACATAGTATTTGGATTATATTCTAAATATATCCAACAATATTCATAGTCACTCTCTTTTCATCAATCTTATCGTTCTTTCTTCCTAAATTATGGTTTCAAGATTTTATATATTTAATTTTTCCTTTTCCTTTCTCTTTTTCCATTTCTGAAACCTCTTGAAACTTGTGTGCATTTTGTAACAAAAAATCTATCTACTCTTCTCTAGTAAGCATAAGAGGCTTTAATATGATGCCTCTTTTCACAACTCTGATCAACTTAGGGAACAAGAGACTCCTTTGCTTTGTTAGGAACCACTAATTACCAAGGCACCTTTTTTCTTGGTAGTGTCCCTAATCGCACCATCTCTCATTAAATCTAACCTCCAATATAATCAACTACTACAAAAGGAAAACGCTTCTACATTGCATGTTTTTCACAAATAGTTCCAATTGATTAGTTTCATGTGTACTTTACCAACTTTACAACTATTAGACAATGCTCCAATGAATTGTTGCTTATGATGACTTGCAATTAAGGGATAGATCCCCAGTGACACTGTAATGATCAAGTTAGTAAAGTTGGAGATTATACGCAGGCTATTATGTGACTAAAATTGAGTACCTCACATCCTATGCCCACATATATAAGCTTAAAAGATTTAAAGGAGAGATAAACTCATAGTCAACTAGTAACCGAAAATGGTCAAACCCTACCCTGCTCAAATGCTCCACATTCACTAATATATTCTTCCCCAATAATGTATAATCAACTACCACTCTATCCAACCTTTTATATATCATCCTGTTACTTCCTAATTATCGCACTATGTGAACGACGATCCTACAAAACCAACATCGATCAAGCTGTGGAATGAAGAAAGTTGAGAAAGTCTGTGGACTCTCTCATATCATATGGTTGACCTCCTTTCTTCTTTTGTTTAGATAGAATCACATTAAAATCCCCAACAAATATGCATAGATTGCTGGACAAGGCAATATTACTAAGATCTCTCCACAACTCTCTTTGTCCCTCCATTGTACAAGGAGCATGAATGTACACCATTATCACCTTTTCTCTATCATTAGGGTTCGAAATCCAATAGGCAAAAAGAATGGTGACTGGCCAAGAATTCTTCATTGGGAACACTCATCATAAAATACCCATATTCAACCCTCGGTATTGTCCAATCCCTTCTCAAACCAGATACTCATTTGAATAGACTCAAATGATTCAATATAAATTTTCGACTCACATAATGACATTATTTAGTCCAAATTTTTTTTTTCAACAAATTCAAACATGACACAAGATTTTTTTTTTTTTGTAACTCCACAAATGTTTGAAAATAGTGTTCTTTTCATTTCAACTTAATTTAAAAAAACTAATGATGGATATCTAGGCAAGCCTAATTCATGGCTACATTTGGCTAACCTTTCATTGCTAAGCTCAGATACCTATTTTTCTTGGAGATAGATTGCCTTGATACATCACCAACGATTGAACATCTCGACAAGAAGATTCATAACATTCTTCATCTCCTCCCCCCACCGAATTAGCTTGTATGAGACCCTCTTCAGCTACCCAACTTGCTATGCCATCAATATATTCTTGTGCCATCTTTAAAATTCCTTCATCCACTAGCTAACCAATTTCCTCTGTTGATAATTGAATCTAAAGCATATGTTCCTCAATCTACTCCTCCATTGCCAACAATTGCGGGCTTGAATTCTACTTTTGATCTATCATTTCATCTTTAGTGGACTTTATCAAATTCTCTACCCTTTTTGCCTGTTCTAAATGCTCCTGCTCAATGACTTTCTGCTCTACATTCATAGCCTCCCCCTTCTTTTTTGTGCAAACTAGTCTTTGCTTTCATTTCTTCCCTTTTCACACCTTTACCAACTTCTCATTCACTTGCACCTCTACACTTTGGTTTTTCTCTGTTTCATCAACCCCTCTTTTGCTGTTCTTCCTACTCCTTAGAGTTATGGCCCTATTTTTGCAAATCCCAAGATTCTTTACATGGAAACCTTTCACACTATGGCCTAAGTGTTAATTGATGTATATTGGACCTCAGCTTAGAGCCCAATAGCTTTTGTCATATATATCAAACCTCGATTTATGTCTTAGTGATGTATGAACTCGGGCCACACTAAAACTGCATTAGCATTGTAGGAATTTAGTTCACTTCAACAATGTAAAAACTCGGGTCATTTCAACAATGTGGGAACTTGGCAGCCCAAACCTATTCATATGCAGCTAACGGCATGTGATATTTGAGGAGAACTATTACAATCTGACTAACCATTATAACATGCTTTGTTGATCTCGAAGGTAAGATATATACTCAATTGAGTCACCCAGTAAGAGAAAAAGGAAAAAAATCCTAATTTTTTTGCTATTTTGCTATTCTACACTGAATTTCTCAAAAATACTCTCTAACTTAGGCATTGGAGTTTCTATCTCGGAGAACCATTTCAAAATTTATTTTGCAGTGTTTGTGATTGAAGTGTTTGTAACTCTGTAAATTGTGTTCACTGGATCGGGTTGTAGATTATACCTTTATTAATTGGCATTGTCTGTTGAAAATTTTTTAAATTTTGTTTCTTGAAAGCTATATTTGCATAATCATTTTTCGGTATTAAAAATGGTGGATACTCGTTCTTGTAGTTACAAGCAAATTGACAGCAAGTCAGAGAGAATAGAGGCATAATCATTTTGGTGCTGCTGGCGGTGGCAATTCGCATTTGGAGGACATACCAGAGAGATCTGATCGACCCTTTGGCTGCGAAAGTGAACGTTCACGTTGTACTACTTCAAATTATGATGGCTGGAAAATGTATTATTAGTATGATGATGATGAGAAGGCTTTTTTAGAGCAGAACCAAGTAATATTTGAAGAGTTATGTAGAGCAAGGCATAATAAGTAACCTTCAAAAAATGATCAAAGGCAGGACAATTCTGGTCATGCACGCCGTTTGGGGCTAGAGCCTTTTGTCTTTTATACTGGTGATAACTACCAAGATGGCCATTTTGGGGCTAGAGCCCAAGATGGTGTGAAGAGACCCCATATTAAAGAACTCCCCTAGATTAGTAAAAGAGTGACAGATGACATCCAAGAGTTGCTATGGTCCGATGACAAGGGAGATGCCCTATCTCCCTTCACACCTCATGTTATTTAGTATCATACGCATACAGGTTTCAAGTTTCCTAATGGGATCCCAACCTATGATGGTGACTCAGATCCTTTAGACTTTTTGTCGCGCTTCGAGTATGCCATGAAATTCAAAACACTCCAATGAAGGTGATGTGTAAGGCATTTCTTATTTATTTTAGTGGTAAAGCTCGTGTGTGGATAGATAGCCTCCCTTGAGATAGCGTCTCAACCTTTAGGTAGCTAGCGCAACTTTTCCACACTCGTTTTTTCCAAATGAAGAAGTTTCGCAAAATTGTTGCCGATTTGATGAATCTCAAACAAGGGAAAGATGAATCCCTGAAGTCGTATATAGAAAGGTTCAATGACGAGAGTTTGCAAGTGGCAGATCGTACTGATCAGTTGGTAATCTCAACCTTTATGAATAGTCTAAACCCTGGACTATCCTACACTAAGTTGGCTCAAGACACACCCATTGATGTGCAAGTTTTATGGCAAATGGTAGAAAATTACATGAATGAAGAAAAGGCCAACAGAAAGAAAAGAGAGAATGAGAAGAAGCACTAGGACGATACTAAAGGAAGAGGTAGCCAAAAGAGTGCTTTTGACAGGTTGAATTACAACTGTGGCCATTTGGAATCTTGGATTCAGAACAAGAACTTCACCCCACTCACTAAAAGTCGCACTGAGATCTTATCTATACATAGGGATCTTCTTAGACCTCTCGTGTCATTGGCTGCAACACCACATAAGCGGTCTTGACACTTGTGGTGAGCTTTTCATAATGATCACGTGCATGATATTGAAGATTACAATGATTTAAAGAAAGAAATCGAGGATTGCATTCGGAATGGGATCTTAGGGTAGTACATTTAGAGATGGCAACAACGTTTTGATGGGATCCAACCTTAGTTAGGAGGTCAGAGAGGTGGCTACCATACAGGTAGACAAGGTCAAGGCAGATGAGGTGCACTTGGAAGTCGGATAAATTATCGGTCGGGATAAGATCCTCCCGTGAACTAGCAATATTAGCAGTATTAAGGAAATCCTTCACAACCAGAACCACTTCGGCATCCTCTTTACGATAATCGCAATGTCACAGGTGCCATCCATGCTAAATTTGGAGGATATCCAGAAGGACAATCTCAATCGTTGTAAAGGCCACCTCGAGAAGAATTCCACCTTTGGAGTCGGTCCATGAGCACTTTATGCCATCTGAGGTAATCACTTTTTCTGAAGAGGATCCAATCCCAAATATCAGCCCTCACAATGGCGCCTTGATGATTAAAACCATAATTGACAACAAAGAGGTGCATAGGGTGTATGTAGATGATGGTAGCATTGTGGATGTCTTGTATATTGACTGCTTCCACAAGTTGGAAATTGATATTAGTGCTTTGAGACCCTCAATTATGCCTTTAGTGATGTTTGCTCATAAGGTGATGTATCCAATGGGATTAATCATACTAGCTATAATTGTAAAGGATACCCTTGTAATAAGACAATAATGATAGCTTTCTACGTGGTAGATGCACCTTCCCTTTTTAATGAACTCATTGGGGATCCTAAATGAATAACGCTAAAGCAATATAGTCGCCCTACCACTTGGTTATGGAGTTCCGTATAGAGCACGGGATAGCATCTGTACGAGGTGATGAATACGTTGCACTGGAATGCATGCGTATGGCATTGAGAGGTAAATGGACTGTCATGAAAAGAGTCCATGCTATTCAAACACTAAGCAAGCCAGCATCAGGTCCAGAGATTGCATCTCCGAAAACTTGTCTGGTGAAAAGTGAGAGAGGACTGACAGTCTTTCGAAATCCCAAGATCACACCTTAGGAAAACCGAGATCTCCTTGGAATTCTCAAGGTCACACCTCAGGAAAATTGGACATTCCTATTCCAAAACAATAGGCTGAAGCACTTGAGATAACATAGGAAGTAAAGGACGTTTTAATTAACGACAACCATCCAGACAGGGTGGTTAAAGTTGAGGCATCGTTGCTTGCTAAAGTGAAGCATGAAATCATTTATTTTTTTGTAACAATACAAAGAGGTCTTCACTTGGAATCTAGGATAAAGCCAGTCAAACAAAAGAAGAGAACATTGGCTCCTGAAAGGAACAAAATTATCAATGAAGAAGTGGAAAAGCTATTGCAATCTGTTATACTAAGAGAGGGTTTTTTGTCTGACATGGTTGTCCAATCTGATGTTGTGAAGAAATCTTATGATAGTTGACGAATATGCTTCGACTATACTGATCTCAACAAGTATTGCCTCAAATATTGCTATCCCCTCCCGGTGATTAATCAGAAGGTCATGGCCATATAAGGATATGAGATCCTTATGTTTCTCGATGTTTACAAGGGATACTATTAGATCCTAGTGGATGAAGAAGATACTGAGAAGATCACTTTTATCACTAAGATGAGAATTTGTTTACTAGAAGATGATGCCGTTTGGTTTGAAAAATGCTAGAGCAACATAGCATATTGGTAGGAACATAGAGGTCTATGTGGATGACTTGGTGATAAAGTGCGAAAAAGGTCAAGGATGCTGCAGCTAATTTAAAAGAGACCCTGCAAACCCTATTGAAAATAGGTATGCGTCTTAATCCTAAAAAGTGTACTTTTGAGATAACATCTGATAAATTCTTGGGGTACATGGTCTTTAAGCAGGGAATTGAAACTAACCCTGAAAAGGTAAGAGCCATTGTTGAGATGACACCTCCTCGAACAGTTAAAGAGGTCCAGAGGTTGATACGATCTCTAGCAGCCTTGAATGGATTTCTCTCCCAATCAACGAATAGGCATCTCCTATTCTTCAAAGTGCTACGCGAAGCCAAAAGTTTCAAGTGGATTGAGGAGTGCCAACAAGCCTTTGAAGAGTTGAAGGCACACTTGGCCAATTTACCAATGCTAATAGTACCGAAATTAAGGGAAATCCTATCACTATATCTAGTAGCCTCAAAAAATGCCGTCAGTGCAATGCTGGTTCGAGATAAGGACTATGTCCAAAAGCCAGTTTATTATGTCAATCACGCCTTGTAATGGGGTGAGATGCCATACTTTCCAGTGGAGAAATTAATTTTGGCTCTAGGTCATACTACTAGAAGGTTACGACCTTATTTCCAAACTCATTATATATGTGTCTTAACTGATTAGCCCATTAAACAAATATTGCCTAAACCTAAAGCCTTTAGAAGATTGGTGAAATGGGTTATCGAACTCGGAGAACATGATATATACTATCAACCTCGTATAGCCATCAAGGATCAAGCATTAGCAGATTTTATACCTAAGATGCCCATTAAGGAGACATCTGGTGTCAACCGCCTTCTCCTGTTTGAATCTAAGCAAACAAAATACGATAACTCAGAAGCATAGACCTTGTATGTTTATGGAGCCTCCAATGAAGAGGATAGCGAAGCTGGCCTATTATTTTGAAACTTGAGGGTGTATAGGTCACCTTTGCCCTGCAATTCGACTTCAAGATGACCAACAACGAGGTTGAGTATGAGGCCTTGATCACGGGGCTTAAGTTGGCAGAAAGGATGAAGGCCCGTGATGTCAAAGTATATAGTGATTCTTAAGTAGTGGTGAATCAAGTCCGAGGTTCCTTTGAAACAAAAGAACCTTAGATGAGGAGATACCTCATCATAATATGGCAACTCAGCCAACATTTTTATAACTCTGATATCGAGCAAATCTCAAGGTCCAAAAATAAAAGACTTAATGCCTTGAGAAAGCTGGCGTCATTCATATCCTCTCATTTGAATAAAAAGGTCTTGGTTGAGGTACTCCCTTATCAAAGCATTGAAGAAAAGGCCATCATGGTCATTGAATAAGAGGAAGACAATTGGATGACTTGTATACGACGGTATTTCCAAAGTGGAAAATTACCAAAGAATAAGAATGAAGCAGGAAAGATGAAGTTAAAAAAAAGGCATACTTTACAAACGCTCTTATCTCTAACTATTGTTAAGATGCGTGGGACCCCAGCAAGAAGACTACATACTCAAGGAGTATCATCTTGAATCTTGTGGAGGTCATGTGGGACCTCATATGTTGGCCAAAAGATTATTAGATGGGGGTATTACTAGCCTACCATGTTCCGAGATGCCCCTGACTTCGTGTGGAAATGTGTGAAGTGTCAAATCCATACCTCAATAATGAGATGACCTTAAATGAAGTTGATCAACATTCAAAATCCGTGCCCCTTTGTGCAATGGGGTATCGATATTCTTGGCCCTTTTCCTGAAGTACCTGGTCACTTAAATTTTCTCATAGTAATAATTGACTACTTCACCAAATGGATAGAATCTAAACCCCTAACTACCATCACATGAAGCAATGTGCTGAAATTTGTGTGGAGTAAATTTTTCTGTAGATTTGGCATCCCTTATGTCATTTTCTCAGATAATATGAAACAGTTTGCGGATGACTCATTTTGATCCTGGTGTGAAGAGCTCATGATTAAGCAAAATTTCACCTTGGTCACATATCCTCAAGCTAATGGCCAAGTCAAGGTCACAAATTCCACATTGCTGCAAGGACTTAAAGCTTGGTTAGATAAAACCAAAGGAGATTGGATAAAGAACCTCCCAAATGTCCTATGGGTCTATCGAACCACACTTCGGACGGCCATGGAAGAAACCCTTTATAGCTTGGTGTATGGATCTGAGGTGGTCATTCCCGTAGAAATTGAGATCCCAAGTCCTAAGCTCATAGCCTTCAATGCAGCCGCCATCGATGAGAAGATACGATTGAATCTAGATCTAGCTTTGGTTAAAGAGGTGTAGTACAAGTAGGCTATGGTGAAATATTATAATGAGAGAGTTAAAGTCAATGAATTTAAGCTTGGGGATCTTGTCCTTCACAAAAAAGAGGCTAGTAGGGCTCAAAAACTTGGCAAGTTAGAAGCCAATTGGAAGGGTCCTTACAGAGTCATTGATGCATCCAAAATTAGGAGTTATCGGCTAGCAACTATGGAATGAGACTTTTTACGCCTAGTATGGCATGTTAGTAATTTGAAAAGTTCTATGTTTAAATTTGGAATGATTCAATAAAATGCATTTATTCCATTATATTCATTTTTGTAATGTTAATATTTTATAAATCAAGCAAAGGGACACAAGTTACCCTGAGCTCGATTCAAGGTGACCAAGTCATCTTGTCATACTATAAATCGAGAAAATCTTGTGTAATTTTAGTTCAGCTAAGAAAAGCTGCGTATTCTCAAATATCTTAAGAGGTGCCGAGATTTTGAACATCTTATGGGGTGAAAAAGTAAAGACACTATTACATAAAAAACCATGAATCTGAAACATCCTAAGGAGTAGGAATCATATTACAATTTATTCCTCAATAATAAATGTTATACATGAGAGGTTTATAGATTTTCTTTTTGTTTTGCATATCTAACTCTATCCTGTAGATATATGTTTAATATGGCTTTTTTCTTCTATATTAGTCACTCTCTTTCTGACCTTACTGAGCTAGTAGTTCCAACTTGGCTAGTATCGTCTCGACAGGGTTCTCATTATTGGAAACTGGTTTCAGACCCTTTTTAGTCGGAGGAGCTTCTATTTTCTCAACTTTCAGCCTCCAGGTTTTGCACTCGAACTGCAACCTGTAAATTTGTTTCTTTTATGGATCTAACAACTCTTGGAGACTTTAGATCTCCCATCGTTTTCCTTCTAATTCCTGAGTAAAGGTACGAATCACTTCATCTCATCCCTTAACTTTAGAGTCTAGTGAAGAGATCGTAGAGGAAAACTCTATGATTTTTTTATTGTATTCTTCGTTTTGTGAAGTTGCTAAGCTTTTCCAATTGATGAGGTTCTCTATCACACTTTGCTGTTTAGCCTTGTCCTCCTCAAGAGTGTGAGTTAGGTTTCCTAAGAGGGGAACTTGATCCCTAAGTTAGTTATTTTCATTATTTAGCTTACTTATTATGTTGTCAAGATCACCTATCTCGGCCTCTAGTGTTTTTACTTTCTCATCCACAATGTTAGAGTTAGATATTGGAAGGAAAAGATAGTCTTGACATAGTAGGAATAAAGAAAAATCAAGTTTTCATTGACATATAGGGCGTCTTTACAAAATTAAAAAAGAGAAAAAAAGGAAAGGAATACAAAACACAACACAAACCTATGGGCTAGCCTCTCTGCACTCTTCCTCCATACGAGGTGAGGTCTTTGTTTCAAGCTTTTGTTCGCTCATCTCCTCACTTTCAGGAGTCTGGAGGTCTATGTCTTCATTCACTTGGCATTCTCACAGCTTTTCTAATGTCATAGGAGAGTCCTAAAATGCCAGATGATCCAAGAGTGAGAAGGATTCATCAAACATTTTCACGGCCTCGGTTGATTGGCCTTGGTCGTGACTTTGGGGTCATACCTAGGTAACTCTTCTAGCTTTAGATCCAAAAATTTCTCCTGGATTTCTACAGTTGCGTCATGCCTTCCAATATCCCTAATTTTTTGGGAGAAATTCACTACGAAATTGCCAAAATTATATGTGTGAAAAAATTTCTTCACCAGCAATCAAGCGAACTCCCCTTGATTGATCCTTTTTAACCTCTGGACCTCCATTTGGCAAGCTGTCAACTATTGGCATAGCACTAGGTTTTTAGTCTCTACCCTCTTTTGCGCCTCCAATGCTTTTGCATGAGAATAGTGAGATGCCGCCTTGGACCCCCGCAACTGATAGATCTTGACCTTTTGCTTGGTAGCCCTGTCTTTCAGATGATTAGCTTTGTGGACATACTTCGCCCGTGGAAGCATGGCCTATCAAATCCACATATACTAACATGGTGTTAGACCTATTTGCTATTAATACACAGAAATAAGGCAGACAAATGTCTTTAATACTTAACCTGAGGAATCATAGCAGCCATGTTGTTATTCAATTCAGAGATGGGCATGTCCTTCATTTCCTTTTGTTGTTCTTCCATGCCCTAGACCATTAACCAAGAAGAATACTCCCTTGGAAGAGTAAAATAGAAGGATGTTTTCGAGGTGCTCATCACGGCAGCTTTCTGATCGGCTTTCTCTTTAGTGCCAGCCACTTTAATCCTTTTGCCTTTGGTGGCTGCCTCTACCTCGGCACTTCTTTTTTCAGCCTTATTCTTGGGGGGCTCAGTGACTTATGACCTTGCTAATAAAGAAGTCCTCTTCTCGATCTTTACACCCCTTGAACCTTTTTGAGAGGTGCTCTTTTTCTTTGACATTAATGAGCCAAATTTCACCACTGCAGAATGAAATCTCTGCTAGTCTTGAATATCAGCACGCTGCATATAAATTACTACAAGTCACAACAACCCAACCATTTGCTTCTTCTTTTGAACAGGCCTGGAAGTCTGAGGTCCAGCATCTACTACTGCTAGACTCAAGCTGTACTATCTCTTCTTCAGTATATTTTCCAACTTTTTCTTCTTAGAGCTCAAGGTATTCTTGACCTTGGGGTCTATGCTTATTTTGATTCTTATAAATATCGTTACCAACCCCATAGAACTATTCGGTCTCTACCCTACAGGGCTTCAACTTCACAAAGAAGATCCTTTTTTTCCAATTGTAGTGATTTGTGGGTTTTACTATTTTGCTCTCGAACCTGAGAAAGAAGGCAAAATAACCTATTGAATTTGCCAACTTCTTCATACAATAAAAATACTTAAATAAGTTCATTGAACTCACAATCTAGCCCACTCAACATAAAACCTCAAACTCAATTATAGTTCTAACCAAATTGGGTGCGAATTGGGCCAAAACTATCCAATAATACTTTAGGATCTTGGTCATCAACCTACATAAGAGAAATTTCAACCTTGCTTTCAATTGTTCTTTGTACACTGCACAGACAAGCCCTCCATTCTAACCTCGCAGCTCTAACTCCATACTCCATAGGAATACAGTACCTCTTTCTAAGGTTCCTGACCTCGACTTCCCCTAAGACTAAGATTAGGGCCTTGGTCGTAGAAGTAAATTTCTCAGGATATGTATATAAGGACCTTGGCACAAAATCCTCCCCGTCATCTCGTGAAGAACTTGTCATCGTCGGCAAGTTCAACCCACTCTCAGCCGGCGACAGTTCCTCTTCTGGACTCTCCACCACTATTTTTTGTTTTAGTTTTCCAACCCTTCTAGCACTAGATTGTACAATCACATGAATAACACTATCTCCTTGACCAGACAAACCCATTAAACTGTATTTTTCCTCCTCATCGGCCAAGGAAACAAATCTATCTCACTTTGAAGACCCCTTAGACAAAGAATCAAAAAGTGACATACTTACTTGTGTTTGTGTTTTGCTAAAGACAAAAACCTTGCTGAATTGAAAGCTACACTAGAGAACAACACTTAGCCGGTGACGAAAGTGGTGTTGCAACACTACTCATTGGACAGAAAAAGCTTGCCAAAGGTACAGTGATGAATGGTTTCTTCAGCACTAAAGAGCAAAGAAATAGTTTCTGCAAAGTGTAACTACAAAATGACGATTTGCTTTCTTTTATAGAGAAGTTTTAGTTTCTCACGCATCTTTTCAAGTTGCCTTAGATTAACATTCCTGCATTGGAAGTTGAGTAACTTCACTCTAATTTAATGCGACGTGAGACTTTTGGGCAGTTGATCTGATATACTATATCATAGGCCTAAGCCCTATCTTCTGACCCTCAAAACCCTAGCAAAGGTGAGACTTTGGCTTGATTAATCACGCCAAGGCAGGCCAAGGTCTAAGGGGCTTGTGATGTATATTAGACCTCAGCTTAAAGCCTAATAGCTCTTGTTATGTATATCAAACATTGGTTTATAGGCCAATGATGTATGAACTTGGGCCACACCAAAAACATAAGCAATGTGGGAACTCAAGTCACATAAGTAATGTAGGAACTTGGGTCATTTCAGCAATGTAGGAATTCGGCAGCCCAAGCCTATCCGTAAGCGCTAATGGCACGCGATATTTGAGAAGAATTGTTACAACCTGACTAACCGTTACAACGTACTTTGTGAATTTCAGAGGTAAGATATATATATACACAATTGAGCCACCAGGTAAGAGAAAAAGGGAAAAACCCTAATTTTTCTGCTATTTTGCTATTCTACATTGAATTCCCCAAAAACACTATCTAACTTAGGCATTGAACTTCTACCCTGAAAAACCACTATGGGATTTATTTTGTAGGTGTTTGTGATTGAAGTGTTTGTAACTCTATAAATTGTCGGGTTATGGATTACGCCTTCATCACTAACAAAATAGAGTATGAAGTTAAGCTCTTTTTGATCAGCTACTAGAATCCATCCTCCTTCCCCATTCCTACCCAAACCAAATTTGGCAATGGTTTCATCAAATCCACCTCTAATTTGTATCCACACAAGACTTTGTTTGTTCAGTTTTTTAGTGCCTAAATCCAACCTCAAAGGCTGGCTGATTAGAATTGTAATTGCAAATAGCGCTTCCTTATTGAACAACACAATTGAAAGCCACAACACAATTGAAAGCCTTGGAAATTATAACCAATTCAGCACCACTGAGGACTCCCTAGAACATGAAAATTCAATGTCCAATGGAAGACATTTATTGGAGACTTAGCAATATACCACATCATTTGGGAAAATAGCCTGTGAAAATCATCCTCTTCAATCACACTAATAAATATGTGGAGGCTATCAAATAACCCACTTGAAGTTCACCTTTGAGATCTAACGCTATGAAAAATTTCTAAATAACTTCCATTATTAGTCGTCTTTGTGAAAATTTTCCAATGAACACTTATTTATATGGTTGTTCATATGACTACAATTTAGAGACTAAAAAGAAAGTTGCTGACATATCTTGATGTGCACCTTTCCTCGGTTGATCATGGGCATTCATTTTGACTTCACTTCCTAATTGTTCCACAGACAGTGTTGTTGTCATTTGCAATATCCATGCAAAGGTATTTTTAGGGCCATTCAGACATGACGTAGGATCATCCATGCCCTCCATCCTCCATGCTAAGGTTTTCCTACACCAGCACCTAATAGTGTGAGACAATCTAAGTAACTAACACACGACTTGGACTTTTGCCAAAATTCAATGTACAACACATGCAACAACCTCCAACAACTACCCCAATCACTCTCTCATAATCAAAATTTTTATTTGGCCAAAATTAGGGTTTTAACCCATTGATAGCTCAATTTCGGCCCACCAAATATAGATAAAGTCGAAATGATTATAAATATTCCACTAAGTCTATTCAACTTAAACCCTTGCTTGTCCCCAAATAGTTATTTGAAAACACAATCCTACTACTTTAACTCATAACACATATTCATATATAAGAAAGGATAGCATTTGATGTGAAAGTTATATAAAAAACTACTAATTCTTGACACAGAAGACATTTATCTACTAAAAAGGGAGATGAGATTCTACATTTAAAAAATGACTTGACCCTTATAATAATTACTCACTTGACATTGAACCTCTGATTTGCCAAATGCACCAAGTACTCATTTGCGGCCCTAAATTGTGTTGTGAGCACATGTGCACATCAGTTACCACTAGATTCGAGTGAATGGTTATGTAAAATGTAAGCTCATGGGGATTTCAACAACTTTTTACCAAATTCACCTCATCAACAACATCCTCATTGACTAAAGGAGAAGTACTACATCATTCTTTAGATTATTGGTCTTTTATTTATTTTTTTGTTTTAGTGCTTTTTCCACCAAGTTGGCACTTGTGCGCTTTAGTTGCGAACTCCCTACATTTATGTGACAGGCTTTCGGCTAATTAATAAGGTCACATTTGCTTTGGATAGTTCCTCTCTTTATTCATTTTCTCAGAGTTTTGTGGATTTTCTATTTACCCTTTCTACTCATACAGGTTCACTTTGGGTAGTGTTCCATAAGAGCTTATGCTGAAGAGTGGTCACATAGCAGAGTAGAAATTTATTAAATAAAAGATAAAACAAATGAGAAAAAAGAAAATGCCCAAATCACTTTTTTTTTTCGCAAAAGATCGATAATGTTATTGACTCTTGAAAGTTAAACTTTACAAGCAATGTCCACCACAACTTGGACTCTTCTTAGCTTTCCGTACGGCTAAGACTAATTGACAACTTGTCAACAAACTACCTTGCATCCCACAAAAATACAGGACAGGCAAAAAAATCGACACTAAGCAAAAGAGTAAAACCACCGATTAGAGTGTTGACTACAACCCTGTCATGTTCCACCTTCTATACACCTTGCATACTATGCACACGTCAGCCACTAATCAACCAGCCAATCCTAGCTAACTCCTATTTACCTCCAAAAACTCCAACCAAGCGTGCATTGCATCTCTACTATCTCCCCCGCCGCCAACTATTCCCGTTGGAAAACCCACACATTCCTACTCTTCCATATCATCCACAGAATGTAGGCTGTAAACTGAGCTCATTCCTTCCAATCCTCCCCTTTTCGTCCAGAGCATAGATCTTGCCACCAGTGCTGAAAATTAGCCTGATGCCGGCCTAGTTTAGCCTAGTTTATATGAGCCAGCCTCCATATTGCTGTAGCACGAGGACAATGGAACACCATATGCTCAAGCGTTTCACCCTCTTCTCTACATAATGGACAAGAAGGCTCCACTTGCATCTTCCTTTGGTACAACTTGGCATTTAATGGCAAAATATTGTGACAACATCGCCATATAAAATGCTTAACTTTACCTGTCACCTTCAGCTTTCAGGTGGCATTCCACATACTGTGCCGTCTCTCCCGCGCAGTACTACATTCCGGTTATTGATCTGCAATTTGTCTCTCTTTTTGCAAACTGTGATATGTGGACCGGACTAAATACGCACTCTCACGAGAATTCGGCTCCATTTCTTGCAAAAGTCTTCTTGCTCCCATCCACCCCTTCCACAACCAAGACGCATTTGCCCTCGCCCCCACCGACAGCAACTGATCATTAAGGAAATATTTGGCTTTCATTACTCTACTCATCAATAAATCAGGTTGTAACAGGACCCGCAAAAGTTGTTTAGCCAGCAAAGCATCATTGAACATCTGAAGATCCTGAAACCCCAATCCACCCTCGTTCTTTGCCTTAGTAAGCTCTTGCCATCTTTTCCACTGGATTTTTGGTCTTGTATCCGTATGCACACCCCACCAAAAATTCGCCGTAAGACGACAAATCTCCTTACATACTCCCACTGGCAGCTTAAAACAACCAATCACATATGTTGGTAAAGCATTGATCACCGATTTAATGAGTATTTCCTTGCCCGCCAAGGTCAAGAACTGAGTCTTCCAATTTTGGATTCGGTGCTGCACTTTTTGAATGATAAAATTACCCAAATCACTTCAAAAGCATGAATATGTACTAACAATTATTGAAAAGGAAGGTTGAATTATGGATTACAATACTTGAAAGTATTGAGTTCCATCCAAAAAGTCATATCATTATAAGTTCGATCTCACTAGTGTTCCGCCACTTAAGTATTTGTAAATAACAATTTTAAGATATTAAACTTTTCTTGAATAAGTACTAGTGATCATTGCAAAGGAATGTTGAATTATGGATCACCATGCTTGAAAGTGTTGGGTTTCACTAAAAAATTATCATTAACTCTCACTAGTGTTCTGCCACTTAAGTGTTTGTAAATAACAAGTTTAAGATATTAAACTTTCCTTGAATGCAATAGCCACTTGAGAAACCTAACATCTCATTTCAATACTATTAGGTCGAGACAAAGACCAATTATTTCATTGGTTACACATCTCTATTCCTTTCGCTCTTAAGGCACAAAGGATAGCCTCATCATGACTATAGATAAAAATGCCAATTCCTTGCTACTTTTATTTGTAACATACAAAGACATCAAATGGTTGACCACAATTCACACACATTATATGAAAAATCATCAATTCAAAACACATTAAGATCTCTCAATTCCTCCAGTCATTAATCAAGCGATGATCCAAACTCAATCACTCATGCTCATAACTAGCCTTAACAATAAAATGCCAACAACTCAAAATACTAAAAAGGATACAAAAATAATATTATTCCTTGGATTACCTCCCAAGAAACACCTTGGTTTAACATCACTGATTAGATGCTGTCCTTACTTTTGTGTCTCAAGGTGTAGAGAGTGCAGTGACATATTGTTCTCCATAATTGCCCCTTTATCCACCCCCAAGTAAAGCTTCAAATGATGCCTATTGACCTAAAAGTGTTCTTGGTGTGCTTGTTAAGAACCTTAACACTCCCATATGGAAAGACCTTGACCATCTCATAGATCAATTGAAATGGAGTCATGTCCATAATAAGCTTATTGATGGACAAATAAACATTGTGTTCAAGTTCTCCCAAAAGATGACAAGCTTTCCCATAGACCACTCAAAATGGAGTCATACAAAGTGGTGTTTTACAAGTGGCTCTATACACCCATAAAGCATCATCGAACCTCAATGGCTAATCTTTTGGTTTGTATTAACCATTTTCTTCAAAATTCTCTTGTTCTCCCAATTGGATACTTAAGTTTGGCAACTTGTTTGTTGTAGGTCGTGGCCACCCTATGGGTAATACCATTTGTGGCTAAAAGAGAGCTAAAGAATTTGTTGCAAAAGTGAGTGCCTTCATCACTTATGATAGCTTGTGGGTGCCAAAATGGGTGAAACTTTCTGAAGAAATTTAGTCACCATCTTAGCATCATTAGATGGGAGACCAACCATTTCAACCCCTTAAGAAACATAATCCAAAGTTAGGAGAACGTAAAAATTCCCACAAGAGGACACAAATGGTCCCATAGAGTCAATACCCCAAAGATCAAACACTTGAACCTTTAGTACCTAATGTTGTGGCATCTCATCCCTTCAAGAAATATTATTGGTCCTTTGGCATTGATCACACCGCTTCACTCATTTATTTGTATCTTTAAATAAGATAGGGCAAAACAACCCCGTTTGTAACAACTTAGTAGTCGTATGTTATTCCACAAAGTGGCCTTCACATGGTTCTTCATGGCAATTGGAAAGAATTTTGGAGACTTAAAATTCCGAAATGAACTTTCTCACAACGTGATCTAGACATCTCTTGAAAACGAATAGATTTTCCCACAAGAAAAACTTGACATCATGGAGGAACTTCCTTTGATGAGAACTGAAATCCAAGGGGATAGACCCGGTCACAAGGTAGTTAGCATAATTTACAAACCAATAACGAACAATTTGTGTGAAAATGAACAATTGCTTGTCAGAAAAATTATCATTAATGAGAAAGTGATCACACTCATTGTTCTCCACTTGTGAAAGATGGTTTGCAACTTGATTTTCTAATCCTTTTGGATCTCTAATTTCCAAATCAAATTCTTAGAGTAGTAGTTCTCAATGGATCAACCTTGGATAGGCTTCCTTTTTTTCCATCAAGTATTTAATAACCACACGGTTAGTTTAAAATCTCACTTTTACCCTCAAGACATAAGGCTGGAATTTGTCAAATGTAAACATAATGGCCAACAACTTCTTCTCCATAGTGGTGTAATTAACTTAGGTCTCATGCAAAGTCTTACTTGTATAATACACAACATGAAACACCTTTTTTTTGCATTGTCCCAACACTGCCCGCACTGCAAAATCACTTGTGCCATACATGAGTTCAAAAGAACAATCCCATGAAGGTGAAACTATGATACGAGCAGACACTAACTTCTTCAACACCTAAAATGCTTGGAAACAATCACCATTAAAGATAAAGGGAACATTATTTACAAAGAGATTGCACAAGGTTTAAAGATTTTGGAGAAGTTTTTGATAAATCGTCTATAAAACCCTGTACGTCCTAAGAAGTTCCTAATGCCCTGGACTGAGGTAGGAGGATGAAGCTTCCTTATCATCCCAATCTTAGCCTTGTCAACTTTAATACCCCTTAAATATATCTTAAGCCAAAGGAATATTCCCTTTTGTACTATGAAGTACCATTTTTCCCAATTTAGGGCAAGATTAGTCTCATGTGCCTGTCAAGAACTTTCTAGAAGTTATCAAAGCAAGAGTCACATGAGTCCCCAAACATGGAAAAGTCATCCATGAAAATTTTGATGATATCATTAACCTTATTTGAAAATATGGCCATTATATATTGTAGGAAGGTTGCAGGGGCATTTACAAAGCCCACAAGGCATCCATTTGAAGGCAAAAGTCCCATAATGGCATGTAAAGGTTGCTTCTTTTTGCTCTTCGAGGGCAATGGAAATTTGATTATACATGGAATACCCATCTAGGAAGCAATAAAAGAGAAACTTTTCCAATATATCATTGAGTTGATTTAGAAAAGGAAAAGAGAAGTGATATTTCCTTTTGTTGAGTTTCTGGTAATCCATAGATACCATCCATGCATTGATCACTCCAGTAGGAATCAATTCATTGTGCTCATTAACTATCACCATCATTGATACACATCTGAAGGCCAGCAAGGACCTTCTACTATGACCAAACTCCATAAGCCTAGAAATTTGCTGAGAATCAAAACAAAATGTGATCTAGTGAAACCACCAGCATTATTTTGGTTAAGATTAGCAAGATTGGCTATGAACTATAAAGTAGTTACCAAACACTCTAAACTATAAACAAACATACAATATGGAAAATTATGGGGCAAAAGACACCACAACTAGCTAAGGATCAATTAACAAGTTAATAAGTCAAAGAGTACCACAAGGTGAATCTTGATAAGTTCAAAATTAAATTCAAGAACAAGGACTTAAGTTGTGAAAAATTTTTGTAAAACTTTTATTAATCTTATGCTTGTAAATTTTTGCCATAAATGGGTGTATTTATAGGAGTGGTAGTAGCCCTCTTAGGTCCAACAATTGGACTAGAATAAGTGATTTGATATCACGAAAATTTGGCAACTAAACCCTAACAGACTTGGACTAAAATTGAAAGACATAAAATCCTAACACAAATATATTTATAAAGCATAGTGGCTGCCAGGACTTAATAAAAGTCTTGATGGAATTATGAAAAATAAAAGACTAAAAATAATTAAAATAATTTTAGGGTTTTTGAGCTAGGGTTAGATGAAACCCTAAACCCTATGAAACCCTAATATTAACCCTTGGGTATTTTAAATCTTCTAATTTAAATTGTAACTATTAGATTTTAAAAAAGACTTCAATGTGGACCATAATTGACAATTCAAAAAATGTTTATGACACTTGACTCATAATTATCGAGCTTGGCAACCTCCTTGACTTGGACTACTTGATTTAAGCCATTTAAAACTTCATTTAATTTCTAAACTTGAAGTCTAGTCATTGGACCATGGATGTTGTTTAGTGGATCATTGGATGTCAAAGAGGAGCCACTTATCTCGATATTAGCTCCTTCTAAGTCCAACTCTGTAACTCAGTCATCTCCTATTTGACCTTGTGCACTTGAGTCCTCATCATTCTCCCTCTCCTTAAAAGGTTTTATCTTCAAATTTGAGAAATTTGCGTCAAATTCAAAGGGAGAAAGGTCAATGACCTTAAAAGTTGCACTTATGCCATATTCTCTAGGGTACTCTAGCTTATAAGCATTGTCATTAATTCTTGCAACCACTTGAAATGGACCATCACCTCTTGGATGCAATTTAGTTCTTCATTGCGCTAGGAAGCTCTTTTAGCATATGCATCCAAACCCAATAATCAGGTTCAAGGACAAGAATCACTGATATTGCACATGATCTCAAGCTTTTTCGAATTGTTCCCCTTGTTAAAAGTTCATCGGCCTGCTTTTGAAACTCTTTTGTCTCCTTAGGGTTAGTTGTGTATATAGGCTAATTTGGAATTTCAATTTCGAGAATGAAGTTGATCTAATGTTCTATCCCTCGAATGAGTGGCAATCCATCTGCTAGTTTGTCAAAAAAAACATCTTGACATTCTTGCAAAAGCCTAGAAATAGCAATAGAGAGAGAAAGATCAAGATCATTAGTCGCTAAGCAAACTTCCTCATACGCAAGTATAATGAGAAGCTTGAGATTAGAAATTGCCGTATCTACATTTCTCAGGCTCACATAGAAGCTATTTCTCACTCTCTTATACAATGATTTTTCTTTTGAACCCTCTTGCTTTATCTCGAAAACTGTCCTAGGTCCCCCAATTTTCTTTCCATTTTTACCACTCAAGCTCACGGGTTCACTCTTTTTTTGTTGTTCACTCTCATTTGGCCTTTTTTTCCCTTTTTCTGCCTTTTATCAAAGTCACTTTTTATTTTTTTTCATTCACTACAAAGTTCTTGGTGGCGAAAGAGGTACAAGTACAACGGGTTTGCCATTCATTATAAATGATTAATTGTTTGTAAAGGTGAAGGGTGCTTGATCAATGTCAAGTTCAATCTTTTAACAAAATAAGTGTTTGCAATATTAGTACAAGATTCTCCATCAATGTTAAGGATGCACATTTTTTCATTCACCTGACACCTAGTGTGAAAGATGTTGCTCATTTGTTGTTTATTGTTATCTTCGACTTATATATTTAAGGCTTGAATAATCATCAATCATGGTCAACTAGCTCGTGCTCTTGTTCGAGATCACTGTTTTGTTCAACAATGAAGGGTATCCCCTCACAATCTGATTCTTCATCGATCTCATAGGTCTCACATTCTTGTAAGGTCATAAGCTTCTTATTAAGAGATTGAGAGGCAATATGCACCTTGCCAAGACACTTGAAGCGCGTGATGTCTCAGTTTCTAATTTGTTTTTTATTTTTCTTGGGCTTCTCGACTAGTTTGGATGGCTTAGGACCCTCAGACTTCTTGGAATTAACTTTTTTTCCTTCTTCTTGCTCCAATTGGACGTTCGAGTTGACAAAGTGTTGGTCACATACCCTTTTGCTGATCCTTTTCTCTTCAATTGCCTTTCCAATTTTTTGGCTTATGTACCATCTTTTTAATGTCAAGATAACATTAAAACCCCACCACATTTGTAATGTTCAAGTTTAGCCCTTGCAAAAATCGGGCCATTGTTGTTTTGCAATCCTCCTCCACATTGGCTCTAGTCATAGCTATCTTCATCTCGTTGTAGTTTTCGTCTATGGATTTCGAGCCCTATTTGATCCTTGCAACTTCTGATACAATTCCATATAACAATGAATGAGAACAAATCTTCTTTTTGTTATTTTTTTCATCTCTTCCCATGTATTGATTGACAGATCTCAATATCTTGTCCTTGTTTATGCAAGTTGATCCCACTACACCAAGGTATAATCAGCAAATTCTACAATGACAAATTCTACTTTTTTTTTCTTCAAAGTAGTTGTAGCAAGCTCAAGATATTTCTCGGGGTCATTTTTCCTATAGAAGGATGGTATTTTTATTTTGATATTTCCTAGGTTTCAATCTTAGTTTTGAGTACACCTTTTCCCTAGATTTACTTTATTTGAGGCATCGAACTCTTCTTCTTTATAAGCCTCACCTTTTCGAACACAGGATTGTGATGTATTCTTTTGAATTGTGAAACTCCATTTGGACCTCTTTTGATGCTTGTTTCTGAGGCTGTAAGTCTTTCATTAATGTTCTCTATCATGAAGTTCATTTTTGCTAGGTGTTTTCTTAAAGCCTTTTGCTTGAGGTTTTTCTTTGGTGCTTTTGCCTTGGTTGTTTTAAATGCGGGACAAAAAATGAAAAAATATCCTCACAATTTTCCTTCCCCCAATATGTCCCAAACCTACATGATATTCTCACCATTTTTCCACTCAACATTAGCTTTTCAATAATGAATATCGCTCTTGCCTTTTTCTTCTTGGATTCACAAGCAAAAGTTCTTATTCTAACTTAATTCAAGAGCTATAGTTGGCTAGATTGAGGGACACTAATTAACTTATAAAATTCCAAAGAAATATTTAGCACAAATTTTATGTAAAAGGGGCCAAAGAAATTAAATAAGACTTAAAGAAATTCTGGAAATTTGCAAAAATAGTACCTTTTCATTAGGGTTTTTGAAATATAGTAGCAGTTAAAAATTTCTTACCAAAATAGCAGGTTAAGGTAGTTTGATCAAGTGAAAATACTTAAATGACTTTCTTCTTCACTTCATCGTTGCTGTTCGAATTTTCTTATCTATTCTACTTTATTTCTTCATCGATTCAATATCTTATTTCACACAATCCATAATTATCTGCATCAATAGCATGTACGTGAGGATGATCGACATCCTCAAGCAAAAAAACTGACACCATAGGGAAGAAATAACAAAAAAATGGACGAACTAGAACAAAGTATATTGGGCATTTTAATCTTCGTATTTGCTATATCGAGCATAAACCTGACAGAAATGCTTATTTTTGCTAATTATAATTCATTTGATTATGAATTTTGAAAAATATACAATAAGTTAGAGTTTTGTCGAGTACATGTCGAGCACATAATTTATGTCAAGCACATGTCAAATTCACGTCGAGCTCGACATGTGCTCGACGTCATATTCACGTCAAGCTCAACTTGAATTCGACATGTGCTCAACATCAAATTCACGTCAAACACATGTCAAATTCACATCAAGCAATGTGTAGACTCACACCAAATTCAAGTGTTCGACATGAATTTGACATGTGCTTGACATAATTCATGTGTTCCACATGTGCTTGACAAAACTCTAACTTATAATATTTTTTCCAAAATCCATAATCAAATGAATTATAATTAGCAAAGAATTAGCATTTCTATCAGGTTCATGTCTGATATAGCAAATACGAAGATTAAAATGCCCGATATACTTTGTTCTAATTTGTCAATTTTTTGCGATTTCTTCTCTATGGCGTCAGCTTTTTTACTTGAAGACGCCGATACTCCTCACGTACGTGCTATTGATGCAGATGATTATGAATTGTGTGAAATAAGATATTGAATCGATGAAGAAATGAAGAAAAATAGGTAAGAAAATTTGAACAGCAATGGTGAAGTGAAGAAAAAGGTCATTTAAGTCTTTTCACTTGGTCAAACTATCTTGACCTGCTGTTTTAGTAAGAAATTTTTAACTGTTGCTATATTTAAAAAACCCTAATAAAAAGGTGTTATTTTTGCAAATTTCCCAAGAAATTCAGCTATCAAATTTCAGAAATAGGAATAAGAAATTCACAAGCAATAATAGGGAATTGGGATTTGGAGTAGGCAGAATTTATCTGAAAAAGAAAATACAAAAATTGGCCAATTAATTTATAGTCTAATGGCCGAATCTTGGTTCAGTTGGCCGCCGAAAATTTTTAATTCCAATCCTTTTCTAATTTGAATTCAAAAAATTAAATTGAGGACTAATCTGATTTCGGCTAGTGTTAGCAACTTAATTACAATCAAGAATTGAATTAAAATCCAAATTTAACTATGATTACGATTATTTATGCAGAGAAAAAATCTATAGGCAGCTGGAATTCGTGGAAACCAATCGTTCTTGGACTCGGATTGCAACAAGAAAATTTAGGAGGCAACACAATTCCGTGTAGTACTAGAAGTGCAATCGAGACTAGATTCAATTTGATGCAAGAACAGTGCTTTAATGTCCAATTTCTTGAAGAATCAACACTCAAAAAATTCAAGATTGAAATAAAATTCAACAAGAAGGACCAAGAATTTCAAGAACAAGAAGAAAGAATTAGTTTTCTTGGCAGCACCCGAAAGGGGCAACCACAATTTGATAAGCCAAGCACCTCTTAATTTTTTCTTTTTTCTCTTTTATTTCTTTATTTTTTTTTACGTCTTTGTTTTTTCTTCTATTTTTTTTATTTCAGGTTATGACAGTGCCAAAAAAAGTTATAGATGTGCTTCGGGCAACACAAATTTGGGCAGTCACAAAGGTTCCTGCAGATTTTTTTTTTTTTTTTTTTAGGGAACAAGAACTAATATGTTTTGTTCAGCTGGGAAATTTTATAAGGCTAAGACAAGATTAATTCTGGATAATAATGGGATATTGGCAAAAAAAAAAAAGGAAATAAGAAATAAACTCGGACAAGACAAAAAAAAAAAAAAAAAGAGCCTTCTGAGAGCAATAACAATTGAACATCACAATTTGGACAAGCCAATGAGTTTGGCCAGAAAAGAATTTAGGCGATGGTTAGTAATGATTATGGACACAAAAAAAAAAAAAAAATTTAGGCAGCAAACTTTTTGGATAGAATGAAACTTGTGGCATAAACAAAAATGAACAGAAAGAAATATAGGCCAATTATATGGTTCGGCTGCAAAAAGTTATAAGACAAAAACAATTTGATTCGGCCAGTAAAAGAAATTGAATAAGAACAATTTCTGACAGAACTTTTTATTATTATTTTTTTTTTTTAAAACAACAAGCACGAACAAATATCAAGACAAAGAAGTAGGACGAGATTCACGAACAAGGAAATGGAAGAACACAACGAACAAACAATTAGAACAAGAAAAATAAGTAATAAAGATATGAAAAATTCAAGGTAACCTGAATTGTTTTGATATTAGAAAAATGATACACACTTGAAGGCTAGTAAGGACTTTCTAATACGACTAAATTCCACAAATTTAGAACTTTGCAAGAATTGAAGTAAACACGTGATCTTGTGGAAATTTTAAGCATGAATTTGGTTAAATCTAATAAACTAGGTACTATTATAAATATTTAACTTTCTAAACTATAATTAAATGTACAAGATGGCAATTTATAGGCTAGAAAATGCCACAACTAGTGAAGAATTAATTAGCAAGTTAATAAATTAAGAGCACCACAAGGTGAACTTTGATAAGTTCAAAACAAGAAATTAAGTTGTTGAAAAACTCACAAAATTTTTATTAGTTTAATCTTGTAAATTTTTGGCCATAAGAGGGGTTTAAATTGGTGTTTTAGATGCACTTTGGTCTTACAATTGAATTACAATAAGTGATTTGATGCCCATAAGGATTTGATAGCTAAACTCTAACACGGGTAGACTAAAATTAAAGGTCAAAAATCCGAATCTAAATCACATTTGGCAATGCCTATAACTTAGGCATAGTGGTATTATGACAAATAAAAGACTAAAATAATTAAAATAATTTAGAGATTTGAACTAGGGCTGGAAAACCTAAAAAACCTTAAGAAACCTTGATATAAACAATAGGGTGTTCAAAATCTTTCAATTTAAAATGTAACAATTAAATTATAAAGAATACTTAAATGTTGGCCTGTAATCAACAACTCGAATTGCCTTTACGACACTTGGCTCGTAATTTGTCGAGGTTGACAAACTCTTTTACTTGAATTTTTGAATTAAATCATTTAAAAATTCTTTTAATTTTTTAGTTTGAAGTCTAATTATTAGACCTTGGACGTTTCCTAGGGAAAGAATACGTACTGTAATATCAGTGTTCATGGACTCACTTTACAAATGCTAGTTTTGCTTTAGGAATATAATATAAACAGCACTAACAAAAGATAGTCGTAGATTGTGGAGGTTTTGGAAGTTGAAGTTAACCCATTTTTGCAAGATTAGTCAATCAACATTGTGAACATTCGATCATCTACCATGTGCATGGGGGAAATGTACAAGGTCATTTTAGACTATTTCAATTGTCATCAATGCAACAAATTTGCAGGTTAGTTGCTCAAGGACATACATCAATTGTCTCATAGAAATGGAAGCTATTTGCATTCTATCTGTCATTCTCACACCTCAGCTATACAATTAAGTGTGATGATCGATGGGAAGGCACTGACTTAGGATCCCAGAGAGTAATGCCATGATGAACAATAAGGGAAACTAAGGGTGGCATCTGAAATCATCTTTATAGGTCGTACAAGGTAATCATCAAATTGGCCTAAAGCAAGACTAACTTGTCCAAGAGAAGAATATCATCCATATTGTCAAAGAAGGTTCAATGCTCATAAACCAAGACTAAGCAATCATTTCCCTCTTCATAGGGCGAGAGAGGCATCTAGAAAGTGAGTGATTGATGTGAAGATTCCAAGCCAAAATGGTTAGACCATTATATAAAGTAGTTAGATTGACATATGGTCAAACATCCAAAGTTTCGACATACTCATGGCCAAATCATCTGATGCATACTCAGAAAATGAGAAGGAAAAGATAGAAAAGGAGGATATAATGAGTCCAAGTATGAAATGTATCACCCAAAACCAAGCCCAACAAATAGGAAGTTAAAGCCACTCAAGTTGAGAATGAGGAGATACAAGAAGTAGACATGTCGTTGCTTTTCGAGAGAAGAATGATACTCGACAACTGAAAAAGATTTAGGCAAGTGTGAACATGATATATATTGTACCTGGGGCCTTCCGAGTTAAAGCCAATCAACCATGCAACTTTAGGGAAGATGTGGAAGATAACTTAGAGCCTATCACCAAATTAAATACTTATGAGGCAAGGGAAAAATTCTAGCCTATAGCTAATGTTGTTCACGGAATTCAAGTAGTGCATCAAAAGGGAACAACGATTCAATGGTAGTCACATGGACCCCAAATAATTTGAAAAACCACATTAAAGGAGGATTTGAGAATATAGCAGGTCCACCGAAGTCTTTTGCAAAAATAGCAGGTTGACCAAGTCTTTTGAGAATATAGCAGGCTGGCTGTAAAACCGACGGGAAATGTCCGAAAAACCCCTGACACTTATGAACTTCATCTTCACCTTTCTTCTGCATTCTTTCTTTCATTCTGCATTGATTGAACATGCCATTTTCACGGTGCGGTGCGTACATGAAATCAAATCCACGTACAGGTTAATTCGTTGTTAATAATTAAAAATGTAAACTACATCCCGACCGACGAACAAACAAAATCCCGACGTCTCAAACTGCATCTTCACCTTTCTTCTGCATTCTTTCTTTCATTCTGCATTGATTGAACATGCCATTTTCACGGCATGCGTATGCATGAAATCAAATCCACGCATGAGTTAATTCGTTGTTAATAATTAAAAATGTAAACTACATCCCGACCGATTTAACAACCAAAACCCCGACGTCTCAAACTGGCAATTGGATATTTGAAGATGGCCGAAGACTTATTAAGGTTCTACGACAAATAAGGAAGGAAGTCGGCATCTGTTGGACGAATCAACGATAATTAGTCGATGTTTCGTCGAGAGGTTAACCGACTTGTAGACGACCTTTAGTCGAGGTTTTGTCGAGCTTTTTACGATGTTTAGTCGAGTTTTTGTCGACTCTAAGTCGATGTTTAGTCGACATTTTAAACGTCGATGAACATATTACATCTTATTGTGAATGACATCTTATGGCTGTTGGATAAATCGAGGTTTGCTAATTTATTTGATATTGAAATAAAAGAAACTAATATAAGTCCATCAACATCTACTGGTAGGAAAAAATAAGGTTTTCTACTGTTTTGATTTGTGTGTTTTGTATTGCAATGAGTCAGAGAGAAGGAAGAAAAAAAACAAGAGTCATAATATTTTGGAGCTTTCCTTCATATAGAGCTTTATGCATTTTGTTAAACAATTGATAATTTTTTAAAACAAGCACAAATTAAGAGGCTTTAGCACAGTATCTCGTTATTTCCATGTGTTTTGTTTTTCATTTTTTTACATTTCTATCACATATTTCTTGATGGTGTACAGAATATCATGAGCGAAACTAGCGGATTTTAACACTTAAATATGTCGATTGTCGACAGAAACTACTGAAATGTCAAATGAGTATGTGTTTAATTGATAAAACATAATACGGATAATGAATCTTTAACTATTCATTACATCAAACAAGAGAGTGTCAACAATTTTAGTCCCTACAAACTAATTGATTTGTGCACTTTTGCCGGTTGTGTCCGCTACCGCCCACAACGCACTACGCTTCTTCTCAATTTTTTTCTCGCCGGTTGAAGGAATTCTCTTTTTCTTGGGCCGACCACTCTTAGCCCTTGGTTCTGGGGGTGATAGTTGAATGGATAAAATTTCTTCTGGCACAATCCAAGCCTTAGGATCACCAACGGGCATAATAGGCTCCGCATAAGCGCCTATAATTGCAAAGCAGGTGATAAAATTGCGAGCATAAGGTGTAATGGTCAATTTGAGGCCGAAGTCAGCCTAGTGCATGCACACATGGGAGTTGATCCATATCAAACACTTGACACGTGCATGTCTTTTCAAACAAATCCATCAGTAGGTATGCGGTTTGCAATATCCCTTACACACCATCTATTCATATCGACCGATCAACAACATAGGATTGTGCTTCTCTCATCCTTGATCCTATTAACTCTTCACAAGATGGTGTGGTCATTGTGTTGATTTCCCCGCATTGCACGCCTATCGTGGAACCATCTTTGGAGTGTGTTACGGATGTAGTCCACCAAGGAATGAATAGGCAATTCGCGGGCATCTTTCAACAAAGGTGCATTTAGACATTCAAAGAATGTTGGATGTCATTATTGTATAGCCTCCCACTGCACGTGCCCTTGACCAACGTTCAAGCCCCACCTCTCTTAAATACTCGCCAACCCGTGGATTTTGTAGTGAAATAATTCCAAACATCTCATTGAATTCAACAATGGTGTAAGCCTTTGCAGCCTTAAAGTATAATGGGATCAAGGCTTCTTGTTTGAATTTGGATTTGAGGTTGTTGCTTAGATGATAAATACACGCTACATGGAAGGAATTAGGAAAAACGTTGGCAATACCTTTGGCGATGCTCTTATGTCGGTCAGATACAAATACCAACCCATCCACATCGGAGCCAATTGCAATCTTTAACCTCTCGAGAAACCACTCCCACGATGCGTCATTCTCTGAATCAACATTCCCCAACCCACAGGATATACTTGGTTGTTACCATCTATGCTAGTTGCAACAATTAATGAACCGGGATATTTTCCTTTCAAGAAGCAAGCATCAACGGCAATAACTGGCTGCATGTGCCGTTGGAATCCACGAATAGATGCACCAAATGCGAAAAATAAATACTTGAAGCACCTATCTTCTTCTCGACATACTTCAACAACAGTTCCCGGGTTCAACTCATTCATGACATGCAAATAAGATGGAAGTATCCGATACGAATCCTCAAAACTTCCTCGAACTTCCTCCAAAGCAGCTTCCCTTGCGCGCCACGCCTTATTGTACGTTATGTTAACGCCCAACTCCGTCCGAATATCTGAAATAATTTCCTTCGGCCTATACGGCCGACATACATCTGTGTACTTACATTTGATCCATGAGCCAAGAACATCTCTACCGGGCGTGCTTATGATCACTTTGGACCAATGATGATTTGCATGTATGGTTGTTAGCATATTTTGTGATCTTCCAGTCAAGAATTCCAACAAGAAATGCATTCAACATCCAATCGCAATTTTGTCCTTACACCTCGTGTACTGTAATTGCCTATTAGCCCTAACAACCTTCCACTCAAGAAATGCTTCACGGCCAACATGGACATTCTCATGAACAAATGCCGCCTAGTTTCAACACATCTTTCATCGCAACATCAACCATCGCAGCCAATCGATCGTAAGACGCATCACACTCGCATGTGATGATCGCGTCGCGGTAATGGTTGGCAAATTTCTTGAGACGATCTTGTTTGATTCCTTTTGCCTTGTTCCCACGGAACTCTTTGTTCATCTTCCGAGATAAACATTCCTCATCGATCATCCTCTCATCACCGGGCGTGAGGGTCTTCACCGAATGCAAACGATGCCGCCATCGATTAGTCTTGTATGTATGACATCGTCCGTCCGGCCGACAATCAAATGAAAGATTAATCGCGAAGTTGCTAGCACCGAATTCATCTTTCCGTCGTGTCCCCATCTCGAATGGTGACACATAATGGTATCCTTGCATCACCCCGCTTAATAATCTCATTCAAAAACATTGGACGTGGTGATCATTTTTATAGGCAACACCGATATCTTGGATAGGTATTTTGGTAGGTGCTCGATCACCGCTTTGGTGTGATCTCCAACCTAAATCCATTATGCCTACGATTTGATTCATCATTTCCAACAAGTTCGAGTCTTCCTTTAACAAAATGGTTTCAATCCTCTTATAGCCCACTTAATCTATGTTCATTCGTGGCGGGTCAACACTCCATTCTCCCCGAGAAGCACATGAATGACCCATTTATCATTGTGCGCCATTCCGCATCGGAAATAAGAGGAGTTAATTTTCTAATCGCCATAAGGCAATAATGGAAAAATGCTAGGAAGAAAAATCAATTCGCAATTATAATAACCCAAGGGAATTACAAATCATAAAAAATCAAGGAAGAAAAAATCCCGCCGGCAATTATAATAATAACCCAAGGGAATTACAAATCATATTAGGGAGTCATTGAGGAGTGTACTTCATACTTACAGATTGGTATAATAAGGAGTGAATTTGATATCTTGGAGGGAAGTTCGGTTCGGGTGCTCGTGAGTGGCCGCAATGTGCGCCTCAAATGTATATTTAGGTCTATTGAGGACAAAATGTTTGCTAATCGCTTTTCACTCCAGGCTCTGCTTTTTGTACAGAGATTGTTCAAAATTAATTTCCGCTGTCGCACGCTAACACCGCTTTGTGCACGAATAAGGCGCCTCACAGAATAAATGTCGACAAAATCTCGACTAGCTATCGACAAACTATCGATTAAATATCTCGAATTTTGCCTCCATTTAATCTCGATTATATGTCGATTATATCTCGACAAACTATCGATTATATCTCGAATTTTGCCTCGAATATATGTCGACTAACAGAAAACCGACCTTCATATAATCTCTCGCTTCTACAACATTTTGGCCTCCTTTTCAATATTTAATAATTTGTAGTGTCTTAAATATATTGAGTGTCTTGACTTGAGTATTAATGACTTTCATGGTTCTCTATCGTTCAAAGGTAAGTTTGGGTAAATAATAATACTATATGCCACAAATTTGAATCATGATAAATATAATGCAGGAATTATGCATTTTTTTCTGAATCCAAAAAGAAGTCTAGTAGGAGATAAATATTAATTTTTATTACTTATGATATACAATATTATGTTTGTATACAACAAAATAAAGTAATTACACATTCACATAATAAATATTAACATACGCTTACAACATTACACTAAATGTTCTACATTTACCCAAATTCCTAGCTAAATTATGTAAAGTTATTGATTGCTTCCTATGCTTCCCTCCTTGCCTTCCTTCCCTTCGGCCGCTTGCTCTCCTTCCCTTCTTGCTTTTTTTCCGTTCTACCTTTCTTCCTCTGCTCTGGCTGGAATTTATCCTCCTCAAGTGCGTGGACGTAAAGTTCTTACGCCATTTGTTTGCGCATCGCAGTTGCGTTCGTCGGTGCAATGGTATTTAGCGGAAGTCCATGGATTATGCATTATGCCCACTTGAGTACGTAAATACCACAGTCGCCGCTACTGCAAGCACGATGGAACACATATTTATACAAATTTCACATTATAAGTGATCAAACATGCCGTAAAGGAAAAAATAAAGATACTAGCCTCGGTGCTTGGTGCTCCTCTATGTGCTCAACCACGACTTCCCATGCATCCCCAACCGATGTTGTTTGCGATAGCATGTGTTAAAATCGCACGCCTTAATTATCTTGGGCATTGTTGTAGTTAGATACTCTAACTTCGCAACAACAATCGTCTCGGGCGATGGGTTATAAACACATAATTTCGCGCATTTATGTTCATCTTCACAAGCATCCGTTGGTTGCCATCTACGTGACATGGGAATAAGAGGAAGTCCAGTTTGTCGTCGCGTGGAAACGAACCATCACCGACAAACCGCCAAATACCATGTCATCCACGCTTGCATCCTCTTGTCATTATGAATCATCTTCATGCCGCCTAACACAAACAGAGTACGACGCGTTAGATACGCTATGCATTTTAATAAAAATTAGTCACCAATTTACATACGTTATAGATCACAATAAACTTTATCCATTACGTAAAAACACGCCTATAAAACAGTAGTAACATTTTTACCAAGTCAATAGAAATCTATTTCATACAATCCAAATAAACCACTTTTTCTAATAAAAAGTAAAAAAGTGGTATTGACTAATCAATAGCGACCGTGACATAATAGGACTATTAGTTGTTCTATTTCATGAATAAAGTTAATTTAGCTTATATGTTCTATTTCATGAATCTAATTTATTGAACAGTACACTTATTTTTACAATTGAAAGAAGTCACCGGATCTAGTACTTTGTACTTGTACTTGTTATCTAGCATTTCCATAAAAAAAATTCCCGTAGGCTCAAAAAAAAAACAAAAGTCCATTTTGAATTGATTATAATTTTTCAGTTGTTAACATAATACTTTTAATATATTATTAAATGTACAAGATTATATTTTTTTCCCTTATTTTTTAATTATGATAATATATATTTATTACTAGTATGAGTAATATAAAACTTTTATAAGAAAAATGATTTTTTAGATAAACAAATTGAAGTCAATATTAAAATTTTTTAAGAGGAAGGGGCATGTCATTTCATTTAAATTTAAAGTAGGCAAAATTATTTAAGGGATCAACCAAGACTTGTAATATAATCATTTGGAAAAAAATTATTCAAACTCAAACACCAATAAACACAATCAATTTTAGGTGAACAATCTTACATCGAAGGTAGACTCCATAATTGACATATCCTTGCGGCCCATGTTAATGATCCGCTTTGCGCAAAGATTGAGGTATACAAATCAATTTGCTGCAAGGAAAAAGGATTCAATTCAGGGAGAAAAGCAAATATTAGAAAGGTTTTAATATTACGTCGACTAAAAACCCAACCTTACCAGATCATTGAGCCAATATCCTTTTGTCCACATAGTCTTCAGCAAATCGGAGTCCAAAGAAATCCCTATTCGTGTCCACAAATAGAGCGTTGGTTTGTGCCGCATCCACTCCTTCATTGCTACATCCTGCTTCCGCGAAGCACATGACAGACTATGTTGCTCTGACGCAAGGCCAAGAGTCGGGCCCAGATTTTGCCCAACCCCTTGCTCCGTTGGGGGTTTGGTACCTCTTTCCTTCATTGGAGGTGGTGGCGCACTTGTTGCAGGTACGGGGACATTAGGCGAAGGAGTTCTGTGTTCGATACTAAGCTGATGTACTATCTCCAACACAGAGGTCTCTTCCTTAGACAATTGCTCCACTAGCCCCTCCTGCACCGGCCCTAAGGTCTTTCCCCTGTGGCTGCTCATCACCGATCGCCCTTGCTTGAGCCCTCTTCGCTATAGGAATGCCCCGAGCCCCGGAATTTTATTTATATCAAGGTAGCTTGGGAAGTGCCTTGCAAGGGTGGACTGGGATGGTCGCCGTTGCACCACGCGACATAAGGATGTGCACATATTCTTCCAACATGTACACCTTAGCCGCCATCACATCCAGCCTCCTCTTTTAGGGTCTTCATCAGATCATCCGACTTTAGAAGCCTCACCATCTTGACACTTAGCCAATTCTGCCGGTCTTGCTTTGCCGCTCAAGTAGTCATTGGATGATATCATTTGGTCGATCTCCTTCACCGACCTCATGCCCGACTTTCCGCTTTTCACCATTCGATGTGTTCTTCTCTACTCCTCTTCCTATAGGACACATAAAAATCAGCAGATCGGCATTCTCTCCCCTAACTCCGCATCGTCCCCTCGCCTCCTCTCGTCTCTTGCTCCCATTGCAAGAAATTTTCCGTTCTTCCGAGTAGGCTTCATTCGGATTATTTTCACCTTCTGCATTAAATTTTGGTGCATGAGGAAAGTTACATTTCGTAAAGAAGATCTCAAATCATTAACACTGTGTGATGTCATACCTCGCCGTCGGATGTCCGTTTTGCCCACACCTGCTTCCTTTCTTGTTCTCTCCGTTGACAACTCACGCCTTTCCACCTAAACATCCTCGGCTTGTCCCCAGAGGATTCAACCCTTTGCACCATCCTCAGACACTCAAGATGTGGCATTATCTCATATGCAAACACCTGACAAAATGGGAATATTAGGCCATTGAAGTCAATATTACACATGTAGTTATATAACGTAAAACACAAGTGAACCGTAATCTTACCCCAAATGCCACTGGGAATCCCCCAAGAGTGTATGTCCTGTTTTCAGGGTGAGTTGTTTGCTTCAAGGCATTAATCATTCTTTTTCTAGCACTATCGATTGTCGCCCTGTAGGACAGTTCACCCCACGGAATTTCATCAAAGCTCTTCCAATCACAGGCCAAATGAAGGAGCTTGTCTTCAATTCGAGTTCTCTTTGCCATGCCGTTGAATGATATGTACAGAAGTAATAGTGTCGCTCACCACATCAATGTCCGAATAACTTGAGTTTATCCGCTCGTAGGCCTTCATCACTTCATCGTAGGTAGCTTCCTCCGTCGCACCAAGGTGTTTAATGAACTTCGATATTGACGGAGGACCATCAGTCGCGGTACTTGGCATATGCACTATCAAACTCGCCCATCTTCAGGGCCCGTGATTATGGCAAACTCCTCTTGCCAAATTTTACCTTCTTCCCAAAGAACGTTGAAGTAAATGCTATTTTCCCGCTTGGATATCTCGTCCGGTTTGAGTTGCCTCAACAATAGGGAATGTATGATCTGTTTGCACCAGAACGTATGCTCGTGGTCAAGAGCAATTTCAGCTAGACAACTCTCCCTTCGAAGTATTTCCTTTTGCGTCTCAGTCAATTTCGACCGGATCATCTTCATATTGGCTTCATAATAGCAATATTGCGATACCTGAGCGTTGAAAAACTCTCCCTGAATGACCATTTGCGCCTTCAAATGTCCCTACACATTGCATTGTCAAATCCGTTCAATTATTGCACATAGTCACTCTCACCTTTTAATATGAAACATGGAATATATGCATTCACTGTAATTTGGAAAACTATAAATTTTACAAGAAGTTGATATTTATAATCAATTTATTCGAAGGCCATTCATAAACTAAATACAATTATACACTTGCATCACCGTTCTAGTTTTGGTATCTTTGTGTGATAGATTAAATCGACACTTGGTCGAGGCATTTTGTGAAATTAACCAAATAATCTCATTAGAAAATAATATCGCACATTACAAAGCAAAGAGAGATAGACTAAATCGACACTTGCTCGAGGATTTTTGTGAATCTAACCAAACGAAAGTTTAGGAAAAATATCGCACATTACAAACCAAAATAAGATAGACTAAATCGATACTTGCTCGAGGCTTTTTATGAATCTAACCAAATGAAAGTTTAGAAAAAAAATCGCACATTACAAACCAAAGAGAGATAGACTAAATCGACACTTGCTCGAGGCTTTTTGTGAATCTAACCAGGTGTAAGCCTTTAGAAAAAATATGGCACATTACAAACCAAAGAGAGATAGACTAAATCGACACTTGCTCGAGGCTTTTTGTGAATCTAACCAGGTGTAAGCCTTTAGAAAAAATATGGCACATTACAAACCAAAGAGAGATAGACTAAATCGACACTTGCTCGAGGTTTTTTGTGAATCTAACCAAACGAAAGTTTAGAAAAAATATCGCACATTACAAACCAAATGAGAGATAGACTAAATCGACACTTGCTCGAGGCTTTTTGTGAAACTAACGAAACGAAAGTTTAGAAAAAATATTGTACATTACAAACCAAAGCGACAGATTAAATCGAGGCTTTTTGTGAAATTAACCAAATGCAAGTTTGTCCATTCTTTGATCGATGCTTTTGCCTCGAGCCTATGATTTACAATTGATCGAGGCTTGATCGAGACATTTTCAATCGGCATACAGACGACTCATTTGTTCGAGACTTAGTCGAGTTATTTTGGGCATTCAGTCGACACTTGTTCTCGCCTAAGTGTTAATCAGTAACATGGTTCTCGAGTGTTTTGTGGACAGTTTTTGTGCGTTTGTGTTATAAAAACAAAGATTTCTAAACATAACAAGCATGTGCAAAACCCTAAAAACTATAACAGATTCTAAACGGAATGCGCAAATATAAGTAACCATGAAGCAACCAAGCACTATGATTTCTAAACGTAACAAACATGAAGCAACATGTGAACTAACCTTCTTCTTGTCCTTAGTCGGCTTCTCGATGTTCGCTTCCATTGCGCTAATCACGGACGTCCACCTCGAGTACGTGCCATTTAGTTTGCAATGCTTGAATATGGTGTAAATGGTGGATTATATGGGTTATCAACATCAGAGAATAACAATCGGTTGAAAAATGTTACTTCCGTGTTCTTCGGCGTCGTGAGTGATGATGGGAGAACGATCAGTCGAGAGAATACGAGTGGGCGCGGTTTTCAAATAATAATTCCGTAAATTTTTATATCGCCGAGAGAATACGAGTGGGCGCGATTATTAAACATCGACTTAGGGTCGACAAAACCTCGACTAAACATCGTAAAAAGCCTCGACAAAACCTCGACTAAAGGTCGTCCACAAGTCGGTTAACCTCTCGATGAAACATCGACTAATTATCGTTGATTCGTCCAACAGATGCCGACTTCCTTCCTTATTTGTCGTAGAACCTTAATAAGTTTTCGGCCATCTTCAAATATCCAATTGCCAGTTTGAGACGTCGGGATTTTGTTTGTTCGTCGGTCGGGATGTAGTTTACATTTTTAATTATTAACAACGAATTAACCTGTACGTGGATTTGATTTCATGTACGCACCGCACCGTGAAAATGGCATGTTCAATCAATGCAGAATGAAAGAAAGAATGCAGAAGAAAGGTGAAGATGCAGTTTGAGACGTCGGGATTTTGTTTGTTCGTCGGTCGGGATGTAGTTTACATTTTTAATTATTAACAACGAATTAACCTGTACGTGGATTTGATTTCATGTACGCACCGCACCGTGAAAATGGCATGTTCAATCAATGCGTAATGAAAGAAAGAATGCGTAAGAAAGGTGAAGATGAAGTTCATAAGTGTCGTGGGTTTTTCTGACATTTCCGTCGGTTTCTGACCACCGCTATATTCTCAAAAGACTTGGTCAACCTGCTATTTTTGCAAAAGACTTCGGTGGACCTGCTATATTCTCAAATCCTCCCACATTAAACCACTATACATCAAATCGTTGTCAGATGGAATCCAACCACAAAATATATTAGTTGACACTGGACCTACAGTAAATGTTTTGCCATCATCCACGCCGAAACAATTGGACAAAACTTTGGTCGATCTAGTTCCTGCTGATGCAATAGTGATAACTTTGAGGGATATAACCAATACCTAAGGAGTAGTTCCATTGTAAACAGAAGTAGGAAATAGTAACGTTACTTCAACCTTCTTTTGTGATTGAATCCAATGCTTCATAAAGTGCATGCTTGGCCATTCCTAGATTCACTTGACTAGTTGTAGGCCATTCTTAATGCATCAAGCAATTATTATCTCAAATGAACAAGGTTGATGTGCACCTCACAGTTAGGAGGACGACAATACACAAACAACTGGAGAAGAACCCGAGGATCAACTCCGAAAAAACAAACCCATGGAAACATCTAGATAGACAAAATATTACCACCACCTAGGGCTTGATAAGATTCAAGGTGCCATATAGTGGTCAAACTTGATAAGTCCAGAATTGTTCTTCACAAAAAACATGGTCTGGAAACATACTCAAAACTCGCAATTGGATAAAAACTCTTCAAAGTTTTATTCATGGTAGAATAATCTCTCTTTAATAGGGCACAAGGTCAGCCAAAACCCTACAAAAATTACCCAAAAAGCTACCTAAAATGTTACCTAAATGTGCCACTCTTTTTGTCTTGCAAGTCCACTCGGCCTGACCCAAAATAAAATTCTATTTTCTTATAATTTTACTACTGTTATAAAATACATGAATGAATATTCATTATATTCATCCCTATATATCTAATATTTGTTCATATCCCTATCCAATTTATTATTTTCTAATAATATTTGTTCATAAGGATTTGTTCATATCCCTATCTATTTGTTCATATCCTTATCCAATATTCATTGGCTATGTTAGAATTCAAACCTTGTAATAACCTTGCCACAGTAGCCTCTCAATCATCCTCCACATTTGCTTGGATCATAATAGTTTCCATCTCTATATAATAGTCTTCTACACTTCTATTGGCCCCGGTATAATCTTTGCAACTTCTTATAAGTAGTGGGATGGAATATGCTACTTCCTCATGATCACTTTGATATATATCCAAGTGTTGATAGGTCGTTCCCCATTATGCCTACTAGGGATCAATAACTAGTCCCAACACAAGGAAGCATAATTTTTGAACTCAACTGCTACAAGTTTCAGCTTCTTTTCTTCAAAATAGTTGTGGCAATCAAAAACATGCTCCCCACTTTTTACGTACTCTAAAAATGCCTTAGGGACACTTTCCCCTTGAAATATTTTTTGTCTTTATAGTCCCCAAAGCTCAACCACCATGATCTTATCTATTTTGGTGATATCTAGCAATAGAGGCACTATAAGAATGACTAGCACTATCAAACCCAAACTACACACTTTTAGGTGAACTATGCTAGCATCTAGAATGTTGTGGCCCTTGACTTCTTGAAAAAAAAAAGTGAACTCTTCTTGTATTTTCCCTGAATTTGGTTTTGAATTGCTCTTGTACTCCATTTTACCATTAAACTTGGCTTGATTCAGCTTTATACATTGCATCCACTATGCAATGACATTTTGATCAATGGATATTTTTGCCTATCTCCATCTTTGTTGAAGCCATGACAAGTTTCTTGCAAAAATTTTAGTACAAGAAAACTTGATAATAGGGGCATATATGGTGTTGGTTAACATTTGGCTAGGAGTTTTTTTTTTTTGACAAGCCAAGAGGCAAAGCGTTTTATTAGAAAATGAGAGCAGAGAGTACATCAGAATGGATAGGAATAAGAAAAGAAAGAAGAAAAGCAGACCTACAACAAGGACTGCTAATCAGCTGAACCCTGCCTACCTTAAAGAGGAGGACTAGGAAGACCGAACCTAAGACAAACACAAACTACTCGAGAACCGCCAACAGATTTTGTGTTCTGGACACACCAGATTTCGCCAACCTGTTAGTCACACTATTAATCTCCCTTGGGACATGATGGTCCTGTCGTTGCTTAATTTTTTCCTTCAACAAATCTATATGATTCGAGACATTTTTAAGATGCTAGGGGGCATTGACATTTGACTAGAAGTTGCGCTCTGCTGATCACTCAACTCTGAGCCAAGCTTTGAGTCAAACAATTGAGCCCAACCAAACAAGTAACTTATAATGCAACCAAATCAAGAAATCCATATCAGAAAAAGGAAAAAAATGATTTGGAAAGTAAAGAAAAAAGAAAAGGAAACAAGAAACAGAAAAGGGAGGGGTGGTAGTAATAGAAAGATTTAGAAATTGCTAAAAACTTGCTACATAAGAACTATGCATGGGAAGAATGATTTGGAAAGCAAGCAACAAAGTTAAAATTTTAGAAAACAAAAGAACAAATCCCGAATAAGGAAACAAACTTGCGGGTCAAGGCCAAACCTATTTTTAGCCAATTAATTTTTTTTTTAACAAGGTTGAACTTCAATTTCCTTCCTTTTATTTTTCTAAAATTTTGTCAACGTTTTTGTCAATTTGGCAACAAGCAACACAAGATAGGCAAGTGAATAGTGCCAATGAATAGTACTAGTGGATAGTGACAATGAATAGTAATGACAAACAATAATGATCAAGAGTAAGAAAAGCAATCTTTTTTCCACAACTTTTAACAACACGAAACACACAATAGGTAGCAAGTAATAGATCAACTTGGTATCAAATGACTAGAGTTGTATCGATTACTAAACTACTAAGAAAAAAATCACAAAGAACACAAGACAAAAAATTTGATATGAATCAACAAAAGAATATAAAAGGATATAATCTTGGATTTTTAGCCAAGATTTGATATACAACTATGTTGGGAATTTTACTTGAAAACTCTAATATCATATGATGTGCATCTCATACTAAGATGGTGGTGAACAATCGGAAAGGACCTAAAGATCACCCTATCGAAAACAAACTTGTAGAAAGACCTAGATGAAGAAAGCATATCCACAACCTAGGGATTTAGCTAGATTGATAAAACTAATGGCACCACAAGTTGGTCAAGCTTTGATATCCCTAGAATTATTATTCACAAGAACAAGGATTGAGATCACACCCAAATGCACAATCGGTTAAAAACTCTTTAATGTGTTGTACATGTCAAAATAATCCCCTTTATATACAGTACAAGGTTAGCCAAAATCCTATAAAATTACTCAAAAAATTACCTAAAAGTTACGTAAAAGTGTTGTCCTTCTTGGCTTACAAGTCAAGTCAGTTTGGTCCAAAATAAAACCCTAATTTCCCGGTTGAAAACTCTTTAATGTGTTGTACATGGCAAAATAATCCCCTTTATATACAATACAAGGTTAGCCAAAAACATATAAAATCACTCAAAAAATTACCTAAAAGTTACGTAAAAGTGCTGTCCTTCTTGCCTTACAAGTTAAGTTAGTTCGGCCCAAAATAAAACCTAACTTCCTTATAATTTTACTAACAATTATTTTCTGCCCTTTCACAAATTTGGACCAGCCTTAATACTAAATAATAAACCATAAAATAAGCCCAAATATTAATATCTTTATAGGCCAAAATAAAAGAGAAATTAATTATTTCAAGAATTAGACTCATTTGAAGTAACTTGCAACAAAGTAATGACTTGGAGACATTCACGTGAATACATGAATAGCTTCATGAACTTGTCTACCTCTGTCCCTTGACATTAGATTATGAATATCTTAGAGTGGATTTATGATTTAGTGACTAGCTCTTCGTATCTCATCACAAGGTGCAAAAGTGATAAAATTAAGCTGACCCAAGCACATTCATTTTCTAATTTGCATGCGACGGAGGCTTTTTATTATGCAGATAGTTTTGGATATTTAGGTTTTTGGAATCAACAAATACCTATAGGGAGAGTAGTATCATGGCAGTCTAGATTACAATAATGTTTGGCATTGTATACAACTGAAAATGAATTTATTATGACTACTAAGGCATGCAATCATTGGCTATGGTTGAAGAATTTTCTGCAAGAACTTGGCTACTCTCAAGAAACGTATGTGTTGCTTTGTGACAGTCAGCAATTCATCTTCGAAAGTATCTATCTTTTTATTTTAGATTTAAACATATATATGTGATATATCATTAGATAAATAATGTGTTAAACAAAAAGTTAGTTCTTACTAGTTGGGAAGGTTCATATGGATGAGAATAGTGCTAATATCTTGACTAAGTCATTGCCAAGATGGAAGTTTGAATTATGTTGCTCTCTTGTTGGAATGGCAAATTCTTGTACATGGTTGGGAGGGGGAGATTTGTTATGTTTTTTGGGCCCCCAACTTATGTGGCAAAAATGTAAAATTAGTGGGTTACTTATTTGGCCCATTATGGAGTTTAACCATAGTATTTATAGTCTTAAAAAAGGTTGGAAATCATGATTAAGAAAAAAATTTAGGCAAACTTTTTGTTGCAATTTTCATCAAGTTTTAGTCTGTGCAGTTTTAATCAAGTTGACAATTGAAAAGTCAAATGTGTTTTGATTAGGTTAAAATATATACAAATGGTAGGAGATGTCCTACTCTATGTTTTGAACGGTAAAGATTGGATTTCAATGCTTCGAAACTAAAATAAAAATTTCACAAGATTACTTTAGTTTTCTGGTGAAAATTTTCACAATTTGTTATTTGTTTTGAGATTTGGTTGTTTTTGTTGATTGTTTAAGGCCATATGTCACTTGTGTAGCTACTGAAAATTGTACTTAATATTTCATTGATTGATGGGAAGTTTTTCCATATAAAAAATATTGTATTTCTCTTTTAATTGGTTTTGATGCTTTCCGGCTTGAATTATCTTCACTTGGTTATTGTTTTTAATGTTCTTAATGTAATTTAATAAATTGTGGCGAGGTTTCTAACTTGTTATTGTGGTTGGGTTCAACTAATTTAACCCTATTTCTCCCAGCAAATTAGAAAGAAATACAACTGGGATGGAGAAACAAGTGAGTGATTTCCCCCGATTAATGTTGTGAAAGTAAAAACATTTTTCACAAACAAGCAAAGTTGAAACACAACGGTGGTAATCGGAAAAAATAATCCAAGAGGAATAGTGGGAAGTTTGGATGATAAGAAGAAAAGATGATTGGTTAATTTTGTTAGCAAGTTTGTTAGATATAAAACAACATGGTACAAATAGTGGGACACTATTGGTATAGAATAGTTAGGATAGAAGATTTCATCTTCTCCTTTTCTAATTTAAGGTAATTTTTGTGGTGAATAAATTTATTAAACTTTAATGAGAGGTAGCTCTCCTTTTTCTAGTCTATGATGGTTTCTATGCTGAATAAATTCATTAAGCTTTAATGCTGGGAGATGTGGCATATGATAATCCTAAATAGTTAGAAAGTTATAATTGCTTTGACTTCCCTATTTATGACTTAGATTCTACTAGTATTCTAGAATCAGATTTTGACTATAATTCAAACCCCTAAAAATGCACTATATAAATAAGCTACAGGGCATCTCATTGAGGTATGCAATATTCTAGTTTCACATATTTACTCTTTATTACTTATATACTGACTTAGGCATCGAAATTTTTTATACGAAAAAACACTATAGGTAATACCAAATCAGATTGGATCACCAAACCATGGGAATTCGGTGGAAGATATGCTCGTCTACAGGAAAACATTGTTTTCTCAATTGCTTGGATGCTAATTGTTATATTCAAGTTCATGAGGGTGGTTAAACATAGTGTAGATGCAAGAAGTCACAAAGAAACAAGACAATGAACCCTTCATGTTGGAAGGGCTAGAGAAACAGGCTAGAGGAACTTCTCATCCCCATGCTAAGGAGTCTAGTCAGAAAAGGACTCCTTTGCTAAAGCCATCAATGCTATCCAAGGAGGAGCAGATGAATTTTTGTTTTTCCACAGAATGTTGATTGTCTGCTAGAGCTCTTATGATATATGGATAAGATGAAAAAAAACAGCAAGAAAAAAAACTTGAATTCATCATGTCATGGGTGAGAGTATGACAAGAGGGATGATGATGAACAAAAAAATAGTTTTGAGTGAACATCTGCTACAGTGGACTGGGTGTGATCAAAGGAACTATAGATACTAGAGTCCTAATGACAACGAATCAACGATTGAGATTTGAGATATTGTGAATATGAAAATTGTGAATTAAGGTGCCTGGACATCAGGATTGTAAATTCCATGATAATAGAAAAGGTTGAAAGGGGATCTCTTCTAAGTTGATTGACCCTAGCTAGTAGAATACCAGGATATTGGAAAATTAGGTACAATAGGGCTTAAGTAAGGTGCTTAGGAAGTTGGGTTTTAAGTTGGACTTGACATCAAATCCATTTACTTCAAATATTATATCTACACCACTTAGAATGGGACGTGCAATCCACAAGACTATTTTGCCATTGCGTTGTAGCCATGAATCTCTAGGGTTATCCGATGATAATAAATTCATAGTGAAGCCACAACTTTCTGATAAGGAACCTGAAAATAGTATTACGATTTTCCATGCAATTCTTTATCTTCATTTGAGGATTTTGACCAAAAGTTATTGAGGAACTTTATTGGTAATTAGTTTATCTAGAAACTGTCCACTCATATGATAAATGTCTAATAATGTCAGTATAAGACCCTATAGGAATATGTAGCCACACAAACAAGCCAATACGATATACTTCAAATATTATATCTACACCACTTAGAATGGGACGTGCAATCCACAACACTATTTTGCCATTGCGTTGCAGCCATGAATCTCTAGGGTTATCCGATGATAATAAATTCATAGTGAAGCCACAACTTTCTGATAAGGAACCTGAAAATAGTATTACGATTTTCCATGCAATTCTTTATCTTCATTTGAGGATTTTGACTAAAAGTTATTGAGGAACTTTATTGGTAATTAGTTTATCTAGAAACTGTCCACTCATATGATAAATGTCTAATAATGTCAGTATAAGACCCTATAGGAATATGCAGCCAGCCGGGTCGCTGACTTTAGAGTGATGAAAAAAAAAATGAAAGAAATTTGTAGATTGACAGTGGATGGAGTGACAGAGAAGGTGATGTTCGCATTTGCTGAATGCGCCCAAAGGGTTTGGGCGCATTCAGCAAATGCGCCCAAGCTTTGGGCGCATTCATCAAATGCGCCCAAGCCTTTGGGCGCATTTAGCAAATGCGCCCAAACTCTTTGGGCGCATTTCCTAAATGCGAACATCACCTTTTTGGAACCCAATTAACTGTCAACCTACAAATTTCCTTCCTTTTTTTTTTCAACTTAGAAGGGGAATTCTCTTTTTTTTTTTCAACTTAGAAGGGGAATTCTTTCAGCCACACAAAGAAGCCAATACGATATACAATAAAAACGATATCATATTGTTGACAACTTTTGTAAAGAGCATAAAGATCGGGTACTTTAACAGCAATTCGATGGGAGATTATCCAATGAGCTACACAGAGGCTAGAAGCACTTTTCCTTTCCCTCAAACAAGAAGAAAGGTGCCGGAAGTGGTTGTTTTTTCCTTTTTTTAAGAAAAATATTTAAATCCTCTCACTGTAAGCAACACCATGGTATTTCATGCATGTAAGGAAGAGGGCATATTAAGAAAACCACCTTGCCCTAGATAATCTTGGAGCTATGAAAAAATGTGTTAATTATGGGACCTATGGTCACGATATGAAATGTATCACTTCAATTTAAGAAATCAAAAGGGCAATCCAACAAGAAGAATCAAAGCACTGTGTTGCAAATGAGCATGGAGCATAGTGGTAATATCAGAACAATGACAGCCTTGGACGAGAAAAAAAAGAGCAGTCAAGAAATACGGAATAAGAGGATAAAGGCAATCCTTCCCATGAAATAATTAATGTTCTATCAGGAGGACCAACTTCAAGGGATACAAGTTCTACATGTCAGAATTACATAAGGTCATGGAAGGGGTGCTGTTGTATGTAAGAAGCAAAAACCGAAAGATGAATTACCTATAACATTCTCATTGTCTGACTACTTTTTGGCTAAACCTTCAAACAATATTAAAGCATATATCTCCAGTTATCAAATCAAAAGGATATTGGTGGATGATGGAAATCCACTCAATATCATGTATGGAAATGTGTTGGAAGGGATTAATGCAAACAATAGTTTGTTAGAATTTGTGAAAACTCGAATGGTTGGATTTTAAAATATCCTAATTCATATTGTTAGAAGGATTCAACTCCCAATGATGTTAATGAATGGAAAGAGAGTCATAATGGAGATACTATTTACTATAATTTGGAGCTCTTTAGCATATAAAATCTTCTTAGAGAGGCCAGGAACGAATAAGTTTGGTCCAATAAGTTCTAGTAAACATTTGGAAATGAAGTTCCTAATGTTCAATGGCATTGCAACTATTGGGAGATATGTTAAAATGGCATGATAGTGTTATGTCACCACGTTAAAAATGACGGAAAAAAATTATGTGTTAATGTTAAACGCTCTGATCTCTCTGTAAATACTCTTCCATGCTGAGTCTCAAATTTGGTGGTGAAATGCTGTTCCTCAAATACATATGGGCTTTCTTAGGAAGGATCTAAAGGTGCAGTTAATATCTTCAAGCAATGGCCTGTAGAAGAGAACGAATATGGAAAGCTTTACAAGGTTGATTTAGTAGATTATAAGAGGCTGCAAGATCTTGACATTGCCATTTCTTTCATTAACATCTCACAAAGAGGTTTGTTGTGTTCATGGATAACGTTCCACGGGCACTAAATGGTTCTATGCAAGTAGGATTGGACTTGTGGGGGAGGGGACTTTAATGTAATAGTGTATTATGAACGGGATGGTTTGTTGTGTTCATGAATAATGTTTCACGTTGTAAAACCTGCCTAACAGTTAAACATATAAAATTTAGAATCAAAGGAAGAGAGGTCGATTAAAAGTTGGAAAGGTGAGTCTAAGGGGAAGTTGTTGTATTCGATGATAAAGAGCTCAAAAAAATAGTCAGTATAGACGAGCTAACCTTAGAGCTCCGGAAATGATTAATTGTTTTGTCGATACAGTTTAAGGATGCATTTGCTTAGACAGCAGCAGATATGCTAGGAATTCCTAGGGAAATCATAGAGCATTGCCTGGCAATAAATCCAAACTACAAGCCAACAAAGCAAAAGAAAGGTTATTTGGGCCAAAAAGAAGTGCAAATATTGAGATGGAAATTGACAAGCACTTATAGGTACTCTAAGCGAAGTTGAATATCTTGAATAGCTGGCTAACTCAATTTTACTTAAAAGAGTGATCGAAGGTTGAAAGTGTTGGGTATTTAATATAACCCATGTGTATGTTCTAATATAAGCCCAATAGGTAATGCACCTTTGTAGTGGGCCTGTATGGGCAAAAGCCCATTAATTGGTTTTAACCCTAGTGTATCCCTATTTATATGCTAGCTGGAGGCAGCATGCTAGGTATTCGAAATTAGATACCTAGGGTGTAATGCTTCAAGCAATCGCATATACTATTACTTGACTTTAAACCCTAACAATCTTGAAGCATTAGATATCAAATATTTGGGGAAAAGGAAAAAAAAAATTCGTGAACAGTACTTGAATAGTGCCGTAGGGGTATTTTAGTCCTATTGAAATTTGACTTTTACTCCGGTGACGGATCGGGGCAAAGGAGGAGTCCATCTCGTGTATCTCGACGAGAGGAATCCATTGGTGGTGTCGGTTTTCTGATTTGGTGACCGGAAGACGATGAAATCGGGGTTTAAAGTCGCGGTAGCCGAAAACTTTCTGTTCAGATCCTGAAAGATCCATATGGTTTTAGCTTGTAAGGTTACTTGGGTTGTATTCTCCTTGTCAAGATGATCATTTTGAGGGGTTACGGGCCTTGATCGGAGCTCGGACGACGGAGAAACAGCGAATTAAAATTCCGGCAAAGCTTGGTGAAGAAGCTACTGTTCATTGGTTGACCATTTTCACTGTTCATCTGTTGGCCGACTGATACTGTTCATCTGTTGACCGATTTTACTATTCATCCGTTGACCAAGTGCAGCTGACCAAAGTTGACTTTTTCAGAATTTTTCTGCTTCTGAAATCAGGTGCACTCATTTTAATTTTCCATTTTTTACTTATTAAAAATGGAAAAACGCATGCAAATTGAGATGGTCATACTTCATACTTTTAGTGGGTCTGAATTTAATTCATGGAAGCGAAAGACTCAGTTTGATTTAAAATATGAAAATATTTTTTATACTGTTTTGAATACATTTGCTGATACTACTGAGGAAGTTGATGAATCTCAATGGAATAAGGATGATGACTTCTGCAAGGACTATTTATTGAACTGCCTTTCAGACCGTCTTGCAGAAGTTTATAGCAAGTTTAAGACTGCTAAAGAAATCTGGGACAATTTAGATACTCAATTTAAGAAGGAGGAGGAATTGTCAAAACACATCTTGTTGACAAATTCATAGATTTCAAATTCAAGGAAGATATGGAAATCACTCCTCAAGTAACTGATCTAGAAAATTTGATATGTAAATTGACCAGTGAAAACATCATCGTTTGTGATCCTTTTCTAGTTGGTGCCATTATTTATAAATTACCATCTGCGTGGCATTCTTTCAAAACTGAGATGTACAGGAAGAAAGTGCAGGTGGGACTGGATGATCTTAAACGATTCATTAGAATCGAGGATAAGAATCGAGTTAGGAATAACTTGGAGATGGTTAGACAGCAACAATCAGCTGCTAACACGGTCACAAATCCCAAGAAATTTCCTAAGAAATCCAAGTCACACAAGAGTGAGTCTCAACAATTGGAGGCCAAAAAGCCTATCTTTAAGAAAAAGAAGGGCAAGTGCCACAATTGTGGGAAGTGGGGTCACTTTGCAGCAGATTGTAGGCAACCTAAAAAGGACAAATTTGACACACCAAAGAAGGAAGCAAATATGCTAATACAGAAGACTGAGCCTCAAAAATTTGCTGCTATGGTGGGCAATAATGGAATGGCTAGTACTTCTTCAGAATGGTGGTTAGATTCTGGGGCAACGTGCCATCTCTGCAAAAATGAAAAGTTACTAGATGATGTTGCTGAGGCCAACGAAACTATTGTTGTGGCTAGTGGAGCAGCGGAGACGGTGACTCATACTGGTACTGCAAATATGAGCCTTTCTTCAGGTAAACTTCTAACTTTAAAAGATGTTAAAGTAGTTCCTGCTATTCAAAAGAATTTAATTTCTATTAGCCGCTTAGACAATGCTGGCATGAGCATATTTATTTCTGGTGGTAGAGTAACTTTATCTGTTAACTCTCATTATTTTGGTTATGGATTCTTGACTGGTGGTATGTATAGATTGAGTTCTGTAAATGAAACGGTCAGCCAAGTTAGTTCAAATTTAATTGATCCTATAACATTGCATAATCGGTTAGGACATGTGTATTACAAGAAAATGGCTAAACTAGCTAAAACTTATAATATACCTTTAGATACTTTGATCAGATTTAACAGATGTGAAGTATGTGCTCAAACGAAAATTACTAGAAAACCATTTCGTACAGTCTCTAGGAGTACACAACTTCTTGAATTAATATATTGTGACATCTGTGATTTTAAAAGTTTCACAACTAGAGGTGGTCGGAAGTATTTGGTAATTTTTATAGACGATTTTTCTAGATATTGTCATATTTATCTGTTAAAATCAAAAGATGAAGTATTTGATAAATTTAAGATTTTCAAGAATCGTGTTGAAAACCAATTGAACTTGAAAATTAAAAGGTTTAGGAGTGATAGAGGGGGAGAATATACATTGATAGGGTTCAAGGAATTTTGTGCTTCAGAGGGCATAATACTTGAAACTACTGCTCCTTACTCACCTCAATCCAATGGCATAGCTGAACGAAAGAACAGGACGTTAACAGAAATGTTAAACTCTATGTTATTGACAGCTGGCATGCCTTCTTGTTATTGGGGAGAAGCAGTTTTGATTGCTAATCACATCTTGAATAGGTTGCCGCACTCTAAGTTGTCTTCAAATCCTTATGAGATATAGCATAAACATCCTTGTAGATATGATACTCTTAAGATTTGGGGCTGTATTACTTATGTGAGGATACCAGACCCTAAAAGACCTAAGGTGGGGTTTAGGACAAATACTTGTGTGTACCTAGGTAGTGTAGAGGATAGTGCTGCTGATCGGTTCTTGGATCTATCAACCAATGTGGTTATAGAATCTAGAGATGCAGTTTTCTTTGAAGATAAATTTCTTCGAGATCAATGGTTGACAGTACTCGACACTATAGAAATAATTTCAGAATCACCTAAAGAAACTGAATCAAATTCCTCTGACACTCGGATAATTTCTGAATCTGTACCTTTAAGGGTTTCTACAAGAGAACGAGTTCCCAAAACGTTTGGTGAGGATTTTGTCAATTGCCATTTAGAAGATGATCCATCCACTTATAAAGAAGCGATGAGATCTAGAGACTCCTTATTGTGGGTAGAAGCCATTGATGATGAAATGAGCTTTCTGTTACAAAATCAAACTTGGCAACTAGTCGATTTGCCAAAAGGGGCTAAGACTATCGGTTGCAGGTGGATTTTGAAGAAGAAACTTAATCCTGACGGATCTATAGCTCGGTATAAAGCACGTTTAGTAGCTAAGGGCTATACTCAAGTAAGTGGGGTAGATTATTTTGATGTTTACTCCCCGGTCTGTCACTTGACTACGATAAGAATTCTTCTTGCTTTGGCATCTATTGAGCACTATGTTGTGCATCAAATGGATGTAAAGACAGTTTTCCTAAATGGAGATCTGACTGAGGAGATCTACATGAACCAACCTGAAGGGTTTGTCATGAAAGGTTTTGAGAACAAAGTTTGTAAGTTAAACAAATCTTTGTACGATCTAAAACAAGCACCTAAATTGTGGCATCAAAAATTCGACAAGGTAGTAATGAGTTTAGGATTTCGATCCAGTTACTCAGATAAATGCCTTTACTACCATTCTGTGTCGAATCAGGTTGCGATTATTTGCTTATATGTAGGCGACATGTTGATACTTGGTTCTGATCATTCTGCAGTGAGTGACGTAAAAGCCGAGTTGACAAAAGCATTTAAAATGTCCTATCTTGGTGTGGTAGACATCATTCTTTTCTGTAGGCATGCTGAGTCATTTCACTAGTAATCCCGGCCCTGAGCATTGGAATGCCCTCACGCGACTTATGCGATATTTGAAGGGTACCTCCAACTATGCTCTATGCTATAATGGCCATCCTCCTATCTTGGAAGGATTTTCTGATGCATCATGGTGCTCGGAATTAGGAGACAGTAAATCTACTAGTGGTTATATTTTCACACTGGATGGAGCGGCTGTTGCGTGGAAATCCAAGAGACAGACTTATATTGCTTTGTCGTCTATGGAATCGGAACTTTCTGCTCTCGCTTCCACAGGAAGAGAAGCAGAGTGGATAAGAGAACTAATACTGGATATTCCATTAACCCGTTTAAAGATTAATTCTTTAAGTATGTTTTGTGATAATCAGGCTACAGTTTCGGTAGTGAAAAACTCACTCTTTAATGGTAAGAGGAGACATATTAGGCTGAAACATGCCCTACTGAATTATCTCATAGAACACAGTATTATCACTTTGGTCGATGTGAGATCGAAGGATAATATGGCTGATGCTTTCACAAAGGGACTGACCAAAGATCGAATATTCAAAATTGTGGGGGAAATGGGGTCAAAGACTATATAGACATGTTTTAACCTACATTTATATTATTTTAAATTTTCGAATCTCCCTTTGTTGGCTATGATAAGCACTTGATAATGTTTCGACGATGTTAATGGTTGTCAATATATCATTCCACATTTGATGATATATCCTTTTTTGGGTGAGTTGTCTCATTCCACATGTGATGAGGTAATTTTACTCATTTTGGATGTTCGGTTTAGAGAGGTTGTATCATTCCATATCTGATGATGCTGCTTAACTAAATTTGGACTTGATAGTTGTAACATTCCACATAGAAACATGAAATGGTTCTTTTGAAAAGAAACTGTTTAGGTCTTGTTGTTATAAAGAAACTAGACATTGATGCTTATTGGTATATGACATTGATGCATATTGTTATTGACATTGATGATTATTGTTATTGATATTGATGCTTATTGGCATTGATATATATTTATTTTCAGTCATTGTGGTATTGTGCTAAGTTCTTTTGGTAGAACTAGACACTTTAGTTTGTTACACAAATGATTGGATTATTGTTATTGATATTGATGCTTATTGGCATTGATATATATTTATTTTCAGTCATTGTGGTATTGTGCTAAGTTCTTTTGGTAGAACTAGACACTTTAGTTTGTTACACAAATGATTGGATTATTGTTATTGATATTGATGCTTATTGGCATTGATATATATTTATTTTCAGTCATTGTGGTATTGTGCTAAGTTCTTTTGGTAAAACTAGACACTTTAGTTTGTTACACAAATGATTGGATTTACATGAAATTCATATTTGGTAACTTGCAGAAAATGACGGAAATGGAGGAGCTGATTTCAACTGGGATCCTGAAGGGGATGATCTATTTGATGGATAATTCCTGTAGAGCTCTGCACTGTGAGGAACTATTATTTTCTTTGAAGTTGAATAAATAGTTCACTTACATTTGAAATTGCCCATTTAGTTTGAGTTTAGAGTATTTCTAAAACTCTTGTGTACGAAGTTTAGAGAATTTCTAAAACTTTGATTTGGTTCACTTATGAGTGAGACTTATTGATTGTATTTGGTTGAGTTTAGATTGTTTCTAAAACTCATAATTGTGTTTATAGAATTCATATTTTTGAGTAATGAATCTTTTGTGCTATGAATGATTCAATATTTTATTTTGAACATTACATTATCTATCTATTGGATTGTGCTATATGTAGAACATAGGAGGAGATTGTTGGGTATTTAATATAACCCAAGTGTATGTTCTAATATAAGCTCAATAGGTAATGCACCTTTGTAGTGGGCCTGTAAGGGCAAGAACCTATTAATTGGTTTTAACCCTAGTGTATCCCTATTTATATGCTAGCTGGAGACAGCATGCTAGGTATTCCAAATTAGATACCTAGGATGTAATGCTTCAAGCAATCGCATATACTATTGCTTGGCTTTAAACCCTAACAGAAAGATATGTATAGACCTCCCTGACTTCAACAAAGTTTGTCCCAAATTGAAATTTTAGTTTAGTTATTGCAAGTTTCAGATTGCTCTAGTTTTTTGAATGCATATAAGGGGTTTCATCAGATTTTTTCATGCCCCAGTGATGAAGATGAAGAAAAACCATCCTTCATTACCAACATTGAACTTATTGCTATACTCTTACATATAGAAGAATGCTTATAAAAAGCCGAAATGAGAGTGGCCTTATTTAATATATTGAGGATCTGAATGAAACTAAATCACTGGATGTTCATAATTGTCTCTAAAAATTTATTGGATTCACGGTTTCAGAAAAGGGTTTTGAGGTGAATCATGAAAAGGTGAAAGCGATTATGGATATAAAGTTCCAAGCAACATGAAGCAAGTCCAAAATTTGGTTGCTCGACTAGTAATATTAACAGGTTTTTATAGAAGTTAGCAGAAAGAGGTTGTCATTTTTCAAACTTTTGAAGAAAGTAGATAAATTTATTAGATTGCTGATAAACATTTGATGACTTAAAGAATATCTAGCCAAAGTGCTAAAACTAATGATGCCTCTCCCTAGAGAATTTTTTTTCTCTATATTGGCCCATTAGAGAAAGTGCCATAAGTTTGGTGCTCGTGAAAGAGGAAGAAGCAATTCAAAAGTCAATGTATTATGTGAGTAAAGTCTTAAAGATGCTGAAAAACATTATTCCAAAATGCAGAAGTCGTTGGTTCTTACAGGTAGAAGATTGAGGCCATATTTTTAGGCAGACAAGATTCATGTACACATAAATAGTACCATGTAAATAATTTCAATGGAGCCAAGAATGTCGGGAAGGTTGGTTAAGTAGATAATTGAACTCAGAGAAATTGACATTGACTACATTCTAAAAGAAGCTATTAAAGCACAGGTGTTGTTGGATTTTATAATGGAATACATGAGAACTAGCCCAAGGTCCCAAAACAAATTTAAGATATTGAAGCAAGCTATAAAGATTCGCAAGGCAAATTTTGGACATTGCATGTGAATGGAGCTTCTAGTGTGCAATGTTCTAGAGCTAGAATGATCCTAATTAGTCTGAAAAGGGAAAGTTCTACTTATGCTTTGCATTTTTACCTAATATTTACAAATACTGAAGTAAAGTACGAGGCCCTTATATCCAAGCTGATATTGACAATTGGTATGTGAGTTCAAAATCTTCATGGTATGTAATGATTCATAATTGATAGTCAATTAGATGGAAGGAGAATTGGAAGTCAAGAATGGTTTGGTAAAAAAAATATCTAAATCTAGCAAAAGAGTTAATCACAGGATTTTCTAAATATAGTATCACCCAAATCCTAAGAAGACGAAAGCAAAATGCTATTGCATTAACCAAGTTGGTCTTTTTAGTATGTTCACATTTCACGAAGTCGATTTTGGTTTAGATTTTGGAACGAATGAGCACTAAAGAAAAGTCATTATTTTAGATTAAAAAGTAGGGCCACTTGGATGGGTCCCATTGTAGAACACTTGGCCAGTGGCCACTGGAATGTTGCTGGATTCCAAGTCACAGGCTAAAACGATATGACTTAAGGCAATAGTGTATGAACTGACTAATGATCAGTTATATCGAAAATCCCATCTAGTTCATTTGCTAAGACATTTAGGGATCAAAGAGGTTAAGGTAATTATAGAAGATATTCATCAAAGTAGATGTGGAAGTCATTTCTGTTTCTGTAACTTATTGAAGCGATCAATGCTAGTAGGATATTATTGATCAACTCCGTTCAAAGATTCAAGGAAATAGTTAGGAGGTGCACGGAATATTAAGTACATGCCGTAGGAATCTGAAGTCTCGTGATTAAGATGCTGGTAATAATGAGGTCATGGCTATTTGCTTAGTGGGGTATAGATTTGTTGGATCCTTTCCCACAGGCAGTACGAGATTATCGATTTCTGGTGATAGGACTTTATTATTTCACAAAGTGAGGGGAAGTAGAACCATTGGTCTCTATCACAAGCCTGACTCTGGCTTTTTTTAGCAAAAAGCTAGGCGATGAATGTATATAGGATTTGAGTGGGTTTGAAACTCACCTTGGCGAGAATTTGGCCGACCCTGTGTTCGTTTTCAGTTATAGAGCATGGGCCAAACTTTTTTCAATTTGTTTTCAATAGCCAAGCCGACAGGGAAAAGGTGTTAAAAGGTATACTATGGTCATTTGACCAACAATATTTGGTTTTAAAAGAATGGTCCATGGGAATGAATATATATTCAGAGGCGTTCAATCACATTGATATGTGGGTTAAAATTTGGAATATCCCCACCCACTGGCTATCCAGAGAAACGGGTTTGAAAATTGGGAAACTGTTTCCGAAAATTTGGGATGTGGACATTCCTAGTACAGGCAGCAAACAGGGTAGATGTTTAAAGCTGTATGTTACAATAGACTTGGATTAGCCTTTGTTGCGAGGTACACAAGTTAAACTTCAGGAGCAACAATGTTGGGTTATTTTCAGATATGAACAATTACTCAATTTTTGTTCTTATTGTGGCCACATTGGTCATCTAGACAATACATGTGGGATCCGAAAAGAGGATTGTAAAAATCGCAAGCTGAAAGAGAGTCAATTTGGTGAATGGCTGAAGGCGGATTCAGTCAAAAGCGGTTACAAACCGAATACCCAAGTAACTTCAGGACTGGAAGTCAAGCTGCCAAAGAAACTGTGACCGAAAAAACAATGGTTGCCAAACCCCTTTCGGGTGACAACATTCCTCCCCTGATCCCTGGGGTTGATCAAAGCACAGGGTCCACGAGTAAGGCTATGAGCCTTTCTACACAAAGGACCTTGGATTATGAAGCAACAGCACCAACGGAATTAGTCAGTCCACCCATGGAAGAAACAAGAATGAGACCAGCCACATTGGAGTTTACTTTAAAAAACATTTTGAACTTCGAGGCACACAATAAGGAATAGGATAAAACGGACTTGGATGTCATCATTCAGGAAAATGTGAGTGATCTTGAGGAGAAGCAAGCAAAGAAGAAGGTTACTCAAAACTTTGAAAATGAATTTTCTGCCCTAGAGTAGAATCTTGTTAATGTTCCAAGGAAGTTGGTGGCTGCCTCCAATCCTCCCCAAGATGCTCCCCACATATTGGAGCTCAATGTAGAAGACATGGTGGCCAAAGTTCTGGGGATTTGTACGCGAAAATGGCATCGCAAAGTTGTTTCCAGAGTTCCGCAAACGACAAGGATTCAAACATTGGTGCATCCACATCATAGTCAGGGGAAAAATGAAAAGGGATCATTCAGGAAAGCAAGGAAGAATCCGAGGGTGAGCGGGGACAAGAAGGCCGCCAGAAAAGAAGGAATCAAGGCATTATCGTTCGCAATTTACAGGTGGAAGAAGGTAGCCCTAAATGGCCCCAAGCTAATCAATGAAAATATGTGCCTGAAATTGTAGAGGTCTAGGAGGGCCCTCTACTATTTCTCAGCTTAAGGAAACCATTCGGTTCCACCTCTCGGATATGGTATTTATTAGTGAGACTAAACAAAAGGCGCCCTTTACCAAAACTTTTTGCAGAACTTCTCGTCTTCAAAACCGATGAAAATGTGTTGATCCATTGGGAACAAGAGGTGGCCTTTTGCTTTTTTGAAGTGATGATATGATAATAAATCACGTGATATCAACAGATTTTTGTTTTGAAGTACAAGCAAATAAACAGGGAGATCAAGAGCATTTTTGGGCTATTTTTGTATATGTAAGTACGGATCCTAAAGTCCGCAGTCAGCAATGGGATTATCTTCAACAGGCCAAAAGCAAATAGGGGAACAAGTGGTTTATGGGTGGGGACTTCAATGATCTAGTGGATAACACAGAGAAGAGAGGTGGTCAACCCCGTTCGAAGACCAGTTTTTAGAATTTCAGGGATTTTATCAAAGTCATGGGTATGGCAGATCTAGGTTTTACTGGGAGACCTTTCACTTGGGCCAATAATAGGGAGAAAGAGGGTTTCGTTGAAGAAAGACTCGATCATTTCTTTGGTTCAACTTATTGGATCCTTCAGCACCCTAAGGCGATAGTCAAACATATGGAAAAACAGGCTTCTGATCATTATCTCCTTTTATTGGATACATGTAGAGCCACTCCTCGACCAAAACGAAGATTCGTTTTTGATAAAAGATGGGCAAAGCAAGAGGGAGCAGCTGCCTTAGTCAAGCAAGCATGGAATCGGCCCTAACACGGAACTCCAATGTACCAAGTCACTGGCAGAATTAAACAGTGTAGAGTGGACTTGCTGAAGTCGGCTACGGCCGCACATACAAATGCAGCACGAAGGATAAGGGAGATCAAAGTGCAAATGGAACTACTAAGCCAAGCAGGGGGGACAAGAGACTGGCAAATCTGGAAGAAGCTAAGAGAAGATTTGCACAAAGCCTATAGTGAAGAGGAAAGTACTGGCACCAAAAAGCTCGCATTCAATGGCTAAAAGAGGGAGACAAGAACACAAAGTTCTTTCACGCTTCTATAGTGCAACGAAGAAGATTAAATGCAATTGACAGGCTAGTAAAGGAAAATGGATGGATTTGCACCAATCCCGAGGAAATCAAACAGGAAGTTTCTGATTTTTACTCTACACTTTTTACTACTTCTTCTCTAACGACTGACCCACATTTTTTGCTAGGTATCCCAACTGCGATTACCAGTGCCATGAACCAAAACTAACCAGGCCAGTCAAGGATGCTGAGATCCGGAATGCTTTATTTGGTATGCACCCTAATAAGGCACCATAACCGGATGGTATGACTCCACTATTCTTTCAAAACTATTGGCATGTAGTTCAAAAGGATATCTTCTTTGCTGTCAAAAGTTTTTTGGTTCATTCAAGAATGCTGAAGAGTGTCAACCGTACACTTATTACTCTTATCCCCAAAATCAAGAACCCAACCCAAATAGCCCAATAAAGGCCCATTAACTTATGCAATGTTGTCTATAAAATAATATCTAAGATCCTAGCTGAAAGAATAAAGTCCTGCCTCGATGTATGCAAACATGAAAGCCAAGCTACCTTTGTCCCTGGAAGGCAAATCACGGACAATGTTGTTATTGCACATGAATGCATACACCATATTAAGAGCCTTAACAAATCAAGAAAAGGTTTTTTGGCCTTGAAATTAGATATGGCAGAGGCTTTTGATCAAGTTGAGTGGGGTTTTTTATCTCAAGTTTTACTTAAGATGGCTTCTCTACCAAGTTCATAGATTGGGTTATAATATGCATAAGTACCTCATCTTTTTCCTTTAACATAAATGGTGAGGTTAGCGGCTATGTGCAACCCACAAGGGGTATTAGACAAGGAGATCCACTCTCTCCTTATTTATTTATAATTATTTCGGAAGTTTTTTCATTCTTAATTAGAAAGGCTGTCAATGAAGGTACCTACCGAGGAATGAGACTATGTCGTAAAGGACCGTTCCTCACTCATCTTTTTTTTGCAGACGACTCACTACTCTTTGCCGAAGCAACAGTGGAGCAAGCTCAGCACTTTCGAAGGATCATTACAACCTACTGTGAAGCATTAGGGCAGAAAGTCAATCTGAACAAATCTTCGGTCCTTTTCAGCAAGCACCTAGCAGATAGTGATAAAGCTGCCATTATTCAGGTGCTACATGGGATCAAAGAGCAAAGGAGTGCCTGATACCTATGACTGCCCTTGGGTATTGGCAAATCAAAGAATGAAGCATTTGCATATGTCATTGAAGCGGTCAGAAGACGAATAGGTAATTGGAAAACTCAATTCTTGAGTCAGGCAAGTAAAGAAATTCTCATCAAATCCGTCCTTAATTCCTTACCTATCTATGTCATGTCATCTTTTAAACTTCCAATTGGCATATGCAAAATCTTGAGCAGTGAGACAGCACATTTTTGGTGGGGCTTTAATGCAAATAATAGCCATAAAATTCATTGGAGAGCCTGGTCCAAATTAACATTTCCGAAGGATTTGGGCAGGCTTGGTTTTCAGGATATACAGGTTTTCAATGATTCTTTATTAGTCAAGCAATTATGGAGGTTAATCAAGTTCCCAAATTTGCTTCTGAGCCGTGTAATGAAAGCTCGATATTATCCCCAAGGAATACTAATGCAAGCAAAAGTTCAACAAAATGCATCTTGGCTTTGGAAATGTTGGATGGGAGCCAAATATATCTTAGAAATGGGAATGAGATATCAAGTGGGGGACGGCAAAACCATTAAAATTTGGGAATCCCCATGGCTAGGTCATAGAGCCAATTTCAAGCCACTTCCCAAAAAGCACAACCAATAGTCAATTGTTTGGTGCCACCAACTAATGGTTGCGGAGAGAGCGCAATGGGATCAAAACCTAATTGCTCAGCTTTTTCACCCTGAGGATGCAATGGAAATCTCTAATATCCCATTAAGAACGGATGCCGATTCGGATAAGCTCATTTGACAGCATGATAGAAAAGGGAATTTTATAGTTCATTCTGCATATTAGTTTGCTATAGCGCAGCACCGAGCTTATTTAAGTATTAACACAGCTACCAGTAGTTCTAGTTTGTCAAATACTACGCAAATGTGGCGTAGAATTTGGACTCTTTCGGTCAAAGGAAAGCTGAAACATTTTTTGTGGTGCTGCTGTCAAGGAATTCTGCCAATCAAAGTAGAGCTGTGTAAACGGAGAATTCAGCTAGATCCCATTTGTGGTATTTGCGGAATGCATGAAGAAACCATTGAGCATATCCTTTTTACTTGTGATAGGGCTGCGATGGCTTAGAGACTCTCTCCGGTCAACTGGGATGGTTTGTGTGATAAGCAATCCTGTTTCCGACATTGGTGGGAAGCTTTAAGTTCCATAGGCAAGGTTTCCATCAACAATGACCGGATCAATCTTTTTGTATACATCCTGTGGATTTTATGGAAAACAAAAAATCTTTGGCTCTTTGAGGGGATTACTAAATCAGACAAGAAAGTGGTGGATTCGGCAATTTTGGAATAGCAAGAATATCAAGAGATCTTAGAAGGGATTCTTTTTAACTACTAAAATTGACTCTGTTTTACCTATATCTTCTCATTTGTGCTTGCCACATTTTGGCCATCTAAGCTTTTAATAGTTTCTGCTGCTTTCTATATAGTTTTTCTAAGCCTCCTCTTGTTTCCGCAAGTTAGTGTTTATAGGCCCCCTTTTATTTTCAATTCAGTTGTCATTTGCTTTGGTTATCGTTTTTTTGTAGGTTTTCAGTTGGTTTTATGTCTCCCCTTTTATTAGGAGGTGGTGCTGCTAAGAGGAGACTTTGCTTTGAGGGAAGATCGTCTTGGAACAACATATGTCTGGAAGCCTAAAATTCCTTTTCTTGATGGCATTTGGCTTTCCCCATCTCACCAGATCAGTACCCAAATGGCGGATTTATAACTCTATTTTCTCCATACTTTACCTGGTATTGGTTTTCTAAGTGACACAAACCCGTGAGGAATGACAAGAACGGCAGCCAGGTGGCCTATTTAGTTTTTATTTTTCGGGTCATATGATAAGTTCAAGGTATTTTCTAACAGGGTCCAGAGAGTAATTAAAATTACCTCATACTCAAACTTTAAAGCCCTCCTCTTTTTTTCTTTTTTGGCAGAGAAACAACGAGCACCTCTCTACTTCCAGGAAAGGAGTTTCCTCATCACGGCTAAAGGAGGACCAAAATCAGTCCGACTACTAAAGGAGGAATCAAATCACAATGGGTTTCCTGGTAGGTACGTTCTCGGCACTTTTTTAGTGTTTTTTCTGTTTTCTTGGGGGCGAGAACGATTTACTTTGTGTGGTGATGTTTCTTGACTGTTTTTGATTGACACAAGTGGATTCCTGTGTCTGTTGTTCGGAAGTTTCTCCGCTGAATTAATTGGGCAAGTGTTGATTGTTGTGATTTGGCACATGTTGACTTAACTGATAATATGAATCCTAAAGTTTGTATTGAGGGCCAACAACATGTTTGTTAAAATGCCTCAAAGGCAATTATCTTGTTATACTGCATGGCTACCGCCATACACGGGTTTGCACGATGGAGTGTTGTGGTTTGTGGTTGGCTTGCTGTCTCAGTTTTTTCCTTGACGGGATTGACACTATTGCACAATGTTGGCTGCCAACATCACATTGACTTATGAGTTCTACGCTTGCATTGAGGGCAACCTTCCTGCTTGTTAAAATGCCTCAAAGGAGATTGGTAGACTACGGCCTTTCTACTTCTAGCCAGGCATATCAACTTTCTTTCATTTTTGACTGCATCCTTTCTTTATACGGCAACTGCCAATGACGGCCAGCGTCTTTGGCTATTTTTCATCTGATGTTCATTACCGAAGATGCAATGCTTGAAGGAAAAAAAATGGAAAAAAGAAAGGAAAAAAAACAGAAGGAAAAAAAAAACTACAACAACAAAAACAACAAAAAGCAGGGGAATAGGAAGAAAAGGCAGATGGAAGAAAAAAAACACAAAAAAAACAAAAATACCGAAAAGGAAAAAAAGGGATGGAAGAAAAACAAAAGGGGCAAGGAAATGCACTTAGATAGGGGGAAATAGCTTGATAGGCAAAATGATACAATGCATACATGCATTGTACTCTCTATGCAACTATGCTTATGTGCTTATGATTTTGCACTCTTCTCCAAATTATGCTTTGCACTCTCTATGCATTGTACTTCTGTTTTGCTCTATGTTTAAGTGGGAGATAAATGGGGTTCTCCAATATCTTAACTCTCTTCCCACCATGGCCTCCATTTTTTTTGACAAGATAGGAGTTTGCACATATTTTTTCATGCACTCTTTAGGTAGTCTTGTTTCTTTGGTCACTGGTTCGTATACTCCCCCCTTAGGTAATTTTTGTTTTTGCAATCTTAGGAAATTGGAAACAGAGGAACAAAAGGAAACAAGATGCACACAAAGCACAAAATTGCAAAGAAAAAAAAACGTGAAAAAAAGAAGAAGAAGAAGAACACGGAAAAAAGGAAAAAAGGAAAAAAGGAAAAAAGGAAAAAAAAGGAAAAAAAGGGCAAAAATACAAACACAAGGAAAAAAGGAAAGGACAAATGGAAAAAAGTATAAAAGTAACAAGCACCATGAAGCTTGGTGCCTTAGCTCTCACTCAAGGAAATTTCTTTTGCTTTCTCTCCATTCCCAATTTCCTTTTCTCTTCCTTTTTCTCTAATCTACTTTTAACCACACATTCTGATATCCTTTTTCTGGCTTCTTGCTCAGTCAGCTGGTATTCCTCTCCATACATAAAATATAATTCCTCGGTTGGTTGGGACAATTTAAATGTCTCTTTTCTGTTTTGAAACCAGGAGCAGTTTCAGTTTTTCTCTTTGCTTCTTTTCTGTTTTGTTGGATTTCTCTTGGCTGAACTGCAATCTGCTCTCTACTATCATTAAATTCTAGTTGGAAAGCTTTTTAGTTTCAATGGTCTGTTTCTTTAGGGCTAGGATCTCCTCTTTACCGCTCTCTAATCCATGGATATTTTCTTTTCTCCCTAATCTCTTCTTTTCTCCACACGCTGGTTTTCATATTGCTGATTGACTTTTCCCTCAATCAATATTCTGGCTTCACTCTCTGCCGGGCTGATTTCTCTCCGTGGACTGCATTATTTTTCAGTGGTTGGCTGGGACAACTTATTAATCTAGTATTGATCTGACTTGAAAGAAGACATGGTCCCTCGTTACTTTTCTCTGTTTTGGACCTTTTGACTGGATTTCTAGTGCTCTCTGTTTGTTGCTTCATACATGATGGGCTGTATTTGATTAGACTGCTTTTTTGAAAGTCTAATTCCATTTCAAGACTGGACATAGGCCATCGTTTCCTTTTGAAGCTTGGCAGCATGAGGATTTTGGTATTTATTTTTGGGTCTTCCAAAATGCTAATATGCTTTTTAGAAGCTTCTATGTAATTACTACAAACAATGTATCCCAAGATTGCAATTGATGTTTCAAGATATAGTGGCAAAGCTTAGTCATTTAGTTGAAGTTAACTATTTCCACTATATCTCACAACATCAATCTTTTGGCAATCTTTTTTGTTATTATAGTTATCTTCCCTTGTCCAGACTATGATTCATGTTCACTAGTCTAAGACTAGCTTTTATTGTTGTAACAAATGAGATAGTGGTCATCCAACCACTATCCCATTCTCCTCCTTGGCTATTACTTTAGACCAAGGAGATCATGTAGCCTTCATTGTCAAATAATTTGTACATACCCATTTTTCATTTTCAATGGAATTACTATCGTTTCAGTGGAAAAAAAAGTGTATAGGATCTGAATGTTCTACTACATAAAATGCTATATAAGTGAATATACGAATCCGAAGTGCTAAGGTGCGAAATGTGAGTTCAGAATTCTAAACAGTAGAACTTTGGTATTCTACAGAAGAAGTGTGTGAGAGAACACAAAGGGGGAAGCAAATATACAATTTGAAGGTGATTATTGAATCCAACTCAGATATGCAATGAACTTGTTAATTAATTAGTTAGTAATAGTCCAATAACACAAACCAAAGAAGAATTAAATTCTAAAACAAAGCAAATCTAAGAGTTGCTAGTTTAGTAGGCTAGGCTTGCATTGTTCTCACCATTGCTTCCTCTTTCTTATTGATGGGTTTTTCAACTGGAAAGCTGAAGATTAGTCCAAAGGCAGCAATGAGATTCAAACCATGTTTCTCGACTCACTCATAACGAAACTCAGGTTCATTAGTCTTCAAATTGGGAATTCGTCCCTTTAGAGCATCAACCCCCTTAGTAAATCCTACTTTGTGCAATTGGGTTAGCATTCCCACGAAAGCTAACCCAACTTCGAAGAACGCTTGTAGTCTTTGACTCTAGATTGAATGAGGTCTTAAAACTCAACAGAGCATTATACTCTTCAATTCGGGATTAAACAATGTCTTGGAAATTGGTTGATTAGATCAACTTGAGCACCTTAGACATCATCATGTTTGTGTATCAGGCAAAGGTGAGATATTTGGAGACATCTATTTCTTTAGAATTTTCAACCTTCACCAATAGCTTGGAATAAGTGGCTTTGCTCACCTCAACCTCTGTTTTGGAATATTCAAGTTATCCACTTTGCGAGACAACTTCATAAATTGAGGATCTCTTCCTCAGATTTGGCGCCTATTTTTTCTTATCCCTAGTTTCAATGGTGACCAACTGGCCCTGGGTAAAAATACATCTACTAATGCCCCTCACCACTTTCTGTACCTATCAACTGCCATCAATTATGGGTTAATGTTGAAATCCATCAAAGTATGATGTACTTAAAATTTTAGAAATAATATCGTATTTACTATTTCTTCAGTTTATTTGAAGAGTTGATTGGCAATTAGGCCATCACACCAAACCTTTATAGAGACCCCGACAATGTGCCTTTTTGTTGGGAACGAAGAGACAATCCAATATGTCAGGGTTGGAGAGAAAGGATGGCAAAGTTTGAGGAGCAATAGGAGATGTCAAATGAGGAGCCGGGGGCAATACATCTTGGTTTTTAGGAGCTAGGGAAGTGCCAACTTCGATAATCTCATCATCATCACCTTATTTCCTTTTCCTTTGGAGTGTGGTGGAAGTTGTCATAACATTAGCAATAGGTGGAACCTCTGCTCCTTGAACATCGGTTCTTAGGAGGTTGTAAACTCTCCCTGCACCATATAATAGGCTGGTGTTTTCTTAGTTTTGGCAATTGTTTGTTAGAGCAGTCAATGGGAGCTTGCTAAATAGTGAACTTGCAAAAAGGAATTTGCATATTATCATCAGTAAGGTGGGAATCAGTTGCAACTAAGGAATTGAAATTACTTGTAGCTGTAAATGAGGAAATTTGACTAAATTCAGCCACTTTAACTCAGTCTCAGTAAGGCTTTTATCCAAAATTAATACTTTATCCTATGAACTCAATTTATTCTCATTAGTAATTTATCATAAGAACTCAGTTTATTCTCATTAGTAATGTCAAAACCAGACCTCAGGTTATTAGTCTCATTCATAGACAAAGACCTCTCCACATGGCAAGGATATCCACAACTTTAGCATCTACAATGAAAAATTAAAATTTCCAGTCATGAATAGACGACGGACTACTAAATATGATAAAAGTGGAAGATGGCCTTTTGCCCAAGTGGTATCAGGTTGATTCTTGTCCATATCTATAGAATAATAAGAGACTGCATAATGGAGTAAATTTTACACAAAGAAATGAAGCCGATGATAAATCTTGTGACATTGGGCGTCAGCAGTAATATTTAACTAAGTCTTGATAAGGATATGGATGGGAAACCTTACAATAGTATAGTACTTCATATGATATATTACAATTTGATTTTGATTAGTATAACAGCCTACTGTGGGATGTTGAGAAGAAAGTTTTAATATGTAACTTTACATGGATCTTGACGTTATGAGGACATTTCGATTCGATTTTTAAGAGTGATGATTTCTCTTTGCTCAATATAGGGTGCACAAGAGTAAAACTGGTGCTGAGTTCTATGTTCTCTTCTCCAGTGGGATTTGAAAGTTGAAGGCAAGAAATTCTACTTCTGGAAGGTGCTCAACCAATAAGGTTCAAGAGGAGATTAAGTTGCATATACGTTATAATTGATGGGGAGATTACCTTGGTCAGCCATAGTGAATGGATTGGTGGTTAGATTTGAGGATTGGGATAGTGAAATCGCAATTTTCCATAAAGAAGGTCCTACACCATGGTGGAGAGTGGAAAACGTGTTGGTGAAGGGACAAGGTGTGAGTGACAATGTGCACCTTTTTTTTTTTTTTTTAAGTAGTCTTATGCATGATTGTTAAAATCGAGTTTTTACGTAAAATTGGTAAAGGGTTCAAAAAATCAGATCGTAAAATCGTAAGATTCTACCAATTATGAAAAATAATTTAATAAATATTATATATATATATATATATTATATAATATATGTTAAATTTATAAATTATAAACCTGTTTCAACTTATAAAAAGTACTCAAATTTAAAAAAAAAGTCTAACAAAAGCTCAAATTCCTTTCAGTAGTACAACACAAATCAATATTTTAGTGGAGGTTTTTGAGTTGGCAGTAAACTAAATCTCTTTTTCATAAGCTCATAAAAACGTAAAAACGTAGTGTTGACTCGAGTTTTTAACAATTGTGGTCTTATGTCCCTATTTATAAGGGACTGTGTCCCTAATTATTAAGATTTTGTTCTCTTTGTTGGAGGTATTTGTCACTAATTTAGGAGGAGGGACTATCAATGTATAGGACAGCATCAAGATAGGCATATGTAGGAGTTAGGGACCAGAATCTATATTCAATTTATTTTGCAGTTTGCAGTTTCAAGATGCTCAAGGAGAAGCCGACAAGTTAGATTTTTTTTGTTTTTTGTTTGTCTTGACTCAAGTAACTATAATGTTGTTTTAACTGATATACAGAGTTAAAGAAGCTCCAGTTGAATCATTTATGTAATTATTAACTTTTTTTGTTAAAAAAAATTAATATAATGAATGCATTTTAAACAAAAAATGAATAAATGTTATGTCATTGATGTGACAATTATCGTTGAGCTTGTGCTGATAAGTAGTTGTCATAAATTTTGTCACATTATGAGAATCCTAATTGCGAACTGGGAGAACAATTGGAGTGCTTCCATGGCCATTCACTATCCTACATGATGAGGTGCCACGGGAGTCAAATCTCGGTTGTGGCATTGTGAGGCCACTAGGTGCGCGTATACTCCTCTGGTCTATTGATGGGCTCTCCAGTGAAGGCCACAGCAATTGCAAATAAATATATAAATAAATAAATAATTGCAAAGTCGGAGACTAATCCATAATAATTCCAAATAGAATGTAGGTTATAACAATTATAAATAAATAAATAATTGCGGCCTTGGAGACTAATTCATAATAATTCCAAATAGGTAGGAAGTTGTAATTGTCTCGACTTACCTATTTATAACATAGAGTTAGACTAAAACTTTATAACTGATTGTCTTGACTACCTATATACAACATAAAGTTTGACTAGAACTTTATAATTGATGCTTGACTAAAATGTAAACTCAAACAGTGTGATTGATTGTCTCGACTTACCTATTTATGACATACAGTTCAACTAAAACTTTATATACTACAAGAAAAATAGATTTCAGATATGATATGAGTCTCGTTACTAACAAGCGTTTTTTTGTCACCAATAGCATTTAGTGACGAAAAAGTGGTTCGTCACCAACTCGTCACTAATACTCCATCAATAAAGGTTTTTGGTAACAAAAAGAAAGGTAGCTATAAAATAGTTGATTTAGTGACAAAATGAATGCGCAAATTAGTGACAAGAAAAAGTTGTCACCAAAGGTCAGGAAATTTTGTCATTAAAAATTAAGTGTCGTCACTAATTTCAACAAATTAGTGATGAAATTTGGTGATGACAAAATTTGTTTTTGAAAATATGACGGTCAACGGCACTTAGTGACAATTTTTGGTGATGAAAAAGGTTGTCAAGAGAAGATACCTTGGTCAACGCCTTTTGCGACGGGCTAGTGACGACTCCCAATGGTTACTAATTGGCGCATTCATTATTCATGAAAAAATTTCGTCAACAAAGATTTCTTGGGCAATGTAATTAGTGACAAAAAAAATTGTCACTAAATAGTGTGATTAGTGATAACTTTTAACCAAAATAGTGACATGTGTTGTTTTGGTGTCTTGTCACCAATAATATCACTGTGTCAATCATAGTACTATTCATCCTTGTAATACATACATCATCCAAGTCGAAAATATAATAAAGGCTACCACACTAATCATTAAACACCCAAAAATATTGAAATGAAATAAACAAAAGTTAAATTTTATTAATTCAAAGGACAACATCTTAATTTTCCCCAAAACACGAAAAATAATAGTCAAACACTCTAATTGTAGCATGACAATACAATATTATCTGAACACTTTACACCTCACAAAATAGAAGCCTACACCTCTCCTACAAGTTTCTCATATTCAACCTTCTCAAATCCAGCATCCGTAACCATTGAGGCCAATTTCTTTTGCATTCATATAACATAGAGACTATGAAGGTCACATAGAATTGTGGCAACTAAAAATTGTTAATCTTTCTAGACTTGTCATCCATAATCATTCATGATGTCAATACCAAACCCTTCACCCTAAATTATATTGGTCAGTTAGTCATTTCATAGATGATGAATTGTTTGTTTGAAACCTCAAAAATGTTACAAGCATTCCAAATAAAAGAGCCAACCATAGAGAGAGGTAGAAAAATACAGCTTCTAAATTATGCTTTCTACTAATGAAACTACACAGGATTCAGAACATGTCAAAATAGGAGGAAAGGAAATAGAAGAAATTTATATGTAATAAAAAATAGGTGAATGCATTTGTAATAGGCTTGGCTATCAGAAACTTGTGTTGTAGCGTGTAGGTGAAAGGCCCAACAAGCTCCTTTAGTGCATTATTATCCATTAGTAGACAACTATTGGTTTCTTTTTATTTGCTTTATGTATCCACTTAAATAGCTAATATATATATATATATATATATATAGAGAGCTCAGACAAAAGAAACCAACAAAAGTTAAAGGTACAAGAAGTAGCCATGACCAAATATACCAGAATGAGTTAATATGTAATAAACCAACTAAAAAAAAGCGCCTTGACTTTAATTTTCTTCTTATTTCCTAAATTCAGATGTTTTCTGTTTTAATTGACAAAGGCACAGGGCAAAAGGATTCAAGCACTCTAGATGCTACACAGTTTAAAAGAAACTATTCATTCGACAAAACAAACATAAAATGTTAGTTCCGGTACAAAGCAAATTAGTGAGATATGAACTTCAAGGAGTTCAAAAGACATTAAATATTTTGTGAAGCAACACATAGGTTTTCCCACTTAGGTATCAAAAGAAAACCAGCCCCACACTTGAGGAGCCTTAGGTAAACAAGATGGTAATCTCTGTACACCACTTTATTTTTCCTTGAGGTGGAAATCAATGAATACTTTCAACTAAGTACTGATAAGACTCCTAATCACCTATAACTAGCTCTCTGATGGCTGGTATGACTGAAAATGAGTACAATCATACCTAAAGAAGAACAACCAAAAATCATCACCATAGAATATCAAAATACACATGATATGCTAAAACATACAACATGAGGAAATAGAAAAATTTTCCACCCATCAAGATAGAAAAATGCAAAAGGTTATGAATTGTGGCTTAAAAATTATATATATATACACATATAAGCATTAACCAATCTTAGACAAAATAGTGCTTACAAAATAACCAATTCCAAGAGAGTGACTATTGGAAACTAAGAAATTTCATTAAAAAAAAATGAAGCAGCTTGGTGCGTAGAAACTCTCGCATGTGTGAGGACATTAAGGCCTGATGTATGCAACATTGTCTTATATTTCTATAAGAGGCTATTGTAGTACAAATTCAATTTTTCAAACAAAGATTTGGGTTTTTTAAGAAGCAAAAAAAAGATCATCAAATTTAATTTACTACAATCAAGGCTTTTAGAAGTCATTTTTAGGGACAAGATCTAATTTGTAGAACTTAACACTAAAAAGGAAAGCAAGTAGCAAGTTAACTAGTAATGCAGTACATTGAAATAGCTAATTATGTGAGATAAATCATGCTCTAGTCAGTATAACAATAGTTTATCATACAATACTAATTATGATGAACTATGCAACAATATGTGCAGAATAGTTGGCCTTATTTCTATATTTTCCATATCTTTCATTCTCTTTTTACCCTCCAATAGAAAAATATTCTTTCATGTGTAAAAAAAGCATAGCAGATCATGAAACACAATAGTCTGAAGCCATATCCCAATTATCCTCACCATTAAGCACACCATACTTAAAGCACAACAGTAAATTTTGGAACATTTAGTACTTGCTAGATTTGGATTCCACCTGAAACATGCATCATAATTGATCATTATAAAGGGATGAAACCAAGTGTCAAAAAAACTAAGAGCAACAGGTACATCCAAATAACTGCTAAAATCATGTTGCATCTTAGAAAATTCCTCAATTGTAATATAAACATACTTACAATTCTTTAAAAATTGGAACTTCTACATGGATCAGTTCAAGGCAAAGGAAAGTTTCACCCCATTTAAGTACCTTGGAAAATGAAACACAAAGCACTTGATGTATCAAACCAAAATAAGAAACATGTCAAATTCAAAAGTAAAGGATGAGAATTTGAATCACAGAAAATTCCCATATCAATATACTGAAACCTTTTATGTTCCAAACATAAGAAACACAAATGATTCGAAATACTACAATGCTTCTCCTTACCACAAAGCTTTTGGCTTATTGGTATCACACTGGTCTCCAACAACGAGGTATTTTTTACCATAATCACATCCTGGACTAGACTATCAATAACCTAAAATGAACTTTGTCCATTTTTTGGAAAATTACAAATAAGCTTATGAGGGATGATCATAATCGCATCTGGATGCGTACCAATAACCTAAAATGAACTTTGCCCATTTTTCGAAAACTTAAATATAAGCTTATGAGGGATGATCATAATCGCATCTAGATGTGTTACAAAAAACTTTAAGCATCTCTATCAATAAATTGAAAAAGGAAAAAAAAAAAAAGATTAGAGCTAGTTGCATGGAGAGCCTTAAGAATATGTGTAGTAAGCAAGCAACAATTCCAGAAACCTACAAATATATGCTTGTCAGTTGTCACAAACTCAACAACATAAAATTAAATTCATGAAATTCTTATGTAAACAAATAAAAAAATAAAATTGGACAAGTGTAGAGGTTTTTGATGAATACTTCACCAAACCAAAATAAGATCAATGTTGCCAAATCTTGTGGCCTACATTCTTATTTATATTAACCCAAAAATTTGCCATCGCGCATTTAATTAATAGTTGTTAGTACAGCGCAATCAAACATGAATTTTATTTGACAATAATCAACCTGAATTAAGGCAGTGGTGATAGCAAACATGACGTACAGATTGATGATCTGAGACAACAGAGAATTCTCTTAGCAAATTAAAATGGGAAGTCAAAATTTGAGTGAGTATAAAGAAAGAGAGTAAGAGATAAACAAGACTTTGAGATTGGTGGGAGTTGCGGAGTAAGCAGATTGAAGAGAGTGGAAGAGTGCCTTGAGTAACTTGTGTGTCGCTAAGAGTCAAGCTCGACTAACAAGGAACGAGGCTTTGAACTTTGAGAACGTGAGATAAGGTCGAGCAACAATGGTGGATCTTCGGCTTCAAGCTCAAACCAACAGTGCAGATACGATGGAGTAGCCTTTTTGCAACGACAACGAGCTTGGGGAGGTGAGAAGAGCTCCATGGCAGAGTTTCAACCGGTGAGAGAGTAGCAGCAAACGATGGGGCAATGAGAACGAGGTATTCGGAGGAATTGAGAAAATAGCAGCTCCTTTAAAAACATTTGCAAAAATAGCAGCTTGACCAAGTCATTTGCAACAATAGCAGCTTGACTGTAAAAGCGATGGGAAAATACCGAAAAACCCCTGATACAATCCAAGTTCATCGTTTAACTTCATGTCACCGTTCTGCTGCCATTTTTTCATTCTTCATGGATTGAACAGCCCATTTCCACGGTGCGTAATAATTCAACATGAAGTTTGATTTCATGACCGACGAACAAACAACTGGTTTGATTTCGCCGAGCGGATAATAATAAAAAATGTAAAATACATCCCGACCGACGAACAAACAAAATCCCGACGTCTCAAACTGGCAATTGGATATTTGAACAGCCCATTTCCACGGTGTGGTGCGTACATGAAATCAAATCCACGTACAGGTTAATTCGTTGTTAATAATTAAAAATGTAAACTACATCCCGACCGACGACGAAACAAAATCCACTCGTATGAAACTGGAAATTGGATGTTTGAAGCTGGCTGAAGAGTTAGTATTAAGGTTCTGCAGACAATTACGGATGGACGACGGCATGTGTTGGACGAACAAACGAATTTATTCGAGAATTTAATCGATGTTTGGTCGACATTTCGTCGACATTTAATCGAGATTTTAATCGATAGTTTAATCCAGATCTTAATCGAGTTCTTAATCGAGACTTTAATCGAGACTTTAATCGAGATTTTAATCGAGACTTTATTCGAGGTTTGATCGACATTAAGTCGATGTTTAATTATCGCCCCCACTCGTATTCTCTCGGCGATATAAAAATTTACGGAATTATTATTTGAAAACCGCGCCCACTCGTATTCTCTCGACTGATCGTTCTCCCATCATCACTTACGACGCCGAAGAACACGGAAGTAACATTTTTCAACCGATTGTTATTCTCTGATCTTGATAACCCATATAAATCCACCATTTACACCATATTCAAGCAATGCAAATTAAATGGCACGTACGCGAGGTGAACGTCCGGCAGTTGGCGCAATGGAGCAGACATTAGAGAAGCCGACTAAGGACAAGAAGAAGGTTAGTTCACATGTTGCTTCATGTTTGTTACGTTTAGAAATCATAGTGCTTGGTTACTTATTTTTGAGTTTTTGCCGCGCATTTCGTTTAGAATCTGTTATAGTTTTTAGGGTTTTGCACATGCTTGTTACGTTTAGAAATACTATTTTTTTATAACCTGAAACACACAAAAACCGTCCACAAAACACTCGAGAACCATGTTACTGATTAACACTTGGGCGAGAACAAGTGTCGACTGAATGCCCAAAATACCTCGACTAAGCCTCGAACAAATGAGTCGTCTGTATGCCGATTGTCTCGATCAAGCCTCGATCAATTGTCGATCAAAGGCTCGAGGCAAAAACATCGATCAAAGAATGGACAAAATGCCTCGACCAAGTGTCGATTTAATCTATCACACAAAGATATGTAATGTGCGATATTTTTTCTAAACTTTCATTTGGTTAGTTTCACAAAAAGCCTCGAGCAAGTGTCGATTTAATCTATCTCTCTTTGCTTTGTAATGTGCGATATTTTTTCTAAACTTTCATTTGGTTAGTTTCACAAAAAGCCTCGAGCAAGTGTCGATTTAATCTATCTCTCTTTGGTTTTGTAATGTGCGATATTTTTTCTAAACTTTCATTTGGTTAGTTTCACAAAAAGCCTCGAGCAAGTGTCGATTTAATCTATCTCTCTTTGGTTTTGTAATGTGCGATATTTTTTCTAAACTTTCATTTGGTTAGTTTCACAAAAAGCCTCGAGCAAGTGTCGATTTAATCTATCTCTCTTTGCTTTGTAATGTGCGATATTTTTTCTAAACTTTCATTTGGTTAGTTTCACAAAAAGCCTCGAGCAAGTGTCGATTTAATCTATCTCTCTTTGCTTTGTAATGTGCGATATTTTTTCTAAACTTTCATTTGGTTAGTTTCACAAAAAGCCTCGAGCAAGTGTCGATTTAATCTATCTCTCTTTGGTTTTGTAATGTGCGATATTTTTTCTAAACTTTCATTTGGTTAGTTTCACAAAAAGCCTCGAGCAAGTGTCGATTTAATCTATCACACAAAGATATGTAATGTGCGATATTTTTTCTAAACTTTCATTTGGTTAGTTTCACAAAAACCCTCGAGCAAGTGTCGATTTAATCTATCACACAAAGATATGTAATGTGCGATATTTTTTCTAAACTTTCATTTGGTTAGTTTCACAAAAAGCCTCGAGCAAGTGTCGATTTAATCTATCTCTCTTTGCTTTGTAATGTGCGATATTTTTTCTAAACTTGCATTTGGTTAATTTCACAAAAAGCCTCGAGCAAGTGTCGATTTAATCTATCACACAAAGATATGTAATGTGCGATATTTTTTCTAAACTTTCATTTGGTTAGTTTCACAAAAACCCTCGAGCAAGTGTCGATTTAATCTATCTCTCTTTGCTTTGTAATGTGCGATATTTTTTCTAAACTTTCATTTTGTTAGTTTCACAAAAAGCCTCGAGCAAGTGTCGATTATAAATAACAACTTCTTGTAAAATTTATAGTTTGCCAAATTACAGTGAATGCATATATTCCATGTTTCATATTAAAAGGTGAGAGTGACTATGTGCAATAATTGAACATATTTGACAATGCAATGTGTAGGGACATTTGAAGGCGCAAATGGTCGTTCAGGGAGAGTTTTTCAACGCTCAGGTATCGCAATATTGCTATTATGAAGCCAATATGAAGATGATCCAGTCGAAATTGACTGAGACGCAAAAGGAAATACTTCGAAGGGAGAGTTGTCTAGCTGAAATTGCTCTTGACCACGAGCATACGTTCTGGTGCAAACAGATCATACATTCCCTATTGTTGAGGCAACTCAAACCGGACGAGATATCCAAGCGGGAAAATAGCATTTACTTCAACGTTGTGGGGAAGAAGGTAAAATTTGGCAAGAGGGAGCTTGCCATAATCACGGGCCTGAAGATGGGCGATTTTGATAGTGCATATGCCAAGTACCGCGCACCTAATGGTCCTCCGTCAATATCGAAGTTCATTAAACACCTTGGTGCGACGGAGGAAGCTACCTACGATGAAGTGATGAAGGCCTACGAGAGGATAAACTCAAGTTATTCAGACATTGATGTGGTGAGCCTGACACTATTACTTCTGTACATATCATTCAACGGCATGGCAAAGAGAACTCGAATTGAAGACAAGCTCCTTCATTTGGCCTGTGATTGGAAGAGCTTTGATGAAATCCCGTGGGGTGAACTGTCCTACAGGGCGACAATCGATAGTGCTAGAAAAAGCATGATTAATGCCTTGAAGCAAACAACTCACCCTGAAAACAGGACATACACTCTTGGGGGATTCCCAGTGGCATTTGGGGTAAGATTACGGTTCACTTGTGTTTTAAGTTATATAACTACATGTGTAATATTGACTTCAATGGCCTAATATTCCCATTTTCTCAGGTGTTCGCATATGAGATAATGCCACATCTTGAGCGTCTGAGGATGGTGCAAAGGGTTGAATCCTCTGGGGACAAGCCGAGGATGTTTAGGTGGAAAGGCGTGAGTTGTCAACGGAGAGAACAAGAAAGGAAGCAGGTGTGGGCAAAACGAACATCCGACGGCGAGGTATGACATCACACAGTGTTAATGATTTGTATTCTTCTTTACGAAATGTAACTTTCCTCATGCACCAAAATTTAATGCAGAAGGTGAAAATAACCCGAATGAAGCCTACTCCAGAAGAACGGGAAAATTTCTTGTAATGGGAGCAAGAGGTAGAGGAGGCAGAGGGGGACGATGCGAAGTTGGGGGGAGAGAATGTCGATGCTGCTGATTTTTATGTGTCCTATAGGAAGAGGAGTAGAGAAGAACACATCGAATCTAGTGAAAAGCGGCAGAAAGTCCGGCATGAGGTCGAGGCTGAAGGAGATCGACCAAATGATATCATCCAACAGCTACTTGAACGGCAAAGCAAGACCGAGACAGAATTGGCTAAGTGTCAAGATGGTGAGGCTTCTAAAGTCGGATGATCTGATGAAGACCCTTAAAGAGGAAATGGATGTGATGACGGCTAAGGTGTACATGTTGGAAGAATATGTGCACATCCTTATGTCTCGTGGTGCAACGCGCGACCATCCCCGAATCGGCCCTTGCAAGGCACTTCCCCAAGCTACAGCGTGGATATAAACAAAATCCCAGGGGCCCAGGGCATTCTTATAGACAAAGAGGGCACAACTCCTGCCGATGACAACAAAGTAATTAAAGAAGGGCCTAAGTCGACCGGCATGTTTGCCGAAGGCATTGGAGCGAACATAGGCCTTCAAGATCGAATCGGGCGGTCGGTGATGAGCAGGACACGGCGAGAGACCTTAGGGCCGGTCGGGAGGGGCAAGTGGAGCAATTGTCTGGAAGAGACCTCGTGTTGGAGATTGTCCATCGACAGTATCGAACACGTAACTCCTTCGCCCAATGTCCCCGTACCTGCAACAAGTGCGCCACCACCTCCAATGAAGGAAAGAGGTACCAAACCCCCAACGGAGGAAGGGGTGGGGAAAAATCTGGGCCCGACTCTTGGCCTTGCATCAGAGGAACATAGTCTGGCATCTTTGCTTCCAACGGAAGCACAGGATGCAGCAATGAAGGAGTGGATGCGGCACAAACCAACGCTCTATTTGTGGACACGAATAGGGATTTCTTTGGACTCCGATTTGCTGAAGACTATGTGGACAAAAGGATATTGGCTCAATGATCTAGTAAGGCTGGGTTTTTAGTCGACGTAATATTAAAACCTTTCTAATATTTGCTTTTCTCCCTGAATTGAATCCTTTTTCGTTGCAGCAAATTGATTTGTATACCTCAATGCTGCGCAAACGGATCATTAACATGGGCCGCAAGGATTTGTCAATTATGGAGTCTACCTTCGATGTAAGATTGTTCACCTAAAATTGATTGTGTTTATTGTTGTTTGAGTTTGAATAATTTTTTTTCAAAAGATTATATTACAAGTCATATTACTTTTTTACTTTTTATTAGAAAAAGTGGTTTATTTGGATTGTATGAAATAGTTTTCTATTGACTTGATAAAAATGTTACTTTTGGTGATTTTTGTACTTTTGGTGATTTTTGTTTTCTAGTTCTTTGTTGAGAGTACATATATTTAGCTAGTAGAATGATGTTGGTTTGGGTTGCTGCCGAGTGCATTGTTGCGTCACTATATTTCCATGGTGATTATTCTCAAATGGTATTTTTGTTACGTTCTTGACTGCTATTTTTAGTCCTAACGCTTTTACCTTTATTTTTTTATTTTATTTTATAACTATTTTTTCTCCTCATTTTTTTTTTGGTTTATTGATTGTCGATCCTAACTAATTTGGGATAAAGGTGATGTTGATATGTGACGTTGATGTTGATGTATTATGTATTTTTCTTGTTTGATCCCTTAAATAATTTTGCTTAATTTAAATTTAAATGAAATGACATGCCCCTTCGTCTTAAGAATTTTTTTTATTTCAATTTTTTTATCTTAAAAAATCATTTTTAAAATAAAATTTTTATATTACTCATACTAGTAATAATTATATATAATCATAATTAAAAAATAAGAATAAAAATATAAACTTGTACATTTAATAATATATTAAAAGTATTATATTAATAACTGAAAAATTATAATCAATTCAAAATGGACTTTTGTTTTTTTTTGTGACTAAGGGAATTTTTTTTATGGAAATGCTAGATAACAAGTACAATTACAAAGTACTAGATCCGGTGACTTCTTTCAATTGTAAAAATAAGTGTATTGTTCAATAAATTAGATTCATGAAATAGAACATATAAGCTAAATTAACTTTATTTTTTGACTTAATTATATTCACCTTTCAAGATTTCACAAAACTATAAAATAAATCATGTTATTTGAGAAAACAACTAATAGTCCTATTATGTCACGGTCGCTATTGATTAGTCAAACCAATAATATCTAACCTTTAAAAATCTAGTGAAACAATTGAACAGATCCTACTAGTAAAAAGATAGCATGTAGAGATTTATTTCTTAACGTTTCTTATTAATTATTTTATATAAAACTATACTAGTGATTATTTTATATATTACAAGTCATATTACTTTTTTACTTTTTATTAGAAAAAGTGGTTTATTTGGATTGTATGAAATAGTTTTCTATTGACTTGATAAAAATGTTACTACTGTTTTATAGACGTGTTTTTCTGTAATGGATAAAGTTTATTGTAATCTATAATGTATGTAAATTGACTCACTAATCTTTAAGGAATCTACTCACTAAATTTACTCACTAATTTTTATTAAAATCTGTAACGTATCTAACGCGATGCGTACTCCTGTTTGTGTTAGACTGGCTTAAAGATGATTCATAATGACAAGAGGGATGCAAACGTGGATGACATGGCGCTGAAGTAGTTCGTCGGTGATGGTTCGTTTGCACACGACCTGACAAACCTGGACTTCCTCTTATTCCCATGTCACGTAGATGGCAACCACTGGATGCTTGTGAAGATGGACATAAATGCACAGAAATTATGTGTTTATAACCCATCGCCCCAGGGCACAGTTGTTGTTGCGAAGTTAGACTATCTAACTACAACAATGCCCAAGATAATTAAGGCGTGCGATTTTAACACATGCTATCGCAAACAACATCCAGTTGGGGATGCATGGGAAGTCGTGGTTGAGCACATAGAGGAGCACCAAGAACCGAGGCTAGTATCTTTTTTTTTCCTTTACGGCATGTTTGATCACATATAATGTGAAATTTGTATAAATATGTGTTCCATCGTGCTTGCAGTAGCGGCGACTGTGGTATTTACGTACTGAAGTGGGCAGAATGCATAATCCATGGACTTCCGCTAAATACCATTGCACCGACGAACGCAACTGCGATGCGCAAACAAATGGCGTACGAACTTTACATCCACGCACTTGAGGAGGATAAATTCCAGCCAAAGCAGAGGAAGAAAGGTAGAACGGAAAAAAAGCGAGAAGGGAAGGAGAGCAAGCGGCAGAAGGGAAGGAAGGCAAGGAGGGAAGCATAGGAAGCAATCAATAACTTTACATAATTTAGCTAGGAATTTGGGTAAATTTAGAACATTTAGTGTAATGTTGTAAGCGTATGTTAATATCCATTATGTGAATGTGTAACTACTTTATTTTGTTGTATACAAACATAATATTGTATATTATAAGTAATAAAAATTTATATTTATCTCCGAATGGACTTCTTTTGGATTCGAAAAGAATGCATAATTCTGCATTATATTTTCATGATTCAAATTTGTGGCATATAGTAATAATATTTACCCAAACTTACCTTTGAACGATAGAGAACCATGAAAGTCATTATTACTCAAGTCAAGACACTCCAATTTCTTCAAGACACTACAATTTATTAAATATTGAAAAGGAGGCCAAAATGTTGAAGAAGTGAGAGATTAGTCATAGGAGCCATGTGAATTTGCAAATACTTTGTTCATTATGTAAAGGATACTGTTTCCAACATTGAAAAAAGAAAGGGGTAAATTTACCTTTCAAAAGAAATTTACAAGAAAGTATATTTTATTGGGCGTCGAATTTTTGTATGTAGACTCGAAATTGGTACTGTTATTTTATTTTTAATGTGAGAAAGAAAGTGGACATTAATACGGGTGGTTAGATGTTAGAGAAGAGATACGGTGTGAAACTTTGTATATACTTATAATCATTTCTGCATAAATGAAATTATGAAACAAATTATTAAATATTGAAAAGGAGGCCAAAATGTTGAAGAAGTGAGAGATTATATGAAGGTCAGTTTTCTTTTAGTCGACATATAATCGAGGGAAAATTCGAGATATAATCGATAGTTTGTCGAGATATAATCGATATATAGTCGAGATTTAATCGAGGGAAAATTCGAGATATTTAATCGATAGTTTGTCGATAGTTAGTCGAGATTTTGTCGACATTTACGCGAGGGAGTGCCTTATTCGTGCACAAAACGGTGTTAGCGCGCGGCAAGCGCGGGAAATTAATTTTTGAACAATCTCCTGTACAAAAAAACAGAGCCTCTGGAGTGAAAAACGATTAACAAACATTTTGTCCTCAATAGACCTAAATATACATTTGAGACGCACATTGCGGCCACTCTGAGCACCGAACCGAACTTCCCTCCAAGATATCAAGTACACTCCTCAATATACCAATTTGTAAGTATGAAGTACACTCCTCAATGACTCCCTAATATGATTTGTAATTCCCTTGGGTTATTATAATTGCCGGCGGGATTTTTTCTTCCTTGCATTTTCGCGATGCGTAATTCCCTTGGGTTATTATAATTGCCGTCGGGATTTTTTCTTCATTGCTTTTTTATGATTTGTAATTCCTCAGGTTATTATAATTGCGAATTGATTTTTTCCTTGCATTTTTCCATTATTGCCGCTTTAACTAATTAGAAAATTAACTTCTCTTATTTCCGATGAATGGCGCACAATGATAAATGGGTCGCATTCATGTGCTTCTCGGGGAGAATGGAGTGTTGACCCATACGAATGAACATAGATTCGTGGGCTATAAGAGGATTGAAACCATTTTGTTAAAGGAAGACTCGAACTTCTTGGAAATGATGAATCAAATCGTAGGCATAATGGATTTAGGTTCGGAGATCACACCAAAACTGGTGATCGAGTACCTACCAAAGTACTTATCCAAGATATCGGTGTTGCCTATAAAAAACGATCACCACGTCCAATGTTTTTTGAATGAGATTATTAAGCGGGGTGATGCAAGGATACCATTATGTGTCACCATTCGAGATGGTGACACGACAGAAGATGAATTCGGTGCTAGCAACTCGCCAATTAATCTTTCATTTGATTGTCCGGCCCGGACGGACGATGTCATACATACAAGACTAATCGATGACAACATCGTTTGCATTCTGAAGATCCTCCACGGTGATGAGGATGATCGCGATGAGGGAATGTTTATCTCAGAAGATGAACAAAGAGTTCCCGTGGGAACAAGGCAAAAGGAAACAAACAGGATCGTCTCAAGAAATTTGCCGACCATTACCGCGACGCAGTCATCACATGCGGATTGTGGTACGTCTTCTGATCGATTGGCTGCAGTGGTTGATGTTGCAGTGAAAGATGTGTTCGAAACTAGGCGGCATTTGTTCATGAGAATGTCCATGTTGGCCGTGGAGCATTTCTTGAGTGGAAGGTTGTTAGGGCTAATAGGCAGTGCAATTACACGAGGTGTAAGGACAAAAATTGCAGTTGGATGTTGAATGCAGCTGCCGTTGGGAATTCTTCAGCCTGGAAGATCACAAAATATGCTAACAACCATACATGCAAACCATCATTAGTCCAAAGTGATCATAAGCACGCCAGCCGAGATGTACTTGGCTCATGGATCAAATGTAAGTACATAGATGTATGTCGGCCGTATAGGCCGAAGGAAATTATTTCAGATATTCGGTCGGAGTTGGGCGTTAACATAACGTACAATAAGGCGTGGCGCGCAAGGGAAGCTGCTTTGGAGGAAGTTCGAGGAAGTTTTGAGGATTCGTATCGGATACTTCCATCTTATTTGCATGTGATGAATGAGTTGAACCCGGGAACTGTTGTTGAAGTATGTCGAGAAGAAGATGGGTGCTTCAAGTATTTATTTTTCGCATTTGGTGCATCTATTCGTGGATTCCAACGGCACATGCGGCCAGTTATTGCCGTTGATGCTTGCTTCTTGAAAGGAAAATATCCCGGTTCATTACTTGTTGCAACTAGCATAGATGGTAACAACCAAGTATATCCTGTGGGTTGGGGAATAGTTGATTCAGAGAATGACGCATCGTGGGAGTGGTTTCTCGAGAGGTTAAAGATTGCAATTGGCTCCGATATGGATGGGTTGGTATTTGTATCTGACCGACATAAGAGCATCGCCAAAGGTATTGCCAACGTTTTTCCTAATTCCTTTCATGGAGCGTGTATTTATCATCTAAGCAACAACCTCAAATCCAAATTCAAACAAGAAGCCTTGATCCCATTATACTTTAAGGCTGCAAAGGCTTACACTATTGCTGAATTCAATGAGATGTTTGGAATTATTTCACTACAAAATCCACGGGTTGGCGAGTATTTAAGAGAGGTGGGGCTTGAACGTTGGTCAAGGGCACATTCTGGTGGGAGACGCTATACAATAATGACATCCAACATTGCTGAATGTCTAAATGCACTGTTGAAAGATGCCCGCGAATTGCCTATTCATTCCTTGGTGGACTACATCCGTAACACACTCCAAAGATGGTTTCACGATAGGCGTACAGCTGCCTGCGAAATCAACACAATGACCACCCCATACTGTGAAGAGTTAATAGGATCAAGGATGAGAGAAGCACAATCCTATGTTGTTGATCCGGTCGATATGAATAGATGGTGTGTAAGGGATATTGCAAACCGTACAGCTACAGTGGATTTGTTTGAAAAGACATGCACGTGTCGAGTGTTTGATATGGATCAACTCCCATGTGTGCATGCACTAGCTGCAGCTCGACGCCGTCAAATTGACCATTACACCTTATGCTCGCAATTTTATCACACTGCTGCAATTATAGGCGCTTATGCGGAGCCTATTATGCCCGATGGTGATCCTAAGGCTTGGATTGTGCCAGAAGAAATTTTATCCATTCAACTATCACCCCCAGAACCAAGGGCTAAGAGTGGTCAGCCCAAGAAAAAGAGAATTTCTTCAACCGGCGAGAAAAAAATTGAAAAGAACTGTGGTCGTTGTGGACAGCGCGGACACAACCGGCAAACATGCACAAATCAATTAGTTTGTAGGGACTAAAATTGTTGACACTATCTTGTTTGATGTAATGAATAGTTACAGTTCATTATCCGTATTATGTTTTATCAATAAAACACATACTCATTTGACATTTCTAGTTTACGCGACAATCGACATATTTAAGTGTTAAAATCCGCTCGTTTCGCGCATGGTATTCTGTACACCATCGAGAAATATATGATAGAAATGTAAAAAAATGAAAACAAAACACATGGAAATAACGAGATACTGTGCTAAAGCCTCTTAATTTGTACTTGCTTTAAAAAATTATAAATTGTTTAACAAAATGCATGAAGCTCTATATGAAGGAAAGCTCCAAAATATTATGACTCTTGTTGGTTTTTTTCTTCCTTCTCTCTGACTCATTGTATTACAAAACACACAAATCAAAACAGTAGAAAACCTTATTTTTTCCTACCAGTAGATGTTGATGGACTTATATTAGTTTCTTTTATTTCAATATCAAATAAAATAGCAAACCTCGATTTATCCAACAGCAATAAGATGTCATGTACAATAAGATGTAATATGTTCATCGACGTTTAAAATGTCGACTAAACCTCGAATAAAAGGTCGACAAAACATCGACTAAATATCGAACAAAACCTCGAAAAAACCTCGACTAAAGGTCGTCTACAAGTCGGTTAATCTCTCGACGAAACATCGACTAATTATCGTTTATTCGTCCAACAGATGCCGACTTCCTTCCTTATTTGGGGTAGAACCTTAATAAGTCTTCAGCCATCTTCAAATATCCAATTGCCAGTTTGAGACGTCGGGATTTTGTTTGTTCGTCGGTCGGGATGTATTTTACATTTTTTATTATTATCCGCTCGGCGAAATCAAACCAGTTATTTGTTCGTCGGTCATGAAATCAAACTTCATGTTGAATTATTACGCACTGTGGAAATGGGCTGTTCAATCCATGAAGAATGAAAAAATGGCAGCAGAACGGTGACATGAAGTTAAACGATGAACTTGGATTGTATCAGGGGTTTTTCGGTATTTTCCCATCGCTTTTACAGTTAAGCTGCTATTGTTGCAAATGACTTGGTCAAGCTGCTATTTTTGCAAATGTTTTTAAGGGAGCTGCTATTTTCTCAATTCCTCCTAGCTTGGGTGGTGGATGAAGCTAGCAATAAAAGAGAGGCGGCGAAGATTGGGGTGGTGAGAGGGAGGCGCTGGAAAGTTAGCCATTGAGGGAAATTCAGGAAAAGGCAAAAATGGGAGAGGGCTGGCGAATTGACTAAGAAAGAAGAGTTAGGGTTTCACAAGCTTCAAAATGTGTTTTGTGTAAAATGAATTGGGAGAGATGGTATTTGGAGAGTAAAGTTTGAATAGAAAACGTTGTTAAGAGATGGGAGAGTGAAGTCTGATTTTCAAGAGTACTGACTGCTAAACTGAAATTTTGTTTAAGTGTTGGCAAAAATAAAAAATATTTTTAAACGATTGAGTGCCTCCTATTTTATTACATCTCATTTTTCCCTCTTAACCAAATTCATTTTCCCTCATTTTGTTTGTTTTAAGTATTCAAACTTTTTATTCAATTATTAATTATTAAAAAAGCTTTACTTTTTTTTTAACGAATAATCAATTTTTCACTTTATAATGCTATGTTCGTTTAATAAAATTCTTATTTGAATTTTTTTTTAATTTTAAATTTTGAAATGCTAATTAATTATTAAATGGCTAAAGTGATTTTTTTTTAAAAATAATTTACAAAAAAAAAATATTTATATTTTCATGTTGAGATTGAAGAAATTATGTTTATTAAAAGTATGCATATATATGCACTAAACTAATGTTTTGTAATAATTACTTTTATTATAACTACATAACTACTATATATACAAATTAAGAGTTATAATATAAGTAAGTTAAGTTTGGCATAAGGAAAAATATGCTTAGTCCAATAATTATTTTTAGCCAAAGAAACCCAATTATAATTAATTGATAGTGTTCTAAAAAAAGACTCTATGCTTGAAGTAAAATAATGTAGACAAATTCATACATATTAGGGTGTCTTAGTGTAATTATTAGAAATTAAGAGTCATAAATTTAAAAAGTTAAGTTTGGCCCAATGAATAAATTACATAATCCAATCATTATCCTTAACCAAACAAGTTTAATCATTCTATAAGGTATGGCTAGTAAATTTAACCCAAAATATTTTATTTAATTTATCCCAAATTATGTGGCCCAATACATATGTTGTTATTAAAATTTATAATATTTAATTTCATTACACACCAAAACAAATATTTTATATCTCCATATTTAATAATATTATACACTAAAACTTTATATATATATATATAAAATTAAACCAGAAAATTTAATTTTATAATACACTAACAAAAAAAAATTCTGTATTTGAATTAATGATATTTCACATATAGCCATATAATTAAGAATTTAATTAAATATCATATATAATAAGAAATTAGTGACAATAAAAATTTGTCATTAAAAAGCATTTATATTGGTGACAACAAGAACTTCGTCACCAATGACTGAACTTTAATATTTTAGTGACGAGAGTAGTTTTCATCACCAATTTTTCATCACTAATTATGCCCTATTAGCAGGAAATATTCTCGCTAAACTCTTTAGTAACGAAATCATAACAACTTCTAGTGATTTCGTCACTAAAATTGGTGAGTTGACGCAAAATTGATGACGACTTAAGTTCTTATTATTAATGGGAGTATTTGGTGATGAGATTTTTTTTTTATCACGGTTTTTTTTATCACTAAAGATCAATTTTCTTATAGTGATAATTGATATGTGTGACTAGAATGCAAACCCCAAAAGTGCACCGTAATGGTGAGGTATGCAGTATTCTAACTTCAAATCTTCAGTCTTCATCATCTCTATACTTAGGCAAAAGACTACCTAGTGCAATGGCAACTCGAATTGGATCACAAGAACTTAGTGAAGATTAGACTCTCATCACTAGGAAACCCTTCTTTTTTAATCTAAGGTTGTTTTGGGGTGATTAGATTTATAAAAAGTTAATCCACTAAATATATGGTTCAGAACTAATTACATATGCTAACATATAAACGAAGGTTTCTGTAAATTTAAACTTAAATTTGTTAACTAAACCACTAAGTAAATATTGTTAACTTAGTTATGTTTAATTATTTTACTAGTTACCCAAAATTTCACGTGCCATAAAAATTAGTTCTACATTGACGGTACGCCTAAATTATTATAACGTTGGTATGTACATGCATACAACATAGGATTATTATTGAAAGCTACTGGTCAAACGTAGTTTTCAGTATATTAATTATTATGTCTCGGCAGTGGTTGAAAAGTTCATTTTGACACATTATGTTGATGTAAGCATAATTTACATTTTTTCATTTTTTTATATATTACTGCAAGTATCAATTTTTTTGTATGGTCAACTTGCAATTGGGTAATGTGAGAAATATGATATCATTCCGTCACCAATCAAAATTGTAGTAGATCCGAGAAGACTACTTCTCTGTAACCTCGTTGACTTTAGTCTCCCATAACACTATTGAAAGACTAGGTCTATCCTCGACCATTACGCGGTAGTTTTTTTTTTTTTTACATGGTCAACTTGCCTATATATATATATATATATATATAGCTTCATATATTTACGTAAAATGTAATAACTATAAAATGTGTGGGCAGCCTTTGACCTTGAAGGGATTTCCTCATTTTAAATTCTTTTTCAGTATTAATACATTAAGGAATTGTATATTGCAACAACAGCGGTCATTAATGCTAAATCTGGTTCATCATATGAGTTTGGCGCATATAATTTCTTTTCAAATTGCATGATTATCATTATTCAAATCCCATTTAATTACAAATGGGAGATGAAATATTCCTCACCTTTTTTGGCATTAAATTGATTTTTAATTAATCTTGAATCATTTTTCCTTTAAAATATTTCCACGTGGAGGATAAAAAGTGAAAAGTTAGGAGGAAAAAGAAATACCACAAGTTAGCAGCCCAAATGATGGAACATTTCAAAACTCGCTTCAAATGTTAATTAAAGCATAAAATGTGTTTTTTTGCGGTCCCGAAAACACGAAGAAAAAAAAACCGCACACAGTATTATCCTTGGGTCAAAAACCGCTTTTAGTCCCGGACCAACGGTGGGACCGTAGGACATAAAAGGCTACATCATACAGTAAAACAAGAAGAATACGCAGCTGTATTCGCCATTAAAATGGCAGAGATCTTTAATTAAACTAGTGGGATCAAATCATTGATCAATGATCGTCAAGAATCAGAAGAAAACACTTTTGAAGAACTTTTAGAATGGCTTTGTCGCTGATGATGGGTATCATCCAAACCAAAACAGCACGAAAAAACCTTCTTCAGCACATTCCTCAGCACCTGACCACGGGGAGGAATCCACCGGGGAGCCGTGGCAGGCGGAACCACCCTTCGTGGCAGCTGCCCCGACCGGAATTCCACATGCGTAACGGTATAAACAGCAGCCATATCGTAATGTTTTATATATAACAAAAATGAGCAAACTTGACAACAAATGAAAAAATGAAAAAATTCGGGCCTAAAAACTTCGTCGATTTTCTGAGAATGGAAAGAGGGCAGTGATGAATGGAGAGTGCCGACATGAGTGTATATAATATGGTGTTTTAACCGCGTAAACGTGTGAAGAGCGTGTGATGGAATGAGGGGAAAGGACTTGGGGAGTACGCTTTTATTTGACAGAAGTAATCCCCTATTTTGAACTAGTCCTTGATGAGCTTAAAAAAGACAAGCTGCCAAAGTATAATGAGCTTTGATCTATTCCAGCATCCTACAGACCTGAAGAACAAGTGCAAAACTATTCTCTGATTTTCTCTTGTCTTTATTAGATTAGGATTTTTTTTTCTTTGCGTTAAAAAATTAAAAAGCCTAATTAATTTGAAAATTATGTTTTAAGTAGAATTTGGTAACTAGTTTTTTAATCGATTTCTAATTTGTTTGTGAAAGTTATTTTCATATACAATTTGATGATGAAATTTTAGTTATTGTTTTGAGTAATTAAAAGTTCTAGATAACGACTCCAATTATAAATTTTGGTAAAAGTGGAGTTAAGGGGTGAAAAGTGCTTTAGATTCTTTTTTACACTTTTGTGTATCATTCCATGTAACACACTCTCATAAATTAACATTAATGTTGTAATATATATATATAGATATAGATACACTATTACATTCCACTTTTGTCTTAGTTAATTTTAACATTAAACTTTCTATTTTTGTATGAACCCAATATTTTAATAAAATTGTATAATATTTTCTTTTTTACACTAAAAATTTGAAATAAAAATAACTTAAAAAGTAAACTTCCAGCCTTAAAATTTATTATGATGAAAAAGAATATCAATAGTATAAATATTAATATAAATTATAAAATTTATACTAATTTATTATAATATGTAATAGAGAACATAAAAAAAAAAGTGTCATAGGAGATCTTTTGTGGATGTGTGACATATAGGAATTTCTTATCACAATTTACGTTGGCCATTACCGGTAGATTTATAATAAGTTAAAATGGCTTGCTGGCAAAAAAAAAACAAAAAAAAAAACCTTCAGAATTATTGTAGCTTTAATGGGCCAGTCAATACACCAGCGGTCGTAGCTTCTATCATCAGATGAACCGCTTCTCCTTTAGTGCTCTTTGCTATATTATCTAGAGGGAAATAAATCACATTCTATTTCGTAGTACGCCCCTATATATGTTGACTATTGAGATACAACTTCAAAAGGTAATCAGAGATAAGGCTCTCACTTTTAAGCAGGTTGAAAATACCCCTCTGAATATGGGAATGCAAGTTTGTTGAGATATTGACCCTTCTATTTTCCTAACTTAAGAGGTATACTATAAACTTGTAACCTTTGCTATGGCCGGCTTGTTTTTGTAGTGGCCGGTTTTGTTTGGCAAACTTTTGCTTGTGTTCTTGTGAGCCTAGACTCCACTGTTGATATCATGGCACTTTTGCACTTGGTGTGACATGTATTTGGCGTCACCACAAATGGAAGCTTTTGAAGTGTTTGGTTCTCTTTTGGATGTAAAGTTCTAATATATAATATAATACTTACCTTTAATAAAAAAAAAAAAATCAATCCTTCATTGTTCGTTAGATTCTGTAATTAATATAAGTATATTCTTTTCACTGAATCTATTTGTGAATATGATTTTTCTCAGTTAACATTTTGCTTATTTATTGAACTAACGATCATTGAATTTTATCCATTTCAAAACATTCTTGTGTTTTATTTGTTTTACGCTAGAACTCAAAAATTTATTCAGATCATGTTCAAGATTCAGGTTTTGCTAAGATCTTTTTCGTATGTATTGTAATATGTGTACGACCTTAAAATTAGAGATTCTATTTCTTCTAAAATTCCATACCCGAGAGGATAGAAGTTGTATTACTCGGAAGTTGGAAAACGGAATATGATATTTTTTTTGTTCCATTATACTTCAGCATTTTGAGATATATCTTATTAGCAATGACAATATAGATTGTCTAGTTATTTTAAAATTATTTTCGTTATTGGTTTACATTTTTTATATAACTCTTTTGATAGTCTTTTTGCACCAAAGATTTTGAAAGGGTTTCTTGTAATCTTTGATCAATTTTAAAAATTCTTAAAAATTCCAAAAATTATTAAAATGATTGCGGCTCGCACTTATTAAATATATGTCAAGTTTTCGACTTCCACAAAATATAACTAAGATTCCTAAAATAAGGATTTTTTTTTTTTTGGCAGTGTTGAATGAAAAATAACAGAGAAAATAAAAAGAGAAAATAACTTGTAAAAGTTACTAATTACAGGAACCAAAAATTAGTGTTTCAATTGTGCACCAACTTTGTTGGTTCTTGATATCTCTAACAATGAGCATTATATCTCAACCTATGATATAGGGTTCAAAAGTTTAGACCATTGAAAAATTTGTGACTAAGTTAATAGTGATGCTAATATTTGTATAGGATTTGGTAACTCATTCATTTCAAAACTCGTTCCTATAATATTAGATTTCAAATATAAATATTCCTTGTCTTCACTAGGTAAGAAAAGAACCCTAATTCAATAATTTTTATTCTTGTCAGCCATAAACCCTATATTTAACTTGAGTACTGGATTATCTACCTCATGAATAATTCTAAAATTTGTTTTGCAAGCATACATTGGTGTTGACACCCATCTAACCTTCTCCTCATATTGGGTAGCAGAATTCATTTAATCAATTAGTGTTATCTGTGAAAAACAAAAAATTGATTGTTGTTACGTAGAAGCTTATGTCAATTTACTTATTTTGGTCTAGTAATTTAGATTTTATTTTTGTATAATATGGTTGGTACAAAATCTTGTGGTTGAAAGCAAGGCAGTGCTAGCCACCAAGATGATAGCACCTGATACTCTGCCTTGGCCAAAGGAGGGTTAGATGACATTTCTAAAAGATCCACCCACCCATGGTGGAAAATAGCCTAGACACTCCATCTCAAATCACCATGATGGACAAATAGATAACTATTATGATGATGATAAGAGCAAGTTTATTGAATAGAACTAGGGATAAGGCCAAATAAAAGAAAAGGGCTTAAGAAACCAAATAAAATAGAATTTAAGAAGGCCATATAGAATAAAAGAAGCAAGGGAGACGATCAAGGATGCTCTATTCAAAGAATTTAAGAAGGCCAAATACAATAAAAGAAGTATGGGAGATAATCAACGATGTAGAGATGTTGAGAACGACCACCAACGGGCTACTAATATATAAGAGGTACCATACGAGTCACATACTGATAACAATTACAAAGATAATCGTCATGAGAAAGAGTTCAAGAAAAATATAAGAAGCCACACGTGAATGATATCCTGAAAGTTAGAAAGAAGGTGCCGGATGAGATTAAAAATTTGTTAGGGATAGATGGTAAAGATGACTAACCTATCCTATTTACATCTCATATCAATAACTTCCAATATCCTCTAAGTTTTAAAATGCCAAAAGAATTAGGGGTCTATGATGGGGATTTCAACTCGTTCGATTACTTATCCCATTCCAAGTATAATATGAAGTTCAAGAATGTCTCTATGGCACTCACGTGCAAAGTGTTCCCCCATTTATTTGAAGGGAAAACCTTGAGGATAGTTTGATGGCCTACTCATGGTAGTGTCTCTTGTTTTGTACAATTGACTAAGCTCTTCCATACCCTTTTTTAACCAAAGGAAAAAGTTCCACAAGCGGCTACAGATTTGATAAACATCAAACAAGGGAAAAATGAGACTTTGAAGTCCCATGTCACTACAAGAAAAAGAGACTTTAGTGACGAAGGGTTTTTCGTCACTAAAATGCCATTTTTCATCACCAAAAGCCTTTTGTGACGAAAAAAACTTCATCACTCGGTCGCCAGTAATGCTCCGTCACTTAAGAGTCTAACGTGACAAAAAAAAAGTTACTAAATGGGTGCTTTAGTGGCGACATGAGAATGTAACGAAAATTAGTAACGAAAAAAAATCGTCACCAAAAAGAGAGAATTTTTGTCACTAAATGATGAGAGTCATCACTAATTTGCAATTGGTTAGTGACAAAAATTAGTAACGACAAATTCTCATCACTAAAAGAATAGGGGAGCAGTGGACAATTTCTATGGTTTTGGTGACGAAAATAAAAAAGTTGTCACTAAAAGATATGCTGGTCAACTCTTTTTGAGACGAGCTAGTGACAAATTTTTCCCTCACCAATTGTCGATTTGCATTGGTGACAAAAATAAAAAATCCGTCACCAAAGGTTTGTTGGCAATGCAATTCATGACGAAAAAAATTTGATGCTCTTTTCATTGGTGACGAAAAAAATTCATCACCAAAGGTTTGTTAGCAAATGGAATTAGTGATGGAAAAGAATTGTCACTAAATAGTCTTAGTTGTGACAACTTTTAACCAAAATTAGAATGTTATTTATTTTAGTATCTTATTGCCAATTTTACTATATTGATCGCAACATTATCTATCCTTATAATACATACATTATCGAAATAAAAAATATAATGAAAAGCCATTCATACTAAGCATTGAACCTCAAATAAGTACACGAAGAAGGGCACAAAAGTTGAACTTGTGTAGTGCAAGGGACAATATTTTAACTTCCCACCGCACAAGAAAATAATAGTCGAATATCTTAGTTGTACTATGAGACTAAAATATTATCCAAACACATGAACAACACAACATAGTAGTGCACACATAATTCCCTTAACATTCTAAAATAAAAAACGCAAAAAGAATGCAAAAGACCTCGGCAACACCAACCAACAGGCATTTGTAATGCCTTCATTCTGTGGCTACTTGGCCATGAGATGGTGGATGTGTCATTGTGACAAGGAAAGTAAACAGCACTCAATGTTATAAATTCAATCTAATCCAATCGCAAATATGACTAGTTATTTAAAAAACACCACCCCATAACTATATCTCATAACATAATATAACTTGATCTCATGACATTTTGAATGATAATACTCATACTATATTTTCCACCAATCAAAGAAAACTGAAGTGACCACGCATTGTATCACATGACCTAATACAAAACCAACAAACCGAAGATAATACTCATAAACCAACCCTATTAACTAGGCATCATTATGTTATATAATTTTTATTTCTCAGAGATCCACTGAAATGTGTCATGCGTCGATAATAATAATATGAAACCTATGAGTGTACATGTGAGAATGTAATAAGGGAACAACATGTCGCGATAACAAAACTCATCTTTATAAGACAATTATAGATACAAAAGCAGCAACATCCCATAATTATAGATAGGACATAAGACAATTTCACCAATGAATGATAATAATCATATTAGTAGTTTCACTAAAATTCGGGGTTCGATTGGTAATTTACACGAACCTCGAGGGTGGTAAATGTAATTTACCCTAAAAAATAAATAAAAAAGAAAAAAGAAAAGAAAAGAAAACCACACATTAAACTGTTTGTCTATAAATTTGCTCGATGCATAGTAGAATATAACATCAGAAATCACAGATACTCTGTTGGAGAAAAGAAGGGGGAAAATATACAGTACTAAATAGCAGTAACCACAAAGTTGGCATCTATGTTAGAGCAAAAAAAAAAAAAAAAAAAAAAAGTGAATATAACACCACAATTCTATTTGATACAACATAACAGAATAACCAAGAGAAAAATAGCACAATCAATTACTCTACCAGCAAGATGGGATATAAACAATTGGCACACATAAAATAAAACTGAAAATTTCCTCTTTTTTCCTCCTGCTTCTAAGAAAATAAGAAAGGTTGAAAGAGTTGTTAAAGTACATTACTTCATTTGTGCGAGCATCTGAAACTGCTGAAATAGCTGCATTGCAAGTTACACATACAACTAAGCAATATGAATGTAGTAAGGCATGTGAAGATGTTCTATCAGGTCTCAAAAGATAGATGCATGAAAAAACAGTTTGTGCAAGTGAATGATCCTTACGCCAAGTTGCCTGCGGAAAGAGAAAACAGATTGATCAGAAAATACTTTGGTTTTCCCTATCAGACCGAAACCTGTAAAAACGAAGACTAACCTCACAGGCAATGAGATGATCCATAATGTCAATAGTATGCTGAATATCTATTGTTCTATCAAAACTCAAGGGAACAGGAGCAGCACCTTGCTCAATGGCTTCATCAACAGAATAATAAGTACAAACCATACCAGAATCCATCTTAGGGTCCATAATCTAATTAAGATTTACAAAGTACATTAGTAATATTCTAATACTTCTAAGATAAAGCAAAAAGTATACTTCTCTTCCCCATAACAAATGTGACCAAAAAATGTGGAAAAATTGAAGTGCTATTTGGACAAATCTAAAAACAAATCATGCATTATCATGTCTGTACCGTATCTTCCATTTACTTTAATGGCAACAAACCCAGAAAGCCAACTCTTGAATAGTTGTCAAGTGAAAGAAAATACGTGAATAAGGACTTCCTCTTGGTAAATATTTGAAATTGAAACTAAGTGCAGTCCACATAATAAAGCTGTTGCCCTGAATTGAGGACATGCCAAACCAGCCATACATGCATAACAAACTCCTGTTCTACAAAAGCAAGCCTATCAGTTATTCACTGGATAAGTATATTCATAAGATATGCATGCTCTCTTCATGAAGGAGCAAACACATGGAAAAGTTCTGAGAGGAAAGGGTGAATGAAAAGAAGTGTACCAAACTAGCAATCCCAAGTTAAAATGAAGCGAAGGTGTAATTATTAAAACAGGACTGCTTGATTCATAAAAGAAAGGGAAGGCTCAAGATGCATGAAACTCTGTTTCTTCTTCTCTTCCCACTTCAAACTCTTTTCATCACAACTGCAGCCACCCTAACTAAAAACTAATACAGAAAGTAGATGAAGATTCAACATACAAGCTTTCCTGCCTTTTTCTCCTTTCTCAGCTTCAACTTTTAAATCATTTTCTATCATCGCCATACCACTTGCTAAGTTAACACATGATGTCCAAGCAACTGTTGATTGTTCTATATGATAGAACTAGATAATTTCAGTTTTATTAATCCTACTAAATTTAATTATTCAAAGTGGAGCCTTGGCACAATGGTAAAAGCTATTGCTATTTGACCGTGAGATCACGAGTTAGAGTCACATAAACATCTTCATAAGACTATATACATTAGGTCTTAATGGCAATATATACCTTTACCTCCAAGGCAGACATGACAGCAAAAAGATTAAAATTGTCTCCACGTTACAAATGTGCACGTGCCTAGGCTGTAGAAATGGCAGTAAAAAGATTAAAATTGTCTTCATGTTACAAATGTGCAAGTGCCTAGGCTGTAGAATAGTCCCAAACAGCTCAATCAAAAACCTCAAATGCGAGTCAAGAAATCAAATGACCCTAGTTTTTCTTGCATATAAACTATAGCAGGCCACCAGACAAAAATGTTGCGCAAAGTTTACATTTTAGTACTAGTTTTGTCAATGTGAGGAGCGAAGTAATGCTTTCCTTAGAAAGCCGCCTCCAATCCAAGGGAATGATGTGAGAGGCAGCAGTTGGCAGTAAATGTACTGGATGATTACTCTAAAATGTCCTACCAACAAGGAAGCTGTTACCTTCAACACCGGAGTGAAATATACCTAAGCCAGCCCAATACACATAGCCATTCATAGGTGTTAAGTTGAACACATTTAGATAAACTGGTGTCTTTCCAGGGCCATAACTAGCAGGCTTCACTTTGGAGAATAAGCAAAATCAAGGGGTTGATTTGCCTCTCAGACGAAGCGGCATTATTGACTTCCATCCTTTTTTTGATCCCAATGTCATGGTTGTTTTAGTGGTAGAAATCGAAATCTACCAAAGGCCCATCAACTTTTTGTCTAACATCAAGAAAATTATAAGGTCAAGTTAAAAATCAAGAAAGGAAAACAGAGAACTAATGCATCAACAGTACAAGTATCCTAAAGCAATAGAGTAATATGACCAAGAGGAAAAGAATATAAAAAGAAAGTGACGAATGTAGTCCCTTGTAAAAGAATTAACACCCTCAAAATTGTGCTTGAAATATAGTAAGGAAAAATTCTGCTGCAGCCATACCATTTGCTCCATAAGCAGTCAATAAGAACCAAGATTATAGTATTTGGAAAAGAAGTGGACAAAAAGTTCTGAGGTCAAGAAGATAGTGTAAGAACTCTTTACTATTATGAAAAGACTTTAAGTTGTCAAGGGAAACAAAGACTGACATGAACTGTCGTAATCCTGAAAGACCAAGCTGAAAAATGAAATCTTGGAAATTTATTTTCCACAACTTCTTCTAGATAGCTATAAGTTACGCTTCCAAAGCTTCTCTTATACCAGTCAGGAAGTCAGTTCTATGACCAAATCATGTACAAAAGAACTAGTTAAAAACAATAGTAATTATTAAAAAAAAAAGGTGAATTTTCCAAAACATGTTCTTCCAAACAACTATGAAGATTGTGTAATGCTTTCATATTTTATCCTTCACAACTTGAGCATGCCTAGACTTTGTAATTAGACCATTATATGATTGCAAATAGACTGCATCTGGCCAGCTAGATTATGACGCCAAATCATTTGACCTATTCTGTGGAATAATCATCCACCACCAAATGAAAAACTCGATCAACTTCAGCAGTTGACCTAGGCGAATGTATTACACTAGTTATAGCCCATCCAATAAAAAAAAAAGGTGCGCATTTATATAAGCCTTCTTCAATTATATAAGGGCAGATGGAGGGAGATGGAGACCAGAGATATAAAATTGACACTCGTAACTTCAATCTCTCCAAAGAAGTCAACACTAGCATGACTGCTAAGGCACTAACTCAAATTTTCAGTAGATATGCCCTTGAAGTCCAAGTTAAATAATAAAATACTTCTGCAACTATAAGTCATTACATTGGGAGCAAAAAACATGAAGTTTCCAAGCTTAAAAACAACTATGGTATTCAACGTAGTCATGGAATTAGCCGGAGTATGAAATTCAAGATCTCCAAGGAAATAATTTTGTGGACTTCTTTTACCTCTAGAGAACAAACTTTAAATTTGCCTTCTGAATTCCTAGAAAGTTTTAAAGAGAAAACTAACAGGAAGATGCAACAGAATAGGTTGCTCAGTCCTACATCAAGAAAAACCAATTTAACTTAAACTCATGAAATCTTATTGCGAAAATGTAGTCCATGACATGATATTGCTTTCAAGAAAGACCAAGTGTATACATGTAGTCGTATGGTCCGGCAATCCAACTCCAAAACCAATTAAATTAACAATTGTCCCATAATTAAAATGTAACCAACAAGGTCAGCTTTTATATCCAAAATCCAATGTCCATTTGAAATCTAAACATATTTAATATTTTGAAACCAAATTTAAGAATCTACAATGACAAAAAGATCCTAGATCCACTGTCTATTTGCTGGTTTCGCAATTTACTGGACTATAAATTCCAAAAATAAAATACGACAAACTGCTAATTGATGAAGGACATGGTGCTATCTCACAACAAAATGTATGCTTCCAGAATGTACAGAGAAAAGGCAAGCCAAGATTTATGCCAATTCGGCCGACACAATAACATTTGCAACAGGCCAAGCCAAAAAGGTAAACCTCAATGGCTGCGAACCTGAAGTTGACCGAGAGGACCTGCGGCAAGACTGACGGCGTACGACCGAACACAAAGGTGGCGGCGGACGGCGGAGGGACGAGCTGCAGCTGGAACAGATTCTGCCGACGCCACAAAACTAAACCCACAGGAAGGCCAGCAGATCAGCTACGAGCATAGCTGCGGACAGACGGCGAGAAATTGCACTCGAAGGCAGTTCTTCGATGGGTGGCGGACGGCCGACCAACACCTGCGCGCGGCGAGATGAAGCTGAGGCTGGATCTGCGCCGACACGAACGAACGACGGTCAGAGAGCGGCTTGCGAAACGGCCTGCCGAGGACTCACGGAGGATCTAAGTACAGTTCGAAGATGATGACCGAGGAGATGTGGCTGAAGGTTGAGCTGCGGGATTTTGGGAAGAAGCTGCAGAAGAACAATAGGAAACCCTTTTCCCAATTGGACCACATTCAAGTCAAAGTCAAAGGACTTAATTTTTTTTTCAAATTTCCAAAAAATTTTATGCACCCAAATTAATTTATTATTAATTTGGAAATACCAAAAATAGTTACACCTATAATAATACTCATACATTTTCCATATTTCAATTTTAATCCTACAATACATGCAATTATTTTTAATAATATTTTCAAAATATATTTATTTATTGCAATTGCACCATTAATAGTTTAAACATAAAATTGGCCAATTAATAAAACATTGTATATTGTTAGTTAATATGATGAACTTGTAAAGTAGTCGTGATCAGAATATTGTGAATAATTGTCAATTTGTTGTGATGGACTTTTGTTGAAGTGTTCATTTATCATAGTGATGACTAATTTGTCAAGACGGGAAAATTTTAAGGAAAGCCTAAAAAATAAATGAAAAAATGAAATTCAATTAGATTCAAAATCTAATAAAAATTTTAAAAGGTGTAATACAATCATATATGTCCTAACTACTATTGACATAACTATGTTATATACTAAGCACTATATACATGTATATACCACTTATGTTATAGATTATAGTTTTATTTATAAACTACTTATCTTATATATGTATATGTATTAAACAGTACTTATGTTATAATATTACACTAGTGCCTATAATTATGTGCTTAAAGTAATTAAACTTATATCTATAAATTCATAAGTCTCAAGGTGTCTATTTATAATTATTTTAAATCAAGCACTATAACATAAAAAAAGCCAATAAATCCCAAGCTGAATCCAATGAAAAATATACTTAATCCGATTGGTATTTGTAACCAAACAAAGTCAATTAGTATTACTAAATAATATATTGTAATACTAATACACTGTATGATTGAAATACAAATATATAGCCTAACAAATATGTTAAGGTATCTTAGTACAATTATTAGAAATTTAGAACCATAATACAAGCAAGTTAAGTTTAGCATAAGGAAAATTATATTTAGTCAAATCATTATTCTTAGACAAAGAAATCCAACTATAATTAGGCGATAGTGTATCTAAACAAATACTCTATTCTAAACGTCAAATAATGTAGTCAAATTCATATATATTAGGGTGTATTAGTGCAATTATTAGAAGTTAAGAACAAAAAAGTTAAAAAGTTAACTTTGGCCCAATACATAAATTCCATAGCCCAAACATTATCCTTAACCCAAGTCCAATTATTATATAATTTGTGGCCTAATCAATTTAGCCCAAAATATATTTTTTTTCTCTATCCCAAGTTAATTGGTTTAACACATATATTCTTCTTAAAATTTACAATATTCAGTTTTATTATACACTAAAATAAATATTTTACGCCTCCATATTTAATAATATTACACACTGAAACTATATATGTTTAAAAATATGAATTAAAAGATCATAACTATTTTAATTTCTATTGTGACTATTTTACTAATTAAATTTTCCTTTGAACCAAAAAAAACATTTTTATAACACACTAAAAAAAATTATTTTTTAATTAATGAAATTTCACATATTAAGAATTTGGTGACGACAAAAAATTGTCATTAAAAGACATCTAAATTGGTGACAACAAAAAAATGGTCACTAAAAGGTATTCAAATTGATGACGAGAAAAATTTTGTCACCAATGAATAAATTTTATGATTTTAGTGACGATAATGAATGTCGTCACCAAATTCTCATCATTAATTTTGACCAATTACCGGGAAACTTTCCCACCACACTCTTTAGTGATGAGCTGGTGACGACTTCTAGGGACTTGTCACTAAAGTTAGGGAATAGCTGAAAATTTGATGACGACAAAATTTTTTGTCACTAAAAGGGGGTATTTGGTGACAAGATTTTTTCGTCAGCGGGTGTTTCGTCACTAAAGGCCTATTTTCTTGTAATATGTAGAGAGGTTTAACGATAAAATTTTGTAAGTAGAAAACAACATGGACTACTTGGTCTCCTTAACTTTTATGAATGGCCTAAATCGTGGAATTTTTTATACTAAATTGGCTAGGGATACATACTTATAGATGTCCAAACATTATGGTAGATGGTTGAAAACTATACCAAATGAAAAAAAGCTAATAGGAAGAAAAAAGAAAATAAAAAGAATGAGAAGAAAAAGCAAGATGAGGGTAAGGACACAAGAAATCAAAGTGGAATTAGAGGTGCATTGTTTAATAAATTGAATTTCAATTGAGATCAATTAGAACCTCATATCCAAGACAAAAATTTGATATCCTTGACTAAGAGCTGTGCTAAGATCTTAGTAATTTACAAAGACAGCTTTTGACCTCACTTACTGTTAACTGCAACTCCACACAAATGATCTTGGCATTTGTGGAGTGCCTTTTACAATGATCATGGTCGTGAAATAGAGGATTATAATGACTTGAAAAAGGGAATAGAAGATTGTATCAAGAATACCATGCTACCTCAATATGTCTAGTAGTGGCTGTCTCGTAATGATAGATTCTAACCTCGGTAGAGAAGTCAAGAATGTGGATATAATCATGGTGGACAAGGTGGTCAATATCAAGGAGTAATAGGACAATAACAACAATTGAGTTAGCTATATTAGCATAATACCCAAGTTGATTGGAATAATTTATGTCATTTTTGGAAGTAACTAACGGGACAATCACAAGTTACTACTAAGGCTAACACTAGAAGAATTGCCCCTAGGAGCTTGTGTAAAAGAGGTTCAAACCATCAAGGTTATAACCTTTTTTGAAGGTAATATGGTACCTCATATCTGTCTACATAGTCATGCCTCAGTGATTAAGGCTATCATAGCAAGCAAAGAGATGAATCAAGTGTTGATAATGGAAGTGCTATTGATGCCATGCACATAAACCGTTTTCGAAAGTTGAGTATTGATTTTGGAGTTTTGAAGCCTACCAGTATGCTATTAGCAACCTTTGGCAATCATTATAGAGGATACACCCAAGGCAAAACTATCATGATAGATTTTTATGCTATAGATGTCCTATTACCTTTTAATGATATAATTGGAAGACTGGATGAATAAAGCTAAAAGAATATGGTCTCATTATCACTTAATTTTGAATTTCTAGCAGATCATGGGGTGGCCTTTATAAGAAGTGATCAATACATTACACACGGCATATGAGGATTATGTTAAAAAGAAAAAAGGTTGAGACTTAGGGGGTATATTTTATTCAAATAGTGAGTGAAGAGGAAACTAATCATAGGGTTACACTTTGAAAAACAGTGAATACTCTAGAGAAGTTAAAGGAAATGGATATAGTCAATCCCAAGGTTACACCTTGGATACATATATACATCGAAAGATCAAAAACTTCACAAGAGACGTGTGAGATATCTAATGAGGTTCAACAAGTCTATATTGATGAAAGTGATCTTAACTATGTCATTTAGATGGCTAACTTGCTCCCAAATAAGTTAAAATGTAAAATAATTAATGTCTCATAAAATAAAAAATAGCATTTGTCTAGAGCATAGATGATATGCCAGGGATATCTCCAATGTTGATGATTCACAAGTTGAATATTGATCCAATGGTGCAACCAGTACAATAGAAGAAATGAAACTTTGCCCTTGAGAGAAATCATGTGATAAATGAAGAAGTAGAAAAACTACTATACTCTAGCATTTTGAACGAGGTAATTTTACCCAACCTAGTTAGCTAACCCAATACTAATTAGGAAATCTTATGGGAGTTTGCACAAATGTGTAGATTACACTAATTTAAATAAATGTTGTTTGAAAGATTGCTATCTCTTACCAGTCATAGATCAAAAGGTGGAAACTATTTCAGGGTACAAGGTTTTAATGTTTTTAGATGCTTACAAAGGATATCATCATATACTCATGAATGAGGAAAATGCTGGGAAGATAGATTTATCACTAAAATGTAAGTCTTTTGCTATAAGAATATGTCATTTGAGTTGAAAAATGCCAGAACCACATACTAAAGGTTGGTGAATCATATATTTTCTAAAACAATTAACAAAAATATGGAGGTTTATGTATATTAAATGATGATTAAGAGTAAAATAGACCTAAATGTGTTGACTAATTTAGAGAAAATCTAGATAAATTTGAAAGAAATGAGCATGAGGTTGAACCCCAAAAAATGTTCTTTTAGAGTTGGCTTAGGAAAATTCTAGGGATACATGTTGTGGATTGCATTATTAATCCCACAATATAATCTTCTTAAGCTTCCTAAGAAACTCCAAAAACACCCTCAATCTCCCAAAGGCCAAAGGAGGGGCAATCGATGACAAGGTTCTCAAAAAGATTACAAAGGTTAAGAAATGCTCAAGGGAGTTTACGAGTTTCTTATGAAACTTGCTCATATTCATGGATTAGAGTCCCCCATGTACTCAAGTGATGAAGAGGAGGATGAGCCCTTTGATGCGCTACATAAAGATAGTGAGGGACTAAGTCATGACACTTCAAACAAAATTCTCCCATATGTTTCATTAGTGCTGCACAATTTAAATTTGAGAGGGAAAGGGGGGATTGGTTCTTTCTATAATTGTTGATTTAATTATTTAGTTGCTTATAAAGTTGATGGATGATTTCTGTTTATGAGTATTTTGATATGATGAATTGTTTTCTTTTAATCTTTGTTTTCACTACTTTATGCCATAGTATATCTAAAATGTTAATGATTTTAATGTTTTGTGTTTATGTTCTTTTTCTTGTTATTTTTTTTTTCAGTATGAAATGCTTCAAATTTTCTTTTATGATTAATTGTGGGAAATGATCATTTTGAATACTTGTGAATAAGTTCTTGAATCAAATTGTTAAGTGAAGTTATGTGTAAGAACTGATTAGCTATCGTACAAAGTATTTATAATGAAATACTTTTGTTTCAATATTCATTTCCAGTGCTTTTGTAAAGAAAAACAAAAAGACAAGAAAAGGACTCCCAAGAAAAAAATAGAAAAATGGAGAAGAGGCAACCATTAAGTGGACTCAGAGATTTTACAAGATTCTACTTAACAGTTAGTAAGTGTTATGAAGCAATTTCCTTTAGCTAATGAGAAGAAATCATAAGAAGGGGAGTATAGTTTTCAAACTTTAATGTTCTCTTATTGAATATACTCTTTCATGTACTTGCATTCTAAGTGACATCTTAGTGAATTTTTTATTAGTTTTAGTAATATGATTAGTATTATTTAAAATTTGCAAGAATCTTAAAAATTTCCTATCTTTTTGTTTACCTTTTTTTGGTATGATATAAACCAAGAAATAGAAAATATTTTACATGGAAGTGATGTGTGTGTGTGCGTGTATATATATATATTTATATTTATATTTGGTTTAAATGTAGACTAATTAAAGAAAACAAATCATGTAACCAATGAATTAAATGGCCAAATTAGTGGTGTAAAATGTGATGTTGAATTCTTTGAATAAACTATTACTTGGTGGAAAATTTTGTTTAATTATGCAAGTTATTTTGAGCAATTAATTGGGGAAGACTAATGAAAATAAACTTTATGAAAAATGTGATTTTTTTGGGTGTGAATTTTAATGTTTTGATATAGCATGACAAGCTATTCCACTTATCTTTGTGATAATTATTAGTGTTACTCTATAGTTTTTATATGACTTGGGCAATTGCATTTTTATTTTTCTAAATAAGTTGCTACTCCTCTATGAAATTGCTTGTAGTCCTCTGTCTTATAAACTTTCAGTTGAATGAATATATATGAGTAGGAATGGGTTAAAAAAAGACACAAAATTCGAAACTAACATATAAAGTGAGGGAGTACTCCAACAAATATGACTTTTTAAGTAGCCAAGTGCCAATGCAACAAATGCATGGCTTTTGCATCTATAAAGACAAAGTGACATCTAGAGGGGGGGGGGGGGGTGACAAAATTAGAGAGAAAGAAAAACCCAACTATTTTAAAGATGGTGTAATACTTATCTTTCGGTCCCAAAAATTGTTGTTGATAAGGAAAGGTTGGTACAAAATCATTGAAATTCTTAAGGATGAACATTTGACACTATAGCTTTCTTGATTTGAGTTGTACCTATACCACACACACAATTTGTTTATAGTAATAAATGAGTACTCTTGGATAGTAGTGAATCAAGAAAATGAGCACTAAATGAGTTAGCACTACATAAATTGAGTAGCCATACGTGAGAAACTTCTAAATAGTTGAAAAACTTGTGAGTTGAAAATGGACTATAGTTTGAACAACCTTTAAAATTAGTTGCTAACTTATTTATTTTAATTTGTTCTCTTTGTATTTTATTTTGTTATCAAGGCTTTAACGTTATAATTTAGTTGTATTTACTCAAGGACAGGTAAAGATACAAGTTTTTGGAGATTTTATAAGAGTGCAAAAGCACTATCTAAATGGACTCTAACATGAGATTTTTACGTTATTTATGTGCTTTTAACTATGCTATTTTTTTCATGTGCTTTTAGGTAAAAAAAATCCATACACATAAAGAAATTACAAAAACAATCTATTTTGAGAAAATTCCATTAATGGTGTAACCTGAAGCTAGGAAAGTACTTAAACAAGCAAAATGTGTAGCTTAGAAGTCAGAAGTTAGAATTCAAAAGTGTTTCTCTTCTAATACTGAACCAAATAGGGAAATTTTATATGCTATGCAAAGTTTTTTGGATGTGTTTTAATTCTTTCGTTTTGAGTTTGTCCTAAGTCAGCCGACATTGGGAAAAAATTGAGACTGGAGCAACCATATGTTGAGATAAAAAAACAATCCAATTTCAATGATTTTTGAAGTACTGGAAGGCTAAGAGGGAGAATTACAATTTTTATGATAAGTCCTAGCCAAGTTTTGCCTAAAAAAGCCTCAAAAGGAGTCCTAGCCAATTTTTGCTTAAAAAAAGCCTCAAAAGGCCAAAAAGATGAAGCACCAATGCATGAGAATGTGGGAAGGTAGAAAAGGGAAAGTTTAAGGTTGAGTAACATTACCATTCACATTAGTAGTGTGATTCTCTCACATTGTCAACATGTTATCTTGATCCCAGCGTAAATTTAGTAAATTTTTTGATACTTTGACCTCTCTACATATTTGTGTTGATTGAGTTGCTTATTATGCAGTGTTTAGATCTAAACCCCTACAAATGTGTAATTGAGGGATAATTTTTATAACTACTTTTGACGACAAAACTAGATTTAAAGCTAATTAGTAGTTTTTCATACTTTTGGAAAGAGATCTATCTATTTCTAAAGATATGGAGTTTTGACTTGATCTCTATTTCTTTTTGAATCTTTTGCTTAATTTCTTTAATTTGATAGTCTTTTTTATTAGTTATTAGTAGCAAAATTTCTATCGGTAATGAGATTTATTAATGGCTTGTTAATATTTCTCTTTGTTGTATTTTTGTATGTTATAGGTCATGTGAATTAATATCTAAAATCTAGTTTTAATGTGGGATGCATACAATTTATTGAGATCTCATAAATTGAATGCTATAGGTTTTTGTATTTAATCATTGATTTTCATGAAATATGTTTATTAAGGTAATAATGAGACATTGCTAGTGATTATTATTAAAGAGCTAACAAAGTAATAAGAAGCAAGCCTAACCAAAGTCATAAAAGAAAAAAAGACAATAATTGGTTGGACATTAACGAACATAATAAGACATTAGTCCATCAATTTGTATGCAGAATTCTTTTGGAGAACAAAGCCAAGTCAATAAGAAAGCCACAAAGAAAGCTTAATTTGGCAATGAAAGAAATAGGGATGAAAAAGTTCCTTAAGATATTAAATGAAGGGATAATTTAATCCAATTTTGGATAGTAAGTTGGTTAGCTCAATTAATGTTGTACAAGAAAAAAAACGATGATAACAATGGTAAGAAATTAGGATAATAAGTTTTTTTTTTCTAAAATTTAAGAAAACAGCCTATATTGCGGCTAGTGGGTTTGGATACCCTTTTATTAATTATAATAAAATTACATAGGAGGGGGGCATAGACCTAACATCCCAAGGCAACAAAGGATGATTGGCATTCACCATGTCATCATTTGAACTTATCCTATGGAGTTTATAATAAAAAAATAAAATGAGTTGAGACTTAAAATAATGTATAACGTACCTATACCAAATTTTACGCCTCCTAAAATTACACATTTGATATACATCCATTAAAATTAAATATCTAACTCTAGTTGGCAAAGAGTGCATGTTTTGGAAGAATTTAAAACTATGGAGTTGCTGTGCTAAATTCGCCAAAGAATCTGCAACTGTATTCACTTCTCTATAACAGTGAGAAATACTTAAGACATTTGCTTTGTATTTTTTCATCTTTTTGAGCCATGGTAGAAGGTTCCAAGCAACTTGAGCTATTCTTTTTACTGAATCAACCAATACTCTAGAATCACTTTCAATTTGAGACAAAGATAAACCCTTCAATTTCCAAAGCAACATGCTCAAAAGAAGAGCTCGTGCTTCAGCTTGTAAGCTATAAACCTGACCAAAGAAAACATAGAAAGCAACACAAATCCACCTTGACAATCTCTTACAATTCCATTACCCGCCTCAAATCTTGAATGAGATAAAGAACTTTGGTGGGTGTCCAATCCAACCAAAAATAAACCTCCTCTAAACCGGAACTTGTAGTAGCAGTGAGTAGGGTCGAATCCACAGAGATTGGTTAAAACCTGTTTCTTAGTAACAAACGGGGGTTTGGAGATTTTTAACTAATTAAACGGATAATTCTTAGGCAATAAGCAAGAAAATAAATAAAAGAAAAATTCAATTCAAGAAAAGCTTTCAACCAGGGATTAATTTCGATGTTGATTCTCTTAATTGATCATCGATTTAAAAGATAATTCTTTGTATTTCAAATAGATTAGTTATAGTCATTAAGGATCCGTCCTATAACAACCAATCTTTAAAATTGTCGATAACTTTCGGAATACGACCTATAGGTTATTTCTCTAATTAACAGACATAATCTTCGATAACGATCTATGAATTATATCCGTTAATTGCGTTAAGAATTGTAAGACCCAATCTCTAGCCAATAAACTCGAAAGTCGACCTAGTTTATTTAAGCTAGAATATATATTCCCATAGCATAAATCTTAGGCGTTGATTACCTTTCGAATTTGCTATTTGTCACTAGTTCAGAACAATTACATGAATTTATTCTAATTGACTGATTATTGTATTTAACTATTAAACAACAGGCCTGATTTGTTTAACATTCAAAATAATAATAAATTTATTTGCAAAGAATATATAATATTCAAAATCAAAGAAACCGATGAAAAATATGAAATCTCACAATTAATTGAAATCAAACATTATAATCCTTGGTTGAAAAGATAAATTAGCTAGACATAATTTGAGAAATCATAAAGAAAAACAAATTGAAAGAACCGATGCTCCTTGGCTTGTGCGGCTTCTCCCGAACTCCCTTTTCTTTTGTTTTTTCTCTTTTTCTCTCCAGGAAAGAACTCCCTTCTTTGATGCTAATCTCCTCTGTTTATACTTGTTTTGGTCCCTAAAGACTAGGAGTTAATAGCGTGTGAAACTCTTTTGACTGATTTGATTTGATTCCGTAATTGCATAATCTTTTCCTTTTCCGTAATTCTGCCAACTTACTCCATGCTGTGGCATGAAAAGTTACACGCCATGGCATTAGCATCCAAGTCTTTCTTTTCTCCAACAAAATCGTGACTTTTCTTTTGACGCAAACAATCTTTTCTCTAGTCCTTATCTTTTTCCGAGCAGTTTCCTTCTTACGAAATTGCAAAATACTTAAATTTAGTAAAAATTAATTAAAAGCTTCCTAAAACTTGAAATAATCAAAACTTTCCCAATTATTTCCAATTAAACTCAAATAAAATCAAAATATAAGGGAATTAGTAACTAAAAATATGACGAATTAACAACTTATCAAATTCCCCCACACTTAGACCTTGCTTGTCCTCAAGCAAACAAATTAAACATAAAACATCTCTCTCAAGCGTAGGATCAACCATGTATTATAAAATGAAATCAAGACAACAATCGGAAAGTGCAAGTGTTACGCAGCTTAAAATGTAAAAACAGAAAAAGAAAATTTGGTGGAAAAATCTCATCAACTTCAATAATCTCAAACAATATTGAAACGTAGCAAGATTCAATACCCTCACAAAGATGTCACTCTATTCACACAAATGTTTAAGCTTCGAATTCAAAGAATGACTCTCAAATTCAGTACTCAACAAGAACTCTATAAATTTGCACTTCAATCGAATCCCCCCACACTTATAAATTATCGAGACACAAATCCGAAGGTCTTACGGATATGAAGAGGCCGTGGTTAAAGGTTTGAGAAAGGGAAAATTTTGGCTCAAGATTAAGGGAAACCAAATAGGCAGATCATTTTGATCAAAATGTTGTAACTGCAATAGCCTAAAATTTACTCCACCCTATCGAAAGATACATCTTTATATCACAAGTGGAAGATCTCAATCTCATAATCACATAACAATATATATTTCTCTCTTTCTTCTTCTTCTTTTTTTTTTCTTTTTTTGTTTTTTTTTTCTCTTCTGAGAGCTTAACAAAATATTTTATAGCATTTGCTCTCACTTTTTCTTTCTCGAAGAACTGGAGAATTCAGAGATCAAAACCACTTTCCACGCATAAAAATTATTCCGCAAGCCTTCGGAGCCAACATCAATAAGATGAACAACAAACAGCACACAAACGGAGAAATTTGTGCCATGACTGAATATAGCAGATCCACTTATGATCAAAACTGAGAAGGGATGAAGCTGCTTGCACACTTTCTCGGTATATGGCGTGTCTTCTTCCCTTTTTTAAAGATAATCGCATAGACATGAGATTGTATCACATAGCTAACTGTTCATCAGAAGGAATAATAAGGTGAAAGTGAATAAGTATTTAGGTTCAAGAACAAAAGGTTTAAAGGCTCAAATTGGTTTACTAATGGTAAAAGGGTAGGCTTTTTAAGTCAAATGGTTACTCCTAAATGCCTTCATCATCTCAAGACTCAATAGAATAAATGCAGTCTCACTAAGCATGAATGCACACAGATGAGAAAAACAATTAGAGCATATATATGATGATTTGCTCTATTCGGCTCAAAAGCTCACCAAAAAAATTAGGGTAAGTATCAAATCTTGCATATTTCTCAATCGAATAGACTATTTTAGAAAAATGAGTTTAAAGAAAGAAATTTAGCTAGCAACACAAGCACCTCCTCATGAGTCGATTTTAGTTTATACTACCCAAGCACAACTTCAAAACAAAACCACCAACTGACTCAAAAATATAAAATCCCTCCCCCACACTTAAAACAAACATTGTCCTCAATGTTGTAAGCAATGGCTCACACATAACAAAAATAAATGATAGACAAGAGAAAATACTCCCATGAGTAAGAAAAGCCTGGCAACGATGTTGAGAGGTGGCGATGGAGAGAACGACTCTTTGTCATGGGGCAATTTCCTAAAAAAAATAAAAATAATAAGAATAATAATAATAATAATAATAAATAAATAAATAAATAAATAAAAAATAAAATTGGGTTGCCTCCCAAAAGCGACTTCATTTAATGTCTTTGGCTAGACGTCTCCACTTCTCTTTAAGTTATTAAATTTTCACTAATTGTTTGGACCACACTTGCATTTTCTCACAAGCTACCATTGCCTTCTCATTCACTTCTAATTGTGCATTCAATTCAACTTCACTTACATTTGTTTTTTCTTCAAAAACATCCTGCACACTAAAATCAGTAATGTTAATAGAATTATGTGCAACGGGTTTGTTGAAGTCATAAACCATATCTTGAAGATCATTATCCATCACAAATTCTTGTTCAAAAATCTGCACTTCTTCAGAAGTCAAATCATTATCAAGTGCAATTGTTACTTTATCCTTATCACAAAAATCAAATGTTTTCTGAGCTAGAGTATCAATAGCATCAAAAGCATCAAAAGCATAAACAGCACATACATCATTAGGATATTTCATGGCAGCATAAATGTTAAACTTAATAATCTCACCATCAAATTCCATAGTTAATGTACCATCATGCACATCAATCTTTGTTCTAGATGTTTTCAGGAAAGGTCTCCCTAATAAAATTATACTTGAATTAGGAGAATGATCTTCCTCCATATCAAGTACATAAAAATCTGCAGGAAACACTAATCCATTTACTTGCACCAAAACATCTTCTAATACTCCCTTAGGATAAACATTAGATCTATCAGCAAGTTGAATGATTATGCCAGTATCTTTTAATGGTCCAGCATTCAAAGATTTATAAATAGATAAAGGCATAACATTAATTGATGCACCCAAATCACACATAGCTTTTCCAACATTTTTATTACCTATCTTACAAGGAATGAGAAACATATCTGGATCCTGGCATTTTGAAGGTAACTTCTTTTGTAGTATCGCCGAAACATTCTCCCCCACACTTATTTTCTCATTACCATTCAACTTTTTTTTGTTGGTGCATAAATCTTTAAGAAATTTTGCATAACGAGAAATTTGATTTATAGCATCAAGCAAGGGAATATTTACCTCAACTTTACGAAATGTCTCAAAAATTTCTTTTTCTTCTTCAAGTTTCTTAGATTGAGACAATCGTGTGGGAAATGGGGGAGGCGTTACCTTTGGACTTACTGATGGTGGAGGGCGTGAAACTTCTTTTTCCTTTTCTTTTTTTAGGTCTATCTCACGAGGAACAGGTTCTTCCAATACCTTTCCACTTCTCAAGGTAATTGCACTCACATTTTCATTTGGATTCACCACTGTTTGTGAGGGCAATTTTCCTTGGTTCTCAAACTTGCTAAGTGAAGATGCAAGTTGACTAACTTGGTTCTCCAGATTTCGAATGCTTGACCTGATTTCCTGTTGAAATTGAATAGAACTATTAGCAAGAGATTCAACTAATTGCTCAAGAGATTTACCTTGTTTAGGAGGTTGCTGAAATTGTTGACTTATCAGCTTGGGTTGGTACTGTGGTTGGGAATTATTCGGTCTAGGCCCATAGCTGAAATTTGGGTGATCCCTCCACCCTTGATTGTACGTATTCAAATAGGGATCATATTTCCCTTGTGGTGCCCCTGGGAATCCACCAACTGCATTGGCTTGCTCAGTTGAATCCTCTTGAAGTGTCGGGCACATATTAGTAGTATGATCCGTTTGGGTACATATCCCACAAGCCTTCACCTGTTGAATGCTCCCTGCAACCAATTTTTCGACAAGAGTAGTGAGATTATTTAATCGTTGGTCAATAGAAAACACATTTACCTCATTCACTCTTCTTGGTGGATCATCTCGTCGCACACCAAACTGTTGTGTATTGGCAGCCATATTTGAAATCAAGGTCCTAGCCTCAGTTGGGGTCTTATGTACTAAAGCACCTCCACTAGCAGCATCCACCATGTTCCTATCCATGTTGGATAGCCCTTCATAGAAATATTGAATTAGTAGCTGGTCAGGAATATGATGTTGGGGGCAACTGGAACATAACTGCTTGAACCTCTCCCAGTACTCATGGAGAGTTTCTCCATTATATTGTCGGATTCCACAAATGTCCTTCCGGATGATAGCAGCTCGGGATGCAGGAAAAAATTTCTCGAGGAATTGTCTTTTCATCTTATTCCACGTGGTCACTGAGCCAGAAGGTAGGTAGTACAGCCAATCCTTCGCTTTATCAGCTAATGAAAACAGAAAGGCTCGCAACTTTACTTGATCCTCCTCCACATTTTGTGGCTTCATTGTCGAACACACCACGTGAAACTCTTTAAATGCTTGTGTGGATCCTCACCTACAAGACCGTGAAATTTCGGGAGTAAGTGAATTAAACCGGATTTTAATTCAAAAGCCACTTCAAGAGCTGGGTATTCAATACATAATGGTTGTTGGTTCAAATTCGGCATGGCCAGATCTTTTAGTGTTCATTCTGCCATTGTTTCTTCTTCAAATGTAAACAAGTTTTCTAAACCAAAATCAGTAAGTGAAGAAGAAGAAGATACTCCCTGAGAATGTTGCTTGGCTTCTTTCCTTAATCTCCGAGCAGTCTTCTCGATTTCTGGATCGTAAACGAGCTCGCCTGTACGGTTAGATCTTGGCATAAACCAAACAATAGAGGAAAGAAAAGAAAGGAAAGAAAAATAAATAAAAATAAAAATAAAATAAAATAAAATAAAATAAAATAAAATATAAAAATAAAAATAAAAGAAACGAATTTAAGAACCAATCCCCGGCAACGGCGCCAAAATTTGGTGGGTGTCGAATCCAACCAAAAATAAACCTCCTCTAAACCGAAACTTGTAGTAGTAGTGAGTAGGGTCGAATCCACATATATTTATATTCTAATCTACCATAACAATATTTATATTCTCCTAATGTTTGCTGAAAATGTTCAATTGTAGTTTTAGAACATAACTAGGAGAATATAAATATTGTTATGGTAGATTAGAATATAAAAATCTAACACAAATACTACAATTAATCAAGTAATAATTAGCCTAATTTCACACAATATAAATGCAAGTATACGTTTATCAATTGAACTTGTGGAAGTAGGATTGATCCTATAAGGATATTATTTCTTTAAGTAAATAATGCTTAAGTTGAAAAATAAAGAGATAAAAGTAAATAATTAAAACTACCGACACAAATGAAGTAGGCTAAAACTAAACAAACAAAAATAACAACTAGAGACAAATGACACACCTAAAGACGACAAAAGGGAATTAAAGCAAGAGTTGTTAGGAATTTTTAAGAATTGATTAGGCTAGTATCAATCTCTCAATAATTAGATCAATTTAATTATGGGTTATGTGAATAATGAGGCAATTGTCTATTTTTCACTCCATTTTCTATTCCTAGTTGCTAAAATATAATGGATATGACATATATTACTATTCTACTACAACACTAAAATGAAGAACAATTACCCCCAACTTAGATCAAAGCTCAAGCGTCACTAGAAAGAGACATATATTCTTTTCATTCCATTTCAAAATTATTGTACATTAAAAATTCAAAAGGAATAATAAGCCCAACAATTAACAACTAAAAGCCCATCAATCCTCTCTACTGATTCCCAGGATAGAGATACTATGATTCTAATATCAATGGTCTAATCTTTCTTGAAAATTAATGATCAAACACAAAAACCCATAAGATAAAATCTATGATACCTCAATAAATTGCATGCATTTCACATTAAAACTTGATATTAGAGATTAACTCGCGTGACCTATAACATAAATTAACACAATAAAGAGAAATATTAACAACTAATCATCAATTCTTAGAAATTATAGAAAATTTAGCTACTCATAACTAATGAAAGGATTACTAAAATAAAGAAATTGAACCAAAAATTCAAGTCTAAGATGTAAAAATTTTTTATTAACAAGAAGAAGTCAAACGCACAAATTAAATTTCAAGTCAAAAACTAAGATCATAAAAAATGGAGGTTTCTCTTTCGAAAATTATGAACAACTCCTACTTAACTCTAAAATCTTATTTTGTCTTTAAAAGTACAAAAGTTATAAAAATTATCTCTCAAATGGGCATTCAAAAGAGCTTAGGCCTAAAAACTTAAAAACAGTTGTCAATACAAAAGTATAAAGGGGTCAAAGGGTAAAAAATTCACAATTTTCACACTTGGTTTGTGTATGGTCATGCTAGTAATGTGTGAAGGTCCTGCTACCAACATGAGTCACATTGCTAGCATGACTACCAAACTCAACCTGAACTTTCTCTTTTGATGTCTCCTTGTGGTTATTGCACTAATGCATTTTTTGGTGGATTGTTTGAGACTTTTCTAGACCAAATTTGGCTTTGATTTTTGCAAATTTCCATTATATTTCCAACACTTCAAGAATCATTTAAATTAGACGTTTTATCTGAAAATATAACCATTATTTCGAAATGTGTCAGTCATCAACTGGTCTTGTCATATCTTTAGTTTGTCCTCACTTTTGAACTAGATGATGACCATTTTAGAAGAAACTTAAAACATAAGACTTGAAACACATTCCAATAGATTTGTTTAAGATTCAAGATCTCCTCATTTGGTTAAAGAGATGCATTCTATTGAAGTTTAGTATCCAAACTAGTTGTTTGTACATTTTAGCACATTCCGGTCCAAGTTACACTATTGATAGATTATCAAAATTATTTCTTTTTCTACCTTTTTTATGCCACTAGAATATTTTTATGTAAAAGCACATAAAAACATATAATTAATATCCATTAAATGCAAGAAACAACATAAAAATTTTATTTTAGAATTTGTTGAGATAGTGTTTTTGCACTACTCATCAAATATTAAAGCACAAGGAATACAATTGTAGAATTAGAATAAAAGAAAGAGAGAAAAATATTAGTCAAGGATCCATATCCCAATTCTGTTCTTCCACTTTAGATGAGTTGGATCCATGGAGTCCAACTAGCATTCAAGTGATCTTTCATTTAGTCCAAATTTTCTCTCCACAGGAGGTTAACCACTTGGAACTCTAAATAAATTAAGTGTTTGATGAAAGGCTTCCTTCTTCCTTTGTACTTGAAATCAATTAAGGGCTTTATATATAAGTCCAAAATCAAATATTCAAAGGAAGAAAAGACTATTTTTCTTGACTTGACTTGTTGATCCTTTGACTTTTTTTACTTCATTTGATTCCTTTTCACCCCACTTCTTTGGATCCATATTTTACACTCTTATTCAGTCACTTTTTTTTTTTTCCAATCAAATACAGTTTTAAATAAGAAAAATATGAAAATTAACATAAATTAATTGTGAACAATGAAGGAAAGTATTATTAACTACTAAATACAAGGTTAAATTTGTATGGAAGTGAAAAGTAAATTCTGTGCTGATCAAACTCTCCAAACTTAAACCGTTGCTAGTCATTGAGCAATTATTCACAACCTATAATTTAAAAACACTAAAATAAGAAAGTATATTATAAAGCTAAGAAGATAGCATCCAATTCCCAAGTCTACTTAAGGTATAAACCATTTTTAACTCAAAATTTAATAATTACTAAGGAAGATTTCATGCATGGATATCTCAAAAGTCACTCAAGTCATATGGTGGTTAGTTGTTGAGTGTTCACCCCTTAGTTCACTACTACATAACAAATACTCATATGTCATATTAAGTTAGTTATGTATGTGTGTGTTTGTGTGCAACGGTTACCACCTACTTAACAAGCACACTTATGTCTAATTCGTGTTTGGGAATTTCAATGACTATATACTAAATTTCCCTTATCATCGACATTGTTATTGACTGAAGGAGAAGTACTATACCATTTTGAAATCATTGGAGTATTTATTCTCTCTTATTTAATCGTTATTTCCCTTAAGCTGTCACAATTTGTTTTACATGAGAAAGCCGCATGTCTGTTGTGTAGGCATCTAGCTGTTTAACAAGGTGATATGTTTGTCTTGTTGCTTTTGGCAGCTGCAGATGAAAGCTTTTATCTTCCCATCATCCTTCAGGGATCCATTGAATTTGGACTACTTCCAAGGCTTAATGTAACGACTTCAACTCCGAAAAAAAATCTTAGACCAATCTCAGGTTGACACAACCAAATTGGTTAAGGAAAAGGAATCACAATTTACTTAAAGTACTTTCTCTCTTTATTTACTTGCCTTCGGTTTTGTGACCTTTTATGCATTCCTATTATTATAGGTTGACTTAATGTCTACAATACTAAGAGCATTCCCATAGCAAAATAGCAATTTATTTGCAAAAAGTAAAATCAATTGCTCAAATCATGTAAAAAATATGATGAAATATTAACGATAGGCACAAATCTAGGTTGAACATGAATTATATTTCGTCAAAGTATCAAAATTCGTACAAAAAAAATTCACATTAAGGCCTACTATCCTTAATGTTCTCAATATAAATGCTTCAAATAACTCATTTAAGGTGTCACACTTTCAATAAAAATAATGACTACTTAAAGAGTACAACACCTCAATTTTTTCATCACTAAGTTGAAACATTGGCAATTTATTTCATTTATTACATGATTTTCTTCCATTTATACTCCACATCTAAGTCAAAAAGAATTATCATTTTACTTCCGTTAAATTTTTATATACTTGTTTGCTTATTTTTACACAAAAGATATAGAAAAATTTCAAAATTTTATCAAATTTTAAGTTAAAAACTAAACCAAAAGAAAAACAACACCTTAGGCATGAAACATAACAATATATATCTACATATATATATATATATATATATATATATATATATATATATATATATATATATATATATATATATATGTGCTTGTTCAACCAATTAACTCAATCAACTCATCAATTATTCAACCAAACATAAGTTGTGTTTTCTCTTCAATGAATAATAATAAAAAGTTCAAAATCTAATAATAATAATAAAAGTTCAATGAATAATCTTAGATTTAAAGTCTCTCAACTTGATTTTATTCATTAGTTTCACCCCTCAAGCCATGCACAATGCTTTCTAGAATAGCCATCCCTAAACCACAAGAAAAAAAACACTCCACCAGACTTATATGCATTAAGTGATATATGTTATTGGGAGGATTGAACAAGTGCTTGAACTCATATTTGCATAGAGTTCCAGTTTTATTGAATTATATCTTATAGCATTCTTGTTTTTCCTATATAGGCCATCTTCACCTACTCAACTGGGTTCCTCGGAGAGTCTATTCTTTTGAACTCTTTACTAGCCATCTCTTGATCTCTGATTGTTAAAATGATTGAATCAAGTTGTACATTGATATAAATTTCATCATCGGCAAATGCATGACTCTCCAAGTTTGGAACATTAGGTTTTTTTTTCACTATCTAAATTTATCAAATCCATTAAGTATTTTTTTGAATATATTGAGGTGTTGGTTTTTGGTGCATCGAACTTGAGACCTCCTTAATAGACTTGTCTTCAACTAAAAACTCTTTAAGTTTTTTCTTTTTTCCTTTTTGGCCTTTCATTTTACCTTCAATGTCTTTTATTGCAATAGATCCAAAGCACCATTTATCATGATAAACTTTGACAAATTTCAAATTTGTTTTCCTAATGAGTTGAGAAAAGTCTCTTGCTCTTTAACAGCAGCACTTGTCTCCTCAAGTCAGCAAACAAATTCCCATAGTTTTGCCAAGTTGTCTTCTTGTGGTTTTGGAGAGAAGAATGAAATGGATACACATGTGAAGAAGGTTTGGATTTTCTTCATACTTGTTCTAAGAACTTGTGATGCTCATCATACTTGGGTTGGTAGAAGATGAGTTGCTTGTGTTGGATATCTTGGTTCCAATAGAACTCTATAATCACTTGAATTGACTAATTTTTCAAAGGACATAATTATTTCAAATGCCCCATACAAAAAATTGTGCAGGTCGCAGTACAATGTTGAAAATCATTGAACCCAAACATAGGATAAAGGGTTGTAAGTCTAAGGAAGTGAGTAATACTCCTTTCCTCGAAAGTTGACCTCGTATGAATTAAAAAAATATCACTTCTAAGAAATTCTTCTAGAAGAAGAGGCCAACTATAGTACTCACATGCCATATTATGTCATTAATATGCTTGAATCCCAAATGTGTTATCATTCTTGAACAAATTGGTGTTTTGTAATTTCAAACTTCCTAAAGAGTATTCTTCATAGCTCCCCTCCATACTTTTAGGCATTTTCATATTCATTGACAAATCAAAACTATAAGATACCTTATTGAAGTCCAAATGATCCATGAGACTACAAAATAAAATTTAGAATGTTAAGCCTAAGTTCCTAAAAACACACACACACACACAGAGAAAGAAAGAAAAGTAATGTCACCACAAAAATACTACAAACAAAAAAGACCTTATATACAAAACTAAAAAGTGTAGCCTAAGAACAAGTTGCTCAACTCAAATAAAACAAAGTATATAATTCCCTAGCAATGGCGCCAATAACTTGATAATTCAAAACTGCAAGCGCACAAGTCACTTTACAAGTAATATTATAGCAAGCATGGGTTGATCAAATAAGGAATTATATAAACTTTGTTTACACAAAAGTCAAACTAGTATTTCCTAGAGTAAATTGAAGTAACAAAAAACAGAAAGAGTGAACTTAACAAAAAGAAGAAAAACTAATTTATGAGGCAATTTATCAAACACTTAGTAAACACAAGTATTAACATGATCTAGGACTACAATTTTTCCCTTTTATTTCATTTGAGCTCTTTATGTTCCTGACTATCATTTCTAGTACTCGCCTTTTTACCTTTATTTTTCTATTTCATTTTATAACTATTTCTTCTCCTCACTTTTTCTTTCAGTTCATCGATTGCCGACCTCAACTAGTTTAGGATAAAGGTAATGTTGATGTTGATTTCATTTGAGCTCTTTATCACCTTTTTTAGATTTTTTGTTGAGTGAAATTGGTAGCTGGAGCACTAAATGATTCCCAAGTCTCTTCCAAGATCAACGAAAAATCCAATTTAACCAATACCTTTCTATATTCCTATGGGAATAATTGAATTTAATAGCCATTAATCCTAAGTTCATATTAATTTCCCATTTCTTAAAGGTATGTTCCCATCCAAAGAATTGTGTGCTATTCTATCTTTTGAGTTATAATTTTTATATCCCTTCCAAAATCAACCAAAGGATTATCTTTTCAAATCTCCAATAGTAGTAGTAGTAGTTACAAGATAGAGTAAACAATCAAAACAAACTCTTACAATTGAAAAGAAAGATTAAGAGATATAAATTTGATAAAAGGATTCAATTATATTCTTAGAACACAACTAAAAGAATATAAACAATAAAGAACAAGGAATGTAATCATACCATTCGAGTAAAAGAAAGAGAGAAATAAATCTTAATCAAGTATCCATCTTCTAAATCTCTTCTTCCTCTTCAAATGGATTGCATTCACGGAGTGTAAAAGGTCTTCAAGAGATCATCCATTTAGCCCAAATTTGCCCCCAAAAGGTGTTAACCTTTTGGAAACCTAGCTAGACTAAGTGCTTCATGAAAGGTCTGCTTTCCTATTTCCTCTTGAAATCCTTAGAAGCTCTAAAACCAAATAGTCAAAAAAAGGAAAGACTACTTTTTGTTAACTCTTATTTACTGACCATTTGACTTTTTTGACTTTTGTCCATCCCAATCCTTTGGATTTGTAGCAAGAGCTCTTATTTTGCTACTTTTTCTTCAAATATAGTTATAAAAAAAACATGAAAATGAACTAAGTTAAATACAAGCAATAAAAGAGAAGTATAAAAACTACCAAATATTAGACTAAATTTATCATATATCAAATGATAAATCTAGTACTCATCATAATTCCCACCTCATTTCTAGCTGACCTTTCGCCCCCCCCCCCACCCCTCTCTCTCTCTCTCTCTATATATATATATTTCAATGATATTCCCTCACTTGTTCCTTAGCACTAGTCTTTATCAGTTTCAATTTCTAGTACAAATAGTTTCCTGCATTTCTTAGTCCATCTCACTAATCATCTCTTCTCTACCATTTTTTTTTGTCATTCATTCCATCTTCATTGGTCTTCACTTTGACACCTACTTATATCGACACTAGTTTCTTCCACTACCATTTTTTATTTTATGTACCACTACACTAATTCCACTGTCACTATTTGTTGCACTCCCAATTCTTTCTCTTACTTTTTCTTTTACATTTCTATTTCATAGGCCTTATGATTAAACCTAGGCCCTAGTCCTATTTTGCAATTTCGATTTGGGGTTTTTTTTTGTGGGTTTCTGTGTGTGTGTAATTAAATCCAAATTGTTAATGAAAGTTCCCTTTAACCTTATATGAATATTTCTTTTAGAGATTTATGCCTTCTTAACTCTGGTATCACCAAGTGTGGATGATTATCAAGATAATGTGATGCCTTTAAAGTCATAAATCAAATATTTGCAAGAAATTATATCAAAACTTTGAACTCTAATTTCGTCTTCTAAAGTACTAGTAAACTCAATTGAGAGAAAAAAAAAAAGGATGAGCAAGCAAAAATAATCAAGCTAATGAAATAGTTAGAAGAAAATCAAAATTTGCATGTTCAAATGCAAAAGAAAAAATCACACATATTACTTCTGAGGTCACACAACTTATCTCAATGGTGATAAGAAAAGATGAAGTCATTCAAGCTTTCACCCAAGAATTAGATGGGAAGAAAAGTGAAGTCCTACAACTCTAGGGTTATGTTGATAATTTAAAAAAAGCAAATATATGAGCTTAAAACTGAGTGTAGAACCTAAAAGCAAATATTATAAAAAAAAAGTGAAGAGATTGCAAGGTCGAGGCATAAAAGCATCATTTGAACTCGAAGTCCCAAAAGATAAAATGATTGTTAAATTAGAATTGTTAGCACATAAAGGTAAAAAAGCAAGTAATCATATCATGAGGAAAAAAAATTAGAGATAACCACCAAAATGATCCATCACGTATTAGCGAATGAGCTTTTAGTCCCTCATTTTTAAAATGACGAAAAATAATCATTCACATTTCATGAATGTACTCTTTTGATCTTCTGTCACTATTCTGTTTGTTTTTCAGCCAAATGAGCCCTCATGCATTGTATGTGACTTTTTAACCATGAGCAAAGTTGGAATTAAAAACAAAAAACCCACCTTGTCTATCAGGGTTGGAATAAACTAATAAATTCCCTTTTTCTTGTATGAGGGCATCTTTGATCTTTTTGATTTGTCTTCTTGAATGCTTCAGATATGGCCGTAAAATTGCTCAACGTAGAAACCCTTTTATCTTAGAAAAGTCTGAACGACAGTACAGCAAAGTCAACAGTCCTCTCAATTTAATCCCACAAATTTGGAATCCTAACCAGCAACTACTACAAGTACAAACTATAACCAGTAAAAAGAAATCATCTTATAAATCCTTGTCCCACTAAATAAAATCCCAAAAAAAGAAAAAAGGGCAAATAACCCAAAAACCCCACCACCGCCACTACCCTCTCCTCCAGTTGTCCTCTGCCAGATGGCACTTGCAACTTCTGTTGTTATACATTGTACTTCTTCTACATCGTTCTCCAAGATTTAATCTTTTCCACGTCATTGCCCACCATTTCTTTTGATGACATTTGCTGCATTTCATGGCATTGTTAACTAATTCATAGGAGGAATTCCCAAAAAATCCAAACCCAATTCATAATGCCTATATTCCTAGCCAAACCCCCAGCCATGACAACTTACAAACCCTAGCTCTATAACATCTATGGCTACCACTACAACAACTTCTGACGCCTTCCCCAATTTCCAAAAGCTTGACCATTTAACGCTTCATCAACATCAGCCACCACTGGCGGAGTATTGACCAGAATTTACCCTAGAGAATCCACCTCATGATGAGAATTCACTTCTGGCAATTCATGGTTGCTAGCTCCGTGGTCGACATGGTGGAGCATATGGCTATGTTTCCTATAAATACAATTAAAACCCAAATGCAAGCATTGGGTTCTTGCCTTTTTAAATCTGCCAGCATTCGGTAGTCTATTTAGTCTGTCTTGAAATCTGAAGGGCCCGTTGGACTTTACCGGGCTAGAGGGAACATAGGGGCTACGATTTAGGGCTCATCATATAGGGGGTGGGGGCATGGGCGACAGTAGGGAATTTAGGGGCTACGGATTTAGAGCTCGTCTGGATAGAGGGGGTGGATTTTTTTAAAAAATTTTAATTTTGCCCATGGTTAAAGAGTCACGTGCAGTGCATGAAGGCTCATTTGACTAAAAACAAATGGAATAGTGATAGAGGACCAAAAGAGTACATTCATGAAATGTCAGGGACTATTTTTTTTTTGTTTTAAAAATGAGGAATTAAAAAGCTCATTCGCCAATATGTGAGAGACTATTTTGGTGGTTATCTCAAAAAATTATGTTAGACATATACTTGTTGTACCGAGTTAGATATATAGAAAATAAAGGCACGAAAAATGAAGCAAATGCAAGTGCAAATGCATAAATAAAGACCATGATGTATTTCTCTCTTATTTTATTTGATAAATTTTTCCCATCACTTCGTAGGATGTTTTGGGTCTCACCATGCCAAAGTTACATGTGAATTCCTCAATTTAAAAAAGGACAACATAACCCGAAATCATACTGGATTGAAATCCAAAATTCACATATCTTTTCCCTTGATTTATTCAAAAATAGGAAATAAATACAATTTCAATTTTGAATTAGTTATTATTTCATTAATCACCAAAAAAAAAATTCTCATATAAAATTTCCCCATATTACCAACATGTTAGATATGAGGTAACTCTTCTCACATAATAGATAATTTATAACTTCTTGACTTAAATACATCTACCACACTGTATGGGCCTTCCCAATTGACTTCCAACTTACTTTGTCTTTCAACTTGTCTAGTTTCATTGTTCCTTAATACGAGGTCACTTGGTTTTATATTCATTCACTTTTACCATTTCATTGTAATATTTGGTCAAGATTTGCTAGTACTAAACCTCTTCGATGAAGGCAAAATCTCATTTTTCTTATAATATGTCCAAATTTAACTGCATCTCTTTGTAATTAAGGGTCGAATTGAAAGCAATCACTCTTGGGCTAAGGAGCCCAATTTTCGTTGGTATGATAGCCTTATACCCATAAACCAAATTATTTGGTATTTCATCTATTTCTATTTGAGGTGTAGTGTGATATGCATATAAAAATTAGAAAGGTGTTCTACCCCATCTCCTTTTGCTTTGTCTAAGCAAGCTTTCAATCATTAGAGAAGAGTTCAATTCATGACTTCTACCTAGCCACTAGTCTAAGGGAGAGATAGTGAAGTAAAGTTTTGTTTAATGCTGAACTCTTCATACCAAGACCAAAATGGGTCGTTAGCAAATTACTTCTCATTATCTAAAACAAAATATGAGAGATGTCAAATTTACAAATGATCTTACTCCACAAAAACTTCAAGGTGTTCTTTCCCAAGATAGCAACTAATGGCTCAACTTCCACCCACTTAATTAAAAAATCAATGACCACCATTGAAAATTTAAGTTGTCATGGGGTTTTGGGAAAAGGTCCAAGAATGTCACTTGCATGAATAACTAGGAACTTTAAATCTAAATCAACTCCATGTAATGTCTCCTGATTATTGGGGCATGAAGTTGACATTTGATATACTTTTGGGCAAAATTATGAGAATCTTAAAACATAGTGGGCCAATAGTATTCCCATTTAATAATTTCTTTTATCTAACAATTGAGATCCTATATGACTACCACAAAATCAAAAGTGTACCTCTCTAAAGATATAATCACTCTGTTGAAACCCAATACATTAGAGTAAGGGTTAAAAATATGATCGCTTGGATAATACTCCATCTTAAAAACATACTAGGTTGCATTTAACTTTAACTTTTTGGTCTCATTTTTGTTCACTAAAAGGTCTCCATGTTGTAAAATTTCCAAATGGGAGTTATCTAGTTATCTCTCTCTTTTACAATAATCATCACCTTTTTAATCTCAATGGTCCAATATAATAGAACTTCAAACAATACATTCTAGTGGAAATAGGAGAATGCAGCCAAGGCCAACTTACTCAGTGCATTGCCAAGCTTGGTTTTAGATCTCAATATTTTCTCAAAGGTAAAGTGTTCAAAATCTTTGGACAATTGATGTACTCAAGGTATCTCTTCATCTACACTTAGCTTTATAATCACTATTTACTTGATTAACCCACATTTGAGAATCATTCAAGAACTTAATCTTTCTTGTCTTCATTTTATAAGCCAAATTCAACCATGTCATTAGGTCCTCATAGTATCATTATCAGTTGCCTTAAAATCAAAACTCAATGTATATGTGATTTCAACCTCTTCAGGACTTACAGATAATGTCTAGTGCTATCTCCATCCTGAAAAAAGAGTTTAGTTTGAAAAAATTGCTTTGTCCAAAAAAGGATTCCACTTTCGGTCCAAAATTGTTATATTACTCTTACAAAGAATGATATATACAACCCTAATTAAAAAGTAAGGAAACAAATGTAAAATTATATATTTAATTGTATATTAAGTGTGTTGTATCTTGTAATTTAAAAAAAATGATAATAAATCAAATGTGGACTCTTTGTTTTTGGGACAGAAGAAGTAATAAATCTATTCATCATTTTGAGATAAGGTTAGCAGCAAAATTTATAATTTGAGGTCAGCTGTCGAATAGTCTCTTCTCACATGCATATTTACTCTGAAGCCCCTTAATTGCACATTGTAGTTGATATCTTATATTATGTTCTCCAAGTTCAATAGCCCATTTCATCAATCTTTTTGATGCTTCCTAGTTTTAGTAATATTTGTTTAATAAGTTGATTTGTTAATACATAGCTGAAATATGTTTGAAAATATGACCTCAACCACGGGCAGCGTTCAAAAGCGTCAACACCATTTTTTCATTGGGTGATAACGTATCTAAGGTGCGTGTAAAGCTTGGCTTACAAAGTATACAAGTTTTTGGTTGCCACCTTTATCTCATACCAACACTACACTTACAATTCAAAACTATTAGATATAACTACAATGCTTTTTTTGGACAAGGTACCGTTAACAAGGGTAAGCAAGCCAAATGTGCCTTCAAGTCATTAAAAGTTTCATTACATTCTCTCATTCATTTGAATTCTTAGTTTTTTTAATATCTAGGAAAGAAGTAAGGTTTTATCTGTTAACCAGGATAAACATCTATTGAGTGTCACCAGACTTCTTTTCAATATCTAAATTTCCTTTATTGTGTGAGGAGGTGCCATTTTGGAAATAACTTTATTTTCTCGGTGTTAGCCTCAATACCTAACTTAGAAACAAGGTCATTTTCCTTATATCCCTAGTGATGATTTTAATCATGTCCACATTATCGTGATCGTGCACCACCACCTCTCCTAGGGTGAGTGACACTCCATCTTGAATGCATGAACTAGTGATGAGTGAGGAGAATCGCCAACTCTTGACTTTGCAATTCTTCAAGTTGTCTTCAATCTACATTAAAATGAGGTCACTTATGTCAACTAGGCCATTTAGCATGAAAACATAGATCAAAGCCAAGTTCCTCATAGTGACTTCACTCTTCTCATCTAAAGGTATAATGCTTGCCATAATAAAGTGGTGCTATAAGATGGTTTCATCATTCAAGGCATGAGTGCGGACCAACAATATAGTTGCACTTGAGTCAATACTCATCTTTAGTTCATGCCTGACTTGCATGTGGCTTCGATATTTGGCTTCTAATCTATTTTTTCCACCTTGCATCAACCTCTTAAACTTGGACCGATGGACTATGAAGGGATTCTGATTAAGGCTATAATATCTTCCAATGACCTTTGCAATGATCGTAACCTTCTTTCCTTTAACTGTCACTACAGTAGCGTAATTCTTGGCATAGAAATTTGCAAAGAACTCCTAGACAAGCTCTTCATATGCCTTATTTTGGTATTTTCCAAGGCCTAGCCACCCTTGTTCCCTAAGCTGTTCTCCTCCCACAAGATCTTGTCCAATCTTGCTTTTTTTCATTTACTTTCTTTTTGGATACTTGTTGTAAAGGTCAACACCTATTTGGGAAATGAAATGCTCCACCTAAATGTTATCGTGAGGTTGTTATGCTTACCTAGAATGATGAGTATCAATTGAAGTTAAGGCCCTTACACACTTAGAATGAAAATTTTTTGATAAAGATGAGGCCTTTAAAAATTAAGCAAATTTGGAGGGTGGGATCTTCCCTTTTGCCTTAGTGATTATATTTGCTTTATTCCCTTGCTAAGACAAATCAAAACAAACATGTTACTCTCAAATTTTCTTCCAAACTTAAAACATAGCATAATTCACATATTGGAAAGAAAAGTTGCACAAGGAAAGAAGACAAGTTTCAAGGAAACTACATGTCCAAAGTTTTAAAGTCTATCTTCAGTCATTGATTAAGCTCATTCAAGCTTAAAAGAAACTACGAAACATAAATAAACAAAAATGTGACTATTGCATCCATATTCACTCAACATTGGAAGCCCTAGACTTGAATAACTATTGCTCAAAATTTTACAATGACGAGCAATTGGCATGTAGTCAAACAAGCTTTTATAGCTTTCTCACAAAAAGATTAACACTTGCATTCAAGATGCAAATAAAAATGATCATCAATTTGACACAAATTTTCATCCTAAAGTGTCTTCTTGTATTACCGTATTGCTATTGAAGTTGAACAAATATTACAAACATCAAAGTTCAAAAGTGTTTGATCAAAAATGAAAAATTGAGCACATTTACGACTATTAAACTAAAGATGAAGTCATGACCCTCCAACTAATTAGCAAATTCATTTACTATTCTAGCATAAAAGGTAAATACTTTAAAGCACTTATACTCTAACATTTTGCCCCAAGAAATTCACTTTACGATTCAAATTTTTCTAACACTTCCTTAATTTCACATGAAAAATTAAAATTCATTCTAAGCATAAATACATCCAAAATCACCTCCATGTTTCAAATAAGATCCAATTTAGTTCAAACAATCCAATGTCATTCATAGCAACACAATTAACACAAAATTTCTAATTATCACTACTTATGAAAAATTAATATTCAAAAGAATTCAAAAATTAAAGAAATTGTATGAACAAAATAATAAACACTTACTTTAAGCTTTAGATATAATAATTGAGTGAATTGAAGTACTTAAACCCCATGAGTAATCCTCAAGAATGTGGAGAATTGGATGAACCCTACCGTGAAGTGTTGAGCTTAAATTAGCCTTAACCATGCACTAATCTACATTAGAACTAGTTGAAAAGTGTTTTTCCCATCTAAACCAAGAAAGATTGAAGGTAAAGAATAGCTAAATTTGAGTGAAAATGGAGTTGGCTTTTAGGGTGATTCAAAATAGAGGGAAATTGGAAATTGATGTGTGCAATTTTGCCCTAAAATTGTGTTCTTTGAAGTGTTGTTCATGATTTTAGTGTGAAATTCATGTTTTCATGGTTGAATGGTGAGATTTTAGTGGAGAGGAGTTGGAAGAAGAAGGTGAAGAACAAGGATGCAAAATTCAAAAAAAAATAAATAAATTTGAGTACAAGGAAAGCGCAAGGTTATGGTGCCTATATGAGGCTATCACACAACCAGCGTGAGACCTTCCAAAGGTGAAGAAAATGGGGCAAGAGAGTCACATTGCCCACATGACCAAAGTCACATAGCTAGCATGACTCTTCTCTCTCCCTCCAAAACCAATCATATTGCCACTATGACGAGGTCACACAGCCAATGTGATCCTCCCAATGGTTTTTTTTCCCAACTCACACTAGTAGTGTGACTCCACCAAAGCTCTAAATTTTTTTCTCCAAATTACATAGCCATCAAGACCTTGTCTAACAACTAGCTCGACTCTTATATGCCATCTTGGCACCCACTAGCTTATTGGGTTAGTTCTCATTGCTATTTCGCAATGTTTCATTGTCATCTGAGTTCACTTTCCACCTCCAACCTTTCTAACATGCTCTTCATCCTAAGAACAAGCTGAAATCATCTTAAACTCATCAAAACAATGTTAATTAACTCATGAAAAACTTGAATGACAATCAAAGTGCTTCAATAACAAAATATAACTATTGGGCTGCCAATAACATGTTCAACTATAAAATGAGGTTCAAGCCAAGTATGATATATTTAAGGACTTTGGGTTAATTTTCTATCCTGAAACTCAATTTGGTGCTTCAAATTTTCTACAATATTATTCAAGCTAGGCAACATTCCTATTTATTCATGCTCATCAATAAACCTAATATAAATGAAAGAAAACTTAAACACACTAAAAAGGGATATTAAAAGGGATATTTATTCACATGGATTGCCTCCCAAAAAATGCTTGGTTTTAACATCACCAGCTTGATGTAATGCCACTCCAATGCTCAAACAAGATCAATGGAAGATACCATCTCTTTGTTCTTATCAACACCATTCCCCAAATATACCTTCAATTTTTTGCCATTAACTTTGAATCCCTTCTAGTAGTTTCATCTTTCAAATCTACCAAGTTGGCTCCTTATATAAACTTGCACTCCTATATGAATTCAATTGGAATTCATCTAACTCATTAAGTTCTATGAGTATCTTTTCACATGAAGTACCATAGACAAGATTCAAAATTTTTATGGCACAAGATTCAAAATTTTTATGGCCCAAAATGCCTTGTGCTCAAGTTCCACCTACAAATGACAAGTTTTAACAAAAATAAATGGAACGAAGATGTATTTATTAGTCTTGAAAGTTCTCCCATAGGCCCATAAGTCACCATCAAGCTTTCTAGCTCAATCTTTCCTAGAAGAGTTAACCACTTTCCCCAAAATCTGTTTAATTTCTCTATTGAAGATTTTTGCTTGCCCACTTTTTGAGGATGATAAGCAGTTGCCAACTTATACTTCACTCTATATCTCACTAAGAGAGAATCAAAGCCCTTATTATTAAAGTAGGTACCCTTGTCACTTATGATTGCCTTCGGAATTCTAAACCTTGTGAAATGTTTTTTTCAAGAAATTCACCATGGTTTGTTGTCATTAGTAGGAAGAGCAATGTCTTCAACCTTGTTGGACAATAGTATATGGAAACAAAAATATAAGAACTCCAGAAGGATGGAGGAAATGGTCCTATGAAGTCAACAACCCAACATCAAATATCTATGAGATATTACCCATTCTTTGTCATCTATCGCATCTACTCACGCGTTTGTTTGCATTCTTAATAAGGTTTAGCCAATAAAATCTTAATTTGAGAATCTCAAATGCTGTTTGTCTCCCACCAAAATATCATCCATTGGGTGACTCATGACATCTCTCCAAAATAAGAGATTTCTCAATCTCTAACACACATCTTCTAAGGATTTGATTGCTACAAATCTTGAACAAGGATAATCTCATACATGATATGCAGCACTCATTAATAAACTATTTCTTTTGTTAGAATGAGAGATTGGGAAGCAAAACTTTAGTAACAAGATAATTGGCAAGATTTGTACACCATGGCCTTGCTATTGAGTCCTTTACCTCAAATACTTGCTCATTTAGAAAAGGCTTCTTAATTGCTAATAGAAGGTCATTATCATTATGAATGTCACCCTCCAACTTTCACTTTCGTAGATGATCCACCACTTGATTTTCAAAACCTTTTCTATCCTTAATCTCAATATCAAACTTATCGAATGAGTTTTGGCTTTGCCTCCTTTTTGGCCATAAGATATTTGAGCATGACATGACTAATATACAACATAATTTTTGAACTAAGTAAACCAAGAAAAGTTATAATGGTTATTTTTAAGATATGACTAGAGTGATTTTTATTTCCTAACAATTTATTGATTCAAGTTATTGGAATATGCCAAAAATGGGTGCAATGTCTATTTTCACTTTAGCTTTTGTTCCTAGTTGCTAGAATAGAGAAGACAATGCAAATATCTCTATTCTGCCAAGCCATTTAAATTAATCACATTGACATTGATATATCTAAACATATCATTTCATTCTACTTATTCCTAAGCTAGAACTATCATGATCCAACACAAAAAAAAAAAAGAAGAAGAAGAAAAAGAAGAAGAAAAGAAAACTCTCATTTATAAAGATCAATGATTAATCATATACACCTAGTATAGACAATTTGATTGACCCTTTAAAATGATTTCCCTTCAAAGTAGATGTTAGCTATAATGTAACCCACAACAATACTAAACATATAGTTAGGAAATTTCAATCACCCTCAAATCTTTGGAAGAAAGGAAAAATCTAGCTACACATAACCATTAAAAAAACACCAAATTAAAGAAATTAAACATAAGATTAAACCTTTAGAGCATAGAAAACCACCTTTACAAGAAAAAATCTAGCTCATGATTTAATTTTCAATCCAAGATCTAAATTCTTTCAAAATGGAGATTTTGTTTCCTTTCAAAATCATCAAGAACTCTAGCTTAAGAATGAAATTCTATATAAAACAATAGAGGTTTTGTGGAGGCTAGGGTCCTCTCCTCCCCCAAACGTCCCTAACAATGACATATAAGTGAATTTTTATAGAAGTTAGACTTATAGGTTGCTAACAAGTGGTCCAAGTCAAATTTGTCTCGTCCTATTATATCACTTCAACCTCAATTTTTGATCTAAATGCTGGTCAACATAGGAGAAACTCAAAGTACAAGAACTAAAAAACATCTAAATAGTTTTTCAAAGCATCTAAGATATCCCTATTTGAAATGCTCTTTTAAAATCTAACTTCCAATCTGCCCTTTTTGCCTGTTTAAACACTTTCCACAATTGCACTACTGATGGAATTTCCTCAAAATTGATCATTTTTTTTACTTTTTTATGCCTATAGAATGTTTTACTTGAAAACAAATGAAAACACAAAATCAACATTTATTTAACTCAATAAACAACATAAAAATTTTATTCTAGCATTTAGATAGTGCTTTTACCCTCTCATCAAGAGAATCCTTGCTCAATGGCGAAGTAAGTTGCATTTAAGGGTTGATGGACCATTTGAAGTGTTTGAGGGAATTAATGACTATGCCTGTAAGTAGGATCTATCTGGTGAGTACAATGTGAGTAGTACATTTAAGGTAACAAATTTCCCCCCTCTAATGTAGGTGATGAAGACAATTTGAAAAAGAATCCTTTTGAGTAGAACGGGAATGACGAGGTATGAGAAGCTATCTGCCAAATGACAGATTCACTTCAAATTATTCATTGTTCAATGACACATGCTAGGGCTCAGCAATTTCATAAAGCTATTCATGAATTGATTGAGGAAGTCCAAACTTAAAAAAAGAATATTATGAAGATGATGTGCAGCTCAAGGCTGTAAAGAGACAATAATACACAACAAGCGAATAGGACCCAAGACTTAACTTGCGAAATTACTAGAATCGGCAGAATTTTAAACCGATGGATGAAACGTCGCCACAACCTAGGTTCCACTAGATTCATAAAACTCAAAAGCACCACAAATTAGTCAAGTTTGATAAGACCATTATTTTTTGAAAGAACATAGAGATTGATTCACTCAAACTCTCAAGGATGTAATGTCAAAACTCTTCTAATCATCTTATTGATGCTCATGGCTGAATGGGCTTTATATAAAATACAAGAATGTCTTAAAAAGATAACAACTAAATTCCTAATCCTACTCTATTACTAAAAGGGTGGCCAAGTATCATTAAAACAAAAAGGAAATAAAAACCCTAAAGCCAATCAGATTTGGAAGTTTGGCCCTTTAAGGCTACTTTCAAACGTACAATTTTGGCTACTAAAATTGAAGACAAATCTCGGCCCCCGAGAAATTCAGCAAGCTTCGATCAAAGAAAATTCCAGCAAGGGTAGCCTTTTAATTACCTAAGTTTGCCCTTCAAAAATTAAAAATAAATATATAAAAATTAATTAAATATCTTGGCCTATTATCACACTAGAATTCAACCAAGGTAAGACTAGTGTTCTTCAATCTGAACTTGCAATGAATTAATGACTTGCAAGTCTTGGCCGCATGCTTGACGATTTTGAATGTTACAGACTAAACCACTTAAGGTTTCTTGAACTCATTTAACTCTAGCTCTCGTCATCGACCCCGTAATATGCTTTAATAGATCAAATGTTTGAGTTGGCTTTTTGGCTTCTTGGTTCTCATCAGAAGAGCTTGCATTCATGTGAAGAAATTTAAGGCTGCGTTTGGACAAGCTATTCCTATTTTCAAATAAAAAAATTCTCAAACAAAAACAAACTATCCAAACACATTTTTATTTCAAAATTTAGAATTCAAATTTTCCCACTTAAATTCCTCTCACATAATTTTAAAAATTTTTCCCTCTTATATTTTCCCTCCAAAAAACTTTTTCTATAAAAAAATACCCACCAAAATTTTCACACATTCCAATACAACTTTTTCCATTTGCAAATAGAAATGCCTTGTCCAAACGCACCCTAAGTTATTACTTTGTTGCAACTTACTTCAAATGAGCTCAATTGTTGTAATAATTAAATCTAGCTAAAGTCTTTTATTTTGGCTTGCATAAAATTAATATTTGGGTTTACTTTATGATCATTTATTTAGTGGTAACCCTAATACAAGTTTATATAAGGGCAGGTAGAAATTGGTAGAAAATTATAAGGAAAATTAAAGTTTCATTGTTAGGCTGTCTTGCAAGCCAAAAAGGGCAGAATTTTAGGGTTTTCATTAAGGCTTCTTGGCTAATCATGTAGTGCTTCAAAAGAGGTAGTTTCTACCAAAAACAATCAATCAAGAAACATTAGCCAATTATGAGTTTGTGTGTGTTCTCATGCCTTGTTCTTTTGTTAAAAAAAAAATCTAGCCTCATCAAGTTTGATTAGATTGTGGTGCTATTAATCTTGCCAACCTAACTAGATTCCTCGGTTGTAGTGACTCCATCTAGGTCTTGTCCATGGGTCTATTTTTTGTGGAATGGTTTCTAAATTCATGTCTAATTGTTCATGATTGCTGGCTTCCTAATCATGAGGTGCACATCCTGAAGGGATTTCTAAGTCTTTTTTAACATTTGTACATTAAAGAATTGTTATTGGAACAATGAAAATTAGTGCTAAATCAAGTCCATCATATGATCTAGGCGTATAAATTTTCTTCTTGTATTTTCTTGGACCTCATAATTCAAACGTTGAAATAGGAAAGATGAAATATTCCTCCCTTTTCTTTACCCAGGGGGATGTGGGAGATGGGGCATAAAATCTATTTTTAGTCTTATTTCATCTATAGATAATTAGTGCCTATGGTCCCTTAACTTAGAGGTTCGGTTCTATTTTGTTCCTTAAGTCAAAAAAAAGTTTTAATTTCATCCCTGAAGTTGATAATTGGGTTTAATTTGTCCCTATCTTACAATCAAGCAACTAATAGTATTACAATAATGGGCAGGAAAAAAAATTTCCTCTAACTTTGTGGACCCCACATTGAATGTTGTGAGGAAAAAACCAAAGGCAGGAGGAATCAACACTTGTAGTCAACTGTACATGTGAGTAGAGAAGTAAAAAACAGGAATTCGATGAGCAAATATCAATTTAAACCCTTAGCTTGCATGCATATTTTTGTTAATGCTGATTATGAGTATCTAATATGATTTTTTTGGGTTGGGTTTATAGAAGACACACTACGATTTGGTTAAAGGAATATATGGTGTTTATGCATGTATTTTTTATTAAATAATGTTTACCTCAATATGCATATGGAATTAACTTGGACCATGAGTGTATTTAACTATCAACTTGTAATAAAATATAGCATTTGAAGTTTTGCTTTTCTTATAAACTAGAGAAGATTTTACATGCATTTCTATCAAGAAAAACCATGGTGGTGGGTTCTTTTGCATTTCCAATAGGGTTTACACAGAAGGGAGGCAGACTTTTTTAATTTTGTAGAACCATATTTTTTGTCATTGAATGACCTAGAAGAATATGTTCAAAAAATTAGTTATTGAACTCCACATAGGCTATTCTATAAGCTCCTAGGAGAAAGTTTGGATCATGGATTGAAATATATTAGTAATAAGGCAGACTTTAGTAGGATGGTTGGATCATTGAATGAGCATCAATTGTAAAATTGGTTTGATTAGGAGTAGAGGACAATGACTCTATAGAATCTGAAAATGCTAAGACTGAATAATTGGTTGAGGTGAACATAATGGCACAAGATAGAAAATTTTCAAACGGTAGTGATTATGAGTTAATTTAGGACAGTAGTTATGGGAACTCTGATGAAGATGAGAAACTATTTGAGAAGTATGTTGATGATGAAATTAAAATTGTTGGGTGGTGCAAACTTAGCATTGACAAAAAACAAGGGACAGAAAATAGAAAAATAATAAGTCAACTGAGAATTGATCAAATAGCAATTTCAAGGAAGTTTTTGGATCTAATATAGTCCATGTCTCAATATCTAAGCTTGAAAGTGTATGTTCATCTGCTGGTGATAAAGAATTTGGTGTGGAAAAATATAGGTTAAAAGAGTTTAATCGAAAAATTGATATGGAAAACCCCAAGTTTGAAACTAGCATGTGTTTTGCTACTAAAAAGGTACTTTTGAAGGCAATAATAATGTTCTCCGAAATTGAGAGAAGGGTTTTAAAAATTATAAAGAATGACAAGGTTTGAGTGAGAGTAAGGTTTAGTAACATGCAATTAGAAATGCTAGTAGGATGATAGATGATGAGCATACATTTAAAATATGAACTTACAATATAAAGAATACTTGCAAAAAGGTGTAGAACACATGAAATTGCAACCCCAACATTGTTTCAAAGTGGCATGGAGAGGATTTTAGGTTTGATCCTACGAAGAGTATTCCACACTTGACGTGGAGAGTCCAAAAAGAAAAGAAATTGGCAATATCTCAAAGTCAAGGGTGGAGATCAAAGAAGAAAGCATTGGAAGTCAAAGGAAAGGTTGAAGAACAGTTTGCAAAGCTAGAAGACTATTTAGCTAAGTGCCTTAGAGCCAATTCTGATTTTTCAATTTAAGTGAAATAGAGAATGATGAAATAGACTAGTTTAAAAGGAAGTATGTGTGCTAGGATGCAACTAAGTGAGTGTCCATAAAAGCTATAGATATTTGATTGGAATATATGGTTGCCACCTAAAGGGCCCATATAGAGGCCCAACTTCTGATAGCTATTGTAGTAGATGCAAACAATGGCTACTATCCAATTACTTATTCTATTGTGTAGATAAAAAATAAGGAAAATTTTCCTAAGGGTCAATGAAAGTAGTTATCTAATAAATAAAGAAGGTACAACTTTCTTTTAATTCCTAAAAAGGTCAAAACAATTTAGGATTCCAAACAAAACTTTGTTTTTCTAAATGATTTTTTTTAACCTAAGATATATACAACTTTACAAGTCTAAATATGAAATTAAATTGTCATAGTTCTTTAGTCTCAATATCAAAAAAATAAAATAAAATGTAAGAAGTTTTAAATAAGTAATCACACAATTTTAAAAATTTAATCAAACTCTAAGTTGATATATTTCTCCTTTTTTTTGTGAACTTGAACATTATGTAACATAAAAAATCCCCAAAATAATTACATACTTAAAAGTTACTAAAAATAACTCAATGTTTTTATATTTCATTTCTATAAATAATATTAAAATTCACAAATTTATTTTTAAAAAATAAAATCATCATACAGATTTGCTAACTTTTTATAGCTTTTTGAATATTCTAACTTTGATTTTTGAATTTTCCATCTTCAAAAATTTTGAATTTCATGGAGTAGTAAATTTTTAATTTTATATGAAACATTTATCTTTAAAATTAGATATTTAGTTGTATTTAAAGGTATAAAAATTTCTCCTATAAAAAATATAATTGTGTTTGGGAAGAAAAATAACTTTTCCCTTATTAGAAATTAAGATAAAGTTATACTCTCTTTATTGATTTGATAACTTCAACTGTCACTTTTAAGAATTTTGCCTAAAAAAAATCTATCTTGGAAGTGGTTCTTAACAAAATATAATTGACGATCTCAGCATCATCAACAATGTATAAGTTGCTTCCAAAGGTTCAACATCAACATTGTGCTTAACATCTTTATAATAATTTTAAAATTGAAAACCCTATACTTTTTCTAAAGCATAAGATGTAGAAAATTGCCAAAGCAATTTCTATAGAGAAATATAATTCCTTGATGGAGAATCTAAGGGAAGAACATAAGGCAACCCATGCATGGTTGAGAAATGAAGCTCCTCATTTTTTACTAGATCATACTTTAACATAGAAAAAAAGTGTGATATGCTAGTTATCAAACATATGTGAGAGTTTTAATGCTATAATCATGAATGCCAGAAGAAGGCTTATCATTGGAATGTTGAAATGGCTAAGGATTTACATAACAAAATGATTGCATGATATCCTGAGTTAGTAGCTATCCAAAAACAATAAATGGGAATCTATCCAAAAATAGAAAAGGTTGGAAAGATATCCTGAGCTGGTAGCTAGGTAAAGTTGTATGTATATAGATGAATATAGACGAAGGAAAATTTCATATCAATTTTGCAAATAGCAAGCAATTTGTTGTCGTCTAAATGCCAAGAGTTGTGCTTGTTGAAAATGGGATTTGACTAATATCCCATGTTCATATGCTATATGTGTGATACTTGATAATAGAGATCAAGTTTAAAATTGGTATACTCACTGGAATACAAGGGAGACTTACATAAAGGCATGTGATCATATGATTAGTCTAATCAATAGGATATATATGTGGCCAAGAACTAATTTGCTTCCTATTTTGTCGCCCCCATTTCCATGTTTAATCTAGTAGACTGAAAAAATTAATGAGAGATCCAAAATCACTGGTTAAGAAAAATAAAAATGGGGCTGATAAGGTTAGTAGGGCAGATAAGGTCAATAGGACTATGGGAAAGGAATATGACATGTGTGGGCATTGTAGGTTCTGAGGCCACAGTTAAAATACTTGCCTAGATTTGAATAATCAAAGGAAGATGATAGAAAATAATGAATAGGTTATGGAACTTATTTAAATGAATATTTGTTAAAATATTGATACTTGATACTCTATTAACCTAAACATTTCCAGATTCTAACAAACTTCATTGCTCACTTGTCCCATAATGAAGTGTTGCAATCCTAAGATTCAACATTTGAATCCCAAGAAACCAATGAATAGGTTATGGAACTTATTTAAATGCATATTTTTTAAAACATTGATACTTGATACTCTACTTTCTTAACCTAAACCTTTTCTGTGTGGGAACAGTCCCAAATTCTGACAAACTTCATTGCTAGCTAATGATAAAATGATGAATTGCAATCCTAGCATTCAACATTTGAATCCTATGAATGTATGCAACAAAGTCATCTAGAGTACTTCCATGTTCAATGAACCTAACTTAATAGGTCTTCCAATTCAGGAAACAAATGTGAGATATAATAAGGTTAAAAAAAGCACCAATTGTGGCCATTGTAAACTTGCTGGGCATAACAAGAAAAACTACCTAGCATTAGCTAGAAGGACATAAAAATGAGTGAGTCTTGCCATGTAGTTAGATCATCATTGTGTCTAAAGGATTCCATCCCTTTCAAATGTTATCTCGTTTCATATTTCATGGGCTAAAAGGCAACCTACTTTTACTAGTGAACAAATTCTAGTTAATGGCCAAGGACAAGATCTCCATCCTAATAGGACTTCATATTTATTACAATCCCAAGAGAGCATGCCACACTTAGTTTCTATCTCCTATACTGATGGCATATTAGCTAGTGTTTAGTACTGGAAAAAATAACTTGGTATATTCGTGATTGGTTGACTAAAGGAAATGGTATCTATTTTATGCATTGTTTCAAGTTTTCTAAGTTTATGTGAAACTATCATTAGTTGTAGCCAATACATTTAATTTGTAGGTTCAGGAATTTGAACAACATGCACATTCATCTCATGGCCATCATCCTAAAAATATGGAGGCCGCAATGATTTTCACAAGCTCCCAAGAGCTATAGGTCAATCTTCCTAGAAAGTGATAAAGAAGGGTAAAATTATTCTTGCCAATTCACTACCAACATTACTTTTAGTGATCATGTGCAAGTGAAGTCTACAATGAATTCCCAAGATTCCCAGAATGTTGCAAGTCAACCTTTCAAGACTGTGAGAAGTCAAGGTTATATTACACTTGCCAATCTACCTTTTAATAAAGCTAGGAAATAGTATCACACTGACACAAAATTTATAGCAATGAAGCTATTCATTCCCCCAAGGATCATTAATGCTCCCAAGACAACTCAAGAGGACCCAAAGAAAACTACGATGAAAACCTACTTTGGTTGAGATCCTAGACTACTAAGGCCAACAAACAAGAGCAAAAAGCAATCCCTAGTGCAACATGCAATAGCAATTTCAGCATCCCTCCAAATTATGAAGTTTCATCTAGGACTTACAAACATGTTCAAATTGAGAGAAATTTAGTAATTCTAACCCGTTCTCCTAGCACTGAGGTTGCTTGGAAGGAGATGCAAGAAAAAAATAAAAATAAAATAATAAAAAATCCAAGATTTCAACACTTTCATTTGCTAATGGCATGATTATGTGAGAACTAAAGGACTAAAATTCAAGTCAAGTTCTTAGGCTTTAATACTAGATTGATAACAAGAAGACAATACATAGAAGTGAATTTATTTAACATTAAAAAATATGAGTGGAAATGAGAGAAGCAAGATAAAAATTCAAAATTTTAACAAGTCAAACTATCTTCTTATAGACTTTGTCTATAATCTCTCAATTCTATCTCTCAATTTTTGTATACTCTTTCCTTCAAATTACAACTAGTCTATCATCAGCTATATATGATCCAACACAACAAACCAAAACAATTAAGCATAGTTTAATAATGATAACCAATTCCTACTCGAATTTGAAATCTAATAACTTAATATAACTACAAATATGAAAGTTAAAATAACATATTTGGTAATTTTATAAATAAATGATTCCAATTCTAAATAGAAACTTCCAAATCTATTAAGCATAGTTTAATATGCCAACAAAAACTGAAGCTATAGGACTTTTTATGATAATATAACTCCATAATGAACTTAGCTAAATTCTTAACTTTTATTGAAGTGATGTTTTTGTAGACCTTTTGGAATTAGATGGGCACAAAATGATGTGTATTCAGGATAACAAGTTTTCATTGTCCTTTAGATATTGTGCATAAAAAATACTTTGCATTTGCCTTATTAGGTTCCTTTTGGTATTGATATTGCATGTGTTGACTAATTTATTTGCAGATATAGAAGTATTATTAGTTTGCTCTAGTTTATTTAATTATTCTTTTAGTCTATAGTTACGAGAATAGTTCAATTCTAGCACACTTTATATAGCTTTGCCAATCTGTTTCCTTAAATATGAAACCAAATTGTGCACCACTAATTATGTCCAAACACAATCCATTGTAGAATTTGATAATTCCATTACATAAATTAAAAAAACTTACATGCTACAATCTATTCTAAAATATATAGGCAATAGATTCCTACCCCAAGATTAGGTTTAACAAAATGCAAAATTCAAACAACCCTTAATTACTATTGCAATCTCATTTTCCAACTTCATCCCCTTTCTTGACAATCATTAGCAACAACAATATCCAAGACACAAGTAGCATGCCCTTTAGCATTTTTTCTCTCTTCTTCCTGGTAACCTGGACTTCCTTCTCCTATAGAGACTAACAATCCCAGAATGACTTACCTCCCTCTCTCACATTTGGAAGTCATACCAATAAAAAAAAATCACAAGCTACAATTTCACTATATCTTGGATAGCTAAGAAATCTCCTTTTCGAATTAGCTTTGTCCAAGAAGCCTACAACATTGCTCTTCTTCTACAATGTCAATCCATATCCTAGAAAGTTTTGTTGTTGCTCTAACAGATATCCACCTTTTTTTGGGAGTTGACTGCAAGTTAAGGAAGCATTAGAAGGATGATTCCATCTACCTTTGATTTTTTTTACCTAGAGGGCACCATTCAACATGGGGCCAACATAGACAAGAAATAGTTTTTTGTTTGGTGAATTGCAATCATACAATATCAACAAATAATAAAGAGGTGAGTAGAGTATCGTTCTCACTAGAATTGAAACAAATCTAACCAATTACTTACCAACGTGATTAATTCAAAAACAAAGCTAACCAATCAAATTATTTTATGGTAATTTAAATAAACTAACAAAGAAAGAAAAATTTATAGCAAATGATAACAACGACAAATACTCAAAATTTACCAAATCAATTAAGATGTTAAAGTCTTTTCATTTTGCTTAATCATCCTAATTAACTCTCTTGACTTGTCATGCAATTAATTTAATTTCTAATTTATGATGGTGAAATTTCCTTAATGTAAATTAATAGCCGACATTGGTCTAATAACCCTATTTAGATTAAAATTAACTCACACTTGGTCTAAATGAATTTAGATTTCTAAATGCATTAAGAACTATGAAAATTCCCGGATTCAATCTAAGTAGTCATGACTTAGTTCTACTACCGAAACCACATGAATAATCTAGATTATTACCGTCTAAACTGAATTCAAGATTTAATATCACATGAGCACATGCATGTCATCTTCACACGGTATCAAACAAGCATAAAAAATCAATTGGTGGTGGCTAATTATCTAAAAGCATTAAGAGCATGATATTAAACTCATAATTGAAATATGAGTCGCATAAACAAGTCTTGAGAATCAATTATTCATGATTAAAATGCATCTAAGCTCTAAAAAAAAAAGAATTAGAACATACTAAAATTTTCAATAACAGTAAGAATAAAAGGAGACAAAACTAAAATTAAAATAAATTCTTAAAATTAAAGTAAACAATATTCAATAAACATAAAAGCTATAAAATATTTGGTAATTGAAAATAAAACATAACCATAAGTTTCATAACAAAACAAAAGAAATCAAACTGCTAAAATTACTAAACTAAAATAAAGAAAAACAAGAGAAGAAAAAACCTGTGAAGGACGTGAAGTCCAGAAGACAAAACAAAATAGCGGTTGGCTATTTTCTTTCCCCAAATGAATTTTTGTTCTTTGGTGCGGCTGTTTCTTTGTTCTAAAGATGGCTGAAAACTAATTCCCTCAAGTAATTCTGCTAAACTAATGAAAAAGAAAACAAAGGAACATGTGTTCCAAGAAGAAAAAAACTAAAACTGGCGACTGTTCTCTAAACTAATGAAAGAATGGATCGCTGCTTCTCCAAGAATTCTACACACCAATTTTCTTCCCACCCTCTCTTTGTCTTCTCACGAGTTTTTATTGTTTTTTTCATGAGCGGCTACCTCCTTCTTGTCTTTCAATTCTAGCCGTATTTTGCCTCCTTGTTGTACTTGGCTTGTAGTATTCCAAATTATAGCTATCTTTTGTTTCCTAATTGTAGCTGACTTGTATTTCCTTATGGTAGCTGTCTTGTAATATTCTTGCAGCTGAAGGAGCCTTTTTTTTAATTTTGTTGTGCGGCTGAGTTCTTCTTTTTGTCTTCTAATTGTGTGGTTGCTTTCCAGGAAATAAGAAAAGGTGCGGCTGATCTCATACCAAGATCCTTTTCCATAGTTCTTCCAACGCATATCCTGGAATTGGCTCTTCTACATAGTCAGACTTAGCTTTTAAAGTAGGTCTTGCTGTATGATGATTTCCCTTGAAGCAAAAATTCAGGCTTTGTATCACTCGGGAAGTTGGCCTTATACATCACTGATTCAATCCAACTCATTTCAGTACAATCTTTTTGTGTTAGTCCCAGTTGAGGAAAGCTTTTCTTCATCACTTGTAGGAGTTTATCAGCTCTTCCGAAATATAAAGCATTGTACGCAGTTTGTATCATCCTCTTTCCTTTCTGATTTGTAGAATTTACGGGTTGTATGATGACTCTAATGAATAGATCCTCGTCAAGCTTATCAACAGCATGTTGCCATCTAAAAATGCTCCATACTAGCCATCAATCATAAAAACAATTGATATTCATACAAATAAGCATTTTAATCAACTAAAACACAAGGGAATTGACCTAATTAATATGCAATTAAATATCCTAACAAATTTCCCCACACTTTAATCAAAGCTTGTCCTCAAGCTTGCAGTAGATCAACATCCTTCTCTCTATTCCATACCCTTTTTAAACCAATCCACAAATAACTCAAAGTCATTACACATTAAAGATCCAAATTGGAATAATAATCCAAAGAACAAGTATTCATAACCTTATTTTCTTAACAAAATACGCATCTCATTAATTCCAACAACTTTGTCGAAATCAAATGCACAAAATTTGATAACCTCTCATAGGTTGCACTCTAATCATTCAAAGTGTTTATTCTGCATTCAAATCAAACATAGCATGTCATTATCATAGACTTGCTTATATATCACATCTCCACCACTTATAAATGTGAATTCATGCAAAAATAAAAGGGTCTTTAAAATGGTTGTAATGGGGTTTAGGTAAAGGTAAGTAAAAATAAAGGAAAATTTAGATTAATCATATTAAGGTATATAGGAATTTTCTTGCATAACTCAAAAACAACAAGAATAGCACATAAAACCATTTCCTTATTCCAAATAACATGCATTCCCTTTTTGCAACTTTATCATGTAATTGGACCATTTTGTACATAATGAAGAACATTAACTTTGTCCAATATTTGTAGGGAATATTTTTCACTTCTCTCTTCTTTTTTTCTATTCTCTTTTTTTTCACACCTTTTATCATCATTTTTTTTTCATTTTCTCTTCTTTTCCTTTTCAGTGGCTTTTTTCTTTGGAATCAACAAAAATTTTATCATACAATTCATTCCCACATACTCTTGAGAAAGGGTTCAACGATGATAAACAAAAATAACGGGTTAAGGCTAACAATGTGGTTTTATAAACAAATAAAGGTTAAGGCTCAAAATTGGTTTACTAGGGGTATATGTAATAAGATTAAGCTTTTTAGAAAGTTTAAAGTGGGTAATCCTAAATGCCCTTATCATTTCAAAGCATGAATCCACAATGTGATCTCAACATGCATAACAAAGTAAGTTCTAGAATGAACATACCATATTTGTCAAAACTCAACAAAGAAACATGGGAGCAAGAAAAAGAAAATGCTCTTAGGCTCAAATACCTACAATGATTTCAAAGTATCAAATATGGCACATTCTTATTCAATTCAATCATCAAAATAAACAAGATGCTTTAAAATTTTTCACAACAAAGACTAATCATACTCGTCTCGTTCATACATTCCAACTCAAATCACTAATGCATATACTCAACATTATTCTAAATGAGTATCAAAAGAGTGAGGAATTTCAAAGAAATCAAAATGCCGAACTTACTTGGAAGGACTTCTTTTTAACCCTATAAAATTGAAAACTAGCAAAAATTTGGATAGAAATCCAGCACAAAATTTCATAAACCCACCCCCAACTTAAAATTGAGGATTGTCCTCAATGCGGTGAGGAGCAAGAAAAAGTAAGCAACCAAAGAGAACATAAGAAAAATGAAGGGTTAGGATACTGCCCTATTTTGAATAGCTTTGAAGATGAAATTTGTTCAGGTACCAAAACAACTAAAAAAATTATGAAATTTGGCGGATAGGAACTTGGTGGAATCTTCTACTTTCTGTAAAATTGCAGCATAAAACTCCATTGGGAAGGCCTTGAACTAGATTCTTCTTCTAACTGTTGTAGCAAAAATGTGCAACAAAGTTTCGTGCAGAAAATTATTGTTTTTTAAATAAGACAAAACAAACAAAATAAAAGAAATAAAGGTCGAAGAACTTGGGTTGCCTCCCAATTAGCACTTGCTTTATAGTTCGCAGCCGAACTTTTCTTTTTTTCTAAGTTGGTGGAATCAAGGTAATGAAGGATGATTGATTTTTATGCTTAAGCCTTTGTCCATTGACTTTAAGTGCTCTCCTTTTCATTAGTGATCTCCATAGCACCATAAGGGAAAACTTTTGTGATGGTGCAAGGCCCGGTCCACCGAGACTTCAATTTTCCTGGAAACAAACGAAGACGAGAGTTCTATAACAAAATTTTTTCTCCAACATGAAGCCCCCCCTCAAGATATGTTTATCATGCTATTTCTTTGTTTTTTCTTTGTAAATTCGTGCATTATCATAAGCTTCATTGCGGAGCTCTTCCAATTTGTCCAACTGTAACTACCTTTTCTCTTCTACTATCTGCATATCAAAGTTAAGAGATTGCAAAACCCAAAATGCTTTATGCTCAAGTTCAACAGGCAAATGACATGTCTTACCATACAAAAGTCGAAAAGGTGACATGCCAATAGGAGTTTTATACATAGTTCTATAAGCCCATAATGTATTATCAAGTTTCTTTGCCCAATCCTTCCAATTAATATTCACAGTCTTTTCCAATATACTTTTGAGTTCCCTATTAGATATTTCAGTTTGACCACTAGTTTGGGGATGGTAAGCAGTGGCTACCTTATGAGTGACACCATATTTTTACAAAAGTGACTTGAATTGCTTATTTATTTATGAAATGAGTACCTTGATCACTTATAATTGCTTTAGGGATACCAAACCTAGTAAATATATGTTTTTTCAAGAAATTGCAAACAACCCTAGCATCATTAGATTGCAAAGCTACAGCTTCTACCCATTTAGACACATACTCACAAGCAACCAAAATATAAATATTACCAAAAGAAGGTGGAAATGGACCTATGAAGTCAATACCCCAAACATCAAATAACTCACATATCATAATATTATTAAGGGGCATCTCATGTCTTCTAGATATATTTCCAGTTCTTTGGCATCTATCACATCAAGAAACATAAGTGTATGCATCTTTAAAAAGAGTTGGCAAATAAAAACCACATTGTAAGATCTTAGCAGCAGTTTTAGTGGCACCAAAGTGACCACCAGTTTGTCCATCATGGCAATGAAAAAAAAAATACTAGGAATCTCATCATTAGAAACACAACTTCTGATAATACGGTGAGCACATACCTTGAATAAGTATGGGTCGTCCCAAAAGTAATGTTTAGCATCAGAGAAAACCTTCTTCTTTTGTTGATAAGTCAAATCAGGGGGAAGAATACCACTTACCAAGTTATTTACCAAATCAGCATACCATGGAAGTACAATTTTGAAAGCAAAAAGTGCTTCATTGGGAAAACTCTTCAAAATAGGTACCTCATCACTAGGAGCATTTGGCAATCTCGAGAGATTGTCAACCACAAGATTTTCAGTTCCTTTTTTTTATCTTTAATCTGTAAATCGAACTCCTGAAGCAGCAAAATCAATCAAATGAGTCTCGGTTTTGCATCTTTCTTTGCCAATAAGTACTTCAAGGCTACATGAGGAGTGTAAAAAATCACTTTAGAGCCAATCAAATTGGAACAGAATTTATCAAAAGCAAACACCACAGCCAAAAGTCTTTTTTCAGTAGTAGCATAATTCAATTGTGCTCCATTCAAGGTTTGGCTAGCATAGTAAATTTCTCGAAAATTTTGATTCTTCTGTTGTCCAAGCACAACTCCAATAGATTGATTACTTGCATCACAATTGAGTTCAAAAGGCTTCTCCCAATCAGGCATAGTCATCACTGGGACTAAAATTAAATTCTATTTCAAGATGTCAAATGCTTACAAACAATCAGAATCAAAATCAAATTTAGCATCCTTCTCAAGTAGTTTAGTTAATGGCCTTGCAATCTTTGAGAAATCTTTGATAAAACGCTTATAAAATTCTGCATGTCCTAAAAATTTGTAAAGTAGCTTCACAGAAGTAGGAGGCGGCAAGTTAGAAATGACTTCAATTTTTGCTCAATCCACCTCAATGCCTTTGTCAAAGATTTTATGGCCCAAAACAATACCTTCCTGCACCATAAAGTGACACTTTTCCCAATTTAAAATAAGGTTAGTCTCTTCACATCTTCGTAACACCAAATCCAAGTTATTCAGACATGAATCAAAAGAAACACCAAATACAGAAAAATCATCCATGAAAATTTCAATATGTTTCTCTAGCATGTCAGGAAAAAATGCTATCATGCATATTTAAAAAGTAGCAGTGCATTACAAAGACCAAAAGGCATTCTCCTATATGCAAAAGTACCATAGGGACAAGGGAAAATTGTCTTTTCTTGGTCATTGGGTGCAATAGGTATTTGATTATACCCTGGAAAGCAGTAAAACACACATCCTGCAAGTTTTTCTAGCATTTGATCAATAAAAGGCAAAGGAAAGTGATCTTTACGGGTGGCATCTTTTAATTTTCTATAGTCAATACAAGCACGCCAACCTGTGACTGTTCTAGTAGAAATTAATTCAGTATTTTCATTAGTTAAAACAATCATACCTCCTTTCTTAGGTACCACTTGCACAAGACTTACCTAGTCACTATCAGAAATTGGATATAGGATACCTGCATCGAGAAGCTTGATCACCTCGGCTTTCACTACTTTTTGCATTTTTTTGATTAAGCCTCATTTGTGGTTGGATGACCAGCTTGTATTGCTCATTCGTTAAAATATTGTGCATACAAATTGAAGGGCTAATTCTTTTGATATCTACAATGGTCCACCCAAATGCATTTTTGTGCTCTCTCAGCACTCTTAACAGCTTTCGTCCATCACATTTGTCAAAAAAGAAGAATTAATTACTGGAAGATTTACACCATCAAGGAAAACATATCTTAAATGAGAAGAAAGACGTTTAAGTTCAAGAGTTGGTGGTTCTTCAATTGATGGGTTCGGTTTCTTTGTATTCGACTCCAATTCTTCATACTTTTGTGTTCTCCATCTCGGATAAGGTGGATTTGTCTCTAATAATCTCACCATTTCCCTTACTTCCTCATCTTCAGTACTTTCTCTCAATGACTAAACCATACACTTCTCAATTGGGTTATCAGTCATGGCATGTAATGCAAAATTTTTGACAATTTCATCCACCACGTCAATTTGCAAGCAATCACTCCGATCAGAAGGATAATTCATTGTTTTGAGCACATTGAAGGTGACTTGCTCATTTTGAACTCTAAGAATTAATTTTTCTTGTTGGATATCAATTAGAGCTCTTCCGATGGCTTGGAATGGTCGGCCTAAAATAATCGGTACTTCAAAGTCTTTCTCCATTTCTAACACAATAAAGTTTGCAGGAAAAATAAACTTGTCAACCTTGATCAACACGTCCTCCACTACACCTCTTGGATATTTTATAGATCGATCTCCTAATTGAAGAGAAACAGTGGTGCCTTTGACTTTTCCCAATCCAAGTTTCTTAAAAACAGAATAAGGCATCAAATTAATACTAACATAAGATCACACAAAGCATAAAGCTTTGTCAAAATAAGAATCACCAATTGTACAAGGAATTATAAAACTCCTTGGATCTTTAAGCTTTGGTGGTAGCTTATTTTGCAGAATAGCGGAGCATTCTTCAGTGAGGTTGATAGTGTCATAATCCTCCAACTTCCTCTTGTTTATAAAGATTTCTTTTAAGAACTTTCCATAGCTCGGCATTTGAGATAATGCATCTGCAAAAGGAATGTTAATGTGCAATTTTTTTTACACATCAAGAAATTTTGAGAATTGTTTATCTATTTTGTGTTGCCTAAGTCACCCCGAAAAAGGAATAAGGGGTACATATAATTTAGGATTGTCAGAAAATAGCTTGCTTTGAGGTGCTTCTTCTTTTGAGATTTTTGGTTCTTCTTCATCTTTCAAATCGACTTTAGACTCTTTTTTTTCTCCTTCACATTTTTCTTCATTTTTAAGCTCTTTTCTACTCCTTAAGGTGATAGTTTTTGCATTCTCGATTGGATTCTTCATAGTGTTGCTCAGAAGACCACCATATGGTCTCTCGGATATTTGACTAGCAAGTTGACCAACTTACTTTTCCACATTCCGAATGCTTGCCTCCATATGTCAAATTGTTGTATCTTGATTGCTCATGTGATTTTCAAAGTGATTCGCCACTTCCTGATTTGATTGAATAAACTTCAACACCAAGTCCTCAAAGTTCTTATTCGGCTTCTCCACTGGTGGTGGGAATGTTGATCTAGGTGGGTTCATCAGTTGCTGATTTTGCCCTCCCCAACAAAGATTAGGATGATCCCTTCATCCAAGGTTGTATGTATTTAAGGATTATTTTGAGGTCCTCTATTGAAATTAGAAACAAAATTAGCGTCTTCAATAGTATAAGAACTATTACTTACCTGACAAACAGTTGACTCATGTCTTCAACCACAAAAGTCGCAAGTTGTCTCATTTATCTTCAAAACCGAATCTATTTTTTATTCAAAATAGCAAGTTAAGCAGCAATGGCAGTATTAATATCAATCTCATGCACTCCACTTGGTTTCCTAGTATTGAATCTTTCAGTCGTCCATTGATAGCTATTAGATGCCTTTTGATCACTCAATTCAAAAGCTTCCTGAGGTGTTTTATTATTCAATGTACCACCAGTTGCGGCATCTATGGTACTTCTCATATTTGGACCAATTCTATTGTAGAAAGTTTGTACTTGCATCCAAATTAGAATACCGTGGTGTTGACATCTCTTTAGTAGCTCTTTGAACCTCTCTCATGCCTCATATAGGGATTCTCTATCATTTTGGATGAATGTGGTGATATCATTTCTCATTTTTGCTGACTTGGTAGTGGAAAAATACCGGTTTAAGAACTTTTGTGTCATATCCTCCCAAGTGATGATAGAGCTGCAGGAAGAGAAGATAACCACAACTTAGCTTTATCACGTAAAGAGAATGGAAATAGCCTAAGTCTAATAGCATTATTGTGAACTCCATTATATTTAATTGTATCACAAATTTCAAGAAAAGCAATATGAAGGTTAGGATCTTCATTCGGCAAGCCACTAAATTGAACAGCATTTTGAAGCATTTGGAACAAAGACAACTTGAGCTCAAAATTGTTGGCTGAAATTGTTGGCCTTCTTATGCTTGAAGTGGAATCTTGAATCGTCGGGGCTGAATAATCCATCAAAGTTCTCATTTGAGGTTGAATTGGGAGATGCTTTCCTTGATCGGCCATTAGATTGGTGTTAATGACTAAGCCTTGCTCTTTCAATCTCCTTAGAAGTGTTCTCTCGGGCTCAGGATCAAATTCTTCTAGTTCTCCTTTTTAACTTCTCAAATTCATGCACTTTTCGAATTCCTTTGGCAAGAATCCAAGACTCAAACCTGCTAAATAAATAAAAATTAAATGGCTAGTCTCTACCAAGAATTCATCAATATCAATAGCAATTGGAAAAAATTATTAAATTCAATCCCCAGCAGCGATGCCAAAAACTTGTTCGGCAAGTATACAATATCAACAAGTAATAAAGAGGTGAGTAGAGTATCGTTCCCACGAGGATTGAAAAAAATTTAACCAATTACTTACCAACGTGATTAAATCAAAAACAAAGCTAACCAATCAAATTATTTTATGGTAATTTATATAAACTAACAAAGAAAGAAAAATATATAGCAAATGATAACAGCAACAAATACTCAAAATTTACCAAATCAATTAAGATGTTAGAGTCTTTTGATTTCACTTAATTAATCCTAATTAGCTCTCTTGACTTGTCATGCAATTAATTTAATTTTCAATTTATGATGGTGAAATTTCACTAATGTGAATTAATAGCCGACATCGGTCTAATAACCCTATTTAGTTTGAAAATCAACTCACACTTGGTCTATATGAATTTAGATTTCTAAATGTATTAAGAACTATGAAAATTCCCAGATTCAATCTAAGTAGTTACGATTTAGTTTTTCGACCGAAACCACATAAACAACCTAGATTATTACTGTCTAAACTGAATTCATAGTTTAATATCACATAAGCACATGTATGTCATCTCCACACGGTATCAAATAAGCATAAAAAATCAATTGGTGGTGTCCAATCAGCTAAAAGCACTAAGAGCCTGATATTAAATTCATAATTGAAATTTGGGTTGCATAAACAAGTCTTGAGAATCACTTATTCATGATTAAAATCCATCTAAGCTCTAACAAAAAAGAATTAGAACATACTAAAATTAAAATAAATTCTTAAAATTAAAGTAAACAATATTTAATAAACATAAAAGCTATAAAGTATTTGGTAATTGAAAATAAAATATAACTAGAAGTTTCATAACAAAACACAAGAAATCAAACTACTAAAATTACTAAACTAAACTAAAGAAAAACCCGTGAAGAATGTGAAGTCCAAAAGACAAACCAAAATGAATTTTTGCTTTTTGGTGCTGCTGTTTCTTTGTTCCAAAGACGGCTGAAGACTAATTCCTTCAAGTAATTCAGCTAAACTAATGAAAAGGAAAACAAAGGAACATGTGTTCCAAGAAGAAAAAAAACTAAAACAGGCAGCTGTTCTCTAAACTAATGAAAGAAAGGATGGCTGCTTCTCTAAGAATTCTACACACCAATTTTCTACCCACTCTCTCTTTGTCTTGTCATGAGTTTTTATTGTTTTTTTCCTGTGTGGTTGCCTCCTTTTTGTCTTTCAGTTACAGCCGTATTTTGCTTCCTTATTGTACTTGACTTGTAATATTCCAAATTGTAGCTGTCTTTTGTTTCTTAATTGCAGCTAACATGTATTTCCTTGTGGTAGCTGTCTTGTAGTATTCTTGCAACTAAAGAAGTCTTTTTATTATTTTTTTTAATTTTGTTGTGCGGCTGAGTTCTTCTTTATGTCTTCCAATTGTGGGTTTGCTTTCCAGGAAAAAAAAAAGGTGCGACTGGTCTCAAACTAATATCCTCTTCCATAGTCCTTCCAGCGCATATTCTGGAATTTTGCTTTTTTACATAGTTAGACTTAGCTTTAAAGTAGGTCTTGCTGTACGATGATTTCCCTTGAAGCAAAAATTCAAGCTTTGTATCACTCGGGATGTTGGCCATATACATCACTGATTCAATCTAGCTCATTTCAATACAATCTTTTTGTGTTAGTCCCAGTTGAGGAAAGCTTTTCTTCATCACTTGTAGGAGTTTATCTGCTCTTCCAAGATATAAAGCATTGTACACAGTTTGTATCATCCTCTTTCCTTTCTAATTTGTATCATTAACGGGTTGTATGATGACTCTAATGAATAGATCCTCTTCAACCTTATCAACAGCATGTTACCATCCAAAAATGCTCCACACTAGCCATCAATCATAAAAACAATTGATATTTATACAAATAAGCATTTTAATCAATTAAAACATAAGGGAATTGACCTAATAAATATGCAATTAAACATCCTATCATTTTTCTGCCCATTCTTGCCCCTTATAGTAGCTTCATGTGATATGCATGTTTTGACAAAAATAATACTTCACATTGCCTAATTGTAAGTTAGGGACCAATTAAATACCGATTATTAATTTTAGGGATGAAATTGAAACCTTTTCAATTTAAGGGAGAAAATAGAACTAAATTCCCAAGTTAAAAGACCATTGGCACTAATTACCCAATATACATATTTTTTGAGATCATACTATAGGGTAGAAGGTAAAAGTAAAACAGGAAAAGAAAATATGAAGTAATGGAGAAAAATTGGTATAAGAGATGTCAGGAATTGAACTCTTACTTCAATGATAAAAAACTCAATCCATTGACTTTATTAGATCTTAACCAGATTATTTTAACTAGATTAGATTTTAACTAGATATTTTACAAATAATTTGACTGAATGAACAAGCTACTTAGTAACATATTCCATTGGGATTGTAAAATTAGCAACCTAAATTATGAATATTCCAAAACTGGATTGAAACTTGAAAGGTTAATTAGAGCATACAAAAACTTTTTGTGGTCCCAAAAAGAGAAAAAAGAACAAAAGGGAAAAGAAGAAGTGCATAATGCATTGAAAACACAATTGGTCCCGCATCAATTAAGGACGTAAAAGGCTACATCTATTATCCGTTTAAACATACAGTACAATAAGAAGAAAGGGTTGCAAGGTTAGCCATTAAAATGGGAAACAGCTTTAAGTAAACTAGCGGAATCAAATAATTGATCAATGATCGTCACAAATTAAAAGAAAACACTTTCAAAGAATGCTACTGAGGGGTATAATCCAAACCAAAATGGCATCAAAAAAACCTTCTTGAACACATTCTCCAGCACCTAACCTCATGAAGGAATCCACAATCGGAGCCTTCGTAGCTCGAACCACCTTTCACGGTAGTCGCTGTTACGGGACTTCCACATGTCTGGTGGTATAAATAGCCAAATTGTAATCTTTGTTATGAAATACATAAATGGATATTCATTATATTCATCCCTATCTAATATTTGTTCATATTCTTATCCAATGTATATTCATTCTATCTAATAAATATACTTATATCTATCTAATGTAGGTACTTATCCCTATCTAATGTATGTATTTGTTCAAATACATTGATAGGTACATCATTGTTCTCCTATAAATAGGAGCATCATTTGGTAATTAGGAGGTGTGAAGAAAAGTGGAAATAAGAATTTCTCCTCTAATTTCCTTACTATCTGTGGTGTTTTTCTACTTTCTCTATTATATACTTTCTGTCCATTTTATTCTATTATATTATTGTGATGCAATATTCTATAACACATTATCAGCACGAAGATCTACTAGTTGAGTAAATAATTTTTGTAAGGTAAAGAGTTCTCTTGGTTTTCTTTAATCATACTCCATCTCCTTCTATCAATTCTTCATTTTTTTTTCTTAACATTGAAATCAATTTATCTTGCTCCTATTTTGTAAATCTTTCTAATTTTATGATACTTGATACCTAAAGTTGTCAAAGTAAGTGCAAATAAAAAATTCTAAGAAAAAAGAAGATGTTTGTTTGCTTGATAGTGCAACAACACATATCATTCTTCTTAGTAGACACTTTTTCTAGAGTATGACATTGCATAAGACACATGTCCATACAATATCAGGTCTTGTTCCGACTATTGATGGTATCGAGAATGCTACAATTATTTTTCCAAATGGCACAATCCTCCATATTGAGGATGCATTTCTAAGTAATATATCAAAAAGAAATTTGCTCAGTTTCAAAGATGTTCGCCGTAATGGGTACCATATTGAGACTATTTAAGAGCAAAATAAGGAATATATCAGCATTATTTCTTATAAGATAGGCCTAAAGACCATCCATGAGAAGCTGGAAGCTTCTTCTATGGGTTTGTATTGTGTCATAATTAAGGCCATTGAAACCTACGCTACCATGTCTTGAAAATTGGTAAATCCTAACCAATTTGGATTGTGGCATGATCGCCTTGGTCACCTTGGCACATAGAATAATTTAAAATACAAAAGGACACCCTTTAAAGGATATAAGATATTGTTGTCCGAAGAGTATAATTATGAAACTTGTTCATAAGGAATACTCATTATTAAACCTTCTATAACAAAGGTTAATGTTGAATCCCCTTTATTTCTGCAAAGAATTCAGCATAATATTTGTAGGCCAATACAACTATCAAGAGAACCGTTTCGATATTTTATGGTACTAGTGGACGCATCCTGTAGATGGTCCCATGTTTGCCTATTATCTACATGCAATATTGCCTTTGCACGTTTACTTGCGCAGATTATAAAGTTTTGGACTCAATTCCCAAATTATCTAATTAAAAGCATAAGGATGGATAATGCTGGTGAATTTACGTCAAAGAGTTTTGATGTTCATTGTTCTTCACTCGGAATCGAGGTTGAGCACCCAGTCGCACATGTTTATACTCAAAATGGATTGGTAGAATCTTTGATTAAACGTATCCAAATCATTGCCCGAACTTTATTATTGAGAACAAATCTCAATAATATAGCATGGGGTCATTCAGTTTTGCATGCAATAGCTCTAATTAGATTACGCCCCACTGCTAGTATTTTACAATCTCCTATTCAAATGGTTCTTAGTTATGAACTTGATATTTCACATTTACGTACCTTTGGTTGTGCGGTGCAAGTGCCTGTAGCACCACCAAAAAGAACAAAAATGGGTCCCTAACGTCGTTTGGGCATTTATATTAGGATCCCTAACTACTTGTGATCTTTTTACTGCTAGATTAGTAGATTGTTATTTTGATGAGATAGTGTTTCCATCAATTGGGACACCTACAACTTCTATGGCTACAAAACAGAAACCAATGAAGGTTATCTTTTGGAATGAGAAAAATTTATATCAATTAGATCCAAAAACTCCAGAGTGTGAAAACGAGGTACAACATATAATCCATTTACAGGCTATGGCCAATAGACTTCCTGATGCTCTAACTAGGATTCCTGTTCCCAAACAACAGGCTAAACTGGATCAAAATCCCCCATAATTAAAGCGTGGTTGACCAATAGGATCAAAAGATACTGTTCCTTGAAAACGAAAGGGAAAGACTTAGGAATCCGTTCCAGAAAAGCCTAAGAATCAAGAATCTGTTCTAAAAGAGCCTGATGTCGTGCTTGATCCCAAAGAGTTTATTGCCCATGAAGATGCACAAACCCATGAAAAGATCACTAACCCTGAGAATACTAAGAATTCCATTACATATTATATGAGATTTGGGATCGAAATAAAATCATCATTGATGGTGTTTTTTCATTTTTAGTTGCTCATAAAATTTTGGATGATGATTGTGAGCCACAATCTATTATTGAATGCCGTTAAAAGAAAGATTGGCCTAAGTGGGAGGAAGCAATTAAGGTTAAATTAGCTTCCCTAACTAAACGAGAGGTTTTTGGGCCTGTAACCCGAATTTTTGATAATGTAAAGTCCATTGGGTATAAATGGGTGTTTGTCCGGAAATGAAATGAGAAAAACGAGATTTTTAGGTATAAAGCCGACTCGTTGCCCAAGAATTTTCTCAAAGACCCAGGATTGATTATGATGAGACATATTCATTTGTGATGGATATGATTACATTTTGTTTTCTAATTAGCCTAGTTATTTATGAAAGATTGGAAATATGTCTTATGGACGTTGTGACGACATATCTATATGACTCATTAAACTCTGATATTTATATGAAAATTTCAGAGGAATTCAAAATGCTTTATCCATGCACCCCCCACAACTTGTTCTCAATAAAGTTGCAAAGATCTTTATATGGGTTAAAGCAGTCCGGTCGCATGTGGTATCAATGCCTACATGAGTACCTAATTGAGGAAGGGTACAAGAATCATCCCATCTGCCCATGCACGTTTATTAAGAAATCAAAAATCAGATTTGCTATTGTAGCAGTTTATGTCGATGATATGAATTTAATTGAAACTCCAAAAGAGTTAGTTAAAACTGTTGAATATTTGAAAAGGGAGTTTGAATTTAAAGATTTGGGTAAAACCAAACTTTGTCTTAGTCTAGAGCTTGAGCATAAAGCAAATGGAAAAATTGTCCATCAATCAGCATACATTAAAAGATTACTTAAACGTTTCAACATAGACAAAGCTCACCCATTGAGCACCCCTATGGTTGTAAGGTCTCTAGATCCCCAAAAAGATCAGTTTCGTCCTAGAGAATCTGATGAAGAGATACTTGGTCCTGAAGTACCATATCTCAATGCAATTGGGGCCTTGATGTCCTTGGCACAATGTACAAGACCATATATCGCTTTTGCAGTAAATTTATTGACACATTTTAGTCTGAGCCAACTCGAAAACACTGGAATGAGGTTAAACATATTTTCTGTTATCTTTAAAGAACCATAGATTTGGGATTATATTATTCCAAGAATTCCACTACCTTTGGTTTAGTTGGATATGCTGATGCTAGATATAAATCTGATCCACATAAAGCTCGCTCTCAAATCAGTTATTTATTTTGTTATAACGGCACCACCATTTCTTAGCATTCTACGAAGCAATCGCTAGTAGTTACATCTTCTAACTACTCTAAGATTATTGCTTTATATGAAACTAGAAGAGAGTGTGTTTGGTTAAGATCCGTTATAACGCATATTCACAATTCTTGTTGTTTAACATTGGTTACAAATTCTCCCACTATAATTTATGAAGATAATGCTGCTTGTGTTACTCAAGTTAGTGGAGGATATATCAAAAGTGATAGGACCAAGCATATCTCGCCGAAATTTTTCTATACACATGAACTCCAAGAAAGTCAACAAATTGATGTCAAACAGATTCAGTCCATAAAGAATCTTGTAGATCTTTTTACCAAATTATTGCCAACGTCAACTTTTGAGAATTTGAGAATTAGTATATGCCATTGGTATTTGGTGAGTTCACAAGATGCAAGATTGACTAACCCCAACAGTGGCTATATAGCTCAATTGAGGGGGGATATTATGAACTATGCATTGCACTCTTTTTTCTTTTTGATCGGTTTTTTTCCCACAAGATTTTTCTAATTTAAAGTTTTTAACGAAGCAATTAATGCATCTATAAAAGGGAGATATCATAAGATTTGTGCTCTGTACTCTTTTTCCCTTTTGTTCGGTTTTTTGTTCCACTGGGTTTTTTCGATTTAAGGTTTTTAATGAGACAGTATCATGCATATTCATAAAATAATAAATACCTTGAATATTCAAGAGGGAGTGTTATGAAATACATGAATGGATATTCATTATATTGATCCCTATCTAATATTCGTTCATATCCCTATTCATCCCTATCTAATATTCATTATATTCATCGTATCTAATGAGTATGCTTATTTCTATCTAATGTAGGTATTCATCCCTATCTAATAGAGATACTTATCCATATCTAATGTATGTATTTATCCAAATAAATTGATAGGTACATCATTGTTCTCCTATAAATAGGAGCATAGTTTGGTCATTTGGAGGTGTGAATAAAGTAGAAATAAGAATTTCTCCTCTAATTTCCCTACTATCTATGGTGTCTTTTTGTTTTCTCTCCATTTTGTTCTATTATATACTTGTGACGCAATATTCTACAATAATCTTTTATATATTAAGCAATGTACACCTTTGGCAATTAAAACAAGGTTTAAAATGTGATCTTGTCAGCTGTGCAAGATTTAAGGGTTTTTTCAATTTTTTGCAAATGTAAATAGGGCAGTGATCAATTAAGAGTGCTGACATGACTATTTAAAGGATGGTTTTCTTTTACTGCGTAACATGTGAATAGCATGTGATGGATTGAGGGGAGGGATTTAAAGATACAATCTTACATATTTAAGAGAAGTACAATCTTATATATTTAAGAGAAGTATTCGTCTCTTGATCCCATATTTTGATTTAGTCTTTGGTGGGTTAGAACAAGACAGGTGTTGAACTAAAATGGGCTTTGATTCATTCCAGCATCCCACCCAATTGAGGTGCAAAACTATTCTCTCTTTTTTCTTTCTTCTTGTTGTTTTTCCTTTTTTCCCCTGGATTTGGACATGTTTTTGTGTGTTGAAATTAAAGCCTAATTTGGAAATTACATTACAAGTTGAATTTGGAGATTAGTTGTTTAATCGATTTCTAATGGGTTTAGAAAAATTGTCTTCGTGTAGGCTTAGTTATCAAATTCTAATTAGTTTCGAATAAGTAAATATTCTACGAAAAAAATTAGAATGATAAATTTTGATAAAACTAAAGGTTAGAGAGTGAAAAGCTTATTCAACGCGTGAGATGTAAATATTTCTTGTTGCAATTTATGTTAGTTTTAACAATTAAGTTTGTAAGAAGGTAGCATTGTTTTATGGTGAAAAATATCCTTCAGATTCATTGTGATTAACTTTCATGTTTTGTCAGATTTGTTTGGTAATATAATATTTTTTCCATTTCAGAAAAATATCCACTTTTGAAAAAAGAGTCAGTTTTTGAATAAATTTTTTATGCCCACTTTTGAAACCTTTTTTTATCTCAAAAAAAGAGTCAATTTTTGAATAAATTTTTATATTACTCTTACTAATAATAAATGTGTGTAGTTTACAATTGAAAAATTATACTTAATTATAAGTGAACTCTTTAGAGTTTAGTATAGATTAGTATATTGTTTCCATTGCATCTATTTGCAAACACTACAAGAAAAATGGGCTTTAGTGACGACTGGAATATCGTCACTAAAAGTTGCTTTTTCGTCACAAAAACCAGTTAGTGACGAAAAAATGGTTCGTCACTAGGTCGTCACTAATGCTCCGTCACTAAAGGGTTTTAGTGACCGAAACAAAAAAGTCGTCACTAAATGAGTGGCTTTAGTGACAACTTGAAGATGTGACGAAAATTAGTGACGGAAAAAAGTCGTCACCAAAAGGGGAAAAAAGTCGTCACTAAAAGTTAAGAATCGTCACTAATTGAGCACGTTTAGTGACGAAATTTAGTGACGAAAAATTTTCGTCACTAAAACTATTTCGGTCAGTTGGGCAGTTGTGACGGTTTAGTGACGAAAAAAAAAGTCGTCACTATAAAGAACCATGGTCAACTCTTTCTGTGATTTAACTAGTGACGATATGTTTTGTCGTCACTAAATGGTTAGTGACGACTTTAAGTTTGTCACAAAAAGTTTGTTGGCAAATGAAATTTTGTGACGGAAAATTTTGACGTCCTTTTGCATTAGTGACAGAAAAATCTCGTCACTAAAAATTCGTCAAGAAATGAAATTAGTGACGAAAAAATTTGTCACTAAATAGTGTTATTAGTGACAATTTTAATCAAGCTATAACATTGTATATTTCAATATTTTATCACTCTTAACATCACTATATTGATTGTGACATTATTTATCCTTTTAATACAAACATCGTCGACGTCGAAAATGTAACAAAAGCAATCATACTAATCATTCAACATTCACAACCTATATGAAGAAATACACAAAAGATAAACTTGTGCATTGCAAAAGATAACATTTTACTTTCCCATACAAGAAAATTAAAGTCAAATATCCAAGTTGTACCATGAGAATAAAACATTATTCAAACACCTTACATCTCACAAAATAGTAATGTACACAATTCCATTGGCATTCTAAAAAAAAAGAGGCAAAAGGAATGACTTAGACCTCCACAGCCATTTGGGGATGCCTTTAATCTATGGATGCGTATATATATGGTGGTGGTTGCGTCACTGTGACAAGAAAAGAAAAAGCACTCATTGTTATAAATTCAATCCAATCCAATTGTAAATATGACTAGCTACGGAAACAACACCCCATAACTATATATCTCATGACATAGTACAATTCATCGTAATGAATGATAATCATCATACTACATTTTCCACCAATCACATTTAACGGAAATAACCACGCAATCTATCATGTGACATAATACAAAACCACAAATCGAAGATCATACTAATAAACCGCAATCTACTTTGGTCCAAAAACTTCATCCGTAAAAACTAGTCGCATTCTACTTCAATCCGTAAAAATTAGAAAACATAACCAAAAATAACTCACAACTCACAACACTTCAAAGAAAAACTAGAAAAACACCCCAAAATTAGTTCAAAAACCACAAAATGAGCGAAAACAAAACACTCATAAACGGAAAATGAACACTAAAAAACACATAGATAAATGCTTCAAGCCAATTCAATCCAAATAACCCAAAAAACTAGAAAAATCATGGCATCTACTTCAATCCAATACTCAATTCAATCCAAAAATCGAAAGCCTTGTCGCATTCTATTGCGATCCAGTTCAGCCAAGAAAATATCGTAAAAAGGCAAAAATCACCACAACACTTCGCCAATCTGGCCTGTAAACAAGAAAAAAACACGAAAAATCACCACAACACTTCAAATGATTCTCTTCTATTTTTAAGGTCACGAAGCTAAAAATTTTCCATATAATGATCAAACACCTCTATGACAGTGTACATATGAAAAAAAAACCATTAAGTGCATAAATAACCCAATTTAAGCATAACCCATTAATATCAATAAACTGCATAAAAATGAGTTCATCACAAGCGAATCTCCGCACAACCATTGCTTTATCATAGAGATGATCGTCAATCTACAAGTCTTTATCTGACACTCACATGACAAATGCCCTTGAAACTCCATTCTTGTCCTTTGAGTTTGGAACTTCTCTGTTCTTTGACTTCAAAACTTCTCTGCACAATTTCAAACATCAGAATGCATTTTCTGATACCCAATAACAGAAAGGCTCGCAACACAAAATGAGTACATGCAAAAACATACCCGGCATCGTCTTAGTAGAAGATGAGGAAACCTTTAAAGAATGAGTCAGCTTGTTTTCAAGTCCATTAAGCTCCAAGAGAAGATCATCAAGTTTAGACTTTAACAAAATTACTTACGCCGAATGAATAAAACTATCCTTCTTGATATATCAAGCAGTCTTGGACTCAATGAAATGTAAATAATAATTACAGAAACAGAATCACAGAGATGATAATACAATCACAATAACAAGGAGCTAAACATCTAATCAATCCATTAAATCTTTCCAAGAGACCGGTGAAAAGTCACCTTGGAAAAACGTACTTTCTTTTTTATTTTCCCACAAGGAAGACGCTTTACTTCTTCTTGATTAGAGCAAGATGAACCTACAGCAACCAAAGGCAAAAAAGGGCAAAGAAGAAATAATTAGGTGACGACTACAGCAAATCTTAGATCCAATATGAAATAAAGAGTCAGAACATAAGCATAAGCATCATTTTAACTTATAAACCATTGCTTGGTCGATATCACCATTTTACTCAAGAAGAATAACCAATTGCTTGTCAAACACCCAAGCACATCCTGTATGACTCTTTTTCTATCCATCTCTCGACACAAACTTGAATAAAACCACACCTTCTCCTATTGTCGATACTTGATCCATTTGGTGAACCTCGTTTGAAATCAAGAATGGCACAAAACTTGCAGACATTAATATACTTTGATGGCATTCAAATTAAGTCATAAATCAAGAAAACAAAAGGTTAACCTTGCAAGACAAGAGTTTGATACAAACCATCGATCGCACTTCAACTCGACTAACAAAGCAGGCAAACTTCAAATGCAAAGAACTTGAATCAGACACATAACACCAAGGTGTTATCATCAACTCTCTCTATCCTCTCCGCATCCAACACCGAGTACTTACTCCGGCAAGCTCATATACTCACCTTTACACAACCCCAAAAAAAAACACAAACTGAAATCCAGTGAGATGAAAAAAAGGGGGTCACCTTTACACAACCCAAAAAAACACAAAACTGAAATCCAAACTAGAGATGATTTCATATATCGCCCTGCATGATTTCATCATCTTTATCCATGCCACACACTTTGCGTATACCCTCTTCCCAAGGAGCTTTTGGAATTGAACTCTCACTCACATGTGCAAGTATATCATCTCTTCTTTTCGATTCAAGCAAGATCGAGGGCAACATGGTTTTCGAACAAAGCTCGTAACCCGGAAAAGATATCCAAATCTTAAAAGGCAAGAAGCAAAATACTCAAGACAGATCTAAAATATAACATTGTGAATCGATCGATAAAAGAGCACAGGCACATCATTTAAATCTTGAATAAGAGTAAACACAACTTCAAGAAGAACAAGTCCAGAAGTCATCTTCCATACCATGTAATGATTAAATCGATAACATTCAACTTAAAAAAGAATCACAATCCACCAAGATCTTGAAAAAGTCATTTAATTTACTTGGAACCCGAATTGACAATGTAGCATTTCACACTAACCAATTGATCCCACAAAGGAGATTGGACATGTAAACTGCAAAATGCAGCAGATAGTAAAAAGAATGAAATAATGCACATTGGTCAAAGAAATATCTTCCCACATTAAAAGTTCATAAGCGAAGTTAAGATTTCTTTGACAAGACTGCAAGGTTCATAATCAACTCAAAGACAACAATAACCATTGACTTAGCCACTGAGGTTTGGCATTGCAAATCAAATAAATGTAAAGTATTAGGTGCAATTAATAATAAGTACAACCAACCTCTTTTTCATATAGATCTTCAAATTCTGGGAAAGCGTTTGACTAAATCAATGAAATCACCTTGTTCCTTATATGTAGTATGTATATTATGCCAAACCTGCCAACAGCAACACAAAAATCAGCCAATACACAATTCCAGTTGCACATACTGACAAAACATTTCAACAGCATAAACAAGTCTCCAACAAGTTGTACTGTTTGTATCACTTCCAAAAGTTATATTACAATCAGGTTTCTTTAATATCTCGCGTTTATGTTGGCTTGTTTCTACTTTATGCCATTATTATTATCAAATGGGAAAAGTGAGTTTGAAAGTAACGCTTCAAATGCAAACTGCTTGCAAAGCCAAAGATATTAGGAAGTAGCATACTTATTTACACACACACAAAACACAGAGAATGACAACTGATATAAAAAGAAAGCAATACCTCCTGAACATCATCTATGAAAGCTTCATGTGATCCCCCATAAGAACCAGCAGCCAATCTTAAATCAATTGTCCTAAAATCCAAAGGATGAGACACCATTGCAGGGTAACCAAGATAAGCATAAGCATAAGCATCATTTTAACTTATAAACCATTCGATCCATAACTACAGGAAGATCGAAACTTTGACATGAAAACACGGAGTACTTCTTATCAAATGCTACAGACAGTTGAAAAATCACACTTAGAATTGACGTAAATGATGAATCTTATTAGTATACTACACAACCTCTAACAAAAGGATAGCAAACCAAATACTATTTAACGGTACCAAAGCCCAGCGATTAAGACTTTCAAAATCAAAATTTCAATATCCTATATAAATTCAAATATCCAGTACTGAATTGACAAGACCTTACCTAAGATTTCTATGGAGGAAGTTCGGCGAAGCAAAGGGCCTGGATTTGAGAACCGGTTACCCGAAAACCGCAAGAGAAGAGACAACCAATGAGGACAACCGAACAAAAAGAGGGGAGGGAGAGGCGGGGAGATGCCAGCCAAGGCTCAGGGAAGGAGAGTCGTGGAGAACAGATTCGGTGATGGAGAGGCAGTCGGCGGGGAAAGGAAAATGGAAAAGGGAAAATGGAGCGGAGGGGAGTGAATCTGATTTGGGTAAAGTTTGGGCGGGATACTACACTTAAACAGAAACTTTTTAGCATCCCGCTTTTCTCTCCTTCCTTAATTTATTTTCCCTCCTTTTGTTTTTTACGCATGAAAACTTTTCATTTCATTATTAATTATTAAAAAATTTTACCTTTTTTACTTGTAATTAATTTTTTAATTTAAAATACTATGTTGATTTATGAAAAGTCTGATTTGATTTTTTTTTAATCTTTAAATTTTAAAATCTTAATTAGTTATTAAATGGCTAAAGTGAATTTTGTTTTAAAACAATTTATCAAAAAAAAAATAATATTTATATTTTCATGTTGAGATTGAAAAAATTATGCATATTATAAGTTTTGGGTATATGGCGTATAATATTATCAAAAATGAACAGAAAAAAATAAAGGAGATAGAGATTTATCACATAAGGCCTAAATACGAAGTATGAATCATACCTAACAACAAGCATGTGTATATATGCAATAAAAGTAGTTATATTTTGTAATAATTATTTTTATTATAACTACGTAACTGCATAACTACTATATATATGTATTAACTACTTATACTATAGATTTTAATCCTAACTATATATGTATATATAGATATTCCCTCTGCCCTATACAAGAAAGAGCTCAGTTTCTCAACAAGTGTTTGTCTCAAAACATAATAGAGTTTCACAAGTCAAAACTAATCATTCAACAACATATCCAAAATACTCTCAATGAGACATATTACATTAAAGGGTGTATAACATGTAATACCTTTAATGAAGAAATTAGTAGTATAAAATTAGTTGTACTTCTATTTGATTGACTAAAAAGAAAAAGTTGTATATTAGTGAAACCGAACTCCTTTTTTTGAACAGAAAGAGTATAACTGTATAAGTATTTACTACTTTTGTTATACATTATACGGAGAACTATATATGTACATGTATTACTCACTACTTGTGTTGTAATATTACATTAGTGGCTATAATTAGTTTGAAACTATATATTTTTAATTTCTAATTTTCTTATAAAGAAATATAATTCGTAATAAATATCAACACTTTTGATTACCATTAATCAATAGTTTATTTTAACACTCACAAAACGTATGTGTGCAATTCATAAACTTCAAGGTGTTATAATATAATTATTTTAAATTAAAACCATAAAATAAATAAGCTAATAAATCTCAACCCAATGAAGAATATGATTAGTGCAATTGCTATTCTTTACTAAAAAGCCAACTAGTACTAACCAATGGTGTATGATAATACAAAAAAGACTATGTGATTAAATTACAATTATATAAGCAAACAAAAATATTACATAGTCCAATCATTATCCTTAGCCAAACAAGTCTAATCCTTATATAAGCTGTGGCCCAATTAGTTTAATCCTAAACATTTATTTAATTTATTCCAAATTATATGTCCCAATGCATATCTTGTTATTAAAATTTACAATATTCAATTTCGTTATATATACCAAAGCAAATATTTTATATCTCCATATTTAATAATATTATACACTAAAATACAATTTTGAGCCATTTCTTGTTAGCCAAATGTTAGAGCAGTCTTATTCTTGATGAGGTTGTGGCACCTGTGGTTTGAGCCAAATTTAATTAAAATAGTGAAAATATTATACATTTTCTCCCTCTCTCTCCATCTCAAAAAAAATGGCTAATTTAGTAAAACTTCTTATTAGTTATAAACTATGACTACAACAAACATAATTAATAATATTATTAAACCCAATTCGTAGGTCAAACTAGTAAACTAATTGGTTCTCGAGGTGATTATTACTACTAACAAAATTATATATTTAAAGTGATTAAGCTTATATGCATAAATTCATATAATGTAGGCAAATTCATATATATGCGTAAATTCTCAAGGTGATAGTGTATCTGAAAACAAATACTCTATTCGTACGTCAAATAATGTAGGCAAATGCATATATATTAGGGTGTTTGATGACAATTATTAGAAATTAAGATTTATATATTTCAAAAGTTAACTATAGCCTAATAAGTAAATTACATAGCCTAGTAATTATTTTTAACCGAATAAACCCAATCCTTATATAAGTTGTGGCCCAAACAATTTAGCCCAAACTATTTTATTTACTCTATCTCAAATTAATTAGCTTAACACATATATTCTTGATAAAATTTATAATATTCCGTTTTATTATACACTAAAATAAATATTTGGGTGTTTTAGTACAATTATTAAAAATTAAGAATTATATATTTCAAAAGTTAACTTACCAAGTAAGTAAATTCATATATTTCAATTATTAAGTAAACAAAAATGAAGGCCAATCCTTATATCAGTTGTGGCCCAAGCAATTTAGCCCAAAACAAGCCCAATCCTTATATCAGCTGTGGCCCAAGCAATTTAGCCCAAAACAAGCCCAATCCTTATATCAGCTGTGGCCCAAGCAATTTAGCCCAAAACATTTTATTTACTCTATTCCAAATTAATTAGTTTAACACATATATTTTTTCATCAAATTTATAATATTATGTTTTATTATACACTAAAATAAATTTTTGAGTGTTTTAGTGTAATTATTAAAAATTAACAATTATATATTTCAAAAATTAACTTCAGCCCAATAAGTAAATTACATAGCCCAATTATTAAGTAAACAAAAATGAAGGCCAATCCTTATATAAGTTGTGGCCCAAGTAATTTAGCCCAAAACAAGCCCAATACTTATATAAGTTGTGGCCCAAGCAATTTAGTCCAAAACATTTTATCTACTCTATCCCAAATTAATTAGCTTAACACACATATTTTTTCATCAAATTTATAATATTATGTTTTATTATATACTAAAATAAATTTTTTCTATCTCCATATGTAATAATATTACACACTTCAACCCTATGTATAAAAAAAATGAATTAATAGATTACAACTATTTTCTTTTTCATTGTCACATAACCTACTAATTAAATTTTCTTTTGCACCAACAAATTATATTTATAATGCACTAAAAAAATTTATATTTTTTAATTACTGATATTTCACACATATACATATAATCAAGAATTTAATTAAAAATCATATATCAAGAGTGTGTTTAGACCTTAACCAATCCTTACTAGGGTTAGGTACTTTGTGTTAATGCACGTCTATTTAAACCTAATATTATTATGGATACTAATGTAATGTGTTAATTGGGGATTTCCACTTTAATACAATTAGTTTGGTTTGGAAAAAAAAAAGCCAATTAGTGACGAAACAATTGCGTCACTAAAACATATTTCCATTAGTGACGAAAAAGATATCGTCACTAAAAGGAATTAAAACTTAGTGACGATAAAATTTCGTCCCAATGATTATTTTAGTGACGATAATAAATGTCGTCACTGAAATCTCGTCACTAATTATGACTATTTTAGCGGGAAAGTTTCACACACTTTTTAGTAATGACTTTTTGTGATTAAATCACTAAAAATTTGGAGTAGACAATAAAATAGTGACGATAAAAGTTTTGGTCACTAAAGGTGATATTTAGTGACGATATTTTTTTTCGTCACTACAAATTCCGTCACTAAAGCCCATTTTTCTTGTAGTGAAATATGACATTTCTCCTCTAATATTTTGGTTTTTTTTTTTGACAAAAAAATCATTGAATATTCTCCATTTCAAAAAAAATTCTCTCTCTCTCTTTTTTTTTTTTGGTTGATTTATGCCCAACTCAAAAATTTATTCAGATTTTGGTGAATATTTGGTTTTTGCTAAAATCTCTTTTGTATGTGGAGTAGTATGTACGAGCTTAAAATCAGAGATTTTATTTCTAATAAAATTACATTCTGAGAGGCTAGAGGATTAATTGTTAGGAAGAAGGAAAAAGGGAATGCGATATTCTTTTGGTCCCATTATATTTCCATAGTTGGAGATATATCTTATTAGTGTCACGATTGCATGTATAAATGATTAGGAAAATGGTGTTGTTCAGTGTATTAGCTAATTTACTTAATACAACACAGTAGTATGAGGAGGGAGTGAGTTAGATTAATGAGACAATTAGTTACTTAAGTGTGTGAGTGTGTGCAAAATCCATGTATAAATCAGACAAGTTGCATTGTAATGAGCATTCGGCTAATGCAATAGAACTCTAATTCCTTCTTCTCCAATCTTTCTCTCTTCTCTCTTTTTCTTATTCTTTTCCTTCTCATTCATTCTATTTTTCTCCCCTTCTTCTCCGTTCCTTCTAATTCTTTGCAAGATCTTCTGTAAAATCAATAATCAAAATATGAGTAATATTCTAAGGATCATGATGATTTAGTGTCAAGGCTATTAGTCATTGGTTTAAGATATTTCTGACATGGCAAAGAACACAAAATACAAGGTGCTAGAAGATATATATATATATATATATATATATATAAAGACTTGGCAAATGGATAAGCATTTTCACAACTGGGGAAATTAATATTTCCCCAGTTGACTTTTGGACATTAAGAAATCATGTGGATCTAATACAATTGACTCGAGAACATTAAATTAGAGAATACAGGGAGTAATAATTAATTAACGAACAAATAAAAATATAATTAATCTGTGACAAGTAACCATTGAATCATGCTTAAAAGTTAATTTATCCAAAATTCTGATTCTTTTTTTTTTTTAATACGATCCACATAAGTATAGAAAGAAACTTGGTAGAATTTCGTTTCAAATTAAATTCCAACGCTGAACTATATACTTACCTTTGAACCCTATTAATAATATAGTTATGTTCTCATTTTCTTTATAAAATAGGTTGAAATAGATTTTTGGGATTATTATAAACATAATAATAAAATGAATTCCGTGGAAATTTTTGTAAAATTTGGCTAAGGCCTAGTTGAGGTCATTTTTATGCCTATTATACTTGATTATGTTTTTTTACCTTAATTTCTTCAACAAAACAAAGAACAAAAGTGTTGTCCCTATAAAACCTTTAACCAAAATATATTATACCGGCGTACTTGGGCTATCTTAGAAAAAATAAAATTCTGAATTTTCCAATAGTAATTGTTAGTCCACAGAAAATCAGAGCGGATCATATATACCTGCAGACATTTAATTGAAGCTTTGGGGGTTGAGTCATGCATTTTCAGTTGTGTTGTTTTTGTTAGTTGGTTACTCGTTCCCCATAGCCCCATTATTCCTTGTGGCAGCACTTTTGGTGTGTCCTAAATCTTGCGTCCTAAATTCCTAATTTCGGCAACAACATTTGAAGGATTTGGGAAGATATAAAATGTACAAATTCATTGATGACTGATTAAATAATACGACTTTTTTCTTTTTTCTTTTTTTTTTGGCCTTTGGCACTAAATATTCTTTGAAATCACTATATTTTTGTTTTACGCAACATACCAATAAAAAAGAAAGAATTCTAAAATAATATAGGCTCCTATGGTGAAGGCAAGTTTTTCCAAAAGAATAACGATACTTTTAGTAACTTTTCATAATCACTGATGTGGTAGGTATAAAAGACAAAATTCACTTATTATTCTTTTTAAAAAATAAAAAATAATTTTATTTTTTCATACTTGTCACAGTCACTATAAATATCATTACCCTTTCCGAAAATCCCCATAAAAATATCACTACATCAAACACCATTAATCTCACATTCGGTCAAAATCTTGGGTGATTAATCGACGTAGCTCATCTGCGCACCCGGTATTCTTTACTGTTATGTGACGCACAATATTAAAAAAAACTCCTTATGTAAATACTATCGGCTTTAACCGTGGATGCGTTATTAGTGTGAACGATCTGAGTAGGTAGTAGGATGCTAATATCTTAAACAATCTCAACACGAGAAGCTCACACTGCATATTTTTAGCAAGGGAAAATTATCAATGACCTAAGATGTTGTCGTTGTGCCAAAAACAACAATCTTGCCGCATTTTTACGTGAATACAAATGATAAGTTTTGCAAACTCCTGTCTGACCAATACTATAGTTCCCAAAAATTGCATTTAATCAAAATTAATATTCAATTGCTAAGAAAGGGTTCCAGAGGTTGCCTCCAATAGTTGTTGACTCAAAACTCACCAACGTAATTATTTGACCGTACGTTGGAAAAACAACTGGCGCAAACAAATACAATTATTGATTATTTTTTATGAATAGAACAAGAATTTAATATGCTTTGCTTTAATTTCGAAATCTACATCCACTAAAAAATAATCAACTTTTTCTTTACAAGAGAAAAAAAATCCACATAAAAATTTCTCCTTATGTCTTATTTCAGAACCTAAATTGTCTAGTTTTACCTCCAAAAACTATGTCTCTCTTTTATGTGTTGTTTTCATTATATTTTTTTGGTACAAAACCAACCCTCCTATTTATAATAATGTACATTTCCTCTTTATAAATCAAGTAATGATACAAATAAAAAATAACTTAGTTCCTATTTTAAATTAATAATAGAATTGGAAATTTTTATTAAAAAAAATTATAAATTCACACAAGAGGTAATTTTCTTTTCCAAAAAAAAAGTTTATTTTCTAACAAAGAAAAAGATTCTCGTCCTCAATTAAACAAAACATGTATAATTAGATTTTTCAACTAAATCTAAAATTTAGAACCAAGACCGATAGATTAATCTCCAAAAAGTGATTAGAGATATCTCTCTTTCTCCTTTATTGTATGTGATTTAGTTATGGGACCATGCAACTAATGAGACAATTATACTTTTTACTCTAGTTCCGATTTCTAATTAAAGGAATAGAATGGTTTAGCTTATATTCCTATTTTGTCATACCATTAAATGAAACACAATAACAAAGATCTACTATTCCCCTTACCTATTCCTAGACTTGGAGTAATATGGTTCCAATAACAAAGATCTTACTATAAATCTATGATCCAACACAAGAACCCATTTCACACAACTCATGAGGCCTATACAAATTGTATAAATTTCAAATGAAATTTAATATTGGATATTAATTTCCATTATCCATAAATAAAAAAAATATCAATAGCATATAATCAAATTTTAGGTATTATATGGATTTGGCCACACATACTCAAGGATAAAGGCACCAAAAGAGAGAAATGTGTCATTCGATTAAAGTTCAAAGTGAAAATAATTCCCTTTTACAAAACGAGAAGCCTACTCTAATTCTCTAATCCAAATACAAATTTTTCCCAAAAGAAGCTTCCTTTTCTTAAAGTCTTCCCTTCCTTCGATGATCAAATATACAAAAACTAGAGAGTTGTGTTATGATAGGGGTTTTTCAATTTTTTCTACTTGGAGCCTAATACAATCAGTCCTCCCTTCTTTTTTTTCAGGAATTAGACCTAATGGATTCATTACAAGTAGTTCAAGTCCAAAAGAAGGTTCAAGAGGGGTCAAAAGGTAAAAAATAAGTCATCTAGACTACCAGAATTGGAAAGGGTCACACTAGCACCATAACTTATCTTTATAGTTTGGAATTAGTGTTTAATGCGGTGGTGTTTTGAGGTTCATTTTGGTGGAACGAGGCTTTGCCCAAAAGTTATAGTACTTCCTCTTAACTTTCCACTACAACATTAGGAATCATTAAAATTGTATTTGCAAATATCTAGATACCACCAATCTCCTAGAATGTATCAGTTTTCACCGGAATAGTCATATCTTATAATAGGTTCCCATTTTGACCTAGATCCCAATAGAATTATGAGAAATTCTAAAAATTTAAAACTTGAAATACATTTTAGAGCCCGTACGAAGAGTATTTCAAAACACGTTTTTACATATTTTGATATAGTAGTTGTGAAATAGGAGATGTATTAAAATTTGAAAAAGTGTTTTAAAAAGTGCAAAAACACATTTTCAAAAACCATCCATAAAAACTTTCTAAAGCATCTAAAATTTCCTTAATTAGTTGAGTGTAGAAAGAGAAACACCCTGTTAAATATGATAGCCCAAAATTTCCCTATCTCGCTTTTAATCACATTTCACCTTCGAATTGCTCTGCTAATGAAGTTTTGAATAAATTGAACCATTTCTTATTCTTTTTATTTACTTCCTAAACATTATAAAAATTCTGTTTCTAGGGTTCAATGAGCAAGTGCTTTTGCACTCTCATCATTTGTCCTTAATTTTTTAATTTTTGAGTAATTGTTAACATTTTAAACTTTGATTTGAGATCAAACTTCTATGCCTAAAAAGAAAATCCTCATTTGTTCTCATATATTTTATCCACTATAACATCAATTAACTCAATAACCAAAAATTCAATCCATTGACACTTCAATTTTAATATTAAAACATTCAACAACATGAATCAACAAAAAAAATAAAATTAAATGATGTTAATTATATGTGACAATTATATTTTCTACCAAAATTCTCAAATATCAATGAACAAAAGAAATAAAAAATTCAATAACTTTTTCAAATTAATTTACTGTAAAAATAAAAATATAATCACTATACATCATATTTAATCTATTTAAACAATTCATTTAATATATCAACTAATACATTTGCCCGCATACAAAAAAACTAGTATATAAAAGTGCGGGGTTCTGTTTCCAAATAGGAGTTTTTCATCCCATATCAACACTCTCAGTGAGTGAGTATATTTGTAATTAATTGGAACATTGATGGTCTGTTTATTTATAGATGAAGTTTTATAAGTTTTCATAATGAAAATTTGACCTCTTCTAATTCTCCAAAAAATTCTAATTTTTTTATCCAATTTTTCCAATAACAATTAGATTGATAAGCCAATTAACTTTTGAATCAAAAACCTCAATCAATGGCACTTAAATTTTAATTTTAATACATTCAACAACATATAAATAACTCAACAAAGAAAAACTAATAGATTTTGTTTTAATAATGCACATTATAGAGTCTCATAAATTCAAGAATAAGATTATAACTTTTTTACCTAAATTTCAAACAATAAATGAAAGAAAGATTCAAAAACTCAATCTCATTTTCAAATTAATTTACCATCATAAAAGTAAAAAACAGTTATTATACCTAATATTTATTATATTTAAACAACTCATCTTGTATATATCAATGTGGAAAGTGCCACGGAAGAGTATTTGGACACACAAAATTGGTCCAAAAAGGGAAAATGTGTGAAAACACACATTCAATTTTGAACAGTCATAACTTTTAATTTTGGCGTCAAAAACGCTATTTTTATATACCGTTTCAAATGTGTCGACGAGATCTATAAGACTAATGGGGCAAAGCCCCATTAGTTCTAGCCGTTTGGCCCAAAATTTCGTCATTTTAGCCACTGTCAAGGCCTTTTTTTGTTTTCTAGTCAAACTAAGATTTTTTTTCCAGTTGTATTTAGGTTTTAAATTCTAAATACAAAAGTAAGGACTCATTTTCATTCATTCTGATCATTATTCAAGTTTATTCAATAAGGTTTTCCCCAAATCATGCAGAATTTTTTTTCTCTTTGCAAGAATTGTTTGTCTTCCTTTATCTCTCTAGTGCTAGTTCATATTAGAGCACAAGATTTTCCTTGGTGACGGCTAACCAAACTGACAAAGGTAACACCTTTTATGAAGTGCATGGAGTGATTCAAAACATAACAGTCATGCTTCAAAATATAACTGTTCGTGTCAAATGGACAAAGGCCAATCCTATATTCCCACAACCACAACCACCATGTAAGAACCCACCCAACGTGGATGATTCCTCAAATGAGGACATTGAGAAACTAATGGACGGAAACCCTAACCCTAAGGCCGCAGCCTATTGATATTAGCAAGAAGAATTTCGATTGAACGTAGATCTTTCTGCCTTTAATAGGAATCTTAATGTTGAAGATTTTTTGGACTGGGTGGCAAACTAACACGGGAGAGATAAGGAAAAACAAACAATCTTCTTAAAGAGAACAAAATCTATAGAATTTGGGGAAAATTTTATTGAATAAACTTGAATAATGATTTGAATGAATGAAAACGAGTCCTTACATGAGTATTTATCATTTAAATAAACCTTAAACACAATTGGAAAAGAATCTTGGTTTGACTAGAAAACAAAAAAATGGCCAGACAGTAGTTGAAATAAAGGAATTTTGAGCTACACACCTAAGTCTAATTAGGCTACACCACATTAGTTTTGTAGATCTTGTCAATGCTTTAGAAATGATATATAATAATAGCAATTTTGACACCTGAATTGAAAGTTGAGTGTGCATTTTTGCAACATTTTCCCCTTTTAGATCGATCCTACACGTCTAAATACTCTTCTGCGACTTGTTTCACATCATATATTAACTAATATATATCTCGAGCACAGAAAGAAGTGTAATACAGAAAACTAATAACATCTATAACGTACATGCTATAGTATATTCAATAATAGTCATTTAATAATAGTCATTTAGTAGCATAATTGACAAAATAACCATTTAATGACGTATTAATAATGAGTTAATGATTTATCAGGATGATCATGATTGGTCTATATCAGGCACCCAATTACAAAATGACACATAGGATTTTTAAGTCATGTACATCCTAATTCTGCTCCTTACGTTATCATATTATTCCTATCTCCAATTTGTAATTTCCACAAAAGAGAAGAAAGCATTAAATTTAGAGCTATTTTCTAGGTCTTCTACAAAAAAGTTGCTTTGTTCAGGTTAAATTGACTTAAACAGAAGAATCTACAAAATATTCAAATTATTTCTCTCTCCTTCTTCAAGGCTTTGCTGGGAACTGAAATGGGTTGGTAATCAATTGATGAAATTCTTTCTTCAACTCCAAATAATCAGAGAAATTGAGAAGAAAAACTGATTATTTTCTTTCTTCTGAAGAAAAAACAAACAAAATGGCATGAAGTGGGGGTGGAATCTGATAAAGTTGAAGGCGATGGTGATGGCAAAAGTTGAATTTGTGACTCATTTTGTTTGTGAAAATTGGATATAGGAATAATATGATAACGTAAGGAGTAGAATAATTAGGATGTACATGACTTAAAAATCCTACGTGTCATTTTGTAATTGAATGCCTGATATAGACTAAATGAGGATCATCCTGATAAATCATTAACTCATTAATAATAAATATAAGATTCAATTATAAATACTTTTTTTTGTCGAAAAAGGAGTGGATTATATTAAGTGGGAATTTCCCAATTAATACGGTACAAAGGTGGTCCATCACTATGACAGACAGGTCCTAATCCAACTAATCTAACCCAGTAGGGGCTGGTTAAGATATTTCCCTGTCAGAACGGGACCGGCAGAACCCCACACAGTGGGACCAGCACCTTCTAGCTACTACCTAATTAAGAGACCAAAAAAAACCTAACCCTAGCTTGTCGACCTCAACCTACACAACTCCCCGGAACATAAACAGAACAAACAGATCACAACCCTCCATGTAGTGCGGCGCTACGTTGATCAATCCCTCCTATCTGGGTGCGGATTTATGCTGCGTTGCAACTCGTAGTAGCTCCACCCAAGCTAAGATTCCAGAAGCTATCAGTATAGGAGCCAGCGCTCCCATACTAAGGACAACAACTCCTTCATAAAGAAATGTCGCCAATACCCTCTCGAACTCCAAGACCCTCACCTACTTCAACTTTCGCAACAGTCGTCCATGAAACGGCACAGCTCTAGCTTCCATATGAGGAACAGCAAAAACCGACGACTGCCGATCACCAAAAAACAAAAAGTACTGTGCATGATAGTAAATTATGTTCATGAACAGTAAATATTGTTCATGAACGTTAAAGATTTTGAAAATTGTACTTTTCATGAACAGTAAAAAACTGTTCATGAATAGTACAATTTTCGCACCCTCATCACACGTTCAAATCGCCTTGCAGGAACAATAAAACGTGGAGAGAAACACCCCTAAGGCCCCACGAACATGGCTAACTATAAATACAAGAATAGAACTATTGTAATTAAGTTATCACAAATTAAAATAGTTCTCAAATATGCGCAAATGTTCAAACAACAACAAAAAATTTGGTAAAAATCATCAAAAGAAAATGACATATATTAATTAATTTTATTAAAATTTAGGGGGCGTTTGGTATATCTGTGAGTTTAGGAATGGAATGAATTTGATAGAAAAAAAAGGTTTGGAATTGAATAGAATGATAGTAATTGTGTTGTTTGGTATTATTTCTAATAATGGAATGAATTTGAAAAGAACTGTTTAGTTATTATTAGTTAATTATTTATTATAATATTAAATTAATTAATTATTAATAAAAATGTTATTGATTAAATTAATTTTAAGTAATTAATTAATATTATCAATTAATTATTTATAAATTAATTATACATTAATTATAATAATTAATATTAATGAATGAGATTAAATAATTATTAATTATAATATTAAGTAAATTAATGATTAATTACATTAATCTTAATTAATTAAATTAATTATTAATAAAAATATTATTGATTAAATTAATTTTAAGTAATAAATTATTACAAATTAATTAATATTAATTATAATATTAAATTACAATATTAAGTAAATGAATGGTTAATTAAATTAATCTTAATTAATTAATTAATTAATTATTATTAATAATAAGTTAATGAGAGTTGGAGAAAAAAAATGTAAAACTCATTAATCCATTCCAATCCATTCCCACCTAACCCCCCCCCCCCCCCCCCCAATCATGGGTTTGAACAAACCCACACTTATTACTTTTAATTTATTCGAATCCATTCCAAACCTATTTACCAAACACTAATTTTTTATCCCATTTCAATCAATTCTCATTTAAATTCACCAACCAAACACCACCTTAATTGTTCGTGGTTAGTTTTGAATTCACAGAAGTAAGAGTTCAAAATATTGGTAATTAGCTGATTTTTCAACTTGTAAATTTTCAATTAAATATTTTATATATTATTATGATTTATCACCAAATGGTTAGCACTACAAGATATAACTTATACAGCTTTGAACTTCTAACTTATTTTATAAACTATAGTATGTACTCTTACCCTATTTGAACAGTCATATTTTACTTTTATCTTGCCCTATCATACATGATTAGTCAAGACAAAGGTTTGTCCTATCCATTTCTCTTATAACAAACAACCACATAAATAGTTTTTTAATTATAACTTTGTCTTCTTAATTTTTTAAACTTATTTATAATTTTACCCTATTACTATGTTAGTTTTTAATTTTTATTATTTTGACATATATAACCCATTTGAATAATGATATTTCATGTAGTATAATGGAATAACTGGGAAAAAAAAAAAACTTCGTTCAGTATTTTCCAACTTTTTCTAAAAAGAAAACAAAAAGAAAATTATCCAAATAATCACTTTTTCTCCTTCAAAATCAAATTTAAAAGTTAAAGTTCCTAACATAATTTTTTTTTTTTTTATCCAACACACTTTTTATTTATGATACTAAACAAAATCTCCCACAAAAAATTTCTACCAATACTTTTTCACTTCCCCATATTAAAAAAAGTTCCCAAAAAATATAAACCAAACATAACTCAAAACTTAATAAAAAGAAAATAGAAATTTATTGACAAAGTATAGATAACAATCAATAGCATTATATTTATATACCTAATTAAAAATATTCATTTTTGCTCATAGAAAAGAAAGCCAAACTCTAAAAGAGATCTGGTTGGGGGCAAGCTGCAAATTTGTGGGTTTTTCATTTGAATATTGTGTATTTTGCACAAAATTAATGAAATACTGATGTTTTTAATTGGGTTTCCAAAAAGTAACGAAATTGATTCTTAGAAAATTGACTTTAAAGTCAAATTTTCAAATATCAACTTTAAAATAGACATCTCAATATTGACCACCTCACAAATATCGATTAAAATTGATATCATATCGACTTTAGTTTTGTTTTTAAACAGCCCCATTAGCTTATTTTACATCGTCTTCCCCGATAGTAGTCGCTCCCAATTCATCACCTTCAATCAATTTTCAAACCAAATTTTCTTCACAATAAATTGTCATCACACATGTAATTTTTCTATACAAATTTTATATTAAAAGAAAATCCCCTTCGCGAGCAAAATTCTCAGTAAACCTAACTGTTTTTTTTTTTTTTTTTTGGTTCTCAAGTAAGTTGAAATTGCTTCTATATTAGTCACCCATCTTTCTAGCTTCTATCAGTTGAAGTTGTCCTAATTCATAAGTGATTGCTGTTATAATTTTTGGGAAATTGCTCTTCCTCCTCTGCAACGGTCCACTAGAATTTTGGACAAGTTGCAAAGCAGCAAAATTTTTTCAAGTACTTGTCTGATTTCTTCTATAATTGTTATTTTTTCTACGTGAGTTTGATGTTTTATCTCATTGTGAAAGCCGTTTGATTGAGGATTGACATCTGTTTGATGCATTTTTTGCTGTCTTGGTTGGATTGGGTTGATGAAATAGTCCGAATGATGCATGATATAGTAAAAAAACATAACAAAACTTTTGTAATAATGTCCCTATGTTATGTGTTAGTGTAATACCTCAATTCCACATCGAAAAATTAATGAATAAAATAAATGTATATAAGACCTTACTTGATAAACTATTAATAATTTAGTTTAAACATTTTGAACTAGTGAAAACAAAGTTCAAAAGTTATTAGTCCAATCCATTAGACTGAGTCGTTACAGTACTGTTATTTTCTCTTGAACCATAGCAATAATATTGGATTAGATCATTGAATCATTTATTTCTCTTGTTTTTCTTGAATATTATTTAATGGGCATTTCTACACACGCCTTTTTTTTGGAGGTCTACAGCCATTATGTGGCATAGGGGTTACATCTCGTACGAAAGTTAATAATATACCACTTCTACGAATAGCGCGGAGCGCTGCGTCCCTTCAGAGACCGGAACCTTTTATCATGACTTCTGCTCATTGCATAACTTGATTCACTGCTGTACGAATAGCATTTGCTGTTTAGTATAAAAACTGACTTCTTTCAAGAGTTAAGTGTTACATGTAGGAGCCACCTCTTGAACTCAAACCCAAAAATGGAACAAAGTGATACGCGGCCACCTCTGGAGTCCCCTCCTCCTCTTGAAAAGGTGGACGAATTGAAAAGGTTGACGAATATAGATTGCTTCGTGTTTATTAAATTTGTGAAGGCGTGAATTGCTTGGTTTAACTTGTATGTACGAGTTACTTTATCTTGATACACACGATACAGTAGTAAAATCAAGTATAACGAATTTCTTACCGAAGTGAGATATCTCTGATTGCAATTCTTCTATTTTGGAGGTGTTTATGTTTCACATGTAATAAATGTTGTATATTTCAAAATAATTGAAGACTCAACTAGAAATTTCATGAAGTCTTCCAAGTTGAACATTCTAAGTTGAACTCACAAAACTAGAAAGTTCATGAGACTTCTAAAGTTCTTCAAACCATGAAGAAGTAAAGTTCAAATTGAACTTTCCAACTATGAAGAAACAAAATGTAATTTGAACACTCAAATTAGAACTAGAAGGTTCATGAGGTTTCCAAGTTGAAAATTTCAATTTGAACACATACTTGGACCAAGATTTCTTAACTTTGAAGTAAACCATCTCAATTTTCTATATAAAGGGAACATGCAACACTTCAAAGGCAATTAAGAGAACCAAGTCATCTTCCTTCATTTTCATTTCTCTACTCTTTCATATTCTCTTTTCTTTCTTCTAAATTCTTTCATTCTGCTGGATTAATTTTATTTTGTTATTCTGCTACCCTTTTACAAGGAAGGCTTGTTTTATCATGGGGAAACATTTCATACACACTAAAATAGTTTAGGACAATGCTACACACAACTCAAGTTTTAACTATTGTTTTCATCTCATTTCTGACAATAAATACCAGTTTCATTCTTGCGTTAACAAATCCATTGCCAAACACATCATTCTCCATTCCTTCAGTGGATGACGGGGATTTCATGCTATCAGTTCTTGGGCTACTGACTTCCACGTGCATCTCCATTTCTTCAGTGGATGACTGGGATTTCATGCTATCAGTTCTTGGGCTAGTGATTTCCTCGTGCAGCCTCTTTGCCCCAAAGTTGTTTCCAATTCCTCTTTCTTCCCCTTCAGCTTTAACAGGCATGGAGACATTATCGTTTTTCGGGAAGTCACACTTGCGGGTAAAAATAATATGCACGGGATCCACCTCTAAAGTCACTTTTTAAGGGAGGCTGATAAAAAAGTTAATGAATGAAATACAAGTATATAGCAATCACCTCTTGAATATGTAAGCATAAGCGGGACAAAGTGGATAAAGTGATACACACAGGAACCATCTTTATCGTTCTCCTTTTGAACCCAAAGTTAATGAATGAAAAGTTATACGCATAGGAGCCACCTCTAGATTTTTGTTTTCCTCTTGATCCTGCAAGTAAGACAAAGTGTCACACAAGGGAGCCACCTTTAGAGTCACATTCTAGGGAAGACTTGTCGAAAAGTTAATAAATGAAAGGAATGTATATAACAATCATCTCTTGAACCTGTAAGTGGGACAAAGTGATACGTACAGGAGCTACATCTAGAGTTTCGTTCTTCTTTTGAATTTAAAGTTAAAGAATGAAATGAATGTATATAATAGCCACCTCTTGAACTCGCAAGTGGGACAAAATGATACACACGGAAGCCACCTCTAGAATCCCATTCTCCTCTTGAAAAGTGATACGAATGGGAGCCACCTCTAGAGTCTTATTCTAAGGGAGACTGGTCGAAAAGTTAATGAAATAAAAGAATATATATAAGACACTACTTGATAGAATACTAATAATTTGGTTTAAACATTTTGGATTAATGAGGACAAAATCCAAACGTTATTAAGACAGTTCATTAGATTAGAGTGTTATAATTAGTTTGACATTAAATTTGTCATATTGAACTTGAATTAAATCCTAAATTAATTTAAAATTCAAAAGAAACCTCATGTACCTTTTTAGTACAACTATTAACTTTTATGAGACATTTAAAACTCCCTTCAAGTTAGCTTGTACAATAGAAAAATAAAATGAGATATTGCTGAAGTGCCGTATTAATTCAATTAAATTTCGTTGGAACTTTTATTTAATTAGCTCCAAAATTTCGTTAGAAAGTTTAAGGCACTACCCACTCTCCATGATTCCATCTCTTTTCTATTGATGCAAAGCCAAATCCAATCTTTGGTTTGATTCCCAAAATGTTAAACAAACTTCTATTTTGTGAAATCAATTATCATATTTCAAAATGCTGCATTTCTTGAAATATCAATTCTGACATGATTATTTTGTGGGATTTCTGGCGTAAATAGTCTGTAATTAATATGCAGCTACCGTGACTTCGGGTTTGGTTATTAGATTATTGATTTTGTATCATTTTAATTTTGTTGATTTAAATTGGTTATCGTGGTTTTTGCATTGAAGTTTGATTTTTACTCCCAATTTTTTTAATTACCGTACTGTTCTCCCTATCATTTCTCTTCCATACAAGTATAATAAAAGCCCCTTTTTTAATTTATATCCTTGACCTTTTGTAGTAAATAGTAATAATAGTATCCATTTATTTGGTCTGTGAAATTTTGAATAATTTGTATGCATTGCATAATTTTGTAGTGTTCTTGACCTTCCGGCAATTTTTTTTTTTTGGGGCATATTTCTTAGTATTGTTTGTGTACACTTAGTCATAGTTTTTGGTTTAAAAAAACAAATAGATACTTAGGGATAGATTACTTAAGCAACAAATTGTTTAAGTAAACATAATCTTACTTTTATTTATATCTTGTATCATACACTTACAGAAAATTTAGATATTCAATGAGTTGTGAGGCAATTTAACTACCACCAAGTTATGAGGCAATTCATCTATTACTAACATATTGCTATTATAGTTGACACTGATTTAAAATTGAATAAGATTGACATATAAAGGGCAATAATTGGATAGTTTACTATGCATATATACTGGCCGATGGACAAGGCGAATGGAAAGCATTGCTCGTGGAGTTTCTACAAGTAGACTTACAAAATTCTTTACAAAATATGTGATTTGGTATTACCAAATTATTCATATTCTAATAATTAATCCATAGCATTTCTTGCCTATGGTTTCCGTCCGATTGCAACAATTGTAAAGTCTTGGGGTATGATTATTATGTATTTTTTACTACTTTCACATTTAGCAATTTATTCAATGTGTTAACAATTATTTTTAATATTTTTGTAGAGTGAATGTTAGAGGTAGATGTATGATTTAACTAACAATATAATGAACAATATACAGATATATCATAGATTTGTCATTGCCAATGATATGACATGGCATTGACCATTGGGGCCATTTGCTAGTACTATCAAATTTTGGAAAACAAAGTGAATTTCAATAGTCACAATATCAACCACTCTATTTGGATCCCCACATTGAAGACGATACAAATGAGATATTTAATGATCAATAATTTCCTCATTAGTCCAGAGAGTCATAGGAGAAGACGTTGCAGCATGGCTCTTTGCAGCATTTGGAGAGTATCATGTCATTTCGGGTTCCTACATTTGATTTATAGTTTATTAATTTCGTAGAGGTTATAGGGGAACATGTGCAGATGGAGTTAGTCCATTTATCTTGGATCATCATAGTCATAATTTCAAAATATACAAGCACCTCAACACCAATCGCATGTAAACCCAAAACTCTTACTCCTTAGACGACAAATGCATAGAAATAATAGACACTCTCTTTGTGGAACCCATATTTTAATAAATGAACTTTTTTTTTTTTAAAATTTGTTATAAATGTAGTTTATATATGTTTACTATATAGAATTAAGTCTTATTGGTATTTTCTTATATTTTACTCTATTGGATGATTTATGAAAATTGATTGGATAATATAATAAATTATTCATGTATTTTGTACAAGAAATCATTAAAAATATATATTTTTTTTAGAACAAAAGTCAATATATTATATGTCAATTCTAAAGTCGACATTTTAAAATCAACTTATCAACTTTAGAGTCAATATTAGTATTGTCGACTCTATTATTTTAGAAATTACTGAAGTTGATATTTTGAATATTGATTTTAAATCAATATCTATTATATCGACTTTAAAGTTCATATTTATATTGTCAATTTTACTATTTTGAAAACTACCATTAAAACATGAATAATTCTTCTTTTTTTTATTATAAAATATACAATATTATAGTAGAAACTTCAAATTTACTACATGAAAAAATATTCTATGCATCCGTTATACCATGAAGGATTGTGTAGTCAGATACAATTAAGAAAGACCGTTTATAAACATAATAAGAGTAAAAAAAATTACGTAATTGCTTGTTGCACTGAAAAGTAGAACACATGTAATTCTTTTCTTTATTGCTTAAGATTGCAATCCTACGACTTCAATTTTCCGTCATAGGATACACTTTTTCAATCTAGTACTAGGAAGGCTAACTAATGGGACCCATCTAAATTTGTCGAATAATACTCTATTTATTTTAAAATTTTACTTTTAAATTTTTTTTATTTCATGAAAAAAATTAAATTTTAAAAATGTTCTCACATTATTTTTAATAATATTATTATATAAAAAAATAAAAATAAAAAGTTTACTTTCATAACTTCTTTTACCTTTAACTTATTTTTAATTTTTTTCCATATTATTCTTAAATTTTAAAATTAAAAAGTAAAAATAAAAAATTATATATTTAATAATTCACTTTATAATTAAAAAAATATTATATATTTAATATTGCGTGATGACTTTCATAACCCAAAAAAACAAAAAGAAAATTTACGAAATCAAATTGAACACGTGCAGTAATATCTCCCAGTCCCACCATTTAATTCACAAACGTTGTTGTGGCTAGTGCTGCCATAGTCGTCGTCGTTGTTGTTGTTGTAGTCGTCGTCGTTGTTGTTGTGTTGTTGTTGTTGTTGCTGTAGCCGTCGTCGTTGTTGTTGTTGTAGTCGTCGTCGCTGTTGTTGTTGTGTTGTTGTTGTAGTCGTCGTCGTCGTCGTCGTCGTCGTCGTCGCTGCTGCGAGTGTGGACACACCATTTAATTCACAAACGTTGTTGCTGCTACTGCTGTTTGTTGTTGTCGTTGTTGTTGTCGCTGCGAGGGGTGGACCCACCATTTAATTGACAAACGTTGTTGCTGCTACTGCTGTTGTTGTTGTTGCTGCGAGGGGTAGAGAAACAAACACAACTCACATCTGGGTGTGGTGTGGTCACTGTGATGGTGGGTTTAATTTGTTTCTCGAGTTAAACCGTTTTTGCATCCATGGATAGCCATCTCCGACCACATGACTCGGCGGTGAATCAGTCTGTTGTAGAGGAGGTGGTGGTTGGTGTTCGAGATGGAGAGGAGGATGAGGAGGACGAGATGGGGTTATCATTATCCCGTAACAATTTTAACAGTTTAATTCCCATCACAACAACAACCTTGGACCACAAGGTACAATAAAGCAATCCAATTTACCATGCAGAAGTAAAAGTAATTTTTTTTTTCCCTCTGTTGGGTGATTATTAATATATTTGTTTTTTTTTTTTCACTTCGAAGATATTAACATGCAAAAAAAACTGTGATGAGGTATGAAATGTTGCTAAATTGTTTGAAGGATTAAGCCAGTCTTGTAATTGGTTGTTAAATCTTGTTCATCAGGTTTACCAAAACCATCCCGACTAAGACTTTGTTGTTGGATAGAGAATTAAAAATTTTCTTTTAAAAACTCATAATGGTTACTTGGCAATACAAATTCTGTTTTAAATATGGATGAAAAATGGGAGGTTGAATTTCAAATCTTGGAGTGTGCCTCCCTCTACTCTGTCTGCGAATACGTTTGAATGTTTTGCTGCATATGGTAAGCACAACTTGATTTTGCTCGATTATCTTGATGATGTAGCTATTGTTCAGAGTACTAAAGAGAGTTTGTTTTAAAGAATACTTCTTGGATAAAAAATGAGAAGAATATTTTAGAGAAGATAGAAACAAATTGGAAATTGTTTATTTTTTCAACCATTTGACCATAATATCGTAGATTAGTGCTGAACCAACTGATCACAAAGTGCGGCTTGATTTTGATTTGTTTGGTCTGTAAGTCGGCATTCGGCAGTTTGACTTGTGATTTCTATGGCTGGTGAGTGCTGTAATCCAAACCAGATTGATGTGTTTTGCGATTTAAAGGATCAGGACAAGAAAATTATAAATCAACTCAGATAACCAAGTCAAAAATGTGAACTGTTGGAGGTATAAAAGTCAGTCATTCAGTTGATTTTTTGTTAGAAAATCATAGTCTCACAATGGAATCGATTTTTATTTTTAATAATTTTACATGGGAGAAGTATGCTTCTTCTGCTTTGGGATGGCAAAGGTAATGATCATCTCCTAAAGTTGCCATGTCAATTCTGCATTCGTCATTTTTTCATGTTCTTTGCACTTGAACACTTAGCATTTCTTCGCCAACCTTGTGAATTTTGGCAAGTAATTGTATATTCTTTTGATTAATTTGTCATCTTTCTGTTTTAGTCATTTTGCTTTCTTTGCATTAATCAGAAGTTATTATTGTGTTGGAAGGTCCTTGATGCATATCAGAAACCTGCATTGATCCAATGATTTATTGTTTTAAGAAAATTTTTATTTTAGTGGTTCACTTGACTAAAATGTGATAGGGAACTAAGACATCATTGAGCAAATTCACAATGTGATGTATATGCTGTTCTAACAATATTGGCCAAAATAACTATGAAATATCATATTTTGCCTAAATGTTCACTCGGGAGAATGATGCAACATTCTTTTATTGGTTAAACTGCAGCTTCACTTGAGCTTCCATTGAACTTTTCTTCATTGTTATATGCAATGTAAGGTTTTCTTAAGCCTAAGAGCTAAAGTGAATTCATCTAATTTGTGATGACTCTTGGCCTATTAGGAGGAGTTCTAAAAGGCAAGGAGGTGGTGGAAGTGAATTGAGAATAATAAGAATCTAAAGCAACAAATTCATAGAGTATTTTTAAGAATTTGGGAAGAAGCAGGTAAAGAGAGAATGGAATGCAAGTTTATGGTGCGTGATGAAGATCATGACAACATATTTCTTTCTCAGGCAAAAATAAAATAACTCAAGAGGCTTTTGTCTAAAGAAGCTTTTTTCCTGTTAAACTTATTATCATTATCATTACAAGAAGTAGTTTGATATTGCATTCGGCTGAGTTCTTATTAATCATAATTTAGAATTGTTTAACTCCTATCTATATTTATGTCTTCATGAACATGCTTTTTAGTTATCTTCCAAATGTTATCCATGGTTTTGGATACTGATTTAATCCCAAATATTCAACTATATGAAATTTCTTTTCTTAGGGCTCATGTTGAAATGTAATTATATTTACTTCAGGAGACAGGAAAATGGAGAACTCTGTTTGTTGCTTACCGAACATTAGGAGTAGTCTTTGGTGGGCTCGTTACATCTCCACTTTATGTTTATCCTTCAATGCAATTGAAATCTCCCACAGAGGAAAACTACTTGGGAATTTTCAGCATTATGTTCTGGACTCTTAGTCTTATTGGAGTTGTCAAGTATGCTACTATAGCTGTTAGAGCAGATGATCAGGGTGAAGGTATATATCTTTCCACGTGGATTAAGTTATATATATTTGCGAGTGTCTGTAACTCAAACCATATTTGAATTTAAATTGGCATGCACAGCTGAGTATTCCCTTAAAAATTAGTGGTACCTGTCTTGCATTTATGTTTTAACTTCTAATGTACTGTCCTCTTTGCCTCAACATGACTTGCACTAGTTCGATGAATGGTTTTTCTTGTGAAATCACTTTGACCACCATAAAAGACTGTAATTTTTGTCTTGTGGTATACTGTAGGACTTCAGTAGATTTAGGAAATTGCAATAGATAATGAACATAATAAGCTGCTAAACAGATCAGATCAAGATTTGTACTTCTTTTGCTGCAAGCAGTGTTTTTATTAACTAATATTAGCTCTACAAGAGTTTTTCTCTCACCCTGTTTTTTCTCTGCTACATAAAAGAATTAGATTTTATTGATATTGCATGAAAAGATTACTAATGCAGAACTGCTCTCTGTCCCCGCTACGATGGTCCCTATTTTGCTTGCAATTCATACTCATTCCAGTCTAACGCTCAGCTGCCTCTCTCTATTCGAATGTTGTATGATCCTGTCCCCATTCAAGTGACAAATTGCAGTTCAATTTACTGTGGGGAATGCCCCTCCATGAGTGTGCTGCTACACATACATCTTTGATTACAGCATTCACACTTATAACTGGCTTTATACTTGCATGTGCATCAAACTCTGCCTCACTTCTAGCTCTCCACGCGTGATATATTGTCTCTGCTAGTGCTGTTTCTCTTATCCTATTTGCAAAACTCTTTCCATTACTTAGGCTTAGTGATTCACCATCCAAGCTAACTCTTCATCCCATTGGTGTATCTCCCTTGTCATCAAACATAGGCTTAGTATTTTACTCCAGAGTAATAATTGAGATGGTGATAAATTATAGTGATTTTGTATAGTGACTGACGTGGCAATCATTTTTTTTTAACTTAAAACGATAGTTGTATTGATATTTCCAAAAGAACCAACATATACAATATTACCCAATGGTAATGATCGACCAAGCACTCTTTACGAGTCTTAGACACAAAGTAAACTGAAACTAGTAGCATACTCAAAACATATAACATTTAAGATACTTTCTATATAGTAGATAGTGTAACAATTAACAACATAAAACGGTTACACTATCAACTATATAATGACCTTGCAAAAGAACATTCTTATAAGACATTGACTCTGTTGCACTCCTTAGCCTCTTTGAATTCCCTCCACTCAAATTTTGCCAATTCCACATCCGTTAATTCCTCTCTCCACTCATTTTGGAAAACCCACAGATTTCTAGATTTCCAAATCATCCACAAGAGAAATACCACCACCTGCAACCTATCCTGCGAGTCATTCCCCTTAATCCCCATGCACATCTGGAACCACCAATCCTGAAATGATTGTTCTTGTGAACCAAAGCCTTCCACTGTACTGAGGCAAATTTCCACACTTTCTTTGCTCGGATGTGGCAACTATGAAAAGACAAAATTATCCCTCATTATTTGTGTTTGTAATGAGGATGAATAGATGATTTTATCTTTTCATGATTGTCATATCCGTCACTATACAAAGTCACTATAATTTGTCACTATCTCTATCATTAATCTTTACTCTATGCTTCTCCAGCCACTTTACATGCAAAGAAGAAGTGATTGGAAGACTCATTATCCTTCTTGCATAGTTCACTCCTGGTTCCACTGGTTCCACTGGCATTCCCCATTTGCTTAGTCTTTCCTCGGTGTTGAGCCTTCCCCAACACAATAACAAGGAAATAAAAGCGAACCGAGGCACACGCCCATGATACTGTATCAAATCAGGCCACAAGACAGGTCGCTTTGGTTCCCTGATTACATTTACTGCAGATCGCACAGAAAATCTTCCTGAGGGATGCACAACCCACTTTACAGTATCAATTTTCCTAGCATCAGTTTTCACATGCTCCTTACCCTCCATAATCACCTAGCTTCTGAGGTAATTCTTCGTCCTCTGGGCCACTTCCAGTCACCATTTTCAATAAATTCAGCCACCTTCATACAGCAGTTTCCATTGAAAGCCATTAGCATAGCGTGTGTACGTTTTTTAGACAAACGGCCTTGGGAGTGCCAATTATCAAACCAGAAGTTTGTATCTTTCCCATTACCTACTCCACTTTGATGAATTGTGCTACATAAAGCTGCAGAAGCTTCCTCCAGTTCCATGAACAATCTGTCTTAATAGGCACTGCCCATATGCTTCTCCCTTTTTACTGTTCTGTGTGAATAACCATAATGATTCCTTCCTTTAACTTATATCCCAAATGCGTTTAGCTAACAAGCTTTTATTCCAAACTCTAGTGTCTAGGAGACTAAGACCACCTTCATTCAGTAACTTACATCCTTTCAGTCCACTTTAGTTGCATAATGCCACTTTTCATTCCCAACCCAAAGAAACTGTCCCATCAAGCTCTCCACTTTTCTGATAAACTGTACTTGACTAGTACAAATGAAGTCAGGTTATCACAGATTCAACAAGCTGCAACCTGCCGCCATAACTCAGTTTTGAGAAGCCCAACCATTTATTTTCCTCTGCACTTTCATGACTAATGGCTGGCAGTCAAGTAAGAAAGTCTAGCGGATATTAAAGGAACTCCAAGGTACTGAACAGGTTTCTCCAAAGACATGCTGAGTATGTTGCTTAACTCATTTGCTTGATTGTCTGATGTGCCTGCTATAAAGATATTGCTCGTCTGTAAATCAGCCTTGAAGCTTGAAATATTTTAAAAGCATACTCTACATGCTATATAACCTGAAAAGATTGTTCTGTGGCTGCTGCAAGGATGAATAAGTCATCTGCAAAAGCATTGTGAGAAATTCCCAACCTTCTACATTTAGGGTGATATCCATATCTTGCTCTATCAATTTCTTCTTCAAACATCATTGAAAATGTATCCATAACAATAAGGAAAAGATAAGGAAACACAGGGTCTCCTTGGCTTAAGCCCCTTTCACTTTGAAAAAAGCCAATTAATTATCCATTAAGATTAATAGAAAATGATGCGGTCATGACACGTAACCTTATCCATTTTATAAACTGTGATGGGAACTTCATGAATTCCAATGTAGTGAAAAGAAAATCCTAGTTGACAGTATCACATGCCTTCACTTTATCTACCTTTATTGCTCTCCTAAGGTGCCATTCTTCCTGTTGTTTCCATGCACCAAATCATGCATCGGCTGTATATTATTTGTTATCACCCTCCCTTTCACAAATTTGTTATTTTGCCAACAAATTATTTAAGGGAGGACTCTCCTAACCTATTGGCCATGATCTTTGAGAACCATTTATACACCAAATTACAGCATGCTATTGGTCAGAAATCTTTTATTTTGTTTGCTTGCTCTATCTTGGGGATGAGAGAGTCAATACTATTGAGTTGAGTGTTTGTACATGTAATTTTCCTCAAACATAAATCTAATAGGTTCCACCACATTTTGTCCTACAAACTCCCAATTGTGTTAACAACTCACCAGTGGACGACCCATCAGGCCCTGGAGCCTTGTTTTTTGGCATACTAAACAACACTATCTGAACTCTTGAGCAGTTACAGGTTGAATTAAAGCTAGACCATCATCAATTGACAGGTGTTGGTGATTACCTGCCTCCCTTCCTTGTGCATTAAGCCTATGATGCTCCTTGAAGAGGTCTTGATAAAATCTGACTGCCTCTTCCTTCACTTCTCCATAATCTGTGATTTGCATTGCATCATCTTTGCTTAGGCTTGTAATTCGATCTTAACCTCCATGGCTCAGAACTGTTAGATGAAAAAATGCAATATTTTCTTCACCAGGTTGAGCCATTTTATTCTTGATTTTTCTTGGAAGAAAATCTCCTCTGCCAGAATGAGAGAGGTAAAGCGCAGCTAACAATGATTACTCCTGCCTTTGTAAAACCATATTGCTGGAATGTGATTGCAACTGTGACTGCGCTGCATGAAGGCACTCCCTCTTTGTAGAGGGGAGATAACTGAAGACCTTTGAGTTGTGCTCTTTAAGACAAGGTTTCCAAATCTTTTAGTTACCAACACAACAGCATGAAGGCACTCCCTCTTTGTAGAGGGGAGATAACTGAAGACTTTTGAGTTGAGCTCTTTAGGACAAGGTTTCCAAATCTTTTAGTTTCCAGTACAGCCTTTGGACAGGGTTACCATTCTGCCTACTCCTACAAGATTTATTCAATAGGTCCTGAAATCAACATCTTTTACCCAGTCTTTTCTGGACTTTAAATGGCTTTGGACCAGGGTTAAATGTATCATGGAGCCGAACTAATAAGGGTGAGTGATCTGAATAGTATTTCCACCTCTCATTTGCAAGCACCCTATCGAGTTTGCTGCAGATTCTATCCCCCTCTGCACATTTTATTACACCAGATAAAGAATAGCCTTTGCCCTCTGCCAATATCCATTGTTCGAAATTCAAAATCATGGCTTCCCATTCTCTCTCATAGCTATACCTAGTGACATTGAAATCTCCTAGCAATAGCAAAGGTTCATCTAAAAAGTCGGAGACATAAACCACAGTCACATATCCAGAGAACTCCCCTCCTTTCTTCAGCACTTTACAAGTTAGAGCTTGTTCATGTACGTATTCTAATTAACAAACGCTGGTAGCAGGGTTTTAATGAAACCAAACTTTTCGAACATTTGTAATAGTAGCATTATGATAAAGGACCAATAAAGAGAAACATAAGAGAGGTTAGACTATATTAGTAACAAGTAAAACATTTATGCAGTCCCCAATATTTTGGGACAAAATGCCAATCGTAGAGGCTGAGACAACCCAAAAAGCATTTGATCATATCGTGATCTTCTCAGTGATGTACTTTATTTCCTATCACACCAAAAATATCTGGTTTATACTTATTATACTGTTTTCATACCTCTATCTGTTTAGCAGGGCCATTTAGGCCCCTCACATTCCAGCAGAGGATCTTAGTTATCCATGCTAAGGGATCTTCTTCCCAGCCCTACAGCCAACTCTTTCCTCTTTCTTCTCTTGTCCCAACATATTACCAATTACCCATTGTCTATCATCTGCAATAGGTCATAGGCGTTATTTGTTTGGACAAGCTTTTGCTTAGGCTTTGGTCCTCCACCTTCAGTAAAGATATTCTTTCTAGGTTCAGCCATATCAGCTGTAGTTTCCCCACCTTGATTCTACCTGCCATTAGACATAGGAGACTAAGAGAAAGCACTTCCACCTTGCGCTTGCCCTTCACCAAGCCCCCAAGCTTGTGTTCTCCTCAAGGAATCCTCAAGCCCAAAATCTTCTTGCACTTGAACTTGGGGATTCTCCATGATCACTTCATCTGCCACTATAACTTCCTTCCCCTTTTCCACCTGATGCTCCACATGTTCTGATTTTCCATCATTCATTCTCCCTTGCTCTATTGCCTCCAGTAAAAGAATATTTTTAGGAGCCTCCTTCTGATCATGTATGGGATGAGAGTGGCTAATCTTTTGTCGTCAAATGGCTAACCTTTTGTTGGTCATCCATCACCTTTGAAACTTGCTTCTTGGGAACCCACATTTACTGGGCTTTTGGCTCTAAAGAGTTGATTAATAGGTTTAAGAAAAATTTATTTCAACAATTCCCAGAAAATGTATTTATTGAAATTGGAATTCTGTTGAGTACTTGAGTTGTATTCTATGGAAAAATCATCGATAAGTTCACTTCTACATCGCTCACAATTATTTTACCATATGCAACTAACAAAATTGTAGAGACTTGAATCTTCAGTGTATAATCATTCATTGAACATGGACAGACATCTGTCACTTTGTCAAATTTTCTTCTTTTCATCATATTTATTGATCAAGTAATATGTTGTAGATATTGTTCCTTCTGCAGCTCTTTTTATCATTGATAGTTGAAGAACTCTTACCTTTTGAAATCTAGGACTTCTCAGTATTTCCTGTAGATGTATGATCTCTCCAATCAAAGCTTCTGTTTTCTTTTGGATTTACCAAACTTTTTTTATTTGTATTATATACTTTATTATCTTCATTGCCTTTTGGCACCTTATGATTCATCAAAATGAAAATGCAAAAAGAAAACTTCAGGATTTTTCATCTATACAATTTGTATCACCAACGTACTGTTTAGCACTTCCTTTTTTTCATTGTGTCAAGTAAATTTTAACAAAAGATACGGACATCTATGTGCATAAAAATGATGAAGTTACAGCATGCGTCTAAATGTTAGCTTTGCTTTACCATACTTTGTTACCATGATGTTTGTTGTCTAAACATTATGGACAACTTCAGCATGTTTGGGGGGTTGTTCTCCTACTAATGTAAAAATAACAGTCACAGGTAGAGTTAAACAATTATGTCGAATTCTTTTATTTTCTTTTCTTTTTTTTTTTTGTTTTTGGAAGAGGAGGAGGGGGGTTTTGCATTGAGTTGGAGGCAATATATGATAAATTTTTGTTGCATTCTTAAGTAATTGATAGGTATGCCTAAGCAATTAGAGACTTGCTTTAAGTAAGTAGCCTTTCAGATATGAAACAGTTTTACATCATGAAACTTCTATGATATTTGCAGAAAATAACTCTGCTTAGAAGGAGAATGCATCTTTGATGAGCTTAAGAAGCAGGTTGTAGGTTTCACCTGCAATCTTTTTCTATATTGACACGAGTATAATGATTTTTGGCAGGCGGAACTTTTGCCCTGTATTCGCTACTCTGTAGAAATATAAACATCAATATTCTTTCTTCGAAACGTCAGCGTGCAAATTCAATATCTGCTCAAAGGTCGGGTAGCCTTGGTAAATTTTTTGAAGAGAGCTTAATTGCCAGAAGGGTGTTGCTTTTTATTGCAATTTTGGGCATGTGTATGCTAATAGGTGACGGTGTGCTTACTCCTGCAATTTCTGGTGAGCTAATGAGTAAATATTGTCAGCCAATTCATTGTATTTCTAATTGTGTTGTTGTTAGCGTTTTTCATTTATTATTTCATCCTTGTAATGACTTTACCCTCTAAACTTTGCTTCAGTGTTGTCAGCTATGGAAGGCATCAGAGCACCTTTTCCATCATTCAAAAAATGTAAGTATAATGCATATTGTACTTGGATCAAAATCTAGCAATCCCAAATATGCGTTAAGAATTGTGAAAACTTCAATTGCAAAGAGAGAAAACTAGGTTATTCTAAATATGTAAACTTCCAACACATAATAGTTAAAAGATTTGGGTTTACTACATACTGGGAAAAAAAGCCTCAGAACTTGAACTGATGATTACAGACTCCTGCTTGTTAAATTTCACATAATTGAAAAGGGAATTTGTAGGATGTAAAAATCCTACGTACAAAAATCACGCAGCGGAAAGACAACAAACAATTTACTTGGAGACAAACAATAAGGTAGGGAAAAATCCTACATTTCAAAATACAAACAGTAAGAAGAAACTCCTACTTCTCACAATTCTATTTTCTTGGAGTCTCTCTTTTTCTTGTTTTTCTAAGTCTCTCTCAAAAACTAATAACCATGGGTCCTTTATATAGATCCCATATTTAATCAAAACCAATTAGGATTTGATAATCAAATCCCACACAAAATCTGTTTTTTTTAAAAAGAATCCAAATCTAATTCAACTAAGAATTAGTAAATCCTAATCAAAATATAATTTACTAAATAAGCTTGGTTTAATACACCTACAAAGCCTCCCTTAAACCAAGCTTGCCATAAAAGTAGCTCCAACTCCATCTCGAGTATGAATTTCTTTTGAAATCTCCTTTGCCGTGTAGACCACGGACAATATCAACTTCTTGATCTTGATCTTCATTATCACCTTCAATCTTGTCATTGGTGAAAATTTATACTTTGAAAATTTTCTATTTGCGTCTTCTTCTTGATCAAAAACCTCAACCACATTGACCCACTTGTCAAAACAATCATCTTCACCATTGCTATGCAATTCAAAATATTTTATGATACCCAATTTCTCTTCTAGGTAAAGAGATTCAAATTTTCCCTCATCTTCTTCAACCGTGTCAATGGTTTCCGATTTTTCTTCTAAATTAACGATTTCTTCATCAACCAAAACATCAAAAAATTCTTCTTGTTGCTCTACCGAACCAAGTATCTCTTCTTCATGTTTTACAAAATCAACTTGGCAATTTTCACAATCCATCTCTTCAAAATTTTGACTGTGAACAATAGACTCCACATTGGGACCATCTTTTTCCTCAATTATTGTAGTATCTTGAGGATTCGATATTTGTTCCACTGGCTTGTTCTCTAATACAAGTTTCCCATCAATTCTTTGTTCATGAAGAATTAATGAACTTTGTAGTTCTTCAATGCTCAAAGTTGATAAATCTTTAGTCTCCAATATAAGTGCAACAACATAATCAAACCTCATAGATAATGAATAAAGAACTTTTTCCACAAAAAATTTATCATCAAGAATACACCCATTAAATTCCATCTCATTCTTGATATCCAACAAACGGGAAAAATAGTTCTCAATCGTTTCAAATTTCTCCATAGAGCACAACTCAAATTTTCTCTTCAACAATAACACGTTACTTTTTCTAACTTGATCTATGCCAATATAAGCTCTTTCTAAAATATCCCATGCTTGTTTGGCAGTTTTAGCCATACAAATTTTATGAAAAATTGACATATCAATTCCTTGATGAATTTGAGATAAGGTCAAATATACCTTTCTTTTGGTTTCAGATCGTTATTTGCACTCTTTTTGAATGAACTATAGTAAATCGTATGCTTGAAGGTATATTTCCATCTGAATCCTCCAAAATTTATAATTTTGCTTTCCCGTGAGTTTTGGAACAACACATTTTATGTTCCAATCATCCATCGCTAACAAACAACTTTTAACTTCCCTTGCTGGAAAATCACCAGGATCAAGAAACCAACAATTAACGTTGTTGGCTCAAAAATCAATAAATCCCAAAACCTCACCAAAACCCGTGACTCACAAAGAAAACAATTCAAGGAGAAAATTTGATATTGGAAGTTGGCTTCAGCAAGTTCGGTCAACTCAAGAATTGGACCGAACAATTAAGAATAGAATGAAGACAAATTGGTTTGACAACAAATAAACAAAAGCTTATCAAAGCTGGACCCACACAAGCAAAACAATTTGCTTTAATCTGAAAATTGACTTCGGCCAAGAAAGCAAGAACAATTTGAGGCAACTGATTAGCCAAATAAAATAGGCAGCCAAGAATTCTAAACAAGCAAATAGCTGTGCGGCTTTAAAACAGGAGGCCGACTTTTTCTTTGTATTTTTCTAAAACTAATAACCATGGGTTCTTTATATAGATCCCATATTTAATCAAAACCAATTAGGATTTGATAATCAAATCCCACACAAAATCTGTTTTTTTAAAAAGAATCCAAATCTAATTCAACTAAGAATTAGTAAATCCTAATCAAAATATAATTTGCTAAATAAGTTTGGTTTAATACACCTACAAAATTCCCGCTAGAAACTGGAAATGTAATTAAGTAATGCTGGACTTCGAGGACCACCGAATTGGTTAAGCTCAATTTGGTTTGCCTATGTCCATTTACCGAGTATTTTTTATGGAAGTTTGATTTTTGACTTGCAGCAATGGTGGACCTTGTCTCTGCAATTATTCTTATTGCTTTGTTCCTCCTCCAGAAGTTTGGTACCTCGAGAGTGAGTTTCCTATTCTCTCCGATAATGGGTGCATGGACCATCACTACTCCTATTGTAGGAATATACAGAATCATAAAGCATTACCCCGGAATTTATAAGGCAATTTCACCCCATTATATATTCACCTTTTTCTGGAGAAATGGAAAGGAAGGCTGGCTGTTGCTCAGTGGTACCATTCTTTGCATCACAGGTGAGCCTCATAAAGCTAACTGATCAGATGGTGTGAATTATAAACTGATGTTCCTCTTTCACTTATTTTTGAGTTTTGGTATTTTGGTTGGGGGAGGGTTGGAGATGTGGGTCTCTTCTGGAAAATTCTTTGATATTGTTTTCCTAAGTTGGCATTGACTGTAACAGAACTTAGGAAGTGTTTGGTTGGCGGATTTAGGAAATGAATGGAATGGAATGGAATGAAAATGATTATTTGGTTGGTGGGTTTGGGTTTGGATTGAAATAAACTAAACCTATGGAGGAGGGTTTTGTTGAAACCCATGGGGGGTTTGGGTTTAGATGGGAATGGATTGGAATTGATTAATAAGTTTCACACTTTTAATTAATGTATAATTAATATTAATTAATTTATAATTAATTAATTAATTAAGATTAATTTAATTAATTATTCATTTATTTAATATTTTAATTTAATATTATAATTAATAATTACTTAATCTCATTCATTAATATTAATTATTATAATTAATGTATAATTAATATTAATTAATTTTAAGTAATTAATTTATAATTAATTAATTACTTTAAATTAATTCAATAATAATATTTTATTAATAATTAATTAATTTAATATTATAATGAATAATTAACTAATAATAACTAAACAGTTTTTTTTTTCAAATTTATTCCATTACCAAAAATAATACCAAACAACATAATTACTATCATTCCATTCCATTCCATTCCAAACCTTTCTTTCTATCAAATCCATTTCATTCTTAAACTCACATATTATACCAAATGCCCCTTAAACATTGTTTTATTACCCTAGCAAATTCCAAAGTATCTTTAGCTATCAGTGATTCCTTGGTATACTTGTCAGCAGAATGTTAAGGTTATTGTAACTTAAATATGGGTTGCAAACTTGCAATTGTTGAAATGATTGCTGTTATCAATATTTCCTGGCAGTGTACTGCTACAATAGCAGCAGTAGTAGTTCAGCAAATTATAAAATTCAACTGTGCTAGCACTAAAGAATTTGTAATTATGAAAGATCAATAGACAGTATGGGATGATCACAGCCTTTATTGCATTTCTTGTTTTGTTGCTATCAAATTATTCCTTATTATGACCCCCTCCTTTTCTTGTCATTCCATCTTTTTTTTTTCTTTTTTTTTTGGGGGGGGGGGGGGGGGGGGGTGGGGCTTCTTCTAGATGTTTTTCAGTTTTCTTCTTGAATTACTCTAGCGTTTTCAGATGGCCGAAAACCAGGGATGTGTGACCTGGTGTTCATTGGATTAAATCTGTATTTACTTGCACAGGTTCTGAGGCAATGTTTGCTGATCTTGGTCATTTTAACAAGGCTTCTATTCAGGTGAGTTAAAAATTTTGGTGACTCATTAGGTTTGGTTTCTTGGCTTTATTAATGTTTTACCAGTGCAATTGCGCGATATCATTTTGTTAGAAAAAATTACATAATAATGCAAAATGTTAAAATTATAATTTATTATTTCTCATTTAAAATTATTATTATTTCATGTTAAAAATTAAGTTTTGTTTAAATAATAAATTAAAATTTTAAATAGATAAGAATATTAGATTTGGATATATAAGATTATTGAATTCAAATTTAATTAAAATGTGAATAATTTCAAAAGTCTTCTCACGTCGAACGTAGTTGAGTTTTTATTTTATCTTTGTAGTTATCCAAATTATTCATATCCATCCCATGTATTAATCATTTTTTCTATGAATTAGCTATGCTATCATCCAATTGGTAGTGCCAATTAGAGTTTTGCTCCAATAAAAATACCCCCAACATACTTAATGCTATAATTCAATTAGAGGTGTTTCTGGTCATCAGCTTATTTATTCTCTTTGCAAATTATTCATATATTTATCATTATTTTATATTAAAGAAGTAAAATATTTTCCTTTACTAAGACTTCATGTTAACTAGCTAAAATGAACTTTTGACCACCCTTCATCAAGCTATCATCCAGTACAGTAATAAAATAATTCCATTGAGGGCATATAATAAAATTTAAGATTACAAAAGAAAGCATAATTTTATTAAATTTGTTATTAACAAATAAAAATATAACAAATTGTAAAAGTACAATCTTATCCTTCTTCAACCTTCTTCTCTCCCCTCACAAAATTATGTGGATCAATATACAAATAGGTAAATAGAGCTGTTGTTATTTAATTTGAACCTCTAATTCTATTTCATTCTCAATTTTTGAAAATTTCAATTTTGTCCTCTAACTTTGAAATTTGATTTTAGTTGATGGCTTTAACTTTGCACGGGTGTATGCTATTATCGAAAAAATATAGTATTGTATCATGATTAAGAAAATAAAATTGTATCCTAATTTATTAATTTTTTATTAAAAAAATAATTTTTTTATGTTAAACTAAAGAATGAAAATAATAATTAATTTTTTGTAGAGAGTTTAAGAAAATGATGTATATTGCAAATCTAAGTTTTATTTAGATAAAATAGTGAAAATTTGAATAGAGGGGAACGTTAAATTTCAAAGTTTATTAACTTTAAAGTGATAACATATAAGAATAAAAATATGGAATTCAAATTTAATAAAAAACAAAATTGAGAAGTTCTAAACAACCTAAATTCAAAGACAATGATATAAATGTTAATTATCATAAATAGCATTAATAATTTATATAGGAAATTAGTTGAAACTTCTAAAAAATAATAATTATAAAAAGTTTCAGGGTAAATGAAACTTCTTACAATTAGCTTCAACCTCAAATTAATAATTACAAAAAAAAAATCATTGATTTAATAAGGAACTTTCTCGTGTATGAACTGAAAAACAGAAAATAAAAGCAATTATCAATTGAATTTTTGAAATTGGATAAGTAAAGAAAATTTTAAAAAAGGGAAAATTTTTGAAATTCAAAATCATCAAAACCAATTTGTACTATACCCAAAACCAATTTTTTCATCCATAGAATTTCATTAAAATAATTCTTTGAGTTTCTCAACATATTTGTTAGTTCCAATAATGTTTTCAAAATACTCTAAAAAAACCTTCATTGTGGGGCCCTTGCACTTCTGGCTATATCAATGAAATTTGTTCAACCTTGCCCTGCACAAAAATAACATATTCATTTAAAAAACATTGCAAATGGACCTTTAGCTCTCGCAAAGAACCAAATACAAAATAAGAACATCCCATAGGAAATGATTATTGTCCAAGTCCGATCCTTTTCCTTTGAGATTTTCCATGAATTCAATGATAGTCAAATCAACTCCATGAATAACTTCATATGTCCCATCATCCTACATTATTTAAATGAAAATTTTAATAAATATCCATCAATGGAGCAATTAGAAGTTCTGACAAATTCAAAAAAATATTTTAAAAAATTTTAAAAACACATAAAAAATTATTATAAGGAAAGCTATTTTTCGAGTATTGTTCTACATGCAAAATTGTAAGTATTTGATGTCAATGCTTAGAACAAATTTCACTATTATTCAAGATGTATAGATTTGTTTATAGATGAAAAGTAAAAAAATTAAATTTAAAATTACAATGGATAAAGAGATAAAAATATAACTTTTAATGTTGGATGATGATAAAAGATAAAAGTGTAGTTGATAGATAAATTCAATAACTTTGAGTATTTATATAAATTAGTAGATGTATAAGTTTGGTATAATGAGAATGAGTATTGAGTACAAAAATAAATATTCTACTTGTACACATGGCATAAATATAGAGAGTATGTAAGGGGATATTGTTATTTATATATATATATATCTCCTAGATTACATCTCTTATCATTTTTTGTTGTCACAGATAGCTTTCTTTTTCGCCATATATCCGTCACTGATTCTGACATACGCCGGACAGACTGCTTACCTAATTAGAAACCCAAATGACCATGCTGATGGGTTTTACAAGTTTATACCATCTGCTGTGTACTGGCCTATGTTTGTGATAGCCACACTGGCAGCTATTGTAGCTAGTCAGTCCCTGATTTCGGCCACCTTTTCCATCATCAAGCAATGTGTTGCACTTGATTATTTTCCTCGAGTCAAGATTGTTCACACATCTACCAGGCAAGAAGGAGAAGTGTATTCTCCGGAGGTCAACTATATTCTGATGGTTATCTGTGTTGCTGTCATACTAATATTTGGAGATGGAGCAGCTATTGGAAATGCCTTCGGTGAGATATACTAATAATACCTGCGATCCTTGTGGTTAAGACATTAGTTTGTTATCATAGTTTCTAGCTGACAGTCATAAGCATCAATATATTTATCCATGGCCCATCATGTTAATTGTAGCTACGGCCACCAATTTTGTCATTTGGACTAAATATGATAAATGAGTTACATGAAACTCATAGATATCACTTGTTCTTTCTTTTCCTTTTTCCTTTCAGAAAAATATATGGAGTCCATTGTGCTAATGAGTAATGCTAATCACGGATCAGTTGTTCCTAATTCCTTTATTGTCTGATTTGCTTGAGGCAATCCCGTAATTTTTTTTGTTTTCTTTCTCTTAAAGATTGCTCATCACTATTTTACCATTTTCCCCAAAAATTTTGCCAGCCTCCAGACACCTTCAGGCCTACAGGAAATTTTAAGAGTAATAGATGTGTTTGCTAGTAGGAACATGAAACGTATGTGGCACAAGATTTATTAGTTGTAGTAAGGAATCAACATATGCTTCATGATGATTGTTTTGGGCTAGTTTGCAACATATTTTTGTTAAACATTTTTTTGATGGTAAAATGATTATCAATTTTGCGAATATATTCCATTTCCTAATTAAGTCCTGCATCTATTACAGGAGTTGTTGTCACTATGGTGATGCTTATTACAACTATACTTCTAACCTTAGTCATGATCATTATTTGGAGAACTCCAACTGTTCTGGTTGTGCTTTACTTTGTTGTATTTTTTGTGATGGAGAGTGTCTATGTGAGTTCTGTCTTCACCAAAATTCCAGAAGGTGGCTGGATTCCATTTGCCATTTCTCTTATTCTTGCTTTTATCATGTTTGGCTGGTTCTATGGAAGGCAGAGAAAGATAGAGTATGAGCTAACACACAAGATAGACCTGGACAGACTAAGAACACTGCTATCTGATCCAGGTGTCCAGAGGGTTCCTGGAATTTGCTTTTTCTATACGAACATTCAAGATGGGCTGACCCCAGTACTTGGTCATTACATGAAGAATATGAGATCTCTTCACAGTGTCACTATCTTTACAACTCTTAGATACTTACTGGTACCAAAAGTCGCCCAACACGATAGAGTTGTAGTCAAGAAATTGGGCCTGAGGGGAGTTTATGGGTGTGTAATTCAGTATGGTTATGCAGATTCTCTCAGCCTTGACGCTGATGACTTTGTCCATCAAGTTACTGAAGCCTTACAGGTTCATATAAGAAATTCCTCTGATTATTCGCCAGCGAATCGATCTGTGGATGAAGAAATCTCTGAAATACAGGAGGCAAAGCTTGCTGGTGTTGTTCACATACGCGGGAAGACAAAGTTTCATATTGGTGAAAATTGTGGCTGGTTCGACAAAATGATACTTGCTTTCTATGAAGTTCTGCACAGTAATTGCAGGTCTTCTCTTCCAGCTTTAGGAGTTCCACTGAAGCACCGTATAGAGGTTGGAATGCTTTATGAAGCCTAATATGGTAAAAGTTTCAATCTTTTGATTTTCTTTAGACCTATATAGAGATAAACTTATTAAGCCTAATCTGGTAAAAATTTCAAGCTTCTGAGTTTTTTAGACCCATATAGAGATAAACACGGTCGTGCTGTACTTTTACAACATTGTAGTCGGAAGTTGAAATTAGCTTGTACATCACTCAATGTTGAATTCTGCACCTTCTGCAATGCGTTGCTGTAGTGCTATTCATACTTACAGAAATGGGAAATCAGTATGTTGCGTGTAGGCTATTGACAATGTTCTCTATTTATTCAGATTAAGGAGGGGATAGAATTTAGGAATTGTGTTCGGGTCCATAGTTTGGATAGTGCGTTGATGTTTGAATGGCAGTAAGTGCCTCAGTGAATAGACTAAGGACAAAATATTACACTTTATCATCTTTGTTTTTTACACCCTATAAACATGAGTTTTTTCTTTAAATATTTATTTTTAATATGAATTAAATAAATATTATTCTTTTAAAAATAATTTCATAAATATTGAAATTGTTCAAAATCGACATTTCTAATGTCGATTTCAAAATTTTTTAAAATAAAATTTTCCCCCTTATTTCCTTCACCCCTCACTCAGCAAACCTTAATCTCCTTTTCTATTTTTCTTCCATCCGCCGACACTACCCTCCCCAACTCCCCAACCGCCACAGCAACCCCCTCTTCACCCCTCCCTATCTGTTGCCCCTCCCCCTTCACCTCTTCCCTTAGTCTCCACAATCTTAATTTTTTAGCCAAAACAAAAAAAAAAAAAACCCTTACATTTTGAGAAAAAAAACATGTGTGAGAGGTAAAAAAATTTGATGATGGTGAATTATTGTTGTGTTATAGAGAATGAAAAATAAGGTTTGTAGGATGAAAGCGGAAAAGAGAAGAAGATATATATATATATATATATGTGGGTTTTGAATATTTAATCCAATTCCTATATTTTAGATAAATTCAGAATTGAATACGTCTCTAGGGAAAAGTCACGTCAAAGTGACTTTTCCCTAGATACACACGTCGTGTTAGTTCACAATTGAATTAAATTTAAAAAAGGCCAAAAGTTAAGGATTTTTCAATAGGTAATATCCACTTTTTGGGGAATATGAGTCGAAACAAAAATATTAAATTAAAGAGTTCATATCATTTACCTTCTTCGAGATTTCGGCCTTTATCAAACAAACTCCGTGGTTTGAAATATAGCAATCGGCCCCCTTGACTAACAGTCAACCCAAGTTGTTTAATTGAAATTGACAAAAAGACAAAAAAGCCATAAAAAAAATATAAGTTTAAGAAACAAAGTAGAGTTAGAAAAAAAGGTTTTTCACAAGTGCAGTACAAGTTTTGCACAAGTTTTCAAAATCATGCTATTTTTTCGTCTTTTTTGCACAAGTTTTGAGGGGTTTTCATCTTTTTACCAATTTCAATTAAGTAACTTAAGTTAACTGTTAATTAAGGGGGCTGATTGTTATTTTCAAACAATAGGGTTCGATTTGATAAAAGTCAAAACCTCAAGGGGGGTAAATAATATTAACTCTAAACTAAAAGACCAATCTTGCTAGGCAAAGGTTAGGTATGAACACTTTGCATCATTTTGTTTTTACGGTGAGAGAGTTGGGCCTTTTGGAGAGAACATGTTAGAATCGGAAAGAGGATGTTAGAAATAAGGAATTAAAAGATGCATAGTATGGAAAATGGATCAAGGCAGAAGGGAGTAAAATCTAAAAAACAATTAGGCTATGGATTTCCAACAAGAAGAACTAAAATAGTGAAGGATAAATGACAAATAGAGGGAAATAGTTGGTTTTCACAAGAGGGAACTAGTCTAAGAATGTCAAAAGAAAGAAAAAAAAGGTCAACAAAAGAAGGAAGTAGTAATTGTTGAGGGGGAGAAGGGGAACAAAAGGAGGGAAGAATAATGCATAAGAGGACCTGAGGTAGGATAACTTCCTCGATGAATATGATAGAAATGAAGGCACAATGTTGTTACATGAACTGTAGGTTGAACAAGAGCAATCATGGAAGACTAGTTAAATAGAAGTTGAATGGAGAAGCAACACAAAAGAAAATGAGAAAGGCTAGGAAGAATTGGGGCTGGTCAACACCTTTATGCGCATAAAAGAGGAAATAGTGCCCCTCACAAATCTATCAAACAACGTGAACGGTAGAGAGAAAACTATAGGAGGTAAGAGGGGTAAGAAGTGGAAAAAATGAGAAAAAAGAAAAAAGGAAGTGAAAAGGGGAGAAAAAACTATGCCTGCACTAACAATGATAGTGGGAAACAAGATATCTTGGAGGTCAAAATATGAAGAGGTTTAGCCAGATACAGTGACTAAACAGGAAGAAAAAAAAACAGAAGATTAAGAAAATGGAATCAATCTCAAATGCTGATGTGATGATAGCTAGCCTAAAATGGCCCCAATTTTATCATTGAAAGCATGTGTGGAATTACAAAGGTTTGGGTGAGCCTTTTACAATTTCCCAACTGAAGGAATCAATTACATTTTACCTCGTAGATCTCATATTTCTTTGTTAAACAAATAAGAAGACTTTTGTAACAAATTTGTTCAAAAAAATTAAGATTCTAGAAGAGATGGCCGAATGTGGAACCAAATGGAAGAAGTGGAGGGTTAATAGTTAGCTAGATTATATATGTAACTATACACAATGCTATCACCTTAAATATTTCCATTGAATTGGAATGCGAAATAGCTAAAGAGCATGGTAGATTTTGAGGCCATTTTTCTTTACGCTAGCATTGAGGCTCATATTAGGAAGGACTAGTTGCTATATCTGACTCATGCAAAAGCCAAAATAGGGTGATATGTGATTCATTAGAGGGGACTTTAATGATTATTAAAAAGAATGATTAAAAAACTAGAGGAATTGACTTACAGGATGGAAATGGGGGAAATAGATTTTGCAAGTAGCGGCTACACTTGGGCAAACAATACAGAGAGGAAGGCTTTACAGATAAAAAACTGAACTAGTGTTTTGGAGCCTCAAACTGGCTACTCAAATTTGCCACAGCAAATTAAGGCGATACATGAAGAAAAACATACTTTTGATCACTATCTTTTGATGTTGGACACAAAACCAGAGAAACAAAGAATCCAAAATAGATTTGTTTTGATAAAAGATGGATGTAGTTGAATGGGAGTGCTAAAGTTATAGGGAAAGCAAGGAACTACAAAAAAACAAGAAATCCCCATGTTTTGAATGATGTCAAAAACCAAGAAATGTAGAATAGGGTTACTCAAATGGAGAAAAAGGCAGATTACAAACATAGCAAACAAATCAAGGAGTCAAGGGGGTGATGGAGAAAATAAGGAAATAAGAAGGGGAGAGGGACAGACAAACATAGGCATAGTTGGAAGAAAAGATTCATGAAGCCTATAAAAATGAAGACTTATTGGAGGCAAAAGTTTAGAATTCTATAACTACAAAAAGAGGATAGAAACTCTAAATTCTTCCAAACCTATACAGTGTAGAGAGAAAAAAGAAATAGTAGTGAGAGGCTAGTGACTGCATGTGGAGAATACTGCAAGACAAAACAAGAAATTGAGAAAGAGGCCACAATTTGCTACAATTGTTCACAACTTCATCCTCTCAAGGTTGGCAAGACATCCCACAAGGCATCCCACTGTCCATTACTAGTGCAATAAATCAAAAGCTCACAAAACTAATGGAAGACATGAAAGTTAGAAAACCCTAGTTTGATATGAATCCCTAAAAAGTCTGTGGTCCGAATGAGATGCACCCTCTATTTTTTCAAAAGTACTAGGATATAGTACAATTTGACATATTTTCACTATTAAAAATTTCTTTGTGAATGGGAAAATGCTAAAAGCAATGAATCACATTGGCGTGAACCCTTGGATAACCTGTTCCAAAAACTCACTACACGCGTTCTACCCCTTGGATCAACCCAACTGGAATCTTTCCTTGGAGATGGTATGTTCCTCGCAGGTGGAATGGCTCCTCAACCCCTTGATAACCTGTATCGAGGAACCTTGGAATCAATTGATGGAAGAAGACTCGGATTTCCTAGGGAACAAATCTAGAAAAAACTAAGAGCCAACAAACACACAAATTCCGATTTGTGTAATTTGCAAGTAATTACAGAACTAGAGAGCAAATTCTCTCAAGCACGTAATGTTAAGAACCAAATTTTTAATTCATCAAAAGTCGTCCCCAATAGTGGCCGACGGTTCCCTTTAAAAGAGTACAAATCATCCTTCATAAACTAGGGTTTCTTTAGGGCCAAATGGACTCTAAAAATTATATGATTCTTGGGCTGACCTTACGGGTCTATATCACCCTCTAATTAATTATATAATTAAAACTAAGCCCAATGACCTTAAGGGTCCTACGGCTCCAAAGTCTAATTAACAAGACCCAATTACACTTAGTACATTAATAAATATGGTCTTGTCAATCCTGGTCTTCTCCCCATCCTTTTGAGCTGCCTGGATGAGTCCAGTCAAGGCTTCCTTCATTTTTTTAGTTCTAGCCCTTGTCATTGGTCCACCAAGACCTTGAAGTGTACATTAATAAATATGGTCTTGTCAATCCTGGTCTTCTCCCCATTCTTTTGAGCTGCCTGGATAAGTCCAGTCAAGGCTTCCTTCATTTTTTTAGTTCTAGCCCTTGTCATTGGTCCACCAAGACCTTGAAGTGGATCCAAGCTTGTTCTTGAAACCTTGCTCTTCGAACCTTCCTCTTCTTGCCTTTTTCCTTTCACGCTATTGTCATCATTCTCCAAGCTCGAAGTCTCTTCAATGCTTGTTGAATTCATATCAGTCCCCCCTTCTTTGAGAGGATTCGTCCTCGAATCCAGATCATCATAATCTGCAAATTCAAAAGGAGACAAATCAGCAACACTGAATGTAGTACTTACATTGTACTCACCAGGAAGGTCGATCTTGTAAGCGTTGTCATTGATTTTCGCCACAACTTGGAAAGGTCCATCTCCACGTGGATGCAATTTTGTCAATCTTTGTACTGGAAACCTTTCCTTGCGCATATGAACCCACACCCAATCTCCTGGCTCAAAAGTGACTTTCTTTCGACCTTTGTTTGCATTTCGAGCATAGGATTCATTCCTCTTCTCAATATTCATCCGAACTTGCTCATGTAACTTCTGGACAAAGTCAGCTTTGCGCTTGCCATCTAAATTAAGTTACTCCTTGATTGGCAAAGGTGAAAGATCTAAAGGTGTCAAAGGATTAAAGCCATACACAACTTCAAAAGGAGAATGGTTAGTAGCAGTGTGAAGAATCCTATTATAAGCAAACTCACAAATAGGTAAACACTCCTCCTATTTTTTGAGATTCTTTTGCACAATGGCCCGAAGTAAAGTCCCAAGGGTACGATTAGTTACCTCTGTTTGGCCATCCGTTTGTGGATGACTAGTGGTAGAAAACAACAATTTAGTCCCTAACTTACCCCATAAAGTCTTCCAAAAATAACTAAGGAACTTTACATCACGATCACTGACAATGCTTCTCGGTATTCCATGTAGTCGAACTATCTCCTTAAAGAACAAATCAGCGACATGCTTTGCGTCATCAGATTTCCTACAAGGTATGAAATGTGACATCTTAGAAAACCGATCAACAACCACAAAAATGGAGTCATTACCTCGCTGACTCCTTGGAAGTCCAAGGATAAAATCCATGGAAATTTCTGTCCAAGGTGAAGTCGGAACCGGTAATGGATGATACAATCCGTGTGGCTTGACTGTAGACTTAGCTTGCCTGCAAGAAACACAATTAGCACAAATTCTTTCAACTTCTACTTTCATCTTAGGCCAATAAAAATGCTCACGCAGAATCTCGTAAGTCTTTAAGACACCAAAATGTCCCATTAAACCGCCGCTATGAGCTTCGCGGACCAACAGCTCACGCATGGAACTCCTTGGAACACACAACCTGTTTTCTTTGAACAAGAAACCTTCAAATCGAAAAAACTTGTTGAAAGCACTATGTTCACAAGCAAAATAGACACTAGAAAACTCAGGATCAGTTGCATATAATTCCTTCAACAATTCAAAACCCAAAATTTTAGTGCCTAAGGTAGTAAGAAGTGCAAACCTTCTAGACAAGGCATTAGCAACAACATTGTCTTTGCCTTTCTTATATTTGATAACATAGGGAAAAGTATCAATAAAAGAAACCCACTTAGCATGATGCTTACCTAAGTTAACTTGTCCTTTCAAGTGCTTGAGGGATTCATGATCGGTATGGATGATGAACTCCTTGGGATAAAGATAATGCTGCCAAGTCTCTAGAGCCCTTACCACAGCATACATCTCTTTGTCATATGTAGGATAGTTCAAGGCTGCTCCACTTAGCTTCTCACTAAAGTACGCAATCGGACGCCCCTCTTGTTGAAGTACTGCTCCAATACCTATCCCGGAAGCATCACACTCAATTTCAAACATTAGGTCAAAGTTAGGTAATGCTAAAACAGGTGAATGTGTCAACTCATGCTTAAGTAAATCAAACGCCTCTTGCTGCTTTTCACCCCATTCAAATTTCACATCTTTCTTAACTAACTCATTCAGGGGTGCGGCCTTTGTTGAAAAATCCTTCACAAACCTCCTCTAGAAGCTTGTAAGGCCGTGAAAACTTCGAACCTCAGATGCCGAAGTAGGAATTGGCCAAGACCGAATGGCTTCCACTTTTTGCTCATCAACTTTAATTCCCTGTGCACTAACAACAAAACCAAGAAAAACAACTTCCTCTACACAGAATGAGCACTTAGCTAAATTAGCAAAAAGCTTTTCTTTTCGCAAAGTCATTAAAACAAGTTTCAAATGTTCAACATGCTCATTAATGTCTTTGCTATACACCAATATGTCATCAAAGTATACCACAACAAATTTATTGAGAAAAGAACGCAGGACATGATTCATAAGACGCATAAAAGTACTAGGAGCATTTGTCAAACCAAAAGGCATAACAAGCCACTCATACAAACCAAACTTGGTCTTAAAAGCTGTCTTCCATTCATCACCCTCTCTAATTCGAATTTGGTGGTATCCAGATTTTAAATCAATTTTGGTGTACACCTTTGAACCATGCAGCTCATCCAACATGTCATCTAAACGTGGAATTGGGTGCCTATACTTAATGGTGATTTTATTAACAGCACGACAATCAGTACACATATGCCATTCACCAGTTTTCTTAGGCACAAGAATGACAGGAACTGCACATGGACTCAAAGATTCTCTTACCTGACCACGAACTAAAAGATCTTCAACTTGTCGTTGTAGCTCTTTGGTCTCTTCAGGGTTAGACCGATATGCTGGTCTATTTGGTATGTTTGTGCCCGGTATGAAATCAATTTGATGTTCAATTCCTCTTTTAGGCGGTAATCCGGCTGGCAACTCGTCAGGAAATACATCTTGGAATTCCTGCAATATATTAGAAATCTCAACCGGTAGGTTGGATGGCAAGTCAGCACTAATCAGAACATTAGATTCACAACAAATAAGAAGGAACAAAACACGATTAGTATGCAGACAATTATCAACATGTCGGACATTTGCATAAAAGTTTGGCTGCTTCTTATTTACTTGCGTTACTTTCTTCCTCTCAATGTGTTCTACTTCATTTAACTCATATTGCTTAGGCTTAGAATTTTCAAATTTTCCCTCTTTCCTCACGACAGAATTCAATTTCATCATTTGCTAAAAATCGCCCTTCAAATTCAATTGAGATTCATAAACTTGGGTAGGCGACAAAGGCAGCAAAGTAGTTTTTCTACCATTAATAAAGAAAGTGTACCTATTACTTCGTCCACTGTGGGAAGCATCCTTGTCAAATTACCAAGGTCTACCAAGCAATAGGTGACCAGCTTGCATAGGAGCCACATCACACAAAACTTCATCTTTGTATTTGTTGACTGAAAAATTCACCAAGACTTGTTTTGTGACCCTCACTTCTCCACTCTCATTGAACCATTGCAACTTGTACGGATTTGGATGCCGAAGTGTGGGCAATTTCAGTTTATCTACAAGCAAAGTTGAAGCAATGTTAGTACAACTGCCACTGTCAATAACAAGTATGCATACCTTCTCATTGATGGTGCATTTAGTGTGGAAGATATTCTGGCGTTGAACATCGTCCTCCTCTTTAATCTGAACATTTAAAGATCGCATAGTCACCAAAGATTGTCCTTCATCAGGACCAAAAACATCTTCATCAGATTCTCCATTTTCTACAAGTGCTGGCATATCATCATAGTCACTTTCATGTTCACTCTCACTTTCGATCGTGCCATCATCTCTGACAACCATAATTCGAGCATTAGGACACTCTCGCGCATAATGTCCCTTGCCTTGACACTTGAAGCATGTAACCTCCCTGGCTGGTTTTCTCACCTCACTTGACTTTTGAGTGCTTGAAACCACGGTTGGAGTAGTTTTTGAGGTACTAGGAGTTGCGGCCTTTTTGAAGTCGGTGCTTAAATCCTTCTTAGGCCATGTAGACTTCAAAGTGTTTGAATTCTGTGGGGTTGAAAAGGTTCGGGTACCCCTCTCCTTAAGCTGCCTTTCAGCTTTCATTGCCTTGTGATACATCTCATTGAGATCTTCATACTCCTGCATCTCAACAATGTGGGCAATATCCCTCCTCAGTCCTCCTAGAAATCGAGCCATAGTAGCTTCACTGTCCTCTTGAATGTTGACTCGAAGAATAGCAGTCTCCAACTCTTGGTAATAATCCTCCACAGTCCTATTTCCTTGGGTGATCTTTTGCAATTTGTTGAACACCTCCCTGTAGTATTGGTGTGGAACAAACCGCTTTTTCATGAGCTTTTTCAAATCCCAAGTACAAACAGGCCCTTCTTCATCACGCCTCCTTTCTGCCTGAATTTTAGTCCACCAGCTACGGGCATATCCAGTAAATTCAACCACAGCTAGCTTGACCTTCTTTTCCTCCGAATAGTTGTGCACTGCAAAAATACTTTCAATCTTATTAGACCATTCAAAGAAAGCTTCAGGATCTTGCTTACCAAAGAATTGAGGAATTTTCATTTTGATACTTCCTAAATTGGAATCAATTCTAGGAGTACGGTATTGACTTCCCTGAAACGCCTCAAAGGCTTCATCATCATTGTTATTGCCATATGTGGTCCTTGTAGATCTAGAGGATTCGGCTCTCTCAGCTTTGAGCTCATTGATTTCCTGTTGCAATCCTGAAATCAAAGTGTAAAATTTGGCTAGCATCTCCTCATAGGATTCCTTAGAACCCGGTGGTGGTGGTGGTTGCCTCTCCATTAGATCTGCAAAGGTTAGCAAAGAAAATAAAAACAGTTTATAAGTCACTTCCCTTCCCAAATCCCCAAATTCACTCACCAAGCGTATAAGTACTCTCGGTCTTATATAAGTGAAGGGACGGATTCACACCACTCAATTTGCTCTTCTGTTTCTATTCTTACTCAAACAATGTCACACAAAGGAATTTACAAGAAAGTAATGCAAGTGGACAATGAGATCAGAATGAATCCAAGGAATCAATGAAAACAGTACCAAAAAAACACAAGAATTCGAAATTTTTTTGGTAAGGAATTTGGACAAACTGAATGCAAAATCAGAACCTACATGAAAAATCAGTGAAACACACAAACTTTCAGAATTTTCGGACCACAATTCAAGATACTTGAAATTTTTTTTGGACAAAATAGCTTGTATTAGCGGTCTCAGCTCTTCCAAATTCTGGAATTGGTCAAGGACGTTTCTGGGCTCAAAATGTGGTAGAAGGGATGTATTTGGATAAGTAGAAGGCTAGTTACAAACTGAAAACAATCCAAAGTACAATCGGAACTTGAAAGGCAATTCTGTTTCCAAATCAGAAAAGGATTTTGGCATAGGAACTTTAAAAGGCCATAACTTTCTACTCCGACGTCGGATTTTGCTCCATAAGTACTCAAATCGAAGCTCTCCGAAAGATCTACAAGCAGACGGCTTCCACTTTGGTGGTCAAAAAACAATGTTAAGACCACCTACTGTCCACCTGAAGTTTTCTGCTCAAGCCCCAAAAATAAAAATCTCGATAAATCCCAACAAGTTTCTTCTTCTTCTTCTTCTTATTCTTCTTCTTCTTCTTCTTCTTCTTTTTTTAATTTCAGCAAGGCATAAACAACAATTGGATCAGCATTTTTTTTTGTAAGGTCGCAAGGGTATGGATTTATCAAGAGAGCAAAGATACGGGTTTGTCTAAGATGGAAGAAAACTGAGACTACCACATCAATAACACAAACAGAATTTGTTTCTTCACAACACAATTCGAAACAACAAGAAGATTGAGGAGATAGAGAACATACCAATGATTTTTTTTATCGTATTAAAAGGAAAAGATATGAACAGCTTGGGAACTAAGACTGCTCTGATACCAAAAACTGGAGTGAACCCTTGGATAACCTGTTCCAAAAACTCACTACACGCGCTCTATCCCTTGGATCAACCTAACTGGAATCTTTCCTTGGAGATGGTATGTTCCTTGAAGGTGGAATAGCTCATCAACCCCTTGATAACCTGTATCGAGGAACCTTGGAATCAATTGATGGAAGAAGACTCGGATTTCCTAGGGAACAAATCTAGGAAAAACTAAGAGCCAACAAACACACAAATTCCGATTTGTGTAATTTGCAAGTAATTACAGAACTAGAGAGCAAATTCTCTCAAGCACGTAATGTTAAGAACCAAATTTTTAATTCATCAAAAGTCGTCCCCAATAGTGGCCGACGGTTCCCTTTAAAAGAGTACAAATCATCCTTCATAAACTAGGGTTTCTTTAGGGCCAAATGGACTCTAAAAATTATATGATTCTTGGGCTGACCTTACGGGTCTATATCACCCTCTAATTAATTATATAATTAAAACTAAGCCCAATGACCTTAAGGGTCCTACGGCTCCAAAGTCTAATTAACAAGACCCAATTACACTTAGTACATTAATAAATATGGTCTTGTCAATCTTGGTCTTCCCCCCATCCTTTTGAGCTGCCTGGATGAGTCCAGTCAAGGCTTCCTTCATTTTTTTAGTTCTAGCCCTTGTCATTGGTCCACCAAGACCTTGAAGTATACATTAATAAATATGGTCTTGTCAATCCTGGTCTTCTCCCCATCCTTTTGAGCTGCCTGGATGAGTCCAGTCAAGGCTTCCTTCATTTTTTTAGTTCTAGCCCTTGTCATTGGTCCACCAAGACCTTGAAGTGGATCCAAGCTTGTTCTTGAAACCTTGCTCTTCGAACCTTCCTCTTCTTGCCTTTTTCCTTCCACGCTATTGTCATCATTCTCCAAGCTCGAAGTCTCTTCAATGCTTGCCATTTTCCTTTCACATATCACACATACTGATCACTTTAATTCCAAAGATAAAACACACTACATTCGTAGCGCACTATAGGCCTATTAGTTTGTGCAATGTTGTATATAATTTGCTTTTAGCATTGTTGGCTGAAAGAATATAAGTTTGGCTAAAAAGATGAAAGTTTGCCTCTATACGTGTATCAATGAAAGTCAATCTACTTTTATTTTGTGGAGATAGATCCTAAACAATACAGTAGTAGCTTAGAGAGTGTATGCATTATATCAATAGTTAGAGGAAGAGGGGGGGGGGGGGGGGGGAAGATTCATGGCATTAAAACTAAACATGACCAAACACATATGATAGATAAAATGGGCTTTCTTAGGTTAAGTACTAAGGAAGATGGGTTTTGCTACTGTTTTCATTGAATGGATTATTGCATGTTTTAGTATTATTTCCTTCTCTTTCAATATAAATAGTGCAGTAAGTGGTAATGTTTTGCCATTTAGAAGATCTACTATCACTTTACCTTTTCTTAATTATCTTAGAAGCCTTCTGAAATTTGATTAAGTAAGCAACTATGCAAGAATCAGTCAAAGGTATAAAGATAAGCAAAAATGGAAGCCTTACTACCCACCTGTTATTTGTAGATTATTCTATCCTATTTTGTGAAGCTAATATGCAATAGGCAAGCAACTTAAATGAGTTAGTAGAGAAATATAGCAAATGCTTAAGACAATTGGTGAACATAGAAAAATCATCAATTCTTTTCAACAAGAGCATTACACAAGTCATAGAGTGTTAGATGGAATCAAAGAATAAAGGAGTGGGAGATATCTAGGAATACCTTTTGTAATTGGAAAGTCAAAGAAGAGATATTTGGATATATGAACGAGGCCATACAAAAAGGAGTACAAAAGTGGACAACAAAGTTTTTGAGTATACCGGGAAATGAGATTTTGATCAAGGTTGTTATTAATGCATTTCCAGTGTATGTGATGTCCTACTTCAAGCTACTAGTAGACACATGCAAGAAATTAACCTATGCCACATCAAACTTTTAGTGAGAAAGCAAAAAATCCATTGGAAAGCTAGGAACCAACTCACCGAGCCAAAAGAAGAGGAAGGATTGGGCTTCAAAGATGTTCAAAGATTTAATGATGCATGCATTCATAGCAAAACAATTATGGAGATTGATTACTAGACCAAATTTGTTAATGAGCAAGGTCTTCAAAGCAACATACTTTTGAAGATTTATTATAGACAAAAACAAGTAACAACTCATCCTAGCTGTGGATGTGCTAGATGGGAGAAACATATGTGTTGAATATAGGGCTCAGATACTAAGCAAGAGATATAAAAAAAAAATCCATTTGAACATGGGAAGCTCCTTGGATACATAACCTCTTTTCAAACCTAAGCCAAAGGTTCCAAATGAAGTATGAGAACTTAATAAGGCAACTTCTCTTGGAAAGAGAGGCTGACACTGTCACAAGCATAACAATGAGTCAAATGGTTAACAAAGACAGGTTAGCCTGGCACTTTAATAGCCAAGGAATATATATTGCCAAATCAACTTACAAACAACTTCAAGCAAGTTAAGCAAAAAGGAGAAGGATAGCTAAAAGTAGTGAAATTGCCAAGTAAAAAAGGAAAATGTGGAAGGAAAGTTGGCAAATGGGTGTAGAAGGCAAGCTAAAGAACTTTGTTTGGAAGTGCAGCCACGGAATTTTTCCCACAAAGTATCATTCAGTAAGAAAAGGGCTTTAGATGAATCCAATATACTATATGTGTGGCAAACAAGAGGAGACTTTGAAAGACTTATTCTTTACGTGCAGAAGAGCCATACAAGTGTGAAAACTTGCACTTGTCAAATGGGATGGGTTGCAAGAAAAATCTAAGAACTTCGCATGGTTGTGGAAAAAACTTTGTTTTGTGGGGGTGGAGAAAAGTGGTGAAGACAGAGTTCAACTAACTATCTTTATACTTTAGATGTTATGGAAGACAAGAAACCTGTAGGTATTCAATAGTGAGACGAGATCAGAAAAAGAAGCAATGGACCTAGTAATAACAGAATGGCAAGAATTTTGTTAATTAAACAAAGTAAAATGAGAAGTAGTCCATCTAATGTGACTCATTGAGTATCACAAGAGGAAGTGGCTCTCATTATTGAGGTATGATATACAACAATGTCCATCAGTGCTCACAGCTCAAGCAAATTTGACATGAGAGTTTGGCGCCATTGAATACAATGATCAAGGGAATGTTATTAAAGCTTGAATAGTGGTTAGAAATTAGGAATTGAACTCATGGCCATCACTCTTGGGGCAATCAAATACGCTCAATTGATAACAAACAAGCAGAGATGGATATAGATCCAAGTTAGGACTAATGTTTAGGATATTGTGTGTGGACTTCAACTGAATAGAGAATTTTAGCCCTAATGCTCCACAATAGCTGAAGACATCAGGCTATTGTGTTACTTGTTTGACCAAACGCTTCTTTACTTTTATCCCAAGTGAGAGAAATTGAGCATGTAACAGATTAGTTAGAATTAGAACGTTCTATAACACAAGAATGGTAATCAAATTTTCCTCCTTGGATATTGAATACATTACCAGTTGGCTAGCTTGTATATATCTTTTGATTGATTAAAACAAAACTGTCATTTCTTAAAAAGAAAAAAAAAGATATTATAAAGAAAGAAATTTTACCTTTCCTTTTATATACTTAGTGGGGGACTATCTTTTACTCCCTCCATCCTAACAAAAGAGTTTACTTTAGTTAAAATACAATTTTTTATTAGTTATCAAGTACAACTCATTTAATCCATCAACTAAAATTATAATTTTACATTTTTTTCCTCACTTTTTAATTTTGAGTATACATAATTATTATTAGTAAGGATATTTTAAAAATTTAGAAGGACTTTTTTTTTTTGGACGGATGGAGTATTTGATATTGATAATTATTGAGTAATAAATAATGGGTCACTTGAAGGGTAAAAATAAAATTTTTATTAAAATAAGTAAGTTGACTATTCTAAAATGACATTTAACTTCGAATAAGAAAAAGTTACAAGTATGACAGTTTTAGTGGAATGGAGGGAAAAACAATGACGTGTTATCCATAAGACAAATAAAAACACACAACTTCTCTTTAAGTTACTTTTGAATTGGTTTGCTTCAAATTCATTATGTTGAAGTTTCATTCAAACTCATTATAGGTTTTTTTTTTTTTAAAAAAGATAATTCTATCTTATTCTATTAGGACCAGTATGTCATCATAAGAGTATGTGCCTCACAAAATATTGGGTGAGACTCCTATGTCAATCAAGAGGTAGGAAGGACAAGAAATTATGCAAAAATGATCGAATCTTCGAAGGTCCCAAATATGATACGATATAACGTGTTCAGAAATGGTCAAAATAGTTGAATAGAAGGATCACTATGACTATAGCCCTTGGTAAATTTACCAAAGATGGAAATAACTTATTTGCTATTATAGATGACTAGTTATGTAGGGACCGTTTTATTTTTGTAGGCTGGTCTAGGCTATTGCTCTTTCCTTGTGCCTATTTCGCTTTAGGGGGTTGGTTCATAGGTACAACTTTTGTAACTTCATAGTAGGGATAATATATTAAAATATCGCGAACTTAAGTGCTTGTAACTGTTTTGACCTGACATTTTAATTGTAACAATACGACACCTGAACTTTAAAATGTGTAATAATAATGTCCTTTGACTGAAAAAAAAAAGACAAAAACCCTTCAATATAAAGCATATAGTTTAAAATTCTAAAATAAATTTTTAAAGAAACAAAAAAGATAAAATTTAAAGACAAAAATTTAATAAAATTATTTACACTATATAATAAATTTTTTTAAACTAAAAAAATTAAATATGAAAATTTAATAAAATTTAGAGACAAAAATGAAAAAAAAATTTTGAGGTTAAAAAACAAAGTATTTATAAAAAAAAAATTGAAGTTAAAAAACAAAATATCATATAATAATTTTTGTATTTTTGCATTAAAATTTTTAACAAAATTTTACATAATTTTATTAAAATTTTATTTTAAAAAGTTAATAAAAAAATTAAAGTATAGCCATTTTTTTGGTCATTTTTGTCTTTAGGGAGGGCTCTTTCATCTTTTTTCTAGTAGAAGAACATTATTGTTACACATTTTAAAATTCAAGTATCGTGTTGTTATAATTGAAAGGTCGGGTCAAAACGGTTACAAGCGTATAAGTTGAGGACTTTTTAATATATTATCCCTTTGTAGTATACTCATGGATTGGCTAGTTCTTATTTGGAAGGTTGCAATTTCTTAACTGCCACAGTTTCGACTCCTGCTAATAGTTTAGCACATTCTTTGTTATTACTATGGGGTCTTGAAACACAAGGGAGTTTTACTCGTTGTTGTCAATTAGGAGGTTTGTGGACTTTTGTTGCTTTCCAAGGTGCTTTCAGATTAATAAACTTCATGTTACATTAATTCAAATTTGCTTGATCTGTTCAATTGAGACCTTATAATGCAATCACATTCTCTAGCCCAATTGTCATTTTTCGATTCATCCTCTTTTTTCAAGGGTTTTATAATTGGACATTGAATCCATTTTCCATATCAACTAAGAAATAGGGAGGACGAAGGGAGAGGGATGTCAGAGGCGAGGTTCAAACCTTTGACCTTTTGGACCCAACACATGTTTAGTGGTCATTTGGGCAAACTAGTTAACTCATTATAAGTTAAAGACAAGGACAGATAGAATTTGAAGAGTGGGGGAGGGGACAGTTGCCCCTAAACATTTAAAAATCTTAAATTTATCTGAGTAGCATTTTAGGATTTTACAAAATTTCTATTAATTGGGCCTTCACCCCAAAAAGAATTTGAAAATTTTCTTTAATTGTGCCCTCCTTCATTTTATGAAATTCTATTTTCAACTAAAGTTTTCTCTCAATTTCTAAAATATTATATTTTAATCTAGATAGATTAATAATTTTTGTATTTTTTATTTCTAATTTCCCCTCTTAAATAATGGAAACCTTTTGCTAATCCATATACTTTATTAAATTCTATTATTCACTAAATTTGTTCTCTATATTTTATATTTTCTCTAAATTTTATCAAGTAAATTTTGGAAAATGAAAAAATTTTCCCACTTTATATTGACACCCTCTATTTTGTAATTTTTTTGATATTTAATTTAGCCCAAAAATAAAATATTACATATATTTATTCCTATTGTGTCTTTAAAATGTCATTACTTATTTAATTTTAAAAAATTTAAATAAAAGACAATTGTTAAAGAAAGATTTTTTAATATTTGCAACTAAATTATACACTATTATTATGAGGTTTAATTTAAATTACATAAAAATTAATTTACAATGGATTTAAATTATGGACACAACTTGTGCAAATTTGGGTAATGGACTATACTCATGCAAAATATTTAACATTTGTATAATATAGTAGCATATAAATACTATTTTATTAGAAAATATAGTTGATATTTTGCCTCCCCTAACAGTAGGGCCTAGTTCCATCACTAGTTGAAAGACTAGAGAGGGATAATCATTCAAGTATTGTACCTTAAAATTCTTATTAAATAGTATTTAAATTATTTAAAAGTGCATTATTATCATTTTATACTTTTTTTTTTTTGGAAATAAGGAAATATCATGATAGGAGGCCAACAGAAAGTAAAGAAAAGTTGGTGAAAAAGTCTAACGGCCAATGATGCAGTGTTTTGATTTTTCAGGGCGAGAAGATTTTAAAACTACAGTAGTTTAAATATATATGTACACTCCATATGCTTGATGGCCCACTTTTCGAGGTCTCATAGTCATAAAACGTCAAGTCGCAACCTTATATTTGCATTCCTATTATTTTGAATTTCTCTTTTTTTTTTCTTTTGAATTCTTTCATAAGCAAGGAAATTAGCACGGCAATGTGCTTCTCCCGAATTTTGCTAAAGTTTGTCTGCCTTTCCATGACTAATATAGAAACCTTGGCTTCATTTAGACTTTGTTGTATATAGAAAAAATAGGCTTTTTCGTTCTCAAGTGGCTGTTTGGACTCTTTTTGAATTACAAAATTTGGGGGAAAATAACTATCTCTTTGAAATAAAGCAACAACTTTTACTCGAACAGTAAATTTTGAAAAGTATGAAATCTTTACTGTACCTCTACTCTCCATCCTTTTAGCCTCTATAATGTCCATTTCACACCCCTATTCCTAACCTACTTATCAATTCTTTGGGTTACCCCTAACAACTCACATTACACTTGAACCATTTAATGTAGCGACAACCCACAATTCAATTCCCCGCCCACTCCCAGCATTGAAGCACTGTTTGCAGATTTGGGTTTGGAACAATTTTTCATCTCCCTGAATGCACAATGTCTACCTCCACGCACATGGAGTTCGATTAAGTCCCTCTGGTTTTGGTCAAGAGATCAGCCACTGGTGAGCAATTCGGTGTGTGCAAAAGTGCGTCAAAATATAGCTTAAGCTCAAACAAATTTACACCAAACCTCACTTAATCAATTGTAGTAAAGCTTAGGGATCATTCTCCACAGGGAAGGGGACAAAACCCGAATTTAAGTGCAGTGAATTGGTTGCTATCTATGTGTCCTAAAGCAATGACATGAAAGGCGATATTTAACTAATGAGCATGAAGAGAAGTATGCAAATAGATTGGAATACGAGATTCTAAATGCTAAGCTAAACAACACCGTTAAAACAAGGATGGAAATATGCAATTGAGGAAAGAGGGTGATCCTTGGGTTCAATGCAAGGGTCGGCTACTTTGACTCCTAAGGGCAACCGAGTGTAGGGCATCTTAACTAAATGGCTACATCCGTTCGCTCCGAATCTCCTTTCGGTCTCATCGGAATTATAGAATGAGGAATCTCCTTTCGGTCTCATCCCTACCTAGAGCACATTAGCGCCTATGGCTTCCACACAACTCTAATGCACAATTCTAACCCTAGATGCTTTAGCCAACCACTTCACACTCCCTAGTTCAAGTGTTTAATCTAAGGAACCACCTATTTTTCACTCCATATCTCCTTTCGGTCTCAATGGAATTAAAGAATAGAAGATCTCCTTTCGGTCTCACTTCTACCTTGTGCACACTAAAACCTATGGCTTCCACACAATTTTAGTGCACAATTAAGCTCATATGGTAGTTGTTTCTTGTCTCAAACACCTAAATCTAGAGAACGCTAGGTAGTTCTTCCTACTTTTGGTCTAAGTTCATGTATATTCTAAAACACACACGAACACCAAGAACACACATTAAATGTGGCCACAATTCAATGCATGTCAATTCATTAAATACACGTATGAAGACTTCAATTAATGCAAGCCCATCACTATACAACCCACAAGGAATCAAAATAAACCTAATCCATACATCAAACGCCAAGAATCACCCAAGATAAATTAGCCTCTCATGGCTTCAAGCAAACAACAATCACAAGGAGATTTCACCATTGAAAGCATAAGAAATTCGTAAGAAATACTTCCCTTAATCAAAAGATTGGTAAATCCAACAAATTCCAACACTTAGCAAGCCAAAACAACTCCAAGGATTCCAGTTTTCAAGAGCCAAAAGAACCCAACTCTAGCCCCAAATGAAACTCATGGTTTTCAGTTTGGGGAAAATATGAAAATATCTCAAAACTAACCCTAACTATCTACCTCTATCCTGTTTTCTGCAGAAAATGGGGTATTTATACAAGTAGGGAAATTGGGGAACAGTTGTAGAACTTCCAAAACATCCGGGACGCGATTTGCAAATTTCAGAACTTCCAGCCGCAGGTGACCGCTGCGGCGGTCTACTATTTGCTTGGGACCGCCGCGACGATTGTGAATGACCGCCGCGGCGGTCAGAACTTTCTGCCCACCTCTTTTTGGTTCATGCCTTGTTCTGATTTTGTCCAGTTTTGGTCCATTTTCTTCCGGAATTTGAGAAAACTTTCTCATGAAAGTTTTTGCTCTCTTTCTCATCTTTCCATAGCATCTTCAATCATCTCATTTGGACATTTGCATCAAAAGTTATGAACTTCGGAAGATGAGTGATTTTTCTCCCCTTTTTCCTACAAAACAAACAAAAGATGAGAATCACAAGTATAATGTGATTTCTCTCATAAACATGGCATATCTCAATGAAATCTATGCAAAAGCGTGAAAAACACATATCTAAGTTTATGAATATTTGATTCTCATCAGCCACTCAGGTAATTCAATTTCTTCATCCACATCACATATAATTGGCTCGACAAATTTCAAGATTTATCTCTAGCAAGTGATGTTAGGGTTACATTCTGCCAACCCACAAATTAAGTAGTTTGTAGGGTTTTGTTGCTCCGTCTTTAGAATCTACCATTCTTTTATTCAATTTCTGTTCATCATCCGGTTACTTTGTTGTTCATGTGCTTCGTTTTTTGGCATTGTTTTTTTAATTGCATTTTTCATAGTAATGACATAGAGAAAATCCAATCAACTACATTTTCAACAAGAATTTTCAATCATGGTCACCGTTTGAGTTTTTCTACTAGCCCAAGGCCCCTTGTGTACGCCTCTAGCTCTTTTCTTTGTGCAAAGATGAGCACTAATTAGTTAGACCAATATGTATTGAAAGCAATGAAATTCGGTTGATCATATGAGCCAAATTACATTAGAAGGGTAAATAATTCTAGCTACAGATTCCAAATTGGAAAAAACCAGGAGGTTTCAACATTGGATATGAATGGACTTTGTAGAACATTCTGTAATAAACGGGTTTCTCCCTCCACGCATCAAAGAATCAGAATATATATAGGTAATGACTGTGTTAGAGTTGTCTAGCCATGAATATTAGTGGCTGCTGATGATTATTTTGTTAGAAAATTCTTTGAAGTTTCTGCAAATTGCAAAATTTGTGTTCTGTAGTCAACTTGCAAGAACTTATTTTGACTTTATTGAAGGATTGGAAGGTAAAGCATCCATGACAACAATAACTTGCTCTCTTCACCATTACTTTTTTTTTTCTTACTTTTTTTGCTATTAATGTTCCTATTTTTGTTTTGTTTTCATTTTTTTAGTGGTTTGCAAAAAGATTGTTTGATTTGGAATTTTAGATGAGTCTTGGTTTGATTAGTTTTCGGAATACTTTTTTCTTTATCATTTTTTCTCAGCAAAGGGGTAGTTTTTGGTTAAGAATTTGTTACCAATACAAATCACACAAGTGGTTACCCAATTTATTAATAAGTAAAGTGAAATTCAATTTGAATGAATTTTAAGTTATCATACTCATTACATAATTTATATTTCTATGTGAAATGGATGCCACATGATTGCATTTACTCATTGATGTGGGTTGTGGTGTTTCAAAATTCATGTTCAAGGTATTTGAAACATTACATGTGTGCTTGTTGCGTATCTTTTCAGTACCAAAGTTGTCTCTCAAATAATTTTATATGTGTGTTAGCTTTCGGCCTATACTAATTGGCAATTGCCTTTATTGAATATTCTATTGTGCTCCATTCAAATGAATACTGCGTCCACCCACAATCATTGTTCACAATTTTATATTCAGTTCTTGGAAAAGACTAGGGATGGCTTGAGAAAAAACATGATATTAGTGCAACAGGATAAAAATTATAGTTTACCTTATCCTAAAATAATAATTGTAACATATTGGCTACTTTTAAATAATAACTATAACATTCAATTGTTTCCTTTTTGCATATCACAGTTCTCTTAATTGCTACTAGTAATTCTTAAAAGGAGGGTAACAGAAATGTCTGTAAAAATTTTCCGTCATGTGCAAGCTACGAAAACTGGATCTATAGATTGATGGTTTATGTTAATGTGGTGAGGAAAGTCAATAAAGGCGTTTTTCAATAACAATCTATTTTGACCAAATAACAAATATTTTTTATGTTACATCACAAATTCTCTTTTATATTTACATCCCATTTCTTGCCTTCTACAGGCTTCTATTCTTGTGTGATGCTTTCATAATTCATATCACAATCACTTTCCCAATATATCCGCAAACACATACATAGTTTTGATTTGTGAACATCTAGCACTTAGAGTAGTGCCCTAGCGTTGACGTTCACAATTGCCGAGTTAGTTAATAAGTGAGGAATCAATTTGAACTATAGTTGTACGTTGAATACATGCACATTATGACATGTTATTTCGATACAGAATGCACCCTAATACCATTCAGCATTGCTTCTTGCATATTGTTGTTCCTATACCAAACCTTTATCACCCCAACTAAGTCTAGCACATTCCGTGACTGACTCCAATAACCTCGAACAGTGCCGAAAAAATTACGCTGAGGTAATGTCCCTTGATCTGTCTTCCTATTACATCTTTTATATGCCATGGATTGAAAAACTGTGTTGTATCTATTCCCTACTCTATATAGAATCCAATCCATTTGATATTGCATTTTACCTTGTAACCATTGGACATGTACTTTTTCCCAACAATATGGCATGACCATTAGTAACTTCAACAAACAGCAATACGAGACTAAAGCAATGGAGTTGTATGACCAAATTGGCAAGCATTACAGTGAAACTTACCTCCGTGGGAAGTACAATCAGTTGCGAGTCCTGTGGCAACTATATTGCGACCTTTGCAAACATCACACGAGGGTTGGTTGGGACTCCAAGAGTGGCGCAATCATCAGCTCTGAGCACCAATGGTATACATGGATTGCCGTAAGTAAGTTCAGATATAGTCTTTGTCTAATTTGACCCGTGCTCACTTCTCATAACGCCTTGTTTGACCCGATTTACATTTCCTTCTACTAATGTGCATTGCTGCAGAAAAATAAGAAGTACACACGATTCCGTCTCTGAATAGTGCCGCATTATGAGGAGTTGACAAAAGTCTTCATAACGACTTCAGCCACAATGGACTTCTCAATCGATTCAAACCAGCACCCTTAAACCTCGGTAGCGGAACGGGCTTTCAGCTTCGTTTGGACTATGGTGTATATAGAAAAAATAGGCTTTTTTGTTCTCAAATGGCTGTTTGGACTCCTTTTTTAATTAAAAAATTTGGATAAAAATAACTTCCTCTTTGAAATAAAGCAACCTCCTTTACTCAAACAGTAGATTCAAAAAAGTATGGAATTTTTATTGTACCTCTGCTCTCCAACCTTTTAGCCTCTCTAATGTCCATTCCACACCCTTGTTCCCAACTAGTAGATCAAATTCTTTGGGTTACTCCTAACAACTCACATTACACTTGAACCATTCAACATAGCAAAAACCCATAATTCAATTCCCCACCTACTCCCAACATTGAAGCACTGTTTGCAGATCCAGGTTTGGAACAATTTTTCATTCCCTGGGTGCACAATGTCTACCTCCACACACATGAAGTCCAATTAAGTTCACCTAGTTTTGGTCAAGAGATCAGCCACTTAGGTAATTCGATTTGTTCATCCACATAACATGTAATTCAAGACTTATCTCCATCAAATGATGCTAGGGTTAATTTCTGCCAACCCACAAATTTAGTAGTTTGTAGGGTTTTGTTGCTCTGTCTTTAGAATTTACTATCCTTTTATTCAATTTATGTTCATTATTCGGTTGCTTTGTTGTTCTTGTGCTTCATTTTTTGGGCATTGTTTTTTTTAATTGCATTTTTCATAGCAATGACATAGAGAAAATCCAATCCGCCACATTTCCAACAAGAATTTTTGGTCATGGTCACCGTTTGAATTTTCCTACTAGCCCAAGGCCCCTTGTGTACGCCTCTAGCTCTTCTCTTTGTGCAGAGATGAGCACTAATCAGTTAGACCAATATATATTGAAAGCAATGAAATTCGGTTGATCATAAGAGCCAAACTACATCAGAAGGGTAAATAACTCTAGCTACGAATTCCAAACTGGAAAAAAGTAAGAGGTTTCAACACTGTTCATCAATGACTATGTACTAGCCTTTTCAACTCTAGTTTGCAACAACTTTGGAATTGGATGGTGAAGTTGGCCTAAAGCTAACAACAAACAACTTTGGAAATGAATGGACTTTGTAGAACATTCTTAATTTGTAATAAATAGGTTTCTTCGTCTACGCATTAAAGAATCAGGATACATATATATATATATAGATTTTGGTAATGACTATGTTTGAGTTGTCCAGCCATGAATATTAGCGGTTGCTAATGATTTTTTGGTCAGAAAATTCTTTGAAGTTTTTGCAAATTGCAAAATTTGTGTTCTATAGTCAACTTGCAAGAACTTATTTTTACTTTATTGATGGATTGGAAGGTAAAGCATCCATGACAACAATAACTTGCTCTCTTCACCATTACTTTTTTTTTTCTTTACTTTTTTTGCTGTTAAGGTTCTTGTTTCTGCTTTGTTTTCATTTTTTTTTTGTGGTTTGCGAAAAGATTGTTTGATTTGGAATTTTAGATGAGTCTTGGTTTGATTAGTTTTTGGGATATGTTTTTCTTTATCATTTTTTCTCAACAAAGGGGTGGGTTTTGGTTAAGAATTTGTTACCAATACAAATCACACAAGAGGTTACCCAATTTATTAATAAGTAACGTGAAATTCAATTTGAATGAATTTTAAGTTATCATACTCATTACATAATTTATATTTCTATGTGAAATGGATGCCACATGATTGCATTTACTCGTTGATGTGAGTTGTGGAGTTTCAAAATTCATGTTCAGGGTATTTGAAACATTACGTGTGTACTTGCGTATCTTTTTTGCAACAAAGTTGTCTCACAGATAATTTTATATGGGTGTTAGCTTTCGGCCTATACCAATTGGCAATTGCCTTTATTGAGTATTCTATTGTGTTCCATTCAAATGAATACTAAGTCGACTGATAACTCTATTTTATATAGGGTTTTCTTATTAATTTTGGTTAGAAATTGGCTTGTGTTTTAATTTGTTTTTACATATTTTGGCCAAATTATCCTTTGATTTTATGATTTCTGAGTTTTCTAATATTTTTAGAACTTTTGAGCTTAATTTTGAATTTTTCTTCTAATTTGAGGATAAAAGGACTAACCAATTATTTTGTTATTTTATAGCCAAGAAAGCTTATCAAAGCTTGACCAATTTACTTCAACAAAAAGACAAAGAAGACTTTTTGGCTGCAACTAAGAAAACAAGAGCCGAGCTGCAAGAAGGAGGAAACAAAGCTGGGTTACAAATTAGGAAACATGAAAGCTGAACAGCACATAGAGAGAAAGAAGAAGTGAGCTGAGCTGCAAACAAATTTGGAAACAACCAAAGAAGAAACCAAACAACAAAAGGAAAAGACTTCTTCAGCTGGAAAAACAATTTAGGCAACAAAGGAATCGGACAACAGCAAGGAAATAGAAGCTGAAGACAAGAAGGAAAAGAAAAGAATGTGCTACAATTTGGAAATAGAAGCAGCCGAGTTCTTCTATAAAAGCAGGCAGCATCCATAGAGTCCTTCACGTCTTCTTCTTCTTCTATTTTTGTTTTCTTTAGCTGTAGTTTAGATTTCCTTGTAGCAGAATTTTTTAGGAGAGCAGCACTTCATTCTTTTCTTTTCTTTTTTTATATCTTTAGTTCAGAATTAGTTATAGCCAAGTTTTTTTTTTGTATTTGCTTCCAGTAGTTTAGAAACAACCATGGGTTAGCAGAATTTTTACGGAGCGATTTTCTTTATTCTTGGAACCGCACGTCCTTTGTGTTCTATTTTGATTTTCTTTATAATTTTCAGTAGCTTCTGTCTCGGTTTTTCTTCATAATTTTAGTAGCTCCTTCCTTTTCTTAGCAATTTTTCGAAGATATTCTTGGTTTTCTGCGAAACTTTCATTAGTTTTCTTTCGGTTTTTTCCTCACGGAATTTCAGCCGTCTTCGTGTTCTTCTTCAAGTTTTTCCCGTCGAGTCTTCATCATCCTTTTCTTTTTTTCTTGAGTTTCAGTAGTATAATACAAAGCTCAGCCGCCAACTTGGACTTGACAAAAAAGTAGCAATTTGTTGTTTGTTTTGATTTCTTTGGCTACGGGTGTTGAACAAACCATGCAGAATTTTGTTGTTTAACTTCAAGTCTTCAAGTCTTAGTTTTGTTTTTGTCTTTTCTTGTTTTCTTTAGTTTAGTAGATTTAGTTTTCTTTCCTTGTTTTTTTCTTAGTATAATTTAGCAACTTTAGTAATTTAATTTCTTGTGCTTTGTTATGAAATTTCTAGTTGTGTTTTATTTTCAAGTAGTAATATGTTTATAGCTTTAATATAATTATTTTAATTTTAAGAATTTGTTTTAATTTCAATTATGTCTATTTTTATTTTTGTCGTTAGTTTAACTTTCATTATGTTCTAATTTCTTTTGTTAGAGATTAGATGGATCTTAATCATGAATAATTGATTCTTAAGACTTGTTCATGCAACCTATATTTCAATTATGAGTTTAATATCATGTTCTTAATGCTTTTAGGTGATTGATCACCACTTAATTGATTTTTGATGCTTGTTTGATACTGTGTGGAGATGACATGCATGTGCTCGTGTGATATTAAACTGTAAATTCAATTTAGACGGTAATAATCTAGGTTGTTCATGTGGTTTCGGTAGTAGAACTAAGTCGTGGCTACTTAGATTGAATTCGGGAATTTCCATAGTTTTTAATGCATTTAGAAATCTAAATTCACCTAGACCAAGTGTGAGTTGATTTTAATCTAAATAGGGTGATTAGACTGATGTCGGCTATTAATTTACATTTCACCATCATAATTTGGAATTTAATTTAATTGCATGACAAGTCAAGAGAGTCAATTAGGATTGATTAAGTGAAATCGAAATCTCTAACATCTTTATTAATTTGGTAAATTTTTCGTGTTTGTTTATTGTTATAAATTTTCATTCTTTGTTAAGTTTAGTTAAATTGCATGAAAGCTTTTTAATAGGTTAGCTTGTTCTTGAATTAGTCAATTTGGTACGTAATTGGTTAAATTGAAATCAATCCTCTTGGGAACGATACTCTACTCATCACTTTATTACTTGTTGATATTGTACGCTTGCAATTCACCGAACATCCACTCACAGTCATTGTTCACAATTTTATATTTGGTTCTTGGAAAGGACTAGGGATGGCTTGAGAAAGAACATGGTATTAGTGCAATAGAATAAAAACTATAGTTTACCTTATCCTAAAAAAATAATTATAACATATTTGCTCTTTTTAAATAATAATTGTAACATTCAATTGTTTTCTTTTTGAACATCACATTTCTCTTAATTGCTACCAGTAATTGTTAAAAAGAGGAAAACAGAAATGTTGCTAAAAAAATTTCCGTGATGTGCAAGCTATGAAAGCCAAATCTGTAGAATGATGGTTTATGTTACTGTGTTGAGGAAAGTCAAGAAAGGTGTTTTTCAAAAACAATCTATTTTGTCCAAATAAAAATTATCTTTTATGTTCCATCACAAATTCTTTTTTATATTCACATCCCATTTCTTGTTTTTTGTAGGCTTTTGTTCTTGTGTGATGCTTTCATAATTTAGATCACATTCATTTTCCCAATATACCCGCAGACATATGCATAGTTTTCATTTGTGAACATCTAGCACATAGAGTAGTGCCCCGGCATTGACTTTCATAGTTGCCAAGTTGGTTAATGACTGAGTAATTAATTTTGAACTGTAGCTGTACGTTGAATACATGCACATTATGACACGTTATTTTGATATAGAATGTGCCCATACAGTTCAGCATTGCTTCTTGCAGATTGTTGTTCCTATATCAAACCTTTATTACCCAAACTAAGTCCAGCACATTCTGTGACTAACTCCAACGACCTCGAGCAGTGTCAAAAAATTTATGTTGAGGTAATGTCCCTTGATCCGTCTTGCCATGGACTAAAGAACCATGCTATATTAATTCACTACTCTATATAGAATCCAATTCATTTGTTATTGCTTTTTACCTTGTATCCATTGAACATGTACTTTTTCCCAACAAATGACATCCAGTAAGGATGTGATGGCACCTCACAAGTTAGGCCATTTCATTCATATCATGGTCGATATGAAAGTAAACAATGGCATGACCAATAGCAACTTCAACAAACAGCAATACGAGGCTGTAGCAATGGAGTTGCATTACCGTGTTGGCAAGCGTTAGAGTGACGCTTATCTCCGTAGGAAGTACAATCGGTTGTGAGTCATGTGGCAGCTATATCGCGATTTTCGCGAATGTCACACGGGAGTTGGTTGGGACTCCAAGAGTGGTGCGATCATCACCTCCAAGCACTAATGGCATACATGGATTGTTGTAAGTAATTTCATACATAGTTTTTTCTAATTTGACCTATGCCCACTTCTCATAATGCCTTGTTTGACCCGATTTACATTTCTTCCTACTAATGTGCTGTGTTGCCGAAAAACAAGGAGTACACAAGATTCCATCTTTGAGAAGTGTCGTATTATGAAGAGTTGACAAAACTCTTCATAATGACTTCAGCCAAAAGAGACTTCTTAATCAATCTAAACCAACACCTTCAAACCTTGGCGGAGGAACGAGCTATGAGAGCTCATTTTCTAGATGAAACATCCTTACCAAGAGTTAGACATAGGCCCGTTGAAGGCAGAGGTGTAGGTGATGTTTGTATGCAGGAAGTAGGAACATGTTCGAGATCGATGGGGAAGAGACTATTCAACACGCCTACAGTCAGCAGTGGTCATTCTGGTAAGAAAAGTAGAAGTGAGTTAGTGGATATGGCTTTGAAAAATTATTTAGTGAAGAATGAATACATGGACCAGTATGCGGACGATACTCTCCTTTTCTAAGTGCATGCAGATGTGAACTCCGTGAATATCACCGACTTAACTACGTATATCAATACCACACAGTTCTTCCGTGACCCAGTGTTGAGGGCATCTTCACGCAAATAGAACCCCATATGCACCTGGATCTGATTAATTCCCTCTAGTTACTGCTTTCATAAATTCTAAATTGAACAATTTAAGTTATGCTAAATTCAATATCTACAATATTTTTATCCTGAATCACATTGATTCGTACTTTATACATTCTCTTTTGAGTAATTTTCTTTTGCGATTTGGTAGAAACCCCATGTATGGAAAACTAATCTCTATTGGTACCTTTCCAATGAGTTCAATTTTCCTGTTAGAATTATGTGCATCATTTAACATTAGAGGAGTAGACATCGAATGAGTTATGTATTATTCAACTTTGAACTTGTGGCGTTGTGAAAGCCTTTGCTGCTTAGGATTGTGGTTAGTTTATTTCATTGATTGATCCTTCTATATGTTACTAATCACTTACATTTAGAGCTTATGTAGTACTTTGTTAAACGTAAATTTAGTAAGAATTTGATTACTTCACATGGATGTTCACCTTTAATTTTTCACTATGTTTTGTGTGGCAATTTTGGATAAGAACTTACATGCTCCCATTCATTTTTTTGGATCAATTTCTAATTACATGCTTTCTACTTTGTAATTGTGAATGTCCGGGTTATTACAACCATTTGCAAAGAGCTACATATGGATAGTGTGGTGCTATTATACATGTTAGCAACAGGTAAATTATGGTGTACACTTGTCAGCCTCGATGAGATAAACACAAGTTGGGCATGGGTTAATGGACAATTTTGAAGCTCATGATATATTTTTCTAACTTTGCTTCTCTACTACTCTGGTTGTTGCAGATGTGAATTATAAGCCTGCATCATAAAAGCAAAATTGACTCTCCAACAATTGTTTGCAGAAAAGGTCAATAACACTATAGGTGTACTTTTACTTAAACTTTTTTACTCCTATAAAGCTTTAGTAAAAGAATTTCTCCACTAGTTTCTATATGTATTTATGATTAACCAAATAGCAAATATGAATAAATTTCAGAGATGATCAAGATACTGTTGATTAATTTTGACGGTGATATGATTTGGGCATATTCTATATCATCTAACTTTTGTTTTGCATGCAGTATCAGTAGTAAGGGAGTACTTATCTAAAGTTTTGGTACTGTATGACTATTGATTACTGTTTTGGATTGTTCCTTGCATGTGGTCATGGGTGCATGTTTTCTTTATTGTTTGATGTTACGAGTGCTTTTGGTTTGCTGTAGTTAGGTTTTTTCCCTTAAAATGTGTGCATGCTATTAGGTTTCATGAACGAAAGAGTTTTGAATCTTATCTTTAATTATAGTCTTATCACCTTCTAATCAAATATAGGTAGATACATTTTTTTACTATTTTCAACTACAATGTAAAGGTCTATGCTGGGTTGATAGAATAATAATTTCTTGGATTATAAACTTTAACTTTGGAAGAGGAACAATGTTACTCAGTGTTCTGCTGATCTTCAGTTGCTATTAACTTATTAATTGTTTAGACTCTAAAGAATTGCTTTGTTCTACAAGATTTGTAGTGTTTTTTTCAGCTAAGCTCGTGGTTTTCTTTCTAATTCTTTTCAACTTTATTTCCTTCATGTGGGCTGTAAGATTTCTTCTTTTTTTTTAGCTATAGCTGCCTCATCTGTTTAGGGAAAGGTTTATGTGCTAGTTGATGAGCAATTGGTTGATATAATTCATCACTAGCCATCAAAAGCCAATGATTTATAAGCTTTTCTAATGACAATAGGAAATCATAAGATTGTGCAGCAGTATGTATTCATCAATCATTGAGTCAAATGAAAACCGGAGGATTGAAAAATGAGGAAAATACAATAGAAAGAGAACTTGGAATGACAACCATATTTTCATGTCCATAAGCTTATAATTTCTAGAATGCACATTGTAAGAATTACCTTTAGTCATATCTAATAGGATAAGGTATTTAAGATTCACATTAGTACTATGGTGATTTCAAGTATTAGTTATTATGTTTTACTTGTGCCTTTATATCTTTCTCTCCAAATCACTTCATGTGCTGTAACGCCATTCAAAATACTTCTTGTATTCCTAGCTGTATGGAAATTTATTTGCACTAAACAGTTGCTTGAATTTTGTGTATCAGAGCCATAAATTTGATGGTGATGCAGAAAAATGCTGGCTATATGCATAAATTTCCCTAAATTCTAGCTGTATGAATTTTTGTTTTGCTTCTACATTTGACAAAGAATGGTTTATATACACACTTCACTTGTTGTAGGCATATGCAGAATTGTGTATCATTTTTCAGAAGTTGGCTCATAATATTTTCCAACGTCACACCCATGCCTAATTTTTTGGCACAAAGATATTTTATTTCACTATTTGACATTATAGGGATGCTTAAAGAATAGAGATACTTAATGGGTTTCTTTCCTATTCTTGCTGATTTGATCTCGAGTACCATTCTATAGTCATCAATGCTAATGATTGGACTCCATGAAACGTATAGTGACCTCCTACGTAGGTTTTATTCCCTTCATCATTCCAAGTTCCCTTATCCCATCCCTTAGAAAAAGAAATGTTTTGGTCCTAGTATATTCATCTATTTATACAGAATTCTCAAATCATACTCATTTAGGATCCAACAGACAATGACATGGAAATGAAGACTACTAGTAATAAAGTTTAAATTTAGATCATTAGGTAGTCAAACTCACACACCAAGTTCACAACATTCATACCATTACCATATTAAGGGCAAGCAATAAGCAGTCAAACCAAAAAACATTGATTAAAGTAGAAAGAGAAGATGGATAAAGTGTTTAAATAATGATTATAGAAACTTCTTTTGGTTGGATATGATGTTGGCAAATACATAGAAAAAAAATTGATGAATGATGATACCGAAAAGAAAGCTTACATCACCTGACTCAGCTCAAAGGGTAAATGCTTTAGTCTTTCACTTTCAGTTCTTGTTTGCATCCTTATTATTTGTTTGAGGTTCTTACAGTCCTTGTTGGCATCCTTATTATTTGTTTGAGGTTCTTACAGTCCTTGTTGGCATCCTTATTATTTGTTTGAATTATGGGCTATATCTTGCAGTTATTGGATGCATGTGTACTTACCCTTGGCATAACCACGTTCATATTTTATTTTGATAAAGATGGATAAAGATTGGGAAACTTGCCCATCTACTTGTACACACGGTCTACATTGAAAGTAATTGCTTATGCATGAATTTTGAGTGAATAAATTCGATCATTCAACTAGTAGGACCCTATCATGTGATAAGTTCAGAAAATATGAGTGTATGAGACCTTTTTGCATGTGAAAACTACAGCAACTGGGTAAAGGATCATGACCCTTTCTAAAATGGCCACAATGAATAATGGAAAAATAACAAAATGAATCAATTTATGATTGCATTTGACCATAGATGAAGGTAAGTTTGTGGATCATGTGAATGTAGTAGTTAGACATGAGTGAATGCACTATTGGTGATGCATGGGAAGAGGGTGCACTGACATTATCAATTTTAAGTATGACATATTTTGTTGCTATAGGCACCATGGGAAACTATTATATACTTGTTCATATACCTGACAAAATTAGATAAAAGCATACCAGATCCAATTCTAATTCCCATGCAATAACATTTGCATATCATAACAACGGCATACCCTATCAATCCCATAAGTATGTTTATATTGAATGTCTTATTCATATTCCCCGTGAGAAAGGCAATGATTTCTACTCACGTTATTCAAATCTTATCAACAGGTACACCATCATCCCTACTTCAGTATGTAAATTGATACGCAGTATGTTATTTGCATGTATAAACCCAAATCATACTCGGTAGGAACAACGTAGCATTTGTGCCACCCATATGAAATAACAGTGATATAATAATCTTTATAGCATCATGATTCACACATTAAAAATATTGCATTTGAATTTTTGTTTTAACAAATTTGGTGGCTAAGAAAGAAAATTCAATACCAAATCAAAAAATGAATGGGAAAAGTAGTAGTCATATAGGCTTGGAGTTTTCAGTTGTATGGTTTTTGTTCCCAATTTTGTTATAAGTACTCTATTGAATGCATACATGGATTGCTCAGCAACCATTACTTTTTATAATTTGTACATATGTAGTCATTCGATTGCTCATTGGTTGTTAAGAGGATGATTGACATAGTTGCTATGTACTATGAAAGAATTCTCCCTAAAAAAGGGATGATATCACAAGGAAAAGTACTTATTGTATTAACATACTATTACTAACATTATGGCGTGAATGTCAGTTAGGTGGAAGCATAACGAAATGTCGAATCCCCCTAATCTAGCTGCAATCTTTCTTGTTGGCCAGGTCTTAACAAGTACGCAAAACGCATCTTCGGCAAACACTGATAGTGATAGTGAGGAATAGTTGATAGATTTACTAATCCAACGAAACTTGTAAAAGATTATGAGAGTAGATGACTTGATCGGATATCATACCATACTTCAGCATTGATGTGGAGGCAGTGAGTTGCTGAATTTATTAAAGTCACCATATGAGACTATTTGACAGTTGTAGAATGGATATGCCCACATTTATGAGATTCTGTCAAATATTAAGAGAAAGTGGGTATATGAGAGAGAATCCCTAGTCTCAAGTATCCATCGAGGAAGCAGTGTACATGTTTTTAGTTTTGACTAGTCACAATTGATGACAGCACCCATTGGCGGAGAGGTTTCAGCATTCTAAGGAAATAATTAATCGTAACATTCACCGTGCAATAAAGCAATTGTTGCATATAGTACAATTGTTATCCAACCTAAAAACCAACACATTATGTATCCCAAAATATTATATAATCAAAAATACTTTTCATGGTTTAAGGTAACAGTTCAAGTTCCAGCAACATATGTTACTCATATGTGTATGCTTGAATGATATTTTTCAATAATATTTATTATCTTGTGAATAAGTAGGATTGTGTGGGAGAAATAGATGGAACAACTGTTGTTGCATGGGCCCCGCACATAGGAGGGATGCATTCTAAAATTGGCAGTCAAGAATTTCTCAAAATGTAATCACTATCTACAATCATGACATGAGATTTATGTATGTCCGTGTAGGTTGGGAGAGCAATGCTAATGATGCGAAAGTGTTGTTGGATAGTAACGCTAATGATGCGAAAGTGTTGTTGGACACTTGTACAAGGGTGGATTCTAACTTTCCAATACCACCTCTAGGTGAAATTTGACTACTATGCTTAGAATTGTGTGTAGGTAACTAAGGGATACGGTAGATATTTGGTTTCGTTCATAACTTTTCCTATTGTAGAAAGGTGTTACCCCGTTGGCTCAGCATACAGGAACATGCCTGACTTTCTCTCTCCCTACCGTGGACAACGATACCATTTTCAAGAGTTTTGTGGTCGAGGAAGGGGACCAAGAAAATGGAAGGAGTTATTCAACTACCGTCACTCGTCACTCGTCACTCAGAAATGTTATTGAACGAGCATTTAGAGTGCTTAAAAAAAAAGATTGCCCCTTCTAAAAAGGCCGATGCCTAATTACATGATTATTCGACAAGCATCTTTTGTGATTTCTTGTTATGCCGTTTAAAATTTCATTAGAGAACAAATTCCTAATTATGAGTATATCTTGGAGCACGAAGATGAGAAAATGATTGTGGATGATGACGAGGTATTAGAGAATAATATGGCTAGCCAAGAATTCGATGCCTCCCAGCCAGCAATTGTAGAATGGAATCATTTAAGAGATAACATAGCTGGTACATGTGGACATATTGTTTAAGTTTGGGGTACAAACAGTCACGTAATAAGCTTTTTATTGATTTGTCATCTGCACTGGCTAGAATGGTGAAGTGTAATATTGTGTACTATTCACTTCTTATGAAATGCGTTACAAGTGCGATCATGTATCTTATAACGTTGACGATATTGTAGACCATGTGTATTTTGATTGTTATACCAATGTTGTACGCATTGTCATCCAAGAGACGAAACACTCCATTGAAGGGATCAGGGATGATTTAGCAATTTCTTGCTTGAAAATTGGAAAATTTTATTAGGAAAGAAGGGATTGAAATTAATTATGAGAGTAGTCATACTATCGTGCAAATTTGTAGTGTACTTCTAAATATATAACATTTACTATTGTCTTTAAACATGAATTTATTTTGAAATGCATGTAATTGTAAGTGTGTACTTGAATTACTTATTTGCATCAAAAGCATAAAAGTCATGTTCATTATAGATAATAATATGTTAAACACTGATAAAACTCTATTGTACGTTCTGAAATAGTTTGAATTTTTTTTACTTTATATATTTTTGAAGGAAAAAATGAGTTTCATTAAAATTATAGGTTGGAATTATAATTTGTGACAAATATCGTACTTACAATAGTAATGGAAATTACTTTGTCCCTTTAGCGTGCTACCTAACTGCACAACACATTGCAAATGCTTGATTTGAATAAATGTATGATGCAAAAGATTATGAAATTTAAGGGAAAAAAATTTCCATGAATGACAAAGATATGGACATAGAAGTTATAACCATAAATTGAGAGGTAGCAATCATAATTTTTCTTGTTTATTACTTTGTATCTAGAAGATTGCATAGAGGTCAACATTAATTGAGCCACAACTATCCTGCCTTGTCCAAATGCATTTTTATGTGCCTGCCAAAACCAATTTTGGAAAATGAATTTCCCGCAAAAACAACTTTTGCATTTAGGGAAATTTATTGCTTGTCCAAACATAGCAAATTCTAATTCTTTAATAATTTCACCTAAACTTTTCAGTTTTGCTCATTGAAACCAGTCATAAAGTTCCAAAGCTCTATAGTCAAAGAAGATGTTTTCCCAATGAACAAAATACAAACATCAATTTTCCTTGGGATCATTTCTGAATAATCCTCCAAAACCAGAATCTTTCAGATTTTTCTTTAGTCAATCTATCATTGATGTTGAGTTGGACAAAACCTGTAGGTAGATATTTCTGATTGATTTGTTTAACCTTATTTGCACAAATAAAATAAGTACCAGAATTAAAACCATTATAAACTTAGGCATAATCCTTCGTTAACTTAGTAGTAAAAAGAGGAAGTTTTTGTAAATTCCAAAAACGCTCTTGATTCTTTGTCATGAGTAATCAGGGCAATTGTGAAAGTAGAGCCTCCTAATTAGGAGGGCAAAATGTTAAATAATAGTTTTACATAAAAAATTAATTGCTGCAAAATTCACAAAATCCGCTATTCATACTCATATTCTAAAAAAATGCAGCATAAACTCATCATTAATGGTGTCCAAAGTTTCCTTGATAGATAAATAGGAATTCATTCATTCAACCAACTCCCTTACAGATCTGATGCCAACTTTCCACAATCATCATGGTAGAAAATGCTCTTTCCATAATTGCAGTAGCATGGGTAAAACAATGGCAAATTTTACAAGTTTATACGCTACATAAACAAGTTCTCATTTACTTTTGATTAATTCCCTTGCAAGATTTCCAATTCCTTTCAAATTTACAAAATCTTGGCTAAGGAAATTGTCAATGAAATAATTATCAAGCTAATTATGTAGTGCCATGATCTAAACTAAAGAAAATTTATATGGATAAAATTCAGCAAGACTAAAATATTTTTGCTTATCAAAAGCAGTGAAAAGATTATGTTGGGTAAGATATCACTTGCAAAGAAGTAGATCAGTATTTGCTTCTGTGAAACAATCATTAAGCTCTTGAAGCTACATATCTAAAACTTCATAAAATAAATTACATTATAACGGTACAAATTAGTGATAATTGGAGCTGTATGAAAGATCTATCTTTGAGAATATAGGGAAATTTGCAAATATAGCACCTTTTGAGTTGACTTTGCAAATATAGCACATCTCTTTTTTTGTTTGCAACCATAGCAGGTCAAGGCTATTTGACCTGCCATAAAGACCAAAATGCCCCTCTCTTTTAAAGACCAAAGAAGCCGTGCTCATGAAATTAAAGAAATCCAAAAGACTAAAAAGAGTAAAGAAACCATTCTTCTTCTTCATTTCCTCATTACAATCCAAATCATTCTTCTTCATTTCTTAAGCACAAGAACGAAGAGTGAACACTTCAAGAACAAACCGTTCTGGAGAAAAAAGTGCATCATCACAAGGTTAGTGGATATTTGACTACAAATTGTCATTTTAATCTTCATACATAGAGTGTTTTGTGTTTTGATATTGTTTGTTTGAATTAGAATTGGGTTTGTTTGAATTTGAGCTAGAAATTGGTCGAGTTCTCGGTCGAGCCTTAGGTCGAGTACATAGTCAAGCACTATGTTAAGTTGAGTTATTGGCTAAGTACATAATTGAGCACTATGTTATGTCGAGTTCTCGGTCGAGTACAAAGTCAAGTACGTAGTCGAGTTCTAAGTTGAGCACTAAGTTAGGTCAACTACTAGGTTAGGTCGAGTATTAGGTCGAGCCAATGGTCGAGTGGTAGATTAGGTCGAGCCCTAAGTTAGGTCAAGTGTTAAGTCGAGCCAGTGGTCGAGTACTAGGTTAGGTCGAGTATTAGGTCAAACCCTAGGTTAATACTGATTTGCTTCATTTCTTGTTGCAAGACCAACTCAATGAGCAAATGGTCGTTAAGAGTGATTTCTTCAATGCCAAGGTTTCTCAATATTGCTACTATGAAGCAAATATACAGAGGATAAGGACCAAACTAACCAATACGCAAAAGGACATAATAAGAAGGAAGAGTTGCCTAGTTAAAATTGCTTTTGACCATAAGCATACATTTTGGTGCAAAGAAATTATCCACAGCGTGTTGTTGAGGCAACTTAGGCCAGATGAGAAGTCCAAGTTAGACAATAACATCTACTTTAATTTTGCCGATAAGAAGGTGAAATTCGGAAGGAGGGAATTTGCACTCATCACTGGTCTCAAGATGGGAGAATATGGTCTTAAATATGTGAAATTCCAAACACCCGATGGTCCGAGTGCGATAACTAAGTTTCTAATAGTAGAAGGTAGGAAGGATGTAACCACATCTGCGATGCTTTCAAAACTTACGATCAAATAAATGCAAGCTTTTCAAACGATGTGGTTGTGTCACTTACTTTGTTACTACTATACACATCCATTATTGGGGCACAAAAGAGAAACTATATTGAAGACAAGGTGGTTCATTTGGCCTATAATTGGAGGAAGTTTGATGAAATGCCTTGGGGCGAAGTATCTTACCGGGCCACTATGGATAGTGTTAGAAAGGCTATGATCAATGCTTTGAAATAGGCTAGGGATGTAGATAATAGGACATACACCGTTGGTGGATTCCCAGTGGCTCTAGGGGTTAGGATTTAAAATATGTGGTAAATTTTAATTTTGTTTGTGCTTTAAGTTCATAGAACTAATTATTTGTCGTTTATGTTTATGAATCGCAGGTGTTTGCATATGAGCTAATGCCACATCTTGAACGATTCTTGTTAGCGCAAAAGGTCGAAACCTCTGGTTGCAAGCTTATGATGTTCAGGTGGAAATGAGTGAAAACACAATGATCTATCCAAGAAAAGAATCAGGTGTGGTCCAAAAGATTAGTCAATGGGGAGGTATAATTAGACATTACCTAATGTTGGATAATTATAATGTGTTTTCTTCAGTGCATGTCGAATTGCTTGAATTTGTGTTGGCTAATGATTTATCTCGGCATTGCAGAAAGTCAAAGTTACACCAATATCTCCAACTCCAGAAGAAGTAGCAAAATTTTTGACATTGGAAAAAAAAGAAATAGAAGAATAGGATAATGATGATAAGGGTGTGAAGTTTGGAGGAGAAGAAGAAGAAGCCGTACAGTAGGAAAAACTGTTATTGAAATTCCTCACAATAAGAGAGTTATAGACAAATATGTTGCCGAGCTTGTAAAAAGGCCAATAATAGGCGATGAGTGGAGAAAGGAGTCACTGAGTCAGATGCTTGAACGGCAAGAAAGGTTTGAGGCTCGTATAGTCGAATTGGAGAAGATCAAGCAGCTGACCGATACTGTCGAGCAGCTGTTAGCCCAAAAAAATGGAAAAGAAGGTGATGGGGGCAATGATAAGAAGGAGGATGATGATGACGAGAGAAAAAATAATAGGAAGGACGAGCATGCGCAACATACAAGAAAAGAAAACAAACCTTCGAATGCGATGTCTATTGTTTAGCAAATCACTAATGAATACACGAATTCGTCCATTCCCATCGGACCAGTCGAGAGTGCTCCACCACCACCGATGAAGAAAAAATGTGAAAAAGAGCAAAGCATTGCTGAAGATGACATTCCTGGGGGTATCGACTTGGGCCCTATTCTTGACATTGAAGATACCACTCTGCCAACACTGATAGTTGTCCCGAGTGTCACCTTCTATGAGCTAGGGCCTAAAGATCTTGAAAACATGAATAACTGGTTAAAATAAAAAAACAACAGTTATTGTGGACGCCAATGTTTCAATTGATTCAGATTTGATCAAGAAAATGCTCGGAGAAACTAATTGGCTCACAAGTCAGGTAATACCTTTATGCTCTTTTGCACTATGTGAGTAATTAAAAATGCTTGGTCATAACCAACCATGCTTGTATCTTTTTTAGCATATGGATTTATACACATCCATGTTTTGGAGAAGGATCTTTGTAATGGGCCACAAGGATGTATCTATTATGGAGACATTGTTCGATGTAAGTTATGTTGATTTCATCATTTCATACCTCATGGATCATTCTCTATAGTTATACATGTGTTGACAGACTAGTATGAAGTAACTGGATGAGTCCCAGCAATTTTCAACAGTTGATGATTTGGCAATGAAGCAATTTGTTGGTTCAGTGCCATATGAAATTGACTACTGCAAAGTGAAATTTGTTTTATCCTCCTGCCATGTAAATGACAACCATTGGATATTGGTGAAAATGGATATCCGCAAACAAACATTCCATGTGTATAACCCACTGGAAGAAGAGGGGATAAGGTGGAAATTAGAATACCTTATTCGAACTATGCCCAAGATACTCCAAGCATGTGAATTTCGCACCTACTGGGCAAAATCAAATCCAAACATGGACAATTGGCAAGTCATCATCGAGGAAAGTTTGGTCAATCAAAGATAGGGGTTAGTATCTAGATACTTGTACTATGTTTGTGTCACTTACTTGTTTTAACGACTGACAATGCACTTCTCTGATTGTTTTAGAATTGGAGATTGTGATGTCTTTGTGAAAAAATGGATTGAATTCATCATTCATGGAGTGTTACTTGATACGATTAGACCTGAAAATGCAATAGAGGCCCATACACAGTTGGCAGGGGCACTATTCATCTATGCAAGACAGGAGGACTCTAGAGACAAGAAAACTAAGGCAAAAAAAAAAAAAACAACAACAACAACAACAAAAATGTAAATGATGAATTTGTTCCTTTATGAGATGGTGTAAATATACATTCGTTTAATTTATAACTTTATGTGTATAAACTTTCTCTTGCATATATATCTTTTAGTTACTTAGTTATGTGAATGTGACTATAATATAATCCATTTGTGTCTATTTTTATTTATTGAATTCCATAAAACTAATTTAATTTAATATTAATGATGTATGTGAAATTTTAACAAATTTCACAATAAATAAATACATTACACATAAAGAAAACCAATATCACTCGACCAAGTGCTCAACTATCAATTGGACCACTTGACCTTCAACTTGACCACTCGACCAAGTGCCCGGCTATCAACTCAACCACTCGACTTATTACTTGACATGACGCTCAACCTATAACTCGACTTAGGGCTTGACTAATTTTGTGTTTAAACCCAATTCAAATGTAAACGAAAACATCCAAAAATATCGCGGCCTTCCCACAGTGCATGCCATTGGAGCTAGCAACAATGGGGTTTGCTTGAAGTGAGAAGACGAATGGGTGCTGATAAATTCGTGTTTGCGCTATGGATTATAATGAGGAAATGAAGAAGAACGATTTCATACTAAGGATTGCACGTCATTTCTTTGGGTTTTAAAGGAGATGAGGATTTTGGGTTTTAACTAGCTTTGACCTGTTATGGCTGCAAACAGAAAAAAGGAATGTGCTATATTTGCAAAGTTAACTCAAAAAGGTGCTATATTTGCAAATTTCCCGAGAATATGAGCTTCATTCATGTTTGGAATTTCACTATCTGGGCAATTGAAAAACACTATCACTTCATCTAAGGAAAAACACTATCATTTGTTTAAAAATAGTAATTGTGAGATAAAAATATATTGAAAATTAAAAAAATATTTTAAAAAAATATAATAAAATACTGTCCAAACAAACCCCAAAAGTTTCAACTTTTTATTTTTATTAGTACTATCTTCCACTATGTACTCTAAAACATTGAGAAATGTAGATAAATTCGCAACCAAACCAATTAGTGTGCTATTATATGAATCCAATGAATATCATCTACCCTTTTTAATCACAGTGCTTGATTTAAGCCACAACTACCACTACAAATTAAGGAAAAAGACAACATGAATGTGATTCTTTACTACTTTAAAAATAAAAGTTGAAGTTGATGTGCAGAGCAATAAATATAAAAAACATTACGTTAGGGCGTGTTTCTTTTTGGTAATAGCGTGATGGCATGTTTTTTAATTTTTTGAGTTGATTTTGGATTTTTTTTGGGGATTCTGAAGAAGGAAAATGGGTCATTGGATCAATGTTTGTAAAACTATGGAGTGTCACAAGAGAAAATTCTAGGCGTTCCTGGTGAAAAAAACAAGGCTCCTGAGTCAAAGCATGCCTGTCGTCGAAGAAGTTGATGAATGTTATCCAGGAAGATTTCGTATCAATGATAGGAGCAGCATTGAGCCTTTCTACATGTTTACACTGATCATCCTTGCAATGATGATGAAAAAGCCAATTTGTAAACAGCGAATAACTCAAAAAACTAGCTAAAAGGTCCCAAATTTTTTATAAGATATAGCCTATTTTTTGATAAATAAAATGCATTTAATTATTGCATGTTATTCACAATTTCAATAATTGTTCATATTACAAATAATATTTCATAATTTCTATTAATTTTTTTGTCCAAATTCTAAGTGTTTCAATATTTTTAGCATTTTCAAGTCATGTTTTTCACCATAACAAAAAAAAAACTTATTTAATTTCTCTATTAATATTAATTCATTTTTTGAAACTAATTTTATTTACTTTCTTTTTTAATTAATCTTTAAAAAAAAAAAAGAAGAAAGAGTACACATAGATGACTATTTGATGAAGCACCTCACTTTCGGTGCGGGTCACACTTGCAAGCTGAGACAGAATGTGATATTTTAGTAAACAACATTAGTGAGATTCTAAACGCAAAGATACTTAATGCACAAAATATGCCAATACTAAAGATGTTAAAGTAGCTTAAGATTTACATGACCACTAGCATACACAATAAACGGGAATGGATGCATAATCATAATTGGAAAATCGGTCTTAGACCATTAAACTCTCATAATCATATTACTTTCACCATCATGGCTTGTAGTAGAATTAAACTAAGTATCCTAGTATCCTATTGGGTTTATAATTTATAATTTAATAATTCTATTGGGTTTAGAATTATTAATCATATTGAGTTTTAGTTTAGTAGTAACTAAATTCAATAGGTATAGGGTTTAGTTGAGTCCTATAAATAGGACATGTTTTTCATGATTTTAGAACACAGAGAGAATTATAGAGAAACACAAAGAAACACAAAATTCAGCCTCCGTTTCTTAAAAAGCCGCACGGCTATTTGTTTGTTTTCAGAAAGTCTTGGCCGAAGTTTTTCAAGCCCATGCACATGATTGACTTGCAAACTTGACTCCAGAATCAATTTTGTACTTCATAGCCGTTAGTCACCTTCCAGAATCAATTTCTCTTGAATTGTTTTCTTTGTGAGTCGAGTCACGGGTTTTGGTGAGGTTTTTGGGATTTAAAATTTTTGATCCCAACATCTGGTATCAGAGACAGGTTGGTGTTTGAAAGTTATGACAAATTGGAATATTAATTGTTCCATACCAAAATAAAAGGGTAAACAAGATTACAATTTTTGGAGAATTCAGATGGAAACGCATCTCAACGCGTTTGATTTATTAGTTCATATTCAACAAAATTTAGCAGAGGATGCTACCAAGGCAAAAAAACAAAACGACAGTTTGGCGTTGTCTCAAATACACCAGGCAATTGATGTTTCTGTATTTGGAAAAATATCCACAGCTAAAACCACAAAACAGGTGTGGGATATTTTGGCCAAAACGTATCGTGGCGTTGACAAAGTCCAACAAAGTAACTTGTTAAAGTTAAAAAGAAAGTTCGAACTATGCAGCATGGAAAAGAATGAGACTATTGAGTCTTATTTTTCTCATTTGAATGATATAAAGAACGAGATGCATTTGAATGAGTATGATCTTATTGATCAACTCATTGTAGAAAAGGTCTTAAATACTTTGCCATTAAAATTTAACCATGTCGTTGCCGTGATGCAAGAGACAAAAGAGATGTTAACCTTGTCTGTTAATGAATTGCAAAGGTCATTGCTGCTGCATGAACAACAAATTAATGGCAAATTAGATGAATCTCATGAAAAAAAGCCTGTGGAGAAGGCGTTGCAAGCTGTTAAAATTCAGACTACTAAAGAGAAAAGCAGTGAAGATTCGTCCAACGGTGTAGCTTCTGGTAGTCGTAGCCAGAATTTCAAAGGTCGTGGACATGGAAGAGGTAACTCTCATGGTCACGGTAGAGGTAACAATTCCTCCCAACAAAAAGGCAATTTTTATAATTCCAACAATAATTAGCAAAAATGGCCTAAATGTTTTAATTGTGGTAAAGTAGGCCATATCCAAAAGAATTGTTGGCATAATAAATCAAAAAATAAGGATATCAATGCTAAAGTTGCTGAAGATTCTGGTGAAAAGCATGAGACAATCTTATTTTCTGCTGGTGTGGCTGAGGAGTTTAAAAATAACACGTGGTATGTTAACTCTGGATGTAGTAACCACATGACTGGAAAGAATGAATTATTTAAAAATTTGGATGAGTTATTTAAATCCATAGTTCGTTTTGGTAATAATCATGAAGTGCCTGTATGTGGTAAAGAAGATATTCCTATTACCTTGAAAAATGGTGCAAAAAGTGCCATTGCTAATGTGTATTATGTGCGTGCTTTGCACCAAAATCTCTTAAGTTTGGGTCAACTTCAAGAGAAGAATTATAATTTGCGTTTTTCGAAAATGCGTCTGCACCATTACTGATGATAGATTGGGTTTGATTGCAAAGGTGAACATGACAAATAGTAGTTGTTTCCTATTATTTTGAATTGTGGTGATTCACCTTGTTTTCACTCCCTAGACTTATAGAATCACACCTCGTATCGAGAAATCCATCGTCGTCCTCCTCCTCAGCCGCCTCCTTATTCACAAACAATTCATTCGCACCATCATTGAAAACATCATCACCCAATATAGTGCCCAAATCTCAATGCCTCTTGCCCAAAATACAAGACTCACACTGTCTATTTGTTTTAACTCGATTGAGGTTGATGACACTTGGTTGTGGCACATGAGATTTAGACACTTTCACTTTCGTGGATTGCAGTTTTTGGCCAAAAATAATATTGTTTTTGGCTTGCCTTCCATCAACTTTCACCATCGACAGTGTGAGTCTTGTATTTTGGGCAAGAAGCATTGAGATCCGTTTCCTAAAGGCGAGGCTTGGAGTGCAAAAGAACCATTACAGCTCATCCACTCTGATCTATGTACAGTGGATGTTCCTTTTAATGGAGGTAATAAGTATTTTATTACTTTCATTAATGATTTCAGCAAAAAGGCCTGTGTTTATTTTTTGAAAAATAAGTCTGATGCTTGTGACACTTTTAAAAATTTTAAAGTATATGTTGAAAAACAAAGTGGTTACTCCATCAAAACTTTGAGAACTGATAGAGGAACAGAGTATATAGTCTGTGATAATTTTTTGGCACAGCATGGGATTAAGCATCAAATGACAACAAGATACACTCCTCATCAGAATGGTGTTGCAAAAAGAAAGAACAGAACTGTGATGGACATGGTGCGATCAATGATGGTTGCCAAACGTATGCCCAAGGATTTCTGGGCAGAAGCAATTTCATGTGGTATTTATCTATTAAATAGATGTCTTACTAGATGTAATGGTGGGAAGACTCCTTATGAGGTTTGGTCTGGTAAAAAACCAAATATCTCTCATCTTAGAGTATTTGAGTATTTGGCATATGCACATGTTCCAGATGCTCTTAGGAAGAAACTTGATGATAAGAAGAAGAAGTGTATTTTATTAGTTACAGTTCTGAAACTAAATAGTACAAGTTATACAACCCTATGACAAAGAAGATCACATTTAGTAGAGATGTAAATTTTGATAAAAAAAAAAAAAAGGTGTATGGAACTGGTCAGAAAAGAGGTTAGATGTGACGGTTAATCATCCTCCACAATCTTCATACTTTGATGACAGTGATGATGAGGTCAATCAACCCGAAGTACCTAAACAGCAACAAGTTTCTACTCAACACACTTCTGAGCAGTCTAGTCGACCACAAAGACAAAGACGTCTACCGGCTCGTTTGCAGGATTATGTTGTTGATGGTCATTCTCAAAATTTATCTGACGAAGATGTTGTTAATTTTGCTCTTTTTACAGATTGTGACCCAGTTAATTTTGAAGATGCTGTTTGTGAGGATCACTGGAAGAAAGCAATAGCTAATGAAATTCATGCCATTGAGAAGAATGATACTTGAGAGCTCACAAATCTTCCAAGTGGCAAGAAACCCATTGGTGTCAAGTGAGTTTACAAGACGAAATACAAGCGCGATGGAGAAGTAGACAGATTCAAGGCGCGGTTGGTTGCTAAAGGTTATAAACAAAACCTGGCATTGACTATTTTGAGGTATTTGCGCCTGTTGCTCGACTTGATACTGTTCATTTAATTATTTCCTTAAATGCCCAAAATGGTTGAAAAATACATCAAATGGATGTAAAGTTTGCGTTTTTGAATGGTATACTTGAGGAAGAAGTGTACGTTGAACAACCTGTAGGATTTGTGAAGAAAGGTCAAGAAAATAAGGTGTACCATTTGAAAAGAGCCCTTTACGGCTTGAAGCAAGCTCCAAGGGCGTGGTACACCCGTATTGATTCTTTCTTCGTAGACAGTGGTTTTCAGCGCTGTCCTTTTGATCATGCTTCATATGTGAAGACATCTACTCATTGTGCGATTGTTATCGTATGCTTATATGTGGATGATCTAATATTTACTGGGAATAATCCCCGGATAATAGCAGAATTTAGGAAGGCTATGATTCGACAGTTCGAGATGACAGACATGGGTCTTATGTCATACTTCCTTAGAATTGAGGTTTCGCAGACTGATCAAGGCATTTTTATTTGCTAAAAGAAATATGTTGGAGATATTTTAAAGAAATTCAAGATGGATGGTGCAAAACCAATCTTGACTCCAGCTGAAGAACGATTACGTTTGACCAAAGATGGTACTGGTACTTATGTGGACCTTACTTATTTTAAAAGTTTGGTAGGGAGTTTGAAGTACTTGACAGCTACAAGACTTGATATCAATTTTAGTGTCGGCTTAATAAGTAGATTTATGGAGAATCCACGTCAGTCTCACTTGCAGGCAGCTAAGAGAATTTTGAGGTACATTAAAAGTACTCAAGGTGATGGAATTTTTTATGCAAAAAGTGATCCTATTAATCTTCTTAGGTTCACTGATTGTGATTGGGCTAGTGACACTGTGAAGAGAAAGAGTACTTCTAGTTATGCTTTCTTTATTGGTTCCGGTATATTTTCGTGGAGTTCGAAGAAGCAACCAGTTATTGCTTTATCTACAGCGGAGGCTGAATACATTGCAGCGGTAAACAGTGCTACTCAAGCATTGTGGCTTAGAAGGATGCTAGATTTTCTTCAACATAAACAAGACGGAGTAACTACTATCTTGTGTAATAGTACGTCAACAATAAAGATGACGAAGAATCCAGTATTTTATGGTCAAAGCAAACATATCGACATCAAATTTAACTTCATTCGTGATTTGGTTCAACGAAAGGAAATTGTGATCGATTATTGCAAGACCAAAGAGCAAGTAGCTGATATTTTCACGAAAGCATTGAAGATGGATTCGTTTATGGAGTTGAAGAAAATGTTAGGCATGACAAATTATGAAAACTTAGTTTAAGAGAGGCAATGTAGTAGAATTAAACTAAGTATCTTAGTATCCTATTGGGTTTATAATTTATAATTTAATAATTCTATTGGGTTTAGAATTATTAATCATATTGATTTTTGGTTTAGCAGTAACCAAATTCAATAAGTATAGGGTTTAGTTGAATCCTATAAATAAGATATGTTTTCATGATTTTAAAACATAGAGAGAATTATAGAGAAACACAAAAAAACACAAAATTCAGCCTCCGTTTCCTTAAAAAGCCGCACGGCTATTTGTTTGTTTTCGGAAAGTCTTGGCCGAAGTTTTTCAAGCCCATGCATGTGATTGACGTGCAAGCTTGACTCCAAAATCAATTTTGTACTTCATAGCCGTTAGTCACCTTCCAAAATCAATTTCTCTTGAATTGTTTTCTTTGTGAGTCGAGTCATGGGTTTTGGTGAGGTTTTTGGGATTTAATATTTTTGATCCCAACATGGCCTCATCCTCTAATTCTAAATATACTTAACACATAATTTGAATCTAATGTCTCTATTACTTTTTTAAGTGATAAAGTAAAAGAATCATTAACATGAACAATCATGAGAAATTGTCAACCATTACAGTAAAAAAAATCGTCTCTAAAGGCAGCGGCATTCACATTTTTTAAAGAAGTCAATTGATTATTCTCAAGAGAATTTTATCGAACCATAGTCTTTATCTGTTAAGGATTAGTCAGAATTTCTCATGTATATCTATTAATGATTAGTTAGAATATTTTAGCTATATCTTTGTGTGATTTGTAAATATCAATATACATCACTTAGCATAGAGTTTAGGTTATAAATGTACCTCAACATTGTACAGAAAATATGATCATATACAGAATCAACATACAGCATTCATACCTCAAACTCTTGGCTTTCAATCTGTTACATGGTATCAGAGCCGATTCCTTCTTGCGGCCTGCAAAACAAAAACTGTAAACCATCAAACAAGAGTTCATTGTTGTTTTTTCCTCTTTCTAATTTTTTTATCTTTTTTGTGAAATTCCCATTCTATCCTCATCATCTTGCAGCTCTAACCTTAGCCACTAATATTTCAACTGTTCTTAAATTACCCTCGCCGTCAAACAACCATGGCTGCTTCAACTGATGTTTCTGGATCCACTTCAACTGCAATTGCCGCCGACACCACACCTCTATGACGCGACTGATGAAAATCAAATATTCATAAATTTAGATATGTGTTTTTCACGCTTTTGCATAGATTTCATTGAGATATGCCATGTTTATGAGAGAAATCACATTATACTTGTGATTCTCATCTTTTGTTTGTTTTGTAGGAAAAAGGGGATAAAAAATCACTCATCTTCCGGAATTCATAACGTTTGATGAAAATGTCCAAATGAGGTGATTAAAGATGATATGGAAATATGAGAAAGAGAGCTAAAACTTTCATGAAGAACGTTTTCTCAAATTTCGTAAGCAAAGGGACCAAAACTGGACAAAAGCAGAACAAGGCATGAACCAAAGAAGAGGAAAAAGGGAAAAACATCAGCAATCTTCCGGAGTTCATAACTCTTGATGCAGACGTCCAAATGAGATGACTAAAGATTCTATGGAAAGCTGAGAAAGAGAGGAAAACATTTCATGAAGAAAGTTTTTTCAAATCCTGGACAGAAAGGGACCAAAACTGGACAAAATCAGAACAACGCGCGAAAAAAAGAGAGGTTGGGCAGAAAGTTGAGACCGCCGCGGCGGTTAACTTTGCCTGCAAACCTCAAATATTCATTTTGAGTCCCACAAGTTTTGGAAGCTTCACAATTGTTCCCCAACATCCCTACTTGTATAAATACCCCATTTTCTACAGAAACAAGATAGAGTGTAGGGTTAGGGTTAGTTTTTACATTTTTGCACATTTTCCCCAACTCACAACCGTGAGTTTATTTTGGCATTTTGTGGCTCTTGAAAACTTCAACTTTTGGAGCTAGCTTTGCTAGTAAGGTGTTGGAATTGGTTGGAATCACCACTCTTTTAATTAAGGGGAGTATTTCTTTCAATTTCTTGTACTTTTAATGGCTATATCTCCTTGTAATTGTTGTTTGCTTGAAGTCATGAGAGGCTAAATTATCTTGGGTGATTCTTGGTGTTTGATGTATGGATTAGGTTTATTTTGATTCCTTGTGGGTTGTAGAGTGATGGGCCTGCATTAATTGAAGTTTTCCCACTTGTATTTAATGAATTGACATGCATTGAATTGTGGCCACATTTAGTGTGTGTTCTTGGTGTTCGTGTGTGTTTTAGAATATACATGAACTTAGACCAAAAGTAGGAAGAACTACCTAGCATTCTCTAGATTTAGGTGTTTGAGACAAGAAACAACTACCATATGAGCTTAATTGTGCACTAAAATTGTGTGGAAGCCATAGGTTTTAGTGTGCACGAGGTAGAAGTGAGACCGAAAGGAGATCTTCTATTCTTTAATTCCATTGAGACCGAAAGGAGATGTGGAGTGAAAAATAGGTGGCTTTCTTGGATTAAATACTTAAACTAGGGAATGTGAAGTAGTTGGCTAAAACATCTAGGGCTAGAATTGTGCATTAGAGTTGTGTGGAAGCCATAGGCGCTAATGTGCTCTAGGTGGGGATGAGACCGAAAGGAGATTCCTCATTCTATAATCCCGATGAGACCGAAAGGAGATTCGGAGCGAACGGATGTAGCCACTTAGTTAAGATGCCCTACACTCGGTTGCCCTTAGGAGTCAAAATAGCCGACCCTTGCATTGAACCCAAGGATCACCCTCCTTTTTCAATTGTGTGTTTCTCTCTTTGTTTTAGTTGAGTTGTTCAACTTAACATTTAGATTCTAGTATTCTCTTTTATGTGCGTACTTTTATTCATGCTTCTTAGCTAAATATCACTCTTTACATCACTCTTTAGCAAATAATTAGTTGCACTTAAATTCGTGTTTTGTCCCCTTCCCTGTGGAAAATGATCCCTATGCTTTACTACAATTGATTAAGTGAGGTTTAGGTGTAAATTTGTGTGAGTTTGAGATATATTTTGACACACTTTTGCACACACCGATTCCGCTCACCAGCGACCCGTATCAGCTTTCCGCCGCTGATCTTCAAACAGGAAGCATTGTCTCCACCAAACTCACTAGCGAAGCCAACTAGCAAGTCTGGAGTGACCAAGTTCGTATCGTGTTTTTGGCCAGAAACAAAATGGGGTTCCTCACCGGCACACTCGAACGACCTCTTGGGAATAGCATAGACACTGAAAAATGGGACCAATGTCATACCGCCATGAAAACATGGCTCACCCATTCCGTCGACCCTTCTCTCGAATCCATGGTTACTCACCTTCCAACCGTAGCTTCCATCTGGAACACTCTGAAGGACAGCTTCAGTCGCATTCCTAGATCTCAAATCTTCTCAATCAAGCAAGCCATCGGAGACCTGAAGCTCACAGCCCGTGCCTCGGGTCCGCATCTCACCGCCTTCTACCTTCGCCTCAAAGATTTATAGACTGACTTAAACGTCCATCAACCTCCTATCAGGTGCACCTGTGGCCATTGTGAATGTCAAGTGAACGATTGCCTTAGATCGCACGAGGACGCTGACTGTGCAATGAAATTTTTGCTCGCTCTGCCAGAAGAATTTCGAACCTTGAGAACTAATGTTCTTGCCCGGGATGATCTCCTTTCTCTCGAGAAACTCTATGCTCTCGCCAAACAGGATCTTCATCAACGAACTTCCGTCGATGGCCAGCCTCAAGCCACCATCAACAGCGTCACCTTTGCTGTTCAGCAGGTGCAACCGACACTCTCTAGATAGGGGACTCCGCCTCAAGACAATAGCTCCTAGAGGCAAATAACATCTTGGCCAAACCCGACTTCATTCTCTTTTGGGTCAAACCCATTTGGGCCAGTCAATTTTAGGTCAAACCCATCTGGGCCAGTCAATTTTGTAGCAAGCCTTAATGGGCCTACTGGGCCAAGTCCACTTTGCAGCCATTGCAAGAAGCGAGGCCATGTTCGTGAGGCCTGCTTCCTTTTGGTGGGCTATCCCCCTAATTGGAAGCTCAAGCAGCGAGTTGGCCAAAAGAAAAAGCAATCTGGCTCTAGAACTCTAACCCAATTTGGCTCTAGGCCTCTAGTCCATAACGCTGCCATCAATGGCCCATATCCTCCTCCTGAATTTGGGCTTCTTCCTACCCCTTATGGATATAAACCTCAACCCATGGACTCTTATGGTACTAATTCATATCCTTATTCCAGTGTAGGTATCTTGGGATCCGCAACTCCTAGCCCTGGCAATATTTATGGCGGCTCATCTGGGCTTCATCTCACCACAAATCAACAACAAAAACTTGTTACCCTTCTGAATCAAATGGGGACTTCTGATTCAAATGCCAACTTCTCAGGTATTACTTTACCTTCTAAGTCTATTTCATCTAACTGGATTATCAATTCAAGTGCCAGTGACCACATCACTTGCAATTTGCCTATTTTAGATTCATTTTTTCCCTGTGCAACACCTATTTCCATTACTTTGCCTGACCAATCTACTAGCCCTGTCACACATATTGGACATTACCGGCCCTACCCAAATTTGCACCTCACACATGTCCTGCATGCTCCACATTTTAAACATAATTTGTTATCCATCCGTAAACTCACTTGAGATAATCATTGTGTGGCAATTTGTTTTGATGATTTCTGTGTTTTTCAGGACCGTACGACTGGGGATCTGATTGGGCTCGGCAGGGCTGATCGGGGATTATACTTTTTATGTCTCTCCATTCCCAACTCATTTTATTTAGTTTTTCAAAGTTATTTAGATTCCCTAAAAAATGCTTCCTGTATTCCAAAAAAAAATTTAGTTGTAATTCAGTTTTTTGCAATAATATTAGTTACGACATTTGGCATCGTCGTCTTGGTCATTCTTTTTTAAAAACTTATACTGCCCATGGTCAATCTGTTTCATGTCTCCATCATTTTCTTGTCCAATTTGTCCATTGGCGAAACAAACTCGCAATGCTTTTCCAACACGGACTACTACCACTACTTCCACGTTTGAACTAGTCAATATGGACGTTTGGGGTCCTCATCGGACTCCCAATCATGATGGTTCACACTATTTTCTCACCATTGTCGACAATTTTTCTCGTGCCACATGGACATTCCTTTTACAATCAAAATCTCAAGTTTTTTCCAAAATTCAACATTTTGTATCTATGGTATTCACTCAATTTGGTTCTCTTGTCCGTTGTATCCGCTCTGACAATGGGACCGAATTCTTTTCCACTGACTGTCGCTCCTTCCTTGCTAGTCAAGGCATTCTTCATGAAAGCTCCTGCGTTTATACTCCTCAACAAAATGGAGTTATTGAACGCAAACATCGTCATTTATTAGATGTTGCACGAGCTTTAGTGTTTCAGGCCCACATCCCACCTCAATTTTGGGGTGACTGCATCCTCACTGCAACCTACATCATTAATCGGTTGCCTTCCTCCTCAATTCATGGCCTCATCCAATTGAACTCCTATTTAGCAAACCACCAATCCTTGACCATCTTCGTGTTTTTGAATGTCGTTGTTATGCCACCACCTTAGGTGCACGTGACAAATTTAGTCCACGTGCTACTCCTTGTATTTTCATGGGTTACCCTCCTAATCAGAAGGGTTACCAGTTGTATGACCCCAGGAAAATTCTTTGTTAGTCGAGATGTGATTTTTCAAGAAAATATTTTTCCATTTTCCCTTTTCTCTTGAGTGTCATCTCCCGCAGTTCCCTCTGATCCGACACCTCCAGCTGTATGGTTCGACGAAACTCTTACCTCGTCTCATTTTCCTATAAACACACCAACTTCTCCAGATGAGTTGACCACTCCTGCATCCTCGACTACTCTTATTTCATCTCCAGCTGTTGAAACCTCATCCTCTACACCTTCAGAGACACAAGATCCCAACTTAGCCATATCTCTCCACCGTTCCAGTCGTCCTTCTCGACCTCCTATCTGGAGTTCCGATTATATTTACCCTACCTTACCCTCTGCATCTTGTACTTCCCTTTACCCTATCTCCAATTACATTTCCATAGATAATTGCCACCCTTCATACCAGCAATTTATAGCTTCCATATTGGCCATCCAAGAACCAACTACCTTTCAGGACGCTATCACTAAGCCCAATTGGGTCAGTGCCATGAAAAATGAACTTCATGCTCTTCAAGCAAACCATACTTGGGATGTGGTTCCGCTACCTCCTGGTTGTCGTCCAATCGGGTGTAAATGGGTTTACAAGGTAAAGTATAATGCTGATGGCACTCTTGAGCGCTACAAAGCTTGTCTTGTGGCTAAATGTTTTAATCAGCGTGAAGGCATTGATTATCAAGATACCTTTGCACCTACTGCTAAGCATGTCACTGTAGGCATTCTCCTCACCATTGCCGCTATCCATGATTGGCCTTTTTTTCAGATGGATGTTCAAAATGCTTTTCTCCATGGAGATCTGTCCGAAGAGGTGTATATGGACCTACCTCCCGGATTCCGCACTCAGGGGGAGCATTTGGTATGCCAACTGCGGAAATCCTTATATGGGTTGAAGCAAGCATCCCGTCAATGGAACGCCAAATTTACTAGTGCCCTTCTTCAGCATGGTTTTTATCAGTCTCGCCATGACTATTCATTGTTCACCAAAATTCAGGGTACCTCTTTTGTTGCATTACTTATCTATGTTGATGACATACTAATTACAAGCAACAGTCAAGCTGGAATCAATGACCTCAAACAATACCTCAATGCCACATTCTTTATGAAAGATCTTGGCCAGTCAAAATTCTTCCTTGGCCTTGAGATTGCTCGATCCCCAGATGGTATCTCACTAAGTCAGCGCAAATACACATTGGAGCTGATCTCTGAAGCTGGATTGGCAGGCTCTAAACCTTCAGCTATTCCTATGGAACAGAACAAGAAGTTCACAAGCATTGAATATGACACTGGTTCAAATGAGCAAATCAATGATCCACTTCTTGAAGATCCTTCAGTATATCAGAGATTAGTTGGCAGACTCATCTATTTAAATCTCACCAAGCCTGATATCACATTTTCAGTTCAACTTCTTAGTCAATTTATGCACAATCCGAAACAATCTCATATGGAAGTTGCTTTAAAGGTGATAAAATATCTGAAGAGTTGCCCAGGCCTTGGTCTTCTGTTCCCTTCATCCTCAAAGTTTGAACTATGAGCTTTCTATGATTCGGATTATAGCACATGCCCAATGACAAGGAGATCCACCACCGGATTCTGTATCATGCTTGGGAATTCATTAATATCTTGGCGTACTAAAAGGCAGCCCACTGTCTCACTATCATCGGCCAAGGCAAATATCGAGCTATGCAGGTTACAACCAGCGAAATAGTGTGGATCATGGGACTTCTCAAAGATTTTGGTTTTCATATAAAAGGACATGCTTTACTTTATTGTGACAATGAAGCTGCAGAAAAAAATAGCGACAAATCCGATCTTTCATGAGCGCACCAAACACATTGAAGTCGAATGTCATTATGTAAGAGAGAAGATCCAGCAGGGTATCATTGTGACACGCCACATATCCACTAAGGAGCAACCAGTAGATTTGTTGACTAAAGCACTAAATAGCAGGCAGCATTGGCATCTTCTTTCCAAGCTTGGAGTATTTGACTTATACAAATCTCCAGCTTAAGGGAGAGTGTTAAGGATTAGTTAGGGGGAGTGTTAAGGATTAGTTAGAATATTTTAGCTATATCTTTGTGTGATTTGTATAGATCACTTAGCATAGAGTTTAGGTTATAAATGTACCTCAACATTGTACAGAAAATATGATCATATACAGAATCAACATACAACATTCATACCTCAAACTCCTGGTTTTCTATTTGTTACATTATCTCTTCATTATGATCCACAAGGAATTAGAAAAGTTCGAAAAAATAGCTTGAGCAAATGAACTTTCCAAATCATCATGCCTCGAAAAGGTAAACCCTAATGTAAAAAAAATTTAAAGACTTTGACTTTGCTCTGATTTCGTAGGGAAAGCAATTTCAATATTTGATTTTCTTTCATCAAGTTTACACTTTTTTCCAAGATAGATTATGGCACTATTTCAGCTTCTAACATACTCAACAAATTATATTATATTTTATTTTTCCCAAATGGTGAACCCCAACAGTAACATATGAATCTCCACCTTTATACTTTCCAAACTTGAGGTAAAAATAAATACCAACATAAACTTGTTTACTTAGGCTATATTGCAACCAATTTTTCTCTGATTTAGACAAATTTTTGATACTTTTTCTAACTTTTCTCTATGGAAGAACACAATGCGATGTTGACAAGGCCTTTCTTGCAAATAATCTCTTTTTACTTTTTCTCGAGTTTTAAAATCATAACTTGAAATTTTCATCCTTTGAATAATATCTGATTCAAGATCATCCAAATTAATTTCAACTTAAGATTTCTTTGATGTATATTAACATCTGGTTTGATGATTCTTTCTGTTTGACAAGTTCCTTCATCCACTATTGGGTTTGTTGTCAAAAATTTATGAGGTAACCGGCAAAATGATTCCTCACAAATTGACAAATAATATTTTTTATCTCTTATATTTAAAATGATGAAAAAAAAAATTTAACATTTTATTAGTGTACTTTTTTTACTCTTCCGTCACAATTCCATCCAATTTTGGGTCAATTTTTGGTCATAGTAACACTGCCATTTTAATGGAAAATTGGATGAAATTGTGACCAATGACTAAAAAAGTACACTAATAAAATGTTGGGACATTTTTTCATCATTTTAAATGTGCGGAATAAAAAAGATTATTGGAGAAATTGTGAGGGACTATTTTGTTGATCACCTCAAAATTTATCAATCCTATTTGAAGAAAAAAACCAAAAAAAAAATCATACATTAGTATTCATTTTGGTTTAATATTTTGATCTAAGCTAATTAAGCGTTTTTAAATTTTATAACACATTAGGCAACTTGTATATTTGCGAAATGTGACATATTAGACCTATATAATTAAATTTGCCATGGAAATTAATTGTGACATATTAAGCCCATTAAAGTCTCCCAAATATTTTAATGTTCAGATAATTAATTATGACATATTTCACCCTTCAACTCATAGAATCAATTTTGCTATCAAGCTAAATAATAATAATAATAATAATAATAATATTTTTATTTCATTCAATTTTTCATGTCAAAACATTTTGATTTTCAGTTAGGCCGAGATGTAATAAAAAATATTAAATCCATAAAAGATAAATAATATCAAGAATCAAGATCACAAAATTTTTTTTTTTAAAACGCAAAAGGTAAAACAACATTTCAACAATAAATGAATATATACTTAAATAAAACATCGTATAAATCAATATTCATGCATATTAGCCCTTAAACAATTAAAATTAGAGGGAAAAAATTAAAAATTAGAACAAAATTAATTAGTCGAAAATTTTTGAATGGAGAACATCTCTCCTTCGAGAGTCCCTTCAATTCCCCTAGATTTGTTTTGGGAATACTTGCTTCGGTGTTATCTTCACACTTTTTCTTTCCAAGAAAACTAACCTTTGTTTGTTAGTTTTCTTGTCCAATTTTCAAATTCTCTCAATGCTCAATCTTTTTAATTTCTCTTTCTTTCTATTTTACTTGGTTGACTTTTTACACACACTCACACACGGAGGTGGCATCCCCCACCACAGCCAAGGCCCTTTTTTCTTTTTCTTTTTCTTTTTAAAAAAAATTAGTTGTTAATTGAATATTTTTCCAAGTTCGTTTAATTTTTTTAAACGTGAAGACATTTTATTTATTTAATAATTCATTTTTATACTATTTTTTTAGGAGGTCAATTTTTCTATTTGAGTATGAAGAAGTATAAATGTCATATGTGTTTGAGAACTGGGTCATGTTTATTAAATTCAGTAGTTTTTTTTTTTTCTAAAACAATGGTGTATTAACAAGGCATGAATTGCTAATTTATATAGCCACAAGGGTTAGAAAATCCTCATAATGTTGCAATTGGATACCAGCGCTATAACCCATGAGGCCAAAGGCCCTCAAGGGGCAAGCCGAGGAGGGGCAACCCATTAAATTCAGTAGTTTCAGTAGCTAAAATAGAATCTAGATGAAGCCCAAAGGGGTTAAGATATGAATAAGTTTGCAATATGTTATGTCTCTGAATATTTTTCACCTATGAGTTAGTTTGTGAAGTATGGAAAATTTTTTATTGGTGGTGTCAACTTATTTGGAATATTTCTTTTTTGTTCATATCTAAATTAGATAGCTTAAAACTGGGAGCTTTATCTCTCTCATTTAGGTTTTTTTTTTTTTGGGTTTTTTTTTATGTTTTTTTAGGTGAGATTGTATCTTTTACAACTCTAATGCTCTATTGTAAACAATATAAGTAGGTAAAGCACAAAAATATCCTTTCTTTAATTTACTTTTTTTCCTTTTCTAATATTTTGTGATACAAAAAAACACCGTGTTATAAAATTTTCTAAATAGCTATTACGATTGTTGGAGAAATATTGTTAAGGTGACAGTTTAGAAGTTGTGAAGGATGTTTGAAATATATTTTTTCTCAATTGTTGTTTTCCTAGATTGTTGGGCTCATATTTGAAAATTTGAACAATGATATTAAAGTTTTTTATCACTCTCTAGTGAATGAAAATTTGTTGATTGATGATTAAGGATGACAAAATTAGATCCAAGTCAATAAATTAACACAATTCACCCAGTATTTTAATATAATAGGTTGGGTCATTTGAATCATGGGTTACTGATTGATAGGGTCATATAATGACCTGTAATATCTGGATTGAATTAGGTTGGGTAAAGGTGACTCATTGGGCTAAGTGTTTTTTTTTTTTTGAAATTTTTTCTAAGATGTTATGGAAATTATTTAATAAATAAAAATGACATAATTTTTTTTAAAATTCTAAAAAGGGCAAAGTAATTTTACCTTTTAAACACAACTTTACTTTTTTAGATGAATTTTTTTAAAAGCTACACTTAATTAAATAACTTCAAAAGCCAATATATGAAATTAAATGATAATAGTTTGTTAATATCAATATCAAAAAAAATCTAAAAATTTTTAAATAGATAATTACACAATTCAAAATTTTTATTCAAAAATTTTAATGTTAGTTTTTTTCCTTTTTTGGTGAACTTGAATGTTATGTAATGAAAAAGTATCAAAATAGTTATATAATTACAAATTACTAAAAATGATTTACTATTTGGATTTTATTTTTAACTTTTTGTAAAAGTTAATGTTAAATAATATTGAAATTCTAAATTTTTATTAAAAAAATTTTCATATAAATTTTCTATCTTTGATAGCCTTTTGAATATTCTGGCTTTCATTTTTAATATTCTAATGGACAATACATCTTTATTTTCATATGGAAGATTTGTTTAAATATTAGATATTTGGTTATATTTAAAGGTGTAAAAACATTTTATTTAAAAAAAATTCTATTTAGAAAGTAAATATCTTTACCCTTATTAAAAATTAAAATAAATTTATGCTTTTTTTATTAATTTGATAACTTCCATCGCCCTTTTTAATAAATTTTCCTCTCTTTTATTTTTTTTTTTGGGTGTGTTTAAGCAACTAGGCAAATACGTGATGTATTATTATTGCAAATAACAATTGGAAACTAAGTGACTATGATGCATTGAATATAGATCTCACCACATTTAAGAACCCAAGGAAGTTAAACTAGAGTTTTTACGAAAAATCGGTAAAAGGTCTACAAAATCAGATCGTGAAATAGTAAGAGTTTAGAAATTATGGAAAATAATATAATAAATATATTATATATAATATATGTTAAATTTATAAATTATAAACCTATTCAAACTTATAAAAAGTACACAAATTTCATAAAGAAAATATTATTAATCACACCAAAAAATTAATAAGAATCATAATTCATTAACAATCATGCATAATAAAAAAAAAGTTACAACTTACAAAAATTAAAACATCAATATTCCAAGTATAATAATACAATAATCAATAAAGATCATGAACAGAAAGATTTAAATCCTTATCCAAGCTCAAATCATCCTCATTGCCACACTTTGTATTGATGGTTGTTCAACTTCATCACCTTCATACTCATCACCAAATGATTCAGCCCTTCTTTTTTTTACTGCAATTTCTGTATTTTTCACCAATACCATTAGGATTTCCTTTTTAACATCATCTAGCACACTTCTAGTACAAGCCAAACGATACTTAAAACAATAAATCCCTATGCCAATAACTTTATTGCAAATTTTACATTGCACCTTTTTTTGCGGATTTATCCACATCAAGGCCATATTTCCATCCTATGTCAAGCCTACTTCCTGTCTGATTTTCCTTTGAGGCTTAAAACCGGAAGCGGACATATTCACTTTGAAGTTTAGGCATTCCAACTAGTTACATGAAATGAAAATAGAAGAAGAATTCAAAAAAAAATCCAACAAAGCAAAAACAAAAGAAGAAGCAAAGCGATCCTATCCTAATGTTGAAAAATCCAGCAAAGCAAAGCCACAACAAATCCAGCAAACAAAATTCAGAAATTCATCAAAAACAAAGCAAAAACATGTATATGACCAAAAAAAAAAATCCAGCAAACAAAATTCAGAAATCTAGCAAAAACAGATATATGACAAAAACAAATCCAGCAAACAAAATTCAGAAATCCAGCAAAAACATATATATGACAAAAAAATCCAGTAAAAATGGAGTAGACTTGTTATGGCCAGAGCCTCACTACACCCCTTTTTTTTCTTTTGGGGGTAGCACTTATTTATTATAGAGCTTTCTGGGAACGGGACATTAAAAATGAAAAAAAGAAAAAATCGAGGAGGATGGCATCTGAACAGAAGCATCATGTAAAGAAGCCGCCCATTGACTTTTAATTGTATGATTTGTATCTACTACCAACAAGTCAACAACTATAATCTAGAAAAAAGATTACTCGGTCAATAAATGAAGGTAGCTAAAGACATATGCATATATATATATATATATATATATATATATATATATATATATATACTAATCTCAAATCAATCTCGTCCATGCTTAAAATAAAAGTATAAATGAGACTAAAGAAGCTTAGTTGGATGGATGTTACTAACTAGGAGACACGTCCGCTTTCGTTGTTGGTGGTGGTCTGATAGGTGACGCAAAGGATCTAATGAATGGTTGAAATCAGTAGGATTACTACATATATGGTGAGAGCAGTGGAAGAGTAGTAGCTATTTCCTTCTCCTTATGCTTAACTGAGTCTCGGTAGCTCACCAAAGACGCTGCATTGGAGATGGAGTTTCAGCAGTTTGGTAGAGCTCGGCAGTGGAACCCTAGAGGCTAGTGGTGTGTGACAAAATGCAGAGAAACAGGAGGAAAAAGGAACAAAAACAATGAGAATGAAAAAAAAAAGCCGGAAAGGAAAGCTAAAATTGGGATTTTTAACCAAAATGCAGTTTTTTTTTCCGTTTTTGTAAAGTTACTAGAAACGTCCGATTGTAGCATTTTTACGTGTAAAAACGCAATTTTACCCCGATTTTAAATATGAGTTGAATCGGACCCTTGATTTTTGCTCGTAAAATCGTAAAAAGTACGAGTTAAAACGTGTTTTTAACAACATTGTAAGAACCTATCAAAAAATTTGCTTTCACATATTTTATTGACCACTAATGGTTTCACAATGATCACCATATTAGTTTTAGTGACTTTGACAATGTCTATAAAATTTAGTTGAAAAATGGAAGTATAGTGGCCATTAAGAAACTTATACATGTTAATAGAAGAAATTAAATTAAATTATTTTATTTTTTATTTTTGGTGAAAACATAAGAATAGTCTTTTTAGAAAAAAATATTAAATAAAAATTAAATAAGATTAATTTAAAAAAAGTACTCAAAAAAGATGGAACATGTAAGTTTACTATCCTTAATTTAATAGAAAAAGTTTTTTAAAAAAAATTGTTGAATTAACCCATTGGGTTGATTGGATTTAACCCAACTCAAATATAACCTGTAATTAAATGGGTTGGGTTGGGTTGGGTCATGACCCATTAAATTGTAACTTATTAATGACTCAACTCATTAGTGACCCACCCTATGAGTGACTTAACCTGCCCATCTATCACCCCTCAGATGATGCTCATGTTTGAGAGTAGTTGCTTGAACTAAGAAGGAACATGGACAAATAGAAGAGAGTTTTGAATTTGGAAAATGATATGTCAAGAAATTCACCTCCAATCATAATTAATCAATTTTTGGGTAATGAAGTATATTATTTCTTTCAAGAGGTCTATGATTGTCGTAGTCTAGCTCAGTTTTTTGACCAATTGCTTCAAACACATAAACCTTATCTATTTCTAAAAGGTTTCATTAAACTTTTACAACAAGAGATAGGCAAACGATGACATCAGATAGCAACTATAGTATGTCAATTGTTGAATATTTTAGAGGTGATTTTATTTTATGATGAAGGCATGATTTGCAACCTAATCTAGTAATCACAATTCGCAAATCCCCAGTCTCTTCAATCGACATTCTCTTACAAAACAAATTTCGGAGTGGTTCTTCAGGGTAGAAATTCTAATGCTTAAGTTAGCGAATGTTTTTTGGTCGTATCAATATCAAATCAAATAGTTCCAAAAAATTAAGGTTCTCCTCTCTACCTGGTGGCTCAACTGAGCATATATATCTTACCTCCGAGATTCGCGGAATACGTTATTACGGTTGATCACACGTTCTAACGTATATCCTTAAATATTGTATGCCACTAACCACTTACGGATAAGCATGGGCTGTCGAGTTCCCACATTACTCATGTGGTCTAAGATCTCACGTGATCGGTATGGTTTGGGCGTGGCCCAAGTTCTTATATTGTTAGGTAATAATCTGAGACTTGATATGCATGACAAGAGTTATTGAACTATAAGCCAAGACTAGGTCGAGATCTAAAGACTAGACCGAGGTCTAACATACATCACAAGCCCACTAAACCTCGGTTTAACTGGTCAGCCCGAGGTCTTACCTTTGATAGGGTGTCGGGGGTCAAAAGATAGGGTTTAGGCATTATGATAAAGTATGTCACATCTGTCGTTCAAGAGTCCAAATCGCACTAAATGAGACTGATGCGTCGCGTCATTCAATGTTAGAGCATTAAATGTTATGGGGCACGAGAATCATTTGAAGGGACTTGATGGAAACAAAAAGTTTCCTATAAAAGGTAGTCGAGCATCATTTGCTTTTATCTTTTGCCAAACTTTGTTCTCTTTGCTATTGCTCGACTTGTTTCTCTTTGTTCATGTTTCTTTACATTCTCAACAAGCATCTTGTCCATCCAACAAGCAGTCTCATGGTCAAATGTTTGTCTTCTCTGTCCAAGAGTCTATTTTCGGCAAAGCGCATTCTAGTGGTGTATGTCGGGTCTCGGTCTAGTATTTGGATCTTGGCTTAGAGCCCAATAACTCTTGTCATACATATTAAGTCTCAGTTTATTACCTAACAATATGAGAAATCGGGCCATGCCTGAACCATACTAGTCACGTGGGATCTCGGACCACGTGACTAACATGGGAACTCGGCAGCCCATGCTTACCCATAAGTGGTTAACGTCATGCGATATTTAAGGAGATATGTTAGAACATGTAATCAACCATTACAACATGTCCCGCGAATTTCAGAGATAAGATATATGTGCTCAGTTAAACCACCAGGTAGAGGGGAGGACCTTAACTTTCTAGAACTCTGTGATTCGACATTGATAAGGTCAAAAAACATTCGCCAATTTAGGTATCGGAGTTTCTATCTTGAAGAACCATTTCGGGATTTGTTTTGTGGGAGTACATCGATTGAAAAGCCAAGAGATTTGTGAATTGTGATTATTGGATTGGGTTGCGGATCATGCCTTCATCAATTTAAATGTAATAATGTGATATTTTAATATTTTGGTTTTTATCTATTATAAAATAATGCAATAATAATGCGTGTCGGAATGGGTTGATAAACTAATGATCTTAGTTGTAATGTGGCTTATTTATTTTTGTTAATATATGTATATTTCTCTAATGAAGATCTGTTACGACTCTAAGTCTCATACTAATTATTGTAATTATCTGCATTCTTTTTAATGCTATCCAAAATTTAGTAATTTTAGTGAATTGTATTTTTGTGGTTTTCCAGTGAGATATATTTTTATTAAGGTAGAAGTTTATGGCATCAAAAATTTGACTACTTCTTTGGATGATGTGAGTACTTTGAAAATAAAAAGGAGAATTTAATTTTAATGTTATTATACCCAATTTTTTTTAGCTGCACTTCTATAATTAAAGTTATAAACAGTTCATTGAATGAAAAATTTATATGTTTATTTATAAAAGTAAATTTCAAGTAACAATTAATAGAATTAATTACTATAACCAAGGTTATACCCAATGATACCAAAGTGTGAGTCCAAAATGTTATGTTGATTATTATTCGAAAAATAGATACTATACTTTTTGAAAATTTGGAGCTCAATTGTTATATTTTGTTTTCCAAAAAAAAAGAAAAAAAGGATCACTAGACTTCCTTAAGTGTTCGTTCATAGCCACCTCTGTAAAAATTTGTTAACTTTAACTGAGTGTGTAAGATACTGAAAAATGAAGGATAAATGCATCCAAACAAACAAATCCTAGAGCAAAATTAAAAGAAGTCAAATTATTTATTTTAAATTTTCCTCTCATTTTCTCTTTAATGAACTAAGCCTACATTAGAAATGCCTATCAATTTATTGGGAAATTTGCAAATATAGCACTTTTTCATTGGCATAATTGAAGAATAGCACAAGCTAAAATTTTTTTTTTTTATCAAAATAGCAAGTCAACGCGGTTTGACCATGTGAAAAGACCTAAATGACCTTCTTTTTCTTCATCGTTTCACTTCACCATTGCTGTTCAAATTTTCCTACGCATTTTTCTTCATTCTTCATTGATTCAAACATCTTATTTCACACAATCTATAATGGTTTTAATGGGTCTACAAGAACCAAAGACCCATCTTCTCTAATAAAATTTATGACACTTTTTATTTCAGCCTTAAAAGGAAGTCTGATTCTGCAGTAAATATGAATATTTCTTACAGAACATGAGAGAAATACGATAAGTTAGAGTTTTGTCGAGCACTATGTCAAGCACATGTCGAGTACTATGTAGAATATTATGTAGAACACATGTCAATTCTATGTTAAGCATCAACAAATTTGTCAAGTCCTGGTCAATTCTATGTCAAGCACCGACAAATTTGTGGACCACACATATTTTCCGTTTTGCCTGCTTCCTTGATTTCATTATCTTTTCTTGGATGTGTCTAATGTAGATCTTTTTCTTAATATGTAGGGTATTCTACATTGTATTTAGAAGCTATCGTGCTGCCAATATCTTTAATTGGGTTTGTAAGTTAGTTCTTTCTCTTTGTTTGTAAGCATCTTGGCACATTTAATTTTGCGAAACAAGTTTTGAATATTTGAATAGGAGAATGAGATTTATAGTATTTGACTACGTAATGTACACGGTCATGCTTGGAGCAGAAAGTAACATTTTTTACCACTTTTATTTTTGTATCTACAAGAACCAAAGACCCATCTTTTCCAATAAAATTTATGACATTTTTTTGTTTCAGCCCTAAAAAAAAAGTCTTATTCTGCAGTAAATATGAATATTTTCTACAGAACCTGAGAGAAATACAATAAATTAGAATTTTTTTCAAGCACATGTTGATCACATATCGAGCACCATGTCAAGCACATGTCGAGTACTATGTAGAATATTATGTCGAGCACATGTCAATTCTATGTCAAGCACAAACAAGTTTGTCGAGCACACATCTTTTTCTATTTTTTGGAAATCTAGTTGGTCATTTTTTGTCTTTAACCTTGTCAGCGCCTTCCCAACAAGTTTGTCTCAGGGCTGCATCTTGCGAAATTGGCTCATCAACTCATGTTGCAAAAATGTATGATGAAGATGCAATATAATGCAGATGGAGACAGCTATGAAGTTGGTAAGAGGAAACAAGAGTGGTCGCATAATAAAATTAAGGACTGGATAAAGAAGAAAACACTACAAGAAATTTGGCTTTTAGTGACGAAATTTCTAGTGACAAAAAATAATCTCGTCACTAAATACCACCGTTAGTGACCAAAACTTTTGTCGTTACCAATTTTTTGTGTACTCCCAATTTTTAGTGACGAATCACAGAAAGTCGTCACTGAAGAGTGTAGCGGGAAACTTTCCTGCTAAAATGGTCGTAATTAGTGACACGAATTCAGTGACGACATTCATTCTCATCACTAAAATCAATCATTATGAGGAAAATTTATCGTCACTAGGTTTAGTACCTTTTAGTCACGATAGCTTTTTCGTCACTAATGGGAATACGTTTTAGTGACGATATTGGTTCGTTACTAATTGCTTATCTTTGTATTAAAGTGGGAATCCCCAATTAACACATTGCAGTAGTGTCCATAAAAAGACTAGCCTTAAATGGACGTGCCCTAATACAAAGAACCTAACCCTAGTAGGGATTGGTTAAGGCGTAAACCCGCTACTGATATATGATTTTTAATTAAATTCTTGATTATATGTATATGCGTGAAATATCAGTAATTAAAAAATAGAAATTTTTGTAGTGCATTATAAAAATAATGTTTTGGTGCAAAAGAAAATTTAATTAGTAAAATAGTGACAATAAAAAAGAAAATAGTTATAATCTATTAATTCATTTTTTTATACATAGGGTTTCAGTGTATAATATTATTACATATGGAGATAGAAAAAATTTATTTTAGTTTATTATCATAAATTTTATTAATATTATTATTATAAACATAATATTATAAATTTTATGAAAAAATATATGTGTTAAGCTAATTAATTTGGGATAGAGTAGATAAAATGTTTTGGGCTAAATTGCTTAGACCACAACTTATATAAGGATTGGCCTTCATTTTTGTTTACTTAATAATTGGGCTATATAATTTACTTATTGGGCCGAAGTTAACTTTTGAAATATGTAATTCTTAATTTTTAATAATTGTACTAAAACACCCAAATATTTATTTTAGTGTATAGTAAAATAGAATATTATAAATTTTATCAAGAATATATGTGTTAAACCAATTAATTTGGGATAGAGTAGATAAAATGGTTTGGGCTAAATTGTTTAGGCCACAACTTATATAAGGATTGGGCTTGTTTGGTTAAAAATAATTACTAGGCTATGTAATTTACTTATTGGGCTGAAGTTACCTTTTGAAATATATAATTCTTAATTTCTAATAATTGTCACAAAACACTCTAATATATATGCATTTGCCTACATTATTTGACGTACGAATAGAGTATTTTTTTTTAGATACACTATCACCTCGAGAATTTACGCATATATATGAATTTGCCTACATTATATGAATTTACGCATATAAGTTTAATCACTTTAAGTATATAATTTTGTTAGTAGTAATAATCATCTCGAGAACCAATTAGTTTACTAGTTTGACCTACGAACTGGGTTTAATAATATTATTAATTATGTTTGTTGTAGTCATAGTTTATAACTAATAAGAAGTTTTACTAAATTAGCCATTTTTTTGAGATGGAGATAGAGGGAGAAAATATATAATATTTTCACTATTTTAATTAAATTTGGCTCAAACCACAGGTGCCACAACCTCATCAAGAACAAAACTGCTCTGACATTTGACTAACAAGAAATTGCTCAAAATTGTATTTTAGTGTATAATATTATTAAATATGGAGATATAAAATATTTGCTTTGTTATATATATAACGAAATTTAATATTATAAATTTTAATAACAAGATATGCATTGGGACATATAATTTGGAATAAATTAAATAAATGTTTTGGATTAAACTAATTGGGCCACAGCTTATAAAAGGATTAGACTTGTTTGGCTAAGGATAATGATTGGACTATCTAATATTTTTGTTTGTTCATATAATTGTAATTTAATCACATAGTCTTTTTTGTATTATCATACACCATTGGTTAGTACTAGTTGGCTTGTTTTTAAGTAAAGAATAACAATTGCACTAAGCATATTCTTCATTGGATTGAGATTTATTAGCTTATTTATTTTATGGTTTTTAATTTAAAATAATTATACTGTAACACCTTAAAGTTTATGAATTGGCAAACATACGTTTTGTGTGTGTTAAAATAAACTATTGATTAATGGTTATCAAAAGTTTTGATATTTATTACAAACTATATTTCTGTATAAGAAAATTGGGAATTAAAAATATATAGTTTCGAACTAATTACAGCCACTAATGTAATATTACAACACAAGTAGTGATTAATACATGTACATATATAGTTATCTATATAATGTATAACAAAAGTAGTAAATACTTATACAGTTATACTCTTTTTGTTCAAAAAAAGGAGTTCGGTTTCACTAATATACAACTTTTTCTTTTTAGTCAATCAAATGGAAGTATAACTGATTTTATACCACTAATTTCCTCATTAAAGGTATTATATGTCATACACCCTTTAATGTAATCTATCTCATTGAGAGTATTTTGGATATTTTGTTGAATGATTAGTTTTGACTTTTGAAACTCAATTATGCTTTGAGACAAACACTTGTTGAGAAACTGAGCTCTTTCTTGTATAGGACAGAGGGAGTATCTATATATACATATATAGTTATGACTAAAATCTATAGTATAAGTGGTGAATACATATATATAGTAGTTATGTGGTTATGTAATTATAATAAAAGTAATTATTACAAAGTATAACTACTTTTGTTTCATATATACACATGCTCGTAACATGCATAATTTTTTCAATCTTAACATGAAAATATAAATATTATTTTTTTGATAAATTATTTTTTAAAAAAATTCACTTTAGCCATTTAATAACTAATTAGGATTTTAAATTTAAAGATTAAAAAAATTCAAATCAGAATTTTCATAAATCAATATAGTATTTTAAATTAAAAAATTAATTACTAGTAAAAAAAAGTAAAAATTTGTAATCATTAATAATGAAATGAAAAGTTTCCATGCGTAAAAAACAAAAGGAAGGAAAATAAATTTAGTAAGGAGAGAAAAGTGGGATGTTAAAAAATTTCTGTTTAAGTGTAATACCCCGCCAAAACTTTACCCAAATCAGACTTAACTCCTATTCGCTCCATTTTCCCTTCCCCGCCGACTGCCTCTCCATCACCGAATTTGTTCTCCCCGACTCTCCTTCCCTGAGCCTCCGCTGGCATCTCCCCGCCTCTCCCTCCCCTCTTTTTGTTCGGTTGTCCTCATCGGTTGTCTCTTCTCTTGCGGTTTTCAGGTAATCGGTTCTCAAATCCAAGCCATTTGCTTCGCCGAACTTCCTCCATAGAAATCTTAGGTATGGTCTTGTCAATTCGATCTTGGATATTTGAAGTTATATAGGATATTGAAATTTTGATTTTGAAAGTCTTAATCGCTGGGCTTTGGTACCATTAAATAGTATTTGGTTTGCTATCCTTTTGTTAGAGGTTGTGTATTATACTAATAAGATTCATCATTTACGTCAATTCTAAGTGTGATTTTTCAACTGTCTATAGCTTTTGTAGCATATGATAAGAAGTACTCCGTGTGTTCATGTCAAAGTTTCAATCTTCTTGTAGTTGTGGATCAAATGGTTTATAAGTTAAAATGATCCTTATGCTTATGTTACAGCTCTTTATTTCATATTGGATCTAAGATTTGCTGTAGTCGTCACCTAATTATTTCTTCTTTGCCCTTTCCTGCCTTTGGTTGCTGTAGGTTCTTCAACCTCTAATCAAGAAGAAGTAAAGCGTCTTCCCTTGTGGGAAAATAAAAAAGAAAGTAAGTTTTTCCAAGGACTGACTTGTCACTGGTCTCTTGGAAAGATTTGACTAGATTGATTAGGTGTTTAGCTCCTTGTTATTGTGATTGTATTAGCATCTCTGTAGTTCTATTTCTGTAATTATTATTTAGATTTCATTGAGTACAAGACTGCTTGATATATCAAGAAGGATAGTTTTATTCATTTGGCGTAAGTAATTTTGTTAAAGTCTAAACTTGATATTATGCTATAAGATATTGACTCATGAAGTTGAACTGCAAAGCTGTCACTCTTTTTCACCCTAGAGCTAAGTGTTAGTCATATTGAGTCTGTTTTAGACATATTGTAGGTCAGAACTTAAGTGTATTGCATATCCTTCTTTGTTTCCATTCTCATGATCGGGCTTGGGGATGATTTTGAAAAGACAAGATTGCAGCCTCTGAACTTTATGTAGGAAAAAGATGGGATTAAAAAGGGTGAGTTGCTAAGGGTCTGTTTGATTCTTAAAGTTTGCAGGCTACAAGAATTGGAGTACTTCCGTACTTGTTGATAAATCAAATTCATAGAAAAGGATACGGGTTCGGGTTTTACCTCCGGCTCCTGTCAAAACCACCAAACCCGCAGATTTAGCCCTTCGACTATTCCCTTCACTGAAACCACCAATTTAGCCCTCCGCCGATTTAACCACGGTTGAACTTGGAAAGTGAGAGCCTGCAGCCACCACGATGCCCATCCGTGCCATCAACATCTGGGTTATGTTTTCTTGAATTTTTTGGTAATTTTTTTGCATTGGTGCCTAAGTTCCAAAGCTGATTTTTTTTTCTTTTTGGACTTCAATTTTTGTGGAATTTTTGCTGCATTTTTCAGCCTTGATGGTTTCTGCATTTTTGTTGTTCTGTTGTAATACTATGGCTGAAAATTCTGCTGCTGTTTCTAGAATTGTTGGTTGAAACTCTTGTTGGGCTATCTCTAATTTATGGGTTTATTGTTGTTCTTGAAGTTGATCTTTAGAATGTAAGGGTGACCGTGTTTTTCTGGATTTTTTTTTGCAATTTTTGGTCTGTTTCTTCATAATATCATGGCGATTGTTTTTTTTTTTGGTAATTTTTTCTGGAATATTTAGACTGGCCTTTTCCTACTGTTTTTCTGAAATGGCTTCTTTGGAATTTGTTCTGCAATTTTTGGACTGTTTCTTTAGAATGTAATGTTCACTGTGTTTTTATAGAATTTTTCTGCAATTTTTGGACTGTTTTCTCATAATGTAATGGCAACTGTTTTTTTTTCTTTTTTTTTGTAATTTTTTCTGGAATATTTAGACCAGCCTTCTTTTCAAGCATCATAGCCATTTGAGAGCTTAATTGGAGGCCTTCTTTTCCTTAAAAGATGCAAAGAATTTAATTTTGTTGAAAATTTTCACTCTATAGTTCATACTCTTGTATTTGCTAGTGTTGCTTGAGGTGCGTGCTTGCCTTATGTTGATCATTTAGTGTTGAAGAGGGAAGGCATCAATTCATTTATGAATAGGTTTTGTAGCTATATGGATTTGTTTTTCAATTCAAAAACTCTTTCCCTTTTGTCTCAAAGAGACTCCTTTGATTGAGAAATTTAATCTCACCTTCTAGATTATATATACCTATGAAAAAAACTTGATTCTAACTTGTTTTAATTTAGGATTAGCTAAAACTTAGTTTCATGGGACAAAAAGTCAATGCTTCTTGTAGAAATAGTTATAGTTTGATGTGATGCATAGGGTTATTGTTTAAGAACACATTCATCTGGATGGATATTGCATTTGACTTTCTTTTTTTTTCTCTTTTAGACATTTACTTTTCATAGAGAGTGTGGAAGAGGATAAGCCCTTGGAAATGCTTATATAACACATTTATATAAGTATTTAAATGTCTAAGTAAAGATTAACAGATGAGGACAATATGTATGTAGCTTTTTTCTTTCATATCTAACTGAAGCTTCACTAGAAGAAAGAATACTCAAGATGTATACAAATTGCTAATCCACAAGTGCTTTCTTATAAATTCAAATAGTCACTTATGAATATCAAAAGTTTAATGAATCCATCAAGCACACGATACATGATGAAGGCCATTTCTTTTTGAGTTTTCCAGTATGGCCCCAACATGAGGCATTTTCTTTGGCGAAGGTTTTTTCAAGTCATGCCTTTTGTGTCTTGTGTCCAATTCTCTCTCTCTTTTTTTTCCCCTTAGTTTAATTCTTCCTATCATCAAACTAGATCATTATGTTTATCTATTTCACAAATATGCGCTCTACATCTAAGTGGTTGGACTCCAAATGTTGTTTTAAGTAATCATGAGCATTACATGTTTTGAATCCACTTGGTAGCATGGAGCTAGCAAGTTACACTACATCTAGTGATTTGAAAATATTATTGAATACTGGGTTTAATTTGAGGTATTGGGAGGGTATCTTCAATTGGATTTAGGTAACACTAAGTAGTATACAAAGGGCTCACTGGCGGTAGCTATTATCTTGTTATGTTGTTGTGATGATTTGGAAAATTTGTTGACACCCGAACAGGCTTCCCTGATAAAGTGTTTCCAATTGATATGAGGGAAAACCAAATATACGTTTTTGTTTTGCTCTTTCATTTTTTTTTATTTACAATCTTTCTACATCTCTTTTGCTTAACAGACAATTTACTCACTGTATATGTTTAGGCAAAAAATGTTTAGCTAGAGTAATGTAAGAAAGTTGTCTGCATCACTAAATGTATTGAGACCCTTCTAATCCTCATGGATATTTGCAACACTTGCGTTATTCCTATCTTCTTGAGTTATAGTTTTTACATATGCTAGTTGTTCCTCTAATGACACTATAAGGATGACTTTCTTGTTTCTGGAACTTTAACTTTTTCTTGATTAAGAAGCAATATTCGTTGCAATTAAGAAGCAATAGTTGGTTCTTGCCTTTTCCCGCTGTTTTTCTAGAATGGTTTCTCTAGGATTTGTTTTGCAATTTTTGGATTGTTTTTTTAGAATGTAATGTTCACTGTGTTTTTTTGGAATATTTTTGCAATCTCTGGACTGTTTCCTCACAATGTTATGTTGAAAGTTATTTTTTTTTTTGTATTTGTTTTGGAATATTTAACTACGCCAGACTGGTTTTTCTGGAATTTGCTCTGCAATTTTTGGACAATTTCCTTCAAATGCAACGGTGACTGTTTTTTTGGAATTTTTTCTGCAATTTTGGGACTATTTCCTCACAATGTTATGGCAACTGTTTTATTTTTTGGCACTGTTTTCATCCAATCAATCTTCATTCGCTGTTTGCTTGGCGTGTTGCAAATTTTTTATGGATTTGTTAATATATGAAATGGGCACTTACATGCTTTTGTGCACTTATGTTGCTACCATGTTCATTTTCTTCTATCTACTGATTGTGAATTTGCATTATTCAGATTTATCAGCCTAAGGAAGTTGAAGAGGTTAAAGTGGTTGTCCCAAAGACTGAGGAAGATAGAATGAGAGAATATCAGATAGCAGCGAGACGCCTTGATAGTGCTAAGTTGGTATGTATTTTTTGTTACTGTTTTTTGTTGTCGAAAAGTACTGCAATGAAAAGTTTTTTTTGCTGCTGTGGTATATGAATTACCATTGCTTTATTTTTCTGAACGACTTATTAGTGTTTTTTTATGATAATTTAGTAGAGATTCTTCTTGATTATTTCTGAGTACGAAACAAATTTGTTAACTTTCCAAAGCTTCTTATGGTTAAAAGTGTTTATGAAAACTCGTCCCTTAAATTATAAGTGCTTGCTTTTATGCTGTCGGAGGCAATGATGTATCAAAAGAATGAAATGTATGCTTTTGTTTCTTTGTTTGGTGTAACCCGATTAGCATCTTCCAGGTTTTGCGTAAGTTCACTTTGTTGGAAGATGAAGTTCGTGATCCTAAGACAAAGGAGGAAATTGTAGTTGAGGTATGATTTTGTCCTCTATCTTGGGACTTCTTCATACCCTTTTTTCTTTGACATTTCTTCTGCTTCTTAGTATGTGATTATTCATGCTATCATTCAGGTCTCTTCGTGTTTATCATGTAGAATGTGTAACTTTTGTATTGTTAATATCCTTTATCATGCCAATGTCTTTTCAATAGGACTAGTTTCCATTCCTGCATTTAACTTGGTCTTTTGCTTCAACCTTGTCCCTTTAGTCTACACGTATATTGTAATCCTAAGCGTTTGATGGCAAATAGCCAAAGCAATTCTTTTATGAGAAAAGTTGGATCCTATATGAGCCCAATCATCTCTGTTATTTGGATGAAACAAATCAATTAACACGGAATGTCACCAGGCATTTTAATTGGTGATGTAATCATGAAAGGATCCCAAACCAAATTGTCCCATGTGCCACTTTCTTTCCCTAAAATTTGAATGTGATCAAATTTTCACAATTAAAAAATCATGTTCTCTGCTTCATTTTCCCTCATCCTTAATTTGCTTGTGCCAGCGGCACAACTGTTTTGTTATTGTTATCGCGACATGATGTTGTGCCTTTAATACGTTCTCAAATGTGCACTCATACATTTCATTTCCTTTTTGTCAATGCATGGCACATTTCTACATTTGTCCGAGGAATAAACATTATGTAACATAATGATACCTAGTTAAAATGATTGGTTTAAGAGTATGATTTTCGATTTGTGGTTTTGTATTATGTCACGTGATAGATTGCATGGTCATTTCTGTTAAATGTGATTGGTGAAAAATGTAATAGGATGATTATCATTCAATACGATGAGATGTACTATGTCATGAGACGTATAGTTATGGGGTGTTGTTTTCGTAGCTAGTCATATTTGCAATTGGATTGAATTTATAACATTTAGTGCTTTTTCTTTTCTTATCACAGTGACGTATCCATCACTAGGTTGTGTCAAGCATCCACAGATTGTAGACATACTTTGGAATCAAATGGCCAGTTGGTTGCTGTTGTCAAGGTCTTAAAATAGCCTTTTGCCTATTTACTTTTAGAATGCTGTGGGAATTATGTGTACATTACTATTTTGTGGGGTGTAAGATGTTTGGATAATGTTTTATTCTCATGGTTCAACTAGGATATTTAACTTTTATTTTCTTGTATGCTAGGAAAGCAAAATGTTGTCTTTTGCAATGCACAAGCTTATCTTTCGTGCCTTTCTTCATATGGGTTTTGAATGTTGAATGATTAGTAAGATTGCTTTCATTACATTTTCGATGTCGATGATGTTTGTATTAAAAGGATAAATAATGTCACGATCAATACATTGATGTTATTAGTGATAAAATAATGAAATATACAATGTTATAGTTTCGGTTAAAAATGTCACTATTTAGTGACAAATTTTTTTCGTCACTTATTTTATTTGCGAATGAATTTTTAGTGACCAGATTTTTCCGTCACTAATGCAAAAGGACGTCAAATTTTTCCGTCACAAAATTGCATTGGCCAACAAACTTTTTGTAACAAACTTAAAGTCGTCACTAACCATTTAGTGACAATAAACTTTCTGTGACAAAATTAAAGTCGTCACTAACCATTTAGTGATAACAAAAAATATCGTCACTAGTTTGTCACAGAATGAGTTGACCAAGGTTCTTTCTAGTGACGACTTTTTTTCTCCGTCACAAAATCGTCACAACTGCCCACCTGACCGAAATAGTTTCAGTGACGAAAATTTTTCATTACTAAATTTCGTCACTAATCGTGCGCAATTAGTGACAACTCTTAACTTTTAATGACGACTTTTCCCCCTTTTTGTGACGACTTTTTTTCGTCACTAATTTTTGTCACATCCTCATTTCGTCACTAACGTCACTCATTTAGTGATGACTTTTTTGTTTCGATCACTAAAACCCTTTAGTGACGGAACATTAGTGACGACCGAGTGACGAACCATTTTTCCATCACTAAATGGTTTTTGTGATGAAAAAGTGACTTTTAATGACGACATTCCAGTCGTCACTGAAGCCCATTTTTCTTGTAGTGTAATAGAAATAAGAGAAGAAAGTAGAATAAAGCCGACAATGCGAAAACTATGCCCTGTATTCGTCTTGGCAAACAGATCTCCAGTATCCACTTTCAGAGCCATGCTCCAGTGTGAACAATAGTAACAATTCCATTCATTAAAATGACATGCGAAAAAAAAAAGCCTTTTTTTTTAATATTAAAGCTCATAAAATAGGACGAATGAAAATGAAAAAAAAATCCCTTTACTACTAATGTTAAACCAAAAAAAAAAAAAAAGCGGGCAAAAATGTTACTTTTTGCTCCAAGCATGACCGTGTACATTATGTAGTCAAATACTATAAATCTCATTCTCCTATTCAAATACTCAAAACTTGTTTCGCAAAATTAAATGTGCAAAGATACTTCCAAACAAAGATAATGAACTAACTTACAAACCCAATTAAAGGCATTGGCAACACGATATTTTCTAAATACAATGTAGAATATCCCACATATTAAGAAAAGATTTGCATTAGATACATCCAGAAAAAGATAATGAAATTAGAGAAGCAGGCAAAAACGGAAAAGACATGTGCTCGACAAATTTCTTGGTGCTCGACATAGAATTGGCATAGGCTCAACAAATTTGTCGATGCTTGACATAGAATTGACATGTGCTCTACATAATATTCTACATAGTACTCGACATGTGCTTGACATGGTGCTCGACAAAATTCTAACTTATTGTATTTCTCTCATGTTCTGTAAAAAATATTCATATTTACTGCAGATTCAGACTTCTTTTTGAGGCTGAAAATAACAAAAAGTGTCATAAATTTTATTAGAGAAGATGAGTCTTTGGTTCTTGTAGGCCCATTAAAACCACTATAGATTGTGTGAAATAACATGTTTGAATTGATGAAGAATGAAGAAAAATGTGTAGGAAAATTTGAATAGCAACGGTGAAGTGAAATGATGATGAAGAAGAAGAAGATCATTCAGGTCTTTTCACATGGTCAAAACCGCGTTGACTTGTTATTTTGGTAAGAAAGTTTTAGCCTGTGCTATTCTTTAACTATACCAATGAAAAATTGCTATTTTTGCAAATTTCCCCAATTTATTCACCAATTCAGCCCAAATTTTATGATCGAGTATGTAGCATCAGATAAGCAATGGATAAAGGCATACATGGGTCTGCATTTTTTAAAAATGAAAACAAAGGTTGAGTGTAGGCTAGCTAACAAGACAGCAGTAAAAAATTGATCTAATAGGCAACAAAAAGATCTTTCTACTCATAGTACCGCCTAGACCTATGTACGTCTCCTTCTTTTACTCCTTGGACACATAGCAACTTGGCTAAGTTTCAAAAACGGGTCTCATGACGACGTGTGAATGTGTGTTCAAGGAGTTTAATTTAATGGAAATCTCACAACCTTTTTGACTCTAAAGTTCTATGTAACGTGAAATCTCACTTTTTGAACTAGAAAATTAGGGTTGAATTAGTCGTATCATTAACTGAAGAACGAAAAAAGAATTATTGGCTTAGAATAATCCACTATTTCTAAACCATCTTCCTCAAAATAATTGCAAACCAATTTCTATGACCAAACTCTACAATCTTCAAATATAACCCAAAAAATTATGTCAAATTCATGCAATATTATTCACAATATAAGAATGAGAGGATTAAAACCGAAAAAGTAAAGAAAAAAGGAAAGGAAAAGGTGAGAGGGTAGTGTTTGGTGTGGTAGTGGAGAGTAGGCAGCAACGAAGAGAAAAGAAAAGGGAAGGGGAGGGTAAGGGCATCCATAGCTGCCCAAAAACAGCCAGACTAAGGCCACACCATATCAGCGCCATATCAGCTTAAGGATTAACCTCTACTATTCAGACATCCATCATAAATTGCCCACGCTAATGGCTTGAGTTTAGAATCCACATCACCAATTTCTCTCTCATCTATCTTCTTGTCCACTATTTATTTAATATATTTAATACTTCTTATTTAAATTAATAATTATTTAAAAGATTATCTATTTTCCATTTAAAATTCAATATATATTAATAATACAACATATAATTTGTTCTTATCATATATTAAATAATTAAAAACAATTAATAGAAAATAATTTTACATTACGTTAAAATTAAAATTCTTTATTTAGACAAATGTGATTATTTCTTTAACTTTGTAATTCATTTTGCAACAAAATTATTTGTGTTTTTGAAATATGAATAGATATAATTTTTAATCATCACATTTGAGTAATTGCATACAAAATTATATTTAAAAAAAATCACCAATTTTTTTGTAATATTTAAATAAGTATAAATAATTTTTCATTAAATTAAAATTAAAATTTAATATTACATTTAAGAATATCATCTTTTATACCAAAAATAGGCAAAGTGCATGTCAATTTATAGAGAACAATATTTTCTACCCATTGGTGGATTTTTTTTTTCAAAAAAAAGATGAAATGATCGTTGCAAACTAGTGTTTGGTTTGCAACAGTTGTTTGACGTGGCGCGAGCCCATTGGGCGCGCATCACGCCTGTCAGCTAACAAGTGCGATAACGCCTGTCAATTGACTTAAATTTTTTTTAAAAAAAGCATGTAAAAAGACGCTAATGACGCTAAACGACATTGTTTTGAAGGCCAAAAAACAAAAAAAACACACGACCGTTCATGACCGTGTTTTATGGAGAGGCCATGTTAGACGGCCTCTCTCTTTGCAAGGCCACACCACATCAGCATTTATACTGATGTGGCATGGCCTTTGTGAAACTGCTAGCCGCAAAAGAGTCTGGTGTGATGCTCTAAGTGACAACCAAGAGGAGAAGAGAGCAGAGGAGAGGAGAGACAAATTGGGGCAGAGTTGAAGGAGACTCACAAAAGAACTAGGGTTTATTTTATTACTATAAGTCCCACCTCACTTGTTTGGACAATATTACCCCTTCTTTATAGTACGCTTGCATGTGATTCAATTCTCATCAAGTTTAACTGAATTTTTTGATAGCATGACTACATATAGACATTTTAAAGAGACTAGTGACTTTTTGGTTGGGAAAGGAGGGGGGAAAGGTTTAAATATTAATTGTAAAAGTAGTCTCTCACATTTAGTTTTATAATTTTTTATTTTTATATTTTAAAATAATATTTTCACTTTTTTACAATTGATTTCATAATTTTTTTTATCTTTTTATTAGTAATTTAGTTGGTTTCCCATTTAAATAGTTCTTGCCTCCACTTAAAAAAATTAAGGATAAAAAGGAATCACGATTGTGAAGTCCCTAATTTTTGCCCTATTTTTTTTATTGTTTTCTTCATTCCTATTTTTGTAATTATAAAAAAACTTTAGACTTGGGGAATTGCCTAGCAAAGGAAAAGATCATTGAAGCTCCAATTTTGAATCCTTTTTGCTCAGGCAATTTGAAGAATATTCCGAAGTAGAAGTAGAAAAACAAATTTGCTGAGATGGCAAAAGTAGACACTGTCGATGATGCATATAAACAGAATGAGGAGGATAATCTAAGGCTTTGTTTGGAGTGTGATGTATCTGGAAAAAGTTGTATTGGAATGTGTGAAAATTTTAATAAGTATTGTTTGATAAAAAAAAAAGTATTTTGGAGGGAAAAGTAAGAGGGAAGATTTTTTAAAATTATGTGAAAGGAATTTGAGTGGGAAAATTTGAATTTTAAATTTTGAAATAAAAATATGTTTGGAGTGTTTGTTTTTGTTTGAAAAATTATTTATTTGCAAATAGGCATTACATTCAAGCAGACCCTTAATTTTAATCCAAATTCTCCATGGCTTCCTTAGAAACTTGATCAAACTCAAAATGATCACACTAAAATTTGGGGATCTTTCCTTTGGGAAATTTACAAATATAGCACTTTTGACTATTGACTTTACAAAAATAGCACATTCCTTTTTTTGTTTTCTATTATAGCATTTCCATTCAAAAAAAGAATACAACACCCCTCTATTCTCTTATAGAACGTAAAGACATAGCACTTCACTCTTATCTTCTCTTTTTTTTTTTTTTCTCAGAACTCGTTTATTCATTCAACAAAATTTGTTCTCACTCCCCATTGTTTGCACACCTCACTGTTCGTAAACCCTATTGGACTATCATCTTCAAGTAAGAAGGCTGCATTCGTAAAGAAGAAATCACATTAGTGAGATGTTAGTTGAAATTTGCACTAGTTGAACTGGGTTTGTGAATTTGAAGGAACGAATGGTCGAACCCTAGGTCAAGTTTTAGGTCGAGTACAAAGTTAAGTCAAGTTTTAGGTCTAGCACTAAGTTTGGTCGAGTAGGTCAAATTAGGTCAAGCTCAACCTAGTTTTTTTTTAAAATTAAATTAAATTTTTTTAAAAGAAAAATTAATTAATTAAAAAAAATGGACCTAGTACTAGGTCGAGTATTAGGTCGAGCTTGACCTAAATTCGACCTATTAGACCAAATTTAGTGCTAGACCTAAAACTTGATCTAAAACTCAACTTAATCTTGTGCTCAACTTAAAATTTGACCTAAAACTTGGCCTAGGGCTCGACCATTCTCTCCTTCAAATTCACAAACCTAGTTCAACTAGTGCAAATTTCAACTAAGATCTCGCTGATGCGATTTCTTCTCTATGATTACGGCCTTCTTGCTTGAATATGATAGTCCAATAGGGTTTACAAATAGTGAGGTGTGCAAACAATGGGGTATGAGAACAAATTTTGTTGAATGGATGAAACGAGTTTTGAGAAAAAAAAAAAAAAAGAGAGAAGATGAGGGTGAAGTGCTATGTCTCTGTGTTCTACAGTAGAAGAGAGGGGTGTTGTAGTCTTTTTTTAGATGGAAGTACTATAACAGAAAATAAAAAAAGAAATGCACTATTACTGTAAAGTCAATAGTCAAATGTACTATATTTGTAAATTTCTCCTTTTCTTTTGCATTAATTGTCACCACTACCACCGCCACCCCAGTATGTTTGTTCATCCCCATGTTGCCATTCTCAATTTATGTTGTATTTATGTAAAATTTTGGAATTGTGATTTTTGCATATGTTGTGCATAAAAATTCTTGCCTTTTTTCCCCCTCTTTTATGGGTATATTTATATGAAATAATGGAATGATGGTTTTAGTTAGGAATGTTTATTTTGATTCGTGGACCAATTTGATCTAATTCAATTCGAAAATTCATATAAGATCGGAATAAAAATGGATTAGATCGGATCAGATTGATGAATTGATCTGATTTGATCCGTTTTAATGCAAATAAAAAAAATTTTCCTTTAAAAAATAGTTAACATTAGTTATAAAATATAAATTAATATTCTTTGATAATTCAAATAATTCTTTGATTAAAATTAGTCAATTTGTGACAAAATAAATTAAAATATTTATATGAAAATACACAAATTAAAATATTTAGATAAAATTTATTTATTATTTTTATATAAAAATAGATAATTTTAATACGAAACTATTAATTTCAAACTTAAATTAAATCACATAACATTATATATGAAAAGAAAAATAATAATTAAAAAAAATGGATCAAATCAGATAAAAAACCGATATGATCAAATGCGAATTGGATCAGATTCAGATCAAATCATTGATTTTGAACACCCATAATTATAATCATTATATAGTAGTTTTATTTTAAAATATTTTTTTACCATAATCTATAAATTCATATATTTTTATTCAACAAATATTATTTCATACTTTTATTAATTTTAATTGTTTGAAGATTTCTCTTTGATATTTTTTAACATTTTTTTCCCTAAACTTTTAGCAATATGTATGTAATAAATTATCAAGAAAATTATGAACATCTCATGCCTATCATGTTAATCCTTCACTAATAATGATTAAAAAGTAAAAGGGTAGAGAAGTACACTGTTGTCTATATATGTTTACTTGCTATAGTAAGTTACTATAATATATAATAATAATTTAATGTATTTCACTACATGATAATATCTGAAATGGCATCATTTTATTGGGTATCAATTAAGTGATTTTCAGTTAATTTAAAGGACTTAAAATTTTCCCAAATTTTGAAGGAGGATGTAATTTTTCAAACTAAAATGATTAAATAAGATCGTAAGACAGAATGCACCGCTGGCTAGTTAACCTGTTTTAGGCATGGGTAATTCAAGATAGCATATTGAAGTTCGTGTATTTGGCAGTGTACCGGCTTGGTTTTGTGACTTTTGTCCGATGCCCTTCCCAGCATGTGATGAATCAGTTAAGATTTGACTATTTTCGTATGAAAAGCTAAAATGCAAAATTGATTATTATGCAACAATTCTTTTCACCGTATAAAGCCACCAATAAGAATCAATTAGACAGGATACTCGGGTTCGGACGAGTACAAGAATTGCAAGACTTCTTGACATTTCCCCTATAAAAGAACAAGCCCGAGTGCCAAAACTATCAGATTGTTCAGAAATTTTGTTGATAATGGCAAGCAAGAGGAGTTTACAGATTGTTTTGAAGAGATTTTGCCGGGGCATTAGACATGTTAGGAATTTTAGTGCTGTCCCTCAAGGCAGTACCACCCCATCTTCCTCATCTTCTCAACATCTCATCAACATGGAGTATCAGTGCGGTGCTCACAAGTAAAATTTCACTCTGTCTATTGTTTCTGCATGGGGGTTTTGCTTAATTTTCTCCATTGGTTTTTTTTAATGTTCCTCTTTTTTTTCCTGTTATTTGAGCACTATTGAAGTAGCCACCCACAATAGTTTATGAAACTCTGCTTTCGCCATTTAGAAAGAGAGAACTTTTCGGTTGTATCCTTTTAAGATTAACGATCAAAATATGTACTTAAGGTAGGTGTTTTATATTCTGTTGCCTAGTAGTTGTGGGTGTATATTTACATGAAGTGGGGACATTGATTAGAAGTTGTTTTAGTTGTTTGCGCTGCACTGTGGTATGCTCCTCTTTTTGGTCTAATAAATCAATTATGTTATGTGCCATAATCAGATTCGAATTTGATTTGAATTGTACCATATAGGAAATATGGTGACGTTTGTTTGTAAAAGAGTTCTACTTCTAGTTGGAATTCTAGCTCTGAGAAGGGATCAAATGCATCCTACATGAATCGAAAACTACTAAACAAAACCGACAAATGTCAGCTTAAAAATTAAAAGATCATGCTTTTTTAACCTGAGATTGGTTACTATAGCTTTAAGCAATTGTAATCGTATTTCAATGTAAAGACGGAGTATGCATTTCTTGAATACGTTATACGCTATGTTCCCTCACTAGCTTATGTTTCTGGGACATGGAAATATGGCCTCCTGAAGATGTAAGTGAAAGTTGTAGTTGTTTGGAAACTGTCTGAGTGTTTTGCTGAGAATTTTGAGCCCGGAGACTTTTTAATAAAAATGATATGCCTCCCCCTTTGTTTGAAAGTCCTAATTGAATGCAGTTCTCTTGGCCATTCTGTTTAATTTGGAGGACAATGGCAGTGTAATAAGAATAAACTTTAATTATGCAAGAATTTATGACCTCAGTGTACAAGCTTCTGTTGGAAGAATAGGTGGTTATGCTCAAAAGAGTCATGTTTGAGAAACAGCATTGCCACATGGTACCTCTTCTCCTGTGGTCCTGCCTCTAACAGCAGAAAAGAGAATATGAATTAGAGTCAGAGAGATTTTTGTTTTCTTAACATATTTGGAGAAAGTTCAGGGTTACACCATCAGCTCAGATCATAGTGCTTGATCAGGGTTTCTGTAATCTGAAGCACCCAACAATTTTTGTGTCACTTAGAGAATTAAAATGTTCTGAGTGTCAGTATAGACTACAAAACAGGGTGTTTATGAATGACTGTTAATATAGTATTTTGTTATAATTGCAGCTACCATCCAATTCCAATTGTTTTTTCTCAAGCAAGAGGATCATTTGTATGGGATCCAGAAGGGAACAAGTATCTTGACTTCCTGTCTGCTTACTCTGCCGTAAATCAGGTAACAAGAGCAAAAAAGGGAAAGGGATAGAGTTAAAAAGTTGGATTACTGATGTCTAAAGAAAGTTAGACTTACTTTCCATAACTTAGTTCTCGTAATTTCTTTTATTTGTTGAACTGCCTAATTTCTTAGAAATTTATGTTTATAAAACCCTTTCTTTGGTCGAATAGAAAAGCATAGCTCTCAGTTTTGTGTAACGAATATAACATTTTTCAGAAGCAGCTTTCTTAGCTGGGGTGTATAGCTGTGCCTTTAGGATACCTAAACTATATTATTGGATGCTAGATCAGATCTTAACTAAATACATTGTACTGCAGGGTCACTGTCATCCAAAGATCATGAAAGCACTAGTTGAGCAGGCTGAGAAGCTTACTCTTAGTTCTCGAGCCTTTTATAATGATAGATTTCCAGTATATGCTGAGCGTGTAACCAGCATGTTTGGATATGACATGGTGCTGCCAATGAATACTGGTGCTGAAGGTGTAGAGACAGCTTTGAAGTTGGCAAGGAAATGGGGATATGTGAAGAAAAAGATCCCAAGAGATGAGGTATATATATATATATTTTTTTTAATGCTTTTCCTGCTTATTTAACGGCTTAGCTAAAGCCTTGATTTTGAACAATATAGTTATCAGCACCATCTTGGTAGTGATATATTACTTTTGGGATTTAACAAGTTGAGAACCTGGACAAGTTGCTTAAGGATGTTTTGGAATGATTTCTGAAGTTAATAAATTGCTGCACTTATTGGGATATTCTTTTAGTAATCTGAAAGTACAATATTTACTTTGAAATGGAGGGTTTGAGTGCTTCTATGTTCCCATGTAAATTTAGTTTAAGGTTTGGGATTTCATTTGAGATTTTATCCTTTGCTACTTTGGCTACTTATGACTTTTTCCTGAGTAGTGAGATAGTCCTTTGAGCTTTGTCATAGTGCAGGCTATTATTGTCTCATGTTGTGGCTGCTTTCATGGTCGCACATTGGCTGCTATATCCATGAGCTGTGACAATGAGGCTACTCATGGGTTCTGGCCATTGTTGCCTGGACTTCTCAAAGTTGAATTTGGTGATGAACTTGGGCTTGAGAAGATATTTAGAGGTATGAAATTCATGGGCTTCCTGGTGATCATGTCTTCAAAGCCAGTCATTTCATTTGAGTAATCTATTGAAGGCTTGCTTGTGCAAACTTGTTTGTGTTTATAGTGAACCCAATAGAAGGCCTAAGTTTTCTCTTATATCTCTCAGATGTTTATAAGTGCCACTACCTTCTACATAAACTGTTCACAGTTTAACTTATTCTTATTTTGTCTTCATGGCATTCAGAAAAAGGACAAAAAATTGCTGGTTTCTTGTTTGAACCTATTCAAGGGGAGGCAGGGGTATGCTCTGGACTTTTGGATCATTGTTGTATTATGCAATCTTCCTTTGTACTTTTCAATTTCATACTTTTTTAACTAACTACTATTCATCTTTTTTATCCCTTTTATGGAAAAATGAGCTTTTTGTATCTGGTGCCCAGATTGCCCAACAAGGCTGAGTTGAATTTTTCAATACCTTTCATGTGTATGCATATGTGGATAACTAACATTAAGGAGAGCATGGGTGTTTGCAATAATTTTGTGGCTGAGTGTTTTCCCCAGTTCTTCTATGTCAGCCACCATTTACCATTTTTATCTAGGTTTGACTTCTGTTGACAGGTTATAATTCCTCCAAGTGGTTATCTAAAAGCTGTCAGAGATCTTTGTTCAAAATTTAATGTTTTAATGATTGCTGATGAAATACAAAGTGGCCTTGGGCGTTCTGGAAGAATGCTGGCTTGTGACTGGGAGGACGTCCGCCCTGATGTTGTTGTAAGGACTTCCCTTTTACTTCTTGAAATATCTTGGTAATTGTCACATTTCATTCAGATCAGAATTTAATTCTGCACCTTCAGCTTGCTTGAAACCATCCAACCAATGGTTATCAAGTTTCTTCTCTCTTAAATAAATTATTGGTGACTTATGGACTAGAAAAAGTATAGTTGCAATGGCATTGTATTTGTGTTTCTTGTATTCACTATTGAATAAGTGCAGCTATTATTTCTTATTTCAGTCCGATATGTTTTTATCATCTAATTAATTAATCACATTTTTTGAAATGAACTTATTCAAAGAATTTTTGGGATATGGCTGAAGTTTGTTTTTAATAGCTTTCGGGTACAACATTTTTATCGCCTGTAGTATCCCAACCATTCTGATGCAGTCTGATACTGACTTTTTGTCCTTATGCTTTAAAGAATCAGATAGATTTTGCAGCAGTCCTAGATGTTTTACTAGAGGTTTTCAGCCCCCTTATTTTCAATCCATAAGCACCTTAAAACTTAGGTTTACCAACCACCTTCCAGTTTCTTAGAAGATTGCAATCCCCATTGCTTTTCTTCAGTGAGGTATAAAATTCTCATGATTCTTTGAAGCATTTCTGCTTTTTCCACTTGTATCTTACAATCTAAGATGTGGTAGATGAGAGTACTAGAGAGCTATTAATAACAGTAGTTTGACCTCACGGAGATAATTGAAGACTTTTTCAGTTAGAAATGTTTGTTCACAATTTCAACTATGGGTAACTTAAGTTTTTCTAGGTTGTTGCACATATGAATCTTTAACGCACTTAAAAAGAAACTTCTATTAGAACTAAAACAAAAGGTCTTTTGAAAGAACCTGTCATTTTCTTTTATGTTTCGAAAGTGTATACAGCGGAGAATGCTAATGGAAATCAACAATTAGCCCATGGGAATTTTTTCACATAACTTATGTTTTACAGTGTTCATGTTGGATTTTTCTTTGTTTTGCTTCCCCAAGAATTGTACAAAAAATTCTCAGATCTACTAACTGATCACAGGTTGCATTTATAAAGTTATGCTACTTTCTCCAGAAAATTATTATAGGTTGTATTTATCCATGCCTAAGGAGAATTTTCTTCTTGTTGCCTTTTCAGATATTGGGGAAAGCATTAGGTGGTGGAGTGCTACCTGTGAGTGCAGTGCTTGCGGACAAGGATGTTATGCTTTGCATCCAACCAGGGGAACACGGAAGGTTTGAGATTTGTGGTCTTAGTTATATTACAAAAATTTCTTACATATGAAAAGCAAGTCATATTACTGGGACTTGTTAATGTTGAGTTGCCCTGACCAGAGAAACTCTACCTTAGCCCTACTAGCTCTTAGAAAAGAATACTAAGATGTCAGGAGTCCAACTATCCAGACACAGCCTTATAGCTGCTGCATGTGCTTAGGCTAGAGAGAACATAAACTTGGGTGGAATATATAGGTATGTTGCTCTCAATCTGGTGAAATTCTTTCTACCTGTCTAAGCGGTTTAGTTGAGACTCTAGAGAGATAAAGCTTATTGTAACTTTCCCGGAACTGTGACAACTAGGAAAGTGTATGCTTGAGGTTTTTTTGGATCTTTTCAGATTAGAAATAAATTCTTAAAAATCCAACTTTGTTTATTCTTGGTTTTCTATTTCAGAAATTGTTCATGTTGTTGGAAGGTGGTGTTGATTTGTTATACTGATATAAATGTCATCCTGCTCTTGATAGCTTGCTTAAAATGTCATTTGCAGCACCTTTGGTGGAAACCCTTTGGCCAGCGCAGTTGCCATAGCATCATTAGATGTGATAAGAGATGAAAAGCTTGCTGAGAGGTACCTGCCTCTTGCCATTTTAGATTAATAGGATGACAATCATTTTAAACAAGTTATATTTCTATGATTATTTTATTGGAAATCATCAGCATCAGCTTTGTCTACTGGCGCAGAATTTGAATTTCACATCTGTGTTGATTCCTTAAAATGGAGATTCTAACTTGTATGGTGCAATTTGCACTTGGAAAGATATTGCATCTCATCCCCTTATTTCTAGGGTTACAACTTATGCATCAAATTACTGCGTATCAAATCTGGCAAGTTGTTTATAAGTTGTTCATCAAATTACATCTCATCCACTTGTCCATGCTTTCTAAGAAATATATGGCTTTCTATCCTGACACTGATGAACAATTCTTTACAATCATCTTGTCCCCATGTGGAGCACTTTATGGTTTCACAAGTTTTTAATCATGGAATGGAATGCAAAATTTAAGCCGTTTGCTTGGATGAGATATCGTGTAGGCATAAAGGTCTTGTATGGATGTTAAGATTGTTGACTGCTTTAGAAATAATTGGAAACATTAGAAACAATAATGTTGCATGATGTGTGTTGCTCCTTGTGTTGGAATTTTTCGTTTTTGCAACCACTCCCAGTTTAAATTACATTCAATCATTGATATTTTCTCTATATCATGTGTATACGTTATATGAGTTTCTATTTTATGACATTGCAGTCTCATGAATCTCAGTCCTTTTCTAATTTCAACAGATCTGCTCAAAAGGGAGAGGAGCTTAGGCACCAGCTATTAAATGTTCAGCAGCGATTCCCTGAGATCGTAAAGGAAGTCCGGGGGAAAGGCCTATTCAATGCCGTGGAGCTCAATAGCAAGGCCTTGTCCCCTGTGACTGCCTATGATATATGCCTGAAGTTGAAGGAGAGGGGAATTCTAGCGAAGCCCACTCATGATTCCATTATCAGATTGACCCCACCACTCTCAATGAGGTATGAAATCTTGCTTATGATTTACATTTGTTTGACTTTATTCCAATTAATTTGATCCCTCCATCTCAATGAGATATGAAGCCCAGTTTGAGGCTGGTTACAGGTTGGTTCACTGTCACCTGTTGATATATATATATATATATATATATATATATATGTATTTACTTCTGTTTTCTTTCATTTAACCTATGCATCTATAACAGAAAATTCCAAGATAAATAGGTTTGTTATAGAGCTAATGTTCTCTGGAGAGATCTCCAAATTTGATTAAAACATCATCAAGAGTGTTCATAGTTACCTTCAACTGTAGTTTTTATATTCCCTTTTAGTATGTTTTGCTGTGCAAACGAATCGTGTGAAATTGATTGTTTCTGCAGGTCTGCAGATTGGCATTAGTAAGTTATTATTGTGCACAATGAATTATGCTAAATTTTATTGATTCTGCAGCTCTGCAGGTTTATGTGATTGAACTTTTATCTTACTCTAGAAAGTTTGAATGGTTCATATGTTATTTATTTTTCAAATCGTTGGGGAATTTAATTTGTGGGATTGGAATAATTTATTTGTTCGTATTTGATTCATCCTTTTTAAGCCTTTAAGTTTTCTTCCAGCTCAATCCACGCCCTACTACAATATATATTGGAGTTGTTTGTATTGTACTTCACCATCCAATTGGATGGCAGGTCCTAACTAGGAAATCCAATTTTATTCAAAAGGCAGTTTTCAATGTTAGCCAATTGTAGTGGTTGACTATTGTTCTTCTGATGTTTGCTTGTCGTGTAATTGTTTAAAGTTGTGATGAGAGTAATGAAACAATTCAAGTACTTTGGAGGATTACAGGGTACTGATAGTAGATGTTTGCTTTTCACTCATGTGCCTAACTAAATGGTAAACTTTTGTCCACTCAAAACAGCTTCATTTCTGTAGTTGTTATACCTCCTCGCTTGTTTGAATGACTCTCTTACTCTTTAGTGTCCAATGATGTGTTACAGTTTTCAGTACCTCTAGCCTGTTGTTCCATGTTGCACTATTTTGTTTGGTAGTAAATTTGTTAAAATCCAGAACTTCACCTGAAGTGTTTAAGTTGTCTTTTGCAGATCTAAAAGGGCTTGATTTTTTCTTTTCTCCCTCTCCCTCTCTCTCTCTCTGTTTTTTTTTTCTTGGCATAAGAAATCAATTGTTCTACTAAGTGTCTTACTTTTCACAACTGTATGAACCTCCTGCTTTTATCTTGATGAAAATTTAAGGGCTTGTTGTTGGTTGCTCTTACTCGTCTAATTCTAGCTTTTTTAAGCAAAAAGTTGTTTTGGTATTTCTTGTTTGCTTTTGTATTTCACTCAGCTTATTTGAAGCTGAAAAGCAGATGATTTTGAGCGGCAACCTTGCTAAACAACTTTTGCTTTTTAAAATTTCTTGAAGTAGATGCGAAAACAGATGCTATAATTGCATGCCTTGCAAACTTGAATGGTAATATTCACGACTAAAAGACTACTTGATATTTGATATATTGTTTTCAGCTCGGATGAAATTCGACAAGGTTCAAAGGCACTGCATGATGCTCTGGAACTTGATCTACCACAGATGCGGTTGGAGAAGCCAAACAGTGCTTCCCATAGAGAACCCAAAGTTTGTGATCGTTGTGGGCGCAGCACCTATTGATGTTCCTGAATTGTGACGAAAGTGAAAGTTTCACTACTTATGCGCCAAATTTTAGTTTGATTGAGACAAGTTCCTGTGACTGCATCTGCTCTTCCCTCGCAAAAGCTATATGTTTGTTGTCCGCTTGAATACAATCTTTTCTTTCTTTTTCCTTTTTGATCAACGAGAATCAAATAAACTTCGGGCACGCAAGCTTTACCATGAAAATAATGGAATATGAATGTTTGTTTTCGGAGGACTTGCTCATAGTTTAATAGTCTAATATTTTCTCTTTGCCTAGGGCAACATTTTCGGGACTATTCACCGCCGTAAATTATTGTTGGATTTAATGATCGAATTTGCCAATAATGATGACAATCGCCAAATTTAAATACTCCTTTTGGATAAATATAATGTTTTCTATTTATAAAATAAATATATTTAACGTATTGTTAAATTTTTTCGCACTTCTAATTTTGAACCATGCATATTGCTAATTGTTGAGATTTTAAGTTCTCAACAAAGTTTTTAAAATTTTGATTTAATCTTATTAATCTTACGATTTTACGATTTAAATTTATTAAAACGATTTTGATTTTAATTATGATTCTATTTTATTATTAAAATAAAATATAATTAAATTTAGGGATAATATATTAAAATGTCCTAAACTTAGGCGCTTATAACCGTTTTGACCCGACCTTTCAATTGTAACAACACGATACTTGAACTTTAAAATGTGTAACAATAATGTCCTCCTACTAGAAAAAAGACGAAAAAGCCCTTCCTAAAGACAAAAATGACAAAAAATTTTGATATAGTTTAATTTTTTTATTAACTTTTTAAAAGAAAAAATTTAATAAAATTATGTAAAATTATGTTATTTTGTTAAAAATTTTAAAGCAAAAATATAAAAAATTATTATATGATACTTTGCTTTTTAACCTCAATTATTTTATAGATATTTTGTTTTTTAACCTAAATATTTTTTGGTCATTTTTGTCTATAAATTTTATTAAATTTTCATCTTTAAATTTTATTTTTTAGTTTAAAAAAATTTATTATATAGTATAAATAAGTTTATTCAATTTTTGTCTTTAAATTTTATCTTTTTTATCTTTTTAAAAATTTATTTTAAAATTTTAAATTATATGCTTTATATCGGAGGGCTTTTTAGTCTTTTTTTCAGTAGGAGGACATTATCATATATATTTTAAAGTTCAAGATCGTATTATTCTGATTGAAGGTCAAAATTAAATGTTCTGGCGTTTAATATATTATCCCTTAAATTTATTCATAAAAAAAAACTTTCTATATTTAAGTAAAATTAAAATTTATTATTATATTACTTATTTAATTAATTTTAAAATACTTTTATTAATTTTTAACAATAAGTAAATAAATTAAACATAAATACCTTTTATTTGCAACAATAATTTAAATATTAAAAAATTCATATAAAAAATTATAAGAAAAAAATTAAAATAAAATAATTTAATTATAAATTATACATAACTTTTTTATATATATCTATTCATATATTGATTAATAATTCTTTTAAAAATAATTTATAAATTATATTTTTTTACTTTTTTCCATAATCTTACAATTTTATAATTTTCTGATCCAATCCCACAATCTAATTCTATTATCCTAAATCAATTTTGTATAAAATCCTAATCTTATAATTTATGACTCTCAGCTTATGTGTAGGGTTGTTCAAATATGTTGACCCAATTTCAGATTGGATCGAAATAAATTTGAATCAAATCGGATCGGTTCGGATTTTGAATCGATCCGTTCCAATTTTTTTTGCCAAAACTTCATTCCCAGCCAATATGCTGCATTTATGCTGAATTTTGTCTCAGGACATTTGTCAAACAGGACATTTGTCAAACAGGTTATAAGCAAACATAACTGTGAAGAGTTCCAGCACCTTGGATCATACGTACTTGAACCAAAATTGAAACCATAACCACTACTCACAATCTTTCTCAGACTTCCAACCACAAAATCAATGCGGCAGCAACAACAAAAGAAGATAACCCACATCATAACTCATCAACTGATCATAGCAACTTACATAACAATGCCAAAATTGAAACCATAAAACGCAATAAAAGGACAGTTGCATATTTTCCTAAGTGATACAAAAGATTCCAACTTCACACAACATATGAGTACTGCTGATAAAGGATGACAAAACGAAAAGTTGTGCTACTTTGGTAAACTCAGTTACTACGCACTCGTATTCTGTATCCTCAAGATATTGTACAATAACTCCTTCAGTAGCTTCAGCCATAAAAAATAAAGTGTCGTGCAGAGAGCCCCACTATTAAGGATGACCCAAAAAGATAAAAAAAACAAAAAAATCAACAAGCTAATCTATGAAATCAATAGATAACAACTCTGATCGTACAGAGATTGCATTGTGCATTGTTGATGGAGTTTTTCCGCCATGATTTGATGCTATAAGTTTCAAGTCTTGCGTATCTCAGGTGCTATATAACCTGCAGAATCTGGATTATCATTTGAAGAAATGTCCGCGAGAATGTACAAGGAAATATCGGTTATACAGGCCTCAAAATCAGAACCACGGAGAACATTGGAGGACCTTGATCCTCTTTCGGCCCTCAAATCTTTTGGCGAAGAACTTCGTAGCCAAACTCATTCAACACAATCTGAGCATCAAAGGCGACGGACCCCAGCCTTTTGAACCAAAGTTGCACAGCATTGTTATTTACTTGCTTACTCTGTGCATACAGTAAAGCTTGAACCATCTCCAGCTTCTGAGCAAGCTTTGTGAGTTCTTTGTCGAGACCCCACACGAGAGTGATCTCCTCAGCAGAAAGTGAGAGAACCGTCTTCAACAGATCCTCCGTAACAACCCCAAGTGCAGCATCAGCCATGTTCAGCAAGCAAAAGAAATGAATGAATTCGAAGGACTGGGATATCAGTGAGGTGATTGGAGTTGAGGAATGCAGCGAAGCAAAACATAGAGAGGAATTGCCAGGAACAAAGATGAGAGTGAGATCTGTTTGGGCTAGGAACAAAAAACGATAGGGCTAAGTTTTTTCGGATCAGATTGGATAAGACCGGATCGATCCGGTGATATGATCCGATTCGACTCTTAAAAAAATTCATCTTTATTTGATATGATCCGCATATGTTTTTGAACAGCTCTACTTTTGTTTTGTGGAACAAAAGGTTATACCTTTATTGAGTTACTTATTTAGCTCATTAAAGAGTTTAATTTGAAACCGAATCCCAAACCATCCGCTCTCTCTCTCCTTCCTTGGTGCATTGTACAAAGAATTCCTTTGGTAGAGGCGCATCGTTTCGTCGATTTGAGCAACCCAGGAACTGGGGATTCTTCAAGCTAGCATACGGTAAGTCAAGAAAGAAGGATTAAACAGTAGCAACCTCCTTTCTGCTACAACAACCTCACCCACACAAAGAAAAACAACCCAGATCAAAAGCCCCAAACTTGAGCTTTAGTCTCAGTAACATATCATCTCCTAATCCTCTAGCACCACTTCGGTACTCCGCCACCTGCAACAAAACAATCTCTTTGTCTTCCCCCCCATTCTCCACTTTGGAGAATGGGGGAGGTAATCTATTTTTTTTGTTTTTAGTTTTTTTCTTTGTTTTTCCTTTCATTCTGTTAGTAGTTTGCTCAGGAGATTAATTTCTACATCTGTTTTAGATTTAGCTTTAGATCTAGGTACTTTCTTTAGAAAAAAAAAAAAAAAAGGAGAAAAAATGTAGACCGCCATCTTGTGATGATGGTCGGTCAAAATCTGAGGAGATAATGAAGGAGAGGATGGCGAGGATGATGCGGAAGAAGTTGGTCTTCTACAGCATGAGGATGAAGAAGAGGAGAGGATGGAGATGACGATTACGTTGATGAAGGTGGGGAGGGATAAATCATGCTGTTGATAATGATATTGTGACTTCCGTATTATGATGAAGATGATAGGTTGTAGATGAAGGTGGTGATGAGTGATAGATGATGGCGGCGGACTGGCGGCTGTAGCAGAAGGAAAAGGGACTGTGGATGAGGGCGGCAGACTGAGGAAAAAGTTAGGGCAAACTGGTGGGTTTTTTTTTTTTTTTTGGTGTTGCTATCTCTGCAGATTTGACTCACGCAATGGCATGCGGTGCGAGTTAGAGATTGAGTTTTAGTTTCTTTCATCCAGTGCCTTTTGTAGTGAGCTCATTGAGATGAGTAGCACCCCTTTTGTATAGTATTAGTGATCCGATATAATCGGGTTTTTGTACTTTTGGGTTGTTCCTAGGTCGTCTAGGTTGTCAACCTTTCCCGCTCGTCGGGTTTCAATGGTTCTTTTCCCGCTCGTCGGGTTGTCCCTCGTGGGCTTTTTCTGCCCTTTGTGGGCATTTGGCCTCATGGGTTATAGCGCTGGTATCCAGTTGCAACACCATGAGGATTTATTAGCCTTAGTGGTTATGTAAATTGGCAATTCACGTTTTGTTAATACACTATCGTTTTCGAAAAAAAAAAGAGTTTAATTTGAATTTTTTCATAAATATTTATTATTTTAATACAAATTAAATAAATATTACAATTTTTAAATAAGTTCTAAGAGTTTTGAAATTGATATTCTGGATATCGATTTCAAAATCGACATAAATAGAGTCCACTTTGAAGTTGATATTCAAATTTTATTTTATTTTTTAAAAAATCACTCTTGAAGTTGACATCCTAAATGTCGACTTCAAGAGTATATAAATAAACAAATAAAATGCTTTAGATCTATCACCCAACTTCCCCCTCACCAGCAGACATCTCCCCTCAATTTCTCCCCCTCTGGCAAATCCCCCCCTATTGTCTTTCATCTCCTCGCCCCCTCCCCCTCTCACGGGTGTAGCACCCCTCTCCTCTTGACCTTGCCCAACAGCCCTCCCCCTAACTAGAAAAGAGGAAAATTTTGTTTTTTCAACCCAAACTTTTTTTTAGATAATATATTAAAATGTTCCGAACTTAGGCGCTTATAACTGTTTTGACATGACCTTTCAATTTTAACAACATGATACCTGAATTTTACAATTTGTAACAATAGTGGCTTCTGACTGAAAAAAGACAAAAATACCCTCCTTAATAAAGCATATAATTTAAAATTCTAAAACAAAATTTTAAAAAGACAAAAAAAATAAAATTTAAAGACAAAAATTTAATAAAATTATTTACACTATATAATAAATTTTTAAAAATAAAAAATAAAATTTAAAGATGAAAATTTAATAAAATTTAGAGACAAAATGACAAAAAAATTGAGGTTAAAAAACAAAGTAGCTGTAAAATTTTTTTTTTGAGGTTAAAAAACAAAGTATCATATAATATTTTTTTACCATTTTGCATTAAAAATTTTAACAAAATTTTACATAATTTTATTAAATTTTTATCTTTAAATTTTCTTTTAAAAATTTAATAAAAAATTAAACTATATCAATTTTTAACATTTCTGTCTTTAAGGAGGGCATTTTCGTCTTTTTTAGTCAGAGGCCACTATTGTTACAAATTGTAAAGTTCAAGTATCATGTTGTTAAAATTGAAAGGTTGGGTCAAAACAGTTACAAGCGCCTAAGTTTGGGATATTTTAATATATTATCCCAACTTTTTTTGTCCATTACAGCCCTCCCCTTTCTGCACCACCCCCCATGACAGAAGAGGGAATTTTTTTTTTGGTAGTTCCAATTTTTTTTTCATTGCAGTAAAGTGTAAAAAACACCTTAATTATTTTTGGAAATGAGGATAAATTAAGTTTTTATTTCATGTATAATATTTTTATTTGTAAATACATTGTGATAAAACTTTCATTTTGCAACTAAAAGGAGAAAACAAAAAAAAAATGAAGAAGAGAAAAACAAAAGGAGGCAAAGGTAAATTATTTTTGTATTACAAATTATCCATGGATAATATTTTCATTTTGTTATACATTGTGATATTATGTAATTGTTAGAATGATTTGCTGAGAATAATGATTCTATTGTGAATACAGTATGATTATTGGAATAATTTACAGTGAATAATAATTTTGTTGTAAATATTTTATGATTATTGGAATAATGTGTTGTGAATAATGGTGTTGACCACGATTCTAAAAAAAGTATGGTTGGATTTGATAAAATATAATTTTAAATGTTTAATTGAAATCAAGTGGTTACCAAAAAGATCAGAAAAATTTGACTGTGGTTACGTCTTTTTTTTCATTGCAGTGTAGTGGGAAAAACAATGTAGGAAATCAAGTACAGCTCACAAAGGAATTTTAAAAATTTTGATTTTCTTCAAGGATCCTTACGAAGTGATTTCAAACCGGTTGTGAATAGTTTTACCTTTTGCCAGTAGTGGATGATCTTTCTTATGTGAAGTTGTTTGCTCGTCGAATCCCAGCAACACCCAAAAGAGCCTTGCCTCTATAGTATCCATAGGATCATCTCCAAGTCCTAAGTTAATTGTCACACAATTAGCCAAGGAAGAAGCGGCAAAAACTCGTAAGTGCTAGCCTGAATTTTTGCCTTTGGTTTTCAACTTTCAAACTTCTCTAAGTTTCATATTTTTCTTGTTCTTTTAACATAGATGCAGCAGCTAATTTTTCTTCCAAAGAACAGCTGAAAAGCCTCTTGTTTTCTTGATAAAATTCGTGATTGTTTCTTCAAAAGAAACACCACAAAATTCTTTTGCTGAACAAGAAAAGGGAGTCGGTTTTTGGGTTTCCTTTGCTGTAGAATTTTTCTTCTCTAAGAAAATCTGTTTTTGGCCTTTGATGTAGCAAGGAGAACGTGATTTTTAGCTCACGTTAGGGTTGAAGACTACTGAAAGTTTATGTCCAAATATATAGAAAAGGATTAGGGCAAAACTTCTTCTAAAGAGTTTTACTTGAACTCCAAGTTCTAATTTGTTTTGGAACTTTCTAAATTTTAGCTTTCCAAATTTCATTAGTTGCTAAAACAAGAATCCCATTCTTATTTTGCTTCTAATTTTTGGCCATTACATGAATTAATAAATCCAAAGCTGTTTTGGATTTATTAACACAACAAAACCATTTAAAAACCAAAACCAAATACCGATTTATACCGGAACCCATTTATAGTCCTATTCGTAATAGGATTCTTAAATTAACCAAAATTCATCGCATGAATTTTATAGTTCTTTTGGATACAATCTACGTGTGTGACCTAATATGTTCTTATAACATTAGCAATGACACAAAATCTATTTTATGCCATAAACATTGAGCGGTGTCTAGCAACACATTAATGCTACCCAAGTTATAAGAACATTAGTAATTCAATATTACTTTTCTTGTGATAGATGTTACCATGTATTTCAATCCCTTTGCCCTAGATATCTTGATTGAACACGAGGTATGGAGTGTGTCACACTTGTATAGGTCAATATTTGCATCTCTTGATTCCCAAGTTAGACACATCTAAGTAAATAAGTTTGATATCACATATCGACTCATTTGAGCACGGCCATGCATTTTATGGTCTCACTTGATCAAGAGGCCTAAAGATATCACTCTCATTAACTAGGAAGGGCAAATCCCATCTTGATCACTCAACATCCCATCACATGATTCATTACATGTCCAATTGCCACTTTTATAGTTCACCCTGTTATATGGTCTAAGGATTGTTAGATTATACCCTAAAAACCAATCATATGATGATACTTTAGGCATATATTTATCATAATGTTTATAATTAATGGCAATGATTATTATGTTTATTTCTATACCTGCGTTTTATAAAATAAATATAATAGTAATGTTCCAAGAATTTAATTATTCTAAAATTATCCCTAGTCGAGTATTATCATAAAATGGGACAATGATAATGCATTAAGACTAGTATGTGTAGTGACTGATGAAATTGTTCATGATATGAGATATCAAGTCAACACATGGGTACATGTTAGAGAACAATGTACTGGATTAACCCGCCATGAGAAATATTACATGGATTATTATATGAAGTGTCATAAATATTTCTCATAGTGATGATAGTGTAAATAATCCTTAGACTTGAGATCCTCAGAGATCCCAACATGAGGAATTGCATGTTTTGATACTACCAAACGTTACCCGTAACAGAGTGAACAATAAAAGTAGTAATTGGATATGTAATAAATTATGTAGTGGGATGTTGAGTGATCAAGATAGGATTTGCCTCTCCTATATAATGGGAGTGATATCTTAGGGCCCTTTGATTGAGTAAGACAATAAAATGCATGGCCGTACTCAAATGAGTCGATATGTGATATCGGGCTCATTTGTATAGATGTGTCTACTCGGGAATCAAGAAATGCAAAGATTGAACTATACGAGCATGACACGCTCCATGACTCGTGTTCAATCATGATATCTAGGGCAAAGGGATTTAATTATACAGTAATATCTATCACAAGAAAAGTAATGTCGAATTACTAATATTCTCATAACTTGGGTAGTATTGATGTGTTGCTAGACACTGCTCATTACTTTTACATAAAATATATTTTATGTCAATGCCAATGTTATGAGAATCTATTGGGTTACACACTTAGATCGTATCCAAAAGAAGTGCAAAATTTATGTGATGAAATTTTGGTTAATTTAAGAATCCTATTGAGAATAGGAATCTATCGGGTTTTCGTTTTAAAACGGTTTTGGAAAATGAAAAGGCAACCATTCATTGAAAAATGAAAAGACAACCATTCATTGGAAAATGAAAAGGCAACATATTGCAATTCATTTTATGAAAATGAAAAGGCAACCATTCATTGGAAAATGAAAAGGCAACCATGTGCAACATATTGCAATTCAATTTCTGGAATATGAAATGTGAAAAGGTAGCTATTTACATGGATGAATTATTGAATTCAGATCAAGAAAACCGATGGGACAAAATTTTGTTTGAGAGCTTTCCTTTTAAACTTTCTTTGTTGAAGAAAAACAAGTGCTATTCTTGGCGCACGAAATTTTATTCATTATTCTTCTCTTGTTCAATATAGACACCACTCCTTATTTGAGAAATAAGAATCAAAAACGAATTTATAAGAAGAGATTGAAAGAAAACAAATTCTTGAGTTGAGAACTTGAGGGAATACCCGAGTAACAAAATCCTAGCTAGCACTATAAGATTTTTGTTACTTCTTTCTTTAGTTAATTGTTTGACAATTAACTTGAGATTTGGAGACGATCGTGTGGATACCATAGAGGCAAGGCTAGATTGGTTTTGCTTGTGATTCGACAATCAACAATCTCTAACAATCAACAAGGCTACACTACTGGTAAGGTAACGATCTTCACTACTAATTTGATTTCACTTCATATGGATCTTTGGAGGGAACAAAAAATTTTAAAATTTCCGCTGCGTTCTTTGATTTGATTTCCTACAAGGATCACTTACACCATCATCATAATGAGAAATGTTTATAACACTTCCTATTATAACCCAGGTAGCATTTCTCATGAAGGGTCGATCCAATATATAGTTCTCTAACATATACTTATGTGTTGACTTAATATCTCATATCATGAAAAATATTATTACTCACTACACATATTAGTCTTAATGCATTATCACTGTCCTATTTAATGATAATACTTGACTAGGGACAAATTTAGAATAATTAAATTCTTGGGACATTATTATATTTATTCATAAAGCGTAGATGTTGAATAAAACATAATAATAACAAATTTTCATAAATTAAAAGCATAATAATGCAATGTATGCCAATACAATCATCACATGATTGGTGCTTATGGCATAATCCAACAAACTCTCACTTGAACTAAGACCAATTAGTCATCTCTATAACGCGTAATAATCTAGTATGAGGATCATGTCTCTGCTGCGTCAGAAGCTTTGTCAGTGAGTTAGCGATGTTATCATCAATTGGAACTTTGCATATTTTCACATCCCCTCTCTCAATGATCTCTCGAATCAGATGGAAGCGCTGAAGTATATGCTTGGATTGTTAGTGAGATCTGGGTTCTTTAACTTGCGTAATTGCTCCATTGTTGTCACAATAGAGTTCAATTGGATCGGCAATGCTAAGTACAACCCCAAGTTCGGTTATGAACTTTTTGATCCAAACAACTTCTTTCATTGAGTCAGAAGTAGCGATATACTCAAATCTATCATAGAATTGGCTACTATTGTCTACTTTGAACTTTTCCAATTCACGATCACAATTTAGGCTAAACACATAACCCAATTGCGATCTATAGTCATCCTTGTCTGTTTGGAACCTTGCATTAGTGTAACCAATTACATTGAGCTCTTCCTCACCAGCATATATCAAGAATGTACCCTTAGTTCTTTTTAAGTACTTAAGGATATTTTTGACAGCAAGCTAGTGACGTTCATCAGGATCTACTTGATATCTGCTCGTTATGCTCAAAGCATACTAGACATCGGGACGAGTACATAACATGACATATATGATTGATCCAATAGTTGACGCATATAGAACTTTACTCATGCGTTGTCTCTCTTTTTGTGTCGAAGGACACTGTTCTTTCGAGAAAGTAATACAATGCCCCATAGGTAAGAACCCTTTCTTAGATTCATGCATGCTAAACCTCTTTAGCACTTCATCTATGTATGTACTTTGACTTAAGCCAATTAATCTCTTTGGCCTATCTCTATGGATCTTGACACCTAATATATAAGTTGCCTCACCTAAATCTTTTATTGAAAACAACTTCCCAACCAAGTCTTATAGATTGTAAAGATTTGATGTCATTCCAATAAGTGGGATGTCATCCACATACAATACTAGGAAGACAACAGTGCTCCCACTAACCTTCTTATAGATACAAGGTACGTCTTCATTCTTGATGAAACCAAACTCTTTGATTGCATCATCAAATCGAAGATTCTAATTTCGAGAAGCTTGCTTCAACCTATAAATGGATTGTTATAGCTTACAAACCTTTCAGGCATTTTTTGGATCCACAAAACCCTTAGGTTGTGTTATGTACACATCCTCGAGAAGATTTCCATTAAGGAAGGCAGTTTTGACTTCCATTTGCCAGATTTCATAATCATGGAATGCAGCTATTGCAAGCAAGATCCTGATGAATTTAAGCATAGCACCTGGTGAAAAGGTTTCATCATAGTCTATACCATGAACTTGTTTGAAACTTTTAGCAACCAATCGCCCTTTAAAAGTGTGTTCTTCACCATCAATGTCAGTCTTCTTCTTGAAGGCCCATTTGCACCCTATGGGTTTTCCCCCTTCAAGTGGATTAACCAAAGTCCATACTTAATTTGTATACATAGATTCCATCTCAGATCTCATGGCTTCAAGCCATTTCTAAGAGTCTTGCCCCATTATCGCTTCTTGATAAGTCGTAGACTCATCTTGATCCATTAACAAGATGTCACCGTTCTGAGTCGCTAGAAATCCATATCTCTATGGCTCACGATGAACCCTAGTGGACATTCATGGGGCTTGTGTCTCTTGAGCAGGTGTTTGTTCCACAACGACTTGTGGTATTTGCTCAATTTCCATCTCATCAGATTCAAAGGCTATTTTGTGATTCTCGAACTTCTTCAAATTCTATTTGTCTCTCACTGGATTTTCTAGAAATAAATTCCTTTTCTAGGAAAACACCAGTTTGAGCAACAAACACTTTGTTCTCGTTGGGATTATTGAAATAATATCCTTTTGTTTTATTATGATATCTCACAAAATTGTACTTATCATATTTGGCTCCAAGTTTGTCAGAGAGTTGATGTTTAACATAAGTCTTACATCCCCAAACCTTTATAAAAGACACACTAGGACGTTTCCCAGTCCATATCTCATATGATGTCTTTTGAATTGATTTAGACTAAATGCGGTTTAGTGTGAAAGCGGCTGTAAGTAAAACATGTCCCTGCATGAATTTGGAATATCTGCATGGCTCATCATGGATTGAACCATGTCTAACAAAGTTTGATTTCTCCTTTCGGATATACCATTCCATTGTGGTGTTTTAGGAGGAGTGAGTTGTGAGACTATCCCACACTTCTTTAGATGGTCATTAAACTCTTAGCTTAAGTATTCACCTCTTCGATTAGATCGAAGTGCTTTAATACTCTTCCCAAGTTGGTTTTGTACTTCATTCTTGAACTCTTTGAACTTTTCCAATGATTCTGACTTGTTTCTCATAAAATACACATAGCCTTATCTACTGAAGTCATCAGTAAATGTGATGAAGTAGTGAAAACCGCCTCTAGCTTGTGTGTTTATTGGTCCACATACATCCGTATGTATTAGTTCCAATAATTCACCCACCCTTTCATTATGTTTTGTGAAAAGGGCTTTAATCATCTTACGTAATAAACATGAGTCACATGTCTCATATGATTCAAAATAGAATGAGTCCAAAAGTCCATCTTTATGGAGTTTGGAAATGCGCTTCTCGTTAATATGGCTAAGACGACAATGCCGGAGATAAGTTGGATTAAGATTATCTAATTTAATCCTTTTTGTATTTACGTTGTAGATAGGCGTGTCAAGATTTAGAATATAAAGGCCATTACCCATTTGTGCACTACCATAGAACATTTTATTTAAATAAAAGGAACAATTATTGTTTTTTATTAGAAATGAAAATCCAGCCTTGTTTAAACAAGAAATGGAAATAATGTTCTTCGTAATAGAAGGCATATAATAACAATTATTTAATTCTAAACTAGTCCTGAGGGCAAATTTAAGACATATGTTCCTATAGCTAATGCAGCAACCCTTGCTTCATTTCTCACTGTAGGTCGACTTCGCTTTAGCTAATATTCTACTTCTTTTAGTTCCCGTGACATTAACAAAAATGTGTGAACCACATACGGTATCTAATACCCATAAAGCAGAAGTAAATAAATTAACTTCTGTAACATAAATACTTGAAGTGGAATTTTCATTCCTCTTTTTCTTAAGATCCTCTAGGTAAATCTTGCAATTCCTCTTCTAGTGTCCAATCTCACCACAATGGAAGCAATTTTTTTCTTTGGTAACCTTTCTTTTAGGTTTCAGTGCAGTTGTAGAGGACTTGGACTTGACTTTCTTGCCTTTGCCCTTTGCTTTAGCCTTACCCTTCTTCTTGCCCTGACTAATCATCAAGACGTTATTGGGTTTAGACTTTTTCATGTCTACTTCGGCAGTTCTTAACATACCAAGTAACTGTGGCAGAGTTTTGTCAATCTCATTCATATTGTAATTAAGAATGAACTGACCATAGCTATCAGGCAACAATTGCAAGATAACATCGTGGCCAAATCTCTACTAATGAAAACTTAATTTTTCAAGGCTTTTATCAGACCCAATCAATTTGAGTACATGAGTACAACAGTGCAACCTCTACCACAGATCGAAATAATGCCTCAGAGATATCAAATCTCTCTTGACGAGCTTTCTTTTTATATAGTTGTTTGAAGTGCTCAATCATATTGTACGTCTCCATATTCTCATGTTGCTTCTGAAGTTTAGAGTTCATGGTAGCAAGCATGAGGCACGAAACATCAAGAGTGTCATTTTGATGTTTCTTATAAGCATTTCTTTCAACTCTTGTAGTGCCATCCTCAGGTTCCTCAGGTAAAAGTTCCTCTAGGACATACGTTTTCTTTTCATGCTTCAGGACTGTCCTCAAGTTCCTATACTAGTCTAGGAAATTTATCTTGTTCAACTTGTCCTTCTCAAGGACAGATTGCAATGATAACGTGTTGTCATTAGGGTTATTTGCCATGGTTATCTACAACAGAAATATGCAAAAATAAGTATCATAAATGCAAAACATTCAATATTATTGTTTATTAAATGTTACTCCCACTATTTTACTCAAATTAATAACCCTCAATATTAATTTGAAAAAATTAATCTAATTAACTTCCTAGTCGGCCAAGATCCATATTTGACCAAATTTTGAGTTAGCTTTGGCTAATCGCCCAAAACTCGACTATTTAGGTAGACAACACTTTGTCAATTTTATCTCATATAACTCTTGGATAGTTGGGTGAACAACTCTTTGTTCTAACTTATCTACTAAGCCAAGGTCCAACTCTATGCCTCTAGGTCTCAATCCTATTGAGTCCACCTAGTTAAGTTAAACCCAATGATTAGCAATCGGATATTACTATTATCTCGTCACTTCTCACTAAGATTGACCACGACACCTTGCTTTGGCAAACCTACACCTACATGCAGTCAATCAAAGCCTTGATGAGTGCTAGGCATTGGAAGGCATCTAAAACTTAATATTCGTTTGAGAGATTTGTTAAATTCTCACCATTTTTATTTAAATTGGTTAATGTGACTATTAGTTCAATTAATCACATAATTTGCTTAACTAATCATTACAATCATAATCACATTATGCATTTAACCAATAAACATAAATAGCATGCATCCCATGCATTAACAATCAAGTAAACGTGACATAGTTATAGCCCAAACTAAGTTGATTCTCTCAAGCTAATGAGAGAACCATAAAGGTCAACCTAAGGGTATCAGCATTTTCTCCAAGTGCCTCATTCTTTTTTCTTGTATGGTCACCAACTCCTTGCCTCCTAGTCTAGTCTTATCTCTAATCTAACTATTACATCTTTAGAGAAACCTCGAGTTACATTCGAGAGGAGTTAGGTGAGAAAAGAATTTACAACCAGAAAATAAAGCAAGGCATAACGCGCAAGTCATATTTAAAAACCAATACAAAACTCATTCAATCCTATTGGGCATAGGGCTATAACTATGTACCATGCTCAAATATCACATAATGCGCATATCATATATAATTGTCATTCATATTCAACACTTAAATACATTAATCTAATTAATTTATGAAAATTAACATTAAATCAAATATTACGGTTTTGAATAATACAATATGCATGGAATGTTCTGGTTTCAAGTGCAAATTTCAGCTATTTAGCTCATTAGAAATTTATAAAAAATATATCTCATATATTTTTCGCCTTAACATGATGTATATATCAAATTTCACCCACAACAAAATTCCAAAGCTAAGTTCAATTCGGCTAAAGATGAAACACGTCATATGTATTCCTTTTCTGGCTAAACATGATCCTTGAAAAATTTGTGAATAATATCTCAAATATTTCAGACCTCAACTTAATATATCATATATATTAAACTTTGGCCAGTCATAAAAAAATTCAAAACCATTTGCAATTTAGCCAAAAAAATTTAGAAAATTGAACCATTCAAAAATTCAGAAATCCAAGCTTTCCAAAGTTTAGATAAACTTTTAAATTGGAAATATTATATATCACATATATAATTTGGCCTTAATATTATATATATACATCACACACACACACATATATATTTTAAATATTAGTTTCAGTCTCAAAATAAAATTTGAAACCGAATTGGCCTCCCAAAATTGCAACAGCCGAGCCTATGGTTTTCTGAAAAACCAAATAGCACAAAGCACAAAACCGAACTTGATTGTATTTTCTTGAAAAAATCCGAAACCAATTTTATGCATCATATACATATTTGGCCTCAATATGATTCAACACATATTATTTTCAGTTTTAATAAATTTATCAAAACTAAAACACAAGAAAATTTTGCAAAGCCGAAGCCAACCCCGAAAAATTTAGAAAAACTGAACTTTGGTTCTTCCATGCATATATATATATATTATTCAAATCCAACAATAACACATTAAATAATACCAAAAATTGATATAATAAACATAAACATATCATATATGTTTAATGAACAACTTCACAAATTCAGATTTAATGAACAATTTCACATAATCTAAATTTTCAACATGCATATTCATAAACAATTTAAGAAAATAAACACATTTTCACATAAAACCAATTTGAGCCTTTGTAAATGGCTGTGATACCACTGTAGGAAATCAAGTACGGCACATAGTGAAATTTTAAAAAATTTTATTTTCCCCAAAGATCCTTACGAAGTGATTTCAAATCGGTCGTGAAGAGTTTTACATTTTACCGGTAATGGATGATCTTTATTGTTTGGAGTTGTTTTCTTGTCGAATCGAAGCAACATCCAAAAGAGCCTTGCCTCTATGTTATCCACACGATCGTCTCCAAATCCTAAGTTAATTTTCACACAATTAACCAAGGAAGAAGCAGCAAAAACTTGTAAGTGATAGCCTGAATTTTTGCCTTCGGTTTTCAACTTCCAAGCTTCTCTAAGTTTCGGATTTTTCTTGTTCTTTTAACATAGATGCAGCAGCTGATTTTTCTTCCAAAGAACAGCTGAAAAGCCTCTTGTTTTCTTGATAAAATTTGTGATTGTTTCTTCAAAAAAAAACACCACAAAATTCTTTTGCTGAACAAGAAAAGGGAGTTTAGTTTTTGGGTTTCCTTTGCTACAGAAATTTTCTTCTCTAAGAAAATCTGTTTTGGCTTTTGATTCAGCAAGGAGAACATGTTTTTTAGATCATGTTAGGGTTGAAGGCTTCTGAAAGTTTATTTTCAAATATATAGGAAAAGATTAGGGCAAAACTTCTTCTAAAGAGTTTTACTTGAACCCCAACTTCTAATCTATTTTGGAACTTTCTAAATTTCAACTTTCCAAATTTCATTAGTTTCTAAAACAAGAATCCCATTCTTATTTTGCTTCTAATTTTTGGCCATTACATGAATTAATAAATCAAAAAATTTTTTGGATTTATTAACACAAAACAAAACCATTTAAAAACCAAAACGAAATATCGATTTATACCGGAACTCATATAGAGTTCTATTCATAATAGGATTCTTAAATTAACCAAAATTCATCACATGAATTTTATAGTTCTTTTGGATACGATCTAAGTGTGTGACCTAATAGGTTCTCATAACGTTGGTAATGACATAAAATCTATTTTATGCCATAAACATTGAGCGGTGTCTAGCAACACATCAATGCTACCCAAGTTATAAGAATATTAGTAATTCGACATTACCTTTTTTGTGATAGATGTTACCATGTAATTCAATCCCTTTGCCCTAGATATCTTGATTGAACATGAGGCATGAAGTGTGTCACACTTGTATAATTCAATCTTTGCATTTCTTGATTCCCAAGTTAGACACATCTAAGCAAATAAGCTCAATATCACATATTGACTCATTTGACTATGGCCATGCATTTTATAGCCTCACTTGATCAAGGGGTCCAAAGATATCACTCCCATTATCTAGGAGGGGCAAATCCAATCTTGATCACTTAACATCCCACCACATGATTTATTATATGTCCAATTGCCACTGTTATAGTTCACCTGTTACGAGTAATGTTTAGTAGCATAAAAACATGCAACTCCTCATGTTAGGATCTTTGGTGACCTCAAGTCTAAGTATCACTTACACCATCATCACAATGAGAAATGTTTATGACACTTCATATTATAATCCATACAGCATTTCTCATGAATGGTCGATCCAGTACATAGTTCTCTATCATATACCTATGTGTTGACTTGATATCTCATATCGTGAAAAATATTATTAATCACTAGACAAATTAGTCTTAATGCATTATCACTATCCCATTTAATGATAATACTTGACTAGGGATAAATTTAGAATAATTAAATTCTTAGGACATTATTATATTTATTCATAAAGCGCAGATATAGAATAAAACATAATAATAACAAATTTTCATAAATTAAAAGCATAATAATACAATGTATGCCAATACAATCATCACATGATTGGTGTTTAGGGCATAATCCAACGAAAAAAAACCCTTAATTTTTTGCGCAGTGAGAGTAAATTAATTTTGTAGTCCTATATAGTATTTTTATTTGTTAATAAATTGTGATCTTATATAATTGTTAGAATGATAAAATTTTCATGTTGCAGCCAAAAGGAAAAAACAAAAGAAGAAGACAAAATAAAAAGAAGGAGGCAAAGGTAAATTATTTTTCTATTATAAATTATCCATGGATAATATTTTCATTTGGTAATACATTGTGAATATTGTATAATTGTTAGAATGATTTGTTGTGAAAAATGATTTTGTTGGGAATACCTTATGGTTTTGGAATAATTTGTAGTGAATAAATATTTTGTTGCAAATATTTTATGATTGTTGAAATAATGTGCTGTGAATAATGGTGTTGACCATTATACTAAAGGAATTATGGTTGGATTTAATGAAATATAATTTTAAATATTTAATTGAAATCAAGTGGTTACCAAAATGAACGAAAAAAATATTTGCGCTGTTTGTGGTCGAATGCATAAAAAAGAAGGTGTATGATGTGATTTCATTGTATTAGTGGTTGAAAGTTGGGTGTCTGCTTGTTTTTTATTATATTGTATACTAATGAAAATTTGAAAATTTTATGTTTTGAAATTATTACTTTAATAATTTCGTTGCCAAAATATTGATAAATTTGTTCTTATTGATATCATGTACAATAGAGGTATAGGAAAAGATCTTGTGAGACTTGTGTTATACTGGGGTAGAAAAATAATTAGTGACACGAACAGATCTCAATAAAGTAATAGTTGAAATCGGTTTATTGTTGTGGATCATAAAATTAGCTTGAGGGAACTTTTGGAGAGTTTGCATCAAGTAACTGGAATTGATGCAAGGCAATTTAGGATAAAGTTGATGTGTCGCTATTCTGTTAGCATCGTCCCTCATTCAATCATGTACATACATGTTCTAGGGGAGGATAATAATATGTTAAGGGAGATGTTGTGCATTCTAACGACATTTCTTACTCTTAATGTCGTTAAACTATACATAAGTCAAGAATCTGTTCCTGATCACTTTGCTTCTGAGGACAATATGTTATTTGTTCCTCAAACAAGTATTAGGTCATTCATACAACTGTTAAACAGTAGAGGTGGAAAGGGGATTCTTAATGATCAATGGTTTTCTTATGGTGCATTCATATCGAATGACGTGTGTTTGCCACAAGTAAGGGTTGTACCAGAACCTTCATTTGTCCATGGGAGTCCAAATGGTGTCAATTTTAATGAGGGACTAAGTGGTGCAACCTTAAACATGGAATTTCATACTTCCGAGCAAAGTGGGCAAGCAATAAATAGCTTACCACTTGCAAACACAAGTCACGATGTGTGCCATCGTGATGATCCCATAGAGGACTAGGTAGATAATGATGGTAGATTATCTGATGATAGTGATGAGTAGCAAGATTTGGGCGGTGGTCAATAGGAAAGAGAGACTTCGAACCCAACTGTCGATGCTATTATGGATAATGTAGTGGCCGACATTCCATTTTACTTGGACATTGGTGATGAAAAACTTTCCATGATAGACAATTACGATAATTATCGACGACTAGTTTGTGTTGATGATCAGACTTCGGAGTTAGAGGTTGGAATGGTTTTCTGGACCAAAGAAGGGATACAACATGCAGTTAAATGTTGATCTATTCATGCACATAGGTATTTCAAAGTGTATGAAAGTACTCCTACTAGCTCGTTCATCCTATGTCTTTATTATAAGGATAAAAATTGTTTATGGAGGGCGAAGCTAAAGAAGCAACATGGTTTCTTCGAGATCACAAAGATACACTTGAAACACAAGTGCTTCCTTAAGATACAACTAGAGGACTACCCGAATTTAGATTATGGCATGGTTGGTCAGATGGTTCAAAACAGTATTAAGGAAAATGCTTCCTATAAGATCTTTGATATAGTTGAATGTACACTCTCTTGGAGTAAACATAGCTTGATTAAAAAAAAGGAAAACCATTGAGATGGTGTATGGTAATTGGGAGTAATCATACACTGTATTGCCAAAGTTCTTACTTGCACTTTAATATTGTAATTCAAGCACAATTGTGGAGTGGAGACACACTAAAAATAGTAATGAAAATTTCAACATTTTTCATTGTGTGTTTTGGGCATTTAAATCTTGTATTGATGGTTTCCAACATTGTCATTCGGTAATTAGTATTGATGGAAAGTTTTAATATAGGAAACACAAAGGAAAAATCTTTATTGTGATCAGTGTTGATGTAATTAGGCATATTCTTCCCCTGTCTTTTGCCATTGTTGATGAGAAAAGTTTAGCAAATTGGTTGTGGTTTTTGTATAATTTATCACACTATGTTATTTGTGGCTGCAAAGAGATTTGCTTGATTTTTGATCGAGCAAATGGAATATTGCCAACAGTTCAGAATAACAGTGAGTTACAACCACTAATGGTTCATCACAGATATTGTGTGTGTCATGTCAAAACAAATTTCAGTGCTCATTTAAAAAACAATTCTTTAATGGAGTTGATGCACCCATTACTTGTTCACACCAACAGCAAAAATTTGCCTAAATAATGGAATCAATTAGAGAATTGGATGAAAACATCCATAAACAGTTGATGGACATTCTTCACGAGAAATGGCATTGTGCTTTGATGGTGGAGTTTGATATGGTATAATGACCACTAATTGATCTGAATCATTCAATGGTGTCTTGAAAAGTGCTAGGAAGTTACCGATTAAAGCTTGTGTGCGTGCGACTTTTTATCAAATGGTAAAATATTTTGATTCGCACCGGTCACAATCATGTTGCTGATGGAGACCCGTGGGCAGTGGCCACCAAATGTACTTGAAAATTTTCTTAAAAATGGCAGAAGTCCAAATATCACTAGGTCACAGAATTTGTGTAGGAAGAAGAATTATATCAAGTCACCATCGGAGTACATGGTGACAAAAGAGGCAACGTGCATACACTGCATCTTAACAATTGTGCTTGTACGTGTGGAAAGTTTGAAATTTACAAGATTCTTTACCCGCATGTGCAGAAAGTTTGTGCTCAAATAGGAAGGGTGACTTTGGCACTTGTTGATAGAGTATAGACTGTGCAAAAATAGTTGAAACATATTATGTAAACTTTTACCTCATGCCCTACAAGGACTATTGACCGCCTGCACATTTTCATCTGGTGCCCAATCAAGACCGTGTCAATGATCAAATTAGTCGTCCAAGTTCTACCCTTAGAGGGAATGAAATGGATTGAGTACAAAGGCAGAAGTACAAGGCATGTGAAGAGAATGGGCATAATATAGAAAATCATGTCCAAACATGGAGAGATTTAGAGATAGAGCAGCTATGCATCTATGATGTATGTAGTAGCATTTTAGTAGCTTGTTAATATTTGCTTTCAGTTTGAAATGTAACATTTTTTAATAAACTTTTGTTATGTTGTTTGTGCGTATGTTTTTTTTTCCAACTTAAATTATTTGTTCGTCCATCACATCAATATACTTTGTTCACTATTACATAATGCAATTTTAATGTACATTACATAACTTGTGTTAATATTATGTTCAAAACAATTGAAAACATATTTAATATGTTTAGATTATAAAGGGAGACGATACAGCATACTAGTTGCCACATTTATTTCTAGGATCACGTCGACCAGATGTATCGACATTACAGTCCTTACATCGCTCCATGGAGAGATTTAGAGATAGAGTAGCTATGAATCTATGATGTATTGTAGTATCATTTTAGTAGCTTGTTAATATTTGCTTTCACTTTGAAATGTAACATTTTTTAATGAACTTTTGTTATGTTGCTTGTGCATATGTTTTTTTTTTCAACTTAAATTATTTGTTCATCCATCACATCAATATGCTTTGTTCACTATTCCATAATGCAATTTTAATGTACATTACATAACTTGTGTTAATATTATGTTCAAAACAATTGAAAACATATTTAATATGTTTAGATTATAAAGGGAGACGATATAGCATACCAGTTGCCACATTTATTTCTAGGATCACGTCGGCCAGATGTATCGACATTACAGTCCTTACATCACTCGGAGACCATTTGAGGAGACCCTGATACCCTTCCGTTGAGAATGCACATGTAGGATGTTGAGTTTTGGAGAGCTAACCCACTCGACATTAGGGTGTAGGACATCCTACTTCGAGTGGAATTTTATGGTGTATATATGACAAAATTTATACAGATAGACCATTCACTAATCAAGGTAAATGGCGATAGGAGAGTCACACATTCCACCTCCCAGTGGATGAAGCGATCGTGACATTACAAGATGTTGCGGCACTGTGGGGTTTACCAGTCGATGGAGATGCAGTGATTGGTTCAAACTCTAGTCATACGATAGAGGACTAGTAGATTATATATCAGGAGCTGTTGGATTACATGCCTACTCCGAAAATTTTGATTGGAATTGACTGAAGTTAAAGAGTATTTCCATGCATTTAGAGTTTCGCCCTCTATTGTTCGAGGCCACTAATGATGAGGTATTACAGCATGCTAAGTGTCGGATGATGCATATTTTAAGTTCTATTATAGGTGATAAGTTAGGCACCAAAATCAAACTGATGAACCTATTTCTATTACAAGATCCAGATGATGCATCAAGATATAGTTGGGTAGTGCTATTTTAACCTCTCTATATAGGGTATTGTGTCAGATGTCACGAGCAAATACGACTAGTATATGTGACCCACTATGCATTCTACAGTTGTGGATGTGGGAGAGATTAATGAAAATCAGATCATAGCATTATATGCGGACCCAACCCATTTTGGTTTTCCTCGACATGCGCAATGGACCTCAAGTTTGCATGTGCATTTTTCTAATTTTTGCATGTCACATTTGTTTTTTCTATCATTGTGTCTCGTATTCTATATTGATGCACCCAATTTGTTACAAGTGGAACATGAATTTGAGTTTTACCAATGTTAGTTCACATATGTTGCGCATGTAAATAATACAGCATTAATACTTATTTTTTTATTCAGTACTAAATTTCATTGAAACACTCATTATAGTTAACTTTTGTTATATTACAATTTATTTGGTAGCCGTATTCAGAGGGAAATTTTTATCAGTTGCTGGATTATTGCTTACATGGCCATGATATTTGGTGTGCTAGTGTGCCTTTTATAAACTTTGATGTAGTTAAACTACATTTACTTGAGCAGGCTATACGGCAATTTAGCTATCATCAAACTATTCCTACTACTCTTGACATAGATTTGAGATTGCATAGGATCGACCGGCGAGGCAGAAAGGGTTTTAATTGGATATCTAGGCATGGACACTATATTGATGGGTAGAATAGGGGGAGGGATAACATTGTCCACGGATTTCCTATAAGTGGACCTATGCAGTACATGGTTTGGTATCACCATAGTACTCATATTCTGATAGGTAATCCCGCGTACCGCCATGCCCAGAGTGTTCATCTAGTTGTATCGGTTATCGAGTTTTGGGTATGTATATGATATTTATTATTTTTCAATATTTAATGGTGTATTCAATGTTTTAATTGTTATTTTTTTATTTGCAGGGTGAATGTTGGGAGCAAGTGTATGATTTGACCCACAATATTTTCAACAATTTAGAGATACATCCAATAGTGGTCATTGCTAATGTACGTAACATTTCTTCTCGTGCATTGATGATTGTTGAGGAGAGTCGCCAGATGCAAATGACACATTCAAATTTTGAAGACCAAAGTGAATTTCAATAATCACATGATCATCCATCTACATTCGGTCACAATATAGAAGACGATGCTAATAAGATATTTAATATTGATTCATTTTCTCAGCACTCCGGTGAGCCACATGAGGAGACACTTGAGATTGAGAATTCATTGCAGTTTGACACTAGCACTTTGTCTCAATTTCCTACGAATGATTTGGTCTATGAGCACTGTAGGCATTCTTGTCAATAACCATAATAGATCAATCCATTCTATTTGATCTAGACTTATCGGAGACACAGGGGTTCCAACGTCAAACCCATATAAACCCACAGCCCCAATCCCCTAGGCAACAACATGTAGAAATATTAGATAGTCTCACTATGGAACTTGTTTTTTTTTTTTGTAATTTGTTCAAAATTATAACGTGTTTATAGTTCTAGTTTTTTTGGTATAAAGTTTGTGTGTTTGAGTTTTACATATTTTGAATTTTGGTACTTTTTCATGGTTACATGTGTATACAAAATTAGTTAAAAGTATAATAACTTCTTGTTCAATAATAGTGTGAGAAAATAATGTACAGGAAATTAATTTACAAACATTTTCAAAAAGAATGTACAAATGTAATGTATAAAATTAATGTATGAAATAATAATATATAAATATAATTTTTTTTATAGTTTGTTACGAAATAAAGTACAGAAAAATAATATACAACAATGATTAAAGAACAAAAAATTCAAGTCATTTATTCTGGTTAGAAATTGAGGTATGTACACATTTTTCCCCTTCAATAAATTAGTACGGAATATCAATATACAAAAATAATGTTCAAAATTTAATTATTTTCAAAATTTATTAACAAATAGAGTACTCAAATATAAAAAAATGGAACAAAAATTAATTAAACAACAAAAAATTAAAGTCTATTTTGGTTAAAAAGTGAGGCATGTATACTTTTTAAAAAAATCAAGTGGTTACAATTGAATAATTTTTTTTTAAAAAATTAACTTTGGGAAATCAACTCTGAAGTCAATTTTTGCACTACTATTTTCAGCAAAAAATAAACTCCTCCCAAAATAAAAATATTTTTTTAATTTTTAAAAATAAGCAATATTCCGTCAATTTCCTCAGTTTAATTCTAATATTTATAATTATAAAAAGGTGTTAGGGAGAAAGGAAAAAACGGTATCGTGTTTTTTTTTTTTTGGTAAACACAGGAGGCATCCCTACATTCACTGATTTTTTTAGACACAGAAGATATCCCCACATTCATTAATCTTATGTGACCTGCTTGCATCCTACACTTCTATTACTAGGTTATGGAACCTACGAGCTTACCCCACAAGCCCAGGCGTGAGATTAATCCTCTTGGAGGACAACCCTTGCCCCAAGAACTGCTCCTACACTCCCATTATTAGGTCATGGAACCTACAACCAGACCCCACAAGCTCAGGCGTGGGACTAATCCTTCCGGAGGACAACCCTTGCCCCTAGAACTATTGTCAGATAGTTGTGAAGATTCCATCCTAGGTCCTATGGCACAAGATTTGTTGAAGTGCTTTTTGTATGAACTCGTTGATCATGTCAATTAAAGGTTTTGGTAAATTTTAGTGCAGAATCGATTGAGTTCAAAATGGTGCCATCAAACTTAAAATTAGCACAAATTTGGGTGGCATAATTAGAAACCCTAATTCCAGCTTTTAAATCCAATATGCGGCGATTTAGATTAATTACTCAATTAATTGCAATTAGTTATGGCATCAGCATAAAACAGAACTTGGAGTACCTTTCATGAAAGTTTGGAGTATAGCAATTTCTTGGCTTTTTCCTTCTCAATTCTCTCTCTTCTTTCTAATCTCTTTGTCCTTTCTTTCTTTCTTTCTTTCTTTCTTTCTTTCTTTCTACATCTCTTTCTCATCATCTTCATTCTCTATTTTCAAAATCAAACTTGTTGAGTTTTTTCCAAAAATATTTAATAATGACTTCAGTATTGTGGAAATTTGGGTTTAGATCTGGAACTTACCAAATCACTTGCTTACCAAAAAGACAGGCCTCATAATAGGAAGACTTTTTCCCACAGTGCATGATGTGATGATTCTTGAAAGTAGGAGTAAGAGGGGTAGACATATGAAACTACTAGTCTTAATGGATCTTGGGAAACCATTACTTAGAGAGACCATAGTGAGAATGAATAACAGTTCTTGTTGGGCAGATTTTAAATATGAACAACTAGCTGCATTTTGTAGCTACTCTAGTAAAGTGGGACACTCTAAAAAGATATGCAGTAATAAAAGGGAGGATCAAAGAAAAAAAGAATTACAAAAGGGACAGTTTGGTGATTGGCTTAGAGTTGGAGGGACCAAAAGTGGAAGCAAAGATAAATGGAAAAAGGAAGAATTAGGCAAAAGAGCTAATATCTATGGAAGAGGCTTCAAGGAAATTAGACATCTATCAGATGGGAAGGCTATGAGAAAATGTTGGGCCAAGTACCACTAGAGTAGAGAATATAACAGAAAAGGAAGCAGACACAAGTACACAAGGCTCAGCTCAGGTGAAATTGATCAAGGGGGTGAGAATCCAAAGAAGGGAGAGAGGGTTCAGGAAGGGGCACAAGCAGATAATAGTGAGCTGATTGCAGAGGAGGGAGAAGAAAGGAATGTCAGCTAGCCAAGTTTGATGGATGAAGACAAAGGGAAAGAGAAGGAAGTTGTGCAACATAAAACGAAGGAGATAATATTAGTGGATGTTCCAGTTAGATGTGAAGAGATGGTAAATTAGCCAAGGAAACACAATAGCAAAAGTAAGGCCATTGGACCTGTTGAACAACATGAGGTAAGCATAAGTCAAAGGAAAATATGGAGGAGGGCAGAAATAAAGTTGATTGCTGAAACTAGAGCTAAGGAAAGGCAAACAAGAAGCAGAATTAATAGAGGGGCCAAAAGAAACTAGACGTTGAAGAATGAAGATTCAAATGATAAAGAAGAGCAGGAAATGGGAACTAAGAAAATGAAACTAGAATTCAAGAGGCAGAAGAAAGTGAAGAGATTGATAGGACCAACGTAAAATGGTTCTGATAGGAACCATGAAAGTATATGTGTGGAATTGTAGAAGTTTGGAATGACCCTCTACAATTTTCCAATTAAGGGAGTCTATAAGATCCCACTACCCAAATTTAGTGTTTATTTCTACGACTAAGAAGAAAAAATCTTTTGTAGTAACTGTATGTAGAAGACTCCAATATCATAATAGATGGAGAGCAATATAACCAATAGAAACAAGAGGACTATTGGTTTGTTGGGCTAAAACAATAAGAGTGCCGAATATTATCTCCACTAGCTTCTATGCGCAACTGGAATGCCAAATAGATGGAGATCTCCAAAGTTGGTGGGCATACTGGTGGTTCATAGGGGAAATTTTTATAAGATAACAAACCAAGAGGAGAAAAAAGGGTGGAGGTGAAGAGTTGAAACAAGCCTTATGCCAATCAAGAATTTCATCAGAAGAATGGAAATGAAGGATTTAGGATATGTAGGCAGACAATTCACTTGGGCCAACAATAGGGAAGGGGAAGGCTATGTGGATAAAAGATTAGATACATTTTTTTTTGCCCCTAACTAGTTGATTGAATTCTAGAAGGTAAAAGTCTATCATTGGGAGAAACAGGCCTCTAATCACTCTCTGTTAATGATGGATATAGATACTAAAGTTCAACAAGAAGAGAATATTCAGTTTTTATCAAAGATGGACAAGACAAGGACTTAGGAGCATAGTTAAGGAAGCCTGGAACAAGTAACAGCAGGGAACACCAATGTTTGAAATATGTTCCAAAATAAAACAATGTAGGATTGAATTACTTAAATGGCACAAGAGACAAGAATCAAATTCAACTGAGAAAATTAAGAAGATCAAGTCTCAAATGGAAAAGCTTCAAGGTGAAAGGGGTAATAAGGATTGGATAAAATGGGCTGGGTTAAAGAAGGAGTCACATAAAGCTTACAAGAATGAGGAAATAGTTTAGAAACAGAAATCTAGAGCTCAGTGGTTGCAAAAGGGAGATAAAAACACTAAATTCATTCATGCAAGCACAATCCAGAAAAGGAAAATCAATAGCATTGAAAGGTTGGTGACTGCTAAGGTGAAGTTTGTCAGAAGAAAGTGGAGATCCAGAAAGAGATCATTGATTTCTTTGAGAAGATGATCACTTCCTCCTTTCCTCAATAGTGCCAAAAAGAACTTGAAGGTATACCACTATCTATCACAAAAGCCATGAACCAAAGATTGACAAGGCCTATGGAGGAAGTAGAAATCAGACATGCTTTATTCCAAATGCACCCTAATAAAGCCCCTAGACCAAATGTTATGAATCCCTTATTTTTCCAAAATTATTAGAATGTGGTTAGAGTAGACATTTGCAAGGCTGTTAAAGATTTTTTACGCATAGGAAAATGCTTAGACAAATGAACCACACCCTAATCACACTTATCCCGAAAGTGCATAACCCCACTTCTATCTTGCATTATAGGCCAATAAACCTTTGTAATGTGGTCTATAAGATAATATCCAAAATTGTTGTTGAGAGACTAAAGAACTGCCTTCATAAGTACATCAGTCCTAACTAGTTTGCATTCATACCAAGGAGACAAAATCATACATAATGTCATGATAGCCCATAAGTGCATGCATACCCTTAATTCAATGAAGAAAAAACAAAAAAGGGGTATATGAATTTAAAATTTGATATGCAAAAGCTTATGATAAAGTAGCGTAGATATTCATACAAAAGGTCCTAAGAAAAATGGGATTTGTAAAGATTTTTATAAGGATAATGCAATGTGTTAGCTCACCCACAATGTCTATTAATACAAATGGAGAACAGCTTGACTTTATCAAACCCTCAAGAGAAATCAAGCAAGAAGATCCTATTTCTCCTTATCCATTCCTAATCATCTCAGAGGCATTCTCAAACTTAATTAGACAAGCAAGTTTGAGGGAGGAATACAAAGGGATGAGAGTTAGCAGAAATAGACCTCTAATCACTCACCTATTTTTTCCAGATAACTCGATTCCTTTTTGTGAAACTAACCTAGAGCAAGTACTGAAATTAAAAACCATACTCATCTACTACAAATCCTCATGGTAGATGATCAACATAGACAAATCATCAGTGTTCTTTAGTAGAATATGTCATTGGAATAAAAGAGCTTAATCTGCCAAACCCTGGAGAGAGCGAAGGAGCAAAGAAATTCTAAATACCTTAGGCTACCAATGCATATTGGGAGATCAAAGAGGGAGATCTTCAATTATGTGATAAAAGGGAGTACACAAGAGAATTCAAGGATAGAAATCTAGATTTATGAGTTTGGTAGGCAAGGAGGTGCTCATCAAAGCCGTGGTAAGTGCTCTACCAACTGAAGACTATGCAAATCAAAAACTCATTGAAATTTGTAACAGAAATACTACCCTTTTTTAATCACGATTTATAGCTTTTTGTCATGATTCAATTCACAAAAATATATAAATAACCAAATTTTTATTAATATTGACTACAACTTTACAAACAAGTCTTGTTCTGAAAACAGAGAATGAAGAACAATGAGAAGGAGAGTAGAAAGAAAGAAAGAAAGAAAGAAAAGATAGGGAGAAACTAGAAAGAATAGAAAGGAGAGAGAGAATTGAGAAGGAAAAGACCAAGAAATTGCAATACTTAAAACTTGCATGAAAGGTACTGCAACTTTTGTTTGTATATAGTTGTGATAACTAATTATAGCTAATTAAGTCATTAATCTAAACAGTGGCATTTTGGACTCAAAAGTTGGAATTAGGGTTTCTAATCATGCCACCCCAATTTTTGCCAATTTTAAGTCGGGTAAAAAACATTGGAGACCACTAAATTTTTGAGATCGTATACTTTTGGCCATTAATCTAACAAAATTGCACAAATAGCCATTCAACTCATAAATTTGGTAATCCATGGCCATTCCGTTACTTTTAGCCATTAAAACCAAACAAAAATGTTCATTTTGCCCTTGAAAATTTGACTTCCATTTGGTTTTAACGGCTGAAAGTAACGAAATGGCCACAGGTTGCCAAATTTATAAGTTGAATGGCTATTTGCGTAATTTTATTAGATAAGTGGCCAAAAGTATATAATCTCAAAAAGTTTATTGGCCTCCAATGTCTTTTACCATTTTAAGTCTAACAACACCATTTTGAGCTCAATCGATTCTACCCTAAATTTTGCCAAAACTTTTAATTGGCACAACACCATTTCTACCATTCTCCCTGATAATCCCCTCTCATTAACAAACAGCTTGTCCTCAAGTTGAAAATACTAGAATTGGTGTTGAATTAAAATTTGATACTACTCATTAGATTCCTTAAAAAAATTGGCAAGACCATTGAAAACAACATTATTGCTTTCAAAGTAGGCATGCCTAGCATAGTAGATATATGAAGCATTGTACTCCATGTTGATCTACTTGTTGATGGTGGTTTCACACTCGTCAACATATTTCAAGCAAGTAAGAAGGTGTTGAGAATCAGTAGGGACAAGTATAAGCTCTTTCATTTCCTTTGTAAGTAGCTTACTATTGGAGCCCTTTGTAGAACATACCACAACCCCTCTATTCTTGTATCCATTCTTCACCCATAAGAACTTAAAACAAGACCTCTTCAGGGTAGAAGTAATGGAAAACAAGGAATTTAGATTCTCCCCTTGCAAGAGAACAACAATAGGCATAGCCCCAATAATCATATTGAGAAGCAGGGACTAAAACTAAAATTGATAATTTAGAGGAAGAGAATTCTTAGATGTGAAAAGGAGGGAAGTTTTTGCTACTAATGTTACATGCTCTAGATAACCTCTTACCCTTTTAGTGGGATCAATTATACCAGCAACAATCAGTTTTTCATATTTCCTAATAGCAAGATTGTAACCAAACTTGGAATCTTCTATAGGTAGCACCTTTTCAATTACAATACTTCCATTAACTATTGCATTCTTAGAAATTAACTTCATGGAATAACTCGACGCTCTCCTAAAAATGTGAGCTCCAATATTTTGTTCACCGTTGCCAAGGGTTTTCTTTGTGAGCATCACCTTTGCTGCATGCCTTAGAACTTCAATTCCCACCTTGTCTAGGGGCAAACCAACATCCTCTCTAATCACAGTACCCCAATCAAGAGAGTAATATCATCTCGATAGTGACTCTTGCATTCTTCAAAGCCAAGTGCTTTTAGTGCTGCTATCTTAAGAGTTTCTCTTAACTTGTTCACAACTAGTGTAGCTAGAACTGCCTACTCAAAATCTTCTACAATTATCAATATTAGATATACTATATTGATATCAATAAAATCCACAAAACATTCCTGCTCTATAAGTTCAACTGTCCTTGAACCTATCTCTGGATACGCGCTCCCTAAACCCAAATTGTTATCCGATGAATGGCACTTCAGCATTGTCCATTTCGAAGCTTGGCCCTACAAAAAATTCGTACACATTGCCCTCTCAAACTCTATATCAAAGGTTGCAATAGATGATCTCCCCGATGAGACAACTATACTGAGGACTGAATTCACTTCATTCCACTTAAGTATAGTTTTTGTCTCTTAATCACCTATAGAGCTCCAGAATTCCACTGCTTGAAGTGTAATAGCCTCATACGAACTTGAGAATTCTCCTTTTCAAAGGATGTACTAGAAACTGAACTTCTTATCAAGTTTGATAGAGCTTGAAAGATACTGTTTTGAATCACTCTCGACCGATTAGAGTCAAAAGGCCAAAGCCTGAGTTCTATTGCCTTAAATTTCATAGAGCTGCCATTGCCACCTTTTGATGCATCGGAATTCTGTGTTAATGAAATGGATGCCAAACATTCAAAAACAACATGACTTATCCCAACCTCTTATACAAAATTCGGCTCCAGCTTGTTCTAATCTCCTTAATGAGTACATCGATGAAGAATCGAGTTACAGTGAAGACCATATCAACCAAATAAAAGATGATAGTATGGACAATTTCTCTACAAATACAGATGAAAAAGTTGAACCAACTATTAATGTTCTTACTAAAGAACAAGATTTGCTCTTGGAATTTATTGATAACCTTGACAACCTAGACTAGAAAAAGCATTATGTTAGTCAATTCAAAAAAACCCTCCAAGACCTACCCTTCTCGTCTTCCTTCAAAGATAACCACATTGCCAATCACCTTTCAATTCTAAATACCCACAACCTTATAGAGATACTTAACCACTTCCCAACAAAACGTCAACAACTAGTCACAATATAGGATTTACAAATAGAAATAGCCTGGCTTAAAGTTGAAATTAGAGATATCAAAACCAGTCAAAACATGGAGCATATACTCATCCAAGGATTACTAGATCAGAAGAAAGACTCCAACAAGGATAACAATGATGACTTCTTGGATATTCTCAAATCATCTCCTTCAACAGATAATATTCCCCTTACCATTTCATCAGCCGTAATATATTGAAGGCATGACATCCAAGTCCAACTCGTTATTCAAAATAATTTTGTTCTGGATATAGTAGTTTTATGGGATACCAATGCCAATTTAAGCTGCAATCAAGAAGGCCTTACTTTAGTGATGGATAAGTTTCTTACTAAAAACAGTAGAGAGGTTGGTGTGGGTGATTTGCACACATTCAGGGTGTAAGTTGGCATTGGTCACGCTTCTTTCTTAGTGCGTAGTTTCCTTGCCCATCGAAAGCGGAGGGACTGTCTTTTCGAGTTAGATATTTTGCTATCTTATGCATGGCCGGAAAGATGGAGAGGGGTCGTTCTTCACGCTGTCAACAAGACATTGATGATCCACGCATAAGCTTCAATTATCGGCGGGGAAGGAGGTTGGCGTCGTGTTGCAGGAGGATCATCTTAGAGATGCAATAGAGAAGGGAGAGCGCAATTTGGTAGGCAGAATTTTTGGAGAAAAAAGGGCCAATTTTCTGGGTTTAAAGCATACGTTTCAGAAGGTGTGGCCGATTCATAAACCATTTTTTATTCGGCAGTTGGCTGCCAATTGTTTCCAGTTTGTTTTTCACTCCAAGGAGGATGGATCACGGGTCTTGGCAGGGCGTGGCTGGATGTTCGAAAACCAATTTTTGGTGCTAAGGCCATGGAAGCAAAATATAAACTGGTTTGATAATGAGTTCTATAGACAACAGATTTGGGTCCAATTTTGAAATGTGTCGTCAAGCTGGTTCACGGTGCTATGGCTAGGCAGATTGGAGGTGTGTTTCCAGAGGTATATGAAGTGATGCTATCTGAATTTGGTGGCTTCCAAGGCCGTTACATGTGAGCCTTAGTCACGCTTGATCTCGAACTTCCCCTATTAAGAGGTACCATGCTTCGTTACAATGATAAGGCCAGCTGGGTGGGTTTTTAGTACTAGTTTTTGCCCTTGTTTTGTGTGTGTTATGGCTGTCTTGGTCAGGGGAAAAATGGTGTGGGAGAAGAGTTAAGGATAAGCAACTCAAGCAATTAAAGGAGGGCCAGTTTTGTCTGTGGTTGAGAGCGGGTTTGGGAAATGTTTTTCAGCACAACAATGGCAACCGTTCTTTAGTTTTAGGAGAGGTTTCTAGATAAGTAGCTCATGCGGATCCTATAGCTCAGGCTTCTACTTCTGGACACAGGGACAAGATGGAGGCACGGGGATGTTCTTTGTTGAAAACAGGGGAAATGATGCGCCTGTTGCTTCTTTATGAATTGGTGCAACGGGCTGCTGCTCCGAAATCTATTCTTTTGTTGTTTGATTCAGACGTGCAGCGGGGGCTTTCTTTCTATTCTACTGAAGCTACGGCTACTCCTCTAAATGCTGCTCTTGCTGGAGGTATTTCACTTTCTATTGCGATTTCAGTTTCTAGTTTAGGGGGGGTTTCCAAATGTTTGGCTGCTGCTCTGAAAGCTATTTTTTTGCCATTGGATTCAGACATGGAGGCTGATGTACGAGGGAAGGAGATGGCAGGAAGGGCTGCTGCACCTCTGGATTAGACAAAAGAAAGGTTGTTCGGCAGTGTCTTCCAGTTTTCAAATGGAGAAGAGTAGGTAGGCGAGTGATACTGCAGCCGATTTCAGTGAGGATCAAACTCGGTGAGAAAAGAGATTGGATGATGGAGGGTGCGGATTTGAGCTCTTCAGAGGCTCAAGAGTAGAAGAGAATTAAAGGGGGTGAGTATTCTCAAACTAGGGTTCACGGGACCAATCCTCAAAGGTCCCAACACATCCAGTGATGATAGAGGTGTGAATTGTCGAGGCTTGGGTGCAGCTTTTACAATTTCCCAATTGAGAGAGACAATTATCTCTCAGCATCCAGATGTGGTCTTTTTATCTGAAACTAAACACCAATCGAAGTATGTGGAGAAGGTATGTAGAACGTTGAAGTTTGAAAGGAGATGGCATATTATTGATCTGGAAGGAACTAGAGGTGGTTTGCTTGTGTGTTGGCAACCTCATGTGCTAGTTTTGCGTGTGGTAAGTTCTACTTTTTGTATTCAGCTGCAATATCAACTTGAGGGTGATCAACGGACTTGGTGGGCTATTTTTGTTTATGTGAGCACTGATAGTGTGATGAGGGAACAACAATGGCTTTATTTGTTAAATGAGAAACCTAATTGGGGAGACTAGTGGATGATGGGATGGGATTTTAATGATATTAGGTTTCCTTATAAGAAGTGAGAGGGGAGGATACGATCAGATCATAGTTGCCTTCCATTTCAACGGTTTGTATGGCAGACGAAGATGGTGGATATTAGTTATGTGAGAAGGCCTTTTACTTGGAGCGATAATAGAGTGGGGGCGGAGTTTGTTGAGGAAAGGTTAGATAGGTTTTTTGGGGCTCCAAATTGGCAGTTGCTATTTCCAAAGGCTAGGGTGTTTCATTTGGAAAAACAAGCTTCGGATCATTATTTCCTTATCTTGGATATGGATCCTTACCAGCAGTGTCTCAGACCAAGGTTTGTATTTGATAAACGTTGGATTAAGAGGGACAATATGCAACAAATTGTTGCGGCAGCATGGAGTCAAGATAAGTGGGGGACAAAACAATATGTTCTAAACTCTAAGATTGCTCAATGTCAAGTGGATTTATTAAAGTGCAGCTCTAAATCAAACCATAATTCATCTAGGAGGATCAAGTGTCTTAAAGCGCAATTGGAGGTTCTGAGGAGGGAGGGAGGTGCTAGGGATTGGCGACAATGGCATGGTTTGAAGAATCTAGTACGTAAAGCTTATTTGGAGGAAGAAAGTTATTGGCAGCAAAAATCTAGGAATCAATGGTTGAGGGAAGGGGATCGAAATTCCACATTTTTTCATGCCACGATGATTCAAAGAAGGAAGAGGAATCAGATTGTTAGTTTGACAAATACTCAAGGGCAAGTCTGCGTGACGAAAGGAGATCTCCATGAGGAAGTTGTAGGGTATTATGATAAGTTATATGCTTCTACTTATCCGATCCAATGTCCAAGGTTGCTTAATGGTTTTCGAACCACTGTCACTCCAATTATGAACCAAAGATTGTGAGGCCAATGGAGGATACTAAAATTAAAAATGCCCTGTTCTAGATAAATCCTAATACAGTTCCCGGTCCAGTTGGTATGACACCTCTGTTTTTCCAAACTTATTGGCATCATGTGAAAGGCGATATTATTAATGCGGTTAAGGAGTTTTTTCAATGTAAGCAAATGCTTAGGAAGCTTAATCATACATTGATTACATTGATCCCAAAGGTTTCCACTCATGTGTTTGTATTGCAATTTAGGCCAATAATTTTGTGTAATATGGTCTATAAGATTATTTCTAAGATACTTGGTAATCGTATTAAGGGGTGTCTTGATAAGTGTATTAGTCCTAATCAATCTGCTTTTATTCCTGGCAGGCAAATACTTGATAATATGATTGTCGCGCATAAGAGCATTCATACTTTGAATTCCTTGAGAAAAGGGAGAAAGGGGTACATGGCATTTAAATTAGATATGGCTAAAGCTTATGATAGGATGGAATGGCGGTTTTTAGAGCAGGTGATGACAAAAATGGGATTTGCTTGGGGTGTGGTTTAGTGGATTAGGGAATGTCTATCAACGAGTAATTTGTCCATTAATATTAATGGAGAGGCATGTGGGTATATTAGTCCTACTCGGGGCATTCGGCAGAGGGATCCAATTTCACCTTATTTGTTCTTGATTATTTCTGAAGCTTTATCATATTTCATTACTCAATCATGTGCCAGATGGGAGTATAAAGGGATAAGAGCTAGTAGGAATGGACCTATTCTTACTCATTTATTTTTTGCCGATGATTCATTGTTATGTGAGGCAACTGCAGATCAAGCTAATATTGTGCACCAGATTCTTCACTTTTATAGTCAATGTTCGGGCCAAGCTGTTAATTTGAACAAATCTTTAGTATTTTTTAGTCCTACTGTCTCCAGGGGGGTTAGGATTCAGATTTTCCAAGTTATGGGGGGTGTGAAGGAGCAATCGAATGCTCGGTACTTGGGGTTGCCTATGAGGATTGGTAGGTTGAAAAGGGAGGTCATTTAGTTTATTATTGACAAAGTTTAGCGTAGAATTCAGAATTGGAAGTCTCAATTCTTGAGTTTAGCTGGAAAGGAGGTTCTTATTAGAGCAGTGATAAATGCTTTGCCCACATATGTCATAGGATGTTTTAAACTTCCTAAGGGAGTGTGTAAAGAAATTTACCGTCTTACGGTGAATTTTTGATGAGGTGCTCATCAAGATGCAAGGCAGAAAATTCATTGGAAGAAATGACAGGACCTTACTAAAGCAAAGGAGGAGGAGGGATTGGGCTTTCAAGAGATTCAAAGTTTTAATGATGTTCTACTTGCGAAACAATTGACGAAAGTTATTAATCATCCTGAGTTATTGATGAGCAAGGTCATGAAAGCAAAATATTTCCTGCACACAGATGTGTTGTTGGTTGCTGATAAACAAAATGCTTCATGGCTTTGGAAGGGTTGGATGGGGGCAAGGTATATTGTACGAGGGGAATCAACTAAGGGTATCCGAATTATTCAGTAAAGTCGGCGTATCATAAGTTGCAGCAGAATCGACAACTTGCAGAACAAGTTCTTGAGTCCAATACTTCTAGAGAAAGAAGGCATTGTGTGTGGACAGCTACTTGGAAGCTCAAGGTCATGGGTAAGGTCAAACAGTTTGTATGGTGTTGTTGTCATAATATTTTGCCAATACATGATAAGCTGTATCAAAGGAAAATACCAGTTGAGCCTACTTATCCAATGTGTGGAGTATCGGCTGAAACTATAGAACACCTCATGTTTCATTGTTCTAGAGTGCAACAAATTTGGAAGATGGCTCATGTGGATTGGGTTAGGGTTCTGCCTCCGGATAATTTTCAACACTGGTGGCAACATCTCTGTTTTAGGCTTAAGGAGAATGGTTGGGATGAACGGATACAATTCACAGCGTATCTATGTGGATGATATGGAAGAGCCGGAACATGTGGGTGTTTCAAAGAGAATGGATGCCAGTGAAGGATGTAGTTGAGCTGGCAAAACATGCTTGGTTGGAATTTATTCATGCACATATGGTAGTTTAGATGCAGTTTTTACTTTTGTGTAAAGTTTGTTTGTATAGATGTTGGTTTTGATGTTTTAGGTGTCTGTTTCATGTTCTTGAGCTGGTTTCTACAGTTTCAGAACTAGGGTTTGCTCAAGGTACAGAGGGCATGCTGCCGAAATTTTTTAGGGGTAAGTTAGTTAGCTAGGATCATAGGAAAGATCAGTAGCTAACGAATTTATCGCCGGGAGAACATGATATTGAGATAATAGATACCCTACTAGGAGGGATTCTTTTCAGTCTTAGAAGGGTCTCTATTTCGTCTATGGTGTATTTTTGTGGGAGAGTGGGTTGAACTGTGACATGTTGTCATTTCGTTTTAGCCAAGACTAGAGCTAGGAAGAGTCCAATTTTGGGGGACATTTGATTCTAAATGTTCATTGTTACAAAGTTAATACAATTATTGACCTTTTGATAACAAAAAAAAAGAAAAAAGAAAAAAAGAAGGCCTTATTCCCTCTAAATTTTTTGAAAAGGCTAAAGAGGCTCTTCATTAGCTAATGGCACCAAACTACAAATCTCCTACAAGCTTTTAGATGTTGAAAGTCAAATTCTCATCTGCTACAGTCAAACTCTCTTGCCTTCCAACTAAAACTCTTACTCATCCAGTTATTCTTTGCTTCAACTTTATTAGCCAGTTAGTACTCTATGAACATACTAATGACGGATTTATTCCAAAGAAATTTGGAAATAATTCCTCCTTCCATTCGTCAAAAAGCCTATAAATAGGGAACTCAATCAGTTAACAAATAAAACAAGACAAATCAATTTTCTCAAGGAAGAAATTCAATACAAACGGATTGCAGAGCACCTTAAACAACCAACAATCCAAAGCCGTATTGACTAGCTACAACAACGAATAGAAGACCAAGCATGTGTTGAAATTCCTATGGCCTTCTAGAAAAGAAAACAACACATAGTCCATCTCTCTTATGTGAAGGACTTTGATTAACGAAATATCCCAACAAAAGCAAGGCCAATTCAAGTGAACCAAGAATTATTGCAACACTGTCAAATGGATATCACATACCTTCTCTAAAAAGGTATTATTAGTCAAAGTCGATCCCCATGGAGCTATCCCACTTTCTATGTCAACAATAGCTCTGAAATCAAAAGAGGAGTATCGAGACTCGTTATCAATTATAAAGCTCTAAACATAGCCTCTAGATGGATTCGATATCCAATCCCAAATAAAAAAGATCATCTCAAAATATTATATTCTACAAAGGTCTTCTCCAAATTTGATACAAAATTAGATTTTTGGTAGATTTAAATCCATCCTTCTGACAGATACAAGATTGCTTTCACTGTACCCTTTGGTCATTACTAGTGGAATGAAATGCCTTTTGGTCTGAAGAATGCTCCATCAGAATTCCAAAGATAATGAACGATATACTCAATCCATATTCAACATTCATCGTGATTTCCATTGATAATGTGCTAGTATTCTCTGATAACATAGAGCAAAATTTCAAGCATCTCAATACCTTTCGCCAAGTAGTAAAAACCAATGGCTTAGTAATATCCAAGAAAAAAGCCAGTCTATTCCAAACTAAAATTTGTTTTCTAGGACACTATATTTATGAATGCACAATGACACCTATAGAAAGATCTATTCAATTTGCTGATACATTCCCTGACCAAATGATTAAAAAAAAAAAAGCAATTGCAGAGATTCCTAGGATGCCTTAACTATGTTGTAGACTTTATCCCTCATCTCAATACTTTTATTAAACCCCTGTATGACAGGCTCATACAAACCCCACCGTGGATAGATATTCATACTACTATAGTCAAATAGCTATAGCAACGAGTTAAAACACTGCTTTGTCTAGTTTTCCCATAGCCAAATCTTTTTAAGATAGTAGAATATGATGTTTTAGATATCGGTTATGGAGGAATCCTTAAGCAAGTCCACAACACTGGAGAAAAAAGTATTGCTTACACATGTAAACATTGGAATCCAACCTAACAAAATGATTCCACCATCAAAAAAGAAATTTTAACTATTGTTTTATCTATCTCAAAATTTCAATCTGATTTGTTAAATGAAAAGTTCTTATTAAGAGTTGATTGTAAAACTACAAAAGTTGTTCTTCAAAAAAATATTAAAAAATCTTGCTTCCAAACAAATTTTTGCCCAATGGCAAGCAATATTATATGTTTTTTATTTTGAAATACAATACATTAAAGGTGAATCAAATAGTATTCCTGACTATTTGACTTGAGAATTTTGCAGGGTCAATAAAGCCAATGAAGAAGAAAGAGGAGTAAACTCCCTCTACGCAACCAAAATCACCAACACAACCAATCTCACAAGTTGTTGTAAAAACACCCCAACCAATTCAACCATCTACCTCCTCCAACCCATCTATGAGTTTGGAAAAATAAACACAAACACCAAAATATTATGCCATTCCTTCTACACAACTCCAAAAACTCCAAACTCCTCAACCTATCTCCATTATTTCTTCAAAATGATGTGCTGGCATTGCTGACAAGGAAGAAGAACAACAACGAATTCAAGCTCTTCAAGAACTAGCAGTAGCAACTGGCTACCAGTTGGTAAAATCGCAACCTCACAACTTATTTCCTCTATTTTTAACTCCCAAATTTCATATTAGTTTTAGCATAGTTATTTGAAATATATAATTATGTCTCATAGAACCTAATGGATTTGTACCAAGGGAAAAGAGATTAGAAGTTTAAAAATGATAATAATTTGTGATGGCTTCTTTCTTCTGCTCTTTTTCTAAATCCTCTGTTGGATCTACATCTTCTGCATCATCCTCATCCAATGTGTTTCTTAAAGAAAAAAATTAATATAGAAAACATTAGTCAATCAATAGACAATTGGAAAATCCTCAAACATCCTACAAAAAAAATTTATCATGATAACAAGTGGAATTTTATGTCTGATTATACTATCAAAACAGTAGAACAAACCATAGCTCTAAACTTAGAGTATGAACAAATTAAATTATTATTTAAAAAGGCTATAAAAAAAAATATAATTATCTTCACCTTGGTTTAGCAGAAGTAGCTGCCAAACCACTTACACGGGAATTTGCTATATAATTTAAAACTTATGTTTGGTCTAAATTTGAGATACAATTTTAATGTATATTTGTCCTAAAACTTGAAAAAAAAAATATATGAAAACAACTGAAAAAGGGAAGATGGCTAGAAGTTTTGAGAAGCTTTCACAAAAACTCTAAGATTGTCGAAAGAAAGTTCTGCCACTTTGGGTTTCCTTCCTCCTTTTTATAGGCGTAGTTACCTCCTATTCTTGATATTTTGAATGCTTGCCAGATGCCATTATTTGTTATCCATTTTGTCTTGCATTTCCTTTTTGAGTGCTTGCGTGTGTTGTGGGGCCCTTGTCTTCTATTATGTCTTTCATTCTTTGGCTTGATATTTGTTGGTGTCATTGAGTCTTGCCGTCGCTGAGTTGGGCCTTGTCATCATCTTTTTTATTTTTTAGAATTTAAGGTTTAGGGTGATGAGAAATCAACTTCAAAATCAACTTTTGAAAAATTGATTTTAATACTTTAGAAACTCCTTTGAAAACATTAATATTTTTTATTTTTTTAAAAAATTACAATATTTCATTAAATAACTCACAAGCATCACAGATTCTAACCAAGATGCATATCTATGAGGCAAAAGGGAAGTAGTCTGTCATGGCTGCAAATTTGAGATGTAAATTTAAACAAGAAATTTCACATGCCATCAACGTTGCCCAGCTAAGGTACGAGTCTGATTAGCCCCTTGTCTCCATCAAAACTCCAGAAAGACTTTTATCATCACAGCCTCGAAAACAAATTCTAATTCTACAAGCCCCTTTTTCTTTTCCCTACTAATAATCATGGAAACAAAATATCCATCTTTTTGGAGACAGAAATCAAACAATTTTTTTTTTTTGGGTTTCTCAATTTCTAGGAAGGGCTGTTATTTTCTAGAAAGGAAATTGATGTGTGTGAGGCCCAACTTTTCCCATATTAAACTTAAAGGTGAGATCTTTATCTCGCCCGAGAATCAAGGACCAGATCTCAATGACGAGACGAGACCTTGGAGCCAAGATCATATAAGAAGATCAAAAGCTAGATCTCAGCACGACGAGACGAGACTTTGGAAAGAAAATTCGAACCTTTGCGGCATATAAAGGCCAAGGGCCTAAACTTCAACAGAATGTTCTCCAACTAGACCTTGAACTCTAAGTCTAAAAGTTGATAATAGAAACACACTGAAATCACACCAAGTGCCTAGGACCTTGGAAGCTCAGGACATGATGTGGGAACTCAACAAAGTCATGCTTATCCACAAGCGCGTAACAACAGGCTATAATCACGGAAGAATATTGCAGCTGCAATCAGCAATTAAACTATAGCTCACGTGCCAATACGTGATAAACAAATACAATGAAGACAACCAAGTATGGGGACATTCTATGAGAATGAAAAAGCTCTAACTTAGGCATTGAAGAATTTACCCCGGAGAACTACTTCGAGATCTGTTTTGCAGGTACAATCACTAATTGAGAATACGAAGAATCTTGAGTCAAAACCATCTTGTCGAACCTAGGTCGGGTTGCAAATTTAGTCTTCATCGAGTGGCGCCATCTGTGGAAAAAATTTCTTGATTTTTGAAGGAATATTTGCATTCTCTTTTCTAATTCCGACCTATACGAAGATGGTGAATGCCAGATATGGAGGACAGAGGCCAGCCGAAGGAACTAGTTGAGTAAGGGCACAGTGTAGTCGTTTGGGCCTTACAGAGAACAATCTCTCCATTCATAAAAGTGAACATTCATAGTGCACGTTCCCAAATTGAGATAATTCTCCGTCACGAAAACAATATGAAGCAAATGAGAGAGCTTTTATAGAGTTACATCGTGTGCAATTTGAAAAGTTTCATAGGCCTAGGCATAATCCACACCCATTCAAAGACGAACGGAGACATAGCAACCTGGAATAGGGCCAACAGAAAAGAAATGATGATAGAAATGAAGCCTCGACCTCTCATGCTGACAATAATTACGTAAATTACTGTTCTAGGGATAAGTCAAAGCATGACCCAAACGTCCCCAATATAATGATTTCCCTCCAATCAGTAACAGGGAGGCTGATAATATTCATAGTCTGTTGGGTTCTGAGGAAAAAATGGACACCCCGTCACCTTTCACGCCTGATATAATACAGTGCCCAATGCTGATTGGATTCAATTTGCCCGACGAAATTCCATATTATAAAGGGGACTCCAACCCTCTAGACTTCTTATCGCAGTTTAAATACGCTATAAACTTCAAAAATGCTCCAATGGAGGTAATGTGTAAAACATTTCCCATCTATCTAAGTGGAAAGGCGCAAGTGTGAATCAACAGCCTACCATGTAATAGAGTCTCGTCGTTCAGACAATTGGCGTAACTTTTCCATACTTACTTCTTTCAAAAGAAAAGGTTTCACAAAACACCAGCAGATTTGATGAATCTCAAATAAGGGAAGGATGAATCCCTCAAGTTACGTGAACAGATTCAACAATGAGAGCCTACAAGTGGCTGATTGGATAGACCAATTAGTAATCTCAGCCTTCATGAATGATTTGAATCTTGGACCATTCTACACGAAGTTAGCACGGGACACCCCAATTGTTACTTAAGCCCTGTGGAAAATGATAGAAAGTTACACAAAATAAGAAGAAGCCAATAAAAAGAAGCAAGAAAATAAGAAACATGAAAAAAAAATCAAGAATATGCTAAAGGAAAAAACCCTCAAAAGAGCGCATTTGACAGGTTCAACTACAATTGGAGTTGCTTGGAGCCTCGAATTCAAGAAAAAAGTCTTACGTTGCTAACCAAGAGTCGTACCGAGATCCTATCCATACATAGGGATCTCTTTAAACCTCCAGTTCTATTAACTACGACATCTAATAAAAGGCCTTAGCATTTTTGGTATACTTTCCATAATGACCATAGACATGATACTGAGGACTGCAAAGACCACAAGAAAGAGATAGAAAATTGCATCCGTAATGGGATGCTCGGTCAGTATATTCAGAGATAGCACTCAGGAGCCCGACCTCGATCCAGAGGCCGGGGAGGTGGCTACACTCCTGAGGATTAAGTGAAAGACAAAGCGGCCGAGATCCACTTTCACATTAGGTAGACTATCGAAAAATGTGGGACCCTTCCATGAATTAACCGTATCAACAACACCAGAATAACCCTCCACAATAACCAACATCCCAACCTCCATCACACAACAACCGTAATGTCACTAGCGTTATCCATGCCAAATTTGGTGGTTATCTGGAAGGTCAATCGCAGTCTGCGATTAAAACTCATGCTAAGAGGATTCCTCCTCAAGAACCAATCAACAAATGTTTTAAACCTTCTGAAGTCATCTCTTTTTCAGAAAAAGACACGATTCACACCATTAGCCCACACAACGACGCTTTGGTCATCAAAGCCATAATCACAAATAAAGAGGTATATCGAGTCTATGTTGATGACGATTGCACAGTTGATATCCTATATATTGATTGTTTTTGCAAGTTGAGGATCGAATTTGCAGCATTAAAACCGTCCTTATGCCTTTAGTGACATTTACTCATGAAGTCATTCATCAGGTGAGCATAATCACACTTGCAATTATAGTGGGGGACAAAACTATAATAATAAATTTTTACGTTGTGGATGCCCCATCTCTCTTTAATGCAATTATTGGAAGATCATGGATGAACAAGGCTCAGGCTATTTGGTCACCTTATCATTTGATCATAAAATTCCCTACGAAGCACTAAGTAGCATCAGTACGAAGAGATTAATATGCGGCAAGGGAATGCATGCGCATCGCCATCAAAGGTAAAAATACTTTGACGAAAGACGTATATGCCATCCAAACTCTGGAAATATTACAATTCAACTCCAATGTCACACCTCATAGGAGAATAGACAAAGGCAAAGGTACAATAGTTCCTTTTGAAAATCCTGAAGTCACACTTCGGGATACTTTTGGGAACTCCGATGTCAGACTCGAGACCTCGAAATACCAAGAGTTTTGAGGTCACACCTTGTAGCTTTCAAGAGATCAGTATGCTAAAATGGCTGATAGATATCACTGATAAAGTGCAAGAAGTCATAGTAGACAACAGTCACCCTGACAAGACGGTTAAGGTTGGAGTTACATTACCGGACTCAATTAAAGATCACGTTATTCATCTCCTCCACCAATAAAAATAAGTTTTTGCATAGACCCCAAAGGATATGCTTGGGATCTCGCCATCTCTGATGACACACAAGCTCAACATCGACCCCAGAGTCAAGCCTGTTTAGCAAAAGAAAAAATAACTGGCTCCAAACAGAAACTTGGTGGTTAATGTGGAAGTGAAAAAACTACTCTAGTCTGATATCATCAAGGAGGTATTCTACCCTACTCGGTTATCTAATCCAGTACTGGTCAAGAAACCCGATGACAGTTGGTGGATGTACATTGATTACACTGACTTCAATAAATACTGCCCGAAAGATTGTTACTCATTCCCGGTGATTAACCAAAAGGTCAAAGCCATATCAGAATATGAGGTCCTTAAGTTCATCAATGCCTATAAAGGTTATCATCAAATCTTGATGGCTGAAAAAGATGTCCAGAAAATTGCCTTTGTCATAGATATGGGAGTTTTCTACTATACAAAGATGCTCTTTGGGTTGAAAAATGCAGGAGCGACCTACCAGCGCCTGGTCAACCAGATGTTTTTCAACCAGATTGGTAGGAATTCGGAAGTATATGTGGATGACATGGTAATCAAGCCGAAGAAAGTGATAGTGCACTCGTGAGATCCGAAAAAACTTTGTAAACCATATTAAATGTTGAATGCATCCAACCCCAAAAAGTGTACTTTTGGGATAGGATCTGGCAAATTTTTTGGATTCATGATTTCTAAGAAAGGAATTGAAGCCAACCCCAATAAGATAAGGGTTATTGTTGATATGGCACCTTCTCGAACTTTAAAAGACGTTCAAAAGTTGATCGAGTCTTTAGCAGTCTTGAATAGATTTCTGTCACAATCTGTAGATCGACACCTCCCTTGTTTCAAGACATCGAGGGAAGCCAAAAACTTTAAATGGAATTAATATTGCCAGAAAGCTTTTGAGGAGTTAAAAATATATCTGGCAAGTTTGTCAGCGCTTACCGTATCGACACCCAGGAAAGTCTTGTATTTATATTTAACAACCTCAAATAATGCTGTAAATGCGGTACTCATCCAAGATGTGAACAGCGTGTAAAGGCTAGTATATTACATCAGCCATGCCCTTCAGGGAGCCGAGAAACTGTACCTTCCAGTAGAGAAAATAGTCTTGGCTTTAATTCATGCTGCCCAAAAGTTGAGACCTTATTTCAATTGCATCTTATATGTGTCCTCACTGACCAAACCATTAAGAAAATACTCTCCAAACTAGAGGCTTCTGGGAGATTAGTAAAATGGGCCATAGAATTGGGGAAACATGATATTCATTATCAACTTCGGACAGTAATCAAGGCTCAAGCCTTTGTGGATTTCATAATGGAGATGCCCACTACAGAGACCCTCAATGTCAGCCTTCCACCGTCATCTGAGTCCACAGAAACTAAAATGTAAAAATCAAAGGTCTGGACCTTGTATGTAGATGGCGCTTCGAATGAAGATGGCAGCGAAGCAAGCTTGTTGCTTTGAAGTCCCGAAGGCACAAAAATTACATATGCTTTGTGTTTTGACTTCAAGGCAACTAATAATGAAATTGAATATGAAACCTTGATCACAAGACTAATGCTGGCTCAAAGAATGAAAGCAAAAGAAGTGCATGCATATAACGACTCCCAAATAGTCGTCAATCAGGTACAAGGCTCTTATGAAGCTAAAGAACCCCAAATGAAGAAATATCTTGATAAGGTATGCCATTTTGGTCATTCTTTCAATAGTTTCAAGATTGTGCAAATCCTCATATCCAAAAATAAAAGGACCAATGCCCTAAGCAAGTTGGCATCCTCCGCTTTTTCTCATCTGAGCAAAAAGGTCTTGATGGAGATACTTTCATGCAAAAGCATGAAGGAAAATATCACAATGACCATCAAAGAGGCGGGAGATAGCTAGATGACTCCCATATGGTGGTATTTGCAAAATGAAGAATTGCTTGATGACAAAAATAAGGTGAGGAAATTGAAGTTAAAAATACCCCGCTCTATCATACAAGATGGTGTCATTTACAAACAATCTTACCTCCAACCTTTGCTTAGATGCATCGGCCCTCAACAATCAAACTATATATATCAAGAAGTGCACCTTGGATCTTGCGAGAGCCACAATGAACCTCATATGCTTGCCAAAAAGATCATTCGATGGGGTTATTGCTGGCCAACCATGTTTAAAGATGCTCATGACTTAGTATAGAAATGCGTTAAGTGTCAGTTTCATGCTCCTATAATTAGGCGACCTCAAATGGAATTGATCAATATCCAAAATTCGTGGCCTTTCACACAATGGGGAATTGATATTTTTGGACTTTTTCCCGAAGTGCCAGGACATGTAAAGTTCTTAATAGTCACCATCGACTACTTCACTAAGTGGGTAGAGGCTGAACCTTTGACTACTATCATTGGAAAAAATATCCTAAAGTTGTGTAGGGCAAAATCGTTTGCAGATTTGGTATCCCTCATGTGAATACTTCAAACAATGGGAAACAGTTTGAAGATGATCCTTTCAGCTCCTGGTGCAAAGAACTTCATATTGAACAAAACTTCACTTTCGTTGCGTATCCTCAAGCCAACGGTCAAGTCGAACTCACAAATCGCACTATATTGCAAGGACTCAAGACTTGGTTGGATAAAGCAAAATGGGATTGGGTAAAAAAATTTCCAATTGTCTTGTGGGTTTATTACACCACACCTTTGACAGCAATAAAAGAAACCCCTTACAGTTTGACATATGACTCAGAGGCTGCCATTCCAGTGAAGATTAGAGTTCCAAGCCCCAAAGTTGTGGCTTTTAATGCTGAGACCAATGAAGAAGAGGTCCAGTTGAACCTAGACTTATTGTAAGAACGCTGAGATCTGGCTTTAGTAAAAGAATCACAATACAAACAAGCAATGGCGAAATATTACAATGAACGGGTGAAAATCAATGAATTTGCTCCAAGAGATTTGGTCTTGCGCAAAGATGAAGCAAGCCGAACTCAAAAGCTTGGCAAAATATAAGCTAACTGTGAAGGCCCTTACAGGGTTATTGATGCGTCAAAATCTAGAAGTTATCACCCAGCTACAATGGAGAGGAACTTATTACCCCGAGTTTGGCATGTTAGCAATTTAAAACATTTTTATGTTTAAGGTTTTATTTGATGAATAAAATATCATTGATATAGTTACTCTTTCTAAATCGAGTAAAGGAATGATGACTACCCTAAACTTGATTCAAGACTGGCAAAACAACCTTGCTAAATTTTAAATCGAGGAAATCACATACAACCTCAGTTTAGCTGCAACTTCCATAACATCCCAAGTGGGTGAGGGGAATACGAACATCCATGTTGGTGTCAAAATAGAACATCCTAAGGGGTGAGAAAAAGTTAACATTTTTCAAATCCCAAACATCCTAAAAGGTAGCGATCTTGGATCACTCAAAGATCTCAAATAACCTAAGAGGTGGGGATCTTGGACCACTCAAACGTCCCAAAAAAATAAAATTTAATTACTTTATTAAATAAGCAAAGTATAGACAATAAGGGCTTATAATTTCCCTTTTCCTTTTCTTTTTCTTCTCATAAGTAACTCTCTCTTGAAGGTACATGTTAAATGCTGTCTCTTTTTCTTGTACACAACAGTGCCTTGCTAACCTTGTTGGGCCAAGAGTTCCAACTCTTCAATCATTTCGTCTACAGAATCTCTGTCTGCATGTGCCACCTTCAAATCTGCCTCCTTCAGACGAGCCTCCATCTTTTCAATTTTCAATTTCTAGGTTTTGCATTTAAATTGCAATTCGAAGATCTGCTACTTGAATGGCCCAAGCGTACCTTGAAGACCTTAGATTTCTTGGCACTTCTTATCAAACTCATCAAACATGATGTGGACTACCTCATCCCTACTCTTAAGTTCAGAGGTAACACTTTCGACCTTAGTGAAAAGTTTGGCAATTCTCTCCTCATTCTTTTCATTCTATAAAATAACTGATCTTCCTCTAAGGGTCAAATCCCCCATTGCCTACTACTGTTGTGCCCTATCTTTATTAAGATTGCGATTCAGATATTCTAGATAAGCAACTTGACCCTTGAAATCTTTGTTCTCATTTCCTAGCCTAATTATAGTGTCCTGAAGCTCAGTATGTGCAGTTTCAAGTATCTTAACTTTCTCAAGTTATTAATAATAGCCTTTGAAGACAATAAACAACCCTGATATAATAGAAACAGAAAAGTAAAAAACCTTAATCAGAACTTCATATATTAAAAAAATCAATTGTCCTTATAAAAAAAATAATAAAGAGAGCTTAAGAATTGGCCTCATCCTAACTTCCTCCACCCTGAGTTGAGATCCCAGCCTTGGCTTGACCCTCTGGAGCCTAAAGGTTAGGATCCTCATCCACTCCATGTCATTAAACTCCTTCAAAGTCATAGGCAAGTTTCGAGATGTTAAATGTTGTAACAATGTGAAGGAACCATCAAACCTCTTCACAGTAGCCGTATATAACTTGTCAGCTCTTGCCATGGTTTCATGATCATAGCCAAGCAATTCTCATAAATTTCTCCTGAATCTCAACGGTAGCCTCATGCCTCCCTATCCCTTTAGTAGCGTTAGACAAATTCACAGCAAAGTTGCCAAAATCCTGTGTGCAGAAAATCTTTTTCACCAATTTGCGAACTCTTACTAGTCAACGCTTGCGAGCCTTTGCACCCCAACTTCCTTCTCTTTCATCTTTTGATGAAGAAAGGACACCTCTTCCTCCAACTTCCTCCTTAACTCGAGGATAATAGCCATGTCTCCCTTCAATTTTTTCCTGGCATTAAGAGATTCTGTCTCAGCCTCCCTTAGCTGAGCAACCTCAGCCTAGTGTTTAGAGGCATCAACAGCATGATCATTGGCCCTGAGGATGAAGCCCACAAAATTAATGCCTGCAATTCAAAAAATCTATCAATTACAACACTTTTAACATGTATTCTCAAAACAATACAACTTTATCAGAAAGCTTTACCCGTGGCACAAAATAAATAAAATTGTTGTTAAGATCGCCCATTGACATATCGGCCAACCTTCTTTGGTAGTTCTCCATGCCCTCAACCTTCACCACCAGTGAATCCTCCACGGGTATAGAAAAATACAACATTGTATCGAAGGCCACATTCTCGACCTCCCTCTTACTCACCTTCTTCTTACTGGGAGGTACCTTTACTCTCTTTCTTTTGACCGAAGTTTCGGCCACACCCACCTCTTCATCAGCCTTTCTCTTTGAAAGCTCTCCCATTTCCACTTTCTTTGTAAAGCAATATCCTCAACGCCAGATTATGCCTCCTTCACTGGTTTGGTCTTGATTGAACTGCTGAACTTCACCACTGCAAAACAAGATGCATTCACACAATACTAGTAAACAAAATAATAACAAAAGTTCACTATAAGATGTAAAAGCCCTACCCTTCGATTCTTCCTTTCTAACAGATTGTAAAATCAAATATCCGAATTTGATAATGGCCGGACTCAATTTATACTTAACAACCTCCCTCTCAATGTACTTGCCAACCCTATCTTCCTAGTGCTGTATATAAGTACGGCCATGAGGGTTCTTCTTTTTCCAATCCAGATATACATCACTAGCATTTCCGTAGAACCACTCTGTGTTTAGCCAACACGCTCCAAACTTTATAAAGAAAAATCTTCATTTCCACTCATGATGGGCTGAAGGTCTCAAGGCCTTACTCCCAGATCTCGGAAAAAATGCAAAATATCCCACGGAATTTGCAGATTTCTTCTTGCAATAAAAATACCTAAAAAGGTCAACTGAACATTTTATTTTCCTCTTCTGACATAACACCTCGAACCCAATAATGGTTCGTGCCGAATTGGGTGCTAGTTGGGTTAGGGTTATCTCATAATAATTCAAAATGTCAACAACAAGTTGACATATGAGAAACCTTATACCCACCTTCAAGTGTTCTTCATACACTACTATATACCCTACAGGGGGGTTTACATGCCCTACCCTTATAACCGGCAAACCTCGCACCATATTCTTTAGGGATATGAAACTTTTTTTTGAGTTCTCTAACATCGACTTCCCTAAAAAGGGTTTTAACCATGGGCGTAAATTTTACAGGTTACACCACTGTTGGAGGTGCAATAAATTCCTCCATCTCTTCTGAGGATGAATTCATCATCCCAGATGAAACCGACCTACCCTCAAGCACCCTACCCTCCTTTTCAGAACTAGACACAGCAAACACCCACTTTCTCCTAGACCCTACTCCTACTAGACTCACTAATGTTATAATCAGAAAAATTTCCTTGGCCGAACTAGCCAAAAGAGCTAACCTCCTCGCCAGTCAGGGATTCAGTTTTTTCTTCCTACCTAGAAGATCCAAAAGATATAGATTGAGAAAAAGTCATACTTACTTTTTCTTAAAACTTCTGAAACGAGGGTAAAAATCTCACTAGGTAGACGTCGCCTCACTTTGTCGGACACTCGTTGCCACAACTCAACTCCTCGTAGAAAAAGGGTAAAGAACAGGATAGAACACAATAAGAGACCTAGAGGTGAAAAATGATAACCTTTTATACGAAACCCCAGGACTTCTATGTACAACTCAACCAAATCTTCTAGGACCCCACAACATTAAATGTTGTACCCTTAAAAGATGAGAATTATCTGATTCACAACTTAATATAAGTCTTAATCGACGATAAATATAGCGACTCACATCATTGCACCTTTTTCTCTTCCTCAACAACCAAAAAGTCTAGAATTGACAAGACCTGGGCTTGTCATTGTCACGCCAAGGTTTGGGGAGCTTATGATGTGTATGGGACTCAACTTTTCCCATATTAAATTTAAAGGCGAGATCTTTGTCTTGCCCGAGAATCAAAGACTAGATCTCAGCGACGAGATGAGACCTTGGAGCCAAGATCATATCAGAGGATCAAAAGCTAGATTTCAATACGACGAGACAAGACCTTGGAGCGAAGGGTTCGGATCTCTACAGCATATAAAGGCCAAGGGCCTAAACATCAATAGAATGTTCTCCAGCTAGACCTTGAACTCTGAGTCTGAAAGTTGAGAATAGAACATACTAAAATCACACCAAGTGCTTGGAACCTTGAAGGCCCAGGACACGAGGTGGGAACTTAGCAAAGCCATGCTTATCCACAAGCGCGTAATAACAAGCTATAATTACCGAAGGATATTGCAGCGTGCAATCAGCAGTTACAACCATAGCTCACATGCCAATACGCGACAAACAAATCCTATGAATAACAGGATAAGATATACAAACCTTGAAGACAACCAGGTATGGGAACATTCTTTGATAATGAAAAATTGCTATATTTTGATTGAACTCTAACTTAGGCATCAGAAAATTTATCCCAAAAAACCACTTTGGGATCTGCTTTGCAGGTACAATCACTAATCAAGAAGATGAAAAATCTCAGGTCAAAACCATCTGGTCAGACCTTGGTCGGGCTGCAAATTTAGCCTTCATCAGAAATCATTGGAAAAAACAAAGAGAGGCAACAACCGTTTAGAATCTCCCTATCCCTTTCCCTCCTCATATAACTTTCTTGAATATTTCTTCTCAATTTCTTGAAGGGTTATTACTTTTGGGTAGGAAATCATTGGCAATAACAAAAAAAAGGCAACAACTCCTTCGAAACTCCTCTGCTGCCTCGTAAAAATGTTAGCTTCTCAATTTGCTTTGGCTTCTCACAATCTCTTGGTCTAATTTGCCACCCCATGCATAAAATGATAATTTTTGTTGCTTCTTATCAAATCTAAAATTAGGACCGATTTTGCCTCAATGGACTCTGAATAAGAATTGCTATCTAGCTCTGTTAACTCTAGCTTTATACTGACCCCTTTTGCAACTGGAAGGCCACACATACTGTGATTTATTTTTAATGAATTTAATCGCGACAGTTTAGTTCTCAAAATTTTAAAATCAATAATTAATTGAAAAATTAATGACTTAACAATTAGAGCATACGATGGCCAACATTTATGTAATATTTTTAACACTTATAATCCCAAAGTTTAAAGATTTAATATTTTTAATTTTTAAATAATTTAGATAGGCAAATCTAAGCTTTAGATTTTTAATTTATAACAATTAAAAAAATATTGACATTATTACCCTAAAAGAATGGAAAAAATAAAATTAATAGACATTTATTTTAATTTTTTAAAGCGGTATCAAGAGGAAAAATGAAAAATATGAATTTTTGTTTTTTACTCGTGTTGATTTGAAAAATAAAATGAATACATGTCACTTTACTCTTCCTAATGTTTTAAGCTAATGAGACCATTTTTTTATTTTTACAAATTTAAATTATACAAATAGATTTATCCACTTAAATTATTTAGTGACTAAAACTGTCATGTCATTAAACATTGAGGACTAAAACTATCAAAATTTTAAACATTAAAGACTAAAACTATAAAAAATATTATACAAATGTAGACTCATATGCTTCAACCATTATATCATTAACTTTTCTTGTTAGCTGTTATTAAATTATTACAAATTAAAATTATAAAGACTAAATTGATTGACTCCAAAATTTTAGGGACTAAAATTGTCAGAACCCCAAACGTTGGGAACTAAACTATTAAAAACTCTATCCGTAATTTTGTCATAAGAACTGCATATATTTTGATTCGACGTAACCAAACAATTTAAATTAACAAAAAAAAAAAACAAGGGATCTTCCTTTTTTGAGACAAAACTTGTAAAATGTAAAAAAGTATATTTTCTAAATCTAAAAGTTTTAAAGAATATAACAAAATTGTTTCTAACAATTAAAAAATAAACAAAAGAATGGTTTATCGAAACTAGGCATTAAAGAGTTTTTGTAGATACAATTCATTGAAATTTCATCCAATAAAACAAAAAATCTCCAAATAATCAATAGAAATATCACAAATAGAGCCATTCCCACACCCATTAAAGGAGTTGTTCCCCACCGAGAACAACTTTACCATATTCAAGTGACCATTTGGCTAAGCCAGTCAAAGAACTTAACCAGAAATATACGATTATACAAGTTTAATGACTCCCAATGTTTTTTGCCCTATTCTTTATATTTACGTGTTTATTATTTCTTTCATCCCAAAAAAAAAAAAAATTAGTTTCAAAATTTTGTTTATCTCAAAAAAAGATTCATTTTTGTTGTGAAATTATTATACTATATTTACTAACAGTAATAACGTATAACCAAAATTAAAAAGTATAAATTTAAAGGTGCATTAAATATGTTGTACTTTATAATTTTTAAAAAAATAAATCAAATCAAAAGTAAGCTCTTTTTTTGAAACGAAAATAGTAATTAAAACAATAAACTATCAATATTGTAAATAAATCTTGAATAAAAATCTAAAATCAAAATTTTGTAACTACCAAGACCATTAGAGTCTAAGCAATGGTAGTGTAGTTAACATGATTTAGGGTCATACAGAGATCAGTGACTCAAATGTTCCAGGCATATAATAGTGTAGATATTTCAAATAGGAAAAGCGTACCAAACCTAAGAATATTTATCAGGCGGTTTATTCAATTTTCGATTTATTCAATTTAAGTTTATTTAGTTTTCAGTTTATTCGATTTAGGTTATTCAATTTACGGCCGAACCCAAATTTATTTTTATATATTATATGTAATTATACATATAAATAATACATAAATATATATTTGAATTTCGATTTAGTGTTCAGTTTAACCCAAAATTCAAAAATTCAAAAATTCAAAAATTTGATTTCCATTTGAGTTTGGGTTCGGACGGATATTTAGATTATCCAAAAATTGAATACCCCTAACCAAGCCAATCCTTACCTCTACATACACAGTATATAGTAACATGGGAAACAAAATGATAACACGAGTTGAGGATAAAAACCACGCATTCATAGAATACATATACACAGTATATAGTAACATGGGAAACAAAATGATAACACGAGTTGAGGATAAAAACCACGCATTCATAGAATACATATCATGTTATACAGTTCAGGACGCATGGCGCGAAAAAAGCCCACTTGGTGAATCAATTCTAACGAGGTGGTTATCCTCAGCACCAGATTCATCACTTGAGCCCTCCCCAGCTTCATTCTCTATCAAACTTGTTTCTTTAGTTTGAGGTTTTCCTTCTGTAACTTCTAGCTTCTTTCTAATCGTAGAGGACCCTTCCGATTTGACAGCAACAAGAGGCTTCACGCAACTCGATGGAACACTTGGATATGAGTGACTATGTAATGAATTTGATTTAGCAATCCCAGATAAACCTCTAGCAGACCAACCCGCATTATCAATCTGATTCACATGCAACAATTAATCAAGTAAACAAATTGTGCCAGGAGTTTCCAGGTATCGTGTACATTGCTTCAGTAGGTAATTCAACAAGAAGGTTCTCATATCACTATATTGACCAGAAAACAAACTGGAGAATGACTCAAATAAAATTTGAAGTGAATAGTTCTTGCTTCTTTTCTTGCAACTCTATCCATGTAAAAAATGTTGAGACAAAGCAGCAACAAAAAGTAAAGAAGCCTTTATCCTGTTTCTAGATCACATAAACTTTCTCCGTCAATCTATGAATTCAAAGTTGGAACATATTTGAATAGGAAAATAAAGGACTTTATCCTTGGTTAGTGGTAAAAACTGATGAAATCTCCTTTAAACGAACCCAGAAAATGAGGCTGTACAAGCAAACATGAAAAATTAAAAAGACTGAATAATTAAAAAGTAGTCGTACCATTCTGCCAAAAATGCTCAGCTCCATAGCTTGAGCTGATAAGTTGTTTTTGTGTTCATCAGCATTTTCTACATCATTATTTTGTTGCCTTGAATTGGAAAATAGTTCAGGCCAACTCATTAGACCACTGTGATCTCTAGCTAGTGATCCAGAGGGATGATCAATTGTTTGAGATATTAGCGATGACGGTCTTCTCTGAAGTGTCCTGTTGGTTTCCGATCCCGCAATATCACACAAAATCACTCTAGCCCTTGTCTCAACTTGATACAACGATGCTTGATGAGGAAAACTAGCTCCTCCAGCACCTTTTTTCACATGAATAAGATATCAAAGATCAGAGACTTTCTCCCCCCAAAAAACTCTTAAAACAGACAAAAATAACTTGACAATGTTATTTTATTTTCATCCTGTCTCATTCAAAAGAACTTTTATGCAGTTACATGGAATCAAGCTCTTATTCATATCATGTGGAAAGAAACATGGGAGTGCCAAAACAAGAATATTTAGGATAAATAAATAGCACAAAAGATTTACAATTATGTTGCAGATTATTTTCTTTGTATTGACATAACAAAGTTTGCACTCATTTTCCTCTTAACAAGGAAAATTTTCTACCAGATGCAGTGCTCCAATTGATGAATTTAGAGAAGAATATAGAAAAGCTAACTTCCAGCTTCTATTAGGCCAAGAAAAGAACACCTTTTCATTTCATTTGAAAATAATATCAAACACCCGCCCACCCCCCATGTACAGTAAAGATGGAACAAGAAAAATTCTTCGGTGCTTTTGTTGTGTGCACTAAGAGATCCAGAAAGTCTTTTGCATTGACATAACAAAATTTACACTCATTTTACTCTTAACAATGAAAATTTTCTGTCAGATGCAGTGCTCCAATTGATGAATTTAGAGAAGAATATAAAAAAGCAAACTTCCAGCTTCTATTAGGCCAAGAAAAGAACACCTTTTCATTTCATTTGAAAATAATATCAAAACCCCCCATGTACGGTAAAGAAGATGGAACAAGAAAAATTCTTTGGTGCTTTTGTTGTGTGCGCTAAGAGATCCAGAAAGAAAAAAGGGGAGGGAGGGAGGGAGAGAGAGAGAAAGAGAGGTGTCAGGAAAAAAGGGGAAAAAAAAGAAAAAAAGAAACCATTCAATAACAGCATATGGTCTGATGTAGGACAAGAAAGAATCTTGTCTACATTGGCCAGCAGTAGGCTTTAGAGGGATCTAGGGTGCTGTTCTAAAGCTGTCAACAGGGCCGTCAACAATAAGAGCAGGTTAAAGATAGGAGGAAGAGGGGAAAAACAGGCAGAAACAAAAGGAAAACTCAGAATAATTGACTTGAATGATGAAATTGAGTCTTTGTGGACATTTCTATGAAAAAATAAGAGAATATACTGGCTGTTTATAACCTATTACATTGTCTAAAAGACAGATTCCTATCATAAAAGTATCCTCTTTCACTATAACTTTCCTAAACCCAATAGACTCGCAATTAGTAACTACTAAAAACTACTATACCACAACATAAGTCAGCTTGCAATAGATTCCTAACACTACTAACACACTCAATATCAGCTACCAATTACACTTTCCTTTAGACCAGAAAGGACTCTTCCTTGCACGTTTTAGCTTTGGTTTCCAGAACCTAGAATTCTTCCCAAACCAACCTATGGCTGAGTCATCACCGTCTCACAAGTTTTTACTTGTACTATTGGAAGCAAAAAGGGTGCTCAAACTTAAGATAACTAGCGTGCTCAAACTTAAGGCAACTAAAAAGACTGAGAACATGTAGCTATGTCAATCAATGTCTAGACCTATGACACTAGCTTTACCAATTGACAAGGTACATGCCAACTAAGAGTTATGAAAATGGAACAGAAAATAACTGAAAGAGATTTGCCCATTGACGAGTCAGAATAATTAGTGTAGAGTGCTGAAGCAGATAGCTAATTGAAACTTCAAAAATACAGCTATTAGTGATTTTATATTCTTTCAAGTAACTCAATGACATCATCATCATCAACATCACCTTTATCTTAAACTAGTTGAGGTTGGCGATTGATGAACCCAAAAAAGAAATAAAAATAAATAAATAACTAAATATTTATATAAATAGTTATACAAAGAAGGTATAACAAAAGGAGGAGAAGAAATAGTTATAAAAAGAAATATATACATAAATAAAGGAGATATAACAAAACTAAAAGGAAAAGGGTTAGGGCTAGAAATGTCAGTTGTGAACATAGGAATTTTGCGCTTCCATCACGCTAATAGCTTTCCTCCACTCTATCCTAAGACAAACCGTATGTCAATCTATTTCTCACTTCCTAAAATCTTGTTTTACTACTTTCCCTCACGTAAGTTTCGGTCAACCTCTCTCTTTCTTCCTGTCATGCTCTGTATAACAAATTTTGTTCTTACCGGAGCATCTAGGTGTCTTCGAAGAATATGCCCAAACCGTCTCAATCTATGTTCTCTCATCTTTTCTTCCACTAGTGCTACTTCAACTTTTCGTCGAATATTTTCATTTTTTATTTTATCCATCATTGTCTTATTACACATCCACCTTAACATCCTTATTTCTGCTACTCCTAACTTATGCTCATGTTGCCTTTGTGTTGGCTAGCATTCAACTCCGTATAACATGGCCGGTCTTATTGTTGTTTTATATAATTTTCCTTTTAACCTATGTGAAATTTTGCGATCACACAATAACCCTAATGCACTGTGCCATTTCATCCAACCTGCTCTGATTCTATGGCTTACATTTTCATCAATCTCTCCCCATTGTTGCAGTATTGATCCTAGATATCTAAAAACATCTTTCTTGGGTACCTCCTGTCCGAGCAAACTCACGAAATCTTCGTCTCCTCGTCTTGCCGTGTCGAACTCACACTTCATGTATTCGATCATACTCCGACTTAATATAAATCCTTTCGACTCCAACATACTTCTCCATATTTCGAATTTAGCATCTACCCCCGGCCCTAGTCTTATCAATAAACACAATATCATCTGTAAATAGCATACACCACGATACCTCATATTGGATATTCTTTGTTAACTTGTCCATAACTAGAACAAAAAAATAAGAACTCAAAACAGATCCTTGGTGTGTGATTGGAAAATGGTTTGATCTTCCATTACAAGCCTTCACACACCTTTATACATATCCTTAATTGCCTCTATATATTTTAAAGGTACTTTTTTCTTCTCAAGAACCCACCATAGAACCTTTCTTGGCATCCTATCATACACCTCAAGATCAACAAAAACCATATATAGGTCCTTCTTTCTCGATATCTCTCCATCAGCTGTCATATCAAGAAAATAGTCTCCATGGTAGATCTTCCCAGCATAAATCCAAATTAATTACAGAGACCTTGGTCTTTATTCTCAAACGATGCTCAATAACTCTCTCCCACAGCTTCATTGTATTGCTCATAAGCTTAATGCCCTTATAGTTGGAACAATTCTAGATATCCCCCTTATTCTTGTAGATAGGCACAAACAGACTCTCCCTCCATCCATCAAGCATCTTATTTGTTTAGAGAATCTTGTTAAAAAGGTTAGTCAATCAACGTATTGCCACATCCCCTAAGCATCTCCACACGTCAATAGGTATACCACAGGGTCCCAAGACTTTACCAGTCTTCTTCTTTTTCAATGCCTCCTTAACTTCATGCCCTCTAATTCTACGCATAAACCTTCTGTTTGAATCATCAGAAACAGCCTCTAAATCTATCTCACTTCTATCAGTCTCTCCATTAAAAAGCTTGCTAAAATAGTTCATCCACCTTTCCTTGATGTCTGCATCTTTTACTAAAAGTCTTTGATTTTCATTCTTAATGCATCTAACCTGTGTCAAGTCTTTCCTTTTCTTGTCCCTCCTCTTTGCAAGCCTATAGATACCTTTTTCTCCTTCTTTGCTCTCAAGTTGTTTGTACATTTCTGAAAAATCTTTGCCTCTAACCTCTCGCACAGTTTTCTTGGCATTTTTTCTTGCCAATCTAAACTTTTGCAGATTCTCGTCACTATGACATTATGCAAATGACGGGAACATTCATTCTTATGTTTAATTGCCTTCTACACCTCTTCATTCCACCACCAAGTAACTCAAAGACAAAGACAAATAAAAGAAAAACAGAATGTCATCTTAAAGTGGGGCAAATGAGAAAGGCACTGATTAAAACTACTTTCAGACTTCTCATTTGCCGCTAACTAATTAAAAAGAAAGAGAAAATTCTATTTGCTGGAGTTTCAAATGAAGATATGAATAAACAGGTAAAATGAATCACACATCAAAAGAAGTCCACAGACAAACGATCATGGTAAAAAGCCCAAGTTTAACAGGAACCTTAATCACTAAATAAAAATGTAAAATAGCAAATAAGCTATAACTTTGCTACTCTAATAATGTTAATATTTTTATGAGGTGGTTCTCAAACATGGTATCACAACAGGAAAAAAAGTCTTAGAACTGATAAGATCAACATCATCATCATCATCATCATCATCACCACTTTTATCCCAAACTAGTTGGGTCGGTGGTCAATGAACCCAATGACGTAAATCCATAAAATAAAAAAATAATAATAAAATAAATAGAAAAATAGAAAAAGAAATAAATAAAAATGCTAAAACTATAAAGGGCAATCAGGACCATTAGTGTTCTACTCTTCCACTACACTAATAGTTTTCCTCCACTCTGTTCTACTACAAACCAACCGCCAATCTATTTTTCACTCCACCAAATCTTGTTTTACTACTTTTCCTCACATAATTTCGGCCCACCTCTCCCTTTTTTCCCGTCATGCTCCTTATAACAAACTTCTGTTCTTACCGGTGCATCTATAGGTAGCCAAAGAATATGCCCAAACCATCTCAATCTATGTTCTCTCATCTTTTCTGCCACCGGTGCTACTCCAATTCTTTGTCAAATATCCTCATTTCTTATTTTATCTATCATTGTCTTACCACACATCCATTGTAACATCCTCATTTCTGTTTCTTCCAGCTTGTGCTCATATTGTCTCTTTGCTAGCCAACATTCGGCTCCATATAACATCGCTGGTCTTATAGCTATTCTATAAAATTTTCCTTTTAACCTAATCGGAATTTTGCGGTCACACAAAAATCCTGTTGCACTTCGCCATTTCATCCAACCTGCTCTAATTCTATGGTTTAGATCTTCATCAATCTCTCCCCCTTTTTGCAGTATTGATCCCAGATATCTAAAAACATCTTTCTTGGGTACCTCCTATCCGAGCATATTCACAGAATCTTTGTCTTCACATCTTGCCATATCGAATTCACAGTTCATGTATTTAGTCTTATTTCAGCTTAACATCAATCCTTTTGACTCTAACGTGCTTCTCCATATTTCTAATTTAGCTTCTATCCCTGCCTTGGTCTCATCAATAAGCACAATATCATCTGCGAATAACATACACCATAGCACCTCATCTTGGATATCCTTTGTCAACTCATCCATAACTAGGGCAAAAAGGTAAGGACTCAGAGTAGATCCTTGGTGTAAGCCTACAGTGATTGGAAAATAGCTTGATCTTCCATTACAAGTTTTCACGCATGTAGTACGAAATGTACTTTGTAAATAAATTAGTCTCCTTAACAGCTTAAGCTTATTTTCCTTATAGAACTACCCATAAATATTATTATTTAGGTAAGTGGCTCTGATCCTATTTGTAAAGAGAAGACCACTAAGTAAGAAAAAGCAAAACTTGAATCCAAGGAGTATTAGAATCAGTAATTACCAAACAACTTCATATCAAGTCTAGAAGGTCTCTGGCTTAAGTTCTTATTAATCCTACTGTCCTGTTATATTTTGGGCTCACTAATTTTGGATATCATGAAATATTAAAGAGCTTCATCGCATAGAAACTTCTTTCAATAGTTCAAGAACCAAAAGTCTGTACACCTGCCAAATATAATTGCACGCATTTTGCTAGGCCAAAAAATTACAAATGGGCCCCGTGTTATCCACCTTTCACTTCGACTGCAGTGTATTTATCAACTTTTCTAATGAGTTCAGCCCCAAAAAAGAAAAAAAAAAGGCAAAAAAAGAGGTCCACAATGTTCACTATGGCAAATGGTTACAGAGGGTTTGGAGAACTATTTCTGAAGATTGGAAAAATACAAAATGATAATGAGCTAGCAACATGTCATTGGTTATATGCTAAGATGGAGTAAGATTCAAAAGCAATTTACAAATTCAACACAAAATAATGGCAAGTTATTAATTCTATATCTGCTACACTCACACATAGTTTTACACATGTAGTTAGACTTGTAACAGTTTGGAAAAAGAAAAAGCAATCTCCCTGAGTTGTACAGTTTTTGGATTGATGGCAAAATATTCCTCATTTTCCCTCTCCTCTCTCATTCTATTCCTCTATGACGCTCTCCCATTCTCTTCCTAGTTCTTTTCCCATTCGTTTATGTCCTTTCTGCTACTTCTCTCTGCAATTCTATTCCTAATTGTTAATTTCAAAGTCTGGAACCTCAATTCTCTACCACTTTCCTCTAAAATGTAACTTGATGGAGAATGTCTCTGACTCTCATCATATGCCAACAGATGAGGCATCACTATTGCATATAGCAGAAGAAAATTGGTTAATTTTTCAAAAAAATGCCCAATCCCCCAAAAATTGTATGTGACTTTTGATATCAAATCAAGACCTTCATAAGTAAGGATTTGGGGGTATAGTAAGTAATTACAATGGCAAGCTATTGAGCACTAGCATTCTCTGTTGCATCATGAAATGAAATATTCAGACAGATCTTATGAGTTTCAATATCCTCATGGGATACAAAATAATTTGCTGATCATTATCTCAAATTAATTATTGTAACTGAGAAAAGTTATTGCACTCTACCATTAAACCTTATTTTCCAATGATTGCTCCAAACAAACATGCATCAATTACACCATTATGTTTTCAATTCATTGACTGTTTTGCCACTCCAAATTCTACAGCAATCTGAACCACTAAAGCAGTTGGATATCTTTCATTTAAAAATGGATGCTGATTAAACGTCCATAACAATTGCTATAAATTATAGTAATTTAGGAACTTGCAATGTAAAACTGCAACATAAAATAAAGTTGTAACTTATGTAGTTTTCCAGCATTCCATGGGAGAAGGTAAATATATATCTTTATCCCACTATGTGCTGTCAGGTATATGGATTATACCTCAACATTGCTTTTTATTAAAGTATGGACAGCGTTTCAAAACACGTTTTCACATTTTTTGAAATAGTGGTTGTGAGATAAGAGATGTACTGAAAACTAAGAATGTGTCTTGGAAACCATTGTAAGACGCTGTCCAAACATGCCCATATTTTCATTTAGATTTAGCTAATTTATATTGTTTTTAATAGTTTCATTCCAAGTCTTTTTAAATCTTCCCTTTCTCCTTTGAGTTTGAGTTAATAATTTTATAGTCTTTAGATGTTGCATTAGTGTATCTAAAAGTATCCCACACACATATCTAAACCATTTTAAATGTGTTTCCCTCATTTTCTCATCCACTAGGGCTACTCCTACTTTATTTCTAATACATTCATTACTAATTCTATCTAGTATGGTATATCCACGCATTCATCCTAACATTTTTGTTTCTTCTACTCTCATTTTCTATTCATATTTACAATTAGTGCCCCTAATGGAGATAAAAGGCAAAAAGTTACTAAAGTCTACAAGAGGAGTAAAGAAAATTCCAAAGCCCAAACCTTGATTTGGCATGCTTTGGATAATAAGGATCTAATTTGGAATCTTGGTTAATTTATACGAGTTACCTTAATTGAGTTTAGAATTATTTAGATGTTTTTAGTAAATCCTATAGGATCTTTGTTTTGATGAGTTTTAGTTTTGGAAAGTTGAGTCTATTTAGGTAAAGGATTTCTTCTAAGAAGCTAAATCCTATTGAGAATTGGATTTAAGCTCAATCTTACTATAAATAAAAAATCCTAATGTTTTTAGTTTTGTAGTCTATAAATAATATACCTCTTCAAGAGGAGAAATTCATAGTTTTGAGTTCAATAAAATTTCAACAGATTATTTGTCTTCTTCGTAGGTTGTGTGATACAAGTTTGCCTTAGGTTTGATGCCTAAAAGTCCCTTGGTGTGATGCCGAAGGGTTTTAGGAGTGATTCCTAGAGATTAATATCGTTCTTACCATTTAATTATTAATTTCAGTTTTCAAATCTCCTTTCCAAAAGGGAGACCCATAGTTTTCTACATTCCTAAAGCCTAAGCGAGTTAATAAAATTCATTCAACTTGAACCCATGCTTGTGCAACATCAATTTTGGTATCAGAGCAAGGTAACTTTTATGGCAACTAGAAGTGGGAGACATTATAGAGCGGTCTCAGTAGACAAAGATAAGGCTGATCTTCTCAACATTATTGCTGGAAGGGTCACTAAGTTAGAAGCCAAAGTTCTTGAAATTGAGGATTTTGTCTTCATACAAACCCAGACGGTCTCAGTAGACAAAGATAGGGATGATCTTCTCAACATCATTGCAGGAAGGGTCGCTAAGTTAGAAGCCAAAGTTCTTGAAATTGAGGCTTTTATCTTCAAAAAAACCTAGAATACAGTCATTAGAGTTTCAGGAGCATCTAATGCTGCCCAAAAAACTAATGGAAAAGGAGTGACAGAAGAAGCTCTTCTTGAAGCTATGACAGCCTCTCAAGCCACAAGGAATGATGCTAAAGTTACACAATATCAGCAAAGGTCACAAGCTTCTCTTAGGAACATCGTTAATGAACTTCTTGAGATGAGTAGGAATGGTAGGTGAGAGCAATATGATATTGCCGGAGAGGTTACAAAAAAGGTGAAGGTTGATGTTTCGGATTTTAATGGCAGAATTGATCCAAAAGTTTTTTCTGATTTGTTAGTGTTATTGGGTTTTATTATATTATGCCCATTAGGATTATTGGCCCTTATATACAAACTCATCTAAGGTCACTAATGAAACAGACTTTCTAGACAACCTAATTCTCTCTTTCAACATGGTATCAAAGCCATAAGAAAACCCTAATTCTTTCTCTCTCTTAGGCTGCCCAGAAACAGCCGCCCTCTCTCTCTCTCTTGACTTCTCAACCGCTCGGCCCCTTGGCCTTCCTCTCTCCCTCGACTTGGTTGGCTCTTTAGGCCGACCCACTCCCTTGGCCTTCGGCCACTCCTAGCTATTGTACCGGGCTGGCGGCCCCCTCCTTCTTCTGTAGCAAAACACTTAGACTAACATGGTGTTTCCTGATTTTGTCTTTCCTTCTATGATGTATTGAGTAAGGGAAGAGAGAACTACTGTTAATACTTGATCAAATTGCTTGCAATAGAGTTTTTCGTAGTGGATCATGGCGACAGATGGCAACAAAGATGAGCTTAGGGCGCAGTCTAACCTCAGAACAAAGACGAATCCTCAAGTGAATTTTCCTAAGGTTCTTTTGCTCTCCATAACTAAGTTGACGAATCAGAAATTGGATGGATCCAACTATTATCTATGGAAAAAGATCGTGAAGATTGCTTTGGTCAGGTTAGACAGATATGATCACTTGACCGATGATCCACCTACTGAAGCAATCGCGAATTGTATTTGGGTGCGTGATGATGCACGTTTGTTCATGCAATTGCTGAATTCCATGGATCCAAAGGTAACTTCCTTGGTGACTCACACTAGCATGGTCAAGGAATTGTGGTCGTACTTGGCAACTTTATATTCTGGACAGCATGATCTCCCTAGAGTTTATGATCTTTCTCAAGCATTCTTTAGGGCTGATCAGAAGGATAGGAGTCTTACTAATTATTTTGCGAATTTTAAGAAATGCTACGAGGAGTTGAATGTTTTGCTTCCAATTTCTGTGAATGTGACTACAATGAGGAAACAATGCAAGGATCTTACGGACATGGGCTTCTTGGCTGGTCTTCGGAATGTGTATGAGGTTGCTTGATCTCAGGTTTTGCTAGTGACAGTATTACATCATTGAACGATGTATTTTCTCATGTTCTACACATGGATAGGTATAACCGTGCTCCGACAGGTGAAAGTGTTGATAGAACAGCCCTTGCTAGCCAAAACGCTCAAGGTGGGAATGGTGGCCGCGGTAATTAGCGTGGTGGCCATAATGGTGGGAGAGATGGCGGTGGTCGTGACACTCGTTCATGTTATCATTGTGGCGCGAAGGGCCATATACAGCAAAATTGTTGGAAATTGCATGGAAAACCTCCAACATCGGGTGGATGAGGCGGCTATCCTCATCCACCCGATGTTGCAGCTCAAGCAGATGGAGGTACAACCTCCGCAGGCCATCAGTGGTCTACCCCTGGATAGCAGTGGCAACCACCAAACCAGGCTGAACAGCTGTGGACAACAACCCAACCCAACCCAGGCAGCTACCCACTCCAACCTGTCCGTCCCTGAGTCAGCCCCATTTGCGACCTTCTAGTTGGCCATCTCAAACTGTGAATGGGAGTATTCCACCACCGGGTCCCAACTCCATTAATCAGGCCCAGCTCAATGACTCGATAGCTTGTCTTTCTACTGGTAATTCTCGTTGGATCATTGATTCTAGAGCTGCAGATCACATGACTGGAAACATTGATAATTTTAAATCTTTTCAGCCCGTTACGAACCTTCCTCCTATAAAGGTTGCTGATTCTGGTCGAGGACTGGTGGCTTTAGCTGCATCCATCACTTTACCTTCTGTTTTATATCTGCCTAAGCTCCCATTTAATCTATTATCTGCGAGCAGACTAACCCTTGATCTTAACTATTGTGCTATATTTCGTTCTGGTGACTGTGAATTTCAAAATCTTTCGACGAGACAAATTATTGGTAAGGGACGTGAGATAGATGGACATTATCAGTTTGAGCTGGAGTCTGTCATTCTGGCCGCATACATGAATCTTGGTTCTTCTATGGAATTGCACTCCCATTTGGGTCATCTATCTTTGGCTATTTTGAAGTTTTTATGTCCTAGTTTGATTTTTGTTCATTCAATAAATTGCGCATCTTGCTAGTTGGGTAAATTACATTTTACTATTTATCCTTCACGACTTAATAAAAGATCGAATTTACCCTTTTAACTTGTGCACTCTGATATCTGAGAACCATGTTCTACAACATTTGTCCTTGGCTTTCGATATTTTGTAACTTTTGTAGAACACTTTTCGCGTATGACTTGGTTATATTTACTTGAGTCCCGTACTGAGATACTACATGTCTATTCTAATTTTTGTGCTGAGATTCGTACACAGTTCTCGGTTACTGTTCGGGTGCTTCATACTGATAATGCCAAGGAATATGTTTCCACTTAGTTCACGGATCTTCTTCGATCCCATGTAACTATTCACCCAACCTCATGTTCCTATACTCCACAACAAAACGGTGTTGCTGAGTGGAAGAATCGTCATCTTTTTTACATGACACGCACTCTTTTGTTTCATATGCATGTTCCTAAGGTCATCTGGACTGACGCAGTTCTTACCGCCTACTACCTCATCAATCGCCATCATTATCCGTTTAAAGGGAGATTCCCGCTTGTCTTTTGTTTCCTAAGCATCCGTTACATTCCATGCCCCTAAAGACGTTTGGTTGTGTTTGCTATGTGAAAGATTCACATCCTAGTCTCTCCAAGTTTGATGCCCGCGCTCTTCAGTATTTGTCTGTGGGCTATTGTCGGAGTCAGAAGGGCTATCGCTGCTATTCTCCCGAGCTTCGTCGTTATATTGTCTCCGATGATGTCATTTTCTTTGAAACTGAGTCTTACGTTCCTCAGACTTCCCAATTGTCATTTATATTCCCTCTTGCGGATGATGACTTCCTTGTTTATGAGCATTGACCTGCCTTGCCTGCCTTGCCACTAGTGGTTCAAGATTAGATTACTCAACTTATTCTTGTCGTCTGCCACTCCATGTCTCATCACCCCTTACCCTGAGTGTGCCTGTCTCGTCAGAAGGTCCTGTTGCCGCACCTCCGTCTAATCTCGATCTTCCTATTGCTCAATGAAAGGGTACTCGTTCATGTGTGAACCACCCTATTGATCACTATGTCTTTTATCTTAGCTTGTCTTCTGCTACATGTGGCTTGGTTTCTATGCTTGACACCGTTTCTATTCCTCATACCATGTCTTATGGTCTTGCTCATCCTAGCTGGCGTGCTGCGATGATCGATGAGTTGGCAGCCCTAGATGCCAATGGGATGTGGGACCTTGTGCCCCTTCTCCATGGTAAGTCTGCAATTGGTTGCAAATGGGTCTTCACAATCAAGGTCAATCCCAATGGATCCCTTGCCCACTTGAAGGCTCGTTTAGTTGCCAAAGGTTATGCCCAAACATATGGTGTAAATTACTTCGACACATTCTCTCCTATGGTTAAGATGGCTGTCTATTCGTCTTCTCTCTCTTGCTGTGACTTCTCAGTGGCCTCTTCAGCAATTTGATGCGAAAAACACCTTTCTCCATGGTCATTTGGCGGAGGAAGTTTATATTGAGCAACCCCTCGGGTTTATTGCTCAGGGGGAGTCCCGTCATCTTGTTTGTCACCTCAAGCAATCACTATATAGTTTGAAACAATCTCCTTGGGTTTGGCCGCTTCAGTGAGGGTTATGAAATTTGGATTGAAGCAATGCTCAAGCGATCATTCCGTATTCTACTCTAGATCTCCGATAGGTTTGATTCTGTTAGCAGTCTACGTTGATAATATTGTGCTACCCGGAAGTGATGCTGGTGGCATCTCTTGATTAAAGCAATGTTTGCATTAGCACTTTTAGACTAAGGACCTTGGGGAGCTTCGTTATTTTCTAGGCATAGAAGTGGCGAGATGTAGACAAGGCATACTTTTCTCGCAAAGGAAGTATGTTCTTGACTACTCACAAAGACGGGTATGTTAGGGGCTCGACTTTCAGACACTCCTATGGACCCTAATGTTCATCTATCACCGGAGGATGGAGGATGGAGACTTGCTTACAGATCCCGAGAGACATTGTCACCTAGTTGGGAAACTTAATTATTTGGCGGTAACGCGTCCAAACGTTGCTTTCTTAATCCGTATAGTGAGTTAGTTTATGTCATCTTCTAGGACTACACATTGGGATGCGGTATGTCGAATCCTTCACTATTTGAAGGGTTCTCCAGGATGTGGTTTGTGGTATCGTAACCACGGACACACCAGATTGGAGGGATTCTCTGATGCTAATTGCGCAAGATCTCCTAGTGATCAAAAATCCACGACGGGCTACTGTTTTTTCGTTGGTGGTAATCTTCTGTGCTGAAAGAGCAAGAAACAAACTATTGTGGCTCGATCGAGTGCAGAAAGAGTATAGAGCCATGGCGCAAACGACGAGTGAGTTAATTTGACTCTATCATATGCTTAGTGAGCTTGGCTTCTCGGCTATCAATCCCATGAAGTTGTGGTGTGACAACCAAGCTGCTATTCACATTGCAACAAATCCGGTATTTTATGACCGCACCAAACACATTGAGATCAACTGCCACTTCATCCACGAGAAGATACAACAAAATTTGATATCTACAACACATATCCGAACGGGTGATCAGCTTGCCGACGCCTTCACCAAGTCTTTGAATGCGGGTCATTTGAGTGCCATCTGTAGCAAGCTGGGCATGCATGATATTTATGCTCTAGCTTGAGGGGGAGTATTATTGGGTTTTTATTATATTAGGCCCATTAGGGTTATTGGCTCTTCTATACAAACTCATCTAGGGTCACTAATGAAACAAACTTTCTGGACAACCTAATTCTCTATTTCAACAGTTAGGGTATATTTGAACAAGGTATTTCCATTTGCAAATATGAAAAGTAGACCATTTTCTCAAATAAAAACATCACACTTCAAACACAATTTTATTTCAAAATTTAAATTTTAAATTTTCCCGATCAAATTCGTCTCACATAATTTTAAAAAACTCTTCCCTCTCATTTTTTCTTCTAAAATACTTTTTCTATGAAAAAATACCTACCAAAATTTTCACACATTTCAATATAACTTTTCTCAAATACATCACACTCCAAACGTACCCTTAGCTACTTTGGAATGATATTTCGATTGGTATGACATGACAGACTAGAGGAAAGTTAGGTTTTCTATTATGAAACTTGTGGGTCAAGCACAAATTTGGTCGACGGGAGTTGAATATGATATGCAGCTTGCTGGTCATGTAATGAATATTAGTTGGGATGAGATGAAATTGCGCTTGAAAAGGAAGTAGTTGCCTCAACAATATTAGCTTATCTCTATGATGATCTTGCTAGTCTCAAGCACGGGAATGACTGTGATTGAGTTACATGGACAGATTTGAAGAATTGAAAATTCGTTGTAGAGCTCCTGAGAGTCAAAAGTTGGCCTTAGCTCACTTTAAGCTAGGTTTGAAACCTGAGATTTGGAATCAAATGTTACTACATAAGTTGTTCTCAATAGATTATGCTATTCAGCTAGCCCTCCAAATTGAGAAGAGTTTACAACGTTCTTTTAAAAGGCTCAATACTCAAGTTAGGGAGACAATCAATTGGAAATTTGTTGCTCCTACTAGGTTTCCTAAGTCAACATCAAATGCACATCCTAGAGTTAAAGTTCGCACAACTAATGAACGAAAGAAAGAAAACAAAGATGGGTGCTTTAAGTGTGGGCTAAAGGGGCATATGGCTTGGGAATGCCCAAACAAAAGAAATTTGCATATTGATGCAGTGCATGAAGACATGAGCCACCCAGAAGCCGATGATGAAGATGGAGACAACTATTTGGAGGAAATGGAGAGACTTAATATTGATAATCTTGAGGACATAGATGGAGATACATCTTTCTTAAATGTTGTAAGGGGTATTCTTAGTGCACCAAAAGTGGGAAAAGAAGACTGGAGGAGGACATCTATCTCTCAAACGTTAATTTGTAATTGGGAAAAAAACCAAAAAGCTTATTATAGATGGAGGTAGCAGCATGAACGTGGTTTCTAAAGCTACAAGTTGCCTATGGAACCATATAAAATTGCTAAAGTCTACAAAAGGAGGAGTAAAGAAAATTCCAAAGCCCAAACCTTGGTTTGGCATGCTTTGGAAGATAAAGATCCAATTTGGATCTTGGTTAATTTGTAGGAGTCACCTTAATTGAGTTTAGAATTATTTACTTTTTTTTAGTAAATCCTACTGGGTCTTTGCTTGTGGAGTTTTAGTTTTGGAAAGTTAAGTCTAGTTAGGTAAAGGATTTCTTCTAAGAAGCTAAATCTTATTGACATAGTTATTAAAGGCTCAAGACGCACCTAGGCGCATAGGGGTCTCAAGGCGCACCTAGGCGCATAGGGGTCCTGGAGCCTAGGTGCAAGGCCAAGGCGCGTGCCTAAGCGACATCAGACGCACTATGAAAAAAAAATTTAAAATAATATTTTAGGCATTCATACTTATACTTCATAAAAGAAACTACTTAAAAGTCTCAATATAACTATATAAGCCAACTAAGTAGCATAATCTCCAAAACTTAAAATTCTAAAAACTTTCTCATAAATACAACTAAGTAGCATAAATTCCACCTTTTGTTACTTTCTCACAGAAATCACAAACTATATCATTTTTGTTATTTGGATTTTGCAAAAGAACATACTTCCAACAAGGATCCTTTCTAGAACTATCACAACTAGTACTTTCCATACTTAAGAAAATAAAAAGAAGAGGGCGCCGGCTGTAGAAAAGAAGAAAAAGCAAAGGAAAAAAAAAAAGAAGAAGAGGAGCAGAACTAGTCTGCAGAAAAGGAGAAAAAGCAAAGGAAAAAAAAATAGAAAAAAAATAGAAGAAAATGAGCAAGATTGGTCTGCAAAAAAGGAGAAAAAAAACAGAAGAAAAGGAGCAGGACTGTCTGCAGAAAAGGAGAAAAAAAACAGGAAAAAAACAGAAGAAAAGGAGCAGGACTAGTCTGCAGAAAAGGAGAAAAAAAACAGAAGAAAAGGAGCAGGACTGGTCTGCAGAAAAGGAGAAAAAGCAAAGGAAAAAAAACAGAAGAAGAGGAGCCATCTGCAGAAAAGGAGAAAAAGCAAAGGAGAAGAGCAGGAAGAAGAAAAGGAAAGCACGGGGAGAGAAGAAAAGAAAGAGCGGGGAGAGAAGAGCTTATCTGGTCGGCACCCAATTTTCTGTCTGCAGCCTTCTTCTTCTTTTCTTTTTTTTTTCCAGAACCCTAATGTCTTGAAGGCGCTCCAGGCGCGCACTGAGCTCGAGTAAAGGCGCGCTTTTTCTCGAGATGCGCTACCGAGCGACATCGCCCGCTTTTTGATCGACAAGGCGCAAGAGACTGCGCCCTGCTAGAGGCGAGCCCGAAGTGCGCCTTTAATAACTATGCCTATTGAGAATTGGATTTACTATAAATTAAAAATCCTAATCTAAATTGTTGACTATAAATAATGTACCTCTTCAAGAGTAGAAATTCATAGTTTTGAGTTCAATAAAATTTCAGCAGATTTTTGTCTTCTTCATAGGTTGTATGATACAACTTTGCCTTAGATGTGATGCCCAAAGATCCCTTGGTGTCATGCAAAAAGGGTTCTAAGAGTGATTCCTAGAGATTAATCTCGTCCTTACCATTTAATTATTAATTTCAGTTTTCAAATCTCCTTTCTAAAACAGGGAAAACCCATAGTTTTCTACCTTCCTAAGGTTCAAACGAGTTAATAAAATCCGTTCAACTTGAACCCATGCTTGTGCTGCATCAGCCCCCAACACTCTAAACCATAAAACATTGCTAGTCTTATAGTTATTTTATAAAATTTTTCTTTCAATTTTACGATACTTCATGATCACAAAATATAGAAGATGCACTTCTCTATTTATTCCATCATGTCTGAATTCTATGTGTAACATCTTTATCAATTCCTCCATTTTCTTAGATTATAAATCGTACATATTTAAAACTTTTAGATATATCTAATTTGTGTAATGATTGAGATAGTGACAAATTATAGTGACTTTGTATAGTGACTGATGTGGCAACCATGAAAAGACAAAATTATTCCTCATTATTCTTTTTTTGTAATAAGGATGAATGGATGATTGTCTTTTTATGATTGCCATATCAGTCACTATATAAAGTCACTATGATTTGTCACTATCTCTATCATTATTCATCTAATTTATGCCCACCAATTTTTATACTTACCCCATTGCTTATTTTATGATTAGTAAAGTGACATTCCATATTTTCAGTTTTACTTCTATTTATTTTAAAACTTCTTGACTCTAATGCCTCCCTCCAAACTTCTAATTTGGCATTCACTCTTATCACATCAATCAAACTCTATCGTCTGCAAATAACACACATTACAAAATTGTTGTCTACATATGCTTAGTAAGCTTGTTTATTATTGAAGCAAAAAGTATGGACTCAAAAAAGATCTCTGATGCAATCCTATAATATCTGATATCCCTACAAACGTCCTTACACATGTTACATCTTTATACATATCTTTTATAAGTCCTATATAAGCCAATCTAACTTCTCTCTTTTCTAATACCCTCCACATTATGTCACAATTAACTCTGTCATATGCCTTTTCAAGATCAATAAATACCATATATAAATCTTATTTTCTTTCTCTATAATATTCAGATAGTCTTCGTGTTGGATGTATAGCTTCCACCATAGACCTTCCTAGCATAAAACCAGATCTATTTTCTAATACGCTATAAAATTCTTCAAGCATATTTGAATACCTGATGTTGAACTTCGAAAGCTTTGATCACCATGTGGACATAAAGCTGCTGGAGATGTAAGCAATTCTTCTTGGAGACCTTGAGATTTTACAAAGCCCTCCAACAGAAACCCCACAGAATGTTGAGGAATTTCAAACGTTTCTCCTCTAATGAATATACTCATACTTGACCTTTCTGCAATAAGAGCTCTTAGTTCATGCATTGTTAATTTCTCAAATACCTGGGGAAGCAAGATTTTGGAAAGAACAATTGTACTTTCCTGCATAAAAAGAGAAAACATGAATATTACTAAAGCACAAACTTTTCAAGATAATTCCAGCCTCATATTATTATGTGCTTTATTCATTAGATGGGTAAGGTGAGAGTCCAATAAAAAATTCAAAGATAATATCCCAGATAGTACATCTCAAACATGAAATTCTAAGTGTGGCCCTCCATAATGCACCCCTAAGGTGTTGGGAGATTCAATCTGCAAAAAATTAATGCCTATTATCTGAGAAAGTTACTATCGTACGAGCATAATAACATTAAAACTTCTCAATAACATGTCCTCTCAAGATAGAGCTTGCAAATTATAGACATAGATGTCAATAGCTTTATTTGACACATAAAATGCAGAACATACATGCAAAAAGCCTATAGTAGAGATCTACAGGCAGCTGAACGGAAAATCAATTCAGCATCTTACCAGCCAAAAGAAATCTTCTATCGCAGGATTATATCTGATTGCTGTGTGTATCTTTTCAGCATCAATAGAGACACAGAGAACCACTGAATCTGTGACAATGTCACATATGTAATGCTTTCCAGCAAGCACTTCATACAAGCCCAAAGTACTCCCATGCATGAATGTTGGGTGCAACAAATGCTTATTTCTTGTGCTCTTACTTGTCCACTACAAAAAAATAAAATCTCAAATGCTGTACATCAACTGATGAAGTCTGACAACTGTTAATGAAGATATTCCTACTCTCAATTATTAACAAAATTAAAGCTGTTCATTACCTTCACCACTCCACTTGAGATGAGCCAAATACCATTTGGCTGCGATCCCTCCATATAAAGTGTTGTACTACGAAGTTTCAATGTTTCTTTAGTGGAAGCTACAAGTGTCTCACGGATTGCTGAAGGAAGAGCTCCCAACAAGGGATTAGCATTAACCAAATCACGCATCTTAGGTATTTTTACCAGAGGAGGATTTCTTAAGAGCTTTTTCAAGTCAGTCTGCATAATAAAGCACTTATCATGAATGCCAACTGTAAGGGCACAAGTAACATTAACATTAACAAACAGAAAGTATAATACCTGAACAGCATCATGAAGATGAACCATCTCCTTCTCTTCTAATAAGCCAATCTTCTCAAGTTTTTGGACATAATCAGACAAGTGATTCAGCACTGAATACGTTACTTGCCTAGTTTTCACAACACGCAGCACCTGAAAATATCTAAAATTAAGAATTTTCGATAATTTTACAGATGAAGAACAGACTAATCTGACATCCAGATCTTCCCAGCAGAACAATATCTAAAGGGGACTAAGCTATATTTGTTTTGATACTTGAAGAAGACACTTTCTCACAGTAAAAATAAAGATCTAGAACTACAGTATCATACAAAGAGCAAATCCAACCCAAGCTATATTTTGAAGATGAAACAAGAATGAAAAATGCACAAGTAATGGGGAGTGAATTGATATTCCCAACAAAGAATTATCCTTTAAAAATGCACAAACCTGTGGAAAAGAAACACGAACTTCTTCCAAAAACTTCTTTGCTTCTTCTCCTTCTTCCTCACTTTCCTTGATCACAAGGGATGCGATTTCACTATCTCCTTCAATGATGATGAATGCTTGAGATATATGTAAAGCTAATATATCTATACACACACACACACACACATATAGCATCAAAACATAAAACCCGTACTTAATGAGACATCGACCTGATAAAGACAATTTATAATTAGAAAAGTGATCTCTTCTTCGTCAGATCCTATACTCTTAAGCAGCTTAGCTTAGATCAAATATGTCTGAAAATGAAACATGCTCTAATCATAGTGTTCAATATTATGAAAGACCAATCAAGCAATAAAATAGACTGTGTGGGTAAGAAAACAAGATGGGATTACAGATGATTTTCAAATTAGATTCAGTCATACGAGAAAGGGAGAGAGAACTTGGCACTTTAGGAATAAAAGGTTTACTTACTTGAAATCAGCTGCTATCGGGGATAACCCACAAGAAATCCTTAACTATAATAAGATGATAATACTAAAAAGCAGCCGAAATTGATTAACCCATTTTTTGTTCCGGGAGTAATTAGTCAATCCTCAACCCACACATCATCATGTGTGCGTATGCTAGGACCATCAAAAATACTTCAACCTCCATTGAGAAGGCATTCTGGGGTTCAACAAGCTTCAATATGTGATATTCTACAATCTAGGATTTTAACATTCGGAAGACATGGTACTTCAAGAATCAAAACAGAATATCAGACAACTTGAAGGAAGAAAAGCTAAATAAAGTGCATTATTCAAGATAGTACAAAATACATACCAATGAAGTCAAGTAATTGCTGTCGGGCAATCCTATGAGCACGTACGAATGCAGCACAGATGTAGCATGAAGATTCCAGTCTTTCAACAATGAAATAAGTAACAAGCTTTTGGGGCACCATGCTTGTTTGAAGAAATTTGTAATAGTTGGGAATATTCACATAAGAAGTTAAACCTTTCCAATCACAAAGAGCCCCACAAGATATCAGGTCAAGGGCTTCATCAACAGATTGCATCAGTAAATTGGCTGTAGTTCGAGTGATCCTTCCTTCATCAAGCATCCCCCAGTAAGCAGCTTGAACACCTGTATTAAGATTTTGTTCAATTCAAAATTAGGTTGAATTACATGTGAACAAAACAATAAACTATTTAGACAAAATTATTGTAAACAACTATGAAGGCCATGTTGAAAAGGGTAGATCCTTGAACTTAAGAATACCTGACAAATTCACCAGTAATAATGCTTTAGAACAACAATGTTTTAAGAGACTCAACAACTTTCTGGCCTGAAAAAGCCTCCGAAAGTGTCCTTTCTTTACTTAGCAATTATATAGCAATTCATATATCAGAACTTAAACTACACACTAACAAACCCAATCATGGTCAATTTTAACATGGAATTAAACTAAATCGAGTTCCTTTGTCATTGAAGTTAATGTTTAACAAATGCTGGCCTTAAGAACCTTCAGGCAAATTTAATTAGTAGTAATGGTGTACAATTTTAATAAAAGAAGTCAGACGTAGATCACAAATAGAGCTGTTTTCGGGCCATAAAATGGAAATTTGGTGCTTGGTATATATGTTAAACAGTAAAATTCACAGGTTTTTGTAGAGTTAAAGAAACCTTATAGACAGTACCCTTCATGGTTAGAGATATTTAAATGGACTAATGAGCTAAAACTTTTGTTTTTGATCTAAACAGATTTCTTTATATGAATTGACTATTCAATCCCCCTAACCCCAACCACCACAAACCCACAAATATTTAGTGCTCGCTTCCTAAAATTGCCCCTGAATGATGATCAACTTATTACTTTATTTTCCTGCACTTCAAAATATACAATTCAGACGTACACACACACACACAAAAGGAAACTGAATGAAAAAGAAATATATCTAGATAGATAGATAGATAGATAGATATATATATATATATATATATAGAGAGAGAGAGAGAGAGAGAGAGTGGGTGGATGTGTGTGATGAAGACAAATAGCAAAAAGTTACTAAGGTCTACAAAAGGTGAGTAAAGAGAATTTCAAAGCCCAAACCTTCATTTGGCATGCTTTGGAAGATAAGGATCCAATTTGCGATCTTGATTAACTTGCAAGAGTTACCTTAATTGAGTTATAGATTTCTTTGGCTGCTTTTAGTAATGTTAGTAGTCAAAGGGCATCTCCGTAAATTGGATACCTCGCAGGGGTTTCCTGAATTCAGCCTTTTAGTATTTGAGTCTTTCTTTGTTCAGTTTCGAAAACTTGAGTCTAGTTATGAATTGGATTTAACTAAGAAATCCTAATCTAAGTTGTTTTCAGTTTTGTACCCTAAAAATTAATGCACCTCTTCAAGAGGAGAGAGAGGGTTAACAAAATTCCTGTAGACAATTTGTCTTCTTCACAGGTTGTGTAATATAACTTTGCCTTAGGTATGATACCTAAAGGTTGCCCTAGGTGTGATGCCTAAATGACCTTGAGTGTGACACTGAAGGAGTCTAGGAGTAATTCCTAGAGATCATTCCTGTTTTCCTACAATTTATTTATTGATTTCCGTTTTCTTGTTTATAAAATAAATAAATAAATAAAAAACCATAGTTTTCTGCTTCCTAAAGCCTAGAAGAGTTAATAGGTCCATTCAATTTGAACCCACACTTGTGCTGCATCAGTTCTGGTATCAAAGCAGTTATGACAACTAGAAGTGGGTGGCCTTATAGAAAGGTTCCAAAAGACAAAGATAGGGATGATCATCTTGCATTATTCCAGTAAGAGTCGATGAGTTAAACACCAAAGTTCTTGAATTAAGGCTTTTATCCTCAAAAAAAAAAAAAAAAGGTTAAAATACAGCCATCAGCAATACAGGAGCATCTAACGCTACCCAAAGAACTAATGGAAAAGGTGTGATAGAAGAAGCTCTTCCTGAAGCCATGGCAGCTTCTCAAGCTACAAGGAATGATGCTAAAGTTATACAATACCAGCAAAGGTCACAAGCTTCTCTTAAGGACATCGTTAATGAACTCCTTCTGATGAGCAAGAATGAAAGGCAAGAGCAATATGATACTGTTGGAGATATTACAAAAAAGGTGAAAGTTGATCTTCCAGATTTTAATGTCAGAATTGATACAACGATTTTTTTTTTTTCTTTGGATTGGTTATCAAGTTTGGAACAATATTTTGATTGGTACAACATGATGAGAGAAAACTCAAGCTTGTCATTACGACACTTGTTGGCCAAGCATGAATTTGGTGGACAGGCATTGAATATGATATGCAGCTTGCTGGTCTTGGTATGAATATCAGCTGTGATGAGATGAACTTGCACTTGAGAAGCAAGTATTTGCCTCAACAATATTAGCTTATCTCTATGATGATCTTGCACGTCTCAAGCACAGGGGAATGACTGCGATTGAGTGACATGGACAGATTTGAAGAATTGAAAATTCGTTGTAGAGCTCCTGAGAGTCAAGAATTGGCCTTAGCTCGCTTTAAGTTAGGTTTGAAACCTGAGATTTGGAACCAGATGTTACCAGTAAGGTGTATTCAATAGATGATGCTTTTTAGCTAGCTCTCCAAGTTGAGAAGAGTTTACAACAACATCCCTTTAGGAGGCTCAATACTCAAGTTGAGGAGACAACTAATAAGAAATTTGCAGCTCTAGTAGGTTTCCTAAGTCAACATCAAATGCAGACCCTAAGATTAAAGTTCCCACAATTAATGAATGAAAGAAAGATAACAAAGACAGGTGCTTTAAGTGTGGGCAATAGGGGCAAATGGCTTGGGAGTGTCCAAATAAAACAAATTTGCATGTTGATGCAGTGCATGAAGACATAAGCAACTAGGGAGCTGAGGATGGAGATGGAGACAACTATTTGGAGAACATGGAGAGGCTTAATATTGATGATCTTGAGGGCGTGGATGAGGATACATCTTTCTTGAACGTTTAAAGGCATATCCTTAGCATACAAAAGGCAGGCAAAGAAGACTAGAGAATAACCTCTATATTTCAAACATTAGTTTGCATTGGACGGAAACCAAAAAAGCTTATTATAGACCAAGGTAGCTAAATATGGCTTCTAAATCTATGGTAGAAAAACTTAAGTTGCATACGGTACCACATCCAAAACCATATAACGTTGCATGGATCAATAGCACTTCAATTCCAATGACCAAACGTTGTTTGTTTGGTAAATCTTAAACATGGGCCATACTGATTCAATATGGTGTGATGTCATTCCTATGATAGTTGCACACATACGTTTGGGATGACCATGGTTATATGATTGTGAAGTGATGCATAATGGTAAAGCCAACAATTATTCATTTCACTTCAATAACAAACATATTGTTTTGAAGCCGCTAAGTGCTAACAAAGGAAACACCAAAAGCCAAGATCATCAAAGCTGAAATAAAATCCAAAGCCAGTTAGAGAAATTGAGACAAAGGAGAAATTCCTACAAATTCTCAAAAAAAAAGCCTTTTGAGAAGTGTGCAAAGGAAGAAGGGCTTATTATAGTTTTGATGCTCAAAGAGGAGAAAATTTCTTCTTCGCTCAATTCAGTTGAAGTGTCTCCTGAAAGTATGAAGATGTTGGATTTTTCTGATGTTGTTCCTGAGGATCTACCAAGTGGATTACCTCCTGTGCATCACATTCAACATGCTATAGATTTAATCCCAGGGTCACAACTTCCTAATCTACCTGCTTATCAAATGAACCCGGCTAAATAAGAGGCAAGGTGATGAACTTCTAGCTAAAGGTTCTTTTCAAGTAAGTGTAAGAGCACAGTGCCTGCATTACCAACACCAAAGAAAGATGGAACTTGGAGGATATATGTGGACAGTAGTTGTACAATTAACAAAATCATAGTCATATACAGGTTTCCAATTCCTGGACTTGACGATATGCTTGATATGATAGCTGAAGCGACAATATTCACCAAGATTGACTTACAAAAAGTGTATTACCAGATATGAATGAGGCCTGGAGATTAATGCCAAACAGCTTTTAAGACCAAGGATGGTCTTTATGAATGGTTGGTCATGCCATATGGCCTTAAAAATGCTCCAAGCACTCTCATGAGATTTATGACTCAGGAATTTCAGCCTTTTATTGTCAATTCTTAGTTGTTTATTTTCATGACATTTTGATTTATAGCAAGACCAAAGAAGAGCATATTGATCATCTTCAACAAGTAACAGGGTTCTATATAGAGAAAAGCTATACATCAATCTACAGTAAAGGAAGCTTATTCAAATGTAGTTTTATGCCTTCCAAGTGTGGTATTCTTGGGTTTTGTTGTTGCTAACAAGGTTATAGAAGCTTATTCAAACAATATAAAGGCAACTGTAGAGTGGCCAACTCCTACTACAGTAAAGGAAGTATGGAGTTTTCATAGATTGGCAACATTTTATAGCAGATTTGTCAAGGGATTTAGTACTATCATGGCACCAATAACAAACTGCATGAAGGAAGAATTTCAATGGACTAAAACTACAACTAAGGCTTTTGAAAAGGTAAAGAAGAGAATGACTGAAGCTGCAATGTTTAGGTACCTGATTTTTCCAAGGTGTTTGAAGTGGCTTATGATGCTTCTCATGTTGGAATTGGTGGTGTTCTCAGCCAAGAAAGGCATCCTATAGCCTATCCTAGTGAAAAGTTGCATGAGACTAAACAAAATTCGACCTATGACAAGGAATTCTATACAGTAATTCCATCTATCCGTCATTGGCATCATAATGATCTTGTGTACAAGGAATTTGTATTGTATTCAGATCATGAAGCTCTCAAGTATATCAATTCCCAAAAGAGACTAAGTCATCGACATGGCAAATGGGTTTTTTCCTATACAATATACTTTTGTGTTCAAACACAAAGCTGGAATTGAAAATAAGGTGGCTAATGCACTTAGTTGAGTACATCGAATTCTTACATCTATGGCTATTAAAGTGGTTGGATTTGATTTTCTAAAACAAGATTATCCTAATTACAAAGATTTCAAGATCATATATGAGGACATCAAGGCTGGACAACAGGCAGCTTATCCTGATTTTTCTATACGTGTTGGTTACCTTTTTAAGGGAACACGAATTTGTCTACCAAATACCTTCCTAAAGGCACAAGTAATTCGGGAGTTGCATGGAGGGGGAGCTGCTGGGCGTTTTGGACAGCATAACCCATTGCTATGGTGGAAGATCAATTTTATTGGCCAAGTGTGAAGACAGACATTGGAAGAATTGTTTCTAGATGTCAAATTTGTTAGTTAGGTAAGGGTCGAAAGCATAACACGGGTCTTTATATGTCACTACCCATACCGCATGAACCATGGCAGGACTTGAGCATGGACTTTGTCCTTGGTTTGCCAAGAACATTACAAGGCCATGATTTTATTTTTGTGGTGGTAGATAGATTTTCAAAAGTGGCTCACTTTCTAAGACATCGGATGCTACACATATTGCCAAGATCTTCTTCAAAGAAGGGGTTCAGCTTCATGGTTTACCAAAGACTATTATTTTGGATAGAAATGTGAAGTTTATTGGCTACTTTTGGGGCACACTATGGAAGATATTGCATACTAAGCTCCAATTTTCTTCTTCTTTCCATCCCAAACAGATGACCAGACTGAATTTGTTAATCGCAGCCTTTGAGATCTTTTTCAATGGTGATCATACTGCTTGTTGGGATCAATAGATATACTGGCTATAGTCCTTTTAAAGTGCTTGTTGGAGTTAATCCCCAGGAAGCGCATTGATTTGGTTATTTTGCCTTCTAGTGCTTGTCCAAGTGCTGAAGCTGAAGCTTTTTCTGGACACATTCTGGACATAAATGAGGAAGTTCGTCGTAGGATTGCTATAAGCAATGAAAAGTACAAATCACATGCAGATTTGAGAAAAAAAAATTTAGAGCTTCAAGAAGGAGATGAAGTTATGGTACCTATTCATCTGGAGCGATATCCAAAGGGTTCTTATAAGAAGCTCCATTCTAGAAGTGCGAAACCTTACAAGATTCTCAAAAAAATAAATTCTAATGCCTATATTTTTGAGTTGCGTAATGATTGGGGAATCAATAATGTCTCCAATGTCAAGAATTGACTCTTATCCTGGTCATGATAATGGTTCAATAGACCAAACACCTACGATTTCACTTCCACCTGTTACACATTTATGTAACAAGGTGTATGATGTTCTTGACCAACAGATTGTGTCAACTCAAGGGGATGGTTACCAGAAATATCTCATTCATTGGCAAGGATATCCAAGCGCCGACTACACCTGAATCACTGATTCTAAATTTCAACAATTAGACCCTGATTTTTATCACAAGTACCATGCTTTTAACTCGCCAAATTCAAGTTCTCTCAAGCCGAGGAGAAATGGAGACAAATGACAAAGGTTTACTAAGGTTTACAAGAGGTGGGGTAAAGAGTATTCCAGAGGCCAAAACCTTGATTTGGCATGCTTTGGAAGATAAAAATCCAATTTGAGATCTTGGTTAACTTGCAAGAGTTACCTTAATTGAGTTTTAGATTTATTTGGCTGTTTTTAGTAATTTTAGTAGTCTGAGGGTATTTCAGTAAATTGGCTGCCTTGCAGGAGTTTCCCAAATTCGATCTTTTAGTATTTGAGTCTTTCTTTGTTAAGTTTCAATTTTAGAAAATTGAGTCTAGTTAGATAAAGGATTTCTTAAAGTCTAGTTAAGAAGCTGAATCCTATTATAATTTGGTTTAGTTGAGAAATTATAATCTAAGTTGTTTTTAGTTTTGTAATGCACAAATAACGTACCTCTTCAAGAGGAGAGAGAGAAAGAGAATTAAGTTAAAAAAATTCCTGTAGACAATTTGTCATCTCCACGAGTTGTGTGATACAACTTGCCTTAGGTGTGTCACCAAAGGGGTCTAGGAATGATTCCTATAGATTATTCCTGTTTTCCTACAATTTATTCACTGATTTCAGTTTTCTTGGGAGAAAAAAAATACCATAGTTTTCTACGTTCCTAAAGCCTAGAAGAGTTAATAAGGTCCATTCAATTTGAACCCACACTTGGCTGCCTCAATGTGTGTGTGTTCAGTATTCAGCTGTGTTTACCAACATATAAAAAGTATGGGTTGTGGGCAGATCAAGTGGTAGATGGTGATGGGTAAGTGGTGTAAGATAACTATAAGAAGCTGTTTGCTAAGTGTCAAACAATGGTGATATCATTTATTGGAGAATTTTACAATCAAGAAATGTTGGAATATTAACTCTACAAAATACTTCAATGCTGCTAACTAAAAACCATATATTAACAATTGATTTCCAGTGCCATTCTGAAGAACCTAATTTCAAAAATCAAGCTTGAAAACATTTTTTTTCAGAAAAATGATAATGCATTGGCAACTCATGGTCAGCTCATGCTTTTGCTAAATTCCTAGGATGAGACATGGAAGTTTCAATTCATACAGAAACTAGAGTTTTGTTTTGAACTATTTGTTGATAATCCCAAGTAAGAATTTCATAAATGACCCACACGTCCTTCCATAAGGTGGTCTAAAATTTGGAGGTTTCAGGACTTGAGAAAGTAGTTCAAAAATTATAGTCCAAATACATGATAAACTTGTTTCCAATCTACACACAATTGTTACCTTGATATGAAGATAATATTACATCACTGTCAAGAGAATTGCCAGAAATGGATATTAAAATGCCATTGAACACTGGAGTATCCTAAAGCAGGAAAAGTTTAGAATATCCTGAATACTAATTTTTGGAAAACTAGATAAAAAGAAAACTCAACATGCTCAGGTATAGCTTTTCGGGGAGAAAAGAACAGTCATAAAGCTACTTTACCATTCAAAAACCGGACTCGTATATCTTTCAAATTCACATGGTCTAAATTATCACCATCTTCAGATGAATTATGAGGGTGAATTTGTTCACCATCCACATCATTTAAGCTCGAAATATATCTTTTAACAGCGGGCCAATCAGTAGGTCCTAGTTCTTCATCTTCTCCAAGATCACCAAATGTCTCAAGCGCTTTGTTCAACATCTCAAACTTTGTATATTTTAATATGCGCCTCTATATCATAAAAGGAAAATCAGAACTACTTTACACAATAAGCAAATACACACAAGTGAATTGCGAACATACAATATGCTTACACAAAAAAACAGGTCTGACATCAAAGATGATAAAACAGGGGGAACAAATGAAGAAAATAAAAACATAGAGCAAAGTTGAATCAAATTGTTAAGACCAAAACCAATTAACACAGGTTGGAAAATATGAGATTCCTTATATGCAAAAATTTATCAACTCAAAGAATATAAGAAAAAAGTAATGCACTGCTTTCAAAGCATAATCTTATCTTCAAGGTTTTCCTGCAAATGGGATCTCTTGGTCAGTTTTAGTTTCACCAAAGATGACCAACGATATCAATTGGAACAAAGCCAATCCCTTTGTATTGTTAGGTGGGGCTTGGTTAGCCTTTCTCGGTGTAAAGGAAGGAAAAGGGTGCAAAAAGAAAAGGTGAATTGAGGCTGCAAGTTGAGTATACAATAAGTGGTCGTTCTCCACAATACAAAGTGTACACTAATGTGCAAGAATTGCTTGAGCAGTGATGGTGTTAGGCATAGTTATTAAAGGCTCAAGGCGCACTTAGGCGCACATGGGTCCTGGAGCTTAGGCGCAAGGCGCAGGGGCGCGTCTGAGCGACATGAGGCGCACTATGAAAAAAATACTTTCAAATAATATTTTAGTCATTCATACTTCATTACTTCCTAAAATAAACTACTTAAAAATTCTAAAAACTTCAAAGTCTCAATATAAGCCAACTAAGTAGCATCATCTCCAAAGCTAAGTAACATCATCTCCAAAACTTATAATTCTAAAAACTTAAAAGTTCAAAACAAGCCAACTAAAAGTATCAAAACTTAAAAGTCTCAATATAATCCTAATTTCCTAAATCCACTAAAATCTACTCTACATCATCTCCATCATCATCACCATCAACTCTACCGTCTGATGGTAGAAAAGAAAAAGGAGAAGAAAAGAAGAAGAAATAGAGCAGAAGAAGAAGCCGTCTTTTGTCTCCGAGAAGAATAAAAGGAGGAGAAATGATAGCATAGGAGAAAAGAAAGAGAGTACCTTTTTAGCCGTCCGAGAGTTTACCTTTTTAGCTGTCTTTTGTCTCTTTTTTTTATTTCATAAAAAACCCTACGCCCTGTGCATTTTTATTTTATTTTATAGAGATTTCTGGAACTTGTCCAACAGGCGCGCCTAGGCATGCGCCTATGGCCTTCACTGAGGCGCACGCCTTTTAAGTGACAGCGCCTGCCTTTGAGGTTGCAAGGTGCAGGAGGTTGAACCTGTGCACCTGGAGCCTGAGGCGCGCCCCTTTAACAACTATGGTGTTAGGAGCAATTTCTTGAAAACAACATAGGGTGACTCAAACCAGAAAGATAACCTACCTGCTCAGTTAAAGTTTAAAGACACTGGCGAGCTCATCATAACATGCAACTCCCATAAACCCAAAAAAAAAAACGAAAGATCTTTCACCACCCCAAGGCAGAGGTTTGCTTCAACAGGCATAATCTCAATTAACTACAGAAAAGAAGAAATATATGAAATAATGATAACAGATAATTATGTGCTGTTTCAGCTGTGGTGATCCTTCCATGAGGTTAAGAAGCAACCGTCTGCAAATGTACAACCAGAAATTGGTTCACATAAACAAAAGAATTAAAAAATTAGGGGTTTCGTTCCAGCTTGGTCATATACCTTTCACTTCATCAAATGCTATGTGAATAGCACCAAAAAATGAAGAAATAGATAGAAGTTATGTTTCTTCAGCACTACCATAGTTACATGATTATGTTCTCTTTATGCTTTGATCATCTTTACTTGAGATTTACTTATCCTTGAGGTTAAGAAATAAACCATTACTTAAACTGTACTTCAATGACACCTATCAACTGGGAATTCATGACGATATACAAATGAAGAATCTAGAGAAAGTAGAACTATACCTTTGTTGCTGATAACTTGTCCATATTTAGAAATTGCAAAACAAACTGAGTAGATGACCCATTGATTATAAGCGTAAGGAAAACTATTCCACCAGTCAAGAAGACAAACTGCGAAACATAAGAAAGAGTTATAAAATCAACATCAAAAGTGATCATGGATTCCAAGTAGTGAAACTGTTGCTCATTCTCTATCCCAACAAGCATCTCCTGCACATAAACTTCATACCAGAATTCCAGTATCAGAACTGATGAATGCTGAATTATCGCTGCTACGCTGAAAACCAAGGGCATCACAACTTTTAGACACTGGTGACAGTAATAGAATAGCAGAAATACATTTAAGACTAGATCAGGAAATAAGCAAATAGAACATTGTCGAACTAGTAATTAATCATCCCTGCTCTTGTTCAAATGTAAACATGTCAAGAATCACTATTCTTTGAATGAAAACAACCTAACCTCAATAAAATGGAAAATTCCCATGAGTGGATTAAAAGTAGATATCATTAATCTTTGACTGAAAAAATAACATAACCTCTACAAAATGGGAAATTCCGATGAATGGATTAAAAGTGGATATCTTTAATCTTTTTGACTGAAAAAATAACCTAACCTCTACAAAATAGAAAACTCCCATGAATTAATTAAAAGTAGATATACAACTAGCGGAGACAACTTTGCAGAAGTAACATCATAAAAGTAGGAGAAAAATAAAAATAAAAAAACCAAAGAGGGATGATGTGCAAAATGACATCACACAGCCCAAAAAAATGCCATCATACATAATACGGTAGTTGGGTTGGTCCAGAATTTTTACAGAAATTATTAGAAAAACTTGAAAAATAAGAGATAAAGCAAAAGGGTACTTCAGATTTCAGAAAAGAGAAAACTAAAGACAAGAATGATGTGCAAACTTGCCTTAACTGATAAGGAAAGTGATAATGCTACAGCCCCTCGCAAACCAGACCACACAAGGATAATAGCTTCTTTCCAATCCATACCGTAGCCAAAATATCGGAGAAAGGGAAACAATACTCCAACAACTGCAACTCGAGAAATTTGGACAAAAATGTAGAGGAGGAAAAGATAACCCCATGAATTTTCTGAGAATCATTAACTTCAGTTAGTAGGAGCTTAATGAATATTGAATAGGAAAGACACAATTTCTAATATTATACAAAGAACTGCGTTAAAGTCTATGTACCATGGGTTTTGAATATGCTGTCATTTCTGAGAACACCTTCAGCTATGACAACTCCACTGCAAAAGACAAAAAAGCGCAAGAATTTGGATTTACATGAAGGCTTTAAGTAATTTCGTATAGTTTAATGAAATGATTACTTTCTTCCGAAAGTACAAAAGGAGGACCCGAAATAACACCATGCAGGTTAGACTTTTATAAGTTTCTATCAGATTCAAAAACAAATCTTTAACACCACTTTTACATGCTTAAATGCACAGCTGATGTATGGGTATGTTGAACTAAAAACTTTAAACCTTTTTTCTGAAGGAATCACTCAATGATGTTCCCAGCTCAAACTTGAAGAGCACCTGTTTTACTCATACACATGAAATATTGTTGCAGTGATTTAAAGAAACAAGAAACAGAGCAAAATAACATAGCGAAATTGCCACCAATTCCTACAAAACTTTTCAATGGCTAGTAAGTCCTATTGGCAACTAAATCCAAAGAGGTCCCACGACTTCCTTTCGCATTTGACACCTAATTTTTGAAAAATAATTTGCTTCATTAAATAGCCAATAAAATTTAATATATACATATATATAGATATCATCTCCAACCATATAACTCATTGAAAATCTTGTATACCTAACTTTACTTAACTCGAATGTTGGGAAAAAAAATGTGGTAATCAGATTTCCAAGAGAAACAACTAAAAAAATCCAATTTATATATTTTTTTTATTGTGGTGGAAAGAAAGGGAATGAAAAAATTAAAAAATAAGGTAAATTTTGAAAAAAAAAAAGAAAAAGAAAAAAGAGGGGCAAAACACTTAATGGCAATGTTTTATGAAAACATATTTTTAGTAAATGAAAGAGTAATGTAGCATCAAAATCTCTTATTAAAGTGCTTAGACATTTGAATTAATTGTGAAAAGCAACACTAAAAACTTTTTGCTCTTAAAAAAATTTTATCAGAGACAATTGCCCAATAATTCTAAACAGAATCTAGTAGAAATTTCTCCAAAAATTATGTCACACTGAAGTCCAAAAGTAGAACAAAACAAAATGCAATGCGTCTTATCGTAATAAATGATGGGGAATCTGCTGAGTTGTAGAAGTTTATATGTACTAGCACATAAATAATTTATACCAAATATGCTGCATCACCACAATGAGCAATATCTTTGATGCCAAATTGAAAACAGGGAAGCTACAAAAAATAAATAAATAAATAAAAATACAAGACAGGAAGCTAAAATAACGAACTCAAACAAACTGGAACCAAAAAATATTCTACATAACATAAGAGCAAAAAACTAAGAACATACATGAAATTAACTACTGATCCTTAACTAGTCTAAGTGGCTAATTAACTAGTGGAACATACATAAAATCATCTCCTCGTTGGGAGCAGTATCTCTCCAAGCTGAAATCAAATTCCTAACTTTAAGTTTCCTCAACTTCCTCCACAATCCCTACAGAAAACTCTTTTTCCACCAAGTAAAACCATATTTACTATACCCCTTCTCCTCCCATCACACATCTCACCATCTTCTCGGTGACTCAAATGCATCCTATGATTTCCGGCGCAGACAGTTTATGTATTAGCCAAAAAATTGCTTTTCCCATATTATGTAAGGTAAATATGATACTTAACTCATAAAAAAGATGATTAAATCGAAACAAAGTACAAAGTGCAATTCAAAATTCTCCTATAAGCAAAATTGTAGTTCCTGACAATCTGCTAGTTAATGAGAATTGAAGAATTACTAGAGCATGGTGAAATTGCTATATAAGTGCCTTGGGGACAATATGGAAGCACCAATATTATTATGCAGCTAGCAAAGGGGAAACAACATAGAAAATGGAGCAATACAGGGCAAGGGGGGGAGGCATGCAATCCATAATAACATCCCTATCTTCAAAACAACAATGATAGCAATCAGAAAATGACAAGAAAATTATGGCAATAAATTTATTGTGCCATTGACAACTTCCAAGGGAAAAGATGCCAAAATATACCCTTACCTCAGGATAAAAATAAGTGTGTTCGCAATATAAGCAACTATCTCCCTGAGACAAAAAACAGTATGAGTTACAGGAAAATCTTATGTTAGGGATGATCCTAATATCCACATTGAAATGCATAATAAATCATTTTAGAAACCCTTTTGAACATGAAGACAATGATGAGAAAATGGAAATATTAGAAGTGCTTATGCTATGAGAACATTGGCGATTGGATGGACTTTCTTTCAGTTTTTGCAACTTGAATTCCTAAGATGTACACTGCTTTAGATTCCTATCAATAAATTACTCCTTTTCCAAACAAAAAATATTATATCTTACTGACAATAATTCTAAACTAAAACCACTCTGTGGACAACTAATTCATTTGGTATCCCACAATCTTCGAGAAACCTTATGATTCATAATCATGAAGAGCACCCATTTTGATAAGCAATAATCAGGGTTAACATAAACCCTTGAATGATCAGAAGGCTTTGCTAAATTATTTCAAAGAGGGAGCAAATGAAATTATGATCACTCCATTACATGCATTTGAGATAATAAGTGTGTAATAATAAACAATATCAATTGACTCTTTTGATGTCAAGCTCAAAGTTGAAAGAAACATTCCTTAATGTCTCCAGATAGAATAAATCACTCACAGCAATTAAGAGAAAAACAAATTCTTCTTCTGTGTTCTCTGATTCAAAAGTCTATAGGACGTGACCAAAAGTAGCCATGCTAGAGATTCGGTAGTCCTTTTGTTAATTTGATAGTTAGGGTGCGCCTAGTTCAAAGGTATGGGAGGAAAGGAATGGGAAAGCAATGACATATAGTTCTTGGTAAGCGCTTTTCATTTCTTGAACAATATTTGCAAATCCTACTTTTTGGGTATCCACTATGCCCTCACATTTTGGGCTATGAAAGTGATTAACAAACAAAACTTCTTTTTTTATTATTATTATTATTATTCAATTAATTAATTAAGATTAATTTAATACTATAATTAATAATTAATTAATATTAATTATTACAATTTTATAATTAATATTAATTTATAATAAATTAATTAATTAATTATCAATTAATATTAATTATTTTATAATTACTATTATTGTTGTTTTATAATTAAGTAATATTATTATAATTAATATTAATTATTCTATAATTAATTAATTAAGATTAATTAATATTTTATTAATTTATTATTATTAAATGTCATAATTAATTTATAATACACTTAGAATTTAACAAAAAATTAAAGGTTAACTAAATTTCCATTCCTAAAAATTCAAGAAAGCATCCACCGTCATTGATAATCATAATCATTCCACATCACTAGCCAACTAACACAATTGTAATAAGAAAACCCATTATCATTCCCCTATTATTATCATTTTCATTGTCTTTCCCATTCTCCTCAACAAAACAAGTGCACTCTTAGAGTTATTCAGCAGATATTCTTCACAAATCTTTTCTCGAAACAATTTATTTTCAAACCTAATGTTAAACCTGTTTGTCCATTTGCTCCACTCAGCTTGCTAGCATTTAAAATAATTTAACTGAATAACTCTTGTCCATATTTAATCTTACTCTTCCTTTCCCAGAAAACAAGTGTCTTTAGCAATAAAGGAACAAAAAAAACAAAAGAGTTGGGGGGAAGATTTTGGAGCGAATATTTATTATGATTTCAGATTTCCAGGACGCAAAGTATTCTGAGTATACACTTATATCAGAAGCTAAAGTACAAGATAAAGCAAAACAGTACAATGCCAGAAACTGAGTTTAAGATTATTACCAGAAATTGTGCAAGCTTTCTTGACTTTCACCCTTAAAGGCAGTTCTGGCGAAAGCAGAGTAGAACCTGTTTGTGCAAGTAATATCAGGACAGTAGTTTCTCGAAGTAGTAGAGATACTCCATATAAACAAGTAAAACTTACACTCCGAGAGTCATTACGGTCAAAACACCAGAAATATCAGCCCCTTGCTGAGCCTGTCACATTATATCTCCCTTAGCTTTCTCAAAAAACCAAAACATAGAATATTAAAGATGGAAGAACTTTTCGGCTGCAGCAAGTTCTCCCACATTTTGAGAAAAAATAACAAGAAAATAAGAAGACAATCCACAGGCATTACACAATTCATGACGAAAGTGACCAAAAGAGAGCTACCAGGAAAAAACTTCACAATGGTTAAAACATCAACAGCAACAACAAAAACAACTCATAAATGTAGTCGAAAAATCCAGAGACCACAAAAGGAAAAAAGAAAAGGGAAAAAAGAGTGCAATCTGCTCAGATTGAAAAACCATACTTGGAAAAATAAAATAATAATAACTTTACAAGAACAACTAAGATAATAACTTACAGAATTCCTACTTGATAATTAAAAAGGAAATGAAAAGATTAGGGCCCAAGCAGAATACCCAAAGACTGGAGGACACAATAGCTAATGGAGATTGAGTTCTCAACTGACGCCATTAAACAGTTGATATATTTTTTCTTCCCAAAAATCTCATTTCAACCATGTAACAGTCTCACATGACTGACCCCGTATAGGATATACATGTGAAAGAATAGCATAAAGAATCAAATACAGAAATGCAAATATGAGAAATTAATTCTGGGAGAATAAGGGACAGAAATACAAACATGAGGTAAAAACAAATAGCTTTTAAATCAATATTGCTTTGAAAGACATTGACTAGAGTAATAATTGCAATTAGATCCAATTCTACAGACTTCAGAGCATAATGTCACCAAGTACCAGTTCATAATGTAACAGAACTTTAAAAATTGGCCCATAAACACAGTAACAATCTCGGTAGTCAATCTCACAAACTAAATCTGAAAGACCTAGAAAATCTGAGACTGACAAATTTTATCTTCTTCATCTACCTTTTGCTTGCCTTCTAAAAGTTAAATTCACCCATTCTAAGGATTAGCAATCTTTGACGGCAACATCGAAAAAGGGTGCTAGGGGACTCTTGCCAATATGATAAAGCAATGAAGGAAGAAAAATAATCAAACAGAAGATAACTGTGATAAATAATGTATATACTTGTGGGAACTTTCATGTAACATGAAAGCAAATTAATAAGCCTTGTATTTCTTTTCTTTTAGCAGAACATAGTGGGGTAAAGGTTTAGTTGTTGTTGTATAAGTTGCAAGTCACTCTTAATGTAAAAATACTAGAAAAAATTCCAGTAATTAGGGAAACTCTATTGAAGAAGTACTTAGAAATTTCATAGTTTTTGAGACTACTTGACCCCTAACTTCACTTCACCCTGAAGTTTTCTTATTAATTAGAAATTAATAACTTCAAAACCCCCAAGGTGGGGTGTGCACCTCCAACCACAATTTATAATCTGCTACTACTCAGGACCAACATCTTGCTTCTTTGGAGTAGGACGCATAATAATGGAGAATGGATGACACATTTCGCTTAACTATTCTTGTATTTCAGGAATAAATGGTAAATAACTCTATGTGAAATTCATAGGATTTCCTGTTGTTCGCAAATTTTCTATTTACTCTTCTTCTCTCACTCCTATTCACAGGTCGCCCAACTAAAACTTGAGCTTTTTTCTGCTCAATCTAAAACCTTTCTCTGAACAAATCAACAGCCAGAAAAGAGTATATCTTTATTTTCTAATTTACAAAGATTATTAAGATACAAGTATATCTTTATATCTTTATTAAAAAATTTCCTATTTTACACCTAGAACCAAATCTTTTGTTGGCACCATCTCTACTTGTCAAGTAAACCAAATTAAATTAAGATTCTCCTCACAAGAAAAAGTTTGTTAACATAAGAAACTCTCTCTCTCTCTCTCTCTCTCTCACAGCTATCGTTTGAATGTTCTTTAACTCTTGCACCATGATGCTTGTAGAATCCATTTTTTCAATTAAAAAGTTAGATCCTTTCTTCCCAAGATATCTTTAACCACCTAATCTCAGTTCTATATGGAAAGATGTGCTATAGAATTTTTTAGCTTCAAACGTTTGTTTAGAAATCTCAAGTTAAAATTTTCTCCATGATTACAACTCTATGAGCCGCTCAACACCCTGGCTCCTACAGTTCTTGAAAGTTATTTTCCTTACCTCCCCAAAATTCCAAACCTCGTTTCATATAAGAAAACATGTGCTGTAGGTTTTCTCGCTCTTGGCTGTGTTTGGTTTGTTACTTTTTTGAGAATTTTTTATTGGGAAGTAAAAAATTTTGGCAAGAATGTTTTGTAGGAAAAAGTGTTTGGGAGGGAGAGTAAAGAGTGTCATCATCATCATCAACATCACCTTTATCCCAAACTAGTTGGGGTCGGCGTCAATGAACCCAAAATCAATAAATAAATAAATAAAGAGATATAACAAACAAATAAAGGGAAAAAGGCTAGGACTAAAAAGGGCAGTAGGGAACAAAGGAATTTTGCTCTTCCACCACACTAATAGCTTTCCTCCACTCTGTCCTAAGACAAACCATACATCAATCTATTTTTCACTCCCCTAAATCTTGTTTTACTACTTTCCCCCACGTAAGTTTCAGCTGACCTCTTCCTTTCTTCATGTCATGCTCTTTATAACAAACTTCTGTTTTTACTGGAGCATTTAGGGGTCTTCAAAGTATATGCTCAAACCATCTCAATCTATGTTCTCTCATCTTTTCTTCCACCGGTGCTACTCCAATTTTTTGTCGAATATCCTCATTTCTTATCTTATCCATCCTTGTTTTACCACACATCTACCTTAACATCCTCATTTCCGCTACTCCCAACTTATGCTCATGTTGCCTTTGTGTTGGCCAACCTTCAGCTCTGTATAGCATCGCTGGTCTTATCACTATTCTATAGAATTTTGGAGGGAGAGTAAAGAGTGTATTGAAAGGAAATTTTTTAAAAATTATGTAAAAAGAATTTAGGCAGGAATTTTGAATTTTAAATTTAAATTTAAATTTTGAAATAAAATAAAAATGTGTTTAGATTTCTTTTTCGTGAGAAAATTTAACTATTATTAAATGAACTTTAATCCAAACATAGCCTTAGCTTCTGATCTGAAAATGCTAAAACTATCCTCTTCACTATTTTAAATCAACAATCTCAAAATAAAATTCAACCATCACAAAGGATTTAAAAAATAACTCCTAGAAACTGCAATATCTTCAGACTCCATGGAATTCCAGCAATATATGTGATATAGTAAACAAAAACAAATGAAGCAAATATTAAACATATATTGGTGCTAAGGCTTTGGTAGGTACATACAGTGAAGTAAGCAACATAGCTCACAGCAAGTGTCAGTGTAATTTCGATCACAGTGTCATTGAATATAAATCCCAGCCACAGAACAGAAGCAATTCCAAAAGCAAGACCAATCCCCAAGCTGTACCATACAATGAAATTAGTGAGACCACTAATGTTTCTCAATGTCGTAATCACAAGTTTCAAAGAACATACGCTCCAAGAGAAACTTTTGATAAAAACTTGATTATTGCCCCTAAATCAAAGCTCCATCCTAGAACCATACGGTAAAAGAGTTGATAAACCACAATTGCTGTCCTGGAATCAACAAAGAAGAGAGAATTCATTAACAAAGTATTGAAAAGTAATAAAAAATAAATACAGGAGAAAGAAGTATCACTCAAACTGCAACCAACTTCAGTCACCTGCCTATCGAAACAAATTTTCAGTCAACAATCTTTACATAAATAATGTCTCACAAAATTTTGATGACAGAGAGGTAACCATACCCATCATTCATCAAAGATTCTCCTTCAATTATGGTACTCAATTTTTTGCTTGCACCAAGCTCCCTCAGAAGGGCTACAACCGCCACGGGATCAGTAGCACTAAGAAGGCCCCCAAGCAATAATGATGTTTTCCAGCTCCAGTCATATGGAAAAGTGAGCTATAGTTCTGTTATTATTTAACATTAATGGAAACAAAACTGCCACAGATGGAAAAGGAAAATTATGCAAACCTTTAGAACAGATCCCAGAAAAAATGTTGATATCAGCACTCCAGGCCCAGCAAGAAGAAACATTTGTACAATACACCTCTGCAATCCAAAAAGATATAAAATGTTACCAAAAATCAAAGAATTGTAGTAAAATGAGATATTTGGCTAATCACAGCACAGATAGGAGATCTAAGATTCTCCATTGAGAAGCACAGTAAAAAGATAATGAAAAGCTAGAAACCCTCTTGCTCAAAAAGAAGAATAAAATCTTAAACTTGCAAAATTTTAAACAATAACCAAATACGAAGAGGCAAACATTGATTACACACTCTTTGCTCAACATGGCAAAATGTTGTGATTTTGGCACTAAGGTAATCACAGGAAACATCAACAAGATTGAAAGACCAAAAGAAATTAATTACAGGTTTATTGGAAAACCATAATGTTGGGGCCTCTTAAAAAATGTAAAACTTTGGTGTTGAAGCTTTTTCTATTTGGATTATGTCTCAAAAAATTGCTCCAAAACTATATTTTCAGCTGATCACCAAGATGAATTTCTTGATTTTAAAATTTTGAAAACTCATTTGGATTGTTAAACGTGCAAACTTGTTTTTCATATTGAAGCTAGTAAAATGATAGCATACGTCTGCTAATAATTTTTCTCAAATTCTCTAACCCCAAACATTAAAACAATATCTCCTTCTCCCATCCAATTTCTACCTCAATAGCTAAAGCTTCTTCAACAAATTGCATCCCAACAATAACTCTTCACTCCTGTGATCTTAAATCAAAGCATCCATCTACCAACTTTCATGCTCCAACAATTTCTTTCCTTTGTTTAATAAGGACAACTACCCCTTCTCTGCTTTTTCTACCAATCATTTCTGTCATCACTGATATTTCCTCCTCACAAATTCCCCAATCACTGAAAACCAAACCACTGAAACCTCTCTATTCTTCTTCCTCAACAAAAAGGAAAAAAAATGCGTACCATATTATCACATATAAGGCACAAACACCTTTGTAATGTCCATGATCCTACAGATTTTGAAGCTCTACACCTCAGACATGTCTCCATTTATAGGCGGATTTGAGATATTGCTAATGGTTTGAAAGAGGAACTGTAATAAAAACAGAAGAAACAGTATTATTTAGAAAAGTTGTTAACTAATAGTGACTTACTTTGCATGTAATTTCTACATTTACATAGCTTCCCCAAAAAATGAAAACTAAAAACACCTTTAGTAGTTCCCCAGAAACACAACTGTTCCATTTAAGTTTTCAAAACGAAAAGACACAATCCAAACAGGTTTTCTCATTTCTTACAAGAAGATTTTTTTCTCATGTGCGGAATCCAAACAGATTTTGAGTTATTCAAGGATCCCAACTCACAGCAATCAGCACACTCATGATGCCATTAAATACCAAGACCTTAGAACAAGAAGAAGAATGAGAGAGAGAGAGAGAGAGAGAACTAGAGAAATATGACAATAACATGAAAAGACACGTGGAGGTCAGCTTTAATACATGACCTAGACAACAGTCAAACATTATGTAACAAACATGGAAATGAAAGAAGCACCAATTGAGTGCTTAGCATAATACCTCCCACTCATTATGGTAGTTCTGGCTTTCCCTTCTAAATTGGGGTTTTATAGATGAAATAAGTTGCATGTGAAATTCATTCACAGAGGAGTAGACAATATGTGGTGGTAATATATGTTGATGAAGCTAAGATAGAGCAAAGTGACATCGCTCATCAGTTTAATGCAAGGCAGCCTTTGTAGCATGATTAAAGCTATACATGCAAACTAAAGCAAGTGCATCTTTAAACCACTAAGCTTCCTTTATATGTTGCTCTTAATCATTTTACATGATATAAAGCCATCAAGAGAGTACTAAATTATGATCAAAGACATACAAAGTCCTGGATACTATCTTTCCATCAATTTAAATGAATATAAATTAAACATTTCAAGGAGTAGCAATGAGCTGAAAAAAGAGACAGGAAAGAGAAATAGAGAAAACTGTTTCCGCAGCTTCAACAGCTTAAAGTCATGCTAACTGTGACAGCTTTCATAATGAGAAAAAGGTATTAAAAAAAAAATAATCAATCAATCAAAGCTAAAATTAATATAAAATTTTATAATAATAATTTTAAAAAATAAATAAATAAAGGAAGGAAGGGTTATAAAGAACCTTTATCTGGTGCACTTCCATAGAAAAGGAACTTTCAAACAGAAGAGCAGGAAGGAACACAGCCAAGAGAAGATCAGGATCAATATTTGCCCCTGCAAAGGAACAGATCCATTCTTCAATTTTTTTATGCTCAATTAAACTTTGCAATCAAAAACAAAAAGGATTTTAGAATTACTTTCTATTGTACTACAATAACTTGTAGACTTGTAGTACACTACTTACCTTATTGGTAATTACCTCATTTGTCATCACCTTCAGCATATTTACCTATATAAGGCTTATTATTGAATAAAATTTTCTGGAGTGTAGGGATTGGAAAAGATTACATTTTAACAACACGGCATCAGAACAGAACCATGAGGCTAGTTCGGTCTACTGTGAACTAGACTAAAAACGGAGTGTCTGAGTATTGTGATTATTACATGTAGAATTGATCCTGGGCCTTTAAAAAATAAAAAAGTGATTTCCACGTGCTTATCTGTGGAAAAGACATTTGATCTATGGAAAATCTTACTTCTTCGCATGCTCACATGTACTTGACGTTATCATCTGGGTGATTCATGTCACTATCACTGCTTTTAGCTCGATATATTATGACTATCTCAACTGAAACTACCGCTACTGTTGTCTGTTCTGTTACTGTTCTGGTACAACTTGCATGATTTGCTGCTGCAACCTGATTTCGTTTGCTGCTAATACTACCACAACATTACTGGCCATTCTGCTGCTATGCTGCTATTGCTGGTACTACTATTTTCTTCTGCTATCCTCTTCTGTCCACTCAGCTCAGCTGTTGCCTTCCTATTACTGCTGCTGCCTAATCAGCTACTTCCTGATTTGTTGCCAATTATGTAATGTGCGGTCTGCTATCCACTGCTATTGCCTGGTACTCTACTGCATCTACCACCAGATCTACCTAATCTACCAAATTTACTACTACTACTAGTTTTGTGTGTCCAAACTCAAGCTATTACCACGTTGGGATTTGTGGGGACTGTTAGAAGTATTGTTCTATCACAATACTAATTACTTGTAGTACGTTGCTTACCTTATTGATAAATACCTTATTTGTAATCATCATCAGCCTAACTTATTTTTGTATGAATTTTTTGGAGTGGTAATGGAAAGGATTATTTCTTTCTAAAAGAGGGAGAGGGAAAGAGGAAGAAAGGGGTACATGAGGAACACTATCCGATAATAAGAAAAGGAACTTACAAAGACGAATGCCATCCCCAATCCTTCCTAGCCTGTACTTCGTTCCATATTCTGCATTCCAATGCATCCCATAAGAAATCAAAAAACATGTATACAATCATCAATCATAACAAAAAAGTAATTCAACCTTATTTATAAACATAAACCACAGGTAATATGATTTTAACTAAAACTCTAGGGGGAAGAAAAACAAAAGAAACTTACACCAGAAACAAAAGTAGTGTTAGCTTCAATTGATTACACATACACCCCCTTAAACTCCAGAATATGGAGTCATACTTAACACAAATAAGCCCCAAAATATTAAGCTAATCAGTAACCTCTCCACCACCCAAAAAAAAAAATCATTCGTTACAGATTCACACAAAAATCTTACTGAACCAGAAAGAAACAATATATAAAAATACTTCGAATTCATAAAATCACGACAACTTCAATTTTCCTATTAATCCAAATAAAAATCCAAAACAATCACCAAAAATAAATAAAATAAAGCCAAAAAAACCATTTCATTCAAACAGACACAATCGAGTTCATAAAATTGGGACGAAAAAAAGGAGATAAAAAGGGGGGGAAAAACCTAAGGATCCGAGGCCAATTCCAAGAACAAGCAAAGCAACCGTATATGGAACTCTAGTTCCCCGGAGAAGGTGCCGGCACGCAATGCCCAAAACCAAACTGATTCCGACGAAGATAACGGCGTCAGCGGGGTCCGAAGATGATGATGATGATGATGACGACGACGTATTTCCTTCCAATATTCTACACGGCAGCAGCTCATCAGCCTTGAAAATAGACGTCATTTTTTTTTCCCCGCGAATTGAGTTTGACTTTTAGAGAGAAGAGGAAAGAGGATTTTGGAAGGCTCAAAAATTGGCTGTTTCAGATATTTATAGGAGGTGCAGGAGGAGAAGTGTGAAGGATTGGCGCAGATGAACCACTGCAGATTCCTCCAATGGTTCCATTGAGGGTGCGCCTGGCAAATGTGGGGATTGGGAAAGGTAATGAAAATTATAGTAGTGGGGAATGATAGTGGGGTCTTTTATTATAATTCTGTTGGTTAATTTGTGTTGGGGAATGAAAATGATTACTAATAATGGTGGTTGGTTTGTGCTTGGGAATGAAAATGATTATCATGGTTTGTGCTGGGAATGGAAATGATTACCAATAATGGTAGTTAGTTTGTGCTGGAGAATGGAAATCATTACCAATAATGGTAGTTGGTTTATACTGGGGAATGGAAATGATTACCAATAATGGTAATTGGTTTATACTAGGGAATGGAAATAATTATTAATAATGATAGTTGATTTTTGAAATCTTTAGAAATAAAAATCTAATTAATTTTTTAATTATTTTTTATTCTATAATTACTAAATTACAAATAAAATTATTTAATTACTAATAAATTACTAATTATAGAATAATAAATATTCTATAATTACTAATAAATTATGTTATTAATGATGTAATATGTTAATTTTATAATTTTATATTCTCATGCTTGTTGGTTGGTTTTCAAAATCTTTAGGATAGAAAAACCTAGTTAATTTCTATTTTACTTTCTAATATAATTACTAATATAAATTACTAATAAATATTTTGTAATAACTAAAAAAATACTAATGAGATTTGGTAAATGAGTAGCAATTGACTTGCTGCATGAGGAAGATTGAACATGGTCACATCTGGAAAAGAGAACAGATTTTTTTTTTTTGCAGTGGTGATTTGAAGTGGGATGCCACCCACAAACCATGTGATAAGTGAATTAAATGATAACTTCTAGGTTAAGATACTTCTATTATCTTATCCAATGATGGGAGAATTTAGCCTTATCTAGCTTGATTTGCAATTTTGTAGGAAGAAAACTGCTTGAAGAAAGATGAGACCGAAAAGATTGTTTGCATCAAAAGAAAAGTCACGATTTTGTTGGAGAAAATAAAGACTTGGATGCTAATGCCATTACGTGTAACTTTTCATGCCACAGCATGAAGTAAGTTGGCAGAATTACGGAAAAGGAAAGGATTATGCAAATCAGATCATTCGGATCAGACGAACGAGTTCTACACAATATTGACTTCTAATCTTCATGGACCAGAACAAGTATAAATGGAGGAGACTAGCGTTAGTTAAAGGGGGGACACAACAATAGAGACAATAGAATAGAGCAATAGAGATAGCTTAGACTCAATTTTATTTTCATGCACACCATGTTTCGTGGCTGAAGTTATTTTCTTTAGGATAGGGATGTAACCATCATTACGTAATTTTCATTCATATAATTGTCTGCAGCAACATAAATATATACAAACACGGAGTGCTCTTTTGACCCAAAAAGACAAAAAATAAATAAAAATAAAAATTTGTGGAATGATATTGTTGGAACATGGCCCACTGCAGCAAGTTAAACAAAGAAAGATTGATGGAACAACTTCTAGAGAAATAATGACATAAAGAATGTTGACAAATAAAAGATCATTACTGTTTCAAGATGACCCAAAGAACATATTACATGATTTTGATGAAAGAAAACTGAAAATATCAATACTCGGGACACTCTAAGGCAAGGGTTTGAAACTATTGATGCATATGAACTCTATGTCTATGACATGGACGAATGATACATAAACAACAGAACTATCTGCAAGATAACTTGTTGATACAAACTTTTCATACCGAACATAAGAATATAAATATCTATCACATATTAGCTACATTCCACATCCATACTTTTGTGAGAAAAAGAACAATTCAAGCTCATACTTTTGTGAGAAAAAGAACAATTCAAGCTCAGCTATCCATATCAAACTTCCTCATCACTTCAAACATATGAGTTAAAAATAAGATGTATATATCATCCAGTGCTAGTTACATTCCAAATAAGTTCAATGATGTATAATAACCAAGTTAACAAAATAAGGCACCAAATCCACACCTAAATATTACAAAATAACCAAAAGCTTATATACCAAAAGCTAACTATTACAAAATAACCTGGTTACATAACATCATTGACATCCCAAAATATATATCAATTATCAAAAGCTTATATACCAAAAGAATATACTCCAATACTTGATTCATGGATTAGCAGGCGGATGAAGAATCCCAAGCACATAAGATTTTCTGAAATGACTTGGCAACAAAAACAAAGTACGAACTTTATTCGGATCAATACCAAAAACTTCAACAGCCCTACCAACATCCGATGGAGACAAGTCAAGATTAATAAGTTCACTAATTACCTCTTGCATTTTCTCATTTGGTACGAATGCAACCTTAGGATCTGTGGTTAAATTTTTGGCGGCTGAGGCATACTCTGCGGACATTGTATTGCAAACGGCCTCAAGTTTAGCCGTAAATTGGCCAAATCCCTCATCAATAGTCTGCTGAAGTTTTGTTCGTTTCTTGTTCTTGTAAAAACTTTCCAGTCTTGGCGAGAGTTTCTTGCGTTTTTTTGATGTACGAACATTTGCTGCACTCGCCGGAGATCCTTGTTCAGATCCTTGTGCATCAGAATCCAAGCCAAATTCTCTTTCACTATCAGAAGAAGAACAAACCAGAAAATCATTTCCGAGGTTACCATCAACACTTGCTTGAACTATATCTTCAGCTCTAAGGCCTGTGGCCCTGTCTGTCTCTACCCCACACAAAGTCCAATTTGCGCATATAAGGGAATCTGAAATTCCATAGTCCACTAGCATTCTTGTGATTCTACAAAAAAAAAAAAAGAATACATACAGCATAAATAACTTTAGAAGGTAAAAATATAACATTAATCAAACAGTGTTAGAATACACAATGCAAGAAATAGTTGAAACAAAACAAGACACAAATGGACCAATTTACGAACCCAATAACATAAGAAGTTAGATGCTCATACCTTGCACCATTCGTCAAACCATTGCTTCTCATAGTTAATCTTATGCTCAACATCGTCCCACTGACAACCACTTTGCATGCACATTTCAGAAATTGCATTATACTTGGTCCTTAGCCATTTGATCTTTGAGTCAATGTGCGGATTGAATTCTTTATCAAAGTTAGGGATCTTCCGCAACATTATCCTATGTACTTCACCCATATAATTACTCTTGAATCCCCCATCTACTTTCCACAACGGATCGGAAGCTACTTCTTCTAAAGCATCAACCAAGGCTTCGACCTCTTCATCTTTCCAGTATTGCTTGTTCTTCCCCCTTCCACGGATAACTGTAAGTGGATCCATTCCTAACAAAAAACAAAGTTTACTTATGTTAGAATTAGTACACTATGCAATATAGAACATAAATAGCTATACTGAAATTTATAAAATAGATTGCATAGTATGTGTGCATTTCCAAAGTAGTTTAAGAACACACTTACAAATCAATGAAATCAAATACAATATCTTTCTCTTTCTGGTACAGTTAAAGAAGTCAACACATCAAAATGTTGTAATAGTACAAGCTAGAAACGTTTCTTAAACTACTAATCGAAATGATCCTAATCAGATCTAGCTAGCCAAGCATTATACATATTGGTTGCCAAATTATTTCTAAATGCCAACCACTCATCGGTTGGAGTTATATGCGAAATGTATTCCACTTCATCATCTTCATCACTTTCCTCTTCCTCCTCACTTTCTTCTGCGTTTTCCATGATTGACTCCTGTGGATCAAAACTCATAAACCTGCGAATCAAGTTGTGTAGAAGGCAGCACGCCATTATAATTCGCACTTGCGTTTTAATTGCAAAAAATGAAGGGGAAGCAAATATTTTCCATCTTCCTTTCAACAATCCAAAGCATTTCTCAATGACATTCCTTGCTTTGGAATGTTTCATATTGAAATACTTCTCAGCAGTCGCTGGTCGATGACCATCGAATTCTTTGAGCCAATATCGTTGCCCTCGATATGGAGCAAGAAATCCATTCGCATTACAATATCCAGAGTCTACCAAATAATAACAACCTTCATATATTGAAAAACACATTATGGTTTAGGGTTTATCATACTATGCGAAATGAGCAGTTTTAACTAACTAGATATTGTATCGCAAATTTACCTTAAGGAACTCTTAGACCATGAGGTCTTGAGATCGCATCTCGAAGCACACGGCCATCATGTGCGAAGCCCTCCCAACCTGGCAATACATATATGAATTGCATGTTGGGACAACAAACACCTAATACGTTTGTTGAGATACATCCCTTTCTTGTCCGATATCGGGGCTTATCTTCGCTAGGGGGTGTTACTTTAATTAATGTTCCATCTAAGGCTCCTAGACAACCCTTCAAGTTGTTGGAAAAAACACATAAGATTTATTAGTACTTATAAACTGAATATAAAATGATTATACAAGAAGTATTCCATATTAGTAGTATATTTTACTTATAAAGTTCAAATACTTGAAAATATTTCCATCTTTCGTCTTCACAATCATGAGGAATAGGCTCCGGCTTCTTTAGTAAAATACAATGCAATTTTAAAATTGCCGATAGAACCTGATGGAATTGCTGACTCACAGTTTCTTTACTACGAGAAAAAAGCAGGCTAATTGTCCTACTTTTTTTGTGGTGAGCCAAAGTGTATACAAACATTGCTACAACCTCTTCTATAGATGTATAACTAATAGGTTTTAAACCTCCAACATCGCTAACCATTTCACACAACAGTCTAAAAGTTGCTCTATCCATACGGAGTTCACTAATACATGTAGCATCATAGTCCATGGTCAATTTATACATCCATCTCATGCTATCCAATCTTTTTTCTTCCTTTGTTTTGATTTCACGAGCCATACATCGAAGTTTAAAACAAAAGCCGGCAAAATACATTGCATATAGCAAAACCAACATATTTTGTATTCTTTGCTGAAGCAACAATAATAACTTCAATTTGCGACAACGTTCACTAATACTAGCAAGACGAGCCATATCGGTCTACATATAGACACAACAAATATTGAAATTATATGAGGGCAAGAATAATCCAAGCAACCAAAACATTCAACACTAAACACACCCAAATTGAGCCAAAGGGTGGATGAACATGCTTTAGTCCAAAGAGTGGAAACTAGAAAAAAAAACAGAGAAATGGAAGAACATGCTTCAGTCCAGTGAAAACAAGAAAAATAACACAGAAAACAGATTCCACTAGCTTCAATCTAGAAAAACCAGGAAAAAAAAACAGAAAAATGGAGCTTCAGTCCAATGGGAAAACTCTTATTTCCAAAGAGTGGAAACCAGAAAAAAGAAAAAGAAAAATGGATGAACATATTTCAGTCCAATAAAAACCAGCAAAAGCACACAAAAAAACGGTTTCCACTAGCTTTAGTCTAGAAAAACTAGAAAAAACACACGAAAAATGGAGCTTTAGTCCAATGGGAAACTCTTATCTCCAAAGAGTGGAAACCAAAAAAAAAAAAAACAGAAAAATGGATCAACATGCTTCAATCTAATAAAAACCAGCAAAAGCACACAAAAAAAACAGATTCCACTAGCTTTAATCTAGAATAACCAAAAAAAACATACAGAAAAATGGAGCTTCAGTCCAATGGGAAACTCTTATTTCCAAAGAGTGGAAACAAAAAAAAAATAGAAAAATGGATGAACATGCTTCAGTCCAATAAAAACCAGCAAAACCACACCAAAAAAACGGATTCTACTAGCTTCAATCTAGAAAAACCAGAAAAAACACACAGAAAAATAGAGCTTCAGTCCAATGGGAAACTCTTTATTTCCAAAGAGTGGAAACTAGAAAAAAAAAACAGAAAAATGGATGAACATGCTTCAGTCCAATAAAAACCAGCAAAAGCACACAAAAAAAACGGATGCTACTAACTTCAATCTAGAAAAACCAGAAAAAACACATAGAAAAATGGAGCTTCAGTCCAATGAGTGGAAACCAGAAAAAAAAAACAGAATGTGTGCAACATGCTTCAGTCGAGTGAAAACCAGCAAAAGCACACAGGAAAATGGATTCCACTAGCTTTAGTCCAAACAAACCAGGGAAAAAAAAAAGAAAAACAGAGCTTCAATCCAAAAGGAAAACTCTTATTTCCAAAGTAGGGAAACTAGAAAAAAAAAAAAAAACAGAACAATGGATGAATGTGCTTCGGTAGTTGTTGTTAACTAAAATTTTTAGAATTTTAATATCATAATTCAATTCAAACCCTCGTAATATAGTACCATACCAAGCCTTGGCTCTCATAGCAATACCAATCCTTGGCTGCTGAAGCTCATGCTCATCCTCAATATTAAACATCAATAAGCAAACACGGTTTATCCAGTTGCAATTCTTTCTTTTCATTTTTTCCTTTTTTTAACATATATATTCTTATTATATGCATGGAAAAATTCTTCTGAAATAACAGTACAAATTCAAGGAGGCACAATAACAATTATAACTACAACAACATTCTGCAGTAATCTGTTCACATATATAGACAACAAAAAATATACAAGACAAATCCAAGCAACCAACAAATTGAAAGCTAAACACATCCAAATTGATCCAAACAGCATCAACATGTACTACATAAACATAGCCACAAGAAATACCAGAAAAAAAATTCCAGAACATATACATACCCAAAAAAATACCAGAAAAAATATCGAAAAATGCTAATAAATTACCAGAGCAGAAAATTACCCAAAAAAGATAAAAAAAAATCCTCCAAAGTCAAGCACACACGATCATAGTTCGAAGCTCAAGATTTCTGAGAAAAAAATGAAGAGGACCAGCAAACTAAAGGATTAACACACGAAAATCCAAACAAAAAAAAAATAATGTCGAAAATGGAGGACTTTGCGGGTTTGGGCTACCGATTGTTTGCTGGTGGCTTCGGCTAAGTCTGATAGCTCACCTAGGCAAGTTCTTCACCGGCTTCGTGGCAGAGGAGTTGACTTCCCGCTTGGAGGATATGCCAAGAACGAAATTGGAGGATGATGCCGCTACAATTTGTTGCTTGAGGACGACAATGTCAGACTGAAATGGGTGACTGATGAGACGAAAATGGAGGACTGAAAATGCAGAACGAAAATGGTGACAATGAAGGAACGAAATGGAAGACGAAAATGGCGACAATGGAGAAATAAAATAGAAAACGAAAATGGAAGAGAAAATGGAAGAACAATAACCTGGGAAATGAAGGAGGAAAGTTGAGGGATTCAATCTCAGAAACCCTTGGCCAGCCCTTGGAAATGCGAAGAGGAAATAGATTCAAATTTTTGGATTTCTGTCGTTCATTCCCCCCAATTATGGGGGGTATGCGGATTTCCCCAAACTGGGTAATGAAAATTACTGTATGCATTCCTTTCCTTTGCTCCAGGCAGCAAGAATACTATCAAACCCATTTCCTCTCCTATCAAACCCTCGCTCCAGGCAGCCCGTGAAGTTTGGCACGGAACTGTTTTCCTTCACTGAGGAATCAACAAAAGCCACTTTTGGACTAATGCCTCCGTGAGAAAATCATATTCTTTATTCTATTATTCTATTTTAGTTCGATTTTTATTTTATTTATTATATTTATTATTATTAATTATTTATTTAATAATTATTTTATATTTTTTATATTTAATCTTTTTTTTATCTTAGACTAAATACTTTAATATTATAAATTTCTAGACTATATTTCTATATAATATAGAGTTAGAGGGTGCATATTGGAGTAAATTTCCCCCATGTGTAATAGTTCGTAAATTAAAAAGAAATATAAACTGTACTAGTCAAACTTGGTGCTGGCGCCGGAGTTTTGATCTGGCAACTGGCATCACGGGACGTTTATTCTTCACTAAGGAATCGGCTAAACCCACTTTTGGACTAACGCCTCCAAGACAAAATCATATTCTTTATTCTATTATTCTATTTTAATTCGATTTTTATTTTATTTTATTTATTTATTATATTTATTATTAATAATTATTTATTTAATAATTATTTTATATTTTTTATATTTAATTTTTTTTATCTTAGACTAAATACTCTAATACTATAGATTTCTAAACTATATTTTTATATAATATAGAGTTAGAGGGTGCGTATTGGGGCAAATTTCGCCCATGTGTAATAATTTGTAACTTAAATATGAGATATAAACTACACTGGTCAAATTCGATGCTGGCCCCGGACTTTTGATCCGGCAACTGGCGTCACGAGAGTTTGAAAAGGGGGGACAAATTACTTGATGGCCATTAAATTTTTGGAGAAAAACCATTTTAGTCCCCAAAATTTTACGGTATATTATTTTCGGACTCTAGAGTTTTTAACCTAAAAAATGTAGTGCCTATGATTTAATTTTTAACACATTTAATCATATTTAAATCACAACTATGCACTAACATTTTGACCGTTAGTCAAGTATTACACGTTTTAGGAAAAAAAAATTTAATCCCCAAATTTTCATCTTGTATCATACTCAGTCCCCAAAATTTATAACATAGTTTTCATTATTTTAATTTTTAATCCTACATTATAATATTATATTTAGTTTCAATTAATTATATTTACCACCTAAGATTTGGTCAAATAATAAAATAAACTTGAAAATTTAACCAAATAACAATTCTTTCGTTACTCCCTCCCAAAAATGGCCAAATGCATAATATAAAGCCCCTCCTCATTATTTTTTTTTTTTTGAAATGTCAAATTTGCCATTAGGATGACAAATTATCTATTTCCAAAATCTTTTTCAATACAAAATCAATCTTTCATAAATATATAATTATCTTATCTAAACTTAACATGATGAGTATGGATTTTTATACAAAGTATGCAATAATATACAACAATCACTTGCAGAGACAATGTAGCAATAATAGTGGGGTCATACTTATTTACAAGTATGTAACAGTACGCTATAATTATGACAGCTGTGGTCAACATACCAAAAGATAATAGCCAATTTTGCAAATCATGGGAAAAGGCATATAAAACCCGGAAGACAACTAGGTATAAGGCTAGGTATAAGGACATTCTCTGAAAACTCAGAAAATACTATACTTCGACTAAAGTTCTAATTTAATCATCGGAAATCTATCCCGAAGAACCACTCAAGGATCTATTTTGCAGGAATAATCATCAATCAGGAAGACGAAGAATCTTAGATCTAAGTCATCTTATCATGTCTTAGTCGGGTTGCGGATTTAGCCTTCATCAAATGGCGCTGTCTGTGGAATCGAAACAATCTTGATTTCTAAAAGAATATTCGCAATCTTCTTCTTGATCCCGACCTGTACAAAGATGGTAAATACCAGATCTGAAAAATGAAGGGCAGTCGAAGGAACTAGTTGAGGAAGGGCATGGCATAGTTGTTCAGGCCTTATAGATAACGATTCTTTATGTTTGGGCGGATTCCCCAAACAATTGGAGCACCCTCCGTTCATGAAAGTGAACATCCACAGCACACGATAAGGGTCCCACCTTTAGCCCTCACATGTTGTTGAGGTCTGACCTTCGATTTGTCCCACCTTTGGCCCTCGCATGTCGTTAAGGTCTGACCTTTTATTCATTCCACCTTTGGCCCTTACATGTCACTTGAAGTCTTGAATTCAAGATAAGAATCTTAGCACTAAGCTCTTGTCTATCCATAATGATCATGGTCATGATACAAAAAACCACCAAAACCTTAATAAAGAGATAAAAGATTTCATCCATAATGGGATGCTTGTTCAGTATGTCCAAAGGTGGCACTCTCGCTTTGATGGAATCCAACCTAGGTCTAGAGATCGGGGAAGTGACTACCACTCTAGGGGATAAGGTGAAGTATTAAAAAAGGTGCATGAGGTGCAGTCGATGTCCTATATATATATTTTTTGCAAGTTGGGGATCGACTTTGCAGCCTTGAAACCATTTAGTATGCCTTTAGTGATATTTGCTCACGAAATTATTCACCCAGTGGGTGCCATTACACTTGAGGTTACAGTGGGGGATTACCCTCAAGACAAAACCATAATGGCAGACTTCTACATCTTGGATGCCCTATCTCCTTTTAAGGCGATCATTGGGAGATCATAGATGAATAAAGTCAAAGCCATTTGGTCACCTTACCATTTGGAAATGAAATTTCTTACAGATTACAGAGTGGCATCAGCTCGAGGAGATCAATATGCGGCAAGAGAATGCATGCATATCGCCATCAGAGGTAAAAATATTTTGATGAAAGACATACATGCCATCCAAACTCTGAAAAATGTTATAATTCGACCCAAACGTGACACCTCAGGGGAAAATAGATAAAGGCAAAGGTTTAATAGTTTCTTCCGAAAATCCTAAGGTCACACTTCGGGACCTTGGAAAATTTGAGAATCTTAAGGCCACACCTCGAGGTACCTTTAGGAACTTCGAGGTCACACCTTGGAGACCCCGAAATACCAAGAGCCCTAAGGCCGCACCTCGGGATACCTTTAGGAACTCTGAAGTCACACGTTGGAGATCCCAAAATACCAAGTACTCTGAAGTCACACCTCGGAACCTCCAAAACACCAACACTAAAAAGGGGCTTAGTAGAATCACAAGAAGTTACTGATGAAACATAAGAAGTCGTGATAAACAACCACTATCCCGATAGGACAGTTAAGATGGGGGCTATGCTGCCAATTGCGATTAAAGATCGCATTACCACCAATATAAAGAGGGTTTTGCATGGAGCCCTAAAGACATGCTCAGAATATTGCTGTCTTTGACGACGCACAAACTCAATATCGATCCCCAGGTGAAGCCGATTCAATAAAAGAAGATAGCACTGACCCCAAACTGAAACCTAATAGTCAGTGAAAAGGTGAAAAAATTGCCTCAATCTGATATCAAAAAGTGCACCCAAAGATCTGGAAGAGACTTTACAAACTATGCTAAAGGTTAGAATGTGTCTGGACCCCAAAAAATGTACTTTTGGAGTAGGATCTAGCAAATTTTTAGGATTCTTGAACCTTAAAGGAAGTTCAAAAGTTAGCCAGGTCCCTAGCACTAGCAGCCTTGAACAGATTCTTGTTGCGGTCCGCGTATCAACATCTCCCTTTTTTCCAACCATTAAGGGAAGCCAAGAACTTTAAGTGGAATGAAAAATACTAGAAAGCTTTTGATGAGTTAAAAAGACACTGACAAGTTTGTGGACACTCACGGTGCCCACACTGAGAGAAATCTTATATTTATACTTAGTAGCTTCATACAATGCTGTAAGTGCGGTATTTATTCGAGATGTGAACAACATGCAAAAACCTATATACTACGTCAGTTGTGCTCTTGAAAAAACTGAGACGCGGTACCTTCCAACAGAGAAGATAATTCTAGCTCTAATTCATACCGCCTGGAGGTTGTGACCCTACTTCCAAGCACATTCTATATGTGTCATCACCGATCAACCCATTAAACATATACTCTCCAAACCGGAAGTTTCTGGGAGGTTGGCAAAATGAGCCTTAGAGTGAGGGGAGCATGATATATATAATCAATCCCGGACAGCAATAAAAGTTCAAGCATTTGCGGATTTTATAACAAAGATGCCTATCATGAGGACCTTGGATGTCAACCTTTCACCGTTACCCAAGTCCACAAAAAAAGAAATAGAAGGCTCAAAGGCCTGGACTTTACACATAGATGGCATTTTGAATGAAGATGGCAATGGAGTGAGCCTCTTATTATGAAGCCCGGAGGGCGTGGAGAACACTTATGCTTTGCGCTTTGACTTCAAAACAACTAATAATGAAGCTGAATATGAAGCCTTGATCACAGGAGTCAAACTGGCCCAAAAAATGAAAGCAAAAAAAGTGCGTGCATACAGAGATTCACAAATAGTCGTCAATCAGGTACAAGACTCTTCTGAAGCTAAAGAACCCCAAATGAAGATGTATCTCAATAAGAAGCATTGAAGAAAAAATTACAATGACCATTAAAGAGGCGGGAGATAATTAGATGACTCCTATATGGAGATATTTGCAAAATGGGGAATTGCTCGATGACAAAAATGAAGCAAGAAAATTAAAACTAAATGCGCCTCGATATATAATACAAGACGGTGTCCTTTACAAGCGATTTTACCTCCAACTTCTGCTTAGATGCATTGGGCCTCAGCAGGCAGAATATATACTTTAAGAAGTGCACGTCAAATATTGTGAAAGCCATTTAAGATCCCGCATTCATTCATGGGGTCAACCACGTTTAAATATGCTCATGACTAGGGTTATTCATTGGGTGGTTTATTCGATTTTCGATTTATTCGGTTTTGACTATTCAGTTTTCAGTTTATTTGATTTGGGTTATTCAATTTTTGATTTTTTAGAACCTAACCCGAAAACTAAACCAAATTCAACTGAACCCAAATTCAAACCAAATTGAATTTTCAGTTCAAATTTGGGTTAGATCGAATTAATCGAAAATCAGAAATCAAAAACTAGAAAGCTAAAATCAGAAAAAAAAAATAGGGAAAAAACTAGAACCATTCTCATCAATCAAAAGCCAAAAACCAAGAAATTAAATATCGGTGCACGGCCAATTAACAATACGCCACAAACCAAAACAGAAATCATAAACTAGAACTAGACTTTGGTATAGAAGATAAAGTTAGGTGGGTAGAAACACACTTTCAGCTCAACAAAATTCTGTGTAATGGAATATTGGGTAGAAGAATTGGACTGTGGTTATTAACTTATTATTTTCAAATTACAAAGTTATACACTCAAATAAGACATGAAAAAGTTATTAAGGAAGAGAATTAAGCTCTCGTATTTGTTATATGTAACTTTTTTCTCATTTTTTCATGTATTTATCTATTTTTTTCATAATCTTTACACCTTTTAAACAAATTTACATTTAACCTTCTCCAACATTTAATCTTTTCCTATTTACTACACTATATATATAAATTATATATGCACATTATTTGTATATAATTTATAAATATGTGTTGTATATAATAAAATATAAATTAAAAATCAGACATTGATATTTTTACAAATTATTTTAATTTTTAAAGTTTCACACACACATATATATATATAATATATCAAATATAATTCTTGATATTATATATATAGTATATATTTATTTTTCCATTTATATTATATAATTATACATATAATACATACATATATATATATATATAGATGGATTTTTGGTTAAACCCTGAATTGCATTTGGCAATCCGAAACCCGAACAAAAAATCAAAACTGACATTCGGTTTAAATCCAAAATCAAACGGAATCCCAAAAACCCGAATCTTATTGAAAAATTAGATTTCAGTTCAGTCGGATATTCGAATTCATCCAAAAATTGAATACCTCTACTCATGGCTTTGTGTAGAAATGTGTTAAATGTCAACTTCATGCTCCCATACTTAGAAGACTCCAAATGAAGTTGATCAACATCCAGAGTTCATGGCCTTTCACACAATGAGAAATTGATATTCTGGGACCTTTTTCTAAAGCACCGAGACGTTTGAAATTCTTAATAGCTGTCATCAACTACTTCACCAAGTTGGTAGAAGCTGAACCTTTGTCTACTATCATTGGAAAAAACGTCCTGAAATTTGTGTAGAGCAAATAGTCTGCAGATTTGGTACCCTTCACGTGATTATTTTAGACAATGAGAAATAGTTTGTAGATGATCATTTCCACTCTTGGTGCAAAAAACTTCAGATTAAACAAAACTTCACTTCAGTTCTGCATCTACAAGCTAATGGCCAAGTTAAAGTCATAAATCGCACAATACTACAAGGACTCTAGACTTGGCTGGATAAGGCAAAAAGGGATTGGGTGGAAAACCTCCCAAATGTCTTATGGGTTTATCGCACAACACTTCAGATAGCAATGGAAGAAGCCCCCTATAGCTTAACTTATGGCTCAGAAGCCATCATCCCAACGGAGATTGGAGTTTCAAGTCCCAGAATTGTAGTCTTTAATGCTGAGGCTAATGAAAAAGAGGTTCGGTTGAACTTGGATTTTCTGTGAAAGAAGCAAAATACAAGCAGGCCAAGGACAAATATTACAATGAACAGATGAAAATCAATAAATTTGTCTGAGGAGATTTGGTCTTATGCAAAAGTGAAGCAAGTCGAGCTCAAAAGTTTGGCAAGCTAGAAGCTAATTGGGAAGACCCCTACAGGGTCATTGATGCAAAAGTGAAGCAAGTCTTTAATGTTGAGACTAATGAAAAAGAGGTTCGGTTGAACTTGGATTTTCTGTGAAAGAAGCACAATACAAGCAGGCCAAGGACAAATATTACAATGAAAGGATGAAAATCAATAAATTTGTCTCAGGAGATTTGGTCTTATGCAAAAGTGAAGCAAGTCGAGCTCAAAAGTTTGGCAAGCTAGAAGCTAATTGGGAAGACCCTACAGGGTCATTGATGCATCAAGGTTTGGGAGTCATTGCTTGGATATAATGGATGTGAACTTATTGCCCCTACTCTGGTTTGTTAGTAATTTAAAATATTTTTATATTTAAAATATTAGTTAAAGAATAAAATCTTGTTCTTATATGCTTTTCATAAATTGAGAATGGGGGTCTCGAATTGAACAACTAAAATCTCAAACATCCTACGGGGTGATCTCAAATTGAACAACTAAAATCCCAAACATCCTATGGGGGTGGGGATCTCAGATTGAATGACTAAAATCCCATATAACCTTGATTTATATATCTACTCTTTTTAAATTGAGTAGGGGGATAATGATTGCCTTGAACCCGGTTTAAGGTTGATGAAACCGCTTTGCTAAATTTTAAATCGAGTACATCGGTTCAGTTGAGTTTAACTACGAATTTTATAACATCTCAAGCTGGTGAAGGGAATATGAATATCCATAAGAATGACAAAATAGAACATCCCATAGGGTGAGAAAAAGTTAACATTTATCAAATCCCAAACACCCTAAGGGGTGGGGATCTCAGATCACTCAAAGGTCCCAGACACTCTTTGGGGTAGGGATTTCGAATTACTTATTCTTATTAATTTAAGTATAGTACACATATATATATGAAGAGTTTACATTTTTCTTTTTCCTTTATTCTATTTCTTCTCTTAACTAACCCTATTTGGAAAACACATACTGAACAGGGGAACTAAAAACCCTAGTTTTGGCAAGACCTCAACCCGACATTGTCATGCCGAGGTCTAGAGTGCTTATGATATATATAGAATCTCGACTAGAATTGAAAATCTTTGTAACTGGGATATCAGACATATGACAGATCCAAAGTCCGAATCTCAAACCAAAAGTCTAGATCTCAAACCAAAAGTCTGAATCTCAGACCAAAGGTCCGGGTCTCAAACCAAAAGCCCAAATCTCGAAACAAAGGTCTAGATCTCAAACCAAACGTCCGGATCTCAGACCAAGGGTCCAGATCTCAGACCAAAGGTCTGGATCTCAAACCGATGGTCTTTATGCTTTTATGTTTGAAGTATTAATTAATAAAATAACATATCATTCTTATATATGCTCTTTATAAATCGAGAAGGAAAATGCCAAGCGAGGGATCAGAACATGAACATACTATAAGGTGAAATCCCCAACATCCTCAGGGGTGGAAAGAATATGAACATCCTACAGGGTGATATGGTGATATCCTAAACACCTTTAGGGATGAGGAGAATATAAACATCTTACGGGGTGAAATCCCAAACACCCTCAGGGGTGGGGAGAATATAAATATCCTATAGGGTGAACTCCCAAATACCTTAGAGGTGAGGAAAATATGAACATCCTACGGGTGAAATTTCAAACATTCTCAGGGGTAAGGATCTCGGATTTACCATCAAATCCCTTCACGGTATCAACATATGTTTTATCTACCTTCAATATAGCCTTAGGATCATAGCCCGACAACTTTTCCGACTTAAGAGTTGGGAACTTTTATTGAATCTTAACGGCCGTTTCATGCCGTCCGATCTCCTTAGCTGCCTGGGATAAATTTACTGCAAATAGCCCAAAGTTTTATGTGTGGAAGACCTTCTTCACTAGCAACTTTGCGAACTCTCCTTGGTTGATACTTCTAAGTCTCTGAACTTCGGCCTCTCTTTCCTCCAACCGTTAGTGAAGGAAAACAAGCTCTCCCTCCAAATTTCTCCTCGCCTCTATATATGCAACCTTGGCACCCCTTAGCTAAGCAATGCCTAGAGACTTCCATAGTCAGCACTTTTGCACTTCTTCTCCACTTTCTTCTTTGAAGGCTCCGCCACCACTACCTTTCTAGAAAAAGCATCCTCGCCATAACCAGACTTCGACCTGACATTGCCATGCCAATGTCTGGGGGGCTTATGATAAGTATGAATTTACATAAAGTATGCAATAATATACGGCAATCATGTGCAGAGACAATGTGGCAATAATAGTGGGGTCATACTTATTTATAAGTATGTAATAGTACACTATAATTATGGGCGATAATCATAGACAAAGTGCAACAATGCGTAGATAACAATGACAATTGTGGTCAATGTACCAAAAGATTACCAATTCCGCAAATCATGGGGGACGACATATAAAACCCGGAAGACAACCAGGTATGAGGACATTCTCTGAAAACTCAGAAAATACTATGTTCCAACTAAAGTTTTAACTTAGACATCGAAGAATCTAGCTCGAAAAATCACTCTGGGATCTATTTTGCAAGAATAATCATCAATCAGGAAGACAAAGAATCTTGGATCTAAGCCATCTTATCGGATCTTAGTTGGGTTGCAGATTTGGCCTTCACCATAACACAAGTAATCTTTTTTCAATTTTTTGAACAAAATTTTTCATCTAATTAAACTTTTCTAATTTGAAAATATTTGTGTAAAAAAATGTAATAATGACAGTTATTTTATTACTACTAATAGAAAATTTGTTGTTATAATAGTTCATAATATTGAACTTTATTTGATTTTAGGATGAAAAAATAGAAAATAATGAGTTATATTATTATTATTATTATTTTATCTTTAAAATTATTTTTATTTGTTACTAAAAATAAAAATGAGAATATTCATTCTAATCAAAGGTTATTCTTGTCATTTACAAGTGAAAGGGGGAGACTGTCATTTAACCAAATATCATGATTCTTTTTATTAATTTGGCCAAAGCTTAGGGGATAAATGTAATTAACGTTAAAAGAATTGTAAGATTATAATTTAAGTTTAATATTTGACTAACAGTTTAAAGGTCAACATTGGGGTTTTTTTTTGCTAAAAGTTGTGAACTGTATTAACTTCATGAAAGTTAATGATTACATAGAAGATCCTTTAAGTGGACTATTCTTAGTACTACAATAGGCTAAGATTGACTGGCATTACGTCACTAAATTATCCTAGTTCTCCCACAAAAGAACACTATATAACCATATAGGCAAATGCAGTATTACCACCATGTATGTACAAGATACCACACTCTACCTCTACACCTCTACACGTAAGGAATTTTGGCAGCATCTCTTCTGTAAACTGACCAAATATTGATTTTGAAACAGCATAAACCAACCCAATCATGTTGCTGAAACAACAATAGCAGCCCAACATATATATAGCAACAATCATAACTAACAACAAAAGGCAATAACACTCAAACCTAACAACAAAATGCAACAAAAGACAATAGTAAGATCAATCTAAAATCGAAACCCATGAAAGAAAAATGCAGCTAACATCCCACAAGTTCCTCTACACCTCTACAAGTTGTTGTCGGAATTCCAGCCATTCCTGTTGTGCCAATGCCACTACTAGCTGCTCTTCCATCCATTCTTGCTGGAAAACCCACAAGTTTCTACTTTTCCAATGCAACCAAACTATGTACACCGTAAGTTCAACTCTATCTACCCAAAATTGCAGTTTCTTATTTATACAAATGCAAAGCCACTACTCACAAAATGTATCCCCCAACTAACTTGAATGCCTCCAATCAACCGAAGCTAGACTTCATATTTTCTTTGCATGGCTGCAATGGAAGAAAAGATGTTCCAAAGTTTCCTGATCCTCTCCACACATTGGACACCTGGAGCCCACTAGCATTCTGCGTTGTTGTAACAAAGCATTGATGGGCAGTATATTATGACAACATCACCAAACAAAATGCAAAATTAGGGCTGTCTGATAGAATGTATAATTGCATATTTATTGGATCAATTCTCTTGTGTTTTAATTGATTAAAAGGCTTGTTTATAAGGATATTAATTCTTTTTTGTGATTAATGGTTAGATGAAGCATTTTTCCTAATGAATGTAGCCTCACAAGACAAGTGGCACAAGAAAGACACAATTGAGAAATTCCACAACAAAATGTTGGCCATTAAGGAGAAGAAAAGCCTTGAATTGAGGAAAAGCAAATCCTTGAATTAAGGCTTGAATTGAGGAAAAGCAAATCCTTGAATTGATGCTTGAATTGAGCAAAAGCAAATCCTTGAATTAAGGCTTGAATTGAGGAAAAGCAAATCCTTGAATTGAGGCTTGAATTGAGGAAAAGCAAAGCCTTGAATTGAGGCTTGAATTGAGGAAAAGAATTGAGGCCACCAAATCCCACAACCAATGTCTTGAATCCTTGCCTATAAATAGGCAAGGTTTGGAGACAATCAAGGCATCCCATTTTTAGGCTTTCCTAGTTTAATAGAGAGAAAAACAAGGTTTGGAGATGAGAATGGAGAAGAATGAATGAATTTTCAGCCACAATTCATCCTTTCATGGAGTGAGATACGGCTAAAGAAGACGAGAGCCACACGGGATCGACAAAAAGGGCAGTCATTTGATTTTCTTTGTATTTTCTTTTAATTATGTTTAGCTAAATTTTTATTTTCCAATCAAGTTTAATTAAGGTTTGATTCCAACAATTGTGAGGTTCCGGTAATTTTATTGTTTCTTTTATTCTTGAGTATTTATATATTTTCTATGCTTCATTATATTATTGAATTGAATTGTTAGACAAGAGGCCTATTGTTTGATAGTTGAATTCAATATATAGTCATTTAGAATAATTAATCTTTTGTTGATTGTTCTAATTCAAGTGACAAATAACAACATCGAAAGGTAATCAACGCCTTAGATTGTATGTTATGAAAATATATAATCTAACTTAAATAAACACGGCGTGTCCGGTTTCTTCGTTAGTAATTGGGTCTTTTTGAATCTTAATGCAATTAATAGACATAACTCATAGGACGGATCCGAAGGTTGTGTTTGTTAATTAGAGAAATAACTCATAGGACGGATCCGAAGGTTATCGAAAAAGTAAGAAAAGATTGGTTGTTAGAGGACGGATCTTCAACAACTATAACCAATTTATTCAAGATAAAAGAACCTATCTTTTGAATCAATGATCAATTTGAGGAATCAATACCGAAATTAATTCTTGATTGGAAGCTTCTTCTTATTAATTTTTTCCTCATATTTTTAGTTGGTTATTTAATTTGTTTAGTTGTCTTAATTAATTCTTGCTTAGTTTCATAATACAAAACCCCCCCTCTTTATTTTATTTTGTTCAAGGAATAAATCTAACCAATCTCTGTGGATTCGACCCTCTCACTGCTATCTACAAAGCTTAGCCAGAGAAGGATTATTTTTGGTGGTTTCGACACCCATCAAATTTTGGCGCCGCTGCCGGGGATTGGTTCTTAAATTTCTTTCTTTTATTTTTATTTTATTTTATTTATTTATTTATTTTTATATTTTATTTTATTATTTTTCTTTCCTAACTTTTCTTCCCTCTATTGTTTGGTTTATGCCACGATCTAACCGTACAGGCAAGCTCGTTTACGTTTCAGAAATTGAGAGGACTGCTCGGAGATTAAGGAAAGAAACCAAGCAACATTCTCAGGGAGTATCTTCTTCTTCTTCACTTACAAATTTTGGTTTAGATAACTTGTTTGAATTTGAAGAAGAAACAATGGCAGAACGAACACTAAAAGAATTGGCCATGCCAAATTTGAACCAACGGCCATTATGTATTGATTACCCAGCTCTTGAAGTGGCTTTTGAATTAAAATCCGGTTTAATTCATTTACTCCCAAAATTTCACGGTCTTGCAGGTGAGGATCCACACAAGCATTTAAAAGAATTTCACGTGGTGTGTTCGACAATGAAGCCACAAAATGTGGCTGAGGAGCAAGTAAAGTTGCGAGCCTTTCCGTTTTCATTAGCTGATAAAGCGAATGATTGGCTGTACTACCTACCTTCTGGCTCAGTGACCATGTGGAATGAGATGAAAAGACAATTTCTCGAGAAATTTTTTCCTGCATCCTGAGCTGCTACCATCCGGAAAGACATTTGTGGAATCCGACAATATAATGGAGAAACTCTCCATGAGTACTGGGAGAGGTTCAAGCAGTTGTGTTCCAGTTGCTCCGAACATCAGATTCCTGACCAGCTGTTAATTCAATATTTCTATGAAGGGCTATCCAACATGGATAGGAACATGGTTGATGCTGCTAGTGGAGGTGCTTTAGTACATAAAACCCCAACTGAGGCTAGGACCTTGATTTCAAATATGGCTGCCAATACACAACAGTTTGGTGTGCGACGTGATGATCCACCAAAAAGAGTGAATGAGGTAAATGTGTTTTCTATTGACCAACGATTAAATAATCTCACTACTCTTGTCGAAAAATTGGTTGCAGGGGGCATTCAACAGGTGAAGGCTTGTGGGATATGTATCCAAACGGATCATACTACTAATATGTGTCCGACACTTCAAGAGGATTCAACTGAGCATGCCAATGCAGTTGGTGGATTCCCAGGGGCACCACAAGGGAAATATGATCCCTATTCGAATACATACAATCAAGGGTGGAGGGATCATCCAAATTTCAGCTATGGGCCTAGACCGAATAATTCCCAACCACAGTACCAACCCAAGCTGATAAGTCAACAATTTCAGCAACCTCCTAAACAAGGTAAATCTCTTGAGCAATTAGTTGAATCTCTTGCTAATAGTTCTATTCAATTTCAACAGGAAACCAGGTCGAGCATTCGAAATCTGGAGAACCAAGTTAGTCAACTTGCATCTTCACTTAGCAAGTTTGAGAACCAAGGAAAATTGCCCTCACAAACGGTGGTAAATCCAAATGAAAATGTGAGTGCAATTACCTTGAGAAGTGGAAAGGTATTGGAAGAACCTGTTCCTCGTAAGATAGATCTAAAAAAGGAAAAGGAAAAAGAAGTTGCACGCCCTCCACCATCAGTAAGTCCAAAGGTAACGCCTCCCCCATTTCCCACACGATTGTCTCAAACTAAGAAACTTGAAGAAGAAAAAGGAATTCTTGAGACATTTCGTAAAGTTGAGGTAAATATTCCCTTGCTTGATGCTATAAATCAAATTCCTCGTTATGCAAAATTTCTTAAAGATTTATGCACAAACAAAAGGAAGTTGAATGGTAATGAGAAAATAAGTGTGGGGGAGAATGTTTCGGCAATACTACAAAAGAAGTTACCTTCAAAATGCAAGGATCCAGGTATGTTCCTCATTCCTTGTAAGTAGGTAATAAAAATGTTGGAAAAGCTATGTGTGATTTGGGTGCATCAATTAATGTTATGCCTTTATCTATTTATAAATCTTTGAATGCTGGACCATTAAAAGATACTGGCATAATCATTCAATTAGCTGATCGATCTAATGCATATCCTGAGGGAGTATTGGAAGATGTTTTGGTGCAGGTAAATGGATTAGTTTTTCCTGCAGATTTTTATATACTTGACATGGAGGATGATTATTCACCTAATTCAAGTATAATTTTATTAGGGAGACCTTTCCTGAAAACATCTAGAACAAAGATTGATGTGCATGATGGTACATTAACAATGGAATTTGATGGTGAAATAATTAAATTCAATATTTATGATGCCATGAAATTTCCTAATGATATATGTGCTGTTTATGCATTTGATGTTGTTGACACTATAGCTCAGCATACTTTTGATTTTTCTCATGAGGATAAGCTTAAAGTTGCAATTGCTCATAGCTTGACCGATACGGAAGTCCAAGTTGCCTATCTAGAACTTGAGATTGATAATGAATTGCAAGAATTTGTTTTTGAACTAGAGAAACTTACATCGACGAAGTATGATGTGCATGTTTCTGTATTGCCTGTTTCTGATACAACACTTTTACCGTCTATTGTACAGGCTCCCCAACTGGAACTGAAGACATTACCAGATCACCTAAAATATGTATTTTTAGGTGATAATAACACACTCCCAGTAATAATTTCTAGTAAGCTCAGTGTTGAGGAAGAAGAGAAATTGCTTGCCGTACTTCGGGCGCACAAAGAGGCCATAGGATGGACCATTGCTGACATCAAAGGGTTAAGCCCCTCCACTTGTATGCATAAGATCCTACTTGAAGATAGTAGCAAACCCAATAGGCAAGCTCAGCGCCGACTAAACCCACCCATGATGGAGGTAGTGAAAAAGGAGATTCTTAAACTCCTTGATGCAGGTATTATCTATCCCATCTCAGATAGTAAATGGGTAAGTCCAGTCCATGTTGTTCCAAAGAAAACTGGTATCACTGTAGTTCAAAATGAAAAAGGTGAGTCGATACCCACCCGAGTGCAAAACGGATGGAGGGTTTGTATTGACTATCGTAAATTGAATGCATTAACTCGAAAGGACCACTTTCCCCTTCCTTGCTTGAACGTTTAGCAGGGAAATCTCATTATTGTTTTTTGGATGGCTATTCAGGTTTTCATCAAATTCCAATAGCACCAAAGGATCAGGAGAAAACCACCTTTACTTGCCCCTTCGGTACATTTGCTTATCGAAGAATGCCGTTCGGACTTTGTAATGCCCCTGCTACATTTCAAAGATGTATGGTCAGTATTTTCTCTGATTATGTAGAGAACATCATAGAGGTATTTATGGATGACTTTACAGTATATGGTGACTCTTTTGATATGTGCTTGACTAACCTTACTAAGGTGCTACAGAGATGTCTTGAAGTTAACCTTGTCCTAAATTATGAAAAATGCCATTTCATGGTGGATCAAGGACTTGTACTTGGGCATATTGTTTCTGCTAATGGTATAGAGGTTGATAAGTCTAAAATTGATGTTATTAAATCTTTGCCTTACCCCGTAACTGTACGGGAGATTCGCTCTTTTCTTGGCCATGCAGGATTTTACCGTCGCTTTATTAAAGACTTCTCTAAAGTTACACAACCCTTGTGTAAATTATTACAAAAGGATGTGGCCTTTGAATTTGACGGAGCGTGTAAGGAAGCTTTTGATACATTGAAAGACAAGTTAACTTCAACTCCCATCATCCGATCACCAGATTGGAACTACGAGTTTGAGATCATGTGTGATGCAAGTAATCATGCCATAGGGGCTGTTCTTGGGCAGAAGATTGGACGAGAATCTCATGTCATTTACTATGTTTCGCGAACTCTTGATAATGCACAATGCCATTATACCACTACAGAGAAAGAGCTTTTTGCTGTTGTTTTTGCATTAGAAAAATTTCGATCTTATTTATTGGGCACTAAAGTTGTTGTCTACTCTGATCATGCAGCTTCGAAATACTTGCTTTCGAAGAAGGATGCGAAACCTAGACTAATTCGTTGGATACTCTTGCTTCAAGAATTCAACTTGGAAATTCGTGACAAGAAAGGTGCTGAGAATCTAGTTGCCGATCACTTGAGTAGATTGACTACGGGTGAGGACCCATCTCCTTTGCAAGACAACTTTCCAGATGAGCATCTCTTTTCTATTCATGATTCTACTCCTTGGTATGCTGATATAGTTAACTATCTAGTTACTAGAACTGTACCTAAGGAATGGACTAGAGCACAGAAAGATAAAATTAAAAGTGATGCCAAATATTATGTGTGGGATGATCCATATCTATGGAAGCATTGTTCAGATTCTATAATCCGTAGGTGTGTTCATCAACAAGAAATTTCATCCATCTTATCATTTTGTCATTCACTTGCTTGTGGTGGACATTTCGGTCCAAAGAGAACAGCTCGAAAGGTATTAGAATGTGGGTTATTTTGGCCGAATTTATTTCGTGATGCATATTTGATGTGAATCCGGGAGAACTCAACTTAATTGTAGAATCGTCCTTGAATGATCTTGGGCAAAACACCAATCCCAAGTGAACCCAACAACAATAGGATGAACCTATCACCTTTGAATCATACTTGGAGAAAGAAATCTTGAAATCTTCCCAGCCAAAACAACCTAACCAAACTAGACCCAACAACAATAGGATGAAACCTATCACCTTTGAATCATAATAAGGCTAAATAGAATTCACTATTCCCAACCCCTCTAATCTTCAAATCCAACAACACTAGGATGAACCTAACACCTTTGGATTATGAAAGGAAAAGAAAAAGATGAGTAGAGGCACCACAACTAAAAGAAAGAGTTTTAGTTGATAAGCCTTGTAAGTTTTGCAAGCAATTTTGCAAGACTCAAACTAGCTCACAAGAAACTAGCAAAGAAAGGAGAAATCCTTAAGAAGTTTATTACTCAAATCTGATTGAAAATGCTTAACCAAGGCCCCTTTTTATAGTGTTTCAAGAGGGGCCAAAGTTGAAAATTACAAAAGGACTAAAGTAGTAAATCTGAACTCTTTTGGCCAAACTAGCATTAAATAAATACTCTTTGACCAAGAAAAGCTCTATGACCTAAAAAGACTCTTTAAACAATTAATCTAAATATTAAAAATGCAGAAAACAACTTGAAAAGTCTTCAAAAAAATGGTTGGAAATTCGTCCAAAATTCAGCCGCCAAAATGGACTTCTAGAATTCTTTGACTAGTCTTCACCTTTACACTTGGTAGTTGAATTTTGACCAAGGAAATCAGATGGAATCTTCAAAATACTTCATAATTTCGTCCATTTCACCATGTTTTTGATCCTTAGAAGCTTCTTGAATTTTCTTGAAAATTCATCACTTGGTGGGTTGAATTTGGACTTGAAATTGGGCTGTTTTTGGGCAGATTTGTGGACTGACTTTTGGGACTTGGGCTAAACGAAAATTGCATTATTTTGGACCAAATAAAGTGGTTAAGAATCAGCAACAACTCACTTAATTAGCCCCTTTTGAATCTAGGTCCAATACTTGCAAAATGTTGTAACAAGTGGGCTGAACTTTGGTAGCATTGGTCCTTTCTTTGTCATGGACTTGAATGATCAAATTAGACAAAGATTCTTCCATCCTTTTCTTCCTTAAACGAGTCATAGGACCGGCCATGCCATCAAGTGCATGAGGTGGAGAAGGAGTCTTATTTTGAGAAGCATTATTCACAACTTGATCTTCATTGTTCTTGTCTTTGTTGTTATCATGATGGGATCTTTGGAGCTCATCATCCCTTCTCTCTTGGAAAGGATTCGTCCTCGAATCCAAAGGATCTGCATCAAAGACAAAAGGAGATAAATCAGAGACATTAAAAGTAGAACTTATACCATAGTCTCCGGGAAGATCAAGCTTGTAGGCATTATCATTGACTCGTGCCACAACTTGGAATGGTCCATCTCCACGCGGTGTAATTTAGTTCTTCTTGAGGTCGAAATCTCTCTTCCTCATGTGTACCCAAACCCAATCACCAGGTTTAAATACAACCTTCTTACGCCCTTTGTTAGCATTCTTGGCATTTTGCTCATTTTTCTTCTCAATGTTTGCGCGAGCTTGCTCATGCAACTTCTTCACAACTTCAGCTTTCTTTTTACCATCCAAACTCACTTGATCTTGTATAGGTAAAGGAGATAAGTCTAACGGAGTCAAAGGATTAAAACCATACACCAATTCAAAAGGAGAAAAATTAGTAGAAGTGTGTAGTGTGTGATTGTATGCAAATTCAGCAATTGGTAAACACTCCTCCCAACTCTTCAAGTTCTTCTTAATTATGGCCCTTAGTAAAACACCCAAAGTTCTATTAGTTACTCCGTTGGCCATCACTTGTGGGTGACTTGTAGTTGAAAACAAAAGTTTTGTTCCCAATTTTCCCCAAAGTGTTTTCCAGAAATAACTCAAAAACTTCACATCCCTATCAGAAACAATTGTCCTAGGGACTCCATGCAGACGGACAACTTCCTTGAAGAACAAATCAGCCACATGCTTTGCATCATCGGTTTTTCTACAAGCAATAAAATGAGCCATCTTTGAGAATCTGTCAACAACAACAAAAATTGAGTCCATTCCTCTTTGAGACCTAGGCAAACCAAGAACAAAATCCATAGAAATGTCACCAAGGAGATTGAGGAACAGGAGTGGAGTGTACAATCCATGAGGAAGGGATTTAGATTTTGCTTTCTTACAATCAAGACAAGTTGCACAAATTTTCTCAACATCCCTTTTCATGTTAGGCCAATAAAAATGTTCATTCAGAATATCCAAAGACTTTAAAACACCAAAATGGCCCATCAAACCTCCACAATGTGCTTCACACCAAAAGCTCTCTAAGTGAACAATAAGGAATACACATTTTATTTTCTTTGAATGTAAATCCTTCATGCCGATAAAACTTATTAAAAGAACCCTTTTCACATGCAGCAAATACAAGGGAAAATCATGATCCTTATCATACAACTCCTTAATGTACTCAAATCCCATGATAGTAGCATTGGCGTAGTAATCGAGTGTACCTTCGAGAGAGTGCATCACCACAATGTTCTCTTTACCTTTCTTGTATTTTACCACGTATGGAAAAGTTTCAATGAATGAAATCCACTTGGCATGTCTCTTGTGCAAATTCTTTTGTTCCCTGAGATACTTGATAGATTCATGATCGGTGTGGATCACAAACTCTCTTGGAAGAAGGTAGTGCCGCCATGTCTCCAAAGCTCTCACAACGGCATAAAGCTCTTAGTCATATGTTGGGTAATTCAAAGTTGCTCCATTCAGCTTCTCACTAAAGTAGGAAATAGGTCGGCCTTCTTGAAGCAACACCGCTCCAATCCCACCTCAAGCATCACATTCAACTTCAAAAGTTTTAGAAAAATCAGCAATGCTAAAACTGAGCATTAGTTAAATCATGCTTCAATTGTTCAAAAGCCTTTGTTGAGAATCTCCCATTCAAATTTCACATTTTTCTTTACCAATTCATTAAGCGGGGCTGCCTTTGTTGAGAAATCTCTAACAAACCTCCTATAAAAACTTGCTAGCCCATGGAAAGATCTTACCTCATACATTTGTGGAATTGGCCATTCAAGAATTGTCACCTTTGCTTCATCAACTTGCAGTCCATTAGAATTCACAATATAGCCAAGAAAGATAACTTCTTCAACACAAAAAGTACACTTTTTCAAGTTTGCAAACAACTTTTCCTCACGCAAAGTAGTAAGAACAAGCTTAAGATGTTCAACATGTTCATCCATGCTCTTACTATAAATCAAGATATCATCAAAATAGACAACAACAAATTTTCCAATGAAACATCTCAAAACATGATTCATTACTCTCATAAAAGTGCTGGGAGCATTAGTTAATCCAAAAGGCATAACAAGCCACTCATAAAGACCGAATTTTGTTTTGAAGGCCGTTTTCCATTGATCACCCTCTTTTATTCTTATTTGATGATAACCAGATTTCAAATCAATTTTTGTGAAGAACTTAGCACCATGCAACTCATCAAGCATATCATCCAATCTAGGAATAGGATGGCGATACTTAATGGTGATTTTGTTCACAGCCCTACAATCAATACACATGCGCCATGAACCATCTTTTTTAGGAACTAAAATCACAGGAACAGCACAAGGGCTAAGAGACTCACGAATATGTCCTATGCTTAGCAACTCATCAACTTGCCTTTGAAGTTCTTTGGTTTCCTCCAGATTTGCACAATATGCTGGCCTATTTGGGATGGTAGCTCCGGGTAGGAAATCAATTTGATGTTCAATCCCTCGAATTGGAGGCAATCCTTCAGGTGCTTCATCGAGCAACACATCTGCAAATTCATTCAAAACAGCAACAATTTCTAAAGGCAAATTGTTAGGTAACTCATCAAGGACAAGACATTCATCTCTGCACAAAAGCATGATGATTGGCTTGTGAGAATTCAGGGCCCTATCTACATCTCTCATGCTTGCAAAAAAGGTGCCTTTTGTCTCACTTGCCTTCGGCTTCTCCTTTGTTTTCCCACTCTCACTCACTTTGCTTTTAGCCTTTTCATCTCTTGCTTTTTCACTCTCACTTGGCCTTTTCATCTCACCCTCCTCTTTAGCCTTTTCTCTCTCATTCTCATTTGTTCTTGGTACACTGTTGTGGAGAAAGTGGAACAAGAGTAAAAGCTTTATGATTATGAACAATATGATACTTGTTGACTTTCCTTGTGATCGATCATGATCAAACTCCCATGGTCGGCCAAGAAGAATATGGCCGCATGCATTGGTACTACATCACACAAAACTTCATCCTCATATTTTCCAATTGAGAATTTTACCTTAGCTTGCCGATTCACCCTTAGCTCACCACTATCATTGAGCCATTGCAAACGGTAGGGACTAGGATGTACTATCATAGGCAATCCAAGCTTATCTACAAGATAAGAGCTAACACAATTAGTACAACTTCCACTATCAATGATGAGCATGCATACCTTATTTTGAACCTTGCATCTTGTGTGGATAATAGTACTCCTTTGCTCTTTATCATCCAATCCAACTTGTGCATTCAATGCCCTCAAAGTGACTAGAATCTCATCACCACTTGATTCAAATTGTTCACCTTCATTTTCAATAGTCGGCTCCTCCACTTCTTCTTCACTTTGGCTCAAATAGGAACCATCTTCTTGCATAATCATGGTTCTGGAATTAGGACATTGAGAGGCTATGTGTCCCTTCCCAAAACACTTAAAACAAGTGAGCTTAGAAGTAGAAGAAGAGGGTTTTCTTGAATCACCATTTTCAAACTTCTTAGAATCAAATTTCTTTGGTTCTTCTTTCTTTTTACCAACATCCTTTTATTCCAACTATTGCTTTTCCAAGATGATTGGTTAGAAGAAAACTTACTTGAGCCTCCTTTTCTTTTCAATTGCTTTTCTACCTTTTCTGCCATGTGCATCATTTCTTCCAAATCCATATAATGTTGTAACTCAACAACATCAGCTATCTCCCTCTTGAGACCACCTAAAAATCGTGCCATGGTAGCTTCTTTATCTTCCTCAATATTAACTCTTGTCATAGCCACTTCCATCTCTTGGTAGTATTCTGCCACCGTTTTGGATCCTTGGGTAATTCCCTGCAATTTGTTGTACAAGTCTCTATAGAAATGTGAGGGAATAAACCTTTTCCTCATGATAGACTTCATGTACTCCCAAGTTTCTATAGGCCTTTCTGGTTTCCTTCTCCTAGAAGACACCAACTTATCCCACCATGTTAGAGCATAAGACTGAAACTCAAGTGAAGCAATTTTTACCTTCTTTTCCTCGGAGTATTCATGAATGGAAAAGATTTTCTCCACCTTTGTCTCCCACTCCAAATAAGCTTCAGGATCACTTTTGCCATGAAATTCAGGAACTTTCATCTTAAGACCCATGAGATTGTTATCCATGCCACCTCTATGATTTCCTCTCCTTTCTCTTATTGGTGATGCATTTCCTACATCATTTCTCCTTCGCCTCATTAAGGATGATGCTTCTGATGATTGAGAACCTTCTTCATCACTATGGACCGATGGTGGTGGTTTTCCTCCAAGCTCTTGGAATCTAGTTTCTATATGTGCCATGCGTGCCATAACTGCTTTCATTGATCTATTGAATTGAGCAGTAATTTCTTCACCAATTGCTCTCAACTGTGCAGTTTGATCAACTTGATCTGCCATAGTAATCTGTGAATCAAAAACTTTAAAGAAAGATTAGTAATTCCTCACACCCTTGTACCCCTTTTCCCAATATGTCTCAACCCAAATTTGAATGTTGTACACTTGTTTTTGGCTAAATATAGTGGGGGTAGATACACTCTTTTCTTACCACTCTTTTCCTTTCACTAGCTTCTTGTGAGAATTGTTCAAACCTTACAAGATGCTCAACAAGTGACTTACTTGGCAACAAAGAAATTAAGAGGTCAAAGAAAAGATAGCATGCAAAGATCATATAAAGAAACAAGTAAAAGAGAGAATAGGAGTAGAGAGAAACAAATGGTGTTAGGACTATTGTCAATCTTTTTTTTTTTGATATGCAACACCTTCAAAGCTCTTGCAAACTTTAACCTTCAAAGACAGAACAAAGGGATTTAATAGCAAGAATTATGATGATGAATAGTAAATGGAGATACGAAGATAAAAAAATATATATATGATCAATTCAAGGAGACTAGCTATGATACCAAACTGATGTGAATCCGGGAGAACTCAACTTAATTGTAGAATCGTCCTTGAATGATCTTGGGCAAAACACCAATCCCAAGTGAACCCAACAACAATAGGATGAACCTATCACCTTTGAATCATACTTGGAGAAAGAAATCTTGAAATCTTCCCAGCCAAAACAACCTAACCAAACTAGACCCAACAACAATAGGATGAAACCTATCACCTTTGAATCATAATAAGGCTAAATAGAATTCACTATTCCCAACCCCTCTAATCTTCAAATCCAACAACACTAGGATGAACCTAACACCTTTGGATTATGAAAGGAAAAGAAAAAGATGAGTCGAGGCACCACAACTAAAAGGAAGAGTTTTAGTTGATAAGCTTTGTAAGTTTTGCAAGCAATTTTGCAAGACTCAAACTAGCTCACAAGAAACTAGCAAAGAAAGGAGAAATCCTTAAGAAGTTTATTACTCAAATCTGATTGAAAATGCTTAACCAAGGCCCCTTTTTATAGTGTTTCAAGAGGGACCAAAGTTGAAAATTACAAAAGGACTAAAGTAGTAAATCTGAACTCTTTTGGCCAAACTAGCATTAAATAAATACTCTTTGACCAAGAAAAGCTCTATGACCTAAAAAGACTCTTTAAACAATTAATCTAAATATTAAAAATGCAGAAAACAACTTGAAAAGTCTTCAAAAAATGGTTGGAAATTCGTCCAAAATTCAGCCGCCAAAATGGACTTCTAGAATTCTTTGACTAGTCTTCACCTTTACACTTGGTAGTTGAATTTTGACCAAGGAAATCAGATGGAATCTTCAAAATACTTCATAATTTCGTCCATTTCACCATATTTTTGATCTTTAGAAGCTTCTTGAATTTTCTTGAAAATTCATCACTTGGTGGGTTGAATTTGGACTTGAAATTGGGCTGTTTTTGGGCAGATTTGTGGACTGACTTTTGGGACTTGGGCTAAACGAAAATTGCATTATTTTGGACCAAATAAAGTGGTTAAGAATCAGCAACAACTCACTTAATTAGCCCCTTTTGAATCTAGGTCCAATACTTGCAAAATGTTGTAACAAGTGGGCTGAACTTTGGTAGCATTGGTCCGAACTTTGTCATGGACTTGAATGATCAAATTAGATAAAGATTCTTCCATCCTTTTCTTCCTTAAACGAGTCATAGGACCGGCCATTCCATCAAGTGCATGAGGTGGAGAAGGAGTCTTATTTTGAGAAGCATTATTCACAACTTGATCTTCATTGTTCTTGTCTTTGTTGTTATCATGATGGGATCTTTGGAGCTCATCAGTATTTATTTTGTAAGTCATGTGAACGTTGTCAAAGGACTGGGAATTTAGGGTCTAGAGATCAAATGGCTCTCATGCCTATACTTGTTTGTGAAATTTTTGATATTTGGGGCATAGATTTTATGGGTCCATTTCCTACATCTTGCAATTACGTTTATATACTTCTTGCTGTAGATTATGTATCGAAATGGGTGGAAGCTAAAGCCACTCGTACTAATGATTCCAAAGTTGTTGCAGATTTTCTCCAATCTCACATTTTTACTAGGTTCGGCATACCAAGGGCAATCATTAGTGACCGAGGGACTCATTTTTGCAATAAAAAGATTGAAGCATTGTTTCGAAAGTATAATGTCATTCATCGTACTTCCATCATATCACCCATGCACAAGTGGGCAAGTCGAGGTGTCAAACCGTGAAGTGAAATCCATACTTGAAAAAGCCAATCCGTCGCGAAAGGATTGGAGTTTGAGACTTCATGATGCATTATGGCGCATGCACAACCTTATAAAACACCCCTAGGTATGTCTCCTACTGCTTGGTGTTTGGTAAAGCTTGTCATTTACCTGTAGAGTTGGAACACAAGGCATATTGGGCTGTGAAGCAATGTAATATGGAAATGGAGGCAGTAGGACAACAACGAAAGCTTCAGTTGCAAGAATTAGAAGAGATTCGGAATGATGCCTATGAGAACTCAAGGATTTACAAAGAGAAGACAAAGGAATTTCATGATCGACAATTGAGAGGTAAGCACTTCACGATTGGTCAAAAAGTTTTACTTTACCACTCTAGACTAAAATTATTTCCAGGAAAATTGCGTTCTAGATGGTTAGGACTTTTTGTTATTACTAATGTTTTTCCTCATGGTGCAGTTGAAATTGAAAGTTTAGATTCTGGAAAATTTTTTAAGGTTAATGGGCATCGATTGAAGCCGTTTTATGAAGGTTTTTCGGTTCATAACATTGACATTGAACTGGCCATGCCAGATTATCAAGTTTAAAGAGAAGTGGAGACGTCTAGCCAAAGACATTAAATGAAGGCGCTTTTGGGAGGCAACCCAAAATTTTTATTTATTTATTATTATTTTTTTTTATTTTCTTGTCATTTAAGTTTAATTTAATTAGTTATCTTATTATGTTTTCTGCTTTGTGTAAAAAAAAAAAAGATTTGAAATTCTATTTTGGTTTTTCCTTTTTATTTTCATTTTCATTTTACATTTTCTTCTACCAACAAATGCTCAGCCATGGCCATAACATCGTCTGATCCTTCATGCTCTCTTCACTCATATAGGATGTCCCTCACCTTCACCATGGCTCCAGTTGTCTACCGCGGTTCAGGGAAGTGTCTTGTTCCCTTGTCTTTATTTTATTTTCTTTCTTGTCCGCGTGTGCATATTTTCCATACATTGAGGACAACGTATGATTTAGGTGTGGGGGGTGTCTTGTGCTTCATTGATTATTTCTAAATTTTTCCTGTAAAAAAATGGTGAAGAAAGTCCTTCCAAGTAGGTTTGACATTCTGATATCTTCTTTGTAATTTCTCACTCTTTTGATGCTCATTTAGAATAATTTTGAGTTATATGCATTATAGTGATTTGGATTGGAATGTATGAATGAGATGAGTATGATTAGCCTTTGTTTGGAAATTTTTAAAGCATCTTGTTAATTTTAATAATTAAATTGAATGAGAATGTACAATATTTGATACATTGAAACCATTGTGAGTATTTGAGCCTAAGAGCATTTTCTTTTTCATGCTCACATATTTCTTTGTTGAGATTGACAAATATGGTATAATCATTCTAGAACTTGCTTTGTTATGCATGTTGAGATCACATTGTGAATTCATGTTGAAAAATGAAAGGGCATTTAGGATTACCAATTTTTAAACTTTCTAAAAAAAAAAAACACACAAAAAAAAAAAAGGTTAACCTTATATTACATATACCCCTAGTTACCCAAATTTGAGCTTTAGCCTTTCTTTATTATAACACCACATTGTTTAGCCTTGAATCCTTGTCTTTGTTTACCATCGTTGAACCATTGATCAAGAGTATGTGGGAATGAATTGCATGATAAAATTTCTGTTGATTCCGAAGGAAAGAACCACTGAAAAAAAAAAAGGGAAGAAGAGAGAAGAAGTGAAAAGTATTCCCTACAAGTATTGGACAAAGTAAATTCATTGTATACAAATTGGTCCAATTGTATGGTGAAGTTGTAAAAAATAAAATAATAATAATAATAATAATAATAATAATAAAAAAGAAGGGGAATGCATGTTATGTGGAATAAAGAAAGTGGTTCTACTATGCTAGTTGTTACTTTTGAGTCATGCAAGGAAATTCCTATATATCTTGATATCTGTAGCCTATATTTTCCTTTCTTTTTACCTACCTTTACCTAAGCCCCGTTACAACCCTTTTAAAGACCCTTTGATTTTTATATGAGTTCATATTGTAAGTGGTGGAGATGTGATATATAAGCAAGCCTATGGTAATGACATGCTATGTTTGATCTGAGCGCTGAATGAACCCTAAACACTTTGAGTGATTAGAGTGCAACCTGTGAGAGGTTATCAAATTTTGTTGCATTTGATTTTGATGAAATTATTGGGATTGATGAGATGCATATGTTTTGTTTTGAAAAATCAGGCTATGAATACTTATTCTTTGATTTGTTATTCCAATTTAGATCTTTAATGTGTAATGACTTTGAGTTATTTGTGGATGGGTTGAAAAGTGTATGGAATAGAGAGGAAGATGTTGATCTAATGCAAGCTTGAGGACAAGCTTTGATTTAAGTGTGGGGGAATTTGATAGAATGTATAATTGCATATTTATTGGATCAATTCTCTTGTGTTTTAATTGATTAAAAGGCTTGTTTATAAGGATATTAATTCTTTTTGTGATTAATGGTTAGATGAAGCATTTTTTCTAATGAATGTAGCCTCATAAGACAAGTGGCACAAGAAAGACACAATTGAGAAATTCCACAACAAAATGTTGGCCATTAAGGAGAAGAAAAGCCTTGAATTGAGGAAAAGCAAATCCTTGAATTGATGCTTGAATTGAGCAAAAGCAAATCCTTGAATTAAGGCTTGAATTGAGGAAAAGCAAATCCTTGAATTGAGGCTTGAATTGAGGAAAAGCAAATCCTTGAATTGAGGCTTGAATTGAGGAAAAGAATTGAGGCCACCAAATCCCACAACCAATGTCTTGAATCCTTGCCTATAAATAGGCAAGGTTTGGAGACAATCAAGGCATCCCATTTTTAGGCTTTCCTAGTTCAATAGAGAGAAAAACAAGGTTTGGAGATGAGAATGGAGAAGAAGGAATGAATTTTCAGCCACAATTCATCCTTTCATGGAGTGAGATACGGCCAAAGAAGACGAGAGCCGCACGGGATCGACAAAAAGGCGATCATTTGATTTTCTTTGTATTTTCTTTTAATTATGTTTAGCTAAATTTTTATTTTCCAATCAAGTTTAATTAAGGTTTGATTCCAACAATTGTGAGGTTCCGGTAATTTTATTGTTTCTTTTATTCTTGAGTATTTATATATTTTCTATGCTTCATTATATTATTGAATTGAATTGTTAGACAAGAGGCCTATTGTTTCATAGTTGAATTCAATATATAGTCATTTAGAATAATTAATCTTTTGTTGATTGTTCTAATTCAAGTGACAAATAACAACATCGAAAGGTAATCAACGCCTTAGATTGTATGTTATGAAAATATATAATCTAACTTAAATAAACACGGCGTTTAAGGTTTCTTGGTTAGTAATTGGGTCTTTTTGAATCTTAATGCAATTAATAGACATAACTCATAGGACGAATCCGAAGGTTGTGTTTGTTAATTAGAGAAATAACTCATAGGACGGATCCGAAGGTTATTGAAAAAGTAAGAAAAGATTGGTTGTTAGAGAACGGATCTTCAATAACTATAACCAATTTATTCAAGATAAAAGAACCTATCTTTTGAATCAATGATCAATTTGAGGAATCAATACCGAAATTAATTCTTGATTGGAAGCTTCTTCTTATTAATTTTTTCCTCATATTTTTAGTTGGTTATTTAATTTGTTTAGTTGTCTTAATTAATTCTTGCTTAGTTTCATAATACAAAACCCCCCTCTTTATTTTATTTTGTTCAAGGAATAAATCTAACCAATCTCTGTGGATTCGACCCTCTCACTGCTATCTACAAAGCTTAGCCAGAGAAGGATTATTTTTGGTGGTTTCGACACCCATCACTGTCGGTTGCAGGAAATGGAATTGCAGAATAGCGAAACTGGAGAAGAAGGAAGAAACGCGGTTTTGTTATGTTTTAACTGAAGTCGTGTTTCAGATACCGACTTCCAAAACACGACTTCCATACAAATAGAAGAAAAATAAAAAAAAAAATTTATTTATTTAATTTTTGTTTAAAACAATATTAACGGAAAAACTCGATTTTTGTTCATGTTTGGATTTTCCTTTCTTTTTTTAAACTTAATATTTAATAATGTGGATTTATATGGGGTTGATTAAAAAATATTAAGTGCAACCTGTAAAGATTAGCACGAGTTCTTGCTGATTGATTTAGATTTGGTTAAGGTACAGATTTTCAAAACTATTCATTGTTAAATTTGTTTTAACTTAGGACATAAAGCGGCACATAAAAATGTAATTAAATTTGTTTTACCGCATTCCCCCTACCCCACCCAACCCCAGCCCCCTCGTAACAAATGTTTTGTTAAAAAACACGCGTGGGTCGGATTAATCAATTAATTTCGGGTCATAACAAACTGCGGTTTTCTCCACCGCCCATAGAATCTGGAAATAGCTTGGTCGGAGAAATGCGGCTAAAATTCTTCTTCGCTCATATATTCAGCAGCCCAGGTCACAGTGTAAGGGCTCCTTCTGTTTTCTTGATTACCGATGAATATATTTGGTTATCAAATTCTTAAAGGTAATGTGTTTGGTTGCAAATTTTTCGTAATTGTTCAATGCCTTTTAGTGTTTCATTCTTTTTGTGTCTTGGTCAAAATTGATGTTGGGAGTTCAATGAGAGAGAATCTGAGTGTTGGCTGTAGGTTTTTTAGCGTGACTTTGGGAAATTCGTTTTGGGACATTGTCAAAAACTTTAATGCTTCAAACTGCTTGTAAAAATGCCCATGAGAAAACTGAAACTCGAATGAGGAAGGTAAAACCTGCATGGTTACGTGCTACTGTGCTAGTATTAGTATTTTCCCCTTATTTTAGTTGGAGTAGAACATAACGAATGACGCCTTGATTGCCAGGGACAAGTCTAGAAGGAATATAAACACAAGATTCAAGAGCCTCAGGATAGAATTAGGCATATAATATACGAAGCAAGTAAACCATATTGTCCTCTATGGCCTGTGCAATTGTACGAAACTGGCGCCTTCGTTCTATATACTGTTGTCTTTCCTCAAACTACTGGTTGTTCGGCCGATGTGGGTCAACATCAACATCAACTTCAACACCAAGCAATCCCCCGTTACAGCTTATTCGCAATAGGACCCTTGAAATTCTTCGCCACCAACCCCAAATGTTTTCTCCAATGGTGCGTCTCTCTGTCTTTACGTATATATGAAAACATGCTTGTAAATATGTATTGATGAATAACATTCGTAAACGTGGTGGAATGTAGCTTATTGTAGTTTATTGTTTTTCTTTTCACTTTTCTTGTGTATTATCTGTAGGATTGTCGGTGGGGTAAATATGGAGTAGTACCACTCTTGACATTAAACCATAGGTTTCATTTTACTACCACTGCTAATGTGAATCCAGCAACTAGTTCTGATGCATCTTCAAAAGGTAGTTCTAACTCTGGAACAAGCAAAAGCTCAGGTGATGGGTCACAGAAGACTGGTGAGCAAGGGAAGCCTGTCCGAGGCTCGGTAATTTTCATCCATCTCAAGCTTGCCTATTTTACTTTTATGAATGCAAATTTTATTTTTTTCCGCTCTTAATATTTGCCCTGTCCTTGAGCATTTTGCCTTTGTACTCGGCTACAGTTTAGCAACATGCCTGTTTTATGGTATTTGGTCACCCAATTGAACACATATATGGTTATTTGGGTAAATTGGATGTTGCATTTTGCATCTATGAAACTTGTTGACTTCAAATTTTGACTGACTAAATATAATAATATCCATCCTTTACAAAAAATTTTATGCAATTCATTAATCTTGTAGATGTTGTCTGCTCCCACTTGGAGTTGTGGTAGAATGCTTAAGTGATGAAATAACGCAATTAATTTTTAGTTTTTTTTTTTGCAGCCTGTTTCATGGATGAGCTTCTTCTTACTTCTTGCAACTGGAGCAGCATTAATTTGGTACTATGACCGGGAAAAAAAGAGACATATTGAAGGTTGTTTGCAGAGAGTTTGATATTTTTTGGACTAATTCTGCATCATCTTTTTTATTTTTTTGGGGGTTGGGGGGGGGGGGGGGGGGACTACAAAGGCTGGGAATAGTTGTAATGGTTACTTGTCATGCTTGTAAGCATGTATTAAACTTTTGTGCTGCATAGAGTATCATGAAAATTATGTGCTGCGCCATTTTTTTTCTCATCATTTAGTAATTGATGAAATACTAATGTTTTTGCAGGAATCAACAGTGCTTCAAAGACAGTAAAAGAGGGCCCATCTGCAGGGAAAGCTGCAATTGGGGGTCCATTTAGCCTCGTGGATCACAATGGGAAGTCTGTAACCGAGAAAGACTTCTTTGGGAAATGGACTCTAATGTACTTTGGATTCACCCACTGCCCAGATATATGCCCAGATGAACTACAAAAGCTTGCTGCTGCAGTTGATAAAATAAGTAAGTTGCCTAGGACCAAGGTTGAGGTTTATGATGACTATTTGTTATCAATTAATCCTATTTACACCGTTGTTGTAATGATAAAAACCAGTTTCATAACTATCAAACAATTTACTCTTTTAAAAAGGATCATATTGCTGCAAGCCAGTATGAAGAGTCTCTGCAAACTGTGCATGATTTTTTCCTTCTCTCTCCTTGTGTTTTTTTTCAACTTTACTGCTCCAAGTCATTTTCCAGTTTCTACAATTTCATTCTAGAAAAGGTAGAAAACATTGGTGAGTTACGGAGTTGGCAATGGCTTCCCCTGAGCCACCCATCCCTCAATTAAGCACATGGTGCCTGCCTCATTGCAACTTTTTCTGTTGATTCTCTTAGTAATTTGTTTTAGATGTCCTTTCTTTTTGGGAAATATTGCCTTCATATTAACCATTCGTTGTCATGCATTTAATTCATGCTTTACTTCTTAGGACTATCTTGTTGAATGATTAATGTGTCCAGCCCAGCAAAAATGTTGCTTTATCAGAGTTATGTCGAACTGGAAGTATTTGAATTTTATGTGATACTTCAGTACAATTTTGGTTCTGCCTGCAGAAGATGTCATAGACACTGTGCACATCAATATACTAGATTCTGATCCTGGAGTTCTGCTTTTGTATGACATTAATGTTACAAAAATGCTAATCTCTGCAGAAGAAAAATCTGGAATCCAAATTGTCCCTCTGTTCATCTCAGTTGATCCTGAAAGAGATACTGTTGAGCAAGTTCGTGAATATGTTAAAGGTACATTTCTAAATAACGGCTTTTGCCTCTACTTGTCTCTAAAGAAGAGACAGAGTTTCTCTTTTCGCTTTTTGTATAATGAGTTAAAGTTTCTATCCCTAATTGATTTTTATGATATACTCTTTCAGAGTTTCACCCGAATTTAATTGGGCTTACTGGTAGCGTGGATGAGATTAAAAAAGCCGCACGTGCATATCGAGTTTATTATATGAAGACAGAAGAGGAAGGTTCAGACTATCTTGTTGACCACTCAATTGTCATGTATGTATTTGCCTTTTCTTCATAAGTTAGAAGTAATCTACATGATATTAATTCTTCATGACTGTTATCATTTACCATGCATTAGAAAACTTATCTATTCCATTCAATTGTGACCTTAAAGTGTACATCCTCCCTTTTGTTTTTTGCTTCCAAAATTTTCTATGATATGAAAAAGGATAAGCTATGCAGTTCTCTAGTTTGCTTCTTCAAATCCAAGGAACCATCTATCTGACAGTTTGATTTAATGTTTGAGGATCAGATCATTTCTGTTTGATAGCACAGGTTCATACTTCTTTGTATGCTTTCTTTTGTTTATCTATGATTATCTAAGCTATAGCAGATAATTAAAAATGATGGAAGTTCTCAGAGTTAAATAAGAAACTTGTAGATTTTCATTGTTGATTTATGTTTCTATGTTGGTTATTTATTTTTTTATTTATTTTATTATTTAGTAAACAGAAGTGGTTCTAGAAGTTGTGTAATTGACAGAATCTCTCTCTCTCTCTCTCTCTCTCTCTCTCTCTCTCTCTCTCTCTCTCTCTCTCTCTCTCTCTCTCCCTCTCGGGTTAAAAGATTAGTGCTATGATCCAAGTAGAATGCCTTATGTAGTCAGCGAACAGACCAGGGAATCTCCCTGTTTTTTGAGTTTTTGTTTGAGTTATATCCTCCTCTGTACGAAGGAAATCTGAGGTGATGTTATAATCCTTGTTCATATTTTTATTGCACGTAGTGCGGGTTCTTGGTATTTTTGATATTCTGCAGGGTGAGGGATGACTTTGGTTAACTTAGAGTCAGGAGCCCCCTGCTGCCTTGGATGCTTTATGGTAGCATGAAATGTGTTTTCAAGTCAGCAGGCTCGATTGAGTCCTAGCGCTGTTGGAAGTCATATATTCTTGATAATTTCCATGTCCATAACTTCATGGAAATTTTCTCCTTTGAAAGTTTCTCCAACTGAGGAAATGTTCCACCATTTCTTTATTTTAGCTTCCAATTCCTTTCTAGTGTTGCACTTTTTCTATTATGACTATGAATAGTTCAGTTGCAAATGATTTGAGCAATCTGACATCTATTATAGTTTGGCAACCCTTCTAATCCATGGTGAAGGGTTGCGGTTGTAGCTTCTAAAGATTCGGCAAATGGTTTACCATGATGAACTGAAAAATGATTTTCTTGATTTTTACCAAGACTACTTTTTGCCACCAATGAAGATGTATTACACTAATAGCATGAATGATGTCTTCCTTGCAAGGTTTAACACCATGGAATACATTGAATACATGCAGGTATCTCATGGATCCTAGCATGGAATTCGTCAAGTTCTTTGGAAAGAATAATGATGCTGACTCCCTTGCGGATGGAGTCATCAAGGAGATAAAGCAACGAAAATAAGTTTTCTATTATAAGAATATAAGATAATGTTTCGTGGTTATAATTTGAATTTCTTGGCCTTTATTTTTCCATGCCATATACCATTTAATAATTTAAATTTATTTGATTATACTAATTTTCTTTTTAAATTTGTAATATTTTTCACTTTGCAATTTGTCTGCTTTATTAGTTCATTTGAGTTAATTTGATTTGATTTCTTATTTGGAAGAAAACCAATAATTGACGGGAAGAAAAGGATGATTGTACTTTTGGATTAAATACTTGTATGTTGTGTAACCATTTTTTTTTTTCTGAATTAACACATTAGTTTGTCTGTTTTTAGCACGAGTAGAACAACAATTTTTTTAAAAAAATAATTCTCCAATTCTGAAATCGTATTATTAATTTATAATCCTCCAGTTCGGAAATTTTAATTAAAAGAATTAAAACTAAGGATGCAGGTTTACTACTCTCTTTACAATATGCACATCAGCAACATAACATGAACGGTTCATTTAAACATTCAACAATTGTGTAGGATAGTGTTCATCAATTGGCAATCACATTAAAAAAAAAAAAATTAATATCATTTACCCTCTCTGAGATTTAGGTCTTTATCAAATTAAACCCTGTGGTTTGAAAAATAATAATTAGTCCTTTTGACTAATAATCAATCCAACTTACTTAACTGAAATTGGCAAAAATGCCAAAATACCTTCAAAAAATCTAAGTTTAAAAAACAAAATAGAGCAAAAAACAAAAATTTTCACAAGTGCAACATAAGTTCTTAAAATCATGCTATTTTTTTTTTGTCTTTTTTGTACAAATTTTGAGGATTTTTTCGTCTTTTTATTAATTTTAATTAAGTAACTTAGATTGACTGTTAGTTAAAGGGATCAATTGTTATTTTTCAAATTATATGGTTCGATTTGATAAAAGTCGAAATTTTGAGGAAGATAAATGATATTAACTCTATAAAAAAAAAGTAGATGATATTAACTCTAAAAAAAAAGGGAAAGTTTTTAGGGCTTGGGCAAGGCATGGGCAAAGGAAAAAAATATTTTTGTTAAATATTAATATTTTATTTTTAAAAAAATTTGGTATTTATTTTTAAAATATATTCTTGTGCTTCTAAATATTTTTATTTTTACTTTCTAAGTTGTTTCATTTTCTTTTTTCTTTTAAATAATTTTAATGTATATTAATGTATATAATAATTTTCTAATTAAAATATTGTGTGTGTGTGTTTTTGAAAAAGTTTTACTAAATGACGACTTTAAAGAGTAAGATCTACCATATAATTGAGTTTTTTGAAATAATAATACATTCTACTAATTAAGTATCTAAATTATTTACTAGTTTTTCATCTTACGATTAAAATATTTTTAATAGTGATTCTTTTAATGTTGCACTAAGCAATTTAACTGCATGTGTCTAGCAATAAAATTTAAAAATAAAAAATGCATTATTTTACAAGAATTATATATGAAATTAAATTTAAGCTTAGACCATAATTTTTATCATTTTTAAGTGTTTATGAATTACTCAAGTATAAAATATTTTTCAATGAAGAATGCATGAATTTATTTTTTTCTTAAGAGAAGTTTTACTATTTGTTGTCTAACGTTAACGAAAATATCATATGTGATAAAAAACATAGTTTTGTAGCTACAAATATTCATAGTGAAGTACATTTAAGTAACTGCTTAATTGAAAATTTAATAAATATTGAAACATATCACATCTTTTGGATATTTATGACTACTTTATTTATTTGCTTATTTATTATTTATTATGTAAATTACATTTTCAAACGTTTATTTAGCTTAATAAATAAAAATAATTGAAGGAAAATAATTCTAAAATATTAGAATAAGTATTTTTAAAGATAGAGTTTGCACTTTTTTTTCCTATAGATAAATATACCAATTATACACAATCATAATATTCATAATTTCTTCAGATAATTATACATTGAAATGATTTGTATAAATTTTAAAGTAGTGTAGATATTTTGATTCAAAATGCTTAAAATGATAAATTGGAAGCGATGTTATGTTATTTTTAGAATTTATGTTCAATATTACTTTTTAATTTATAATAATGAGCAAATTTTTTTAACATAAAAAAGAAAACTATGTAAGAATGTGTGTGTAACAAAATTTCTATGATGATATAAATTTTAAAAAAAATCAAATGACAAATGTTTGATTAATTTTAGATTTTAATAGTTAATTACATTTGAAAGTAAAATTTGAATAATTAATAATAGTTTTTTACATTAAAGTAAATGAAATAATATAAAATTTTTAAAGTAAATTAATGCTCATAAAAATGTTAAAAAATAGTTCTAAAATGTCATTTGTACCAAAAAAACAACCTACAATATTAGGAAAATCTGACAACAAAAGGTAACATCTTATTATCCTTTTTATATAATTAATTTTTTAGTCCCACAAAGTAGGAGATGTGCCCTCTGATAATCTAAAATTCAATAAATACTAATCTTTGTGTACTTTTTAAATATAAATATAAATATATAAATATATATATGTATATATAATTGATATTTTAAACTAATTTTACTTTATTTAACTAATTGATATTTTTAAAGTTCTTCTTTACTTAATCTAATTTTATTTTATAAAAAAAAATTTGCTAATTAAAGAATAGTGTTTTTCTATTTTGAAAAATATTATAGTTATAGGTATATTAAAAATTATTTAGTATGTATACCTTTAAGTAGTTGTTATAAGTTAATTTGATTAATTATTTAATTGACACTCACATATTGAAACTAAAACATATAACAACTTCAAATGTTGTATTAAGTTACTCTTAATACTATATTTTATTGTGAATTAATGTTATGTTAATATATAAAATATTTTTAAATCCAAAATTTTGATTGATAAGAATATTTATAAAAGAAATATGCAATTATATGTATATCAAATAAAATTTATATAATGACATAAATTAAAGAATCAAATTCCATAATTCTAAATATATTAAAAAGAAAATTAATGATTATTACAATTGAAACATTGGTTGCATTTGTAGTTAAAAGTTAATAATAAATAAATACATGTATAAAAAAAAATCACAAAATCAAATCATTCCAAAAAAAAAAAATAGAATAAAAAAATCATATTAATTTGGATAAGTATGGTCTTGGTCAAAAGAGTTTAAATAAATAAAGAAAAAGGGGAAGAGAAGAAATAATTCTTGTGTTCTAATGAATTTATAAATGCCAAAAAAGGGTCTTTTTTTTGGGATAATTTGGGATGCTTGGTACATCTTAATTTTGGTTTTCTAGGAGTACTTTATACTTGAATTGATCTTGTCAAAGTGCAAGGAGATGAAATGGACACTCTTGCTGTAAATTGAAGGCCGTGAAGATGCAAACAACATGAAAGGTGTGAGTAATAGCTAGGAACTCAACCTTGTATTCAGTGACCATTACAGGACATGTAGTTATTTTATGAACAGTCTAGGTAGTAAATTTTGAATGACAATATGTCTAGATTGCAATTGAAGTACAAAATATAGTGCAAAAATTTAGTTAATTCTTTGAAGTTCGCATTTCCACTATATCTAAAGATATCAATGTTTTATGCAATCTTTGTGAAAACAGTAGGTTTTTCTTTGTATAGAAAGATAACAACGTAACTAGTCATAAACTAATTAGACTAGTAATTGAATGGGATAGCGGTTTTGTATTATTATTACATTTTCCTCCATGGCTATCGTATTAGACTACGAAGATCATTTAGCCTATATTGGTTAACACATATATAGTTATTTATTCATGGAAATGAAATGACTGACGTTTTAGGGGCAAAAAAAAAGGTTTACTTTCTCCTTGTTGTTTTGTCTTTTTTGTTATGTCAAATCACCTACTACAACTTTCAACAACTTTGAACTTTAAGTGGTTGGTTTATTTAAAAGAATGGGAAATGTAATGGAAATGATAATAGTGGGGAATGATTGGGGGTTCTTTAATTATAATCGTGCTGATTGGTTTGTGTTGGGGAATAATTATAATTACTAATGATGGTGGTTAGTTTGCATTGGAGAATGATTATAATTACTAATAATGATGGTTGGTTGTATTAGAGAATGATTATAATTACCAATAACGGTGATTGATTTGCAAAATCTTTAGGAATGAAAATCTATTTTATTTTATTTTGGTTTCTAAATATACTATAATTACTAATAAATTATGGTATTAATAATGAAATATTTTAATTTTATTATTTTTCATTTTCATGCCTAATGTAGTATAATTTTTAATTAATTATATGTAAATTATAAATTGAAAGTCAAAGAAAATTTAAAAAGTTATCATTTTTGGTTGGCAATTGTGTAAGATTGCTATTGAGTTTCATGCAAAAAGTAACCAATATCATTGGTTTATTGATGCCTTTCAAAGGTCCAAGTAATCATTCTAACACTCAATTATTGAATTGTCCCTTTCTATAAATCCGTAATTTGACAAATTGGTTTGTTGTAATATGAACGAAGGAGTTATAATGCTATTTACTTTGTTAACTACACTTTGGAAGTAGAAACTGAAAATGTTCTATTAAACTCATCAAAACTACATGCAATATGAGATTAATTTAATTATAACTTTCCAAATAAACTTCTTTCTTCTGATAACCTAACTGGTGCTTGGCAAAAAGATTCAAAGCAAAAAAGGAAGTAATATTATTTCATGATGGTTGGTTATAAATGTTTAAATTCTGCATATAATGAAAATCCCACAAATGAAATTTTCAATGGCATCCTGAATAATTATTTGCAAATGAAAATAGCTCATTCTTCAACCTGTCTATTCTACAATCTCAAAAGCTAAAATCTTAGAAGTTAGTTACATTCCACATCCATACTTTTGTGAACACAAAAAATTCAAGAGCTTCTAATCCTAACTTTTTTTCACTTTAAAAATATGAGTTAAACATAAGATGCATACGTCATCCAGTGCTAGTTACATTCCAAATAAGTTCAATGATGCACAGTAACCAGGTTAACAAAAAAAATTGTTTTCCACACCTAAGTACAATATTATAGTTACAAAATAGGCAACTAATACAAAGTAACCTAGTTATGTAACATCAATGGCATCCCAAATCTATATTAATTACCAAAAGTTTATACATAATAGCCAACACTTGATTCATGGATTAGAAGACGGAGGAAGAAACCCAAGCACATAAGATTTTCTAAAATGACTTGGCAAAGCAAATATAACATGCACTTTGGCCAGATCATTATAGCAAATTTTAGCAGCCCTACCAACATCCATTGGAGATATGCCAACATTAAGAAGTTCATTAATAACCTCTTGCATTTTCTCAACTATGAACTGTTGCCAACATTAAAAATGTAATCGCTCGTTCAATGCCTGATAGAATACAAAGTCACTATGATTTGTCACTATCTCTATTATTACTCATAATTAAAATAGAGGAATAACAACTAGCATATTTCATGTGTACTGAATCTTCATTAAACTTCCACTTCTTACAGAAGATGAGAATGAGAACACCATAAACCATCAATGTTGATATTTTTTTGGCATACTTTACTTCATCTAATTTTATTTAAAAAATATATTAAAAATATATAAATAAAAGCCATGATCACTGGGATAGGATAGGAAAATCTAGTTTTGATTGGCAAAATTTTACTGCTAAAAAAAATTGAACAAACTGCAGATTTCCAATTGTTGTTTTGTCCACATAAACTAGTTGTTTAGATTAACTTAAACTACTGCAAACTAATCTCTCTAGAGCTATATACTCATTCCTATTTGAATGTTGTTGAAAGTTGGAAAGTACCATGTCTAGGGATGTTGTTGAAGTTTAGCTTCAATTCTTTCTCAATAAAATTCTAGCAAAAACAAAGAAGAAAATGAGCTTAGCCAAAAGTTGTCTACAACCAAATCTACCTAGAGCAACATGTTATTTCAACTCCACTATCAAGTGCATTATTGCTATTTCATGCAGAGTTCTACTAAATGAATGTCTCTCTCGTTTTACAAATATGGAACTCTGTCTTTCACATTACCTATGTTAGAAAATGAAAATCTTCTCTTACCCTAACTCAATTCTTCAAGCCCAATATGGAATTGGTATTTCCTATGTCAATTTCAAAAAGCAGTTAGATACAGAAATTGTCCAGTAGATTACCACTTGCTGCAACTAATACTTGTCAGTTTGAGTATTAATAAAGATTCAAGAAAATGAACTTATTCCATGACAAGGTTTTATCTTCGAAGGACTAATATGATGCAAAACCCCACTATATAAAGTCTGAGGATATGGCCAGTAAAGGAACTTGGGATATTATGCTTCAAATTTTAAAAAATATAGGTAGACTTTATTTTTGAATTCCCTCTTTCTAACTGGGTGTTTATGTAGTTAACCTTAGGTTAGTGTTCTTTTTCAATTTCCACACTTAGTTGCTTCTAATGCTTTTTATTATCACAGTGCATTAATTAGATCAATCTAATGTTTCAACCAATAATCAACATGTTTAAGATAGAAGTACCCTAAGCAAAAACCTTGATTCCATCATTGACAATGGTGAAGCAAAAGACCTCTCATTTTTATCAATACAACTTCTCCCATCCTTTTGGCTCATATGAACAAGAACCAACACTCTGTCTTTCCTACTCTTAGATGATTGTTATAGTGTCACTTTACATGATTGTTTTTAACCTATTAGAACTCTTAGCACCACTATAATTCTACTTACATCTAGAGAATCCAGAGCACAAAATCAAACCAAACACACTCAAATATTACATACACAAAATAAACACAAAGACCATGCCAAATCTTCACATACAACACCGCCCACCACCACCAAAAAAATCTTTTGTAATGAATTACAGCTGAATTATAGGAAAAGAGAAAATATAAATTCATAATACTAATCAAATGCAAAATGGTCCAAGAACCAAAAATTACCTCTTATGGCAATGACCATTTCCTTATCTGACTCCTCAAAACATCTGTCCCATAAAAATTCCCCTCATACAAAACAATGTAATCAGTCCATGAGAGGGTTTTGCAAAATGCAGAAATATTACAATACACATTGGTAGATTAACCCATAAAAATTTATACTTTGTACCAAATCAAGGGAAGAACAAAATACAAATAGATCATTAAACAGGAAATAAATGAATTAGGGGGTCCTAACTCTTAAGATGAATTTTTACAGTTCCTTTAGGTGAAATTTCTTCTTTTAGAGAATGAATATATGGAGACGGATATGAAGGACTGGATTAGGGTGAAGAGAGAGGGAGAAGAAGAGGGAAATGAGAGAAGCTGTTGCAGATCTTGAGGGGATGATACAAATTGAGGACAAAAACAAAAAGTATGCTGTAACAACTTGTTTGAGGATGAAATGGAGGATGAAAATGAAGGTTTTTCTTCAGAAACCCTTGGGCAGAGTCCAACGGAATGTGAAGGGAAAAGAAAAAAAGTTTTTGGCTTGCTGATTTTCATACCTCTCAAGATTGGGGGGTATGAGAATACCCTCAAATGGGCATTTCATTTTCAATGTACAACATTCATTCTTTTAAACCAGACACATGATATTCTTTCATTCCCATTCATTCTCTTTCATACCCATTCCTTCTCTTTCATACCCCTTAACCAACCACCCCCTAAATCTTTAAGGCATTCTACCCTCGAACCCAACAATTGTGGTTTTTCTCTCTTGAATAATACAATCTTCTAGAGTCTTTCTGGAAAACAGAAAGTAATGCTCATTTGAAATCTTTCTTCCACCAATCTATTTTCACATCCTCAGTAACTCACAGTAAAATATTAGTTACTTTTGGTCCCTCAATTCGAACACCCAAAAATGATAATGCAACTTTCAAATGGTCTACACATAGACATACGTTTCACATAAGATTATTAATCTAATAGCAGTATTTCATTGCATGGATATGAATTATTTGAAAAGAGAAAAGATATGCTACATTGAGCTTCTCTTAATCGCAATATATATAGGTCCTTCAAAAAAAAGGTGTACAAATCCAAATAAATGATAGTGATGTAAAAGAAGGGATGCATTCCTACACAGGATGTCTCATTGGCTGCCTATTAGATCATAGGAATTTTGAATTTAATCATATGCAAGCATACATAAATCAATATTGGGGACAAGGTATTCACATTGTTGGAAGAAATATCAACTTCTTCATCTTTAGATTCCCAAATACCAGTCATATGTTAGCCATTCTCCAAAATGATCCCTATTCAGTGGCTGGTGTACTTGATGCGCACCTCACAGGGATCCGGTAATACGCAACAAGCGAAAAAAGAATTGAAATCAATGGATGAAGCGTTGCCACAACTTAGGGTTCTACTAGATTGATAAGACTCAAATGTGCCATAAACTGGTCAAGTTTGATAAGCTTGTTGTTCTTTACAAGAACGAAGAGATTGATTCACTCAAACTCTCAAGGATGTAATGTTAAAATTCTCAAAATTCAGGTCTTGTATTGATTATCATGGCCGAATGGCCTTTAAATAAGTTACAAGCTTATCTTAACAAGGAAACAACTAAATCCTAATCATAACCTAAAAGGGGAGGGGCGGTAAAACAAAAAGAAAATAAAAACCCTAATGCCAATTGGACTTGGAGGTTTTGCCCTTTAAGGCTTCCTTCAAGTTTACAAATTTGGCAATTAAAATGAAGATGTAATTTTGGCCACAAATAGAATTAAAGGGATGGCCCTTTAAGACCAATTTTGGCCTCTCTAATAAAATAAAATAACTAAACAACTTGGCCTACCATTTACACTAGAATTCGGCTAAGGTAAGACTAGTGTTCTTTTATTTGGACTTGTAAGAAATTAATGATTTGTAAGTCACGATCGCATATTTGACGGATTTGAATGTTAAAGGTTAAACGATTTAATGGTTTCTTGAAGTCGTTTGAACCTAACTTTTGTCGTCAACCCCCATAATATGTCACAATGCATTGAAAACTTGATGAGTAGATTGAGGGAGCGCTTGGTATAAATGGTGGGTTTAGGAATGGAATGGATTTGTGGAATGGAAAGGTTTGGAATAGAATGGAATGATAATAATTATGTTGTTTGGTATTATTTTGTAATGGAATGGAATAAATTTTATATTAAAATTATAATAAAAATAGTATTTTACATTATATGATATTTAACAAATTATATCTTGTTAAAAAAATAGTCAAAGTGCATGTCAATTTGTAGAGAAAAATATTTTCTATAAATTAGTGAAATTTATTTTTAAAAAAAAATTAAAAAAAAGGGTAAAATGGGGGTTGCAAACCATGGGGGGTTTGCAACCCCATGACATATGTGCCCATTGGCGCTACTCACAATGTGGCCTGTAAGAACAAACCCATCACCGTGGGTTTTGACAAAAGTAAGGGGGGGCCTGGGTTTTGATGAAAACCATTGGGAAGGATTTTGCTGAATCCAAACCCACAAAACAAACACCTCTTTTGATAGTAAACCATTCCAAACCCTCCCCAAACCCACCAAACAAACGGCTCCTGAATATCTCTTGGTATCCCATCAAAAAATAAACATTGTAGATATTAAAAGATTTTAAATACTATCAAAATTAAATTACTCATGTGAATTTATACATAATTACTAGTCATCACAATATATGGATTTTGTGTGGAGAAATTAATTTTTAAAAAAGTAAAATACATTGCACCACATGTATAGAGTACTGTAAAGTCAAATAATGATGATTGTACTTAATCTTATATGATATTCTACAACATCAAAAATCAACATTATTGGAATTAAAAAAAAAATTGTACTAGCAAAAATAAGGTATTTACGCTTCAATATATACACAAACACTTCTAATCATAATGTAAGAATTTTTGGGGGGAAAATTAATTTTTTAAAGAACAAAATGCATAGTACAACATGTATTGAGTATTTTATTGTCGAAAAATGGACATTATATATAAGGTATTGTACAACATAAAAGATTAATATTGTAGAAATTAGAAATTTATAAAGTATTGTCCAAATTAAAGTATTTACATGTCAATTCGTATATAACCAGTACTCATCATAATGTACAAATTTTATTGGGAAAATTTGGATTTCTTCATGAAAAAATGTAATGTGCTGCATGCATTGTACGACTTCAAAAATCAACATTTTATGAATTAGAAATATTTCTACTATCATCAAAATTAAAATTTTAATTTGTTAATTAATATGCAAACACTACTCATGACAATACAAATTTATTTGAGAAAGATAAATTTTATAACAGGAAAATGTAATGTACAACATGTGTACAAATTCTACCTTCAAATAACAAACACTATACCATTCTTTTATATTTTTATGCACGACATGAATAGCAAATATTGTAGATATTATCATTATTTAAATATTGTCAAAATTAAATTATTCATGTGAATACATAATTACTCGTCATCACAATATATGGATTTAGTGGGGATAATTGAACCTTATATATGGTTTTTTGACAATATAAATGAACATTATCTTGTAAAATTTGTTTTAAACATACATAAGAAGCAAATGGTATTGACTCGTTAAATTGGATTCATGTCACTAGTATAAATTAAGATTATACAAATTCAAATATCCAATATATAGAGGGAAAGACAAACAAACAAATACCATTATTCCAAATGTATTTTTTCAAAAAAATAATGATGCTAAACAACTCCCTAGATATCACTACATAACTAATCTCTTAACCGATGATATTTGATTTTGGAGCAATATGTGATGTCAACTTGGCAATTTCTTCACCAACATGGGTAACCTCTTATATAGTCTCAATCATTTGATGCTGAACAAAATCAATGGAAGTGGCAAGCATATACAATTTTGTCAATATTATCTTCTCCTTAATATAGTCTTTTTCGATTATTGACTTTGGCTATGCTTTTCATAAATAATTCATTAATGAGGGAATCAGTTATCACTTTTTCTTCATCTTTGGACACTTTGCAATCAGCCTCCGTATACATAATGCTGTAATTAAAGATGGAAACACCAAATGGATTGGCTTGTTAGTCCTCCTCCTATTTTTTGCACATTTTTTTTTAATTTCATTGCTGCTGACTTTACTAACATCAAATGTTTTTGTCATAATTGTATGTAGAAATAATGCTCTCTACTTGTCCACACCATACTATAGTTTGTTGTTAGCATTAATCATGATGCAAGAAAATAAAACTAAGCTTTATATTCCTTGCTTAAAGTGTTTTTATGAAACTTACTTGGCTCTCCATCCACAAATTGCCAACTATCCCGTCCTTCATTAAGTGTTTTAATGATTCATCCCAATCTTAAGTGCAATGCTATTGTCAATTTCTTCCAACCAAATTCCTGATGGAGCTCAATGCATTTGTTTGGTTCAAAGGAATTAATTCCAGCCATGAATTCCAATTCCTTTAGAAGTCTGAATTACAATTCAGTCAATTTAGCCATGAATTGCAATTCCTTGTACTAAGGAATTGGCCAAATTTTTTTTTTCAATTTTGCCCTTTTAATTTTATTCAAGAATTGCAATTCTTCCTCTATTTTTTCTCTCTCATCATTTTCTCACTCTACTTTCTCTCTCATCATTTTTCACTCTTTTTTCTCTCTCATCATTTTTCTCTCTCTACTTTCTCTCTCATCATTTTTCTCACTCTACTTTCTCTCTCTCATCATTTTCTCACTCTTTCTTCTCTCTCTCATCATTTTCTCATTATTTTTCTCTCTCATCATTTTCTCACTCTACTTTCTCTCTCATCATTTTCTCACTCTTCTTTCTCTCTCATCATTTTTCTCACTCTACTTTCTCGCTCTCATCATTTTCTCACTCTTCTTTCTCTCTAATCATTTTTCTCACTCTACTTTCTTTCTCTTATCATTTTCTCACTCTACTTTCTCTCTCTCATCATTTTCTCACTCAGTAATAAAATGCTTAAGATATGGGTATTTTAGTTATTTAACACAATTCATTAGTTCTATTTACCCCAACCAAACACAAGAATAATAATTGCAACCTTATTTAATTCCTTTGAACCAAACTCATTCAATTCAATTCCAGCCTAATTCATTACAGCCTAATTCCCACTTAATTGAAATTCAATTATAGCCTTATTTATTACAGAGAATCAAACATGCCGTAAGTGTTTTAATGATTCATCCCAATCTTAAGTGAAATACTATTTTAGAGCCAAATATCTATCTCTATGTAGAGGAACATTTTGTAGATGGTAAAACCTATTGATAGCTATGTTTGAGTATTCAACCATAGACCCACGAACCTCAATCTCATTATCCTTGAAAAAAGCTACACGTGCATAAAATTCTTGTACTAATGGAATGTAAGCACAATCAAGGAACTATACAAATGTGGACAGTCTTCTATTCTTTATTTGTGTGTCAAAATTGCCTTGTAAATGAAGTTCTCTCTCTTTGACCATTAACAAAAATGTAATTGGTTCCCCATAGAACTTCTTATCATACTATTGATAAATTTTGAACATTTTTTAGGAGAAGCTTTTTTCCTTTTTTTTTTTTTTTGGGCGGCTCTTCAACTTGTTTTTCTTTTCCTCTAGTTAAAGAAGGCATCATGTAACTACAAATAATATATTAATATTGGAGAACATAACTTAAATTAATACAATTTAACAAAAGTAAAGGGTAAACAAGTATAAATTTTAGAGTTAAGTTTGCTTAATTAAAATAATTTAAAAATATGAAATGTCAACTTCTTGTGGCTTAGTGTATAATTTGGCAACTAATAAAAATGTCACAAAAATGGTTGAAAAAAATTCTTTCATTTGGTCTAGAATTTTTTTTGAATTTTTTAAAAATAAAATATTATGACAACAAAAAATTACAAATAAAAATGGGAAAATTTTTGTAATAGGTAGTGGAACTTGCTATATTAATAAAATGAGCATAATTTTCATTTAATTTTTAATAAGAGCACTAATTTATTCACCTAAAAAGAAAAAAAATGAGGGATTCATTTGTACAAACATAAGTACCCTTTTGCAGTATTTTGAATGCTTTCAAAACCTTTTGAATTTGGTCTTCAAAGGTTTAGATTATTAGAGAAATAAATGAGAAAAGTAACTACAAATGGTAGAATCCATCTTTGAAAGAACTAAAACTCCATGAAATCCATTGGGTTCCATTTTAATATTTTATCCATTAATTTTCATGAGTAGGAGGTGCTTTTCATATTTTGTTTAAGCAGTTGTGAACTTCTGTGTGATCTTTATTAATTATATTTTTTTCCCCAATTTTGGGTCGAAGTGCAGCACCACTCTAAGATGGAAGATGGATTAAAACATAGAAACACAAATTTTGACCTCATTTACCGTACTTTCAGTGCCATCATTCTAACAAAAATCAAGTATTCAACCACTTATGATGGCTTTTAAAAAAAAAAAAATAAATTCTAATGCCGCTACCATCATAGCCATTGTGGCCATTGAAGGATTTTGACTACCGAAGGTTTATTAAGGGTTTTTTCTTAAGAAACTCATGCTATTTTGGGCTCAAGACCCTCTAGATACCCAAAAAAAAAAGTATTAAAAAAAGATTGAAGAAAAATGGGAAATTTGCATATATAGCAGGGTTGACCGTTGACTTTGCAAATATAGCACCCTCCTTTTTTTCCTTGCAAACATAACACTTTAGGGTTGAACAAAGACCAACATACCCTCATCTTTTCTTCTGAAACATAAAGACACAACACTTCATCTTCATCTTCATCTTCATCGATTCAAGAAAATTTGCTCTCACATCCCATTATTTGCACTTCTTATTATTCTCACACCCCATTGGATCATCATCTTCAAATAAGAAAACCGCGACCGTGGAGAAAAATTCGTTACGGAGAGATATTAGTTGAAATTTACACAAGTTGAACTGGGTTTGTGAACTTCAACGAACCTAGTCGAGCCCTAAGTCGAGTTTAGGTCGAGCAAAACATTAGGTCAAATACAAGATTAGGGTCAAGCTCGACCTAATGCTCGACCTAAATTTTAAAGAAAAAAATTGAATTTTTTTTTTTTTAAAAAAAAAGTTTCAGGGTCAAGCTCGACCCCATGCTTGACCCTATACTTGACCTAATGCTCGACCTGAATTTTAAAGAAAAAAATTGAATTTTTTTTAAAAAAAAAACAGTTTTAGGGTCAAGCTCGACCCCATGCTCGACCTAATGCTCGACCTAAATTTTAAAGAAAAAAATTGAATTTTTTTTTAAAAAAAACAGTTTTAGGGTCAAGCTCGACCCCATGCTCGACCTAAATTAAAAAAAAAAAAAATTAATTTTTTTTAAAATTTTTTTAAAAATTTTTTCAATTTTTTTTTTAATTTAGGTCGAGCATAGGGTCGAGCTTGACCCTAAAACTTTTTTTTTAAAAAAAAATTTCAATTTTTTTCTTTTTTTTTTTAAAATTTAACTCGACCTAGTAGTAGGTCGAGTATTAGGTCGAGTTTTGGTCGAGCTCGATCTAATATTCAACCAATTACTACTCAGACTTATTGTTCGACCTTAAACTCGATCTTGTATTTGACCTAATGTTTTGCTCGACCTAAACTCGACTTAGGGCTCGACTAGTTTCTTTGAAGTTCACAAACCCAGTTCAACTTGTGTAAATTTCAACTAATATCTCCCCGCAACGAATTTTTCTCCACGGTCGCGGTCTTCTTGTTTGAAGATGATGATTCAATGGGGTGTGAGAATAATAAGAAGTGCAAATAATGGGATGTGAGAGCAAATTTTCTTGAATCGATGAAGATGAAGATGAAGATGAAGTGTTGTGTCTTTATGCTTCAGAAGAGAAGATGAGGGTATGTTGGTCTTTGTTCAACCCTAAAGTGTTATGTTTGCAAGGAAAAAAAGGAGGGTGCTATATTTGCAAAGTCAACGGTCAACCCTGCTATATATGCAAATTTCCCAAGAAAAATTTAAGGTTTATTTTAATATGATATACAAAATTTAATGATATAAAAAGATGTTTATTCAATTCAACAGTTGAGTAAATCTCTTGATCATAATTTCTCTAAACTAGAAAATAATATGGTAAACGCTAGAAGGAAAATTAGTGTTTACAATTTAGTGGAAGATAAAAAGTTTAGTGTTTAACATTTAGGAGTGTGAAGTTAAAAGTATTTGAAATTAGTGTGAAGTATTGAAATTAGTGTTAAACATTTCGGAGTGTGAAGTTTTGAAATTTATTTTTCATAGAAGTGTTCTTCCAAACATTGGATATTGATGTCTATTCAATTTACTTACTTTTTTTTTTCCATGTAAATAAATTAGCGTCCTTATTAATAATTAAGTGAAATTTTGACCTCTATATTAATACAAAAACTCCATTGCCCTCAATCAAAATTTTGGTGATAAAAATTGTAAAATATCTCTATTGCTTTTTGGTTATAACCTTCATTTAAGAAAAAAAAAGAAGAAGGTATTTTCATAATATAATATATCAAAATTTCAAAATATTGGGTCCTAAAAAAATATGGAATACTTTATTTAAATTCTTATTTAATTTTGTTTTTAATATTTTAAGTTTTAGCTTTATATTGCTTGCAAAAAAAATTAATAACCATGATGGAAATCCTCTACTATTTGAAATAAAATAATAATAATTTTTTCAAAAGGTAACCGGTAATTAAGAGAGATAGAATTTGTTGGTTTTGTACTAAAGCCAATTAAAATCTAAGATTATAATTTTATTTATTACCAAGTGATTAAGAACCCAAAGGGTCACACACATAAAGAATTTGTTTTTAGGTTAAAATAATTAAATAATTATATGATAATTATTGGGGTTAATTTGCAAAATAATTAACCTAAAGGATCTCCTATTAAATAAGTTTTAATTCCTTTTTGAAAGAAATTTGATAAGATAAACTCTATCATGATAGAGTATCAAATGTGTCTGTTGGGTTTTCTAATAGATGGGAAAAGCTTTTATTTAATAGGAGACAGACGCCAAGTGAGTTTTTGATCGTACAAGTTTTCATTAAAGAAAAACTTTACTGCAAAATGAGAGAAAAAGATTTCTTTTGTTTTTTGTTAGAGTTCTCTTAAACTCTAAATTTTGCAGGATTGTATGCTCATTGAAAGAAATAGTATATTGGTTTGGTGTCAATCAATCCTATGAGGATCCTAAAACAAGTTCTCGTAGATACCTTAGAGACCGGACATCCGTGTGGCTGTGGTTGATAGAATTACCTTTGACAACACAATTTTCAGTCATTAAAAAGAGGTTTTTGATTTATATGTATATTAAAATTGATGATGGTGGAAATCATATGTTTTTTAAAATTCCAATGCTTATAAATTGTTTAGGGTATACATGATTGCCTTACAGAATTACATACAAATAGGTATTTTTTATATGAAATTTACAGTTTACCAAATTTTGATGTTATTAATCGATTAGAATTCACCTAACAAATAATACTAAAATAATAAAACAGTCTAGTTAAATTGAACAACTAAACATTAATCATTTCCAAAGTTTGGTTTATCATGTATAACATATTTGATTTACTTTTAAATGTATAATTTTTTTCATCTTTATTTTTTAATTTAAGTAATATATTATCATTATTAAAAAATAATATAAAAGTTTCAGATAAGAGTGGACTCTTTTTTAAAAAAAAAAAAAACAAAAAAACTGAACTGTTTTGTTTTGTTTTGTTTTTTTTTTTTGGTTTTTTGAGCGGAGGAAGTATATAATTGTTGTATCAAACTCTCATCACACTTCGGCTCCAATCCTTCATCAACATAATTACATGAATAACTATAACTACTAAAGATGGACTAAAAGGAGCATTTCCTCAAAAATAAACTTATTCAAAGGATGCATAAAAGGTTTCTAGAACAATAGAATTCACCATTTTAAATTGCTTGGTTTATCTCCTCAGAGCATTAAGGTACCACCCAAAAAAAAGAAAAAAAGAAAAAAACGAAAAATCAACCAAAGTTGCACCTTGCACCATCCAGAGAAGAAGATTCCACGACGCGCTTAAGCAACTCAAATACGAACGCGGCCAGCACACTCACAAAAATCCTGATATAGAAATTTCTTCTGGATTCCGACAGCGACAATTCCACCGCTTAACTGATCCAAAATCCCAAACGAAAATATAAAACAAAAATAAAAGGAAAAAAACCCTGTAGAATACGCCACCGCGTCTCCGCCTTCGCCATGGTGCCGCAACCTCCTCCCTCCGCCGGGAATGCTCAGTACAATCAGCAATTCCTCAACAACGTCCTCTCGACCCGCGCCTTACCTTACGTAGAAGACGTCAAATGGCTCATCCGGCAACACCTCCTCGCTCTTTACGAAGCCTACCCTTCTCTTCAAATTAAAACCTCCACTTTCACCCACAACGATGGCCGCTCTGTCAATCTTCTCCAAGCCGAAGGCACTGTTCCGATGGTCTTCCAAAACGTCACTTACAACATCCCGATCCAAATCTGGCTCATGGAATCTTACCCTCGCTACGCGCCTCTGGTATACGTCACTCCAACTCCTGATATGATTATTAAACGGGGACATCCTTTTGTTAGTCCTGACGGTGTTGTTTCGATTCCTTATTTGCAAAATTGGGTTTATCCTAGTTCGAATTTAGTAGAATTAGCTAGGAATTTGACCCATTTTGCGGGCCGTGAGCCACCTGTTTATTCCCAGCGCCGCCCAAGCCCAAACCCTAGTTTTACCAATCCGAATAACGTTGCGGTTAATAATCCCAATCCGGGATTGGGCCCAAAACCTGCGATACCGCCTAGGATGACACCAGCTTACCCGCCCTCACCATATACCGCTGGTGGTGGGAATATGGGAGGAAGGATAATGGACGACCCTAGTGAGGTTTATAAGAAGAATGCTATTAATAAGTTGGTGGAGACTGTGTATAGTGATATAGTGGGGTTGAGGAAGTCAAGGGAGGCGGAAGTGGAAGGATTAATTAGTACACAAGCAGGTTTAAGACAACGTGAGAGTCAGTTGTCAAATGGGTTAAAGGAAATGCAGGATGAGAAGGAAGGCTTAGAGCAGCAGCTGCAGATAGTTTTGATGAATGCTGATGTTATGGAAGCATGGTTGAGGGAGAATGAGGAGAAGTTGGGGAAATTAGGGGGTCATGTTAATGCGGATGAGGCATTTGAGCCATATGATGCATTATCGAAGCAAATGATGGAGTGTACAGCATTGGATTTGGCGATTGAGGATGTTATATATGCTTTGGATAAGGCTGTCCAGGAAGGGGCAATACCTTTTGATCAGTATTTGAGGAACGTGAGGTTCTTGTCACGTGAGCAATTCTTTCATCGTGCAACATCATCTAAGGTCAGAGCTGCTCAAATGCATGCTCAGGTTACCAGTATGGCTTCTAGGGTATCACAGTATGCAGCAGGATGAAAATGGTTTTCATGGACTTTGATATTATGAGATATATGATAATCCAGGGGGTGGCAAAATTATATAGTTCTTCTGAGTGGTTCATTACTTGTGAGATATCTTTTAATACTGTCTCTTAACATTTTCCTTTATCAATTTGTACTGGAGACAAAACATAACCTGAATTATATATGATGGTTCATAGAAGATTTTTATTTCTTGCTTTCAATCTCAGTTTTAGTGAGTTGATATCGTGTATTTGTTGTTGTTTTGGCTGGTTAATACTTTAGTTGACTGGTTTTGTTCTCTGCTTTAAGGAACATGTTAAAGTTGTAAATCACTGTCCTGAATAAAAGCTTATTTACTGCATTGTTATTTCTTTTATGTTTTTCTTGATAATAAAACAGCAGATTTGAAGCTTACTTTTGTGGTAAATCACTATGAAAGCTAAGGTTCCAATAGGTTGTTAACATTTCATGTTTTTCTCATTGCTCAGTTGTGGGTTGCTTTAATTATTGTTGTGGAACTATGGTGCAATGCTTTAGTGAATGCCTGTTTTCACATAGGCTCTTTTGTTTTTGTTTTTGGAGTTCTGAGTGGATTAAGGCAAGTGATTCATTGTTCTATTCAATGATGTACTGTGTCATTTTGAAAATGCTACTGTATCCAGTATTTTCTGATACTGATTAAGTGGATTATGATAAAATACATATTAGGGAAAAAAATGACCTGAGGATCTTTCGTTACTGACTTATATGAGAATTTTAATTTGAATGTTACCTCATCCCATGATTAGATATTCACCTGAAGCTGTTATTTTTAGACAGGATCACATTTGGTTTTCTTAAGTTGTCCTATGAGTTATAATCCCCTCAAGATTGTGTCAAAACCAGTATGAATGCTATATTGTGGGTAAAGTGGGTTGATTAATTTGTTTTAATACTTCTGTTGGGAATCCTTTGCCATAATTCTGTGTTGAAGTTTTGTAAGTGATGTATCATTTTATGACTTCTTCAAGATATTTTTCTACACTACTCTGCTTTCAAATATTTTGAGTAAAAGATAATTGTTTTCAACATTGATGATTACCTCATGTTTGAATGTATGGCCAGTGAAATTGCTATTATTGTTATGTTAATGTCAAACAGTATGTCTGATAAGTGATAACTAATTTTTGTTATCGGTAATGTATGAGACATATTTCAGAATGATTGATGTCAAAGATTGATGTGATTAAGACCCAAATGAATTTGAAATTGGTTTGCTGCTGGGTTTGGTTAATGCGTTAAACAAGATAATGCTTTATCAGTAGTGAACTATAAGAAGAAAAAAAGAGATAGACAAGACTATTTATATTAGACTAAAAACTGTGGAATATGCATTGCATGCTTGTGGGTGTGAGGTGATATAGTAAAATATATTAGCAATTTGAAAATTTTAAATCACATGACAAACTAAAATTGCACCTTTAAGTTAAGTTGTCTCTTTAAATTAGGAGAGGACTTTTTGTGAGGTAGACTCAGAAGACCAAAAATTGGTCTTCCAACTGCCCCCGTCAGTGGGAAGAAGGAAGGGGAAGAGAGCTAGAGGGGTGGGGTTGGGATTGTGTGTTTTGTATATATTACTGATGCAATAGGAATAAATGGGATTCACATGGACTTGTATGTTAGTTTAGTAATTACCTGACTTGAAGCAACCAATTTGAGATTACGTATAGTGCCATATTCTTTCATTGTTTTGTTGTAGTTAGCACACAACTGATAGGAATAGTATTCTGCTTTCTTTTCTGAAATAGATCATGGTGTACTTTGGTACCTGACTGTAGTAGTGCTGATATAGCAATGTTAAATTGAAACTTGATTTGAGCTTTTAGATCTTGGTGCTCTATGTACATATGCTAATCAATGAAATTCAAATTAAAGTAACCATCACTATAGATTGCAAGGTTTCAAAGTTTATGGAATTTATTGATATATATGATGGAATCCTTTTAAAGCGGCTACATTTTTTGTAGATAAATTTTGACTGACAGATTCAACACAAAACCTCACTTTGGAACCAGGACATATAGAAGAAAAGAACAAAAGAAAATAACCTATCTTGCGTCTAGACTAATGTCATCAAGCACAAGAAATGATGTGAAAAATGTCACTGGTCATAAAAACAGATTCTTCTCCCAAGAAGATGCAAATGTGCCATTGTCAATGGGGTTGGGAGAACGCATTCTTTTTCCTTCCCCATAGCATATCTCATTTACATTATTGATGTATCTGAATGTCTTCTACCCTTTGTAAACTCTACTACTGCTCTTGATTTCTAATGTTTCAATATATTTTTTTAGTTTTATCTTGTACTTGTACAAATTTGTAATTGTATGCAAGCATGTGTATTTATCCTTCATTTTGAGCTTGGAAATATAGCTGTGTTCTACGAAATTTTTAAGAATTAGAAAATTGTGTTACATCTATACCAGGTTCCTTAGGACAGAGTTTATTCTTCTGAAATGTAAACCTTACTTTTAGGAGTTTGTGCGCAAAAAGTAACAATGCAATTTTTTGTTTCCAAACTTCTTCCTTATTTTTCTGTTTTGCTAGCAAGCTTGCGTTAGCATTTGCGAACTTTTTTTGAATGAATGTTTTGCAGTCATTTATGAGCAGGTGGATGACTTTAGTTTTTAGCTATCTATATAACTTAAAATTCTTTGATAAGATGATCCATGGAGGGTTTAGTCCTTGACTTGGGTAAATATGCTTTAATATGCTAGAGAGATTATTCTTACTGCCCAGACCTGAGGAATACCAATATTAGCATTCAACACCTGGCAATGAAGAATAATTGTGTTTCAAATTGAGATAAAGTGTTCTGCCTGGGTGTGGAGATAATTTTATATTAAAGCATCTGGAATTTTCATAAGGTTTAGCAGTTTTTTATTTGTTTATTTATGCAAGGACTTAAAAGATATAGAAAGTCTTTTAATTCAACTGTTTATTTTTGTTTTTTCTGGTAGAAAACCCGGCAAATTAGAATTGCAGACTAGGATGACTGGCTGACAGAATTCTTTTACAGGAATCTGCCATCAGCATTACTTTATTTTGACTGGAAAGAAGTTATGGTGCCAGAACATCCTAGGATCATGCTTTCTTGCCTTTCAATTTTTTTTTAATATATATTGATGGGATGGTTCATAGATTTTATGGATGGCCTTTTAAGATTAATTGTTGCCGTAAAAGATGGCTGAAGTTTACCAGCAGGTGATTTGATGATTGTCAAAAATGAAAACATCCAAGCGGTTTGAGTAATACGCTTGTCATAATGAAAATATCCAAGCAATTCTGATTTCTTTGCAAGGTCCTTTGACTCTCTGTCCGGTTGGCTTCTTCAATCTCTTCTTCCATTCCTCAGCAAACTTGTTTGGTTTATCTTCCTTGCTATTCTTCCTTCTCTTTATCCTGCGTTCTCCTACTTTGAAAAGAGTCCTTCCGTCTTTTTCTTCACCCTCCTGAGCGAAGAATATAACTGAAAGACGTTTTTAAGACATTTGGTTGTCATTTACTAGTTTGTTACGCAGGCACAAAATTGTTGAAAATGATTTTTACTAGTCTTTGGCCTTTTTGAGCTTTTGAATAACTGTTGCCTAATTGCTATATCTTGTTTCTGCCGTGTTTGAGGCCATGTAACATCTGGCACGCTTAATCTTCTACCTACAGCGAGTTTAGATTAGCCCTCAAGAAGCAATACAAACATCTAGATGTTGCTTCAAATATAGTTAAATAAGTCTGAGAAAGAGATGAGTATGGTCCGATTTGTCTAGATACGGCATGGAGGAATTTTGTATTAGTTACCTTGTACAACTTTTGTATCTTGGTTACCTTGGGCTTCTCTTGTGCAAATTTATTTATTTATTTTTTTCTTGGGGGGGGGGGGGAGGGTTTGAGAGTCATCTTGGTTACCTGGTACTTGTACAATTTTATTTTGGGGGAAGGGGGTGCGGCTGGGATTTTTGAATCGTCCTGCACTATTACAAATTTATTTCACACTACTACAAATTTGCAACTCTCGACTTCTAGTATGGACACATAAAAGCGTTTGTCATTTGATTACTTTTGATTTCATTTATGCAATTTCATAGATGATAAAATAGACTATTGAGGTTTTAAGTTCACATATGTCAAGATTTAGGGAGTTATTGGTAAATAAAGAAACTTTAGTTGAACGATGCCGTGTTGGCAAAATTTCCCTTTCAATTGCTAGGGATTTCTGTAGCAGAAATTGTAAAGAATAAACAAGTAAATGCTGTCGTTTTCTTAAGGCCGTGAGCAACTCTCAGAAGGCTTAAAAAATGGATTGAGTCCTAAGCCGTACAGAGCGTGATTGTTTATATTTGATAGGATTCATTTCGGAAGCGTAAAATGGTTGAGAATCACCAGAAGTGCCCATCGAGTCAGGAACGATCAAGCATTGGGAATCAATCGCTCTAAGGTCTATTTTTTTAGTAGTATGTGCTTATCCTACTATTATTTGAGAAAAGAATTGTTGGTTTGACTGATGAACTACGTGACAAAATAGACTTTTTTCTTTGTTTGATTTTAAAAATCATCGCATATTCCTCTATTTCCTTTTAGAAGATATTCAGTCTATTCGAATAAAAGTTAAAAACAAAGAAGTATATTCTTCAACCTTTAGATCATTTGTTTTTGTAAGTATTAAAGAAACTTTTTAAAAAAGAAGTAACAAAATAAAAATAAAATTATTATTATTGAATCTCGATTAACGTTTGTCTAAAGATGCCTAATTGCCATATCGATAGGGCCGTAAACGAACCGAACGATCCCAAACGAAACTCGTTCGAGATCGGCACGTTTATATTTAAGTCTGTTCAAGATCAGCTTGTGTTTGTTTAAATTTTTTATATTTGTATTCAAGATCGATTCATGTTTGTTTCTTAATATTCGTTAAGTGTTCGTGAATACTTAAACAAACATGTTCACGAACACTTAAACGAATAAGTTCACGAGACTTAAACAAACATGTTTGTGAACACTTAAATAAACAACAATTTAATGTAATATAATATATAAATATTATATATATATATATATATATATATTTATACATGTAATATTATTTTACTATAAAAAAATTTAAATGGGCAGTGCAAGCCAAGTAAAGAACTTCACCCATTGGCATAGCATTCCCTCCTCACTTTCTAGGTTTTTATAGATGCATTATGACTTTCCATCTTATATGCAATCGATAATATTATATATATATTTATACAAGTAATATGATTTTAATATAAAAAAATTTAAATGGGTAGCGCAAGCCAAGCAAAGAACTTCACCCATTTGCATAGCATTCTATCATGTCCCTCCTCCCTTTCTAGTTTTTATTGATGCATTATGACTTTCCATCTTCTATGCAATTGATGTGGGATTCAGGAAGGAATCGAACCCGCATCTTCTAGCATGGCAATCCATTATCCAAGAAACTAACCACCACACCACAACACATATACTTACCTATATTGAACAAACATTGTTATTATATATATTATATTTATATTATTATTTTTAATATAAACGAGTTTTAAACGAACATTAACCAAGTTCGTTTATGAACACTAAATGAATTTGTTCGTGAACGTAAATGAACTGAACACATGTCTGTTCGCATTTGTGTTCGTTTATTAAATGAATAGTAAAATCTGTTCGTTTAGTTTAATAAACGAACATAAACGAATATAATCGAACTTGTTCATGAACTGTTCATCGAACGTACTAGTTCGTTTACACTCTTCCGTACCGATTATTCAAAGCGGGGCATTTTTATGTTCTTTAAGGGGAAGAGAGGGGGAAGAAGCTACCTAATAATTTCTCCAAAAAATACCAATTTGTGGTGGCCGAAAGAGAAGGGACTCGGAAAAAATAGTGGGATGCATCGACACAACACGTCTCATAGACGTGTGTGGAGCGAGTTGGCCTCCTTTGTCAATAAATCATTCATACACAAAGACCCACAAACTTCGAGATTCTTATCATTATGTCCATTATTATTCGTTCAGAATGGCAACGCCCATTCATATCCACAAGGCCAACTTGCCCATTCAAAATCTTAATTTTGTCTTTTTGGCATGATTAAATAATGCACCCTTTTTTCTCAATTATTGCCAATCTCATTATTTCAAAAGCAATGATATTAGTACAAGAGAGTTTTTTCCTCAAAAATTGTTAAATTTAAAAAAATATTGACATTAAAAAATTTGTTTCAATTCTACTGAAGTCAACATCCAAGATGTCGACTTCAGGGTTAATGTAATTTTTTTTTTGGCCTTATGCGTTCCTTCTTTCTCTGCGTTCCTTCTTTATCTTTTCTTTCTCCCATTTGCCTTACTTCAGCCTTCCTCTTTCTTTCTTCTTCAGCCGCAGCCACCCCTCCCTCTACTTAAAAATTTCTTGCAAATTCCCCCTCTCCTCGCCTCTCCACTTCCCACTCCCTCTCCCACCTCCCCCACCCCATTCCTGTCCCTCCCCAGCTCCCCACCCTTTCCCACCCCTCCTACCCTAACCCACTTCCCCTGCCCCACACCTCCTTCCCACCCTAACCCACTCCCCTCCCCGCCCCATTCATTCCCAACCCCAAAAAAAAAAAAAAATCCCTTACTTTTTTTTTTTGCAAGAACAGTCCCTTGCTACTACCCCCCCTCCCCCCTCAATTGCCGCCTAGGAGTTCATAATTTTTTTGTTATTTCTAAGAAAGGTAAATTAATCAGTATTTCATGCACTTTTTAAATTTGTTAATATATTGTAATATTTTATAATTGGTAAAATGATAAAATTGTTATTTTGCAATGAGAAGGGAAATAAACATATATTTGGGGGATTGAAGAAAGGAAAGAGCCAAAGGTAAATTATTTATATATTTAAATTATGAATTGCCATTATTTTCTTTTGAAAATATTTTGTGACTATTATATTATTGATAGAATGATTTGAAATGCATAATAATTTCGTTGTGAATACCTTACGTTTACTGGATTGATTTTTAGTGAATGATAATTTTATTGATTGTTTCTATGATTACCGGAATAAATAAGTTGTGAATAATGGTGTTGATGATGCTGACGAAATCATTGCGGTTGGATTTGATGACTATAAGTGGAAATGTTTATTTAAAATCACTTGATAAATGGAAGTGCAAATGTTTGATGGAAAATTGTGTAAAAATTGCTTTTAAATAATTGAAAATGTTTGTAGGTCTAACTTAAAATAAACATAATTGAAATTGTTAGCAAATAAAAAATAAATGTACCTTTATACTAGTTAGTTTGCCAAAAAATTGAAAACGTTAAATGTAAATAAATCTAAATTGCGTTAAAATTGCCTTAAAAAAATTGGAAATATAAGTAAATGTAACATAAATAAAAATCATTTGAAAATGTCATTAAATGTAAAATAAATGTAAATTATACAAGTTAGTTTCCCAAAAAATTGAAAACATTAAATATCAATATATGAAAATTGCATAAAAAATACCTTAAAAATTATGAAAATATAAGTAAATGTAATATAAATAAACATCACTTGAAAATGGCGCTTAAACATCATTTGTAAATTACACGAGTTAGTTTTCCAAAAAATTGAAAACATTAAATGTAAATAAATGTAAATTGCGTATAAATTACCTTTAAAAAGTTGAAAATGTGAGTAAATGTAACTTAAATAAACATCATTTAAAAATGTCATTAAAAATAAAATAAATGTAAATTTATACTAGTTAGTTTTCCAAATAATTGAACAGGTTAAATGTAAATAATTGTAAAGTGCGAAAAAATTGCTTTTAAAAAATGAAAATGTAAGTAAATGTAACTTAAAAAACATCATTTGAAAATGTGTGTTCTTTACAAAAATATTTTCCTAGTCTTAATTAACTAATTATTATTATTTGAAGAAATGATTCAATAAATATTGAAATCAACGTTACTTTAATCACATACAAAAGTCGATATTAATGTATATTTTATGTTATTATTGATGTCACGTGCAATATAAAAATGGGAAAGGATTGAGTGAGGATTGAGTTATACTGGGATGGAGAAATAATTAGTGGTCAGAACAGCTCCCAATATAGTATTAGTCCAAAACGGTTCACTTTTGTTGATCATAATATTAGTTTGGCCAAACTTTTGGGAATTTTGCATCATGTGACTGGAATAAATGCAAGTCAAGTTAGGATAAAGTTAATGTGCCGTTATTCTATTAGTATTGCCTAACATTCGTTCACATACATACATGTTCTAATGGATGATAATGAAACGGTGTGGGATATGTTGTACATTCCAACGACATTTCTGCTCTTAATGTCGTTGAATTGTACATAACTCAAGAATTCGGAACATCTTACTTTCATTCTCAGGAAAATATGTCATTTATTCCTCAAACAAGTATTGGGTTATTTACACACTTTCTACATAGTAGAGAGAAAGAGGGGCTTCTAAATGATCCATAGTTTCTTATGGTGTTTTCATAGTGAATGATAGTAATTTGCCATGAGCTAGGGGGAATATCGGACCCTTCTTTTTTTGGACGGTGAGCCACATGGCAACAATTTAATGAAGGGCCAAGTCGTTCCACCTTCAACGAGGAACTTCCTATTCTTAAGGCAAGTGCCCAAGCAATCGCTCGAGGCAAGTGCCCAAGCACAAGTCAAGATGTGGCCAATCGCGCTGATCTCCTTGATACTTGGGTGGACAATGGTGGTGAATCATCCAATGATAGTGATGATGAGGAAGACATTGGTGGTGGCCAACAAGAAGTAGGGACTTCGAATCCAACGGTTGATGCTCTTACGGATAACGTTGTCGATGATATCCCCTTTTACTCCGACATTGGTGATGTACAGTTTTCAATGATAGACAAATTCGAAAACTATAGATGACCAGTTTGGGTTGATGATAAGTTTTCAGAATTAGAGGTTAGAATGGTATTCCGAGCGAAAGAAGGAGTTCAGCATGTAGTTAAATGTTGGTCTATTCGTGCACACAGGTACTTTAAAGTGTATGAGAGTACTCATACTAGCTAGTTTGTTCGATGTTTCTATTATGCGGACAAGAACTACTTATGGAGGGTGCGAGTGAAGTTAAAAAAGCAACATCGTTTTTGAGAGATCACAAAAATACACTTGAAACACACGTGCTTTCCTGAGATACAACCAGAGGACCATCCAAATTTAGATCATGGCATGGTTGGTTGGATGGTACGGAACAATATTAAGAAAAATGTTTTGTACAAGGTCCTTGATATATAAGAAGATGTGTGCGCATTCGGGGTGAATATATCATACAAGAAGGCATGGCTAGGCAGAAGGAAAGCCATTGAATTGGTGTATGGCAACTGGGAGTTGTCGTACACCATATTGTCGAGGTTCTTACTTGCGCTTTAGTTTTGTAATCCCAGCAAAATTGTGGATCCAATATGGTATAATGACCACCAATCGCTCCGAATCATTCAACGAGGTGTTGAAAGGGGTTAGGAAGTTGCCGATAACAACTTGTGTGCGAGTGAATTTTTATCGTTTGGTTAAGTATTTTGATTTGAACCTCACTGAAACCAACAAACATATTGCTGATCAAGATCTGTGGCCACTAAACGTGCTTGAGAAGTTTCTTAGAAATGAGCACAAGTCTAAATATTACCAAGTCACGGCATTTGTGCGTAAAGAAGGATTATATCAGGTCACGACAGGGATACATGGTGACAAGGGAGGCAATATGCATAATGTACATCTTAACAACTGTACATGCATGTGTGGGAAGTTCGAAATATATAAGATCCCTTACCCGTATGCACTTAAGGTGTGCACACAAATGGGAAGGCCCACTCTGGCCCTTGTAGATGGAGTGTATAGTGTGCAGAAAATGATTAAAACTTATTCTTTTCATTTTTACCCTCTGCCTACAAAGACTATTGGCCACCAACACCTTTTTATCTTGCGGCCAACCAAACACGGGTCAATGACCAACCTGGCCGACCAAGATCCACCCGTATACAGAATGAAATGAACCGAGCTCAAAGACAAAGATACAGGGCATGTGGAACAATTGGGCATAATAGGAAATCTTGCCCACACATTGAGAGACTTAGGGATGGGGCGGCCATGCATCCATGATGTTGTCGTTGTGACTTATTTTATATAAGAATTGATTTTGTCGTTTAAATGTAATATTTGCATGTCAAATGTTGTTTATGGATATATGTCTTGTTTGAACCCCCAATATACAGCATTTATGTTATATTTGAATGTTGTTTCCAACATTAATTACGTTTATGCTCAAACTCATATCTTGCTTGTATTCGCTATTACATAATGCAATCACAATTGACATACGTGACGTATCAGAATTATTAAGAAAAGTGGCTTTAATTTATTTAGGTTATGGTGGGAGAAGGAGATTTATCCAAATACGCACATTTAACTCCGGGACCATGTCAGTCAGATGTACTGAAGTTACAATCAATTCATCACTCAGAACTTGTGTGGGAAGACTCCAATGTGCCCCCCTTGAGAGTGTATAAGTCGGATGTCGAGTTTTGGAGAGTAGTCCCTTTTGACATTAGGGTGCAGAACATCCTTGTCGTGCGGAATTTTATGGTGTATATATGGTAGGATGTATAGTTGTAAACCATTCGTTGATTACAGCATTAGTGAAGAGATGGCACCAAGAGACTCACAATTCCACTTTCCAGTTAGTGAAGCGATCGTGACATTACAAGATGTTGCGGTACTTTGGGGTTTACCGATCGATGGAGATGCAGTGGTTGGTTCTTATCCGAGCTATGCATTAGAGGATTGGCAAAATATATGTCAGGAGATGCTGGGTTACATGTCGGCTCCCGAACATTTTGATGGCGATTGCCTTAAACTGAAGAGTATCTCCACTCATATGCAAGCGCGACCTCTATTACCTGAGGCCACAAATGATGATGTTCTCTATCATGCTAGATGTCGGATGATACAGATTATAGGGTCAATTATGGGGGACAAGTTAGGTACAAAAATAAATTGATATACCTATTTTTACTAAGAGACGTAGTGACTGCATCAAGATATAGTTGGGAAAGTGCAGCTTTAGCATCATTGTATAGAGCATTGTGTCAAGCGACAGTTGGCAACAGGGTTGGTATTTGTGGCTCACTTTGCATTCTACACTTATGGGCGTGGAAAAGACTACCGTGAATCAGGTTGCAAAACTGACATGTGAGATAGGAACCAATCCCTAATTTCCCCGGCATGCCTATCAGATCTTGAGCATGCATATATGTTTTTCAATGTTCTGTAAATGGTTCATTTCTTGTATCTAGGATTGTGTTTCATATTTTATATTACCATCCCTAATTTGTTACAGGTGGAACACGGAGTTGAATTTTAGTGATATGGGTTCATATGTGTTGCGCATATATCAAGATCGTTTGGACTATATGTCGGAAGATGATGTAAGTACTACACTTTTAATACTTTTTAATTTTTGTTAGTTTAAAAATAAGGTAATTCTTTCTAATTTTTTTATTTTATAGTTTATCTAACAACCGTATTTAGCGGAACATTTGTATAATTTGCCAGATTATTGCTTTAGTGAACAGGATGTTTGGTGTTCCAGCGTGCCGCTTATAAACTTTGATGTTGTTGAATGGCATTTACCTGAGTAGGTTATGTGGCAATTTAGCTATCATCAGACCATTCTTGCTATCATCAATACGGATTTGAGGTTGCATAGACTCGATTGGCGAGGCAGGGAAGGAGTTAATTGGATATCTCAGCATGCACTATACGTTGATGGATGGAACAGGCGAAGGGAGAGAATTGTGCAGAGATTGCATTCAATGTGCCCCATGGAGTATTTCTTCGAATATATGGTTTGGTATCGGCAAATTACTCACACTCTGATAGGTAATCCCACTCATCGTCCTACACAGGGTGTTCTTCCAATTTCATTGGTTGTCCAGTATTGGGTATGTCTAAGTAATTTTAATGTTTCAAAATTTAACATAATATTCATATTTTTAACCATTAGTATTTTTGAATTTGCAGGTTGAATGTTGGAAGCAGTTGTATGATATGACAAACGATGCTTTTAGCAATTTAGAGATAAATCTGAGAGCAGTTATTGCAGATGTACGCGACATTTCTTCTCGTGCATTGACAATTGTTAGGGAGAGTCGCCGGATGCAGATGACATAGTCAAACTTTGAAGACTAAGGTGAATTTCAACAAGCGCATGGTCGTTCATCTATATCCGATCATGCATCTACATCGGGTTATCCATCTACATCAGGTCGTCCATCATCGTTCAGTCGTCCATCTACATTCGGTCGTCCATCTACATCCCACCGGTGAAATGTTGATGATGCTAATCAGATATTTAATACTGGTTTGTTTCCTCATCAGTCCAATGAGCTATATGAGGACACACATGAGATTGATCATTCATCGCAGTTAGATACCAATATGTCATCTCAAATGCCTCCACATCATTTAGTATTTGAATGTAAAAGGTGTCATCATCCACAATCATGTATAGATCAATCCATTCTTTTTAATTTATACTCATCGGAGACATAAAGATTCCAAAGCGAATCCAATGTCAACCCACAAGCCTAGCCCTCACTCTCTAAGCAACAGTCACATAGGAATATTAGATAGTTTTGATGTGGAATTTGATTGTATTTGCGTAACTTGTTCAGATGTAGAACTTATTTCTAATTCAAGTTTTTTCATACAATGTTTCTACCCATTTAAATATTTAAGAAAAAATTCGTACAAATCATATATGAAAATTAATATACAAACATTTATGAAATAAATTTGTACACGTTTTCCTATGTCTTCTTACGAAATGAAAATATATAATTATAATTTTCAAAAATAAAACATTTCTTTTGCATATAAAAATATATCTAAGGTTTCTGACGGATTAAAGTGCAGAAATATATTATACAAATATTATATATAACAATGATTATATAACAAAATATTTATCATTTTTTTTTGGTTTGAAAGTGAGACATTACATTTTTCTTCCCTTCAAAAAATTAGTATGGAATATCAATATGCAAAGAATTACTAAAAAAATGTTGTGCAAAATTTATTCCTTCCTTAATTTGTTATGTAACTATAATACCCAAATATTAAAAAAATAGGGTGTCAAATAATTATATTAAGAGTCATCACTAATTTTGACTGGTTGGTGATGAAATTTAATGACGACAGAATCATGTCTCTAAAAGTACGATGGTCAATGACATTTAGTGACAAAAAAAGTTGTCAACGTAAGATATCATAGTCAACGCTATTTGTGACGAGTTGGTGATGGCTTCCTATGGTCACCAAATTGGATTTGATCAATCATTGGTCACGAAAAAAGTTCGTCAATAAAGACTATTTTGTCCAATTCAATTAGTGACAAAAAAATGATCAATAAATAGTGTGCATAGTGACAACTTTTAAATAAAACAATGGCGTGTTTTGTTTTGGTGTCTCATTACCAATAACATCACTTCACTGTATTGATTTTCATTAGAATGAGTTAATGAAAATCAAATGTAATATTTTGTTAGAGGACGTAAAGAAGAAAGATTAATATATAGCCAAATCTTTTGCTGCTTATGAACATGGAAAAGAAACATAGAAATGAATCCTCAGTTTAATGTTACGGGATATAAATCCTGAATCTATCCATTTGGTGACAACAATCAACTTAAGACAAAATCAAATCAGGTAGCATAAGAAGAGGGGTGCACTTTTGCAACTCCATTGAGGCAGATATATGGAAAATTTCAAAACTATACAAAAATTCCTTGTATGTTCCAATCTCTCTCCATGCAATGGTAAATTTTGTCGTGACAGGGCCTGCAAGTAAGGGACTAGAAACCATTAATTTTTATTGAGCAAGTATAAATCCTAATTCATCTAAACTAAAATGGACACAAGTGAATGATGGGAGTTATGTAAAACTTGCGAAACAAAAAAAATCATATGGCAGAAAGCTGATTTTGGCTAATTAAATAAGAGACTTAAGCAGATACAACATATCTCCAAAGGCAACACTGATGGGATCATTATGGCTCCCACCAAAAGTTTCTAGTGCAGTAGCAAAAGCAATGTCCCCATCATATCCCTCTCCAAGTCCTTCACTGTAGTATTTGAAGGCAATGGCATTAAAATGATTAACAACCAAAAAAACCAAACTAAAAAAAAGTAAAAATGGAATAAAATGCATATCCAATCATCTAACTCCATGAAACAGTAAAGCAAAAAATATATACATCTTCGAGTACGGAAACAAACATGAACAGATAAAAATTGTGCTTACTTGTATTTTCAACATCCTTTGTGAAATTTCAAGCATCTCTCTCGCAAAGATTCAACACTTTTGTCAAAGGATTGTATTTGATACATAAGGAACAAAAAATGAAAGAGAAATAATAGGTTGCTCCAAAAATTCACACTAAAATAATTGTTAGATTACTACAAATAATATCAGACAAAATGAAAGGAAGTTCACTTTAGAAAGACATTAAGGAAATGCAAATAATGTTGAAATTTTATCCAGACAATTCAAGTCGAAATTGACATGATCAGTAAACCGAAATGCTAACTTAGTTAAATTAAACTTGAATTGGATTTCCTTAGCTGCAACCAAAATGGATTGTTCAATTTCCAAATGCCAGGTGAGCAGCTTATCAATAGAAGCAACCTACGTAATAGAAGTGTCTCCTTTCAAAGACAATTAAACCAAATTTCCAGAACTAATACTTGGGAAACGACGAACCCAACAGTTCAAACTTTCAACCTACATAGTAAATGCTAGCCTTAGCAATCTCTTGGAGCAGTTATACAATTACATAGTAAATGTAATATGGGATGTCAAAATTTGAAAGTGTTGGATAGAGAATTTTGAAATCTATATTATTCACATATTCAAATATAAGACTTGGAGTCTTAGACTATTGATCTCTAACAATATCAAGCAACTTCACAATATTTGGGCCACACGGAGATTTTGTAGTATCTTAATCTCTCTCTTGATTTGCCTTCAATGACATATACAATGTAAGTTCCACACAAGGATGTAAAATATTCAAGTGGATAATGAGAAATGGCTTAAGTAGATAACCAACAATATGATATATTATGTTAGCAAATTAAAGAAAATAAGCTACTTCAATAACAAGTGGCTGTTTCTATACAAAACATTAACAGAGCACGTAGTGATTCTTATTGCCTAGGTCAATAATATCCAAAGTTTCGATATTTCCAATTCTGAAGTTAAAAGCAATGGAAGCATGATGAGAAACAATCAAAATCTATGCTGCTAGTAGACATGGAAGCTCTAAACTTAATATAATATCAAACGTATCTGTACGACCAAATTACCATGAGAAATGAAAATTTAAAGTTGTTTTATGAAGGTATATTACATTTAGCCTTGGTGCAACTGAGATATTTTAGATATTTTCTAAACAAAAAGAAACTTCATAGCCAGAACAACCTTTTGGTGTTTTGAAAATCCAATCACCATAATAAATGCACACTACACAGTGCAGGGCAATCACAATATAACCGAGATATTTTAATGAATCAATTCATTATTGCAGCACCAAGATAGGGATACTACTGTTACAGCTACTTGAAGTTAACTTGGTCAACGGTCAAGTTGGCCATCTATTTCATGAAGGGGCAAATTGCATCAACAAGTAAGCAAATTCAAGAATTTTGCTGCTTTAATCCATGACTTTACTTTGTATACAATTGTTTTATAGTTATTAAAATTAACTAACAATGGAAAATGAGAGAACTAGTTAGAGGCAGTGTTGAGAACTAAAACCATAAGCATGTCCAGAAAACCAAAGATTACAACAATCTAAACGGCTCAATGAAAGAAAACTAGAGCAAGGGAAATTTTAAAAATATAATAATAATAATAATAATAATAATAAGGGAAGATCATATAAAAGGATGATGCATGGCAAAGAAAAGGGAGAGGTAGAAAAACAGTAATAGTGGTAAACAGAGATTCACAAACATGAACAGAAATTGCATCCTCTTCTTCTCATTACGACCTGAAAATACATTTGGAGATAAAAAAATCCTCATCCCTAGCACTCAAAAGTTTACAGGTTACACTTAAAAAAGTATGTTACTTGTTCCCCCTTATCTGCTTGCCAAATAGGAAAAGAGCCAAGCAAAATAATACCAGGTATCGAATATCATGTTTCAAATGGTTATAGATACACTACTCAGGCATATATAGTAGGTAATTGTAATGAAATGCACCATATTTATCGATGTAGAAAGAAAAAATGAAAAGAAAAAGCAGCACCAAAAGCAGGGACGAAGCCAAGAATTTTACTTTGGATGGGCCGAAAATGACGTTCTCCTATTTTCTTATTAGTAAAATAAGTTTAAATTTCCTTCCTCACAGCATGTATTCGTTTCATTTTCACCCATATTAGGTAAAATGAAACACTTGATAAATTCTAAAAAAAAAAAGAAAAAAGAAAAGAAAGTAATACTTGACAGAAAGTGTTGCATTTGAATTGCTATAAAACTTTTCAAGTTCATCAAGTGCCTCTTTGTACTTACATCCAATCAAGAGTAACTGACATAACATGAAAATAGTTGATTTCAGACATAAATACTCTAACAAAAAAAATTAAAATTAACCAATTCACGTGGAAAAAAACAACATACAAAAGTTGCTTGCATGGTCTGAAATAGCATAACATAAATAAAATATGATATACATATAATTTTCCAAAAATATTGATAAATTATCTACAAGTTATGTTCATTAACCAAAAAGACATATCATGTTAGATTGTTTACATTACAATCAACCAAAAAGAAGGACTCCTAGAATATGTAATCTTCTAAAAGTGAAGCCAAATAACTCAAGAATTGTGACCGGCGTTCTTTCGTCGAAGCAAATTTTTCAATGGTTGAATCGAGACTTAATGTTTCAGTAATTTCTCTTTAGATGTGCACCATCAAATAACTAGAAAGATAGTCATCCTCCATCTTATTGTTTAGCCTATTTTTAGCAATATTCATCGTAGAAAATACTTTTTCAGTTGACGCCGTAGAAACAAGTAGTGTAAGCACAAGTCTAAACAATCTATCAAGAAGTGAATATATGAGTGCCTTCCTAGTACTCATCAAGGCCTTAGATAACTTAGAAAGGGAGGACAAATTATTAAGTTCAGGTCTTCTTGGAACATCAAGGATGTAATAGTTCAATTCCTGCCTCAACCTCTCTTGCTCATGCTTAGAAAAATCTTGAGGATAAAATTGACTTTCGAGTCTACAAATCTTCTCAATATCAAATGATGCATCTCCATCTCTAGGATCCAAAGTAGCTCCTAGTACAAGTAACTCCATTGCATTCTCATTGAACTGATTATTCAACTTTTGCAACTAAGAATCAATGGTGGCAATAAAAGTGTCAACTCTATAATGATGTTCTACTGTAATTTGAGGTTGTTAATGGTGACGAGATGGAACCCTTCTCACATATTGAGCATTCATATCTAGAATCTCTATGTTTCATTTCTAACAAAATGACTTCACCTTATCAAATAAAGCATTCCAACTAGTTTGTCTCAATCTCTGAAGAAGTTCTTTAGTTGATGAAACAAGATGCATAGCATTCAAAATATCTTGAGACTTCAGTTGTAATGTTTTACAAAGTAAATTAGTGATTTTAAAGACTTCTTTCATAATATGTAGAAGCAATATAAACTGAAAAGATGTTAATGACTTATAAGCTTTCACTGTCTCAGCACGTTAAATAGAGCTAGTTCCTTCTTCAGTGAGACTAATAAGCACTTTGCATGTTGGACTAAACATCTTCAACAAACTAGAGATAGAATATAAGTGAGAACTCCAATGAGTATCTCCAGCTCGTTGTAGTGAGCCAATTTGATTTTGCCCCATACCAGTTTCAAGATCACCACTAGAAACTAAGTATTCAATTTCTGAAGCTTTAGCAACTTTTAATTGATCAATGTATTTGCAAGAAGCGCTAGCAACGTTGACTATGAGAGCCAAATCAGTGAAAAAATGTTGAATAAGAACCACATCATGAGATGCTGCAACTAATGCTAGTTGAAGTCGATGGGCCATGTGTAGGAAACCCAGTCAAAGAATGCAGTAGAAATTTAATATTTTTGGTTTCCTCCAAGGATCCATACAAAGTGAAATCAAATTGATAGTGATAAATTATACTTTTTTTCAGTAGCGGTAGAAGATCGTAGATTGTCAAATCAAGAGCAAAACTAGTCTAGCCTTGCCTCTATGGTATTCACACGATCGTCTCCAAGCCTCAAGTTAATTGTCACACAATTAACCAAAGAAAGAAGTAACAAAATCCTTTGGTGCTAGTTAAGATTCTATTACTCGGGTTTTCTCTCAAGTTCACAACTCAATGATTGGTTTTCTTTCAAACTCTTACCTTAAAGGTTGTTTTGTTCTTGTTTCTCAAGCAAGGAATGTCGGCTGTTTTTGGACAAGAGAAGACTAAGAAAGATAAATTCTTGAATAAAAAAAAAAGATTCTTAGTTTGATAGCAGAATTTTCTTTTAAAGAAGAAAGCAAAGATTCTTGACTTTTTGGGTAACCCGTTATCTTCAATTAATGAAGCCTTTTAGTTTTTCGGCTAACTCACTATCTCCAATAAATGAAGACTCTTGGCTTTTTGGCTAACCCATTATCTCCAATTAATAAAGATTCTTGGCTTTTCGGTTAACCCACTATCTCCAATTAATAAAGACTCTTGGCTTTTCGGTTAACCCACTATCTCCAATTAATGAAGACACGATAGATTCCTATTCTCAATAGTATTATTAAATTAACCAAAATTCATCACATAAATTTGACACTTCTTTTGGATATGATTTAAGTGTGCGACTCAATATGTTCTCATAACTTTGGCATTGACATAAAATCTATTTTATGCCAAAAGTAATGAGCGATGTCTAGCAACACTTTAATACTACCCAAGTCATGAGAATATTAGTAATTCGACATTACTTTTCTTGTGATAGATATTACCATGTAATTAAATCCCTTTGCCCTAGATATCTTGATTGAACACGAGCTATGGAACGTGTGATGCTCGTATAGTTCAATCTTTTCGTTTCTTGATTTCCCAAGTAGACACATCTAAGCAAATAAGCTCGATATCACATATCGACTCATTTAAGCATGGCTATGCATTTTATGGTCTTACTCAATCAAGGGGCCCAAAGATATCACTCCCATTTATAGGAGAGGCAAATCCTATCTTGACCACTCAACATCCCACTACATGATTTATTACATATCCAATTACTACTTTTATACTTCACCTTATTACGGGTACCGTTTAGTAGTATCAAAACATGTAACTCCTCATGTTGGGATCTCTGAATATCTCAAGTCTAAGTATTATTTACACCATCATTACTATGAGAAATATTATGACACTTCATATAATAATCCATGCAGTATTTTTCATGGCGGGTCGATCTAGTATATTGTTTTGTAATATGTACCTATATGTTGACTTAATATCTTATATCATGAACTACTTCATCAGTCACTACACATACTAATTTTAATGCATTATCATTGTCCCACTTAATAATAATACTTGACTAGGGATAATTTTAGAATAATTAAATTCTTGAAACATTATTATATTTATTTCATAAAACGCAGATATGAGATAAACATAATAATCAGTGCCTTTAATTATAAACATTATGATACAATATATGCTTATACCATCATTATATGATTGGTCCTTAGAGCATAATCCAACACCATGCAATGTATATAATAAGCAGATGGACAATCCTTGGAAACCAAAGCTTGCAATCCATTCCATGCACCACGCATATTGCTTTTTCCATCATATCCTTGACCTCTAATAGATTGAACACCAAGATTAGGAGAGGAAAGAAGAGAATATATTGCATCTCTTAGTGTTGGCGCTGAAGTATCAAGAACATGAAGAACTCCAAAAAATCTTTCTCGCACACTACCCTCTTTATCAATAAATCTAAGAACAAGTGCCATTTGCTCCTTTTTGGAAATATCTTGAGCCTCATCAACAAGAATACAAAACTTTGCATCTCCAATTTCTTCACAAATTTCTCTTCTTACTTGATTTGAAATACATAATAAGAGTTCCTTTTGAATGTCAGGAGATGTGTATGTAGCATTTTGAGGAGCTTTGTCTAAAATAACTTCTTTAACCTCATTACTGAAATAGGCATATCCTTTTATCGCCTAAATAAAATTGCCACAATTAATCAAGTCAATACTTTCATCATTTCCTCTTCAAGCACATCCTTGAAATGCAAGCCATCGAACACAAATATAGAAACCTGCAACCGAAACCGATTATGTGCAATTTGTTGAGCACTTTGTTGGGAAAGTGCTTTTTCAATGTGTTGGCATGGATCCATTAAAGCATGACATTTTTCCAAAGCACATTTATGTGGTGATGTTGTACTCCCTTCATGCTTTAAAAATACACCATGTTTTCCATCTATAACCCTTCTCCAATTTTGAAATCCTTCACATGTGAAAGTGTCTCGATCTTTACAACTAAAAAAGAGATAACATGGAAGACAAAATGTGGCATCCTTTGTTGGGGAGTACTCTAACCATGAAGGAAAAAGCTTAAACCAAGAAGCATTGAATCTCCTTTTATGGTTCGTCCCTTTTTGTGAATAAGGAAACTTTCCCTTACCTTTGTATGGCCCTCACTTGATATAAGATCGATGAATTTCATCTCTTTGATTAACAGAATATTCTGAAAGTTGCAAACATAGTGCCGGATCACGCTCTAAGGAATTAATATCAACAAGATTTGAGTTGGTATTTGACTTGATTCTTGGAGTTTTAGGAGGGTTTTCTCCAACTAAAGGAATTGGTGTTGAAACTTAAGAGGTCTTTCGCTTGATGAAAAAATCAATCGTAGTTTGCGTTCCCATTGATATCTTTGAATTTGAGAATGAGAAGACTATTCAATCTTAAAAATTTATAATTCAAATCATAATTGAGTGAAAATTTTATTTAGTCAAGATCTAAGTGGCATTGACCAATTGCTTGCTATATTATTGAGATTATAAATTTAATTAATCTCACTTTCTACCACCTCACTAGTTAAAACTGGTTCCTTTTTATCTAATCCCAACAAATACCAAAAATGTAACTTGAAGGAAGTAATAGAAGAATTAAAAAAGTAGTTGAATTTGCTAAAGATTGAAACTTGATTAAATGCATTAATTCTATAAGCAACTATTGTACACGTTCAAAGACCCTATTAAAGAAAGCAATGGGGAAAAAGAAAAAGTAAAAATAAAATTAAAATTGTATATTTGAATTTAGGCAATAGAAGAATGATAACACAAAGATTAAAGGACCATGTTGTTTCTTTTTTTTTTCTTCTAATCCTTTTCACCAAAAAATGTCAGGGCGTATGTATAGTATTCTCTCCAATTATTGGACCACTACATAAAGTTCTACTACACAATCTCTACCTCTTTCATATCTTTTGCTTCTTATTTTAAGATAATGGCATGTGGTTGCCATAGGACAATGGGCATCATCCATGAAAAAAACAAAACTCCAAAAACAATATGTATATAATATATAATTGGTGGTGCAAGCTAATTATGCAACTGTGCAAGTAATATATTGACATATTGTGCAAGCTAATTTAGACAACCAAGTTAATTTGTTTGAGAATTTGAGAAACAACCATAAATCATTGTACCATACCAAAAAGCATTCTATTCATAAGAATTTTTTTTTTTGAAAATTGCAACCCTAACTAAAAAAAATTATCTAATTTAAAGCAATATGTTATTGTTGGAATATCCCTAATTTAAAAGAAAAAAAAAGACAGAAAACTGTAACTCTAACTAAGATATTAGCTAATTCAAAGCATCCAAATTTTCAATCAAAAATTAAAAAAAAGAAGTATAAGCGATATGAAAATTCAAACTACCTTTTGAAACTGAAAGGCTGAAAGTGGTGGGAATAACCAAATTGTAGAGATTGATAGTCCTGAGAAGAAATTGGAAAGAAAATGTACAAATGGAAGAAAAAGAAAAAAAGGATCTAAAGTTGGGATTTGGAAATGGGTGTAAAAGATGTAAAAAGTGGAAAGTAAATAATGTTAAAAAAATAAAAGGAAAAGAAGATGCAGTGGGCTGGTGGTGGGCCAAGTGGCCTACAAAATATGACTCTTTTGGCCTAGTGGTGGGCCAAGTGGCCTATAAAATATAATTTTTTGGTAACCCAATTAATTGTTTAATGCCATCATGAATTTTTGTTGGGAGGTTGGGTGGCCTTGGCCCACCTAGGCCATAAGGCCCCTTTATCCCTGGGATTGTCAAGACAGCCTAGTGAATCCTCTATAGGAATGAAGACTTTAAGCCTAATTCAATCTACTATTCTTCTTATCCATACCATTTCCTACCATCTCCAAATTTGCAAGAATAACATCTTTATCATATATTTCAATTAAGAAAATAGGCCAAGTAAATATTACATCGATTAGTGAATCCTCTATAATCCTTGTAACACATGGATAACTTACCAATAATCTTCACCTTTGAGAGCATAATCTCACAATTATATGCCCGTCTATGTTCAATTTGCAAAATTAAATTCAAATAAGTTCATTAGATTGTCCGTTACCAACAACCCAATATCAGAGAGCTTGTGGGCAGACTTTTTACCAAAATTGCCTAGCTCTTTTGTTGCGAGTTGAGCTCGACCGGCAAGGAGTGAGGCTTTGAATTCTAAGATGGAGCTTCGGCTTTGAGCTCGAATCTAAAGTGCAGATGCGATGAAGCGACCTCTTTGTGACGACAACGAGCTTGAGGCTGTGAGAAGAGCACCATGGCGGAGCTTTGGGCAGTGAGAGAGTGACAGCAATCAAGATTAGAGAAATGAGAGAGATTGGCTATGTAGTGACAGCTTCGGCAGTGAATGAAGCTGGAGATAGGAGAGAGACAGCGGAGAGCAGGGTGGTACTTAAGCATTTAAAGTAATTATGTGCTTAAACTAATTAAAATTGGGTGTGCAAATTTATAAATCTCAAGGTGTTTTAATATAATTATTTTAAATTAAAAATTATAACATAAATAAGCTAATGAAATTCAGCTTAGAAGATATTTAGTCCAATTGTTATTTTTAATCAAAGAAAACCAACTAGTACTAATCAATAGTGTATTGTAATATAAAAAAGACTGTTTGATTAAAGGACAATTATATGGACAAACAAAAAGGGTAGGGTGTCTTAGTATAATTATTAGAAATTAAGAGTTATAATACAAGTAAGTTAACTTTGGCATAAGGAAGAATATGCTTTGTCCAATTATTGTTCTTAACCAAAGAAATCCAATTATAATTAAGTGATAGTATATCTAAAATAAGACTATGCTTGAAGTAAAATAATATAGGCAAATTCAGATATATTAAGGTGTTTTAATGTAATTATTAGAAATTAAGAGTTATAAATTTAGAAAGTTAACTTTGGCCTAAACATTATCCTTAATTAAACAAGTCCAATCATTATATAAGTAGTGGCCCAATCAATTTAACCTAAAACATTTTATTTAATCTATTCCAAATTATATGACCCAATACATATTTTGTTATTAAAATTTACAATATTCAGTTTTATTACACCCTAAATTTTTTTTTATATTTTCATATTTAAGAATATTATACATTAAAACTATACATACATACATACATACATACATACATACATATATATGAATTAAAAATTATAACTATTTTCATTTTCATTGTGACTATTTCACTAATTAAATTTTCTTTTAAACCAGAGAATTCAATTTTATAATACACTAACAAATTTTTTTTTGTATATTTGAATTTATAACATTTCACATATGTCCATATAATGAAAATTTTAATTAAGAATCATATATAAGTAATATAAGTTACATATATAATAAGAAATTGGTAACGATAATAACTTTGTCACCAATGAATAAACTTTATGATTTTAGTGATGGAGTGTTTTTCGTCACTAATCGTGTTGAATTGGTTGGAGACCTTCTTGCCATGCTCTTTAGTGATAAATGGTATTGACTTCTGATAATTCGTCACTAAAGTTAGTGACTAGACAAAAAATTAGTGACGACAAAATGTTTTGTCACTAATGAGGGTATTAGGTGACGAGATTTTTTTTCGTCACAGTATTTTCCGTTACTAAAGGCCATTTTTCTTATAAGGAACCTTTGTTTAATTGTGAATACAAAAGGTACTTAGGCACTTTGAAATCATATGTTCAAAATAAAAGTAGTCTAGAAGGATCGATTGCGCAAGGATACGTAGCCGAATAATGTTTAACATTCTGCTCTATGTAGCAAGCAGATTATGTCGAATCAAAATTTAGTCAAAAAATTAAGAATGAGGACATAACTGCAAAAGTATCTATTGGATTGGATGTGTTTAAATTGAGAGGTTATGCTCTTGGTAAGGGATACAAGATTTGATGATGACACTCTACGGAAAGCACATCAATATGTCTTGCTCGTAGATTCTTTTTCTTCTTGATTTCTTTGATCTCCATCACCAAGGATTTTGTGCTCAGGTTCTTCGAATCTTGTTGCTTGAAGTAGAAGCTGCGGTGATCAAGAGACTTGTAATGGTTCTTAGCATTAATTTCTGCCCAAACTTTGTTAAAATCTTATCGCCATTTAGTCCAGTATTCTTGCTTCTGCTTTATTCGGGTCAATATAACAGGCAAGGCAAGAGATGGATTTTTCTACAATATATCCATCACATCCAAACCAAATTCCCACTTGAAATTGTAACATTAAACTCTTGCATCCAAGAAAAAAAATGGAGAAGTGATAATGCAAAATTAATACTCATTTTGCTACAAATGTTTTTATGAAATTAAATTGTTTTTCAACAATATTACAGGCTAGGACATTGAAAAAAATTTGTTTCGTGTAGTTTAATTAGGTAGTACGAAACTTTGGTATAGGATATCTAGTTGTAAAATTAAAACAAAAATTTACTGGAATCAAAATTTGTTGCAAATTATAAGGCTGGCACACCTTGGTTTCTAGAATGAATGAGAGGTGACTATGGATGTATGGTATATACTCTTTCGATCCCTAAATCATGTTTGAACTTGGACCATTTTCTATGATAAGTCTATGGAAGGCACTACAGGTTAAATGTTGTTGCTTATTTGCGTGCCCGCCTGATTTTTTTGTTTCAATTGTACTAAATTTTGCTAAGATTCCTGTAATGAATTTTGCCACTTTTTCTATATTGAATTTGTGATCGCTGCCTGTACTGAATTTTGCTAATTTTTCTGGTTCTTGTGACCTACTAAATGTCTAGTAGCTATTAACATGTAATACAACTTTATGTATGATGGCCCATTCAAATTGTTATATACATCTTGTTGCCTTACATATCATAATCTTGTTTATTAAAATGAATTTACCATTAAATTTTATTTTTTCCTTTGGTTTTGGAGGTCGGAGGGGTTATGGAATAAGATTTCAGGAATGATTATGTAATTTACCGGAGAGGATTGAAACCTTGTATATAACAAGAGGATTACTTATATTGGTCAAATCATTGGCTGAAGAAATAGGAGATATCTTAAGATATATTGAATTTATCTACTATTAAATTATGATTTAATAGTAGGTATCTAAACTTATATTTTAATGCTTAGATTAATAAATATTGATAAATTTATGTAGTAAATCTTTACTATATAAAATGAATTCGATATTTGTATATTTTAAAATATACAAATCTTAAGAAGATAGTGCATAAAATAGATGATTGAAAATTTCCTATATATAATCTGTATGTGTACATGTATTTGTATACATTTTCAGTCAGTTATATATTTGATTACCATTGTTAATATTGCAGGAATGACTGGTAAAACTCAAAAGCGAAAGCAAAGTAATTTCAAGATCCGCAATGAGCCAACTGGACAACCACCAAGTAAGATTATATATAATTACAATTCATAAATTTGCTTTATATGTCCAACCATGACCTACCATAATTTTATTAATGTTGGCATTTTTCCCTCATGAAATTTTCGTTCCAAAAGGTAACACTACCACCACTCAAGTGGGCATGCTACTTCGTAACAAAGTTGTGAGTCAACAAAAAGCTCCAAATCAACCAATGTTGGCCCATCCCATACAAGACCAACCTCACCTGGCACGTGATGCAAACATAGGTGAGAATTGGAACCTTTTCCTATACCTTATGCTATATGACATGGGGTATGAATTTGTACTATTGTGGTATATGATTTATAAAATTGCACGCCCATTTTAGACTATATATGTGGCCGGCTCTCTTTGTTGTTTGAATTGTTATCATTATTTTCGGATTTCACATCAAGAGATGTGGTACCACCCTACATGCTGAAATTCTATAAAAATACATAAAAATGCCGTAGGTTTCTAAAATTACGAAATAAAAAAGACTACCTGTGGGTATGTTGATAAGTGACTATATCTTGTTATTTAGTGATTCACAATGCAATGGGCTACTTGAACTTGAATATAGTTTTCGAACTTAAGACCATTCAAGATTTCTGAGCAACCAAAGTATCCGAATCCAATATTAAGTTTTCTTATCATATTCACTTTACAGGTTTCATTGATAACTCTGTGTTGGACAACCAAAAGGGGAATATAAATTGTGAATAACAATGTGAACAAATGAGAGATGAGATTGTTACAGGAGACAATGTACTAGGCACTAGACAATGCAACAATGAACAAAATGGTACACATATTTGTCTTGTTTACTAGGTTTGGAAATATTACTATTTATAATAGTGTGAACATTATGAAAATTGTACGCAAATTTGCATTCCTCTACGTAACAATAAAATTATTTATTACTTGGTATGGGTAATATTACATACTATAGTTTTTTTCAATCTTCGTAATTTTTTTTAAACCTTTGTTTTTTTCCTAAAGGTATGTCAACTAGAACTCAAGTGGGTAGGTGAGTCTATAACAAAGTTGAGAGTCAACAACAACCACTTAATCAACCACTATCGAATGCTCTACAACATGGCCAACCGAACATTGCACATAATGAAAGCACTAGTAAGTCTAAGTCAACTGTCTTTTGCATTATGTTACTATGTCTTGGGGTATGCTTATTGACTAATGGAAGATATGGTTTGTAAATTTGCAAACATTTTCAGTATGATGCTGCCCTATTTGTTGTGCGTGGTGTTGTTATTATTTGTGATTTTAAATTGCGGGATGGAATAAGCCCCTAAATGTTGAAAGAGATAAAGGCAAGTTCTTTGTTTTTAGGTTAGGAGGTCTTTGATAAACAGCTTGTGTGTTTATTGATTTGTGGGATAAATCTCGCAATCTATGACATATAGCATTCTCAACTTGAGGAGTTATTAACTTTCAAACACATATCTTCCTAGGCATCCAATGTTCTATTTAATATATTATTTTTTCCTCCATATTTATTGAACAAGAATCATTGACAATTGTGTAATGGACAATCAAAGTTAACTTTGATAGGCATCTAAGACCTGCGGGAAAGAACAAGTCTAAATTCTGTGAATTCTTAGGGACTTTGATGCGCACCTCACGGCTATATGGAGCCGGCAATACGCAACAAGCGAAACAGGACCCAAGACTTAACTTACGAAATCCTAGAACCGGTGGAATTGAGACCAAATGGATGAATCGTCGCCACAATCTAGGGTTCTACTAGATTGATAAGACTCATAGGCGACACAAACTGGTCAAGTTTGATAAGCCCGTTGTTCTTCACAAGAACGAAGAGATTGAATCACTCAAACTCTCAAGGACGTAATGTCACAAAATCTTCTTATTCATGTCTTGGCTGAATGGCCTCTATTTATAGGGTACAAGGATTGTAAAAGGGAAACAATTAAAAATCCTAATCCTAATCTAATTTCTAAAGAGAAAGAGGCAGCCAAGCTTCTTTAAGTAACTAAAAGATAGCCTTAAACTAAAAAGGAAGCAAAAATCCTAAAACCAATTGGACTTGGAAGTTTTCCCTTTAAGGCTTACTTCAAGTTTACAAATTTGGCATCTAACTAAAAGGATAATTTAGGCCATAAATTTCCTAAAAGTAATATTGCAATAATTCAGCCATAATCATCTAATTTTGGCCTGAAAAAAATTAAAATAAAACTAAAAAAATTAAGTAAATAAACTTGGCCTATTATCACACTTGAATCCTACTAAGGACTAGTGTTCTTCAATCTGGACTTGCAATAAGGTAATGACTTGCAAGTCTTGGTCACATGCTTGATGAGCTTGGAGGTTATGAATTAAACCACTTAAGGTTTCTTGAACGCGTTTAGCTCGAGCCCTCGTCATCGGCCCCGTAAGATGCCTTAATGGATCAAATGCTTTGCGAGCTGGCTTGTCAGTTTCTTGAGTTGGCTTGTTGGCTTCTTGAGTATTGGCTTCTTGAGTCTCATCATTCCCTCTCTCCTCGAAAGGATTCGTCCTCCAATCAAACTCATCACCTACATCAAAAGGGGAAAGATCAGTCACGTTGAATGTGGCACTAACTTGATATTCACCAGGCAAATCCAACTTATAGGCATTGTCGTTGATGCGTTCAACCAATTGAAATGGTCCATCTCCTCTTGGATGAAGTTTAGTTCGCCGTTGAAGAGGAAATCGCTCTTTGCGCAGATGTACCCAAACCCAATCACCAGGCTCAAAGATAACATGTTTACGACCTTTGTTGGCTTGAGTGGCATATTGGTGTGTCCTCTTCTCGATCTGTTGGCGGACTTTTTCATGCAACTTTTTCACCATGTCAGCCTTCGTCTCACCATCAAGACTTGAATACTCAAATGGCAATGGTGTCAAATCCAACGGAGTCAGGGGATTAAAACCATAAACCACTTCAAAAGGTGAGTAGTTAGTGGTAGAGTGAACAGTTCGGTTATAAGCAAATTCAACATGAGGTAGACACTCTTCCCAACTTTTCAAATTCTTTTGAATAATAGAACGCAACAACTGTGATAATGTTCTATTGACCACCTCCGTTTGGCCATCGGTTTGTGGATGACTAGTGGTAGAAAATAATAACTTTGTACCTAGCTTACCCCACAAGGTTTTCCAAAAATAGCTCAGAAATTTAACATCTCGATCGGAAACGATGCTTTGCGGTACTCCATGTAATCTAATGACTTCACGGAAGAACAGGTCGGCAACATGCTTGGCATCATCCGTTTTCCTACAAGCAATAAAATGAGCCATTTTAGAGAAACGATCAACCACCACAAAGATAGAATCCATACCTCGCACTGATCTCGGTAGCCCTAATACAAAGTCCATGGAAATGTCAATCCAAGGCTGTTGAGAAATAGGCAAAGGAGTGTACATACCATGCGATTGAACTTTAGACTTGGCTTGTCTACAAGTTATGCACTTGTCACAAACCCTTTCTACATCTCTTTTCATATGAGGCCAGAAGAAATGTTCAACTAACACATCTAAAGTCTTCCTCACCCCCAAAATGTCCCATTAATCCCCCACTATGCGCCTCACGTACCAGTAATTCACGCAAAGAACTATTAGGCACACAAAGTCGGTTTTCTCTCATTAAAAACCCTTCATGCCTATAGAACTTACCAAATGCGGCTTCTTCACAGGCTGCATAGACTGTACCAAAGTCAGGATCATTAGCATATAACTCTTTAATATATTCAAATCCTAACAACTTGGTATGTAAAGAGGAAAGTAAAGTATACCGACCAGACAGTGCATCAGCCACCACATTTTCCTTACCTTGTTTATATTTGAGCACATAAGGAAATGTCTCAATAAATTCGACCCACCTGGCATGTCTCCTATTCAACTTACCTTGTCCCTTTAAATGTTTAAGGGATTCGTGGTCGGTATGAATGATAAACTCCTTAGGCCACAGATAGTGCTGCCATGTCTGCAGAGCTCGAACAACTGCGTAGAACTCTTTATCATATGTTGGGTATCTTAACGCAGCACCATTCAACTTCTCACTGAAATAAGCGAGAGGTCGGCCTTCTTGTATTAGCACAGCTCCAATTCCTATACCTGAAGCATCACATTCAATTTCAAAAGTTTTAGTAAAGTCAGGTAAGGCTAATAAAGGTGCTGAGCTTAATTCTTGTTTAAGCAAATTGAATGCTCGATCTTGCTCTTCTCCCCATTGAAAACCTATAGACTTCTTAACAATGTCTGTTAGAGGAGCAGCCTTAGTGCTAAAATCTTTAACAAACCTTCTATAAAAGCTCGCTAATCCATGAAAGCTACGTACCTCAGTGACATTGGAAGGGGTCGGCCATTCACGTATAGCCTTAACCTTCTCGTTATCAACTCTTATCCCTTCGGTGCTTACCACATACCCAAGGAATATGACTTGATGTGCACAAAATGTACACTTCTTAAGGTTAGCATATAATTTTTCAGCACGTAAAGCAACAAGAACAAGCCTAACATGTTCAACATGCTCATCTAAAGATTGACTATAAATAAGGATATCATCAAAATATACCACAACAAATTTTCCAATGAAAGACCTCAAAACATGGTTCATAAGTCGCATGAAAGTACTAGGTGCATTGGTTAAACCAAAAGGCATGACTAACCATTCATATAAACCATATTTTGTTTTAAATGCAGTTTTCCATTCATCTCCTTCTTTCATTCTAATTTGGTGATATCCAGATTTTAAGTCTATCTTTGTATAAAACCTAGCCCCATGTAATTCATCCAACATATCATCTAAACGAGGAATAGGATGGCGATACTTTACAGTGATTTTGTTGACCGCTCGGCAGTCCACGCACATACGCCATGATCCATCCTTCTTTGGCACCAACAATGCTGGAACGGCACAGGGACTTAAGCTTTCTCGCACATGCTTCTTAGATAATAACTCCTTCACTTGTCGTTGGAGTTCTTTGGTTTCTTCAGGGTTGGCTCTATAAGCAGGGCGATTTGGAATTACGGCTCCAGGAATGAAGTCGATTTGATGTTCAATTCCTCGAATTGGCGGTAATCCACTTGGTAACTCCTCAGGGAAAACATCACTAAATTCCTTCAAAAGAGAAGACATTGCATTAGGCAAGTTAGGGTCAAGGTCATTAGTAGAAAAATAACATTCTTTAAAAATAATTAGAAAAAGTTGATCTAAAAAGAATGCTTTCTTAACCTCCCTTTCACTAGCATAGTAATTGCTCTTGACTTTCTCCTTTGTTGTCTTTTTGGGCACCACGATGGAATTCTCTTTTGTGGTCACTTGCCCTTTTTCTTTCTTCTCCTCATCCTTTTTTTTCTCGTTGATGATCTTTCGTTGATCTTCATAAACTTGTTGAGGTGACATTGGGTTGAGAGTGACAGGTTTGCCCTTCATTATAAATGAATACTTGTTATTTTTCCCATTGTGTCGAGTATCCCTATCAAATTGCCATGGTTGTCCCAAAAGTATGTGACTGGCTTCCATCGGCACTATGTCACATAGGACCTCATCTTCATATCTTCCAATCGAGAAGGCCACCAACACTTGTTTATTTACCCTAAGTTCGGCACCATCATTTAACCATCTTAATCTATAGGGTCGGGGATGCTTAAGCGTAGGTAGTGACAACTTCTCTACCAAGGTGGTACTGGCCACATTTGTGCAACTTCCTCCATCAATGATCAAACGACAAACCTTACCTTGCACATGGCACTTGGTATGAAAGATATTTTCTCTTTGCTCTTCATTTTCCACGGCTTGAGCACTAAGTGATCTCATGGTCACTAATGCTCCTTCTCCATTTGATGATTCATCACTTACCATTTGAAGACTCTTTAAAGTAGTAAGTGCTTCTCCTACTACGGCATCTTCTTCACCGTCAGTCTCAGTCAAAGGAGGCATGGAGTCATCAGACTCACTATCGGAAATCACTTCCCCATCATCCAAGGTGACCATCACTCGTCGATTAGGACATTGGGCAGCTATGTGTCCTTTGCCTTGACATTTAAAGCACGTGATGTCTCGGCTTCTAACAGAGCGGGTAGGTGGTTCTTCCTTCTTAACTTCTTTTTTCTTGGATGAGTCAGCCCATGATTTTGATTCACTCTTTTTGTCACCCTTTTTATCCCAATTACTTTTCCACGGAGATTTACTAGGCATGTAACTCGGTCTTGAACTTTTCCTCTTCAGTTGCCTCTCTACCTTCTCAGCCATGTGAACCATTTCTTCAATTTCCAAGTAATGATGGAGTTCAATGACATTGGCAATTTCCAGATTCAACCCTTGCAAAAATCTAGCCATTGTAGTCTCTTTGTCTTCTTCTATATTGGCACGGATGAGTGCGGCTTCTAACTCAATGAAGTACTCGGTGACACTATTCGACCCTTGCTGTAAGCTTTGTAGCCTCTTATACAATTCCCTATGATAATAGGATGGGACGAACCTCTTTCTCATAATTGTCTTCATTTCCTCCCAAGAGTGGATAGGACGCTCTCTATTTCTTTTCCTAGAGGTTACAAGTTGATCCCACCAAATTATAGCATAGTCGGTAAATTCAACCGCTGCTAGCTTCACCTTTTTTTCTTCAGAATAATGGTGACAATTAAAGATCCTTTCAACCTTCTTTTCCCATTCTAAATATGCCTCGGGATCTCCTTTACCTTGGAAGGTTGGAATTTTCATTTTGATGCTACCCAAATTCCTATCAATTTTGTCAACTTGTTTTCGACCTCTATGGGAAGTAGAAGCCCCGTCGGAATCTTCACTTTGATCGAAATTTGAGGAAAATTTCCTCATAGATTTTGACTTTCTTGATGATGACTCATTGATGAATTTAGCCAATTGTTCCATCTTATTGTCATTGGCTTGAAGCTTCATTTGCATCGCATCAAGTTGGTCGGCCAAATTGGAAAAACTTCGGTTTATATGTTCAGTCCAATCTTTGAGGGCCTTTTGTTCAATTGAAGCTCCACTTTCTTTTGTCATAATTCCTGCAAAAAGTTAGTACAAACAAGAGAAAAAAAACAACAATAATATGGGAAAATTTGTAGTAAGGGTGTATATGAGTGTGCTCTCGGTTATTTTTTTTTTCTCACCCCTCACTTAATATTCTCACTCTAAGCTCTTGTTTAGAACACCACACTCTATCAAACCTTGAGGAATTTTAAACCACGAGATAGTTCAAATAAGAATATATGAATGTAAAAATATAAGACTCAAGGAAAGTGAATAAATTAGGAAACTACGAAATCTAAAGATAAATTGGAAGTAGGATACTATTTAGGAAACTAAGAGATTAGGAAACTAAGCAAACCAACTCCAAAGTGGACTTGAAAAAGGAAAGCTAATAAATGGAAACTAAATACTCTAAATAGGGCCTCTAAAATGAAAGAAAATATGGAATCAAAAAGGAAAACAAATTTAGAAACTAAAAGGGCACAAATAGGAAAGACTACTCAAGGAAAGGAATTCTAACTAGGAAAACAAATACAACTAGGAGCCTATTCTTGCAACCCTTTTTTTATATAGAAATTTCAGTTAAGGAAGGTCATAAGGTGCAGAGTTTTGGCCAAGAACAATGGTCAAAAAGGAACAAAAATTTCGTGCAAGGAGGGCTGCTCAAAGAACCAAATTTCTGGTCAACAATTTCAGCCACAAGTTTGAAACTTTCGGCTGCCAACAATGCAAATTCTATCACAATTTCTTAAGAAATTTTAACAAAGGTTCAGGAGACAAGAACCCAGAGTGCAGTACGGGTTTTTCCAGCAGAGCAAGATCACAAGAATTCTGGACAAACAACACAAACAGTATGGCTGAAAATTTCAGAAAACAAAATTCTGGTTACACTTTTGGTTGCAAATTCAGCCAACTAGTTCAAGAACAAGGTTCCAAGAATTCAAGAAATCAAGAAACAAGGTTTCAAGGAGTAAGAAACAAAAGTTTCACAAATTAAAGAGCAAGGATTCAAGAATCAAGAGTAAAAAAATTCAAGGATCAAGAATTGTTCTTCTCCTTCTTCTCCTTTCTTTCCGGTTTGATCTTCTTTCTTTTTTTTTCTCCTTTTTTTTTGTTCTTTTTTTTTCAGAGTAGAAGAACAATTTAAAGCAGCATCAATATCACACGAAAGGGAAGAACAAAAAACAGAACAAGAACAATGACTATGGAGAGGATTCAAGAGTTTGGATTGTTTTCAGCAATTAGCCAAAACAAAAGCAGTAGGTTTGTGCGGCTGTTTTTTTTTTCAGGGAATAAACAGAAAAACTAAAATTATCTATACAAAAATTGGGCAGCAAGAAAAGGTTTAACCGAGTCTCGAAGACTAGGGCTAAATAACTAATTTGGCTACCACAAGAAAAACAGAATTTTGGCTACTAGGAAACTATAGACAGAATTTTTGGTATATAAACAGAATTATTAACAAAATTTCGAAGTTACCTAGAGCTCTGATACCAAACTGATGCGCACCTCACGGCTATATGGAGCCGGCAATACGCAACAAGCGAAACAGGACCCAAGACTTAACTTACGAAATCCTAGAATCGGTGGAATTGAGACCAAATGGATGAATCGTCGCCACAATCTAGGGTTCTACTAGATTGATAAGACTCATAGGCGCCACAAACTGGTCAAGCTTGATAAGCCCGTTGTTCTTCACAAGAACGAAGAGATTGAATCACTCAAACTCTCAAGGACGTAATTTCACAAAATCTTCTTATTCATGTCTTGGTTGAATGGCCTCTATTTATAGGGGTACAAGGATTGTAAAAGGGAAACAATTAAAAATCCTAATCCTAGTCTAATTTCTAAAGAGAAAGAGGCAGCCAAGCTTCTTTAAGTAACTAAAAGATAGCCTTAAACTAAAAAGGAAGCAAAAATCCTAAAGCCAATTGGACTTGGAAGTTTTCCCTTTAAGGCTTACTTCAAGTTTACAAATTTGGCATCTAACTAAAAGGATAATTTAGGCCATAAATTTCCTAAAAGTAATACTGCAATAATTTAGCCATAATCATCTAATTTTGGCCTGAAAAAAATTAAAATAAAACTAAAAAAATTAAGTAAATAAACTTGGCCTATTATCACACTAGAATCCTACTAAGGACTAGTGTTCTTCAATCTGGACTTGCAATAAGGTAATGACTTGCAAGTCTTGGTCACGTGCTTGATGAGCTTGGAGGTCATGAATTAAACCACTTAAGGTTTCTTGAACGCGTTTAGCTCGAGCCCTCGTCATCGGCCCCTAAGATGCCTTAATGGATCAAATGCTTTGCGAGCTGGCTTGTCAGTTTCTTGAGTTGGCTTGTTGGCTTGTTGGCTTCTTGAGTATTGGCTTCTTGAGTCTCATCAGACTTTATCAAGGAGTGGTAAGCATTATCCAATTGATGTCGAGAGTTGACATAAGATGCCAACTAATTCAAAAAGGAGCTACTAAATGTTGTCAAGGAATTACAAACTACAATTTTTTTCCCATACATGCATGGAATAGTTGTACTTGTAATCATTTAATTCTTTGTGCAGCCACGGTTTGATGTCCCTTGTGCATCTGAAGATTGGGTTTTGAAATCTATTGGTCACAAATGGAGAAGCTGGAAGCATGAACTAAAAACAAAGTATTACGTTCCAAATGTGGCTGTAGAAAATCTAATAGATGAAAATGATGACAAATTGGTGGTTAATCAAAGGAAAAACCTTCTTACATATTGGAACACCGAGATAGTTAAGGTATATTATACGTTCATTTCTATACTTAGTTATTCATAAAATATTATTTATTGGTCTGTTTTATCCTTTTCATTTCACTTCAAGAGAGATGCAAAAAAAAAAAAACCCCTAGATTAAACAGAATCATGGATCATGTTATAGGAAAGTAATCATTTGCCCAAATTCATGAAAATCTAGTGAATGCGTTGGCCTTCTTTATTTCAACAGATTTTAAATTATTATAAATTTATAGGATTTTCACTTCTAAAATATATTACTAGGCAAAGGAAAAGGGTTGGTCGCCCACACGTGCAGAATTGTTTGATGTATGCTATTCTTGTCAAAATGGAACTCCAATGGTAGTTTTCAACTATTTGGTAAGTTTAAATTACTATTTCACCCTATAGACAAGGCTGTTATTAATTGCATATCCATTAAAATTTAGAAATAAAATGACAAAAATGAATGAAGTTTGTTTTGGGATTGCAATAAGTGAGTGTTAAAGGTTTTATCAAACTTGTTCTACATTGGTGTTTGCTATTGGCCATGCATCTCTTACAAAAAACTTTGACTTTATTTTTTTGTCATGTTGTTTTCTCTTGGTCATGCTCTCTTTTATAGGTATATAGGGTCGCATTCAATTTTTTTTTTAATTTACGTACTATATATGTCTCAATGGCAAATGTTGTCGAATGTAGGCTAAAATTCAACAACAAATAGAGCAACTCCCAGAGGATTATGATGATGCTGTTGGTCAAAATGATTTGTTTGCACAAGTTATTGGGCAAGACAAACTTGGTCGTGTTTGAATGTTTGGCGAAGACATAAGTCCATCAGACATTTGGGATGAACTGCATGGCTGAAACACAAGCAAGTGGTTAATCTTGGAGCAACAATAAAAAATGTCAAAAATGGAAGTGGAATTGTAGAATTGAAAGCAAAGCTTTTACAACAAAAAAGTCAAGAATCACAACATGACTCCCAACATCAGTCTTCATCACCACATAACCAGTTAGGGCCAACTATAACATATCATAATCTTCCAGTAAAATTCTGGTTTTATTATAATTGTGCAACTTTATTTATAGTAGTTGTATGTTCCTCTAAAGTTGTCAATTATAATGATCACATTTTTAGATTGGGGAGGTTTGGCATATCTCAAAAGTTTAGTCAATCCAACTAAGACGGTGGCAAAAGCATGCATGCATAACATGGATACAAGTACAGAAGTTGGCACGTAGATGTTGGAAGCTAATTGGTTTCAAGTTAATTGTACAAGTAGTAATTGACCCCAAAGAGCCACTATTGATTCACCTTATGAACATTACCAAACGATTGGAGATGCTCTTAGTGGGGTAGTTTGTTGGCCATGCCATTTGGTATGTATTAGAGTACTAACTGCTTTATATTTTTGTGTCAACAATAATTTTTTTCATATTTAATCAAATATTTTATTCATACAGATTACACCAATTGAAGCTTCCTGAGTAATTGAAGTTATCATTCATGATTTCACTCGTATGAAGTTCAAGGCATTTCAATAAATTTCATTACATTTACACTAATAAAATGTTTGCTTCTCATTCAAATTTTAAATATACTTTTATGTGTTTCCATTAAGATTACAGAAAACTTTTGCCATTAAATAATATTTGGATTGCTTTTCTCGTCATGTAGTACAGTTCTTTATTTCCATTATTTTAGTAATGATTTTTTTAATAGTATATCTTCTTTCACTTTTAATTTTCAATCCTCTTTATGCAATTTCATGTGACAATGTCACAAATTTCAACCTTCAAAGATATACCAAGTATTTCAAATGTCAAGCAACATTAATTTTTTTCATAGTTCCTAACGTCATATAAAAAGAATATATATCTTGTAATAAACCTTGTTATACCTTATTTTGAAATGTCATGATAATATAACTTTTTAGACACTCAAAATTATGGAAGACATGTCATAATATAGAACTTGACAAGCCAAATAACAGTGTCATTCTAGGTTGAATAATTACACATTTGCTAATGTCATCATAAGTTATATATATAAATATTTAAAAGTGTCATAACTCATAACAAATCACTTTGCATGATATTTTAAAATTTCTATCTAAATTAATTTTATAAATAATCCCAAATGTTGTAACACGTTATTTATAGCATATTTTTAACTGTCATTGTAAATTTCCTAAACATACAATTTACAAAGTCATGTTAAATTTCTATACCCAACAAATCCCAATATCATTCTATGTTAGTTATAATGACATTTATGTGTATCATAATAAAATACTTTACCAGGCATTCAAACATAACATCAAATTTTATCTAATTTTATGATTATAAATTTCTTAATAAATGATTTCATATGACATTGCATGTGTTCATTTTCAAAAATGTTCAAATGCCATATTACATTATATGTTCGGACATGTAAAAGTGTCAAAATAAGGTGTTGTCCCAAAGAGCAACACTAGAGGGGAGGGGAGGGGGGGGGGGAGGTGAATAGGGTTGCTTAAAAAATTTACAAATAAAATTTCAACCCGTAAAACAAGTATATCACAATGAAGATGATAATCAAATATGGAAAACTCACAAAAAAAGATTCAACATATTTTAAATGAAGAGTAAGTGATAATATATGCAATAAATATAAAGAGAAGGGATAAGAAACAAACACAAGCGATTTATAGTGGTTCGTCTCCAATCTTGCCTCCATCCACTCCTCAAGACCTTCCTTGAGATTTCTCCACTATTCTTTGAATAACTTGTTACAAACTAGCTTCCAAATGTGCTAGAAAACCTTATCAAGTGATTTTATTCCCGAATTGCTCACACCAAGTGATTTTGTCCCCAAATCACTCACAAGTCTCCTTTAAAGAATATCTCCTATCTTGGTTCTAACACTTGAACGAAGATCAACAAGAGTTCTCCCAACTCTCACAAAAACAAAAGGGTAATAAATTTCCCTTTCTTACAAAAATAATGATGAGTTTAAAAACTCAATCAACTAAGAACAAAACTCTCACAAATTTTAATATGAAAAATGAAGCACAATTGTGAGAAGAATTCACTCAAAAACATATTTCTCTTTGTAAACACTTCTTTCTTGCCTTATATCTTTTTCTTTTCTTGATCTTCTGAACTAATATGAGTTTGAGGCTGTATTTATAGGAAAAAATTCCAAAATGGTCGTTGCTAAGCGAAAAGACACTTTTGCCCTTCAAAGAACTTGAATTTCCTTACTTCCAATATTTCTTTTCAAATTCAGATTTTCCAAGATGCATTTGTGACCATTTTTCACCTTTATAACGTCCATATATAACAATCACTCCAAGTAATAAATTTGTATTTGTAAACGTTGACTATCATCTGGAAAAATTTGAGCTTTGTCCAACGGTTAGATCTTCAGATATAGCCTCTAAGTTGAGACTAGCTTCAGATAACTTTTTCTAACAATCTGCATCTATGTTTACACTTTAAAGATATTGTTTCACCATTATGTTTTCCGAATTTGGTAAACCTTAAAATACAAAAGTTGTATATCTATATGTCTTATTTTCACACACCAAAAATTATAATTTTTAAAGTTTTAAATTATGAGTTATGCCTCAAAAACCGAAACTAGCTCTAGAATTCAGAATTAAAGTATCTTCAATAATGACAACGGTTATAAAACTCGGCTCGGACAGGTCGGTTCAACTGGTGAATCAGTGAACCGGACCCCAGACCAGTTCGAGTCAAGCCATCCGGTCCGGTCTTTGAATTTATTTATTTTTTTTACAAATGGCCAAAACGACGTCATTTTGGCCATTTGTTCAAAAAAAAAAAAAACAGCAGCTAACAGGCGTTGTTGAAGTGATGCGTGCCCAGCCACGTGTTATATTTTGCAAACAATCCCCTCTAATTTCGAAAGGCTATTTCACTTATTTTTTTTTCTTTTTTTAAAAACAAATTTCACTAACAAGTATAAAATATTTTTCTCTACAAATTAACATGCACTTTGCCTATTTTTGCTACAAGATTTGATTTTATTAAATGTAATATAAATATAAAATAATAATATATTTATAATTTATTTTTAAAAAAATATATTAATAAATTTTTTAATATTAATATTAAGTTTTATTTTTATTTTTATTTCTTTTATAACAAAAAATAATACCAAACAACATAATTATTAATTTTATAATTAATTTTAAAATATTTTATATATTTTTTAATATTTCGATATTATTTTTATTTTTTATTAATTTTATAATTGACTCACTGGTTCGACCATTGATTCATCGGTTGAACCATTGACCCGTTGACCCGAAGTCTCGACCGAGTCGACGACCAGTCTGAGTCTGATAACTATAGTAATGACTAATCTTCCAGCACATTTTTGAACACCTAAACTTCAAATCCAGAAAATTTTCACTTCAATAAAGGTGTAAATATGGAAGTCTAGTTTACTATATTAAAATTTCACAATAATTAAACCGTTATAACTTTAGATATTTTCAAAATACTAACATATATCTAATTTCTTTATTAATCTAAGTTAACCTTCTAGTTCAAGTTTTCATCTTTCATTAACTTCCATTAATTTAAACTTCGAAATTCCTTTCTTGCTTCATCCAAATTAGGTAAAAATGCCTTAAAAGTAATATTAATCTTTTCTAAGCATATTATCTTCAATCTATCAATTAAAATATTTCATTCAATGTCTATTTGAAAATTAATTATGAAAATTCAATTCAATGTTTGTTATCATCAAAATCAATTATAAAATTGAGTTATAAACCTTGTGTCAACGTAAGGTTCTTTAATACACAATATATTGTGTCTCAATATGATTACAAATCTCACATTGCATCTAATTTCTACAACTCTAATGTTACAATTTAAAGTCTCTGGATATATCAATAAATCTATCCCTAAATTGAAATGGACTACATTTATTATTTACGTCAAGATAAGTTAGATGTCATAATTTATAGGTTTATGAGACAATTTTCAATGTCTTATAAGCCTACATATTATTTGTATATGATATAATTTTGATTGATGAGATAAAAGGAGTAAATACTAAGTTAGAAGCTTGGAATGAGGCATTAGAGTTGAAAGATTATAAAATAAATAGAGATAAAAAAAAATACATGAAGTGTCACTTTAGTAATTTTAGGAGAAGTAATAGAATATGTGTAAAAATCAATCAGCATGAATTAGATAATATCTAAAATTTTTAAATATTTAGAATATATTTTTCAAGAAATGGGAGAAACTAATAATAAATATTATGTATAGAATGTTAGCAAATAAGAATAAATGGAAAAGTGAAACCTTTATATTTTATATCGTAAAACAACATTGAAATTGAGAGAAAATTTTTATAAACTAGCCATAAGAATAGCGATCCTTTGTGGAATAGAGTGATGGGGCACCAATATATAGAAAATGAGTATGGCATAGATGAAAATGTTAAAATAAATATGTGGACATACTAGATTAGATAGAAAAAAATAATAAATGTATAAGGAAGAAAGTTGTGGTACCAATAGATGAAAAAATAATAAAAACTTATTTAAAATAGTTTGGACATGTGCGTAAGAGATCCTTAGATACACAAATGTGGTTCTAGATATTAGAGAATCATCAATTTAAATTAAAAGGAGAAAAGGAAACACCTAAAAAACCTAAAAAGACTTGGAGAAATGGCTAAAAACAATTAAATTATTTAAATTTGAACGAAAATATGTATTTTGATAGAAAAACAATAATGAAATATGATCTATACAGTCAACCTCATAAAAAGGATAAAAGTTTAGTTATTGTTATTGTATTATTTAATGCAATTATGATGATGGCTAGGCTAACTAATTTAAGCCACTTCAAGAGTGCTCTTAAAGGAACTTTTATACGTAAAACTGTGAAAAAATGTTCCATATATCTATTGTATTTTTATTTTTAGTTCAGCAAGTTAATCACAAACTTTCTTTTTTTTGCCCCCCCTATTATCTCTATAGGTTATCCCCCTAATTTATAGGTTGTCTTCTCTAATTGTATCTAACTGCACAACCTTACGTGATGTAGTGGATATATGGAATATTTTCTTGTAAAACTATTGTTTAAGATATCACTATTAATTAGCTCGTACACCTATCACAGGAAATTAGTCAATTCTTAAGTCAAGAGTACTAATTACTGTAGTGCGCTTTTATTTTGCCTCATAATCATGCATTTTTATTTTTAGATGAAATGTTAAATTTTCTATTAATAAATTGTGACTATATATCTTGCTGTATCTTTATAAATCAAGAGAAGATTGAGTTTAGATGATTAAATACATTTGAAACTTATATCACAGATTCACAGCCCTAATGAATGTATTTTACATTTTTAAAAAATAAATAAATTACAATTACTGTATAGAGTCATTGACCTCAAAATATTATGCTTATTATTATTCAATTTTTGCTCTATTATTTAGTTTGAGAATTCTAAAAGATAGAAACTTTAAGGATAGTCTTATATAGATAGGTGGATTAGAAAAAAAAATAAAAAAAATAAATTTAATTTGAACAAAATTAGGTACATCATACAAGGGCTAAGAGGCACCATTTTAAATTGGAGTGGCCAAATGGATTAAGAAAAAGTTAAATATAATATTATTTCATCATAGCTAATGATCAAATTGCACAGAAAGACCAGCCAATGGTTGACATTTTAAATAAGTGGCCAATGGTCAAAAAAATATTTCAATGTTAAAAATAAAATATCAATAATTAAAAGTATATTATTGTAAGAATCTAGTTACTACCAATTTATTTTACCCTTTAAATAACAAAAAATAAAAAGAAAAAAAATTCCCCTAAGGATGATCGTTTGGATTTTCTTTTTATAATTTTTAAATTTACAATTCGAAATTCAAAATGAACTTTTAATTTTAGTTTTTCATTTTGAATAACTTTCAATTACGATAGGAAGCATCATGACTAACCATTTTGATCCATTTCTTGGAGCTGTCAATCCAAGATTGGTCCAAACCAAAACTATTGTCTTTAGGCAAATGTGGTATCCTATTACGCTATTCAATAATATATTCACAATGAAAAACTTTTAGGTGGTGTTTGGTTAGTGGGTTTAGGTGGAAATGGATTAGAATGGGATAAAAAACTAGTATTTGGTTTGTAGGTTTGGAATGGATTAAAAGTAGTAAGTGTGGGTTTTGTTCAAACCTATGGAGGGGGAGAGGAGGGGGGGAAGGTTTAGATGGAAATGAATTGGAATGGATTAATGAGTTACATTTTTTTTCTTCAACTTTCACTAACTTATTATTATTAATTAATTAAGATTAATTTAATTAATCATTCATTCACTTAATGTTATAATTAATAATTAATTAATCTCATTCATTAATATTAATTAATTTTAAGCAATTAATTGATAATATTAATTAATTTATAATTAATTAATTACTTAAAATTAATTTAATCAATAATGTTTTTTATTAATAATTAATTAATTTAATATTATAATGAATAATTAACTAATAATAACTAAACCCTTTTTTTTTTCAAATTCATTCCATTATCAAAAATAATACCAAAGAGCATAATTACTATCATTTCATTCCATTCCAATCTTTTCCTTCTATCAAATTCATTCCATTCCTAAACTCATAGATTATACCAAACGCTTCCTTAATGTATTTTTACAGTAATTAACGTGGCATTAATATAATAAATTATATTAAATAATTAGAGTGATTGTTACTTAGTAATTCTATCACGTAAATACTATTTTAATTATTGAAAAATTTGGTAAAACTCTTTATTTTGTGTATGATGCATACCAAAAAAAAAAAGAAGAAGAAGAAAGTAATCATAGAGCATGAATCAAACATCATTCCACTTATACTTAAATATGGGATTTTGTTACCGTGAGCCTAAATAAATACAAGCTGCTTGCTCATCGGTTGTTGTCACAATTGAATCAAAATTAGTTACAATAAAAAGAATATAAATTCAAATATCGTAGTATAAACATAGTAGCTAATGTGAACCCTTAGGAAACTTGTCCTAAAAACTCACAACTTGAATAGATGGCCCCAAGAACAACTCACTGAAGAATTAAACTTTGTTCCAAAATGGAAAAAACCTTGAGCCTCAACCCAACAATATGGATTGGAACCTTAGTATCAATATAGATCAAAACAATGTCACTAGTTAAGGAAACTAGCAGGCAATAACTGCGCATGCGTAGTTTATTGAATGCCCACTGATCAGTATAAAGAATGAAAAATGTGAAGAAATAATATTAATATTTCAGGGGGATAAAATTATAATAGAATTAAGAATTGAGAAAATTTAAAAATCGGAATGAAGAAGTATAGAATAAGAGTTTATTAATGTAAAAGTGCAATGGAAAAAATTACAGCCTAATTTGTTGTAAATTTAAATTGCCATGGATAAATTTTTTCTATGCCATGACAGTTAAAAACAATAATAAAGAAGAAATTATTTGTTTGAGGAATGAAAACTAAATAGTCAGATTCTTCTAAGTTATGATCTTGTACAAACTGATGCCAATTTCTACGGAGGGAAGAATGTCTAACAATGACATCGTATACTCGGTTTCCAGACTTCAATTGAATCTCACATTGTTTCGCCTCTTGCAAGTGAAGGTTTGAATATTTTGGAATATTCTATGTGAAAAAAAAGAAGGAAACGTGATAAATTATATGAATGAGAGATTAAACAATAGTTGTAGAATAATTTGGTAATATATGTAAAAAGTTGTAGTATTTACCAGTCTATAAGTATCTGTTGTTGAAAATTGTTGAAAGAAAGAACAGTACCAAGTTAAATGAAATCTTTCGAATGAATGTAGTGCTGATGATAGGACATTATGTTGGGTATTTGTTGTTTTGAAAGCTGAAATGAATGCATAAAGTTTATAAAGACATGGACATATCATCTATCGAGAATGAAATATATATGTCATTAAATGGACAAACCTTGTTTTGGTAATGTGGGTAGTGGCATTGTCCATGGTAGCATTATTTGGTTGTTCATATTGTCAAATGTAAGGCTATCAAATGCACTGTTTCCGCGATACCTTAGTAAGACTGAAGAATCTTGATTAAGTAAGTTATCATGAAAGAATTCAGCCCAGCCAGATGTGAAAACATGCCGATTGATTGTTAATTTCCATTGCATTTGTCCCTGGTGGAGTATGATTTCATCATAACTAGCAAAATTTTGAATTGCATAAAGACCTACTGGTATTTTCTGAAAAAGGGAAAAAGTAATTAAGAAGTAAGGGAAATTGAATATGGAATAATTTGTGTTAGCAAATATAAAAATGAATGGAAATATTTAAAATGAAACCTGATTTTCTCTCTGAAAGGTTTTGAAGAAAAAGCAGCACGGCGTTTCAATTATATCTTAGAAAAATGAGAAACATTGTTAGAAATTATGCTATAGAAGTTAGGAAAAATTTTGGTGAAGAAATATTTATTATTAAAAGATAATTATATGAAAATAGTCTATAAATGAAAGTTAGAAAAATACCTGGTTGATCAAGTATCATTAGAGCAACAAATAACACATTTTGCATCCAATATTGAATGAATTTTTTTGATTGTATGTTAGGGTAGCCAATGTATCTAAATATCATTGGATAAGAGAGGAAAAAATTGTAGCATATTTGATAGTTGATCTGATTGTTTTGCAAGTATGTTAATGTGCCTGCATGTACATGTGTATTAGATTGAGTAACAAAAAAGAACTTTTGCCTTTGACCATGTTCTTTGGCCAACCATTTTGTGAATGGATGAAGTGGTGTTGTCATGACCTACAAAAATTTTTTATGAAAAATATTTATTCAGAAAAGAAATAATTGAAATTAAGAATAACTATTTAATAATAAGTATAATAATACAAACACAATAGATGATAAATTAGAGTACAAAAAAATCAATAGCATTTAGAAAATGAGAAATAAAAAGGCAACGGCAAATATAGGTAAGAATTCAAAACACAAGCAAGTCATTTTGTTTTGCTAGAGGAATAGAAGCATTGTCTGGAAGATCAAAGATAGCATAGGCAAAAAGGAAGAATTAATTTTTTTAGATGTAGCCGAGTTGCAAGATCTTGTATTTTGGATAAGGGATTAATTTTTTTTCTGACTTTTTGGCATAGCAAAGGTCAACTTTTGATTACCTTAACAAGTAATTAGCATTTATAAGTAGTGAAATTCCATTCATATATAATTAATAAAATATAAAAGAAAACGGGAAGCGAAGAACAAACATAAAGTTATAATAAATCAAGGCACAATTGAATTGAGATATAATTTAGTATTTAGAGCATTAGCTAGATTTTCCTACGAGAAGCTTAGAAAAGACAGTACAAAAATAGAAAAGTAAGACAATACTGCACAAAAAAAACCACCATCTGAAATTGTCACTCCAATTCAGCTAATATACATACGAATATTCAGTAAGGAGATATATATAAAGCTGGAAATACGCGACAAAAACATCCACATGATATTGTTGCATAATTCCCAGTGATAATACAATTTCAATATGATATGAGCATAAGGTAAAAACGTAGCAGAATACAAAAAGCTGAGAAACAGAAAGGCTTCTAAAAAAAAAGTTGTTACATTAGCATTATCGAAGCATAAATTTCAGACAGTGGGAAAAAAGAAATAAAGGCCTGGAAGATCTGTAATTCCATGTATAGCAAGGAAGTGTGTTAGAGAAATTCTAAGAAATGGAAATGATAAATAATTAGTACCAAAGCAAAGGCAAATTTATAAAGTAATACAGTATCCTATTTACTAAAGCGAAAAAAAGGCTAAAAAACTATTACAGAAAAGTAGTCGGTGCAGATGATGAATTCTGAGAAAGTTTGAATCACAGCTTTGATGTGTAGCAGAAGCTTGGAGTCTCCAGTTTGATGAAAGAATGGGAAGCTATGGACAAAAAGGCAGCAGAGATATTCCTTTTTGTTAGAGTTCCTGTAGGAAGACAAAGAAGAAGATGTTATTTATGCAGCATAGAGCATAAGTTACTTTGTAGTAAAATCAATATTGAAGGTTGTAAGGGCCTGTATTTAGCATGACATTCAATCAACTACACAGATGAGGGGAATAATATTTATCTTCTTTATACAAACAAATATGCAGGAAATCAGATGTAGAAATCATTTACAGGAAATAAGTCATGCAGTAATAATGTTGAACATGTAGTTTTGAAGATGTATAAACAATAGTAAGGAACAGAATAGATTAGTTGGCGTTGTTAATTGCATGTATTTCTTGGATAGTAAGAAATGAACAAAAGCAGCAGTAGAAGAATGTGAACCTTACTATTATTGATGAAGTGAGAGTGTTGTTGATGAAGAGAAAACACAGAGTGAAGTTGAGAAGATGGGAAGGAGTAAATTTACGGAGCAAAAGAAATGAAGATAGAAATGAATGACTTGACCTTCAGTCCAGTATTTATCCTAATAAGAATAGTGAATGGCAGTCTGTAGTTTTGCAAAAGTGTTTTTTGCATGTTGGAGACATTGATGTGATCCATTTGGTACTTTTTCAGGTGTGTTTGAGTTGTCTAGTCAAACTGTTCAGTCACATGTATGTGTAAGACCAAAGCTGAACAAAGAAATGCTGTATATTTGTATTGGAAAAAGAACCACAAATAATTTTGTTGGTATTGCAATATGATACTGTGACCAGCAGCTTTTAACAGAGAAAATGTGCTGCAATCAGCCATGCAGTTTTTTTGTTACTGAATTCATGTTTTTCTCTAATAGCATTATAGCTGAGTATGTGAAAAGAAATATCACTTCCTATGGCCATTAAACTAAGAAAATGTAGATTGGTGTATTGATAGGAAGTAATGGACCTGTAACCAACGCTTGGAGCAAGGTAGTGAGAGGCAAAAATCAGGAGCATTATGTGCCAATTGGTTGTAGAGAACTACATGCAAAAGCAAATAAAAATTATTTGTATTTAGTGAACAATATTGGAATAACAGTATAGAGTAAGAAAAATATATAACACAACAATACAATCAAGCTCAGAGCCACAAGCACAGAGAAGATGTACAAGTGTGTCTTCCATTAATCCAATATGTAGGATATTCAGATAGTTTGGATTGAAACAAGAATTTGCCGTTATAAATCTGTCTTCAAAGAAATTTTAATAATCGACCAACGAGAAAAGTCCAGATCGCTTACATTTTTAAGCGTTGTTGGACAATAAATTAGAAGTCAGAATAAACGCTTGAAGCTTTATAGCATCTATTAACATTCATGATATTCTGGATGGCTGAAATAGATCAGAAGACATGCTCATGAGTAGAAAATGTAATCAGAAAGTAAAGGACGTATTTTTATGGAAAGTACTTTTCAGGTAATTATGGTCAAGTATTTAGGTTCCTATTTCCACAATGAAGTGTAGTTGAAAAGAAGTTTAACCCAACAAGTAATAGTATAATAATTTTTTTACTTAATAAACGCATAAATTTATTTATTCCTGAAGAGGCAGTGAAAAGCTGGAAGTGTACCTAAAAGAACTTTTATCTTTTTTTAAATGGAAATAAACATTTTGTTGATTAAAAAGTAAGTGTTGATAGAACACCATATAAAAACCACAAAAATACCTAGGTATCTAACATGTAAACAATGCAAAAAAAGTAAGAAATAGATAACTGACCCAATTAGTTACAATATTTAAGTAGAATTGAATAAGGATATACGATTTGCGTAAAAGAAGGTGAACTCACTTGACAGTAAATATCAAAAGTTCCCAGCTCTTTAACGGGTAAAGGCAACCTTTCTCCATCAATAACCTGGAAGAAGAAGTAAATATAAGCACAATTTAGAATGGTAAACATTTGTGTCCATCATATATAGTCAGAGAAATGAAAAAGGAAAATGACATATACTTCATATTCTGCTCCAACACTTTTAATGCTGACAGTCTGAATTTGATTATGCCTAGCCTACACTATCCAGAAGAAATTGACTAGGAGTATTAGGCTATTTCTTTGTTTTTGAAACTTAAATTTGCATTCTATGTCAGAAAATAATAACGAAGCATAATGACTATCTCACAAAGTTTTCCCAAATTGGATTTTTATAAGCAATTCTCAGAAATGTGAATATTGTACCAGGGAGGAAAACGAAGCAATTAGATGACGGAAAGCTGGACAACGATGTACTGCGTAACCTCGTTGCAACAGTTGAAATAAGTTTATTAGTAAAGTTGTATTTGCAAAAACAAAGTTGAAGTTAACATTTTTAATACGAAAGAAATGTATGAAACTAAAGAACACAAAAGCAGAACAAAGAACAAAATTTCAGGCAATGGTAAAATTGGAGAACATTAGAATTCTAGAAAACTACGAAACGCAACAGAAAATGAAGAGAAAAAGAAAGTAAAAGGAAGGAAAAGGAAAGATAGTTACCATGAATCTGTGCATTTTGCTGGATGTTACGGTCAAACTTCATGTGAATCCTCGTTCGTTAATAATAAGATCTACAAAGTGTACAAACGATCTAGTTAGTAGGTTCTTTACAATAATTAATGTTATGCGAATTCATAGATTTAGTTCGAATGTGGAAAGCTAATTTCCCCTTCTAGATCTATGCTTTCAAAGCAAAACAGTAATTGATTTAGTGGGCAGAGATTATTAAGAGCAAGTATTAGAAATCCATAGTGAAGAAAGTTGTTACAAAAAGCCAATATTAGATTGGCAGAGCATAATAATACACCCTACAATGTTAACACTGTATTGTAAAGGCAGGCTGATAATGCAATCAGAAGGTGTACTTTCAAAACTGAGTGTATATTATTCAGTTTTCAAAAGTACACCCATGGCAAAAATAACAAGTAAGTTAAAATACAGTGCCAAAATAGATAGTGTCCAAAAAGTTATATCCAAAAGTGGGAAATCAGATCTATGCTAATCCAGTTTCTGTTTTTTCTTGGTGGCATTGGTGAGGTCCTTGGCATCTAATTTATCTTCGCCATCAGAGTCGACAAGTTTGTCAAGAAGACAAAGACGGGCCTTTGGTGATGATGTGTTGTCCTCCGGTCCTGTGAGGAAAGAAAGTGACGCAAAGACAAATATAATGTTAAATACAGAATAAAATTCAGAAGTAAGAATGGCATCGATTAGTACCTTCAGATTGGGACATTGAACAGGATTCGGATGTGTTTGTTGGCAATAGATTTGCTGCATCAATACTGGCATGCTCCAAAGTTGAGGCTGAAGACTAGCCTTCATGAAATTCAGTATACGAAGTGATGGTGTAGCGTTGTCTACTATCTGCAGACTTGAGTTTCATTGGTCTGATTTGTACCAAGAACAATTTGGACTGCAAATTCTTGTGAACTTCTTGTAAGGGAAGGTCAGTGTTCTAGACAAAGAAGACAGAAATTATTAACTGGGAAATAAATGTATGCGCAGAAGAAAAACAAAATTATGCAGTTGGAAATGATTTCTAAAAAGCAGCAGTAACCTTGTTTGCATATTCCACCACTTCGTTTGCTGAGAATGTCAGCAATTTTTCAGCAAGGTGGCCAAAAATTGAAGCTGTTATTATCCCGCTGTCATCAATCACATTGACCTCAAACCTAGACCTGGTAGTCAAATCTGAATCATTTAGGTCATGGAAAACCAACTTGGTCTGAAATGTAAAAAAAAAAATTGAGAGATAAATTGACCTTGGTTCTGGAATTCGTCTTGAGTCACAAAGATTACATGTGTATTCTTCATGTTGACGTGCAGATTGGAAAAACTTGGGGCAGGCCATGTACCAATACTTTTGGCAAATATTTTTGAACGAAAGTTATGCTTTGACAAGCACATTCTGCATGTACATTGGAAGGAAATGTGGTAAGTAAATAGAAAAGGAAAGACATGTTAACAATTGCACAAATCAATGGGCTAAAGATGAATATTTACCTTCTGAAATGGAGTTATGCTAGCAACAAGGGAGGTTTTCTTGTATGATTCAAGGGAAATCTCTGGAGCACTCTTGAAGTAGTTCTTGCTGATGACAAAATCTAACAACATCTCTTTGTTTCTTTCAACCCTAGTCCATAGCAAAAGAAACAATTCAGTAAAATACTAATGGAAATGAAGGGATGTATAAATGAATATATGGTTGCATCACCAGTTTTTCAGTCGGAATGCACTTTCGACTGGAGGGTTGACCAAAATAGCCAAGTCATATTTTGTTGTCAATGCTGTCCCTATAGTAAGATTTGTTTGCGTTGGATGAAATAATAGTGGGGAAAATAATTGGTGAAGAATGCAGTAACAGAGCAGGTAAAGAAACCAAAACCAACATAATGAGATTTTTTTTTGTTTACATTACCATTATAATAAACAACTTTAACCCTTCGACAAATAATTACTGGGAAACTATCCAAATTCTCAATAATAGTCGCGCCTTCGTTCTTAACAAATTCATTCCATATGGATGGCACGACTGTCTTCATGCTACAACAATAAAACAATGAAGTTAAGGTAGGGCAAAGAAGCGGACATTTGTAGCAGGGAATAAGAGCAAATGAATAACAGATTTTGTACGAGTTTGAAAGGATCGGCCATAGAAGTGAAAAAAAAAATGTTTGCAGTCTTTATAACTGGCAAGAATAATTGTGTTCGTACAGCTGGCCATTGAACTGATCCAAGGAGAAGAGTTTATAGGGAAAAAAAAAGTAAGTAATCAATTTTTTCGTGGATCTGAAATATATAGACCTATCTATGTTGTTAACACATCTAGTAGAATGCAGTAAATGGTTTAGAAGCATGAAATCAGCTACCAAACCAATGAGGTACTGAACATGGTAATAAGAAGATGAAAACCAAGATGAAATAATAAACTATAGTAAAAGAAAGAACAAGTAGTTGAGGACCTGTCAAAGTAATCAGTAAACGACAATAAGTTCTAGAATGGCTGTCTTCATTTCATGATTTTTTCTGGAAAGGAGAAAATATTTTGTGTGTACTTTTAGAACCTAAAACTGCAAATGAAAATTTTGAGTTTTAACGGTAAGAAATAATTATATGTTTTATTTTTGAATTTGCAGTATTTGAATTGAGAAACGATGCTTTGCACAGTAGTGTTGTGAATTGTAAAAAGTTTAGGAAAGTTAGTTGATGATAAAAAGAGTAAAAATGTATAGATAGTACAAAGTTTTATCAATGGATTTAAAAATTGTGTTAGTTTTTGGAAACTGTCAAATGATTCCATGTATAATGCGGTACGTAATTCCTTACAATTATTTCCTGCATTTAGTAGACGAACTAAGAAATAGGTACAGAGTATGGTTTGCAAACCTATTGACCTAATAGTAAACTGGACAAAAATAATGTAACTTCATATTTATCTATGAAATATATGACATCAAATTGATTTCAAATCAAGATATTAGCAGTTGATGGTATACTGAGAGGATACTATTTTTAAATTTTAAGGTGTGAATAGTAGTAATGATCCTCTTACCTTTGATTGAGAAGGACCAATTGTTGCACAACCGAATCATTTATATCACCTTTGATAGTATTGGGAGGAAGACTATCAATCACCAGGGCCAATACATTTGCAAAATGGAAGTAGTATTTGAAATGAAGACATTTTTAGAGGATGGTAAAACAATGGACCAATAGAAAGGAAATTTAATTACTTAGACAACGAATCTATAATTGTACAAAATCATTAACGATAGGTATACTATGTGTCATATAAGAATATGTAGAAACATAATAGGTAATTGTTGAAAGAAGTTCTCACCAACAGATTCCTTTCTTGCGTCAATGAATCTAGTAAGTCCTTCAAAGTCTGTGAAGTGGTAACTGATGTCAAGAAGAGCATCAACACTTTCGATTGGTTCAAGGATGGTCCTTGAATTGATTATCCACTACATAGAAATCCCTTCATACTGGTATTCTTTTTTCATTTTTTTCACTTCAGCATTCTTGACTTTGTATTTTTTTGAACATTTGCATTTTTTTTCCCCATTCGCTCGATCTCATGGTTGAAAACAATGGCCTAGACTCTTCCTCCCTATTGATGGAGAAGGGAAAAATATATAACTGACACTTCAGAGAATCTGACCTATTATCTAAGCAGAAGATAAAGAAAGACATTGGTAAATAAACCTTTGAGTCTGTAAGAACGAAGCACTGATAACGAGATGGACTATTAATTGCAGTGGTAGGCTGAAGTTTTTCTTGGACAGTGACAACAGATGACCATGTTGTCATGCCTTCAAGAATATCTTCAATATGCAACAAGTGTTCCCTCTAAAATGAAGAAATACATAAAATCAGGAATATTCTGAACATGAGTTGGGAAGAAAAAAAGAACAAGAAAACAACATTATAAAAAATGCAAACCTGTAAAAAGGAAGCATAAATGCAGATCAAGTGTATGCCAATACAAAAATTTCATTATAAACAACATTTCTAGTTTTGCAATCTGTCTTACTGTCATTAAAAGTGGAAGGAAGTATTAATACTTTTACTAATTTGGACGTTCGTGCTCTTGAAAGTGCAACATAAAGTTGACCATGTGAGAAAACTCATTCTTGCCAATAAATACCAACATAATCTAATGTTTGTCCTTGGGCTTTATTAATAGTCATGGCAAATGATAACTTCACTGGAAATTGAGTCCTCTTAAATGGGACTCCATTTTTTTCCTTGTCTGAACTATGTAAAGGAATTCTGGGTATGAAATAGAATTTCCCTTTGTACTAACCAGAAGCAATCTGTACACAAATTGTATTGGCTGCTAATTCTTTACAAATAAGACGCGTACCATTACAAAGACCTTTGCTTGGATTAATATTTCGTCGAAGAATAACTGGGCAATTTTTTTTCAATAATAGTCTATGTGGAGGAAGACGGATTTAGGGAGTTTAGAAAATCTTCATAATCTCCTTGGTGTTTTAGATCAATTGCTTGATCTAAACTGGTATAAATAACTAAAGGTGCAGGAAAATTGTCTATCAAAATATTATTAATGTTATTAACCGAAGAATTTGTGGATGACAAAATACATCTATTTATCATCTGTTTTGGTTTGGTAGAATACAAAAGCAAATTTGGAAACACATGATCAATCAATTTGCTTAGGGAAAAAAGAAAAAAAACAAGAAACAGAACAGAAATATGAGAAAACAGAAACTGGAAACATGCGCAAAATTGAAAACATGGCACATTAGTAAAATGTAAAGTACTCACTCTTGAAGAGATTCATTTTTGTCATTATAGGGAATGACAATTTGTTCTGGTAAAGTAATATTACCATATTCATCTATTGGTTCTGAATTTTCTCCAATTCTTAGTAGGAAATCAGAAAAATAGGGGTCTAAAGAAGCCCGCATATTCTGTTTTAGGTGAATTTTTGTGAGTTTTGGCCATAGTGAAGAATTGACTATGCTCGCATTAACTTGTGAGTTCCGTGTTCCTTTTTGAATAACTGGAAGTGTTTGGCAAAAGTCACCTCCAAACACGACGACTTTTGAATCAAATGGTTCATTTATTCCAGTTATATCTCTCAACAAAAGATCAAATGCTTCAAAAGCATCTTTAGTGGCCATAGAAGCTTCATCCCATACTATAAGTTTGGCACTTAAAATCAGATTCGCAGTACTACTTTGTTTACTTAACTGACAAGCTTTATTGACAGAAAAGTCAATTGGAATTTTGAATTTTGAATGTGTTGTACGACCACCTGGAAGAATAGACGCAGCAACACCTGATGTTGCTACAGCAATCGCAATAGATCTTTTGGACCTAACAGTAGCCAAAAGAGCACGATATAGAAAAGTTTTTCCAGTTCCCCCAGGACCATCAATGAAAAATACTTGTCCTTGACCTGAATGAATTTTTTGGAGGATAGATGCATAGGCAAATTGTTGTTCAATATTTAATCTAGTTGGCAGCAAAATATCATCATCACTAACAGTTATATTTAGTTCAGTTTCTAATTCTCTTGTTAAATGTTCAGACAAAGGCATTGGTATGTTATTTGGAACAAGATGGTATTGATTTATGTTTTTACCCATCTCTTCTAGATAATGATTAATGTCATTTAAGACATTATTCATAACAAGCTGATTTTCAAGATCGGAATAACCTAATGACCTTTGAAAGTCACTGGACAATTCGATTTGGAACTGTTTCCACAATTTCTGTGGTTCGTTTGGAGAGCAAAAGACTAAAATAATAGCAAAAAGGGATCTCAAAGCACTTGGCATTTGATAAAGACATGCTTCTTTTAAAGTATCCTGCACATAAGTATCAGATTCTAACAAACCTAATTTAAGAGCAGCATCTCTAAAAGTTTCGCATTTTTTTCCTGAAACAGTTAAAAGACTGGTAAAAGACGTAGGGCCTCTAACATGTGAAAGTAATAGCCTGAGATAATATCGCTCTCCTTCTTCTGGACTTACAGTAACCATCTGACCTATTACTTTTCTAGATTTTCTCTCATTCCACATTCTTAAGGTGGAATTCCATACAAAATGTTGAGGGAAGTCTTTATAAAGACATTTAAGCTGTTTAGCTTTTTCATTGACAGAATTCATTTGAAAAAAATGAGTAAGCATAGTTTTTGAAAAATCAATTTCATGTATCAAAGTTGAAAGATCAAATTTGTTACTAAATGAAACAACCTGATGACCATGAAGATGAACTTGCAAAGTATAAACTGCTGGTGTCATTTCACTAAGATTAAATGCATAAATTCTCCAAAGGGCTTCCGGAGGGCCTATCCAACTGCCATCCTGAAATCGTTTAATTTCATCAATTTCTTGTTCTATATTAGGTTCAGAAATTTGGAAGCTTACTAAATCATGACCCTTATAAATGTATTTGTAAACATATTTCATGAGTTTAATGGTAGAGCAAATCTCAACATTTATATGGCAATCAAAAGTAGCCAATAAGTATTTATTATACGGAATAACCCAACGATTATCCAACGTACATTGTCTAACTTTAATATGTTTACCACATTTCTTCTTTTATAGAAAGGATAACTATCCTCCGCATGTACTGTTTGTTCACAAAATTCCCTAGGATAGTGATTTTTGCACTTACCATTTCGCATGCATACATTAGTCTTATTCATCTGAACACACGGACCATGAATCATGTGTTTAAGGACAAGGTTGTACAAATGAGGATATGAGTCTGGATCAGGAATTTCTGCATACACAATATTATCATATGCTTCAGGATTTAATGGCTTAAATTGTAGTGTATTGTAGGAGAAGCAAATTCGTCAAACTCACTGCTGGACTGTGGACGTTTGAAAACTAAAGAGTACGCTTCCTTACTATTAATTATAACAACAATGGCAGTTTTATTCCCAAACAGTATTTACCCTAGTTGCTTTCTATAGTATGTGTTAGGTTCTACATTGTCCGTGCTTTAAATGCTTTTATCTGTTACATCTATAAGTTTTAAGTGATTTTATGTTAGACTCACGGTTGTTTGTTCTTTCAATTGATTTACTGCAATTTCGTGCACCTATTTATTCTGCTCATTGTTGCGCCATAACATTTCATCCAATTGTTTGGCAATTTTTTCGCCGCTTCTTAAATTTGATACCTGCTTATGACTGTAATAAATTTCTTACTTTGTTTCTTTTGGTCATCTATGACTTTTATGCACCGATAGAAATCCATCTAAATCCTCCAGATTGAAATTTGTACATCGAAATGCCACCACGTAAAAAAGACAAACTTCTGCCTTGTCGTGGGAAGTCCTTCATACATAAGAAAAAAAAATGAAACTATTATTCCTGATTTTCCGTCTACAATTAATGAGTGGACTAATAACTTCAATGTTTCAACTAAAGCTCTGAATGCTTTGCCATCTGAATTATTTAGTATTAATGTTGAGGCAAAACTTGCTAGGCAGAGAAGATATCAGATTTTGCGTAAATCTAGACTTTCTCGTCGTTTAGGTAGTGAATGCCATCGAAAGAACGAAACCTATAAGCCATTTGACTTATCAGGAAATGTCAGGATGCCTGCTAAAAAAAACAAAAGAAAAACTCCTCGACTTAGCCAAATTCCTGAACACTCTATGGTCCTTCCTGCTATTCCTATGTGTTCTTACTGTGGAGCTAAGAGGTTCTATTTCGAACCTCCATCTTTTTGCTGTGCAGGAGGTGAGGTATCGATGGTGATACCAGCAATGCCATATGCACTTCGCCGTTTACTTACGACCGAAGATAAGGAATCTGCTAATTTTAGAAAAAACATTAGAACTTATAATAATAATTTAGCATTCACATCCCTTGGTGCGAAGTATGATAGAGATTTGACTAAAAATCATAAAGGAATGTACACTTTTAGATTTCAGGGTCAGGTTTATCATTTTCTTGATAGCCTCTCGCCAAATGACAAAGAAAAAATAGTTGGTATCCAGTTCTATTTCTATGACACCGAAAAAGAACTATCCCAACGAGTTAAAGCTTCTGATAAATTGTGTCAAGATTGAGAGAAAGGATAAGAAACAGATAGGGATAAATGATTCTGCCAGAATGAAAAACGCAAATGATTCATATTCCAAGGAGGAAAAAACAGAAACAAATTACAAACAACACATGGAGAAACATGTACAAAGAGTGCATTACAGAATTTGATAACATATTGACATTAGAAACAATGGTAGTCGTGGTTGTTCCATCGCAATCATTTAAAAAGGAAGAACAAGTAAACATGTGCACAGCAGTAGAAAGGAAATAAAAGAAGGTATTCAGTAGACTTGGAACCCAAAAACGATTTGACTCCGTCAACAGCAGGGTATTAAAGACACAATTTACATGCATTGTCATGGAGATTTGAAAAAGGAAGATCGGTTAGAGTCCACAGCACGCACACAGTACATAGGCACGCGGCAGAAGTCACTATCTAAAGAAACTGAAATACAGGACTTAATACTAGAGAGGCAGCACATATTCATTCCACATTTAAATGCATCAAGTAATAAACTATATATAGTAGGACTCTAGATGTAAAGGAGCAACGTAAAATGGAACTAACCTTTGTTTGACCAACTGTATAAGCTAATCAATTCTACACCGAACATTCACATTGAGTTCTATTCAGTTCACATATGCAAAGGAGGAAAGGACAAAGGACAGTTACGACACGATGTAGAAGAAAAAGACAAATGTACTGAACAAACATAATTCCAGAAGAAAATCAGAAGTAGACTTAGAAAAGAATCAATTTAGACTATTTTATTCCGAACAGAAGAAGTAATTGACTTTGTGAACATCATGTTATTAAAAACAGAATTTAGCACACATTGGCATGGACATGTTAAAAAGAAAGATTAGTTGCACTCCACAGGACACAGACAGTTGAAAGGCATATGGAAGAAGTAGCTATGTAAAGCAATTGGCACGCAGAACTGAATACTGGACAGCCAGTACATATTTCGTTAGTCATTTAAATGTATGAAGCAGTGAGAACAAAAGCTAAATTAGTGGGCATTGGAAAAAATTGTTTAGCACACGCAGGACATATTTTCTTTCTATTAATCTTAAAAAAAAACTGTTGTGCTTAGGTTACAAGGAGTACAAACAAGAAACCATATACAGCAGGGGTGTAGACATAAAGGAGCAATAAAAAATGAAACTTTACCTTTGGAAGTCAAAATGTATAAGCCAATCAGTTTCACACCAACCATCGACATTCAGTTTTCATTGAATGCATATACACAGCAAAGGAAAAAAGACAGTTAGCATGCAATGTAGGAGAAGAAGACAAATGTATTAAAGAGAGATAACTTCACAACAGAATGAGAAGCAGGCTGACAAAAAGATGAAAGTTGTTTTCGTTTTGCTTCAGTTGGCAAAAATGAGACTTCCTTTTTTCATTTCCCATTTATATATAAAGACAGCAAAACTAAAAGAGGCAAAATATCCATAAACACGTAGTTTTTGTTCTTCCATAAAAAGATGGTTATTTGTTTTACTACACTGACTCACACACATAGTATGTATTTGGAATGTATAATTCCCATGGTACAAGGAAAGTGTGAAAAAAAATTGAGCAAGAAAGTATAAAAATTGAATAGACAGCAGTTTTTGAAAAGAAAGAAGAAAACAGATCTGGAGAAGAAATTCATGATGTAAAGCACTCGATAATTGCAACGGAGTTCGAAATGCAACGAAAGGTGAAAGAAAGCAGTACACAACAGAGATAACCTAACAGAAATCAGCAAAGCAGAAACTGAATCAAAACACATAACTGGGAAAAGTAAAAACCACACAGGTAGTGTTTTTTAATCTCAACACAGTCGAAACTGTAAAGAGAAAGGTAGGATATATAAATGTAAGACGGATCCTAAATAGAAAGGTAAATAGAAATGAGAAAAAGAGTTAAAATTCCCTTTTTCATGCAGTAAACAGCCTTCAATATGCATACAAGTACGAAATAGGAAAACAACCTCGCTGCATAAAAGGAAAGAAAAGCTATTGGAAGAGAAGCAGATTTTTTGTTTGTACAACAGAAACACATGGTTTTAGTGTTCGCCGCAAGAGGAAAAAAGTTTTTATTTTGTGGCCAAATCGTACAAAAGCAGTTAAGAACCCAGGCAAACACAACAGCACCATAAATAAGGTAAGACAGATCCTAAATAGAATGGAAAAATAAAAAGTAGGCAAGTCAGAATTCCTTTTTTCAAGCAGGAAACAACGCTGATTATGTACAGAAGTAAGAAAGTAGAAAATAGCCTTGCTAAATAAAAGAAAGAAAAGCTATTTGAATAGAAACAGAATTTAGTTTTTACAAAAAAGAAACATAGTTTTAGCGTTTGGCGCAGGAGAAAAGGCTTTGATCTAATTTCGCTTCAATGCACAACAAAAGCTTCCATTTCTTTTGGCATTTCCTATTTTTACATAAGAAAAAGGAAAAGGTAATAACAAAGAATACAGAAACAAAAACATCCATTTGTGTTTTCCAAGACAAAAAGACAGCCTGTTTTTGCAGAGAAAAAAAGGAACAAATACTGGTTATCCACATGTTATGTATTCTGTGAAAGTTTTTTTTCCCTCTTGGGAGAAATATATAAACAAATTCCCCAGGAAACCTAAAAAAAATAGAACAGACAGCAGTTTGTAAAAAGGAAAAAAGCATTTTTGCAGATGGGATCCATTATATAAGACAGCGAATTATTAGAAGAAAAATGCAATTGGTACAAAGGCAGTTAAGAACGGAGGCAAATAAGATAGAGCAGTAATAAAAAATCATGCAAACACAGTTGACAGAACAATAGAGAAAAGGTAAAAAAAAGTAGAAGAACACAATGCAATAGAGAGAGAAAAGCAGAAAGTAATTCCATTTTGGGAAAAGCCAAAATCACATAGGTATTGTTGTTCTCTTCATTTTCATGCAGTGGAAAAAGATAACCATTGTATTAGATAAATCAAAGCAATAACTGCAATGAACATGCAAAACGGTAACAAAAGCATAGCATAAATAAATCTAGTATAAATGCTAAATCCACAGTCAAATACAAATTCAGAGGTGACATGAAAATCATTTAATGTGATAGAGAATCCTAACCACTAATAACAGTAAGGGAGGAGGAAGACAAAGTCATTTATTTAACCAACCAAAAGCAAGCAAAGGTCAAACATAACTGAAGGCATGGGTTAGAAATCATTTATTGCATGCAGGAACCAACCCTCAACATTAATATCAGCATGGAATAAGGAAACGAAGGTTATTTAACCAAACACAAACATAAGCAAAAGCTTAAGAACAATGCACACAAGGAAGAAACAAAGAGGAGGAAAACCACACCTAAACACAATGAAGAAACGTGAGCCAAACCCCAAACACAATGTTAGACTAAAAGAGAACCACTGGTATAACTAAGAAGCATAGAAAAAGGAACAATTTGATTTTTTTCTCCTTGTCAAAACTGACAGATAAGAGTTGTTAGACAGAATGAAGGCTAATAAATGAAAGTCAGTCTCGAGTTGACAACAATGGACAATAAGTATAGAGACATTAGTAAGAGTGAAAGCAAAGATTTGACATGATTGAGTCCATGTAGAATCTCTAAAAAAATCTAAAGTACCGGCTGAAAGCAGATGTTAATAATAGACCTATCTATCCATAGTAGGCACACTAATAACACAACAGAAAAGATACGTATTCATATAATAATAATAAGTATATAACACAAGACAACAGATAAAAGGGAAAAAACAGGGGTAAAAGAAGAGAATTGAAATTTTCTTAGCCTTTTCAAATGGGGGCCAGCTGATTCCTCTCCGGCTAAAGAAAATATCCAAGGGCAAATCGGACTGACATAAGCTGTTAGAGTAGGTGAAAGGAAACAATATACGTTTTTTTTTAATAACTAGTAATAACACAACATAACACTAACATAACATTAGGGCAAAAAAAAAAAAGCAACCTTACCTTGGCTGAAGACGCCACCGGTTGTAGTTGGAACACGCGTTTTCCGGCCAGTAAAAAAATGTAAATGGCTCAGAAGTCATAACACCAGTGGTTAGAATGGCCGAAATCTGCAAAAGTAGATAAAGTGTACTGAGATAACAGAAGAAAACAATACAACCAGGGCAATCCAACAATCGGACAATAAAAACATAGAACATTACAATCAGAGATGAACATGAATCGAGGAAGAACATTTCGGGGAACAGATCAGCGAAGAAATCGCATGAACGGCCAAAATTGAACATAACCCCAAGCAACCCAAGGAAGACAAGAAAAAAAATCCTAAATTTAGATCTGAATAGGCATAAGCAAGAGAAGAAAGAAATTCGGCAATAAATGAAAACAGGCAACAGCCCGAAGTTTTTTGTTTGAAGAGATTAAACACAAACAAACAAACCAATAAAGATTAGGGCTTGGCAAGGGCAAGGTAATTTCAGATTTTGAATACCCAGGAGAACAAACAAATTGGACAATAAACAAAAAAAACGCAACAGCCTAAAAAAATTGTTTTTCACAGATTAACGACAAGCGCACATAACAACCAAAGGACGACGGAAATTAGGGTTTGTCAAAACCAAAGGAAAACAGAAAAAATAGAAATCGGGGAAAAATGGTTGTCAGATGTGGAAGAAAGAGTGTAAAATTTGTCAAAAATCCAGAACAAAACAAAACAAAGAGGAGAGAAAGAATATAAAATAGGAACCGCAACAAAAGCAGTCAGATTCGGAAGAAAACGAAGGGGAAATAGCGAGGAGCAAAACCAAAGCAAGAACAATCCGCCTGGAGAAATCCGTCTACCAAAACGAGAAGAAAAACCAATCGACATGAAGGAGATGCCATGTACCTGCCAACAAGGCTGTTTTAGCTAACGTGGAAGGCCAACGTGGGCAAAGGAACTTGCGTGAGGAGAAGGTCTTCTTGTCCAGATGTCATAAGGAGGAAGAAAGTGTTGGGGCTTTATTAATATATCCCAACAAATCTTCACTTAATAAGTCACAAGAGTAGCACAAGAACAATCTTAATGCATTCAAAAGTTCTCAAAAGAACTTGAATTGTGAATTCCTCACAAAATAAAAATTTTATTCTCTCAAAACTTGTATTCATAATGGATGCTTCTCTTGTCCTTTTTATAGGGCAAGAGTAGGTCTAATTATTACAAGAATAGAATAATAAAGATATCATGTAATTGGTTGGATGATATGTTTTATAAGAATCCAACCTCTAAATCTAGGCATAAACTAATTTTAAATGAAAAATTTGACCTTAATGCAAGTTGAAAATTTTTTAAGACTCCTAAAAATTCTACCCCACTAATTATTTCAGACTAGAAACAAATAATACAAGTAGAATTAGGTTTAAATCCTGAATTTCAATTCCAAATTCAACCATATAAGCTTAATTTCATCCATGCCCTCCTTTTGGGCCTCTAATTTGAGTTTCTAATTAATCAAGAGCTTAAATGCAAGGTCCATTGGTAATTACATTTAAAATATTAATGGTCTTGGACTTGTAATCACCAATCTTTGATTCTTCTTTAAATTAATTTTATTGAATGAGCCTACTAGGACTTATAATCACTAATCTTTGATTCTTCTTTAAATTAATTTTATTGAATGAGCCTACTAAGCCTCTTTGAAGTGGATCATTGAACACTTTTTGGAACCCAAACCCAAACTCATAATGGTACCAAAATGATGACCACCATGAACTATGATTTGCATCATTCCCCATTTCTTCGAAAAGATTCGTTTTCGAATCTTTAACAACACCTTGGAATGAAATCAACATGTTTTGACCATCTTAGAAAATGGATAGAATAGTTTGGCAAGAGAAATTGATATCTTGTCAGTCTAACTTTCTTTGATCCACTCTTGTAGTTCGAGTATAACTTTATAGATATCCATTTAGTTCGAGTATAACTTTATTTATTTTTTAGACTATTTATGTAAATCTTATTTGGATTTTTTTATCTTTTAAAAAATATTTTATTATTTTTTAGCTTTGCATAGAATGGAATTATTATTTATTATCTAACTTTTAATGACAAATGCCATCAACAGTTGAATTTTAACAATAATTATTTTTTTTAATATAATTAGAATAATGGAGTTTGCTTTTTTTAATTTATAGGGATAACACTCAAAATCGTCTTTTATATTTTAGTGAATGATTTTTTTTGTTCTTCATTTTAAAATAGGAACAAAATATACTTTACATTTCGTAAACTGAAACTTTTAATCCTCTGCTATTAATTCGTCACTTTTTTTGTTAAATCAGCTCACGTGTAATGCACATGACACTTGGACCAGGATAAGAATGAAATTAAGCCAAAAATTAACATTTTGAGCCAAGAGTGATTTAACCGAAGAAATCTGACCCGTGGTCCCCCCACCCCAACCCCTCCGTTGGCTTACCGCATTCTCACCACCACTCATCTTCACGGCTTTCTTCACCTCAAGCTCCTCTCTGGCAGGCCTACCTTTCGACATTGAACTTACGTAAGCCCTAACTTGTTCCAACACAAATGTCTTCCCTTTAGCCAAAAAAGCATCTTTTAATCTCTTCCCGATGGGCCCATCTTCCTTAACAGTAACTCTCATCTCTGGGTCCTCATCGGCGTTCTAGTCAAAAATATAAGTGATGTCCACAGTCCCATTGACTTAGCAAGGGAATTACCATTAGAATCTTTAGCCTCGCCTTCCCACGATATCACAAGATTCAATTCGTTGCCGGGAATAATCTTCCCCTTCCGCACATTAGCGTAAGCCTCACCATCCAATTTCTCAACTTTCTTAGTTTTTATGAAGAGATTACCTTCGCCATTCAAAAGGATCTGATCCGAAAGGGCTTTGTTGAAGAAATTTTTGGACCAATCCAAGCAATTGGTTTCGGCCCAGTGGGAGTGGTGGACGTTGGCGCCGTTAGGGCGGTCTTCAATGATCCATCTCTTGTTTCCTTCACCCATTCTAGCCATGTTTCAATGCAGAATCATTGAGCTGGGCAAGTGGGTTTCACGTGGAAAGATGAATATAGTGCGGGAGTGTGTGTGGAGGAAATGGGATTCCGTTAATTTTAAAAGAGAATGCTTCTCTGGAGTGTTCAGAAGGAGGAAAAAATAATGGGCAGAGAAGGTAAGGGAAGGAAGAAGAATCTAGAATTACGTTGAGAAGAAGGCCCTAACGAGTAGTAGTACTACTAAAATATACGGTTCCATTTGCAAAAAAATTGAGTTGGGGTTTGTCCACCGAAGGATCTAGAAGGCCTGGTTTCAGATCCACATTAAGAAGAAAGCGTAGTTTATAAAATGGGGATTTTACATAGAATTGATTTAGAGTAACAGAATTAGATCGGAAAATCGTAAGATTTTAAAAAGAATGTAAAAATATAATTTATAAATTATTTTAAAAATAATTATTAATTAATATATGAATGAACATGTAAAAAATTCATGTATAGTTTATAATTAAATGATTTTATTTTAATTTTAATTTTTTATAATTTTTTATATGATTTTTTTAATATTTTAATAATTATCGTAGTTGAAGGGTATTTAAGTTTAATTTATTTATTTATCGTTAAAATCTAATAAAAATATGATTAAATTAATTAAATTATTTATATAAGTATACATCTTAATTTTACTTACATATATAAAGTTTTTTTTTGAGTAAATTTAATTATATTTTATTTACATAATAAGATAGAGTCGTAATCAGAATCGGGATGGTTTTAGTGAATTAGAATCGTAGAATCAGTGGAATCGGATCGGGATTCTGACAACTATGGAAGAAAGCCCTAACGAGTAGTAGTACTACTAAAATATATGGTTTCATTTGCCAAAAAATTGAGTTGGGGTTTGTCAGTGGAAGGATCTAGAAGGCCTGGTTTCAGATCATTGTGGGGGGGGGGGGTGGGGGACCACGGGTCAAATTTCTTGGGTTAAATCACTCTTGGGTCAAAATGTTAATTTTTGGCTTAATTTCACCTTTACCCCTAGTCCAAAAGTCATGTGCGCTGCACGTAGGGTGATTTAATAGAAAAAAAGACGGATTTGTAATGGAGAATTAAAATTTCTAGTTTATGAAATGTGAAGGCATAGTTGTCAGAATCCCGATCCGATCCCACCGATTCTACGATTTTACGATCCTAACTTGCTAAAACGATCCCGATTCTAATTACGATTCTACCTTATTATATAAATAAAATATAATTAAATTTACTCAAAAAAAACACTTTCTATATCTAATTAAAATTAAGATATATACTAATATAAATAATTTAATTGGTTTAATCATATTTTTATTAGATTTTAACAATAAATAAATAAATTGGACATAAATACCTTTTGACTGCGCCAACAACTAAAATATTGAAAAAATCATATAAAATGTTATAACAAATAAAAATTGAAATAAAATCATTTAATTATAAATTATACATGAATTTTCTATATATCCATTCATATATTGATTAATAATTATTTTAAAAAGAATTTATAAATTATATTTTATTATTTTTTGTAGAATCTTACGATTCTACGATCCGATCCCACCGATCCGATTCTGCTACCCTAAATCGATTCTGTGTAGAATCCCGATTTTATAAACTATGTGTGAAGGATATTTTGTTCTCGTTTTAAAAGTGAATGACAAAAAAAAATCATTCGCTAAAATGTAAAGGACGATTTTAAGTTTTTTCTCTAATTTATATCATTATATAAATTTTGTAACTCACATATAATTGCATATTTCTCTTACAAATATTCTTATCAATCTAAATTTTTTATTTACAAATATTTTTTGTATTTACATAACATTAGAACATTATAAAATATAATACAAAATTAACATACTTCATCCACTCCAAAAAAAATCTATTTTAAAAATTTTTCTTATGTTACTGGTAATGCTACAACTACTACTACTATGACGACTATAATAATAATAAAATATAAAATAAAGTAATACATTAAGTAAATTATACTTTATAATTTAAAAAGTTATACTAAATTAAAAGTGAACTATTTTTTGAAACGAAGAGAATAATAATACTCAAAATTATTGTATATTTCAAGTTCAACATGTGACTGCCCATTAAACAATTAATCAAATTAATTTCATAACTACTATTTAAAGATATACATACTAGATAAATTTTAATACTTCCAAAAGTATAATGCCTTTCAAAATAGAAAAATACTATACTTTAATAAGCAGTAAAAATACCAATGTCAAAGGGGAGCAAAATACCAATATTTGCACAAAGTAAAAATAAAATCAAAAATTTTATAATTCAAAAATAAAGTAAAATTAGTTAAAATACCAATTACATATTTTAAAAAACCTTAACAATTAATATATTTACTCATTTTTAAATTATAAGAAGGCATATGCCACACAAGTCAAAAAAAGTACCTTTTTCCTCACCGAAAAAAAAGGGATTCATTTTGACTCAAGTATAAATTTTTTAAATTATAAAATATAATATATTTAGTACGTTTTTTCTTTTTCATTCTTACTTGTTAAGTGCGAACTATAGAATCATAAATTCATAATAGGAATATATTCCTTTTTTTTCCGAAAAGATAGGTATATTAACTTGTTAAAATTAATGAATACAATGATATTCACGGAAATGAACTCTTCTTAGCATTTATGTTGGTTAAGACTACTTGACTACACGTCAACTCTTTAAAACTACTCTTCAGCTAACTAATTCCCAAAAAAATAACATAGCCTACACAAAGTGGTAATTCTAACCATATTAGACTAAACAAAAGAGGGTTAGACGTACCACTTGATTCCTTGCTATGCTCTATCTCATATCTACCCAAAATAATTATCACTCTCCCAATATTTACTCAACCCTATTGGCATATTGATATTCCATCTATGAATCAATGGCCAATGCTACAATTGTCCTTTCCTCCATCCATTCTCTCTAAAAAATTCAAAGGTTCCTACTTTTCCAGTTTTCCATATCATCCAAAGAAAGTAAACTGTAAGTTGTGCTCATTCTTCCTAATGTTCTTCTTGAGTTATGAAACATATGTCTTGCCACCAGTGAATGAATTTAATTCTATATTGTTGTGAGTGATGACATGATACCAGAACCAATTTCCAAATATTCTGCACTCTAGTACAAGTAAACATAAGATGTTCCATCCTCTCCTCACCATCTTCACACATTGGACAATTGTGTTCCATTGGGATTCTTCTTTGTTGTTACTTAACATTAATAGGCATAATATCATGACAACATCGCCAAACAAAATGCCTCAATTCCTCTTCAAATTCAGTTTCCATGTTTACTTCCACATATTCAGCATTTTACTTCGGTTGTTGCTGCTCTCCAGTTTTTCATCCTACTACGAACTAATTTTTGCCAACTGAGTATATGCAGATTGAACAGTATACTTTGCATCTAGACTGAATTGCCAAATCAATTGATCTCTACTGCCTAGAGCATCCAATGAAAGTTGCAAAGTAGCATGTTCATCTTGCTATGGCAAGAGTCGGGAAATTAAGAAGGTATTCCAAGCTGTGCCATCTGTGGTCAACAGCTTGCTTACCCGTCGCACTGGCTGCTGATCTAGCTGACTACACCTGAGGCGAAAATTCTATCTGCCAGGTATCCAAGGCGACTCCCACACCCGAATAGTCTTCCCATTCCCCACTTGATATCTTGTTCCCATTGTAATAACATGTTTTGCTCCCATCCAACCCTTCTATAGCCAAAATGCATTTCCTTTTATCTCCATGCTCATCATTACCGTATGAGGAAAATATTTGACTTTCAGAATTTTACTCATCAGCAACTCCGGTTGTGTCAGAACTCTCCAAAGTTGTTTAGCTAATAATGCATCATTAAACTTTTGAATATCTTGAAACCCTATTCTCCTTTCACCCTTGGCTCTCGTCAATTCTTTCCATGTCTTCCAATGAATTTTCTGCTTGCTGCTCCAGTTTCCATTTTCCAAATCTAATTCCCTTCACTAAATCAAAGTTTTGATGAATGTTTCGTTTGACTTTCGACCATCGTAATCCCCATCCTAATCACCACCACCTCAGCCGCCCTAAGGCATAACTCCAAAGCCCACAGCTCATAAAACCTCCGCCCTCAGGTCTATAGCACATTCTACAGAAGATAGCCATAACTGTCTCCCCATTTCTACTCCTAGTAAATAATTAATTTTTGATTAATTCGATGAAATACCAGATGGGAAAACTCCGATTTTTAGCCTAATTCCTTGGTGGGTTTTCTTGGGAAATATTATTAATACCGAGTGCCCAGGAAACAGCAATGGCTTGGAATAGTCCATTCAAAGATATGGCCAATTACAAGCCAATTTTTCTGACGATTTACGCCACTGTGGTGATAGGGATACTGGTGTCATCCTTTTATGTTTTTTCTGCCGTTTATAGCTCATCCTCATCATCTCCTTCATCTTCTTCTCTCCTCTGGTTCAGTCCAGCCTCAAACGAGGCTTCCAATTCTTCTCATGTAAGTGCTTCAAATGTAACGCTGGCTTCCACTTCCCAGCCAAGGATAAAATCAGGTAAACCTGTTTGGGAGTTGCCCCCTTCTGATTCTAAGATGCCACCTCTGAAGACCTTCCGATTGACAAAGAAAGTGGTCCAACAAAGGGTGAAGGATAACATTATAATAGTCACCTTTGGTAACTATGCTTTCATGGATTTCATCTTAACATGGGTTAAACACCTGACAGATTTTGGCGTTGAAAATCTTCTTATCGGTGCAATGGACACTAAATTGCTGGAGGCGCTTTACTGGAGAGGCATACCTGTTTTTGACATGGGCAGTCATATGAGCACAGTAGATGTTGGATGGGGCTCACAAGCATTTCACAAGATGGGAAGGGAGAAGGTTATTCTCATAGATTCTATCCTCCCGTTTGGTTTTGAACTATTGATGTGTGACACGGACGTGGTCTGGTTGAAGAATCCTCTACCATATCTAGCACGTTATCCAGAAGCAGATATCTTAACTTCTACTGACCAACTTATCCCAACAGTTGTTGACGACAGTTTGGACCGCTGGGAACAAGCTGGTGAAGCATATAATATAGGTATATTTCACTGGCGACCAACAGATTCTGCAAAAAAGTTGGCAAAAGAATGGAAAGAATTGCTTCTTGCTGATGATAAGATATGGGATCAGAATAGTTTCAATGAACTTGTACGCCGGCAGCTTGGACCATCAGTTGATGAAGATAGTGGACTTGCTTATGCCTATGATGGTGAGCTTAAGTTGGGGCTACTCCCTGCCAGTATCTTTTGCAGTGGGCATACTTACTTTGTCCAGGCCATGTATAAACAACTCAGACTGGAACCTTACGCCGTACATACCACTTTCCAGTATTCTGGTACTGATGGAAAGCGTCACAGGCTAAGAGAAGCAATGGTTTTTTATGATCCACCTGAGTACTATGATGTGTCAGAAGGGTTCTTGACATTTAAACCTTCTATACCCAAGAAGTTGTTGCTGGATGGAGAGCATAATATTGAATCACACTTTGCACTTGTTAATTATCAAATAAAACAAATAAGGACTGCTCTTGCTATTTCTTCATTGCTGAATCGCACGTTGGTAATGCCTCCATTATGGTGCAGGTTGGATCGGTTCTGGATTCTGGTTGGCTCTATGACGAGGCTACCTTTTATCTGTCCTTTAGATCATGTATTTGAGATAAATGTAATGTTGGAGCAATTACCAGAGGATGAATTTGGACCGCCAATTGGAATTAGGGAGTATTCATTGTTTGACAATCCCTCTATGCCTCGTAAGGTAAAAGAATCATGGCTTGATGTAAATCTTTGTCAAGAAGGATCACAAGGTTGTCAAATTTCAAATAATACAAGCCAAACAAGAGTTATCAAATTTCCAAAGCTCAGTTCTGAAGAAACGTACAAGACTGTATTCTCATCATACAGAGATATCAAAGTCATCCAGTTCTTGTCCATGCAAGATGCCTTCAAAGGTTTCAGTAACAAGTCGAAGGAAGAAAAATTCAGGAAGCGAGTGAGGACATACACAAGTATATGGTGTTGTTTAGAAGATAAAACTCCAAGCTACATATACTATGACATCTATTGGGATGAGAAACCTGATTGGAAACCCAAACCACCTGAGACTCGAGAAGAGGACGATCCGCCATTTTGAGGCTTCTTCGTAGGATGCCACCAGGCCAATGCAGAGCAGGGAAGCAGAATGAAACGTTCAGATGTTCTATAACCGAAAACGCACCTTGTGGAAACCATTGGAGCTGTCCACATAGCATACATGTAAAGTTTATACGGGTAGACTCAAAAGAGGGAGGAGAGGCTGACTAGCTGATCGTTTGGATAGCATATGGTTGTATTATGTATACAAAGGACATCATGGAAAAGAATTTTGATTGTTGTTTAAATGAGGAAATGCAAACAATAATTTAACATTAAAAATTAAAAAAAAGAAGAAGAAGAAGAAGAAGAAGAAGTGCGAACTATATATAATTATTACTAAATAATTTTAGTAAGATTAATAAAGAATTTACTCCAAAAATATATTTTTTTGGGTCAAAAAAAGATTATAAAACTAGACATCTACTTACTTTTGGGACGAATGAAGTAATATTTGTCTATACATTGTTTTGATAATTCAAATGGACTTTGCCTTTTCTTTTACATTCTATACGATCATCTTTTACCAAGAATCCAAAACTCTAGCAATGGTCCTCCTATTGATTGACAAACTCAAGAATCAAAAAGTCAACAAAACAGTACCAACTATTCACACTTGATAGAACCATAGATGTAACGAACAAAAACTAAGGAAGCTCGAAACCCCATTGCGCCCAACAAGAGGAAAAGACCATAGCAGATGCAAGCCATGTAGCCAAAGAAGAATGAAGTTTGCAGGAAGCCACTCATAGCTGATCTTTCAAAGTAATAGTAAAAGCAGTAAGCGTACACATATAATGCAGTTGAACCACCGCAAAGAAATGACCTGTTCATAGCGAAAATTAGGGACTAAATCAGCATAAGTGGCAGAAAGACCAATGTAGTAATATCTCCAGAAAATAACCAACAGTATTGACAAGAATTCTCACAAAAACAAGATCTTCAGATGAAATATATGCACAATAGCAAGAAACAGTTAATACAAAATTAGAACTATATGATATGTGTGGGGGTGTGTGTGTGTAAAATTTGACAAACGTTACCTGATATCAAACATCAAAGAAAAAGGAAAAAAAAAAGGTTTGGTGTGTAATGCATTCAACAATTAAGATCTACAAATTAAAAGCTCTCTAGGAGGGGTTCCTGGAATCAATTAAGGGCTCGTTTGGTTAGCAAGAGAGTAAAATTTTGTGATAAGAGATTCTGGACAGAGGATAATGTTTGACACCACAACTATAAAGCCATCAATATCATACATCATATGGCAAATGGTCAAACTCTAGTTAAGAATCGGAGTCCTTTCAATTTCTCTCTTTGTCCCGTTTTGAGATATTTGTCTTGACCTATTGGTAGAAGTTAGAAATTTTGTCAAATGCGAAAATACAAGGTAAATGTATGTAATATGGATATTACTAACCTCCACCACCAATGATAGTCCTCAGCAGCAAGCTGAAAGTACGTCAACCCAATTGACACAAGAGCAGTAGTAGTTAAAAGGAGGATGAAGATAATAAACAGTACCGCATATAATGTGAAAACCCTATGACCCCAAACGCTGTTGAAGATGTAATAGAGTTCAACACAGGATACAGAAAATGGCAAAAATCCAGCCAATGCCATTTGAGGAAGAACACCCCTATACCAACGGAGCACTGGAATCTCTCTAGCAGACTTAGAGGTGCGGCAAGGAGCTTGAAATTCAGACTTAATCATTTTCCCAAAGATCCCACCCAACAATAGCAAAGGCAAAGCTAGAAGTATAAATATAAGAATAATCACAACAATTATTCCCAAAGGAAGTGCTGTAGTAGACCCATAGACCATAGCAACAGTATTGAGGAAACAAAATGTAAGAAACATTGGACCAGAGAAGACACAGCCTGCTAGGAATATACTCTTTCCCTGCCAATTCAAAATGAAAGTTAGGCAGAAAAACTTATAGCTTGGAATTACTTTTAAATCATAAATGCTTGAAGATTGTAAATGTTATAAACTTGAAAACAAAACTACAATAAAAATACCAAGCATCAGTGCTTACCTGGTTACTTCCTTCAAGTTGATGGTACAATGAAACAGAGGCAAATCCAGCAATAACATTTGTTATTGCATATGTGATAACCAATGCAACCTTTAGAACTCCACGGTCATATGGTTGAAATATGCCAATCATACCTAATATGATAATGGACACCACTCTGCAATATGAACAGAACCATATGTAAACATAAAACTATCTTGAATGATTATAATTGATATTTTAACTATGCAAGTCTTCATTTGTATTCACCCTGTTAATAATTGTGTTCCGGAACCAATGGTTGCAGCGAAGAAACACTTGTGTTTTGGGTACCGGAATACGTCCCCATGGATGATCTTCCACCCTGTCTCTTCATGATTATCAACTGATTCCTCATCAGTTGTAGACCTGAAAACCATCAAAAGTAAGGATAGATAAGTTTAAGGCGGATGGAAAATCACTGCATTGAGATAGCCAATTCCTTGTCACTCACATTACTCTAAGAGTGAAGTGAAAATTTTAAAAAGAAATAGAATCGGTGCATTGACAAATGTAGAGCATATAAGAAACTGAGATACTGTCAGGTCTGATTCTTACTCGTTAAAATCTCTTCTGAGAACTCGCACATACAACACAGCCAAACAACCAACTAAGATGAGAATTGTCCAAGATGAATTTATTATTCCTAGTCCATGGACTTTCAAGTGACGTGGCAAATGTGCAGACGTACTGTATCTTTCCAATCTCTTCTCGAATGGCATTGCTGTTTCCTTCCAATTTACACTATAAAATAACTCTAGTTTAGTTACCTTGTCCACTGTTAATTCAGTGAGATTGGTTGTGTCAAATATACATGAAATTTCTACCACACGATCCCCATTGTAAAGAATTTCAAAGATGAACTTCGTGTGTAGAAAATACTTGTACTTGCTAGGTTTTTCTTTGTCAACTCTCCCAAAGAAAGCCCATAGTGGCAAGTCATCATAATACATTTCAAGATAATAGTCTTGCATCAAGGCAGTTTGGAATTTAGAAACTTCTTTCCTGGTCAGGGTTTTCCTACAAGCAACTTGAGATTCTGTGTTCACCCTGAAATAGAGTTTATATGGAGTGGAAACAAGACGATCTCCACTCAACAACTCACCAAGAGATTCCTTCTTCTCTTGCCAGTGATCTGCCATATTTCAACTCAACAAAAACGTTTATTACCGTGTTAACTGGCAAAAAAAGTATGAATACATTTTAACATGTAACACAAACCTGGTCGACAGAATGGAAATTCGTAGTATGCATAAGTTTCACTGAGTAATATCACAACCAAAACAAAAACCAGAAAACCAGGAGTTAGAAAGATAATCCTGTACATAACTCTGTACCAAGTATCTGTGAAACTAAGCCCACTTTCATACAAGTTAGCATTCACTAATGAATTACTACTCTGAGCAACTACCCAGAGTTTCATATAAATATGTACTTCACATCTTGCATCATATTCAGAGACCATACCAAGAGAGTGACTTCTAAAAGCAAAAAACTAGACCCACTTATTATTCAGGTAAAGCTCACATTTTCTTCATTTGAATTACATCCCATACTTCCAAAATAATAGGAAAAGAGAAAAAGTATAATCCCAAGCTTATTAAAGAAAGGGGAGAGGTGATATTGTCCTGTTTCTGTTAACATCAAATAATGGAATAGATCAATGAATATGCCTTCTATTTGTTATCATGAATCACAAGTAAATAGAACAATATTAATGTAAACAAAGTTATTGATCACAAAATGTTTCATGTTTCTATACTCATAAAAGAATGACAAAATCTGCTGAGAGAGACAGGAATGTTTACCTAGGATTAAAATATGGTCCAACCTTGTTTGCATAGAAAGGGACTAGATCTCCCTTTTTATACTTGTGATTGAAAGCATCTGGCCTAACTTGGCCAAAAACTCCAACCAAGATGAGAGTGATAAGAATGGTTTCTGCAGACATTCCCAGTCTCCTGTTCCTTTCCAAAAAAACAGATAAAATTAATCTCAAAGAGCAATGGGACCAAAGAACATAGAGATGAACATCCACGCAAACTAATACTGCAGCCTTTTAGTGACAACAAAGAGTATCATACCCATAACCACTTTGGTACTATGAGCAAAAATGGCTTTTGGCGGCAACAAATTATCATTGATAGAAATGCAAAAAATAATTTGGTTGTACTGAGTCTTTATCAATTCCCTGTCCCTGAAGAGATGGGGACTATCTCAAGTCGTCATTGAATCCAGAGAAAATAGTGACAGCTTCTGTTGGCATTAATATTGTTAGTAACCTTGCCGTCACTTCTAATATAGCTTAGTGAATCCAGAGTAAATATTGACACCTTTGCTGTCACTAATATAGACTTTATAGTGATCTTGCCGTCATTAGGGGTGACAATTGGTAGAAAATGGGTGGGAATTGAGTGATATTTAAACGGGTTGGCAATAATTGAGAATTGAAAATGTATTTCGGGTGAGAATGGAGTTTAATGCAATTATTATTTCCCAATTTCCATTGGAATCCTATTGAAATTTCCCATTGGGATTTAACTGATGATCTCCAGTGGCCAAACCACTGTCAGCCGGCCACCGCCAATTGCTGCCGGCTAGTTAGATTCTAATAGCTGGAATTTGGCCGGCTGGTCAGCAGTCCAATAGTGGTCCGACACCGGCAGCCACCATGATTTTAAAAGAAAATAATAAAATTTATTTATTAATAGTATATATAAATGCATTAAAAAAAATTTGAAAAATTAAAATTACCATTACCCCTTACCTAACATTACCCAATAATTATCCATTTAATATTTCCATTGAGATCCATGAGTATCCTAAAGCCTACACAATAAAATCTCATTTCAATAAAATCCTTCAATCTATTTCTAATGAGTATTTTTAATGGGTATGAGAAACCCAATAGTTTCCACCCCCTTCAATACCCATTGGGACTAGGAAATTTTGCCACCCCTAGCCGTTACTAGTAAGTAATTTATTTTGTGACAAAGTTCTAGTCAAATTGAGGATATACAGTTATTTATCAACTATACTAAATTATTAAAATTTTACTTGCACCATATTTATATCAAACTAGAACAAAATCAGAATTAAAACTTCAGTAACTTTGTAAAAAACGCTCATCTATATTAAAATGTCAAAACTTGTGCAAAGATGAACAAAAAAAAGGGTCAAAAGTACCATCTTACTCAGAGTAAAGTGCTTGCAATTTAACATTGCCAAAGCAAATTGTAGCATCCTCTCACCTATCCCACTATACCAAAAAGCCACAAAAATACCTCTCATGCAATATGCACAAGTACCAACAAAAAGCTACATTTGACTTCTTATTCTATGATCTTAAGTAGTACACCAATTGATAAAAAAAGAAAAAGTTTAAAAAAAAAAGAAAAAAAACCATCATGACTAGTATAGGAATGCAAGATCAACTAAAAAAATGATAATATTCAAGTTTCTCAAGACTAAGATGTTAAAATGCCGTACCAATTTATAAGAAACATTCCTTAACTTTTCATGTCTAAAAACCACAAAACAAAGGCACCGAAATTTGTTTATTTTCCCATGAAAAGAAAAATAAAACTATAAAAGAAAAGACAATGAACATCTCTAATTTGTAAGTCCTTTAATTAAAAGCATGCAATCATTAGGCTGAGATTAACCTTAAGACATTGCAGTAGATAAATTTCAAGTAACAACAATTATAATATGGTTGAAAATACTATTTATAACATAATCCATGAACCTATCACAACTAAAATCCTCAAAACAAATGAGTGATGATAGGAATAAATAGTATCTGATGAAGACAATATCCAAGGATCACATAAACACAATCACTTAAGATTTGAAGCCAAATCCATTTCTCTACCACCACCTTCACACCACAAATAGAGATGGGTTTCATAAATTTGCATGTCTTAAGGGAATTAGAAGTGAAGCATTTCTGGAAATGACAATGAAAGCAATGATGTGGTATCCAATGTTAAATTGCATATTAAGCTCTACAGAATCAATTTTAAACTCTTATAAGTACTATAAAAACTCTACCCATATTAAACATGTTTAAAAATTTTACATATCTATATGTCAAATATTTTTAACATGGCTGGTCCTCAATCTAGATATAAGAGGAGATTGTGTCATATCAAGAGTCAATCTAAAAGCCATCAAATTTAATAACATGGAGCATACTTAAAATCATGTAAAGGTAGCCCTCTACTTTATGAAGCACGTCATATGGTCCGACTAAGGTGTCTTGGCAAGGACCACAGCACCTCAATGAGGGCTCGAGTGTGGTGCAAAATTTGCAAGAGTCCTCATACACTAATGGGAGGGATAAAAAAGAAAAATATAGGGAGAACAAGATTGTTAGAATTGATAGTTGGAATATTGGAACTTTGACAAGTAAAGCTATAGAGCTGGAGGAGGCTCATAAATATTATGTGTCTCTAAGAAACAAAATACTTGAGTGAGAAAGCCAAGGTTTTAGAAACTTTGGGATATAAATTGTGGTATTGAAGAACGGATAGAACTAGAAATATAGTAGGTATTCTTATGGGTTCAACATTCATTGAGCAAGTGGTAGAAGTAGTTAGAAAAGGATAAAGAAATATAACTCTTAAAACTATTATAGCAAATAATAAAAATATAAATATTGTAATTGTACATGCACCTCAAATAGGGTTGGATGAATTCAGGAAGATCTAGAAGCTTTAGTCCAAACAATCCCTTACAATGAAAAAATTGTCACAGTATATGCATCTCAACATTAGATGAATTTGGAAAGACTTAGAAGCTTTAGGCTAGACAATCCCTTAAAATGAAAAAATTGTCATAGGTGGGAATTTAAATGGGCATGTGAAAGAGGGCAATGAGGAGTATCACAGGTAATACTTTTTGTAAAAAGAGATTGGAACAAGTCCGTTTGGACACATTGTTTTAATTTGCAAATAAGAAAATTCTCAAACAAAAACAAACTATCCAAACACATATTTATTTCAAAATTTAGAATTCAAATTTTCCCACTCAAATTCCTCTCACATAATTTTAAAAAATTTTCCCTCCAAAAAACTTTTTCTATCAAAACACACCCACCAAAATTTTCACACATTCCAATACAACTTTTTCCATTTGCAAATAAAAATGCCTTGTCCAAACGGACCTTTAATTTCATTTAAAAGTAGTTTTAATAAGTTACAAATTAATTATTTTCTAACTAGAAATAGTGATGGAAAATTATGTAAAGATTATAAGATAATACTAAGAGAAAATTTTACTAAACATAGGTTAGTAGTTTTTTATATAAGACTTAATAATAAAAAAGTTAAAAACAAGTTACCTAATACACCTATGATTAACTAGTGGAACTTAAAAAATACAAACAAAAGAGATATTTTTATAAAGCCTTATTCAAAAACATTAATTGGAATGTAAAAGAGGAAACAGAGAGTGTATGAGAAAACATAACTAATCAAACGAAAGCATTTACTAAGAGATTTTTGGGAGAGTCAAAATGCTGTATACGGAATAAAAAGTCATGGTGGTGAAATCGAGAAATTCAACAAAAAGTAAAAAGGACAAGTTACAAAACTCTATATGCTTGTAGAAATGATGAAAATATTGAAATATACAAGATTGTTAAGAATAACATGAAAACAGTAATAAATGAGGCAAAGACAAAGGCTTTCAAAAGAATCATTTTCTTCTTGTATGTAATTATTCCCAAAACACACTCTATTGCTAATATCATGCCAATCTCAGATCTACCCAAAAAATTAAATACTAAAGAAGGAGGAAAAGATATGTGTGTGTGTGTATACAAGATGGCAAAAATTAAATAAAACAAAACAAAAGATTTACCACATGTACATAAAAGATGAAACTGAAAAATGTTTTGTCTAATGACAAACTAATAAAAGATTGATGGAATCAATAAATTTGTTCAACAAATTCAGTGGGAATGAAATTACACTAAATGAGTTAGAACAATTTGAACTAAAACGAAATTTTCCATATCTTCGCAAAATCTATCCTTTGGAGGTAGGAAAAGCATTACAAGCAATGAAAAATTATAAAGCAGTGAGTCCTAATGATGTTCCAATAGAGACTTGAAAATTGTCTTGAAAAGGCTAGTATCACATGGATCACAAATCCATTTAATTTAAATTATTTATAAAAACTAAGAAAATGCCTAATCAATAGAGAAAAAATGTATTAATACCTTTCTACACAAATAGATAAATAAAATTATACAAATCATGGGGGTATTAAATTAATGAGTCATACTATGAAATTGTGAGAAAGAGTATTATAAAGAAATTGACAAATAAAACTATTATATTAGAAAATTAATTTGGTTTTATGCTAGGGAGATATGCAAGGGAAGCCATACATCTAATAAAAAAAATTATATGAATATTATAGCGAAACAAAAAAAGATTTACATATGATATTTATTAATCTTGAAAAGGCATATGATAGAGTTAATGAAAATATAATGTGTCGGGTATTAAAAAGGAGAGGGGTTAGAGAAGCTTATAGAGAACTTCTAAAAAGATATAAAAAGAGTAACAATATGTAAGGACACTACTAGAGATATAAGATAAATTCCCAAATACTATGAGTTCGCATTAAGGATTCTCTTTGAACCCATACATTTTTGCCTTAGTAATAAATAAGCCTTCTAGGCATATACAAATAACAATCTCTGAATGTATGTTATTTGCAGATGATAAAGTTATAATTGATGAGACGAGAGAACGAGTAAATACTAAGTTAGAAGCTTGGAGAGAAGCATAAGAATCGAAAGGTTCTAAAATAAGTATAGATAAAATGAAATACATAGAGTATCACTTTAGAAATCATAGCAGAAGCAACAGGGTAAGTGTCAAAATTGACGGGCATGAATTAGGTATATCTAAAAGTTTTAAATATCTAGAATCTACTCACAAAGAAAATGGGGAAATTGACAAAGATGTTATACATAAAATTCAAACAGGTTGGAATAAATGGAGAAGTGCATCCTTTGTATTTTGTGATTGTAAAGTAACACAAAAATTGAAAGGAAAATTTTGTAAAATAACCATAAGACTACCAATGGTTTATGGATCAGAGTGTTGAGCACTAACAAACAGAAAATGAGAATATTAAGATGAATGTGTGGACATACTCAACTAGATAGAATAAGTAACGAATGCATTAGAAAGAAAGTAGGTGGCACCAATAGAGAAAAAAAAAATAGAGAAACACTTCTAAGGTGGTTTGAACATATGCGTAGGAGACCTGTAGATGCACCAGTACATCATCTAGAAATCATAAAATTATTAACTCAAACTAAAGGAGAAAGGAGAAGACCTAAAATGATTTAGAAAGAAACTATTAAAAATGACATGAATCATCTAAAATTTAAACCAAAATATGTATTTTAATAGAAAGTTATAGTGAGATATGATCTGTAGAGCCGAACTTATATAGTGGGATAAAAGTTTAGTTCTTCTTCTTGTTGTATAAATACTCTTATCACACTTACATAGCTTAATACTATTCTGCTACAAATATCCTATTTGGACTAATTTAACTCCACATCCAAAAGTCCTAAAGAAATTTGATGACTTCCAAGGAAAAAAGAGAAACCCCCAATAGATGTAGAGAAATCACCACCAGATTATTGAGAGAAGGGAAAGATTGTGACAAAACGAAGTTAGTTGTCAGTTACGATTATGCTATGAGACTCTTGTATCAAAATTGCTAAAATTGATTAATGACAGAAAAGAGACCTATTACTAGTATATACCCAAACTAAAAGGGAAAAAATATCATTTGAATTTGGTGGATTGTATCAAAATATGAGAGAAGCATTGCACAAAGAACTGATGGCAAATACCAATGCACAAGTTACCACTGAAATTTTTTTTTACTATCAAAGCCAAAGATATGATCAAAATGCTAAATCAAATGCTGTATTTGTACAAATAGGCAAAGAAATACAGGACAACTTATGGTCACAAAGCGTAAAACTCCAAACTTAACATATCATCAATATCAGTTCAAAAAATATAGAAGTCTTTATCATTTAAGATATGATGGTAAAGAGATACATATGATATGTCCATATAATTGACAGGCTACTTCTTAAATGAGTTAATTGTATAAGTACGTACTCTGATGAAGACAAGGAAAAAGTGTGATGCAGATGTCAGTAGACTTCTTTTCATTGAACCTAGCCAAACATGACGAATTCTAAGTTTCTTGGAGACAAAGAAGGCCTGTTTACAATGAATATTATTCCTCCTACTTTAGTGACATTTTCCCTGTCTTCTTAGTCAATATAAAGTTTTTTATGTTAATTGCTGCAATAATTACTCAATTAAACACTGCGTACAACATCTCTCTCCATCAAAAATAACTATGTCATGGACAAAGTAATCTCAATTACTATTTAGAAAGTGACCAATACTTTAATTTATTAGCTATAGTGTCATTGTAATCTACTTAAATGTATTAAGCATAATATCATTGTACTCAACTTATATGCATTACCTATTTGATTAACTTTTATCATTGAGGCATTTCATTAAACTCAAATTGACATTCACATTTGAATGCAAATTTTTTGCCATCATGTAGCCTTGCATCTGGCCTAACATCCTGAGCAAAGCTTTAATTGAAGTCTATCAAAAGCATGTGCGAAAGAGAAAATACTGGTGTCAGCTTAATCTGGAATGCAAACTTGATTAATAGAAATAACAAAAGTAAAGTTGTCTCTAACAGAGATTCTAAATCAATCTAAAGAACCAGAGGGACATAACTAATTTAATTCGAATTTCTTCCTCATTTGCAGCTTTATATTAGGTTATTAACCCATGAACTTCTGCACAAAGAAGTTTAAAACAACAACCCAAGCCGTTACCGTCCAAGAAAAAGAACAAAAGCTTGAATACCATGACTAAGAAAAAAAAAATCCTACTCAATATTTTTTTTTTTTTGATTGCATAAAATTAGCTATACTGGCTTTAAGAGGCAATTAACTGGAATCACGGTTACAGAATTCCAAACATACCCTATCCAAGATACATTCACAATTCGTAACAATAACCAACTATGGCTGCTTTTAAAAGGTATAAAAAATAAAGCAAAAAACTAATTTGAGAACCCTTTTGAAGTTTTTTTTCCTTTAGAGGGGAAGTTGACTTTTTTTTTTTTTTTGACTTACTACAAATTCTAAGGGGAAAAGAGAAGGAAAAATAATGTAGAAAACAACTATGAGAGGAGAGGGAGATGGTGAGTGTGTATTGGGGACTGCAATCTCGTGAGAAAGCTGGACGAAATCAATGATCTTGCAAGCCAAAAGAGACTCATACTTATGAGAGAAAATCTCAATTCTAGTCCCACTTGACAAGGTAGACTTTTACTAATCATAAAAAAGAAAATATACACAAGGCAACAGAATATTGCCACAGCAGAGAAAGAGGAAAGTTCAGATCCGAAAAATTCTTACCCAAATGGATTTACAACGTTACAATTTTACAACCACAAAGTCAAAGGATTCTGACCCAAATGGCTGCAAAATTGCCAAACCACAGTCACCAAACAAGCAGAAGGCAGTGAGAAAGAGAAAGAGTTCTTACCCAAATTGATGAAAAGATGTCACCCCACCTTCACAAAAACAGGCAGAAGAGAAGGGACAAGAAGGATGGTGAGTGTCTTTGAGTTGGGTCAGTGGAATTTTGCTACGGTTTGAGAAATTCCACCATTTCTGGAGGCGTTGAGGACTTGGGTCTGGTTTTTGGAGGGTGGACACATGTGGTTGACTTTGACTCACGTTCTTTGACAAAAAGTTCTCTTTAACAAACTTGTTAGAAATTGTGCTGTTGACAATAACAAGCGGGAGAAATGGTAGTAGATGTCTTATTCATGCGCAAATGGGTGGGGTTGGCCGTGGGTGGCCTGGCATGGCCGTTTGGTTTAAACACGGTGCTGTTTGGTCTTTTTTTTTTTTTCTGTGCTAGGTAGATCCAAAACTGCATCGTATTTGGCCGGGTGTCAACTAAGCGCTAACATTCGATTGGCACAATGCCTGTCAGTGTGGTAGGAATTTTTTTTTTGCTGTAGGGCCTGCACAAAAAAGGCGCCGTTTGGCGCCCGATACTGTTTTTATTTTTGTTTTTGTTTTTTTTTTAAAATAAAGGGTTCTTACATATCTGTCAGCGCATCACGTACGAAGGCTGTTGCAAATTAGCCATTAATTTGTAACAGTCATTTTTACTATTCTTTTTCAAAAAAAAAAAAGAAAAATTATCAATTAATAAGAATATTTTTCTCTATAAATTGACATGCACTTTGACTATTTTTGGAGTTAAATCTGATATTTTTATTTTTCATTAATTGTAATAAATATTTCATATTTAATTTAGAGTATTTATTTTTATTTTTTAAATTTATTATTAAATTAATTATTAATTTAGAGTGTATTTTTTATTTTAATTTTAGTATAATGTACATTTATTTTCTATTAATTGTTTTAAGTATTTCATATTTAATTTGAAGTATTTACTTTCATGTTTTAAGTGTATTATTAAATTTTTATTTAATGTAATAAAAAAATTCCATTAATTGTTTTTTAGTATTTTGTGTATGATAATTAAAATTATAAATTATATTATTAATATAAAAAAATTTAATAATAGTTGTGTAAATAATAACGTTTCAGAGCCTAGCATTCACTATTCGCATAGTCAAATTATTAAAATTACTCACGTTATTAAAAATTTTATGTTTAATTTATTGTATTTATCCAAATGTTTTAAGTATTTTATTATTAAATTTTAATTTTAGTGTAATGTAAATTTATTTCTCATTAATTGTTTTAAGTATTTCATATTTAATTTGGAGTATTTATTTTTCCCTTTTAAGTGTATTATTAAATTTTAATTTTAATGTAATAAAAAAATTCATTAATTGTTTTTAACTATTTAGTATTTGATAATTAAAATTACAAATTGTATTATTAATATAAAAAAATTTAATAATTGTTGTGTAAATAGTAACGACCAAAGGCCTGGCCTTCACTATTCATATAGCCAAATTATTAAAATTACTCACGTTATTAAAAATTTTATGTTTAATTTATCATATTTATCCGAATGTTTTAAATGTATTATTAAATTTTAATTATAGTGTAGTGAACATTTATTAAATTTTAATTTTAATTACGCATGTTTTTTTTAAGTATTTCATATTTAATTTATTGTATTTATTTTCATGTTTTAAGTGTATTAGTAAATTTTAATTTTAATGTAATGAAAAATTTTCCATTAATTGTTTTTTAGTATTTAATGTATTATAATTTTAATTTAATGTATAAGTTTTATTATTAATATAAAAGAAATTTGATAATAGTTTGGAGTATGGTGAAGGAGAGAGAAAAATAGTGATATGGTAGAAAAGGCCTGGGGCTAATGTATGTATTTTTTTTATTATGGCGGTGTAAATAGTATAAATTTGGCCATAAGCTGATGTGGCATGGCCTAGATTTGACCTGGGGCCAAGGCTGCTGTTCTTGCCCTTAGAGCATGAACGGTAGCCCTTGGCCTCAACCAGGCCACAGCTAGCCACATTAGTGCCACATCAGCTCATAACCAACTCAGTACTATTCACGCAGCCATCATAAAAAAATGATTCACGCTAGTTGACCTAGTTTGCACTATTTATGCAGCCATTATTAATTTTTTTTACATTAATAATACAATTTTAATAATTTTTTAAACCATTATAAAAGAATATTTTTTGGCAAATAAATTTACATTACATTAAAAACTTAAATTTTAATAATATACTTAAAATATGAAAATAAATACTCTACATTAAATATGAAATACTTAAAATATTTAATGGAAAATAATTATACATTACAGTAAAATTAAAATTTAATAAACACATGAAAAATAAATACTCAAAATTACAAATGAAATATAGAAAACAATTAATACAAAATAAATTTACATTACATTAAATTTAAAATTTAATAATACACTTAAAAATGAAAATAAATACTCTAAACTAAATATGAAATACTTAAAACAATTAAGAGAAAATAAATTTACATTACACTAAAATTAAAATTTAATAATATACTTGAAACATTGGGATAAATATGAGAAATTAAATATAAAATTTTTAATAGCATGAATAATTTTTTTATGATGGCTGCGTGGCCTTCACTATTTACACAGCTATTATCAAAAAATTTTATATTAATAATACAACTTAAAATTTTAATTATCATACATTATATACTAAAAAACAATTAATGGAAAATTTGTCATTACATTAAAAATAAAAATTAATAATACACTTAAAACATGAAAAAAATACTCTAAATTAAATATAAAATATGTAAAACAATTAATGGAAAATAAATTAAAATTACATTAAAAATAAAATTTAATAATAAACTTAGAACATGAAAATAAATACTCTAAATTAAATACTAAAACATAATAAATAAATTACTACTATATCCCTAAACTTTTGCTAAGCTTATGAAACATTTTCTTTTCTGCATTTGATAAGTTTTCTTCTCCACAGTTTGCAAAAGTAAGCCAAGCTTGAAACTTTTGCTCATGTTTCATCCTTTCCATTTGTTCGGCCTCCATTCGTTCTTGATGAACAATTCTATCGGCATATATTTTTTTCATATCCAAAGCAATCTTCTCCCTCTCGACCACTATCCTCTCTTGGAAGGATAAGCCTAGCCTTTCAATGCTCGAACTCTCCAGAAATAGTTGTATACCGACCTTATGTTTTCCCTTGCTTTTAGCCTTTTTCACCCCTATTGGCCATTTTAGAAGACTAGTAGCAATGTCTTCTAAATTGATTGGAACTTGTTCGCCAATTAGACAGGATAGGTTGATAAAATCATCATCTGTGCGTGATCTCTTCCCGCTACTAGCGGTGTTTGGTGTTTCGGGGGTGTTTGAATCATCAAATGGTACATTAGAAGTAGAAACATTTCTTCCAATGCAGGATTCCCACTTCGGAAAAGATCTTAACAACTTCCAATGCTCCATAAATTGGAACTTTGAACCCTTATTCGAATTCTCCCATATGATGAGTGCGTTTCGGAGCACATCTTCGTCGTTCATTCCGCTTCTTTTCAACCTTTCTGCCTCTGCGAAAATTTCAACCCACTTTGACACAGCCGCAGAAATTCTCCTCCACTGAGCTCTAGTCTGGGCCAAGTTTCTGGGATTGATGGCGGCATTGTCGTCTCGAGCGGCTCTATATTGTGAAAGTATATCCTTCCATATTGTAGTACTCTTTTGAGATGTACCTATAATCGGATTTGTTGTGAGGTTAGTGTAGGCCGAAATTAAAGCCGTGTCTTCATCAAACGACCAAAACTTCGCCTTATTTTGCATTTCTCCATCGTCTCCGGATGCATCTTCAATACGAGCTTAATGTTGACCATGTAAATTATCAACATTTATAGGAATTTCACGGTTTGGTTGATAATTGAAATTGGACATGCATGTGATATTGAAACCCTTGAGCTTGAAACATTGAAGGATCGCTTGGAAAATTAGTTGACAATTGAGATGGATTTTGGGGAAATTGGGTAGGATTTTGAGAATTAGAAGCAAATTGACTAAGATTATATGCTAGTTGATAAAATGGAGGGTTATTTCCGTAGAATGGATTATTTCCAAAAGGGTTAGGAGGATCCATTTTTTGGAAGAAAATAGGAATTTTGAGAGAGTTTGGGAGATGTGAAATTCGAATTTTGATCCAAGTATATGCAAAATGCATCTCATTTTATAGAGGACAAGATTTTATGATTGGTGGTAATTTTTTTTTTTTAAAAAAAAAAGCCCTCAAATGGCCGTTGCAAACCGCTGGATGGTTTGCAACGGGAAGTACACAATGGGGGCGCATCACATTGCAAAGCTGATAGCGCTGAAGCACCTATCAGCTCTTTTTTTTTTTTTTTTTTAAAGAAACGAAAGACGCCAAACGACATCGTTTCTAGAGGGTAACTTGGGAAAAAAAAAAAGCGCTGATGCGCTAGCAGATGTGTCAGCGCGTAAGTGCTTGATCAGTGTGTCAGCGGTCAACGCTGACACATCGACCAGAAACAACGCCGTTTCGAATCATTTCGATGCAAAACGGCGTCGTTTTTGCTTGAAAAAAAAAAGAAAAAAAGAGGGGCTTGTCTCCCTAGCCATTTGCCCACTGTTACTGTGCCTAGTGAGCAAAAATATTGGCTGGGCTCCTCCCAGCCTGGCCGTGGCCAGCCCCAAAAGGGCTGCCGTTGATGGCCTTAGGAGTGTGAGTTCCTCTCTCTACGTGAAGAGTTAGGTGCCTTTGTAGGCAAATGTTGAGTTTCTTTAGTCATAAACAACTAAGTTTCTTTAGTCATGAACAACTAACTAAACTAAACTAATGACTTTATTACATAATTATCTACTTATCATTAGGGTATCTATACAATGATTACAAATGATTAGATTTAATGATGTCTTATTACCAATTTTAATAATGTCATTACAGCTGCATGTTTTTTCCTTTGAATTTTCATTCTTTTTAGATCTTCCTTATAGTCGGTGAATCTCTAGAATACGAAGGCAAGCTCTGGCAGTCGGTCCCTTCTCAGATCTAGTGGTGTCCAAGAGTCTTCTCCTTTTAGTTTTTTCTGCCATATGCAATAATGCAAAAACCTCCAGACCCATAGCTTTCATGTTCAGCTCCGGATCTCTTATTTTCGTTGCTAAATTCGCACGAAAACATCTGTTTCCTCTGAAAAACTACCGCAGCCACTCTAGCAACACTTTTTATTCAAGATCTATCATAAAGACAGTAGCTACTTTTTATTCACAATCCTCTCCGTCTGAGTTCACAGCTACTTTCTTGTTTTTTTGCCAAACTCCCACCCAATTTGCTTTCTGGTTCCTACAGCTAGGCGACATCTCGTTGGTTCAGCTAGCTAATGATGGACAGTGGGAATCTTTCGGACCCGACGGTGGCGGTTTCAGATTTGCTGCAGAACTTAGATCTCACCCGAGAAGAAAAAGTGGGAGTGGTGATTCAAGAAAAAGATGTGATGAGCAGTATGGAGGAGTGTTCCAGCAGCTTAATCGGCAAAGTCCAGGGGAGAAGAGGTGAATTTTACTCGGCTTAAGAACACTTTAGCAGGGGTCTGGCCAACCAAAGAACCGTTCAAGGTGAGAGAGTTGGGGCCAAACATGTATGAATTAGTTTTCAGCAATAACAAAGACAAATTAAGGGTGCAGCGAGGCAAGGGATGGATGTTCAACCAGCAATACATTATCCTTCAAGATTGGACGGACAATTTGCAGATCAAGGAGACAAATTTCAGCATGGTGGAACTATGGGTTCAAGTATGGCACCCACCGCTCCAGCGGTTGACAAGAGAGGTAGGCGTAAGGTTGAAGCAAATCGTCTCAAGAATTCTAGATGAACTCATCCCAGAACATGGCAACAGCTCAGGACGATGCATGAAAGTCCTAGCTTCAATTGATTTAGGTAAGCCCTTAATGAGAGGAACTAGGTTGAAACTGAAAAACAAAGAATGCTGGATAACCTTCAAGTATGAAAACTTGGCAAACTTTTGTCATTATTGTGGAAATGTTGGTCATTTGGAAAGGTTGTGCTTGGTTAGGAGGGCTGATTTTGAACATAATGAACTAAAAGAAGAACAATTTGGAGAGTGGTTGAGGGCTGTGTGGGTAAGCCGAATGTACAGGAGAGAAGCCACAAATTCAGCCCAGCAAACCGGCGGCATAATGAAGTGCATTCTTTAGAAAAACTAGAGGGACGAAATCTATCTCCGCACACTGAATTGCAAGAAGCAAAAAGCCTGGCTAAAAGTGAACCTGGAACAACAGGGAAGAGCAGATCCGAAGCACTACTAGGTCTAACCAAGATGTTCAAAGACGGGAATTCTGAACTGGAGCGACCCGATGATGATAGTCTTGCAAAGGCAGGAGGTGTTACCAACAGAGAGCAAGAATTGGAGGCTAAGTCCAGACCTGATCACAAGTTGAGGTTAGACAAGATGCAATGTTCCCAAGGCAAACTGGAAAGCATTGTCCAACAGATGGATAGGGAGATTATACCGTTTGGCAAAGGAACTTCAGACAAAGCAACATGGATGCAAGCACATGAGTCAGGGGCAGCTAGCAGCTATGTTCAGCAGACAGATGAGATGGAGCTAGATAGCAAAACAGTAGGTGCAGCAGTAGGAAAACCACATGCAGAATGGGACTTGGTTAATGTACCAATGAGAGGTGAGCCTACTATCAAGCCTAATAAAAATGCGGTCTCGAGCAGCAAAGGAAAGGAAGGAGCTCAAGGAAAAAGATGGAGATGAAAAGGGAACAAACTAGAAAGGAAAGTTGAAACCCCAAGGCAAGGAATATAGTGGAAGCAAGAGACTTTGGCCAATCCAAGATGAGGGTTCCGATTTAGAGGATAGAAAAGACTTGTGTATGAAAAAACTGAAAAATGAAGTCCTACAAGTAGGCAACCCATCACAGGGGGTGGAGACTAGCCTCAAGTGGTCCCAATCTAAAAAATGAAGGTTTGCGTGTGGAATTGTAGAGGTTTGGGAGGACCCTCTGTAGTTCTCCCAGTAGAGAGACAGACAATTCGATCCTACATTCCGGAATTGGTTTTCTTGTCTTCGTGTTTGAAAAAAAAAAAAGAAGAAGTTTATGTCAATGATATGCAAGAGATTGAGATGCCACGATAGATGGAAAGCTATAGAGCCTCAAGGCACAAAAGGAGGCTTGTTTGTACCTTGGAATGATAATATAGATGTCAGTGTGATAATATCTACCAGCTTTTGCATGCAACTGGAATGCAAGGTAAAAGGGGAGCAGATGACCTTTTGGGCTGTCTTCTTGTATGATAGCATGGATAGGAAGCTTAGACAAGAACAATGGGCGTACCTAGAGCAATAAAAACAGGTATGGGGAGATATGTAATTCTTGGGAGGTGATTTTAATGACATTTTAAATCTCAAAGAGAAGAAATGTGGGAAGAGGAGAGTAGAAGTCAGTTGCCAATCGTTTAAATCATTTGTAACCAATATGGAGATGGGAGAAGTAAGTTCTATAGGAAATAGCTACACATGAGCAAACAATAGAGAAAGGGAAGGTTTTGTGGAAGAAAGACTTGATAGATTTTTTGGCTCTCCTCATTGGTTACTTCGGGTATGTTTGGATAGGTAATTTGTGTTTGCAAATAAGTAAATTCTCAAACAAAAACAAACTATCTAAACACATTTTTATTTTAAAATTTAAAATTCAAATTTTCTCACTCAAATTCCTTTCACATAATTTTTAAAAAAATTTCCTCTTATTTTTCCCTCCAAAATACTTTTTCTATTAAAAAATACCCATCAAAATTTTCACATATTCAAATACAACTTTTTTCAAATACATCACACTCTAAACAAACCCTTAGCTTTCCTAACGCAAAGGTTTATCATGTGGAGAGGCACTCATCAGATCATTCACTCATCTTGATGGATACTAACCCGAAGCAGCAAAGAGCCAAACAAAAGATTCATTTTTGATAAAAGATAGGTTAAAAAAGAGAAGGTAGGCCACTAGTGGAACATACATGGGCAAGGGAGCAGCAAGCAATTCCAATGTACCAACTATGTGCAAAAATTAAACAAAGCAAGGTGGAGTTACTAAAATGGAGCCAACAGAACATGCACAACTCAGCCAAGCAAATATCAAGGATTAAAACTCAAGTGGAGTTCATGTCCAATCAGGGGGAAACAAGAATTGGCAAGAATGGAGACAGCTAAAGAGAGCCCTCCATATTGCTTATAAAGATGAGGAGATATATTGGAGATAAAAATCAAGAGTTCAATGGCTTCCAGAAAGGGACAAAAATATGAAGTTCTTCCATGCCTCAACCATCAATCGGAGGAAGCAAAATACCATTGAAAGATTGGTGAAGGAAAATGGACATCCATGTGCCAGCATGCAAGAAATGAAGGAGAAATCATAAACTTCTACAACAAACTCTTCTCAATTTCTAGATCGAGTATATATCATGAAGATCTGAATGGTATCCCACTGTCCATCACTGAAACAATGAATCAGAGGCTGATGCGACCTGTGGAAGAATCAGAAATCAAAGCTGAAGAATCAAAAATCAAAGCTGCTCTGTTCAAAATAAATCCAAACAAGGCCCTGGCCTCAATGGCCTGGAACAAGCAAGTAGAATCAAATCTCTTATATCAAATTGCAGCCGTTATTTTGGTCAGTTGGTTAATTGGGACAAATCTTCCATCTTCTTTAGCAAGAATATTCCTAAGATGCAGAAAGAAGCCATATGTTTCATATTAGATGGCATCAAGGAGAAGCAGAAGGCAAGGTACCTCGGACTCTCTATGACAATAGAAAGGTTAAAAAAAGAGGTATTCAAATTTGTAAGTGAGAAAGTGCAATGAGTCATAGGGTGAAAACATAGATTCCTTAGTTTAGCAGGAAATGAGGTACTCATTAAGGCTGTAATAGATGCACTCCCCACTTATGTGATAGCATGCTTCAAGCTTCCGAAAGGAGTATGCCAAAACATTATCAAAACAACCTCGAGTTTCTAGTGGGGTACTAGAGAAGATGGTAGCTCCAAAATCCATTGGAAAGCTTGGTAGAATCTTACACGACTGAAGGAGGAAGGGGGTTTGGGTTTCAAAAATCAATAAGTGTTTAATGATGCGCTTATAGCAAAACAACTCTGGAGAATCATTACACAACTGAACCTTTTCATGAGCAAAGTAATAAAAGCTAAGTTTTTCCCACAATGAGGTCTACTGAAAGCCCTGCTTAAAATAATGCATCATGGTTGTGGAAGTGTTGGATGAGAGTTAGATATATTCTCAAAAGTGGGGCAATATTCCAAGTCGGGGATGGAAAAATAGCTAGAATATAGGAGAATCCTTGGATTCCAGGAAGACCACACTTCATCCCAACAACCTGTCGCAGTCAACGACAAAAGACTACATGGGTGAATGAGCTATTGAATGAAGAATAGATAACTGGAATGGAGAACTTGTGCACCAAATCTTTAACCAATCAGATGTTAAAGCTATAATAGGCATTCCCCGCTCAAATATTGGCCATCGAGACAATAGAGATAAACTTGTGTGGCACCTAACAACACACGGTAACTACACAATAAAGTTAGCCTATCAAGATGCTCTTAAGGGACAAAAGGAGATGCATCACCAACCTGAAACTAGCTCAGCCAGGGGAGCGATGAGAATAGTTTGGAAGAATAGTTGGAAGCGCAAAATTAAAAGGAAGCTCAAGTATTTCATGTAGAGATGTTGGCATGGAATCCTTTCAACACAAGATCAGCTGTTGGAGATATCGATGTAGATCCTATATACAGCATGTGTGGAGAAAGTGAGGAGATTATAGAGTATGTCATGCTGTACTGCTCAAAGGAAACGAAGGTTTGGAAATGGGCTCTAGTGAGGTGGGAAGATCTGGAAAGCAATGAGTTAAGCCTTAAACACTAGTGGCTTAAGATATGTCGCGAAAGGAAGAGGGATAATTGGCAAGATAGAGCTAGACTAACAGTTTACATTTTATGTATGTTCTCCAAAACAAAAAACCTCTGGATATTCCAAAAAAAATGGCAAGAAGAAAAAATAGTAGTTGATCTTGCCTTAGAGGAATGGATGGAATTCCTAGAGATTAGCAGGATAGGAAGAGTATCAAGTCAAGAGTAAGGACTAAGAACGCCTTATCAAGTTCAGTGGTCTTTATTATGTCAAACATGTAAAGCATAGGATACATAAATGACTATAATGGAAAACTATCCATACATCATGAGGTTTGGATATTCTATCTACTATAGTTAAAGAAGGAGCAATTGGTCCAATCAAGATGTATAATTTTTGTCCTTACTTGTTGAAAACGTTAATACTTCAACCTAGACCTAAGGATAGGTTGGGAAAATCCCATACCTGTCACACTTAACCTCATTATGAGACTTAAGGATCTCATAACTAGTTGGCTAAGTTGTACATTTGACAATTTTGCAAATCAATATAACTATCGTTTCTTTGAAGAAAAAAAAGAAGACAATAACAAGCGAGAATTCTATAATTTTGCCGTTCTCTTTCTTTTAAAGGAAGGACAAAAATTAAGCTAAAGATAAAAAAAAAACTCAAAAGAAAATAAAAAATAAGAAAGTTTGGTCTTAAATCATGAATTGATTTTTTTTTAGATTAAATTTGTCCTCTTTAATATGCAAATGATATAAGATAAATAAGACAAAAAAATGTTGAATGTATAATGCATTTTGCACTTTACTGCTAAAGAACAAAGGAAAAAAATTTGTAAAAATTTTCAAGTGCTTGTGATACTATTTTCTACAGCAAATAGGATCCAAACTAATTTTGGTATAAAGCATGAAAGCATGATAACTATCAAAATTTGGACACAATGCTTTAAGAAATAGTTGAATTGTAAATATGTGACATCTTATCTTGTCTTACCACGCCATAACATGAATCACTAATATTCAATTTGATTTTTGCTCTTCATGTTATAGCTTCACTTAAAATCACTCCATGGTGTGAATTTCTAAGCAACCCCTTTGTTTTTTCGTCACTAAAGTTATATGACTCATATCTTGACATTTGGCCAAAGTCATATTGTGTTTAAATCCTTTCATCATTTATTCGAGTTAATTCCGTCAATATTGGTTGAAAAAAAAATTAAATTAATATTGATTTTTTTTTTCTTTCAATTTTTGCTGAAGTCGTGGTTTCGAAACCCGATTTTATAGTCGAAACCTGAGTTTAAAGTCAGTTTTAAAGTCAGTTTTCAAAAAACTGACTTTAAAGTCGGGTTTCGAAACCACGACTTCAGCACAAAAATTCCGCCCCCGCTTCTTTCTTTTCTTCCCTCTTTTCTTCCTCCTTCCCTCTTTTCTTCCTTCTTCCTTTCCTTTCTCCTCATTTCCGCCGCAGACCTCTTCTCCTCCTTCCTCCTTCAATTTTTTCCTTTATTTTCCTAGATCTACCTCCTCCTCCCTCCCCCACCCCAAATCCACCCACCTTGCACCCTCCCCCCCCCTCCCCTTGGCACTTGTTTGACAGCGCCCCCCACCCCCCTCCTCCAAGAATTGTAGCCGCCCTCCCCCTCCCTTGGAGGCTTCAACTGGAAAAAAAAAATACAACACTCAAGTTTTTTGCCCATTTTTTGTTAGAAGGTGAATTACTATTTATTTTTTACAATATCTATGTTAAATTTGATATTAAATTTGGATGTTAAATTTGTATGTTGAATTTGTATATTAAATTTAATGTTTAATTTTATATTAAATTTGGATGTTAAATTTAATGTTTAATTTTATGTTAAATTTGGATGTTAAATTTGTATGTTGAATTTGTATATTAAATTTAATGTTAAATTTGGATGTTAAAATTGTATGTTAAATTTGTATATTAAATTTTATGTTAAATTTTATGTTAAATTTGGGAGTTAATTTGTATGTTAAATTTAATGTTTAATTTTATGTTAAATTTGGATGTTAAATTTAATTTTTAATTTTATGTTAAATTTGGATATTAAATTTGTATGTTGAATTTGTATATTAAATTTAATGTTTAATTTAATGTTAAATTTGGATGTTAAAATTATATGTTAAATTTGTATATTAAATTTAATGTTAAATTTAATGTTAAATTTGGGAGTTAATTTGTATGTTAAATTTAATATTTAATTTTATGTTAAATTTGGATGTTAAAATTGTATGTTAAATTTGTATATTAAATTTAATGTTAAATTTAATGTTAAATTTGGGAGTTAATTTGTATGTTAAATTTAATGTTTAATTTTATGTTAAATTTGGATGTTAAAATTGTATGTTAAATTTTTCTGTTAAATTTAATGTTAAATTTTATGTTAAATTTGGATGTTAAATTTGTATGTTAAATTTAATGTTTAATTTTATGTTAAATTTGTCTGTTAAATTTGTATGTTGAATTTGTATATTAAATTTAATGTTAAATTTTATGTTAAATTTGGATGTTAAATTTGTATGTTAAATTTAATGTTTAATTTTATGTTAAATTTGGATGTTAAATTTGTATGTTTAAATTAATGTTAAATTTGGATGTTAAATTTGTATGTTTAATTTTATGTTAAATTTGTATGTTAAATTTTCTGTTAAATTTGGATGTTAAATTTTCTGTTAAATTTGGATGTTAAATTTGTATGTTCAATTTGTATGTTAAATTTAATGTTTAATTTGTAGGTTAAATTTAATGTTGAATTTAATGTTAAATTTGGATGTTTAATTTGTATGTTTAATTTGTATGTTAAATTTGTTTGTTAATTTTTATGTTCAATTTGTTTTATATTTCAAATCATATGTTACATTTGTAAGTTAAAATATATTTTATATGTTAAATTTTATGCTTAATTTGTATTTTTAATTTGTATGTTTACTTTTATGTTAAACTTGTATGTTCAATTTTATGACTTAAAATCTGTTAATTAGTTATCCTATATTGATAAAAACTTTATTTGTAGTGAAAAGGAAAATAAGTTGAGCGAAGAACATTTTCGAGGATCGAAGCAACGGACGAAGGTAAACAATTTATATATTACGATTGTGATTTGGCGTTAATTTTGTTTCAAAAATTGTTAATTATTGCTAGAATTATTTGAATTGATGTTGGAAATTTTGTTCTGAATAAAGTATGGTGATTTTTTATTTGGAATGATTGAGATTGATTATTAATTTCATTCATTGAATTGCCGATTATTGGAATAGTAAGTCATGAATAGTGGATTTGATGCAGTAAGTTAAAGAATGGTGGTCGGATTTGATGAATATAATGCTTTATGTTGTTTGGTGAATATTAGGTTATGAATGTATGGAAAAATATTAGTTGTTTACTTGTGTGAGGTGGTGTCTAGGACTGATTTTTATTGAGTTTGCTATTATTGGCATGATACGTTCTGAATAGTACTGCTGATGATGCCGAACAAGGAATTTATATTAGATTTGTTGAATATAATTGTGAATGTTGTTTGGATGTACAAACCAGCAAAATGGTTGGTTGTTTACTTTTGTCTAGGCCCGATTTGGCTTTATTTGGATTAGTGTGGAATTTTATTCAATAAGTTTGCTCTTATTGGAATAATTAGCTCCAAATAGTGGTGTTGATGATGATAATGAAAGGATTGTGGTTGGATTTGACGAATATAATGCTTTATGTTGCTGAGAAAATGTTTGCTTATGAATGGATGTGAAAATGTTAGTTTGTTACTCTTGGATCATTTTGGATTGTTTTTGACGGTTTTGGATTGTTTTGGATTTTAGCCAATGAGTTTGATGTTATTGGAAGGATAAGTTGTGAATAGGGGTGTTCATGGTAATGAATAAAGGATTGTGGTTGGATTTGACGCATATAATTCGTTATGTTGTTGGGAAAATGTTTGGTTATGAATGGATGTGAAAATGTTAGTTCGTTACTCTTGTTGGGTTGTGAGTTAGATCGTTTTGGATTGTTTTGGATTGTTTTGAAATTTTATTTGATTCAATGAGTTTGCTCTTATTGGAATAATAAGTTCCCAATAGTGGTGTTCATGATGACAATGAAAGGATTGTGGTTGGATTTGATGAATATAATGGTTCATGTTGTTGGGAAAATGTTTGGTTATGAATGGATGTGAAATGTTAGTTGGTTATTTTTGTGAGGTGATGACTTGGATTGAGTTGGATTGTTTTGGATTGTTTTGCCTTGCTTTGGATTCATGTGCCTTTTTAGCCAATGATTTTGCTATTGTTGGAATGCTAAGTTGTGAATAGGGGTGTTGTTGATATTGATTAAAAGATTGTGGTTGGATTTGATGAATATAAGGCTTTGTGCTGTTGGGAGAATGTTTGGTTTTGAATGGATGTCAAAATTTTAGTTGGTTGATTTTTTTGTCGTCGGAGAAATTCCATAAATTTACTTCATTAACTTTGAGCCCTATATTAATGTAAGTTTTATGTTATTATTGATGGCACACACAATATAGACATGGGCAAGGATCGAGTGAGGCTTGTGTTATACTGGGATGGAGAAATAGTTAGTGGCCCGAACGGCTCCAAATACAGTAATTTGCCAAAACGGTTTATTACTGTTGATCAAAATATTAGCATGTCTGAACTTTTGAGAAAATTGCATCGGGCTACTGGATGGGGTGGAAGCCAAATTAGGCTAAAATTAATGTGCCGTTATCCTCTTAGCAGCGCTGGTAATTCAATAACATACATACCAGTTCCAGTTGATGATGATGATACGGTGAGGGAGATGTTGTGCATTCCAACCACATGTCCGAGTCTTAATGCGGTTGAATTGTACATAAGTTACGAATCCGGCCCAGATCGCATTTGTTCTGAGGACAATATGTCTGTGGTTCCCCAAACAAATGTTGGGTCATTCACACAACTTCTACAAAATAGAGAGGGTGAAGGGATTCTTAATGATCAACGGTTTACTTATGGTGCTTTCATATCGAATGATGCGCATTTTCCACACCCTTATGTTGCCCTGGGGGATCCTAGTCGTGGCCCCTTTGGCGAGGGTCCAAGTAGTGCCAATTTGGAAGAAGGTTCAAGTCATGCTATCTTTAATGTTGGACCATTTGGGGGCAATTACAATGAAGGCCCAAGTTGTGGCCAATTTAATGAGGGCACCAGTGGAGGTAATTATAATGAGGGGCCAAGTCGTGCAGCTTTCGTCGGAGACCTGCCTAAACCCGAGCCAATTGCCCAAGCAGCCGATACGTTCACACTAGGGACCATATGCGAAAATTTAAGCATTCCTTATGATCCCCTAAGTGTATGGATAGATGAGGATTCAGATTCATTGGAAGATAGTGAATATGAGGAGGGCGAGGGTGGTGGCGATCAGGAGGGTTAGACGGCGCATCCACCGATTGATACCGTTACCAATGATATTCCCTTCTACACGGACATCGGTGATCCAAAGATTTCTATGATCGACCAGTTCGATGACTATCGCCGACCCATTTGGGTTGATGATCGAACCTCAGAACTATAAGTTGGAATGGTTTTCCGGACCAAAGAAGAGGTGCAACATGCAGTTAAATGTTGGTCCATTCGTGCGCACAGGTACTTCAAAGTGTATGAAAGTACTCCTACTAGCTGGTTCGTCCGATGCCTTTATTATGCGGACAAGAATTGTTTATGGAAGGTTCAAGCCACGTTAAGAAAGAAACATACATTTTGGGAGATCACAAAGATGCATTTGAAACAACATGCATCCCCGAGATACAGCCAGAGGACCACCCAAATTTAGATTATGGGATGGTTGGCTGAATGGCTTGGAACAATATTAAGGAAAATGCTTCATACAAGGTCCTCGACATAGTTAAAGATGTGCGTTCATTCGGAGTAACATTTCATACAAGAAGGCATGGTTGGGGAGAAGGAAAGCCATTGAACTGGTATATGGTAATTGAGAGGCGTCGTATACCATATTACTGAAGTTCTTACTTGCCCTTCAGACTTCTAATCTTGGCACCGTTGTTGAATGGCGGCACACTGATGATATTATTGAGGATTACAACATATTTGGTTCGGTGTTTTGGGCTTTTAGGCCTTGTATTGATGGTTTTCAACACTGTCGTCCCGTAATTAGTATCGTGGCACTTTTCAATACGGGAAATACAAGGAAAAGATCCTTATTGCAGTAGGTGCTGATGCAGTTGGCCATATTCTTCCTTTGGCTTTTGCTATTGTTGACGAGGAAAGTTTAGCAAATTGGTCTTGGTTTTTGTATCAATTATCTCGTCACGTGATTCGTGATCGCGAGGGAATTTGTTTGATTTCGAATCGAGCCCAGGAAATTTTGCGAGCCGTTGAGAACAACCCTGCATTACAACCACCAATGGTTCACCACCGGTTTTGCCTCCGGCATGCCAAAGCAAACTTTAGTTAGCGATTCAAGAATAATGCTTTGACTGAATTGATGCATCGCGCTGCTACTACACACCAACAGCGCAAATTTGCTCAGATAATGTAATCCATGCGGTCATTGGATGAAGACGCCCATAAATGGTTGATGGATATTCCACTGGAGAAATGAGTACTATGCTATGATGGTGGTTTTCGATATGACATAATGACAACGAATAGTTCCGAATCGTTCAATGAAGTCTTGAAAGGTGCCAGGAAATTGCCAATCACAGCTTGCGTACGTGCAACTTTTTATCGATTGGTTAAATACTTTGACTCACACCGCACCGAATGCCACAAACATGTTGCTGATCAGAATCCGTGGCTAATAAACGTGCAAGATAAGTTCCTCCGGAGCGAGCACAAGTCCAAATATCACCAGGTGACGGCCTTTGTGAGGGAAGAGGCTTATACCAAGTCACTACAGGGGTTCATGGTGACAAAGGAGGGAACGTGCATACGGTACACCTTAACAACCGATCATGCACGTGTGGGAAGTTTGAAATTTACAAGATTCCGTGCTCCCACGCACAAAAAGTTTGCGCTCAAATGCGACGGGTCGCTTTGGCATTCGTTTATGGGGTATATAAAGTGGAGAAAATTGTGCAAACCTATTTAAACTATTTCTACCCCATGCCCCATGAGGACTATTGGCCACCAGCACCTTTTCATCTGGTCGCTAATACGGCAAGACTCAATAACCGTCCGGGCCGTCCAAGATCCACCCGTATAAGGAATGAAATGGATCAAGAAAAAAATCAGAGGTACAAGGCATGTGGAGTACATGAGCATAATAGGAAGACATGCTCTAACATGAAGAGGCTTAGAAATAGGGCAGCTATGAACCCATGAGCCGTTGATATGTATTAAAAACCATTTTGTGATATTAGTAATTCAATTATTATTATTTTATTGATTCAGTGTTTAATTTTATCATTTGGATCGTTTTGTGTTTTATGTTGTCTCGGTCAATTTGTAAAAAATACAAAATAGACTCACGAACTTATTTTCGCATGTGAATTACGCAATCTCCAATATGTGTCCACTGCTATTATTATTTCTTTGGGGCGTTTCATTGGACATGGCAAGACGTTGTGTGTTTATCGTCAATGGATTTTGCAAATAATGTAGTAAAATTGTGAATCTTATGTTCAGGTTATGGAGTTTGCGGGCACTTCATTCACATCCACCGATGTATCTCTTAGGCCACAACGGCGGGATGTTCTCACGCTTCAAGCCAGTCATCGATCGGAACTCGTTTGGGACGATCCAGAAATGAAGCCGTTGAAAGTGTACAGGGCAGATGTGGACGTGTGGAAAGTTGGGCAACTCGATATTAGGGTAGTTGACTTCTTTTACGAAGTGGGCTTCTATGGTGTATACATGGCAGGGTGTATACAAGTTGACTAGGCATTGATCACAGCATTGGTGAAGAGATGGCGGTAGGAGACGCACACATTCCACCTTTCAATTGGTGAAGCCACCGTGACGTTATAAGATGTCGCGGCACTATGGGGTTTACGGGTCGACGGAGAACCGGTGATTGGGCAAGATCCGATTCATACTCTTGAGGAGTGGCAGACTCTGTGTTACGAGCTGTTGGGTTACATGCTCGCCCCAAACCATTTCGATGGAGATCGGTTGAAATTAAATAGCATCGCAATGTATATCCGGGCACGACCTCTACTAGATGAGACCCCATATGAGCAGATGATACAGCATGCTAGATGCCGGATCATGCAAATGATAGGGTCGATCATGGGGGATAAGTCAGGTACGAAGGTTAAATTGATGTACCTACCCCTACTGAGAGATATAGCGACGGCATCAGGGTATAGTTAGGGTAGCGCCGTGCTAGCATCATTATATAGGGCGTTATATCGGGCGGCAATGGGAGATACGGCCGGTATATGTGGACCTATGGGATTATTGCAGGTGTGAACCTGGGAGAGATTACCGCGAATAAGACCCCAACACCGAAATGTCAGAGACCTTCATCGATATGGCTACCCCGGCATGCCTTTCGGACCAAGAGCGTGCGTGTACGTGTTTACCGGTCACATTTTCATTTATTATATTTGATTTATTTTAAATTGTGTCTGATCCTCTATATGCTCGTATATTGATTCATTGCAGATGGAACACGGGTCTGAGTTTTGCAAATGTAGGATGCCATGTGTTGCGTATGTATCGGGATCGGCTGGACTATATGGCCGAGGAGGACGTAAGTAGATTAATAAATACTGATTGGAATAATTATTGGCTCGTTACACATAAGTTTAGTTCAAAAAATGATGATTGTTAACCTTCTCTCTTGAATAGTTTATCTGGCAGCCGTATCAAGATGGTGACGGCTTGTATGAGTTGCCAGAATACTGCTTATTTGGCTGTGTTATTTTGGTGTGCAGCCGTGCCTCTTCTCAACTTTGATGTAGTTGAGCTACATTTACCAGAGCGGGTTATGCGGCAATTTGGCTATATTCAGACTATTCTTCTGACAGTAGACACGGATGTGAGGTTGTATCGAGTGGATCGTCCGGGCATGAGCGGAACGAACTGGATGTCACGGCATGCAGCTTACGTTCACCAATGGAACAGCCGAAGGGACCAGATTGTGACAGGCAGGCCTGCAGCTGGTTCGATGCATTTTTTCTCAGAATACATGATATGGTATCGACTGATTACTCGGGTGCTTATCGGTAATCCCGCTCATCGACCGGACCAGGATATGCGCCCAACAGGATCGATTGTCTCATATTGGGTATGTATATAACTTTTAAAGTGTTCATATTCGCAGATGTATTAAAAATGTTATGGCTAAGCACTTTTTTATATGCAGGGATCATGTTAGGAGCAAGTGAATGATTTGGCACGGGATTTCACCAATGTCGAGGCAGATACCAGATCTCAAATGGGAAATGTATATGACGTGTCCAACCGTGCTATGACAATGGTTGGGGAGGATCGCCGGCTGCAGATGCCACGTGCTAGTTTTCAAGGTGAATTTCAACAATCATAGATGCAGATGCCACGTGTAAGTTTTCAAGGTGAATTTCAACTATCCCATTCGCGTCCATATACGTCTGCTCGTCCATCGACGTCAGGCTGGCCTTCTACTTCGGGACGTCCATCTACATCCCGCCGTTGCAATGTTGACGAGGATGATCAGATTTTGGCCGCTAGTATGTTTCTTCATCAGCCCGATGAGCCATATGAAGAGACACTTGAGACGGACCTTTTATCACAAGGCCGCGCTAGTACGTCATCTCAAATGACTCATTACAATTTGGTCTACGAGCGACATCGAAGGCGTTCTCGTCCACAATCACGTATGGATGAATCAATTCCTTTTGACCTAAACGCACTGGAGACAGACGACAACCCACAGCCCCCACCCCAACCCCAACCCCAACCCCCTAGGCGACAGCCACGTAGGAATATTAGACAGCCTCTCTGTGGGACTTGATTAATTTTGTTTCCTTTTTTGTCACTTGTTGAAACCTAAAGATTTTTCCCATAACTTTATTAATTAAGTGAAATCTCCCCACTTATTCCAAATGTTATTATGAAAAAAATACATGTTACGGCTTGAGAGGTAATCTAACCTAAATTGCCATAAGAATTTGATTTCCTAAATATGCCCTTTGTAATGGTTTAAGGTGGGATTCCAAATATTATTAAACAACAAAATTATAAAAAGCAAATACGAAAATTTTATATGTCTTCTTACGAAATAAACAGATATAATTATATTATTTTTAATTTAACATTCTCTTATGCATTTCCAAAAAATGTAAATAAAAAAATCTATACTAATACGAGCGAAATTTTTGAATATTGTTTATTTAAAAAAAAATAAATATAGATAATTTGGGAGTCGTTCATAAAATGGTGCAGTTGCTATCATGGATATCGACTTGAAGTAAAAAAATTCAATATTTATTTCATTTGTTATTAAAAAAACAATGTTATGCAAATTAACTCTACTGGTATCTATATACTTTTACCTATTTTCATTGGTTTTGCTTTTCCATGCAAACATTCTTCACATCATTTCTTATAGTAAGCCGTACAAGCATGGGCGCTAGTATGAAACACTAGAGCCTATGAGGCTATGAGCCCCACTTTAAATTCTTAGAGCCAGCCATCACAAGCTTTCCACAACTTGGGCGAAAGCTTCGGCAGTTTCTTGAAAACTCCATTATTCACTTTTGGAAAAACCTCCAGTGTATCCTGGGGAATTATCAATGGAAAAAACTTCATGGATAATTTGACGGAATCCTCGGCCATGTTTTCTTTTGTGTTTACTTTATCATTATTTCCTACTGCAAGTGTAAAGGAAGGAGCAGAACTACTAAAAACTAGTTGTGAACAAAGAGAGATTATGAAGATGAGATTGAAGCAGACGCTATGTTATAAGGGAAAACAGAGCCTGATGATCCACTAGTGGAAGACTTAAATACCAATGGAGGAGGAGGGGCGACAGGCTTAGGGTTTTGGGTTAGGGTTTTTAGGTTTAAGGATTAGGTTTTAGGGTTTAGGGTTTAGGGTTGAAGGTCGAGGGTTGAGGGTTGAGAGTGCAGTTTTTAGGGTTTAGAGTTTTTATGGTTTTGAGTTTAGAGGGTTTAGGATTAACTTTTTGTTTTTCCATAATTTGTCTGCAGTCGATATCTAGGATTTCGATTTCAAAGTGGTTATCTGCAATAGCAATTTTTAAAGTTGATATCCTTAATATCGATTTTAAAGTCGATATCTCAATAATGGATTTCTTTAAAAATAAAATAATTTTTCAATAAAATGTTAAATTTAATTTATATTTTTTATATAATTTTTTGGGAAAAAACTCGTAATAATACACAATAAATTATGGAGAAAATTATTGTTCAAAGTTACATTTTTTTAAAAAAATTATTAATATATGGTACAAAAACTAATTAACTAGTAGTTTTAATCAAAAACTTTTAAACAATAATACTAAATTAAAGTGGATATGCAGAATATCGATTATGAAGAATTTAGCTCTGGATATTATTCTTTTCGAATTTGTTAAAATAAAATATGGTTCAAAAACTAATTAACTAGTTTTAATCAAAATAAATGTTAATTAAAAATAATTGTAAGGAAATCAGTTTTGAAAAACCGACTTTAAACTCGATATCTTAAAAATGGATTTCTTTAAAAATAAAATAATTTTTCAATAATATATTAAATTTAATTTATATTTTTGGGAAAAAACTCGTAATAGTACATTGCAAAATTATTGTTCAAAGTTACATTATTTAAAAAAAATTATTAATATATGGTAAAACAACTAATTAACTAGTAGTTTTAATAAAAAACTTTTAAACAATAATTCTAAATTGAAGTGGATATGTAGAATATCGATTATAAAAATTTTAGCTCTAGAATATTCTTTTTGAATTTGTTAAAATAAAATATGGTTCAAAAACTAATTAATTAATTTTAATCAAAATAAATGTTAATTAAAAATAATTGCATTGAAGTCGGTTTTTGAAAAACCGACTTCAATGTCGGTTTTTGAAGTCGGTTTTTCAAAAACCGACTTCGGTAGAAAATGAAAAAAAAAATCAATATTAATTTAATTTTTTTTAAACCAATATTGACGGAATTAACTCTCATTTATTCACTTAAATAAGGGTCGCAGATGTATTGTCATTATTTATTCACTTAAATAAGGGTGGCAAATGTATTGGTTGGGTAACTCATGAGTTGGGTCATTAATGGATAAAAATTTTATGGGTCATGACCCAATCCAACTTATTTAATTACAAGTTAGTTTCGGGTTGACTCACTTTGGGTTGGGTTAAACCCAATTGACCCAACGGGTCAATTTAACTTTTTTTTCCATTTCTTTTGTTAATTAAAGAAATTAAACTTACATTTTCTATCTTTTTCAAATACCTTTTACCAACTAATCTTATTTTGTTTTTTTAATTAATCTTTTTTTTTTTTAAAAAAAGACTATTTTTATGTTTTTCACTATAACTAAAAAGTAAACTAATCTTATTTACTTTCTCTATTAACATCAACTTTTTAAAATTAATTTTATTTAGTTTCTTTTTTAATTAATCTTTTTTTAATTATTTTTTATGTTTTTAACCATAACTAAAAGTAAACTAATTTTTTTTTAATTTCTATACTAACACCAATACCAATACTAACATCAAATAATCATTGAGAAGTTTCATATAAACTCATCAATAACCAACAACAATTGCTAATATTTCTACAATCAACAGATCTACTATATTAATATCAAAACATTTGGTGTACAACTAGGCAACAACTAGCCATAGAACTCCATTTTTTTTTTGCAACACAACATGAAAAGTATTAAGATACTCACTAAAATTCAGAAGATAAATAAGAAAGAGGAAAAAACTCTAGACAACTATCAATCCATATGCCTAGTTCTAGATATCCATAAAACCAGTATGTTCATCAAATTGACATAATTTCCTACATAATGTCACAATCTATCAACTATACAAAACTTTACATATTTGAAATGGTATCTTGTGCATTAATGAATTTACTTATATCAACTTCAAGTACATCTTCTCCCTCTTCTTCATTTTCAACTTTAGCACCTTGATTAACATCATCTGATGCAGCTAACATAGAAAAAAAAATGAAATCAATTACATTTAACAACTATGAAACATTTAACACTTAGAATTAATCAATCAAATATAACTTGAAATTAAAATTAAAAAAAATTACCAATATTCTCATTCAACTAACCTTGTAAACATATAATTGCCTCTACATAGTAAGGTAAGATAAAAGTACGATATGTTCCAAATATCCTTCCACCATGGCTAAATGCAAATTTGGATGCAATAGTAGTAATTGGGATACTCAACACATCCCTATCTATAAGTGAAAGTTTAGGATATCTAATCGCACTCTCCTTCCAATAACTAAGAATATCTAAATCTGGATGTTGCTTGCGATCTACTAAGTGCTCTTCAAGATACAACTCCAACTCATATTTACTTATAGTATTCCCATATTGAGACTTATATGAATCAAAATCCTGCAAATCCAAATGTAAAAATAATACATTAATATATTAATTCATAATAATGACACAACTATCAATCCAAACAAAATAATGTGATTTACCTCAATAAGATATGTAGAAAGGTTAGCACCATCACCTGTTGAAGCTTCCGAACTCTGACTAGAATTGAAACTAATACTCATCGAATAGTCTTAACAACATGTTTTTCACATCATTTACATTTTCTTCGTCTTAGGGTCCAACTGATGGAAGCAATAATCCAAAAATTGGAGCTTATAGCGAGGGTCTAAAATTATAGCTAATGATAAAACAGCACAATAAGATTCCTAATACTTAAGAAACTTAGCTTTCATCTTGGAAGCCATTTTACTAATCAAATCATCCTCACTATTCACTTCTTCATTTAGAAGCAAATGAATTTTTCAAACATTTTGGAAATATAAATTTGCCATGGAGTACTTCCTTCCTGAAAACAAAAAAAATTTGCAATCTTTTCTACTCTTCCCCATTCATCCTGTGAGGACAAAATTGATAATCTTCATCCAACAACCGTAGCCAAAATTTTTTTTCTTTGAATAGTATTACTCTCTCAAGCAAGATAAATGAGGAATTCCATCTTGTTGACACATCTTGTGTCAACTTTTTATTTATTATCAAAGAAAGCTGCTTCACATAGCTAGCAAATTTTTTTAACGTAACTTCAGAACCTTTCAAATACTTCACACTTTCCCTAATCTTATAAACAGCTTCTCTAATCATATCCAAACCTGATTTCATAATTAAGTTCAGTATATGTGCTCCACAACGCACACGAAGGATCTCGTTTCCACAGATAGAAGACTCATCAAATGAAAAGTAATTCTTTAAAGATTTTATAACTCTATCATTATATTTTGTATTGTGAACAGCGATAGTGAAGATCTTTGTTTCAATGCCCCATTCTTTAAGAATTCAAAAAGACTATCAGCCAATATTTGACTATTGTGAAGTGGTGGAACATGACAGAAGATAAGTAACTTATTTTGTAATTTCTAATCTTGATCGACATAATGTGCAGTTAATGACATGTAACCATAAGTTGTTATTGAAGTCCATATATCAGATGTCAAACAAATCTTCCCAGGAACCAAGTCAAGTTGTTTCCTGGCCTTTTCCTTTTCTTTCTTGTAAAGTCTTAGTACATCTACCTTTGCTATATTTCTAGAAATAAACTCCACAGCAGGATTCAAATAGGCACGTAAATCCCAATTTTCTTCATGCTCTACAAAGAGGAATGGGTAGTCATGTCTCACAAATGTAATTGCCATTTTTTCACGGTATGTCTCTTGATCCACCAAATTTAATCATCTAGACTCGACTTCATTTTCATTTTGATTGTTTCTAGCTAAATAATGTTTCAAATTCAACGTTCCAAAAAAACTATCATCAAAATATTCTTTACCACATAACTTACATCTGCTTTTTTGTCTTTTATTCTCATCTAGCTCCAACACATCAAAATGAGTCCAAACTGTTGAAACTTTTTTGCGCTTCCCTCTAATGCTTGATTCATCACTTCCCTCCAAATGAATACAAGATTACCCCACCAAAACCAACAGACACCTCCTGGGTTGGGACTTGGGACCTAATTTTCCCTAATCCTGAAGGAAAGTATGCAACAAGAGATTAGCACAAAACTCAGGGAAGAGAATACTGTGATGTAGGAGATGGGAATAGAAGACTGCGATGAAAAAGACGGCGAAGGAGACCACAATGCCCAGTGTTGAATCCATCGTCATCAAGAACAATTTCAATCCACTGAGTTTGGTGGAAGAAGGATGAGAAAGGGAAGAAGAATCCTAGATCGTTTCTCCAGAAAGAGAAAAAAAGTAGAAGAAGAAAACTAGTTGGGTGACCTTTAACCCAACCCAATCCAACCCAATTACTACGGGTTGTTCTATGACCCAATCATTCTTTGACCCATTACCCAAATAACCCAACCCATTGGGTAAAATATTTGGCGGGTTGGGTAGATTTTTTGGTTGGGTTTGAATTTGCCATCCCTTCACTCAAGAAATCAAAGTCATAGTATAATAGTGTGGTGTGATAAAAGTATGACTAGTTAGCCTTATGTTTTGATAATCTTCAATAATCTCTCTGTTTTTAAAATATTAAAAATTTACAAATCTAGAATCACAAAAAAATTCTAATGATCTATACGTCTATAATGATGTTTTTTAATTTAACTACTATTTTAGTTAATGTTCTTTATTACCACTCAATATAAAATAATAGATAAATTTTGAACCATTTATACAATAGACAAGTAATGTAAACTAACACAACTATATTGAATTTCTCTTTATAAGTTATAAATATAATTCATTAAAGGTCCTACATCTCTATTATTTTATGAATATGCCCAAAGCCAAATCCAAAACCTTATGGATACTTTAAATCTTATTATTCACATAGATACACTATTAATACCATTGGCATTTGTAGCATTAATAAGGTTTGCTAAAAATATCAAATTCAATATTCCTTTATTCATTAGGAATATGTGCATTATCCCTTATAAGATGATTAATATAATACACTAGTTACTAAAACAATGAATTTTAACTCATTGAATTCAAAACTAAACATTCTATCTAGCATCAAATCAAGGTTCCACCATTAGTAATATTTTGTACACCAACTATATAGATAATCTTTTCATCAAAGGATTACAAATATTTTTATTTGACTACACTAAGAGCATGTTTGGTTCAAGGGAATTGTAAATTCATTACAATCTTATTCCTATTCAATCCTAATTCTTTTGTTTGGTTCAAAGAAATTGAAACTCCCATGAATTCCAATTCCTTCCAAAACCTGAATTGGAATTTAGCTACATTAGTCAAGAATTGCTTGCAAAAAAAATTTCCTTCCAATTTTGCCCTTAAGCTCTCCCAAACCCATTCTCACTCTACTTTCTCTTTCATCATTTTTCTCAATCTACTTTCTCTCTTATCATTTTTCGTACTCTATTTTCTCTCTCATCATGTTATCACTCTACTTTATCTCCCATCATTTTCTCACTCTACTTTATCTCTCATCATTTTTCTCACTCTTCTTTCTCTCTCATCATTTTCTTACTCTACTTTCTCTTTCATCATTTTTCTCAATCTACTTTCTCTCTTATCATTTTTCGTACTCTATTTTCTCTCTCATCATGTTATCACTCTACTTTATCTCTCATCATTTTCTCAGTCTACTATATCTTTTATCATTTTTCTCACTCTATTTTCTCTCTCGTTATTTTCTCACTCTACTTTATCTCTTATCATTTTCTCACTCTATTTTCTCTCTCATCATTTTCTCAGTCTACTTTATCTCTCATCATTTTTCTCTCTTATCATTTTCTCACTCTATTTTCTCTCTCATCATTTTCTCACTCTATTTTTTCCCTCTATTTTCTCACTCATCATTTTCTCACTCCACTTTATCTCTCATCATTTTTTCACTCTTCTTTCTCTCTTTCATTATTTTCTCACTCTTTTTTTCTCTCTCTCTCATTAGATTATCATTCAGTAATTAAATGTTTAAGATAAGGGTATTTTAGTCATTTTAACATAATTCATTAATCCTATTCACCCTAACCAAACATGATTTCACCCCATACAATTTCTTTGAACCAAACCCGTTTAATTCAATTCTAGTCAAATTCAATTCCCACCGAATTTATATTCAATTCCAACCTTATTCATTACAGTGAACCAAACGTGCTGTAAGTTTCTAGATAATTTTTTTTTTGGTCAAAAGATCATCAAGATTTTCATTTGACCTCATAAAGTCAATAATAATCATTCCATCAGAGATCAAGTTTCTAACATAACTATGTCTTAGACTTATAGTTCTTGATTTTCCATTATACACTTGACCATAGATTTTTGCAAGAGTTAAAACACTATCACAATGTGTAAAAATAGGTGAAATTAGTTTAAACTATATAAAAAGTCATATAACATATTAGAAAACTATTATGTTTCTTTTCTAGTTAAAGAAAGAGTTACAAATTTAATTATCCGAGTAAAGCCAATTATACAAGTTTTTTTCTAAAAACCCCAAGAAACTACTCATCCACCAAATATAAAGAACTAACCACTTATCAAGAAGTGATCAATTTTATTTAAGCCTAATATACAGAAATAGCCTGACTTTTACCTCTTGTAACAATTATGACTCGACGTTTCAATTTTAACAATACAGTACTTGATCTTTTTAATTTGTAACAATTATGGCCTCTGTTAGTCCGCCGTTAAGAAGTCTATTAAATTGATGACGTGGCAGGCACGTGGGCAACACGTGGATGCCAAGTCAGCAAGAAATTTAAATTTGTTTTTTAGTTCTCTTATTCTTGGCCGCCCAAACCTCACAAAATTCATCTTCTACCTCTCCTCTCCGTCGGCCAAGTAACCCACTCTGGAATTTTGCCATTTTCAGGGTGAAAGTTAATTGGGAATTTCACACCTAGGCTTGCAAAGTATATTTCTTTGAACCACATCAATTAGAACTTTACGTAGAGGTTCCTCCCTTAGTTGGTTATCATCGTAGTCATTATTCACATAGTAACCCACTTGAACAAATTCTGTCCCATGTAAGAGCAGTCAGCGAACCTTGTCACACCAACTATATCTTCTTCACGGATCTTTGAAGGATCCGGAGGATTTGCACAGTGTGTGATCACAAAATTTAATAAATATTGTATAAAGTGAAGATATAAAAGCGAAATCGGAAAACACGGCACATCTAATAGAGTTTTACAAAAGACAAGACGATAATAGGTCATGGCAAATGCCATAGTCTCAAAATTTTTGTTATATCTAACCAATGTAATTTACCTTGATTACTTGAGTATTTATTCAATACACTTACAATTTAAGCTATGTCCAAAAGTGTGCATCATAATATACATAAAGTATTTAATGACTTTTGCATGTTCTAATTGAGATAGTAGATTCGTAACATTCTTGACAAATTCAATTTCAAAATCCAAGGGTGTTGATGTTGGTTTACAATTTAAATGATTGAATTTTTAAAGAATTTTCTCAATGTGATACGATTGAGATAGCATAATTCTACTTTGTTATTTTTTTATTCTTATACTTAGAATGACATACATCTCCCATATCTTTCATCTTAAGCTTGTTTTATAGTAATCTTTTGTTCTTAGTAATTTGTTTTATGTCAATACCACATATTGACATATAATGATGCCTTATCTTTCATTATATTTGTTATAACACACTTTTATGATTCATTGACTATTAATTCAATTGAAAGTATAACTTGATCAAGCTTTTGATGCCATTATTTATGTGTTTGTTTCAATTCATACAAAGTTTTCACAAGCTCACGCTTCTCACGCTTTTACCTTGGTAGAATAAACCCTTCTAGTTATTTCATGAACATGATATTTTGACATCTATTTGATGAATCACCTAGTTTTAAAATGAAATAAGTGAAAGAAGCATCCTTACTGTGGTTGTACTTATGATTATAGAATATGTATCAAAGTAGTCTATACCTTGCTATCATGTAGAACCTTTGGCAACTAAGTTTTGAACTTATTAATGGTTCCTTTGACTTTCAATTTCTTTTCAAAAACTCACCAGTAATCTATTGGTTTGGAGCCAACTAGTAAGTCAACTTGCTCTCAGGTTTTGTCAATCATGACTAAGTCCATTTCATTTTATTGTTTCTTTCTAAAATGAAATATCTTGTGATTTCGTTGCGTTTTCACACAATTGTCTTTTTCACTCTAACTTTTATTCATAGTCACTAAAATGAGTCATATTTCTAAGCTTTCATAACGTAAATGAAGAACAATGACAATATAAAATCTGCTAATTCTCTCTACATATTCCTATGCTAGGAGTACTATAGTTCCAATAACAAAGGTCTAGGCTTAATGTAGATTAAGTAATCAAATACAAGTACAATTTTACACAACTCATGAGGCCTTCATAAATTTCATGTTTCTCAAATAAAGACTCTCTATTGGACATTAATAGGCATTAGCCATAATATAAATCAACATAATAAGGAAAAATATCAACAACCCATCATCAATTCTTAGAGATTATAAGAGTATAACCACACATAGATATGAAAAGTGTTGGAGGGAAAAAATAATTTGATATTACTCAGTAAAGTAGTATTTATACATTGGTAACCCTAATAAATCCAAAAGACCATTTTACCCTTAATACTTCTAACACTCCCCCTCAAGCTGGAGCATAGATATTAATCATGCCCAACTTGTTACAAATATATTCTATCCTCCCATTACTCAAAGGTTTAGTAAAAATGTCTGCAAGTTGTTCACCAGTTCTAATGTAACTGGGAATAATAATTTCACTTTGCAACTTCTCTCGAATAAAATGATAATCAACCTCAATATGTTTTATTCTCTCATGAAACACGGGGTTAAAAGCTACATGTGCTGCAGCTTTGTTATCACACCATAAAGACATCGGAACTAAATCTCTCAAGCTTAACTCAGTTAATAGCTGTTGAATCCACACTAATTGACATGTAGCTTGTGCCATGGCTCTATATTTTGACTCAGCACTGGAGCAGGCAACAACACTTTGTTTCTTACTCTTCCATGATACCAAATTTCCTCCAACCAATGTACAGTAGCCAACAGTGAATCTCCAATCATCAGGAGACCCTTCCCAATCAGTATTAGAAAATCCTTCAACTCTGTTATGACCATGACTTTAGTAAACAATACCTTTCCCTGAAGTCTTCTTCAAGTACCTTAAAATTCTAATTACTGCATCCCAATGAGAAGAATGAGGAGAAGACAGAAACTGGCTTACCACACTGATTGGAAAGGCAATGTCTAGTCGAGTAACCGTGAGATAATTCAGTTTACCAACCAATCTTCTACATCTCTTAGGATTATCGAATAGCTCTCATCCCTCAACAACTAGTTTAACTCCTTGTTCCATGGGTGAATCAAGAGGCTTTTATCCCAGCATACTTGTCTTAGTGAGTAAATCCAGGACATATTTTCATTGTGACAGAACAATACCTTTCTGTGACTGTGCCATCTCAATTCATAAGAAATACTTCAATTTTCCTGGGTCCTTAGTCTGAAACTATTTCTGAAGATAGATCTTTAATTTAGCTATACCAACTAAGTCATCTCTCGTGATGATAATATCATCCACATACACAATCAAGAATAATTTGCCTCCCCTTGACTGTCTATAAAAGAAAAAGCGATCATTGCCACATTTATACAGTCCAAAAGAAATCACAGCTTCAAAAAACCTTCCAAACCATGCCCGTGACGACTACTTCAAACCATACAAAGATTGTTTTAGTTTGCAAACCATGCCTCTAGACTTCCCTTAAGCAACAACCCCTAGAGGTTGCTTTATATAAACTTCTTCATGTAAAGTACCATACAAAAATGCATCTTAACATTAAGCTAAAAAAAGGGCCAATTATGGTTGGTAGCAAGAGAGATTAAAATACGAACAGAAATAAGTTTGGCAACACGAGAGAAAGTATCCAAATAGTTAGCTTCATACACCTGAGCATACCCTTTTGCAACCAGACTCGCTTTTAAGCAAGCAAGAGAACCGTCAAGATTAACTTTCACAGCATAAACCTATCTACAACCAATAGTAGTTTTGCCTGAAGGAAGAGATAATAAATCCCAAGTTTGATTAACCTGTAGAGCTTTTACTTCTTCTTCCATTGCGGTCCTCCAGCCAAGACTTTGCAATGCCTCAGATATAGATTTGGGAATAGGATATTGGTCAACAGTAGATAAAAATGACCAAAAGGAAAGAGACACAGAAGAGTATGAAATAAAATTGGCAAGAGAATGTTGAGTACAAGTACAGGTACCTTTGCGAAGAGCTATAGGAAGATCAAGATCAAATATTAGAGAAGTATCGATTAATGGTGGATCTAAAATGAAAGATGACGTAATTGAGACAGGAGGAAGAGGGAGAGGAACCCGAGGATGTCGAGTTTAAACCTGTAGAGGATGTGATTCCAGAGTAGAAGTAGGTGAAACAACTGGAACAGTTGACCGAATGGTGGTCACATGTAAGTCTGAATCCAACTCAGACACAGTAATTGAAACATCATGATAAGTAGTGGATTCAAAGAAGAAGACATTTGAATAATGGAGAATAGCAATGATACCTCCTTTTGAGTATGGAAATAACCTAGAAACATACATTTAATAGCCCGAGGATCAAGTTTTGAGACATGGGATAGATGATCACGAAAAAAACAGACACAACCAAAAATGCGAGGTGGTAAAGCAAATAGGAACTAAGTCGGAAACAGAGTAGAAAATGAAATACCACCTCGCAAAACAAAAGAAGGCATACGATTAATGAGATAACATGCAGTTAAGACAGCATCAGACCAAAAAGTTTTAGGGACCATCTCAAATAACATAAACCTAGTGACTTCTAATATATGTTGGTTTTTTCCTTTTAGCTACACCATTCTATTGTGGTGTATCAAGGCAAGAAAATTCATGAATCATACCATTCTATATCATAAAGCCAAAAAAAGACGCAGAAAAGTACTCTTTAGCGTTATCAAAACACAAAACTTTAACATGCACACTAAACTTAGTAAAAATTTCATATATAAATGCACGAAATATAGAAAATAACTCTGAACGATCTTTCATTAGATATAACCAATTAACTTTGGAATAGTCATCAACAAAAGTAACAAAATATCTAAAGCCCAAATTCAAAGTCACGAGACATGGACCCCAAACATCTAATGAACTAACAAAAAAGAAGACGCCATTCTTTTAATGACTCAAGGTAGATAACTAACACGATAGAATTTGCCAAATTGGCATGACTCACACTCTAAACTAGAAAGAGAAACTAGAAAGAGACTTAAAACTCGAATCCAATATCTAAAGACTGTATAGAGAAGGATGACCAAGATGATAATGGATCTGATGTAAATAAGTAACACTAGAACATGCAAAAGAAGTAGAGTCTTCGAGCATATACAGTCCCTCTTCCTCATGTCCTTTACCAATCGTCCTCTTCGTAGCCAGATCTTGAAATATACAATAATCGAGATCGAATGTTACTAAACATTGAAAGGTTTTAGTTAACTTACTAATAGACATGATATTAAACGGAAATTGTGGAAGATAAAGCACCGAGAACAAGGGCAATGAAGGAGTTGGATGAACTATGCAGACTCCCTTAACATGCGTAGATGAACCATCAGCTAATATTATTGTGGATGAAGATGGAGTAAGAGAGGAAAATATACTGAAAGACTTGACATATGATCAAAAGCCCCCAAATCAATGATCCAATGACGAAAAGCAATTGAAATACACGTAGTGGCATTACTTGCCTGTACTAAAGTTGGAGTGGAAGAAGAAGGCTATGAACTCTGAGACGGATGGTATTGAGCAAACTCCTCTTCAGACATAACCACTACCTTGCCCTCAGAAGACTGGAAAAGAATTGGCACCAGATGTAGTATTTGCAAATTGTTGTTGCTGCCTTGGTCTCCCATGTAACTTGCAGCAAAACTTTTGAATATGACCAGGTTTGCCATAGTAATAACAAGTTCGGACTACCCTTGAGCTATCAGAAAACAGTTGAGGTTGTCCAAAAAGATACTGCTGGCCTTGGCATCTTCCTATTCTTGGGCCTCAGTCTCCCCCTCGACCACCACGTCCATTATATCCTCCATCACTCCTAATCCTATTATTAGTTTGAGTGCGTGACACAAGAGTTGAATTATCTACCATAGATGTGGAATGCTAAGAAGACTCATGAGATACCCGAAAAACCTGAGCAAATGTATATCTGAGGGATGCAATAGTCTCTCCACCAAGAATTTGAGACCTGACAGTGTCATATTTAGGGCCAAAACCTCCTAGAAACCCCATTACAACCAATTGTTCTCTCTGAAGTTGCATTTGCTGAACATTGGCTAAAATAGGGAGAACAGCATTTAACTCCTCATACATTCTTTTCAAATCAGCAAAGTACTGTGTGATAGAACGTCCATTCTTCTCAGATCAGTAAAATTCTTGCGATAAGTCGTATACCCGTGAAAGATTATTTCGGTTATAATAAAATACATCCAAATACTCCCATAGTTCTTTAACTCTATCAATATGAGTTACTAAATCAACTATATCACTCGCCATAGAATTTAACATCTGACCAAGAATATGTGCATCAGTAACAACCCAAGTCTCATCATTGTTGGGTTGAGGCTCAGTCAAATGTCTATATTGATTTCTACCTGTCAAAGTAAGCTTCACAATTTTCTTCCACTGAAGAAAATTAGCATCACCCTCAAGCTTTTTATTAATGATTCAATTAGATGAGGAAGAGATTACCTCAGTTATCACAGTATTATTTGGTCCAGAACTGCTCTCAATCTTACCCATATTAGGATCACCCATCCTTCAACAATCCACCACAAGTAAAAAAAAATCTACTGCATCAATTCGATCAAAAAGACAAATTGAATTTTGTAGAAAACCAATGGGCCGCACAAACAAACAAACAGATTTGTTTGAAGTTGTAGGAAAACTGTGGCCAACAAACAGACAAAGAAACGGAAAAACCCATGCTCCAGCCACGTGCAAACTGAAAGAAATAACCCCCATGAAGTCAAAAAGACATCCATGATGCCCACTAATCCATGATGTCCACCATGATGCCCACTAACATGGCAGTTAGAAATGCCAAAAGTCTTTGGAGGACTACCAAGAGTCTAAGGTTTTCTATAAAACCAAAAGAAAGAAAGTGAGCAAAGATGTAGAGTGTGTGGTGCTGCAGAAAAACTATAAGAAAAGTTTTTTCTAAATTCTCTCTGCTACAAAGGAAGCATTTTAATCTGTGGATAGTGGATATAGTTCCTCGTGTGATTATATTCCGGCCGGTGATACAAGTAAGTCGTTCTTGGGCATTTTCCACATGTATTTTGTATACGATAATTTGGAATATGTTTCCAACATTGGTATCAGAGAATGAATTACTTGTTTCCTAGTTATTTATCATGTTTAGAATATGGTTAAACATGAAATCTATGAATAGAATGAATCTTCATATTTTCTTATATGAATCTGTTTTGTTCAAGTATGATGATCAGCCTCTGTTGTAGTGTATTTTCAAGAAATATGGAATGATATAGGCAATAATGGTTATAGTTTTTGAAACTAGACATTACAGGCTTCAAATCGGTATATAATATGTGTAATTTGGATGAAAAACGAAAGAGATATGAATCAATGAAGATTCAGTTCTCAAAATTCTGAATATGGAAATTTGCTTTCCAGAATCGGAATTTTCAAGCAGTCATGTTTGACTGCTTGTATCTCTCTTAAGTTTTGTTTTTTTATTTACATATCTTCTACAAATTGAAACTAGATATTACAGGCTTTATAATGATATCTTATATGACCGATTTGAACTTAATATGAAGGAGATTCGAGTCTCCAAAGTCATAGGTTCATCAAGACTGAATCTGGAAATTTGTTTTCCAGACTTGAATGACCATGTTTGACGGCCTATATCTTTCAAATTTTTTGAACATGATTTACACCACCCACACATTTGAAAACTACATACTTCAAGAAGGTTTAAAATGATATATGATATGATCAATTTGGATTTGAAATGAAGGAGATACAAGTCTCCAAAGTTGCACCAAAAAAAAAATAAAAATAAAAAAATATTATTTTTGTGGGCAACTGTTGACTGTTGACCAGTGACCGGTTAGACAAGTTTTTTCTGAAATTTTCATTGGGTCCTTTGATTGTTTGAGAACAACATTATGGTCCCTAAAGTTTTATAAAATTACAATTTTGTCCCTAAGTTGTCCAGAAATTGTGAACCGGTCCTCCAACTTTGGGAAATTAGTTTTTTGTCTCTTTTTCTGACTAATCATTGACTAGTCAATGCAGAAATTTTGACAGGCTCATACGAGCTCGTTTGAGCTTCCTTGGGGGTGTATGAGGTACGTTTATGTTCATATCAAAATTGTCTTCGTTTTGATATATTAATGGAACATGTTTGATGTGTATAAAGTAATGAATATACGTATAAATACTTATAATATGCATATTTTGAGGCAATTTTTAAGTATTTTTTCGCTCGTATTGTTTTTGATATAGAGAATATCATATATGCATGTGATGATTTATGATAGCATATATGAAGTCTATGGTGGTTCATGAAAGATGGCTTTTGGCTTTTCATTTCAATCATGAATGATGACTTTTGGCTTTTCATGCATCAAGTATAATGAAAGACTTTTGGTTTTTCATTTTAAGGATGAATGAAGACTTTTGGCTTTTCATGCGTTAAGCATAATGAAAGGCTTTTGGCTTTTCATTTCAATGATGAATGAAGACTTTTGGCTTTTCATTCTCCAAACTTAATTGCTTGTCTTTTGAACATGATGTGAACAAGGAAATCTCCTTTATAACTAGAGGACTTTCCTTGGTGGACAAGTAGAACATATATGAAGTCTGAAATGCTTGCTATCTATCTTGAAATTAAAGTATGATTTGATGCATATGTTATTTGTACATTAGTTCAAATCATATTATGCTATGTTATAATTACAAGATATAAAAATCATTACATGTTTTATGATCTTTGTTTGAGTGGGTAGTTCTAGAAAGTTTTAGTAACTTCAGTGAACTCGATTTTACATAAATGATTATGTTAATGGTAATTTCAAACGAGAATTCTCGGACGATGATTGGGAACATAGTGAACTTTCGAATCTGAGACCTTATGTGAAATCACTTATTAATATAATTAGTTAGTGTAAAATGATGCATAAATGATAGGCATTAATAATTCGTGCATATATGTCTATAGAACTTTGTGTTCAAAAACAATGGTTTTAGCATTTAAGAATATTGTTGCTGAACTAAAACAAAATGAACGGCGAAAATTATGGAATCTAGAATATGAAATCCAGTATGTGCTAGAAAAGCAAGAAGCACTAGAAGATCTTAACCAAGGTTATGGAAGAGCCTGAAAATGGGAATACTGCTCAATATCGAAGAGATAAAAAAATACATTTGTTGCATGGAAAAAGAACTCTCTTACTCGCATTACGTTGCTAAGTAGCATAGACAATAATGTCATGCGAGAGTTCATGTATTTTTTATAATGCCAAAGATATGTGAACTGTTTTAGCATTAAGGTTTGGTAGTACATCAGTTACCAAACTAAGACAACTCACTATAAGATTTGAATCTTATGATTACTGAGTTAAAGGATGCTGGCCACATATTAACTGATGAGCAACAAGTGCAAGCAGTGATTCGTTTCTTGCCTCAATATTGGGAACATATGAAAGTCCACTTGACCCACAATGAAAATATCAAAATTTTGAAAATGCTATGCGTTATCTTGAGCTAGAAGATAACCGCTTGTTGACGGCTAAACTAGAAACTGGCATATATTGTGCAAGTTCTAGCTCATAAGGAGCTTCGGACTTCAAATGCAAGTATCAAAGTGGGCAGTATAAGAAGTGGAAATGCAAGGGAAAAGCCCCTTCAGGCAAAAGGCCAAAGCTTAACCAACATAGGAAAGGAAGCGTCCTTTCAAGAAAAATATTTCAAAAGTGAAATGTTTCAACTGTGATAAAAAGGGTCACATTCGTGGAGTTCCGACGAGTTCCACAGGGAACTAAATGTAGCGAACAACTCCAAAGTGGAAGTGAAAGGAATTGGCCCTTGCCAATTAAACATGTGTGGTGATCGCATATTGTTCCTACATGATGTCTTATATGCTTCGGACAAACATCGGAACTTAGTTTATGTGTTGGTTTTAGTCAAACTTGGTTTTAATATTCCATATTTATGGTGCTGACTTGTTTTTGAGAACAAGTTATTATGGTTTTGGATATTTTCTAGATGATTTTAGTGTTGGATATTTTTTATAATAACATTAATGTATGTTATTCATTATTCACATCTTATAATTCTTATGAAAGTGATGTGAATATGTGGCATTCTAGACTTGGTCACATTAGCCAACATATAATGAAAAGACTAGCTGAAGAAGGCTTATTAGGTAATATTGAAAGCGTCAATTTGCCTATATGTGAGAATTGCCTGGCAGGAAAATGCACACAAAAACCATTTAGAAAAGAAACAAGAGCTGAGATTCTTTTGCAATTGATCCATTTTGACATCTGTGGTCCAATGAATGAAAGAGTAAGGCATAGGGCTATTTACTTCATCACATTTATAGATAATTATACTCGATTTGGTAATGTCTATTTGATTTCTCATAAATATGAAGCATTACGTTGCTTAAAGAAATTTATGAGCTTAGTAGAAAATCAATTAGACAAGAAAATAAAATCATTAAGAACCGATCGAGGTCGTGAATATTTTTCTGATCAGTTCAGAAATATTTGTGATGAAAAAGGAATAGAACGACAATCGACTATTCCTGGAACTCCTCAACAAAATGGTGTTGCGGAGAGAAGAAATAGAACCCTACTTGAAATGGTTAAGTCTATGATGGCACAAGCTAACTTACCAATTACCTATTGGGGTGATGCATTGTTAACTGCTGCCTATATACTTAACCGTGTGCCTACTAAATCAGTTACTTCCACTCCATATGAGTTATGGACAGGAAAAAAACCAGATTTGAGTTTTCTCAAACCTTGGGGGTGTGCTGCCTATACTCACGATACCTCAAACAAATATGAAAAATTGGGTGTAAGAGGTAAAAAGAGTACTTTTATAAGATACTCTGAGCACTCCAAAGGATATGTGTTTGTAGGTGTACAAGATAGTGGGAGTATTACTGAATTGGAATCACGAGATGTCACATTCTTAGAGAATGAATTTCCTAAAGTGGGCGAGATAGGTAAAGACCTATCATTGTATGAAACTTTGGAACAAGATAATGAGATTACTCCAATAGTATGAGTTAATACACCATCGTCATCTCAATCATTTGATGAGACGATACCACCATTATCTAATCCGAGTGGGAGCATTATGGAACATGATGTGTTACAAGGTGAACAACCTTCGATACGACGATCAAGTCGTAAAAGCATTCCCCGTCGACGTTCTGACATTGAAGGGGAAGCTTTCATGATTGTTCCACAAGAAAATGATGAGTCAAGAAATGCAAATGATGCTCTAACATGCCCTGATAAGGAAAAATGGATACTAGCAATGGAAGAAGAAATGAAGTCAATGAGATCAAACCAAGTTTAGGAACTGGTTGAACTCCCAAAAGGACGCAAAGCCATTGGGAACAAATGGGTTCTCAAAATAAAGCGTAAAGCTGATGGCACGATAGAAAGATACAAAGCATGACTTGTAGCGAAAGGGTATAATCAACAGGAATGAATTGATTATGAAGAAACTTTTTCCCCTGTTGTGAGATTTACCTCAATTCGCCTAATTCTGGCTATAGTGGCAAGTATGGATCTTGAATTACATCAGATGGATGTAAAGACTGCTTTTCTCAACGGAGAATTAGAAGAAGAAATATATATGGAACAACCTGTTGGTTTCATAACAAAAGGCCAAGAACAAAAAGTATGTCGACTTTTAAGATCAATATATAGCCTTAAGCAGTTATCAAGACAATGGTATATACGTTTTCATAAAGCCATAATATCATATGAATTTGCCATGATTGATGAAGATCATTGCGTATATATCAAAAGATCCAAGGATCAATATGTGATCTTATCATTATATGTTGATGATATACTTATTGCCGGAAACAATAAGGAGTTTATAACAATTGTGAAGAATTGGTTATCTTCCAATTTTGAAATGAAAGACATGGGTGAAGCTGAGTATATTCCTGGAGTTAAGATTTCAAGAGATCGTTCAAAGAGATTATTATCTCTTTCACAAGAGACATATATAAATAAAATCCTTGAACGATTCCATATGCAAGATTGCAAACCCATAAATACTCCTATTGCAAAAGGCGAAGGATTGAGTCGTAGAATGTGTCCAAAGACTTCACAAGAACATGAACATATGAAATGTGTTCCATATCCTAGTGCTGTTGGAAGCTTGATGTACTCTATGATGTGTACAAGACCTGATATTTGTTATGCAGTTGGAATGGTAAGTAGGTACCAATCCAATCCAGGTCAAGCACATTAGGTTGCCGTTAAAAGGATATTGTGGTATCTAAAATATACTGCTGATTATTCATTATGTTATCAAGGAAGTGATCTGCACCTTGAAGGCTATACTGATGCTGATTGGGGAGGAGATTTAGATGAAAGAAAATCTACCTCTAAATCTGTTTACTTACTAAATAATAGTGTCATTTCTTGGAGTAGTAAGAAACAAACGTGTATAGCCTTATCAATAATTGAAGCTGAATTTATAGCACTTTCAGCAGCAGTACAAAAGGGTGTTTGGCTTAAAAGATTTTATGATCACTTAGGTGTTGCTAAACGTGCTGCAAATCCAATATTGGTCAACTGTGATAGCCAAGCAGCAATAGCATACACTAAGGATCCTAAATTTCATTGTAAGACCAAACACATAGATACCAAATATAATTTTGTAAAAGACATGGTTGCACAAAAAGAAGTGAACGTACAGTACATATCTACACATAGAATGATAGCAGATCCTATGACAAAACCAATCCCTAGAGATGTGTTTCTTAAACATGTGAAATCTCTAGGATTGTGTAGAAATTAATGTACTGAATATTTTGTATTTCCCAAAAGTTCACAATTTCTTGATATTTTTGCCTAAGAGTTTATTTAACATTTATGCATATTAATGCTTTGTGCATTAATATATAATGCTTTGTGCATTATATTTGTTGTTTGAAAGTATGTCGGACAGATGGAAGATTAGCCCACTCACACGGGTAATCGCCTCTATTACTGTGTGATAATAGAGATGAGACAATTTTAAACTTATTATCTATGTGATAATTGAGAGCTCAAGTTTAAAATATGTATGTCGCCTTAACAAAATGTTAAGATGAGGTCGCAATATTGATTATGATCGAAAGTGAAATGACCCACACATTTCACTCTATCTGTCTTTAATGCTAGATGTGAGTTCTGATGGATTGATATTTAAAATGAGTAGATATGTGAACTCAAGTTAGACATGGTGAATGTCTGAACTATCATCTATACGGTATTAAATGTAAAGACATACGCTCCATGGGAAAGGAGAGAATACCGTAACACATATTTCATACTATGTGAGCATAAGACGACCAAATGAGTTGGCGAAAGTTTTGATCTCAACTTTCAAGCCGTGTGAGACTCGCGAGGATAAGTCCTCAATTGAGTACCCTTATGACTCTTATCTTATTCTTAAAATTTTTATTCAATGTTTGCTATCTTAGAATGTTGCCCACGATCATGAGTGATGTGATCTAACGGGACATTTCTAGAAAAGCAAATAGAATTGAAATTGAGAGATTGAAGAAAGAGGAAGATCAATTTGTTATTTGTCACATTCTGACTTGTATTCACAGGCCGGCCAATTATGATTCTTTTAAGTTCAATCATAATTGTGAATACAATATATATAATATTTAAAGAGATCAGAAAGAAATATAATGTGACTAATTGGTCTAGGGTATGCATACAAAAATCTACTCTAAAGAATTATGCCCAAATATGAGCTGCTATATATTCCTAACAGATGTATAGCATCGAGCTCTCAGTGTATGCTGGTCGCACGGATTATTTGCTTGTATGAACTTTGCATGGAAGAAAGAGTTATAGTTTGACTATCATGGGCGAGTGGGAGATGAAAGAAATAACCCCCATGAAGTCAAAAAGACATCCATGATGCCCACTAATCCATGATGTCCACTATGATGCCCACTAACATGGCAGTTAGAAATGCCAAAAGTCTTTGGAGGACTACCAAGAGTCTAAGGTTTTCTATAAAACCAAAAGAAAGAAAGTGAGCAAAGATGGAGAGTGTGTGGTGCTGCAGAAAAACTATAAAAAAAGTTTTTTTCTAACTTCTCTCTGCTGCAAAGGAAGCATTTTAATCTGTGGATAGTGGATATAGTTCCTCGTGTGATTATATTCCGACCGGTGATACAAGTAAGTCGTTCTTGGGCATTTTCCACATGTATTTTGTATACGATAATTTGGAATATGTTTCCAACACAAACAAAAGCTGGACAAAATTCTGGTCGCCTACCACAACCAAACAAACACACCCAATTTCCTACAGCTAACAAACAGACAAATAAAAGGAAAAACCTATACTACCACCATGTACGAACAAAAGCTTGACAAAATTCTAGTCGCCAACCACAACCAAACACAAATCTAGGTTCAAGAAACAAGCAAAAGAGAACTAAATAAAGCAACGAAAACTAACCGAAATGGACTGATCAACATTTTTTTTTTGGTGAGTTTGTCAGACCACGGAATAATCAACACTTCCTCATGCTCCATGGTCGGACTGGAGCAGCTGGAAGAAAACACAATTTGACAGTTGTTGATGGAGAAAGCCACGGACAAGACATTCTTGGTACCGAGGGGGATCAGTAATTTCAGGGGAATTAGCAGAAGAATGTCTCAACTTTTCTTGTTCAGGTTGCTAAAGGATATGGTGACAATGGCATTAAGGATAAAAAGGAAATGAAGGAGGCTCAGATACCATGTTAGAGGGAAAAAGATAATTTGGTATTACTTAGTAAAGTAGTATTTATACATTAGTAACCCTAATAAACCCAAAAGACCACTTTACCCTTAATACTACTAACAAAAAGAAATACCAAATTGAATAAATAAAATATGAAATTAAAGTTTAGAGTGAAGAAAATTTCCTTTTACTAGAAAATCATAGCTCAACATTTAATCATCAACTCAAAATTCAATTTCTTCCAAAATAAAGTATTTTCTCTTTAAAATTCACAAGAATCCTAATCCAAGGATGAATTGCTAGGGTTCTAATAGAAATTCAACTACTCATAACTAATAAAGGCCACGAAATTAAAGAAACTAAAAGATTCAAATTTAAGGTGTTAGAAACTTCTCCAACAAAAAGAAATCACACCCACAAATTAAACGTCAAGTGAAGACCCATAATGTTCTAAAATGGAGGTTTTTCCATTCCAAGGCTATGAAATCTCCTACTTAGCCCTAAGATCTAATTTTTTGTCTTTAGAGGTATAAAACTTGCAAAAACTATACCCATATTGAATGTTCACAGGAGTTTAGACATAAAGGCATTTATAACGAATGGACCAAAACCAACACAAAAGTGTCTAGAGAGATTGAAAGGTCAAAAAATAATTACTTCACACTTACTTTTGGGCTAGGTCATGATGCCTATGTGAATTAGTCATACTACCCAAGGTTATTAAAAACGCATTTTTACGTAAAATCGGTAGAGGATCCACAAAATCGGATCGTAAAATCGGATCGTAAAATCGTAAGAGTTTACAAATTATAAAAAATAATATAATAAATATATTATATATAATATATAATATATATAAATATACATGAGAAACAACTATGATCATAAGGGACAGTATAATTCCTTCACTTCAAGTTTTCACTTGATATTTCAATTTCTTCCCCCCATTTTTATTCGTGTTAAGTAACAGCATGTATGTAATACAATGATCGCACTAATCACCAAGAGTATTAAAGTAACTGGGTGATCTAAAATGCATTATATATCAAAGAAAGCCCAAGAAAGATAGTTCACTGGGCAAGCCGCTTAAGTTAATTATGTTGGTCTAAGCATAAGATAATTTGAGGCAATGAACAACAGAGCCCACTATCACCAAAAATATTTTGAGAACTTTAGTGATGCATTTCAGCAGTTAACTACAAAGCCAAGCAATTATAGAGCCATTCTGATGTTATAATGCACTTGATAATTCCTATAGAACCTTCCTGTTGGGAGAAACTCAAGGGTTAAATTGCAAAGCTAAGCAAATAGAGCCATTTTGATGTTAAAATGCATTTGATGATTTCTATTCATTATAATAACAAAAGCAAGGCATGAAGACAACCAATTCACCAACATCATCACAAATTCCCTAATCGAAACACTAAGACAAACAGAGGAAAAACACTAAGCATTTGAACCGATTAGAAAATTTTGCATTCAGAAAATTTCTAGGACATTCATTCTCGCATCAGATTTGGCATTCAACCCAGACACAACAAAAAGCAAACATGCAGACACACAGCAGAATGAAAAGCTGCAATCAAAAGAAATCATGAGAAAAGAAATATTCTGCCACAATTATCACAAAGATCATTCAATGGCTGTCCACAAAGCTGATTCCCCTCAAATGCATCCTTGGGGTGCTTGACTGCAATCCCTTTTGGAATAGGACCGATTAGCGATTATTGGAAACATTGAATTGAACCAAACCGTATATTCAAATCGTGAATTGGCCCAGAAAGTCGTTACTTTGCAAGTAAAGAGTCCCCAAACGAGTCAAATTATTAAAAGAAGTTGAAATAGGCCGGAAAAGTTATTCTCGGCGAGATCTAACCTCACAAGATTAATAAGAGAGAACAAAAATCGAGGATTGTCCCATTGAAAGGATTATGTCAAGATAAAGATTCAAGATTAGACAGCTTGGAGAGGTCAGAAGGAAGAGGACTAGTAAGTGAATTGTACCGCAGACTAAGCGTTTGAAGGTCGGTAAGGTTGGAAATGGTGTTGGGAGGAATGACGCCAGAGAGTCCCACTCCGGGAAGGTGTAGCTCTGTGACGGTAGAGTAGCTCTGTACCGCAGACAAAACGCAGAAGATTTCCCATTTTTGTACAATCGGTAGAAACGTACGTTTTAGCGTTTTTACGTCTTAAAAACGCGATTTTATTCCGATTTTGTCATTTTTCGATTTTGCACACGAGTTAAATCGGACTCTTGATTTTTGCTCGTAAAATCGTAAAAACGTACGAGTAAAATCGCGATTTTAATAACATTGATACTACCACCTGATTGAACCCAAACCACCCTTTCTTGCTGCTTCTCATGATTTTTGTTCATTGTTGTTTCATTCTATTGACTTTTTAAGGCTCCTCCAACCAAAATTATGTTTTGAATTCTTCATAAAAGTTGTAACTCTTCCTCTTAGCTTTCCAATATTCTATTGGATTTTGCTATCTCAAGATAGGACTATTCTGTCATAATTTGTCAATTCTTAGTCTGTCTTGTCGTATCTTCACTTTAACCTCAACATTGACTAAGATTCTGGTCAATTTAAAGAAAACTCAAAATATAAGATTTGAAGTACATCAAAAGAGATTTGTAAAATATCCAAGATATCCTCATTTGGTTTAGTAAAAAAGGAGATGTGTTTTGTTGAAATCTATCTTCCAAATTGCTAGTTTACATTCATGCACATTCTATCTCCAAGTTGCACCATTGATGAAATTTTCTCAAATTTATTCCTTTTTCTAATTCTTTATGCCAATAGAATGTTTTTACTTAAAACAATATAAAAAAATATAGTTAACATCTATTTAACTTAATAAACGATGTAAAATTCTTATTTTAGAGTTCATTTACAAAGTGCTTTTCGTACTCACATCAAATTTCTCCGAACTTGAACATTTACCTGTCCTCGAATAAATAGAACCAAATTACTATACTAAAAACTTTTTAAAGAAAATTATCAAACAAGAGAACAAACCAGATTAAAGGAAAAAAAATATAATTTTTTCATGTGAATTTTAATATTTTGATACAACGTTATCCCTAATTCAAATTGTTAGCAATACACTATAGTTTTGATATGACCTGTGTAATTGTTTATTTTCATTTCAGAAAGAAGTTACTACTCCTGTATAGGACTACTTTTAGTCTTTTGTCTTAGGAATGTTAACCTAAATGAACCCATATGAGTATGATAATGCAACAAATGTGTGGCTTTTGCATCTATAAGATAATGTGACATCTTAGGAGAAAGAGTGATAAAGTAAGAGAAAATAAAGATCCAACGATCTTAAAGATGGTGTAATACTTTTGTTTTGGTCAATAAAATTGTTGTTGATAAAAGGGATTGGTATATGATCATTAAAATTTCTGAGAATAAACATGAGACCAAGGCTTACTTGATTTAAGCTACACCTACACCACAAATACACACATAAAATTTGTTTAAGGTGATAAATGAATACTTTTGAGTAGTAATGAGTTGAGGACATCAGCACTAAATGAAAAAGTATGATATGAGTTGAGTGGTTTTTGATGTACCTATGCATGACAAACTTCTAAGTAGTTGGAAAACATATGAGTTGAGAATGATCTATACCTTGAACAACTTATGGTTTACTTTCCTTAGTGTTCTCAAATTAAGTGTTCAAAATTACTTGTTTAAGTTAACAAAATTTTGGACAACAATTTACTCTAAAATATTAACACTTCACTTTTTTTGCCGTTAAGTTGAGAATTTGGTCATTAATTCATTGGTAATATGATTTTCTTTCTTTCATTAGTGTCTTTCTACCCTGTCACTTCCATATAAATTGTTGTCTATTTCTTTATTTATTTCACAAACAAAAAAAAATATAAACAAAAAGATAATAAAAATTTTAAAATTTCAGTAAATTTTAACTAATACTACTACAACAAATTCACAAGGATGTCACCTAAAACCCAAAAAAAATAAAAGAGCATATTCATAAAGTCAAAATTAATGTGTGAGAACTAGGCTCGTGCTTGTCCTCAAGTTTGTACTAGATCAATATCTTTCTTTTCATTCCATACCCTTTCTAACCCATCCATAAATAATTCAAAGTCATTATAAATTAAAGATCCAAATTGGAATAATAATCCAAAGAACAAGTAGTCATAGTCCGATTTTAATCTAAACAAAATACACATCTCATTAATTCCAACAATTTCATTGAAATCAAATGCACAAAATTTGTTAACCTCTCACAGGTTGCACTCTAATTACTTAAAGTGTTTAGGGGTTCATTGACTCGGTATATTTTAACCACTAATTGCAAGTCATGTAATTATAGTATAATTACGAGTATCGTCCCACAGGGAGGTGAACAACTACCGGTTGAGCAATATTAATACCTATTATCTAGATCAACATATAAAAGAAGAGTGGATGTAATAATAAAAATCAAGTAAAAGCAATATTAAAAAGTTCAACTAAAAGAATTCAGATAAACAAACTTTAGGACTCGGGATTTCACCAACCATTACTATAAATTCCATTCATATAATTATTTTGTGATAAATCCTCACAACTATTCACATAATTAAACATTATCTCCTCTCAGAGTATAATATTACTATTCAAATAATAATTATGGGACTACTTTCGTGACTCCAAAATTACTATGAATACATGATGAACAAAAGAATACTATGTTGCAGAAATTGAGAATCTACTATCGTGATTCACAATTAAAGTCTGAAGAATTCACGAACTAATATTGATGTCAGCTGTCGCCTCTTCATCAATACCTTAAACATGCAAATGGTGATCAAGCATTTACAAGAAATAATACCAAATAAATCAGATGTTGAATAATACCACAATTATATAAATGAAAATTACGTAATGATGGTTACATCCCAGTCCCAAAGAAAAGAATTTCAGCCACTAAACATGGCTTGCATGAACATAAAATTACGTCTAACTATCTCTATTCTATCTACTCTATCGTTGTGTTTATTGTTGTGTTTCTTGTTGTCCCCTTTTCTTGTCTTGTGTTCTCCTTCATTTATACTTGTTCTGGTCCATGGAGATTAGAAATCCATATTGTATAGAACTCGTTTGTCTCAACCGAATAATCTGATTTGCGTAATCCTTTCAGTTTCCGTAATTCTGCTAATTCCTCGATGCTATGGCAGGAAAAGTTTCATGCCATGGCATTAGTATCCCAGTCCTTCTTTTCTTCAACAAAATCGTAGCTTTTCTTTTTACGCAAGCAATCTTTTCGGTCTTATCTTTCTCCAAGCAATTTTCTCCTACAAAATAGCAATTCAAGTTAGATAAGGCTAAATTCTCCCATAATTGGATAAGATAATAAAGATATCTTAACCTAGAAGTTATCATTATATTCACTTATCAAAATACCCCCAACTTGAGCAGTTGCTTGTCCTCAAGTAAAAAGGAATAATTAGCTGAAATCAGTTGTTATATTAAATCTCGGAGATTCCAACCAATACCCACAGGAAAGTTAAAACACCACATTCATGAGTAAGACCAATCGAAAGAGCAACCTAAACTTGCTTAACATCACCAGAGTGTGTGTGTGCTATGGATCACATCCCATCATTCCAAATTAAAGCCAGTTGCATAAAACAAATATCCACATCCTTTATATAAAAACAACCAACTCAATTTGGATCAGGTAGGACTTTTAGCTTGTAACGCAAGGCTCAGGATTGGCTATCAAAGAAGGGGAAAAGATATAAAATCAAAGAAAAGAGTTTAAGTCTTGTAAGCACATTGGACAGATACTTGTTTAAATTGTAGCACCTTCCATCACAACCCCCAACTTATTGTACTCTAATCTCTCTTGACAATGTACACCAAACAAGCATTCCTTGAGGCTGAACAACAGAATAAGTTCGCTTCATCTTCTTTTTCTTTCTCTTTCTTTCTCTTTTTTTTTCCTTTTTGTTTTTTTCTTTTCTGTTCTTTTCTTCTTTTTTCTTTTTTCTCTTTTTTTTTCTCTGGATACAAAATAAATCAACAATAAACAGAACATTATTCATAACAGAATAAGAACTCTCCTTCAACCCCATGCACCAAACAAACTTTATCTTTTAAGCCCATAACCTATCCCTTCTTCTACCCACTTATAACTTGTACCTCACATTAGATTCCATGTCTCCCTCTTTCCCTTGTATCATATACACCCAAGTGCATTTAAACTCTTTTTAAGGGATTTTTAGAAGGATAAAAATTTAACATGAATAAGGCTATAAGGTAGTAAATGAGGTTATGAAAAAAAAATATATACTCTTGAATGGTGGTTCTTTCCATTCTATCATTTAGGCTCAAAATAGGTTCAATGGATAAGATACATAACTGGGTTAGCTTGAAAGGTTCAAACGGCCAAAGAACTGCCTATGACCTTCATCTCCAAATCAAATCAAATTGTGATATCACAAGGATATAGACCTTTGGTTTATACAGACTTTTCACATAAAACAATGGACTGATCATAGTTGTGCTCAAAAGAATTTCCAGTCATGTTAAAACATAGTAAAAGTCACATCAAAAGATTGAGTTACTCATTCTCATAGCATATTTATACTCCCATGAGCTTGAGGTTTAAACCATTCTCATCATAGATCATAACAAAGAATTTCAGCATAGCACCTTTTTACTGTTTTTTTCATTTTTTTTTCTTTTTATAAAAATCAAAAATTATAACCAAAAAGGTCTAGCACAAAGGGATTGAACAAAACTAATACCAACCTGAATCAAAGCAAACTTGAAAGCAAAAGCAAACACAAAAGTACCCCCCCAACAGAAATACACATTGTCCCCAATGTTTGAAAAGAAGAGAAACAGGTAAATAGCAACAAAGATAAAAGGTGGACTTCCCTGTTTCAAGCAGAATCATCATTCGAACTGCCTTCCTTGTGCGGAAATATTGGTAGCGGAGGTAACACCACAGGATTTTTTCCTTGTCGTGGAGAAGGAAAGAAAAAATTCAAACCAGATTTGTGGAAGCAACGTGGTTGGTTTGAGAACGAAGTAGTGAGTCTTCAACGACGGATGGTTGGTGGCGACGATGTGGAGCGGCAGGAGACAGAGCGACAGTCGGCAGTGAGGAGGTGCGACGGACGGAGCGGCAATCGTCGGTTGGTAGAGAGAAAAGAGTAAAAACCAGGAGAAGAAAAAAATTTTTGAATTAGAAACCGGCAAAGAGTAACTATAATACTTTAGTATTATTATTATTATTTTTTATTTTCTTTTATTTTTTTATTTTTTTTTAAGCGAACCGCCGCGACGGTGAAAATCTTCTGTCCAAGCGTCCTTTCGCCATGAAGTGTGTTATGCCATGGCACTCAAAATTACATGCCATGGCATCGGGACAAAATTTTTTTCACATCTTTGGTTTACTTTTTTCTTTGTCCAGCGTCTGTCTCCAGTCTCCTCGTTGGCATTTATCACAGGAGAGAACATAATTCCTTGCATCTTTATACATTGAAGTCCAATAAAATCCAGATTGCCATACCTTAGCCACTGTTTTTGGTGTGCTAAAATGTCCTCCACATTCCAAAGAATGACAGTGGCTTAGAATATCTGAGACATCCTCTTGAGGTACACATCTCCGAATTATCCCATCTCGTTGTTGGGGACTGAAATCGACCCCTTCCAATGCACTTGCCATCAATGAAATCTCTTCATCCTCATCCTTTATGTTTCCTGTACTAACCAAGCACCCCTCCAAAGGATCCTTTGATTTGTGAAATCTAACAAACTCATCAGTACGCTTAGTAAAAACATCCACACAGTAAACATGATCGGTAAAAAACGGATTTTTACAAGATTTAAAGACATTGAATTCTACCTGCTCATCACCGATACTAAAAGTTAGTTTACCGTGCTTCACATCAATAACTGCACTAGCTGCGGCTAAAAAGGGTTTTCCCAAAATGATTGGAATCTCAACATCTTCATCTATATCTAACACTACAAAATCTGTGGGAATAAAAAATTTTTTTACCTTGACAAGTACGTTTTCCAAAATTCCCACTGGATGTGTTAAAGACCTATCAGCCAATTGTAAAGTAACATTAGTGGGTTGCAACTCCTTCAATCCTAATTTTTTTGAAACAGATAAGGGCATTAAAGAAACACTAGCTCCTAAATCACATAATCCCTTAGAAAAATTTAATTAACCAATGGTACAAGGAATAGAAAAACTCCCTAGATCTTTGAGCTTTTGAGGTAATTTGTTTTGGATTAGAGCACTTGTTTCCTCAGTCAACGGTATTGTCTCAAAATCTTCCAGCTTCCTCTTGTTAGACATGATTTCCTTCAAAAATTTTGGATATGCAGGGATTTGAGCAAGAGCATCAGCAAAAGGTATGTTGATGTGTAACTGCTTGAACACTTGAATAAATTTCTGGAATTGGTTGTCGTCTCTAAATTTCTTCAACCTTTGAGGAAATGGTATTGGCGGAACATAAGGTTCAGGTTCCTTCACTACTATAGGAGTTTTCCTAGAGTGTTCTCCCCCAACTTCAGATTCTTCCTCCATTAACTTTTCATCTTTTCTTGGTGTCACCAATTCCTCTTCTTGTTCTTTTTTATTCTCTTCACCCAACTGCCTTCCGCTGCGCAATGTTATTGCTTTGCACTGCTCCTTGGGATTTATTTCAGGCATGCTAGGTAGCTTCCCTTTGTCTCTAGTATTTATAGAATTAGCTATCTGGCCTATCTGAAATTCCAGATTCTTGTTTACTGCCACAACTTGATCCAGTTTTGCTTCCAGTTTTTCAAACCTATCTGAAGTGGCACTGGTCAACTTTTCAATGGCTACTTCCCATGATGGTTTTGCCTCAGCTTGATGTGGTCTTGGCTGAAATCATGCTGGGTTGAATTGTCTCATGTTACTGCTTTCGGCATTATTCTGGTTTGCCCATGAAAAGTTCGGGTGATTCCTCCAGCCTGGATTATATGTGTTGGAATATGGGTTGTGTTGCTGTGGCCTGTTAAAATTTGGAGCAAATTGTACATTTTCTACCTGCAAACACTCGGCAATGGTGTGAGATCCTCCACAATTTTCACAACGTAAAATAGAATTTGAGATAAAATTTGCACTGCTTAATTTTTCAAACATATTCGTCAATGAATCAATTTTAGCACTCAACAAATCTACTTTATCTACTCCATACATTCCAGGCACCTTTCTTTGTTGATTTTTCTCATTAGACCACTGAAAATTATTTGAAGACATTTCCTCCAGCAAATTATATGCTTCCTCTAGTGATTTACCCATTAAAGTACCACCTGCGGCTGCATCTACAGAAGTTTTAATAGATTGGTTCAAACCATTATAAAAAGTTTGTAAAATTAGCCACCCAGGAAGACCATGATGAGGACACATTCTTTGCAGTTCTTTGTATCTTTCCCATGCCTCATATAATGATTCATTATCTAATTGTGTAAAGCTAGCAATGTCATTACGTAACTTAGCAGTTTTACCAGGAGGAAAATATTTGTTTAAAAATGCTTGAGATAAACCCGCCCAAGTGGTAAAAGTACCAGATGGAAAAGAAGTGAGCCAAGCTTTAGCTTTATCTTTCAATGAAAAAGAAAATAACCTTAATCTAATGGCATCATCGGTTACCCCATTCATTTTTATGGTATCACAAATTTCCAAAAAATTTGACAGATGAATATTTGGATCCTCAAACAATTCACCTCCAAATTGAATTTGCTGAACCATATGAATAAGTGCAGGTTTTAACTCAAAATTGTTAGCATTTACCACAGGTCTTGAAATACTTGCACGTGCTCCCTCAGGTGTAGGCATAGCAAAATCACGTAACAGAACTCTTGCAGGAATTGGATTATCTTCTGCCATTTTGAGAGCTTCCTTCCTTTTTTTGGTTTCTTTAGCTAATGCCCTGCAAGTCTTTTCTATCTCAGGATTATATGGTACTAAATCACGTGTTCTCCTGGGCATAAAACACAACAATAATTAATTAACAACAGCAAACAAATACAATCTAAATTAATAGGAAAAAAATATTACTAATTTGATATTGTATACGCCTCCCCGGCAACGGCGCCAAAATTTGACTCGGTATATTTTAACCACTAATTGCAAGTCATGTAATTATAGTATAATTACGAGTATCGTCCGACAGTGAGGTGAACAACTACCGGTTGAGCAATATTAATACCTATTATCTAGATCAACATATAAAAGAAGAGTGGATGTAATAATAAAAATCAAGTAAAAGCAATATTAAAAAGTTCAACTAAAAGAATTCAGATAAACAAACTTTAGGACTCGGGATTTCACCAACCATTACTATAAATTCCATTCATATAATTATTTTGTGATAAATCCTCACAACTATTCACATAATTAAACATTATCTCCTCTCAGAGTATAATATTACTATTCAAATAATAATTATGGGACTACTTTCGTGACTCCAAAATTACTATGAATGCATGATGAACAAAAGAATACTATGTTGCAGAAATTGAGAATCTATTATCGTGATTCACAATTAAAGTCTGAAGAATTCACGAACTAATATTGATGTCAGCTGTCGCCTCTTCATCAATACCTTAAACATGCAAATGGTGATCAAGCATTTACAAGAAATAATACCAAATAAATCAGATGTTGAATAATACCACAATTATATAAATGAAAATTACGTAATGATGGTTACATCCCAGTCCTAAAGAAAAGAATTTCAGCCACTAAACATGGCTTGCATGAACATAAAATTACGTCTAACTATCTCTATTCTTTCTACTCTATCGTTGTGTTTATTGTTGTGTTTCTTGTTGTCCCCTTTTCTTGTCTTGTGTTCTCCTTCATTTATACTTGTTCTGGTCCATGGAGATTAGAAATCCATATTGTATAGAACTCGTTTGTCTCAACCGAATAATCTGATTTGCGTAATCCTTTCAGTTTTCGTAATTCTGCCAATTCCTCGATGCTATGGCATGAAAAGTTTCATGCCATGGCATTAGTATCCCAGCCCTTCTTTTCTTCAACAAAATCGTAGCTTTTCTTTTTACGCAAGCAATCTTTTCGGTCTTATCTTTCTCCAAGCAATTTTCTCCTACAAAATAGCAATTCAAGTTAGATAAGGCTAAATTCTCCCATAATTGGATAAGATAATAAAGATATCTTAACCTAGAAGTTATCATTATATTCACTTATCATTCATTCAGCACTCAAATCACACATAGCATGTCATTACCATAGGCCTGCTTATATATCACATCTCCACCACTAATAAATATAAATCCATGCAACAATCAAAGGGTCTTTATAAAGGTTGTAACAGGGCTTAGGTAAGGGTTGGTAAAAAGATAGGAAAATTTAGGTTTTCATAAATCAAGTTATGTAGAAACTTCCTTGCATGACTAAAAAAACCAACAAGAATAGCACATTAAAACCACTTCTTTATTCCAAATAACATGCATCCCTTTTTGTAACTTCATCATATAGTTGGACCATTTTGTACACAATGAAGAACATTAGCTTTGTCCAATCTTCATAGGGAATATTGTTCACTTCTCTTCTTCTTCTTTTTTTTCTTCTTTTTTTTTCACACTTTTCATTCTTTTTTTTTCTTTTCTTTGTTTTTTTTTTTTTTGCCAGCGGTTCTTTTCTTTGGAATCAATAAAAATTTTATCATGCAATTCATTCCTACATACTCTTGATAAAGGGTTCAATGATGGTAAACAAAAAATAATGGTTTAAGGCTAAAGAATGTGGTGTTATAATAAAGAAAGGTTAAGACTCAAAATTGGTTGACTAGGGGTATATGTAATGGTTAAGCTTTTTAGAAAGTTAACTTGGCTAATCCTAAATGCCCTTATCATTTTAAAGCATGAATCTACAATGCGATCTCAACATGCATAACAAAGCAAGTTCTAAAATGAACATACCATATTTCTCAGCGCTCAATCAAAGAAACATGTGAGCAAGAAAAAGAAAATGCTCTTAGGCTCAAATACTCACAATGGATTCAATGTATATCAAATATTGTGCATTCTCATTCAATTCAATCATCAAAATCAATAAGATGCATTAAAATTTTTCACAACAATGACTAATCATACTTGCCTTATTCATACATTCCAACCCAAATAACTAATGCACATAACTTAAAATTATTCTAAATGAGTATCAAATGAGTTAGGAATTTCAAAGAAGATATCAAAATGCTGAGCTTACTTGGAAGGACTTTCTTTTTAACCCAATAAAATTGAAAATTTACAAAAATTTGGGCAAAATTTTGGACAAAAATCCAACACAAAATTTCATGTATCCCACCCCCAACTTAAAATTGAGCATTGTCCTCAATGCAGTGAAGAACAAGCAAAAATATAGCAACTAAAGAGACGTAAGAAAAACGAAGGGTTAGGAAACTGCCCTGTTTTGAACAACGCTGAAGATGAATGTCATTCAGGTACCAAAACAGCTCCAAAAATTCTAAAATTTGGTTGATAGAAACCGGGTAGAATCTTCTACCTTCCTATAAAATTTCAGCACCAAACTCCAATGGAAAGGCCTTGAATCGGATTCTTCTTTTGACTGGTGCAGCAAAAATGTGAAGCAAAATTTCAAGCAGCAAAAAAAAAAATAATAATAATAAGACAAAATAAAAGCAATAAAGGTAAAACAAATTGGGTTGCCTCCCAAGCAACACAATTGTTTAATGTCTTTATGCTCGACGTCTTCTATTGCTCAATTAATTAAATTTTTACCAATTGCTTGGACCACATTTGCATGTTCTTTATTGATTTTGCAAAAGCCACCATTGCATTCTCAGTCACTTCTAAATGTGGATTAAGCCTCCTTTGTGGTTGGATGACCGGCTTATATTGCTTCTTCATCAATGACCGAACCATACACTTCTCAATTGGGTCATCAGTCATGGCATTGAATGCAAAATTTTGACAATTTCGTCCACCACTTCAATTTGCAAGCAATCACTTCGATCAGAAGGAAATTTCATTACTTTGAACACATTGAAGGTGACTTGCTCATTTTGAACTCTAAGAATTAATTGTCCTTGTTGGACATCAATTAGAGCTCTTCCAGTGGCTAGAAATGGTCGGCCTAAAATAATTGGTACTTCAAAGTCTTTCTCCATTTCTAACACAATGAAGTCTACAGGAAAAATAAATTTGTCAACATTGATCAACACATCCTCCACCACACCTCTTGGATATTTTATAGATTGATCTGCTAACTGAAGAGAAACAGTGGTGCCTTTGACTTCTCCCAATCCAAGTTTCTTAAAAATAGAATAAGGCATCAAATTAATGCTAGCACCAAGATCACATAAAGCTTTGTCAAAATAAGAATCACCAATTGTGCAAGAAATAGTAAAACTCCCTGGATCTTTAAGCTTTAGTGGTAGCTTATTTTGCAGAATAGTAGAGCATTCTTCAGTGAGGCTGACGATTTCATAATCCTCCAACTTCCTCTTATTTGCCAATATTTCTTTTAAGAACTTTGCATAGCTTGGCATTTGAGCCAATGCATCTACAAAAGGAATGTTAATGTGCAATTTTTTAAACACATCAAGAAATTTGGAGAATTGCTTATCTATTTTGTGCTGCTTAAGTCGCTCCGAAAAAGGAATAGGAGGCACATATGGCTTAGGATTGTCGAGAAATAGCTTGCTTTGAGGTGGTTCTTCTTTTGAGATTTTTGGTTCGTCTTCATCCTTCAAATCGGCTTTGGACTCCTCTTTTTCTCCTTCATATTTTCCTTCATTTTTAACCACTTTTTCGCTTCTTAAGATGATGAGATTTGCATTCTTGACTGGATTCATCACAGTGTTGCTTGGAAGGCCACCATATGGTCTCTCGAACAATTGGCTAGCAATTTGACCAACTTGCTTTTCCACATTCTGAATGCTTGCCTCCATATGTCGAATTTTTGCATTTTGAATGTTCATGCAACTTTCAAAGCGATTCACCACTTCTTGATTTGATTGAATAAGTTTCGCCACCATTTTCTCAAGGTTAGTATTCGGCTTCTCCATGGGTGGTGGAAATGCTGGTCTAGGTGGGGTCATCGGTTGCTGATTTTGCCCTCTCCAAGAAAGATTAGGGTGATTCCTCCATCCAGGGTTGTATATATTTGAGTAAGGATTATTTTGAGGTCCCCTGTTGAAATTAGAAACAAAATTAGCATCTTTAGTAGTATAAGAATTATGATTTACCTGACAAGCAGTTGACTCATGTCTTCCACCACAGAAGTCGCAAGTTGTCTCCTTTATCTTCAAAACCGAATCTATCTTTCTATTCAAACCAGCAATTGCAGTATTAACATCAATCTCATGCACTCCACTTGGTTTCTTGGCATTGAATCTTTCAGTTGGCCATTGATAGCTATTAGACGCCATTTGATCAATCAACTCAAAAGCTTTCTCAAGTGTTTTATTATTCAATGTACCACTAGCTGCGGCATCTATAGTACTTCTCATATTTGGACCAATTCCATTGTAGAAAGTTTGCACTTGCATCCAAATTGGAATACCGTGGTGTGGACTAACAGCTCCTTAAACCTCTCCCATGCCTCATATAGGGATTCTCCATCATTTTGTATGAATGTAATGATATCATTCCTCATTTTTGCTGACTTGGTAGGGGGAAAATACAGGCTTAAGAACTTTTGGGCCATACCCTCCCAAGTGATGATAGAGCTTGCAGGAAGAGAAGATAACCAGGCCTTAGCTTTATCACATAAAGAGAATGGAAATAGCCTAAGTCTAATAGCATCATTGTGAACTCCATTATATTTAAGGGTATCACAAATTTCAAGAAAAGCTTCAATGTGGAGATTAGGATCTTCATTCGGCAAGTCACTGAATTGAACAGCATTTTGAAGCATTTGGATCAAGGATGGCTTCAGCTCAAAATTGTTGGCTTGAATTGTTGGCCTTCTTATGCTTGAAGTGGAATCTTGAACCGTCAGGGCAGAATAGTCCATCAAAGTTCTCCTTTGAGGTTGAATTGGGAGATGTTCTTCTTCGGCCGCCATTGGATTGGTGTCAATTCCTTTGGCAAGAATCCAAAAATCAAACCAAGAAAAATAAATAAAAATTAAAAGGCTAGTCTCTACCAAGAATCAATCGATATCAGTAGCAATTGGAAAAAATTATTAAATTCAATCCCCGGCAACAGCACCAAAAACTTGTTCGGTGAATTGCAAGCATACAATATCAACAAGTAATAAAGTAGTAAGTAGAGTATCATTCCCATGAGGATTGAAACAAATTTAAGCAATCGCTTACCAACTTGATTAATTCAAGAACAAGCTAACCAATCAAATTGTTGTATTGACTTAAACAAACTAATAAAAAATGAAAAATTTATAACAATGAAAAATACTAAAAATTTACCAAATTAATTAAGATGTTAGAGACTTTGATTTCACTTAATCAATCCTAATTAACTCTCTTGACTTGTCATGCAATTAAATTAAATTCCAAATTATGATGGTGAAATTTCCCTAATGTAAATTAATAGCCGACATCGGTCTAATAACCCTATTTAGATTAAAATCAACTTACATGTGGTCTAGGTGAATTTAGATTTCTAAATGCATTAGGAACTATAGAAATTCCAGGTTTCAATCTAAATAGCCACGACTTAGTTCTACTACCGAAACCACATGAACAACCTAGATTATTACCGTCTAAATTGAATTCACGGTTTAAAATCACATGAGCACATGCATGTCATCTCCACACGGTATCAAACAAGCATCAAAAATCAATTAGGTGGTGATCAATCACCTAAAAGCATTAAAAACATGATAATAAACTCATAATTGAAATATATGTTGCATGAACAAGTCTTAAGAATTGCTTATTTATGATTAAGATCCACCTAAGCTCTAACAAAAGAAATTAGAACATAATAAAATTTAAACTAACAACAAAAATAAAAATAGACATAATTAAAATTATTTCTTAAAATTAAAATAAAAAATATTCAATAAATATAAAAGCTATAAATTAATTGGTACTTAAAAATAAAACACAACCAAAAATTTCATAACAAAACACAAGAAATTAAATTACTAAAAATTTCTAAATTAAACTAAAAAAAAAACAAGGAAAGAAAACTAAATTTGTTAAACTAAAGAAAACAAGAAAGAAACAAAAACCGAAGACTTGAAGTCAAAACAATGTTGCTGCTGCTGCCTTTTGTTTCTTCTGCCCGTAAACTTCCAAAGGGAGAGACAGAATCAGCTGCTCCAAAGTCCAGTTTGGCTGCTGTAATTTCTAAGCTTACTAAACTAACTGAAGAAAAAAAAAGGACTGGACATGACGGGAAACAAGAGACAATTGACCGATTGAATTTTCTGAAGAAAAACCGAGAACAGCTGAAGTTGCTGCAGAAAAACTGAGAACAGAAAATCAAGAATAAAAACAAGAAGAAAAACGGGAAGGATAGGAAGAAAGAACAACAAACCGATTGAGTTCTGCTAAGAAAATCGAGAGGAAGTACTGAAAAATTTTGAAGAAAACTGAGAAGAACTACTAAAAAATTGCTAAGAAAAGAAAGGAAGTTGCTTCTAAACTAATGAAAGAAAATAGAAAAAGAAAAGAAAAGAAAATTCTGCTAAATCTAAACTAAAGCTAAAGAAAAAAACATAAAAGAATGAAGTGCTTGGCTAAAACTAAATCTAAACTAAAGGAAGAAAAGAAAAAAAGAATGGATGTGTTCTACTACTCCTAAACTAATGAAAGAAAAGAAAAACAAAGGAAAAGAAAGGTGGTGCTGCTCTCCCAATTCTACTCCTCTTCTCGGGTTTTTATAGTTTTCTCCCGATGGCTGCTTTCCAATCTTGTCTTCCAGTTGCAGTCGTATTCTGCTTCTTAATTGGAGTTGTCTTCTGTCTCTTTGTTTCCAAATCCTAGCGGTATGTTGTTTCCAAATTTTAGTAGTCTTCTTATCTTTGTTGATGCCCGATTTCTTGTTTCCTGATTTGTGCTCAGCTTGGTTTTGTTTCCTTGTTGCAGCGGTTGTCTTCTTTTTGGCTTTCCCGATTCCTTTTTGTCTTCAAATTGCAGTTGCTTTCTATTTCCTAATTGTAGCTATCTTGTAGTATTCTTGCAGCTGAAGTCTCCTTTTTGTCTTCCAATTTTGCGGCTGCTTTCTTTTTGGTTTTTGTTGTTTCCAAATTCGTTTGCAGCTCGGTTTCTTTGTTATCTTGTGGCTAAAGCTTCTTGTCTTTTTTCTTCTCTGCCTGCAACTTCTTCATTCCCTTTTTTGTTTTGGCTTTTGACAATAAAGTAGTCCCAAAATAATTGATTAATCCTTTGATCCTCAAATTAGAAGAAAATTCAAGATTGTACTCAAAAGTTCTAAAAATATTAGCAAACTCGGAAATCATAAAATCAAAGGATAATTTGGCCAAAATATGTGAAAACAAATCAAAACATAAGCCAATTTTTAACCAAAATTAATAAAAATACCCTATATAAAATAGAGTTATCAGCTCCCTTTTATATCGAGTATCAATGCACTAATGAGTTTGACTCATCATCATCCTTGTTTGAACACCCACAATCTTTTTTAGTCCCATCTAAACTATTCATCCTTGTCAAAAAATGAAATTTTTTTCACTAAATTCACCAAAAATATATATATAGAAAAGAGAGCAACATTAAGGTCCTAAACATCTTATAGCATAAATAAGCGAAAAATATACATAGAAAATTTATATATATATATTCTCCCTCACAGACTTAAAATATGCATTATCCTCAATGCTTTATTACAATTCTATTAAAAAAAAAAAAGGCTAATTGACAACTCCATTGTACACATTGCTCTTCCCCAAAACTTAAACTAAAAAAATCAAGAGAACCTTAATTATTTAAATATTAGAGATGACAAAACAAAATTTTCAAAGGAAAATATTATTAGAGAACATTTAAATCAAGACAAAGTAAGTAAAATCCCTTATAGAAAGTGGAAGTTATTCAAAACCTTAGATAGCACCATTTGTTCTTTCCCCTGCTATATACAATTTATAAAGAAAATAATCCTCAAATTCTCTCCCTTCCCCTCCCCTTACCTCCACCCCTCAAAAAAAAAACAGAAGAGTTATAGCATTACATAACACCCCTTGAGAGAAAAAAAAAAAAAAAAGTAGCACAAGAACAAAAAACATACATCAAGTACACCAAATATACAAAGTCACAAAGATCTAACTCCAAATATTTATTCAATTGAACATGACTAATAAAATATAGCATAGAATGACAAAGGATATGAAAATGATATAAGAAATAGTTATAGATTTAAAGTCCCTAACTAAATTTTATTCTTCTCCACTCCTCAAACTATGTATTAGAATATTGGAGTAGCCATCTCTGTACTATAAGAAAAAGGTCTCTATAGTAGTAAGAAGTCTCTTATAGTAAACTTTGAAAGGATCTAGATTGCACTTTTTCTTATGCACACAAATAGCATTGTCATGAACTCTACCTTGTACTATTCATCCTTAACATTTTCTTCTTTGATCTTCTCAATTGGTTCCATTTGATATTGTTCAATAAAGAAATCTAACCAAACTCTCTTCAATAAAAAAAGTCTAACCAAACTCTTTCACTTTCTCTCATACAAAGCAGTGGTAAGTCTATAATTTCATCACTATCACACATGAGAGAATTGTGAGAAGTAGTTAGATTCTTTTGGTCTTCTTCTATTTCCCTTTCATTTAATTCCAATAGCTATTCCTCTTGAAGTTGTTGACTAGATAGGAAGCAAAGAACTTAAGTTACCCTTAATAGGCCTTTTTTTTTGAAAAACTCTCCTCAAACTCTAGTTTCTCTTTACATGCCACTTCACCCTCAAATTCATCAAAAGATAAGGCAACTAGAGCACCCTGCTTAAGAGAATTCTTCAACACCTTCAAACCTTAAGCTCCTTGAGTGTCTTTAGATCTTCAAGCCTTTGGTATCTCAACTCTTCTTCTTTCTCTTAATAATGTTTCATTTAACACTTGACTATTTACATTTTCATACATTGCCTGTAGAGAAAAGCTAAATCTCCTTTTGTTAGTGAAATTCCCTTTGATCGCCTCCCCAAGATGATGTAGAAGAATCACTCTAATTTTGATAGTGTTAGTTGGATGGCGAGTAGAGTTCTTCCTTACAAGATAATTAGTCATCAAAATCCTTCTCATTTTGTACAATCTAACATCTGGATCATGCCCAACAAATTGACAAACTACAAAAAAAGAAATTTGAGATGAACTAGGGTAATACAAGTGTTTAGGTAAATGTAAATCCCATTCAAGAAAATAATCTTGGAAGTGCCGATTATAATAGTTCCAAGAGAAATCTTGAGTTTTTCAAAGAGTTCCTCCTTTTATCAAACACCATTCTCTATTATGACCAACTACCCTACAATTCAAACATTTGGTAAGAAATTGAGGTACATCATCCTAATCAGAGTCATTCGTTTCATAAGTTACTTGAGTAGGCAAGTTAAGAAAAGGGGACTCATTTTCATATCCATCCATTCACTTTGGCGTCCATTTATCCATAAATCAATAAATGCAATAAGAAAACCATAGTAGTAAAGTACCTAAAAAATAAACAAATTTAAACTAAAAATAATCAAACTTAACCAAATAAACACTCAAAGCAATTAAATATCCCCAGCAATGATGCCAAAAACTTAATTTAATGAATTATGATATAAAACTATAGTATAAACTAATTTAATAACTAAGCTAATTCTACACAATATGGATGCAAGTATACATTTGTCAATTCCACGAGTGGAAGTAAGGCCAATCCCATGAGTATGTTATTACTCTAAATAAATAATGTTTAAACTGAAGTAAAGAGATAAAAGTAAATAATTACAACAAATGAAAACAACAACTAAAGAAATAAAGTGAACTAATGCACTTTGAAAACTAGATAAAAGAAAGCTAAGCAAGAGTTCTAAGGAATTCCTATGAAATAATTAGGGATAGTGTCAATTTGTCAATAATTGGGTCAATTTAGCAATAGGTGAATGTAAACAATAAGGCAATTGTCTATTTTACTTGGGCTTCGATCTCTAGTTACTAGAATAAAATGGTATAGGTCATATTTTTAATATTTCATACCATTAGATGAAGCACAATGACAACATATAGCATACCAATTCCCCATACAGATCTTTATGCTAAAAGTACTATGGGTCCAATAACAAAGGTCTAGATTTAGTGTAAAGTAAATGACCAAACACAAGAACTATTTCACACAACTCATGAGACCTACACAAATTACGTGATTCTCAAATGTAAACTTGATATTGGATATTAATATACATTATCTATAACGTATATCAACATAATACAGAGAAATATTAAGAATTCATTATCAAATCTTAGGAATTATAGAAAACTTGTCACTTATAACTAATAAAAGGAAAAAAAAATTGGAGAAATTTAGCAAAAGATTCAAGTTTAAGGTGTAAGAGACTTTCCTTAACAATAAGAAATCAAACCCATAAATTAAATTTCAAGTCAAGATTCAAAATCTTGAAAAAAAATAGAGATTTTTCTCCTTCCAAAGTTATAAAACTCCTACTCAGCCCTAAAATCTAATTTTTATATTAGAAACAAGAGTTATAGAAATTATGCCCAAAGTGTGTTTTTATAGGAGTTTAGATCTAAAGGCTTCAATACAAATAGTCCAAACCAATACAAAAATGTTTATAGAGGTCAAAAGGGTAAAAAATCATCATTTTCACATTCCTTTAGAGTTATGTCACGCTGTTAGCATGAGTATTCACGTCATGTCATGGGTCACACTAATGAGGCTCACACAAATGCACCTATGAGACAACCAACATTGCAACGTTACTTTTGTCGAACAAAACCCTCATGCATGTGGCAATTCACAAGTATACAATTAATTTGAACAAGCAAGTAATTCTTTTAGAGAAACAAAGATTGAAAAGCACAAATAAAAGTTTAGAAGATCAAAAGTTCAAATGAAAGTTCTCATATATTACTTAGAGGAAAAGATTACAAAAGATAGCTAAGTGGTTGAAGCGTAGTGAGGAAAAATCCAACACTTGTTTAGTACATTGCTTCCCTCCAAGTATGCCTTGGCAAGATAATTAGAAGTGACACCTCCAAGGCTATCTTTCCTACAAATTAGGAAATTGCTATTTTCGCACAAAAATTATAGTTTCTCTCTACACTACTATTACTATTGAAAAAGAACATAGTTTCTAACAAAAATCATGACTTCTAATCTAAACTATACATTTGTAATGCCAAAATAAAAATTAATACCTATTTATTACATTAGTTGAGTTTTAGGTCTTGTAGTCTTCATAGTGGCTACGTTGGCACCGAGTGGTTTGTGGGGCTCACCAAGGCCTATCTAGTGATTTTGAACCTGCGGTCCTAAAGAATTTCAACAAATAAAATAAGTCCACCAATATTGGTTGTGGTTCCATTGGTGCTTCAATTATAAATAAATTTCCATTCACTTGAAAGTTAAGTATAATTGGACATTGGGAAAGGTGACCTGTTAGAAAGTGAATACTATGTCATGCTGCATACATGCAATGTTAGCAAATGAGTTAACAATCCATTGGAGATTGCATGCGTGTTGTATAATTTGGTAATTGTTCATATTTTGGCATGCGTTTGAGCAAGAATTGGCACTAGGCTTGCACGATAAATACTTGGGCACATGAACACATGCATGTGAGGGATGAATGTGTACACGACAAAATTAGTTGAGCAGGCATGATATGAACTTATAGGCATGCGAGTGTGCTATGAGGGAAGGTAGGCAATATCAAAGCATTAGTTAAGATGAGTTTCATAGATATGCTAAGAGCACGAAATGCCTACTTGGTGATGGGTAGTTGGCTATAGGGCACAAATGTACATATGGTATTTTTGAGCCTTTAATTCAACAAAAGCATCCCTCTTTGGTTGAAAGGCTTGAAGGTCCATTGCCATGTTTGAAACTACACTTGCACATTTTGAGTGCTATAGGACTTTATGGTAATCGTGCCAGTAGTATAATGCCTTGGAAAATTTTCTAAGGGGCTCTTCTTGGTCAAAGAGTTGCTTTAGGCACTGAGAAGCCACAATATATCATTGCTCAATTTGTGATAAAACATCTCTCAGTAGTTGGCATTAGTTGAGGAGATAAGTTGACTAAGCTCCTTTTGTTAGTGTGAACTAAGAAGCTAGTTTTGGCCATCTTGAAAGCACAAAAAGTGTTGGAGATAGAGTCAAATCATGTCCCAACATTTGTTGAGTTGTCTCTACTATTGCCCTAAATGGTACATAAGGTACTGAATGAAGGCGTGCTAGGTGGCTTGACTCTTGTGATTTACAGCTATCATTGTTTTGTAATCTGATAGGTCCCAGGTGATGTGCAAATCAAGTGCGGATAGCTTTCTAAAACGATTAAAACATTACTAAAAGGAACCACAATAATGAGGTGATTTCTATGGAATTCCATCCCAATCATGACATTAAAATTCCTCATTTTAACTACAATGAAACTAATTTGTGCTGAAAATGAGCCAACTTCCATCGTAATCCCACGTGCAATTTCCATAATTGGTTGGGTGATAGAGTTGATTGCCTTCATCTTCCCTTTTGGTTGGGTGATCCAACTTTCTCATTTTAGTTTTAAAAATGTAGTTGTGGGATAAACCCTATATCCACTATGTCCGAAATTGGTTTCCAGTTCACAATCAAGTCTATGTATATTATGCTATTGTTTGTAGTACACAAGGCCTAAAATACTCGATCCCCTCCTTAGGAACAATTAATGGAGTTGTCTCCACATTCATGATATTCATGTTGTCTCTTACTAGTTTGTTTTGTCTTGCAAGCTTCCTAGCTTAAAATTTCACAATGACCCAGTTAATAATAGCTCCCACAGATAGCATGCCCTTGGCTTTTTCCTTTTAATTTCCAACATGGGTTTGTCTTAACATCCTCAATGAAACTCTGGAGTTTATTGCACTATAAAGATAATGCCCAAATGGCTTTTGGTTCCTTGTAATTGTCTTTCTCTGAAGTAGGCATGTCTTGGATTTGTTCACTGATATCCTCCACAAGCAATGCATTCAGAAGCTTTCTTTTTAGATAATCAAATGCTCCATGGATGATGTTGCATATAAACCAGCCCTGGGACGTTTGACCATTAGATGAGGAATTAGGACTCTTTCCTTCTTGCCTATGCATTGTTGTTGCTAGTGAAAGCATAATATCCCTTACAATTTTTCTTATATAGCCCAACAAATTTATTGTTCCCCCCTCCCCCCTTTGGGTGGATACTCACTCTTTGGCCTTCAGTCTCTACACAGCTCTAATTGGTAGTCCAACAAACTCAGCCTATGTAATTGCCGAGTCCAAATCCATAACCTAGGATCTTTTAAATTCTGTTCTAGCCCATGGTTTGAATCCCCTTGAAGAAAAACGACTTAACATTCCCAAATATATCCATTATAATAAGAAGGCAGGCTTAAAAGTTCTGCAAATTTTCTCAGATGGAGCCCATTTACCTTAGTCCACATAAGTTTCAATGTGTTCACTTCTCATCATTGTGAGAGAAAAACTGTTTTTTTTACCAACTACTTAAGCTCTTCCTAAGTATTGATTACCAAATGGCCTGCTTAGAGTTCATGTTTTGTAAACACTACCCCACGTTGGCATCACTAGATAGGTATATAACTGTAATAGTGATCTTCTTAGTCTCATACATAAGGTTTTTGGCCTCGAATTTCTACTCTATGTCAAAGAGAAAGTTCTCTAGTTTCCTTAAATCTCTCACTTCACCAAATGCCTAAGCCTATTGCTTGATTGAATGCCCTTCTTGCAAGAATATCCATATCCTTTATGTTGTGTTGGCCACCGCTATAGATAGAACCCACATCCACCCAGTGAAGCTTTTCCACCATGGCCTGCAACTCCACCGGTGTAACTATATTCTCTCTAAGTCTTGTCTCAAGAGCTTTGGTGAGTGTCATTCAATTGCTAAGTGGTTCCTTGTTCTTGTTCAAAACTTCCACTGATGTGTGCAAAGTTTTTTCGGCTTGAGTCACTCGATCATCAAGGGGAATAGCCCTTTACCATTACCAAAAAATCTCTCATTCAAACAATTGATAGTGCCTTGTAGAGCTTCAATCCATTGGCTATATGTTGCAACTATTTTTGAAGAGCAATAACACTGTACCAATCTCGTAGTAGAAAACGTGCAAAGATCGCCCCTACTCTTGTTCAAGATGTCTTTGTCATGAACACCAATAAAGCTTTGTCCTAAATCTCACAATTGAAACCTTAATACCACTTGTCATAAATCATATTAGTAAAGCTCACACAAATGCATCTATGAAGCAAGCAATGTCATCAAGTTTTTTCCACCAAACAATACCTGTGCACATAGCAATTCAAATGCATACAAGTAAGTTGAACAAGTAAACAATGCTTTTAGAGGAATGAAGGATTGAAAGCTGCAAATAAAAGTTCACGAGATTGAAAAATCAAATGAAAGTTCTTATATATTGCTTAAAGGAAAAGATTACAAAAGATAGTCACATAGTTGAATAGTGGCCAGGAAAACCCAAAATTTGCTTGGTACACTAGTCCCCATCAAATATTCCTTGACAAAATAATTAGAAACAACACCTCCAAGGCTATCTTTCCTACAAATTAGGAAATCATAGTTTTCCTATAGATATCCTGGTTTTTGCCTACACTACTACCATTATAAGAAAATGTAGTTTGTGCCAAGCCCCTTAGCAGCTCCAAACCTAGGGTGATGGGAAGAAATTCCCGAATAAAATAAGTTTTCCAATGATAGTTGTGGATTCATCAGTGCACTTGTTGTAAATAAATATGTATCCATTTGTAAGTTAAGCATGATAGCTAACCTCATAAGAAGTAAATACTAGATTATGCAAGATGCAATGTGTTCAGTGTTTTGCAAGCGTACAATATCAATAAGTAATAAAGAGATGAGTAAAGTATCGTTCCCACGAGGATTGAATTAAAACTAACCAATTACTTACTAGTATGATTAATTCAAAAAAAAAACAAGCTAGCCAAGCAAATTGTTTTCTTGTGATTTAACTAAACTAACACATAATGAAAAATTACTAGCAAATAATAACAACGACAATTACTCAAAATTTACCAAAGCAATTAAGATGTTAGAGTCTTAAATTTCACTTAATCAATCTTAATTAACTCTCTTGACTTGTCATGCAAGTAATTTAATTTCCAATTTATGATGGTGAAATTTCCCTAATGTAAATTAATAGCCGACATTGGTCTAATAACCCTATTTATATTAAAATCAACTCACGGTAAATTTAGATTTCTAAATGCATTAAGAACTATAGAAATTCCTAAATTCAATCTAAGTAGCCACGACTTAGTTCTACTACTAAAACCATATGAACAACCTAGATTATTACCGTCTAAATTGAATTCACAGTTTAATATCACATGAGCACATGCATGTCATATCCACACGGTGTCAAACAAGCATAAAAAATCAATTTGGTGGTGGCCAATCACTTAAAAGCATTGAGAGCATGATATTAAACTCACAATTGAAATATGGGTTGCATAAACAAGTCTTGAGATTCAATTATTCATGATTAAAATCCATCTAAACTCTAACAAAAAAAATTAGAACATACTAAAATTTACACTAACAACATGAATAAAAGTAGACATAATTAAAATTAAAATAACTTCTTAAAATTAAAGTAAATAATATTCAACAAATATAAAAGCTAAAAATTATTTAGTAATTAAAAATAAAACACAACTAGAAGTTTCATAAAAAAAAAACAAGAAATCAAAACTACTAAATTACTAAACTAAACTAAATAAAAAAAACAAGAAAAGAAAAAAAACAAAACAAAAGCCGTGAAGGACTTGAGGACAAAACAAACAGCGGCTGCTTTGTTTGTTTTCTCTTTCCCCGAATGAATTTCTGCTTCTCTGGCGCGACTTTTTCTTTAAACTAAAGACGGCTGAAGACTAATTCCCTCAAGTAATTCTGCTGAACTAATGAAAAAGAAAACCAAAGGAATGCTGGACAACTAAAAAGAAACAAGAAACAAAGGCGGCTGAAATTGCTGAAGAAAAGAAAGGACAGCTTTTTCTTCAAAACTTCTGCACTAAATTGCTAAACTAATCTAAAACAAGAAGAAAAGAACAAAGGACGAATGTGAAGAACAAAGACAAACAACTAGCGGCTGCTTAAGCTAAACTAAAAAAACAGAAAGAAAAAGAACGTGACTTGGAGAAGAAAGAAGAGGGACGGCTGCTCTCCCAAAATTCCGCACTCCAATTTTCTGTCTTCTCGTGGCTTTTATAGTTTTCTCCCGAGCAGCCGTACCCCGCTTTTTCTTTCAATTTCAGTTGTATTCTACTTCCCAATTTGAGTTGTCTTGTGTCTCGTTATTTCAGCTGATTTTTGTCTTCTTGTGCAACTCGGTTTCTTCTTTTTGTCTTCCCCGAATCCTTTTTGTCTCCAAATTGTAGTCGTATGCTGTTTCCTTATTGTAGCTGTCTTGTTTTTTCTTGTTCTTGTGTAGCACGGCTGTCTTCTTGCGGCTTTAGAAGTCTTCTTTATCCTTTTGTTGTGCAGTTTCTAGGCTTTTACACACGGCCGCCCTTCAGGAAATAAAAAGAATGCTGTTGTCTTTCTTTCTTCAAGGCTGAATTCTTCTTTCCGTACAACAAGGCTCTTGTTTTCTTGCTTGCGGCTGAAGGAGTCCTCCTTGTGTTTGGTTGTGCAGCTACTTTGGACCGAGTGAAATTATTTTTTTGTTTGAGGTGTGTTTGCGTGTGGAGAACTTGAGCTGGTCTTTCTTGTCCCGTAGTTTCTTCTTTTCTTTCACATTTGGCTATTGACAATAAAGTGACAACACAATCCCTATATATTTTTACAAAATAATTAGTTAATCTTTTGATCTTCAAATTGGAAGAAAACTCAAGATTAAACTCAAAAGTTCTAAAAAATATTAGATAATTCGGTGATCATAAAATCAAAGGAAAATTTGACAAAATAATTAAAAACATATCAAAATACAAGTCAATTTCTAACCAAGATTAATAAGAATATTCTATATAAAATAGAGTTATCACAAAGCTAGAAAATGAACTAAAAGAGCCGTTAGAGATTACGTGCATGTCATGAAACCTAATAATTGTGCATGTATAATCATGCAGTTGACCAGGAATGGACACTGTGCTTGCAATAGTAGGCACGTAGATGAATAATGTGGGCATGTGAAGGATGAATATGTACAATACAAGATTAGCCAAGTTAGAATGACATAATCAAAGCTGTAGGCATATAGGCATACTATATAGGCAAGTAGGCTATATCAAGGCATGACTTAGCATAAGTCGTGTGTATATGCTTAGAGTACGAAATACCTACTTGGCTAATAGGTCATTGGTCATAGCGCGCAAAGGGCTTCTGGTGACACGTTGGCTTCTCGTGATTTTGTGTGCTGGTATTTCTTTTGATCGACTTATTAAGGCTTCTCTAGGCAGCATTTAGTTTCAACTTTTGCAAAAAATTGTTCTTCCTCTTAGCTTCTAATGTTTCAAGAATCATCAAAATTGGATTTTCCTATCTCAAGATATGAACATTCTCTCAAAATTTGTCAACCCTTAATGGTCTCGTCATATTATTACTATGGTCTCAATTTTGACTAAAACCCTAACTAATCTAGGAAAAACTCAAAATATAAATATTCAAATATATTCAAATATTTTTCTAAAATATCTAAGATACTCTCATTTGGTTTTAGTAGAAAAGGAAATACACTTCATTCAAATCTATCTTCCAAACTACTCGTTTGTATGTTCATGTATATTCCACTTTTAAGTTGCACTATTGAAGAATTTTCTCAAATTTGGTCCTTTTTCTAGCTTTTTTTTCGGCTCTAGAATATTTTTACCTAAAAGCACATAATAACACATAATTAATATTTATTTAACCACAAAAATGATGTGGGTTTCATGATATTCTACAGTTTAATGATGCTATGCTAGATAAACAACTTTGGCGTGTAATCACCAAATCGCAGCTGTTGATGGGCCAACTGCTGAAGGCCAAATACTTCCCTAAGGATGATATGTTGTAGTTGGATCACAAGGGCAATGCTTCATGCCTGTGGAAGGGTTGGTTGGGTGCAATGAGTATCCTTAGGCTTGGGGCACGGTTTAAAGTAGGGGATGGTAGTTCAATTTGCATATGGGACTCGCCTTGGATTCCTGGGCAATAGGGTTTTAGACCAAGGAGAAGTTCTTCAGATGAGTGTTCAGGAACATGGGTGAGTGAGTTATTGCAGTCTAGTGGAAGTGCATGGAATAGGATCGGGTTTCAACTTTGTTTGAGCTACTTGTGGCAGATGAGATTTTGAGGATGCCGTTGGCAGTGTCGGGTACAGAGGATAAGCTTGTTTGGCACTTCTCTCCACATGGGGACTATACTGTCAAGTCTGGGTATATGCAATTGCGAAAGAGCCAGCAAGCTGCGGATCAAGATCTTGGGTACAGTAGCTCTAGGTTTAATTTGGAACGAATGTGGCATACAACTTGGCGATTGCAAATTAAAGGTAAATTACGTCACTTTGTCTGGCGTTGCTGGCATGATATTTTGCCACTTCAGCGGCAGTTGCTACAACGAAAGATGGATGTGGATCCTATTTGCATTGTGTGTGGGCTAGCGGAGGAAGATCTAGAGCATTTTTTCTTCCATTGTTCCAAGGTCCAGCTAATTTGGAGGCTGGCTCCAGTTCAGTGGGATCATTTAGGATGGTGGGGTGTTACTTTTAAGGACTAGTGATATTTTATTTGTGAACATCGAAGTGCTATGTTATGGCAAGAAATGACTCAAATTACGGTCTATAGCATGTGGGTGATCTGGAAGAGGAGGAATGCGTGGGTGTTTAAAAATGAGTGGTGAGAGGAGGTGGAGGTGGTACATAGGGCAATACAAGAATGGGGGGAAGCTCGACAAGTCTATATGGATGTTTTGTCTGCGAGGTTTTGATTTTTGGGTGAGCATTGCTGTGAATCTTAGGATAGGTCTTCCTTTTTCCTTGTAATTATGGTTTGCCTAGCTCTTAGATTCTTGGTGTGCTATTTTGTGGGAATGTTGTCTAGTTGCGAGAGGTTTTGTTTGTCTTAGCCCCTGACTGAGCTAAGGAGAGTCCAAAGTTCGAACATTGCTTGTAAGAGTTAATTGTTGCAACGTTAATATACTTCTTAACATTTGGAGAAAAAAAACTACAAAAATGATGTAAAACTTTCATTTTAAAATTCATTTAAAGAGTGCTCTAGCGCTGTTATCAATATAAGCCACTTGGAGGGGTCCACCAACAATAAGCGAACCCCCTTTATCAAATCAATGAAGTTATTTCCATCAAATCTTTGTATTTTGATAATTTTGGTTACTAAATCTTTCATAAAACTTGCCATGTGTGCAGGTAAAATTTATCCTAAAAAATTTTTACTACATACAAAAAAAAAAAAAACTCAAAAGAAAAGATAGAAGGTCAGAAAGTTTGAATTCAAATCATGAATTAAATTCAATTTTTCTTAAACTAAATTTGTCCACTTCCACATGCAAAAAAATTAGAACAAATTCCCTTTAAAACAATTTTTTTTTATTTTATAGTGTTCTTTATATTTTAATACTCAAGAACAAAGAGAAATAATTTGTAATGCCACAAGTCCCATTCACTATTCATTCCCTTTGGAGATCAAAATCATGTCACAAAGTGTGGCGTAACAAAAGCTTGACTATTTAACTTTGTATTTAAAAAATCTTCAACAAAGTGAAGAATTTGTGGCAAATGGGTGGGTTGGTCACTCATGAATTAAATCATTCATAGGTTGTAATTTTATTGGTCATGACACAATCCAATCCATAAAATTAAAGATTAGATTTTGGTTTAATTAAGTTCGGATTGGGTTGAATCCAGCTAATCCAATAGGTTAAAATTATTAATTTTAAAAAATTAAAGAAGCGGTTAGCTAATAGATAGCTTTTCGGCAATGGCAAATAGCTTTTTCTTTAATTTTTTTAAATTAATAATTTTAATTTGTTGAGTCAAATGGGTTCAACTCAATCCAACTCATGAAATTGTAACTCGTTATTTGACCCATGACCCATCTAAGCCGTGATCCATCTAAGCCAACCTAATGGGTCAAAATTGTGGGTGGATTAGGTTGAATTTTTGAGTTGGGCTTATTTTGCCAATCTTAGGATCTATGTGATAAATTGAATCTTTAAATTTGAATGCTGAATGCTAAAATGATTAAATTGTTGAAATCATAATGGTTAAAATTTAATTTTGAATATTTGAATCATAACCAATTAATACTGTTTGATAAATATTTGATCTGAATGCTGAATTACACAAATTATACCATTTTGCTCTTCTATTCATTTTTTTATTTACATGTACAAATATTAATTTTTTAAAATTAAGCATCAAATATTATTCATAAAATATGTAAAAGACACGATCTACCAAAATTAATATTTAATACAACAAATAAAATAAAAAAAAATTGAAATTTATTTAACCTTTTACAAAAATATATATTTATAAAACACTTTTGAAAATATGTGCTATGAAGAAAAAAAAAAGATTCATATAAAAAAGGATAATTTATAGTTAAAAGAAAAATAAATTAGATTGTTGAATCACTTAATAAAAGAGGGTAAATTTGGAAATTTTGTTAAAAAGTTTTGTTGATTACATTAAGTGATAGGTTAGTTGTGTTAGGACATGTCTAGTGAAGGCTATGTTTTTTCGGGTCGCTAATTGTACTATACTAATTTGGAAATTTTCACGTTAATATAATCAGTTTCTTTTGGACCAAAAAAAAAAGTGATAAGTATTAAACTAACTTTTACTAAAAAATTTCTATAGAGATTAAGTGGCGCTTAAGCAATTAAGTGGAGTAAAATTTTGTTATCAAATAAACTAAAATTTAGAATCTCTTAATGTATTAATTTTAAGTAATAATTGATATTATCAAACAAACCCTTAGTGAAAATAAAAGCAAAGAAGAAATGAAGAAATGCATGATATTTTATTGATTTGAACATGGATATAGATCCAAACATGTTAGATCTAGCACTCTACATTTTTATAGAGAATCTTCTAATTATTGTAGAACATCGAGACAACTAAGAAGGCTTTGAGAAAAGAATATTTATACAATATAGATGATATAACTTATATTTAATCATTTTATATCTCCTCAATTTACTTTTTTCTTTCCTTCTTTTTTTTTTTCTATAATACTCTTGTTCTCTCTTTATTACTTTATTAACTCTTTTCTAGTTTGATAACATTTAAAGTAATTTACTATTTTTAAATTAGTTCAAGACATATTGTATTTTCAAAATTTAACCCACAAAGTTTTTAACCTGACTGGTGGTTTAGTTATTCGCGATAATGTGTGCTCCAATGTATTCTTAAACACCAATCTTTTGGACAACATTCTCATTTGCAAAAAGTTAACTTTTCTCAAACAAAAATAAAACATCCAAACACATTTTTATTTCAAAATTTAAAATTCAAAATTTTCCACTCAAATTCCTCTCACATAATTTAAAAAAAAATTCTCTCTTATTTTTCCCTTCAAAATACTTTTTCTATCAAAAAATACCCACTAAAATTTTCACACATTCAAATACAACTTTTTTCAAATAAAAACAATCCAAACAGAGCCTTAGGCTCTATTTAGACAAATCATTTTTATTCTCAAATAGAAAAAGTAGGTTCTTTTCTCAAATAAAAACATCACACTCAAAACAAATTTTTATTTCAAAATTTAAAATTTAAATTTTCCCACTCAAATTCCTCTCACATAATTTGAAAAAAATTTCTCTCTTATTTTTCACTTTAAAATACTTTTTCTATTAAAAAATACCTATCAAAATTTTCACTCATTCCAATACAACTTTTCTCAAATACATCAGACTCCAAATGGAGGATGCATTAAACTTATGAATAGTCCATTTTTTTTAATTCTTTAAACAATACTATCATCTGTTATTTAATTTTTTTTGTCAAAGAAATAAACACATTTTCTTTTATTATTAAATTTAGCTCGTTTAATATTAACTTTTATTCCTTTAACTACATTACAATTTCATAGATAGAGATGACAACAGTGTGGGTTTGGGTTTAGGAGAGCCTCTCCCGCCACCCTCCCTGTCTATTAACACCCTTCACCACCACTCGCCCTGCTACCTGCTTCCCCTTCACCCCCCACCCACCAGCTCTGCCTCCCCCGGTTTCCCTTGCATTCACCCAACCAGGGGAATGTTTAATAAAAATAATGGGCGGCATTACTCCTCTGCCACCGCCGGTCTACAAGAAATTTCAACAGAAAAATTAGCCGATACATTGACCAACCCATCATTAGTAACTTATTATCCAAATCAAATAAAAAATAAAAAATCGAACAAAGAAGTCCAAAACATCATCTAAATCAAAAAAAAAAAAAAATTTCAAATCAAACAAAAAGTTAAAAACTGAATGAAGAATTTTAAAAATATGAAGAAATTTTGCCATTGCTCTGCTAGAAACTTCAAAGTCAGCTGCCACACTGCTACTCAAGAGCTCCGGCAAGACTCCAACAATGATGGCAGACACTCAATCTGCAAGGGAATAGGGTTTCGGGTGAGAGTGTGAGAGACAGAAAGAGAGGAAAACAAGGAACAAATTTTCTAGATCAGAGAAAGACGAAGAGACGGAATCAGGGAGCAGACGTCGGTAAGGATACCACGGGGAGGTAGTGGTTGTGGGAAGACAAAATTCAGGGTTTAGGTGAGTGAGAGAGAGAGAGAGAGAGAGAGAGAGAGAGAGAGAGGAGGGATGAGTCAATAAGGGTTTGAGACCAAAAAAACAATTGTTTTGCAAATTTGCAATTTGAAATTATTATTTATATTCTGTAAAATTTTAGTGATTATTATTTGACTAATAATTATACTTAATATTATATACATTCTACAATTTTTTATTTTTTGTGTTTTCATCAAATAACTTATAACTTCGTTCAATTATATGCCAAAATAAGTAAAATTAATATTACTTATACAATTATTACCTTCTTTTGGGGCAAAAATCATATTATTAGGGTATTATAGTATAATAAAAATAATTGCGAGTATTATTTAGAATTATGAACTGAAATGATTGAAATATTTTCAAAATCACTATAAAGCAAATAAAAATTTCAAAATGTTATAAAAATTTAACTAAATTGTTGATTTATTAATTTATTTTACTTCATTATTTTGCAAATACAAATTTCAAAATATTTATAAACATTTTATTTCATTATTTTAATTCTTATAATTTTACATAATAAAACTCAAAGCATAATATATATAATATATCTCTACTTACTAATAGTAAGTAAGTAAAGGTAAATCATTAATAACTAATAATGTACAATAATGAAAATGTTCTTGTACTTCCTTAATTGTAATTTTGTTTATTTCAATAATAGAAGTAACATGAAGGTTCCTTTACATCCTTATTATTTCTTTTGCATAATAAAATTTAAATACATACGATACCCTATATATATAATTAATAGTAGTTTATAAATATAAGTACTAAACAGTAAACTAGTAATACTAATAATTAATATGTTATAATGAAAAAGATGAGAGTGAATAAATAATAATTCATAATTAATAGAGAAATAATAATAAACTAATAGTAAGTAATAACTAATATCAAAATATGATAATTAAAAATTTTATCAATTTAATCTTAATATAAATATAATGTAATAATAATTAAAAAAACATTAATAATAAATTAAAATTTTAATTAATATTAATACTTAATATATATAATTGTATAAATAATATATTTCCTCATATACACAAATATTATATTTATTAAATGAAAATATTATATTAAGATTGGATATACCTTGTTATACCTTGATATTATGTATCAAGGTATACCTTTGTAATTATTCAAAAATGCACCTTCTGGTATTAGAGCCAGAGAGGGAAGTGAGATTGTAATTATGAATTTTAATACTTTATGATATTGTTATTGTGCATCTAACCTTTGTGATTATTTATTTTAATATTTTATGATATTGTTCTTGTGGATCTAACCTTTTTTTATGCAAATCTATTTTTGTTTTGCCTGTTTTTACCAACAATGTGTTATGGTAGTAAAACTCGGGGTAAGGCAGTAAATCCAGTTGTGATGTTGAGGGTCTTAGAGTCCAAAAGACTTTAGAATTGGTAAAACAATGGGTAGATCTGAGTAAAATTGGTAGATATATAACAACTTTAACATAAAATGTTAAAATTTATAATTATTGGATAGATTTATAATAACTTTACACTACAAGAAAATTGGTCTTTAGTGACCAAAAAGGCGGTGACAACAATATTTTTGGTCACCAAAAGTAGCCTTTAGCAATGAGAAAAATGTAGTCACAAAAAGTTGGTCACAAATGTATTCATTCTTGACTACGCGAAAAAAGTGGTCACTAAATGATAGCCTTTAATGACGAAAAAGAAAAAATGGTCACTAATTGTTATAGTGTGAAAGAGACAACCCAAAGTTGACTACATTTAATGACCAGTATTGGTGACGATAATTCCATTTGTCACGAAAAAGTTACAAAATGTGTTTTGGTGACTAAAAAAATCGTCACTAAATTTATGACTTTTAGTGATAATGTTTTGTAGTCAATAAAAGGCTATGATTGGGCTAACAATGGACCTATCATTGTGCTTGCGTTGGTTTGGCTTATAAATTAATTGGGCTTACAAATGGACCTATGATGGGCTAACAAATTAGTATGATTGTGCCTAACTTTATATTAATTGGGCTTATATTATAATTTGGGCTAAATTTTTTTTTATCGAGTTGAACTTAACTAATTTGTATTATGACACTTAATTTTCATTAATTGTATGTTGACACCCTAATATTTATACATTTGCTATATAATTTTACTTAAAGCACATAATCATTTAGCATTAAAATACACTATTGATTAATAGCCTTCTTTGTTCAAGAATTATGATTGGGTTAAACAATTTATTCTCTGGACAGAAATTAGCTAATTTGTATTATGACTCTTAATTTTTAATAATTGTACTAAGACACAAAATACTTATGAATCTGTCCACATAATTTTACACTAATACAAAAAAATTCTTCTTTGATTGCCACCACTTATCTAATGATTAGAATTGTTTGGCTAAAAATAATAATTGGACTATGTAATTTATTCATTGGGCCAAACTTAACTTTTTTAATTTATGGCTCTTAATTTCTAATAATTGCAAAAATACATCCTAATATATCTGAATTTGCCTACATTGTTTAACGCTTATGATTTGTCATCCTAAGATGTGGGAAATCTGAATATATGGGAAATATCATTAATTCAAATACATAAATTTGAATTTTTGGTGTATTATAAAATTGAATTTTCTAGTTTAAAAGAATTTTTAATTAAGAAAATATTCGGACCAAAAATAAAAATACTTATAATCTTTTTATTCATATCTTCATAGATAAAGTTTTAGTGTATAATAATATTAACTATAGATATATAAAATATTTTTTTTGGGTGTGTGATGAAATTAGACATTATTAATTTTAATAACAAGATATGTATTGGGCTAAAAATAATGATTGGATTATGTAATTTATTCATTGGACCAAACTTAACTTTTTAAATTTATGTCTCTTAATTTTTTTTAATTACACTAAGACACCATAATATATATGAATTTGAATATATTATTTTACTTGAAGCATAGAGTCTTTTTAGATACACAGTCAATTAATTATTATTGGATTTTTTTGGCTAAGAATAATGATTTGACTAAGCATATCCTTCCTTATACCCAACTTAGGTTACTTATATTAGGCTCTTAATTTCTAATAATTGTACTAGGAGTTATAATCTTTTAATTCATATCTTTATATATAAAGTTTTAGTGCATAATATTATTAAATATAGATATATATAATATTTGTTTTGTTGTGTGATGAAATTAGAAATTATAAATTTTAATGTATTGGGCCATATAAGTAGGGATTTGATGAAATAAAATATTTTGGCCCACATTGATTGCCCACAAGTTATATAATGATTGGACCTATTGGGCTAAGGATAATAATTGGATTATGTAATTTATCCATTGGGCCAAACTTAACTTTTTAAATTTATGCCTCTTAATTTTTATTAATTACACTAAGACACCCTAATATATATAAATTTGCCTATATTATTTTACTTCAAGAATTGAGTCTTTTTTTGGATACACTATCAATTAATTATTATTAGATTTCTTTAGCCAAAACTAATGATTGGACTAAACATATTCTTCCTCATGCCAAAACTTAACTTACTTATATTATTACTCTTAATTTCTAATAATTGTACTAGAACACCCCAAAATTTTATTGGTCCAGATAATTATACTTTAATCACACATTCTTTTTAGTATTACAATACAGTATTGATTAGTACTAATTGGTTTCTTTGGTTCAAAATAACAATTGAACTAAATATATTCTTTATTGGGTTGAGATTCATTAGCTTATTTATGTTATGGTTCTTAATTTAAAATAATTATACTAGAATACCTTGAAATTTATGAATTTGCACACATAAGTTTTGTTAGTATTAAAATACACTATCGGTTAATGGTAATCAAAAGTTTTGACATTTATTACAACTATATTTCTTTATAAACAAATAAGGAATACAAAATATATAGTATCAAACTAGTTACAATCACTAATATAATATTATAACAAGGTAGTGGTTAATACATGTACATATATAGTTAGACGTACAATGTTTAAAAAAAATAGTAAATACTTAAACAGTTATACTCTATTTGTCACAAAAAAGACTTCGGTTTCACAAATATACAACTTTTTATTTATAGTCAACCAAATATAGATATAACTAATTTTATACCATTAATTTCCTCATTAAGGATATTATATATCAATGCACCCTTTAATGTATTCTATCTCTTTAAGGTATTTTGGAAATTTTGTTGAAAAATTAGTTTTGACTTTTGAAACTATACTATCTTTTTGGGACAAAAACTTGTTTCGAAATTGAATTTTTTTTGTTTTGGGACAGAGAGAGTATATATATATATACATATATATATATATATATATATATATATATATATATATATATATATATATATATATATAGTTAGAACTAAAATCTACAATATAAGTAGTTAATACATATATATAGTAGTTATGTAATTATAATAAAAGTAATTATTACAAAGCATAAGTAGTTTAGTGCATATATACACATACTTTTACTATACATAATTTCTTCAATCTCAACATGAAAATGTAAATATTATTTTTTTCTCTAAATTATTTTAAAAAATAATTTCACTTTAGCCATTTAATAACTAATTAGCATTTCAAAATTAAAAATTTAAAAGAAAATTTCAAATAAGAATTTTATTAAATCAACATAGTATTATAGAGTAAAAAATTGATTACTGCCTTAAAAAAGTAAAAAAAAATTAATTATTAATAATTGAATAAAATGTTTAAATGCTTAAAAGACGAAAATGAGGGAAAATAATTTAGGTACGAGGGAAAAGCCTGAGGTACTCCAGAGTTTGAAAACATTTTGGCGACTTTTACCAACACTTCAAACAAAAATTCATCGAACACTTCCATCTCTTAGTAACGTTCTTTGCCCAAACTTTACTCTCCAAACGCCATCTCTCCCAACTCATTTTACACAAAACAGCTTGTGAAACCCTAACACTTCTTTCTCAATCAGCAGCCATTGTAGGCGTAACAGGGGTTATTGGCCAAGAATTCCTCTCTTTTTTATCCAATCGGAACTTCTCTTATTGATCTCTTAAAATCTTCGCCAGCAAAACGCTTCATTCTTCCAATCGGAACTTCCGTTATGTCCACCCATCGCCACTGCCCTCCTCCTTCTCAAGGTTATTCATTCTCTATTATTTTGCGACTTTACAACCAACATTAAACACCCCCCAACTACAACAACACAAAGAGTAAGAATTGACAAGTCTTTGCTTCATATATCGGAGGCCAACTCTAAAGCTGAGCTCTGGGCCGCTACTGGTTTCAAGTTCGCTCTTTCTATGACTTTGAAGATGAGTCCTTTAGCATCGAAGTTAGTCTGAACCTGATTCTAAGTCAATCCAATTCAACTTTTTCTTTTGTTTTTTTTTCTTCCCTGAATTCGTTGATTAAAGTTCAGTACTTCAGTTGTGGGGCTCTGTTTTCCCTTAGTTGGCTTGATTGATTTAGTTTTATTTCGTTGTTTATGTGTGAAATCCCCTTTGAGATTTTTGTGATTTAGTTGGTTAATAATTACTGGGTTATGTCAGAATATAGAATTTTGTTGAAATAAAGATCAAAGTTTGTGAATTCAATCGTAGATCAAAGTTTTAGGAACCCTTGGTTTTGGTTTGGTTTAGGAAAAGGTGGAGTAAGGATTTCCTCGCTATGAGACAATGGAGGAGTTTCTATTTCCCTTTCCTAATAATTCCTAATTGGTTTTTTCTTTGTGCTTTTCCTTAATTCTTTTTTGAGTTGTTCATATATTTTTCATTGTTTTTATTGTTTCTTGCTAATTATCTTGTGTTCTTTCTTTTTGTTCCTAATCGTTTCTTGTTTGTTCCTAGTTCTTGATCTCTTGTCGTGCTTCTTGTCCTTTAGTTTTCTTGTTCTTGATCTATCTATGCTTATTGATCATAAACAAATATATATCATTGTGTTCTTGTCAAATTTCATGCTGCCGAATTGTCCCAAAAAAAATAATAAAATCTGCTAGCCGACTTGCTTGTTAATGTCCCAAATTAGTTTTCCCCAAAGTCATTAGTTTCTTTGTCTCATTTTGTTCCATCCCAATTGCTTGTGTCTGAAATCTTATTTTGCACCAATCCATCCATATTGTCCCGCTTATTTTCCTTGGTTGAAAACATAAAATTTGCTAATCAAAATTGTTGCCCACAATGATCTTAGCAAGTTGTGTGTTCCTGGACTAATGTATAATTGCTCATGTTCCACTTTTATTGTTGACATGCTGTTCTTATCTAAATTTCTAATCTATGATCCTTATCTGTCCATGAACATTATTTTATTTGACTGAGAGCATATAGCCTTGTCCAAATTCCTTTCTTTCTGCGTGTAATTATCCTTAACTACTGTCCAAAATTTTCTTGTCCTTGCCTTCTAGTTATTTCTGGCCAAAACAACATGATCTTTTTCCCAAAAATAAAAAATAAAAATTGCTGAACCACAACTTGTCCAAGTTCTTTTCTGCTGGTATATTATTGTATATTATTTAAGTTGGTTTTTTGCTATTTAGCTAGTCATGTTTAAGTTTCCCAATTGTCTCATTCCTATTTATGCAAGCATGACATAACTGCTTTAGAATCACCTATGGATATTCTTTTGCATAGTTTTTAATTTGTGGCTTTGTCATATATTTATAAGACAATTTATAATTATGTTGTCCTATATTTTGTGATTTTTGTATAGGTTAGTATGTTAATTCTGAGCCATTCTTCATCCATTTGCACCTGGAGTACAAAATTTTGCTGTGGTGGAAACTATTGATGACGACATGGTATACAAACTTAAACCTCAATGGTATTTCTCTTATAGAGTTCAGGTCTTTTGCACTATTATTTCTAATATTAGCACTGTTGCAGTTTTATTTTGCTATTAGAAGAAAGTATCTTAATTATTATTTTAGAAGTAGTATCTGGTGCACTATGAGTCTGTGAGTACACTAGCTATAAAGGAACTCCACTATAAAGGAGTACATTACCTATGAAGTTCATGTTTGGAAGTTATTGTGACTTGAGAGCAATTTTGTGCTATTAGTATAAATTATAGTTTTTTGGGAATTGGTTTTAAGAGAAAAGAGTTAATCTTGGAATTGGTCCATCGTTGCGGATTTGCAGTCTTTGGTCCGTCATTGCCCAGATCTTAGAAGGCTAGAGTGACAACTGTCGGCCGATTTGCAGTGTAGTTGGTCCATCGTTGCCCGTCTATATGTGTTGCACTATATGGTTTTTTTTTTAATATAGCTTTGATGTCTATTTATTACGATAATGACAAAGAACCTTGCAGAGCCTCTTGTACATCAGCTCTCTCAGCTGGGAACTGCCTTTAAGTTCATTATTCTAAATTATTTTTGTAGTAGCTATTATCCTGGATAAAGGTATGAGAAGTTTCTTGAAGTGCATAATATGTTGTCCATTAATTTTCATTTTTTTATTGGACACCTTGTGTTTTTGTTCTATCTGTTATCCGATAATTGTTTATATCTGTGAAGTAGTTAAATCTACTAACTCTTTTCAAATGCATTTGATTGCAGTTTCTGATTTGCCCCAGATTTGATCATTATCTCTACAGGATTTGATGTTGCAAGGGGTGATTCCCTTGGATGCTGTGATCTAAGGAATATTTTCCTCATCAGAATGTCCTTTTATTCCACCCCTTCTCTTGGAACAATTTTTATTTTTTGGACTGTTGTAGCAGTGATTGTTGGAAGATGTAGTTAAAATAATAATAGTAGTAGCAGTAGTAGTAGCAACAGCAGTATATACTACTATGCTACTACTACTGCTACGAATAGCATATACAAGGCACAAGAAAAGGTCACAAGTAATAGTAGTCTTTGAACTGGTTTCATTGATCTTATCATCTTTTGATAATTGGCATTTGATTGAATTGGTGGACTATCCTTTGATTGTTTGACCCCAAATGCAATTTTGTAAAAGTGATCTCATCTTTTTGGCTGAAGCTACCTTATGCTTACTTTCATATCCTTTTCATAACTCAAGTGTTGTATTTTTTAACTTAGTCGATCATTTTCCTTTTTCCCTAGTTCTTCTTCTTGTCCACCTTTTAATTAGCATGATATTGCTGCTGAACATTTTCTACTATTTGACCTGCCAAATGGTTACTGACTTTAGCTCTTGCTTGGATACTAAAGCTTTTTGTTAGGACAAAAGTTTATCATGCTTTGCTTTCTTCTTCCCTGCTCTCATACTAAGCTGAGTGAGACTCCAGCTGAACTATGTACTTATGATTGTATTTCCCAAAGAAGGAAAAGAAATAGTGGGACTTGTGTTTCTTGGATGTATTAAGCTGTTGTTTGAATTGTTGAGTGAGTTGACTGTGTTTCCAAATGAAGGAAAAGAAATAGTGGGGGCTTATATGTTCTTTGGATGCGTTAAACTGTTGTTTGAATTGTTAAGTGAGCTGCTTAAGATTGCTTTTAGCTTTTTAGCTTTCCTTGTGCTATCTATGTTATTTGTTGGCATTAGTAGTGGATCATGATATATATGTGATCGTAGGATATCATTTTTGTCCCACCTCATCTAGGTGCAAAGTTCTGTCATCTAAATGCATGTGAGATAGGTGAATTAACATTTGGGAAGATCATACTCATTTTGGATTGGATGTACCTTTCCTTGCAAATGGGCAAATTTTGTTATCTGCATTCTTGAAAGAAAGTAGCACATCATGTTTTGGTTGTTTAACTTACTCAAGCACATTTATTTGACTGGGGAAGAAGAGACCTTTTAGCGTTCAGCTTCAGCTGTGCAGTATTTTTTCTCCTCCATTCAGCTTGATTTAAAATACATCTCTTGCTTCTTCCTTTAAATACTTTTGGTTTTTTTTTAAATTAATTGTTTGTTGTACAGGTCTTGCTTGGTGAAGTTTCTACTTGCAATATGGAGACAAGTTTGAAGAATTATGTGAGTATTTGATTAATGTTTCTATTCTGCTTATTCATTATTGATAGTAATCATATGGTATTTTGTCAAACAGATCTAGGAACCATCTGAAAAACCATTTGACATAAATTCTGTACCAAGGGAGGTCAAGTCTCAGCCTTTTGCAGAGAAAAAAGCACCAAGCAAAAAACATGGAGTGGATGTTATTTGGATTGTTCGCATAGAGTATGATAGTTTTGGTTGGTGTTCAAAGGGTTCGTTTCAATTTTATATGACATATGATAGATAATAAAACTTTAGTTGTGTACTTTTGTAGGATAAAAAATGTTGTTTTTGTTTTGGTGCATCATTAGCTTTTGATGCTTATGCTTTTGTTTTTGTACATCATTAGGTTGACATTGTCCTAACTTTTTTGTCGTGTAAATGATATAACTATCATATTTTGTGAAGATATGTTAGGTTTATCTATTGTTCAATATTTTATGTACAATTAGTCCCAAATAATAAATTTAATGGCAAATTAGTGAGAAAATAATGGGGTCACTAATGGTTGTCTATATGAGAATACTTGACAATAATATTTCGTCACTAACTATGGTCATTTGTTCACAATTTGCTGACAACTTTAGGTGGTCACAAATGGCATTGACCTCTTTACGTTCCTTGACCACCATATGTGGTGACCAAAAGTGGTCACCAACCACCATTTTTTTGTGACCATCATGTATTATCAGTGACCGAAAATGTTATGTTTTGATGACCACTTTATGTCGTTACTAAGAGCGTGACGACTTTTTGTGGTCACCAACTAGTATCAATTAGTGACCACCATGTAACCAATGTGTATTAGCAACCGACCTTTGCCAACCACCATGTGACCATAGGATTTTGGTCACTAAATCCCATTTGTGACGACTATTAAATATTTAGTGACCACTTTGACTTGTCACTAAAGGCCAATTTTTTTGTAGTGTTAACATAAACTAAAAATTCATAATTATTTTCCCATAGAACTCGAAAAATTTTGATACTAAGGGGAAAGGGTTATAAGTTTTTTAATTTTTATTTACTGTTTACTTGCTCTTTTTTTAAAATTGTACTTGTTTACTTGCTTTTTTCTTGGCAACATGTCTTCTCTTTTTAGATCTTTTTCAAAAGCCTCTTCTTCTTCTTCAAACACTCTTCTTAAAGAAGAAATAAATTTAGAAAACATAAGTCAAACTATAGATAATTGGAAAATTCCTTATCACACTCAACTAATCATGTTTACCATAATTCAAAATGGTCTTTAACTTCAAACTATAGCTCTTCATTCTGATAGTAGAACAAACTATAGTTCTTCATTCTGATTATGAAGAAATTCAACTTTTGTTAAGAAAAACTATAGAAAAAAATTTACGAAAATATAATTATCTTCATTTTGGACTAGTACAAGTGGCTAAAAAACCACCTACTAGAGAAGGTCTAGATGCATCTCTTTTACTTGCTTTAAGAGATTGTAGATTTTTAAACTTTGATGATTCATTGCTCTCGGAATGGTTGAAACTAGTCTATGTGATATAGACCAGTTTATTTTGATTGTTTTCCAAACTTTATTGTTTCTTTACGTGATAGTTAGACACTTTTACTTTAAATGTTAAAACTGAAAATTATAAAACTAAAACAGGCACACTACTAGTGGCAATTTTGTTTAGGATCCAGTACAAAGCCATGTGTTCAGCCTTTAGTATAAGAGTCTTAAAAATCCATAAAAAGGGAAAACTATCCTCTTTCAAACAGATCTAGCAAGATCTCAAATAACTGTACCCAAGTCAATCACTTGGAATCAAGTAATATTTCCAGAACAATGGTTGCTACCTAATGTAGCACCCACTGTTCTAGTAAAAAAATACTACGGTATCCAGTATCCAACAATTTCCAACATGAGTAGTCCAGATCAGGTTTGAAAGGTCTTGTAGCCATAGAATCTCTACTTCTACTCCTGCTTATTCCCAACCTAGACATTCCGTGTCTGAGTTTAGACCAATGTCTTCATCTTCAACCAGGTTTCAACACTTTGATAATTCATCAAGTATACCTCAAGTAAGATATACAGTTCAAGCTGAGGAATCTTTTTCAGAGTAAGAGGATTTACCAAAATCTCCAACGTCCTCCACTATCACTAATAATACCCCAATTAGTGAATTAAGAACTTTGACTTTAAATACTCAAATTAATTTTTAAATTGATAAAGAATACCTTAAAAAATAGGGTAAAAAACATTGACGGCCACTTAACTTTTGAAATCGTATACTTATGGCCACTCAACTCACAAAATTGTGCGAACAGCCATCCAATTCCTAAAAGTGGCAACCCGTGGCCATTTTGTTACTTTCTCCTGTTAAAAGTCAAACGGTAGCTCTTCCACGTGTTTTTTTAAGGGCAAAAAGGTCCGTCAAGGCAACACAAACATCCGAAATAGTATTTTAGCATGCAACATGTTTGTAAAAATGCCTCGGTAGGGTCACCAATGTGTTTACACGAGAAACTTCTTCAAGGGCAGACCACTCTTTTCCAGCCTCTGCCACGTTCATTTCCTCAAACTCTGAGGTCTCTTTTGTAGATTCTTCATTTTGTTCTTCAAGTGTGGTATTATCATATCTAACTATACCAGAATGATTCAACCCTATAGGGTTAGAGAGACCTTCTTTCTCGGCGCTGGACTCGCTTTGCTCTTTATATTTGGTAGGGGAAGACGTAAACAGATTGTTTTCATTTTTGTCAAGGAAGAGGCAAACCACAGCACATTCATCAACTTTGGAAGTTTGGTACTTAGACCTCTAAGCTTGAACTGCTAACTCAACTAACTTCCGAGTAGCAGATGAACGTGCAGGGGCTGAAGCCACAATGTCGACTACTTCTTTGTTTGAGAGAACATCCCAAATCTGTGATAATTCAAAGAATGGTGCTTGCTTACCAATAATAACAAAATGGTTGAGTTTTTTGAAGTTTGTTTCTTGATTCAAAGTCTAGTTCTTGCCTCAAGTTTCAAGCTTGCCATCCATGGTCTAATTTGATTACGGGGCAAAGAAATAGTATGTTAGCACGCAATATGTTTGTAAAAATGCCCAAGCAAGAGGAAAGCAGAGCTACGATGGAAAAGCCAAGCCATCCGCCATCGTTGAAGCGTAAATGCTCAGACGGCGAGCAATACTAAATCTTCATCATCGAGGATATTGCAAAATCCATACTCAACTGGGCTGTTTCTGAGCTTCCTAGGAAGCTGAAGAAGTTTGAGCGAAAACCATGGGTGCCTAACGTTAATGAACTTAAGCGTAAAGCTAGATTGGAAAAAAAAAACAGCGGATTTTGGTCCATACGGCTGGCTTCAAACACAAACAAACCTCTAATTCCATAAGGTTCCTTAACACCCAGCATCCACATGAACTTGTTCCCAAACTATTTCGGCAAAATTAATCCTCAACCAAATTGTTGTCTCCAGCTTTTCTGTATAAAACGCATCCGCATCATCCATTTTAGCATCGAGCAACAAAATTTCGAATTCAAAAATCGACATCGCACATTGGTGGTTTGTTTTTCCACATTCATAATCCTTCTCTTCTTAGAAACAAAAAGGCATAATGATCAGTGCCAAGAAACTTGTCCAGATTGCAAGAAAATGGCAAAAGTTGGCAGCTTTTAGAAGGAAGAGAATTTCGTATCTGATAAATGATAAAGATGCAAAGGCAACACAAACGACAGGGGTGAAAGAAGCAAGACCAGTGAAAGAAGACCATCACTTATATATATATGTGTGTGCCACACTGACCTTTTTGCCCCTCAAATGACACGTGGAAGGGCTGCCGTTTAGCCTTTAACGAGAGAAACTAACAGAATGGCCACGGGTAGCCAATTTTACGAGTTGGATGGTTGTTTGAGCAATTTTGTGAGTTGAGTGGCTAAAAGTATACGATTTCAAAAGTTGAGTGGCCGCCAATGTCATTTACCCTAAAAAATATTTTTAATCTGAAGAAAATCTTTCTAAGAGAACATGGTTTTTCAATAATTTCTAAGGTGATTCTCGAAAAAAAGTCCAAGAAAATTACTATAATTTTCTTAATAAAATTAAAGAACATATTTTCTTCTTTGAATGGTTCATTATTTATGTAAAAGAAAATTCAATTGATTTTCCTTTTGATAAGACTATTTCTATTTTGAAAAAATGAAAAATTTCAGATGGAGAAGTTCCATATGAATTTCCTCCAAATAAACCACTAATGATTTCTTACAAATCTAATGATTTAAAGCTATTCCTTTTAAACAAAGGACTGAAACAAAACCATTAACTAGTAAAGATACACAAAGTCACAAAGTGTTTTCGAACAAACTAATTATACCAATAAGTATTTGCAAAATATTGGAGAATATTTAATTACAAATAATAAAACTACTCCTCAATCTTTTTATGTTCCTCCTATTTCAAATTTATAGATTTTAACTGTTCATTTAGCTACTTCTTTTCCAAATGTTCCTTTATTTAAGCCATATCAATTGACTAAACCTATTCTGGAAAAACCTTTGTCCGAATTTGAAAAAAGATTAGCCAAAATAGAAGAGTCATTTCAGCTCCTAAACCAAAGCAGAAAATGAAGATGGGGTCGTCTTCAGTTTCTGCTCATCAATCCAAATCAAATGAGCCAACTTCAGCCTCAGTCAACTACTTAGTCTATGTCTTAAATAAAGATACTGATAATGATGAGTCATCCGAACTTGAAGTTACCAAATTTAGGAGTTTTAGACCTAATAGCTCTAGTCAAGACAAGTCTATTTTCACTTGGAAAAATTCACAAAAATTTTATTATCCTAGAGTTACTTATCCTGACTTAGCCTTAGAAGAAATACCAAATGTTTTTACTGCAAGTAATATTTATGAATGGTGTATTGACGACCAGTCTGAATATAACATTTTAACAATACTACAATAAATGACCATGGTTGCCACGACATACCGAACAACTCATAATTGTCCTGATCAATTAGCAGCTCATATTTTAATTACTGGTTTTACATGTCAGTTAAAAGGTTAGTGGGATGAACATCTATCAACCAAAGATAAAAATAAAATTTTAAATTCTGTTAAATTAGATAAAGATGGTGAACCCATTTTAGTCAATGGTCAAACTATTTATGATGTTGTTTCTACTCTTCTCTTTACAATTGCAAAAACTTTTATTGGAGACTCAAGGATCTTTAGAGATAGATCATATGAGCTCCTTAATAATTTGAAATGTAAAAAATTATTTGATTTTAGATAGTACAAAGATACATTTTTTACTAGAATTTATTCTAGGCCTGATGGTAATCAAACCTATTGGAAAGAAAAGTTTTTGGATGGTCTTCCAAAATCTTTGCGTGATATAGTTTGTGACGAACTATGAGTCTAATACAATGGCATAATTCCTTATATGGACAATTAACAAGTCAAATACAACAAGTTGCTTTAAAAATTTGTAGACAAGATAAAATCCTTAGGCAATTAGCTAAGGATAGAACCCAACAATTGAAAGACTTAGAATTTTTTTGTGAACAATTTGGTCTTCCTAGTTGTCATCTAACCCATAGGAAAAGATCATCCAAAACTAAGTTAGAAAGTATAGACCCAGTCTTCCTTTCAAAAAGCATTTTTCTAAAAGATATTCTGATCCACCCAAACCGATTTCACAAAAAACAAAAGATTTTGTTTGTTATTAATGTAAAAAGCCAGGACATATAGCCCGGTATTGTAAACTTGAAAAGAAAATTTATGAATTAAAATTTGAAGAAATGGAACAATTTCTTAATCATATTTCTTTAGTTCAGCCGAAGTATGACATTTTAATTACTTTAGTTATAAAAGATAATTTTAAACTTGAAATTCCTACTTTATGGGATACAGGTGCGGATATGTGTTGTATTCAAGAAGGAATTATCCCTTCAATCTATTTTGAGAAAATAAAAGAACGACTTTTTTCTGCAAATGATTCTAAACTACAAATAAATTATAAACTTTCTGAAGTTGAAATTCATTTTCAAAATGGTTTCGTAAAAACATATTTTCTTTTAACAAAAGATTTAAATGGATTAACTTATTTAGGTACTCCATTTATTTATCAAGTTACTCTCTACTTGTTTTTTTTTTTTTTGGTCCAAAATTTGTGATTTGTATTAACTTTATAGAAGTTAACGAGTACATAGAAGGTCCCCTAAGAGGACTATTCTTAGTACTGAAATTGGCTAAGATTGACAGACATCACAACCCAAACTACCCTAGTAGTCCCACAAAAGAACACTACAGACCCAAACTGGGACTGCAGGATTACCACCACTAGCTAGAAGAAAATTTGGTAGCATCTCTTCTAGAAACTAAAAAAAAACCTCGGTTCTGAAACAACAGAAACTAGCCCAAACCTGTCAGTAACCCAACACATATATCACAACACACAAAGCTATATGAACCACAGCTAGCAACACAAACTATCAACAAAAATCAGTAAAACTATCCACTTAGAACATATTTACGACGAAGCTGAAATAGATTGCCGAAACTCCAGGCACTCCTGCTGAGCCAATCCAAGCACAAACTGCTCCTCCAACCACTCATGCTGGAACACCCACAAGTTTCTCCTTTTTCATACATGCCAAAGCATGTACATCGTAAATTGAGCCATCTCCTTCCAGAAAGGTGCTCGCTGATTAGTACAAATGTCTTACCACCACCTCGAAAAGTGACCATAGATTTGAGGTGGATGAGGCTATCCCAGTGAAGCAAGACTCCATAATCGCTACACACATCTGCAAGATAAGAAAGCACGTTCCAACGTTTCAACCTCCTCACAACACATAGAACAGAAGGAATCTATCAGAATTCGACGTTGTTGCAACTGTGCATTGACTGGCAAAATATCCTTACAACATCACCACATGAAGATCTTCAACTTAGGATCACATTCAGCTTCCAGGTGGTCCTCCACATATTGTGCCTGAGACCCCAAGATGAACTACTTTCAACTCGCTGCCCAAGAAGGAGTTTGGTATTTTGCAGCTGCATGTACGCCGATTTGACAATGTACTCTGCATCCCTACTAAACTGCCAAGTGAGTTTATCCTGGCTGCCTTCAGGATCCAAAGGTAACTGCAATATTATCTTCGCATCTTGCTACAAAAAAATGGAGGAAACCAAACTAGACTTCCATTATCGCTTATCCTCCGTGAAAAGCTCACTAACCTAAGTAACAGGAGGTTGTGCTTGCCGACAACCATGCACTTGAAACCCTTGCCTCCTTGGAATCCAAGGGGATTCCCACACCCGAATTGAATGACATCCCTCACTCTATAACTTGCCCCCACCTGAAGCACATGCTTCACTGCCATCCAGCCTTTCCACAACCAAAAAGCAGAAGGTTTACATCGTGCCTGCCAAAACTCCTTATTGGGAAAGTACTCATCAACAATTCCGGTTGAGTAAGCATTCGCCAAAGTTGCTTAGCCATCAAAGCATCATTGAACTATTGTAACCCCATCCCCCCTTCACCTTTCAACTTGGTCATCTCTAACCAGGCTTTCCAAAGAATTTTTTCCCGACTATCAGCATGCATGCCCCACCAAAAGTTAGCCAACAGCCTACAAATCTCCTTACACAAACCCACCGAAAGTTTAAAACAACCCATGATATAATTTGGCAAAGCACTTACCACAGCCTTAATAAGGACTTCCTTGCCCGCCTAGCTAAGAAAGCAATTCTTCCAACTTTGAATCCTTTTCTGAACTCTATCAATCACAAAATTAAAGACTTCTTTCTTCGATCTTCCAATCCGCATCAGCAGGCCCAAATATCTAGCATTATGTTGCTCCTTCACTCCCTGCATCACCTGACATAGCTGACTTTTACACTCCCTGGATACATTGGAACTAAAGAAAATTGAGGACTTAGCTATGTTAATAAGTTGACCGGAACTGGAGCTATAAATATCAAAGATAGCTTGCAATTGCTGCGCCTGCCTCAGATCAGCCTCACAAAAGACTAAGGAATCATCCGCAAAAAACAAATATGTAATGACTGGACCATTGCGACTAGCCTGCACTTCCTTAAACACCCCTCTCACCCTAGCCTGCTTCAATAAGTAAGATAGAGCCTCTGACACAAAAAGAAAGAAATAAGGAGAAATAGGATCCCCTTGCCTAATTCCCCGTGAAAGCTGAACAAAACCACATTATTCTCCATTGGTATTAACGGACATAGAAGCTGTGCTAATATATTACCTAATCCAACCTATGAAACCCCATTTTTCTCATCACCTTCTCCACAAACCTCCACTCAACTTGGTCATAAGCTTTAGCCATATCAATTTTTAATGCCATGAACCCTTTCTTTCCTTTCCTCCTTGAATTCATAGAAGGAAGGCACTCATGAGCAATGATAACATTATCAAGGATTTGTTTATCGGGAAGAAAAGTGGATTGCTCTAAACTAATACACCTAGGTAGATAGACTTTGAGACGGTTAGCCAATATTTTAGATATAATTTTATAGACCACATTACATAAGCTAATTGGTCTATAATGGGATATAGAGATTAGAAATTCCACCTTGGCAATCAAAGTAAGCAATGTATGATTAAGCTTACGAAACATGCGCTTATATAAAAAGAAATCCCTCACAGCATTACAAATATCCAACCCAACTACAGGCCAACAAGTTTGGAAGACAAGAGGCGTCATACCATCTGGCCCAGAAGCTGAATTTGAATTCATTTGAAAAAGAGCTTGATGAATTTCCTCATCGAGCAAAGGCCTCATCAAGCCAGAGTTGATCTGCCTGGTGATAGACTTCGGCAAACCCTCAAGCAAGGTTAGCCCATGTATCGGTTGACTAGAAGCATAAAGATACTCATAAAATCCCAGAATCTCTTCTCCACCTCCTCCTTAGACCAACATTTCTGTCCTGTGGCTGAGGTTAAACGCTCAATACAATTCACCTTCCTTCTTTGTGTAGTGGATGCATGAAAATATTTAGAATTCCTATCCCCCTCCTGTTACCATTGATTCCTTGATTTTTGTCTCCAATACGCTTCTTCCTCCCTATAAGCTTCTTGCAACTGACTCCTGAGATCATACCATTGCTGCCAATCGCTAGAACTACCTAGCATACTCATGGCCAGCATTTTTTGTTTTAGATCTTAAATCTGTCTTGCAGAATAGATGCCATGTTTCCTGCTCCACTGCTGCAACTCTACCCGACATTGCCCAATTTTAGCACTCACAATTGATTGCTTCGGCCATAGCTGCACCTTTTGCCATGCTTGAGACACCATCTCAAACATACCCTCATTTCTAACCCACCTTTGGTCAAAAATAAAGCGCCTCCTACGATGCACCTGCTGCGGGTTAGTATTCAATAAAAGGAAAGAATGATCAGATACTCGCTTCTCACAATGAAACACCTTAGTAAGAGGAAAATGAAGCCTTCACCAAGGTGAGCAAAAGAAACGATCCAACCTCTCCTCAACAAAGCCCTCCCCCACCCTATTATTACACTATGTGAATTGCTTTCTCACAAACTCCAGATCAACCATCTCCATCTCCCTAATGAATCTATTAAATGTGAAACAACTAGAAACCGACCTTTGCTTCCCCCATCGTTTTTCCTGTGGAAGTGTGATCTCATTAAAATCCCCATTCAGAATCATCGTTGGCCCCATTTATGTCGTTTATTCACCAAGAAATGCCATTGATGTGCCCTTATCGAACTCTTCGTACTAGCATATACAAAAATAGCCCACCACGCCTCTAACTTCCCATTGACTTGATATTGCATTTGAATACAAAAAGAATTAAAGACCAAACTCAACACAAAAATGGAATCAGCCCAACATACCAGCATACCCCCTCCAATACCCTCAAGTTCCGCATATTGCCAACGATCTACCATCCCCAACCTCCTACACATTTTATTTACATAATCTAGCTTCTGCTTAGTCTCCGATAAAAAGACCAGATCTGGATACTGAGACGTGAGAGACTCTCACAATTGGGAAATTGTAGAGATAGCACCTAATCCTTTATAATTTCACACCCCAATCTTCATAGCGAAGCATGGGACCCTTGAAGGCTAGTCCCCTTTACCTCATTTAAATGATCAACCACAATTTGGTGACGTTTTGCTGACTGCTCCACATTCAGTTCTAACTCCTCCTTCAACAATGAGCAGTCCCTTTTCTCCCCAAGAACAGCCCCCACTAACCAAGACCTTGAACTCAACAAACTAACACCCCCAGAAGAGAACTCCTGACTTCCTTTAGGTACAGAAAACAACCTTTTTCTAACCCTTCTCCATTTGCTAACTCTCCGCCCCTCACTCACCTCATGCCCATTAGCAAAACTCACACCCTTATCCTTCACAACTGGCTGAACTTCTGAAGATTTAGGAGCAAAGAACGGACGGCTCAATTGCACTCCTTCCTCCACGCCTTGAAGAACTAAAGAACCATTCAGCTCCCAACCTCCAAATCCAACTACAGATCGCTCCACACTCTGAAGAACGGAAGTAGAAGGAAGAGCTTCAGCAATAGCAGCATGTAGAGGAATAGAATTTAGACCCGCGAATGATTTAGCAGCAATGAAAGGAAGCCACTGCTGCCGCTGCTGCACACCAGAATTTTGCTATCGCTACTGCACACTAGAATCAGTAAGCAAAAAAACAGTAGACAAGGAAGCTCCAACTCCAGCAATAGTGTTCGGTTAATTGCAAGCATACAATATCAACAAGTAATATAGTAGTGAGTAAAGTATTGTTCCCACGAGGATTGTTTTCAATTCAACCAATTACTTACCAAATTGACTAATTCGATAACAAGCTAGCCAATTAAATTACTTTCATGCAATTTTAACTAAATTTAACAAAGAATGAAAATTTTATAACAATAACAAATACTAAAAATTTACCAATTTAGCAAAGATGTTAGAGATTTCAATTTCACTTAATCAATCCTAATTAACTCTCTTGACTTGTCATGCAATTAATTTAAATTCCGAATTATGATGGTGAAATTTCCCTAATGTAAATTAATAGCCGACATCGGTCTAATAACCCTATTTAGATTAAAATCAACTCACACTTGGTCTAGGTGAATTTAGATTTCTAAATGCATTAGTAACTATGGAAATTCTCGGATTCAATCTAAGTAGCCATTACTTAGTTCTACTACCGAAACCACATGAACAACCTAGATTATTACGGTCTAAATTGAATTCATGGTTTAATATCACATGAGCACATGCATGTTATCTCCACACGGTATCAAACAAGCATCAAAAATCAATTAAGTGGTGATCAATCACCTAAAAGCATTAAGAACATGATATTAAACTCATAATTGAAATATAAATTGCAAGAACAAGTCTTAAGAATTAATTATTCATGATTAAGATCCATCTAATCTCTAACAAAAGAAATTAGAACATAATGAAATTTAGGCTAACCACAAAAATAAAAATAGACATAATTAAAATTAAAATAAATTCTGAAAATTAAAATAAACAATATAAAATATAAAAGCTATAAAATACTTAATACTTGAAAATAAAACACAATTAGAAATTCTTATCAAAACACAAGAGATAATACTACTAAATTGTTAAAATAAACTAAACAAGAACAAAAAAAATAAAATAAAATAACTAAACTAAACTAAACTAAACAAAACAATAAAAGACAAAACCATAAATGAAAGACTTGAAGACCAAGCAAACAATGAATTCTGCATGGTTTTGAATTCCACACCCGAAGCTTCCAAAGAGGAATAAAACAAACAATTTGCTACTTTGTGAGTTCAAGTTGGCGGCTGTTATTTGCTGCAAAAACTAAACTCATTAACTACCCAAACAAGAAGAAAGAAATGATGAATACTTGACTGGAATAGCTTGAAGAAACAACAAGAAAACAACTAAAATTATGCAGCAAAGAAATACAGCAAACCCGTAGCTTGCTAGATGAAAAGAAAAAATTCTGCTACTGCTTTGCAAATCCAGCTGGGCGGCTGTTCTATTTGCTAAACTACTGCAAACAATAAGAACAAAACAATGGAGAAAGAATGAAGAAAACAACACAAGGAAGGCTGACTTGCTGAAGAAAACCCGTGAGCAGGAATGAAGAAAACCGTAGCTACTGCTGAACTACTGAAAACAAAAGAAAACAAAAGAATGAAGAAAGCTGGTTGCTCTAAACTACTGCAGGAAAACAGAAAGAAAAATAGCTTGGCTAAACTAAATCTAAACTAAAGAAAGAAAATAAAAACAAAGGAAAGGAAATGCTGCTCTAAAGAATGGATGAAAAATGGGATATCTTCCTCGGTTCCAATCTTTGCTATTTATAGGCAAGGCTTTGTCCAGATTTTTTTTCTTTTCTTGTTTCTTTCTTTGTTCAGCCACAAACATGCGTTGTGGTCTTCCATGTGCTTGTCATCTTTTACAGCAAAGAAAGCAGCCCAAGCTTTGCTTTCCAAATGTCATTCTTGCTGCCCGAAGTGTGATTCTCGGCTGTTTGTTCCTTTCGGCTGCTTCTTGGCTGTTTTCTTTATTTTTCTTTTGCCTTTCTTTTGCCCATGTGAGACTGCATTTTGGAGATACTTTCTTGCTGTCCTCATGCATTTCTTTGTTAAGAAAAATAAAAATATTTCAGCTGGGTTGTGTATGCTTCATGTGCTCGGGTTTTTCACTCAAAAGCTGGCATCATATGTTGTGCTTTTCTTTTGTTTCCTTTTGTGTGCTGGCTTCTGTCCTTTCTTTTATTTCTTTGCCTTATACTTGGCTGACCAAAAGCATAAGAAAGAGCAGAATACATCCCAGCTGCTCTTTCACGATAGAAGACTGTTCTTTCAATGGCAACAACGGGCTGAACAGCTGTTGCATTTTGTACGCCTGTGAAGATAACAGCAGCATACATTGAACCCATTGCATTAGAGAGATAAACATATCCACAGCATTTTTAAGTAAAATTCTGGAAGATAATTTACAAACTTCACTTTCAAAGTTCTAAAACTATTAAGCTCAAATTAGAAGAAAAATTCAAGATTAAGCTCAAAAGTTCTAAAATTATTAGAAACTTGGAAATCATAAAATCAAAGGATAAATTGGCCAAAATATGTAAAAACAAATTAAAACACAAGCCAATCTCTAACCAAAATTAATAAGAAAACCCTATATAAAATAGAGTTATCAAATTACCCCCAACTTATATCAAAGCTTGTCCTCAAGCTTGCACTAGAAGAACATATTTCTTTTCTTTCCATACCCTTTCTAACTCACTCATAAATAATTCCAAATTATTGTACATTAAAAATTCAAACTGGAATAATAAGCCAAAGAACAAGTATTCATAGCCCTTTTTATTCTAAACAAAATACACATCTCATTAATTCCAACAATTTCGTCTAAATCAAATGCACAAAATTTGATAACCTCTCATAGGTTGCACTCTAATCACTCAAAGTGTTTAGGGGTTTCATTTAACACTCAAATCAAACATAGCATATCATTACCATAGGCTTGCTTATATATCACATCTCCACCACTAATAAATATGACTCCATGCAATAATCAAAGGGTCTTTATAAAGGTTGTGACGGGGCTTAGGTAAGGGTAGGTAGAAAGATAGGGAAATTTAGGTTTCCATAAATCAATGTATGTAGAAACTTCCTTGCATGACTCAAAAGCAACAAGTAGCACATTAGAACCATTTTTTTTTTTTTCAAATAACATACATCCCTTTTAACAACTTCAACATATAATTGGACCATCTTGTACACAATGAAAACATTAACTTTGTCCAATCTTCGTAAGGAATATTGTTCACTTTTTTTTTTTTTTTCAATGGTTCTTTTCTTTGGAATCAATAGAAATTTTATCATGCAATTCATTTCTTCATACTCTTGACAAAGGGTTCAACGGTGGTAAACAAAAACAATGGTTGAAGGCTAAAGAATGTGTTATTATATCAAAGAAAGGTTAAGGCTCAAAGTTGGTTGACTAGGGTATATGTAATGGTTAAGCTTTTTAGAAAGTTAAAAATGGTTAATCCTAAGTAGTGCCCTTATCATTTCAAAGCATGAATCCACAATGTGATCTCAATATGCATAACAAAGCAAGTTCTAGAATGTACATACCATATTTGACAACACTCAATCAAAGAAATATGTGAGCAAAGAAAAAGAATTTGCTCTTAGGCTCAATTACTCACAATGGGTTCAATGTATATCAAATCTTGCACATTCTCATTCAATTCAATCATTAAAATCAACAAGATGCTTTAAAAATTTTCAAAACAAAGACTAATCATACTTGCCTCATTCATACATTCCAACCCAAATAACTAATGCATATAACTCAAAATTATTATAAATGAGTATCAAAAGAAGTTGAAATTTCAAAGAAGATATCAATAAAATTGAAAACTTGGAAGGACTTTTCTTTTTAACCCAATAAAATTGAAATTTTTCAAAAATTTTGACAAAAATCCAGCACAAAATTTCATGTATCCCACCCCCAACTTAAAATTGAGCATTGTCCTCAATGCAGCAAGGAGCAAGATCAAGTATAGCAAATAAAGAGAACATAAGAAAAACGAAAAGTGAGAAAACTGCCCTGTTTTGAACAACTGTTGAAGATGAATTTCGTTCAGGTATCAAAACAGCTCCAAAAATCCTGAAATTTGGTGGACAGGAACCTGGGGAAATCTTCTACCTTTCTGTAAAATTTTAGCACAAAACTCCAACGGAAAAGCCTTGAACCGAATTCTTCTTCAGACTGGTGCAGCAAAAAGGTGAAGCAGAATAAAATTTTTTTTTCTTTTCTTTAAAATAAAACAACAATAAGAATAATAATAAAAAAAATAATAAGAAAATAAAAGAAATAAAGGTAAAAGGACTTGGGTTGCCTCCCAAGTAGCGCAATTTTTTAACGTCGTTATGCTCGACATTCTCTATCGCTCAAATGATTAGATTTTCACCAATTGCTTGGACCATATTTGCATGTTTTTCATTGATTTTGCAGAAGCCACCATTGCATTCTCAATCACTTCTAAATGTGCATTAAGCCTCCTTTGTGGTTGGATGACCGGCTTGTATTGCTCCTTCCTCAATGAATGAACCATACACTTCTCAATTGTGTCATCAGTTATGGCATTGAATGCAACATTTTTGACAGTTTCGTCCACCACTTCAATTTGCAAGCAATCACTCTGATCAGAAGGAAATTTCATAGCTTTGAACACATTGAAAGTGACTTGCTCATTTTGAACTCTAAGAATTAATTTTCCTTGTTGAAAATCAATTAGAGCTCATCCAGTGGCTAGAAATGGTCGGCCTAAAATAAGTGGTACTTCAAAGTCTTCCTCCATTTCTAACACAATGAAGTCTGCAGGAAAAATAAATTTGTCAACTTTAATCAACACATCCTCCACCACACCTCTTGGATATTTTATAGATCTATCTGCTAATTGAAGAGAAATAGTGGTGCACTTGACTTCTCCTAGTCCAAGTTTCTTAAAAATAGAATAAGGCATTAGATTAACACTAGCACCAAGATCACATAAAGCTTTGTCAAAATAAGAATCACCAATTGTGCAAGGAATCGAAAAACTCCCTGGATCTTTAAGTTTCGGTGGTAACTTATTTTGCAGAATAGCGGAGCATTCTTCAGTGAGGTTGACGGTCTCATAATCCTCCAACTTCCTCTTGTTTGCCAAGATTTCCTTTAAGAACTTTGCATAGCTCGGCATTTGAGCCAATGCATCTGCAAAAGGAATGTTAATGTGCAATTTTTTAAACACATCAAGAAATTTGGAGAATTGCTTATCTATTTTGTGCTGGATAAGTCGCTCCGGAAAAGGAATAGGAGGCACATATGGTGTAGGATTGTCGGGAAATAGCTTTCTTTGAGGTGGTTCTTCTTTTGGTTCGGCTTTATCCTTCAAATCGGCTTTGGACTCCTCTTTTTCTCCTTCATCTTTTAAGCTCTTTTCCACTCCTTAAGATGATGACATTTGCATTCTCGACTGGATTCGTCACTGTGTTGCTCGGAAGACCACCATATGGTCTCTCAGACAATTGGCTAGCAATTTGACCAACTTGCTTTTCCACATTTCAAATACTTACCTCCATATGTCGAATTTTTGCATCTTGAATGTTCATGCGACTTTCAAAGCGATTCACCACTTCTTGATTTGATTGAATAAGCTTTGCCATCATTTCTTCAAGGTTATTATTCGGCCTCTCTACTGGTGGTGGGAATGCTGGTCTAGGTGGGTTCATCGGCTGTTTGTTCCTTTCGGCTGCTTCTTGGCTGTTTTCTTTATTTTTCTTTTGCCTTTCTTTTGCCCATGTGAGACTGCATTTTGGAGATACTTTCTTGCTGTCCTCATGCATTTCTTTGTTAAGAAAAATAAAAAGATTTCAGCTGGGTTGTGTATGCTTCATGTGCTCGGGTTTTTCACTCAAAAGCTGGCATCATATGTTGTGCTTTTCTTTTGTTTCCTTTTGTGTGCTCATTCCTTTCTTTTATTTCTTTGCCTTATACTTTGACCAAAAGCATAAGAAAGAGCAGAATACATCCCACTGCTCTTTCACGATAAGATCGTTTCTTTCAATGGCAACAACGGAGCAATAAATTTGCATTTTGTACGCTGTGAAGATAATAAGAAGATACATTGAACCCATTGCATTAGAGAGATAAACATATCCACAGCATTTTTAAGTAAAATTCTGGAAGATAATTTACAAACTTCACTTTCAAAGTTCTAAAACTATTAAGCTCAAATTAGAAGAAAAATTCAAGATTAAGCTCAAAAGTTCTAAAATTATTAGAAACTTGGAAATCATAAAATCAAAGGATAAATTGGCCAAAATATGTAAAAACAAATTAAAACACAAGCCAATCTCTAACCAAAATTAATAAGAAAACCCTATATAAAATAGAGTTATCAAATAGCAGCAGTTAGCAGAGCAGAAGACAAGGGAGTTGCTTCCGTAGACATTTCAGAAACTCTAGCAGACAAATCGTCTAAACCAGAAGCTGGAACCTGAGCACTAGGCACTCTCAACAACAATTCATGTGGAAGCGAAGGATATAGCAGCTCCCTGTTTTCAACTGAGAACCATGACCTTCCTTTTTCCCTCGATGCCAACTCCGTTGAGTAGCCAAATTTCCAACACCAGTTCTGGCAGGAAATCTCGCACCTGCATGAAGCCAACTCCCAAACTGTCCCTTCCGAAGCTAATTCCTCTGTCTCTCATCACTCCTACGACCACACTATTTCTCCCCATGGCCAACCCCCCCTCCCCCCCCCCCCCCCACAATACATACAAAACAGTGGTAAGAACTCATATTGGAAGAAAACCCACCTGGACTGATTTTGTAAATGAGCCATTGTTTCTCGCAAAAGAGGAAGCGCCAAGTCGATGATAACCAGAGCACGGATATATCTTCCATGTCTACTGCCACCCTCTGGAAGCATCACCTCATGAACAGCTGGGAAAACTCATCCAAGCTGCCAAACCGTGGCTGAAGTGGCCCACTGAGCCAGTAAATTCCAAAATTGAACCCAAATTTTTTGCTGGTTGAACTCGACATCCTAACTCTGCACCTTCTCCCCCCATTCCCTTAACACCAATAACTGATTTTCAAAAGTCCAACCACATACAGCCAAGACCTGACTTCTATCCTCCTTGGAGTGGAAGACAAATTGGAAGAAATTAACATCCAACTACCGAATCACAAACGGGTGATGAATTGGCCATAGAGCTTGAAAAGTATGTTTTAAACCAACAAAGTTAACTCTTTTCTCTCCAAAAACCTTGCCCAACAAACTCTCTCCCTCTTCCTTACTCTCCCGAAGGTTAGCCACCTCCAGATGGACACTTCCCTCCTCCGCAGAGGAGAGCTGCAGCTGTTGCATCAACGCCTCAAGCTCCTGCTTCCAGCTACCCGCACTACCCAGCTCCATTTTCCAAACTCAAGCGAAAAAACTGTGAAAGGAAAAACTAACTCCTCTGCCCTACAGGCAAAGAAACTTACCCCTTAAGTGAAAGACGCCTACAAGCAGTAGACACACAGTGATGGTGAAATAAAATTAATTTAGAAAGAAAATTATAAACTTACCCCTTAATTCTTGTATTCCTTTTGTCAAACCTCCTTTAGAAAGAAAATTAAATACTTTATTTTCAAATGATTCTCAGATAAATGTTTTAGCTTTAAAGCAAAATAAAATTAAGTTTCTTATTCAAGAAATATCTTTCAAAAGAATTGAAGAACAGCTTAGACAACCTTTAATTCAAAATAGGATTAAAGATCTTGAGTCTAAAATCCAAAAGGAAGTTTGTGCTAAAATTCCAACAGCATTTTGGAATAAAAAATAGCATGTTGTTTACCTTCCATATGAAAAGGATTTTGATGAACGTCAAATCCTACTAAAGCTAGGGCAATTCAGATGAATCAATAACTTTTTCAGCATTGTGAAGAAGAAATAAATGATTTTCTAAAAAAGAAGATTATACAAAAGAGTCAGTCTCCTTGGAGCTGTCTTGTTTTCTATGTTAATAAAAATTTTGAAATAGAAAGAGATGTCCCAAGACATGTAATTAATTACAAGGTTTTAAACAAAACCCTTCAGTGAATTCGATATCCAATTCCAAACAAAAAATATCTTCTTCAAAAATTATATGCTGCAAAATTATTTTCAAAATTTGATATGAAATTTGGTTTTGGTAGATTCAAATTCATCATTCTGATAGATATAAAATTGCATTTACTATGCCTTTTGGACATTACGAGTGGAATATAATGCCTTTTGGTTTAAAAAATGCACCTTCTAAATTTTAAAGGATTATGAATGATATTTTTAAACCTTATTCATATTTTATTATTGTTTATATTGACGATGTTTTAGTCTTCTCTGAAAATATTGATTAGCATTTTAAACATGTTAATACATTTTTTCATGTTATTAAACAAAATGGTTTGGCTGTTTCTCAGAAAAAGATTAGTCTTTTTCAAACAAAAATTAAATTCCTAGGTCATCACATTCACTTAGGAACTATTATTTCGATTGAAAGATCGATTCAATTTGTTGATAAATAAAGTCTAGATAAACAACAACTTCAAAGGTTTTTAGGATGTTTAAACTATGTTTCTGATTTTATTCCAGAACTTAGTAATTTGATTAAGCATTTACATGATCGATTTAAGAAAACTCTTCTAGCCTGGACTGATATTCATACAAATGTAGATAGACAAATTAAAATCCAAGTTAAAATACTTCCTTGTCTTGCACTATCAAATCCATCAGCCCAAAAAATTGTTGAAACTGATGCTTTTGATATTGGCTATGGTGGTATCTTAAAACAAGTCCAAAATGGTACAGAGCAAATTGTAGCATTTGTATTTAAGCATTGGAATGATTCACAGCAGAATTATTCTACCATTAAAAAAGAAATATTTGCAATTGTTTTATGTGTTTTTAAATTTCGATATGATTTACTAAATAATTTTTTTTTTATTACGCTTTGATTGTAAATTTGCAAAAGAGTTTTGCAAAAAGATGTTAAACATCTTGATTCTAAACAAATTTTTGCAAAATGGCAAGCTATCTTATCTGTTTTTGATTTTGTTATTGAATATATCAAAGGCGGAAATAACTCTCTTCTTGACTATTTGACTCGTGAATTTTTGCAAGGAAGATAGAGATGCCTCCCAAAAAGAAAAAAGAAGAACAACCTTCCACTAAACCCAGTTCTTCCCAAACTTCCAAAACTGAATCTTCTGATTCAAACAAAATAGTCCAAACTCCCACAAACATTCAAACTCCTATAAACTATGCATTCACATCCACCCAGATTCAAGCCTTTGAATCTTATACAATATAAAATATATTTCCATCCTTGTACCAAGATCATGGGCCGATATTGTTGATGACTAAGAAGCTTAAGCCCAATTGTCAACTCTACACCAACTGGCAGCCCAATCCAGATTTCAATTGGTAAAAGCTCCTCAAACCCTAGTGGCAGCTTCAAGCCCCATCCCTCCTAAATCTCAAATAGTGGCTCTTAGCCCCACTCAATCCTACCAAACAATTATGACTCAAACTTTGCAAAACCAAGTAGTGATCCCGACTACTTCCCAAGTAGTAGTCCCAACCACCTCTTTTTCAAAAGCCCAAGAGCTATATTATAAAAATGACTACCCAACCACTATTCTTGAAATGGAACCAGATATTTTTCAAAATAGCCCATTACAAATGGCACAAACAATTCTGACCAAAGGGTTCCATTTCCTCTGCAACCAAAAAGCTAAAGATACTATGAGTTTATCCTATTGGTCTCTGGATCAGTATCTTTTAAACATTATGAAGACAAAACAAAGACCTACATTGCCCATTCCACAGCCCAAATCTTTAAAGTTATTAAACCATCAGAATGGGATAATGATTTAAACAAACCCAGAAATTTCTCCCAATTATTTCAACCTCAGAGCTATAATTATTGGGATTAATTATTGAACCGCCGGCTCAATGTTTTTACTTTCCAAAACCCCCAAAAATAAACACTCTTGGTTCTTTTATTTTGAAAGAACTAACAAATATAATTTCCCAGTATGGTTTATTCAGTGGTGGGGAATCCATGGCCCAAACTAAAAAATCTTGCCAGAAATAGTTAGCCAAGGTTTTCAAATTTTTAACCAAAAATTTCAATCTCCAAAACCTTTCGTGCAAAATTACTCAGTTTCGTTTATCAATTTTCCCTTTCATGGATTTATTCATGGAAATATGAATTTCTCAAACCAAACACTAATTTTCCCCCACTCCTTGTCAGATAAGGATACTCAAAATTGTGGAAAGAATTCAAAACTAAATATATCCAACCTACTCAAATTTTAGCTTGGTTTATAAACAACCCACAATTTTTGTCTGCTACTGATCCACGAATAACTAGATTTTTGCAACTATAACGTTTAGCCCAGTCCAAGTGTAGGAAACCAAATCAAAGTTTGCAGTGGAAATTTTAAAAATTGGTTTCCTCCAAGGATCCAAATGAAGTGAAATCAAATTGGTTGTCAAGAAAGTTTACCTTCAAACCGGTGGAGTCTCCTTGTGAAGTTTTTCCTTGTTGAATTACCAGCAAAAACCAAAAGATCCTTGCCTCTATGGTATCCACACAATCACCTCCAAGTCTTTAAGTTAATTATCAAACAATTAACCAAAAGGAGATTAACAAAATTCGTTGGTGCTAGCCAAGAACCTTGTTCTTTGGGTTCTTCCTCACGTTCTCAACTTGAGGACTATTTTCTTTTGTTTTGTTACTCTAACAAGAAATATGTGGTGGCTGTTTTGGATAGAAGAAGGCTAAGAAGAAAGACCAAACACTTGGCTCTCAAGAAGGAAAAATTCGGCCAACACAGGCAAGCAAGCAAAAACAAAATCAAAGTGCAAAATTTTTCTTCAAGCAAAAATTCGGCCAACACAAGGTGCCTCTTTTCTTTGATAAAATCAATTGCCATGTGTTGTACATCCATTGGACTAACACTCTTTCCTTTGCATACCATGTGTTGTACATGCATTGGGCCAACATCTTTTAGCCTTAAATCCAAAACTGCTTTAAAACAAAAACCCGATAGATTCCTATTCTCAATAGGATTCTTAAATTAACCAAAATTCATCGCATGAATTTTTTTCACTTCTTTTGGATACGATTTAAGTGTGTGGCCCAATAGGTTTTCATAACGTTGGTATTGACATAATATACATCTTATGCCAAAAGTAATGGGCGCCGTCTAGCAACACATCATTACTACCTAAGTTATGAGAATATTAGTAATTCAACCTTACTTTTCTTGTGATAGAAGTTACCATGTAATTAAATCCCTTTGCTCTAGATATCTTGGTTGAACACGAGCCATGGAGCGTGTCATGCTCACATAATTCAATCTTTGCGTTTCTTGATTCTTGAGAAGACACATCTATACAAATGAGCCCGATATCACATATCGACTCATTTGAGCACGGCCATGCATTTTATAGTCTCACTCAATCAAAGGGCCCTAAGTTATTATTCCCATTATATAGGAGAGGCAAATCCTATCTTAATCACTCAACATCCCACTACATGATTCATTGCATATCCAATTACTACTTTTATAGTTCACCCTATTACTAGTAACGTTTGGTAGCATCAAAACATGCAACTCCTCATGTTGGGATCTCTAAAGATCTCAAGTCTAAGGATTATTTACACCATCATCATTATGAGAAATATTTATGACACTTCACATAATATTTCTCATGGCGGGTCAATCCAGTACATTGTTCTCCAACATGTACCTATGTGTTGACTTGATATCTCATATCATGAACTATTTCATCAATTACAACACATACTAGTCGTAATGCATTATCATTATCCCATTTAATGATAATGCTCGACTAGGGATAATTCTAGAATAATTAAATTCGTGGGACATTATTATATTTATTTTATAAAATGCAGATATAAGAATAAACATAATAATCATTACCATTCATTATAAACATTATAATATAATACATGCCTAAACCATCATCATATGATTGGTCCTTAGGGCATAATCCCACACCAAGTTGGTGGCAATTTACTAATAAAGAAGGCTATGTCAAATATGCAGAAAACTTGCTTTATCAATTTAAACAAGAGTCCCCGAAGGTCCAACAACAATTTGCTGAAGAAGCCCAAGAGGAATCCACAATCCAAACTCAAAAGTAGGAGCCTTCTGAAAGTTCCACTTCTTCCTAGATAAAAGTGATAACTCTATTTTATATAGGGTTTTTTTATTAATTTTGGTTAGAAATTGGCTTGTGTTTTAATTTGTTTTTACATATTTTGGCCAAATTATCCTTTGATTTTATGATTTCCGAGTTTTCAAATATTTTTAGAACTTTTGAGCATAATCTTGAATTTTCTTCTAATTTTAGGATCAAAGGACTAACTAATGATTTTGTCATCGTATTGTCAAAAGCCAAGCGGCTAAAGATAAAAAAACAAATTCTGCAGTAAGCTGAATTTGGAAACAAAGAGAATGGGCAGTTGAGTTTGGAAAAGGAACTAAAAGGGAACAAAACCAGCTGCAATTTGAAAATTGAAGACAACAAATTAAAAAGGAAATGAAAGAATAAAGCACATAGAGAGAAAGAAGAAGTGAGCTAAGCTGCAAACAAATTTGGGAACAACCAAAGAAGAAACCAAACAACAATAGGAAAAGACTTCTTTAGCTGGAAAAAGACTACAAGCTAGGTTACAAATTAGAAACAGAAACCGTGCTACAACAAGGAAACAAAACAGACTTGGGTTACAAAGTAGGCAACAAGGAATCGAACAACAGCAAGGACATAGAAGCTGAAGACAAGAAGAAAAAAAAAGAATGTGCTACAATTTGGAAATAGAAGTAGCCAAGTTCTTCTATAAAAGGAGGTAGCATCCATCGAGTCCGGGGACATCTTTTCTTCTTCTTCTATTTTTGCTTTCTTTAGCTGTAGTTTAGATTTCCTCGTAGCAGACTTTTTAGGAGAGCAGCACTTTATTCTTTTCTCTGTTTTTGTATCTTTAGTTCAGAATTAGTTTTAGTCAAGCTTTTCTTTTTTCTGTTTTCTTCCATTAGTTTAAAAGCAACCGTGGGTTAGCAGAATTTTCTAGAGCGGTTTTCTTTCTTCTTGGAACCGCCTGTCCTTTGTTTTTCTTGTTTCTCTTCTTGTCTCAGTTTTTTTTTTCATAATGTTCAGTAGTTCCTTGCCTCGGTTTTCTTCTAAATTTTGCAGCAGTTTCGTATGAACAATCTTAGCAGAACTTCGGTTGTCTTCTGTTTTATTTTTCCTGTTCTTCCCGTCTATTCTTCATTCTGTTCTTGTTGTCTTCAGTTGGTTATGACACACATAGAAGCTCAGCCGCCAACTTGGACTTGAGTTGAAAGCAGCCGATTCTCTTTCTCTTTGGGAAGCTCACTGGCAGAAAAAAAACATAAGGCAGCAAAAGATTGTTTTGACTTCTATTAATTAGTTAGTTAGTCTTTTCTTACTTGGTTTTGTCTTTTCTTACTTTAATTAGTTAGTTTAGCAATTTTAGTTTTCTTTTTCTTGTCTTTAATTTTAGTAATTTAATTTCTTGTGTTTTGTTATGAACTTCTAGTTGTGGTTTATTTTCAAGTATTAACTATTTTATAGTTTTTGTTTATTTATTGAATAATAGTTAGTTTAATTTTCAGAATTTGTTTTAATTTCAATTATGTCTACTTTTATTTTTGTGGTTAGTTTAAACTTCATTATGTTCTAATTTCTTTTGTTAGAGATTAGATGGATCTTAATCATGAATAATTAATTCTTAAGACTTGTTCATGCAACCTATATTTCAATTATGAGTTTAATATCATATTCTTAATGCTTTTAGGTAATTGATCACCACCTAATTGATTTTTGATGCTTGTTTGATACCGTGTGGAGATAACATGCATGTGCTCATGTGATATTAAACCGTAAATTCAATTTAGACCGTAATAATCTAGGTTGTTCATGTGGTTTCGGTAGTAAAACTAAGTCGTGGCTACTTAGATTGAATCCGGAAATTTCCATAGTTCCTAATGCATTTAGAAATCTAAATTCACCTAGACCAAGTGTGAGTTGATTTTAATCTAAATAGGGTTATTAGACCGATGTCGGCTATTAATTTACATTAGGGAAATTTCACCATCATAATTTGAAATTTAATTTAATTGCATGACAAGTCAAGAGAGTTAATTAGGATTGATTAAGTGAAATCGAAATCTCTAACATCTTATTTGTTGCTTTTATCAATTGTTATTAATTTTTCCTTCTTTAGTTTAATTTACCATAAAACAATTTAATTGGCTAACTTGTTGTTGAATTAATCATATTGGTAAGTAATTGGTTAGTTTTAAACAATTCTCGTGGGAACGATACTCTACTCACCATTTTATTACTTGTTGATATTGTACACTTGCAATTTCACTGAACAAAAAGTCAGCTTCAAAGAAGAAGTAGAATACCAAAAAGACCCATTCTACTTAAATGGAGACGATTGTTATGGAATTTTTTTTAAAAATTCTGAAAAAAACTATAGCAGTGGTACTATAGTTGCCTGAAGACATTGTTCACGACATTGTAGTGTTGGATACTATTCTTACACAGCAATTATTGTTCACTGTACACTATAGCGTACAACTGTTCACTGACACTGCAGTAGACTACTATAGCAACTAGAAAATTTTCTATAAAATCCCCTTTTGTCTCAACTTTAGGCAGAATTTTTTACAACCCTTAAGTCTTGTATCCAAATTCTCTCCAAAACATAGAATAAATCTTTCTTTCTTTCTTCCTTTCTTGTATCCTTTCTTACCCAATCTTAACCTTGGTCTGGTATCCAGATATAAACAACATGCTATGTAATAGGAATTTGACATCCATCAAAATCCTTTTCATATGGAAGGTAAACAACATGCTGTTTTCTATTCCAAAATGTTATTGGAATTTCAGCACAAATTTCCTTTTGGATTTTAGACTCAAGATCTTTAATCCTATTTTGAATTAAAGGTTGTCTAAGGTGTTCTTCAATTCTTTTGAAAGATATTTCTTGAATAAGAAAATTAATTTGAGTTTGCTTTAAAGCTAAAACATTTATCTGAGAATCATTTGAAAATAAAGTATTTAATTTTCTTTCTAAAAGGAGGTTTGACAAAAGGAATACAAGAATTTGGAATATTGAGGGTAAATTCCTTTAAAATTAGTCAAGTAGGGAGTAACTTGATAAATAAATGGAGTACCTAAATAAGATAATCCATTTAAATCTTTTGCTAAAAGAAAAGATGTTTTTACAAAACCATTTTGAAAATGAACTTCAACTTCAGGAAGTTTATAATTTATTTGTAGTTTAGAACAATTTGCAGAAAGAAGTCGTTCTTTGGTTTTCTCAAAATAGATTGAAGGGATGATTCTTTCTTGAATACAACACATATCCGTACATGTATCCCATAAAGCAGGAATTTCAAGTTTAAAATTATCTTTTATAACTAAAGTAATTAAATTGTCATATTTCTGTTGAACTAAAGAAATATGATTAAGAAATTGTTCTGTTTCTTCAAATTTTAATTCCTGAATTTTCTTTTTAAGTTTACAATACCGGGCTATATGTCCTGGCTTTTTACATTTATAACAAACAAAATCTTTTGTTTTTTGTGAAATCAGTTTGGATGGATCAGAATATCTTTTAGAAAAATGCTTCTTGAAAGGAAGACTGGGTTTATATTTTCTAACTTAGTTTTGGACGACCTCTTCCTATGGGTTGGATGACAACTAGGAAAACCAAATTGTTCAAAAAAAAATCCTAAGTCTTTTCGTTGTTGGGCTCTATCCTTAGCTAATTGCCTAAGAATTTTATCTTGTCTACAAATTTTTAAAACAACTTGTAGTATTTGACTTGTTAATTGTCTATACGTAATTTGTTCATGAGGAACTATGCAATTGTATTGGACTCATAGTGTGGGAAATTGGAGCACCTCACCCCACCCGCCCCGTTTAGATGTAGGGGGAGTTTTCTCCCCCAGCCACCCCTTCACCCACCTCTCGTAGGGGTTAAATGAGCAAGTATCCGCAAGTGACGAGTATCATTGCCATCCCTATTATTAAAAGTTCAAATCAAATAGTGAATTTACTCACTTATTAACTATGAACATTTTGTCATAACATGTGATAACGATAAATGAGGTTACCCTATTATTTCGTACCACATTTTACTGTCCTGTACATTACAATTTCACAAAGGCTAACATCAAGGAATAAGTTTACTCATTAACTATGAACTTTTTTCATAACATGTAATAATGATAAATGAAGTTGTGTTATTATTTCGCAGTCGTACTACATTTTACTGTCTTTTGTTCTTCCTCATAGGAATCTAATTAAGAGACACAAATTATATCCTTAATATAATATTCCAAGTCAAATTAATAATTCTGGAAACTTATTTTATGAGATAAAAAATGACCTAAAATAATATCTTTCAGCTTAATCAATAAAAGAGCACTTACATTATAACTAAATAGAGTAACAATAATCATGTCTATGTTAGATACTACTTTTATTATCAATCTCGGAATCCTTAAATAAAACTATTGAATATAAATATCTAATAACTAATGAAAATTTGGAGTAACTATTTAAATATGTCTTTAGAAAAAAGTTAGAGCTGTAGTATGATTAAAACACACCCTATTATTTAGAAAACAATTAAAAGAAACCCAAACTAATTATTTTGTTATTACTAGTCATCTGCTTCATAGTATTTGTAATATAATATTTATATTTTTTTCTATTTTTCGGAAACTATCAATTAAAAAGAACAAATTTCACACATAACATACTTTCCTAAATTAGACTGTATTTAAACTGAATCTCAAAATTTTTATTTTCATTGAATAAGCAAAAAATAATAATAAAGCAAAATTAGAATTGTAATTGGATTCATCTATTAAAATCCCAAATACACACACGATTAGATATTTTGGTTTTCTTGCTAACTTTTTATTGATATTATTTTCTCACTTTTTTTCTTTTCTTTTCTTTTCTTTTTTTTTTTTTTTTGCTACAACAAGTTTATTTGAAGTAACTTGCTAGTGAAAATTTTCTATATTTATACGTAAATTTCAGTCCAATAGAAACGGTAAATATGCATGAGGTATATATGACTCTCATTCAATGCCAAGACAAGAAAATAATAATAAATAAATAAAACTTCTTAAATAGAAATAGATGTGCGATCCTGTAAATTAAAATTTAGTTGAAAAGATGAGACGGTATGTATTCATAGACTTCTTTGCTTTCTTATAACAGAAACGATATTTCATTAATCATTACAAATAGTACAAAATTTAGTCAATCGGTTTGTTATCCCCTTCTGCTGCCTTCAATAGCCATTTATCATATTGTCATGCCCAAACTTAAGCTGAGACAGAATTCAAAGAATAATTGGCAAGACTGATACTTGGGCTATTTCTAGCTATAAGAATATTTACAATCCTCAATTAAAGCATTACATTTATGTCTTCAGATATAGTAGCTAATTCTTGACCAAAAGTTAATTTTACTTCTTAGCAAGCTTAGAGCAACAGCTTTAACATCAACCTCCACCCAAAAGAAAAAAAATCCAAAAACAAAACAAAACTAAACAGAAAAAACAAACAAACGACAAAAGGAAAAAACCAAACTTGAAGTTGAGCCCTTATAATAGTTGAGTTCATCGCATCTATAGTTGCTTGCAGTGGATTACATTTGTCCTTCCTAGCAATTGTCCAGGCCTGCAATGATAACCCTCTCCAATTCTGACAAGAAAACCAAAGCCCATGACATGTCCTTCGGATTCCATTATCTCTTTTTCTTTTTCAAAACCAAACTGATTGTATTAATGTGGAAATCCCTAATTAATACATTATAAAGAGTGTCCATAAAATGACTAGCCTTAAATGGACGTGCCCTAACACAAAGAACCTAACCCCAGTAGGATTGGTTAAGGCCTAAACCGGCTAAAACAGGACCAGCATACCCCAATATAGTAGGACCGATACCTCCTAACTACTAACTAGCCAAGAGAACAACTATCCTAACTTATCAGCCTCTACTGGCACAGCTCATCATAGCAACAACCGAAGCAACAGACCAAGCAGCTTTACCCATCGCGGCACTGGCTGAACCTAACTCCTGTCTCTATGCGGACGTAAGCTGCGTGTCATCATGTTCGCCCCTCCTCCCAAGCTAGAACACAAAAATCCTCAGTAGGGAAGCCGGGCCTAAAGCACTGCCCCCCTCTAGAAACTCCAAAACCTCTCCAATGGAGGACCTAGTACACTGCACAAAAAAACCAAAAAACTAACCATTAATTTTTACTGTTCATAAACAGTAAAAATCGCACCCACTTTCACACTTTGAATTGCCCACAGGAACAATATTTTTTTCTCTGCAAAAAGCGTTCCGGCGTTCCTTCTTTTTCAAATTCCATTATCTCGTAGCATTAATAACGATATGTTGGTTTTATATCCTAAAATCAATTAGTTGTAGAATTATAATTTATATTTATTTTTAATATAATTAGAAATTTAATAGTCACACATAATAAGAATAATTTTTTGTGTTAAAATACTATTATAATTTTCTAATAATTATGGGATTAACTTATAACATAAATTAATTTTGAAAACTTATTAATAAATTACACATTAGGGTATTTGGTAATTAGTTCAATCCTATTAATCTGGTTTTATAAATAGGTCCCAATTATGAATTTTGGATATGACTAGAATTATGTATGTATCATATGTATTAGATACTTAGGGTCCTTATTTCATAATATTCAAGTTTATACTTTAGGAACTACCCATCAGCATCTCATAGTTAGCCAATTCTTCAAAAAATTTAAAAAATTATCTGTGTAAATACCATTAGAAACTAATAATTGTGAGTCTTGTGATTAATCTCCCTCAAAAAAATAGATTATTAGTGATTTTGTTGTTGAGATGACACTCTTGATACTCTACACAATACTAGATTCACTACAAGAAAAATAGAAAATTCCGACGGAATCTTTCGACGGCATTAATCCGTCGGAAATTTCCGACGGAAATCCATCGGAAAAAGCGGACTGCAAGGCGGCGGCAAAATTTTCGACGAACATCCGTCGGAAAAAAATAATTCCGACGGACACCCGCCGGAAATCCGTAGGAAATATTGGCGCCACCCGGCGCCAATATATTCCGACGGACAATCCGTCGGAAGAGTTTTTAAAAAAATTATTTTTAAACTTTTCCGACGGAATATCCGTCGGAATATTTAACAAAATAATATAAAAAAAGAAAATTATATTTCCGACTAATATCCGTCGGAAAGAGTTTGTAAAAAATTTAAAAATTTCCGACGGAAATTCCGTCGGAATGTGGAAAAAAAATATTTTAAAAAATGTAATTCTGACGGACCGACATTTTCCGACGGATGTCCGTCGAAAAATTTTAAATTCCGATGGATATCCGTTTGAAAATTTGGCATTCCGACGGTGCCGACATTTTCCGACGGATTTCCGTCGGAAATTTCGGCATTATCAACCCTTTCGCGAGCATTCTCTTCTTCTTTGTTGTATTTTTTCTACCACTCTTTGTAGCTCTTCTTTGTGAGCTTCGCCGTTGATCAGCACATCATTTGAAAGGCCGAGTTTTTCATCGATCAGCTTTGCTCTCCCATCTATGGAGTTCAACATCTAAATCTAACAAAATCACTGTAAGAGCTTATCTCCTTCTTCATTATTTTCTTCTTCTTCTTCATTCAACCAAAATAACTCGTTTATTTTTCATTTTCATCCAAGGTTTTATTGTTCTAGATAAATAACTGTACGTAAAGAACACAAATCTGACATTTTAACAAGGTACGTAGTTTATTTTTTATTACTATAATATTTAATTTTATATGTGTAGATGGATTATATTTGGTACCGTAGTTGTTTATATATCGTGGTAATGTTATATTAATTTTATGTCTTGACATAAATTATTCATTATATTAATGTTATATTTTTATTACTGTGATATTTATTTTTATATACGTGTAGATGGATTTCATTGAACACCGTAGTTGTTTATATATCGTGGTAATGTTATATTAATTTTATGTCGTGACATAAATTATGCATTATATGTATGTTATATTTTTATTACTGTGATATTTAATTTTATATATGTGTATATGGATTTCATTCGACACCGTAGTTGTTTATATATCGTGGTCATGCTATATTATTTTCATGTCGTGACATAAATTATGCATTATATTAATGTTATATTTTTATTACTGGGATATTTATTTTTATATATGTGTAGATGGATTTCATTCGACACCGTAGTTGTTTATATATCGTGGTCATGCTATATTAATTTTATGTCGTGACATAAATTATGCTTTATATTAATGTTATATTTTTATTACTGTGATATTTAATTTTATATACGTGTAGATGGATTTCATTCGACACCGTAGTTGGATGTATAACAGAATTGGACCTAATAGAAGAGGTTTAACCGATGAATTTATTAGTGGGGTAAATGAATTCGTGCAACATGCTTGTACTCTTCTTAAATATCAGAATGAAGGAGTCATTCGGTGTTCCTGCAGAAAGTGTAAGTCTGGTAAAATGTTTAGTCCAGAAGATGTGGTGGTTCATTTATATAAGAATGGTTTTAAACCTAAATATTGGTGGTGGATTGACCATGGTGAGGTAGAGCCTCCGAATTTTGACTCATATATGCTACATATCTGCATGAGCAGAGGAATATCGCAGGAACAGATAATGCAGAAAGTAGTCGATATCATGATATGATAAGAGATGCAGCAAATTCTCATTTTATGGGTAGTGGTGAACGTGAATCTGTGCAAAATACTGAACAGCCTCCTAATAAAGAAGCTAAAAAATTTTATGATTTGTTAGAGTTGTGGGAAGGTTCGACTCATTCGAATTATCCACATTGTTAGACTAATGAGCATCAAGTCGATTGGAACGCATCACACGCATCGCATGAATGCCATGATTGAATTGATGAGAGAAGTTAACCCCAACAAGAAATAGACATTCCAAAAGTTATTATCATTCCAAAAGTTGGTGTCTAAATTAGGAATATACGCCGAAGATTGATTGTTGTCCAACTGTTGTATGTTGTACTACAACGAACGATCACTTAGAGGAGTGTAAATTTTGTGAACACCCTCGTTATAAAAGTGAATCGACTAGCAAAGGAAAGCGAGTCCCACTTAAGTCGATGCATTACCTTCCTCTAATACCCCGGCTTAAGAGATTGTATGCCTCCATGAGTTCTGCACCGCATATGAGGTGGCATTATGTGAATAGAAGGCCAGATGGTGTATTGTGTCATCCATCCGATGGGTTAGCATGGCGACATTTTGATGAAAAATATCCACATTTTGTCATGGAACCGCGGAATATCAGGTTAGGTTTGTGTGCGGATGGTTTTACACCCTTTAGTATGTCATCTACTCCTTATTCATGTTGGCCAATTTTTGTGACTCCGTATAATCTTCCACCTGAGATGTGCATGACAACTTCATATCTATTTTTGAGTTGCGTCATTCCAGGCCCACATAATCCAAAAAATTCAATTGATGTCTACTTGCAACCCTTAATGGATGAATTGAAATTGTTGTGGCATGTTGGAGTGTTGACATATGATATTTTCACAAAAGAAAATTTCAATATGCGTGCTGCACTTATGTGGACAATTAATGATTTTCCTGCGTATGGAATGTTATCTGGGTGGAGTACAGCTAGGAGATTGGCTTGTCCAATTTGCATGGAGGATACGAAAGCATTCTATTTAAAAGAAGGCAGGAAAAATTCGTGGTTTGATTGTCATCGGTGATGGTTAGGACCTGATCACACATTCAGGACGAATGTGTCCGGATTCATTAAAAATCGTGTTGAAGTTGATGATCCACCGCGAAGGTTGTCTGGGGAAGAGATTTGGGATTGAATTTCATCTATTCCTAAGGTATATGAGGCAGGAAGTTTTAGACTTCACGGATATGGCATTCAATATAACTGGACAAAACAAAGCATATTTTGGGAATTGCCCTACTGGAAAGATAACTTGCTTCGCCACAATTTAGATGTCATGCATATTGAGAAAAATTTCTTTGATAATTTGTTCAACACTGTTATGGATGTAAAGGACAAGAGCAAAGATAATGTGAAGGCAAGATTGGATCTGATGAAGCATTGTAGGCGGAGTGAATTGCACCTACAAAAACAGGCCAATGGCAAGTATTCCAAACCGAAGGCAAAATACACATTCACATTGGATGAAAGACGCAATATTTGTGAATGGATAAAGAATTTGAAGATGCCAGATGGGTATGCATCAAATTTGCGTAGGTGTGTCCAACCGAAAGAAGGAAAATTAACGGGGTTAAAATCCCACGATTGTCATGTCTTAATGGAGAATTTGCTTCCCGTTGCATTCAATTCACTTCCTGAAAATATTTGGAAAGCAATAACAAAGATCAGTCAATTCTTCAAGCAATTGTGTTCGAGCACTTTGCGAGATACAAATTTAGACAGAATGCAAGATAATATCCCTGTTATACTGTGCAAGTTGGAGAAAATCTTTCCACCTGGCTTTTTTGATGTAATGGAGCGTCTCTTCCTATTCACTTAGTAGAAAAAGCCAAACTTGGAGGGCCGGTTCAATATAGGTGGATGTATCCTTTTGAAAGGTAATTAAACTTATTTTTTCCTAATTACGTATATATAATTTTTTTTAGTTCCCTAACATGTTGTTTAACGAATTTCAATTGTAGGAACATTGGGAAGTGTAAACGGTCAGTGAAACAAAAGGCTAGAGTCGAGGGTTCGATTTGCGAAGCATACCTTGCCAGGGAAACTTCACATTTTTGTTCATTCTATTTTGAGAAGCATATCCCGAGTTTAAGAAACAGAGTGAATCGGCATGATGATGGAGGTCCTAGTACGAACCCTCCATCTTTGTCAATATTTGATCTTACGGGCAGAGCATCAGGAAAACCAACTATTCGGTGGTTAGACGATAATGAGCTCTACGCTGCAAAACAGTGCGTTCTGCTTAATTGTGAGGAGATCCAACCAACTCTGAGGTATAGTATGTTGATTATGTTTCTTTTACCATTTTTCTTATGTAATCTAATCGCGATATTAACGATTGAAATATATTTCAGAGATTTCAGAAATTATTATGGGAATGAAGCTGTTCGTGAATATTTTAGTACATGGTTCAAAGATTATGTAAGTCGTCATTAGCCTGCAAAAATCTATTACGCAACAGATGTAAATTCATTGTAACTTAAATGTTGATGTTTTTTTTAATTCAATCGCAGGTACAAAATGTGTCCAACGGAGTGACCAACCCAAATCTACATGCTCTATCATGGGGACCAAGTCGAAAGGTGAAATCATACAAGACATACTTTGTAAATGGATACAAATTTCACACAGCGACCTGGTCCGAAAAAAGAAAGACGATAAACAGTGGTGTATGGGTCAGAGGTGATTGCAGTGAAGCTGGCGAGGTCGACTATTACGGAGTTCTTCAAGACATTGTGGAACTAGAATACTCATCAGGAGATCTCACAAACAAGAACATTATTTTACTCAGACTGTTCGACACACGGAGACCATCAGGAACAAAGGTACATCCACAATATAAATTAGTTGATGTGAGATATACAAGACAATACGGTACATTTGACCCATTTGTGATTACACAAAATGCTAGACAAGTGTATTATGTTCCTTATCCTTTGAGACCTGATAAGTCTGAATGGTGGGCCGTGATTAACACAAAACCAGTGGGTAGGGTCGAAGTGGAGGATTCAATAGACATAGCATTTCAAACTGACACATCAAACGTGGAATACACTGTGGACGATGATTTAGAAGATAGCCTTAGAGATTTTCAGTGCAATAATAATGACGATGTTGATGTAGAAATGAACAGGCATGAGGATGATGAGGATGATGAGGATGCTCAAGAAGAACATGTCAGCAATGATGAGGATGAAGAAACAGAATTTGTAGACAGCGAAGAAACGAGTCCCGAAGAAGAATTCGAGGATATATATTCAGACTAAATAATATGTTTTTTTACATACTTTTAGGATATATATGTTGTATTATTTTACTAATTGATTCTTATGCATAATATTTTGCATTAAAAAGAGGTTTTAAGAAATAGTGAGTGGATGAATGATTTAAATAACCTTAATATTTGAAAATAATTTAATTTTATATTACAACGTGTAAAAATAATTATTTTTCACTTATGAAATATTTTAAAATGAGTTGGCGGAAATATTCAAACAAAATTACTGTTGGGATGTAGAATTGTATGTTTGTGTGTTATAGCTAGTTGTGTGTTTGTCCCTGTGTGTGTTTTCCTTTCAAAAATAGTCTTTTAAAAAACAACACAGAAGTTTGTTCCGACTATATAAATGTGAAATGAAATGTGCATTCACGCAAAGTTCTCCTTCTCTTCATATATATAACCAAAGCAACTCGCCCAGTTTTCTAATTGTCTAGTTAGGGGAAAAAGGGAAAAATAAAATAATTTAAGGATATATATTAAAAATAAAATATTAAACAATTTCCAACGGAAAATCCGTCGGAAGTTCTTGCTAAAAATTTAAAAAATTTAAAACATTCCGACGGAGAAACCGTCGGAATTTGATCAAAAATAAAAAAAAATATTTAACTTTCCGACGGTAATCCGTCGGAAATATTCAAAATAAAAATTTAAAAAATTTCCGACGGATAATCCGTCGGAAGTTCTTTCGAAAAGTAAAAAAAATTACTTTTTCCGACAAATATCCGTCGGAAATGTGACTCTACATTTAAAAAAAACCCCCCTTTTCCCCCTCCCTCCCGCCCATTTCTCCCTCCCTCCCGCGCGCCCTCCCCTCCCGCCTCCCACCTACCCCCTCCTCCCAAAATTTTTCTTACCTTTTTTGCCCCATCTTTCCTCTTTCCCGCCCCTCTAGCCTCCCACCTGCCCCCCCCCCCTCCCATATTTTTCTTACCTCAATCGTCTCCCCCCTTCAGCCGCTCTTCAGTTTTCTGTCGTCCTCAATTGTCTCCCGTCGGCGTCTCTTTGCCGCGTCGATCGTTGCTCCTCCGCGCTTACCTCATCGGTCTCCAATTCCTCGCCCAGCAGTTGGAGTTTCGGTTTCTAGCAATAAATCGGCCGTGCACCTCTCACCGCGAGTCACCGCCTCTGCCGCCGCCCCAAGCTATTTTTTTCTCTCGTAAGCAATTTAATTACGGTCCAATTGTATCTCTGTTTGTGTGTGATTTTTCCTATCAAATTGTAGTAATCTTGCTTAATTTTTTTTGTTTGGCCGAGACTTTGTGGTTCAAAAAATTGGACCGAACGTTGTGGTTTGTGGCACATTGTGTTTCGATTTGCTTTGGTTTGTGGCATATTGTTAATTGGCGTGCGATGTTTAATTTTCTCGTTTTTGGCTTCGATTGATGAGAATGGTTCGATTGAATATTGGTGTTGTTTTTGGTTTCGCTCAATTTGTATGTGTTTGAATTTTTGGATTTGTGTCACATTTTGGTTCAAAGCCTCATTTTGTTTGATTATTTGAAGGTAAAGGTATTTTGTTAGAGATGTTGTATAAGAAGAGGGGTGAAAATCAAGATCAAATGTTTGTATACGAATTTTATTTAGAATCTTCTCAAAGCGAGGTGATTCCAGTCTCAATTCAAGCTTTTCATCTTGGTATTATATGTTTTCATTTCTCGAATATTTTAAAGTCATTAATTTTCGCTATCCAAGGAGAAAGCAAATTGATGATGGATTGGAATCTCTGGTTTTTTCATTGCTAGATTGGTTGATGTTTCAATCATACTTGGATGATGCGTTGGAAGTTTTATTGTCGTTCTTCTCCTGGATGAATCTTACTCTTCTTTGGGTTTTTTTTCTCCTTTATTGTTCTAAATTTTACGTTCGGAAGGAAAATTCTAGGTGCATTTTCATGGCTTGTTATTTTGTATCTTTCTTGGTTTCTATCTTTGCTTGATGGATCGGATTTCGCCGCTTTTTTGTCTGGATGGAACATTTTCTCACTGTCATGGTTTGGAATTTCGGTTTTTCCTTGCCGCTTTGGTGGATGTTCTTTTTTCTCGTCTGCAATGGATTGAAATCTGGTTTTGGTTGATGTTGTCGCTTCACTGGAATGGATTGAAATCTATGTTTTTTCCTTGTGGTCTTTTCTGTGTAATTTTTGTAAGAATGCAAGTGTGATAAGGCGTGAGTTGGGCATGGCACATTGTGGTAAAGACTTGAGTTGAAATAGCTAATGATGCTACTTGTACTTCCAAGAGTGTTGGAATGCTCTAATGTAGCCTAACAAATTATGTGCTGATTTGACTTGCATGCATGCATGAAATAGATCCACTACCCATGTTTCTTAATTCTAATTGGTCAAAACCTAACAGTTGGGCTTGCTAACTACTCCATTACCATTTTGTGCCATAAGGAAATGACACCTCTACAAAATTGAGCTTGGGCAATTTTGTGCTACAGGCTTAAGAGTTTTGTTCCTTTTAATTTTGTCAAACTCTTGAATAGAAGGTTAAGTCTATTGGCTTGTAAATTTCATATGTACCTTTTTGCTTGCTTAATTTCATGCAATTTCCTACTGTTCTATGACTCGGGTGGGGTTGAGAGAAGTCATACACAAGAGAGCTTCTGAGGACAGATTAACGGAGGGCCAAAAATTCATTAGAGTGCTACAAAACAACATTATAGATGGAGTTTTCGTGATAATTTTGGAATCGGATCTAGGTTTTGAGTTGCCAACCAAGCTTTTGTTTGCGGCACTTTCATGTTTGCTTGAGATTCATGACACCGATTGTGTAGGCCTACGGCTGTTCTTCCAAGGGCTGGAAGAATAGCCATTTAATCGTTAAAAGAGAACTCAAATTTCTAATACTTCACTTATCTTAACACAATTCATTTTAAATTTTCAATTCTTTCTCATCTCTCTTTAATATATATACATATATATATTGATTTAATTATTTTATATATTATTTCAATTCTTAATAATCTCTTTGTAGTCTTTAAATTTATTTTCATACTTATAATTTTCTTCCATCTTTTACAAATTTAAAAATGGCCAGCCACCAAAATTTTAATCTTGTCGATATTGATGAACTCTATGCTCCTGAAATCCATTTCTTTAATGAGTAATTTTTTTTTCTTTTAAAAACTTAGCAAGAAAAGTCTTAATTCCTTTTAAAAGGAATTATAATGGCACAAACTACTATAAAATTTAATTCCTTTGGGAGGGATTAATAAATAATAGTACGAAATGTGTTTGAGCTATTCTACTAACAAAATACAAATTCTAATGTCAATCACACCTCGTTATATTTTGTTAGATATTGTAGGATTTTAATTAAATGGATAAAGATCAGAGCAGAGGTCGCTGTGCAAGTCGCGGCAGAGGTCGTGCTAGTTTGCGCTCGTCGGAGCACACACTATCGCGTCCCCTTCCGTCAGGGTTGACTTTCAGTCGTCCACTCTTAGCCGGCTCAGCACAGAGCACTGGAGATGGATCGGGTCCATCTTCATCACCACCGCACATCACACATACTGGAGATAGATCTAGACTATCATCATCACCACCGCATTCGGAGCATCGTGATGATGGCGAAGCCGAGATCGTGCCTCCATTGGATCATGTACGGGAGGAGAATGGTGCAAGATATATCATACCGCATTTGAGACTTCTACCGTAAAATTTTTAGCATTTATTTTAAATAATACTTGTATTCAATTAAAATTTTAATATTGATTTCTTCTTTTGTTTATATTTTTAGATTCATTCCGAGTCATACTGCTGCGGGTGCAATTTACAATGCAATCAAAGCCCACTTTGAAAAACCTTGGGCAGTATGGCGCGAAATTCCACTAGAGGTTCGCGATAGGATGTTTGCGGAGTTTAAGGTAATTTTTTACTGTTATATTATTATTTATATTGATTTATATAAATTATAAGTTATATAATTACTAATGTCGTCATTTATGTTTGTAGCACAAGGTTTATTGGTTGCCAAGAAATGATGAAAACATCCGCCGAGCGTTCGAAGTACGAGGGGCAAAGCGCTTTGCGGATATTTTTCATCAAATCCGCCACAGAAGGACAAGACCGCCATGGATAGGCGACCACGTCTGGGAATGCCTTCAAAAACATTGGTCATCTGAAGCATTCAAAAAAAAAAGGCAAATTCAGGCAAAGGAGGCTCGTGCTTCAGAGAAAGGCGGGTCTCTCAATACTTGCGGCTCAATATCACTTGCTACACATGCAGCGAGAATTGTAAGAATATTTATATATTTTTTTTGTTTCAATGTCATTTATTTATAATTTAATATGATTTGTTAATCTAATATTTATATAATATGTAGGAAAAAACTATGGGCAAAAGGCCATCAAAGATTGACCTTTTCTTAATTGGCCACAAGAAAAAAAATCCTGAGACTGGAGAGCGGGATCAGTGGATTGATTCCCATGCCGAGGCTACATATGTGAGTTTTTTAGTAAAAATACTTTTTTTTAACAAAATCTATTTAGTTTATTAATAATAAATAAAAATGTGTAATATATTTTTTTCCTTGATAGAACGCTTTTCAATCTCTTGCACAAGAAAGACTCAATCGCATGTGTCGACAGATGATAGTACTGCGCGGACGCAGAATCCCCCACACAGTGATGAAGAATTATTTACTCAGGCTGCCGGTGGAGTCTACAAGGGTAGAGTTTATGGGATGGGGAATCAGCCTTCTACCAGTCGCTCTGTATATTCAGCATCACTTTTGATTGTTGTGTCGCAAGTTGAGTATGATCTGATGCGTCATAGAGTGGCCAAACTGACTGAGGAGGTCAGTACTGGGCGACAACAAATGACGGAGCTGATTCAGAGTCTACAGGCAAAGATAGAGAAATTAGAAAAACGCGGCAAAAACAAAAGAAAAACGAGCAACAATGAAGATACTGACTCGAGCACGGATACGGACAAAGATTAGGATAGTATTACTTTTTGTCAAATTTATGTGTATAAAACAATTTTTAGTTTTTTTTAAAATGGAATTTATTTTTTAAAATTTTTTTTTTTAAATTTCCGATGGAATTCCGTCGGAAATTATTTATTTCTTTTTAAAATTTTATTTAATTTTCGACGGATATCCATCGGAAAATATTTATTTATTAAAAAATTTTAATAATTTCCGTCGGCAATCCGTCGGAAATTACTTATTTTTTTAAACAATTTTATTAAATTTCCGACGGAATTCCGTCGAAAATTATTTATTTCTTTTGAAAATTTTATTTAATTTCCAACGGATTGCCGTCGGAAAGTAAATAATTTCCGACGGCAATCCGTCGAAAAATTATAATTTTTTATTATCCGACGGCCGTCGCAAAATCCGTCGGAAAAGTGCGATTTCCGATGGTGAACCGCCGGAAAAGTTTTTTGCGACAAACGTTATTCTGACGGAAAGTTTCCGACGGATTTCCGTCGGAAATCTTAATTTTTCCGACAGAAATGTGGATTTGCCGTCGGAAATGTTCCGTCGGAAAAAATTAATTTTCTTGTAGTGATTATTAGTGATTTAGAGTCTATTTTTGTTTATCCATATTTTACTGTAATTTTATATATTTATTTATCATGGATGATGAATTACTCATTTATGTTAGGGTTCAAAGTTCAAACTAGGGTATTGAGATTTGAAGAGTTCAAATCAAATTTTAGAAAAAAAAGCCTTTTTTAAAAAAAATAAAATAATAAAATAAAATAAAAAAAGAAGAGAAAAGAAGAGGATGCAACCAAACCAGATCTCGTCACCATTTAGAACCTCACAAAGTGTGGCGGCAACTAGTTCCTATCGGTTTGCACAGGCAGAACATTGTGGGGTTGATTGCGTTTTGGTTATAACCACTCAGGCATAACCAAATCTTGAGGCGACCAAAAGAGTTTTGGTGTACTCCGATGACGAAAAGATCAACGTCTACCAAATTATATTTAAAAAAATTATTTTGGTCATGGAGAAAAACAACGTGGTTGTTTTGGCCACGACCAAATTAGATTTAATCACAAGCCCAAAAGATTCTTGTCAAACGACCAAATTTTGTGATTACTAGCTTGGTCACGACCGGAAAAGTTCTGATCGCAACAGGCTTAACTCTCTAAGCAACCACAATTAGAACAGTTCTAGTTCTTGGATGATTGGTCGGATTTTCTAGCAAACGGACGGCCAAAAAAGGTTCTAGCCCTTTGGTTGGGTCTTTTCTTTATGAAAAAAACAAAGAATTGCAGTCACTCACCAGAAAGGAAAGATGAAGGTGATGATGATGTGTTCCGCGGGATTGGTCTGATGGTAAATCCCGTACCATAAAGCATCAAAAAGCAGTAGGAGCTGGAATCAAACCTCACGATGGTAGTTGACTGTTAGTATTAGAGACAAGTACTTGTGGCTCAAGAGGAATAGTCTCGTGCCTAATTAATACGTGGTGTGTACTTGATGATTCATAACCGAAGTATGTCGAGCCTAAGGCTCGTGCGATGAATAAAAATGGCAATTTAAACCCGTCCCGATGGGTTCCCCGACCCCGACCCCGATCAAAACTAGATTGAATAGGATTTTTTTTGGGTTTGGGGTTGGGTTTGGGTTTGGGTTTTAGAATGAGGTCCGGGGTCGGGTACAGAGTTACCTATACTCGCCCCGAACGGCCAAGTTCAGGAAAACCCGATCCCTGCCCCCGATACATATATATGGAATAAACGCCATATCCCTAAATAATTAATGTTAAGTACTGACTTTATTATTTATTTTTGAAACATGGTCTTATGTGTAGGGAAACATATTACTGCACCCTTTTTTTTTAAAAAAGTTCATTTTGAATTTATTATAATTCTTTTAGTTATAAAATACACCATATTTAATACATCATTAAATATATAAATTTCTATATTTATCCTTACTTTTCAATTTTAGATTATATATGAGCACTATAATAAAATAATATAAGACTTTTATTTAAGAGTGGACTCTCTTTGTTTAAACAAAAAGAAATTAAAAAATTTTTTTTGAGGGGAACAAAAAGAATAAGTGTAATTATTTTTTAGTACAATTAACTAATTATAAAAAATTTAGTTTTTGCTTTTTGTACTCTATTTTAATTCAAAAAAGAAAGGAACTTCCTTCTAATAGTACAAAGATTATGCTCAATAGTTTTTATCTTGAAATAATTATCGATATCTCTTTATCTTTTTGGAGAGCATCTAATTTTCTTTTATCTATAGGTACACCTATCCAAATCAAGTATATTAAGGTACATGCATGAATATATGCTACCAGCTATATGTTTTGTAACCTCCCAATGAACCACTTATCTCATGTAATCATGTTAAGAAAATAATTAATAAGCATTTTATATGTCCTAACTATGCTTTGCAAGTCTAATTAACTATTTAAGATTGTAAGCTATGAGTTATAATCCATATATTTATACATACATATTAAGTAATCATTAAATTTATAACTTATAGAGTGTATGGTTCATCATTAATACAAATTACATTGAGTTCTATATATATATATATATATATATATATATATATATATATATATATAAGATTATGAAGCTAATTAACTAAATGCTAGTGTTTTGAGCATTTGACCAATTGATTTGTATTACTATTATATATGACATGTATTTATATTAGTTTTACTCATATATTAGAATTGATTAAAGAATTGAAGAAATGAACATATTTATAATTTTGAATGAAATAAAGTTAAATAGCAAACAAAATGTTCTTCTATATAGTGACACCATTTTGTATTTTTAATAATCTTTGTGACATTGTATATTTCCATAAAACAACCATTGGAGAATAGATGTTGATGCTTCAATTTGCCAGAAAACGCAAAAACATTTGAATGTCCTTTGTTGAAAGATATGTGATCCTAGTATTTCATATACACTAATTTAAAAAACTTTATTAAGTTTTTCATTAAATTATTGCTTTTTTTCCATTAAATTATTGCTTCATATCTTGTTTATATGTACTTTATCAATATATATATAAAATTATGGAGTTAATTAACTAAATGCTAGTGTTTTGAGCATTTGATCAATTGATTTGTATTACTATCACACATGACATGTATTTATATTAGTTTTACTCATATATTAAAATTGATTAAATATAATATAAGAATTGAAGAAATGAACATATTTATAATTTTAATAATTATATATTAAAATCGTAATAATAATATTAATATATTAAATTCGAAAAGAAAAAAAAGAAATTTATTTAAAATGTAAAAATTATTTAAAAATAAGATAAAATAATTAGAAAAAATAGAGAAAATAATATGTAAAAATTTATTAATTGATCATATTAATATAAAATGCTATATTAATTAACTAAATTTTGTATTAAAATATGAAGTGTGCAATTGAAAGAAATAAACATATTTTGAGGAAACAAAAGCATTTTTAAAAAAACATTTTACACTTAATACAAAAATACCATATTGCATCTTGCAAACCCTAACCCCTTTCTTCCCTCGCCGACTGCCCCCTCTCCCTGCCGACTGCCCCGCCTCTCCCTCCCCTCTCTTTGTTCGGTTGTTCTCTTCTAGCCTCCAAGAAACAAAAGGCACCAGAATGTTTCTACAAGTTGGAAGTTGAGGTTTGTATCTATATCTGTTGCATTCAATCTTCAATTGTTGCATTCAATTTTGTACTTTCTATTGTGGATGTTTCCTTAAAACCTTGAATGCTGATTTTATTGTAAAGTTGCTTGTTGCATTTGTCATCCAAATGACATGATCTTCTTCGTCTCGTTTGGAATGGCATCTGAAAATGGCATATCTCTACGGTCACTCTTTCCCGTAAGCCATAAATTGAGCATTTGGACTGGACTAAGCTGGGAAATTAGTTTGAGAATAATGTTTGTTGGTATACATCAATGCCTTCACTGTAGGTCCTCTTTGTTTTTTTGTTTTTTTTTTAACTGAATTTTCTATTTTTTTGTAATTTATTTGTGGATAGAGGAAATGCATTACATGATTTGTTGAAATTAAACACTTTAGGAAGTTCAATTATTAGCATTTTGAATTGGGATTTGCTTTTCTTTTGATTTACTCTTTTTTTTTTGTTGGGGGGGGAAGGTAGTAGTAATTGGTTTAATTAGTGTGATAATGTTGTGATGAGTTGTTTGGGAATTAGGTGAAATGCTGACTTATCGGATGAATTGGTAGATTTATGCGAGAATAAGGGGTCAGGGAATAGAAGAAAAGAAAATAATGAAGTGGGGAAAACGGGAAGAAGTTTTGTCTTTTCATTTATCTTTTCTTTTCCTGTAATTATGAACAGGGTTGGGAAAATGAGGTATTTGCATTATTGGGACGAATTCTAGAATGAGCCAAGTGGAGGTTTCGAGGATGAAGCAAAGGCCAGCACTTGTTCCTCTTGCGACTTTGATTGGTCGTGAGCTCCGGAATGAAAAGGTAGAGAAGCCTATTCTTAAGTATGGGCAGGCTGCTCTAGCTAAGAAAGGGGAGGACTATTTTTTGATCAAGCCTGACTACCCAAGGGTACTGGACAATCAGCCCGCTCCTTTCTCAGTTTTTGCGGTAATTGGGCCCATGTGAATGGCGTTTTTTCTCCCCTGTTTTTAATGTATGTACTGTTTTCGGAGTCCTTTATTTGTGTATCTTTTGGAATTGTTGAGTTTGGTTCTTATTTGTAGATATTTGATGGACATAATGGTATATCAACTGCTATCTTGGCAAAAGAGAATCTTTTAAACAATGTTTTGAGTGCAGATATTTGATGGACATAATGGTATATCAACTGCTATCTTCGCAAAAGAGAATCTTTTAAACAATGTTTTGAGTGCAATACCCCAAGGCTCAATAGGGAAGAGTGGCTTCAAGCCCTTCCTCGGGCATTGGTCACTGGTTTTGTGAAAATTGACATAGAATTTCAGCAAAGAGGAAGTTACCCTTGTTTCCGAGGTTCTGAGTTTGGAAGGTATAATTTTTTTCTTTCTAACTTAATGAAATTCATGTGGCCATTGGTATGTATCACAGGTGAGACATCAAGAACAACAGTTACATTTGTGGTGATTGATGGATGGACTGTAACTGTTGCATCAGTTGGAGATTCTCGAGGCAATTGGACACACAAGGGGGTGTGGTTTTACTGTTAACTGTTGACCATAGATTGGAAGAAAATGTTGAGGAACAGGAACGCATTACACAGCTTATTCATTGAGTTGCTTGCTTTCAGGTTTTTGACTTGTTGAGTTGTTTCACATTTATGGGTTCGGGGTTCAGGTTTAACCAATTTTCGGATTCGGATTCAGGTTTAACCAATTTTCGGATTCGGGGTCGGGGTCGGGGTCGGGTCAGGGTCGGGGTCCCCGTGAGGAACCCGAAACCCGGTCGGGGCAGGGATGGGCAACCTAAAATTTCGGGGTCAGGGATGGGATTGCCACCCCTGACCCCAAACTCGAAAATTGCCATTTCTAGCGATGAAGGAGTTTGAAGGGTAATTATGTACCATGTAGAGAATAGTAAATATGGAGATATCTCTTGTTGTTAAAAAAAAAAAAAAAGTGATGATGATGTCATCATTAGGGTACAAGGATTTTCTTTTTCTTTAGCAACAGTTACAAGAATATGGCTAAAAGTCTAGTAATGTGGTTATTGGACTTTTAGTTATAGGCTAATTATTTTTTGTTTCCTTTCTTTATTTTGTAAATTTCATTTACAAGAGATTTTAATCTTTGATAACCAATGACTCTAAAACAAGTTCTAAATTGACTTTTATATTTTAATTAAATTAAAATATAAAATAATACCTAATTTAATTAAACTATTTATCTTGTTCAAATTTAAATGTGATTTGGATTTGAAAATATTTAAAAACAAATAATTAAATTTTCTTTATTTGAAAACGTTTCAAAATAGAAAGTTAGTTTTTTATTATTTGATTATGAATTGAATTTAGAACTAATTGGGTTTGTTTTAGACGTTCAAATTATAATTTGAAATTTATAAATTTGGAAGAAATTATAAAATTTCAATTTGATTGGAATTTAGTAGCCTATTAATTTTGGAGATTTATTGGGGGTGCCTAGTTGGGAGGAATGAAATCAGTTAATGGGATTCATTTTGTCATTTGATGTGTAGTTGGAGAAAAAGGAAATAGAATTCAATAATGATTATAAAAAACTGGGTAATAGTTAATTACCTATCTACCCCTGCAATCATTGATTACTTAAAATTCAATAATTATTTTTATTCTGTTATTCCAATTTTATCATTAATACTAAACAATAATCATTTTTCTCACTCTTCTTTTGCTCTCATTATTTTCTCACTCCACTTTCTCTTTATCCCTCTTGACGGTTATTTTCTCTCTCATCATTTTTTTCACTCTACTTCTCTCTCATCCCTCTCTACAGTTACTATCTCTCTCATTATTTTCTTATTCCACTTTCTCTCTTATCCTTCTCGATAGTTATTTTCTCTATCATCATTTTTCCCGCTCTAATTTCTCTCTCATATCTTTCGATAGTTATTTTCTCTTTTTTCTCCCTCTACTTTCTCTCTCATCCCTCTCTACAATTACTTCCTCTTTATTATTTTCTCACTCCACTTTGTCTCTCATCTCTCTCAATAGTTATTTTCTTTATCAACATTTTTCTCACTCTACTTTCTCTCTCATCCCTCTTCACTGTTACTTTCCCTTTTTTCTTACTCTACTTTTTCTCTTATCTTTTTTTTTCAATATACTTTCTCTCTCATCTTTTTCTCACTCTACTTTCTCTCTCATCATTTTTCTCAATATACTTTCTCTCGCATTCCTCTCATTGTTACTTTTTCTCTCATTATTTTTCTCACTCTACTTTCTCTTTCATCCTTTTTTTCAATATACTTTCTCTCTTATCATTCTCACTGTTACTTTCTCTCTCACGCCTCTTGACAATTTATTTTCTTGCCCTATTTTCTCTCTCATCCCTCTCCACTGTTACTTTTTCTCTCATCATCTTTCTCATTTTACTTTCTTTCTCATTAATTTTCTCACTCCTCTCTCTTATCACTCTATAATGTTATTTTATAATATATTCATTAATGAAGGTAAAATTTGAATTTTGACTAATTCCTATTTGCATAATTAAATTTAATCAAGTATCATCATTCACATTAATATCCATTATAGGGTTTGAACCAAACACTAACAATGCAATAAGGATTCCTATTGTGATTGACCACTTCAATGAATCCTATTGTGATTTCTACTGAGGAATTTGAACCAAGTACCCCCTAAATTTTAATTGTGATTCAATATTTAATAATAAATTTAACTTAAAATTATATTTCATATTTAATATGGAAATTATGGAAAGTTTATTTTAGATGGAAAATCCAAAATTAGTTTTGTTGATTTCAATTAGATTGGGATTTGACCATTATTATTTTCAAGACTTTTAAATTTTAAAATTTAAATTTGATTTAAAATTTAAAAAGTGTTTTGATTAAAATTTTGGAGAGGTTCTAAATTTTATTCAAAAACAAATTTTCTCAGTTAAATGAAAGCTGAAGGCAATAGGTTTTTGAAACTCTTAGGGTCAAATTTTATGTTTTTTAGGTTTTAAAGAACTTAAATCTTAATACTTTAGTTGTTTAATTTATTTTGATTTAATTGAATTTTAAAAAGCCCTAATGCTTCTCAAGAAAATTCAAGAATATGATTTCTAATGTGATTAGAAATGATTTTACATGTTAATTCATGATTAGAAATTAAATATACTTATGTGATTATCTAATTTAATTATTTAATTTCATATTTATATGAAACATTTGATTAAGTATTTGATATATAATGTGTTCATTTAATATGATTGTTTGTTTGCATATAATATGCTACATTTGTCAAATATTTAATAATTTATATGTTATATATAGTTGATGAAATTATGATATTTTTCATAAAATACCTTCATGAAATATTAAATCAATTTTAATTACCTTCCAATATTATATTTAAAACAATTCTTATTAGAGTGACTTGTTAGACTAGCTCAAGGTCATTTCAACTAAATTGTGTTTTAACTATGAGATAAGATCTTTGAATGGTAATTGTTACCTACTTGTTGCAATTATTTTGGTTTGTTGTTGAAATATTAAGTTAATTTTAGTTGCATTCTATTATTATATTTAAAACAATTCTTATTAGAGTGACTTGTTGAACTAAGATCATTTTACCTAAAATGTGTTTTAAATATAAGATATGATATATAAATAATGGGTCTAATTTAACAAAAACTCATGATTTATTGAACTAACTCAAAATTATGTATTTTTGAGGCAAGTGTTAGGAGACACATACACTACAAGAAAAGCCTCAATTTCCGACGGAAACTTCCGACGGATATTAATCCGTCGAAAATTTCCGACGGACATTCGTCGGAAAAAACGAACTGAGTCCGGCAGCAAAATCTCCGACGGACAATCCGTCGGAAAAAATATTTCCGACGGACAATCCGTCGAAAAAGCTTTAAAAAATTTTATTTTTCAAACTTTTCCGACGGATTATCCGTCAGAATATTTAACAAAATAATATAAAAAAGAAAATTATATTTCCGACTGATTTCCGTCGGAAATAGTTTTTAAAAAAATAAAAAATTAAAAAAGTTCCGACGGAAAATCCGTCGGAATTTTAAAAAAATATTTTAAAAAAAATTAATTTCGACGGGCCGACATTTTCCGACGGATGTCCGTCGGAAGTTCTTGCCAAAAAATAAAAAAATAACTTACCGACGAATTACGGTCGGTAATATTGAAAATAAAATATTAAAAAATTTCCGACGGACAATCCGTCGGAAGTTCTTGCCAAAAAGTAAAAAAAATTTAAACATTTCTGACGGACAAACCGTCGGAATTTTCAGAAAAATAAAAAAATATTTAAATTTTCGACGGAGTACCGTCGAAAATATTCAAAATAAAATTTAAAAAAATTTCCGACTGATAAATCGTCGGAAAATGTCGGCCAAAAAGTAAAAAAATTACACTTTTCGACGGATATCTGCCGGAAATGTGACACTAAATAAACCCCCCCCCCTTTTCCCCTCCTCCCGCCTCGCCTCCCCTCCCGCCCGCCCCAAATTTTTCTTACCTCTTTCCCTTCCCATTCTTTGACGCTACACAAGGGTTCCCCGCGCCTCCCTATAATCGATTTTCTTTGCATTTTGGTTTGGTTGCAAGGCGGTACTTCACATCGCCACGGCCTACTCTCAAGGCAAAAGCTAAAGTGTGCAGACCCATTCTTGTAATAAGAAGATAATCAACCTCCTCATGTGTTCTTAACCTTTTGTCTACTTTTCTGGTCCTTTTTGGTCTATCTATTGCACTCCTGGCACCTGTTAAGGTTTTTTTATTTATCGTCTAATGGGGGGAGTATTTGAATTTAGTGGGCTATGTTGTATTGGAATTGTATGATGGGTATATGAGGTTTTCTTGTGGTTGCCGATTGGAAGTTTCCTCATTGAAGTGAATTTGAAAATTGTTGAATATTCTATTTGGCATTTGTTGACTGAACTGTTGGCTTGAATCATAAAGTGTGCACTGAGGGCCTATAACCTGTTTGTTAAATTGCCTCAAAGGAATTTTAGGTGATATAATGCTAGGATAAGGCCTTCATGGACTAGCATGATGAAATATGGTGGATTGTGGGTTGTGAGATGATGAATAAAGAAAGAAAATAATTTATTTTTAAAATATTTTCCATGGACTAGCATGACGAAAATTATTTATTTTTTTTAAAAAAAAATTATTTCATTTTCGACGGACTTCCGTCGGAAAATATTTATTTTTTAAAAAAAATTTAAATAATTTCCGACGGATATCCGTCGGAAAATATTTATTTTTTTAATTTCTTCTCATAATTTCCGACAGAAATCCGTTCGATTTCCGACGGTTGACCGCCGGAAAAGTTTTTGCGACGAACGTTATTCCAACGGATTGTTTCCGATGGAAAACCGTCGGAAATCTCAAATTTCCAACGGAAAGGTGGATTTGCCGTCGGAAATTGTCCGTCGGAAAAATTTAATTTTCTTGTAGTGATATGATGTACTTATCAAAAATTGATAACCTAACTATCTAAAAATTAAAAAATAAGTTTGTAATTGGTAACTGTTACTTGCTTGTTGAAATTACTTTGATTTGTTAAACATACTCAAAATTAAAATAATTAAAATAGAATCCTAGCCTATTAGGAATTATATGATAATTCCCAAATCAATATTTAAAGGTTACTGATTTGAATAAAATAGTGAGAGCAAAACTAAAATTTTCTATTCGTATTATTTATATTTTGGTTTTATTTATTGAGTAAATATACAGTCAGAATTTGAGAAAAAAAAGTAATTGTATTCTCTTTATGTCAAATACAATTTGGGGTAAAGTATGAATACAACAGTGGAATAAATATATAAGAAAACTAAACATTGTCTAATTATGACTAAATATTGCCTAATATATTTACAAGAAATATTTTAAATATATTCTAACATTGCCCCTCAAATTCAAAGTGGCGAAATAAGCTTGAGTTTGGAAACAAGATAAAAAAAACGACTAGGAGTATAAAGTTTGGTGAAAATATCGGCAATTTGATTAGAAGACGAAACGGAAATAAGTTGAACTATGCCTTAAGATACATGATAACGTACAAAATGACAATTGATCTCAATATGCTTAGTACGCTCATGGAAAGCATCGTTATGCTTAATTCGCATAGCACTATGACTGTCACAGTGAAGTTAAATAGTTGAAGAATGAGGAATATCCAAGTCTTAAATTAACCATTGCAACCACAAAAATTCAAATACAGTGTCCGCAAGTACATGGTACTCAACCTTAGGACTAAAACAAGAGATGACTGTCTTATTTTTACTACACCAAGAAACAAGAGAGTTACCTAAAAAAAAGGAAATAACTAGCGGTAGTGCGCAAGGTTGTTAAACTCGAGTTTTTACATAAAATCGATAGAGGGTCCACAAAATCGAATCGTAAAATCGTAAGAGTTTACGAATTATGAAAAATAATATAATAAATATATTATATATAATATATGTTAAATTTATAAATTACAAACCTCTTCAAATTTATAAAAAATACACAAATTTCAAAAAAAAAATATTATCAATCACACCTAAAAATTAATAATAAGCATAATTCATTAACAACCATGCATAATAAAAGTTACAACTTACAAAAAGTAAAACATCAATATTCCAAATGCAATACTACAATAATCAATAAAGATCATCAACAGAAAGATTTAAATCCACATCCAAGCTTAAATCATCCTCATTGTCTTCATCTTCATTTTCTTCAACATCATCATCTCTTTCCTCCATTTCTAGTTACATGAATTAAAAATAGAAGAAGAATTACAAAAATAATCCAACAAACAGAAATCCAGCAAAAAACAGAGTTCAGAATATCCAACATGTTTAACAGAGTTCAGAATATCTAACATGGCAACAAGTAATCCAGTTTAGAATATCCAAAAACAAAGTTCAGAATATCCAAAAAACAAAGTAATCAAGTTCCAACTAAGTTTCAAGAAGTCTGAATTCAAAAATCAAAATTCAGAATTCTTTTGAATTCTGAAGTCTGAATTCAGAATTTAGAAAGAATTCTGAATTCTTCAGAAATCAAAATTCAGTTATTCAATTTATATCAATACTAAAATTAATAGCACCAATAAAGAGGCCCACAAAATCGCATAATTAAACTAGAATTGAAGGCAGCCTAGCCTGCTTGCCACAGAAGCTAGACAGTTGCTTAAAAGAAGTTACATGGATCCAGATCCAGAGCAAACTATTAAACTCCTTCCTAAAAGTTTCAGCAATGCCCTTGGGAATAAGCTTCAACATATATATTTTCGCAATCCTTCTCCTTTGCATATAATCAAATAACCAACAATAATGCATAAAGAAGCAATCTTTACTCACCTATGTTTAAAAGGGATGAATATAATGTTCACATAACCTGAATATAATATTCACATAACCTAAATCATAACCTTTTGGCGGGGGATGAGAACATAAAATACCTGGAGAAAACGAGGGCAATGAAGGAAGGAAGGAATGAGAGGGGAAGAAGGAGAAGGAGAAGAAGAAGAGATCGGCCGGTCGGCAGAGAGGGCGAGCTGCGGGCGGTGAGGAGGCAGAGCTATGGCAGAGAGAAAAATTGAAGAAGAAAGACAGGAAAAAGCCCTAAGTAAAATAAAATTCAGAAGGGAACTACTAAACGCTGTTTGTCTTTGCGTTTTGGTAGAAACAGAACACTTGGCGAGTTTACGTTTCTATGTGTCAAACTCGCGATTTTATCCAATTTTACCCATTTTCGTTTTTACCTGTAAACTGAATCGGACACTTGGTTTTGGATCATAAAAACGTAAAAATGTACTAGTAAAATCGAGAGTTTAACAACATTGGTAGTGCGTTGGTCCGTAGAATCGAGAGTTTAACAACATTGGTACTAGTAAAATCGAGAGTTTAACAACATTGGTAGTGCGTTGGTCCGTAGAATCGCCATTCTAATCGGCATCCAAGTAGACGCGTAAGGCAATATCAAAAGTATGTAGAAAATGAAGCCCATAGAACAAGGTGCCTTTATCATAACGAAGAATGCGAAGAACAATTGAATCGTGCGCTGTGTGAGGAGCAATTATGAATTGACTAACAACATGAACAGCATATACAATATCAGGTCGAGTGACAGTTAGATATATAAAGCTTCAAACCAGCTAATGATGAAGAGTAGCATTAGAAAGAAGAGTTCCATCAGCAAGTGAAAGATGAATATTAGAATCCATGGGAATAGTGGCAGTTTTGGAGTTTGTAAGTTGAGCCCAAGAAAGAAGTTTAGAGGCATATTTAGCTTCAAATAAATAATAACTGGAAGAATCAGAGGATACCTTTCAAGCCCTAAAAAGAAATTGGGAAAGCCAAAATCCTTTATTTCAAACTGATGACTAAGGAAGGACTGATGCTCAACAATACCTTGTGAATCGTCACTAGTAATGATCATGTCATCCACATAGAGAATGACAAAAGTATATTCTCGAGAAAATTTCCATATAAACATAGCATGATCATGAAGGTTAGAAAGAAAACCAAGTTAAGCTACCGAAGAGTAGAATTTGGAAAATCATGCTCTAGGCACTTGTTTCAAACCATAAAGTGCTTTGCGCAACCGACAAATTTGATTATGTAGATGATTGTACCTAGGAGGAGGATGTATGTACACTTCTTCTGATAGGTCTCCATTAAGAAAGGCATTCTTAACATCTATTTAAAAAAACTACTAATGCCTCACAGAAGCAATAGTAATAAGACTATGAACAAATGTGAGACAAGTTACCAGAGCAAAAGTTTTCTCATAATCAGTGCTATATTATTGGGTAAAACCCTTAGTAACAAGTCTAGCCTTGTATAGCTCAATAGAGCCTTTAACGCGAGTTTTGATTTTATACACCTATTTATAGTCAACTAATGATGTCCAATGAGGTAAGTCAACAAGATCCCAAGCGTTCGTTTATGTAAATGTCTGAAATTCTTCTACCATAACTTGCTTCCATAGAGGATGAAAACAAGCCTCGTGATAGGTGCGAGGTTTATAAGAAACAATGGTAGAATTACAAACATAGTCAAAAAACCGGTGGAAGGTTAATTTACACGAGGAGACCGACAAATAAGAGAAGGTGAAGTGGCAATAAATGAAGAGATAGCTGGACCCACAGACGAGAAAGATCTATTGGGAGGGACGAATGGTAGATCGTCATGGGAAGAATTAGCACCTACAACATCATCACTAGGAAAGATGAGAAGATCAGGATTAGCGAAAAAGGTAGGAGAAAGAGAAATGGAGAAATGGAGAGATAGAAAAAAATATCTTGTACTCCTAAAGATAACATGGTGAGAAATATAGAGTTGTTAAGATATAGGATCCCAACAACGATACCCCTTATGTTCAATCCCATACCCTATGAAACAGCATAATCGAATGTTGGGTTCTAATTTGGTGTACTCATAGAGCTACAAAAGAACAAAACAAGCACTTTCAAAAACTTTGAACATATGATAGTCAGGTGAACGTTTGTACAAACATTTATAAGGAGAAAGGTTACCAATAATTAAGGAAGTAACACAATTAATAGGATAAAAAGCAGTCAATGGCCTCCTTATAGAAATTGTCAAGACAAGAAATCAAAAAAGTTTTGACAACATCTAAAATGTGCTGATGTTTCCATTATGTCTCCCATTTTGAGGGCATGTGGTTGGACAAGATCTTTGAAAAAGAGTGCCATTTTTAGACAAAAATTATGTAAGAATAGAGTCTTTATATTCCTTGGTATTTTCAGTGTAAAAAATTTTAATTTTGGAGGAAAATTAAATAGCAATCATAATAACAAATTGAATATAAATAGATGATAATTCATATCTATTTTTAAGTAGATAAAGTCAAGTATAATGAGAATAGTCATCAACAAAAGAACAAAATAGTGACTACCCCTATAGTAATAGTAGGAGTAGAACCCCATATATTAGAATGAATCAAATCAAATGGAGCGGAAGATATAGATTCACTATTTAAAAAGGTAAAGTATGATGTTTGAAAAGTTGACAAGAGATACAATCAATTTATTTTGATTTTACAGAACCCAATCTCATTTGAAATTAAACAAGTTAATGTAGAGTTAGATAAATACCCTAAATGAGCATGTCAAAGTAAAGATGTAACAGCTATAATGATGTTTGATGATGGAAAATGAAAGGAAATGAGTTCAAACAAACGACCAGCTTTATGTCCTATCCCAAGAATCTCGCAAATCTTTGAATCCTGCAAAAAACAATCATGGCTTGATAGCAAAACATCATTACCAAGTTCACACAATTGGCTAATAGATAAAAGATTTAAGGAAACTTGTGGGACATAAAAGACATCAAGAATAGATAAATATGTAGTATGAATAAAGCCAATATGTTGAACATGCATTGCAAAATTATCAACTGTATAAACAATAGAGAAATTGATGGGACATGTTTTGATAGTAAAAATAGAAGAATTGGATGTCATGTGATTGCAACATACAAAATTCAAATACCATACAAGAGAGATACTAGAGGTAGAGGGAGATAGTGTCTATGACTGAAACTATAATTGATTCAGAATAGTTTGAATATCTTTCAAGAAAAATTTTGTTGAATTAGACTCAATGAATTCATTGGTTTTGGAAACTGCAAAGAAATGGACAGGTTATGGGGAAATATACAAGATCTTGAGATTGTCAGAATTGAAGAGTATAACATTTTGAAATGACATTACCCATCATTTTGCAATAATAGCAGGTTGGCTGAAATTTTGTTCCAGAGCAAGATTTAGAGCGAGAACGAAAACTACCACCATTGGAAAATCCCTTTAAAGAGACTAAAGGAGGAAGGGTTGTCAGTGTGGAGCTAGTCGCAAAAGTGACTAATGTAGGAGTAGAAATAGTTGGTGTAGCAAGGACTAACTCTAGAGTAGAAGGAGTACATTCTTTCTAAAGGGTTTTCACTCAAGTTTCTTTTGTAAGCAATTCCTTAATAACTGTATCGAAAGTAGGTAGAGGGCTCCGGTGTGAGAGAGAACTACGAATAGGCTCAAACTCATCTCCAAGGGTCATAAAGGATGCCAAACATGCTAACAGTCATGAAAATCAGCATAAATAGTGGCACTTCAGAAGTGGGCCATGTTGGATTACACAAAGAATTTGCAACTCATAAACATAAGAATGAATAAATTGGCCAGCCTGTTGTTGCAAACGATAGAGTTGGCAATATAACTAAAACTGGTGAATATTATTTGCAAGAGAATATAGCATGCTCAAAAAATCCCACACAGCTTTAGATTTGCAAAAATTTGATTTGATACTAGTAGTACAGATATTATGAAACTATGTTAAGATTTGATGATTTTTATCATTCCATTTTTCAAACCTATAAATGAATTTAACTTTATCCTCATCATTTTACCGAGCATATTTTGAAATTTTACTCTTTACAATTCACTATAAAAGTCTGCTTTTAAGAAAATTACATATCTCTTGAGATCACATATCATAATTGGACCCATAAAATATTATTGTAATGGGTTTGAAAATTGGTTCAATAGTTTTCATAATAAAAAAATTAACCACGACAATCGAAACACTAATATGAATAATAACAAAATGGATTGATCAGGATTAGTGAAATGACCACAATCAGCAAATAGTACATTAACAAACAAAATATTTAAAGCACAATTAGCGACAACACCAAGAACGGTAAAAATCATATCCAAAAAAACGATCGTCGAATAGATCCAAAGAGCAATGATTGTCAAACGATGAGAAAAGAAAAATCTACAATACTATTGATCTTAACCGCGGAAAATCACGACTGGTTGAACAAACATTGGATTTAAAATAGATAAACAAAAAATAAACAGCAAAATTCTATAAAAATTGATTGGAAAACATCCAGCAGCCGGATTTTGGACTCCCAAAAATTGAGTAACAAATTTATTGAGCCAAGAAAAGAAGTGGCTCGAGTTGCCAGCCAGAATGGTTCATTTGCACCCGTGCACAACACAAACTGAAGGTACAATTTTTGGAACTTGTCAAAATCACCCAAATCGTCCACAGTACTATTGTGGGCAATTAAGGTGCAATTTTGGTGCACAGTACCTTTTTTTTGTTGTAGGAATTGCACTGTGTGCAATTTCCATTTCTTCCCTATTTATTAAGACTTTTCTCCTCCACTCGTTGGAGGTATTTTGTTGTTAGTTTGGTTGCTGGACAATTTCACATATGCGGTAGTAGTTTTGTTGCAAGGATATTCAACGTATGCAGTAACATCATGAAAGGCATGGAACAGGCGTTAGGGATAATGCTCGTGAATCGAGTTTCCGTTTAGTGGTGTTTAGTTTCTATGACTTTGTATGATTCTCGAGTATAGGTCAATCAACTAGGATATATAGAAGTCTTGATTGCCTTTGATGTCTTGATTATTGTGCGCTAACCACATTAATATTTTGCGTAATTTCTTATTTTTTCTTTCTTAATTGTCAACTTTCTTTTATGGTTAAGTTCTCAAATATACAACCATGAAAATCAATTAATCTTGTTTGGCTAAATCTTGTAATTTTGCATATTGTTATAAATTTTCTAACGTTTCAGATAAAAAGAGAAAAAGAAAAGAAAAGACGTGGCACTGCCCCACAAAAAGAATTGATTAATAATGATGAGAAGTCACAAAGTTTGACTGCAATTTGGCCGATGGCTTTGCCCAGAAAAAGAAAAAATTTAAACAATTATAGAAATTGATTTTGAAAGAAAAATTGAGAGGCTAGCCCGGGTCATGCCAAATCGCCCACTGTGGGCGATTTTGGTGCGACCATGGTGCGATTGGAACTCTTTTGTTTTTTTAAATTCCCTATTTCTTAGGACTTTTTTTAATCCATGTTAGAAGTTTTTTGTTACTAGTTTGATTGTAGAGCTATTCAACATCTGCGGTAGTAGTTCGGTTGCCAAGCTATTCAACGAAAACGGTAGAGTCAAGCAAGGCATGGAGCAAATGTTAGGGATGATGCTCATGACTATTTGTGATTCTCTAGTAGAGGCCAATCATCTAGTTTTGTATAAGTGTCTCAATTGCTATTAATGTCATGTGCACTAATCACATCAATTTTTTGCGCAATCTTATTTTCTCTTGTTAGCTATGCACTTTCCTTCATGGTTCAATTCTCCGCTGTACATCCATGAAGATATTTTAGCATTTTTGGCTAAATCTTGTAAATCTTTTGCTATTAACAATCAATAAAAATCTATCGTTTTAGAGAAAAAACAAAAAGAAATTGATTTTGGAAGCTATGCTGTACAAAACAAAGTCTATGGCTAATTTTTTTGTGAATGCAAACTCTGATACCAAATTAGAGTTTGAAAAAAAAGAAGTAATTACATTCTTCGTATGTTAAATATAATTTGGGGTATAAATATAAATATAATAATACAATAAATATATAAAAGCCTAAATATTATATAATTATAATTAAATGTTACTTAACATATTTAAAAAGAAATATTCTAAATATATTCTAACATATTCTCTTTCTATCTTGATTTTTACACTAAATCAAAATAAATACAGTTACTTATTCATTTTCTTATAATTATTTCTATAATTAATTAAAATGAGAAAATATATTCGGTTTATCGTTCACCCTTCAAATTGCTCTAAATTGCGGTTTTGGAGTGGTTAACAAAAATATACTCATGAAATAATAACTACCTATTTAACTGCATTATGAAAGCGATTAGATCAAAAATTGTACAGCAAATCGAATTAGTAAAATCGTTCGACCGAAATGTTGTTTGGTTCTAACTTATTTTGTAATATGGTTAAAAAGGCCCACCGATACAGGGATGAGAGGAAAGGGCAATTTTTATTTTTTAATCTAAACTTTGAAATTTAATATTAGGTGAAAATTTTTGAATCAAAATATTTGCATTGTAATATTTAGAATAATGATATTCTAATAACTTTTCATAATAACAAGTTATAGTGAATGACGTGACAAATATGAAAAAATAAAATCTAATAGAAAATAATAAGTAATACAACATGAGCATAAGTTGGGAGTAGCAGAAATGAGAATGTTACGGAGGATGAGTGGTAAGACAATAATAGATAATATGAGAAATGAGGATATTCGACGAAGAGTTGGAGTAGCACTGGTGGCAGAAAAGATGAGAGAATATAAATTGAGATGGTTTGGGCATATTCTTCGGTGACTTATAGATGCAACGGTAAGAATAGAAGTTTGTTATAAGGAGTATGATAGGAAGAAAATGAAAGGTCGGCCGAAAGTTACGTGAGGTAAAGTAGTAAAACAAGATTTAATGGAGTTGGAAATAGATTGGCGACTAGTTTGTAGTAGAACAGAGTGGAGGAAAATTATTAATGTGGTGGAAGAGCAAAACTCTAGTGATCCCAACTGCCCTTTATAGTTTTACCATTTTTATTTATTTCTTTATCTATTTATATATCTATTTATTTTATGGATTTATGTCTTTAGGTTCATCGACCACCGACCCTAACTAGTTTGAGATAAAGATGATGATAATGATGATAAAATAATAAGTAATAATTTTATTTTTTTTATATTTGTCATTATAAATTTTTATTATAAAAAATTATTACAAATTTTTTTACTAAATTTATCATTATTCTAGTATTTAATAATGTCTAGGAGTGACATATTCTCTCAATTCCAACCCCTTATAAAAAATTATTACAAATTTTTTTACTAAAATTATCATTATTCTAGTATTTAATAATGTCTAGGAGTGACATATTCTCTCAATTCCAACCCCCAACACCCATCCTCCTAAAAAAAGAGTAACTTCTATTTAGGTATAATTTTTTATTAATCATAAAGTATAATATATTTAATGTGACTATTAAGTGTATAATTTAAAATTTTTATGATCATTTTTTAAGGGAAATTTACAAAAATAACATAGTTGACCGTTGACTTTACAAAAATACCACCTCCTTTTTTTTCTTTTGTGTTATAACATTTCCAGCTTAAAAAAGTCTACAATACCCCTCTGTTGTATTATAGAACACAGACTCTAGCACATCTGTTCTTCCCCACTCTTCACTTCAACGTTGTAAAGATTGTTTGGTCGATTGCTCAGTTCAAAACTACTCATCATATTGCAGGTTAGTTTGAAATCAAATTATATTGCAGGTTAGTTTAATTTATTACCTTTTTGAACTGGGTTTGTGAATCGTACAAAGAAAGTGGTCGAGCACGAGGTCCAGCATCCAGTCGAGCAGCAGGTTGCGCACGTAGTTAGGTCGAGTATTTAGTCAATATTAGAGTCGAGTACTCTGTCAGCTCTACAGAAAGTGTCCAGCAGAAAACACAAGCCTTTTCAATATTTTTTAATTTATGACTTTTTTTCTGTCTCCAGCTCGACTATGTGCTCGACCTTAAAATCGACCATAATTTATTGAAGCAAAAGTATCAAAGTTTCTGTTTCCTACTCGACTACTTGCTCGATTACCAACTCGACCAAATAAAAAACTCGACCTCCTGATCGTAACTAAGCTCGACCATAATTTATTAAAGCAGAATTATGAAATTATCAGAGTTCCTATTACCTGCACGGCTATTTACTCTGACTAGAAACTTGACCAAATAAAAACTTTTCTTGCTTTCTGTATATACCAATGATAAGTTATCTTGAATAACAACAAAATGTTCCACAAACAAAAGAAAAAACGACAATTTCTTAAAATGTTCCTTAAAATAAAAGTGAAGACAAATACAAATTGACATTAGTTTTTTGTCAATTGTCTTCAACTGCGCTACATTCGTCCTCTTCAGAAGTAGTTCCTACGTTTTCAGAAACATTTCCTATGGCCTGTTCTAAATGCTGAATTTTGGCCTTCAGCTTCTCAACACGAGCATCAAATTTGGCCGTTAGCTTCTAAACACGTTTGACGCCCTTATTCAAATGTTTGACTCCCTTATTCAAATGTTTGACGCCATGTTCTAAGCGGCCAGTATATTGTTGGCATCTCTCTGCTGTCGCCGCTATTTCGGGGGCAAGAGCATTCATTCGTTCATGCATATGCGGAGCTACAATCTCCCATTTCTCCTGCAATACATGAAAGAAAATACAAGGAACATGCTTGATTCATGCTTGATAATTTGCTTGACAAATTCAAACATTCAACAGCACTGTACGAATTTGTAAGATTGAAATGACAATTTGTATTGAAATTTTGACTGACCTCGTGAGCCTGCACTTTCTTGCTCGAAAATGATGGTCCTCCTTTTGTGCTTGCCATTGAACCGGGTGATATGTATTTTGATGAAGATTCGAAGTAGATGAATGGAATGGATGAATCGACCCTTTACTCGACTAATAGTTAGACCAAAAACATAAAGTTTTGAAAACATAAATTTAATAAACTGGCTCGACCATTTACTCGACTAATAGCTCAACCAATTACTCGACTAATAGCTCGACCAAAAACATAAAGTTTTAAAAACATAAATTTAATAAATGGCCTCGACCCTTTACTCGACTAATAGCTCAACCAAACATAGAAATTGCTAAAAAATTAAAGACTGGTCCGTTGGTGAACCATTGACTCGACTAAAGAATCGACTTAAAACTCGACTGGATCTAGGGCTGGACCTATCATTGACCACCGCCCGACCAATTTCTCGACGAAATTCAGTCAACCCATTTCAGATGCGTACATAAAATATCAACACACACTACGTATGAAGAATAAAATGATAAATTTATCGACAAAATGGTACTGACCTCGTTATGATGTGCTTCCTTCTTCTTCTCCGTCGTGGCTGTTCTCTTAACGATAGCCTTTCGCTTACTCTTCCTTCGATTCCCTGGCTAGGATGAATGCTAAAGGAAAGAGATGCCCCTGCCCTTTCGATCTTACTGTGTGTACCTTTCTAAATGTTTGGAATGGGTTAACACGACAATTTTGAAGCAAGCTATGGTTTCTCAAGCGTTGGTTTCCCGCAGGTTCTATAATACAACAGAGGGGTATTGTAGACTTTTTTAGGCTGGAAGTGTTATAACACAAAAGAAAAAAAGGAGGGTGGTATTTTTGTAAAGTCAACGGTCAACTATGTTATTTTTGTAAATTTCCCATTTTTTAATGATATGTCATACATATTATTATTTAACAGGAATAGTTTTGAAACTTCATTCTAAAGTGTACTTTTTTAAGGACAAAGAAAATTTATAAAATTGATTCTTTTTTTTTTTTTTTGAGATTGAAGGTACAATATTTTTTCCATCACATTTTGAGTACTGGGGTCAATCATTCTCGAATCAAGTGAATTCATTAATGAAATTATATTGCAAGTTGATTTAGTTACTTATTGAATAATATAATTATATTACAAATTTATATAAAAAATTAGTTGATGAAAACTTCAAAAATGTTCGTAAAATTACCCAAGAAAATAAAATCTGTCAAACTTTAAAAATCTTAAAAAATCCTCCAAAAATATACTACTTCTATTCTTAAAAAAACAAAAGGTCTAGTTTCAAAAAAATTTTATGTCCCATAAATAGAGTCCACTTTTTTTTGTAAAATTTTTGTATTATCCTTACTAATAATTATAATGTATAATCTAAATTTAAAAATAAGGATAAAAATGTAAAATTATATATTTAATTATGCATTAAATATGGTGTATCTTGTAACTTAAAAAAACTATACCAAATCAAAATTGGACTTCTTTTTGTTTTTTTTTGGACCGAAGGGAATATCTATTATCAAAATTGTAGGTTTTACTTCAGTAGAAGTGTAATTTTTTGAAAATTGGAAACTATGTTTATATACTTTTAGTATATTAATCTAGTTTAAAAGTATTTTTATTATATTTTCTTTATTATCAGGTTAAAAAATTATTATTATTAATCATTTAAATTTTACTTTCAAATATAATCAATTGTAAAAATTTAAAATTGATCAAAATTTTTATGATTCATGATTTTTTTTTCAAAATTCTTATTACTATATAAATTTTGTAATTCACATATACCTATATATTTATTTTTTATATACTCTTAAAATTTTAAATTTTCATGTTTAAAAAAAATTTAGTAATATATATTAACAAATTATAGAAATAAATATTTAAAATAATTTAACTTGATCACCATTTACTATTTTCAATATTTTAACTAAAAAAATATCAAAACTAGTTGATGTGAAACTTGTAGAGGAAAAATCTTGGAAACTCACATGATGTGAACTGCATAAAAAAGAAACTCTAAAAACCACAAATAGTAGATATGGCCAAAAAATCCCCAAACAAGATTAAGAAACAAGCCGATAAAAAATCTCAATCTCTTGCTCAGCAAAGAACTAAGAATCTTGATATGATTAATGAAAAAATAATGCCACAATTTAGTTGTACAATTTAGATTGATAAGTCAAAAAGCACGACAATGACAAATCTTGATAAGTTCAAGTTCTCAAACAAGAACAAAAGTAAAGATAATTCTCACATATTTTATTAATCAAAATCTCAATTTATTACAAAGATGTGAGGCACAGCTTCCTTATATAATTATAAACCCTATTTCAAATCAATTAGGAAAAGGAAATAACCAATATTAACCATAAAAAAAAAGAACTATTCTTAAAAAAAAAAGAAACAAATTTAAACTCTAAAAATTTTAATAGCCCAAATACAAGGCTAGACCATAACTACACCACCTAAGGTCTAATCACTTTAACGGACCAAGAAGTGTAGAAAATAAATAATTAAATAATAAAAAACTAGTGGGTTGGACTAAATTACAAATATACCAAAATACAACTTGAAATAAACATAAATAATTTTGAATCTAACTATATTAAATCTATTCCATTAAGCCTACTTGAGTAAAGCGAAACACAAAAGAGTGTTTTTAACTCTACACACGAGAGGTCGGAAGGCTGGTTTGCTCCTGACTTTTACTATTCCTATGGGCGATCAAAAGGTGTGATTTTGGTGCGAAATTTACTGTTCATGAACAGTACTTTTTTTTTTTTTTTGTGCGGCTTCCCTACAGAGAGGTTTGTGTTCCTAGTATGGGCGGCAGAGTTGGGAGGTATCATGGATGTCAGATTGCTGGACTTCGAAGCCAGTGGCGATTTCATGCTGCTTTTGGCAAGGTTTCCCTACTAAGAGGATGGTGTTCTAGCTTGGGCGGAAGGCCAAGCACAATGAGATGCGCATAGGACTGCACCAAGATAGGAGGGTTCGACCAAAGCAAAGCCGCACTATACGGATTTTTGTGATCCATTTCTTTTGTTCTTGCTTAAAGCCGTGCCAGTAGATGTCGACAAGTTAGAGTTTTTGTTTTCTTTACTGGTCTCACTGTTTGGGGTTTATGCTGGTCCCGTTATAGCGGGGTTTTGCCTTAACCAACCCCTACTGGATTAGGTTAGTTGTGTTATGGCCTGTTCATTTAAAGCTAGTCCTTAGATGAACCCTCTATGTAATATATTAACTTGGGTATTCCCAATATTAATGAAATTAGTGTGTTTTTGGAAAAAAAAAAAAAAGCTTACTTGAGTTTTAAATTATATTCACTTGATCTATCCATCAATAAAATAATAAAACATATGACAACTGTCACACACCCTGGGTCTCATCACTGATTCAAGAAATTATTTGAAAATATTATAATTTATAATTATTTAAGTAAATTATGAATACTATGATCATAAATAATAGACATTGATCACAAATTATGAAAAACAGTATTTGTTATGCCAAAAAAGGGTATTTTTAAATGTAAAACTTATTATGAGTGGTAAAAAATAACAAATTTAATGTATTATTAATTAATTTATATGATTTTTAAGCAATGAACTCTTTTTTTAAAAAAAATAAAAAAAGATAAAAATAAAGATTTATTTTTTTTTTTGGAACTGAGGAGTAAAAATTATTATTTTTGTACCTTTTTATATATTTTACTTGAATATGGAACTTAATTGGATGTTGTGGCCAAAGCTAGCTTATTTTGATCAAGTTTGGTTAATTTGCGCTCAAATTAGCTGCCTCTGATTCTATGTTAAATGTATATGGATATTTTATACTACGCTACTAAAATGGCGTGGCCTATGTACTGAACTCTGTCTCATTTTAAATCGTTCACATCCATTTTGTACTCTCAATTGTTTACATTTAACTTATACTTTTTCAGTAACATAATTATACCATATTAATATTTAAATAAAAAATATTATAATTAGAAATATGAAATTGTTGGAAAAGTTATTTATTTTGTGAAAAGTTTTGTTGTACTATACTAAACATTGAAAGAAAATACTGGGCAAACCTAAAATTTTAAAAACTTAAAAAAATTGTTTGTAATAGAACCCTCAATTTTCCAATATACGGATTGAAAAAAGGGTGCAAACTAGAAATTTAAAAATATTAAAAAAAATCGGAAAAAAATAGGCCTTCAAACCAATGATGAGAAAAATGTAAAATATGGTGTTGTACATGTTTGTGATTATTTGAATAGCTCAAAAATAGATTAAAATAGCTTGCGATTATTTAATTTGGAAGGAATTGTGATCGTGAATATTATTATATCATCTGAAAATTACAGTTTTGAATTATACAAATTTCAAACATATTAGGCTAATTATAGACAAAATATCTAATATTCATAGAAAATAACAAAATGAATTACTATAATAATTCAAGGGTTAAATCAATAAAATCCCAATTGTTGAATTAACATATAATTAAAATATATTAGAGTAATTTAAAATAGATTGTGATTGTGAATATTAAATTTATAGAACAAATATTAGTGTTATTTTAGGCTAATCCCATTTTCTTATGTGCTCACATGATTCCTTTTCAATTGATTTGTGCATTATTTTTCTTTACAACTATTTTAGATTTTTAGGGTAAGGAATTGGGATTCGTCCTCTTTCAATTTATTTTTATTGGTAACTTTTTTCCTTTTGAGGTATATATATCCATATGTACATTTGTCGTGGTACTTTGAATTTGTGATTAAATGAAAAACAAAGATTGACTTTTTCTTTTGTGTTTAAACACGTTTTGTATTAGAGATGTTAATTAGTATAGCATGTTGGAATTTGGTTTTTTTTTTTTTTGACTAAAAACGATAGTATATAACAAAGTGGCACAAATTAATGGCCGCAAGGGCTAAATGCGCTTCGTGGTGTTACTATTGGATACAACGCTATAACCCACGAAGACAAAAGCCCACAAAGGGGCAATAAGGCCCACAAAGGGCAAAAAACCCAACTAGCAGGACAAAGGCAGACTAGTGCCACACATGTTGAAACCTAGATGACTTGGGATCAACCAAAAGTACAGCAGACTACGAAACTAAAGTGCTGTTTTTAATGGAAACCTCCAAACTGCACTAGATGAATGAAACTAAAAGCCCGCGTCCTTAGCTTTCGTCCTATGCCGTTTGTGTAGTTTCCGGAAAATTACAGTCGTTGAATAACTTGAACCAAAAACTATTATTGCGGTAAGATGTTGAAAAGTGGATCCAAACTATTGTCGCTTACTGGGAAGAAGACACGCTACCAAAGTTATAGCATACACCTAAAAAAAAAATCAAATTTATGACCATTGCACTGTAGCTACAGTAGCTACAGTGCAATGGTCGCACCTAATATTGCCCGCAGTTACAGTGTTTATTTTGGAGCACAAGCCTTCCGGCTGATTTTAAGCATTTTCTCTGTTGATGATGTCGAGATGGAAGTTATGAAGAAAATTTATTATTATGTTTAATTGGGGATTTAGAGCAGCAATCTGTAGAGGATGAGAAACTAGGTAGGGCAGTTATCTTGCGTTCGATTTGCCACATCTTTTTTTTTTTTTTTCCAAAAGATCTTCTTTATATTAACTTTGTTGTAGAACCAAGTTAACTGATACATAAGTTAGTTCAACTTATATGAACCTTCCTTGACTCAAATTGTTGGCCAAGGCTCAACTATTGTCTTCCTATCTTTACAAGTTCTCAAAATTATCTAATAAACTGGAAGTGGATACAATAATCTTTCAAGAAGATAAGAGATTACTCTATCCACTCTTTGTCTTTGATAGTTCCATCCTCTTTTCCTTAGCAACCACTGACTTAGATGTTTCTCAGTCCTAGTTGCTCATTGTTGTCCCTTTTCTGCGCCTCCAAATACTCTAACCATTCTTCTATAGCTAGCTGAACTACTATCATCTCTGTCATCCATTCCTTCTCAAAAATCCAGACATTCCTTGACTTCCATAGCTGCCACAAAATATATACGGTAAGCTGGCTTCTCTCCTGCCCTAAGAAGTTCTTGTTAGTGCTGCTTATCCGTTGCCACCAATCTTCGAAGCTTACCACTTCTTTCTCGGGATCGTGCCACTGTAATGGAGCTAGACGCCAAACTGTTTTTGCTCTAGCACAATTAAAAAAAATGTGTTCTAAATTCTCTTCTTCTTCCCCGCACATTTGGCATATTGTGTCTAGTGTCATCCTTCTTCGTTTGAGCGCTTTCTTTGTCGGTAAGATATCATGGCAACACTTCCAAATGAAGTATTTCAGCTTGGGTTTTACATCTAATTTCCAGTTGGACTTCCACATAGCTTTCTTTGAAGTTTCGGTGTTGCTTGATTCTGCTCTATCCATTGAATGTTTATTTTCTGTTTGTATGAGGTGGTAGGCTGATTTTGCTGTGAATTTTCCGGATGGACTGAAGTGCCAAACCAACTGATCCTTGCTGCCCTCTGGTCCCTTCGGTATTTTCAGGATAGCTGCTGCCTCATGCTCCTCGAACAGTTGAAAAATGAGCTCTTTGTTCCATCCTTGCCCTTCATTGAGCATTAGATCATTAACCCAAATTACTTCATCTTTGTGTGGATTATTTTGCTGCAATTTGAAGTCTTTAGAATCAGGAATCCACGGAGAGTCCCATATATGAATTGATCTCCCATCTCCCACCTTGTACCTTACTCCTTTCTCTATCAAGTGTCTAGCTCCTAGCCATCCTTTCCATAACCATGAGCTATTCCCCCTCGCTTTTGCTTGCCTTAAGTTCCCTTGAGGGAAATACTTTGCTTTTAATATTTTACTCATGAGCAGGTTCGGTTGGGTCTCCATCCTCCACAACTGTTTTGCCAATAATGAATCGTTGAAGCTTTGAATATCTTGAAAGCCCAACCCTCCTTTGTGTTTCGGTTCTGTGAGGCTTTTCCAAGCTTTCCAGTGGACTTTTTTCTTGTTCTCCTCATTATTCCCCCACCAAAAGTTAGCCGTAATGCTGCATATTGCCTTACATACTGCTATAGGGAGCTTAAAATAGCCCATTACATAAACAGGAAGTGCATTTAGTACCGACTTAATTAAAATTTCCTTACCTGCTATGCTGAGGAACTTCGTCTTCCAACCTTGTATTCTTTGTGACACTTTTTCCATCACAAAGTTGAAGACTTCTCTTTTGGATCTCCCTATTAGCATTGGAAGGCCTAAATATTTGGCCTTGCGTAGCTCTTGCACTCCTGCTAGCTCTTTGCAAATGAGGTTCTTAAGCATCCCTGGAACATTACTACTAAAGAAAATAGAAGACTTCTCTAAGTTAATCTTTTGACCTGAATGTTGACTATATTTCTCCAGCAAAGCTTTCAAATTTTGTACCTGTTCCACGTTAGCCTCACAAAATAATAAAGAATCATCCGCAAAAAATAAATGTGTAATCCTTGGTCCATTCCTGCTCACTCTCATTCCATTATACTCTCCTCTTATAGTTGCTTGTTTGATTAGATTGGCAAGTGCTTCTGATACAATTAAGAATAGATATGATGACAATGGATCACCTTGCCTAATTCCTCTAGAGGTCTCAAATTTGCCGCATATTTCTCCATTGATGTTAACTGACATAGACACAGTACTTACACATTGCATTATCCACTCTATGAAGATTCTTGCAAAACCCATTCTTCTCATAACTTTTTTAAAAAAATCCCATTCCACACTATTGTATGCTTTAGTTATATCAATTTTTAAGGCCATGTATCATTTCTTTCCTTTTCTCATTGAGTGTAGAGTATGAACACATTCATGTGCAACAACTACATTATCATAAATTTGTCTTCCTGGGAGAAAAGCTGATTGATTAGGGCTAATGCAGCTATGCAAACACTTCTTAAGTCTTTCAGCCAAAATTTTTGCTATAATCTTATACACTACATTGCAAAGACTAATTGGCCGAAATTGTGAAATAGCTGTTGGATTTTTAACCTTCGGAATTAGTGTAAGCAAAGTGTGGTTTAAATGTCTTAACGTTCTTCCTCTTACAAAAAAATCTTTTACAGCAGCACAAACATCGTCTCCAATCACATTCCAAAATTTCTGAAAAAAGAAAGAAGTCATACCGTCAGGGCCCGGAGCTTTATTGGGGTTCATTTGGAACAAAGCTTCTTTGATTTCTGCATCCTCCACTGGTTTGATCAAGTCTTGGTTCATATTGTGTGTGACTGAACTCGGGATACCCTCCAAAACTTCCTGACTTCTTTGAGTGTTGCTAGCAGTATACAGTTTAGTAAAATAGTCGATGATCTCCTCTTGTATTTCTGCTTTTTGTTCCTTGACCACTCCTTGCTCGGACACCAATCTGTAAATGCCGTTGTTTTGTCTTCTCTGTAAAGTACTAGCATGGAAAATTTTGGTGTTCTTGTCTCCTCTTCGATTTGCCACATCTTTCAACGCAATTTGAGCATTAAAAAGAAATGAAAGTATTTGGAGTAGTCCTGCACATTTGTTCGGTAGTGAAGAAATACCGTTCGATATCTTGTTGGCTGCATTTATAGAGGATTGCAGTGAAGTGGTTTTTCTTGTGTGGTCATATTTAGGGGAGTGTTTTGATAAAATTTAGAAACTATTCCTTTGTAATTGTAGCCATCATCATCATTATTATTATTATTATTTGCATGAATTCATTATCTGCTGGAGGGTGACAAAATGTAAAAGACCCTACGCATTTCGTCTTAGTGTTAGGGAAAGTTGAGATACGTGTGATTTCTCTTCCATTTTCAGAAGTACTGATGAAACTAATGATTGATGGCTATTATTTTGTCACCAAAAATTGGAGGGAATTTTTACATGGTCTAGGTGTTGCAATTTTTACTGGCATTGGAAAATGAATCAAACAAGGTTTTGTAGAACTGAAATAAGAAAGTTCATCAGTGGTTGATTCCTTTGTTTGCTTGATGAGTGTTTACCTTGTGTAGTTCTTCCGCGGAATTAGACTCAATCACTAGGATGTATGGTCAAGTTGTAGATCGAAAGTTGACAATTTTAAGCTCAGCCAAATGGTATCATTTGGATTTATTAATCTCAGAAATTAAGGAAATTTCTTGTATAGTTTGTACTCATATCTTATTTTGTACGAGACTTATTACCTGTAGTGAGCCCAAGCATATGTTGTCATCATGGGCCAAATTTGAAGTTTCATATAATGAATTTTAGAGAAGCATTATTAGGCTTATTACTTTTTGTCTTGCTATATTTTAGGTTTCCAAGCATCAAACACTCTTTCTTCTAAGGATGTGCAATTTCGAGTTAACCCAAATATCCAATCAAATTGAATTAAAATTTTCTAATTCAAATTTGGTTTTTAAATTGGTTTTTAAGTTAAATCAAAATTTGAATTCGAAATCTAAATTGAATTTTGAATTAACAATTTTAATTTGAGTTCAAATAAAAAACTAAACTCGAATTCGAATTCCAATTCGAATTCGGTTTGAATTTGAACCAAAAACCAAATTTGAATTCAGATTCCAATTCTAAAATTTGAATTTAAACTCAAATTGAAAACCAAATTCAAAATTATAAAAAGCAAAAACTGAATTCGAATCAGATTCCAATTCCAATTCAATTTGAACTTGAACTGAAAATTGAATTCGAAATTATGATATTTTTAAATATATATTATTTATATGTATAATTAAATATATACTATACATAAAACATCAAAAGACTACACTGCATATATGTATATGTTTAATTAGATTGTATGTATTTTATATATAGATTGTGAATATACATATAATATACATACAATATATATATATATATATATATATATATATATATATATATATATATATTTAAACTTTAAAAATTAAAATAATTTGTAAAGTCATCAATATATGATTTTAATTTTTAATTTGTAATTTATTGTATACAACAAATATTTATCGTTAAATCATATATGAATAACTAATAACGTGCATATCATGTATACAATGCATGTATTTATTTATTTATAAAACTACTTAGTTTACAATATAATATATATATGTTATAGAGTAGAAAAATCTGTTAATATTCTAATTTTAGTTTTATTCAATTGTTAAATAAATAAAAAAATTTATAATTAATAAGTCTAGTTTAACAATTGCAACAAAGTAGCATTAGTATAGTCATTGAAATATTAAAATTGTAAGAATGAGATTAGTGTCTTAAATGGGGAAAATGATAAAAGTAAGATTATTAAAAAAATGTACAAGTTATGAAAAAAAATAGATGAATAAATGAAAAAGAGAGAGAAAATAACATATATAGTATATAAAAGCATAATTATGTTCCTTACTAACTTATCCCTATTTGATTTGAGTATATAACTTTGTAAATAATCACTGTGAAATAATTACTAAGCAGTAATTATATATCGGTTTTTATTAATTTAACAAGTGCAAAGTTTTACTGAATTTTTAATTTTTACTTATAATTTTTACTAATTACTAATAATTTAAAACTCAAAATTGTGAAATATCAATAATTAGTAAACTATTGGTATATAACATGAAATTAAACGAATGACAAATGAGAATTAATTTAATAACTTTAATTCAATGGTAATTTGAATTTTAAAATTTTAGTTTGTTGATTTTTGAGAAGGAAATTAAGGAAGAAAAAAAGTTTATCACAACAAATTAAAAATATTAAAGATATTTTATTACTTTACTAATTGATCATATTAATTAATAAGCTAAAATTTTATATTAATTGGCCAAATTAATATTACAGGATAGGGGATTCAATTGAAAGAAATAAATGTATTTTGAGGATCTGATTGAATATAATTACATTTATTGTAGGGTTAAAATTAAAATAAAAATAAAGAATGGGTATTATTGATAATAATAACTATTTTGATTGGGCCAAATTAAAATAAAATTAATCTAACTATAAATAAGATTTGAGAATTTTAAGAAATTGAAACCGTATTTGTGGAATTATTTTTCCAATTACGATTAGGTTCCTCTCTCTCAACTGCTCTTCCGCCGCTCTTCGTCTTTAGCCCTTCGGTTCCTCATTTCGATTCAGCAGTCCGACTCGGCCGTCGCCCTATTGGGCAGCTTGTCTTCGATAATCGAGTTCGGTTCCTCACTGACTCGCCCGTCCTCAATCGACCTGCCCGTTCCAATTACTTAACCGTGGGCTTCAATCACCTCAAACCACAGGTCACCGCCTCTCTTTCCCACCGCCACCCAAGTACTCAATCTGTAACAACTATGCTTAACGGTAAATCTTGTTGGAGATTTTTTTGTGCTGTTTTTTTATGTACAGTTTTTGCTGTTATGCAAATATTGCCGTGTTAATTCCACTCTTCCTTTATGTTTTGGGCTACATTGATAAGAAGCATTACTGTCGCAAGTTGATATGAAAAAGAAAAACGGTAGGATTGATTTGAAGTAAACCCTATATTCACGGTAGGATTGATTTGAAGTAAACCCTAAATTCGTATTGGGTTAATTTAGTTGAATTTGAAATTCGATTAATTTGGTTGAATTCGAATTCAAACTGAAATCTGAATTCGTTTCTGTTTGGATTTTAGTTAATCTGAATAAACTGAAGCAACTAAACTGAATATTCAAGAAAACAGATTTATGCACACCCTATTTTCTCCTATTCTTTTGGGTGGCATAGATGGTGTTCAGGAAAACATGGGCGTTCTCCATTCCAAAAAAGAAAAGTGAAGGGAAAAAGGGTATTTAAAATGATTGTGTGTGGCTAATTTCCATGTTCTAATTATTTAATTCTGGTTTTTGAGATTAGTCAATTATTATCTCTGTTATGTGGTATAGGTGCATGAGCTTTTACTTGTTTTCCTTGGAAATTTATGAACCAAAGGAATTCTCATTTACAAACTAGAAATTTTAAAATATTCAAAAATTTTCAAAAACTAAAAAGGCCTTCAACCAATGATGAGAAATATACAGTAAAAATGTACACCTTAGAAATTCATGAACCAAAGGAATTCTCATTTACAAAGTAGAAATTTTAAAATATTCAAAAACTAAACTGGCCTTCAACCAATGATGAGAAATATACACTAAAAATGTACACTCTTGATTTACCTAAAGTACAACATAGTGTTGTACATGTTTGTGATTATCTATATAGCTCAAAAACAGATTAAAATAGATTGTGGTTATGTAATTTGGAAGGAATTGTGATCGTGGGTATTCATATATCATCTCAAAAATACATTTTGAATTATAAAAATTTCTAACCTATTAGTCTAATTATAGACAAAATATCTCATATTCACAGCAAATAACAAATTGATTTACTATAATAATTTGAGGATTAAATCAATAAAAAAATCCCAATTGTTGAATTAATATGTAATGAAAATATATTATAGTTATGTAATTTTAAAATGGGTTGTGATTGTAAATATTATTATATCATAAAAAAATATTCTAAAACAAATATTAGTGTTTAGTGATATTATTTTATCATATCAGTATGCCTACGTTCAATTATCTTATCATAGTTAATTTATACTTAGTGATAGGTGCAGTTACTAAGTGATTGAGCAATTAATTACTAGTGGTTAAAAGGACGATCTGTTTACCCTAAAATAAACACTCTCTTCTCCCCTACCAGTAAATCCCACTCTCTGATAGTCAAGAAATTTCAAGCATACGGATGAGTCTTTTTCGAGCCTCATCTGGGGTTGGCCGTTTTAGCTACACGGAGCGAATTTTCAACCGGTCCTTCACTTCTCTCTGCTGTTCCTCCAGCCAGCGAGTCACACTCAAGGGCCATGTTTCTCAAAATACTCACAGTGATATTTCAGGCTAGTCCCATTTTCTCATGATTGCTTTTCAGTTATTTATGCATTATTTTTCTTTACAAATATTTGATATTTTTAGGGTATTGAATTGAGTTTCTTTTCTTCCGATTTATTCTTATTGGTAATTTTTTTCTTTTTGGGTATATATATATATATATATATATATATATATTTCTGTTGGTGCTTTGAAATTGGGGTTAAATGAGAAACGAAGATTGATTTTTTCTTTTGTGTTTAAACACGTGTACTTTTGCATTAGTGATGTTAATTAGTATAGCATGTTGGAATTTGATTGATAATGTCCAGATGGAAGTTATGAAGAAAATTTACTGTTATGTTTAATTGGGGATCTAGAGCAGCAATCAAACGAGAAATCAGGAAGGGCAGATGTCTTCGATTTACCATATCTTGTAGAGTATTTGTGCATTAAAAAGAGAATGAAAGTATTTGGAGTAGTCCTGCACATTTGTTCTCTGGTGAAGAAACATCGTCTGATGTTTTGTTGGCTGCATTTATGGAGTATTGTAGTTAAGTGGTATTTCCTGTGTGGTCATATTTAGGGGTTGTTTTGATAAAATGTTCCTTTATTATTATTTGCATGAATTCCTTATTTGCTGGAAGGTGACAAAATGTAAAAGCAGTGTGATTTCATTTCCATTTTCAGAAGTACTGATAAAACTAATAATTTGTGGCTATTATTTTGTCACCTAAAATTGGAGGGAATATTTACATAGTCTAGGTGTTGCAATTTTTACTGGCATTGAAAAATGAATCAAACAAGGATTTGTAGAACTGAAATAAGAAAGTTCATCAGTCATTGATTCCTTTGTTTTCTTGATGAGTGTGCGCCTTGTGTAGTTTTTCAAAGGAATTAGACTCAATCACTAGGATGCATGGTCAAGGTCGTAGATCGAAGGTTGACAATTTTAAGCTCAGCCAAATGGTATCCTTTGGATTTATTAATCTTAGAAATTAGGGAAATTTCTTGTATGGTGGGTACTCAAGTCTTATTTTGTGCGAGACTTATAACTTGCAGGGAGCCTAAACATATATTGTCATCACTGGCCAAATTTGAAGTTCCATGTAATGAATTTTAGAGAAGCATTATTAAACTTATTACTTTTTCTCTTACTATACTCCAGGTTTCCAAGCATCAAATACTCTTTTTTCTGTTCTTTTGGGATACATAGATGTATGGGTGGGTATTGGGTGGGAATTTAATGGGTGGGAAATTAATGGGAATGGATAATTAAATACCTATTAATTTTAAATATTGGGTGGGATTAGTAGATAATGGGAATGGGTAATCTCATTGCCCATTGGGATCCCAATTAGATGCTATTGTTGGGTCCCAATGAGATCTCACTTAATTACCCAATAAATTTCTAATAAAAAGTTAATAAATGTTACCAATTAAATCCCGTTAAGTTAATATCTTTTTATTAAATTATCAATAATGATTGATTATTCAACGTTACTAAATAATTACCCATTTAACCATTCCCATTGGGACCCATGGGCATCCTTTAACCCACCCAATTAATTCTCATTCAAATAATATCCCTCCCATTTATTCTCAATGGGTATTTTTAATGGGTATGGAAAACCCAATAACTCCCATCCTATTGGGTTCCCATTGGGACTATAGAAATATTGCCAACTCTACATAGATGGCGTTTAGGAAAACATGGCAACCAAGCCTTGTTTGTTAGGTCCTCCATTCCTAAAAAGTAAAGAATAATGACAAAGGGAATAAGAGTATTTAAAATGATTGTGCCTTATAGTGGCTAATTTCCATGTTCTAATTAATTGATTTTGGTTTTTGAGAAATGTTTCTTGGTTTGAGATTTATTAAGCAATGATTATCTTGGGAATGCTTTGTTAGGTGGTGTAGGTGGAGGAGCATTTTCCTGTTTTCCTTTGAAATTCATGAACCAAAGGGATTCTCATTTACAAAGAATGCTCATGATTCAGATTTCTGAACGTCAATGCTTGGCATAGAGATTTTCAATGCCGCCAAAGAGTTTCCTAGTAGATTTTGATTGACTTTCAGAATTTTCTCTTTGGTTTTGTGTTTTTGATTTCTGATATAGCTTTTGGATGTAAAATGTCTAATCATTTAGTGAAAATGCTGAAAGAGAATGGAGGGATATAAATTCATTTATGTTGTTTTAGTGTTATCCATATTTTGAATGGACCTGAGTATCTGAAGTAGTAATGCTGGTTGATATTGATTGCAAAAATTGTTTCCTTTCTCCCTCCCCTACAAACACCCCGAGTGCTAGTTTTTGTGAAATCTGATGGCTTAGTCATTTTTAGTTATATATTTTGTATTAGCACAGACTCTTCAGAGAGCTGGAAAAGCAAAGTGGTTAGCAGCTGGATCTCAAATTATGGGAAATTGAGCAGAAAGTTGGTTTCTATGAAAGTGAACCAGAATCTGCTATTGCCATGTTCTCTGAGTTTTCGGAGTTTTGTGCACTATGGTAATCCAAAGCAGGCTGACAATGGAAGCATGTCTAGACCAAGGGACTTCATTAATCCGAAGCAGGCCGACAATGGAAGCGTTACCGGACAAATGGACTTCATTAGAGGAATTATGGAAGAAAGTGGGAGTTTCAGATTTGGAGGATCTCAGCTCTCTCAGTACAATGTTGAGCAAAATGCTGATATTCTCCGTATTACAATGCTTCGCAACAATACCTTTGTGAATTTGACAGATTCCAAAGGACAAAAGAAGCCAGGAGTGTGTGTTTCAACAGGATGTTTGCCAGATAGAGGAAAAGATTCTCGATATGGTGCTGAAGCTGCTGCAGAACATGTTGGGCGTGAGGCTAGGAAAGCTGGAGTTAAGGCAGTTGTGGTGAAAATTAATGGGTTTACTCATTTCAAGAAAAAAAGACGAGCCATAATGGCATTTAGAGAGGGCTACACCTATGGTCGTGGAGATCAAACTCCAATAGTATACATTGAGGACAAAACTCGTCATGCGCACAATGGATGCCGTAAGCCTAAAAAACGTCGTATCTAGTTGTTGGAAGCTGGAATTTTGGTCTTTCGTTGTTTGAAATTGGGGATTAAGCCAACACTGTGATTGCATATTGAAGAATGTGGACGCATTGAGCTAAATGAAGAGATTGGAATTCCATTCTGTCTTCCACATTCTATAAGTAATGTCAAAGTGCTGGAAATGCCCACACGTCACACATGCTTAGGTCTAGTGATTCCTGAGTTTATCTTTGTTTTTTAGAATTCTGTTCATGCTCTGCCTCTCGTAAGCTTTCTTATCCACTAATATTTTGGCTTCTAATGATTTATTGTTGGTTATTCATATGTTATGCAAATAGCTAATGCCAATGGCAAATTTGAACTTGTTTCATTCACCAATAATTCAGGCGGATAGGGGTTATCTTTATACATCTCGATGTTGAACTTTTACCCTTATGCTGCATAAGGGGTGGATAATGACTAAAACGGGGGAATATTTACCGTATTTTCTCAGAAGGGTAAAAGTTATTTTACCTCAAAAAGTGAAAAGAATTTCACAAAAGATTATGTTTATGCTGCTCTCATTTGACTTTATGTAACGCAAATTGTCTATGCTCTTATATGGTATACCTGTAGCTAAGGGGACAAAGAAAAATCATTTAGAGAATATCCTTCATTCAGAGCGGACTTGGGGTGGAATGGTAGTTGTGCTCATTGTCCAAATTCGAGTTGATTTGGATTGTTCTTTTATTTATTTTTAAAATAACATTTTATATTTTTAGATAATTTTTTATGTATGATTTCATTTTCATAATATAATTAATTGTTAGAGTTTTAAACAGTTTTGGTCTCCAAAAGTTGGGAATCCCATAAGTTTAGTTCCCAAAGTTTGTAAGTCTGACAAATTTAGTCTGTTTCAATTTATAATAATTTAAGGACAGCTAATAGAAAAAGTTAAAGACTTAACAGTTGTATTATATGTGGTCTATATTTATATAATATTTTTTTACAGTTTTGATATCCAATGTTAAAAATTTGACAGTTTTAGTCCTTACTATTTAAAGGTTTGATAATTTTAGTTCCCAATATCTAAAAGTGTGACAGTTTCAGTTTCCAAATAATTTAGGTGGACAAAATCTATTTATATAATTTCAATTTTTAAAAATTTAAAAAATGTTCTCATTAGCTTAAACAAAAATAGGAAGAGTAAAGTGATACACATATATATATTTATTTATTTTCCAAGTCAGCATGAGTTAAAAAAAAGGAGCATTTTTTGTTCCATATTTTTCATTTTTTCTATTGACATTGATTTAAAAATTAAAAACAAATGTTTGTTAATTTACTTTTTCCATTCTTTCAAAGTAATAATGTCAATTTTTTTTTATAATTATTATAAATTGAAAATCTAAAAATTAGATTTGCCTACGAAAATTATTTAGGGACTAAAATTGTCAAACCTTTAAATATTGGGGGCTAAAATTATTAGAAATATTATATAAATGTGATGTGAGCCCATATGCTCTAACCATTAAATCATTAACTTTTTCCATTAGTTGTCCTTAAATTATTACAAATTAAAACTATAAAGAATTAATTTGTTAATCTAAAATTTTTGAGAACCAAAACTATTGGGTCCCTAAACATTGGGGATTAGAACTGTTGAAAACTTTAATTATTACAATCTAGTTATAATTATTAACTCGAACACTTTAAATTGAATTTCTTCATTTTATAATATAGTAACAATATGTTTAACTGGTATAACCATCTTGATTTAACTATTCGGTGGTGTTTGGTTGGTGGCTTTAGGTGGGAATTGATTATAATGGAATAAAAAACTAGTGTTTGATTTATAGGTTTGGAATGGATTAAAAGTAGCAAATGTGGGTTTTGTTCAAACTCTTGGGAGAGGGAGGGGGGGGGGGGGGGGGGTTAGGTGAGAATGGATTATTGAGTTCCACACTTTTTTTCTCCAACTCTCATTAACTTATTATTAATAATAATTAATTAATTAAGATTAATTTAATTAATCATTCATTTACTTAATATTGTAATTTAATATTATAATTAATAATTAATTAATCTCATTCATTGATATTAATTATTATAATTAATTTATAAATAATTAATTGATAATATTAATTAATTAATTAATTAAGATTAATTTAATTAATCGTTCAGTTACTTAATATTGTAATTTAATATTATAATTAATAATTAATAATTATTATAATTAATGTATAGTTAATATTAATTGATTTATAAATAATTAATTGATAATTAATTAATTATTTAAAATTAATTTAATCAATAATATTTTTATTAATAATTAATTAATTAATTAAGATTAATTTACTTAATATTATAATTAATCATTAATATTAATGTCATTCATTAATATTAATTATTATAATTAATGTATAATTCATATTAATTAATTTTAAGTAATTAATTGACAATATTAATTAATTTATAATTACTTAAAATTAATTTAATCAAAAATATTTTTATTAATAATTAATTAATTTAATATTATAATGAATAATTAACTAATAATAACTAACCAGTTTTTTTCAAATTAATTCCATTACTAGAAATAATATCAAACAATATAATTACTATCATTCCATTCTATTCCAAACATTTCTTTCTATCAAATTTATTCCATTCCTAAACCCACAGATTATACCAAGCGCCCCCTTAATTATTAAGTCAAATGCTTTAACCATCATGAATTTCGTTTCTTGGTTTTCATTCTTTTCAATCTCAGCTTCACAATGATTTTCTAAAAAAAATCATGTTAATAGTGCAGAGCAAAATGAATAGAGTGTTATCAACAAAACTGTTTTGGTTTTGCACAAAGAATGAACAAAATCAAACTAGAGTTATACAATTGTGATTCACGAGAGATAACATTAAACAGAACATACAATAATTCGAAAATAACATAACTACTTACTTTCTGCAACCTTTTTATTCTATCCTTTTCATTATATTCATTCCATAGTTTCCTTATTGCAAACATTAACAACAACAACTAATCTTGGTTGTCTAATAATACCGTACAAATTTCTAAAAATAATTACAACAATCCCGAAAGAGATGATGTTCAATAACAATAATCGATCATTTAGGCTATTAAACATTAATTCTAAGGATAACTCTAAAACTTAATTTCCAGATTTATTATAGTAAGATTTAACCTATTAGATATTTAGGCTCTATTTGATAAAATTGAAATATGAAATTTGAAGTTATATTTGAAATTATTTTATTAGAGAAGACTAAAATCTAAAGTTATATTTGAATGTATAAAATCTTAACAATGAATTAAGTTGCAATTTGAATGTTTGATAGATAATGGTAGAAAGTCTACTCTTGAGTTACTCTAAAATTCAAAATTTTAATATAATATTTTATTTCTAAAAAAATTTTATCAACCTTTCATCATCCCACATAATGTGTACATATTATAGAAAGAGGTAACCGACAAAATGGTCTTTCACATATTGGAGCATAATCTTTTTTATCTCTCACATTTAAAATGATGAAAAAGGTCCCTCGCATTTCATTAGTATACTTTTTTAGTTCTCCGTTGTAATTCCATCCCATTTTTCGTTAAAATGGCACTCGTGCATTGCACGTGTAATTTTAACTAAAGGCAAAATAGGAAAGAAAATAAAGTCACTCCCTTTATCCTCAGCCATTGTCCCCGTCGAAAGACCCTATACCCAAGCCCTAATTTTCCATAACCCCAAATTCTCCACCCCATCGCGATACCATCAACCCAAACCTTCCACCCCGTCGTGAGACCATCATCTCAAGTCCTAGTTTTCCATCAACTCAAACTCTTCACCCAGTGCGAAATCAGATTTAAGAAGGGAAGAAGAAATGAAATTGAAGGAGTTACAGTGAGTGACTTTATACAGTAGTTACAATTTTCTCTCAGAGTCTTCATTAAAGAAATCATCTAGTAGCCCCAGCACCAGCACTAGCAACAACCATATGGAAACTGTCAATTTCTTGATTAAGAATCTTGAAAAGCTAATGGACCACAATGTAGCTTCAGTTACCCCATTCAAGCATCAAATTGAAACTTTGTACTAAGCAATTGTGTCAATGAGAAACTGTCTAATGAGTGAAATTGCAGATGATTGGATGGTGAAACCAGAAAATGAATTTCTCGAGGTACAAGTGAAACACGTAGCCTACCAATCTAGCTTGATCATAGATTCAATTTTTGCTGGAGAAGGCCCACTTTGGTATCACAAATTGGGAATGTTTGTACTCACAAATGATATTAAGGTAACCTGTAAGGAGACGAAAGTTGTCTTGAAGAAAATAAAAACTTCTGTAGCCAAGTCCACATCGTTTCTTCAAGTCTTACTTCATTAATAGAGTCCCCCTATGGATATTAACGCAGTAGTTAGCTTCAAGCCTGACGTGGAAAAAACAAAATTAATTAAGGAAGCTAATTGTGATGAACTTGTTAGTGTGAAAGATGCAGAAACTCAGGTCATTAAGGTACTTATTGAAAAAGCAACTCAACTAAAGATTCTCTCCATTGTTGGTATGCCAGGGATTGGTAAGACAACTTTGGCAAATTCAGTGTATAAGCATCATTCAATCAATATTCACTTTAATGTTCGTGCTTGGTGCTATGTTTCTCAAGTTTATGAAAGAGAAACTTTATTGGCAGAGATATTAAGTCAAATTGTGGAAAAAACCAACCCATCACATGACGAGTGAGAGAAGAAGATAATGCTCAAAAGCTTTACCAAAATTTGAAAGGTAAGAAGTACCTAATCGTGATGGATAATATATGAATGTTGAGGTATGGAATGATTTGAATATTATTTTCCCTAATGATCACAATGGGAGTAGGATTTTATTCACTACACGATATAGACATTTGACTTTGAAAGTTAACAAAGGAGTTATGAAAGGAAGGGAAGAAGAAATGAAATCGACAGAGTTATAGGGAGTGACTTTATTTTCTTTCCTGTTTTGCCCCTTAGTTAAAATTGCACGTGCAGTACACGAGTACCATTTTGACAGAAAATGGGATGGAATTGTAATGGAGGATTAAAAGAGTATAATAATGAAATATGAATGATTTTTTTAATCGTTTTAAATGTAAGGGATAAAAAAAATTATTCGCCAATATGTGAGGGACTATTTCGTGGTTACCTCTTATAGAAAAAAGTTGTAGACAAGTTCAACTCTTATTGTATTTCGTTGGCATATAGGACTATGAAATCTATTCTTTAATTCCTTGGAAAAAAAATTGAGAATTAAGATATTTGATATTTAATATCAAAAAATTTACGTTTTGGGTGATAATATTAATATTTTATATTTTATTATTAATATTTTTCATTTATCTCTAAATGTATAAATTTTTATCACTAATTATATTTTTTTTACTACAAAAAAAAAGTGCTAATCTTTCTAAATAAACTCATATGAAATTCTTCTAAGACATTTTCTATCTCATGGTATTAGCTTTCCACTTTCTATTATTGGTAATTTTTTTGTCGGCTAAACGTATAAAATTAAATTTCTAGTAGTACTTATTCCGACAAAAAATGAGTTATAATAACAAATGTGATTGTCATAAATTTTCCTCACAAGCTCCATACAGTATGTCTCTTGCCGAATTGGTTAAACTTCGGACCAAAAATCTTTGGATTAAAAAAAAAAAAACTCTTTAAATTGACTAGTCAAAACTAGTCGAAATGTTTGGACCAAAAAAAAGATCAAATTTATTTTGTCGACTTGCCAAGTTTATAGTCAACTATGCATCCATTTTTTTAGTGTAGTGAAGTTGAGCTTTGAACTTGAGGATTAAGGCGGATTGATTTTCTACTGTTAATTCTTGATTTATCACTCTGCGCATTGAGGGACTGCCAGTTTTCTCTTGGGATTTTGTTGTAATTTTAGAGTAGCATTGTTTTCAAGAATCACGAGAGAGTCAAATTCAACACAGGAATCATAATTTATTGTATGCTGAAAATGAATCAAAAAAGAAAAAAAAAAGAGCACCGACAAGTCAAACAGTACAAATGCTAAAATTTAGTTACGATTAATGTATCATGATGAGTATTGAATTTCGGCCTATAATATTAGTCTAGAGATTTAGAATAATAATGAATTCATGACTATGTTAACAAGGTGTTGAAGTTTATATAAGATTTAACAACTCATTTCTTTAAACATGGTCTTACGATTTTGAATTTTAAATATAAATATATCTTAGTCTTAATAAATAAGGGAAACTTTAATTCCTTAGTTTTAATTAGTGATATAAAACCTTGTTTTTTAGTTTTTTTTCCCCAAAAGATAGGTATATTAATTTTTCAAAGTAAATGGGTACAATGGTATTCACCTAAGTGAACTTTTCTTAGCACTAATATTGGCTAAGACTACTTGACAGCATGTCAAAACTCTAAAACTACTCTTCTTCTAACTAATTCCTACAAAAATAACATAGCCTATCACAAGTGGTAAATATAACCATATTTTACAAAACCAAAGAAGGGTTAGCCTTACCACTTGATTTTTGCTATGCTCCAGCCCCTAACTTAGTCAGACTTACTATTGCTCACCCTGTATGTACTCCACACTATTGGCATATTGATATTCCATCCACTCCTCAATGGCCAATTCGACGACCTTCTGCTCCGCCATCCATTCTCTCTAAAAAACTCAAAGATTTCTGCTCTTCCAAATCATCCAAAGAAGATAAATTGTAAGTTGTGCACGTTTTTCCCAACATTCTTCTTGATTTATAGAACAGATGTCTTGCCACCACTACATGAAATTAATTCCATATTGTTTTGAGTGATGCCATGATACCGGAGCCAATTTTCAAATGTTCTGTGCTTGAGTGCAAGTAAACATAAGATGTTTCATCCTTTCCTCGCCATCTCTACACATTGGGCATATAGGCTTCACTGGGATTCTTCTTTGTTGCAACTTCACATTAAGAGGCATAATATCATGGCAACAACGCCAAACAAAATGCCTCAATTTCCTCTTCAAATTCAATTTCCATGTTTGCTTCCACATATTCTGCATTTGGCTTCTGTTGGTGCTGCTATCTTGTTGTTGCTCCTGCTCCAAACTAATTTTTGTCAACTGAGTATATGCAGATTTAACAGTATACTTTGCATCCGGACTAAATTGCAAAATCAGGTGATATCTCTACTTTTTAGGGCATCTAATGACAGTTGCAGAATATCATGTTTGTCCTGCTGTGAGAAGAGTCGGGAGATAAGAGGGGTATTCCAAGTTGTACCATTTGCGGATAACAACTCACTTACCCATCGCACTAGCTGTTGATCTGGCTGACTACACCTGAGACGAAAACTCTGTTTGCTAGTTATCCAAGGTGACTCCCACATTCGAATAGTCTTCCCATCCCCCACTTGATATCTTGTTCCCAAAGTAATTACATGTTTTGCTCCCAGTATCCCTTCCATAGCCAAGATGCATTTTCCTTTATTTCCATACTCATCATCCCCATATGAGGAAAATATTTGGCTTTCAGAATTTTACTCATTATCAACTCCGGTTGTGTCAGAACTCGCCAAAGTTGTTTGCCTAGGAGTGCATCATTAAATTTTTGAATATTTTGAAACCCCATTCCTCCCTCACCCTTGGCTTTCATCATTTCTTTCCATGCCTTCCAATGAATTTTTTGATTACCCTCCTTTTGTGCTCCCCATCAAAAGTTAGTTGAAAGTTTGCTAATTTCTTTACATATTCCCACCGGCAACTTAAAACAACCTATAACATAAGTGGGAAGTGCATTAACTACCGCTTTAATCAACATTTCTTTCCCAGCCATACTCAAGAATCTATTCTTCTAGTTTTGCATTCTTCTATGAACATTTTCAATAACAAAATTGAAAACCTCCCTTTTGGATCTCTCAATTCTCATCGGCAGTCCCAAATACTTGGCCTGATGTTGTTCTTTCACTCCTTCTAGTAGTTGACAAATCTGGATTTTTTGCATGTTTTTCACATTATGGCTAAAGAACATCTATGATTTCTCCATATTGATGAGTTGTCCAGAGCTTTTGCTATAATGTTGAGGATTGCTTGCAACTTTTGTGCCTGTCTTGATTTAGCCTCACAAAACAACAAAGAGTCACCGGCAACAAACAAGTGAGTGATTACTAGTCCCTTCCTACTCGCCGTCATACCCTTATATTCCCCCGTCACACTTGCTTGCTTAATAAGATTAGATAAAGCTTTTGAAAAAATGAGAAACAAGTAAGGCGAAATAGGGTCCCCCTGTCTAATACCTTTGGTAGGGTGAAAAAACCACAAGATTCCCCATTTTTATTAATGGACATGGAAGTAGTACTAATACACTACATTATCCAGCCAATAAACTTTCTATCAAATCCCATCTTCCTCATGACTAACTCTAAAAATTGCCAGTCAACCCTATCATATGCTTTGGCCATATCAATTTTCATTGCCATAAATCCTTTCTTTCCTGTTTTTATTGAATTTAACGTATGTATACATTCATGAGTTACGACCACATTATCAAGAATTTGTCTCCCCGGAATGAAAGCTGATTGGTTCGGGCTAATACATTTATTAAGGCAAATTTTGAGTCCTTCAGCTAGAATTTTGAAGATGATTTTATAATCCACATTACATAAACTTATGGGCCTAAATTGTGATACAAAAATAGGCATTTGAACCTTGGGGATTAATGTAATCAGTGTGTGATTTATTTTCCGTAACATTTTGCTATGAGAGAAAAAATCATTGACAGCATTGCAAATATCATCTTTAACCACATGCCAATACTTTTGGAAAAAAATTGGAGTCATACCATCCGGTCTAGGTGATTTGGTTGGGTGCATCTGAAAAAAGAGCTTTTGTGATTTCGCCTTCCTCCACTAGTCTCATCAACCGCTTGTTCATGTCCGTGGTGATGGATCTAGGCATACCTTCAAGAATGTACCTATCATGTGTTGGAGTGCTTGAAGTATAAAGTTTTTCATAGTAATCCAGAATTTCCTTTTGCACCTCCTGCTTCGACTCACATATCCTTCTATTATTTGCTTGTAATCTCTCAATAGTATTCACCTTTCTCCGTTGGATTGTTGTTGCATAAAAAAACTTTGAATTTTTATCCCCTTTTTACAACCATAGATTTCTAGATTTTTGTTGCCAAAATTCTTCTTCCTCCTTATAAGCCTACGGAAGTTGTTTACCTAACTCATCCCATCTCCTTCAATCTTGATTTCCTCTCTCATGACTCAACGTTTCCATTTGTTCTTTGATTCTCCTGATTCTCTTGGTTGAATTGTTGTCATTGTTAGCATTCCAAAGCTAAAAATCAGCTTGACATTGTGAAATCTTGGAAGTTACTATGTATTGCTCATTGCCCCATTGTGGTTTGTTCCAAGCATCACTTACTCTTTCCATCATCCCCTCATTCTTAACCCATCTTTTGTCAAAAATAAACTTTTTCCTTCCTTTTTTCTTGTTGAGTATTCGAGAGTAACATAAGCATATGATGGTCCGAAGATTGTTTTGTACAATGTAATACTTTTGCTTGATGAAAATGAATACACCATCTTGGCGCACAAAAAATTTTATCCAACCTTTCATCAACAAAACCCTCTCCTTCCCGGTTATTGGACCAAGTAAATGGATAACCCACAAATCCTAAATCGTTCATTTCCATACTCCTTATGAAATTCCTAAATGGCAAACAACTCCTTTCAGATCTTGTTTTACCACCTCTTTTCTCCCAAGGATATGAAATGTCATTGAAGTCCTTCTAAAATCCACCATTCTCCCATTTTTCCTCTAATTTTCCAGAAATTGCCATTGATTCTCTCTAACTCTAATGTCTATACTAGCATAAACAAAGATAAGCCAACATTTCAATAAATCTCCATTTATTTGACATTGTATTTTCACACAAAAGTTGTTGCTAATCAACTAATTGACTACAACGTTTTCAGACCAACAAACTAACATACCTTTTTTTGTCCCATCGGGTTCTACATAGCTCTACCTTTGATCATTTTGCAGCCTCCTACACACTTTCTCAATGCAAGGCTTTTGCTGCTTAGTTTCTAATAAACACACTACATCTGGGTGATGGGAATTTATGGTCTCCCTCAGTTGGGAAATTGTCGAGGATCCACCTAACCCTTGACAATTCCACACAAAAACCTTCATGAGGTTGGTTGGAACCTCCTTGGGCTAGTCCCATTCACCCCAGAGCATTGACCTACTTCAAAACCAGTTGCTCTACTCTTCTTTGAAGGATTTCAAGTTCCTCCGTGAGCTATCTTCCACATCATCTAATTGCCATCTTGTTTTTTCTTCAAGCTGAACCGAAGCATTTGGTGGCTGTTGTTGCTCATTCTCCACTGACCTTAACCTCCTCCCCGACCTTTACCATTTGCTAGAGTTTTGGCTCTTCATGTTTTCATCGCGACCTAAAAGGCTCACAGGCAGTTTGCTATTTTTAACCACCATTTGTTGTTTAATAGAAGGCACATGCTGGATAGGAATGTTCAGTAACTCCATGTCCATAAAAATTTGCTGTCTGCCCAACTTCAACTTCAGCCACTGCACTTATTTTCTGCCCCACTACCGTTTCAGCCCCATCACTCAATTGATTACTACTGAGTGCCTCCTTATTCTCCGTAACTCCTCCGAATTTTTTCTGTCGAATACCAGTTTCATCAACACCGAACCATGCTCACATTCTTCTTGCATTTATGGCACTTCATTTGAAGAATCAACCTCCCTTGCCTTTCTCATAGTTCACTGCCAGATTCGAGGTTTCATCGGCTTCCTGTGTTGACTTGAACTTCTTCGTGCCGCCACAAATCTCCCTGAATCCTTAACTCCTACATTCCCAGCTCCTGCCCGAACCCAATCACCATATTGACCCTTGTTAAGTTACTATTTTTCTTGGTCCCGACTAAGCTTTTCACACCCTTTCTCCACATGACCCACTTGCCTGCAATATACACAAAAGTTAGGTAAAAATCGTACTTGAAACTCACCCAAATTATTTTCTCCTTTAGCTTAACAGTTACCCCACGGATGAGGGATTGTTCCAAATCAATGGAGACCAGAGCTTTGATATATTTGCCTTTGGTGCTGCTTCCTTCAGAATGATTACATCCAAAGACTTGTGGAAAGATTTGGCCAATCTTAAAACCAATTTCTCGTGTGACCCAATGAGGTGGTAAATTTCAAAATTGAACCCAAACAACACCCGATTGAACTCTCTGTTTTGGCTAAGTACTTATTCAGACCATGCTCTCAGAACTAAATATTGTCCATCAAATGTCCACCCTCTTCCAGCCAAGACTTTGTTCCTCTCCGCCCTTGAAGCAAAAAGGAATTGGAAGAAGTTAAATCCTAGCTCTCGAACCACTACGCTTTTCTGATCGACCAGATTTTCTGCATGGTATTTTTATGCCCAAGAAACTCACCTTTTGTCTCCATAAAATTTCCCAGTAGACTACGTTCCCCCTTTACTCACCTGCACATCGCCTCCTCAAGCACCACCCCTTTTCTACCTTGGAGAGCTGTAAATTCTGTATCAACCCCGTAACTTCTTGCGCCCAGCATTGCTCTGTTCTCAAATCCATCACCACGGCTTGCTCAACAGTTGATAAGTCTTGCAAGAAGAAAACAAAAAACAAAGAGCTCATAGAAGAAAGGTTGAGGGTTCTAACAAGGTAAAGCTGCTTGCCCTCACTCAATTTTACTCTAAAGGAAACTCCCCCAACTCATTACAGTCACTCTCTCTTTATCCCCAAATTTCCTCCACCAGCTATTCTATCTTAAATAAAGACTTCTACGTTAGCGAACGGATAGGAACCAACTCAAACAACCAGTCCCGTTGGAAAGCTTCTCCCAATGTGAGCTGAATTGTCGATAGAAGGAGCTGCTCCTCCACAGAACAGTGTTCCTTAAGGCACCAAAAAGAAACCTAACTATCTCACGATGGAGAACTTGATCAAGACCTTGATTGTTTTTAGCTTAAGTATCATAATATTTACATAAAAAATAATCCTAAAATCTATTTTTCAAATATATGCTTATGGTGAAATTAAGTGAATATTTATTTTAAATCAGATAACGTATATCGGCTTCATCATATGATTCTATTTTTTTTAATGATTGTTCTGGATATATAATGGTTTAAATATGTTTTTAAATATGTTTTTGGGTACTTGAATCTTGAAATAATCTTAATCTTCAGTGCATGATTGTTGAATGCTTCTCTTTAGTCCTCACAGCCAGTTCAGAACCGAGCAGTTCGGTTGAAACCGACGGTTCCGGTTTAAAAAAATGAGGAACCGAAACCGAACCTTTAAGAGACGGTTCTGAGACGGTTCCGGGACGGTTCCGGTTTTAATACGGTTCAAAATAGTTTTAGTTCCGATTTTAATACGGTTCAAAACAATTTTATACGGTTCCAAACAAAAATCATCAAAAATCTAAAATTACTATATTTTGAAAAAAAAAAAAGGAAAAAAGGAGGCTTGAACTTAACGAATTAAGCGCCTACATATCCTCCGGAGTAGAGGAATCAAAGCCCATGTAGTTCTCTTAGCGTATAGTAATCCCCTACTTACCTCAATCACTGTTTTCTGTTGTTCCCGTGCTGGTGGTGTCTCCGTCGTCCATTGCATCAAATAACTCTAATTCTGCACGATCTATCTCTTGTTGTCGATATTGTGCTTTTGTCCAATCATCAACGCAAACTTGAGCCTCCAATGATTCAGGACTAATACTTGAACGCCTTTCATCTAAAATATGCCCTCCGCGCTAAATGCTTGTTCTCGGCAATCGCCGAACATGGAGTTGCTAAAACATTTTTGCAATCATAGAAAGAATTGGGTATTGGCTCGAATGCCCTTCCACCAATCTAGTATTTTGAATTCTACACTATCATCAAACTCAAAATGTGTTATTAGATAATTATCTATTTGAGTTACTTCCTAATCCCGCTTTATATTTTTATGCGTATGCATGATAATCTCTAATCCTTTATTCATTTTAATGCCTAAATTCTCATTTTGTCTACTATTAGATTGAGAGGATGGGAGAGTGCCATTATAAGTCTTACAAAATTCTTCATATACATTTACTACTAAGGCTCTAGTACAAGATATTATTTTTGTAATATCTACATTATCATTTAATCCTAAATATTCATAATAAGCTTGCAAGCAATCATATAAACCATCAATTTTACAACGTGGATCAAAAACACAAGCAACTAAATAAATAAATGGAATATCTCTATAATAGTTTAGCCATTTTAATTCCATTGATTTAATAGTATTTTCTAATAAAATGTCTTTTTTAGTTTCTTCTAAAATCAACGAAATATTAATACATTCTTGCATAAATAAATGAGTAGTAGGATAATAAACACGGACATAGTATAAGTAGCATCATTAAAAACTTTTAAAAGATCTAAAATTTTTTTGCAAACATTCCAATGTTGTGGATATAAATTAACTTGGGAAATATTATTTGCAACAAATATACATAATAAATCTTTATACTCAAATGATTCGTTAAGCAAAATATAAGTAGAATTCCAACGAGTTGGAACATCTCTTGAAATCTCTTTGGTTTTTTGCCATTTGCTTTACAAAATTTTTGCCATTCTTTCATTATTTGAGGATGTGTCCATAAATAGAAATTGCTTTTTAATTGGAGCTAAAAAATTTCAAGAGTTTTTAAACCGTCTTGTACACATAAATTTAAAACATGACAAACACATCTAATATGAAAAATTGTCCACCAAAGCGGTCTACAAACATTTTCTAATTCAACAATTGAAGTCAGTATTTGCCGCAAAGATTATCAAAACTAATTGAAAAAATTTTATTTACCAAATAAAATTCTTCTAAAATTGTCTAATTAATCTATAAATATTATCCATTATGCCTATCATCAAAAACTCTAAATGCAATTATTCTTTTGAATATTCCAATCATCATCTATCCAATGGCATGTTAAACCCATATAAGAATGAATTAGCCAATGATCACTCCAAATATCACTACCTATATGCACACATCCCTTAAAATCTTTGAAAAAGCTTTGTAAATCCTTTTTTCCTTTTTTGTAAAGACCAAAAATTGTACGTTTAAGAGTATTTCTAGGAACACGTTTTGCTTGTGGTTGACAAGCATTTTGAATAAATTGATTAAAACCAAATTTTTCACCAAAACTAAAACATAAATGCTCTACGAAACAAATTTACCTAATTCTTCTTTATAAGTTTGGTCACTAAAGTGAAATGATTGAGAAGGGGGGTTAGAATTTGTGTACCTAGTAATTTGTGATTGCGTTGTGGCATGACCAAGTTTAGTTGGATGCTTTGTCTCAAGATGCCTCTTAAATGTTCCATATCCACCTCCTTGACTAAATTTAAAATTTTGCTTACAATAATTGCAAGTTACCGTAAACTTCTTTGGATCATCAGTGGGCGTCTTTTTGAAATGGATTGTGAAAATATCGATTTTGAAGCCTTGTAGAAATTTCTTGTGATCCATCATTGGTGGTAGGATGAAGACTTTCTTGTGTAGGTACATGCTCTCCCACAAAAGTGTTGGTGTTGCCTTGATCTACATCTATCTCTACACCCCAATCTGCAAAATCAAAACCATGAATATTAGCGTATTCGCCCACCTTACCCTTACCTTTGTCGGCTCTACTTGCCATTTTTTGATGAAATTAATATAAATAATAGAATTTGGTATGGAGAAATATGGAAAGAATGAATATAAATAATTAATATAAATAGATAATTAATATAAATGAAGAGAATTAAAAAAAAGTATGGAGGAATATGGAGAAAATTAATATAAATGGATAGAATTTAAATAATATTGAAATTTGAATTAAAAATAATAAGAAATATGGAGAGAATTGATATAAATATTGAAAATAAGGTATGGAGGAATATGGAAATAATTAATATAAATAGAGGATTAATATAATTGGATAGAATTAAAGAATAAGTATGAAGGAATATAGAGAGAATGAGAGAGATTGATTGAATTTGGTGTGAAAAATGAAATGAAAGTGAAGGGTATTTATAGAAGAAAAAGAGGGAGAAAAAAAAAAGAAAAAATAATGTTAATAGCCGTTAATAGCCGTTAATAGCCTTTAATAGCCGTTGGCAACATAGAGAGCCGTTGGTTTTTTGGAAATCAGAAATGCTGCAAGATTATATAATATATATATTTTTTAGAGCAATTTTACTAAGTAGAAGGTTAGCCCAAATGGTTAAGACGGTGATGCTAGTTGAAGGAGGTCATGGGTTCAAACCTTACCATGGACAAAATTTTGCATATTTGCTTGGCCGATTCCAAACCGCCGGTTCCGGTTCGGTTCCGGTTCCGGTTCCAAAAATCATGAACCGAAACCGGCAATTGATAGCCGGTTTTGGTTTCGGTTCCAAACCGTAACCCGTTTGACCGGTTCGGTTCCGGGTTTGACCGGTCCGGTTCCGGTTCGAAACCGAACCGTGGCCAGGACTACTTCTCTTGAACCCTCAAAGCCATTAATGTGGCCCATTAAATTTTTACCATATATTGGAAAAAATGCTTCAGCTATCAAAATTTGATTTTGTTTCCAAGTTTCCAACCAAAATACTTCACTCATGGGAGCCTATTATTTTGGTTTTTTTCTCTAAAAATGATAGTAAATTAACATTGTATAATGCAAAAGTACATAGCCACAAAAGGGCTAATTGCACTTCGTGGTGTTAGAGTTAATCGAACCCACGAAGAAAAGAAGACCACAAGTGGGTCAAAAAGTCCGAATAAATTGGGAAAGGCCTCACAAAGCAGGAAAATACCCTAACATGTATAACATGTAGGGACATACCCCCATAGAGAGGGACAAAAAAAATTAATACTAATACTACAAATACTAACTACTAACTACGAATGAAGGTGGTTGGCTCGACTAGACACCGCAAAGGGCATTTGATGAAAGAAACTGAATATAAGGTTCCTAACTCTCGTCTCCCGCTTGTCGTGATGATCCCGCAAACTACATACGTTGAATAGCACAGCAAACCAAACTACTACCGCAAGCGTTGAATAGTTTGGCCACCAAATGTCATAGTGAAACTATTGCCATACGCAGTGAAGAGTTGACCACCAAACGTCGTAGCAAAAACCTTTAAAAAAGAAAATGAAACCTTCAATCTCCCCCAACTACTGTTCCCATTTGTTTTTTGTGCATCCTGGCGGACCAAGCTAAATGGGTGGCTATTCAAGTGTAAGATCTTTGACGAATTTGCCATACATTGATTATAAAATTTTTGAGTTTAGATTGTGTAAAAATTTAAGATGGGAGTTTGCCTATAAATAGAACTTTTGCAAAGGCCTTAATGTAACATTAGTAGTAAAACAATCCTTAGATATAAAGTAAAGATTCTAATTTAGTGGGCTTCCATTTGATAGCTTTAAATAGTTCACGAAGTTTAATTATTAGAAAGCCTTCTGTGTCTATCATTGTAAATTTGTATTTTTTTTTACATAATAGTGAAGTCTGACTTGACCTTTAACTATGAATATAAGACACATTAACTTAATCACGTGATTTCTGTATCTATTATTTTATTTATTTATTTTAGTTATTATAACTTTGACCGTATTAATATGTTTAGTTTAGTTATTATAAGTCTAACCATGTTAATATGTTTATATATATTTAAACATTTTACATATCTACATGTTCAATATTTTTAACACCATCAATCTTAACTCAAGAAAAAGTAAGAGGGTTGTGTTAGGTCGATAACTAATGTAAAAATTTTAAACTTAATGATACGTATTATACTTTAAATCATGTAAAGAATAGCAAGCTCCCGTTTATGGAGCACCTCACAAGGTTCGACTACTACATCTTGACAAAGATTGCTACACCTCCTTGTGGGTTTGGGTGTAGACTATAAAAAAGTCCTCATACACTAATGAGATGGATAAGAAGGAAAAAATGTAGGAAGGAAAAAGATTGCTAAAATTGGTAGTTAGAATATTGAAATTTTGAAAGGTAAAACAATAGAGGTGGTGAATACTACGAGGAGGAGACAAATATTATGTACCTCTAAGAAACAAAAAGGGTAAGTGAGAAAGACAAGATTTTAGATGCTTCAAAATATAAAATTTGATATTTTGAAAAGAATAAAACTACAAATGGGGTAAGTGTTATCATGGATTTGACATCCATAAAGCAAATGGTAGAAGTACTTAGAAAGGGAATAAAATTATATATAGTTCTTAAAATTATTGTAGGAAATGAACTTGTACATGTCGTTAATGTATATGCATCTCATAGAATTAGATGAATTTATTAAAATTAAATTTTAGAAAAACCTAGATGCCTTATACTAGGCAATTCCTCATAATAAAAAAATTATCATATTTAGGATTTAAATGGGCTCGGAGAGCAATGAAAAGTATGATAAGGTGCATGGGGGTTATGATTATGGGTTGCCGAACAATAAAAGTAAAACGATTTTAGATTTTGTAGTAACTTATAATTTGATCCTAGGTACTACTTTTTTAAACAGAGAGATGAGCACTTAATTATATTTAAAATTAGTTCTAATAAGTCAAAATTGATTATTTCCTAATTAGAAATAGTGATAGAAAATTATGTAAAAATTAAAATAATACCTAGAGAAAGAGTCACTAATCAACATACATTAATAGATTTAGTATAAGACTTAATAATAAAAAATTTAAAACAAGTTATCCCATATCCCTATGATTAAGTGGTGGGAATTAAAGAGTAAGAACAAAAGAGATATTTTTATAAAATTCTTATTGGACACTATCAATTAAATGAAGACGAAGTAGAATGTATAAGAAAAGGTAACCAATCAAATGAAAGCAATCGCAAAAACAGAATTGGGCACGTTAAAAGGCCATATATGGAACAAACAATCATGGTGGTGGAATCAAGAAACCAAGAAAAAGTACAAATAAAAAAAAGTAATTTATAAAACTTTATATGCCTGTAGAAATGACAAACATATAGAAAGATAAAATATTGCCAAGAATGAGGTGAAAAAGGTAATAAGTGAGTGAAAGATGAAAGCTTTCGAAAATTTTAATAAAAGATTAATGCTGAAAAAGGAAATATAAGTTAAAAAAATTATAGAAAACAAAATAAGAGATTTAATACAAGTTAAATGTATAAAAGATGAAATTGAAAATATCTTAAATGATGATAAATTAATAAAATATTGATGGAAGGAATAATTTTATAAATTATTTAATGTAGTTAATGGGAATGAAGTCATATTAGGTTAGAAGAATTTGAACTTAAAAAAAACTTTACATATTATTGTAAAATCCAACTTTTGGAGGTAGAAAAAGCTCCACAAATAATGAAAATGATAAAGTGGTGAGCCCTGAGGATATGCTAATTGAGGCATGGAAATTTCTTGGAAAAGTTAGTATCATATGGCTCACAAATCTATTTAATTTAATTATGAAAAATAGAAAAATGTCTAATTACTAGAGAAAAAGTATATTAGTATATTCATATAAAAATAAGGGAAATATGCAAAATTGTACAAATTAAAGGGGTATTAAATTAATAGACCACACTATGAAATTGTGAGAAAGAGTAATAAAAAGAAAATTGAGAAACGAGACTAGTGTATTAGAAACTCAATTTGGTTTTATGCCAAGAAGATCTATAATGGATGCCATACATCTAATAAGAAAGTTATGTGAACATTATAGGGAGAGAAAACAAAATTTCAATATGGTATTTATTAATCTTGAAAAGGCATGTCATAGTGTTAATCATCATATAATGTGATAGGTATTAGAAAAGAAAAGAGTTAGCATAGTTTAAATAGAACTTATAAAAGATATGTATAAAAACATAATGACGTGTAACTGTATAAAGATGCCAGTGGGAATATCAGATGAATTTCGAATACTATAGGTTTGCATGAGGGATTTTCTTTGGGTCCATATCTCTTTGCCTTAGTAATTGAGCTTACTAAGCATATATAGACAATAATTTTTGAATGTATATTATTTGTAGATGATATATTTTTGATTAATGAGACAAGAGAATAAGTGAATACCAAGTTAGAAATTTAGAGAGAGGCATTAGAATCGAAAGATTTAAAAATAAGTAGAGATAAATTTGAATATATTGAGTATCACTTTAATAATCATAAGAGAAATAATGGGGTAAGTGTAAAAATTGAGGAATCAATTTTATTAGTCTAATATCTATACTTCAAGAAAATGGAGGAATCGATAAAGATATTACAGATAAAATTTAGGTAGGTTGGAATAAATGAAAAAGTGAATTTCTATACTTTGTGATCGTAAAGTACTATTGAAATTAAAAGAAAATTTTTATAAAATAGTCATAAGACTATTGATACTTTATAGATCAGAATCTTGAGACACTAACTTTGAACATGAATGAAAAATGAGAATAGCAAAAATGAAAATGTTAAAATGGGTGTATGGACATATTATATTAGATAGAATAAGAAATGAATATATTAGGAAAAAAGTAGGAGTAGCCCTATTAGATGAGAAGATGAAAGAAACACAGTTAACGTTGTTTGGACATGTATGTGGGAGACTTTTAAATGCACCAATATTACAATCTATAAACTAGAAAATTATTAACTCAAATTAAAAGGAGAATGGAAAAACTTAAAAATATTTGGAAATAAACTTTTAAATATGATATGAATTCCCTAAATTTAAACGAAAATATATGTTTTAATATAAAATAATAGTGAGATATGTTCCATATAACATATCCCAGATAGTAGGATAAAGGTTTAATTGTTATTTTGGTTATTATCTTTTTAGCCTATTATTTCTAACTCGGGGTTCGTTTTTCTTAATAAATTAGTGTTAAAGATATAACTTAATTTAGATCTATTAGCCACCATGACATTAATGAAGACCTCCATTGACAAGTTTGACTAACTTATCAGTTTCAATATGTGATAACTCAAAATAGAAGCCATTCTTATTTACAATAAATGTGAGTTAGTACTTGATAGAGTGGAGAAAAAGGCACAAAAAATGTTGTTGCAAAAATTTGTAAATGTAGATAAAAAAGCAAGATCAAATATTGTATTAAATCTTTCTAATGAGGTTTTGTAAGAAGTTGCCAGTGAGAGAATGATCAAAGGTATGTGGAACATGCTGAAAGCTATGTACATGAAGAAAACCATGGAGTATCAACTTTTTCTGAAATGAAAGTTGTACATGTTGAGAATGATAGAAGGTATATTTATACTCTTCCATCTCGATAAATTTGATTCTATTATTATTATTATGGATTTGGAGAATTAGATTTTAAAAGTGAGGACAATGATCAAGTCATATTATTGTTTTTCCCTTTCCTAGTGATTTAAACGCTTTTAGGATATTATGATTTTTTGGAAATAATCCTTCTCATGTGATTATATAAAATATGCATCAAAGTCTAAAGAATTAATTGATAGAGACGTCACAGGGAAGACTAGTAAAAGTCAAGTAAAGGGACTATCTATGTGGAGTAGACTTGAAAATAGAGGCTTTGAATATTATAGATCGAAAGAAAGATCTAAATCTAAATAAATAAATAAAATTTGTAATTTTTATAAGAAAAATGGGTACATTAAGACTAATTTCTATAAATTTAAAAATAAAGGGGAAAATAAAATTGAATAGAATAAAAGCAATGCTGCTAAAACTAGTGTAGCTGTAGATGGAAATGACAAAATTATATTTGTTGCCATAAATGATAAAATCAAATATAATAATGAATGAATTTTAGATTCAGGCTATTCTTACCGCATAAGTTCTAATAGAGATTGTTTTTCTACTTATAAACCAAGAGACGTTAGAATTATTTTGATAGTTAATAATTGATACGAATTCTTAAATCAAAGGATAAAAATCCGAACCTATATCAGAGTATTGGTCCTAGTATCGTCCTCTAGGTTGAACTAAGTTTTCCTTTAGCAAGACACCAACTCCAACTTGTGAAGAAGGACATTGTTTTTGTCTATTTGACACCCAATGAAATTATCAAAGACCCAAGATGTGAACTTTGACTATCCTTGGAGCCAACCGGCACACTCGAATTGTTGAGGGAAAGAAACTCAACAAAACAGCTTAAACATGAATCTAAGAGGCTATCCTCAAAGACTCAAAGCAAGTTCTAAGATAGAACTGAAAGAAAAACTAAAAGCTCTCAAGTTTGTATTGTCAAAAATTCTGAATTTCATTGTGGCTGAATGCCTCTATTTATAGTTTACAAGTTGTAAGAATTAAGAAAGCCATTCCCTAGTTGGATTAGCTTTTTAGGAAACTAACTAAAGAAACTATTACTTAAAAGAAACAACTAATCTAAAAAAAGGAAATAAAACAACAAGTAGTTGCCTAAAACTAATCCAAGTGTGTTGGCTGAATTCTGCTTGAGTAGAATTTCCAAGTGTGTTGGCCGAATTTGGAGCTTCTTTACTCCAATTTGGAAGCTTCTTTAACTTGATCACTACAATACTAAGTAAAATGACAAGTGTTGAACTAGAATTGCCAACTTTCCAAATTTGAACTTGGATTGTGATGAGAAGTGGTCTAAGGATCTTGATTACACAAGTGAAAATCAACCACACTTGATCCTTCATTCTTGATTCTTCGTGGATGACTATAATGACAAATGATGAGCTAAGTTCGGAAGTCTTCCTTGCTACCTTAGCTTTGGATTCCATGGATTCATTTATGAAAGAGATTGAGGCAGCTTGCATTCTCTTAGTCCTTGACCTTGTAATAGGACCACCAATCGCTTGCAAAGAATCTAAGTGTGGATGCCTAGCTTCATGGTCGGCTTCATGTGGAGTTGTAGTTGTCTCGGACCTTAGGATTTCATCAGTCCTTCCTTCTTTGAAAGGACTCGCCCTCAAGTCCATAAACTTGTCATCCATTTCAAATAAAGAAAGATCATAAACATTAAATGCAGTACTACCTCCATAATCATTTGGAAGGACAAGTTGGTATGCATTCTCGCCCATGCGAGCAATAACTTGGAAAGCACTATCTCCTCGAGGATGAAGCTTAGTCCTTACTTGCTTTCTCCCTCTATTGGCAACTTGAGCATAATGTTTATTCTTTTTGAGAATGTAAAGGTGTACTTTCTCATGCGAGTCTTGAACAAACTTAGCCTTTGCTGCACTATTAAGATTCATTTGCTCATTGCTAGACAATGGCACTAAGTCGCTAGGAGTTAGTGGTTTAAAACAAATCATCCTAATTTCACACAAGACACCTAGAAAAAATTTAATATGCTTCACATGCTCTTCTAAGCTCTTGCTATAAATGAGAATGTCATCAAAATACACAACAAATTTTCTTATAAACTGCCTAAGTACATGATTCATAAGCCACATGAATGTGCTAGGTGCAATAGTTAATCCAAAAGGCTTGATTAACCATTCATACAAATCAAACTTATTTTTAAAAGTAGTTTTCCTTTCATCTCCATTGTTAATGCATACTTGATGATATCTACTCTTAAGGTCAATTTTACTACAAATTTTAGACCCATGCAACTCTTCAAACATGTCATCAAAGCGAGGTATTGGATGTCTATACTTAGCTGTACATATTCTTCAAGTACCTACCTTCTTTGGAATAAGGTTGACTGGAACGGCGCATGGACTAAGACTTTCTTGTTCATGACCTTTATCTAGCAATTCCTCAACTTGCCATTTGGGCTCTTTGGTCTCTTCAGAGTTGGCTCGGTTGGGAATTACTGCACCAGGAATGAATTCAATTTGATGATCAATTCCCTTTAAAGGTGGTAATCCTTTAGGGAGATCTTTTGGAAAATCATCTTCATCTTCCTGCAAAACAACTTTGACTTGCGAAGGTAAGCCACTTGGTAGCTCATCAGTAATAGATAAATCTTCTTGAAAATTATTTGGCACCAACTCTTTACTTACATTTAAAATTTTATCAACATCATTTATGTAAGTAGAGAAACTACCTTTAAAATTTTCAACTGATGGCTGGATACCTTCGGTTTCACTCATGAGAACCGAAACCTTAACTTTAGAAGTTGAAGACATTTGTTGACTCTCGGTTTGAGCAGAATTTGGGCTTTCTTCAATATTCTTTTGCTTTTTAATCCACTCCATTTGTTTCACCTTTTGTTGTTGATGAAACTTACTGATTTCCGAAGGTGGCAATGGCGCTAGTATGAAGGCTTTTCCATCTTTATTAAGACGATACTTATTAGTCCTCCCAGAATGAATTGCATTACAATCATTCTCCCAAGGTTGTCCTAATAGAAGGTGAGAAGCCTGCATAGGAACAACATCACAAAGAACTTGGTCAATAAAATTTCCAATTCGAAAACTTACCAAGGTTTGCTTTGTGACTCGAAGGGATCCACTCTGATTCATCCGTTGCAATTTTGTATGGATTAGGATGCAAGGAACATTCGAGTTTCAATTTATCTACAAGATAAGTAGAAGCAAGGTTAGTAAAAGATGCTCTATCAATAATCATGATACAAATTTGATCTTTAATTAAACATTTAGAGTGGAAAAGATTTATCCTTGGATCTTTGGTAGGTTCTTCAGGTAGAGTACTCAAATCTCTTATTGTAACCAAACATTCTCTAGTTGGTTGATCCTCTTCATGCCCTCAATGTTTATTAACATTACTTGCGGCCATCTTACTCTCACTTTTATAGATTCCATCACCTAAGGTAGGCATGGTTCGAGAATTTGGACATTGAGAAGTCACATGTCCTCGGCCTAAGCACCTAAAACATTGGATAGAAGAACTAGTGTTAGAACTATTTGAACTGGATGAAGGTTTAGGGTTACTTACATTTGAAGAAGTTTGTGGTTTAAACTTCTTCCTATTTACTGGATTGGATGCTTTCTTTGCGGATGCAACTTGAGCCATGGTGCCTTCCATTTGTTCCAATCTCTTATGGACTAATTCTAAAGCCGAAACTAAGTCCTTAAGATGTTTTTTCTTATCTTTCTCTTGTTTTTTCGGGTTTTCAGCCTTCTCTGCACAAGCAATGTTAGTAAAAAAAATTTCCTACCTCACTTCCCTCTAGCCAATTGCCCAATGTATGAGACTCTCACAAATGTAAAGCTAAACTCTCTTTTTATAGTGAATGGGTTGTTGAGTAGGTTCACTCACACTCAATTACTTTTCTAAGAGTTCTAATCAAAACAAGCTTCAAAAGTCTCACAAAAATAGACAATTAAATTCAAGTTAAAGCAAGAATAAAATCTTTAGAGGTCAAAGAAAGACAAGAAACGAGACAAATTCTGAAAACAAGAAACAAAAGTGAAGACAACAAAGAAAAACAAAAGACTTTGACAAAAGTGGACACTTCGGCTGAATTTTCTCTAAAACAGAAAATAGGAACTTTGGTGGTGAGTGGGTTGGTGCATGGAAAAGTGTGTCAAAATATAGCTCAAACTCACACAAATTTACACCTAAACCTCACTTAATCAATTGTAGTAAAGTTTAGGAATCATTTTCCACAGGGAAGGGGACAAAACAAGAATTTAAGTGCAATCAACATTTGCTATCTATGTTACCTAATGCAATGACATAGAGAGTGATATTTAACTAAGAAGCATAAAGAGAACTATGCAAATAAATGGGACTACTAGAGTCTAAATGCTAAGTTAAACAACTCAACTAAAACAAAGAGAGAAACACACAATTGAGGAGAGAGGGTGATCCTTGGGTTCAATGCAAGAGTAGGCTACTTCAACTCCCAAGGGCAACCGAGTTTAGGGCAACATAACTAAGTGACTACATCCGTTCGCTCCGAATCTCCTTTCGGTCTCATCGGAATTGTAGAATGGGGAATCTCAAAAAAGGATCCAGCTGATATTAAATTAGAACAATGGAAGAAAATCTCATCATCGTCTATTTCAATCCAAATCTGAGCCCAAATTCATAAGTTTATTCACCAATTGTTTCATAACGTAACTACTTCATGATCCACGATCAATACATCACAAATTACCAAAACAGAAAATAGAAAACAACATCATTAGTAACATGAGGAATTTCGTAAGAGGATTTTCCCTCATATAATGGTTAACAAATAATATTCAGTCCATAAAAGTAAGGGTGAACGGCAGTAATGCAATTAAGATCCCCCAAAGAATAATAAATCCTTTAAAAAATCTATGTTTAATCATTTCTCACATAGTAATTTTCAACTTAGCGGAAGTGATTATCAAGTTATTTAGTAGAAAAATATTTCCATCTCATGTAACCCGGAATTCATGATGAATCTTCTTCTTATTTTTAGGAAAATGATGGATCCTCTTCTAAAAAAGTCAAGAAAAAATGATCCAGAAGGAATTAAATTAAAACAATGAAATAAAATCGCATCTCATCCAAATCATGTATTGCAACAATAAAATGTTTAACCAAATACACGTATTACATAATTTTGGAGAATGTTGAACCGTTGTCAAACTCAAATAAAGCCTCTCCATTTTCAACACCTCTAAAAATCCACATTTATTAGCTATGAAGAACTTTGCTGCCTCATATTAAGACTTTTCACTTCAAATTAAGATTGTATTTTTATTTTTGTCTCTCATCCCATATTATTATTTACAAAAAAAAACCTATAAATCATAAATCTCATCCAAATCCCCAACGACAATGCTAAACAACAAATCTAAACAAAAGAATGATCCACATGATGTAATCAAACTTCATTTAAACAATGTGCAACAATTTGCAAAAGAAAAAAAAAACAGAAAGTGAGACAAGGAAATTCCCTTCTGAACATCCAATATGTTACAAATATGGAACTCAAAAAACGACTGACCGATTTATTTTTCCCCTGGTTTGCGAAACAAATCGGTCGACGGCCCTTCGCTGGTGCTTGAATCCTAAATGCACATCATAATAACATTAATCATTATGCTGAACAATCCAAATGCCATAATCATTATGCATATATCTAGAAACAGCACACCAAAATGGCTAAAAAATGACCCCAACAATCCAACAATCACAGCCCTAATCACATAGTCGTGTTCAATTTAGCGGAAGTGATTATCAACCTATTTAATAGAAAATATTTCCATCTCATCTAGAAAGAAATTTATTGTTTTCCAAAGTCAGCTTTTTTTCTTTTCTGTTTTGGGACAAAAATATATGTACACTACATTATGCTAGTATTGTGAAACTATTGTCGCACGCAAATGTTATAGATTGATTGATGGAACCGACCCATAAGAATTGTCTCTTATGAGTGATGTGTTGAAAGCATATTTGCAGAGGAAAAAAAAGGAAACGTTTGCCGGAGAAGCATTGTGGAACTTACTTGGGTTGCTGAGTTCAATTTACTTAATGTTGGGGTCAACTTGTGAACATTGATAGGACGGCGGCCCTTAGCTCGTGCTTGATGGCAGACGGCGGACGGCTGACGATGAATGGCAGCGGCGCTATCGAGGAATGGCGAAAGCGGTCGTTTCTTCCAAAGAACAAGAGACAACAATCTGCAAAGATCGATCGGGAATGGCGATGCAGAGATAGATCTCGAGCAATGGGAAGCGATGGATTGAAGTCGATCTGCAAATGCCGAGAAGCAACAGCTGCTGTCGGGGAGTGGCGGAACTTGCCTTCAAACGAGCAAAACTTGGCGGGGAGAAGAGATCTGGCGGTTTGGGGAAAATGGGTTTAGCTTAGCAGCGGCAAGGAGGGGAGATGTGATGGGTCAAATGTAAGAAAATTACTGCTTGTGTGATAGAGGCGGAAGGTCTAAAAACAGACTAAGTCTTAACTCTTGACATTCTATTGGCTTTTCAGAATTTTTTCTTAATTTTCTTCTTAATTTTACTTTTCCACTTGCTGATTTGGAATTAAATGGCAAAAGAAAAATCATTTTAAATCATTGTATGTATTTAAAATTATATGTTGCTTATATAAATATATGAATAATAACATGTGTGTGTTATTGTGTGTGCTCATAAAATTTTGTGTATGTATACACTATAATATGTATGTTATGTAATAGTTACATATATATTAACCACTTAAACCATGAATCTTAGTTCTAACTATATATAAACATATGTAAATATTTCTTCTAGTTCAAAAACATAGTTCAATTTTAAAAGTCAAAACTGATTTTTTCACAAAAAATTTAAAATATCCTTAATGAAATAATGTTATAAAACGGTGTATTAATAAATAATACCCTTAATGTGAAAATTAGTATAATAAAATGAGGTATACCTCCACTTGTTGAAACATAATATCTTTTTTTTAGAATAGGGGGAGTATGTATACATGTCCATATTACTTTTGTGATACATTGTACATCTAGCTAGACGTGCATATGTATTAGTCACTACGTATGTTATAGTATTACATTAGTTCAATTGCTTCATCAAACAAACCAATTACTACTAATCAATATTGAGTCCTTATCTCAAACTCTTATAAGTAGTACAATCATGAGAATTAACCGCCATAATATAAGTAGGCTAAGTTTGGTATAAGGAATAATATGCTTAGTCATATAATTATTCTTAACCAAGGAAATCCAATCATAATTAATTGATGGTATATCTTAAAAAAGTAATGTAGGCAAATTCATATACCTTAGGGTGTCTTAGTGCAATTAGTAAAAATTAGGAGTCAAAAATTTAAAATCTTCAATTTTGCCCAATAGATAAATAACATAACCCAATCATGATCCTTAGCCCAAGTCAAATAATTATATAAGTTGTTGCAAATTAATTTAGGCCAAAATATTTTATTCAATCTATCCCTAATTATATGCCCAAATACATATATTGTTATTAAATCCTATAATTTTTAATTTCATTACACACCAAAACAAATCTTTTATATATCAATATTTAATAATATTATACATTAAAACTTTATATATAGAAATATGAATTAAAAGATTGTTACTATTAGGGTGTCATTGTATAATTCTTAAAAAGTAACGGCAATAATAAAAGGCATCCATTTTGGTGACGACAGGAATTTCGTCACTAAAAGCCATCCAATTGGTGACGATCATAATTTCATCACCAATGGCTGAACTTTAAGCTTTTAGTGACGATAGTGTTTTTTCGTCACCAATGTTTCGTCACTAAATCTGCCATATTGGCGGGAAACTTCCCGCCAAAGTCTTTAGTGACGAAATGGTGACGAGAATTAGTCACTCGTCACTAAAGATGGTGAGATGGTGAAAATTTGGTGACGACTTGAATTTTTGTCACTAAAGGTGTCCTTTGGTGACCGAATTTTTTTCCGTCACGGTGGTTTTCGTCACTAAAGGGGGGTTTTTCTTGTAGTGAATGCACAATTTTAGCCCTAGATGTTTTAGCTAACTACTTCACATTCCCTAGTTTAAGTATTTAATCTAAGAAAGCCACCTATTTTCACTCCATATCTCCATTCGATCTCAATTGAATTAAAGGATAGAAGATCTCCTTTCAGTCTCACTTCTACCTTGTGCACACTAAAACCTATGGCTTTCACACAATTTTAATGCACAATTAAGCTCATGTGGTGGTTATTTCTTGTCTCAAACACCTAAATTTTAGTGAATGCTAGGTAGTTCTTCCTACTTTTGGCCTAAATTCATGCATGTCCTAAAACACACACAAACACCAAGAACACACACCAAATGTGGCCACATTCAATGCATGTCATTCATTTAATACAAGTAGGAACACTTTAATTAATGCAAGCCCATCACTCTACAACCCACAAGGAATCAAAATAAACCTAACCATTACATCAAGCACCAAGAATCACCCAAGACAATTTAGCCACTCATGGCTTCAAGCAAACAACAACCACAAGGAGATATAACCATTGAGAGCACTAGGAATTGAAAGAAATACTTCCCTTAATCAAAAGAGTGGTGATTCCAACCAAATCCTACACTTAACAAGCAAGGTCAGCTCCAAAGATTGAAGTTTCCAAGAGCCACAAGAGCCAAACCCTAGACCCAAAAGAAACTCACGGTTTTCAGTTTGGGGAAAATATGAAAAATCTCTAAAACTAACCCTAACTCTCTAATTCTCCGTTTTTCTACACAAAACGGGGTATTTGTACAAGTAGGGAAATTGGGGAGCCATTGTGAAGTTTCAAAAACATGCGGGACTCGAAATGAAATCTTCACATTTTGCAGTCGCAGGCTGACCGCCGCAGAGCTGTGGATGACCACCGTGGCGATCAAGAATTTCTGTCCACTTCCACATTGCAGGTGCAGGCTGACCGTTGCGGCGGTCAGAAAATTTTGCCAACCTCTTTTTGGTTCGCGCCTTGTTTTGCTTTTGTCCAGTTTTGCTCCCTTTGCTTCTAGAATTTGAGAAAACTTTCTTCATGAAAGTTTTTGCTCTCTTTCTCAGCTTTCCATATCATCTTCAATAATCTCATTTGGACTTTTGCATCAAGAGTTATGAACTCCGGAAGATGGCTGATTTTTCTCCCCTTTTTCCTACAAAAAAGAGCGAAAGATGAGAATCGACAAGTATAATGTGATTTCTCTTATAAACATAGCATATCTCAATGAAATCTGTGCAAAAGCATGAAAAATACATAGTTAAGTTTATGAATATTTGATTCTCATCATTTGGCCGACAGGAAATTTGACACAAGATGTTCTTTATGTGCTTGTAAAGGAGTAAAATTTGTGAATATGAATTTTCTTTGCTCAGTATATCAAACCACATGCAACAATACAGCAATTTCCAAATTCTGGACCAATCCAATAACAAACAGATTTTGTCTTTAGTTTTGTCAACAATTTTTAAGAACAAAGTCCAGCAGCCCAGTCACAACTTAAAGCACAATCTTGTGTCAGGATCTAGCTTACTCAAGCTATCGCCTGAAGTCTGGAACAATATGAACTTCAGAAAGAATACAGCAAAGACAGAGGAGAAAGGATAGAGTATCAGTTGCTAAAGAACAGAATAAGGAGATTACAGTGAGAAGAAGAAGATTAGGGAAGAAAACCAGAACATTACCCAACCTCATGACTTCTCCTCCAAGTTTCTATATTAATACTACTCTTGCTAACTGAATAAGGCGGTTAATCGCCTGTTAACTGCTTCTTCTAATTCTAACTAACTTTCTGAAAAGCTGGACAAATTGAAACGGCACCGTTTCCCTCTCCAGTCCTGACATCTTGGCAGTAAAACTCAACAAATGAAGCTTTCTTAATCAACCAATATGTAGACCAAAGGATTGAACATAAAACTGGACAGAAACTGATCATGCAATATCGGGTTTCTTGCTGAATTTTCTTCCTCCCAAGTTTCCAATTTCTAGCAGGGTTTTATAATTTGGAAACACACTTTTTTGACAACAATATGAAGCCTTTGGAAGGGGAAAATACTCACGGCATCAACCTGATCACAGGCCAAGGTGACTTGGACAGAATTCAGATAGAAAAGTTGGGGTTTTGGTTTCTTTCTGAAGTTGTCTTTCTTAGCTACGGGTTTGGATTTATTGCAGCAGTTGCTTGACGTTTTGTAGCACAAATTGATGGTCGATTGCAAGAAAAAGAATTTTTCTTACTCAGGTAGTAATCACACGAAGAAACCATGCAAAATCTGGGCAAAAAATTGCTTCAAGAAAACAAGATGCAAAGTCGGGTTTTTCTGAACTTTTCTGTCTTTAGCTACGGGTTTCAATTTCTCCTCTCACTTTTGCAGCAGCAATTCAACAACCAAGGTTTCCTCTTTATCAAGAAATATCCACAAAGCAATTTGGAGAACAGAACCAAGGTTTTTAAGCAGGAAAGAAACGAAAGAAAATTGGACAGAAAAATTCGGGCAGAACTGGAGCAAAATTCTGGACAGATTTTGGAACTGAAATTTTACAATTCGAAGTGGGATTTTTATGTTGTTTTTCAAGCACAAATTAAAAAGACAATCACAAAGAGATTATGGACAGAAAGAAGACTCAGAGACACAAAACAAAGATGCGGAAAAAATGAAGAAAAACAGAGACAAAAACACAAAGGATATGAACAACTTCAAGGAGCAATCCAAAGGCAGCTTTGATACCAAATTGATACGAATTCTTAAATCAAAGGATAAAAATCCGAACCTATATCCGAGTGTTGGTCCTAGTATCGTCCACTAGGTTGAACTAAGTCTTCCTTTAGCAAGACACCAACTCTAACTTGTGAAGAAGGACCTTGCTTTTGTCCACTTGACACCCAATGGAATTATCAAAGACCCAAGATGTGAACTTTGACTATCCTTGGAGCCAACCGGCACACTTGAATTGTTGAGGGAAAGAAACTCAGCAAGACAGCTTAAACATAAATCTAAGAGGCTATTCTCAAAGACCCAAAGGAAGTTCTAAGTAGAACGCAAAGAAAAGCTAAAAGCTCTCAAGTTTGTATTGTCAAAAATTCTGAATTTCATTGTGGCTGAATGCCTCTATTTATAGTTTACAAGTTGTAAGAATTAAGAAAGCCGTTCCCTAGTTGGATTAGCTTTTTAGGAAATTAACTAAAGAAACTATTACTTAAAAGAAACAACTAATCTAAGAAAAGGAAATAAAATAACAAGTAGTTGCCTAAAACTAATCCAAGTGTGTTGGCTGAATTCTGCTTGAGCAGAATTTCCTATTCAGCTTTGTGGATTTGGTAATTCCTTTAATCACCATGGCCTTGGCCTAATTTGGAGCTTCTTTACCCCAATTTGGAAGCTTCTTTAACTTGATCATGAAGAATGAACAACACTTGGCTCATCATTTACAATACTAAGTAAAATGACAAGTGTTGAACTAGAATTGCCAACCTTCCAAACTCGAACTTGGATTGTGATGAGAAGTGGTCTAAGGATCTTGATTACACAAGTGAAAATCAACCACACTTGATCCTTCATTCTTGATTCTTCATGGATGACTAGAATGACAAATGATGAGCTAAGTTCGGAAGTCTTCCTTGCTACCTTAGCTTCGGATTCCATGGATTCATTTATGAAAGAGATTGAGGCAGCTTGCATTCTCTTAGTCCTTGACCTTGTAATAGGACCACCAATCGCTTGCAAAGAATCTAAGTGTGGATGCCTAGCTTCATGGTCGGCTTCATGTGGAGTTGTAGTTGTCTTGGCCCTTAGGATTTCATCAATAATGCTACTTGTAAAGGAGTTGTGCAACGGCATAATTCAAATTATAATATGTGATGGCATTATGTTAGACATGTTCCCAATTTGAAAACAAAATCTCATCTCTTTAGCTACTATCAATTCTCAAAAGTATAAGTATGCAAGTGAAGGTGGAATTTTGAAAATTTATAAAGGTGCGCATATTTTGATGAAAGTTTGAAAGTTTAGTAATTTATAAATTTTAAGAATCTATTGTCACAGTTATTGTAGCAGTCTTTATATTTTTCATATGTCAACTTAATCAGATTGTAGCATATGCAGTTGGGACACTTGGGTGAGGAAGGCTCAATACTATTAAGTAATAAAGGACTACTTTGTAGTCAAAATACTAGTAAAATGGACTTTTGTGAATGTTGTTTTTTTGGAAAGTAGAAAAGAATTAGCTTCTAAAGTAGAGGCTTGTGAACTATTGTTTATAGTTTCTGGAGTTGCATATCTTAGTGGATAATTGGTTTGATTTCCTTGATTTTTTGCTAAGTTATAGGCATCTATGACGAATAACATAGGTAGTGTGAGTGGGGAACCAAACACCTTTATATTGAACATTGATGGTAGCTCAATGGGTTAAAGTGATTATTTGTGTCGAGGGATTCTTAGAGATAGCAATGTCAATTTATTCTTGTTTTTCATTTTTTTTTATAAAAAATCTTTTGTGGAGGCTGAGGTTAGGACTCTTTTGTTGGGGATCTCTATTTGTCTTTAGATTCAGAGTCCTAATTTTATTGCTCAATTTGACTCCAATTTATTGTTTGATGTGGTTAATGGTTTTTCATCAATTCCATGGAAAGTTGCCCCTTTAGTGATATAGATCAAACTTAGTATGAGTTGTAGGAAATCAAGTATGGCACGCAGTGGAATTTAAAAATTTTTGATTTCCTCCAAGGATCCTTACGAAATGATTTCAAATTGGTTGTGAAGAGTTTTATCTTTTACTCGTAGTGGATGATCTTTCTTGTGTGGAGTTGTTTGCTCGTCGAATCACAGTAACAGCCAAAAGAGCCTTGCCTTTAAAGTATCCACACGATCGTCTCCAAGTCCCAAATTAATTTTCACGCAATTAACTAAAGAAGAAGCAGCAAAGAACCGTTAGTGCTAGCCTTGGAACTTTGCTTTCGATTTCAGTTTTTGAAATTTCTCTAATCTCCAATTTTTCTTGCTCTTTCCACACAAGAAGTGGCCGGTTTTTCTTCTAAAGAACAGTAGTAAGGCTTCTTATCTTGCAGAAAATTTGGCTGCAAATCTTTTCAAGAAAAGGGCCAAAATTGATTTGCTGAAAACAGAAGATAGATTCGAGTTTTGGTTTTCTATTTTGATGCAAAAATTTTTCTTCACCAAGAAAAATTGTTCTGGTCGTTTAATGTGGCAAGAGAATGTGCATCTATGTTGCTTACATCTTGGTTGGAGACTTCTGAAGTTTATGTCCCAATATATAGAAAAAGATTAGGGCAAAACGTTTTCTAAAGAGTTTTACTTAAGCTCCAAGTTCTAATCTATTTTGGAACATTCTAAATTTCAGCTTTCCAAATTTCATTAGTTGCTAAAACAAGAATCCCATTCTTATTTTGCTTCTAATTCTCGGCCATTATATAAGTTAATAAATCCAAAACAGTTTTGGATTTATTAAAAAAAAACCATTTAGAAACCAAAACCAAATACCGATTTATACCGGAACCCATATAGAGTCCTATTCATAATAGGATTTTTAAATTAACCAAAATTCATCACGTGAATTTTATACTTCTTTTGGATATGATCTAAGTGTGTGACCCAATAAGTTCTTATAATGTTGGAAATGACAAAATCTATTTTATGCCATAAACATTGAGCGGTGTTTAGCAACACATCAATGCTACCCAAGTTATAAGAATATTGGTAATTTGACATTACTTTTCTTGTGATAGATGTTACCATGTAATTTAATCCCTTTGCCTTAGTTTTTTGAGTGAAAACAAGTCATGGAGTGTGTCACACTCACATAGTTCAATCTTTGTATTTCTTGATTCCCAAGTGAGACACATCTAAGCAAATAAGCTCAATATCACATATCAACTCATTTGAGCACGGCCATGTATTTTATGGTCTCACTTGATCAAGGAGCCCAAAGATATCATTCCCATTATATAAGAGGGGCAAATTCTATTTTGATCACTCAACATCTCACTACATGATTCATTACATATCCAATTGCCACTTTTATAATTCACCATGTTACGAGTAACGTTTACTAGCATTAAAACATCCAACTATTCCTGTTAGGATCTCTAGTGACCTCAAGTCTAAGGATCACTTACACCATCATTACTATGAGAAATGCTTATGATACTTCATATGATAACCCATATAGCATTTCTCATGGCTAGTCAATATAGTACATAGTTCTCTAACATTTACCTATGTGTTGACTTAATATCTCATATCATGACACATTTCATCAGTCACTACACATACTAGTTTTAAACACAGATATGTAAATAAACATAATAATCATTTTTATTAATTATAAACATTATGATTCAATATATGCCTAAACCATCATCACGTGATTGGTCCTTAGGACATAATCCAATAGAAGTATGATTAGAAATCAACATTATTGCAGGGAGGCAAATATGTTGGTAGACCCTTTGGCTACTAAGGCATATATCACTAAGTAGTACAATGTTTTTAGAGGTTTGCAAAAAATTTCTTCTCATATTTGACCTTTAATATATACATGAATAGCTTGCATGTTTCAAACCTCCATTTTCATTACTTTAGATCTTCTTGTATTTGTAAGTTGTTTCAAGAGGTTAGGTCTTATGCTTCCCAACATGTACTTTGTTTAATTCTTCTTTTAAAAAAAGGTAGCCAAACTCACCAGACACACAATGAATGTTTCTTAAAAGAAAAGAAAAAAAGAGATTTGTTAAGTAGTTGTCTTGGATCATATTTGCTCATCCATCAAATTTTTAGCATACATTATTAGAAAGGTTTCGCTATTAAAATTTGATTTTGTTAAGTTTCCATTAAAAAAATTTCACTCATGGGGGAATACTCGTGCAAGATTTCTAATGAATTTTTGTTGGTGCACAAAAAAAATAAAGAAAAACAAAATTTGTAAATTTTGTTAGTGTACAAGCAAAAAGCAAAGTTAAATACAGATGGCAAAATGAAAGTGTTGGCTTCAAATCACGCATATAATATACTTTTTAGGCTTTATCTATTCCCCTTTAATGTGTAAGGGATCAAGGACAAATATCCTTCAAGATAAGGGAAGATTTGTTAATAGTACCATCTACTTGTGCCACTTTAATACATAAGAACAGAAGAGAGAAAAATACAAAAAACTTTCAAACTAGTTGTTGACTATTTTTTGTAACAAATATCCCCATATTGATTAATATATAGAGATTGCAAATATTTTTGAACATTATATGAATGAATGGACATAAGTTTGAATCATAACTTTTCGTTAAAAATTCATAACTTTTTTTGTTGAAGTTGTAACCTAAAAAGGTGCTAATCAAGAATATTGATTGCTAATGGTGTGAGTCCAATGCGTAGTAGTCATATTTTCAAAAACTATGGTCACGTCACAGTGTTACACACCCAAAGCCTCCTTAAATGCCACCATTACTCATGTTGCAATTAGGAATGGCAATTTTCGGGTTCGGGGTCGGGGGTTGCAACCCCATCCCCGAACCCGAAATTTAACCCCGTCCCCGAACCCGATCGGGTTTTAACTCTAAAACCCATCCCCGTCCCTGATCGGGTTTCGGGTTCCCCGAACCCGATTAAAATACCTAATCCCGAACCCAAACCCGAACCCGAATCCCAAACTCATAAATATTATTCTATTACTATTTAAAAATAGTATTTTGTATTAAATGTAAAATATTTTTTTAAATGCATTTATTTCTTCAAAATATATTTATTTTTTTCAATTGCATCATTCATATTTTAATACAAAATTTAGTCAATTAATATAGCATTTTATATTAATATGATCAATTAATAAATCTTTACATATTATTTTCTCTATTTTTTTGAATTATTTTATCTTATTTTAAAATAATTTTTACATTTTTAATAAATTTCTTTTTTTTATTTAATATATTAATATTATTATTAAGATTTTAATATATAATTATCAAAATTATAAATTTATTCGGGGTCGGGGTCGGGTTCGGATTCGGGGCGGGTATGGGTACCCCTAACCCTGCCCCGAACCCGGGTTTTAATTTAAACCCCGAACCCGAAAAAAACCCGGTCAATCGGGTTTTGACCGGGGTTGGGGTCGGGGAACCCGTCGGGGCGGGTTTATTTTGCCATCCCTAGTTGCAATGTGAGTTTCTCTCATGTCGTCATGTAAGTATCTAGAATAATTTCTAAGATATGAGAGTTGTCCTCAAATCACACTTTAACTTGAACTTATATCACATTGTGTTGTGACATTTTTCTATTTTCATACATTAAATATCTCTAACATTCACTCACCATTTAAAAGGTTTTAAACAGAGGATCATTTGAATTTTCTAATAACCTGTGCATCAATAGTGGTGTCTTTCAATTGAACTACTACTTTAGTGAAGGTTCTTTATAGCTAATTAATACAAACTGGTATAAAATTTTAAACCAAGCACATAGTAGTGTATAGTAGACTAGCCACATAAACCAATGCACATAGACTCATTTTTCTCCATATATTATGTAAATGATACATAAGCTTGTGTATCTCTATCCTTTCATAAATATGTCAAAGCCAAGTTTAAAACTTTCAACACCTTAAATCCAACTTTCACTTAGGCAAACTCTTAATGCCCTTTCTATTAGCAGCATTATCAAGGTTTGTTAATAATTAATTATTCATCTTTCCTTTACAATGGAAATATTAGCACTATCTCTTATGGGATATTACTATAGTGATTAAATCACTTGAATGATATACTTTGATTCATTGAATTCAAGACTAGGCACCGTATATAGAGTTGAATTGAAGTTTTACCATCAGTGATTTTATAAATTGGACTTTGATTCCTTCCATTTTGGTATTTTATACATCAAGTCTCTAGATAAACAATTTGATCAAATGATTTGAACTTCGTAGGGAAAATATAGCCCATGAATAAGATGGATATGGCGCAAAAGCCTTAATGAATTCAAGAAACGAATCGATGGAAAACCTCAACTTCTAACTCAATAAGAAGCTAAGAACCTTGGTATGATCAATGGAGAACTGACTCCACAATCTAGTGGTTCAAGTTAGATTAAAGTCAAGAACGCCACACGGACTAACCTTGATAAGTTCAAATCCTCAAGAGAGGACAAAAGTAAGTGAAATCATCACATGCTTTATTAATTAAAATTTTAATCGATTACAAAGGTTTGAGGCATAGCCACCTTATATAATTACATAAACTACTTCAAATCGATTACGAAAAAGCAATTAACTAGGAAAAGAAAACAAATTAAACCCTAAAAATTTTAGTAGTTCAAATACAAGGTTGAACTAAACTTATGTTACTTAAGGCCCAATCACTTTAAGGGCCCAAAAAATATAGAAAATAAATAGTTAAAAAAACAAACTAGTGGACTGGACCAAATTATAGATAGTGTGAATAAACTTACAATAAAATAATGGCATAGTTCCTCAAGCTCACATTCTTGGCTTTTTGCTGGATTTTAATTTCTATAAGGGTAAATTACATTTACCACCATCGAGGTTTAGGTAAATTACCAATCAAACCCTGACTTTTGGTGAAACTACCAATACCCCCGTAAAGGGGTTAAATGTTATGAATTTAGTTGATTAAAGGGGTTAAATGTTATGAATTTATCAAATTTAAAGGGGTATTGGTAATAAATCAAATTTGGGGATTTGATTGGTAGTTATTACAAACCATAGGGGTAGTAGATGTAATTTACCCTTTCTTTAATTAAACCTTTTAAAACTTTCTTCAATTGTCAATCTCTATCACTTGAAATGGCCCTATGCATCAACAACAAATGGTGAATCACATGTCAACCCTTGTGTACTCCAAATCTCACAATTAGGGTTGGCAATTTGTGACTCGATACGGAAACACAACACGAATCCAACAAGTGTTTAGCAAATATGGGTGTATCCTTTCGTGGGTTTGCGTCAGAATCAGGTTGGACCCTTATAACACAAAAAATAAATAGGTCCAATCAAGTCAACTCGTGGGTCAACCCTTTTAATTTTTTAAACTTGTTTAAGGTAATTTGAGAAATTATCTAAGAATAATTTTATAAAATTGAAAGGCATTGTATAAGATATACTTTTAAATATTTTTGGTGTTTTAATCTTTCATAAGTATATAAGTATTTTTTTGGTCTTTTGTTACCCATGAAATAAATAGGTCATTGAATTTTCTTAAATTTTATATGTATATAGGTATTTTCGTGTTGTGTCATGTTATTTGCGAAATAAATAGGTCATGTTCAGGTTCTATTATCTAATATGTATAATTAAATGGGTCGTGTTCGGATTTGTATAAAACCTATAATATATATGTCTTAACATGATACACGAACCCGAAATACGGCTTAATTGCCAACCCTACTCATAATCAGAGATTACCTAAATTTTCATTTGATTGTACAAAGTCAATTATGAACACATCATTAGTGATCAAATCTTTAACATAGTTATGTCTCAATCCAATATATTTTGACTTTCTATTATCCAAGGTTTTGCAAGAGTTGAAGCGCTATAAGAGTGTATAGAGTTAGAAGATTAGTTAAGACCATATAAGTAGTTAATACGGCAAATTTCATAGCCATTCAACTTCTTTACTAGCTGAAGGTAGAGTACAAATTCAGCTACCATGATGGAGTTAATGATCGTTTTATTTGTTATCTCACTAGCATTTGAATATCCTTCCAAAATTGAAGGATATTCATTATAGAAAATGCCATAGGTTTTAATAGTATTTAAGCACCTCAAAATTCTTGTCACACTTAACCAACGTGATTTACTTGGATTACTTGTGTATCTCCTCATTATATTAACAATATAAGCTATATCTAGATGTGTACAAGTAATAGTGTCTTAATCCAACTAAGAAACAAGATCCCTATCATTTTTAACATAGTTAATTTTTGGATCTATGGGTATTAAGGCTAGTTTACAATCTAAATGATTAACCCTCTTAATAATCTTCTCATGCTAATGAGATTGAGAAAGTATAATATTACCTTGTTCTCTTTTGATTATTATTCTAGGATGACATTGGGATTATCCATGTATTTTATCTCAAAAAAATTAATTCTTTTTTTATTCGTAATTTTATAATGACATTTGCCTCACCCATATCTTTCATGTCAAACTTACTTGATAGTAACTTTTTGGTTTCATTGACTTGATCTGAGTTAGAAATAATGATCAACATGTCATCCATATATAAAAATATAATGACACCTTTGTTTTTGTTATACTTGGTATATATGCATTTTATTCAATTCCTTGATCTTGAATCCACTAGGAACTATAACTTAAAGTTTTGATGCCATTTGTTAAGTGCTTATTTAATTCATATAAGGACTTAACAAGTTTGTATACATTATGCTCTTGCCCTTATATAATAAACCCTTCCAATTGTTTCATGTATACTTTTCATCCAATTTACCATTAAGTCAATTTTGACATTTATTTGATGAATTATCCATCTTTTTATTGAAGCAAGTGCAAGAAACATCCTTATTGTGATTATTCTTGTGATTGAAGAATATATACAAAGTAGTCTATACTATACTTTTGTGTAAATCTTTTGGCTACTAACCTTGCCTTGAACTTATAAGTGATTTCATCTACTTTTAATTTCTTTTTAAAAATCTGCTTGCTCTCAACTATTTGGAACTAGGTAAGTCAACTGGCTTTCAAGTCTTATTAGTTATGATTGAGTCCATCTCATTGGTTATTACTTCCTTCCAAAATGAAATATCTTGTAATGTAATTGTTTGTTCAAATATTTTGGGAATAGTTTCAGTATTAAAACAATAAGTATTTCATTACTTACTATATCTCTTGTTCTTTCAACAAGATAAGAAATAAAATCCGAGTTGAATGACTTTACTTTCTTGGCTTTCTTGCTTTTCTTAAATCAATAACTTTATCATCATTATTTTTACTATCTGTGGTTGTTTCCATTTGATATGGAGCATTCTCAATTTTTTTTAGGTATAGATGTACACTTATTTTCATAAGAAAGGACATCCCTTGTTTTAGTAATCGTATTAATAGATATTAATTCATAAGGTTTTATAACTATGAATCTCTAGGTCTTGCTATTATGAGATATATTCCAAAAATATGAATTTAGTACTTTTTTCTCTCAACTTTATTTTCTTATGTTTTGGGAGCTTGGCAACTGCCCTACAAAGCCAAATTTTCAAATAATTAAGGTTAGGCCTCTTTTTATCCTAATGTTCATAAGGGGTAACCAAGTTCCTCTTTTTAGGTTCTCTATTCAATATATAACAAGCAGTAAGTATCATTTCACCCTAACAAATCTAGGCTCAAATTTGAATTTGACAACATTACATTAACCATTTTAGTAAGCACACGGTTTTTTCTACCCAACCACAATATTATCGAGGTGTGTAGGAGCAATCACTTCATATTTAATACCACTAGACTCAAAATAATTCATTTTTATAGTATTCTTTACTCTGATCGGATCTTATATATTTAATGAATGATTCACAATGCAATTCAACTTTAGTCTTTTGTATTTGAAATTTATGTATCACTTTATCTTTTGGATGTAATAAATATAAATGGTATATCATTATTGAATGTGACAAAATATTTCTTACCACTTGATATAGAGGAATATCATATAAATAAAAAACATCACTATGTATAAGATCTAGTTTTGATTTTCTTTCAATTTAAGGAAAAGGATTTCTTATAATTTTAGTTAGCATTCTTATTTTATATTTCTCTTCTTTTTGTTCACAATGTGGAAACAAATCAATTTTGATCATTCTATTTATTCTTTTGTAAGTAACATATCATAGTTTTTGAAACCATAAAGAAGTCAAAGACTTAAGCAAGAAAAAGAAAGAAAGAAAAAATTAAACAAGAAACATTTTACTTATTGCATGCATCCTATTGCATGTACCTTGTCTCTACCTTGTCCCATAATTCCTTTGCTGTGGTGATTGTGTCAGACATGAAAGAGCCATCACTCATTGCATTGAGAATGTGTCTCCACCATATTTCATCATGATTTTTTCCTTTTTTACCTATGAAAATTCTCAAGAATTTCATCTTCATCATCGTCACTTGCAGGAGATGGTTTGGGAGTTATCAAGACATAAGTCACTTAAAGAGCTACTAAGAGAAAATGCACCTTTTTTGCCAATGAATAAAATTGCCACCATCAAATCTTTCAAGATTGAGAATACGATTGTAAAATCTTTCAAGGTATTTATCATCTTGAACGTAAATAACGATTGTCGGTATACACACACAAAAACAAGGATATGAACATAGATTTCAAAATAAAAGAATTGGGTTCAAATTGTGTATATAATACACTCTCTTTTAGGCTTTTAATTATTCCCTTTAGTGTGCAAGAGACAAAGGACAAATATATTTCAAGATAAGATGAAGATTTGTTGATAGTACCATGCACTTAGCACTTCAATGCTTAGCAAAAGAGAAAAATGTAGATAAATTTTTTAAGTACTTGTTGACTTCTTTTTTTTTTGGTAGCCAATAAATCAAGTTGATCCTTATATATGCATTGAAAACATTTCTAGAAGTCATATGAATGATTAGTCATTAATTTGAATCAAAATTTTTCATTAAAAAGTTAGAACATTACATTTGAAAGTTGAAACCTTAAAATATACTAATTGGGAGTGTTGATTGTTAATGCACACTGCAGCATGAGGCAACAATCATATTTTCAAAAGCAATGGTCATGCTGTGTTGTGGCACTAAGACACTGTGCAGCATGACTCATCCGAAACCTTCTTGTTTGTCACTACTAATGATGCTGCTATGTGAGATCTTCCTATGCTATGGTGTGAGTGTCCATAATTGTTTTCAAGTATTGAAAGTTGTTGTCTTTAAGTCACATTATGACATGACTTCTTTTTCTATTTTTATACATTGAAAATCTCTAACGTATTTCTCCACATATAGTGAAGTTTGACTTTGTCTTTGACCATGGTCATTGGTCACATTAATTGAACTACGCAAATCTTTTTGTCTATTATTACATTTTTTTTTGTCTTCATTATTAAAATTTTAGTGCATTAGTTACTACATAGGTTCATTTCCTTTAACAATGATGTATCATCCTATACTTGAATTTAAGAATTTTTGTTTGATGAGCTTTAAAATGATTGAAATTCATTGAGGGTTTTGAGAAAGAATTATTGAATGAATGTTTTTTAATAGATTAGTTTTGTTTCAAGCATAGAAATTTTGGGAAATTTGATTTGTATTCTCTCTTTTAGATTATTTTCCTATTGAACATTGACAAAAATTTGAACTTTACTGTCAGGGAATCACTGTTGGATTATGCCCTAAGAACCAATCATGTGATGATGGTTTAAACATATATTGTATCATAATGTTTATAATTTATGGCAATTTATTATTATGTTTAAATTCATAGCTGCGTATTATGAATAAATATAATAATGTCCCTAGAATTTAATTATTCTAAAATAATCTCTAGTCAAGTATTATCATTAAAGGGACAATGATAATGCATTAAGACTAGCATGTGTAGTGACTGATGAAATGTGTCATGATATGAGATATTAAGTCAACACATGGGGTACATGTTAGAGAACTATGTCTTGGATTGACCTATTGTGAAAAATGTTACATGGATTATTATATGAAATGTCATAAGTATTTCTCATAGTGGTGATGGTGTAAGTAATCCTTAGACTTGAGGTCACTAGAGATCCCAACATGAGGAGTTGTATGTCTTGATGCTACTAAACGTTACCCGTAACAAGGTGAATTATAAAAGTGAGTCAACACATGGGTACATGTTAGAGAACTATGTCTTGGATTGACCCGTTATGAAAAATGTTACATGGATTATTATATGAAATGTCATAAGTATTTCTCATAGTGGTGATGGTGTAAGTAATCCTTAGACTTGAGGCCACTAGAGATCCTAACATAAGGAGTTGTATGTCTTGATGCTACTAAACGTTACCCGTAACAAGGTGAATTATAAAAGTGGTAATTAGATATGTAATGAATCATGTAGTGGGATGTTGAGTGATTAAGATAGGATTTGCCCCTCCTATATAATGGAAGTGATATCTTTGGGCCCCTTGGTTGAGTGAGACCATAAAATGCATGGGTGTGCTCAAATAAGTCGATATGTGACATTGAGCTCATTTGCTTAGATATGTCTATTCGGGAATAAAGAAATGCAAAGATTAAACTATACGAGCGTAACACACTTCATGGCTCGTATTCAATCAAGATATCTAGGGGAGGATTGAATTACATGGTAACATTATCATAAGAAAAGTAATGTCAAATTACTAACATTCTTATACCTTGGTTAGCATTGATATGCTGTTAGATACTACTCAATGTTTATGGCATAAAATAGATTTTATGTTATTGCCAATGTTATAAGAACCTATTGGGTCACAAACTTAGATCGTATCCAAAAGAAGTGTAAAACTCATGTGATGAATTTTAATTAATTTAAGAATCCTATTGCGAATAGGACTCTATTAGGTTTCCGATTTAAATCGGTATTTGGTTTTAGTTTCTAAATAGTTTTGGTTTTATGTTAATAAATCCAAAATAGTTTTGGATTTATTAATTCATGTGATAGCCAAAATTTAGAGAGCAAACTGAGAATGAGATTCTTGTTTTGGCAGCTATCAAAATTTGGAAAGCTGAAATTTAGAAAGTTTCAAAAATAAATTAGAACTTGGAGTTCAAGTAAAACTCTTTAAAAGAAGTTTTACCCTAATCTATTTTCTATATATTTGGACTTATAATTTTCAACAGCCATAACACACAAAAAAAAGATAACCTAGATGTGAGCAACAAAGCTGCACATTTTTCTTGCTGCATAAAAGAACCTAAAGCAAATTTTTCTTAAGAAGAAAAATTTTGTAGCAAGACAAAAACTCCAAAACCGAACCATAGTTTTTGGTTTCAACAAAATCTTTTCGGCCCTTTTTCTTGAGAAGAAATGGCAGCCAAATTTGTAAGAACACAAGGAGCTTTTCAGCTGTTCTTTGGAAGAGCGACCGCTTCTTCTATGTTAAAGAAACAAGAAAAACTGAAACTTGGAGAAGCTTCAGACCAGAAAACCGAAAGCAGAATTCTTGGCTAGCACCTTTGAATTTGGCTACTTCTCTTCTTGTGTTAATTGTGTGAAAATTAACCTGGAGCTTGGAGACGATCGTGTGGATATCATAGAGACAAAGCTCCGCTGGGTTTCGATGTGATTCGATGAGCAAAATCTTCACAAGAAAGTTCAACTGCTATTGGTAAAGGTAAAATTTTTCATGACTGGTTTGAAATTACTTCGTAAGGGTCCTTGGAGGAAATAAAAAATTTTAAATGTCCACTATGTGCTGTATTTGATTTCCTACAATCGTAAATTAATAAATTTTTTTCTATTCCAAATGTCTAGTTGTTTGTTTGGACATTTTTAGCAAGGATGCCATAACATAATGAAGGAAAATGATGACATTATGCTAAATTATGTTTTCTGCTTTCAAGTCTTTAACTTTCAGATTTGAACTTTTGTTGATTTTCATCATTTGTGTTTCTCTAGCACCAATACTGAGCTACTACATGCTCTTGGATATTAATCTTCTAGTAAATGAACTCATTTTGTACCATGAAGCATAAAATCCACTTCACCTGAATAAATGCACTATACTTGACACACTTCAACAATCAAAATTAGCAATAGAGATGCAATTTTGTTCTTACATGCTATTTCTCCATGATTCCATATTTAATTTCCCGTCATTGCCCATGAATTTAAGTTTGCATTCATAGCTGCTTTCATCATCAATGCCATTGGGATTTTTTACGCTTGCATATGGTTTCCTATCCAACTATCAACATCTTCTAAGATATGTACTCGATATTTATCTATAATTTCATTTATTTAACTCACTTCCTTATGTTACCAATAGAGCAATTCTAGATGATTTTATAGCCGTCAATTCTTTTATTGAGCCTATCTTGTAATCCTTTATGTCCTACTATCATATTTGATACATCATTTGTGGTAGATGGAACATAAGATCATTTGTTAAGTAATTATTTGTGTATTTTTTTAATATCAATATAAAGTAAGTTAAATAAGTGATCATTGCAAATTTGGAATAAATTTACAAGCACTAATTTTTTAAATAACCTCAAATGTTTAGGAGAATAGTCATTTTGAAGTATTTATCTAACGTGGCAGATTTTAGAAGATGTTTGTGTGTTTGCATGCTTTCCCTTCCTTTGGATAATTGAAGTTATTAATAATTTTTAAAACTTTCTTACTTTTGTTAAAGGCTCATGATGAATGATGACATTTTGGGAACTATTGTTGCTACTACCATTTCAGTAAACTTCCCTAATCAAGTGAAGTTAAATCTATACAAGCATGGGTATTCAAAGGGGGATCTAGTGCTTATCGAAGCAAACAAATTTTCTCCATTTCATGATCCTAGGTAACTATCATACTATGTCTACTAGTTACATCTTTATTCAATTGAGTACTTCTCAAAAACATTGGTCCCCTTCTTATATTTGTTATGCATTGCAAAACAAGTGATGAATAGTATAAGCATGCTCTCAACTGAAAAAAAAGTTGTAATTTAAAATGATAATTGGTCTTTATATTATAATAAAATTGTCCACTTAATATGCATTTAATGTAAGATATTGCACATTCTGTGAAAAGGCTTGCTCATTGATACAACCAAAGAAATGAGTCTGTTAGTGTACACAATAAAGAAAACAAGTGATGACCTAAAATATTGGCTTCAAATTGGGAACTAGATTCACTTTCCTTTAAACTAAATTTGTCCACTATAGTGTGCAATGAATAAAGGATAAATTTTCTTTTTTAGATAAAGTTTAGTTGAGTATACTATGCATTTAATATTCTAACATACTAAGAACAAGCAAAAAGATTATGTGAATTTTTTTAAATATTAAAGGCTTATTTCTATAGCAAATAAGGCCTAGACTAAATCTTCTTAAAATGTTTGGATGTTGAATTTGAAAGGTTATAATCCAAAGAAAAATGGGAGTTTTAATTTTTGTAACTCGAAAAAGTTTGTTACTCTAACATTTAAGTTGGTTATAACTTTTAGGTCTTCAAAGAAGTTGTAACCCCAACATTGAAGTTGGTAGTAACTCCTAAACTTTAAAGAATTATAGAGTTGTAACTCGAAAGAAGTTAGAGAGTTGCCACTTTTTAACTTAGGTTTGTATTTTCCAAGATTTCAGAAATTTTTAACAATCCACTACCATTTTCAGAATTTTGAAAATGCAACACAAGAATTTTAGAAAATTCTGGTATCAAATACATAAATAATGGTGTCTTTCCATTGAACAATTGTTTTAGTGAAAATTCTTCGTAACAAGTCAATACAAGTGGTTACACAAGTTTTAAACCATTTGTATAATAGACAAACTACATAAGTATATCACACATAAATTTAGTACCTTTCCAAATGTTATATAATACATTAGGTTTTGTATCTTTATTCTTTCATGAATTTTCAAAAGTTACACTCAAAGCATTGTGGATATGCAAAATCATACATTCACATAGGTAGACTCTTAATACCTCCATCATTTGTAGTATTAACATGATCTATTAAGAATTCCAATTTTGACTTTCTTTTCTCTAGTAAATATACTTGCACTATTACCCTTGGAATGATGTTTAATATAGTGCACTAATCATTAGAACGATATACTTTCTCTCATTGAATTTAAAACTAGACATTGTATCTAGGGTTAAATTGAGGTTGGACCCATTAGTGATCATTGATATTGGGCTTTAGTCTTATCTCTCTCAATGTTTTGTACCCCAAGTCTCTAGAAAAGACCAAGTAAATTAGTATTTGACCTTACAAAGTTAATTGTAATCACTCCATTGAAATCAATTCTCTTATAAGACTGCAGGCTTGACAAAGTAAATTGTAATCCTACATATCTTGATTTTCCATTCTACAATTGGCTATAGGCTTTTACAAAAATTATAGCACTCTTGTAGCGTGTAGAGATAGGTAATATAAGTTTAGGCTACATAAGAATGTCATGTAACAAATTTAAAAACTATTCAATTTCTTTGCTAGCTAATTCAAGAGTTACAAACTTTACTACCATGGTAAAGTTAATTACATAAAATTGTTTCTTAAAACCCTAAGAAACTACTTATTCTCTAAATATAAAGTTCCAACCACTTGTCAAAAAGTGATCGTCTTTATCAATTATTTAACTGACAAATGAATATCCTTGTCCTTCCAAAACCTAAGAATAGCAACTATACCAAATGCCATAGTCTTTTGTAACTTTTAAAACAAATCCTTATCATGCATGTTCAATGTGTCTTATTTGGATTAGTTGTGTATCTACTCAAATCTCTAATAGTATAAGTTATGTCTAGATGAATACAAGTCATAGCATACATTAAACATTTGATCACCTTGGCATATTCTAGTTGAGACACTAGATTCCCAACATTTTTGACAAAATTAATTTTGGGATTCAATGGTATATAGGCTAGTTTACAACTTAATTGATTGAAGTTTTTAAAAATATTTTCAATATAGTGAAATTAAGAGAGCATGATGCTACCTTGTTATCTTATGCATCTTATTCCTAGGATGACATTTACTTCTCTCATGTCTTTCATATCAATTTTGCTTGACAATGTACAACTTTTTAATTTTAATGACTTGTTCTAAATCTATACCAAAGATTAGCATGTCATCTACATATAAGCATATAATGATACCTTTCCTTTCATTATACTTTGCTACAAATGCATTTATCAGATTTATTGATTTTAAATCCACTAGCAAATATTACTTAATCAAACTTTTGGTGCCATTGCTTATGTGTTCATTTTAATCCATATAAGAATTTGACAAGTTTATACACCTTATACTTGTCTAGGAGTTATAAACCCAGGCTATTTCACATATACCTTTTCATCTAAATCCGCATTTAGAAATGCTGTTTTGACATTCATTGAATGGATCACCAAATTTTAGATTGAAGCCAAAGCAGGTAGCACCCTAACTTTGGCTATTCTTGCCACTGGAAAATATCTGTCAAAATAGTCAATCCTTTAAGGACTTTTATGTAAAGTCTTTGGCAACTAACTTAGCTTTAAACTTATCAATGGTTCTATTAACTTTTAATTTCTTTTGAAAATCCACTTGCAATCAATTGGTTTGAAACCAGGCGGTTAGTCAATCAACTCTCATGTTTTATTGGCTATGATTAAGTCCATTTCTTCATCTATTGTTTTCTTCCAAAATGAAGCATCTTATGATAAACATCGCTTCTAAAGTAGTTCAAGATTTCTTTACTTCATTTTTTCACTTACAATTTCCCTGCCCATTCAATCATTCTTCATCGATTAATATCTTATTTATTTGACGCTACATGAATGGCAAGGAAACGAGGAGGACAGGCATCTAAGGCCACTACAGTAGAGAAAAAAATCACATATTGATTATGGATTTTAGAAGAAATATGATTACGGTAGGGTTTTGTGTGATTTTCGCTGTAATAGCTCAAATTCAACGTCAAATTAGGCATGAATCTTTTATTCAACAAAAAGATTGGTTTTTGACAAAATTTTTGACAAACAAATCAACATTTGTGCCCTGTATTCGGCAAAAAAATTGACAAAAATTTTCGACATAAAATTTGACAAATGTTTCGATAAGCATTTTGACAAAAAAATGTCGACAAGCACTTCGACAAACATTTTCAAAAACAAGATGACCTCACCGGCTTCTTCATTGATCTCCTCCAGTAGTGCCTCCAATGACCTCACCAGCTTAGCATGCCCATCCAAGACAGCAAGGCAACAATACCTTCCGTCATGGGCCCGATGTCAAATCCTGACCGTCCTATTAACCGATCCACTGAATAATAAATCAGACACATTTATCAAGCATAATATTGCCTTAGTGTGACCCCTCAAAGCACTTGTGACCACCATATGATTAGCATTGTCCTCCCTTTCCCACACCAGTATTGACCGGTCGTAGGGCTTGGAAAATAAAACTAATCCATCGGAGCTCAACGATAGTGCATTCTCGACAAACTTATGCTTTTCCAAAGTAGCAATCAGAACATGTTTTTTCTCACCAAATGGCCTTCCCCAAATTTTTTTACCACAAAAGGCTAGAGATTTAATGGAGCCACATGATGAATCATGGACCTTGAAAGTATCGAAAAGTTCAAGATTGTTAATATTGAAGACGTTGATTTGGCTACCTGAGACGGCATAGAGGAGGTTGTCATGGACTTTAAGGAAAAGAATTCTCTGTTCAAAAACAGTCCCTTTGGTCATTCTCTTCCCCCATTCATCAAAAGGAAAAGATCCTAGATCTCAAATCTCCCCCCACCTCCAAACCCACTAAGGAATTCCCACAAAAGAAAAAGCCATGCCTGCAGTAACGCTGCGTGAGGGTGTGTGTACATGGCAAAGCTGGCAGAACAAGCCGAATGCTATGAGGAAATGGTCGAGTTCATGGAGACAGTCTCGAATTAGCACTTGGGCAGAGCCATGGAAGAGAAGAAAAGAGTTTGGAGAATTTGAGGTGAGGAGGAAGATGGCAAAAAATGTCGACAAATATTTTTTTGTCTAGATTTCTTCGTGGAAATGTTTGTCGAAGTGCTTGTCGACATTTTTTTGTCGAAATGCTTGTCGAAACATTTGTTGAATTTTATGTCAAATACAAGGCATAAATGTCGAATTTTTTGTCAAAAATTTTGTCCAAAACCTCTCTTTTTGTCGAATAAAGATTCATGTTTGATTCATGCCTAATTTGACGTTGAATTTGAGCTATTATAGCAAAAATCACACAAAACCCTATCATAATCGTATTTCTTCTAAAATCCATAATCAATATGCAAGGTTAATCAATATGTGATTTTTTCTCTACTGCGGTAGCCTTAGATGCTTGTCCTTCTCGCTTCCTTGCCATTCATGCAGCGTCAAATAAATGGGATATTAATCGATGAAGAATGATTGAATGGGTAGGGAAATTTGAAGTGAAAAAATGTAGTGAAGAAATCTTGAACGACTTTAGGAGCGATGTTTATTATCTTTTGTAGATAGAGGGGTATTTAGGTCTTTTCACGTTCAAAAGTGCTATATTTGTAAGGAAAATGGTCAGCCTGCTATATTTGCAAATGTTTTGCAAAAAGTGCTATTTTTGCAAATTTCCTTACTTATTAGCATGAAAAACAAGTTTGAAACCAAACTTATTTAACAAACTACAAAACCCCAAATTCGTCTTCACTTTTGTTACATATAATATGTTGAGTTTAGAAGTAAATTTCAAATCTACGGTAATAAATCCTAAAATAGGAGCTGTGAAAGAATTTTTCATGTAAATAATGGTTCCATTATTAATAAGTTTTTATAGGCTTGAAGAATTTCTTATTCTTGCATACATATCTAGTAGTATTGAAGTTAGTCCACCAAGCAAAGATATTTTCTATGAGATTAAATTCAGAAATCATTGCAACCAATCATTTGTTTACATAGTTGAAAGAACCTTTCTTTCTCTTCTTATTTTTGAAGGATCAATATTCATATATGTAGTGCCCATATTTCTTATAATAGAAGAATTTATCTTTCTTTTTCTTTTCTTATTGTTCGGTTAATTTTTGGATTGAATTCCTTTCTTGCCCTCATTGGACTTATTTCATTGTCCAATTTTAATCACATATACCTTGGATGTAGCATCTTTGTTCTTATCATTCTCTTTAACTTGAGCATCTTTGTTCTCTTGCATGTCAAATTCTTCTTCTACACGAAGAGAGTTAGCAAGACTTTCAAGAGTGATATCTTCTTTTTTATGTTTGAGATATCTCTTGAATTCTTTACAAAAAAGGATCAGTTTATCAATTATGGAACTAACAATTATAATATCATTCATACACAAATTATGTTGATTAAATTATTTGACGTTTTTTAATATTTACAAATTGTTTCATAACATATCTTTTGTCTATTTTTTTATAATTTAGAAAAGAAAAAACATGGAACTTTGTACTTGTAGCATCTTCTTGCATATGCCTTGCTTCCAGTTTGTCCCATAGTACTTAGAACTTTGTACTTGTAGCATCTTCTTGCATATGCCTTGCTTCCACTTTGTCCCATAGTACTTAGGTAGTAGCAATCATATGGTAGACATCAACAACCCATCACTCATAGTATTAATGATGCGACCCCTACAAATTTCATCATTACTTTCCCATTTTTTGCATCTTCTCATTTTATCAAAGTACTTTTATTCTTCATTTGGTGGAGAAGGCAGGAAATTTGCAAAAATAGCACATTTTCAAGGCAATAGTTGAAATATAGCAATTGGTATAATTTTTTTTTTTAATCAAAATAGCATGTCAAGGTAGTTTGACCAAGTGAAAAGACATAAATGACATTCTTTTTTACTTCATCATTTCACTTCACCATTCTGTTCGAATTGCCTTACCTATTCTTTTTCATTCTTCATCGATTCAAACATCCCATTTCACACAATTCATAGTTATTTTTCAAATACAGCCTCTAGAAATGAAGCAGTCAACTTTAGATGCTAGGAGGATTGATGATAATACCTCTAGTAGTAGTTGAACCAAATACATGATTGAATTCAAAAACTCTTCTTCCATTTTTTTGTGGTTTTAATGGGTCTACAACAATCAACGACCCATCTTCTCTAATAAAATCTATGACACTTTTTGTTTCAACTCTACAAAGAGGTCTGATTCTGCAATAAACACGAATATTTCCTACAAAACCTGAGAGAAATATGATAAGTTAAAGTTTTGTCAAGCACATATTGAGCATGATTGAATGAGCATATGGATTGAGCATCAGGGTCGAGCACATGTTGAGCACCATGTGTAGGAAACTCCTGAGTAGGAAAGAAGTTTCTCGGTTTTGAACTGCTATTTTGGAGGACTACTTCTAGGAAATGTACTACGACTACCTGCAACTTTGGAATTGCCTTGATAAAGTTGATCTTGAGGGAAACATCAACCCTGAAAACAACAGACATTTCTTATACAGTTTTCGCTTTGAACTTTTCACAGTGAAGGACGCCTTATTGAAATAAATGCTTAAATGGACACATCAAGTATGGTCGACATAACAAACGGCGAGGAAGTTGATGGAGTTCTCATATGTCGCAGTATGGAGAGAAAGTCACATAGCAATTGACGAAAGAAGGGACAATTACATGAACTCTTCCTCAATTGCCTCTTCACTAGAGAAGTCATCAATCTGCAATTGCCCGTGCATTATTGACAGTCATCAATTTACTTGGCTCTTTGGTGATAATCTATTTAAGAGTTCTTAGGAAAGATTTCTACAAGAAAATTGAACAGTAGATGGTCCAAGCTATTGCTGCATTCCTACTCTTAAAATGTGATTATTTTTGTCATTCTCTTCAAATGCAAACATCGACATCTTAATTTTCTTAAAGGTCCAGAAATGAAAAGGAATTGGCTGATAATATCGAGCAAACAGGATGGAAGATGCTCCACAAGGACGTATTTCAGTACACAAAACATAAGTCTTTGTTCACTGCAGCAATTGGTTCTGGAACCCAGTTATTTACAGTGTTAGTATTAACAGAGACTTCCAGATCAAAATATAATTTCAGATATCATGCGTTTCATCATTTTATGTAGATCAATGATAAGTTTTGGACACACCGTTCAGGGCGTTGCTCATATTGATATTTAGCCTTACTGGTGTGGTTTTTCCATATCACGGAGGGGTTCTAATGACAAATTGATCATCACATACGCATTTACATATGGTTGCTGGGTTTATTGCAGTATATGTCTATCATCAACGTAAGGAAAGTGATTGGTATGGAGTGACTTCTATCCTCAGTAGGTAATGCTTTTCAATTAGTTATTTTTGATTGCTAAAGAAACTGGTATGTGAATTTACTAATTGCCTTGACAGGTCAGGAATCTAATAGTTACAGGATGCCTTTTTCGCCTGCCTCTTTTTCTTGCATTTTGTTTTCTAAATGCCGTTGCCAATTCATATATCTAGGTTCCATTGTTGCGATTTTTCTTGCTGTAATTATCACTGCTCGCATCTCCATTATCATGATATACTTGCAGCTTGCTGCTAAAGATCATCAATGATGGTAGAGGCCAGTAATTTCAATATTTAATTCCTCTCCCAAATCTATCTTAATTTATTGCTTTTAGTAGTTACACTTGAGCCCCTAATTAATTTATATGGACCTGCATTTAGGCAGAAAAAGAAAAATAAGAAAATCTGAACTTCTGCGATCTTCATTTTCTCTGAGTTTTGTATAGTCAACAACATGATAATGGCTTTCAAAATTATTCGGTAAAACGAATGTTGCCATTTGGATCGGTCTGAGACTTTCGTTCCATTAAGGTGTGGAATGATTCCATTGTCTCATTTTCCATTGGTCCTTTCTCTGTGGTGGTTCAAGTTCTCTGTATGTCTATAGCTACTCCTATTATTACTTCCATTGGTCAGATATAAGCGATTTCATGCATGCCTCGTTCTTCTTTGGTTTTATGCCCTGCATATGCAATGGTCAAATTCTCATGTTAGTACTGCGGGATTCAGTGCCTCCTTACTTTTTGTTTGCTAATTAATCAAGTGTGAGTAATCTCGGCAAAGGGATTCTTAGGCTTTGTATGTATCTATTTGTTTTGACCCATCTTTGCAATATATTTACAAATAGAAATTTGGTTCGCTCAGACAGAATAACTTTTTGTACATTTCTGTTCATATTTAGAATGGAAAATCTACTATCAAGTACTGAAATTTCACTTCTGAAATTGAAAATAGCCTAGGTTATATGGAAGTTTTATTGATGAGGAAGTGTAAAATGTGGCCATTGCTGTTTACTTACGCGCAGAAAGATGAAGCTTATAAGTGGATGAAAATTCGGCTAGGTATTACTGAAAATCCAATTACTTCATACATTGATCAGTACTGTGTTGTTCCCAGGATAATCATGGCATGGCTTAGGTGCAAACTAACAACTGTAGGACAATTTCACCCCTCTTAGTTAGCTCTTACGGAATTAATAGTCGATGACTTAAGTTGTGTAACAAGGTATTAAATTGTGTAATGACAAGTAGATTTTTTTTTGAGATTTTTTTTTTTACAATTTTTTTTTTAAAGAAAGAGAAAAATGAAGATTTTTTTTTTTGACAATTTCTTTTAAAGAAAGAGAAAAATGAAGCACAAGGAGAAGAATGCCATGAATATCCAATCTAAGAAACAAAAATCTCAAACATTCCACGTTCTCTCAAACAAAAAAGAAATTTGAATAATGAAAATGAAAAAGTATTGCAGTTTGTTGTTCTTTCTGTTTTCCTCATTAAATCATGACAAGGTTCTTTGTACACCTAACCATTGCCAGACATACTTCTTCATGCATTATCCGGAGAAGCATAGGCAGAATAAAAGCAACCTTCCCTCATTGACCACGAGTTTCGGTAATATTAGCAACGTGGGATTGAAAACCAAAAATATTTTTGTCTCTGGATCCCAGTGAAAGCAGAAAAACCTTACGTTTTTTTCCTACTTGCTCAATATGCATCTTAATATATAGCAATCAAAAATGATGTTTACAGGAAGGAGCATCCAGTCGAGTAGTAGTCCGAGGGATAAACAATTGACATAATATCATTTAGCTCCTCGAAATTTTGTAATATAACAAATCGAACCCTATAATTAAAAAAAAAACAATCGCCCCTTACCTTACCGTCATCATTTAACGGAGTTTGCTTAACATTGGCCTCAATGTGTTATCCACGTGATTATGCTGCTATGTCAAGGTCTTTATAAGCTTGATGGGATCCTGCACGTTCCACACCATGTGGCCTCTTTTGTGTTTGGGGTTGTAAGGTGGTAATGAACCCAGTTGATGGTTTTCGGGAGACCCAGTTTTTTTCACAACCACGCCTTGAGAAACTGAGGTCCAATGTGGGTGATCAAACTGATAACATTTTATTACCAGATGATGTTGTAATTTTGTCATTTGTCCAGGAAAGAAGGGGACATGGACAAATTCTGCTTCTGCATATTGCCAAATACTTGATAATGGCGCTTTTCTGTTTCTTTCTACTTCCCTGTCTCATCTGCTGTTTTTTTACTAAAAATTACAGAGCAAGCAGGCCAACGAACCAGCAGCACAACCACGTATCCAGCATCCACCACCCAAACAGTAGCTCTCTGTGTTCCTTCTCATGACTTTGCTTCTTAATTTGCTTTCTTCTCACAACTTGCAAGTTGCAACCTTTGCTCCCATTTCCACCATTAATGCCAGTGATGGGATTGTAGGTGATCGGATCATAGTGCGTTCCTGGCTTAGGGAATAGGTAGTGGCCTAGGCCAGGAATAAGCACTCTTCCATCATGACCAATGAAGGATTGAGGTTGTTTCTTGTCCTCATTCTTGGCATTTGCAACTGGGATTTCACGACCTGCAAATGCAAAGCTTTCTGAGAAGAATCACACATTGAGGATGATGAAAAGGAATGTAATGAATGAGTGAGAGCTGTTTGCCATTGTTAAGCAAACTCTGTTGAACGAGGACGGTTAATGAAGGGGGGTGATTATTATTTTTCAAATTATAGGGTTTGATTTGTTATATTATAAAATCTTGAGAAGGTAAATAATATTATCTTTAAACCATTCGGTTAGTTGAGTGGACCGACAATGAGTGAGCATGTTACAATATTCCATCACACCTTTTTTTTTTTAACAATTGTACAATATTTAAGGAATGATCATCCATGAATCATGCAAGCATTTTTTCGTTGGATTTTTCACATCTTTAGTCTCAACTAACCAATCATTCCCACTCCAAAAGTCAGTTAATCTTTTGAGTTTCATTTCCTTGTTCTTTCATTTTTTCCGGATTCAACCATGAAAAAATCAATAGCCATATTCATCCTTTACATGTTATGCCATCACCTTGTCAGTCCAGTTAGATCAGATGCATCAGATCATCGCTATAAACCTGGGGATCCTGTCCCTCTCTATGCCAGCAAGATTGGTCCTTTTCACAATCCAAGGTCTCATTTCAGTCCTCTTGCACTGCATATACAAATCAATTCAAGATACGCAAAACATGCATGAGTAACTGTTAATAATCTGTCTGTTGCAAGGGCAAGCATAGTGCAAAAGATTTAACCACACTGAGGTCTGATCATTTTCTCCATTTTTCTGTATTTTGCAGCGAAACCTACCAATATTTCGACCTACCTTTTTGTTTACCAGGTTCTTCTCTCACTCTAATTTGTTCTCATTTGCTTTTAATAGTTTAATAGATTTTCTCAGAGATCGAATGTCAAAATTTTCCTAATAACATGAGATTGTTTTGGGCCTTCTGGCCAAATTGTAGTACTTTTGTGAAGTGAAATTTAAGGACACGGATTCAACGTCCATTGGACATAAACTGAACTTCAATCTCTGATGTCTTTTGTCTTCTGTCCAAGCATGAAACTGATGAATTAGTAGGATTTGTTTCTGAAATCAGAGTCAGAACCTAGAACATTTCTAATAATCATGTCCTTTTGTCAGTAATTAAACGTTTTCAAGATGTTTTTAACAGTTAAGATACATTTCCCATGGTTGAACTTGTCCAGCCATACACAAAAAAATTTGAAAGTTGTCACCAAGGTTAAGCATGTCTGGTTTACTACACCAATGTCATGAGAAGAAAAAACATTTAGTACTTGTATTGGAGAATAGCAACATACAATATCAGAAGGGATGAACTTAACATTGAAAGATCAAGAGTGATTCTAAGCATGAGGATTAATTTACACAAAGGCTTCAAAAAATCAAAATGCATAACAGGTTAAAGAGAAGATATTTACACATGCAAGTTCTGTGTTAACCTAAACTCCATAGAGCTATGGAAGTTGAGATCATCCCTGCTTAAAAAATGATGCAGGCAAAACAAATTTGCCCGGGAATAAAATAATTACTGTGTTCTTAGTATGAAGCGTGCAAATTTTGACCTGTAAATATCTAGTCTGACTAAAGACAAAATTCACAATTATAGATTGAAATAAATTCCGAAACTATTTGCAATTTTAAGAAGCCCTGACATTTGCTCAGTATCTACATAGCTGTTTCCTGGGATTCAATATTGAATTTTATGTTCAAGTGTAATGTCTAATGCTTTTCAAGGATTACGGAAATAAAATGGTTCTCTTAAAAACTATCAAGCAATTGTGCAAAAGGGAAAATAATTGACAAATATATTTTATGTGGAGTAATAAGGGGACGTTGGCGGTTGACTGGTTGACAATGATCCTAGCAAGCTAAGATGTTAAACAAGTTGCTGTCAAATTCATGTGTTCAGAAAGGAATTTGTTTCGTGCTCAGCTTTGGAAATCATTTTGGTTTTACATCAAATACTATTTCGTTTCTAGCACAACCATAGTGTGCTAGAGCTGTTATTCTATAATTTTTATGCTGTTTAGATTCTTCAACGTAAATATGGTAGAATACATACTGTAACATCACTTCCATGAGGCTTTTCCAGTAGCTTTACTGGTTCTATTTCTCTACACTTGTATTTTAAATTATTTTATGCATTCAAAGTTAAGTAACATGGCAGATAATGTGAAAGAAAAGAAAGAAGCTCTAGGAGAGGTGCTAAATGGAGATCGTCTCATTAGTGGTCCATATGCCCTGGATTTCTTGGTTAATAAAGAGTCTGCCATTCTCTGTAAAAAGAAGTTGACAAGGGAAGAAGTTGCTCAGTTTCGAAAAGCGGTCAGAAAAGACTACTACTTTGAGATGTACTATGACGACTTGCCTACTTGGGGGCTTATTGGAAGGGTCGATAGAGAAGGAAGAGAAGAAAATGACTACAGATATTTTCTATGCCAACATATACATTTTGATATTCAGTACAATGAGGACAGAGTCATTGAGATTTATGCGAGGATGGATCTTCAGTCTGTTTTAGACCTGACTGAGGATAAGGAAGTTGATGCTGAATTTTCCTATTCGGTAAAATGGATGAAAACTGATGTTCCCTTTGAAAAGAGGATGGATCAACTCTCGCAATATTCTTCTTCACCTGAAATTCATTGGTTTTCAATCATAAACTCCTGTATCACAGTACTACTGTTAACTGGTTTCCTTGGAGCCATTCTCATGCAAATCCTTAAGAATGACTTCATCAGGTAAGTAGAATCTCACTTAAATAGAACTTCAAATACCATTATATATATTTGAAATCAATCTTTTAATTAATACAGGTACAGACATGATGAGAAATCAATTGATGATCAAGAAGAGACAGGTTGGAAGTACATTCATGGTGATGTCTTTCGCTTTCCAAAATACAAGTCTGCTTTCGCTGCAGCCATGGGTTGTGGAACACAGCTGTTTGTCCTGTAAGTAAAGAGGTGAACTATTTTGCCCTCAAATTATGAGACTTCAACTTTTGAAGTCAGGAACACTATTCCATGATTAATTGCTGATCATTTAATGTAAATACAGTACAGTGTTCATCTTTCTACTTGAACTTGTTGGTTTTTTTTACCCATACAATCGAGGAGCTCTATTTACGGCATTGTTGGCCATATATGCTCTTACCTCTGGAATTGCTGGTTACACAGCATCCTCTTTCTACTGTCAACTTGAAGGAACTAATTGGGTATGTACCAGATGCTGAATTGGCTTTTTTTTTTTGGGCTGTTTACTACTTTTAATTGATAACTGATATGCTTGTTCTTCTTTGTGAAATAATGATTTTCTAGATCTAAGTTAAATATTGTTATGACAGGTAAGAAACTTGGTGTTGACAGGGACTCTTTTTTGTGGACCTCTATTCCTCACATTCTGTTTCCTTAATTCCATTGCTATTGCCTATAGTTCCACTGCTGCTCTCCCATTTGGAACAATTGTAGCTATACTCCTTATATGGACATTAGTAATATTGCCATTGCTTGTACTGGGTGGAATTGCAGGAAAGAACAGCAGAACTGAGTTTCAAGCTCCTTGCCATACCACAAAGTATCCCAGGGAAATCCCAGATCTACCTTGGTACCGTTGTACCATTCCTCAGATGGCAATGGCAGGAATTTTTCCATTTTGTGCAATATACATTGAGCTTTACTATGTACTCTCAAGTGTTTGGGGTCACGAAATCTACACAATATACAGCATCCTGTTTGTTGTCTTCATTATTCTGTTCATTGTGACTGCCTTTGTCACTGTGGCGCTGACATATTTTCAGCTTGCGGCTGAAGATCATGAATGGTGGTGGAGGTAACAAAATGCTTATCATGACAGCTTCTATGTGCTAAGTTAACTGCTTTTCGTACATTAGTATGATATTGCATCCACTTTCGGTGTTTACCATTCTGCCATTCTGCCATTCTGCTCAACCAGGTGTACCATGTACATGCTCATCTTCATTTTAGTTTCATAGTTTGTTTGGTGCAGATTGTATCTTTAAACTTGACTATATATGTAGATTAAAACTGTGAAGATATTTTCTAATAGCGATGCTCTCATTTGTTAATGTTTCTTCAAAGTTTTGTTTGATGTATGAAATATGAACTTGACATCTTATCCTGATTTTCGTTATTATTAATGTCTGGCCTTAAATCCTGCATCAATTTTTTTCACTCGTATTGAGAGTTGTAATGATGATAATGGCTCTGCCAATTGTGGAATTCTGCAATTCAAAATCCAAATAGCAACATGATAATCTCTACTATATGCACTCTATCTCACAATACACTTTGGAATCCAATTTTTCCTTCTCTGTAGTCCTGTGGATCCTTTCTGATATTGCAATGCCAAAGGTGCAACTCTGTTGACTAATCTGCAATTCACACTTTGATTTATCACAGGTCGTTTCTCTGTGGTGGGTCAACTGGCATCTTCATCTATATCTACTGCCTGTACTACTACCATAAGAGATCTGAGATGTCTGGTCTGATGCAGACCTCATTTTTCTTCGGATACATGGCTTGCATCTGTTATGGATTTTTTCTTATGCTCGGAACTGTTGGTTTTCGAGCAGCCTTGGTTTTTGTCCGCCACATCTACTTATCCGTAAAGTGTGAGTAGAGGTTTATTCATCAAAGGATTTCCCAGGTTGCCTGAAGTCTTTCCCCCAGATGTTTATTGGTCAGTGTTTGGTCAAGACTGTCCAAATGCACTTTTGGTCAAGCCATCTTACTGGTATACATTGGTTGGCAATGGCACGATGGTGGTTTAATTCATCCTTTCAATCTAGCGTGCAAAGAGCTCCCTTTGAAAATTTATATGATTACTTACCTAAATCCATTCCAATGGGACCAATGGAAGACTCTATAGTTCCTGCTATAATGTAAACATCCAAGACCACCAAACCACACTCCAACTATTAAAAGAGAAATTGCTAAAAGCTAAACAATGATTCAAATTCTTTGTAGACAACAAGTGAAAGAACCTTTCATGTAGGGATGTAGTGTTTCTCAAGCTATAACCCTATAGGCAAACAGTGTCAATTCAAATAAATCTTAAGTTGAGTAACAAATTTTATGGTCTATTTTCATTATTGAGAAGATAGTCAGTATGGCCTATAGGCTCAAACTTCCTAAAAAATCTAGGATTCATCCCGTCTTTTATCTTTCTCTTCTTAAGAAGATAAGGAACTAGCAAGTTACATCTTCAGCACTGCCTGAAGTAGGAAAGATTGAAGATACTGGTTAAACCCTAAGCAATTATCCAAAGGAAAGTGGTGAAGTGGGGGAGGGGGGGATGATATTGCCATACAAGTCTTGATCCATTGGAAGAACATACTAGTTGAAGAGGCAACTTGAAAGGATCTTTCTTTCATCCACTCTCAATTTCCAGAATTTCAAACTTGAGGACAAGTCTGACTTTTGAGGGGAAGGATTCTGTCAAGAAAATAGTAGAATAATCTAAGCGTTTGAGCAAGGAACCATGCTTTCAGCATAAACTTTTATTAACGAATAATTATATGTGCTAATTGTGTTTATGCAGTAGTTTAATTCCATGGTTTGCAATTAATCAATAGTTGGCAATTAGTGGAAGTAATAGGATAATAAGTAGATGGTAATAGAGAAAGTGGAATCAAACAATGATATAAAATTTTGTACTATTCTCTCCCTAAGTTTCCTTCCCAGATCTCCCTTTCTTTCCTCGCCCAAATCCTTGCTTTCTTCATCCAATCCTTCAAATAATTGAGTTTATGACATTAGTTGTGGAAATTCTAACATACTCCTATGTTCAAATTAGAAGATAAAGTTAAATAGTGTCTCAAATTTATTATTTTCTTAAAAAAATAGTGTCTCAAATTTATTAGTTTCTTAAAAAAAAAATGCATATGTTAGTTGCTTTAAATGCCCTCTTTTCTCAAAAAAAAAAAAAGAAAAGAAAAAAGAAAAGAAAAGAAAAAAAAAAGGTGTTCCCTTTCTAAACTTTCTTATCCCTAAAAAAAGTCAATGTTTGAATCAAAATTTTAAAATATCAATATTAATAATATTATGTAGGATCCACAATTAAAAAGTAATAATAAAAATGAAAAATATGTATTAAGTATGTTATATTTTGTAACTGAAAAGATTGAATCAATTTCAAAATGGACATTCTTTTTTGAGATGCAAGGAGTTTTTTTTTTTTTTTTTTTTTGCTTGAAATATTATCAATGACATTGTTTTCTTTATTAAATTAAAATATATAATGTTATCAATAATGCTGAAAAAGAAAAAGAACATCATCTAGCTAAACTCATCACCAAGGAGGCATGAAGACATTATGGAAAATTTCAAGTTCAATCAATTGAAAGGGGAAAAAGACAGATTTGCCTTGCAAGAGATTAGTCAAAAGAAGAATTTGAAATCATCAAACTCAATTTCCTTTGCCAGAAGTTTTTGACTAACACAAATCAACTTTGTATAAGATTTTTAAGATTTTCATTTTCATTTATCGAAGAAATAAGAAGTATACTTAAAACAGATACCATTTGCTTAATCTCTTCAGCGGTGGTCTTGAATGCCTTTCTTGTTGAATAAACTTCTTCGGTTAGTTTCTAACCTTTCTCATTTGGAGAAAACACTTGGAGACTAGCTTTTTCCGAAAGATTCTAGTGATCAGAAGACTTTATACGTTAGTACTACTTTGTCATGAGACGATATGCTTAAATATCCTCATGTCCATGAACAAGGAAGTTTAGTATGTTATTTGCTTCTCTCAACATTGCTTCTAGATCAATGGATTCATATACAAAACTTGCATAGCAAAATCAAATTTAACTGTTTGTATGCACGAAGTAAAGTTTTCTACATTGAACTATGTGAAACATCATTCTTTTGTCAAGGAAAAATTAAATGATTAATAAACGCATATGTATCATCTTTCACAGCACCCGCAATCGAAGCGAGGAATGAATTTGTGGAATGATAACAAAATTAAGAAATCTATATATTAATAATCAAATAAGAAAAATACATGTGCATATTATGGGAAAAAATAAAAAGTTACCTGCTATCAAATTCTTAGCAATCCCAGAGTACCATTAACAAGTGATATGTCATCAATGAGTTCATCATCTAACTCAAATATACCTTGAAAATGAAAGATTTCCTAAGTCTTGCATTTAGAATTATATTTAGCTAGAATATTTGCAAAATCTTTATTTGATTTTGGAGCTGATTCTTGGCAAAGGACAGTTAGTGAAGAACTCCTCAAAGATGTAGAACTGCGTGACTTTTCATGAATTCATATGAGATCCAAAAATCTATTTGCTTTTTCACTTATTTTTCAATTTCAAGAAACAAATGTCTTTTCTTTTTTTTTTCTCTAAAACGACAGTCATAACATTTTATAAAATCAAACTGAGTTTGTACAAGTGCTAGCCAAAGAGGTTAAATGATCTTCTTGGTCTACAATCAATAACCAAAGAGGAAAATGTGATAACGGTGGAAAACCACCATCTCATTGAGTACAAGATTATCTAGTCTAGTCAAAAAGATCTATGTAGTCTAGTCTATACAAAGGAAATTCCGCTAATGTCAAAAAGATTGCAGAAAAATTAATGTTTTCAAATATCTAAATTTTAAATTTGTGGGAGAGTTTAAAATCAGTCTAGTAAATAGGTGAGAGTTCAATTTAGTTCTAAAAGCTTACACCGGTGAGACTTTGATTGTACTAACTTATTAATTATTTTATTTTCTTCTTTCAAACCGATATAGGACATATTTCTTCAAATCATAAATCCAGCATTCTCCCCTTCATGGGTTGGACTTCTCCTTAAGCCACATTCAACTCTCCACAGTATTTGTGGATTTTTTAAAAAGATATTTTCTTTTGATCATAAACACAATATTCTCCCTCTTCATCTATAAACTATACATTTTTACCGGACTCTTTTTTAACCCAAATCTAACTCTCTACAAATTTGCCATTTTCTTTTTTAAATAGCCCAAGATTAACATTTTGATCCAAATCAATTTAAACGACCCAAGATAAATCTTTGTGATCCGAATCACAACCCTTATTTGGATTTTAGCCTAATTTTGAAATTTAGTCTAATTTTGAAATTTAGTCTAATTTAGATTAGGCTGAATATGATACGACTAATTGACAACTAAATTTGTTGGGAAGACCCTTATTTGAATTTTAGTCTAATTTTGGATTTCAGTCTAATACAAAATAGATTAAAATTTGACTCTAATACCAATTGTTGCCAATTAAATTTGTCAAAAAGTCTAGCACACCAACTTCTTGGAAACTAAATTTGTAGGTGAGTGCATCAAATTAGTACAATAACTAGGTGATTATCTATTCTGGTCCTAAAAGATTAAATAAGTATGATTTGGATTCCATCAACTTATTAATTACTTCTTTTTTTTTTTCTCTCTCAAATCAATATAGATTTCTTCTCTTTTAACCATCAACTCAACTGTATTTAATGAACACTCCACTATTGATTAAATCATAAACAATCATAAACTAGTTCCCTTACTAAAAGAGTCAAGTTCATCCAAAAAGGAAAAAGTTATTGGGTGATATGTGTTAATTTATAGATTCATTTTCCTTTTATATTTACTTTTTTGTGATGTTTTTATGCTTATTGGTATAGTATAATTGCTTTTGTGATTTTGGCAGATCTGGAAGTAAGTTGGGCTGGTTTTAGCTATTCCTAGCAACTTTTTACGCTGGTTGGCCTTCACGCGATATTTGGAGCTATGGGCCTCAGATTTGGATGTTCAATTACAATTTGGAAGGCATTGACAATTTTCTACAATTTCACATAGAAGTCAAGTTCCTATAGTGATATAATTTTTATTAGGACTCAAACCCAAATTCTAGTAATATCACACTCAAAAACGGGGGAATTACAAATATAGCAGGCCCAATTGCTTTGTTTACAAATATAACAGGTCCGCATAAACCTTTTGAAATATGGCAGGTTAACTGTGTTTGACCATGTGAAAATACCACAATGTCCCTCATCGTTTCACTTTAGCTCACCATTCTTGATTCTTGATTCATTATTCTTCATTTTGAATTTGCGAGAATCATCGGTTCAGCATCTCATTTGCCTGGGTTGAACGGTTTCCTAGTTTGAATATCATCGTTGCTGTGTAGATATAAGTTTTCGTAAGTTAGCATGAAAAACAAAACCTGATCCACGAACATGGGCCATTTCCATTGGCAATTGATTGTTTTATGGACCTGCATCTGATATAAGTTTCAAAGTAAAAAATTATACATTCGTTTATGTATTCCACAATTTTGTCTACATTTTGGTCCACATTTGTTTATGTGTTCTATATTTTTGTCTACGTTTTTGTTGACATTTTACTCGGCAAGTTAAAACTATGAAAATGCCACCGCATTTGAAAGTCACGCCTATTCGTTCTCTCACTCCCATTCAATTATTCGCCTTCATTTTCAGTTACGTTACTTCCAGACCGATTCAGTGTGCCCTCCCCAACGTAATTTCCAGACCGATTCACCCTCTACCTTAGTTCGTTCTTATTCAGCATTACTTACCTATATCATCAATGGCACGCACGAGAGATGAACGCCCGTCATCTGACACAATGAAGGAGAAATCAAAGAATGTGCAAAAGAAAAAGGTCAGTTTTTTCTAAGTGTGATGTTTTTGTTATTGTTGTTTTGCTTATTTGAAGATTCCTCTATTGGTAGTGAGTTACCAGCTGATTGTTGTTTTGCTTATTTCTGCTTATTTGAACATTATATTTGAACCTTATAAGTTAGGGTTTTATCACATAGTGTTTTTGTTTATATACAACAAACGGTCGAAAGAATATTCGCCTGCAAATGTTAATGTTAACCATAAACTGTTTGAGGAGAAATATATCGAGACCAAATGCCGACATTTTACTCGAGAAGTATGGCGAATGTAAACTGTCAAGTAATGTATCGATTAAACTCTCGACTAAAGTATCGAGTAAAATCTCGAATAACATATCGAGTAAACTGTCGATTAAGGTTTCGAGTAAAATCCCGAATAATGTATCGAGTAAACTGTCGATTAAAGTGTCGAGTAAAATCTCGAATAATGTATCGAGTAAATTGTCGACCAAACTGTTGAGTAAAATCTCAAATAATGTATCGAGTAAACTGTTGACTATTTACAATCACTGCAAACCTACCATTTGAAAACTATTTACAATCACTAGTCCTAATTCTTCTACCACTCCATGGATCTAACACCTATTTTCTCCACTTATTCTTGTTGTGAGATTAGTACAAAATGTATTTGGATCATCAAATCAAAACCTTGTATATATGTACTTAAAAACCTTTTAGATTTTGATTCGCATTTTGACATCGGCATTATCTTTTGTATCAAATGTTATGAATGAAGTGTTAAGTGTTGGTTCAGTTGGGTGATTTATCAGTTAGCGCTATCAAGTAATGTAAATGTTGCTTGCATTATCGAGTAATGTAACCAATTAACTATCCAGACTAAAAACATATTGTTGTTGCATCGAAACATATATATGTTGACTAATCTGGCTAACATTTAACTGTTGATAAGTGTGTGGAACAAAATGTGGACTACAATGTTGAAGCTTGTTGTTATGTGCAGGAACATCTAAAGGATAGAATGGTCATTCAAGGAGAGTTTTTCAACGCTTAGGTTTCACAGTACTGCTATTTCGAAGCAAATATGAAGATGATCCGTTCCAAGATGACGGAGACGCAGAAGTAAATACTGCGAAGGGAGAGTAGTCTCGCTGAAATTACTCTTGATCATGAGCATACATTGTGGTGCAAACAGATCATACATTTTGCGCTGATGAGGCAACTCAAGCTGGACGAGAAATCCACACGAGATAATAGCATATATTTCAACTTTGCAGGTAAGAAGGTGAAGTTCAGCAGGAGGGAGTTTGCCATCATCACGGGCCTCAAGATAGGAGATTTTGACACTGCTTTTGACAAATACCATGCCCCCCATGGTCCTGCACCAATAACTAAGTACATTAAACCCTTGGGGTCGATCGAGGAATCCACGTATGATGAAGTGTTAAAGGCTTTCGATCGCATCAACTCAACTTATCTAGACGCTGATGTCGTTAGCCTTACACTCTTGCTCTTATACACATCAATCAATGGCCTGGTGAAGAGAACGAAAATTGAAGGCAAGATACTTCATTTGGCATGCGATTGGCCTCAATTCGATGCAATGCCGTGGGGTGAACTATCATACAGGGCCACCGTTGATAGTGCTAGGAAGAGCATGATCAATGCCTTGAAGCAAACTAGTCACCCATATTTTAGGACTTACACTCTGGGAGGATTCCCGCCTACATTGGGGGTAAGGCTATCGAGTCACGGTTTATGTTAAATAAATACATATAATGCCACATCTTCTTCTTATTTATCTTTTAATGTCTCAAGTCTTTGCATATGAGGTAATGCCCCATCTAGAGCATCTGAAGATAGTTCATAAGGTCCACACCAATGGGGTAAAGTCGAGGATATTCAGATGGAAAGTTTTGAATGTACAACGTAAAGAACAAGAACGAAAGCAGGTTTGAGAAAAACGAACTACCGACGGGGAGGTAAGATTTGTGTAATTGTTTATTATTACTAAGTTATTTTTGTATTTAAATTATTGTTTTCTTACCTATGTAATTAAATGATCGGTTTGTAATCATATGTTGTCTTGCTCTATCTTACCTATGTAATAGTCACCCCTATCTTTACTGTGAATTCTGAGTAATACGTTTATGATGTAGAAAGTGTTAGTAACACGAATGAAGCCGACACCGGAAGAAGAAGAACATTTTCTACATTTGGAAGATGAGACGGATGAGGAGGGGGCTAACTAATCGGGAAAAGAAGGAGAAGAAGGAAAGTTCTCAACGTATTATGTGTCATATAGGAAGAGGATCAGAGAAGAAGATGTTTCTAGAGTAGAGAAGAGAACAAAGGTGCGCCATGAGGCTGAGGCTCAAGCACATCACAGAAATGCGCAAATCACATAGTTGCTTGAATGTCAGAGTACGATTGAGCAAGAATTATTGGATACACAAGCGGAGCTCAAGAGTTTGAAGACGGAGATGGATTCTAAAGTAAATGGATTGACTATTCAACTCAAGTAGATGTTCGCGAAATTCGAGCAGCTTAGTGCATATGTACACAAACTTATTGGCAAGGATGTTTCTACTCCACCGGTGAGTTCACAATTAAGACTTTCACCCAGTATTTCTTCCGGTGATAGGAATGAAGAGGGGTTGGTAGGGGGGATAGGGGCAAAGAGAAGGGGGGGATCAGGGCCTGAAGAAGGAGGTTCAGGCCCTGGAGAAGGGGATAAAGGCCTTGGAGAAGGGGGTTCAGGCCCTGGACAAGTTAGCAATGAAGAGGGGGGATCAGGGCCTAGAGAAGGGGGTTTAGGGCCTAGAGAGGGGGCTTCAAGGCCTGGAGAGAGGGCTTCTAGGCATGGAGAGGGGGGTTCTACCCCTGGAGATGGGGAATCTTCCCATGGAGAGGGGGACTCAGCCCCAAGTGAGGGGGGTATAGACCCCCGAGTGGGGAATTCGGGGGATTCAGGCCCTGGCGAGGGGGATAAAACTCTTGAAGAGGACCAAAAGGGTGATGCAGCTGATAAGGAGCAAGCATTGGATCGAGTAAATGAAGAAGTCGATGTAATGGATATTGTTCAACAGCTAACTGTTGAGCACAGTACTCCTTCGCCCAAAGCCAACGATCCTGCAAATAATGCTTCACCTCCGCTGATAAAAGATAGGGGTGCTATATCTACGGTTGAAAAATCCATCGTGGGGCAAAATTTGGAGCCGTCACTTGACCTTGAAGCGGTCAAAGAGAGGCTACCTAACTCTTCCACCTTGCCTCCTACCGAAGAACAAGAGAAGAAAATGAAAGAATGGATGACCGCTTCACCCATCCGTTACTTATGGACCCCACTTTTTTCGTTGGACTCGAAAATACTCGAGTTAATGTGAAGCGAGGGTTTTTGGCTCACCGATCACGTAATATTCTACATTTGATCTATTGTCCATACTCACTTCATTTAGTATGAATTTATCCTCTTTCTCATGCTTTTTGTTTTGCAGCAAATTGATTTGTATACTTCCATGCTCCGTAAATGGATCTTTGTTATTGGAGGTTCAACTGTATCCATTATAGAGTCATATTTCAATGTAAGTTAGACATTTAAATACTTTTGCCAAAAAATTTGTCATATGTTAATTCACTCATTTCATGAGGCCATTGTTTTCTTTTTTTATTTTATAGACTGGCATGATGATAATACATGACACCAATAAGGAGGTGGACGTCGATGATTTGGCGCTTAAGTAATTCGTTGGTGACATTCCATTTCCACACAACCTAAGGAATTTGGATTTGATTTTATTCCCTTACCACATTGATGGCAACCATTGGATGTTGGTGAAGATAGACATATATGAAAAGCCATTCCATATGTACAACCCTTCGCCTCAAGGGGACATTATAGTTCCAAAGTTAGAGTACCTAGTGAAGACAATGCCCAAGATATTCGAGACTTGTGATTTTTACGAACACTACTCCAAATGGATGCCACTGGGGGACAGATGGGATGTCGTGGTGGAGCCCAATATGATGCACCAAAAACCAGCGTAACTCGACATTTGTTATACACTAACGGATCAATTATTTAATGACAGTGTGTGACTGCTAACTTCAATTTCTATCTTCACGTATATGCAGGAGCGGCGATTGTGGTATTTATGTTTTAAAATGGGCTGAATGTATTACCCATGGCGAGCCACTCACTACAATTACACCAACGAATGCTTTGAAGATGCGTCAATAAATGGCGTACACGCTTTTTGCCCACGTGTCCGAGCAGAATAAATTTCAGCCGGATGATAGAAAGAAAGCTAGGCAACAAGCTAGGCAAAAAGGTCAAAAGAAACCTACAAGGAAGAGATGACATACAATTTATTCCATACGTTATTAATGTAAATTTTGATATGAGGAATAGGAACATTATACAATGTAAATGGATGATTACTTCTAAATATATACATTTATATTATAGGTTTCAACTGTAAATATATACATTATACAATGTAAATATATACATTACACAATGTAAATATATACATTATACATTATATAGAAAAATGTGGGATATTCCCTGCGTAAATGTGTTAAATTCAATGCAGTGAAGCTTCTGGTTCTCAATTTCTTGGCATTATACTACAGATATCGTTTAGTCGACATTTGAGATGACAAATTAATCAATCGACATTTTGGTCGACATTTTACTCGACATTTTAGTCAATAGTTTGATCGACATTTTGTTTACGATTTTGAACGACCTAAACACGAGACGACATCGTCGGTTTTGCACGAGAAAAGGAAAAGGAAAAGGAAAAGGGCTAAGGATTTTTTATATTGCTTCATCTTGTCATAGGAACACATCTATACGCTCTAGTGAGTGAAATCTATCTAGCAGATTCCCAAACTAGTGATTGATCTATCACATTTCTAATTTCGTAGCATTTTTATCTGTTAGGCTGTATTTCGGGTAAGGAGTATTCATATTGTCCACTAAATACTATTGTTTTGCTGATTTCATTACCCTACGTAATTCTTGTATGAGTTGTTCACCGTGAGACATAATTATATGTTTCATTTTCATTGGGTATACATTGGTCATTTCCACTACTGAGTTAATAGCATTCTGTTGCCATATTGTAGGAATGTCTCACTTAAACATTTGGTCTGTCCATGTGTTAGTTGGTGGAGAATGAATAGTCAATCTAGTCACAAATGAACATAGATTCGTGAACCCCAAGAAGATTGAAAGTATTTTGTTGAAAGAGGACGCCAGCTTCTCGGAAGTGGTTGATACCATCATGGGTATTATCGATTTAGACTTGGCGCTAAGAAATAACATAGTCATAGAATACCTACCCAAGTACTTATCAAACATTGCCGTCTTGCCCATACAGAATAATCGCCACGTCCAGTGTTTTTTGAATGACATTATAAAACGTTCTGAGGTCGCACGGATATCATTATGTGTTACCGTTAAAGATGTTGGAGCAACAAACGCTGAAGATTGGGCTAGCAACTCGTCGATGAAGCAATTGAGCTCCGATAGTCCAATATGGACTAACGATGTCATTCATTCAAGACAAATGGATGAGCAAATATTGACTATACCGAACGAAGTTGGTAGATATAGTGATGAGGAGGAAGATCAGGTTGATCAAACCTATGTTGGAAAGGTCATGGACATAGAGTTTCTGCGAAAACAAGACAGAAGGCGATAGTAAAGCCAATTAAAAAGATTGTATATTGTCTGGACGCAACAAATTTATCACAGGCGGATGCTGGTACTTCGTCTGATAGATTATCCACAGTGGTGGATGTTTTAGTAAAGGATGTGTTTGAGACCAAGTGTCATTTGTACATGAGGATGTCCATGCTGGCCGTGAAAAATTTCTTCGAGTGGAAGGTTGTAAGGGCAAATAGGCAGTTCTGATACCTATGGTGTAAGGACAAAAATTGCAAGTGGATATTGAATGCAACTGCCATTGGGAATTCGAAAGCCTGGAAGATCACTAAATAGGCCAACATCTATACATGTCAATCATCTTTGGTCCGAAGTGATAATCGGCAGGCTAACAGCCGTGTACTTGACTCGTAGATCAAGTGTAAGTACACAGACGTGTGTTGGCCGTATAAGTCTAAGGAAATCATTTCTGATATTTGGACAGAGTTGGGTGTTAACATTATCTACCAAAAGGCGTGGCGATCAAAAGAAGCTGCATTGGACGAAGTTAGAGGAAGTTTTGAGGATTCATAGAAGATTCTACCAACTTATTTACACGTGATGAATGAGGTAAACCCTGGAACGTTTATTGAGATAAGTAGAGAAGACGATGGTACATTCAAGTATCTATTTTTCGCATTTGGTGCATCCATTCGGGGATTCCACACCCACCTGCGACGAGTTATTGCGATTAATGCTTGTTTCTTGAAAGGAAAATATCCAGAATCATTACTTGTTGCAACTAGCATAGACGGTAACAACCAAGTCTACCATGTTAGATGGGAAATTGTTGATTCCGAGAATGAGGCATCATGGGACTGGTTTTTAGAAAAAATGAAGACTCCAATTGGCAACGATATGGATGGTTTGGTATTTGTTTCAGACCGACATAAGAGCATTGCAAATGTTTTTCCAGAATCGTTCTATGGAGCTTGTATTTACCATTTGAGCAATAATCTAAAATCAAAATTCAAACACGAAAATGGGATTCCATTATTCTTTAAGGCTACATAGGCTTACACGGTGGCTGAATTCAATGAGATGTTTGGAAATCTTTCACTATAAAATCCAAGGGTGAGCGAGTATTTAAGAGAAGTTGGGATTGAACGATGGTCAAGGGCACATTCTGGTGGGCGACGGTATACAATAATGACGAGCAACATAGCAGAATGTCTAAATGCATTGTTGAAAGATGCCCGGGAATTACCTATCCATTCTTTGGTCGATTACATTCGCAACACTCTTCAGAGGTGATTTCATGATAGGCGTACCGCAGCCGGCGAAGTGAAAACAATGACAACTCCATATATTGAAGATAAAATCGGCTTTAGGATGAGAGAAGCATAAGCGTACGTTGTGAAGCCGGTCGATATAAACCGATGGTGTGTCGAGACATTGCAAATCGTGCAGCTACAATTGATTTGCTTTAGAAAACTTGTACGTGTAAAGTGTTTGATATGGATCAACTCCCGTGTGTGCATGCATTAACTGTAGCTCGGCGTCGACAAATTGACCATTACACCTTATGCTCACCACTTTATCACACAGATGCACTTTTAGGTGCATATGCAGATCCTATTATACCCGTTGGTGATCCTAAGGATTGGACTGTGCTCGAAGATATTTTAACTTTTCAGCTATCACCACCGGAATCGAGGGCTAAGAGTGGTAGGTGTCAGAAAAAGAGAATTCCTTTAATCGACAAGCATGTGGTTCAAAAGAAATGTGGCCGTTGTGGACAGCAGGGACACAACTGGCAAACTTGCTCAAATCCACTCGTTAGTAGGGAGAACAATTGATGACGCTATTTTCTTTTCTCTATTGAATATTAAAATGTATTCAGGTTCACAAGGAAACATGATGTTATATTACTACAACACAACAATTTGAGGAATAAAATAAATGCAATATTCCATTCCATTAATTTCTATATTTGAACCATTAAATATTGCAAAAATAACCCATTTGGATCGCACTGGCCATTTGGTTTTCTTTTTCAAGAAGTTTTATCCACAAGTGACTAGACAATTTGGTCGACAATTTTATCGACACTTGGTCAAATAGCCAGTTTGTGGGCATTTTGCGTTTCAAGGATGGTGAGCTGATTTCGTAGGATGAAGTTTGCTATTGAGATGCTGAACTAGGCAACCATTCATGACATTCAAAATAGTGAATCAAGAATAAAAAATGTCGAGTAAAATGTCGACTAAAATATAGAACATATAAACAAATGTCGACCAAAATGTGGACAAAAATGTCGACAAAATTATGAATACATAAACGAATGTATAATTTTTTACTTTGAAACTTATATCAGATGCAGGTCCATAAAACAACCAATTGCCAGTGGAAATGGCCCATGTTCGTTGATCGGGTTTTGTTTTTCATGCTAACTTACGAAAGCTTATATCTACACAGCGACGATGATGAGATCCCGAGAGCTGTTCAACCGACCACTAATTTTGCCTTGGTTGAATTCTAGTGTGATATTAGGCCAAGATTATTTAATTAATTTTTGTGGCTTTATTTTAGGAATTTATTCATTCTTGAAGGGCCAAAATGCGAATAATTAATGGTGCTATGAATAGTAAAATTATTAGGTAATTTTTAGTAGCCAAATTTGTAAGTTTGAGGGAAGCCTTAAAGGGCCAAACTTCCAAGTCCAATTGGCTTTAGAGTTTTTGTTTCCTTTTTAGTTTAAGGCTATCTTTTAGTTACTTAAAAGAGCTTGGCTCCTCTTCCCCTTTAGAAATTAGATTAGGGTTAGGATTTTAACTGTTACCTTTTTACAATCCTTGTACCCTTATAAATAGAGGCCATTCAGCCAAGACATAATAGACATGAATAAGAAGATTTTGTGACATTACGTCATTGAGAGTTTGAGTGATTCAATCTCTTCGTTCTTGTGAAGAACAACGGGCTTATCAAACTGGACCAGTTTGTGGCGCCTTTGAGTCTTATCAATCTAGTAGAACCCTAGATTGTGGCGACGATTCATCCATTTGGTCTCAATTCCACCGGTTCTAAGATTTCGCAAGTTAAGTCTTGGGTCCTATTTCTTTTGTTGCGTATTGCCGGCTCCATATAGCCGTGAGGTGCGCATTAGTTTGGTATCAGAGTTCTAGGTAACTTCGAAATTTTGTTAATAATTTTGTTTATATACCAAAAATTCTATCTATAGTTTCCTAGTAGCCAAAATTCTGTTTTTCTTGTGGTAGCCAAATTAGTTATTTAGCCCTAGTCTTCGAGACTCGGTTAAACCTTTTCTTGCTGCCCAATTTTTGTATAGATAGTTTTGGTTTTTCTGTTTATTCCCTAAAAAAAAAAAACAGCCGCACAAACCTACTGCTTTTGTTTTGGCTAATTGCTGAAAACAATCCAAACTCTTGAATCCTTTCCATAGTCATTGTTCTTGTTCTGTTTTTTTTTGTTTTTCCCTTTCGTGTGACATTGTTGCTGCTTTAAATTGTTCTTCTACTCTGAAAAAAAAAAGAACAAAAAAAAAGGAGAAAAAAAGAAAGAAAGAAAGAAAGAAGATCAAACCGGAAAGAAAGGAGAAGAAGGAGAAGAACAATTCTTGATCCTTGAATTTTTCACTCTTGATTCCTGAATCCTTGCACTTTAATTTGTGAAACTCTGGTTTCTTGCTCCTTGAAACCTTGTTTCTTGATTTCTTGAATTCTTGGAACCTTGTTCTTGAACTAGTTTGGTTGAATTTGCAACCAAAAGTGTAACCAGAATTTTGTTTTCTGAAATTTTCAGCCATACTGTTTGTGTTGTTTGTCCAGAATTCTTGTGATCTTTTTCTGCTAAAAAAACCCATACAACACTCTAGGTTCTTGTCTCCTGAACCTTTGTTAAAATTGCTTAAGAAATTGTGATAGAATTTGCATCGTTGGCAGCCGAAAGTTTCAAACTTGTGGCTGAAATTGTTGACCAGAAATTTGGTTCTTTGAGCAACCCTCCTTGCACGAAATTTTTTTCCCTTTTTGACCATTGTTCTTGACCAAAACTCTGCACCTTATGACCTTCCTTAACTGAAATTTCTATATAAAAAAAGGGTTGCAAGAATAGGCTCCTAGTTGTATTTGTTTTCCTAGTTAGAATTCCTTTCTTTTAGTAGTCTTTCCTATTTGTTTCCTTTTAGTTTCTAAATTTGTTTTCCTTTTTGATTCCATATTTTCTTTCATTTTAGAGGCCCTATTTAGAGTATTTAGTTTCCATTTACTAGCTTTCATTTTTCAAGTCCACTTTGGAGTTGGTTTGCTTAGTTTCCTAATCTCTTAGTTTCCTAAATAGTATCCTACTTCCAATTTATCTTTAGATTTCGTAGTTTCCTAATTTATTCACTTTCCATGAGTCTTATTTTTTTATATTCATACATTCTTATTTGAACTATCTCATGGTTTAAAATTCCTCAAGGTTTGATAGAGTGTGGTGTTCTAAACAAGAGCTTAGAGTGAGAATATTGAGTGAGGGGTGAGAGAAAAAAAATAACTAAGAGCACACTCATATACACCCTTACTACAAATTTTCCCATATTATTGTTTTTTTTCTCTTGTTTGTACTAACTTTTTGCAGGAATTATGACAAAAGAAAGTGGAGTTTCAATTGAACAAAAGGCCCTCAAAGATTGGACTGAACATATAAACCGAAGTTTTTCCAATTTGGCCGACCAACTTGATGCGATGCAAATGAAGCTTCAGGCTAATGACAATAAGATGGAACAATTGGCTAAATCCATCAATGAGTCATCGTCAAGAAAGTCAAAATCTATGAGGAAAATTTCCTCAAATTCCGATCAAAGTGAAGATTCCGATGGGGCTTCTACTTCCCATAGAGGTTGAAAACACGTTGACAAAATTGATAGGAATTTGGGTAGCATCAAAATGAAAATTCCAACCTTCCAAGGTAGAGGAGATCCCGAGGCATATTTAGAATGGGAAAAGAAGGTTGAAAGGATCTTTGATTGTCACCATTATTCTGAAGAAAAAAAGGTGAAGCTAGCAGCGGTTGAATTTACCGACTATGCTATAATTTGATGGGATCAACTTGTAACCTTCCGGAAAAAAAATGGAGAGCGTCCTGTCCACTCTTGGGAGGAAATGAAGACAATTATGAGAAAAAGGTTCATCCCATCCTATTATCATAGGGAATTGTACAAGAGGCTACAAAGCTTACAGCAAGGGTCGAATAGTGTCACCGAGTACTTCATCGAGTTAGAAGCCGCACTCATCCGTGCCAATACAGAAGAAGACAAAGAGACTACAATGGCTAGATTTTTGCAAGGGTTGAATCCGGAAATTGCCAATGTTATTGAACTCCATCATTACTTGGAAATTGAAGAAATGGTTCACATGGCTGAGAAGGTAGAGAGGCAACTGAAGAGGTTGAGCCAGTTGATAATGTTTTGACTCTTCCAAGCCTTGATTTTTTTGTTTGGAGAAAGACAATTTTCCCAAACTTCGGTTCAAACTTGGATCTTTCAACGATTGGCGGTAAAACACAATTACGAGAGTGGCTCAAAAAGAGGTAAAAACGAAAGCCATAGTTTTCCCCTGCCAAAGTATTTCTTTTACTCCTTAAAGGGGTCAAAGTATGTTGATTTCATCCCAAGGATATTGTTGAAGATTCGAGGACGAATTCTTTCGAGGAGAGGGGGAATGATAAGATCCCGAGAGCTGTTCAACCGAACACTAATTTTGCCTTGGTTGAATTCTAGTGTGATATTAGGCCAAGATTATTTAATTAATTTTTGTGGCTTTATTTTAGGAATTTATTCATTCTTGAAGGGCCAAAATGCGAATAATTAATGGTGCTATGAATAGTAAAATTATTAGGTAATTTTTAGTAGCCAATTTGTAAGTTTGAGGGAAGCCTTAAAGGGCCAAACTTCCAAGTCCAATTGGCTTTATAGTTTTTGTTTCCTTTTTAGTTTAAGGCTATCTTTTAGTTACTTAAAAGAGCTTGGCTCCTCTTCCCCTTTAGAAATTAGATTAGGGTTAGGATTTTAACTGTTATCTTTTTACAATCCTTGTACCCTTATAAATAGAGGCCATTTAGCCAAGACATAATAGACATGAATAAGAAGATTTTGTGACATTACGTCATTGAGAGTTTGAGTGATTCAATCTCTTCGTTCTTGTGAAGAACAACGGGCTTATCAAACTTGACCAGTTTGTGGCGCCTTTGAGTCTTATCAATCTAGTAGAACCCTAGATTGTGGCGACGATTCATCCATTTGGTCTCAATTCCACCGGTTCTAAGATTTCGCAAGTTAAGTCTTGGGTCCTGTTTCGATTGTTGCATATTGCCGGCTTCATATAGCCGTGAGGTGCGCATCAGACGATGACATTCAAACTAGGAAACCGTTCAACCCAGGCAAATGAGATGCTGAACCGATGATCCTCGCAAATTCAGAATGAAGAATAATGAATAATGAATCAAGATGGTGAGCTGAAGTGAAACGATGAGGGACATTGTAGTATTTTCACATGGTCAAACACAGTTAACCTACCATATTTCAAAAGGTTTATGTGGACCTGCTATATTTGTAAACAATGCAGCTGGGCCTGCTATATTTGTAATTCACCCCTCAAAAACACAGTTTCAAAGGTGAATCAAGTTGTTATCTTGCCAGATTGGACCAGATGTGATATTATCTTTATATCTAGAAATGAAAGGCTTCAGTTGATTCGAGTTTGAGTTTCTTTAAAATACCAGAACCTTTTGTAAGCACATTGTATGGGTCCATGACAAAATACGTCTTTTTGAAGCATAAAACAACACAAAATCTAATTTCAAATTGGTCACATGCTGAATTCACTACTTGTGCTGTTTTTATTTTTAGTTCGTATCTTAAATTCTAGAACAAAGATTCTTCACAAATATCATTTTCTTTAGGTTGTTTGACAGCCTCAAGAGAAAATTTGGTGCAGCACGATTAGCTTCTTCGCAAAAGGCTATTGAGATCATCTAAAAATTTTATAAATAAGGAAAGATCTAATTCTAAATTTATCTTACTCATAAAGGGCACTGAATTTAGAATAAGAAATCTAGCTAGCAAATCTTAGTTGATTAGTATTTCCAAAACCATTAAGGATTTTGAGTGATCTAATCTTCTTTTTTTATTTGGCTTTAAAGTCATGTCCAGGGGGAAAAAAGCACACATTTTGCAACAAAGAACATAACATATTATTCATTATTTTTGTTTTCTCTTGTAACATGATGAGTGACTAATTCTTCTCATGGTTTAATAGAATTCGACTCCATTTTTTTACAACTGAGAGGAAAATTTAGCTGAAAAATTGTGATTACTTGATCTTCATTGTCATTAATAGCTTTCACGTATGTTTCAACCGGCCTACTAAATCTATATCTTTGTGATTGTTAGTTAGTTTAATGACATAATTTGTAATTATACATTGACATGATGATACAACAGAAATAGAAGGCATGCTTTAGCAAGTAGGCAAAAATCCAAGAAGTTGAAGACGTCATCATAATGACAAAGGAATGAATTTCAGTAAAGTCTGTCTTAGCAATGTCTTGTGTCTATTTTAGCAATTAATATGCCATTTAGTCAAGAAGGAAGTTAGGCTTAGCTATAAATATCTTCAATTAGCTTTGTAAGCTACCAAGATTAGCTAGAATAGGCAATGTTTTGGCATTTGTAAAAATTACGCTATCATTTCCTTTCTTCCAGTTCTCTTTTCATGTGCAATTGTTGAAGTTCTTCAATAAATTTTCTATGCCAATTTGCAATTTATTTGGAACTTTTAGCTTAGCCCTAACTACCCACATCAATGTATCAGAGCTTAGAGGTGATCCAATCAAGGCGGAAGGTACTAGTGCTCAAGATCAAAATAGAAAACTTATTCGTTGGAGGATGTGAAGTAGTATTAGGAGTACAATGGTTGTCAACTTTGGGCGATATCAAATGGAATTTCCAAGACTTGAAAATGGAATTCTATTATCATCATAAGAAAGTGGTATTACCTCATTTTGAACATCAACCTTACAAGGTCATCAAGAAAAAGAGGATGCACCAACTTTTAAACAATAATGAGCAGGTGTCTATGGCATACGTTTGCCTATTACAAGGATTAGGGTCACTTGAACTTCCAAAAACAATGCAACTTCATACAATGGACATGCAACCAATTTAGAAACAATTGGAAGGACAAGATTTAGATTAAATGATCGATGTTTAATTGCATCTATTCAAACTGCACCATTTTAGGTCATCTATGGCTAGCTTCCCCCTTCTCTCTTAGCATATGATGGTAGTTTTTCTTCTAATAATACTGTTTGACAGAAGCTTGGTGTTTTGAGAACAAGCAATGCATATCCTTAAACAAATTTAGTCTCTACTCCATATCGCATAAAGCAGCAAGTAGACCACCACAGGAGTGAAAGACACTTTGTAGTTGTTGATTAGGTCTATGTCAAACTCCAATCCTATTGTGACATTCTTTGAAAGATCATCATTGCCAAAACTCTTTTTTTTTTTTACTTAAAACGATAGTTGTATTGATATTTCCAAAAGAGCCAACATATACAATATTACCCAATGGTAATGATCGACCAAGCACTCTTTACGAGTCTTAGACACGAGTGTTTGAAACTAGCAAAGATACTCAAACATATAACATCTAAGATACTTTCTATATAGTAGATAGTGTAGCAATTAACAACATAAAATGGTTACACTATCAACTATATAATGACCTTGCAAAAAAACAATCTTGTAAGACATTGACTCTCTCGCACTCCTTAGCCTCTTTGAATTCCCTCCACTCAGATTTTGCCAATTCCACATCCGTTAATTACTCTCTCCACTCATTTTGGAAAACCCACAGGTTTCTAGATTTCCAATTCATCCACAAGAGAAATACCACCAACTGCAACCTATCCTGGGAGTCATTCCCCTTAATCCCATGCACATCTGGAACCACTAATCCTGAAATGATTGTTCTTGTAAACCAAAGCCTTCCCATTGTACTGAGGCAATTTTCCACACTTTCTTTGCTTGCCCACAATAGAGTAACACATGCCAAATTTTCATAATGTTCCACACACATTTTGCACACAGGATCCTCATCCATGCCTCTCTTAATAAGTTGGTCCTTGGTGGCTAATATGCCATTCCAACATCTCCACATAAAGTGCTTAATTTTCTCTTTAATTTCCAGTTTCCATGTCTTCCTCCAAATGTGTCTCATCACTCCTCTTGAATTACTACTCTCTGCTTCATTTGGGTTCCTTCGTTTGTCCCTTAGTATATCTTGGTAGGCTAATTGACCATGTAGCTTCAATCCTGAGTTGGTTCCCAAATAAGCTTATCTCTGCCCCCTCGTTTATCTATAGGGATGGAACAAATTAATTCAACTTCAAAAGCATTAAACACTTCCCCAACCAACTTCCTATTCCACTCCGATCTCTCTTGATTTATAAGTTGGCTCACCCACATAACCTGATTCAAGGGAAATGGCTCGTGTACCATTTCTTTCCCCTTGATGCCTGGAATCCAAGGATGATCCCAGATTCTTATAAATTTGCTGTCACCCACTTGAAATTTTGCCCCATGGAGTAGGACATACCGGGCCTTTAGCCAGCTCTTCCATAACCAGGATGAATTACTTTTTTTAGGAGCTTTCAATAACCCCTCTTTTGCGAAATACTTAGCCTTCATCACCTTACTCTCTAACAGGTTGGGTTGTGTAACTAATCTCCACAATTTCTTTGCTATCAAAGCATCATTGAAAAGCTGGATATCCTTAAAACCGAGCCCTTCCTCCTCCTTGGGAATAGCTAACTCCTTCCATGCATTCCAATGAATTTTTGACTTACCCTCCACCTTGTCTCCCCACCCAAAAGCAGCTGTGCTTCGAACCAAGTCTTGGCAAATGTTGGTAGGGAGTTTGAAACAGCTCATGACATATGTTGGAAGAGCATCTATCACAGCTTTAATTAGAACCTCCTTGCCTGCCCAGCTGAGAATCGGTTCTTCCACCCTTGGATCCGTTTCTGCACGACCTCCACAACATAGCTAAACACTTCCCTTTTAGACCTTCCTATGTGCATAGGAAGTCCTAACTATTTAGCATTCTTCTTCTTTTCTTGACCCCCTGAAGTATTAGCCATTTACAAATTGTTAAAAAAGTTGGACCAGTTGCCTACAAATTGGATCTTTCTGTTGATGCAAAAATCCAAGACACTTTCATGTGCCTATATTTAAAAGAAAAGTGGGAGCATCACTAGTTGAACCTTCATTGCCTAATGCAGTTAACTATAAGGACAACAACTTTCAAAACCTGTAGCCATACTCATACACAGAATGGTTCAACGTGGTTACAAAGCTATAACACAAGTCTTGGTCCAATGGCGTAATACATTTTTGGAGAATGCAACCTAGGAGTTTTGGCATGATCTACTTCAAAGGTTTCCAATAGCTCATGCCTTGCTTTAAGTCCTTGAAGACAAGTACTTTCTTGAGAGGGGTGATGTTGTGCAACTGAAATAAGAGGCATGCTTTAACATTGAAGACATTATCATAGTAACAAAGACGAGGATTTTAGCAAGGTCTGTCTCTGCAATGTCGTGTATTTGTTTTAGCAATTAACACATCATATAGTTAGGTTGTGAAGAAGTTAGTTAGACTTAACTGTAACCAACTTCAATTAGTTTCATAAGTGAGCAAGATTAATTGGAATAGGGTAGTTTCATGGCATTTGTAATAATTACTCTATCATTGCCTTTCTTTCCAGTTATCTTTTCCTGTATAATTGCTGAAGTCCTTCAATAATCTTTCTATGCCAATTTTCAGTTTATTTGGAACTTTTACTTTAGCCGTAACTACCTACACAAATGAGTAGCAAATATTATTTGGTGATTATGCATTGGCATTAGTGGTTAATTTTTCTCTATGGTTCGATGGAATTTAACTTTATAATTTTGCAATCGTGAGGAAAAGTTAGCTGAATAATTTAATCATTTGATCTTCATTATCATTTATAGATTATAAGATTTCTTATATGTTCCAAGAGGGCTATTAGATCATTATCTTTGTGATTATTAATGGATTAACATAATTCGTAATTATATGTTGACGTGAGTAACAATAAGGGTTCGATGATTGTGTTCAAAGTTTTTACAAATATCATAAGGCTCCATTTGGTGACTTGAAATTAGAATTGAATTGAAATTGCAATTATTTAGAATTGAATTTATTATATTAGAATTCCAAATTATTTGAATTCTTTTCACTACAAGAAAAATAACCTTTAGTGACCAAAATGTTGGTGACGGCAATCAATTTGGTCACTAAATGGCCTCTTTGGTGACCACTGAGTGAGTCATCACTAAATCAAAGTCGTTATAACATCTTTAGTGACCAAGTCGTCATTGAATATGGTGGTGCCAAAAAAGATTGGGAACTGCACTACAATTAGTGATGACTTTTAATGACAACATTTGATCTCATCACCAAAGATAAACATCAAATAGTTTGGTGACATGGACTTGTCATCATCAAATTGATGCAGAATTATTGACGAAAAAATGTGCTCGCTAATTTATAAATACTATGTCTATTTAATGAATTATAATTGTAGAACGATTTAGTGATGAAAAAATGTTGTCACCAAATGTTAGAAAATTAGTGACAACATTTTGTCGTCACTAATTCATAAATACTATGTATATTTTATGAATTATAATTATAGAACGGTTTAATGACAAGAAAATATCATCACCAAATGTTACGAAATTAGTAACGACATTTTGTGGTCACTAATTCATAAATACTATGTATATTTTAGGAATTATAATTGTAGAACAGTTTAGTGACGAGAAAATGTCATTACCAAATTGGTAGTTGTAATGAATAAGGAAAAATTGCAAAATCTATTTTTGTGACATTGACCACATTTAATGACAAGTATTGGTGATAACAATTCCACTTGTCACGAAAAAGTTACAAAATATGTTTTTGTGACAAAAAAAAGTCGTCACTAACTTTATGACTTTTAGTGACAATATTTTGTAGTCATTAAATTGTTATGATTGGGGTTAACAAATGGGTCTATAATGGGGCTTGTTGTGGCTTAGAAACATTACATATACATATATATTGTATATAAATTAGTATGATTTGGTTAAGATTGTATAAATATTAATTGGTTTAAATTGATTGTGCCTAGCTTTGTAGTAATTGGGCTTATATTATAAGAAATAAAAATTGGGCAAAATTTTTTTTCATTGGGTCAAATTTAGTTAATTTGTATTATGACACTTAATTTTCATTAATTGTACTTTGACACCCTAACATTTATATATTTGCTACATAATTTTACCTCAAGCACATAATCATTTAGCGTTAAAATACACTATTAACTAATAACAAATTAAGCTTCTTTGACCTTGAATTATGATTGAGTTAAATAATTTATTCACTAGACCAAACTTAGTTAATTTATATTATGACTCTTAATTTTTAATAATTGTACTAAGACATCATAATATTTATGAATTTGTCCACATAATTTTATTTCAAACACATTGTATTTTTTAGTAATGAAATACAATATTGAGTAATAACAATTGTATTTCTACAGCTAAGAACTACGATTGAACTAAATAAAATATTCTTCATTAGGCTGAATTTTTTTTTAGCGAGATATGTCCTGTTGAAAAGAAAGGAGGACATCGACCTGACCACTCTGGTAATACAATGATAACGAAAATACTATGAATCCTATCTATTACAAATGAAAATTATCTAGCATGCACAAATGGGAATGAAAAAGAATCCAATGATAATGAGCCTTTAATATGAAGAGGCCCTGATATGAATCTTAAACCAAATATTAAAATTCGAAACATATACCAAAGTGTAGGTCCTAGTATCATCTTCTAAGTTGAACTAACTCTTCCTTTAGCAAGACACCAACTCCAAGATTGAAGAAGGACCTTGCTTCATCCACTTGACACCCGAAGGAATTATCCAAAACTCAAAGTTGCGAATTGGACTATCCTTGGAACCAACCGGCACACTCAGATTGTTGAGGGAAAGAAACTCAACAAAATAGCTTAAAAATCAATCTAAGAGGCTATTCTCAAAGACTCAAAGCAAGTTCTAAACTAGAACTCAAAGAAAAGCAACAAAGCTCTCTGGTTTGTAATTAATCAAATATGTCCTTACATGTGGCCGAATGGCCTTTAATTATAGATGAGACAATACGCAACTAAGAGGAAATCTATCCTCTAAAAGGATTAGAATTTCTTGCCTTTTAGGAAGCTAATTACTAAAATAAATAATTGCTAAAGACTTCTAATCTAAGAAAAGGAAATAAAACAATAAGTTGCCTAAAACTAATCCAAAGCTAGTTTGGATTGTGTTGGTTGAGCTTGAGGAGCTTCTTCATTCAAATTTGGAAACTTCTTTAATTCATCATGGCTATGGATTTGGAAGCTTCTAATTTCGTTCATGAAGAAGAAATAATATTGTCTAAAGTTGAATCCAAGTGTGGTTTGGATTAGAGAAGTGAATGGCTACTAAACTTGTTTTGCTTCTCCGAATTAGAACCTTCCAAATTCGAACTTGGATTGTGATGAGAAGTGGCCTAAGGATCTTGATTACACGTGCGAAAATCAGCCACACTCGATCCTTCATTGATGAAACTAAGTAGAATGACATATGAATCACTAGGATCGGAAATCTTCCTTGCTTTCCTTGCTGCCTTGACTTGAGTTTCAATTAATTCAATTATAAGAGATGTTAAGGCAGTTTGCATTCTCTTAATTCGTGACCTAGTCATAGACTCTCTAATGCCTTGCAATGGATCAATGTGTGGACATCTCTTTGTAGGTGAATTCTCAACTAAACATCCAACTTGTGCTCTTAGATTTGTCTCCCTTGAATTTGGTTGAGTTGTCTAGGCTGGATAGTTGTTTGTTTCAACCTCGGCTGTCATATTTTCATTAGACCCCCTTTCTTTAAAAGGACTAGCCCTCGAGTTCATAAAATCATCATCCAACTCAAACAAAGAAAGGTTAGAGACATTAACTGTAGCACTAACTTCATATTCACTTGGAAAGACAAGTTGGTATGCATTCTCGCCCATGCGTGTAATAATTTGGAAAGGACCATCTCCTCGAGGATGAAGCTTAGTTCTTACTTGCTTTCTTCCTCTATTGGCAATTTGAGCATAATGTTCATTCTTTCGGAGGATTTGAAGGTGTACCTTCTCATTCAAGTCCTGAACATACTTAACTTTTACTGCACCATCAACATTTTTTTGCTTATTGCTTGGCAATGGCACTAAGTCAAGAGGGGTTAGTGAATTAAAACCATAAATATTCTCAAATAGGGAATGACGACAATAATTAACACCTCTTAAAAAATAATTAACACAATTTATTTGGATGTTAGCACAAATTATTTGGGAATATTTAGTGGTAAACAATGCCACTTGAAAAATATTTGGCACAAAATTCTTTACTTGCATTTAAAGCTCTAGTAACATTCTTTATGCAAGCATAGAAACTACCTTAAAAAATTTCAGATTGTGGCTGTGTTCTCTTGGCTTTACTCATGAGAACCGAAGCCTTACCTTTTGAAGTTGAAGGAATTTGTTTACTCATGATTTGAGCAGAATCAGTTACGGTTTGAGCAAAATTTGGACCTTCTTCAACCTTCTTTTGTTCCTTTTTCCACTCCATGTGCTTCACCCTTTGTTATTGTTGAAATTTACTAATTTCGGAAGGTGGCAATGGGGCTAGTGTGATGGCTTTCCCATCCTTGTTGAGGTGATACTTATTAGTCCTCTCGAAATGACTTGCATTACAATCATTCTCCCAAGGTCGTCCTAATAGGAGGTGAGTAACCTGTATAGGAACAACACCACAAAGAACTTTGTCAGTAAAATTTCCAACTTGAAAACTCACCAAGGTTTGCTTTGTGACATGGAGTGATCCACTTTGATTCATCCATTGTACTTTGTATGGTTTAGGATTCAAAGAACATGTGAGTTTCAATTTATCTATAAGATAAATAGAAGCAAGGTTAGTACAAGATCTTTCATCAACAATTAACATACAAACTTGATCTTTAATAAGACACTTAAAATGGAAAATATTTGTCCTTTGATCATCAGTGTCTTCTTTGAGTAGAGCATTCAAATCTCTTATTGTAACCAAACATTCTTTAGTCAGTTGATCCTCTTCATGCCCTCAATGTTCTTTAACATCACTTGCAGTCATGTCTTCATCTAGACCATTTGACTCCTTCTTAATCTCACTTTTATAGATTCCATCACCTAAGGTAGTCATGGTTCTAGAATTTGGATATTGAGAGGCTATATGTCCTTGGCCTAAGCACCTAAAACATTGGATAGAAGAACTAGTGTAGAACTATTTGAACTGGATGAAGGTTCAGGGTTACTTACCTCTGAAGAAGTTTGTGGTTTAAACTTCTTCCCATTTGCTAGATTGGATGCTTCCATTGCGGATGCAACTTGAACCATTGTGGCTTCCATTCGATCAAACCATCTATGAACTAATTCCAGAGCTGAAGTTAAGCCCTTAAGGTATTCTTTCATGTCTTTTCCTTGTTTTTTTGGGTTTGTAGCCATCTTTGCATAAGCAATGTTAGTAATAAATTTTTCGACCTCACTTCCCTCTAACCAATTGCCCAATGTATGATATTCTCACCAATACAAGGCTTATCTCTCTTGTTTATAGTGACGGGGTTGTTGAGTAGGTTCACTCATACTCAATTGCCTTTCTACAAGTTCTAACCCAAACAAGTTTAAAGTCTTAAAGAATAGAAAACTAAATTCAAATTAAAGTAAAAATAAAATTTTTTTGAGGTCAAGAAAGACAAGAAAATGAAGACAAAGCTCTGAGAACAAGAAACAATTACGAGATTAAACAATGAAAACAAAGAACTTGAACAAGAAAACAATTTTACGACTGAAATTGTCAAGTGGCGGAAATAGAGTTTTTGGCTGAAAAGAATAAGCAAAAGATGGTTCTTTATGTGCTTTTGATAAAGTAAAAACTTGGTGAATATGATTGTATCTTGCTCAATATATCAAACCAAACTCAGACTTCACAACAACTTGCAATTCTAGACCAAAACCAATTCCAAGCACTCTTCGGTTTTCCTTTAAGAATTCTTTCACAGCAAGCTTCTAAAAATTCTAGCAGCTAATATCATGACTTTAGCACAATATTGATAGCATAATTCAACAAAAATCGAAGTCCTTAATCAAGAAGGACTCACAACTAAACGAGGAAATACAGAAAAACAGGCCAACACTTCAATTTAGGATTTTGGGTTTTCAGTGATGTTTCTAGACGATTTGTCTTTCACAAGAAGTTTCTAAATTTCCTGCAGGGTTTTATAATTTGGCAATACACTTTGGCAATAATTTGAAGCCCTTGTAATCAAAAAATACTCACGCCAACAACCCGATCACAGATCAAGATGAAATCGGGCAGAATCAGATAGAAATTGGGGTTTCGATTTTCTTGCTACTCTATCAGGTTTTTTTAGAAAGAATTTAGTACGCGGCATCATGATTTTTGCAGCACGATTTGATAGAAAAATTCAAGAAGAAGAAGCCTTCTTACTTACGTAATAATCACAAGAAGATACAACACCTAAACTGGGTAGAAACTGGGGTTCAAGAACAAGGAAGAATTCGGTTTCTTTTCTCAACTTTTCTTTCTCCACAAGTTTCAAACTTTTCCAGCAATTGATCAACGCTACTTTGACATTATAATCAATAAACCAAGGTCTCCTTTATCAATCAATATTCACAAGACAATACAGAGCAAACAAGCAAGGTTTTAAAGCACAAAACTGGGGACGAAATTCTAAAGACAGAAACTCGACAGAAACTAGAGCAAACTTGCAATAGAGGTTTAACAATTTGGATGGAGATTTTTTAGTCATTTTTTAGGCATGAAAATAAGAAGAGAATAAGAAGAGATCACGGGTAGAAACAAGAACTCAGATATGCAAAACAGAAACAAAAGAATCAAAGAAACAGACACAACATAGGTGATGAAAACTGAGACAGAAATCGGACAGAAATTTTACAATTTAGGTGGAACTTTTTCTTTTGGTTTTAAGCACGGAATTAAGAAGAATTTGGACAAGTATTCACAAGAAAAAAAAATACTTGCAACACACAAGAAAATTAAGTTGGAAAGAAAAACAAATATACACAAAAAGATATGAACAACTCAAAGGAGCAACCCAAAGGCAGCTCTAATACCAAATTGATACAAATCTTAAACCAAAGATTAAAATTAGACACATATACCAAAGTTTAGGTCCTAGTATCATCCTCTAGGTTGAACTAACTCTTCTTTTAGCAAAACACCAACTCCAAGATTGAAGAAGGACCTTACTTTTGTCCACTTGACACCTGAAGGAATTATCCAAAACTCAAAATTGCGAATTGGACTATCCTTGGAACCAACCGGGACACTCAGATTGTTGAGAGAAAGAAACTCAATAAAATAGCTCAAACATGAACCTAAGAGGCTATCCTCAAAGACTCAAAGTAAGTTCTAAACTAAAACTCAAAGAAAAGCAACAAAGCTCTCTAGTTTGTAATTAATCAAATCTGTCCTTACATGTGGCTGAAAGGCCTTTATTTATAGATGAGACAATGTGCAGCTAAGAGGAAATCTATCCTCTAAAAGGATTAGAATTCCTTGCCTTTTAGGAAGCTAATTACTAAAACAAATAATTACAAAAGACTTCTAATATAAGAAAAGGAAATAAAACAATAAGTTGCCTAAAACTAATCCAAGGCTGGTTTGGATTGTGTTGGCCGAGTTTGAGGAGCTTTTTCATTCAGATTTGGAAGCTTCTTTAATTCATCATGGCTATGGATTTGGAAGCTTCTCTAAATATCATGGATATGGTATTGGAAGATTCTAATTTCATTCATGAAGAAGAAATAATATTGCCTAAAGTTGAATCCAAGTGTGGTTTGGATTAGAGAAATGAATGGCGGTTGAACTTGTTTTGCTTCTTGCCGAATTAGAACCTTCCAAATTTGAAATTGGATTGTGATGAGAAGTGGCCTAAGGATCTTGATTACACGCGTAAAAATCAGCCACACTCGATCCTTCATTCTTGATCCTTCATTGATGAAACTAAGTAGAATGACATATGAATCACTAGGATTAGAAATCTTCCTTGCTTTCCTTGCTACCTTGACTTGAGTTTCAATTAATTCAATTATAAGAGATGTTAAGGCAACTTGCATTCTCTTAATTCGTGACCTAATCATAGGCCCTCCAATGCCTTGTAATGGATCAATGTGTGGACGTCTCTTTGTAGATGAATTCTCAACTAAACATCCAACTTGTGCTCTTAGATTTGTCTCTCTTGCATTTGGTTGAGTTGTCTCGGCTGGATGGTTGATTGTTTCAACCTCGACTCTCAAATTTTCATTAGGCCCTCATACTGATTAAAGGCAAAAGATGACTGGGAAGCAATAGCAAGCTAAGCTAGACAATTTGCAATTGAATTGGCTTCACGCAAAATGTGTGAATCTAAAAACGCAAAGGACCGAAAATCCGACTCAATAGAATCCAATTTCTAAAGAATATGCATCTCACTCATTATGGATTGATACAACATCTAGTACTATTCATGAGGCCGAACTTAGCTTACTTATGTATATATATATATATATATATATATATAGAGAGAGAGAGAGAGAGACACACACACACACACACACACATATACATATATAGTTAGTGCATAATATAGTTATAATCTAGTTAGTTAGTACATAATGTAAGTAGTCTGTATATGTATCTAGTTAGATACAACATCGAGTACTAGGAATAATATTCATAAAATAATATTTTCCAGTGCTTCTAAATATGCTGAGCTCAACATACTTTTGTACAGTGTCAAAGGTGAATCCAAACTAAAAGATGTAAAGAGTTATTGACAAAATATCGATTTATTGATGATGATTGTGTTAGTTATAAAGTCAAATAATAGACCTACAATTTATACGAGACTGAGACTCTAATGTTGTTGGCTCACGCATGAAAGTTTATCCCTATTCAATAAGGAATGTCATAGTTTTAGTTAGGTGAAATTTGTTATATTTTATTACTTAAAATTTTTGATAAACTTTTAAATTGAATAACTACTATAATTAATTTTTTTCATAAATTTTTTATATAAGACTTAAATGTCCAATATATATATATATATATATATAATCTTATTTGATTATTAAAATTTGGACTTTATTTTTTCCTTTGATTTACTTGAAAAAAATTATTAATTTTATCATTAAATAATTAATTAGAATTCTATTTTGCAAAATTTAAATAATTTCATTTTCAAGAAAAAAAATTCTTTTCACTACCACTGTAAACTAACGAATTTCAGTGGTAGAAGAGTAGATATACAAAATTAAGTTTGAAGGTTTTCACAATTGATAATTGACAAGGTCTTAAAAAAGATGAAAAAAATATAAAATATTGAGTGAAAGGAAATGTGCATTAAAGTATGACGAAGAAGCGGGAAACTGAAAAAAAAAAAGCGCTTTATGTTGACTTTTGTATTATGCATTTCAACACTTATTCCCACTCAAAAGTCCACTTCAACACTTGAGAAAAATGCAACACTCGAAGCTTGCCGTCCTTTCTTGCAACCCGAAACTTCTTGCATAACAATAGAAAAAATGCAGCACCCGAAGCTTGCCTTCACTTCTTGCAACATGAAATTCTTACATAATAATAGTCTTGCAGTTGATTGAAGAACTCTTGTAGTAGCTGCACTCTTGCAGCCGATTGAAGAACTTCTTGTAGCTAATTGAAGATCATTGGACTTATCTATTGTAGTCAATTGTAGTCTTCTTCACTTCTTATTCCCACTCAAAGCTTCACTTCAAGACTTAGAAAAAAGCTGCAGCCAAAAAAGAAGCACCAGAAACTGAGGCTCTCTTCTGGCAACCGAAACCGTTCTTCACTTTTTGAAGGCGAGGCAAGTGCTAATTAGGGCTAATGGTTTTGTTGGTTGTGGTGCTAACTACCTCTGTGGCTGCTGGTTTTGTTGGTTGTGATGGTAACTAATTTTGATTGGTGGTTGGTGTACTAGTTTTGTGGGAGTCTAATTGGTGGAATGTGTGCATATGAAATGGTTGTGAAATGGGCTAAATGGAAATGAGAGTACCTTTACCTATATATTTCTTTCCATTTCCTTCCTCCTTCCAGTTTCCCCCCCATCAGATGCACCCCTCTCTACTAATCTTCTGCTTATATGGTGGAGAAAGTTTAGCATTGGGTTACTGCATGAAGCATCAAAAGAAAAGGCTGTTGACAAGTCTCCTTTGTGTTCTGAATTTCTGCCACTCCTGTAGAGAATGATCTGGTTTTAAGAGTTTTCCATGTGAAATGATCTAGTGTTAGCACTGGTTTTTCTGATGAAATTCCTTGATCTAGACCCAACCTGCAAAACATCTCCAATTTTAACCAGCTAAAGTACTTTGTGAGTTTGTTCCATTACCTCAAGTGTCTCTGGATGATTACAAAGAAACTTTGAATATTAGTGAAAATCAAACTTGCAGATTCTAGAGCTGTGACTTTTTCTTTTGCTTCTAATTAACATCCAGAAATCGACTTCAAAGTTGATTTTTATATTTTGCAAATATAGATTTCAGTAAATTTTGAACTTTTTTAAATATAACAACATTTTTTTTATTTTTTTAAAAAAATTAATATTCTTGAAATTTTCTCTTTGTTTACTTGTATGGCTTCTTTGATTATCTTTGATGTACTTCCATGGAATGTTTGAAACTTAAAATGACATTTCTCGGTAGGTTGTAATAACATCAATTTAGTTGAAATAACATTTCAGTTGAAACCAATGTGTGTAGGATATTACTTATTCCTTTGGTAAACCCCTGCTTCATTCATCTCTTATATGTGTATTAAACTTTCATGCTTGATGTTAAAATTTCATTCCATTTAACTCTTACAATTTAGGGGCTATAAGTGGGGCATGTGAAGTACGTATTTCAATTTGGAAATAACATAGAGTATAGTTTGGGAAATGTATTACATAATTTTGTTTTTTATTTACTAATTCACCCATTGAATGATTTATTTACTAATTCTTTGGATGATTGAGTAATGCGTATCGATTTTTTATATGCATTTATTATGAAATGTCATGCATATTGTTGTACCTATGGACCATAGCTTCAAGTTTTTGCCTCCAAATCTAGATATTGGGTTCTTCAGCCATCGTATGATGTGCAACATCTTCTCTTGCAGGTTTTTGCCTCCAATCGAGATGTCAATATTGTAGCTTCAAGCAACTTGAAGAGTTCATCTTCTGAAAATTTGGAGAGTGAATGGTGAAATGCTAACAGTTTTTACTTCAAGGGCCTTGCATCAACACGTGTCATGCGGCAAATTTGCCTTAATTTTCATAAAGATTTGACTATTGTGCAGGTCAAAAAGTATAGTTCGTTTGTTGAACATCTCTAGCAATTTTGCAAGATCAATGTACAACCTATGGTTTTACTGACCAACTCAAATGTCTGAGGGAATGTGTTCGGCCTTTAGCAAACTTGTTCTCAGATTCTTTTGCTGGTCCTGCTGGCAGCAAATGGTCTTTTACGCCATACCAAAAAGCAATTTTTAGTTGCATGTGGCAGCAGAGGCAACTTCTAGATAATTTGTCTACCATGATGCGTGAAGTGTGTTTGTTGTTGCGAAGGGTTGAGTGTAATCACTTGAATTCCTGATGAACTTTGTCATTCATGCATGATTTCCATAAAATCTGTAAACAGTAAAAATGCATACACCAAATGAGAAACTTTGGTATGTTCTTTCGTTGGTTATGAGTTTACTAGGGATTTGACTTCACTTATGGTGTTTTTTAGACTTTTAGGTTTTTGACTTCTGTGACTTTTATTCGAACATCCTCCATGTCTTGGTTATTTGTTATTTGTCATTTGTCTCTAAGATTTTCCTGAAGCTATGATTCTTGCATTGTGTTTGTGCATTGTTGTATATTTTAATTCAGACTGCACTTCCTAGCACATGTGGTTTAGGAAAAGGGACAGTTATTATGTGCCCACTTTATAGGAAGTACTAGAGAACATTATTTCAATACTTATAATTTGAATTTTTTTTAGTGGGCTGTCTCATTTTCACATGACAAGAAGAACTTTGAATCAGCAGTTTTAGTCATTTATGGCATGGGTTGGCACTGCTCTATGTTAGCATATTTTTTTGTTTCGCTTTTTTTTATTGTCCACATAAGTGGGTGGAGAATTTGTTCGATGCTTCTTTTTGGGAATCAAGCAATTTTTTCAGTGATGTAATGAATGATAATATTGCATTATGTTGTGAAGTCCATTTTACTTTTCCTTGTTTTTACCCTGAATTTTTTGGTTGACTCAATTATTTCACCATTAAATTTTTTTTTCTCTGTTCTGAAATGTCTTCACTTGGATTTCTTAGGCTATATTTGCTTACTTTTGTTTGTAAGTCTACAGAAAGTGTCTTAGTCCTTAAATCATTGAAAAATGAAAATCAGAAAAATATCTTAAAGAAGTTGTTTATATTGATTGAAGGCATGTTTGCCGTGAATCTATGCCTATTGCTCATACTCATACCATCTTCTTCTTGTTCATTATATTTAGGAGATGAATTTTGATTTCCCTTTGCCCAAGTTGTAACTATAATTGTCAATCCCCGACCATTTTTGGTCCAGTCATAGAGGTATAATCTTCCTTCTTTTCTGGCCGCTAATTATATATGTTTATGTCATGAAATGAATTTAGAGCTTTGTTGGCTGCAAATTTTCCAATATGTTTTATGTATTGGATATCAAAGAGCAAGTGCCTTAATTATGATATTGTTTCTTTGAGTAATGTTAAATATTCCCCTTCATTTGCTTTGCTGTCAAATTTATTAGCGTCTACCATTGTTGGAATAGGCTTCCAAATAAATGATAATATGTATTATACGAATGTTGATTGCTTTGTTTCCCTAAATCACTAGAATATGATGGTAAATGGATAAGTCATGGATGAATATAGTGCATAGCACAAAGGACAAAAGATTTGAATTGGGTGTTGAAGAGTTCTTGAAATTTGCCTATCGTACTAAGGAAGCGTCGTCCAAAATCCCATGCCCTTGTAAAAGTTGCAACAACTTTCCTTTGTGCGCCAAAGACACTGTGTACAGAACCTCACTTAATTTTTCCTCTAATAGATAGTGAGCAGTAGAAATAAGGGAAACTGAGTGAAAAATAGGACACCACCAACTGTTGGATCGGTGTCGATTCCAAGGACTGTTCATGAGTTTGTAAGTATAGGCAGCTTGTACTTATTAACGTCCTTTTTTGCTTCAAACCAAAAAAAAAAAAAAAAGTTGGTTGTTTTTTATGTGTCATCTAATGTGATTATGGAAAATTTGCAACAAAAGGATAGCAAGGAAGTCACTTCTATTGATTGCTATGAGATTGGTCATTTTTCAAAAAAGCAAAAGAAAATATTGGTACGTTCTTAATTCAAATCCTTCTCAATTTTTTTACTATTATATTTCAATTTATGTTTCCGATTTTGACATATTTGTTGACTATGTAGGATGAGATGCGAGAGGAAGAGGCCATCTCTTTGCAATCCCTGTTAGAGATTTGCATTGAAAAATTGCAGAAAATGCCTGGGCATAGTAGGGGTGTTTCTATGCTTACAAAGCATGTTGTGATGGTTGAAAAGCTACAATCTGAAGTGGACGAACAAATAAAATGGGCAAATGATGCGGGGGAACATGCAAATGCGCTGAATAAAAAAATTGTAACCCAAGAATGTGAGTTGAATATACTCGAGGAAAGCAAACTGGGATGCAAGCACAAATGGACACTTTGATGGTGAAGGTGCTTCGATTGTCTAGGGCACAGTCTATAGATGAGGTAAGTGCATGCTCCAAATATTGGTTGCATGCTTTTTTTTTTTTAATGCAAATGGTTTTTTTGCTATTTTTCATTTTACTGCATATTTGATTCTACACAAATTGCTGCACATTTGAGTCTACACAAAAGAGAAAATCTGCATTTTCTTTTCTTATTACTGCAACAGCCATTCTTAAAGTTTCTACCTAACAAATTTGTATTAACTTTGTTTGCTAAATTGTGTTGTGTGCTTTCCAAATTTTGTGGCCAGCCAGCAATATTACATTTTGATTGTCCAAATTCTTTGGCAACCATATAGTTTTGTCCATTGTGCACAATTCCAAATTGTTCATCAACTTTATTTGTGTGGGACAGTAGACATTTAGCTGTTCAAATATTGATTGATTTCTTTTCACACATATTGTAATTATTTAATTCAATCCCTTTGTGATTAGCGGTTGTAAAATGAAACTGGCCAAATTGTAAATTCTGTTTTGTTATTGTGATTTTTTGAGCTATGGTTGTTCTTGCGGTTGTTTAATGAAGCTGGCCAATCGTAAATTTTGTTTTGTTCATGCGGTTGTTCTTGCGGTTGTTCAAGCTATGGTTTGATCTTACGGTTGTAAAATGAAGGTGGCCAAATCGTAAATTCTGTTTTGTTCTTTCGGTTCTTTTGTGATTAACGGTTGTAAAATGAATGTGGCCAATTCGTAAATTCTATTTTGTTCGTGTCGTTATTGCGGTTGTTTAAGCTATGGTTTGTTCTTGCGGTTGTTTTGTGGTTAGCGGTTGTAAAATGAAGGTGGCCAATTTATAAATTATGTTTTCTCTTACAAGAATCTAGCCAAACATTTCATTTTAGGTTTGCTTGAACTTTGACATGTAACGTTCTTAATTTGGATTATTTGTTGTCTCACTTCTCCTGTGGCTGCACTATATATATATACTAGTCCATCTTTTTGGTTTAGTACTAATGGAGGCAAGTGATATACTTCTTTTAATTCACTAAGCTTGTGATGGGGTATGTGGACAAGTATGTCAAGGTATACATGTATTTCAGCTGTGGTTTGTTTTTGCATTTGTTTTAGAGTCATGGTGTTATTAGATAATTGAACTATCCTTGTAACCAAACTAACTTTTATGGCTTTCTTCAAAGAAATTGATTTTTTGTTTTATGTTTTCAGTGAATCAGTCTTCTTTAGGCTTGGCATGTACACAGTGGACAAATGATAGTGCTCTTCACACTTTGCTAATGGTATTTGGTAATCTTTTTTGTTCATTATATTATGTGACTCTTTTGTATTTATGGAACACTGTTATATGGTAGCTTTATGTATGAAACATTAACAATGGTTGCTTGGCACCAATATTTTGAAGGTGTTTTTGTAAATGTGGCTCTACCTCTTTTGGATTTTAGGATTGCTTTTGAAATGTCATTCTAGCTATTTTGGATTTGCTTGCTAAAAGTGGGATATATCTATTAGATAGCTCTAAAGCTTTTCATTCATTTTTCCTACAAAGATGTAGGATGGATATCTTGTTGATTAGCTACTACTTTTTGAATGATATTGTTTTTTGCATAATGTTTTAGTCTTGCATTCCTATGTAGTTGAACGAATTACTTTTCACATTTGTGCTACACACTTATCTTTTTTATTGTTAGTGTAATAGTGGTATTTATTTCTATGGATGTTTATTAATCTTGGATGTTTTGGATTTTGAGTTGTAGTAACTAATGCCACTTCACCAAAAACGTCATCAAAATAGTTATTGCTATTTGATTTTTCTACTTTTATTTGTTATTGGAGTAATCGTGGTATTTATTTTGATATATGTTTATGAATGTCACATGTTTTGGATTGTTAGTAATCGTGAGTAATGCTATTTCACCAAGAACATCGTTACAAAAATTGAGACTAATTCATTTTTTTTATAAATTTCTTGACATCAAATGCAGTCACCAAAATATATATCGTCACTAATTTCTTTTGTAATTTTACAATTTTTTTACAACAAAATTTCGTCACTAAAATAGTGGATAAAATTACTTTTATTGACAAAAATTATGCTCACCAAATGTCGTCACTATTCCGTTCATTCATTCACTTATTTATTGATGACAAATTCTTGTCACCAATTATGCTTGTATTTGGTGACTACAATTTCTGATCACCAATTGCCACTTATTTAGTGCCAACAATTTCTAGTTACCAAAAGTCGTCATTATTTCATTTCAAATTACAACATTTAGTGACCACTTCTTTTGGTCACCATTTGTGTCACGTGACCTAAACAATACTTAGCGACTATTTTTTGTCGTCACCAAATTAGTTGACTTTATCGTATTTAGTGACGATAAATTCTCATCACCATGTCGTCACAAATTGGCGTTGACTAATCGACCTTTAGTAACAAGTTGGAACATTTAATAACAACAAAACAACCCCTTTAGTGACCAAAATTGTCGTCACTAATTGGTGACCATTCGCATGCGGTCACTAAATTAACCTTTTAATGATGACCTTTTTTTAAATGGTCACTAAATACATTTAGTGACAGAGCATTAGTGACCAGGGGGTGACCACCCAATTTGTCATCACTAAAGACTTTTAGTGACGACAATTGTCCTTTTAGTGACCAAAATTGATTGGTTACTAAAGGTCATTTTTCTTGTAGTGTCTGTCTGGCAAATCGCTTGAATCAAGATGGAATTCATTTATAATTCCAAATTCTTTATTTAGATATTGAAAAATTACATGTAAATTGAAATTTCAAATACAATTAAAATTTACTAATTATGCATCTATAATAAATAATATGATAAAGGTTGCTACATGTCATATCATCCATTCAACAAAAAGATTCTTAGATTTTAACATCATAACAAATCCAAAACTAACTTAACTATCAAAGTAAACCAATGGAACATAAAAGTGAGCATTCAGCTGATCAAGAAATGAAAATTGTACGTTCTAAAGTGCGATGTATTCACCATGGAGATTATTTCAACTTGTAGTTCTTTGCTTTCATTCTGTTGAATCCTTTCATCAATGCAAATTAGAAACATCCAAAAAATGAAATTAGCTTTCAACTTCCAAGCCAGGGTATATTAAGAGGGATGAAAACAATTGATCATCAACAAGAAAACATGACTGATGAAGACTAGAATTAAGAAGATCAAAGAGGGACAACAAATAGTAAATTAGCATACTTCACAGGGCAGGGGAGCAATGTCTAAATCTGAAAGAGGAGAGAGGAAGGCAAAATGATATGCTATTCTTCTTTTCTCTTAATATAAGTAAGTCTAAGGGATGATCTGGTAGCCGTGGGATTTTACACTTTGCATCTTGTACATTTTTATAGGTGAAGAATGCAGAAACTCTCCATGGATGGAATAAAATATTTTACATAGTGATCACTGAAAAAACAAAATGTAGAACAAATGCAGGTATCATAGACTCAGCCTTGCCTTAAATTCCAAAAAATAACTCAGTCCAACAGCATTTATGTATCCATTGCCGGGGGAATGTTTTCATCTTCAAGAAACAGATTATTACTTTTCCTAAGCATCTAATATTTTCTTCTTCTTCTTCTTCTCGTTAAGATTCCCTGACACGACATTGTTTCTAGGATCTTGAAATTTGTTGTCTTTTGTTCAATAGTTGGTTATGTCCAACTAAATGATGTTTTTAAGTTGGGTATTAACATGGCTCTGTTTAACCTTCTCGAATGGGTGTTGGTTGGAGCATGTTGGTGAAAATTTTGCACCTTTATAGATACTAACACCGGTAAGTTGTTGCTTTCCGTCTCTCAATCTTATTTAGTATAGTTAAGACATTCAAATAATTTTTATGAAAGCTTATAAAGAACTGGTTAAAATAGGCATATTCTAAGCAGATTACAAATGCCTAATGACTTCTATACATAGAATAGGAGAACAAATGCTTGATCTAGTTTCATTCAACACTTTTTGGCAATTCATTTTGACCCTTGTCTCTTGCCTGTTTATCTTTTCAAGAAGTTGATCATATGCTCATTAGCAATCTTCATACAACTAAGCTATTTCAGTTTCAAACTGAAGGTAGAAATATCATGTTGCTGATGATGAAGCATCATAAAAAATGTGTAGTTAGTATATTTTTGGGTTTACTTAATCTTTCCTAGCATTTAGAAAGATGATGCTGTTCGAAAGTCAGTTTTGTTCATAAAAGGAAAACAACTCCTACTTTGTTTACCTTATGAAAGTAACTTTAGTCTGAACAGTTGGAAAAGGGTTCTCTATGGGCTACATGATGCTCTTTGCATGCCCACCTAAAGCCTACAAAATATTTTGTGTCCATATATACAGTAGGCTTCTCAAGCATTTTAATGGTTAAAATTTTAAGAACACAGAAAATGAGGTTTGTACATTTCATAGAAAACCCACCTAAAGCCTACAAAATATTTTATGTCCATATCTACAGTAGGCTTCTCAAGCATTTGAATGGTTAAAATTTTAAGAACTCGGAAAATGAGGTTTGTACATTTCATAGAAGAGAATTCTCGTGGAACAATCAAGACTATTTAAGGAAAAAAAAAAGGCAGTATAGCCCAATCCAAAAGACAATTGGCTTGAAGGATCACAAACTACTAGGTAATATTTCAAAATATGGTAGAGTTCATCCCAAAAACCATAAAAAATAAATAAATATGGAAATCTTTTTATAGTTTCAACATCTAGATCATTTGTAATCAAGTCAAAACCATCAACAGTTAGATTCACATAGAATGTAAACCATGTCTCCAGTAGACATGTAGAAATGATCATGGGAAAGTCAAAATCAAATATATTCATTAAACTTATACTCAAGTGAAAAATTGATTCACATACCAAATCCAAGGATTGCTTGCCATATATTAGAGAGAATGATTGATATTCCTTCTTAGGTCAAGGATAATGTTGAAAGACTGCTTGCAAACAGACAATATATATGTCCAAATAATGCCTAAGAAGCAGTTTAATGCATGAAGACCAGTATATTTTGTCATAGAGCAACAAGGGCATATGTAATCTGATATCCTCTGCAATTATTCAATCAAGGAACGCAAAGATTTGTTTTCTTCCGCAAGAAAAAAACCCAATGTATCACAAACATAATGCTTCACAAATAATGGAAAAAATCCCATCAAGAATACATAATCACAAGTCAACTGCTCACTAATTAAAAAGAAACTGTCATGACAAAACTCATATTCGGGATATTTCTTTCGAAATTCTCCTATCATGTGCTTACCTATAGCTAAGTTGATTGACTGTCTGAGAGGAATAATTACAGCTTCGACATTGTACAAGTATAGGTGAGCTTGGCAGCAAGGATGAGTACCAAATTTCCCTATTTTACTGTCTTCCATAAACAAAATGATGTCTAGTAGCATTCTTGATTTTTTGCAGGAAAAAAAAAATTGGTGCAATTTAAATACAACTAATTTATTCAGAGTTTGAATTAGTTGATAAATATAACCTTGGTCTCACAGATCGTTGCTGCCTAGGAAATGTAAAAGGGCTATTTGATGGTTCCCTAGTCGTCTTTGCAACTCTACTATTGTCATTCATGCCAAGAAGTAAAGAAGCTACATAAAAAAAAAAAATGTAAAACAGAAATTCAGTGCAAAACAAATAATCAATAAATAAAGGGGAAGAATTAGACCTAAAAGTATCATGACGAAGTTAACATTCGCTAAATATAATTATTGTTGAAATGCACAGAAATGATATTTTCTCAAAACTTCACCTCAAAGCATAAACGAGGGATACGCAAAGTAACCATTAGAAAACCAACAACAGACTAATTAGGACTTCATCCACCCAAAAGCATAGAGTTTCAAGCATAAATAGATCCACACTCAGGGGTCAGCCAAATAAGCACATTAAAGTGAGAAGAACAGAATATGAGAAAGAACAAAGAAGTACCTTCAGCTAGGGGTGTAAAATTTTCAAATTAACTCAAATATCTGACCAAACTAAAAAAATTTAAACTCAAAAAAAATCAAATCGAATTAGGATTTTCAGTTTTCAGGTCGGGTTGAATCGAAAAACGAATTCGAATTCGATTTTCGGTTCGGTTTTCGAATTTTTGTCCTTCAATTCGATTCGGTTCGGTTCAAAACCAAAAAAATCAAATTTGTGGTATAAATATAATTTTTTTATTTTACAAGTCCTTGCAAAATTATTTTTGCATTTGTTGTATGGTTTCTGCCTTTTCTCCATTCTTCATCCCATTCTTAGTTAAAACACCTCTACAAGGCCTCTTCTTTGTCACGTCTTCTTCTCCTTGTTTTTCTAATCCCTCGTTTGCTTCTTCTTTTGCTTCTCCATTATGGGAATTTGTTCTTGTTAGGGTGGAGGAGGAGGGCCAATTTGTGGTACTATTTTTTGAATGATTTCGGCGTTGTCGCGTCGTCGGTGTGCTAGGCGATTTGGAGAATGGAATACCAGCCGTGTTTTTTGCTTTTTTAAACGTGATTCAATTAAATCGAATAAATAGATGTTCCTAATATATAAATCCAGTGGAGATCTATAATAGAATTGTCTGGATGGAGAAGATTGAAGATGAACAATTTGGGAGAGGCTAAGAAAAACTCCTCATCCTCCAAAACTCAAAAGCAGTAGTAGTTATTGAAGGTTTTCTTGTTTGAATTCTTCGTCTTTGGGTTTCTGGGTTTGGATGGAAACAAATCCCAAAAAAAGAGAAAAAAGATCTGGCCAAGAGAAAGAAGAAGAAAGACAATGACGACACAGTCGAGAGGAAGAAAGGGGGACTAGATGGAGAAGAAGATGGAGTTACACTTTTGGGAAATTTTACCGGTTTTCCTTATAACCTGAAAATTAAATACATGACCTGATTGAAAGATTTGTATTTTTTCAAAATTTGTGAAGAATTAGATTTGGAAATTTTGAATGTAACTAAAGAATTCAATTTATAGAATTAGAAGAAAATAGAATTAGAATAGATTTTTAATTCTTAAACTTTTTTTGTTATAACAAACACAAGAATTGGAATTAGGGACTCCGATTCTAATTTTAAGGTCCCAATTTCATGGAACCAAATAGAGCCTAAAGGTAATCATAATATCAAGTAAATAGATGTCCTACTATTCTAGTTATTTAATCTTATTCACCATCTATAGATTTTAATTTTAATTGTCAATTGACAGGAATCTTTATATACCAAATAATTAATAAGAAAATGATTTGGTGCCTAGATAGGTTTAATGATTAGAGAGAAGAACGGGTTATTCCAAACTTCAAGTTAATTTGTGGAAATTCAAAGGAAAGTATATCTAGTTGCGTCAGTTGATGAGTTGAGAGTGAATATACTTTGAACTGAAGTAGTTAATATTGTCATATTTTATATGAAATGTGATATATATTTTCATCGTTTGATAATTCCCCCTATATCCTCCTCTAAAAACAGCAGAATAAAAGTTAAGATAAAAATAATATAATTTACATTGTAGCAAAACCATAATTTTCGCCTTTATTTAGATTGTATGTGATAATGTAAAAACATATTATGATCTTAACCTCATTCCTTATTAAATTTCATGTCATTATCACCTTAATTGTTAATTTATTCTAGTCTTAAATTTTCCCTTGTTTTGGTGCTATGATTCTAGGTTTGTTGGGATATGAGTGCTCATATTTAAGTGGAAATGTGCTAAATTGGAGGAGGGAAGGCACTAAAGACCAAAATAATGATGAAAAGAGACGTTGAAATAAAAGAACGGTTCATGCCACAACATGAATAGGTAGAATGCAATTTTAGATTAGAGAAGGGCTATCATTTTTTTTTTTCCGGAACGATAGCAATTTCATTGATTGAAAAATAAGATCTTTACAGATATTAGCCCAAAGAGGCTAAATGATCTCCTTGGTCTAAGTTATTAGCCAAGGAGGAAAATGGTATAATGGATTGGGGTTGCCATTATCCCATTAGTTACAATGGAAAGTTAGCTTTTGCATAGTGCTAGCTAACAATAAATCTATCCTAAACTATGGAAAGAAACTACACTCTCAAAAGGATTGCCAAAAGATTGATGTTTTGAGATATAGTGTATGGCTAACTTCAACTAAATGACTAAGTTTGGACAATATATTTTGAACATCAATTGCAATCCATATACACATTTTGTGTAACTATTACATAAGAGAAATCGCAAAAACCTAGCTAGGAAATGGACCATTAGGCAACTCCAAAAGCATCATGCTACCCTTCTTCAACTCAGAATCATGATCCCATTTCCAGTCTTCAAAAGGAGATCAGACTTGCCAAAAATAATCAGTCCGAACAAGTAAAAAGTCCAGTGAGAATGAAACTACAACATTTAGCAGTCCAACCATAGTAAAGCCCAGCATAAAAGAAACTTGTGTTAATGAATGAAACCAGCAGCAATAAAGCAGCAGCATTGATAAATAGATTGTAGAAATTTCAGATCAGGAAGTTGAGTTAAAAATCTTCCTAGCAGCATTTGTGACCAGGAGTCAGAAACTTCAGAGTAAAAATCTTCAAACTAGCAGGACTATCTGTCTTTGAGTAAGCAGAATTTTGAGATTAGAAAAGGAGAATAGTTAAAAACCAAGGATTAGAAAATTGAGAACATTGGAGACTTGACAGCTAGGAGTGAGTAGCCCAGGAGTAAACCAGAAAGTGGACCAGAATGTGAAAATAGCTGAGAACATAGATGGGGTGACAGAAAGCAAAAGAGGCATTCCTTCCCAAAGAATTTAAAAAGCCTTTCTTGGAGGAAAATACCTCTAACCAATCAAGGAAGCGTATGTATTATGTAATCCCTAAATCATTTGTAGCATTCAACCACACCAAGAATATTTATGACCAAGTTTACCACAGTCACCTTTAGCTGCTTCCTCTTTCTTTATTTTTTGTCTCTCTTTTTTTTTTCCTTGTTTTTTTTGTTTTTTGTTTTTTGTTTTTTTGTTTTTTTCCCTCTTACTTGTTTTTTCCTCTCCTTTTTTCCTTCTTATTTTTTTTTTGTTTTTCCGGGTTTTTTTTTCTCCTCTGTTTTTTTTTTTCCTCTTGTTACCACTTTTGATCTTTGTCTAGATGGGTAATACCAAATCAGCCAACTCAGTATTCATTGGAGCAATAGGTAATAGAAAACCTTAGGAGACCATAGGGCCATAATTAGGAAGACACCTAAAGACATAGAAATACCCATTATTCCTACTACATCAACCAGTATAACAGCAATGAAAAATTATTATGAGTACTAGGCTTACATAACAATAAAGAGCTCCTTAGAAACCAAAATTAGAAAGGATATTGGGAGTATAGAGCTTCAGGTGGGAACTTGTACAGACCTTACTTTCTATTTTCCTATCTATTTCCACATCTTTGTTGCCCCTTCTTTATTGTTTTGTTTTGTATTATTTTTTCCCTTTTTTTCCCCTGTTTTTTTCCTTCTTTTTGTTTTTTTTGTTTTAATTTTTTTCCCCTTTCCCCTTTTTTCCTTCCCCTCCATTTCAACTTCTTCCTGTGTTGCTTCCTTGCTGATGGACTGTGGTACCCTCTAGAGAAGAAATTGAATGGTGATCATCGACCCTTTTCTCCTTCAAGGAACATCGCCCAACTACCGCCCTTATTGTCCAACTTAAAATAGTAACCGTAGTAGCTGATAGATAGACGAGCTTGTACAAATTATATTAGCTCAACTCATCACACATGAGTACTCATAGCATGCAGCAAGGAAAGTCACTTTAATGTTCTGTGAGTCATTTTAACAAACAGGTTGTGTGCTTTCAAGCCAAGGCTTAGAACCACATAATTCATTGAATGTTAGGACCCCATATTTCAGCAATTTTATCACAATATCCACCAAAAAATTTATATTCAGACCCAACAATCTATTCATTACCAGTCAATTCAGTCCAAATTATTTTCAAAAAGAAACAAGGACATAATCGCTCCCAAGAATGCAAATGAGAGTTCAAGAACCACACCAGAATTTGAAGTTCACGGCCTGCTGGGATTATATGAATTGTTTTTGGTCTTCTGTGAGTATATGTCTTCATTTCTGCCTTCAAGAATGAGTACGGGTTGGTGAATTCCAGATGTGGGATGTCCGTACTCTTGCTCTTTCACCAACACAAGAGTCTAGGGATAAAAGAAATAAAATGAGTTGGAGTTGTAGTAACCCTCATGACCCATTTTTATCTTTTGACCCGCCTAAGGAAGTCAATCGTCCCCACATAATTTGAAAACAACACAGACCGAAAAGTGAAAGATAAAACTGAACAACTTACTACCTCAAAAGAGCTAAACCATGGAAGGAGAAAACCTGAGACTTACTAGCTTGGGAAGAGGGCTCGGCCTCAAGGTCTCTTGGGATTTAAAAGTACCAAACTTACTCTTATTAACATGAAACTAAAATGGTTGTCCCTATTGCACCTCCAGTTGGGCTTCCACCGTTACTGCATATCTTCTCGTATGAGGTGTTCCAACTCATTGCCCGGTGAATCGAAAGTTAGCCTCAGTCTATTGCTTTCGTTTGAGCTTCCAGCATTGTTTTTAATCACTCCTCATGTTGGAGTTGGATACTACCAATTTGAGGGTCGGTTGTTTCATCACCTTTGCCTTGGAGTTGGATACTGAACCCTCTGACTCTTGTTAACTATATGCTAGTAGCAGGGGCATCAGACTTGAGAAACTCATTAAGGCTACCGAGTGGATGGTCATTTGTGTCTTCCTTTATGCCTGAAAAAAGGAGAGACATTTTCCTTAATTCTTTGAAAAAGGAGATTCAAATTATAATTAACAAAAACGCTACGTGAGGGCTAAGGAGTGAAAACAACTTGCAGAGAAAGGCTCTGGACACTTTCTGTACTAGTGCAAACATTGCCAATCTAAAACTTATTTATATACTAGTCTGACAAGGATGTTATTACATAATGGCCTCTAAACTAAGATATAATAAGATAGTAACAAGAATTGGCTCATTAAATTGAGTTAGCATCTTCTAGAGTCTCTTGATATTCCGTCCATTACAACAAAGCCTTGTTAACCACTTCAAGTGCTGTATGACTTATCCCCTCAAATAGCCAAAGATTACGTGTTTTCCATAACATCCAGAGCATGTATACGGAAAGAGTAATCCTATCATTGTTAATGAAGTGCTTACTCAGTGCACTTACTGATTTCCACCAATGGCTGAAAATTAACTGTTCTTGTCTCAAACCGTCCCAGTGAACCGAGGAGAGTCGCCACACCGTAGCTGCTCTCTCACAAGTAAAAAGGGCGTGTTCTATGGTTTCCTCCTGCATGCCGCAACAACCACAAATGGTATCCTGCAATATTTTGCGTTTACACAGTTCCGTTTTGGTTTGCAAGATTCATTGGCAGCATCGCCAAATAAATTGTTTCAGTTTTGCTTTGACCGGAAGCTTCCAAAGTCTACTCCACATGTGTTTAGTTGTAGTCAAACTGGAACTACTGGTAGCGACATTCACATTTAGTTGAGCTTGATGCTGCTCCACTGCCACTTGATATGCAGAATGCACCGTATACCTTCCTTTGCTGTCATGTTGCCAAATTATCTTATCCGGACCAGCCTCCTTGTCTAGAGGGATTTTAGAAATGGCATCTGCGTCCTCCGGTTGGAAAAGTTGGTCAAGCAGGTTTTGATTCCACTTCGTTCCCTCCTCCATCATTAATTGGTGGCACCAAAGTGTTGACTCGTCCGTCTGGATTTTTGGCAATGGTCTGAAATTTGTTCTATGAGCTAGCCATGGAGACTCCCAAATTCGGATTTCTTTTCCATTTCCCACTTGGTATCTTATTCCCATCTCTAGTATATGTTTTGCTCCCAATCCAACATCTCCAAAGCCAAGATGCATTGGTGTGGACTTTAGCTTGCATGAGTGTGCCTTGGGGATAATATCTCGTTTTCATTACACGACTTAGGAGCAAATTAAGTGACTGGATTAATCGCCATAATTGTTTAGCTAACAAGGCTTCATTGAACACTTGTATATCCTGAAAGCGAAGTCCACCCTGCCCCTTCGGCAGTGTTAATTTTGACCAGGTTTTCCAGTGTATTTTGTGGCCATTGGTTGTATTAGATCCCCACCAGAATTTTGCCGTTTCACGGCTCATTTCTTTGCATATGCCAACGGGTAGTTTAAAGCAAGACATTACATAAATAGGTAAAGAATTAAGAACTGATTTTATGAGAGTTTCTTTACCTGCCTGACTCAAGAATTGAGTTTTCCAGTTACCTATTCTGTTCTTTACCGATTCAATGACATATGCAAAAACTTCTTTTTTTGATTTGCCGATACCCAAAGGCAAGCCTAGGTATCTGGCACTCCTTTGTTCCTTGATCCCATTTAAAACTTGAACAATGGTCTTTTTCTCATGACTTGCTATATGCCTACTGAAAATAATCGAGGATTTGCTCAGATTAACTTGCTGCCCCGAAGCTTCACAGTACGCGTCTATAATCTTCCTACTTTGCTGCGCTTGCCGTTCTGTGGCTTCACCAAATAGTAAGGAATCATCTGCAAAAAAGAGATGAGTGAGAAGTGGACCGTTACAGCACAATCTCAGTCCCCTATATGTACCCTCATGTACAGCCTGTCTAATTAAAAATGAGAACACTTCTGAAAGGATGATGAACAAGTAACGGGACAGTGGGTCTCCTTGTCTAATGCCCCTTGTGGGCTTCACATACCCACTTACCTCACCATTGATGTTAAAAGAAAAGGATGAGGTACTAATGCATGTTATAATCCAATCTACAAACTTGTGGGAGAATCCCATCTGCATTAGGACCTGCGATAAAAAACCCCATTCCACCCGATCAAACGCTTTTGTCATATCTAATTTTAATGCCATGAAACTCCTGCCTGACCTGCTAAGACTCTTGATGTAATGTATACATTCATGTGCAATAACCACATTATCTGTGATTTGCCTTTCAGGAACAAAGGCCGCTTGGCTTTCATTGATGCAGACATTTAGACAAGGTTTCAATCTTTCCGCTAGTATCTTAGATATAATTTTATACACGACATTGCATAAACTAATAGGTCTATACTGGTGTTGCGAATTTTACACGCAAGTGCACGTGGTCGTTAACAAGTAATATAGAGTGAATATAATTTATCGTTCCCACAGAGACTAATGAATTATTAAATACCGAAATTAAAATAGTTCTAACTTTATTTGAAGAAAAACAAATATTTTATGAATAAGCTAAATTAAAAGTAATTTTAAAACTTAATTAAAACTAAAATTAAAAACTAAACAAAGCAAGTTAATGGATTAAATTGACGAAAGATCTAGGGTTTTCGATTTCACCTTAACTAATCCATCCTAATATTAATCTATTTCTATAATCTAATTTAATTTCCTGGTTGATAGTCGAGACTCCCTAATTTATTTACTAGTCCCTCCCGAGATCTAATAAAAATCCCCCGAATTGCTAATTCATCATATTCCTATGTGAATTACAACAATTATGAAGTCATTAATTTCTATGGATTCTCATGTAGCGACTACACAAACCATGCAGGTATATTCCTATCCTACATGCAATTCATGGCATTTATCTCAATGAACTTGACACATAACTCCCTTCGATTCGTTATGATTAACAAATCATCTAATTAGTGATCAAGTAATTAGAAGCATTAAGCACAAAGATAAATACTCAACCATAGAAAATTAAATCAAATTATATTAATAGAAAAATATTAAGACTTCATAGTTAGGCTACATCGAAACCCTAGAAAAAAATGAATTAGTTCATATTAAAATAAAAGAATATCACCAAAAATTTAAACATGATTGAAAAGAAAAATAAAAGATAAAATCCAAACAAAAGCCGTAGATGATTGGTACTTAAAAATAATACTTAGCCAAAATTTTCATAACAAAATACAAAACTTAAATTACTAAAATTGCTAAATAAAACTACTAAAATTAAAACAAGAAAAGAAAACTGAAATGTCTAAAATAACTAATTAAAGTAAGAGACGAAAAGACAAATCAAAGACTTGAAGTCAACAAAATAAAATTCTGCTTCCTTGTTTCTTGAACCCGTAACTTCCAAAGCAAAACAAAAATTGCTACCAACTTTGCACCCAAGTCAAGCTTGAATTTGAACTTTCTGGACTTACTAAACTACTAAAACAAACAATAAGAGAGACAAAGAATTGACGGGAAGACACAAGAGGAAGACACAAGGAATGCTGGAATTTCGCAAAGAACTGAACCAAGAAGAGAAGACGAAGAAAACCCAGAAAAGTGCTGCTGGAATTTCTGCACGAGTCTAAGAACAAGAAGAAGACTAAAACAGAAATTTAAGAAGTAAAACGTGAGGTTAGAAGAAAAAAACTGTCTGCTAAATACTTTAAAGGAAGGAAAAGACGGTTGCCAAAATTCTGCCAAAGAAAACTGAAGTAACGACTGAATTTTGAAGCAAAACTGAACAAAGCTTTTGAAATTTCTAAAAAAAAAACCAACAGCTGTTCTTCTAGATTAATGAAAGAAAACAGAAAGAAAAGGAAGACAAAATTCTACTAAATCTAAACTAAAGCTAAGGACAAAACTAGAAGAAAAAAAACTGAAGTGCTACTCCTAAACTAATTAGCTGAAAAGAAGAGAAAACACTACAAAGGACCGAAGAGTGGGTTCTCTCTTGTTGTTCTCGGTTGTCTTCTTTATATAGAGCCAAAGGTTGGTTGTTTCTTTCTAAATCTTGCAAACCCGATTCCTTCTTTGTCTTCAACTTTAACTTGGTCTCTTTTGTTTCCAAATTCCAACCATATGTTGTTTCCAAATTAGTTTTGCAGCTCGGTTTCTTTCTTTCTTGCCCGAAGTGTAGCAGACTTTTGTTTCTTATTTGCGCTAAGCTTTCCTTTCTGCGGTTGTCTTCTACTTCCACTCTGCTGCAGCTTAATGCTAAAGAAGGCTCCTTTTGTTTTCCGTTGTGTAGCTTTTATCTTTGTTCCCAAATTTAGTTGCCGACTTCTTTGTTTCCAAATTCAGCTTTTGGTCTTGTTTTCTTCGGCCTTTTCTTTCTTGTGTCCAAAATGCAGTCACTTTCTGTTTCCAAATTTCAGTTAAGTTCTCCCAGTTGTGGTCTTTCAATTGCGCCGGTCTTTGGTTCCCAAATTGTAGCCATATTCTGTTTCCCTTTGCCGCTTCTCATTCTTGGATTCAGATTTTGTTCCTTTCTGTAGCTGACTTGTACTTCTTTGTTGTGCAGCACGGCTCCTTTGCAGCAAAAGAAGTCTACTTTCTACTTCCATGCGGCTTTAGAAGTTTTCAGCTCCAAATTGCAGCTTTCTCCAGGAAAATATATTTTCGGCTGCTAGTCTTCTTTGTTTTGTCAAGAATGCGGCTGAGGAAAGCTTCAAGTTGCAACTATCCTTTGTTATTGCCACGATCCTTCCCTTTTCTCTCTGATTCTTGCTTTTGTTGTTGTGCTCGGTTTCTTCTACAGCAAGGAGTCTTTCTTCTTTTTCTTTTTTTCAATTGTGCAGCCAGCCGCCAGAATTGAATGTCAAAGTGCAAAGATGGAATGCATGCAAATTGTTTTGACCTGCATTTGTATTGTCCTTTCTTGCTTCTTTGTTTGTTTGTTGCCACAATCCTTTTTGTCTTCACAACTCATGTGGGAAACTTCCTTGGATTGGAAGAATAAAATGTATGTTGTGCCATGTGCATCATCAAGTTCCATGTTCTGCCATCCAAATTCAACACCATTGAACCTCACTCATGTGAACATTCGGACACATGGGACTAAATAACTCTAGGCACAAAGAAACCTTGAAGATTTTGCCAAGAAAAATAATATTTTGCTTTATTTGTTAAATTTTTCCTACAAAGCTCCAATCTAGCCATCAATAATAAAAACACTTAATATTCATATAAATAAGCATTTTAATCACTTAAACACAAGGAAATTGACCTAATAAATATGCAATTATACATCTTATCAACTGGCCTATGTTTGTCGGGTTCATGACTTTGGGAATGAGAGTAATGAGAGTATGGTTGACACTTTTTAGCATTCTAGAATGGACAAAGAAACTTTTGACAGCAAAGATAATATCCTTTTGAACTATCTGCCAATAAGTTTGAAAGAAAAGTGGAGTCATACCATTTGGGCCAGGAGACTTATTAGGGTTCATACCAAACAAAGCATTCCATATCTCTGCATCCTCTACTGGCCTAGTGAGCCGCCGGTTCATTGCACTTGTTATCGATTGTGGGATACCTAGCAAAAAAGTTTGATCAGGGTTAGGAACGGAAGTAGTAAAGAGATAAGAATAATAATCGAAGATTTCCTCCCTGATTTCCTCTGGATTGGTTCAAATCCGGCCATTGGCTTACACCAGTTTCTCAATTGTATTCAATCTTCTCCGTTGCACTGTAGAGGCGTGAAAAAATTTTGTGTTTTTATCCCCCTCTTTAAGCCATTGAGTGCGGGCTTTTTGGTGCCAATATTGTTCCTCATCTTGGTATGCTTTGTGCAGTTCACCTCTCAGCCTTCTCCAATGGTGCCAATCCCTTATATCACCATCATGGCTCATAGATTCCATTTGCCCTTTGAGCTTCCTTATCTTCCGTGCCGCATTAGTTCCTCCCCCATTGGTCCACTTTAGCAGATCGATGCGGCATTGCTTGATTTTGCCTGTGACTTGGTACATTGGAGCTCCAACTTGAGGCCTGGACCAAGCTTGCTCCACTATGTCTGTAACTCCTTCTTTTTGGATCCATGTTTTGTCGAAGAAGAATCTCCTTTTTTGTCTAGTCCTGTCTCTATCTGTATTCAATAATAGCAAGGAATGATCGGAAATCTGTTTCTCCAAGTGTTTGACTACCCAATTAGGAAATTTGAGCATCCATTGGGCTGATCCAAAGAAACGATCCAGTCTTTCTTCCACGAACCCCTCATTTTCCCTATTGTTAGCCCAAGTAAATGGTCTCCCGGTAAACCCTAAATCTGCCATACCCATGTCATTGATGAAGTCCCTAAATGTTGGAAACTGGACTCCGAACGGAGTTGGCCACCTCGTTTCTCTGTTTGCTCCACAAGGTCATTAAAATCTCCACCCATTACCCAATTGTGTCCCCATTTATTTTTGGCCTGTAAGAGATATTCCCATTGCTTATATCGGACTCTAGCATCCGTACTCGCATATACAAAAATTACCCAAAAAAGCTCTTGATCCCCTTTTTTATGAGCTTGAACTTCTAAGTAAAAATCCGTTGATAGGATTTGATTTATTACCACTGTGTCATTCCAAAAGAGCAAAAGACCTCCTTTAGTACCCACTGGATCAACATTTTTCCAACGATCGTGGATACGAGACTTTCTACAAAAAGTTTGAATAAAAGGCGTCTTTTGTTTAGTTTCACTAAGAAAAACTATATCCAGGAGGTGGAATCTAAGAGTTTCCTTCAGCTGAGAAATGGTAGAGGGCCCTCCTAGACCTCTACAATTCCAAGCACAAAATTTCATTGATCCTCCTGGGGCCATTTAAGGCTGGCTTCCTCTACTTGCATTTCCCGGATTATGATTCCATGGGACTGTCTTTTTTGGCTTCTTTCTTGGCTTCTCCCCATATCAGTTGCATCCTCCTCTTCAAGTATTGGCCATTTTCTTTTTTCCCCTGCAACACTCTTGGCTTGCACCACGTATGGCATCTCTAGTTGGTTGTGCCCTTTATCCACACTGGTTCGGTACCATTTCCTTGTTCGGATCCCCGGTACTTTGGCGACCATGTCAGAGATCTTGTGGTCCGATTTTTGAGGAGGTGCTGATTTATGTGTTGGTATGGTCATCAACATCATAGGTACCGGGACCAAATTCTGCTCAATTTCAGCAATTTCAGCATCCATAAGCGGGTGTTCCAGCCTCTCTGCTGTCTCCATTTCAGAGTCCCTTACCATTTTCTATGGCAACTTATCCCACTCCATTGGAGTCCCTGGCTTCTCTTGTGCCGCTGTTGATACAATCTTTGCTTCAATGGATTCCACTACGGCTGGTATTTGAATTTCTGCTATAGGGAGTGGGATCGGCGGTGTACTAGTGCTGGTTTTCGACATTTGGCCCCCTGGCTTACTTTGAAAGCGAAGACTTTTTTCATTGCCTTCTCTGCTCCTGCCCTGAGTTGCCTCCGCTCTTAGCCAATCACCATATTGCCCCTCTGATAAGGTATTATTCTTGAGATCCTCTTTGCGGCACCAGCATGTTGCCTCCGTGTGGCCGATTCGTCCACAATAGAAGCAAAAGTTCAAAAGCTTCTCATACTTGAAGTAGATCCAACTGGACTGATCTTGGAGTTTAAGCTTCGTACCTTTTAGTAAAGGGTGGTCCAAGTGGATGGTAGAAAATAGCTTGAGGTAGTGACCATCTTTGCTTCCCGTTTCAGGGATCACAACATCCCACACCTTGTGGAATAATTTGCCTAATTTTAGTCCCGTTTCACGAGACATCCACTGGCTTGGGACATTCCAAACTTGAATCCATAGATCAATAGTATTAAACTCTTCTGTTTTGATGTTTAGGTTAGGGCTCCATTCTTTCAGAATCAAATATTGATTGTTAAAGGTCCATTGCCTACTGTTCAGCACTTTCCGTTTATCCTCCTGGTTAGCAAAAACAAATTGAAACAGGTTAGGTCCTCTCTCAATTACTGAGAAAGCTCCCACAATAGGCCAGATTCTGCCCAATGTAGTCTTTAAGGCCATGAAATTTGCCTTTTTATCCCCATAGATTTTACCCAACAAGCTTCGTTCACATCTTTCCTTACTTATAAGGACATCCTGGTTTTGTAGCTCTATGCCAATTTCCTCAGCTGTGGAGAGCTTACAATTTGTAACTTATCCAGTATTTCATCCTCCATTTGCCTAATATAGCAGAGCAGCGAACAAGAGGCGCTTGACTGGAAGACCCAAAAAATCCCAAACCGACAATGCTGAGTTAGAATCTGAGCCACTGCGCGAAAAAATAAAATAAAATTTCTCTAGCCTACTGCTCCCGTTGTGCTAATAGATGACTGAAGCTCGCTTCATAAGTATTCACACACTTTGGCACAACTCAAATAGCGGGGACTGGTTGAAACCTAGATGCAAGACTAATAGCATTGTATTTCCCTTCCCAGTTGATGACGGAGCTGGCTGAAATTTTGCTTCCATGAGTTTCTACCTACTCTGCTCCTCTCTTCTACTGGTTGACACCAGGAAATAGGTTGGTGATGGTTATGTTCAGTCGTTCGAACTTTGGTCGTGAGTGTGTCCGAACTTGCTGAAGGTGTTTTTGCTAGAGTATAAATGTTTTGATGTAACTAGGATATGTTGAAGGTGGTGTGTTCAATCGGTAAAGCCATTCCCCATCTTGAGGATAAAGTTCTTCAGGGATGAAGAAAGAGGCACTCTACAGAGAGAGAGGGGGCACTCTACACAGAGAGAACGGTATGAGAAGGGCTATCATTGAGGCATGATGATTTATAATGCAATAGTTTTTTGTTTTTGTTTTAAGCCATGCTCAGGTGTTGCGGTACCATGGTTATAGTGTGAGGTGATGTGAAGGTGCCTTTTAGTTTTTTTTCATCCAGTGGATTCTTGGATTTTGAGCTATATATAAATAGATGTTCCTAATACTTATTTAAAAGAGAGCTACATGTCTATAATTATTAAAAGAGAACACAAAAATAGTGCAAAAATAAACAGGAGAAACAATGATGGTGAGAAATATCAACTTTTACAAATGAAAATCAAGTTGGGTAATAAAATTATTCCCCTTAATTTTCTAACTATAACTTTATTGTCATCATGTCTATAATTGTTTCTTGATATTTAATTGTTTTGAACATTATATCAAGCTTAATCTTTTTTTAGACATTAAATCACTTGTTATATTGATATTATTAATTGTTAATCTTACTTATTTGGGTGATCAATTGATTATCTACTTTTATTAAATTTTTACATACCACTTGCAATTACTTGATCAACAATTGTTGGCGTTTGAAATTTTTCTTAGATTGAAACACATTTTAATAGAATCTAGCTTTGGCAAAAGTAGTCCATAAACTAAAGGTAGTTGATAAAGGGTTTTCATGGAATGAAGACATATCCACGAGGCATGGGTAGCCATATGTAATACCTAGCCTTAAAACCTAATAATTTTCTCTTGCCACCCACAAATATATCGCATGCTTTTGGTTTGAAGGTCAAACTTTAGACCTTGAGAGAGGCTAAAAGATTCACTAGGAGATCTAACCAGTATTCATCTTCCCCTAAGATGTTAGGTTCCTATTAAGCACATCAATTGTTTCTAGAGGTATGTGATACATTCATGATCAATGAATTGTCCTGAATGTTGTTTGTCTGAGGTTATTCTTTTTTGTAGTAAAGGACGAGTCTCAATCCTAACTATGAATATTTCCATGCAACTCTATCAATACTTAGGCATTCTTGAATAGGAACTCCCATATATAAAAGCTACAAAAATGAGGAATAACATCGTAACTTTTCAATAGCATAAATTTGAGACACTTTATGAGTTATGATAATGCTATAAGGAGTTATTGGCAAAGTGCCTCCAGTGTAGTATCACAAATTGGATTTAGGTATCAACATTCTACAATGGATTAATTTCTAGGCCCAATGAGGAGCATTATTGATTCCACAGCAAGTGGTGCATCAATGAATAAAGTTGTGTTTAAAGAAAGTAGGCTCATTGATGAAATTGTTTTGAAAGATTATTAGTGGTCATCAAAGAAAATGTTGCCAAGGAAGGCTAGGATACTTGAAGTAAATTCTTCAACGTATTTTTTATCAAAATAGTAGCTATGACAAACTAGCTGAAGAAGATAGATGAGAAGAATGAAACTCATTTTCCTGCATTGTCTAAGCTTAGCTTTGTAATGTCATGTGAAACTCGCCAAGAGAACCTTACCATGGACCATTGTTTCATCAAATCTGGAATCAGTGCAAGCAATGAGAAGTTTTAATCAGCCACCCAACAACCCAACTTCTATAGTTCAAGTTGAAAAATTAGTAAGATTAACCTTGGGAATGTAACAAGTTTTATAGTGATGCATCCAATCCGTCTAGATAGACTTACCCACTTGCATATCCCCAACATTTACTTCTAACTCATTAGTAGGGAGATTGTTAAACATGAAGGATTGTATAAACGAATCTCAAAATTACACACTTTTTCTCTTACAACAAAAGGTATATTTACATGTAAGACTGTCTAGATATGGAAGGATATATATACATATATATATATATATATATACATATATATAACATAATCAATGGGATATATACAGCTATGGTATCAATTTTCCTCCTAAAATTTTCCATTAGTGTATATCTCATGCCAACACTCCCCCTCAAGTTGGTACAAAGATATCTTTGATACCCAACTTGTCAAGTGAGCTATGAAAGTTTTTGCTTGAGACAGCCTTTGTAAATATTCCAGCTAGTTGATCTTCTGGTTTAACAAGCAGAATTGAATCACACATTCATCAAGGTTTTGTTTAATAAAGTGTCAATCCACCTCAATATGTTTAGTACGATCATGCTGAATTGGATTTTGTGATATCTCAATGGCAGCCTTATTATCACAATATAAGTTTGACTTGGATTTAGAAGCAAAGCCAATTTCGATAGTAATCGTCTAACCGAAAGCAATTCGGACAAACCTTTTGCCATTAATCAAAACTCAACCTTAGCAATTGACAAGACCACCACTTTTTGTTTCTTGCTTCGCCATGTAACTAGATTCCCACCAACAAAAATAAGATATCAAGATGTGGATTTTATGTCAAACCAACTTCTTGCCCAGTTAGCATCTGTGTAGCCTTTCACAATCAGGTGACCACTCTTGGAAAACATGAGTCATCATCCAGGAGCTAATTTCAGGTACCGAACTACAGCATCCATATGTTCTTCACTAGGATAGTGCATAAACTGACTAACTATACTAACAGCATAAGAGATGTCTAAATGTGTATGGGATAAGTAGATTAGCTTACCCACTAATCATTGATATCTCTCTTTGTTGCATGGTGCTTGATTTGAAGCAATTCTAGATTTTTTATTTTGGACCATATGAGTGTCTATTGGTTTGCATTCGAGCATCCCTACTTCAGCTAGTAGGTCTAAGATATATTTTCTTTGTGAAAAAATATGCCTTGCTTTGATCTAGCCACTTCAATCCCAAGGAAGTACTTGAGTCCTCCCAAGTTTTTCATTTCGAACTCAGTGGCTAATTATTTTTCCAACTTGTCTATTTCATCCTTATCATCTCCTGTAATAATCATATCGTCCACATAAATTATTAATGCAGTTATTTCCCCTTGATGTTGCTTTAGAAACAAGGTGTGATCAAAGTTGCTTTATTAGTAGCCATATTTTTTCATGGCCATAATAAATCGTCCAAACCATGCTCAACGCGATTGTTTCAATTCATATAAAACTTTTTTTAGCTTGCATACCATTCCAATGGCAAAAGAAGATGTACATCCTGGTGGGATGCCCATATAGACTTCCTTCTCAATATCTCCATGAAGAAAGGCATTTTTCATATCAAACTTATGTAGTGGTCAATCTAGATTTACTGCCAAAGATAATAGAATTCTGACAGTATTTAGTTTTGTTACTGGCGAGAATGTTTCTTGATAATCAACTCCATATGTTTCTTATAACCCTTAGCTACTAATCTTTCTTTGCACCTTTCAATGGATCCATCTGTCTTAAGTTTAATAGAAAAAATCCATCTACACTTAACAGTGTCCTTTCGGCAATGAAACAAGTTTCCATGTTTCATTCTTTTCTAATGCTCCCATTTCTATCTTGAATGCTTAAGGCCATTTAGGATTAGCTAAGGCATCTTCAATTTTTTCAGGAACATGAGAGGAGGACAACTGATCAGTGAAGATTTTTAACTCTTTGGGCAGTCTTTGAGTAGTCACATAATTAGAGATAAGATATTTTGATCCTTTTCCCTCAATGTTAGAGAGTATCGAATTAGGGGTTTACCCCGATTGTGCCTAAAAGGTATATTATATCTAGCATGAGTATTCAAATCACAATTGGGAGATGGGATCGAAGAAATTACCTCATCAATATTCTCAGGAAAGAGATCATTATTGTCGGGTACATGGAGTAGAGGGGTTTCTTTGGAGATTTGATTTCGATAGTAGAGTTGGGGATTTCGGTAGTAATGAGGACTTCGATAGTGAAGTCGATTTCAACAGTAGAGTTGGGAATTTTGGTAGTAAAGCCGGGGACTTCGGTAATGGTGGAGCCTCGATAGTGAGTTGATTTCGGAAGTAGAGTTGGGGACTTTGGTAGTAGAGTTGAGGTCACACCACTTCTACTTTTCATCCCATTTCTCCCCCTAAAGTGTAGAAGTCGGTAATTGTGAAGAGTAAAAATTTTAAGATTCTAAAAAAGTGACACCCATGGTGATAAAAGGTTCTTCTGGAAATTGGATCAAAGTAATGGTAACCTTTTTTATTGTTATTGTACCCTAATGCAACGCACAACACAAGGATCAAGCTTCATTCTTTGGTTTTTATGTAGATGCACAAATGCAACACATACAAACACACATGGGGTTAGAAGTAGCATGGAGGGTACTGGAACATGTCAAATAGAGCCTTCAATGGGGTTTTAAACTCCAACACTTTGGATGGCATCCGATTGAGCAAGTAAACTATAGTAATAACAGCATTATCCCAATAACAATTAGGCACTTTTACTGTAACTAGCAATGCCTGTGCGGTTTCTAGAATATGCCAGTTCTTTTCTTCTACAATACTATTTTGTTGCAGAGTTTGGCTACATAAGATAAAGATTCATAGAGGAGACCATGCTTTTGAAAATACTTTATAAAATTATGATTTACATATTTTCCACCATTATCAAATCGTAAGATTTGGATTTTGGTTAAGAATTGATTTTGAATCACAGTATAAAATGCACACAACACATTGAACACTTCATCTTTATGTTTTAGTAGATATAACCATGTCATGTGGGTACAGTCATCTACAAATGTCACAAGCCAATGATTATAAGATAGTTGTAATTGGAGATGGACTGTAAACATCCGAATGAACTAAAGCAAAAGGAATGCCAGTTTTATTATAATTGATGGGGAAAGGCACAAAATGGCTTTTTGCTAAAATGCAAGTTTCACATTTGAAATATGAATGCTTGATGTTTGAAAATAATTTTAGAACAAATATTGCATGTAACTGAATGATAAACGTCTTGAGCAATTGTGCCAGAGTCAAATTTGTTTGTCTTTTGAAGTAGATGAAAGGTTGACACTGTAAGCTTTACCAAAACTAAAATAATCCATATAGTATAACCCCTCTCTCTTAGTACTATGCCTAATGATCTTCTTCATGAGAATATCCTGAAATAGGCAAAAATTTGGATACATCATTAGTACATAAATTAAATCTTCAGTAGCTGGACTTATGTACATAAGTATATTTGAAAGAGAGGGTACTAAAAGAGTATTAGGCAAAAAGATTGAACAGGATAAATGTACTGTGCTAGCTCCTACAATTGGATATAGTACCCCATTAGCATTAGATATACTTGTGCACCTCGGTTTGGCATGCTTCACAAAATCGTTCGGGCAAAAAGTCATATGGTTTGTTGCCCTAGAGTCCACTATCCAACCTTCACATTTTAGTTTATTTAAGATAAGTAAAGCACTACTATTGTAACAATGTTTGTTACCTTGGTCATTGAAGTTATTAGCATACCCTCATTGAAGTTATTAGCATGCCATTGCAGCTTAGCCAGTTCTATCACTAGAATTAATTTCCTTTTGTTTTTGAGCCATGAGTTCGTACCACCATTTTGGATAACCATGAAGCTTGAAGCAAGATTCACGGGTGTGTTTCGGGTTTCCACAATGAGAGCAGTCACCACCTTAGCAGTAGTATTAGATTTTCCACCAGTTGGTGATGAAGAATTTTGTTTTATGACTTGGGGATTTATACGCATCTGTGGGCCTGTTTTTACTCCTCGAGATGCCATGGCAACACCACTAATATTGCCATTGTTTGTGAGTGTGACTGCTTGTCTAGTATCTTCACGTCGAACATATGTATAGGCTTGTTCAATTGTTGGAAAAGGATGTAGTTGGAACACATCACTTCTAATTCTATCAAGTCTGTCGTCCAGCCCATCAAGAAAGGTGTAGACTCGATTTTCTTGGAATAGAGTATTGCGTTTTTTAATATCACCTCCACATTCCATTGGATTTGTTCGATAGAAATCAATCTCCTGTCATAGGCCTTGGAGACTATTGTAATATGACTTAATAGGTTCTCCATTTTGTCTCTAGGTATGCTACTCCTCTTTTAAGTCATAGACCTGTGATTTATCAGTTTCATCAAAGTATGTAGTAGCAGTTGAGTCCCATACCTATTTAGCAGTTGGAAATCAAATAAAATTGTCAATTAAAGAGGGATTCATGGAATTTATCAACCATCCCTTAACTATAGCAGTCTCTGTTCTCCATTTCTATATGTAGGTCATTAAAATCTAGTTGTGGGAGATCACCATTTATATATCCCAATTTGTCCTTGCCTGAGATATACATCTCAATAATTTGAGAGCAAAGAACATAATTGGTTCTATCAATTTTGACGTTGATCTAAGTAGTCATTGCATCATAGTTTCCTACTGACATTTGAATTTGGTTCTGAGTCAAGATTTCAGTCATCTTTGCATTTTGATCTTCAAAGATGGTAGAAGAACCATGTTGACTTGGTTCCATTAGTTCAGCCTGTGTTGCCATTGCCTTCCAACTTTAGTTTTATAATTTAGGCACTTTCTGGATCTCGTCGCTCTGATACCATGTTAAACATGAAGGATTGTATAAATGAATCTCAAAATTACACACTTTTCCTCTTACAACAAAAGGTATAAGATATATATACATGTAAGAATCTAAATATAGAAGGATATAAAAAGAAAACATAGTCAATTAGATATATACAGCTGTAATATCAATTTTCCTTCTAAAAATCTTCAATTAGTGCATAGTTCATGCCAACAGAGACAAGTTGATGGCTCCTGAAGATATGGCATTGCCACTTATAAATGCAATGATGCTCTTATAGTTTGTTTCATAATTTGGAAGTACAAATGGACCAAATTTCTAAAGCTATTGGAAACTAACCTATGGGAGCTTTACTAGGTGACACAGTTGGGAATCTAAAGGACAAAAAAAGGACAAGTGATGGCAACCACATTGAGAAGTGAGAGGCAATACTTAAAACAAGCTATTCCTGTAACATCACCTAAAGTTGATAAATATGTGTAGACAGTTTTGCCACAAGAAAAGAACATTATAAAGAGACAAGTATAGATTATGATTAGTGAGAAGGATATATGAAAATAAGCAATCATGCAATGAAAGTTTACCCCCCTATTGGGCCAAAGTGTAGCGTAACAATCCTCATTATTAGCTGATGCCATAAGCAAAGGATTGTTGAAATGTGCAAAGGTGAGCAAATGGATATGATGAAATTGTACCCTTCCTAAATCCTATACAATAGAGTAGGACAATAGTTGGTACAATTTTTCATAGGTTGGGATAAAGGTACAAAAATTTTAGCGATATTTAGTATATTTAATAAAACTAATAATTGGATGAGTTAAACTTTAGTTTAAAAAAAAAATATAAGTATAGTAACCAAATTCTTACCAATAGTTTCAAATACTATTTATGTGGCACTTTTTATTTTAAAGGAAGTTAACTTTTGATTATCTTAATTAATAGATATCATAGTTCTTATATGATTTTTATTCAACAATTTATACAAAGTATTTGTAATGGCGAGATAAAATGCATATAATTAACTCCATATAGTGGGATAAAAGTTTAGTTGTTGATTTATATGAAATATTTATTTTAATTTGATGATTGTGTGATTTGGAAAAATATTTTTGCAATAATTTATTATAATATTCATGTAATTGAATTTAATTTTAGATATTATATATATTGTTAATGATTTTATCATGTGGCTATATTGTCAATTATACGACGTAATAATTATTTGATTTAGAAGTTATAATTAATGTGTAATTTTGTTCATTATATTTGAATTCGATTTTAAATTTTACTTTTTATTTCTTCATTTGTTAGACCTACTTTTTTGCAAGTGAAAATATTAAATTTATAAAATTAAATTATAAATTCATATAATCGAAATGGTAATAGTTATAAAATTGATAAAAAAAATATTGTATTTACTTAAATTCACTAATCTAAAAAGAAAATAAATTCTAGAAGTTAATCTTGAACCCTAACTAGTAAAAATAGAGTAGGGTAGGATAAGGGTAGAATTTTTTATAAGGTAAGATAAGGAACAAATCTTGAAATATGTACATAATACGATAGGAAACATGTTTTAGTTGTTACCCTACCTTCCCCATGCATACCCTTGACAAAGAGTGCATTAAGTGAGAAGGTTGATGATGAAATATAATAATTTTATTGAAGAGAACTTCAACTTTCCAAATCATATTCCTTTATGTCCATTTCCCTTATTCACTGACATATTTTAAAGACTGACATATTTTAAAGATATATGGAGAATGTCCTAATCAAAGTAAAAAAATTTATGCTACCTATGGATTTTGTTGTGCTTAAAAGCAAAAAGGGATGTTTTTATTATTCTTGGAAGGCCTTTCCTTACCATAAGTAATGCTTTAATAGAAGTGAAGCAAGGTCTTCTTACTTTGATGGTAGATAGTGATTTGGTTGATTTTTATGTGTTCAATGCAAGTACTCAAGCGGTAGCAAAGGGTTGAATACTTGAGGGTTAGTAGTATTGAGAAGGTTCTGAAAGTCTTTTTTGATACTCAGCCAAAAATAGCACCAACGGTGAAACCCTTAAACTATTGGTGGCAAGCAAGAAGGCAACATAGAAGTAAGTGGGAAGAAGAATGAGTTAAATTGTAAAGCTATTTAGTCTCCACTTCACTTGCATTAACAAAATGGATCATTAGAGAAATTTGAAGTAAAGGAAGTCTTGGAAAGACTGAATAAGATAAGTTGATACGAACTTAAAGGCAATGAACACCTTTAAACCAGCAAAGAGTGTGCCCAAAACTTTCTCACAAATTAAACTAGAAAACTTCCTAAGAATAAGCTCACCTTTGGTCAAAACTTGAATGACAAGTTAGACCAACAACAAGGTTTAGAATGTAGCCACAACTAAGGGGATCTAAGCTTAGTTGATAATGCAACAAGAATTCTACAAAGTAAACTATATAAAGTTCAAACAATTGCTCAAAAGAACTCAAAAGTGAAGGAAAAATCTCACAATTTTATTGATGAAAAGCTTGATGGAAGTGGTGGCCAAGAACCTCTATTTATGGGGTGAAATTTGGCCTTATAAGGAAAAAAGATAATTTGGAAACTTAACTAATTTTTAAAAGACTCTTGTTGGTTTTAGGTAATTCTTTTAGAAACTTCAACCAACATTTCTAAACTAAACAACACCCAAATTTTTAGGGAAAAAAAATACAAAATTCGTCCAGCCCATGAAAGACACAACAAATCATTACTTAATTTCCAACTTAACTGAGGGCAAATTAGACAAGACGAAGTGGAGTTCTAGCTCTTTTGTGAATTTTTGGTTTAAGAGAGCTTTTGAACTTACTTGTTGCAAAAAATAGTGATACATTCTAGGAAGCTTATTCAAACTCCAAGATTCTTATTAAAATTTCCATTTTTATGTGGAGATTATTAAATAGGCTTTTATTTTTTTTGGATGTTAGTAGAAAGTATGGTATTTATGGTCCATCCATGTATCCTTTTTGCCTCCATGTGGATAGTTTGTATCACAAGTTCGTGGATTGTCCTTATATTGATAGAGTGTGGAGTTTTTTCATGTTAGTTAGAGATACATCATGACCAACATTTTACTTTGATGGACAAGCTAAGAGTCACTCTTTCTTGGCCATAGATACATTTTTGCATTTATAACCATTTTTGGTTCTCTTTCTTGGGCATAAATACATGCTAGATGCCTAAAAATTTTAAAGGAAAGAAAAACTTTTCATCAAACTGATGTACGTGGATTGGAATACAAAAAAAAAAAAGTACAAATACCACAATTAATCAGGTAATAGAGTCAAAATCCACACAACTAAATGCAAGTATACACTTGTCATTGTATTGTAGAAGTAGAGTTGATCCTTTGAGGATTTTGTTACTTTGAGGGGTTTATTCTTTGTCTAGAAGTTTGGGGATAATGTAAATAGTTAAAAGCTACAATTATGCTATATTAGAATATTAGAAGTTTGGGGAAAACGAACAATGGAAAAATATAAGAAAACTTAAATTTTAAATTAAAGCTAAAATTTGGAACAAAAAATGATTAGGGTTGTTTCTATTTCTCCTTAATTATGTTATTTAGATCTAGGATCATGCATTTAAAGAAGCAATTGTCTTTTTCACTCAAAATACTATTCCTAATAATTAGAATAGAATGTTATGGCCGCTATTTCTAGCCTGGCATATCATTTAATGAAGCACATTGACAACATACAATCTAGCAATTCCCTCTCCATATTCCAATGCTAGGAGCACTATGGTACTAATAACAAAGATCCAAACTTAGTGAAGATCAAATGATGAAACACCAGCATCAATGCATATAACTCATGAGGCTTACAAAAATTGCATGATTTTTAAAAGACAACTTGTTATTAGACATTAATAAGCATACCCATAATATAAATCAACAAAATAAGAAAAAAAATATCAACAACCATCATCAATTGTTAGAGATTCTAAGATTTTAGCCACACACATAACAGTAAGAAAAAACACCAAATTGAATAAATAAAACATAAGTTGAAAGTTTAGTATTAAGAAGATTTCTCTTTACAAGAAAAAAACCCTAGCTCTAACTTAATCTTCAATACCATATCCAATATACTCTAAAATAGAGTATTTTCTCTTCAAAACTCACAAAAACCTTATGCTAAGTATGAATTTCTATACAAAATCCTAGAGCTCTTGTGGAGGCTAGGGTTCTAAAATTTTCTAAACTATAGCTTCCTTTACAAATGACCTATAGATGAGTTTTTATTGGTGTTAGACCTATTGACTTATTACAAGTGGTAAAAAACTAAGAAAAAATGGTCACGATGGGTCAAAGGGTAAAAATTAATTCAAATAGGCCACAAGAATTAGGCATGGTAACACTGTACATGACCTAGTCATGCTAGCAGTATTTTGAGACTTTTCTTAGTAGAGTTACGCTTTGATTCTTATGAAAATTGTAGTTCTTCTTCTTAATTTTCTAATAGTTCAAAAATCAGCAAGTTCAGACTTGTATAGCTCTAGATATGGCCATTCTTCATATCTGAAAAATTCTACCCGTCTATAAAACTATAGAATATATGGAATATATCTCGCCACAGTGGATAAAAATATTATTATGATCTAAATTATAAATGAATATGAATGTGGATTCAATTCAGTTCAATTAATTTTAGTTTATAGAAGAGAGAAGAGAGTCATACAAAATAATCATATGCCAAGAACTAGATTTGAACTGGTGACACGAGGATTTTCAGTCCTCTACTCTATCAACTAAGCTATCCCGACCAGTCCTAATGTAGTATCCTCATTTTATTTTACTCAAAATTGAGAGCTATATCAATTACTTATCAGCTGATTTAGTCGCATTGTCAACCTTGATTTTGGCCAAAATGTTGGTTGATTTAGGAGAAACTTAAAACATCAACGTTAAATTAAATCCAAAGAGTTCTCCATAGCATCTAAGATCTCCTTATTTATCTGTGTAGAAAAGGAGATACACCCTGTTATGCCTCACCTCTCACCTACCCATTTGCTTGTTCAAGCACCATCTCCTTCCAATTTGCGCCATTGATAGAATTTTATTCAATTTTTTTTTACTTATTTAAGCCTCTACAATATTTGTACCTAAAAGAACATAGAAAATACATAATTAACCTCCATTTAACTCAAAAAAAAACTTATTTTGGGGTTCATTTAGAGAGTACTTTTGCACTTTCATCAAAATATCCTAAATTTAAATTTTTACTCATCCTAGATTAATGAGAACCAAATCATTCTATTAAAAATTGTTAAGACAACTTAACACAAAAAGAGAACACATTGGAGTACAGAAAACAACATCCAATTTTCAAAGTTGTGCAAAGAATAATTCATTTTTAGCTTACAAGCTTTCTAATTAATTATAAGCTTCCAATGCATGGATACTTCAGAAGCCACTAAACTCTTACAATACTTACTCATTTGGTCCCAACTCCTTGATTTACCATTACTCAAAAGTACTCATTTGTCATCTTAAGCAATTTGTGTGCATGTGTGTGTTGTAGTTACCACGTAACTCAAGTAGGCCTTGATGGTTAATGTTCATTCCAAAGAATTTTAATGACCTCATACCAAAATCCCCTTAACAACAACAATTCATTGACCAAAAGGTAAGTATTACACCATTTTTAGGATCTTTTGACATTCTATTCTCTTACGTTACCACTCTTTTTCCCAAGATGTCACTTTACCTCAGATGCAAAAGCCACAGGTTTGTCACATTGGCATTAAATTATTTAACAAGTCACATCTATTGGAGTACTCTTTCACTATATTCATTAGCCTCAAGTTTTGAAGCTCTTTTCCCATTCCTACTTATATGAGTTCACTTAGATTAAAGTTTTTAGGATAAAAAACTAAGAGTAGCCCTATAAAGGAGTAGCAATTTATTTACAAAACAGAAGCAAATAATTGCCCAAATTATATTAAAACTATGATGTACCACGAACAGTCATCACAAATACAAATTGAATTATGGGTACCATTACACTAGAACATTAAATTCACACCAAGGAATCACATTCTTTCCTAGGGTTTACATTCATTAGTGCTGTCCAATGAAGTGCTCAAAACAACAAACTTAAGGTGACAAAATTTTCATCTAAGCAATGGTTTACTCTAAAAGGTCAACAACTCATTTTTTTGGCAACACTAAGTTAAGGAATTGACCATTAATTTCATTGTTTACATAATTGGTTTCCTTTCATTACCCTACCTCTAAGTCAAAAAGATCAAACTCGTCACTTTTATGGAAATCATTATCTATTTTTTTACTTACTTAACACTCCAATAGGGATTTTAGGAATTAAATGTTGAGTGGAGCTCTTCCTTACAAGATCTCCGCAAACTAATCATCAAAATCAATCTCATTTTGCATATTCCAACATAAAGATCACATCTGCAAAACTCACAAAGTGCCCGAGAAAGGAATTTGAGACGAACAAGGATGATATAAATATTTAGGCAAATGCACACCTCATTCAAGACAATAATCTTAGAAGTTAGCATTATAATGAATCCAAATGAAGTCATGAATTTCTCCAAAAGTTCTTCATTTTACCAGATACCATTCTCTCTATTGACTATCCCACAATTTGAACAGTTGGTAGGATATTAAGGCACATAATCCCAATAAGGGTCATTCTTCTTATAAGTTACATGAGTAAGCAAGTTAAAAAATGTAGACTCATTGTTGTACCCTTCTATGCTCCTTGGCATCCATCCATCCATATATTAGGAAACAAGATAGGAAAGTCAAATGAGTAATAAAGTATTTAAAAATAAATAAAAATAAAACATACTTTAAACTAAAAATACTTCAACTTAAGCAAATCAACATTCAAAACAATTGAACATCCCCAGCAATAGTGCCAAAAACTTAATGTGCACGAATAGGAATACAAAACATAGTACAAATATCACAACTAATCAAGTAAGAAAGGCTAAATCCACATAATTAAGTGCAAATATACGCTTGTTATTGTATTGTGGAAGTTAGGTGATCTCTTAAAAATGTTGTTACTTTGAGGGGCTTATTTTTACCTATGTATAAATGGTTAAAAGTTACAACTATGCAATTTAAATGGTTAAAAGTTACAACTATGCTATATTAAAGTAATGGAAATTGAGTAAAATGAATAATAGAAAAAATAAGGAAAACTTATTTTTTCAATTAAATATAAAATTTGGACCCAAAAGTGATAGATTAATTCCCAATAAGTGATTAAGGTTGTCTCTATTTTTCCCTAATTGTGTGATTTAATTATGGAATCATGCATTTCAAGAGATAATTGTCTTTTTCACTCTATGTTTAGTCACTAGAGTAAAATGTCTCCTATTCTTACCACACCATTTAATGAAGCATATTGACAAAATTGAACCTAGTAATTCCCCCGTATATTCATATGCAAAGAGTACTATGGTTCCATAACAAAGGTTCAAACTTAGTAAAAATCAAATGATGAAACACAAGCACCAATGCATACAACTCATGAGACCTATATAAATTTCATGTTTTTTAAATAAAAACTTGTTATTGGATATTAATATGCATTACCCATAATGTAAATCGCCACAATAAGGAAACATATCAACAACCTACCATCAATTCTTAGATATTATAAGAGTTTTGTCATATATAGAAGTAAGAAGAAATACCATACCAAATAAATGAAACACAAAATAAAAATTTAGAGTAGAAAATACTTCCCTTTACAAGAAAAACCTAGCTCCATACTTAATTTTCAACCCAAAATCCACTTTCTTCTAAAATGAAACAAAAGCTTCTAAAGAATTAAAATTGAGTTCTCATACTTTTATACTAGATTGATAATAACAAAATAATACACAATAGTTGAATTTATTTAACACTAAAAAATATGAGCAGGAAAGAAAGGAAAACTAGAAAAGCTCGCACTATATCAACAACTAAGATAAATTTGTTTTCTTCTAGATTTTATTTAAGCTATCTCAATTTTATATTTCACTCTCCTCTCACCTCTCCTCTCAAATTACAAATTGTCTCCCACCTTCTATTTATAATAAATACAACTAATCAAAATAAATAATAAATAATAACTAATTCCAATTTCGATTTATAGTCTAATAACCTAATCCGACAACAACTAAGAAAGTTAGAACAATGTTTTACTAACATTAAAAATAACGGCCTTCCTATTAAAAATAGGAATTTTCAAATCTATTAAAATTAGTTTAATATGCCAACAATGCCTCGTTTAAACTAAGCTTTCCAAAAAAAAAATTAAAAAAATCCAATGCTGTCAAGAGCAAGAATTTCTAGCAGAAGTAAATGAGACATACAACTCCAATTTGTAAATTAACTCTATGTTAACATGTAATAATGGTTGCGCTTTATATTTTGCATATAACTTCTTAGTTAACTCTTTTGAATCAAAATAGTTATTCATGCTCACCCATTCACCTTCAAAGACACTATAATGGGTTTCAAAAATCATATTGGTTCCAACCTTTTATTAAAAATATTTTTCATCTCATCAATTTGAATTTTTTCACATAATTTATCACTCCTAACAAGATCAGCATGATCTACCAAATCAATAGTTTCACTATTTAAAAAGTCTTTACTTTCCACTTTATTTTCTATAATTTCACCACTAAGTGAATCAATTTTAACCAAGTCAATCTCCTCATGACATGCTAAAGATTCAGAGATATCAAAAGTTCCAACATCTGTGCCCTCCTTTAATTCTAAATGGTCAATTCCTTTATAGTCATCCATATTGCTATCATGATCCTCTTTTAAGACAAACAACAATATTAATATTATTCTTTTCAATTGAACAATCAATAACTTCATAAAAATTTCATCAATCTCATGCAATTTAATGAAAATGCCTTTGGAGTTTTTAACATGCAAGGATATTAATCTTGTCATCTTGAACATCAAAGGTACAAGGTAATAAATGTTCAACTTCATCATCACTCTCGTCACTTTTAACAAAATTATCTAACCAATATTGGTTTCAAAAATGCCCATAAATACCGAACTTAAATATCGAATTTAAGATTGACGGTTACATTTACCATCAACTCTAAAATGAACTCTACTTCCAGAACTTTTAATTCAATAATACTATCTACGTTGAGAACTTATATTATAGTCTCATGACCATCGTATGTATTTATAAGGATTCTCTATACTTGTCACTTTTACATCTTTAATTGTTTTGGATACATTTTAATGCACTCTACACATTAGGTAATACCAATCTTTTTCGTCCTCTACTTATAATTGATGGCTTCTTTCAAATTCGAGATCAATAACATGCAAAAGGTCAAAAAATTTAAAGAAAAGTCATTTGAATTTTCCAACAATCAAAATCCCTTTTTTCCATTAGAAATAAAAATTGGGTCATTTCTATAAAATCCATTCATATCTTAATTTCTATGACAACCTCATAGAATTTAATATTTCCAAAGAATTTAACTGCACTTCCTATATCAAATATTTGCAATTTATGGGTAACTATAGTTTCTTGGTTTCAATTAACAACTGGTGGCATGAATATTGCCTTTAAACTTCTAGTGTTTTTGACTAACAATAAGATCAAATTCCTCAATTTGACAGTTTTTTCGATATGATGTCTCATTTTGGTCACTGTCTATTAATTCTAAAAGCCTTTTCTTATCTCTATCAAGACAGACAAATTTTAGCAAAATACTTTTTCTAGATCCTTGCCCTCCACTAACAACAACTCAAGACCAACTATCCATGCTCCGTTATAATTTTCAAGAAGTCAATTTGAGTTTTATATCCTAATACTAGATTGATAATAAGAAGAAAATACAAGACAAACTTGTCTTCTTTTGAACTTTATCTAAACTCTTTCAACTCAATCTCTCACTCTTTTCTCAACTTTTTCTCAAGTTACAAAAAGTCTCTCTTTTTTTGTTTATAACGAATACAAATAACTAAAATAGGTGATAAACAATAATCAATTCAACTTTGATTTAGAACCTAATAACCTAATCCTACTACAAATAAGAAAGTTACAACAACATATTTAGTAGCATCATAAATAAGAGATTTTTATTCTAAACAAAAATTTTTAAATCTGCTAGACTTAGTTTAATATGCCAATAGCTTCACAATTCCTGGTCGATTAACATCAACATTGTTTTTCATTTTAGTCATCCTTTGACTTGGTATTAGCATTAAATTTACCAATGGTTAAAAGAACATGTTCTTGAATTGGAGATGAGATATCAAGTGGATGACAGAAAATCCATTAGAGTTTGGGAATCTCCTTGTTTGCCAAATAGACCAAACTATAAGCCCACTTCTAAAGACTGTCCCGAAATGCAAGTTACTTGGTGTATGAGCTAATGACAAAAGATGGGAGAGAGTGGAACCAAAATCTAATTAGAAGACTGTTTGAGCCTCAAGATGTTGATGAAATTTTAAAAATCCCAATCAACCAAACAAGAAGAAGAGATAAATTAATAAGGCAGCATGATAGCTAAAGAAACTTCATGGTAATATCTACCTGCAAATGTGCAGTGGAAAAACAAAGAAAAGAAATAAGCCTAGCTAAGAGTAGTTATGGAAGAGTTGAGCAAAAACTAATGTGGCAGAAAGTTTGGAAATTATAGATTAAAGGAAAGCTCAAACATTTTATGTGAAGATGCTACCAAGAAATCCTTTCTATGAAAGTTGAGTTGATTAAAAAAGGATAATGCTCAATCTGATATGCAGTATGTGTGGTGAGCAAAAGGAAACAATGGAACATATTTTCTTCACATGTGAAAGAGCAAAAGTGGTATGAAGAATATCTCCAGTGAGATGGGGTGGAACACAAAAAGACACTGAATGCTTCCAGCACTGGTGGAAGAAAGTGTGTATGGTGGGAAAAGATCAAGTGGCACAAGATAGAATGCAGCTGATAGTATATTTCCTTTGGTTGCTTTGGAAAATGAGAAACCTTTGGGTTTTTAAGGAGGTAAAAAAATCTGAGAAGGAAGTAGTTGATATATCTACCATGGATTAGCAAGAATTCTAGTTGATCAACACAGTTGAATACCAAAAATTAGGAAAGCAAAAGGCAAATTTTAAACACACGGAAGGTGCAAACAAAAGGAGAGCTGAACTAGAAAGAAGTGTTATACATATCAGTGAAGCTAGTAGACACAAGGAAAACTCTAGCTTTGGAGGTATTGCTTTTGATGAATATAGACAAATCAAAAAGGCGTGGGCAATAGATAGAAATCAATATTTGAACCCAGTGGCTACTATTCTACAGGTAATCCAATATGCTCAAATAAAGGCAGAAAAGTTAGGATGAAAACAAGTTCAAATTGGAGTTGATGTGCATGATATAGTGCAAAAACTAAGTCAAAAGAAGGCTTTTAAAGTTGGTCTTTCTTCTATAGCCGAAGACATCAACTTTTTGTGTAATCATTTTGAGAATATTAGTTTTGTATATGTCCAAAAGGATAACAATGTAGCTTGTCATAGACAAGCAATCACAACATTAGATAGCTCTATCAACTATGAGTGGTTGTCAAACTTTCCTCTATGATTAATGCAAAAAACCAAGGAAAGTAATTAGCCTGTTGGCTAAGACATGTACATTTTGTTGGTTAGTAATGAAATGGCTAACGTTACAGTTAAAAAAAAATCAAATTGATCAGAATTGATATACACATGTCTTGTGCGGCCTTCTTGCCGTCTTGTGCGGGCTTTTCCCGTTTCTTGCGGGCTTTTGCCCATTTGTGGGCTCCTTTGTCTTTGTGGGTTCGGGCAATTAGTGCCACCATGTTAATATACTATCATTTTTCGGAAAAAAAAAAGATATACACGTGTCTATATTTTGTGATCATAATTATCAAGATATAACAACCAACATCATAAAATTACCAAAATACCCACAAATATTCTATATTTTCCCCAAATATTTAGTTTCAAATACTCACAAATTCGTTATTTACTTACTAGTTTGATATAATTTATAATGAAAAAAAATATTATAAAGTATATAGTGTGAATATTTTAGTAACTTTATTATGTTAATTATTATATTTTAATAAACATAATCACAAAATAGGCACGTGCATGTTAATTCCCATCAATTTGGTTTTCATCTGTCAACTTTCTGTCAATTTGCTAACTTAATCCAAACCACACGGGGATGATTTAAAGTTTTTTAAACCACTAGGGGTTATCAAGAACTTTCACTAGCCACAGGAATTATCAAAAATTTACCCAAAAATGATAAGTAAGTTTGAGTGTGCTACACCAGCACTAGGCCGCGTTGTGCATGCTTCAATATCAAAACAGTTTGGCAAGTGTATCCTTCAACCTATGGGTTATATATTGGCTATTCTCTAGGGTTTTACTGTCTTTAAATCATTAATTTTCTTCTCATTTCCAAAAGTATCAAGAGTAGTGAAAAAATAAATTATCTTTTTTCCAAGAAATCCAAGATTTGAATGTTGAAGTTTTTAGATCAATTATAGAATTTTTGTTTAATTTTCATTCTTTAAATTATTGATTGATAAACTCAAATGAAGTTCATATACTTTGATACCAAATTGATAACAACAAGACAACACATGGAAGTTAAATTTATTTAACACTAAAAAATATGAATGGGAATAAAAGAAACAAAAACAACAACATAATCTTTTATCAACTATCAAGATGAACTTTTCTTCTTCTAAACTATGTCTAAATTCTCTCAATTTTATCTCTCATTCTCTTTCAAATTACGAATAGTTTCTCACCCTTTATTTATAATTAACATAACTAACCAAAATAAGTAATGAACCATTACCAATTCTTCCTCTAATTTGAAATCTAATAACCTAATTTGACTACAAATAGGAAGTAAAAATAACATATTTGGTAATATTAAAAATAAATGATTCCTATTCTAAATAGAAATTTCTAAATCTATTTAGTTTAGTTTAATATGCCAACAATTAATGTTGGATTCATGGTTAAAAGAAAAGTGTTCCATATTGGTTTGGAAGAAGAAAACAAAGCAATTAATAAGTTGATTTAATCTAAATCCTAGGAACTTAACATTTTTAGGACCAAATTGTCCTTTCACCTTCTAATTACGCTGCTCTAATGGACACCCCCAACAAATTAAGTTGTCAACAGATAGTATTAAAACTAGAATTGAATTGATTCAGTCTATTGTCAATTAGAATAAAAAAAAAATCCAGAATAAGGGTTTAGATGTTATGAGCCGGATTAAAAGAGTTGATCTTAGACTGCTTAAAGAATGGTTGGATTTGGGGTTACAGAGGAGTCCAAGATAAATACATAGTTTAACCATAAAGGAAAGAATGATGGGTTTAGAGTTAGAAGAAAAGTGTCCCATATTAATTTGAGAAAAGAAAATAAAACAATTAATAAGTTAGTGCAATTTAAATCATGCCCACTTAAATTTTTAAAACCAAATTGGGTTATCACATTCGCATTGGGCTATTCTAATAAACTTTTCGGTAAATTTAATTTTCAATATTGTTGGCTAGACTTTGTAATTTTTTTATTATTGATATTTTTCCTAATCTTGCTTCTTAGGATATCAATTTGAATGCCACTATGTCGTTTAATTTTATTTTTCTAGTTTAATTTTAATTGTGAGTTGTTTAATAATTTGTTCTTAATGCATTTAATTACTTGATCACTAATTAAATTGATTAAAAATTTGATTGGAACTAAATGATGGAGTTAATACTTAGACTTAGTATAAATAATATTGCCTCCGTCCCAAAAGCAAGAGATCTGTTTCAAAAATTTTCTTTGTCTCAAAAAAAAAAGTATACTTTTGGTATAAATTTTTTTTATTACATTACTAATAATGATAATGTTTAAACCCAATTAAAAAGTAAGGATAAAATATAAAATTATATATTTAATTGTGTATTAAGTGTGTTGTATCTTATAATTAAAAAAAAATTACACCAAACCAAGAGTGGATTTTTTGTTTTTTTATTGGGACAAAAGGAGTATATGATTAGTCAATAAGTTTTGAACTCGTGGGATATGGTACACTTACATGACTATGCACATATTAAAAGAACCTGAGTTTAATAAGTTTCAATTAATAATTATTCATAAAAATATAGAATGATTTGATTTGAAAATATTTTGGATAGACCACTGGGAAATGCATTAAATAATTACCAGTCTTGGCTTACAATTCTGATTACTTAATTAATTATAATGAAATTTAAATATTTAGATGAAGTAATGGGGTTATTCATAATGTTACGTTTTAATTTTCTAATTTGTAATCCTATTAAAATGCTAATTTTGTTGTTATTAATAACTTGAATTTTATTGTTTAAATAAAGAAATAGTTGAAACAAGTTTAATATTAGTATATTTAATATATAAGTTCTTATGAAATTAATCCGTGTTTATTAGGATATTACTTGATATGGTTTGTACACTAGTAGTTAGATTAATTTTTATAAAAAGTTTGCCGTGTCATTGCTCGGACTTAATAAACTGGTTATTTATTTCTTATTCCCAAAATATATGTCCTTTTTTTTTCCCCTCTAAAAATGATAGTATATTAACAAAGTAGCACAATGGCCAAAGTACATAACCACAAGGGCTAATTGCATTTCGTAATGTTGCAACTAGATACAACATAACCCACGAATTAAGAAAAAGTACCCATTAGGGTCCAAAAGGCCTACAAAGGAGCAAAAACCCGACTAAAGGGACAATGGCCAACTAGCAGCGCACATGTTGAAACTTAGGATCAACCAAAATATATGTTCATTGAGGTTGAATTTAGAACTCTTCAACAATTACTTGTAGTTTGTACAAACATTTCCGGAAATTACATTTCCAACAATTGACCATAATTCAAATACTTTCTTTCCTACTAGAAGTGGCCAATTTTTTATTGATAACTTATTCATATATGTCTCAATGATACACAAGTTTTATAACAAATATAACCCATTAATGTTAATGACTAGAAGAGCTAGAGAACAATAATTCACAATTTAGATATATACTCTTATGATATTATGTTGAATGATTATTTATACTATAGTCAATTAAAGATAAATTCTATTAGAACTCATATAGATTATCCTAAAAGAAATTTCTAAATGAATCAATCTAATAAATTTATTGCTAGCAAGCATTCATATATCAAGTATATATTGTGTTACCATGCACTAGTCAATGAAATCAAATATTTCTTACATTTGGAATAAATATAATATGTTCTACTCCCTATTTGTATCAATGATGTTGTATTGTATTGTTAATATGGACACGTATTATCCCAGTTTTACAAACAATTTTATTAAAAAGAAGTAAAGATACAAAGAGGGTACTCAGAGTCTAACCTCCCAAAAGGTTAGAGGTGAGTAAGAAGATAAAAATATACACTTACCTTACCTAAGGCTCATAACAAGTTACATGGGAGGTCATTTTAGTCATAATTTATCTCCCCATTGTTAATTATTATAAACTTTTCAGGAGATATATAAAAATATTTTTTTTAATTCAGACAGTAATATGCCTTTTTTATTCAAAAGGATAAATTTTGTAAGCCTGAAAACAAACAGAATCATATATGTCAAAATTTTCTTTATTTTTTTAATTAATTAGTCGAATTGGCTAACTGAAAAAAGTTTGTGGAAGTAAATCATGGGGCTTGATAAAAATATAATCCCTTTATTCATGTGAATTGAGTAATTTCTCCAACAATGACATCAAATTTATGATCCAAACAGTGAGAACCATGTATATTATTGATAAGTATTGAACATAAATATCTATCACATGGATTGTATGGATCAATATGGTCATAGAAAATAAATCATCACTCCAAATCATAAAAAATATTAGCCAGCATTACAACTCTGCGTCCAACTCCAGCACAAGATCATGGGGACCGACAATGGAGGCCAATGTCACACCTTTCCGTTGTGGAATTTGACTGATCTTTTGCAATTCTTCCTCAGACAAAGACCAATCAAAGATTCCAAGGTTCTGTGTCATTCTTTCCTTGTTAAAGCTTTTTGTTACCAAGCTCACCCCCTGTTCATACACCCATCTTAGTGCAACCTGAAAAAATTTTAGCATTCCCTTCAATTTTCAAATCTAAAGAGGCAAAACTGATTCAATCCTTAAATGTCACAAAGAAGTCAATCAAAGATGAACAGTAAACCTGAGCAGTGGATTTGCCTCTTGCCTTGGCAATCTCTCCTAAGACATCAGAATCCACAACTCTGTTGTCTCCCCATTTAGTGTTATTAGCACCTAGAGGAGAATATGCAGTGATATGAATACCCTTTGCCTTGCAGAATTCCAATAATCTCTTTTGCTGCCAAGCTGGATTTAATTCCACCTTTCAAGTTTTATCACCCAAAATATATGGCATCAGTTCACACACACACGCACACTCACAAACACAGGATTTCGTCACAAAATTAACATGCTTTTTAGATGAATTTTGTCATAAATTGTACTCACTTGATTAACAGCTGGAGGAATTGTGGCAACTGAGAGGACTTCCTCAAGCTTCTTACAAGAGAAATTACTTACACCAATGCCCTTTGTTAGGCCAAGCTTTTTGCACTCTTCCATTCCTTCCCATACCCCCTTGACATCCAAGGGCCTTACGATATCTTTTTCTACTGGTGTCTTTCGGATCATTTCAGTCAGCCTGATGGGCAGATGTATTAGGTACAAGTCAACGTATTCTAGTTGAAGATTCCTGCATGAAAGAAGGTGGAGAGGAATAAAAATTAGGCAATCTAATTTGTCTAATTATATTTGTCAAACAATTACTTCAATGATGTAATTTCGTTTCATACAAAAATTCCACTTGTACTGAAATTTGATAATTGATACTTTTCTGTATATAAGATGTAGGTTTGAATTTTTTAGATTGTTTCTATAAACAATACTAGCATGTATTGCCTTGATCATAATGTATTAGAATTACTAAAATTTTCAATAAATTTAAAACCAAATCCCATGCACATTATATCAAATTCTAAATGTATTCTAATTTTAACATAGACCCAAACTTTTTAGGGTAATCATGTTTTGGTTCCCTTTCTAATAGGCAAGCCTTTTTTTTTTTTTTTTTTTTTTTGACTCGCAACTTTTACTCTACGAGGGGGTAACCACTTGCAACTGTAACTTGTAGTTTCCTTGGGTAGAGTGCACCAATAAGAAAATGAAATAAAATTTTGAAATATTTTTGGTCCCTATCTTGTCCATGCTTAATTAAAAATTACAAATTTGTTCGTAAATCACTTGTGTTACGAGATAAAACCACTGCACATCAAGAGTTGAAAGATAAGAAATGTAGCGTGGATTTTGGAAGTGATTCTGTCAACATTGGATGACTCCAAATCTCTAACATTTATAGTTCAATTGTTTTAATTTTAAGGCCTGATTAATAAAAGTGAATGGTTAAATATGAATACTGAATTCTAATGTCCAAATATTAAAACAAACAATTTGCAGAACACAAAAAATAAAAAAAAAATTGGACCAAGTTTGCTAAATAAAACAAGGAAAATGAATAAGATAAAATAATTTATGCTAGTTTTGATAGTATTTAGCATTAAATATTAAGTTAGGGTTGAACTGTTTAAAATATTTTTGTAGTACAAGGTTTCAAATTGAATGTTTTTGTTTTTTGGAATCAAACTCTCTACCTAAATTAATTTCACTCATTAAATTATGTTATCAAACTCAAATATACAAGCTAGGGAAATAAAATAATGGATGACAGGACTAAAAGTATCCAAAACCAAAAGCAAGTTTTTAAAAATGGACTCACTGGAGGCTCATTTTACAGGCGGGCACAATTTGTTCAGGGTCGGCAAAGCTGCACCAAAGTTTGGTAGTGATAAAGAGTTCATCCCTGGACTTGATCAGCCCAGTTTTCAATGCTTCAGATATTGCGTCACCCAGAGGCTTCTCTGATCCATAGGCGAAAGCCGTGTCGAATTGTCGGTAGCCCACTTTAATGGCTTCAAGTACCGCCGATTTCGTCGTATCATGGTCCGCCGGAGGGTATGCGGAAGTGCCCATACCAATCACTGGCATAGGCTTCTCAAAAGAGCTCAAGCTTACCACTGGAACTATGGCCATTTTTCTAATTTCCTGCTTCAATTCCAAAGTGGATGCCTGGATGGGGTTTAAAGTACTCTGGTAATATGAACTAAGGTGTTTTATATGAGAACTTTTACCAGATTTTTTTTGGTTAATGATTATTGTCAAATGAAAATTTGATTTTGGGAGTAGGACTCAGTCAACTGGAAAAGAGGAAATGCATGTTTCTGTTGGAATATAATAAATGCATTTTGGTACCAATTTGGAATGGTCAACAAACTACAACAAAATGTCAATAGTAATTTAATGTTGGCATCTAGAATGCTTTTTATATATATATTGCAATATCAAAAATTGTACTTGAAATAGTTTTAAAAGACTAATTGCTTTTCGTGGTATTTGATCTTAATTATGAAGGAAAGTGTGATGACTAAAGTTAAATAAAAACGTAAAAGATTGCACAAAAAATTGATGTATTCATACAATAATCATAATATCAATAGCAATTAGAAATAAAAAAACCTAATTTGTCGGTTTTTACTAGCGCATCTCAAATTACATGTAACAAAAAAAATTGGGCACAAATTCTAGTCCTAAGCTTGGAGTTCTTACCTCCTAGCTATATCTTTGTTGATGCTGCCATGTACATTCATAGTCTTTACTCCCAAATTAGTGACAAAACCTAATAAATAAAGACAAAAGCTCTAATAAATAGAGATATAATATTATCTAACAAAAAAGAAACACAAATCACACTTTATTCTCACTCGTAGCGAAAAAAGATAAGTACAATCTTTTAATTCTTTAAAAAAAAAACACGAAATTGTACCTTTTTCTCATTAGTAACGAAAAAAATAAATGTAATTCCTCATTTTTCAAAAGAAAAAAAAAATCGCATCACAATCGCGGGCCCACCGCAGTGAGTGATTTGGCGCGACTTGGCCAGCGGCACTTTTCATATGGCATCTAGAATGCTTTGACTCTTGAAATTTTGGCACATCAATGTCCCAGCAAAAGAGCGAAAAACAGACGGCAAAATGTATATTGAAAATTGTAATTGCTGGCGTGTTTGGGTAGTCATTAGAGATTGAATTATCTTTAAATTAAAGATTTTTTTCATATATTTAGTTAAATTTTATAATTTTTTCGTTTATTCTAACTCATTTATAATATTTATTTAGTAATATTTTTTAATGGTTGAAAGTTTTTACAAAGTTTAAAAAATTATATAAAATATATTTAATTTAAACTAATTGTAATTCTAATTCTAGCTAATATTAACAAATCTTATGTTGCACAAGGAAGCAAAGGTTTTCCCATTCAAGAACTGCTACCTACCTGTTTATATCTTCCCACTGTTCTTCTAACCCTTTTTTTTTTTTTAATAAAAATTATCTAGATTTTCTAAAATTATATGCAGATAATGTTCCTTTACCACTTGTTATCAATAGGGTTGTAATTTTGATAATTTTCTACTCTCTTTCATTCTAAACGTATCCTTTTTTCTGAATACTAAAATTTTGAGAGTTGTATTACTTTCTTGTTTTACCTCCTAAAATTCAAATTATTAATCATAATACAAATTTTAATCATCATACAAATTTTAGGACATGTAAAAAATAAAATGTAACAATATTAGTTGAGAAATATACATGAAACAAAAAGAGCCGGTATGAAAGGAAGGATTGGGAAGTCATGCATGTAACTCCAAGTGATTCATTTATAGTGAACGTGTAAGGCGGTTTCAGATATGGACAAGAACGTGATTGAACCGGCAAGAGAGAACTTGTTGCTGCAATAATACTGATGTAGATAATCCTAAGGTGCAAGGAAATTCTAATTAGTACGACGGATACAGTGTGAAACCAAGAAACTTGAAACAAAACTATTTTTCATAATTTGTAAATAGAGGGATATTTTAGTCTTTTCACATGATCAAACTATCTTAATTTTTTTTAGTAAAAAAGTTTTAACAGGTGCTATATTTCAACTATCTATCGAAAATGAGCTTTTTTTTGCAAATTTCCCAGTTAAAGTTCTATATCTCAATACTTCAATATTTGTTGTCTACATTAATTTGTAAGAGAAAGAAAAATAAGAGAAGGGATTAATTTAATTTATTTTATTTTAGGTTAAATTTGTCGATTATATAGTATGATATTTATCTAATATTTCAATATTTGTTGTCTAGGTTAGAGTATAAGACAAATAAAATAAAATAAGAAAAGAGATTAAGTTTTGAAATCTCAGCTTTTAAATTGTTAGTTTAAGTTACATTATTTGAGACTAAATTAATTCATTATAATATGCATTGAGTTAATAACAAATTCTTTTAGGATAAAATAGAGTTTTATAAAATATACATGCAGTTAGTATTTCAACTATCAAATACAAAAAGAAAATTTGTATAGATCTTTTAAAATGTTACAAACTTATTTTCAAAAGTAAATGAGACCTCAATTTAATTTTTATATTAATTTTAAATGTTGAATTTAAAGTGTTATAAATAAAAAAAATAAATAAATTTATTTAATCAACATCCTTCAAATTGAACCTTTACATGTTGGAAACGGTCAAATATGCGTTTAAACAGAGTTGAGATTTTTTATTTTTCGTTTTTTCTATGGACTGAAATGGTATTCCAAAACAGCTATGCTCAAACATCCTTCAAATTGAATATTTTCATGATGGAAACGATCAAATATGCGTTTAAAGAGAGTTGAGATTTTTGTCGTTTTTCATTTTTTTTCATTTTTATGTTTTTTCGTGTTTGTGATATCTCAGATTAACTCACATCTGACTTATAAAGCTACGCTCAAAAGTGCAAACACGATACTTATGAAAGTTCAAATTTAAGACCTACAAGATACTACTCCCTCCGTCACTTTGATTAATATATATATTTTTATTAGTTATTAGATATAACTTATTTAATATATTATTAAATATATAATTTTATAATTTTATTTTTATTTTTAAATTTTAAATATACATAATTATTATTAGTAAGAATATTTTAAATTTTTTGTTTAAAAGTGAAATTTTTTTAAATAAGAAAAAAATTTCAAAGTGAATTTTTTTTTTTTTTAGTACAGGGGGAGGAACATATTTAGTTAACGGCTTCGACCCCCACCAAGGGGCTAATTTAGGAGGTGCTTGGGTGGTGGATAATGGGAATGAAATAAAATATTTGTCTTTGGTTAAGGAAAATGACTCTTTGAATAATAAATTCATATACCCACTTAAGGGTATCCTTAGTAGCCCCCAAAATTTGAGAGGTATGAAAGTGTTTGAAATTAAATTTATTACTATTATTATTATTATAAATATCTTAAGATTAATTTAATTAATAGTTAATTAACTTAATATTGTAATGTAATATTGTAATTAATAAATAATAAAACTAATTAATCATTAATCATTATTATAATTAATATTAATTAAGATTAATTTAATCAATAATGATTTTAATTAATAATTAATTATTTTAATATTACAATAAATAATTAATTAATACCAACCAATTAATTAATACTAATTATTATAATTAATATAAATTAATTTGTAATTAACTTATTAGTATTAATTTATAATAAATAAATAAATTAAGATTAATTTAATTAATCATTAATTTACTTAATATTGTAATTTAATATTATAATTAATAATTAATTAAACTGCTTTATTAATATTAATTATTATAAATAATGTATAATTAATATTAATTAATTTATAAATAATCAATTGATAATATTAAATAATTTATAATTAATTAATTACTTAAGATGAATTTAATCAATAATATTTTTATTAATAATTAATTGATTTAATATTATCAATTAATTATTTAGGATAAAATAGAGTTTTATAAAATATACATACAATTAGTATTTCAACTCTCAAATACAAAAAGAAAAAATTGTATAGATTTTTAAAAATGCTATAAACTTATTTTGAATAGTAAATAGACCTCAATTTAGTTTTTATATTGATTTAAATGTTGAATTTAAAGTGTTATAAGCAAAAAAAATTATTTAATCAACATCCTTCAAATTGAAACTTTTCACGTTGGAAACGGTCAAATATGTGTTTAAAGAGAGTTGAGGATTTTTTTTCTTTTTGTTTTTTCTATGGACAGAAATCGTATTCCGAAAAAGCTCTGCTCAAACATCCTTCAAATTGAACCTTTTCATGTTGGAAACGGTCAAATATGCGTCTAGTGAGAGTTGAGGTTTTTTTCGTTTTTTTATTTTTGTGATATCTTGGATTAATCTACTCCTGACTTAAAAAGCTCTGCTCAAAAGTGCAAACAAGATACTTGTGAAAGTTCAAATTGATGGCCTACAAGATACTACTCTTTCCGTTTTAAAAATAGAGTCCACTGTAATTAATGTATAATTTTTTATTAATTATTAAATATAACTTATTTAATATACGATTACATATATAAATATTTTTATCTTTATTTTTAAATTTTAAATATACATAATTATTATTAATAATGATATTTTAGAAATTTTGTTTAAAAATAAAAATTTTTTAAACAAGAATTTTTTTTTAAGTAAACAAATCTTTTAGCACAAAGAGAGAACATATTTAGGCTAGTTACAATCGCTGCACAAACTCTGTGGAATTTGGGCCACAACGACATTCGTCACAGCCACACGCCTTAGGTTTGTGGCACCCTACCTTTGTGCCATGACCTTGAGAGAGCCCACCACAGAAGCTAGCTTGTGAAGTTGAAAAACCCTTGGTCATGTAAACCCCTCATGAAAATCCCATACTTTTCATGTGGGAACCAAATGAGATCATAACAATCCCTTACGCTTCGCATGCCGTGTTCAAGCAACTCCACATGCCACGGATTATTGGCTTTGCACTAGACTGGCTTTGTACTAAATGGCTGTGCACTAGGTGGTTTTGCACTAGACTCTTCTCTCTAGTCCCGGCCAGCCGGCGTCACTAACCTAGTCTCGGGTGAACACTGTAATACCGACATCATCATCTAGTCCTGGCACTGCCGACATCATCAATTGATCATGGCATGGGCGGAGGGCAGTGGTTGTTTCTGATACCATTTGTCATGATCTTGAGCGAATCCACCACAAAAGCTAGCTATTTCAGTTGGTCAATCTATTTCCATCAGCCGGCCAGTGGGAGCGAGAAGTTTGGGATATTTTTCGTGTTCTTCCATCAATCATCTGGATCTACACCATATATCAACAGATTATGGTTTCGAGGGTCATCCATTTCGAAAAGACCTTTCTCTGAGTGGATATGTGGAAGTACGCTATGATGATTTAGAGAAACGTGTGGTTTCTGAACCCATTGAGATAACCCAAGAATTTCACTATTTCGATTTTGCTAGTCCTCGGGAACAGCATAGCGACGGATAATTAAGAATCAGAATAGGTCCAGTTCGGGGACAAATCAATAGGAAATGCTACTTGCTTTTTGAGAATAAAAATGAACTTCTATGAAATGAAAGAGTTTTACAGGAATTGTCTTGATCGTCCGATATCATTGATAAAAAAAATAGGAATTCGTGTTATCGAACGATTCCCTGCAATTCTTCCCAGTATGGAATGAGTAAAGAATCAAGCTAAAAGCCTCAATTTATACGAAAGACACTGGTTTTTTTGTTTTTCTTTCGTTTTGGTTATATTGATTACAGAAAATCCTTACTCGCTTGTGGATATAACCAGATCCATATGACCCCCCTCCACATCCTCTCTTTATAGTTGAGCAACTTCTCTCCCTGACTACCGTTTGCGTTGAGAGTGAGAACCGAACAGATGGAAATCAGCACGTGAGACGATTGTACTGAACACTTGATTCTCAGCAAGACATTTCTCAAACACACTATTTGCCCACTCATCTCTGCTTGACTTGCTTTCGTGGATTGAGGTTGTCATCTCATTGCACTGAATTCGAGTCATTGAAACCGCAGTGTCTTTGTCCACATTCCTTCCCTGTCTTTCCCCAGGTAGGTCCATTCAGGCATAGAACTGGAGTTCTCTACCAGGTTGATTGAGTGCTCGACCAAAGGGAAAAGGCTTGAGAAGGAGTACAACACTTAAATAAATCAAAGACGATAGGCTAACAAATGCATATCGGAGTTTCGTCTTCTCTTCTTCGTTGATTACCTCATTTCGTTCTAAAATAAAACAACCAAACTTTTTGATCGGTTAATAAAGGTTCCAAGCCCCTTGCCTGATATCACATAGAGGAAGACAGTTGTGGCCGATAACTGGGAAGGCCAAGATTGCATACATGGATCAGGTTATTGCAAGAACACTTCTCTTAACAAGACTATTAATAGCTGCTGCAATACGAAGTTATACTAGATAACCAAGTCTTATTGCCTATCACCCCCTTACTTCATACTATTATTTTCAATTATCCTATCGTCATCCAACCCTATTGTTTTTTGGATATAATACAGTCAACTCTAATGGTAAGTTAAGTTCTTTTGAGTAATACGAGAATCCAATAAGAGCATTTGAATGAAGATTTTAACCCCAGAAAAAAGCAAAGTTGCTAGGGAAGAAGTGGAATGGTACGCTCGAGAAATAAGTAAGCTGGTCCTTGTTTGGTCATAAGGATAATCGTTTTTCTTAGGTCATGGGCCGGCCGGCTATAGGTTCGAATCCTGGCACCTTTCTTGTGGATCATCCTGTGGTTACCGGATGATGGGAATAACAAAGCTGAAATTTTGAAATGAGCACGAAATGTCAATATATGAATTGTTTCATTATTCGTTATTTCCGGGTCTTTTCGTTGCATTCACTTCAACAAGAAACAATGACTAGTGTTTGGTGCAACACCTGCATTTTGGTGTATTCTTCTTTTTTTCCTTGGTCTTTCGTTCTATCATATTCCTAATAATTTATCCAATTACAATGTATTAACCGCTAATGCACTTTTCTTTTATCAAATCTCAGGGACATGGTCTAATCATGAGGGTAGTATTTTATCATGGTGTCGGATCCTAAGTTTTTATTGATTCCTTCTTTGTTACTAGGTCGAATCCAAAGCCATAATTTCTCAAAACGAGGAGGCCATAGAGAAAGTCTTTTTTTTTTCCTTTCGTTTCAAACTTCATGAAGAATCCATTCTCTCTCTCCCTCGTTACGAACAAAAAAGTTGGGCTGTGCCCCAATTGTACACCTCTTTCATTCTACAAACCTTTTTTTTGTTCTGAACTTCATTCGCGAGAAGGAAAAATGACTCATCCTTTGTTGCATCTGTCACTAGATGATAAAGTGAGAGCTTTGTCAATTCACTATTCATCGATAGACGAAGCTTTTGGCATTGCTTTGTTTTTCTCTCTTTTCCTATCAGTGAGTTCTGACCCTTTTGTTCGAAATTTCTTCGTTCGTACTGAACCGCTTGCAGAATCAAATCCTATTCCACAAGATCCTATATCAGCTATACATCCTCATTGCATTTATGCCAGAGACGTCGCCAATGCTATGGGCATTGGCTTATGTAGATCCAAAATGATGAATAGGATTGTGACAGGTCACTCACCGCCAATGCAAAAGGATGCCACCAAAAAGAATGGAACATTGTTTCGCTCTGTTGGATGCCTTGGATCTCGTATAACAAGTGAGCTCTTTACCCTCAAATTCAAAGATGTGGGCGCAAAATGCTATCCTGCTCTATTGTTATGTAGCAATAAAAGCACGCTTCGGCGGTGCTTTTTGCCTTTTTTTCGCTTTGGACAGGAGCACAAGTGGACACGCAGGGGGAGTAGGCAAAGTGTGTCGTTCGTAATGGAAAGAATGAAACCACTACTTCACCTCTTTGTTGGACCGTCGGCGCGAACACAGTGGTTTCTGAACAAGACCAGGAACCAATTAGAATTTGGATCTTAACATGTTGGTGGTTTTTAACCATAGGCATTTTGCCAAGAAGTTGGTGGGCTTATCATGAATTAGGTCGGGGTGGTCGGTGGTTTCGGGATCCCGTAGAAAATGCTTCTTTTATGCCTCGGGTATTAGCCACAGCTCGTATTCATTTAGTAATTCTACCCCTTCTTCATTCTTGGACCTCGTTTATTAAAATTGTTACTTTTCTACGCTGTGTCTTAAGAACCTTTTCAATATGGCCTAGATTGCTAGCTCCCGTTCATAGTTTTGCTGCAGATGATACACGAGGAATCTTTTTATGGCGGTTCTTCCTTCTAATGATTAGCATATCTATGATTCTTTTCTCCTAGATGAGCAGGCATCGGTCTGTAGAACCTATAAAAATGAGATGGTTGTGGCGTGATATTCTTTTCAAGCGGAAGGGAAGATAGTAATAAAGAATAGTTCAAATCCAATTACAATTAAATAGAGTAGTCTCCTATAGATTGAAGTTCCAAACATAGATTGAAGTGTGAATTTTTTAAGGAAATTTTTAGGTTTCTCGATTCCAAAAGGGGTATACTTTTTCTTTTTTTTTTTTATAATATATATGTATATTATCTACGCATCTTCCTTGAACTATATCTTTATCGTTGTTACTTGGCAACAATGTCAATTTTAATTCACACGACACAGCAGAAAGAAGATTTAGCCAATCCAATGAAATGATGCTTAATAGCTGTTAACTTCACTACCGAGATCCTTGTAATGACCCCTAGTTGGGAACATCTCCTGCCCTTCTTTATCTCCTGCTGATGCTAAGGTTAGTAGCTATTCCCTTTCTTGGAATCACTCTCTATAGGCTAGTAAGAGGGCATGTTCAAGCTCTTTTTTTCCTATCTTCGATTTCAGATGGTTAGTAAACATAAACAACATCTAGTGAAGGCCAAAGAAAGTTTGTTCATATACTAACTTCAGCCTCAATGAAAGCGAGTTGATCATCTATTTTTTATAAAAAGGATGAAGCTATAGCAGGATTTCCCAGCAACATCCAATGGAACGGAATAGCAGGAACTCAAAGTAAATGCCCCACCACTTCAAGGAAAGAAGAAAAATTAGTGTCATTTTCTATGGACTGCCTACTCTTCTAGTAACTTTTCTACTGACTCTACTAGAGGGCCCTAGGGGCTGAGCGGCATATTCCTCTTTCTACAAAACTTGCCATTTCTATAATCCCTCATGATCACATGATCACAGCATTCCCTTAAAACCTGATGCCAAGCCCTTTAAACTTAAGCCTTATAGATATCCCTATGCACATAAACCTAAAATTGAGAAGCAAGTTTTTGACATGCTGCAAAGCAACACCATTCAACCAAGCAATAGCCCCTATGCTTCTCCTGTCCTCTTAGTCAAGAAAAAAGATAGTACATGGAGGCTATGCATAGATTATAGACACCTTAATGATATGACCATTAAAGATAAATTTCCTATCCCAAACATTGATGAATTGTTGGATGAACTCTTTGGCTCAAAGTTTTATTCCAAGATTGATCTGAGATCAGGTTATCACCAAATCAGAATGCAACCATTAAATGTACCCAAAACTGCCTTTCAAACACACTTAGGCGACTATGAATCACTTGTCATGCCTTTCGGCCTTACCAATGCACCTTCCACATTTCAATCCCTGGTGAACCATATATTTCAACCTTATTTGAGAAAATTTGTTTTAGTTTTTTTTTTATGATCTACTTGTCTATATTTCTAACCTCAACTTGCATGTCCAACATTTGAGTGCTGTCTTACAAATTTTGAGAGAACATCAGCTATTTGACAAAAGTTTCAAATGCTCCCTTGCCCAACCACAAGTGGAGTACCTTGGACATATCATTTCAGAAGAAAGTGTGAATATGGACAAGGAAAAAGTTGATAGTGTCATCAGTTGGCCTCATCCAGTCAATGTCAATCAATTAAGAGGATTTTTGGGATTAACTGGGTACTATAGACGATTCATCAAGAATTATGGAATTATAAGCAAGCCTCTAACTGACTTGCTTAAAAAAGACAACTATCATTGGGGACCTGAAGCTACTACTGCCTTTGAGCAACTCAAGAAGGTTATATGTTCAGCTCCAGTTTTACAGCCAAACTTTTCCCAAGAATTTATTGTTGAAACTGATGCATGTACAAATAGCATGGGGCCGGTACTGATGCAAGAAGAACAACCTATTGTATACATGAGTAAGGCATTCAACACACAAAACGTGGGGTTATCCACTTATGAAAAGGAACTATTAGCACTTGTAATGGCTGTTAACAAGTGGAAGCACTACCTAATAGGGGGACAGTTCATTATCAGGATTGACCATCAGTCTTTGAAATATCTTTTGGAACAGAAGCTAAACACTCATTTGCAGCACAAGTGGCTCACTAAATTGCTTGGACTCAGCTATGAAATTAGGTACAAAAAAGGAATTGACAATAAAACAGTGGATGCACTATCCAGAAGGACTATGGGGTCTGAGGAATCAGAAGCACAAGGGGCATCGTTGGCCATATCATCTTTTACACCGAAGTGGGTCCAACAACTAGAAGAGAGTTATCAAAGTGATGAGGATTGCACAGCTATAATTGCTAATAAGATGATCTACCCAAATATTGTACTAGAATTCCTGTATGACCATGATATTCTTAACAAGGGGACCAGGATTTATGTAGGAAGCTCATCTTACTTCAGGAAATGCCTAATCCAGGAGATGCATGGCACACCATTGGGGGGACATTCAGGCCAAAGTGCAACTTTACAAAGGTTAAAAATGGTTTTTTTTTTTCTGGCCACAAATGAAATAAGATGTTATACAGTTTGTTAACAATTGTGAAGTTTGTCAAAGGAATAAAAGTGAACATTGTCCGTATCCAGGGCTATTGCAACCCTTAGAGACTCCGCAGCAAGCTTGGTGCCAAATCACAATGGATATCATTGAGAAACTGCCATATTCTCAAGGATACGACACTATCATGGTTGTAGTGGGTAGGTTCACCAAGTTCAGTCATTTCCTACCATTGTCCTACCCAATCATAGCCCCAGTAGTGGTTGAACTTTTTCTGAATCATATTTTCAAGCTACATGGACTTTCCTCTTCCATCATCAGCGATCACGACAAGATTTTTACCAGCCAATTCTGAAAACTTCTCTTCAAGCAGCTAAGTGTCCATCTCAACTACAGCTCCTCTTATCATCCCCAGAGTGATGGTTAGAGCAAAAGGATGAACCAATACCTGGAGACATACTGGAGATGTTTCACTTGTGACAAACCTACTAGTTGGAGTCATTGGCTTTCACTAGCCAAGTGGTGGTACAATACTTCGTTTCATAGCAGTATCCGAATGACACCCTTTGAAGCCTTATACGGCTATAAACCAACCTCATTGCCTTTGGGACCGTTTCATGATTCAATCATACCAGCCACTGCTAACACTATTACACAACATCAGGACATCCTACACAGCCTCAAAGATCACCCACAGAAAGCTAGTAGCCGTATGAAGCACTTTGCTGACAAGCATCATATCGAAAGGACATTGGAGGTAGGAGATTGGGTTTTTCTCAAGCTACAACACTACAGACAACAGAGCATTTCCATTTGCTCACACTTGACGCTTTCTTCAAAATATTTAGACCCTTTTAAATTGAGGCAAAGATTGGTCGGTATAGAAACCAAGCTCCTCCAACGGCCAAATGCCACCCGATATTTCATGTCTCACTCTTGAAAAAAAAAAGTAGGAAATGAAGTAGTACATATCACCAACTTACCAGAACTGAATGAGGATGATGTCTGTCCATTACAACCCTCAGCCATTCTGCAACGAAGAGTGATAATCCGCAATGGCAAAGCAGCACCACAGTGGCTCATCTAATGGCATGATTTCAGCAGGGAGGAAGTTTCTTGGGAGGATCAATCCTTCATCACAAATCGCTTGAGTTTTAGCCTTGAGGACAAGGCTGTTCTAAAGAGGGGCTTAGTTGTCATGACCCTGTGGTTCAAGGGTCCAAAAATGTAATAAGAAAAGAGCTGGGGTTATTGTGCAATTTGTAAAGAAGGTTGGTTTGTTAAGTGGTCGGTTAGCAGAGTAAGTTAGCAAAGTTAGTTACTAACTCAACTTATAAAAAGCTACAAAACGACTATGAATGTAAGCTCTTTGATGAATGGAATTCGATGTTTACCCGTAATCTTTTCTCTCTATTCTCTATTTCCTTTGCTCAATTCTCTCCCAACTTCTTCTTCTTGCTCAGTTTTTCTTTCTTTCTTGCTTCATAAGTTTCTGAAGCAACTGTCAAGGCTTGACACTTTTTTTCCAATATTTTCGTAATTCTACCATTGCACCACCGGTCTGACCCACTAATATGAACATATAACAAAAGATGAGGCTTCAATCCATCTAAGACCTAGTACAATCATGAGGTTCAGGGGACACCTAGCTGGGGGAGAGGAATGGGAAAGATAATGGAAATAATAGTAATGAGGAATGATAGTGGAGCCTTTCATTATAATTCTGCTGGTTCGTTTGTATTGGGGAATGTGAATGATTACTAATAATGGTGATTGGTTTGTGTTAGAAAATGGAAATGATTATATATTAATTGTAATAATTAGTAATAATTAATTAGTTAATTTTTTATTATAATATTAAAATAATTAATTATTAATAAAAATATTATTAATTAAATTCATCTTAAGTAATTAATTAATATTAACTGTAATAATTAATATTAGTAAATGAGATTAATTCATATTAATTATATAAGTAAATGAATGCTTAATTAAATTAATCTTAATTAGTTAATTTATTATTACTTAATAATAATAAATTAGTAATTAATTAATTTATATTAATTATAATAATTAATATTAATTACTTAATTAGTATTATTTAATTAATTAGTATTAATTATAATAACTAATACAAATTAATTAATTAGTTTTAGTTAACTAAAACTAATTAATTAATTCGTATTAGTTATTATAATTAATACTAATTAATTAAATAAAACTAATTAAGCAATTAATATTAATTATTATAATTAATATAAATTAATAAATTACTATTATTTAATTAATTAGTATTAATTATAACAACTAATATGAATTAATAATTAGTTTTATTTAATTAATTAGTTAGTAGTAATTAGTAATTAATTAATATTATCAATTAATATTTATAAATTATTTATAATAATTACTATTAATAAAATGAGATTAATTAATTAATTAATAATATTAAGTAAAAAAATGATTAATTAAATTAATCTTGATTAAATAATTTATTATTACTTTTAATAATAATAAGTTAATAATAAATTAATTTATAATAATTAATATTAATTAATTAGTATTAATTAATTATTAAATTAATTAAAAAATGTAAGCATTCTTTACCTTCCATACCTCTCAATATTAGAGAGTATGAGGATTACCCTATATGAGGTAACCAAAAGTGAAAAAAAGTAAGTCATCCCATTTTAATTTCCTTGAACCACGCAGGAGAAATGGAATAGATTCTATATCTTCCATTCCATTCCCACACACTGGAGAAATGGAATGGATTCTATATCTTCCATTCCATTCCCACACACTAGGCAAACTCTCATAAATGAGAGGAAGAGAAGAACGAAAGAAATTAGAAGGAAAGCAGATATGCCAAATGCTCAAGCCTATTTATTCAAGATGCTTCGTAGCCTGTTTATACATCAGCCTCATTAACTGTCTCGCTAACTGAATTGATGACTCATCAAACTTAACTAACTGATAGACTTTTGATTGTTAATCACAAACTAGTCCCTGACTTTTATTAAAACTAAACAATGACCCCAGAATCAAGACAATCGATTACTTTTCCAACTAATACAAAATTATTTTATTTGAAACAATCCTGCCTTTGCCCATCAACATAAAATGGATTACTCTCTATCTAAGAAAGAGTTCATTTAGATACAATTTTTTTTTAGTTATAAGGTAAACATATTTAATCTAATATACAAAGTATAATTTATAGTTTTATCTTTACCTATAAATTTATGAACCCAGCATTGTTATTATTATTATTATTAATAAAATTAATGAAGAATGTTATTTAAAAGTAAACTCTTTTTTTTAGGACTAATGAGGCAGTGCATATAATATATTGCCCAATAGTAATTGTTATGAAGTAGAATTTTATTGATGATTAAATTACAAATAATTCTACATTATTAATTTATATGGAAATTTCTTTCTTTTAAAAATTTACACTACACCATTAAAATTATAAATTTAATTTTTTTCCTTTGTCGATGAAGGAGCATATGGAAAAAAATAGATTAAATCTTCTTAACCCATTTTATACAAATAGGGTGTGCTTCAATAAACTTTCCAAAAATAATAGACTTTTTTTTTGTTGGTTTTTAATAAAGCAAGCGTGTTCATTAATGAATTTTGTCTCAAATTAAGAATAAGAAGACAAAATTCTATTTGAGACTGTTCATTTTTTTTAAAAGATTTTTTTTCTCTGTAAACAATTTAGTTTAAAACTATGTTTGTGATAAATAAAGGAATTAGAAGAAAGAAGACTAAAGAAATTGAAATTATATATATATATATATATATATATATATATATCGAATAATGATAATTTTAGTAAATTTATAGTGAATAATTTGGAATATATAATAAAACAAGTGTATTTATTATACTCCTTAGAAAGTGCAAAGTGAAAAAAAAAAGAAGATGATTTTGACATTTTATATATGTCGTATCATTCACTTTGTGATTTCACCATAGCTCTACTATGCGTGATTGATGGGTTTTTCATTTGCTAGTTGATGAAAGCCTGATTCGCGACCTAATCTAGTAACTACGACCCACAAATTTATTGTCTGCTTAATCAATCATTCACCTGCAAGACAAATCCTAAAGTGGTTCTTCGGGAGAGATGTTTCGATGCTTAAGTTAGAGTCTTGATATTAATTTCTCAATTCAAAGTGTTTTATCCAAAAATCGATTTTTTCTTCCTTTTACCTAACAGTTCAATTGAGTATATATACATTATCTCCAAGATCCATGGAATACGGTAGTAATAGTTGATCACATGTTGTCATGGTTATCCACAAATATCGCATGCTGTTATCCATTCATAGATAGGCTCGAGCTTGTTGAGTTCCCACTTTGCTAGTGTGGTCGAGATCCCACGTAATTGGCATTGTTTCAATATGCTCTCCTACAAACTTGAAACCTGAGGTCTAGAAAACTTACCATTGTTGAGGTTCGGATGTATGGGATGTCGAGATTATGGTCACGATGCAGAGATCTCATATATGTATGAAATGTTGAAATTAAGGTCACGACATAGAGATCCCACATATGTAGAGATTAACGTGTAAGTCTAATTTAGAATGTAGAGATCAGAATGTAGAGACTCAAGTATGTAGAGATCCTATACAATCACAAACCCCCCAAACCTCAACATGATTCATGAGGCTGAGTTGTCATAAGAATTAGGGTTTCTCGGGGATTAGCAGATAGGGATAGATATGATGATTGTATTCACTGCATCTGCCGCTCAAGAGTCTTAATCGCATTAAATGCGATTGGCGATGCTCATCTTTTTAAGGCAAACACAGTTAATATGATGGGGCCCTAAAGATTTGAAGAGATGTGTGTTGGAAATCCACAGTTTCCTATAAAAGGCACAAACGCGAGAGTTTCTATCTCTTTCACACCATATAGTTTTCTCATTCATTCAGTTTCTAGCATTTTATGGCTTTCTGATTCCAACTAGTGTGGTTGCAGTCGATTGTTGTTCGTCCCGGTGAGGTGAAGCCATTTGCAGAGGTCTTCAATTCGATTTCGACAACAAGGAAAAAGTAAGCATGTTTTCCTTTGGAGCTATGTCTGAGGATTCATCAAGATAGGAGGATAGATCTGTGTCCCTGGCTGGTGAGGAAGGTAATTTCATTGGCTCATCTGAGCAAGGGAGTAGTTTTGTGCATGAGATAGAATAGTCCAGTAGGAAAGGGGTTGTGCAATGAAAGCAGGTAGTTATTTCATCAAGTTCAAAAGAAGAGGCAAGTTCAACTGAAAGTAGGTTAGCCTCATCGAGGGCAACAGATTTGGCTGAAAGCAAAAGGTAGGAATTGAACCCTAGGCCGTTAGGTATGTTTCTGGGGAAATTTACTTTGACAGCTGAGACCTCGAAGGTCAGAAGTTTTAAGAAAAAATTTCATATCCCCAAAGAATATAGGACTAGGGCTATAGGACCATAGTGGAGGACATGTAGTCCTCCCATTAGAACTGTGCCATTTATGAAGAGCACCTAAAGGCCAGTATAAGGTTTCCTTTGTGTAAGTTAGTAGTTGATATTTTAATATATTATAAGATAGCCTTGGCCCAATTAGCTACGAATTCAACAAGGATGATTATACGATTTGAAGTGCTGTGTTGAGAAGGGTAGATAGAAAGCTCTGTAGATTTGTTTAGGTATTTTTATTATTTGAAAAAGTCGGCGAATTTGATGGGGTATTTCGCATTTTTTCTCAAGGTCTAAAAGTAAGGCAGTGAAACTATCAAACCATCATGATTGGAAAAGGAGGTTCTTTTTTGTAAAGTCTAAACCTTGTGGGGTAGAGATGGAATGGTTCTATGTAGATGCCAATGATATTTATAGGAACTACAAGAAATATAACCTTCCACGTCATGCTTATATAAGGCTCTGAGAGCAAGTAATTGGCAATTACACTAAGGATGAGCCAGTTAAATATAATTTGAATCTATCCATGGTAAAGACCAGTCCTCAGGCATTGCAGTCAAGTCAAAGAGAAAAGGCTAAGGGTAGGGTGATTACACCTTAGAATTTTTTTTTTGTTTTTTTTTTATCATTAATAACTTGACTAACCATGTGGTTGTTTTTTATTTTATAGTGGTTGACTTTAGCACCTTGATCAAAAGTGGGAGTGCTCAAAAGAGCAAGCCTAGTGCAGAAAGGAAGCAAGAGGTTCCTCCATCTGAGGAGGTTTTAGCGGTAGAGTCTTCAAAAAAGAAGGTTGAAAAAAGGGGAGCCAAAGTAGGGACTTTGGCAAAAGGTAAAAGAATAAAGGTGACTGACAGCAAAGAAAAAGTTAGACAGGCAGAAACTGAGGTTGGGGCCTCGAAAACTGTGTTTTATTTCTACTTACCTGTTAGGGACTCGTCTAGAGCGTCAGTTCAAGGCATGGATGAGCAGTAAAGAAGGTTAGCATATGATGTGTACGGGACCTATTTTTTTCCCATATTAAACCAAAGGCTAGATCTTAGCACGACAAACTAGATCTCATCTCATCCAATAATCAAAGGTTGGACCTCAATGACATGTGAAGGTCAAAGGTTGGACCTTAGCAATATGCGAAGGCCAAGGGCCTAAACTTCAATAGCATGTTTTTTAGCTAAACCATGAACTCTGAATTTAAAAGTTGAGAATGGAAACACACTGAAATCACACCAAGTGTACGGGACCTCGAAGTCCCATGATACGAGGTGGGAACTCAGTGAGGTTGTGTTTATCCATAAGTGCATAACAACATGCTACAATCATGGAACGACATGACAGCGTGCAATAAGCATTTATAACTATGGCAAACATGCTAAAACGTAATAAGAATCTCGCAAATGGAGGGAGGAGATATATAAGCTCAGAAAAATGACTACTTATGGGGACACTGTTTGACAACTGAAAAAATACAATACTTTGACTAAGTTCTAACTTAGGCATTGGAGAATTTACCCCAGAGAACCATTTCAAGATCTGTTCTGCAAGAACACTCGTTATTTAGGAAGATGAAGAATCTCAAGTCAGAACCATCTTTTTGGATCTTAGCTGAGTTGTGAATTTAGACTTCATCAAAGGCACAGTCTGTGAAAATTTTTTAATTTCTGAAGGCATATTTACAATCTCTTTTCTTATTCTGATCGATATACCAAGATGGTGAATACCAAATCTAGAGGACAAAGGGCAACCGAGAGAAGTAGCGGAGGAAGAACACGGCATAGTCGTTTGGGTCCTGTAAAGTTAACATTTACGATACACAGCTTCAGATCGGGAAAACTCTCCAGCACAAAGACAATATGAGGTAGATGAGAGGGCCTTTATGGAGCAACACCGTGTGCAGTTTGAAGAGTTTTATAGAGTCAAGCATAATCCACATCAATTTGAGGCTGAACCAAGACATAATAACTAGGAATGTGGCCGACGGAGGAGAAATGAAGATGGAAATGAAGTTTCAGCCTCTCATGCTGACAATAATTATTCAAACAACCATTCTAGGGTTAGGTCGAAGCTTGACCCAAAGTGTCCCCAACATCATGATTTTCCTCCAATCAGCAATAGGGTAGCTGACAATATTCATAGTCTGTTGGGTTCTGATGATGAAGATGATGCCTCATCACTTTTCACATCGATATTATGCTGTACCCAATGCCGATAGGATTCAAGTTGCCTGACGGAATTCCATCCTATGACAGGGGACTTAAAAAATGTATGCGATGAACTTAAAAAATGTTCCAATGGCAGTGATGTGTGAAGCGTTCCCATCAATCTAAGTGGAAAACGCGAGTGTGGATTGAAAGCCTCTCACGTAATAGTGTCTCGTTGTTCAAACGATTGGCACAGCTTTTCCATACCCATTTTTTCGAAGAAAGAAGTTCCACAAAATAGTTGTAAATCTAATGACTCTCAAGCAAGGGAAATATGAATCCCTCAAATCATATGTGGAAAGATTCAACGATGAAAGCCTTCAAGTGGCTGATCGAACAGATTAGTTAGTAATCTCGACTTTTATGAATGGTTTGAACCTAAGACCATTATACACAAAATTAGTTCGGGACACTCCAATTGACACTCAAGCACTATGGTTAAATGGTGGAAAGTTATATGAAATGAGAAGAAGCTAATAGAAAAAAGAGAGAAAATGAGAAAAAGTATCAAGAAGATGCCAAAGAGAAGAACCCTTATAATAGCGTTTTTGACAAGTTAATCTACAACCGGGGTCGTCTAGAGCCTCGAATTTAGGAAAAAATTCTTACACCACTGACCAAGAGTCATCCAAAATCTTATCTATACATAGAGGTCTCCTCAGACCTTCGATCCCCTTAATTGTAGCATCTTATAAAAGACCACGACATTTGTGGTATGCTTTTCATAATGATCATGGACATGATACAGAGGACTGCAAAGATCTCAAGAAGGAAATAAAAGATTGCATCTGTAATGGAATGCTTGGTTAGTGTGTTCAAAGATGACATTCTCGCTTTGATAGAGCCCAACCTCGGTCTAGAAGTCGGGGAGGTGGCTACTACTCAGGAGGGCGAGGTAAAAAACAAAATGGATGAGGTCCACCTTCACATCAAACATGAATTGACCATATTAGTAGTACTAGGGCAACCCTTCACAATAGTTGACATCCCAACCTCCGCCTAATGACAACTGCAATGTTACTGGTGTCATTCACACCATATTTGGTGGTTACCTGGAATATCAGTCACAGTCTACGATTAAAGCTAATGCTCAGAGAATTCATCCTTAGAAGTCGGTCCACAAGTGCTTCAAACCTTCTAAGTTTATCTCTTTTTCGAAGGAAAATACGATTCCCACCATTAGCCTGCATAATGATGCTTTGGTTATCAAAGCCAGAGTTGCAAATAAAAAGGTACACCAAGTTTATGCTGATAATGGTAGCACAGTCGATGTCCTATATATTGATTATTTTTGCAAGCTGCAAATTGACTTCGTAGCATTAAAATCGTCCAATATTAATGTGAACTCTATGGTCAAAGATGTGAACTCGGCGGCCAAAGACGTGAACTCGGCGGCCAAAGATGTGAATTCGACCAAAGATGTTAACTCAACCCCAACTTCACATCAAATTCAATGAAGTGACCGTTCAAGTTCAAATGTACATTTGGTCCAAGTTGAAGAGTGATGGTGCAAATTCAACCTTTCAAATGTCAAATAGTCAAGTGTTGAAAATTTCAAATTCAAGGTCAATCATCCATTTTAAAGCATAGGGGGACAAAAATTCAGTCAAAGAAGTATTTAATAAAGCATTGGAAGCTAGCTCAAGATGCATGAATCTACTTATTTCAACTCTTGGTCAAAGCACAATTCCAATGTGCCTTTATTTCAGCCAATATATCATCTAGAATAGTGTGTAATTAATAGATTAAAAATGCAGATTTTCTTATTATTTTTATTGGTCTTGTCAAAGTCTAGTTTAGGAGTTAGTGAGTTAAAATTAATCTTTATTTGTTCTAGTTTCCAGACAAAGATATTTAGGACTTTTCAAGACTTTTTGTAGCCTAGGAATAGGAATATTTTGTACTGGATTTTTTAAGAAGCTTTGAGTAATCAAAATTTTGTGAGGTTATCTCATCTTTGGGTTCTTTAGAAACTTTAGAATTTATCAAATTTTGTTCCAAAACTTGTGGCGTTCAAACTTAACTACCAATTTTGGTGTAATAGGTTGTGGTGTTTTATACCAAGGTTCATATCTTTTTATAGATAGTGGGTCAAGGTTTACACTAATCCAAACTAGCAATCCCTTAGACATATGTTGGGAAAATTTCTAAGTGTTCCTAATCTTTTGGATTGGATTCACATCAAGTATGCCTTTAGTGACATTTGCTCATGAACTTGTTCATCCAATAGGCATAATCACACTTGCAGCTACAATGGGGAATTACCCACGAGACAAAACTATAATGTTAGACTTTTACGTCATGGATGCCCCATCTCCTTTCAATACAATAATTGGGAGATCATAGATGAACAAGGCCAAGGCGTCAAGAGCACGGAGTGGTATTAGTTCGAGGAAATCAATATACAGCAAGAGAATGCATGCATATTGCCATCAAAGGTAAAAATACTTTGACGAAAGGTGTACATGCCATCCAGACCCCATAAATGTTATAATTCAACCCCAAGGTGACATCTCAAGGGAGAATAGACAAAGAAAAATGTGCAATAGTTTTCTCTGAAAATCCTGAGGTCACACCTAAGGACCTCGGAAAAATTAGAAATCTTGAGAGCACACCTTGGGTTACCTTTGGGAATTCTGAGGTTGGATCTCGAAAACCATGAAATACCGAGAGCTCTAAGGTCACACCTTGTAGCTCCAAGAGATCGGGACAAAAAGGGCTCAATCGAACCACAAAAGAACACTGATGAAATACAAGAAGTCGTAGTAGATGATAACCATCCTAACAAGGCGGTTAAGGTGAGAGCTATGTTGCCGGTCTCAATCAAAGATCGCGTTATTCCTCTACCAATACAAGAAGTTTTTTTTATGGGGCCTAGAAGATATGCTTGGGATCTCGCCATCTTTGATGACACACAAGCTCAACATCGATCGTAGGGTGAAGCCTATCCAACAAAAGAAAAGATTGCTGGCCTCATACAGAAACTTGGTGGTTAATGAAGAAGTGAAAAAAATACTCCGGTCTGATATCATCAAATAGGTATTTTACCCAACTTGGTTATCTAATCCAAAACTGGTCAACAAACTCGATGACAGTTGAGAAATGTGCATTGATTATACCGACCAATCTATTAAACAAATACTCTTCAAATCGAAAGCTTTTGGGAGATTGACAAAATGGGCCATAGAATTGAGGGAACATGATATACATTATCAACCTCGAACAAATGTAAAAGCTCAAACCCTTGCGGATTTCATTGTAGAGATGCCAACTAATGAGACTCGGATGTCAACCTTCCACCATCACCTAAGTTCACAGGAAATGAAATGGAGGGTTTAAGGGCCTGGACTTTATACGTAAATAGTGCTTCAAAATAAGATGACAACTGAGCGGGCCTATTACTTTAAAGTCTAGAAGGCACAAAGATTACATATTCTTTGCGTTTCGACTTCAAAGAAACTAATAATGAAATTGAATATGAAACCTTGATCACATGACTAAAACCGGCTCAAAGAATGAAAGAAAAAGAAGTGCATGCATACATCGATTCCCAGATAGTCATCAATCAAGTACAAGGTTCCTACGAAGCCAAGGAACCTCAGATAAGGAAGTATCTTGACAAAGAGCACCGAGACAAAAGTCACAATGAATGTCAAAGAAATGAGAGATAACTAGATGACTCTCATATGGAGATATTTGAGTAGTAGAAAATTGCCTGATGATAAGAATAAGGAAAGAAAATTGATACTAAAGGCGCCTCGTTATGTAATATAAGACAGCAATCTTTATAAACGATTTTACTCCAACCCTTGCTCAAATGTATTGGGCCTTAGCAAACAGATTATATACTCAAAGAAGTGCACAACGGATCTTGTGAAAGCCATTTAAGACCCCGTATGCTCACTGAAAAGATCATTCGTTGGGATTACTATTGGCAGACCATGTTTAAAGATGCTCATAACTTCACGCAAAAGTGTGTTAAGTGCCAACTTCATGCTCCCATAATTAGGTGACTTCAAATGGAGTTGATCAATATCCAGAGTTCGTGGCCTTTCACATAGTGGAGAATTGATATTCTGGGATCTTTTCCTGAAGCGCTAGGATGTTTGAAATTCTTAATAGTTGCCATTGACTACTTCACTAAATGGGTAAAGGTCAAACCTTTGGATACTATCACTAGAAAAAATGTTCTAAAGTTTGTGTGGAGCAAAATCATTTGTAGATTCGGTATCACTCATGTGATTATTTCTGATAATGAGAAACAGTTTGTAGATGATCCTTTCCGCTTTTGGTGCGAAGAACTTCAAATTAAACAAAACTTCACTTCTGTTGCGCACCCACTATCCCATAGCCAAGTCGAAGTCACAAATCACACAATACTGCAAGGACTCAAGACTCGACTAGATAAAGCAAAAGGGGATTGGGTGGAAAACCTCTTGAATTTCCTATGGGTTTATTGTACCACATTTCGGACAGCAATGGAAGAAACCCCTTATAACCTAACATATGGCTCAGTAACTGTAATTCCAATGGAGATTGGAGTTTCTAGTTCCAGAGTTGTAGCCTTTAACACTGATACTAACAAAGAAGAGGTCCGGTCGAAGCTAGACTTATTGGAAAAGTGCTGAAATCTAGCCTCGATAAAAGAAGCACAATACAAGCAGGCTATGGCAAATATTATAATGAACGAGTGAAAATCAATGAATTTGCCCCAAGAGATTTGGTTTTACGCAAAAATGAAGCAAGCCGAGCTCAAAAGTTTGGCAAGCTAGAAGCTAATTGGGAAGGCACTTACAGGGTCATTGATGCGTCAAAGTCTAGAAGTTATCACTTGGCCACAATGGAGAGGAACTCATTACGCCGAGTCTGGCATGTTAGGAATTTGAAATGTTTTTATATTTAAAGTTTTGTTTGATGAATAAAATATCATTTCTATATTCACTCTTTTTAAATCGAGTAGGGGAATGATGACTACCCTGAACTTCGTTCAAGATTGGTGAAACCACCTTGCTAAATTGTAAATTGAGGAAATCACGTACAACCTCGGTTCAATTGAGTTTAGTTGCGAACTCACAACATTCCAAGTAAGTGAGGAAAATATGAACATCCATAAGAGTGACAAAATGGAACATCCTACGAGGTGAGAAAAAGTTAATGTTTATCAAATCCCAAACATCCTAAAGGGTGGGGATCTTGGATCACTCAAAGTTTTCAAACATCCTAAGAGGTGGGGACCCAATGAATAAAATTCAATTACTTTATGTAATAGACATATTACATACAGGAAGGGCTTATAATTTCCCTTTTCCTTTTCTCTTTTCCTCCTCATATTTAACTCTATCATGAAGATATTTATTAAACACTGCCTCTTTTCTCTTGTACGCAGCAATGTCTTGCAGACTTTGTTGGGCCAAGAGTTCCAACTCTTCCATCATTACCTCAACAGGTTCCTGTCACAACAGCACCATCTTCGCACTGCTCTTTCAAGCGAGTCTCCATCTTTTCAATCTTTGATCTTCAAGTCTTGCATTCAAATTGTAACTCGAAGATCTGCTTCTTATACGGCCCAAGTGCACCTTGAAGACCTTGGATCTCTTTACATTTACTGTCAAACTCATCAGCCATGGTATGGACTACTTCGTCCCTACTTATCAGCTCAAAAGTAACACCTTCAATCTCAGTGGGGAGTGTGGCAATCCTCTAGTTATTCTTTTCATTCTCTACACTAATTGATCTCTACTTAGGGATCAAATCCCTTATTGCCCTTTGCTGTTTTACCTTGTCTTCTTTAAGACTGCGGTTCAAATGTTCGAGATGGACAATTTGATCATTGAGATCTTTATTATTATTTCCCATTCTAAGTATAGTACCTTGAAGCTCAACTAGCTTCAAGTGTCCAAACTTTCTCATGTGATGAAGGCTAAATCTGCAACCCGACTAAGATCTAACAAGATGGTTTTCCCCCGAAATTCTTCATCTTCCTGATTAATGCTCGTTCCTACTAAACAGATCCCAGAGTGGCTCTCCGGGATAAACTCTCCGATACCTAAGTCAGGGCTCAGTCAGAGTATAGTAATTTTCAATTGTCAGAGAGTGTCCCCATACCTTATTATTTTCAAGGTTTATATACCTTATTGATGTGAACTCGGCGGCCAAAGATGTGAATTTGGGGGGACAAAGATGTGAACTTGGCAGCCAAAAATGTGAACATGGCAGCCAAAGAAATGAACTTGGCACCAACTTCATGTCCAATTCAATGGAGTGACAGTCCAAGTTCAAGATTGCATTTGATCCAAGTCAAAGATCAATTTTAGTCCATAGTTGGTCCAAATTCTAGCCCATCAATTATTCAAGTAGTCAAGTATTGAAGACTTCAAATTCAATGGTCAATCATCCATTTTAAGGCATAGGAATATGAAAATTCAGTCAAAGAAGCATTTAATGAGGTCTTGGAAGCTAGCTCAAGGTGCAGCATCTACTTGAATTCCAACTCTTGGTCAAAGTACCATTCCAATGGGTCTTTATATCATCTAGAATGATGTGTAATTAATAGATTAAAATGCAGGTTTTATTATATTTTTGTTGGTCTTGTCAAAGTCTAGTCTAAGAATTAGTAAGTCAAACTTAATCTTTATTTCTTCTAGTTTCTAGACAAGGATATTTAGGATTTTTTTAAAGACTTTTTTGTAGCCTATAAATAGGCATCTTTTGTACTATTTTGAAGAAGCATCGAGTAATCAAAAAATTTTGAGTTTATCTCATCTTTGAGTTCTTTGAGAACTTTAGAACTTATCAAGTTTTGTTCCAAAACTTATGGCATTCACACTTCTATCATCACTATGAAATATGCGTATGACATTTCATTTAATAGCCCGAGTAGCATTTCTCATGGCGGGTCGATCTACTACATAGTTCTCTAACATATACCCATGTGTTGACTTGATATCTATTATCACGACACATTTCATTAGTCACTACACATGCTAGTCTTAATGCATTATCATTGTCCCTTTAATGATAATACTTGATTGGGGATTGTTTTAGAATAATTAAATTCTAGGGACATCATTATATTTATTGAAAATATGCAAATATGAAATTAAACATAATAATAAATTCCCATAAATTATTGAAGAAAATATGAGAGCCAAGGTTGAAACAAACAAGCATCCAGCCAGGACAACTCAACCAAATTTAAGAGAGACAAATCTAAAAGCTGGATGTTTCGTTGAGAATTCGCCAACAAATAGACATCCACACCTTGATCCATTACAAGGTATTAGAAGGCTTATGACTAGATTGCAAATTAAGAGAATGAAAGCTACTTTAGTAACACTTATAACCAAATTAAGTGACGCTCAAGAACTAAGGCAGCAATGAAAGCAAAGAAGAATTCCGGTCTTAGTTCATCATTTGTCATTCTAGTCATCAATGAAGACTCGAGAATGAAGGATCGAGTGTGGCTAATTTTCACATGTGTAATCAAGATCCTTAGGCCACTTCTCATCACAATCCTAGTTCGAATTTGGAAGGTTCTGCTTCGGAAGTTTGCAACTCAATTTGGCCTTGGAAGGTTCCAACATTAAGTCAATTTTAGGAAGCTCAAATGGACGTTTTTGGCAGCCTAATTCCAGTTCTATTCAGCTTCATTCCATTCACACTTGGAATTATGGTTTAGGCAATTCCATTTAGCACTTTGATATTGATTTAGGAAGCTCAAGTTCAGCTCAAGTTCCAGTCCAAAACTGGATTTCAATTCCGGAAATTCCAGCCACACTTGGATTTCAGTTTTGGCAATCTATCAAGTGTTTCCATTTCTTGATCATGAATGACATTAGAAGCTTCTAAAGTCAGAGCCATGATATTTAAAGAAGCTTCCAAATCCAATGCAAGTCTAGACGAAATTAAGGCCATATACAACACAAGTTCAGCCAGCACACAAATCCCAATCAGCTTTGGATTAGTTTTAGTTTTAGGCGACTATTTTTTTCTATTTCCTTTTCTTAGATTAGGATACTTTTAGTAAGTATTTCTTTTATTAATTATTTGTTTAGTTAGTTTCCTAAAAAGCTAATCCAACTAGGGAATGGCTTTCTTAATTCTTGCACATTGTAAACTATAAATAGAGGCCATTCAGCCCCAAGAAAATACAGACTTGATTCAATACAAACTTGAGAGCTTTTTAGCTTTTCTTTGAGTTCTAATTTAGAATTTTCTTTGAGTCTTTGAGGATAGCCTCTTAGGTTCATGTTTAAGCTATCTTGTTGAGTCTCTTTCCCTCAACAATTTGAGCGTGCTTCTTGGTTCCAAGGATAGTTCAATTCTCAACTTTGAGTTTGGATAATTCCTTGGTGTCAAGTGGACAAAAGCAAGGTCCTTATTCAATCTTGGAGTTGGTGTCTTGCTAAAGGAAGACTTAGTTCAACATAGAAGATGATACTAGAACCAACACTCTGATATAGGTTCGGATTTTATTTTCTTGGTTTAAGATTCGTATCAATTTGGTATCAGAGCTGCATTTGGGTTGCTCCTTGAAGTTGTTCATATCTTTTTGTATATATTTGTTTTTTTTCCCAACTTATTGCTCTTGTGTGCTGTAAGCATTGTGTTGCCCTTGTGAACACTTGTTCAAATTCTTCTTAATTCCGTGCTCAAACACCAAAAGAAAAAGTTCCAACCGATTGTACAAAGTTCTGCCTGAATTCTATCTCAGTTTTTCATCACCTATGTTGTGTCTGTTTCTTTGATTCTTTTGCGTCTGTTTTGTATATCTGTGTCCTTCTTCTACCCATAAATCTATCCTTAATTCTCTTCTTATTTTCGTGCTTAAAAAAGAAATAAAACTCCAGCCAAATTGTTAAACTTCAGTCACAAAATTCTGCTCCAGTTCTGCCGAAATTCTGTCCAGTTTTATTCTTGTTCCCGTCACTGTTCAGTTGTTCCCATCATCTGTTTTCTTGTGTTACAACTTGGTTCTGTGCTCTTGTTTTCTTGTGTGAATATTTGAGACTTTGGTTGTTGAATTTCTGCTGCATAAAGAGCACCCAAACTGCTGCAAAATCAGTAAACCCGTAGCAAACCAGAAAACCCGAACATCTTTCTTCAAGTTTCTGTCCAGTTTTTGTTGTTATATCTTCTTCTGATTATTACCCGAGTAAGAAGGATTCTTCTTCTTGAATTTTTCTATCAAATTGTGCTACAAAAACCGTGAAACAACCTGCTGAATTCCATCTAAAAACTCGACAATCCAACAAAGAAGACTGAAACCCCTGTTTTTCTGAATTCTGCCCAAACCTTCTTGATCCTTGCTCAGGTTGTTTTTGTGATTATTTTCTGAACACAAAGGCTTAAATTTTTTTCCAAAATGGTGTTTCAAAGTTATAAAACCCCAGCCGAAATTTAACGACTCCCTGTGAAAGAAGAACAGTCCAGGAAAGCTGAAAATTCTGAATTTCCTGATTTGTTCTAGCTTCGATTTTGCATCAATTCTTGATTAAAAAGCTGCGAATTTTTGTTGGATTATAATTTCAAGATTTTTCTCTAAGATGTGATATTGAGTGCTGAAGTTTTGGAAACAAATGGTGAAAGAATTCTTGAAGAAACCAAATCCTTGTTAGAAACGGATTTGGTTCAGAAAGCAAAGACAGTGTTGAATTCTACTTGGATTGATCTCCTGAGCAAAGAAAACTTATATTCAAAAAGTTTACTCAATCACAAGCACCTAAAGAACCACATTGCATAATTCTTTTTTGGCCAGAAACCTGAATATTCCTTCTTTGAAATTTTCTGCCGCAAATAGTCTTCTTGGTTCAAGTTCTTTATTCTTCTTTGTTAACCTCATATTTGTTTCTTGTTTTCAGAATTTGTTCTCATTTCTTGCCTTTCTTGACCTCTAAATATTTTATTCTTGCTTTACTTGAATTTAATTCTCTATTTTTGTGAGACTTTTGAAGCTTGTTTTGACTAGAACTCTTAGAAAAGTGATTGAGTGTGAGTGAACCTACTCATCAACCCCATTATTGTAAAAAGAGAGTTCAGCCTTACATTGGTGAGAGTTTGATACATTGGGCAATTGGTTAGAGGAAAGTCAGGTAGGAAAATTTTTATTACTAACCTTGCTTGTGTAGAGATGGCCTCAAATCCAAAAGAACAAGACAGAGACATAAAGGAGTACTTTAAGAGCTTAGCTTCAACTCTAGAATTAGTCCATAGAAAATTGGATAAAATGGAAGTACCAATGGCTCAAATTGCATCCACAAAGAAAGCATCCAATCCAGCAAATAGGAAGAAGTTTAAATCACAAACTTCTTCAAAGGTAAGTAACCCTAAACCTTCATCCAGTTCTAATAGTTCTAACACTAGTTATTCTATCCAATGTTTTAGGTACTTAGGCCAAGGACATGTGACTTCTGAGTGTCCAAACTCTCTAATCATGACTATCTTAGATGATGGAATCCATAAAAGTGAGAGTAAGATGGCTGCATGTAATGTTAATAAACATTTGGGGCATGAAGAGGATCAAACAACTGGAGAATGTTTGGTTACAATGAGAGCTTTGAGTGCTCCACCCAAGAAAAACATCAAGGATCAATGGATAAATCTTTTCCACTCTAAATGTTTCATTAAAGATCAAATTTGTATGATGATTATTGATGGAGGATCTTGTACTAACCTTGCTTCTACTTATCTTGTAGATAAATTGAAACTCAAGTGTTCCTTCTACTTATCTTGTAGATAAATTGAAACTCAAGTGTTCCTTGCATCCTAAACCATACAAATTACAATGGATGAATCAAAGTGGATCACTCTGTGTCACAAAGCAAACCTTGGTAAATTTTAAAATTGGAAATTTTATTGACCAAGTTCTTTGTGATGTTGTTCCTATGCATGCTACTCACCTACTATTAGGACAATCTTGGGAGAATGATTGCGATGCAATTCATTCCGGGAGGACTAATAAGTATCGTCCTAATAAGGATGGAAAAGCCTTCATATTAGCACCATTGCCACCTTCGGAAATTAGTAAGTTTCAAAGAACAACAAAAAGGTGAAGCACATGGAGTGGATAAAAGAACAAAAGAAGGTTGAAGAAGGTCCAAATTCTGCTCAAACTGTGGGTAATTCTGCTCAAACCATGAGTAAACAAAATCCTTCAACTTCTAAAGGTAAGGCTTCGATTCCCATGAGTGAAACCAACAGTATATAGCCATCACTTGAAAACTTTAAAGGTCATTTCTATGCTTGCATGAGGGATGTTGATAGAACTTTAAATGTAAATAGAGAATGTGTGCCAAATATGTTTCAAGTGGCGTTGTTTACTACTAAATATTCCCAAATAATTTGTGTTAACATCCAAATAAATTGTGTTAATTATTGTGGTTATTCCCTATTTCAGCATATTTATGGTTTTAATCCATTAACCCCTCTTGACTTAGTGCCATTGCCTAGCAATGAGTAAATAAATCTTAATGTTGCAGCAAAGGCTAAGTTTGTTCAAGACTCACATGAGAAAGTATACCTTTACATCCTCAAGAAGAATGAGCGTTATGCTCAAGTTGCCAATAGAGGGAGAAAGCAAGTAAGGACTAAGCTTCATCCTCGAGGAGATGGTCCTTTCCAAGTTATTGCTCGCCTGGGTGAGAATGCATACCAACTTGTCCTTCCAAGTGATTATGGAGGTAGTGCTGCATTTAATGTCTTAGACCTTTCTTTTTTTTGAGTTAGATGACAAGTTTATGGACTAGAGGGTGAGTCCTTTTAAAGAAAGAGAGTCTGATGAAAATATGAGAACCAAGGTTGAAACAAACAAGCATCCAGCCGGGACAACTCAACCAAATTCAAGAGAGACAAATCTAAAAGCACAAGTTGGATGTTTCATTGAGAATTGGCCTACAAAGAGACATCCACACCTTGATCCATTACAATGAGTTAGAAGGCCTATGACTAGATTGCAAATTAAGAAAATGAAAGCTGCTTTAGTAACACTTATAACCAAATTAAGTGATGCTCAAGAAACTAAGGCAGCAATGAAAGCAAAGAAGAATTTTGGTCTTAGCTCATCATTTGTCCGTCTAGTCATCAATGAAGACTCGAGAATGAAGGATTGAGTGTGGCTAATTTTCACATGTGTAATCAAGATCCTTAGGCCATTTCTCATCACAATCCTAGTTCGAATTTGGAAGGTTCTACTTCGGAAGTTTGCAACTCAATTTGGCCTTGGAAGGTTCCAACATTATGTCAATTTTAGGAAGTTCAAATGGGCGTTTTTGGCAGCCTAATTCCAGTTCTATTCAGCTTCATTCCATTCACACTTGGAATTATGGTTTAGGCAATTCCATTCAACACTTTGATGTTGATTTAGGAAGCTCAAAGTCAGCTCAAGTTCCAGTCCAAAATTGGATTTCAATTTCGGAAATTCCAGCCACACTTGGATTTCATTTTTGGCAATCTATCAAGTGTTTCCATTACTTGATCATGAACGACATTAGAAGCTTCTAAAGTCAGAGCCATGATATTAAAGAAGCTTCCAAATCCAATGCAAGTCTAGACGAAATTAAGGCCATATACAACACAAGTTCAGCCAGCACACAAATCCCAATCAACTTTGGATTAGTTTTAGTTTTAGGCAACTATTTTATTCTATTTCCTTTTCTTAGATTAGGATACTTTTAGTAAGTATTTCTTTTAGTAATTATTTTTTTAGTTAGTTTCCTAAAAAGCTAATCCAACTGGGGATTGGCTTTCTTAATTCTTGCACATTGTAAACTACAAATGATGGGAGTCGAAACCACCAAAAATAATCCTTCTCTGGCTAAGTTCTGTAGAAAGTAGTGAGAGGGTCGAATCCACAGAGATTGGTTAAATTTATTCCTTAAATAAAATAATAAAAGGGGGTTTTTGTATTATGAAACTAAACAATAATTGATTAAAAACACCAACCAAATTAAATAACTAATTAAAAATATGAGGAAAAATTAATAAGAAGAAGCTTCCAATCAAGAATTAATTTCGGTATTGATTCCTCAAATTGATCATTGATTCAAAAGATAGGTTCTTTTATCTTGAATAAATTGGTTATAGTTGTTGAAGATCCGTCCTCTAACAACCAATCTTTTCTTACTTTTTTGATAACCTTCGGATCCGTCCTATGAGTTATTTCTCTAATTAACAAACACAACCTTCGGATCCGTCCTATGAGTTATGTCTATTAATTGCATTAAAATTTAAAAAGACCCAATTACTAACCAGTAAACCTGGAAACGCCGTGTTTATTTAAGTTAGATTATATATTTTCATAACATACAATCTAAGGCGTTGATTACCTTTCGATGTTGTTATTTGTCACTTGAATTAGAACAATCAACAAAAGATTAATTATTCTAAATGACTATATATTGAATTCAACTATCAAACAATAGGCCTCTTGTCTAACAATTCAATTCAATAATATAATGAAGCATAGAAAATATATAAATACTCAAGAATAAAAGAAACAATAAAATTACCGGAACCTCACAATTGTTGGAATCAAACCTCAATTAAACTTGATTGGAAAATAAAAATTTAGCTAAACATAATTAAAAGAAAATACAAAGAAAATCAAATGACTGCCCTTTTGTCGATCCCGTGCTCTCGTCTTCTTGACCGTAGCTCACTCCATGAAAGGATGAATTGTGACTTGAGAATTCCAAACCTTGTTTTCCTCTCTATTGAACTAGGAAAGCCTAAAAATGGGATGCCTTGATTGTCTCCAAGCCTTGCCTATTTATAGGCAAGGATTCAAGACATTTGGTTGTGCTTTTCCTTAATTCAAGGCTTTGCTTTTCCTTAATTCAAGGCTTTTCTTTTCCTTAATTCAAGGCTTTGCTTTTCCTTAATTCAAGGCTTTTCTTTTCCTTAATTCAAGGCTTTGCTTTTCCTTAATTCAAGGCTTTTCTTTTCCTTAATTCAAGGCTTTGCTTTTCTTTAATGGCCAACATTTTGTTGTGGAATTTGGTGGCCTCAATTGTGTCTTTCTTGTGCCACTTGTCTTGTGAGGCTACATTCTTTAGGAAAAATGCTTCATCTAACCATTAATCACAAAAATAATTAATATCCTTATAAACAAGCATTTTAATCAATTAAAACACAAGAGAATTGATCCAATAAATATGCAATTATACACTCTATCAAATTCCCCCACACTTAAATCAAAGCTTGTCCTCAAGCTTGTATTTGATCAATATCTTCCTCTCAATTCCATACCTTTTTTTTTTCAACCCATCCACAAATAACTCAAAGTCATTACACATTAAAGATCTAAATTGGAATAACAAATCAAAGAATAAGTATTCATAGCCTGATTTTTCAAAACAAAACATATGCATCTCATCAACCCTAATAATTTCATCGAAATCAAATGCATCAAAATTTGATAACCTCTCACAGGTTGCACTCTAATCACTCAAAGTGTTTAGGGTTCATTCAACACTCAAATCAAATATAGCATGTCATTACCATAAGCTTGCTTATATATCACATCTCCACCACTAATAATATAAATCCATGCAGAAATCAAAGGGTCTTGAAAATGGTTGTAATGGGGCTTAGGTAAAGGTAGGTAAAAAGAAAGAAAAATATAGGCTCTGAGATATCAAGATATATAGGAATTTCCTTGCATGACTCAAAAGTAACAAATAGCATAGTAGAACCACTTTCTTTATTCCACATAACATGCATTCTTTTTTTCTTTTTTTTTACAACTTCACCATACAATTGGACCAATTTGTACACAATGAATTTACTTTGTCCAATACTTGTAGGAATACTTTTCACTTCTTTTTTTTTTTCAGTGGTTCTTTCCTTCGAATCAACAAAAATTTATCATGCAATTCATTCCACATACTATTGATCAATGATATAACGTTGGTAAACAAAGACAGGGACTTGAGGCTAAACAAAGTGGTTGTATAACAAAGAAAGGCTGAGGCTCAAAATTGGGTGACTAGGGGTATATGTAATATAAGGTTAAGCTTTTTAGAAAGTTTAAAATTGGTAATCCTAAATGCCCTTATCATTTTTCAACATGAATTCACAATGTGATCTCAACATGCATAACAAAGCAAGTTCTAGAATGATTATACCATATTTGTAAATCTCAACAAAGAAATATGTGAGCATGAAAAGCTAATTGCTCTTAGGCTCAAATACTCACAATGGTTTCAATGTATCAAATATTGCACATTCTCATTCAATTTAATTATTAAAATTAACGAGATGCTTTAAAAATTTCAAACAAAGGCTAATCATACTCATGTCGATCATTCATTCCAATCCTAATTACTAATGCATATAACGCAAAACTATTCTAAATGAGCATTAGAAGAGTGAGAAATTTCAAAGAAGATAGCAGAATGTCTAACCTAGTTGAACAATTCAGAAATATTGTATGGAGCACAAGACACCCCACACATCTCAATCATGCGTTGGGCTCAATGTATGGAAAATATGCACACGGACAAGAAAGAAAATAAAACAAACACAAGGGAACAAGACACTTCCTGAACTGATGAACAAGCTGGAGCTGTGGTGAAGGGAGGACATCCTATATGGGTGAAGAAGGCATGAAGGATCGGCCATGGTGAGCATTGGTTGGTAGAAGAAACTGTAAAATGAAAATGAAAAGAAAAAACCAAAATAGAATTTCAAATCTCTCTTCTTTTTTTTATAAAACAAAGCAGTAAACATAATAAGATACCTAATTAAATTAAACTTAAATGACAAGAAAATAAATAAAAATTTTGGGTTGCCTCCCAAAAGCGCCTTCATTTAACGTCTTTGGCTAGACATCTCCACTTCTCTTTAAGTTATTAAATTTTCACTAATTGTTTGGACCACACTTGCATTTTCTCACAAGCTACCATTACCTTCTCATTCACTTCTAATTGTGCATTCAATTCAACTTGACTAGAAGGTAAAAATGTTGTATCAGAAACAGGAAATACAGAAACAGGAACATCATACTTGCCGATTTAAGTCTCTCTAGTTCAAAAACAAATTCCTGCAATTCATTATCAATCTCAAGTTCTGGATGGGCAACTTGGACTTCTCTATAGGTCAAGCTATGAGCAATTGCAACTTTAAGCTTATCCTCATGAGAAAAATCAAAAGTATTCTGAGCTAGAGTGTCAACAACATCAAATGCATAAACAGCACATACATCATTAGGAAATTTCATGGAATCATAAATATTGAATTTAATTATTTCACCATCAAATTCCATTGTTAATGTACCATCATGCATATCAATCTTTGTTCTAGATGTTTTCAGGAAAGGTCTCCCTAATAAAATTATACTTGAATTAGGTGAATAATCATCCTCCATGTCAAGTATATAAAAATCTGCAGGAAAAACTAATCCATTTACATGCTACAAAACATCTTCCAATACTCCTCGGGATATGCATTAGATCGATCGACTAATTGAATGATTATGCCGATTATCTTTTAATGGTCCAGATTCAAAGATTTATAAATAGATAAAGGCATAACATTAATTGATGCACCCAAATCACACATAGCTTTTCCAACATTTTTATTACCTATCTTACAAGGAATGAGGAACATACCTGGATCCTTGCATTTTGAAGGTAACTTCTTTTGTAGTATCGCCGAAACATTTTCCCCCACACTTATTTTCTCATTACCATTCAACTTCCTTTTGTTAGTGCATAAATCTTTAAGAAATTTTGCATAACGAGGAATTTGATTTATAGCATCAAGCAAGGGAATATTTATCTCAACTTTACGAAATGTCTCAAAAATTCCTTTTTCTTCTTCAATTTTCTTAGATTGAGACAATCGTGTGGGAAATGGGGGAGGTGTTACCTTTGGACTTACTGATGGTGGAGGGCGTGCAACTTCTTTTTCTTTTTCCTTTTTTAGATCTATCTCACGAGGAATAGGTTCTTCCAATACCTTTCCACTTCTCAAGGTAATTGCACTCACATTTTCATTTGGATTTACCACTGTTTGCGAGGGCAATTTTCCTTGGTTCTCAAACTTGCTAAGTGAAGATGCAAGCTGACTAACTTGGTTCTCCAGGTTTCGCATGCTCGACCTGGTTTCCTGTTGAAATTGGATAGCACTATTTGCAAGAGTATCAACTAATTGCTCAAGAGATTTACCTTGTTTAGGAGGTTGCTGAAATTGTTGACTTATCAGCTTGGGTTGGTACTGTGGTTGGGAATTATTCGGTCTAGGCCCATAGCTGAAATTTGGATGATCCCTCCACCCTTGATTGTATGTATTAGAATAGGGATCATATTTCCCTTGTGGTGCCCCTACGAATCCACCAACCGCATTGGCTTGCTCGATTGAATCCTCTTGAAGTGTCGGGCACATATTAGTAGTATGATCCAGTTTGGGTACATATCCCACAAGCCTTCACTGTTGAATGCCCCCCTGCAACCAATTTTTCGACAAGAGTAGTGAGATTATTTAATCGTTGGTCAATAGAAAACACATTTACCTCATTCACTCTTCTTGGTGGATCATCTAAATCATACCAAATCTGTTGTGTATTGGCGCCATAATTGAAATCAAGGTCCTAGCCTCGGTTGGGGTTTTATGCACTAAAGCACCTCCACTAGCGATCAACCATGTTCCTATCCATGTTGGATAGCCCTTCATAGAAATAATGAATTAACAGCTGGAAAGGAATCTGATGTAAGAGGCAACTGGAACACAACTGTTTGAACATCTCCCAGTACTCATGGAGATTTTCTCCATTATATTGTCGGATTCCACAAATGTCTCTTCTGATGGTAGCGGCTCGGGATGCGGAAAAAATTTCTCGAGGAATTGTCTTTTCATCTCATTCCACGTGGTCAGGCGAGGAAGGTAGGTAGTACAACCAATCCTTCGCTTTATCAGCTAATGAAAACGGAAAGGCTCGCAACTTTACTTGCTCCTCAGCCACATTTTGTGGCTTCATTGTCGAACACACCAAGTGAAATTCTTTTAAATGCTTGTGTGGATCCTCACCTGCAAGGCAGTGAAATTTCGGGAGCAAATGAATTAAACCGGATTTTAATTCAAAAGCCACTTCAAGAGCTGGGTAATCAATACATAATGGTTGTTGGTTCAAATTTGGCATGGCCAATTCTTTTAGTGTTCGTTCTGCCATTGTTTCTTCTTCAAATTCAAACAAGTTATCTAAACCAAAATCGTAAGTGAAGAAGAAGAAGATACTCCTAAGAATGTTGCTTGGTTTCTTTCCTTAATCTCCGAGCAGTCCTCTCAATTTTTGAATCGTAAGCGAGCTCGCTTTTATGCGGTTAGATCGTGGCATAAACCAAACAATAGAGGAAGAAAAGTTAGGAAAGAAAAATAAATAAAAGAAAAATAAAAGAAACAAATTTAAGAACCAATCCCAAGCGTGGCTAAAATTTGATGGGAGTCGAAACCACCAAAAATAATCCTTCTCTGCTAAGTTACGTAGAAAGTAGTGAGAGGGTCGAATCCAGAGATTGGTTAAATTTATTCCTTAAATAAAATAATAAAGGGGTTTTTGTATTATGAAACTAAACAATAATTGATTAAAAACACCAACCAAATTAAATAACTAATTAAAAATATGAGGAAAAATTAATAAGAAGAAGCTTCCAATCAAGAATTAATTTGGTATTGATTCCTCAAATTGATCATTGATTCAAAAGATAGGTTCTTTTATCTTGAATAAATTGGTTATAGTTGTTGAAGATCCGTCCTCTAACAACCAATCTTTTCTTACTTTTTGATAACCTTGGATCCGTCCTATGAGTTATTTCTCTAATTAACAAACACAACCTTGGATCCGTCCTATGAGTTATGTCTATTAATTGCATTAAAATTTAAAAGACCCAATTACTAACCAAGAAACAGAAACGCCGTGTTTATTTAAGTTAGATTATATATTTTCATTACATACAATCTAAGGCGTTGATTACCTTTCGATGTTGTTATTTGTCACTTGAATTAGAACAATCAACAAAAGATTAATTATTCTAAATTTCTATATATTGATTTCAATTATCAAACAATAGGCCTCTTGTCTAACAATTCAATTCAATAATATAATGAAGCATAGAAAATATATAAATACTCAAGAATAAAAGAAACAATAAAATTACAACCTCACAATTGTTGGAATCAAACCTCAATTAAACTTGATTGGAAAATAAAAATTTAGCTAAACATAATTAAAAGAAAATACAAAGAAAATCAAATGATCGCCCTTTTTGTCGATCCGTGCGGCTCTCGTCTTCGGCCGTAGCTCACTCCATGAAAGGATGAATTGTGACTTGAGAATTCCAAACCTTGTTTTCCTCTCTATTGAACTAGGAAAGCCTAAAAATGGGATGCCTTGATTGTCTCAAGCCTTCCCTATTTATAGGCAAGGATTCAAGACATTTGGTTGTGCTTTTCCTTAATTCAAGGCTTTGCTTTTCCTTAATTCAAGGCTTTTCTTTTCCTTAATTCAAGGCTTTGCTTTTCCTTAATTCAAGGCTTTTCTTTTCCTTAATTCAAGGCTTTGCTTTTCCTTAATTCAAGGCTTTTCTTTTCCTTAATTCAAGGCTTTGCTTTTCTTTAATGGCCAACATTTTGTTGTGGAATTTGGTGGCCTCAATTGTGTCTTTCTTGTGCCACTTGTCTTGTGAGGCTACATTCTTTAGGAAAAATGCTTCATCTAACCATTAATCACAAAAATAATTAATATCCTTATAAACAAGCATTTTAATCAATTAAAACACAAGAGAATTGATCCAATAAATATGCAATTATACACTCTATCAACAAACAAAGGCCATTCAGCCCCAAGAAAATACAGACTTGATTCAATACAAACTTGAGGGCTATTTAGCTTTCTTTAAGTTCTAGTTTAGAACTTGCTTTGAGTCTTTGAGGATAGCCTCTTAGGTTCATGTTTAAGCTATCTTATTGAGTCTCTTTCCCTCAACAATTTGAGCGTGCTTCTTGGTTCCAAGGATAGTTCAATTCTCAACTTTGAGTTTGCATAATTCCTTTGGGTGTCAAGTGGACAAAAGCAAGATCCTTATTCAATCTTGGAGTTGGGGTTTTGCTAAAGGAAGACTTAGTTCAACCTAGAGGACAATACTAGGACCAACACTCTGATATAGGTTCGGATTTTATTTTCTTGGTTTAAGATTCATATCAATTATCAACATTATGATACATATATATGGCCAAACAATTATCACATGATTGGTCTTTAGGGCATAATCCAACAACGTGTTCTTTCTCCATCAACAACTAAATGAGAAGGAAGCTGAGGTGCAACGGCTCGCAAGCTTTGACCTAGGAGAGTTCACAAAGTTGATGGTGAAAAAGATTTTCCACATGCAGGACTTGAATTTGTCTAAGGCTAGTAAAGGGATAGGGAGGCATGAGGCAACTGTTGAAATTAGGGAGAAATTTCCAACTCTAAAGTTGGAAGAATTGCCTAGCTATGATCCTAAAGCCATGGCGAGAGCTAACAAGGTGTACATGGATACTGTGAAGGGGTTTGATGGCTCCTTCATGTTGTTACAACATTTAGCATCAAGGAGCTCACCATGACTTTGGAGGATCTTAATGCTTGTGGAGTAGACAAGGATCCTGACCTTCAAGCTCTAGAGGATAAAGCCCCGGAGGGTCAAGCCAAAGCTAGGACCTTAGCTCAGGGTGAAAAAAGTCAGGATGAGGCCAGCTCTTAGAATATCTTTATTTATTCATTTTTCTTGTAAGGACAATTGATTTTTTTAATACATGAAGTTTTGATTAAGGATTTTTACCTTTCTGTTCCTATTATATTAGGGTTGTTTATTGTCTTCAAAGGATGTCATTAATAACTTGCATGAGAAAGTTAAGATACTTAAAGCTGTGCATACTGAGCTTCAAAATACTATACTTAGGCTAGGAAATGAGAAAAAAAGATCTTAAGGGTCAAGTTGCCTATTTGGAATATTGGAATCGCAGTCTTAATGAAAACAGGGCACAACAGTAGCAGGCAACAGGGGATTTGACCCTTAGGGAAAGATCAATTATTTTAGAGAATGAAAGAATAAGGAGAGAATGAAAAGAATAAGGAGAGAATTGCCAAACTCTCTGCCAAGGTCGAAAGTGTTACCTCTGAGCTTAAGGGTAGGGACGAGGTAGTCTGTACTGTGTCGGATGAGCTTGATAAGAAGTGCCAAGGTCTACAAGGTGTGCTTAGGCCATATAAATGGCAGATCTTCGAATTGAAGTTTGAGTGCAAAACCTGGAGATCGAAGATTGAAAAGATGGAGGCTCATTTGAAGGAGGTGGATTTGAAGGTGGCACCTATAGACAGAGATCCTGTCGACGTGATGATTGAAGATTAGGAGCTCCTGGCCCAATAGGCTAGCAAGACACTGATGTGTACAAGAGGAAAGAGGCAGCATTTAACATGTACATTCAAGAGAGGGTTAATTATGAGGAGAAAATGAAAAGGGAAATTATAACCCTTCCTATCTGTAATATTTTTTTTTATTAAATAAATGAAATAATTGGATTTTATTCATTGGGTTCCCACCTTTCGGGAACTTTGAGTGGTCCAAAATCTCCACCCCATAGAATGTTTGGGACTTTTAAGGGATCAAAGATCCCCACCCCTTAGGATGTTTGGGACCTTTGAGTGATCCAAGATCCCTGCCCCTTAGGAAGTCTGGGACCTTTAAGTGATTCAGGATCCCCTCTCTAAGGATGTCTGGGACCTTTGAGTGATTCAAGATCCCCACCCTTTAGGATGTCTAGAATTTGATATTCATATTCCCCTCACCTGTTTGGGATGTTATCGAATGCGCAGCTAAACATAGCTGAGCTGAGGTTACACGCGATTTATTCGATTTAAGATTTTGCAAGGTAGTTTCACCAACCTTGAACTGAGTTCAGAGCATTCATCGTTCCCTTACTTGATTTAGAAAGAGTAGATATATAAATGATATTTTATTCTTGAGTTAATATCATTTACCCTCCTCAAGGTTTTGCAATACAACAATTAGTCTCCCCGTGGTTTAAAAAATAACAACCAGCCCCTTTGACTAATAGTCAACTTGGCAAAAAGACGAAAAATCTCTCAGGGAGCTAGTTGTTATTTTTTAAATTACAGGGGGTTGGTTGTTATATTACAAAACCTCGAGGGAATAAATGATATTAACTTTATTTAATTTTTAAAAAGACAAAAATATGAAATTGAAAGACAAAAATTTAATAAAATTACGTAAAATTTTGTTAAAAATTTTAATGCAAAAAGACAAAAAAATTATTATATAGTTACATTGTTTTTTAAGGTTAAATTTTTTGAGATCTTTTCGTTTTTAAATTTTATTAAATTTTTATCTTTAAATTTCGTCTTTTTAGTTTTAAAAAAATTATTATATAGTTTAAATAATTTTATTAAATTTTTGTCTTTAAATTTCATCTTTTTGTTTTCTTTTTAAAAATTTAATAAAAAATTTTAAACTATATCACAAGTTGTATTTGTAACCATATTATGTGTTTACAACCATATTTAAGTGTTCAAACATCTTTAGGTGTTCAATTTTCACAAGTTGTATTTACAACCATATTATGTAATACTATAAGTGATTTTGAAAAAAAAAAGAAAAGATCTTGTGAAGTGCTCAAATTAGTCTAAAAATTTAATGGGGGTAGAAAAGACCTCAAAATTTTACATAATTTTATTAAATTTTTATCTTTAAATTTCATATTTTTGTCTTTTTAAAAATTTAATAAAGTTAATATCATGTACCCTCCTCGAGGTTTTCCAATATAACAACTAGCCCCCTAAGGGCTTTTCTTTTTTTGTTTTTTGCCAAATGTACTTTTAATCAGAGAGGCTGGTTGTTATTTTTTAAACCACGGGGGTGATTGTTATATTGCAAAACTTCGAGGGAGGTAAATGATATTAATTCTTTATTCTTCAAACAATACCTTAAACATAAAATTGTTTTAAATTGCTAACATGCCAAACTCGGGGTAATAAGTTCCCCTTCATTGTGGCCAGGCAATAGCTTTCATACTTTGAAACATCAATGACCCTGTAGGGTCCTTTTCAATTAGCTTCTAGTTTGCCAAGCTTTTGAGCTCAGTTTGCTTCATTTTTGTGCAATACCAAATCTCTTGGGGCAAATTTATTGATTTTCATTCGTTCATTGCTTCTTTCACCGAAGCCATATCTCAGCAATCTTCCAATAAGTGCAGGTTCAACCAGACCTCTTCTTCATTAGCCTCAGTGTTAAAGGCCACAACCCCAAGGTTTGGAACTCCAATCTTTGCTGGAATGATAGCCTCTGAGCCATATGTCAAGCTATAAGGGGTTTATTCTGTTGCTATCCAATGTGTGGTGTGATAAGCCCACGAGACATTTAGGAGATTTTCTACCCAATTCTTTTTTTGCTTTATCTAGCCAAGTCTTGAGTCCTTGCAGTATAGTGCGATTAGTGACTTCGACTTGGCCATTGCTTAAGGATGTGCAACAGAAGTGAAGTTTTGTTTAATCTGAATTTCTTCGCGCAGGAGTGGAAAAGATTATCTACAAGATGTTTCCCATTGTCTGAAGTAATCACATGAGGATATTGAATCTGCAAACAATTTTGCTCCACACAAACTTTAGGATGTTCTTTCCAGTGATAATAGCCAAAGGCTTGGCCTCTACCCACTTAGTGAAGTAGTCAATTGTAACTACTAAAAACTTCACATGTTTTGATGCTTTTGCAAAAGGTCCAAAAATATCAATTCCCCATTGTGTGAAAGTTCACAAACTCTGGATATTGATCAACTTCATTTGAGGTTGCCTAATTATAGGAGCATGAAGCTGGCACTTAACACGCTTCTGTACGAAATCATGAGTATCTTGAAACATGGACACCCAGTAGTAACCCCATCGAATGATCTTCATACCAAGCATGCTAGGTTCTACGTGGTTCTTACAAGATCCAAGGTGCACTTTTTGAAGTATATAGTCTACCTGCTAAGGTCCAATGCATCTGATCAAAGGTTGAAGGTAAGATCTTTTGTAAAGGACATCGTCTTATATGACATAGCGGGGTGCCTTTAACTTCAATTTCCTCGCCTCATTTTTGTTATCGGGCAGTTCTCCATTTTGCAAAGACCTTTATATGGGAGTCATCCAGCTATCTCTCGCCTCTTTGATGTTCATTGCTACCTTTTCCTCAATGCCTCTATAAGAAACTATCTCCACCAAGACTTTCTTGTTCAGACGAGAAAAAACGGAGAATGCCAGCTTGCTTAGGACATCGGCCCTTTTATTTTTGGACCTGAAAATTTGCACAATTTTCAAACTATCGAAAGAATGACCAAGATGGCGTACCTTATCAAGATACTTCTTTATTTGGGGTTCTTTAGCCTCATAAGAATCATGTACCTGATTGACGACTATTTGGGAGTTGCTATACGTATGCACTTCTTTTGTTTCCATTCTTTGAGCCAGCTTTAGTCCTATGATTAAGGTTTCGTATTCAGTTTCATTGTTAGTTGCCTTGAAGTTGAAACACAAAGCATATGTAATTTCTGTCCCTTTCAGACTTTAAAGTAATAAGCCTGCTTCGCTGCCATCTTCATTCAAAGCACCATCTACGTACAAGGTCCAAGCCTTTAATCCCCTTCATTTTAGTTTCTGTGGATTCAGATGACGGCGGAAGGTTGATAGTCAGAGTTTTTGTAGTAGACATCTCTGCTATGAAATCCGCAAAAGCTTGAGCCTTGATCGTTGTTTGAGGTTGATAATGTATATCGTGCTCCCCAGTTCTATGGCCCATTTTGCTCATGTCCTAGAAGCTTTCGGTTTGGAGAGTATCTACTTAATGGGTTGGTTAGTGAGAACACATATAGAATGTGCTTGGAACTAAGGTCTCAACTTTTGGGCAGCATGAATTAGAATTAGGATTATCTTCTTTACTGGGAGGTACCGCGCCTCTGCTCCCTCAAGGGCACGGCTGATGTAGTATACTGGCCTTTGCACACTGCTGATGTCTCGAATGAGTACCGTACTTACAGCATTGTTTGAGGGTGCTAATTATAAATGCAAGATTTCCCAGGGTGTCAGTAAAGTAAGCACTGGTAAACTTGCTAGATGCCTTTTTAACTCCTCAAAAGCTTTCTGGCAATCTGCATTTCACTTAAAGTTTTTGGCTTCCCTTGATGTCTGGAAGAACTAGATATGTCAATTCACAGACTGTGACAGGAATCTATTCAAGGTTTCTAAAGACCCTGTCAATTTCTAAACTTCCTTTAAGGTTCTAGAAGATGCCATATCAATGATGGCCCTTATCTTGTTTTGGTTGGTTTCAATTCCTTTCTTGGAAACCATGAATCCCAAAAATTTGACAAATCCTATCCCAAATGTACATTTTTTGGGGTTTAGACGCGTTCCAATCTTCAACATGGTTTGCAAAGTTTCTTCCACATCTCTGGGTGCACTATCAATTTTCTTTGACTTTATTACCATGTCATTCGCATATACTTCCAAATTCCTACCAGTCTAGTTGGAGAACACTTGGTTGACTAGGCACTAGTAGATTGCTCCTGTATTTTTCAACCTGAAAGGCATTTTTGTATAGCAGAAAACTCCCATCTCTATGATGAAGGTAGTCTTCTCGGCATCTTTTTCAACCATCAAGATTTGATGATAACCTTTATAGGCATCGAGAAACATAAGGACCTCATATCCCGATATAGTTTCAACCTTTTGGTCTATCACCGACAAGGTGTAACAATTTTTCTGGCAGTATTTGTTGATGTTCGAGTAATCAATGCACATCCGCCGACTATCATTGGTTTTTTTTTTTGTTAGATTGCACCCTAAAGACCAATCATGTGATGATTGTTTGGGCATATATATATATATATATATATATATATATATATATGCATGTATATGTATCATAATGTTTTAATAAATAGCAATTTGTTATTATTATGTTTTATTCTATATTTGCGCTTTATGAATAAATATAACAATATCCCAAGAATTTAATTATCTTAAAATTATCCCCAGCCAAGTATTATCATTAATGGGATAATGATAATGCATTAAGACTAGTATGTGTAGTGATTGATGAAATGTGTCATGATATGAGATATCAAGTCAACACATAGGTACATGTTAGAAAACTATGTTTTGGATTGACCCGCCATGAGAAATGCTACATGAATTATTATATGATGTGTCATAAGAATTTCTAATAGTGATAATGGTGTAAGTGATCCTTAGACTTGAGGTCATCAAATATCCCAACATGAGGAGTTGCATTTTTTTATGCTACTAAACGTTACCCGTAACAAAGTGAACTATAAAAGTAGCAATTAGATATGTAATGAATCATGTAAAGGGATGTTGAGTGATCAAAATAGGATTTGCCCCTCCTATATAATGGGAGTGATATCTTTGGGCCCTATGATCAAGTGAGACCATAAAATGTATGACAATGTTCAAATGAGTCGATATGTGATATCGAGCTTATTTGCTTAGATATGTCTACTTGGGAATCAAGAAACGTAAAGATTGAACTATGCGAGTGTGACACACTCCATGTCTCATGTTCAATGAAGATATTTAGGGCAAAATGATTGAATTACATGGTAACATTTATCACAAGAAAAGTAATGTTGAATTACTAACATTCTTATAATTTGGGTAGAATTGATGTGTTGCTAGACACCGCTTAATGCTTTTGGCATAAAATAGATTTTATGTCATTGCCAACGTTATAAGAACTTATTGGGTTGCACATTTAGATCATATCTAAAAGAAGTGTAAAATTCAATTTTAGTTAATTTAAGAATCCTATTGCGAATAGGACTCTATAAGATTTCCGATTTAAATCGGTATTTGGTTTTAGATTCTAAATAGTTTTGGTTTTGTATTAATAAATCCAAAATAATTTTGGATTTATTTATTCAAGTGAGGGCCTAAAAATAGAAAGCAAAATAAGAATGAGATTCTTGTTTTGGCAGTCAATAAAATTTAGAAGGAGAAAAGCCAATAAAATTTCAAGAACAACATAAGTAGAACTTTAGATATTCTTATAAAAAAATGCAGCTGCCTCCTTGCCAAAGAAACAAGGAGAAAAGCCGAAACTTAGACAAGCTTCAAACATGAAAAACCAAAAGCATAATTTTGGGCTAGCACCTTCGGATTTTGCTACTTCTTCTTTTTGTTAATTGTGTGACAATGAACTTGGAAGTTTGAGACAATTGTGTGGATACCATAGAGGCAAGGTTCTGCTGATTGTTGTTGTAATTCGACAAGCAAAAGTCTTCAAAAGAAAGTTCAACCACTGCCGATAAGTTAAAACACTTCACTACTGGTTTAAAATCACTTCGTAAGGATCCTTAGGAAATCAAAATTTTAAAAATTCTGCTACATGCTATATTTGATTTCCTATAGTGGTATCAGAGCCACTTACAAAGGTTCAATTTGGTTTTATGTGAAAACATGTTTATTTTCTTAAATTGTTTATAAATAAGCATCTTGAAAATTTGGATTATGTGAAGTTGTTCATGAAATCTGAATTTGTGAAGTTGTTCATTAAACATATATGATATGTTCATGTCTATTAAATCAATTTAGGGTATTCTTTAATGTGTTATTGCTAGGTTTTAGTAATATAAGATATATATATATATATATATATATATATATATATATATATATATATATATATATATATATAAATATATATATATATATGAATATGCATGGAAGAACCAAAATTAAGCTTTTCTAGAATTTCATGTTAGATTCGAGTTTTTTAAGTTTTTCTTGAGTTTTGATTTTGATAAATTTATTAAAAATGAAAATAATATGTGTTGAATCATATTGAGGCCAAATTATGTATGTGATGTATAAGATTGGCTTCGTATTTTTCAAGAAAAATTTAATCAAGTTCGGTTTTGTGTTTTGTGCTAGTTTTGGTTTTTCAGAAAAGCCTAGTTTTGGGTTTTGCAATTTTTCATGGGGCCAATTTAGTTTCAATTTTAATTTTGAGGATGGAATTAATATGTGATATATATATAATTTTAAGTCCAAACTATATATGTGATATATAATAGTTCTAACTAGAAAGTTTTGGATTTGCTGAAATTTTGGAAGGCTTGGATTTCTAAATTTTGAATGATTCAATTTTCTAAATTTTTTTGGTTGATAATTTTGAATTTGTTTGTGATTGACCAAAATTTAATATATATGATATATTAAGTTGAGGTCTAAAATATATATGTTATATTATTCACAAATTTTTCATGATCATGTTTGGCCGGAAAGGAACAGATATGATGTGTTTCATCTTTGGCTGAATTGAACATAGCTTTGGAGTTTGTGAATGGCCAAAATTGATAAATGCATCATATTATGGCTGATAATATATTAGATATATTTTTCACAAATTTCTAATAAGCTAGAATGGCTGAAATTTGCATTTCAAGCCTGAACCTTCCATGCACAATGTATTATTCGAAACCCTAAAATTTGATTTAATAACAATTATCATAAAATAATTAGATTAATATATTTAAGTGTTAAATATGAATGACAATTTTTGATACATGCACATTATGTGATATTTAAGCATGGTGCATAGTTATAGCCAATAATCCAATGTGATTGGATATTTAATTTTGTATTGGTTTTGACTAAATATGACCTGCGAGTCATGCCTTGCTCTATTTTCTGGTTGTAAAATCTCTTCCATCTAACTCCCCTCGAATGTAACTTGAGGTTTCTCTAAAGATGTAATAGTTAGATTAGAAATAGAACTAGACTAGAAATCAAGGAGGCAAGAAGTTCGTGACCATACAAGAGTAACCAATGAGGTACTTGGAGAAGATGCCAATACCTTAGGTTGACCTTTTGGTTCTCTCATTGGCTTGAGAGAATCAACTTAGTTTGGGCTATAACTATGTCACGTTTACTTTATTGCCAATGTATGAGATGCATGCAATGTATGTTTATTGGTTAAATGCATAATGTGATTATGATTGTAATAATTAGTTTGAAAATTATGTGATTAATTAGACTAATAATTACAATAACCAATTCAAACAAAATGGTGAGTATTTAACAAATCTCACAAATGAATATTAAGTCCAAGATGACTTCCAATACTTAGCACTCGTCAAGGCTTTGATTGATCATGTGTGAACTTGCCAAAGCAAGGTGCCATGGTTAATCTTAGTGAGACAAGACTGGATAATAGTAACAATCGACTGCTAGCCACTGGGTTTGACTTAACTAGGTGACTCAATAAGATTGAGACCTAGAGGCATAGAGTTGGGTTTTGGCTTATTAGATAAGTTAGAACAAAGAATTGTTCACCCAACTATCCAACAATTATATGGGATATAATTGACAAAGTGTTGTTTACCTAAATGGTTGAGTTTTGGGTGATTACCCAAAGCTAACTCAAAATTAGGTCAAATATGGATCTTGGGCCACATAGAAAGTTAATTAGATTAATCTTTCCAAATTAATATTGAGGGTTATTAATTTGAGAAAAATAGTGGGAGTAACATTTATTAAAGTCCATATTAAATGTTTGCATTTATGATGCTATTTTGCATATTTCTATTGTAGATAACCATGGCATCAAACACTAACACTAACATACTATTATTGCGATATGTCATTGAGCAGGACAAGTTGAATGGGACGAACTTCTTAGATTGTACAGGAGCTTGAGGATAGTCCTCAGGCAAGAGAAAAGCAATATGTCCTAGAAGAACCCTTACTTGAGGAATCGAAAAAAATGTAACTTAGGAAGGGAACTACTTCCATTGCGGTGAGACCAAACATTGGAAGAGAAACTATAAAGCTTACCTGGAGGATCTTAAGAAGAAGAGAAAGGAAACTTCCACTTCAAGTATTCATGTTATAGAAGTTAAGTTATCTACTTCTTCATCAAGGGTATTAAATACCGGATGTGGTTCACACATATGTGTGAATGTGTACAAACTGAAAGGAAGTAGGACTTTAGCTAAAGGCGAAGTAGACCTACAAGTGGGAAATAAAGCAAGGGTTGCTACATTAGTTGTAGGGACTTATGTCTTGAATTTGCCCTCAGGGCTTGTTTTATAACTAGATAAATGCTATTACGTGCCTTCCATTACTAAAAATATTATTTCCATTTCTTGTTCAGACAAGGTTGGATATCCATTTATAACAAAGGACAATTGTTGCTCTTTTATTTAAATGAAATCTTTTATGGTAGTGCACAACTAGTTCAAGGACTTTATGTCCTAATTCTTGACATGCCTTTTTATAACGTAAATACCAAAATGATTAAATTAGATAATCTTAATCCGACTTATCTCTAGCATTATCGTCTGGATCACATAAACGAGAATCACATTTCCAAACTCCATAAAGATGAATTTTTTGACTCATTCGCTTTTGAATTGTATAAGACAGGTGAATCATGTTTATTAGGAAATATGACTAAAGTCCCTTTCACAAAACATGATAAAAGGGCAAGTAATTTATTGGAACTAATACATACTGATGTATGTGAACCATTAAATACACAAGTTAGAGGTGATTTTCAATACTTTATTGCATTTACTGATGACTGCAGTAGATACAACTATATGTATCTTATGAGACACAAGTCAAAATCATTTGAAAATTTCGAAGAGTTCAAGATTGAAGTACAAAGCCAACTTGGCAAAAGTATCAAAGCACTTCGATTTGATTGAGGAGGTGAATACTTAAGCCAAGAATTTAATGACTATTTAAAAGAATGTGGGATAGTCTCACAACTCACTCCTCTTGGAACACCACAATGGAATGTTATTTCCGAGAGGGGAAATCGAACTTTGTTAGACATGGTTCGGTCTATGATGAGTCATACAGATATTCCAAATTCCTTATGGGGATATGTGTTACTAATAACCACTTTCACACTGAACTGAGTTTTATATAAATCAGTTCAAAAGACACCATATGAGATATGGACTGGAAAGCATCCTAGTATGTCTTTTATGAAGATTTAGGGATGTGAGGCTTGCATCAAACGTCAAGTCTCTGATAAATTTGGGCCCAAATATGATAAATACAATTTTATGGGGTATCATAAAGAAACAAAAAGATACTACTTCTATAATCCCAATAAGAACAAAGTGTTTGTTGCTCGGATTGATTTTTTTTAGAAAATGAGTTTATTTCTAGAAAATCCAATGGGAGACGAATAGAGCTTGAAGAAGTTCAAGAACCACAAAACAACACTGAACTTGATAAGATGGAAATTAAGCAAACACCACTAGCCGTTGTGGAACAAGTAGCTGCTCAAGAGACACAAGCCCCACGTAGGTCCACTAGGATTCATCGTGAGCCGCAGAGATATGGATTTCTAGTGACTCAAAACGATGATATCTTGATAATCGATCATGATGAGCCTACGACCTATTAAGAAGCTATATCGGTGTCAGACTCTAAGAATGGCTTGAAGCCATGAGATTTGAGATAGAATCCATGTATACAAACCAAGTATGGACTTTGGCTGATCCACTTGAAGGTGTAAAACCTATAGGGTGCAAATGGGTCTTCAAGAAGAAAACCTACATGGATGGTTCTTTTCAGGGGTAATTGATCGCCAAAGGTTTCAATTAAGTTCATGGTATAGACTATGACGAAACCCTTTCTCCAGTTGTTATGCTTAAATCCATCAGGATCTTACTTGCAATAACTGTATTCCATGATTATGAAATATGGCAAATGGATGTCAAAACTGCTTTCCTTAATAGAAATTTTCTCGAGGATGTGCACATAACACAACTTGAGGGTTTTGCCGATCTAGAAAATACTAGAAAGGTTTGTAAGCTACAGTGATCCATTTATGGATTAAAGCAAGATTCTCAAAGTTGGAATCTTCGATTTGATGATGCAATCAAAGAGTTTGGTTTCATCAAAAATGAAAATGAACCATGTGTCTACAAGAAGGTTAGTGGGAGTACTGTTGTCTTCCTCGTATTGTATGTGGATGACATACTACTTATTGGGAATGACAATCCTTCTTTACAATCTGTAAAGACTTGATTGGAAGTTGCTTTTCAATGAAAGACTTAGGTAAGGCAACCTATATATTAGGTATCAAGACCTATAGAGATAGATCAAAGAGTTTGATTGGCCTAAGTTAAAGTACATACATAGATAATGTGATAAAGAGGTTAGCATGTAAGATTCTAAGAAAGGATTCTTGCCTATGGGGTATGAAATTACTCTTTCGAAGAAACAATCTCTTTGAACAAAAAAAGAGAGACAATGCATGAGTAAAGTTCTATATGCATCAAGTATTGGATCTATCATGTATGCCAAGTTATGTACTTGTTCCAATGTCTCGTATGCTTTGAGCGTAACGAGTAGAGATCAAGTGGATCTCGGTGAATGTCACTGGATCATTGTTAAAAATATCCTTAAGTACTTGAGAAGGACTAAGGATACATTCTTGATATATGGAAGTGTGGAAGAGCTCAATGTAATTGGTTACACTGACGCAGGCTTCCAAATCGATAAAGATGACTATAGATTTTAGTGGGATTATGTGTTTTGCCTAAATGGTAGTACTGTGAGTTGAAAAAGTTCAAAGCAGGATACAGCAGTTGATTCTACGACATAGACCGAGTATATCGTTGCTTTAAAAGAAGCAAAAGAGGTCGTTCGGATCAAAAGGGTTCATAATCAAACTTGAAGTTGTATCTAATATTGTGATAGGATCTAATTTGTTACCATTTAATAAGAGCAAAACTATGATGTTAATGCTTTATTTGGTATGAAATTTGCTAATTTAAAGTGTTTTTGTCCCAGGGAGTAAAGTTGATGGACTAAGGCGAAAAGATGGAATTTAATGAAGATTTAGATGATTTTTGGAGAAGCACTTTTGGAGCCAAAACAGAAGACTATTTTGTATTAAGCTTGCCCACACCTTAAAGGATGAAGTCTTGGAGGTGAAACTAAAAGAAATGCACATGACCACGTCTTAAGCTGAGATAAAGAATCGATGAGCTGAAATTTCAAGATTTGAATTTGTCTTTTGATTTCAACTTTTGTAATTCAAGTTAGAATGGTTTGAATGACATTTGTTAGGATTAGATAGGATTAGATAGGATAGGATGGTTGGCTGGATAATTAGTTAGGAATTTAAGGTTTAAAAACTTAGATTTGTTGGAGAGATTTTAGGAAATCTTTAGGGAGGTTGTTAAAGAATAAGGCTATAAATAGGAGGGTTAGTGAACTTGGAAGACATAAGTCTTTCCTTTAATTTTCTAGAAAATTTTCCCTTTCTTTTGTACTTTTCTTTCTTTTTAGAATACAGTTAGAATAGTTTTGCTACAATAAGTGGCTAAACTATTTCCATTCCGTTCCAAGGGGTGTTAATACCAATATATTTAGTGAGGTTTTGTTCATAGTTTCATAATCCTTTGCATTCAATTAATCATTATTTCTTGCATTCTATTTTTATGGATTTTAAATGATAAATAAATTGACAACTTATTTTCATTTTTCTTTCTATAGCTATCTATTTATTCTTGATTCGTAATTGTCCAGAACATTTAGTACAAGTAGCACTTAAATCTTTTTGCATGTGTAAAGTGACAGTAATCATGCATTTATGATTTAAAGGGAATTAATGATACAAAAATTTTCAATTGTAGCTATCTCAATTGTTGATTTTTTTTTAAAACTTTTTTCAAGGTTCTTAGTGCTATTATCAAATGATATGGAACTCTATCGCCCCCAGTCATTTGTTAGTAAGGTTTGTTGTGAATGCTAGGTTCAACAAATAGAATAGGAAAACTCAAAATTTTGTCATGGCTATCCTGCGAAATTTTCGGTTAAATGCTTGAATGAAAAAGTGTCTTTAGAATCCTATGATCTAGATATATTCGGTACAAATACACTTCCTTGGATTGGAGTTTGGTAAGATTGAAGTATTTCTTTTACATATTTCTAGTAATTTCTTTTATAATTTTCCTTTATTTATTACTATTAGAATTGGTATTGACCTTCTTCTTTTATTTTTTTTTCTTTTCATCTCAAGTTATAAAAACCCCCCCTCAACACATAGCTCCCTGTGGGATTCGAACTGGTCCACTACTACTACAAATCAATTGTAGTTAGTTTGAAGATCTAAATTAATTTTGGGGGCTTCGACAACTCGACCATATTGCTGATCCAAATGAGCTCTATTGTGATGACAATAGAGCCATTACACAGGTTAGAGAACTCAGATCTCACAAATGATCCAAACATATATTTCGGTACTTCCATCTCATCCAAAAGATGATTGAGAAAAAAGATGTGAAGATATGCAAAATATCAACCAATGATAACATTACTGACCTATTGACAAAGCCTCTGATGCAACAGAGACATAATCGTCATGCTAGATTATTAGTTATTAGTGACGTGACTGATTGGTCTTAGTGTAAATAGGTGTTTGTTGGATTTTACCATAAAGACCAATCATGTGATGATTGTTTGGGCACATATATATGTATCATAATGTTTTAATATATGAAAATTTGTTATGATTATATTTTATTCTATATCTGAACTGTATGAATAAATATAATAATGTACTAAGAATTTAATTATTCTAAAATTATCTCTAGTCAAGTATTATCATTAATGGGACAATGATGATGCATTAAGACTAGTATGTGTAGTTACTGACGAAATGTGTCATGATAAAAGATATCAAGTCAACACATAGGTACATGTTAAAGAACTATGTATTGGATTGACCCGCCACGAGAAATACTACATGGATTATTATTTGATGTGTCATAAGCATTTCTCAAAATGATAATGGTGTAAGTGATCCTTAGATTTGAGTTCACCAAAGATCCCAATATGAGGAGTTGCATGTTTTGATGCTACTAAACGTTACCCGTAAAGGTAAACTGTAAAAATGGTAATTGGATATGTAATAAATCATATAGAGGGATGTTGAGTGATCAAGATAGGATTTTCCCCTCTTATATAATGGGAGTGATATTTTTGGGCCTCTTGATCAAGTGAGACCATAAAATGCATGGCTGTGCTCAAATGAGTCGATATGTGATATCGAGTACATTTTCTTATATGTGTCTACTTGGGAATTAAGAAACACAAAGATTGAACTATCAAGTGTGTCACGCTCCTTGATTCCTATTCAATCAAGATATCTAGGGCAAAAGGAATGAATCACATGGTAACATTATCACAACAAAAGTAATGTCGAATTACTAACATTCTTATAACTTGGGTAACATTGATGTGTTGTTAGACACCGCTCAATACTTATGGCATAAAATAGATTTTATGTCATTGCCAACGTTATAAGAATCTATTAGGTCGCACACTTAGATCTTATCAAAAAGAATTGTAAAATTGATGTAATGAATTTTGGTTAGTTTAAGAATCCTATTGTAAATAAACTCTATAGGATTTCCAATTTAAATCGATATTTGGTTTTGGATTCTGAATAGTTTTGGTTTTGTGTTAATAAATCCAAAATAATTTTGGATTTATTAATTCAAGTGAGAGCCAAAAATTAGAAAGCAAACTAAGAATGGGATTCTTGTTTTGGTAGCCAATAAAATTTAGAAGGCTGAATTTTAGAAAGTTCCAAAAATAGATTAGAACTTGGAGTTCAAGTAAAACTCTTTAGAAAAACTTTTACCTTAATATATTTTCTATATATTTGGACTTATAATTTCAAAAGCCTTTCAACCAAAATGTAAAAAACAAAAACACGTTAGTCTTGCTGCATCAAAAGCCACAAAATCAATTTTTCTTGTGAAAAAAAATTCTTTAGCAAAACAGAAAGCCAAAAAGTCAATCCTTCTCTTACTTATTTTGAAAATTATTTCCACTATTTCTTGTGAATAAACAGCAGTCTTTTTTTAAGAACAATATAAGTAGCACTTCAGCCATTCTTAGAGAAAAATAGCAACTTCCTTTTTATCAAAGAAACAAAGAGAAAAACCGAAACTTAAAGAAGCTTCAAACCTAAAAAACGAAAGCAGAATTCTAGGCTTGTACGTTCGGATTTTGCTACTTCTTCTTTTGGTTAATTGTGTGACAATTAACTTGGAGCTTGGAGGCGATCATGTGGATACCGTAAAGGCAAGGCTTTACTGAGTGTTGCTGTAATTTGATGAGCAAAGTCTTTAAAAGAAAGTATAACCACTACCGATAAGGTAAAACACTTCACTATCAGTTTGAAATCAATTCGTAAGAATTCTTGGAGGAAATAAAAAATTTTAAAATTCTAATGCGTGCCATATTTGATTTCTTACATTCTTGAGGAGCACCAGATTAGATAATCAGGTAGGGTAGAATACCCCCTTGATGATATCAGACTGAAATAGTTTTTTCAATTCCTTATTGACCACCAAGTTTTTGTCTAGAGCTAGCGATCTTTTCTTTTGCTGAATATGCTTCACCCTAGGGTCAATGTTGAGCTTGTGTGTCATCAGAGATGGCAAGATCTCAGGCATATTCTCTAGGCCCCATGCAAAAACTTGCATTGGCGGAGAAGATGAATGACGCGGTCTTTAATTGAGGCTGGTAATGTAGCTCCCACTTTAACTGTCCTGTCGGGGTGGACATCATTTACTACGACCTATTGCACTTCATTAGTGATCTTTGCAGGACCTTTTTACTTACTAACCTCTCGGGAGCTAGATGGTGTGACCTTAGAGCTCTTGGTATTTCGGGGTCTCTGAGGTGTGACCTTGGAGTTCCCAAAGGTATCCCGAGGTGTGACCTCAAGATTTTTAAAAGGAACTAGTGCATCTTTGTCTTTGTCTATTCTCCCATAAGGTGTGACATTGGGGTTGAATTGTAACAAATTTGGGGCCTAGATGACATGTATATCTTTTGTCAAAGTGTTTTTACCTTTGATGGCAATACAAATGCATTCTTTTACCGCATGTTGATATCCTTGCATTGATGCTGCTCCATGCTCTGTAGGGAATTTCATGACCAAATGATAAGGTGATCAAATGGCCTTTGCCTTGTTCATCCATGATCTCCCAATGATTGCATTGAGGGAAGATGGGGTATCTACAATGTAGAAATCCATCATTATAGTTTTGTCCCTAGAGTAGTCCCCCACTTTAACTGCAACCATGTTTATGCCCACTGGATGAACAATTTCTCGAGCAAATGTCAGTAAAGGCATACTGGATGGTTTTAATACTGCAAAGTCGATCCCTAGTTTGTGAAAACAATCAATATATGAGACATCGACTGCGCTATCATCGTCAACATAGACTCGATATACCTCTTTATTCATGACTATGGTTTTGATGACCAAAGCATTATTGTGTGGGTTGATGGTGGGAACCGCATCTTCTTCCAAAAAAGAGATGACTTCGGAAGGTTTGAAACGTTTGTTGACTGACTCTTGAGGAGGAATTCTCCTTGCATTGGATTTAATCACAAACTACGATTAACTCTCTAAGTAGCCACCAAATATGGTGTGGATAACACCAGTGACATTGCAGTTGTCTTGTGGTAGAGGTTAGAATGTTGGTTGTTATGGAGGGTTGTTTGGGTATTGTTGATATGGTTGATTCATAAAAGGGTCCTACTTTTGCCAATAGTCTATCTGATATGAAGGTAGACCTCGGTCGCCTTGCTTTTCACCTCGCCTCTAGAGTGGTAGCCACCTCCCCGGCTTTCGGACCGAGTTTGGGCTCTTGAGTGTCACATCTGGATGTACTGACCGAGTATTCCATTACGGATGTAGTCTTCTATCTATTTCTTGAGGTCTTTGTAGTCCTCAGTATCATGTCTATGGTCATTGTGGAAAACACACCAACGGTGTCGAGGTCTTTTATAAGATGCCTAAGTTAACAGGACCGGGGGTCTGAGGGGATCCTTATGTATGGATAGGATCTCAGTACGACTCTTGGTTAGCGGCGTTAGATTTTTTTCTTGAATTCGAGGCTCCAAGTGACTCTGATTGTAATTCAGCTAGTCGAAGGCACTCTTTTGAGGGTTCTTCTTTTTGGTATCTTTTTGATGTTTTTTCTTGTGTTTCTTATTTTCTTTCTTCTTCCTATTGGCTTATTCTCCTTTTGTGTAACTTTCTAGCATTTGCTATAGCATTTGAGTATCAATTGGGGTGTCCCATACCAACTTTGTGTAGAATGGTCCAGGATTCGGACCATTCATAAAGGCCGAGATAATGAACTGGTCTGTTCGATCAGTCACTTGCATGCTCTCATTGTTAAATTTTTCCACGTACGACTTGAGGGATTCATCCTTCCCTAACTTGAGATTCATCAGATCTACAGTCGTTTTGTGGAACTTCTTTCTCTGAAAGAAGTGATTATGAAAAAGTTGCACCAACCGTTTGAACGATGAAACGCTATTACGTGATAGGCCATTGATCCACACTTGTGCCTTCCCATTCAGATAGAAGGAAAATGCTTTACACATTACCTCCATTAGAGCATTTTTGAATTTATCACGTTTTTAAACTGCGATAAAAAGTTTAGAGGGTCAAAGTCCCCCTCATAAGATGGAATTTCGTTAGTCAATTTAAATCCTGCTGGTGGTGGGTACTACAATATCTCATGCATGAAAGGTGATGAGGCATCCCTTTCGTCCTCAAAATCCAATAGACCGTGAATATCATCAACTACCCTATTGCTGATTGGAGGGAAATCATTATGTCAGGCACGTTTTGGATCATGCTTTGACTTAACCTTAGAATGGTCATTTGCGTAATTATTGTTAGCATGAGAGGCAGAGGCTTCATTTCTGTCGTCATTTCTCTTCCGTCGGCCATGTTCCTGGTTGCTATGTCTTAGTTCGTCTTCAGATGGACGTGGATTATGCCGAGCCCTGCGGAACTCTTCAAACTACACAGGATGTAACTCCATAAAAGCTCTCTAATTTGCCTCATATTGTCTTTGTGACGGAGAATTATCTCAATTTGGAGCCATGTGCTGTGAATATTTACTTTCATGAAAGGATGGATGTTCCGATCGTTCAGGGATTCCACCCAATGCAAATGATCATTCTCTGCAGGGTTCGAACGACTACGCTATGCTCTTCCTCGGCTAGTTCCTTGAGTTGCTCTCCATATTCAAAATATGGTATCCACCATTTATAGGTTGGAATCAAAAAGGAGATTGTAAATGTTCCTTCAGAAGTCAATAAAAAATTTTCCACTGATGATGCCACTTGATGAAGTTTAAATCCGCAACCCTACTGAGATTTGACAAGATGGTTTTGACTCGAGATTTTTCATCTTCCTGATTAATGATCGTTCCTGCAAAACAGATCTCGGAGTGGTTATTCAAGGTAAACTCTTCGATGCCTAAGTCAGGGTTCAGTCAAAGTATAGTAATATTCAGTTGTCAGAGAGTATCCCCATACCTGGTTGTCTTTAGGTTTATATACCTTATCCCACCATTCATGGGATTTGCTGTCATGTTTTAGCATGTGGGCTATGGTTGTAACTATTGATTGCACGCCGCAATATCCTTCTATGATTATAGCCTGTTGTTACGTGCTTGTGGATAAGCACAACCTTATTGAGTTCCCACCTCGTGTCTTGGGACTCCAAGGTCCCATATACTTAGTGTGATTTTAGTATGTTTCTATTCTCAACTTTCAGAGTCAGAGTTCAAGGTCTAGCTAAAGAACATTCTGTCGAAGTTTAGCCTATTGGCCTTTACATGCCGCAGAGATCCGAACCTTTGCTCTAAGGTCTCATCTTTTCGCGTTGGGATCTAGCCTTTGATCCTCTAATCTAATCTTAACTTAAGGTCTCGTCTTGTCGCTGAGATTTAATCTTTTATTTTCGGGCAAGAAAAAGGTCTCGTTTTTAAGTTTAAGATGGGAAAACTTGATTCCCATACACATTATCATGTAATTTATTAATAACTCTTGTAGATAACAAACAACCTTGATATAATAGGAATTAAAAGATAAGAAACTTTAATCAGAGCTTTATTAACTGAAAAGAAAATAGTCTTTACAAAAAAGCAAAAATGAGAATAAAAAGGCCTAAGAGCAAGACTCTTTCTGAATCTTTTCACCCCGAGACGAGGTCTGTTGGCTTCTGGGAGCTTCACCTTCTAGGGTCAGGAGTTTCGAATCTTCATCAATTGTATAGGCATCAAGCTCTTCCAAGGTCATAGGAGAGTTTTGAGATGCCACATGTTGTAATAATGTGAAGGAACTATCAAATCCCTTCACAGTATCAACAAAGGCCTTATCGACCTTCACCATTGCCTCGGGGTTATAGCTAGACAGCTCTTCCAACTCAAGAGTTGAAAACTTCTCTTAAATCTCGACGGTTGCTTCATGTTGTCCTATCACCTTGGCCACCTAGGACAAATTCACTGCAAATTGCCAAAGTCTAGTGTGTCGAAGGCCTTCCTCACTAGCAACTTCGTGAACACCTCCTGGTCAATACTTTTGAACTTCTGAACCTCAACTTCTCTTTTCTTTAGCTGTTGGCGAAGAGACGACACCTCTTCCTCCAATTTTCTCCTCAACACAAAAGTCGTCGACACATTTTCTTCCAATTTCCTCCTCGCCTCAAGAGACGCTGCCTCGGCATCCCTTAGTTGAGCAACCTCAGCTTGATGCTTGGAGACATCAATGGCCTACTCATTGGCCCTGAGGACGAATTCTATCCATGCAATTATGCTTGCAATTCCAACAATCTGTCAAGTACAACACTTTTAATGTATGTTCTTAAAACAACACAACTTCACTAGGGCCTTTTACCTATGGCACCACATAAGCAAATTTGTTGTTAAGGTCGGCCATCAACACCTCGGCCAACCTTCTTTAATAGTCCTTCATGCCCTAAACCTAGTCCCAACCCAGGCCGATTTGGGCCCAAAACCAACCCGGAATCGGACCTATCAAACCCGAAATTGGCCCATTGATTAGGCCCATGATTCAGAACCGAAATTGACTCATCCACTTAAGGTCAGGTTTAGGTTCAGAATTTCTGGGCCTAGAAGAGGAATCGACGGGCCCAAACCGAAGTAGGTCCAAATTGAAAATATTACAAAATTCTTTATTTTGCCTTTGTTTAGACTCAAACCGCCAACCAAACATAAACCAACCAAAGTCTTAACTATTTAGGCTAAACTTCTATTTGAAAAGAAGAAAAAAAATAAAAGTATAGCAATGAGCCATTGGGCAACGGCTAAATGCTCATGATTTTAAAATTTAAAGAGCCATTAGGCTCCTTTTGATTTTGGTCCGTTACGTTTTTTTTTTCTAATTTAATTCTCATTTTCTCCTCTAAATACTCTTCATTCTCATTTCATTTTCCACACCAAATTTCATCAATCTCTCTCATTCTCTCTTCTTTCAATCCATCAAAATCTATCACTCTCTATTCTCTCAATTCCAAATATTCACCATTTATTATTTTCTTTTTTTTTCACCAAATTTCAATATTTTTTTAATTTCTCTCCATATTCCCTATTATTTCTAATTAAAGTTTAAATATTATTTAAATTCTCTTCTTTTATATTAATGCTCTCCATATTCCTCCATACTTTTTTTTAATTCTCTCCAATTATGTTAATTCTCTATTTATATTAATTCTTTCCCTATTCCTTCATACCAAATTTTAAATATTTAAATCAATTCTCTCCATATTCCTTATTGTTTCTAATTAAAATTTCAATATTATTTAAATTCTCTCCATATTCCTCCATACTTTTTTTTAATTCTCTCCATTTATATTAATTCTTTCCAAATTTCTCCATACCAAATTCTATTATTTATATTAATTTCACCAAAAAATGGCAAGTAGAGCCGACAAAGGCAAGGATAAGGCGGGCGAATCCGCTAATGTTCATGATTATGATTATGAAGATTGGGATTTAGAGATAGATGTAGATGAGCAAGAGCAAGGCAACACCAAGAAAGTCTTCATCCTACCACCAATGATGAATCACAAGAAATTTCTAGAAAGGCATCAAAATCTTATATTTTCAATCAACATTTCAAGAAGACGGTCACCAATGATCCAAAGAAGTTTATGGTAACTTGCAATCATTCTAGGCAAAGTTTTAAATATACTCAAGGAGGTGGATATGGAACATTTTGGGGGCATCTTGAAAAAAAGCATCCAACTCAATTTGGTCATGCCACCACACAAGCACAAATTACCAGGTACACAAAATCTAACCCCCCTTCTCAATTATTTCATTTTAGTGACCAAACTTATAAAGAATAATTAGGTAAATTTGTTTCCATAGAGCATTTATCTTTTTAGTTTTGGTGAAAATTTTGGTTTTAATCAATTTATTCAAAATGCTTGTCAACCACAAGCAAAACGTGTTCCTAGAAATACTCTTAAATGCACAATTTTTAGTCTTTACAAAAAAGGAAAAAAGGATTTACAAAACTTTTTCAAGGATTTTAAGGGACATGTGCTTATAGGTAGTGATCATTGACAAGTCTATTCTTATATGGGTTTAACATGCCATTGGATAGATGATGATTGGAATATTCAAGAAAGAATAATTGCATTTAGAGTTTTTGATGATAGGCATACGGCGGATAATATTTATAGATTAATTAGATAAATTTTAGAAGAATTTTATTTGGTAAATAAATTTTTTTTAATTGGTTTTGATAATGCCGTGGCAAATATCACTTCAATTGTTGAATTAGAAAATGTTTGTAGATTTGCCTTTGGTAGACAATTTATTCATATTAGATGTGTTTGTCATGTTTTAAATTTATGTGTATAAGATGGTTTAAAAACTCTTGAAACTTTTTTAGCTCCAATAAAAAAAAAAACAATTTCATATTTATGGACACATCCCCAAATAATGAAAGAATAGCAAAAGTTTTGTAAAGCAAATGGCAAAAAACCAAAGAGATTTCTAAGAGATGTTCCAACTCGTTGGAACTCTACTTATATTTTGCTTAACGAATCATTTGATTATAAAGATTTATTATGTATATTTGTTGCAAATAATATTTCCCAAGTTACTTTATATCCACAACATTGGAATGTTTGCAAAAAAAAAATGAAAAAGATCTTTTCAAAGTTTTTAATGATGCTATTTATACTTTGTCTGGTGTTTATTATCCTACTACTCATTTATTTATGCAAGAATGTATTAATATTTTGGTAATTTTAGAAGAAACTAAAAAAGACATTTTACTAGAAAATACTATTAAATTAATGGAATTAAAATGGCTAAACTATTATAGAGATATTCCATCTATTTATTTAGTTGCTTGTGTTTTTTATCCATTTTGTAAAATTGATGGTTTATATGATTTTTTACAAGCTTATTATGAATATTTAGGTTTAAATGATAATGTAAATATTACAAAAATAATTTCTTTTACTAGAGCCTTAGTAGTAAATGTATATAAAGAATTTTGTAATACTTATAGTGGCCCTCTCCCACCTTCTCAATTTAGTAGTAGACAAAATGAGAACTTAAATAGTAGAATAAATAAAGGATTAGAAATTATTATGCATAGGCATAAAAGGCAGAATTAGGAAGTAACTTTGAAATAGATAATTATTTAATAACACATTTTGAGTTTGATGATAGTGCAAAATTAAAAATACTAGATTGGTGGAAGGGGCATTCAAGCCACTACCCAATTCTTTCTATGATTGCAAAAAAGGTTTTAGCAACTCCATATTCGACAGTTGTTGTAGAACAAGCATTTAGCACTGGAGGCCTATTTTTAATGAAAGGCGTTCAAGTATTAGTCTCGAATCATTGGAGGCTCCAGTTTGCCTTGATAATTAGACTAAAGCACAATATCGACAACAAGAGAAAGATCGTTCAGAATTAGAGTTATTTGATGTAACAAATGACGGAGCCATCACTAGCATCGGAACAACAGAAGGTAGCGACTGAGGTAAGTAGGAGATTACTAAAAGGTAAAAGAACTTGATAGGGGTTATAATGACATTTTTATTGTTAATATTTTCTCATTACTATTGTGATTTTAAGGAACATTATTTGATGTCTGTTATGCTTTTGTTGTAGGAATGGAAAATATTAACCCGGTGGAGAAATTGACAAAAGAAAAAAAGAAAAACCACATTGAAGAAGCAAAGAGAGAAAATACCAAGTCTTGGTATTAGGAGTTGACTTGGACAATTTGGGGGAGACTTCCTACGGGTGAGAGTTTTGAGGCAACAAAAGAAGACAAAAAACAAAAGAAAACAAAGAAGGAAGAAGGAGTTTGACATGCAGGAGAATTGTGAATAAGGAAAAGTCTAACCACTTTTGGGACTTTGGCAAGGCTGGGACATGGAAAAAAAGGAAGAAAAGGCTGGACGAAAAGGAAGGCAGCGGCCCCTCTCTCGCTGGAGACTTGAAGACACACATTCTTTTCTCTCTTTTAGTTTTTAGAACTTCACTTAGAAAAATTCCAGCAGCCATGTGTGTTATCATGAAGGGCTAAACCTTAATTCTTTTGATTCCAGGGAGTTTCCTTGTAACTTTTTTATTATATATGATGTTTGGATTTGTTTTCTTTATTTATTTATCTTTGTTTTTTATTTTTAATATGAGTGGCTAAATCCTCTTTAGGGTTCTTATTTCAATTTGACAATGTGCTTATTGTGATTAATGTAGGTTGTTAGCTTTGATTCATTGGTTATTGTTGTGCTTAATGTTATTTTAGGTTTGATCACCCTAAGATTGAATCAACACTATAGAATTTGATTGAGAGATAGTTTCTATAGGATTATGCAATAACCTGTTAATAGCTTAATTAGTTGAGAGACAGTTAAGTGGTTAATATTGATTAAAAGGTTGTGCATTCATATTGGAGTTAAAGGACATTAGGTTGGTGAGAGCTGTCAAACTTAGTGATAATTAATTATCAATTAATCATAGGTACTATCTGAGAGGAAGATCTATGGTTAAGATCCTTTCAAGATGGATTAGAGTTAGTATAGACCTTGTTGGTTAATCAATCTTAATAAATGGTCAAAATTGAGAATAAGAATCCTAGTTTTTACATTTGATAGAATTCAGTTTTTCTTTTATATTTGATTAGTAATTTTAGTTCAAAACTTGATTTCGTTGTCTAAGTATTTCAATAGTCAGTTTTAAAAATTCTCTGTGGGACGATATTTTAATTTACTACTTGACACGACTCTGTACACTTGCAAAAAATAGCACGTCAAAATTACATGGTCTTTGATTCCTCTACCCCCAGCGGATATGTAGGCGCTTAATTCATTAAGTTCAAACCCCATTTTCCCTTTTTCATCTTTTCCAAAATATAGTAATTTTAGATTTTTGATGATTTCTAATTGAAATCATATAGAACCGTTTTGAACCGTATTAAAAGTGAAACTGAAACCGAAACCATATTATAATCGGAACCGGAACCGTTAGTTTTGGATCCATCCCTGAACCATCTCTTAAAAGCTCGATCCTGATTCCTCATTTCTATTGAAACAGAACTGTCGGTTCTAAACGGAACCATGGTCAGGACTGCAATAATAGACTAAATCAAGGATTCGCAAAAGTATTAACGTCGGATTTTCTTCTGATACCAAGTATTTTTGAACCCAAGATAATTAAAAAACATCAATTTCTTCTTTTACTATCTCTGTGGTCTCTATTTTTCCAACTTTTATCATTGTAACATGTTTTTCCTTGCAATCTTATTCTGTTAAATATAACCAAAATACGTAACTAATCCAAAATCTTCAAACATAACAAAACTTTCAGCTTCCACCTCATAATGAACAAATTTATCTCTTTCAAATGTCACCTCACTACAAAAAAAAAAAAAAAAAGCCTTCTATACCTACAACTAATAAGACACTTAAATTCTAGTGTCTTTATAAAAGTTAAATAAAAACAGTTGGTTGGAAGGTTAATTTTTTTAAATTTGTAATTTTTTTTAATTCATTAAAAATGTAGTATTAGATTAATAATACTTTTTAAGACATTTGGTTAAAAACGTGGTATTTTTTTGCTAAGTTTAGAATAATATTTGTAAGTAATTATGAGGACCTATTAACACATTTCAAACAAAAACGTAGTATGCTCTATTATAATAGATATATATATTTATATATATATATATATATTCAAGTTAACACTAATGTAGTAATAAATTAACATCACCTATTTAGATAATAAAAATTATGTATTTTGGTTAATTAAGTTAACGGTAACTAGAATCTTTTGCTTAACAAATTAACAAATGTTAATAGTAACAAATTAAATTAAGTAAGTTAACAAACGTTATAATTGGAAACTAATTAAACTACATATTTGCTTTCAAAATCATTCTCCTTTACGACGTGTTTTCTTTTCTTATTGCGATAGTGGCAGGCCCTGTTTCTCTTTCAAAATCATTCTATTTCAAGACATTTGTTCTCATACCGAACCACCTGATCCTTAAGCTCAGCCACTAGATTCTGCAGCTCAAGGAGAGGGACTAGCACAAGAGTCTGCTAACCGTCCTCCATCACAGTCTACAACTCCTGGTCCAACAGAAGATTTACTAGGGAAAGAAACCCATCCTGTAGAGCCACCAAAAGATCCACCCTTCTGGCTTCAGTTTGGATTTTATTAGGTACTGTAGGATGTAAAAATCCTACGTACAAAAATCACGCAGTGGGAGACAACAAAAAATTTATTTGGTGACAAACAATAAGGTAGGGAAAAATCCTACACTTCAAAATACAAACAGTAGGAAGAAACTCCTACTTCTCACAATTCTATTTTCTTTGAGTCTCTCTTTTTCTTATTTTTCTGAGTCTCTCTCAAAAACTAATAACCATGGGTCCTTTATATAGATCCCATATTTAATCAAAACCAATTAGGATTTGATAATCAAATCCCACACAAAATCTGTTTTCTAAAAAGAATCCAAATCTAATTCAACTAAGAATTAGTAAATCCTAATCAAAATATAATTTGCTAAATAAGCTTGGTTTAATACACCTACAAAGCCTCCCTTAAACCAAGCTTGCCATAAAAGTAGCTCCAACTCCATTTCGAGTTTGAATTTCTTTTGAAATCTCCTTTGCTGTGTAGACCACGTACAATATCAACTTCTTGATCTTGATCTTCATTATCACCTTCAATCTTGTCATTGGTGAAAATTTATAATTTGAAAATTTTTCTATTTGCATCTTCTTCTTGATCAAAAATCTCAACCACATTGACCCACTTGTCAAAACAATCATCTTCACCATTGCTATGTAATTCAAAATATTTTATGATACCCAATTTCTCTTCTAGGTAAAGAGATTCAAATTTTCTCTCATCTTCTTCAACCGTGTCAATGGTTTCCAATTTTTCTTCTAAATTAATGATTTCTTCATCAACCAAAACATCAAAAAATTCTTCTTCTTGCTCTACCGAACCAAGTATCTCTTCTTCATCTTTTACAAAATCAACTTGACAATTTTCACATCCATCTCTTCAAAATTTTGACTCTGAACAATAGACTCCACATTGGGACCATCTTTTTCCTCAATTATTGTATTATCTTGAGGATTTGATATTTGTTCCACTGGCTTGTTCTCTTATACAAGCTTCCCATCAATTCTTTGCTCATGAAGAATTAATGAACTTTGTAATTCTTCAATGCTCAAAGTTGATAAGTCTTTAGGATTTGATAATCAAATCCCACACAAAATCTGTTTTCTAAAAAGAATCCAAATCTAATTCAACTAAGAATTAGTAAATCCTAATCAAAATATAATTTGCTAAATAAGCTTGGTTTAATACACCTACAGGTACCCTTATTATTTTTGAAATAAAGTTTTATCTTTGTAGATAATGACATCACTGTTGATTGAGCCAATTTGTTTATTGTGGTCTGGATTTTGTTATGAATTACAATAATATGAAGACACTTGAACTTTTAAGTTTTGGATTGATGGCAAAGTTGTAGTGACATGTTGACTTGAACAAATTCTTGAAATTGAGATGGTTTAACCAGTTGGATTTTGAATTTATATATTCATTAATTTATGGGTGAAGTAGTCTTTTTTTCTTTTTTCTTTTCTGATTTAGGTTTCTTTGAGACACAACGTTCATTACCAATATATGATCATTACAATTCAACTTAGTTATCTATTCCTCCCCTTAGAAATTAAAGGAAGGACTTAAAGGATAAAGTTTAGCAATGGTGACTTTCTAAAAGCTGTTTGCGTATTGAAGCAAAAAATTTTGAACAAAGTGTTCCTATTGTAAATACCAAACTAACATGTCTATAGTCTCATAAGAAGTCAAGGGTTTATTGCCTTTGCAGCAATGATGAGAGTTCTTCTTCCAATTCTAGTATTGATGAAAACTGCTATAATTCTCCATCTTCAGTGATAGAGTGGGAATGGAACATTGGGCTTGCCATTTTTCAGAGATTGAACAAGCGGAGAGCTATATTTCTTTCTCAAAGGTTAAAACTTTATTGGCATGGTTGCATGATTTTATGTAATTTTCTTTACTATTTAGTGGATTGTTGATAATTTTTTTTCCCATCTAAATGTGTGTCAATTTCACTGTGAGATGTTGGAAGTCATGGTCTTTTAATTTGTTGGTAATATATATTGTATATTTTCTTCTTAGCTTAAGTTTTAGATTGAGTGATCCATTCTTTGCCTCTGGATGATATTTCTTCTGTTGATTCAATTAGAAAGTTGGAGAATTGGAATTTGGTGGAAGGTGATTGCAAATATTTCTATCAAATGAAAATTACTCAAATGAAAACTTAATTTAATTTGTACTTTACAAGCTCCTCCTCCGTATAATTGCTAATCCTTTCTTCCCAAAGCTATATATAACCATGGCCAGGAGGGTTCTGTTTCTTGCGATTTGGATACACATCATTTACATCTCCATAGAACTACTAAGTGTTCAGCCCACAAGCTTCAGACTTTCTAAAGAAAAACCTTATTTTCCACTCATGGTGGTTGAAGGCTTCATAGCTTTACTCTCGGACCTCGGGCAAAATGCAAAATACGCCATCAAGTTAACAAGTTTCTTCATACGGTAAAAGTACCTAAATAGGTCCACAGATCTCTTTATCTTCCCCTCTTGGCACAATACCTCAAATCAAATAATGGTTCCTGCCGAATTGGAGGCCAGTTAGGCCAAAGCTATCCGGTAATAATTCAGAATGTCAACAATAAGTTAACATATGGGAAACCTTATCCCAACTTTCAAGTTTTCTTCATACAACACTACATATCCTACAGGAGGACGACATACCCTCCACTCACGACTTGCCGACCTAGCCCCATATTCGTTAGGAATATGAAAACTCTTTCTCAGTTCCCTAATATTGGCTTTTCCAAAAACCGTTGACAGGGTCTCGGTAGTAGGCATGAATTTTTTAGAGTATGCCACTACCAACTGACCAACAAATTCCTCCATTTCCTCTGAGGATGAACTCACCACCCCAGATGAAACCAGCCTACTCTCAGACACACTATCCTCTTCCTCATAACTAGACACAACAAAAACCTACTTCTTCCCAGTTACCCTTCTCCAACTAGACTCTGCCACAGCATAATCAAAAAACTTCCCTTGGTTGGATGAGCCAGAAGAACTAACCTCCTCTCCAGCTAGGGATAAGTTTTTTCATCCCATCTAGAAGACCCAGTAAACACTGATTGAGAGAAATACCACTTACTTTTTTTCTAAAAATCTCTTCGACAGAACGGGGTTAAAAATATCACTGGGTAGAGATCACCTAACTTCACCGGACACTCAAAAACTGCAAAGTTTGTGAGCGTGAAAAAACAACAAAAGTGACAACAAACAATGGAAGCCTTAGAGGCGAGAAACGAATACTTTTGATACGGAATCCTAAAGCTTCCGTACACGTCTTAACCAAATCTTCTAGGGTCCCACGGCATTAAATGTCATAGTTTGAAAAGATGAGTGCTATTTGACTACACAACATACTATAAGCCTTAACAGATGATAAACACGGCGATTTAAATCATTACATCTATTTCCATTCCCAAAAACCCAAAAAAGCCTAGGATTGACAAAACATTGGCCTAACATTGCCACGCCAAAGTTTGGAGGGCTTACAATGTGTATGGGATCTAATTTTTCCCATCTTAAACCAAAGGCCAGATCTTAACGCGACGAGACGAGATCTCATCTCATCCAAGAACCGAAGGTTGGACCTTAGCAACATGTGAAAGCCAAAGGTTGGACCTCAGCAACATGTGAAAGCCAAAGGCCTAAACTTCAATAGCATGTTCTCCAGCTAAACCTTGAACTCTGAATCTAAAAGTTGAGAATAGAAACACATTGAATTCACACCAAGTGTACAAGACATCGAAGTCCCAGGGTACGAGGTAGGAACTCAGTGAGGTTGTGCTTATTCGTAAGTGCGTAAAAACATGCTACAATCACAGAACAACATGACACATGCAATCAGTAGTTATAGCTATGGCCAATGTGCTAAAACGTGACAACGAGTCCCACAAATTGAAAGATGAGATATATAAGCTCAGAAAAATGATTAGGTATAGGGACACTCTCTGACAACTGAAAGAATACAATACTCAAACTAAGTTTTGACTTAGGCATCGAGAATTTATCTTGGAGAACTACTTCGAGATCTGTTTTGTAGGAACACTCGTTATCCAAGAAAATGAAGAATCTCGAGTCAGAACCATCTTATCGGATCTTAGTTGGGTTGCGGATTTAGACTTTATTAGCAGAAATATCAACCACTGACTTGAATGACAACTTGCGTCTGTTGTCCTTTATGTAAGTATAGTAAACTTAACAGGATCATATGGTTGCCATGAACTTGTGAAGAAAGTAATTATTTCGATGTTTTGAAGATAGGAGCTAGCCATATCGATAGAATATGTTCAAAGAACCAACTACTTGGAGGTGAAGGCCACTAGACAAAGAGCTAAGAATTCCTAGCCAGAGGAGGCTGAGGCGGCATCTCGCCACACTTAGGCGAAGGCCATAGAAGCAAGAAAGAAAATGAAGGAAGAAATTACGCTCCTGTGCCAACAACTAGAGAATAGCTAGTCAGTGGTCCAGAGGCTAGGGAGTATTGACCAAGGAGAGTTTGCAAAGTTGCTAGTGAAGAAACTTTTTTAGACTCAAGATTTCGGCAACTTTGCATTGAACTTCTCCTAGGCAACTATGAAGATAGGATGGCATGACCAAACCATCGAGATCCATGAAAAATTTTTGGATCTCAAGCTAGAGGAGGTGCCTAGGTATAACCCCAAGATCATGGTCAAGGAAAATTGAGCCTATGCTGAGACAGTGAAGGGGTTTGATGGTTCCTTCACTCTTCCAGAGCATGTGGCAACTAAGAGTTCCCCATGACTGAATGAGTTTCAAACCTATTAAGTGGATAAGGACTTGGACCTCTGGACTTCGGATAGTGAAGAGGCAGGAAGGAGTAGGCCCTAATCCTTAGGCTCTTTTGTGTGTGTGTGTGTGTGTGTGTATATATATATATATATATATATTGAAATTCCTATTTTAAGAATGACTTGATCATGAATGAAATTGTGATTTCGCTTAGCTCTTACTTTGTCAGGGCCATTTTTTACCTTCAAGGGCTAACTTTAATGTGACACACGAGAAAGTGAGGCGCTCGAGGCCACACATGAAAAAAATATGGGATACAATAATTATGTTAGGCGACGAAAATAACCATTTTAAAGACCAAGTCACCCATCTCGAGTGCTTAAACCACAATCTTAAGGAAGATAAAATAAAACAACAAAGGGCAATGGGGGACCAAATTTTTTGGGAAAGGTAAACTACTTCAGAAAATAAAGCACATAAAAAAAAGATTGTTGGACTCTCCTCTGAGGTCTCATCAATGGATTCCGAAACTAAAGTATGAGATGAAATAATCTGTACCTTTACTGAAGAGTTTGAGGGAAAACACAAAGAGATCCAAAGTCTCAGGAGTTACTCGAGCAGTATAAAAAACAAATTTTAAATTACAATTCGAGTGTAAAACCTGGAGATCAAAGGTTGAGAAGATGGAGATCCAATCGAGACAATGCTGGTGGAGCTAAAACTTTTAGCTCAACAGGTGTAGAAAGACAGCAACAAATACACAAAAAAAAAATGTGATGATAAACATGTATCTGCAGAATAGAGTTAGGTATGAGGAAGAAAAAATGAAAGGAAAAGAGAAGTTGTAAACCTTCTATGTGTTATGCTTATTTTCAAGGAGATAAAATTGGTAATTAGAGGTCCCCACCCCTCGGGATATTTGGGATTGCATTCATCATGCTTGTTTGTTTTTCACCCTGTGTGATGTTTTATTTCAGCACCTCTTTGGGTATTTGAGATTTCACCTCCTCTTATGATGTTCTAGAGTGCACAGCTTAACTTAACTGAATTGAGGTTACACGTGATTTTCTAAATTATTAGTCAAGCAAGGTGGCTTAGCCAACTTTGAACCAAGTCTAGGGTAAACTGTGTTCCTGTTCTCGATTTATAAGCAATTACTAATGCAAAAATAAACATAAAAATGAAAGCATACTATTTATTCATCAAAGTTTCAAACATAAAAATGTTTTAAATTACTGACATGCCAAACTCCGGATAACAAATCCCCTCTAATTGTTGCCAAGCAATAACTTCTGGATCTCGACGCATCAATGATTTTGTAAGGACCTTCCCAATTAACTTCCAGTTTACCAAGCTTCTGAGCACTACTTACTTCATTTTTGGCATACGACGTGATCCCTTGGTGTAAACTCATTGATTTTCACCCTTTCATTGTAATACTGTGCCATAGTGTGCTTGTATTGAGCTTCCTTGATTGAAGCTAGATCTCAACGTTCCTTCAATATATCCAAATTCAGCCAAATCTCCTCTTCATTGGCCATGGTATTAAAGGCTATAATCCTGGGACTCAGGATCCCAATTTCTGCTGGGATGATGCTTTTGGACCAATACACCAGGCTATAAGGGTTTCCTGTTGGATTATGCCCTAAGAACCAATCATATGATGATGGTATATGCATATATTGTATCACAATGTTCATAATTAATGGCACTAATTATTATGTTTATCTTATATCTGTGTTTTATGAAATAAACATAATAATGTCCCAAGAATTTAATTATTCTAAAATTATCCCTAGTCAAGTATTATCATTAAATGGGACAATGATAATACATTAAAACTAGTATGTGTAGTGACTGATGAAATGGTTCATGATATAAGATATCAAGTCAACACATAGTTATATGTTACAGAACTATGTACCGGATTGACCTACCATGAGAAATACTACATGGATTATTATATAAAGTGTCATAATATTTCTCATAGTGATGATGGTATAAATAATCCTTAGACCTGAGATACTCAGAGATCCCAACATGAGGAGTTACATGTTTTGATACTACTAAACGTTACTCATAAAAGGGTGAACTATAAAAGTAGTAATTGAATATGTAATAAATCATGTAGTGGGATGTTAAGTGATCAAGAAAGGATTTGCCCTTCCTATATAATGGGAGTGATATCTTTGGGCCCCTTGGTTGAGTAAGACCATAAAAATGCATGGCCATGATCAAAATGAGTCGATATGTGATATCGAGCTTATTTGCTTAGATGTGTCTACTTGGGAATCAAGAAATGCAAAGATTGAACTATACGAGCATGACACGCTCCATGGCTTGTGTTCAATCATGATATCTAGGGCAAAGGGATATAATTACACGGTAATACCTATCACAAGAAATGTAATGACGAATTACTAATATTCTCATAACTTGGGTAGTATTGATGTGTTGCTGGACACCGCTCATTTCTTTTGGCATAAAATATATTTTATGTCAATGCCAACATTATGAGAACCTATTGGATTGCACACTTAGATCGTATCCAAAAAAAGTGCAAAATTCATGTAATGAAATTTTGGTTAATTTAAGAATCCTATTGAGAATAGGAATCTATCGGTTTTGTTTTAAAATGGTTTTGGATTTAAAGCCAAAAGATTTTGGTTCTATTAATATTAATAAATCCAAAATGAGTTTTAGATGTATTAATTAAATAATAATCAAAATGGATATTATTATTGGAAAATGAAAAGGCAGCCATGAGTGTATATATAATACATTGTAATTCATTTTATGAAAATGAAAAGGCAACCGTTTCTTGGAAAATGAAAAGGCAACCATGTGCAACATATTGCAATTCAGTTTCTGGAATATGAAATGTGAAAAGGCAGCTGTTCACATAGATGAATAATTGAATGCAATTGGAGGATAGCCGAAGAGACACTTTCTATTTGCGAGCTTTCTATTTAAGCTTTCTTTGTTGGAAAAAATCTAAGCTATTCTTTAGTTCATGAATTATTATTCCTTAGTCTTCTCTTGCCCAATAAAATGCCACTCCTTATTTGAGAAATAAGAACAAAACAAATTTTAAGCTAAGAGCTTGAAAGAAAACCGATTCTTGAGTTGAGAACTTGAGAGAATAACCAAGTAACAAAATCTTAGCTAGCACTAAAAGATTTTGTTATTTCTTTCTTTAGTTAATTGCTTGACAATTAACTTGAGACTTGGACACGATTGTGTGGATACCATAGAGGTAAGGCTAGACTGGTTTTGCTTGTGATTCGACATTCAACATATGATCTTCTACCGCTACTAGAAAATGTATGAATTCCAACTATCGGTTTGACTCCACTTCATATGGATCATTGGAGGAAACCAACAAAGTTTAAAATTTTCACTGCATTCTTTGATTTGGTTTCCTACATTGCCTTCATCATTGTTCTTAGTGTAGTATGATAGGCCTAGAGGACATTTGGGAGGTTCTTCACCCAATCTCCTTTGGCCTTGTCCAACTGAGATTTAAGTCCTTACAACAATGTGTGATTCATGACCTCGACTTGGCTATTAACTTAAGGGTGTGCAATTGAGGTGAAGTTCTGTTTAATCTTGAGCTTTTCACACCGGGACCACAAGGGGTCATCTACAAATTGTTTCCCATTATCTAAGACAATAATATAAAGGATACCAAATTAGCAAATGATCTTGCTCCACACAAATTTGAAGACACTTTTATCAGTAATAGTAGCTAAAGGTTCAACCTCTACCCATTTGGTGAAGTAGTCAATAGCAACTATCAGAAATTTCAAGCGACCAGGTGCTTCAAGAAAAGATCCAAGAATATCAATACCCTACTGTGTAAAAGACCATGGACTCTGAATGTTAATTAACTCCATTTAAAGTCTCCTAACTATTGGGGCATGATGCTAATATTTGATGTATTTTTGCATGAAATCATAAGCATCTAGAAACATGGTAGGCCAATAGTATCCCCACCGGATGATTTTCTTAGAAAGCATACGAGACTCTGCATGGCCCCTCAAGATTCGAGATGCACCTTTTGGAGGACATAATCTGCTTGCCTAAGTTCGGCGCACCTTAATAACGATTGAAAGTAGGAATGCTTGTACAGGACATTGTCTTGCAATACATATCGATGTGCCTTTAGCTTCAAATTCCTTGCCTCATTTTTGTCTTCCGACAACTCTCTCGTCTACAAGTATTTCCATTTAAGAGTCGTCCAGTTATTTCTCGTCTCTTTAATAGTCTATGCTCCTATAGGGAAGAACCTCCACCAAAAACCTCTTATTTAAATAGGAATATGCAGATGATGCTAGCTTACTTAGGGCATCAGCTGTCTTATTTTTTGATATAAGAATCTACTCAACCTTGAAGCTATAGTAGTGATGGCTGAGTTGTCATACCTTATCAAGGTATCTCTTCATTTGAGGTTATTTTGCTTTACAGAAGCCTTGAACTTGATACCATTATCTAGGAGTCACTGTATACCTGTATATCGCGAGTTTTCATTCTTTAGGCCAATTTGGGCCCTATGATCAAAGTTTCATACTCAACCTCATTACTAGTCGCTTCAAAATTAAATCGTAAAGCATACTTGACCTCTACATGCTTAGGGCTTCGGAGCGACAGTCTTGCTCCACTACATTTTTCATTTGAAGTGCCATCAACATACAAAGTCCATGCTGTCAAATTGTCATTTTCTCTTTCTTTAGACTCGAGCGGTATTGAGAGGTTGGCATCTGATGTCCCTATAGTGGGCATCCTGGCTATAAAGTCCACTAAGGTTTGAGCCTTAATGGCTGTTTGAGGTTGATAATATATATCATGCTCCCCAAGTTCTATAGCTCACTTCACTAATCGCCTGGAGATTTCAGGTTTAGACAATATCTACTTAATTGGCTAATTAGTAAGAACGCATATGGAATGGGTTTGAACATAGGGTTGCAATCTTTTGGCAACATCACTTGAAGCCAAAATCAGTTTTTTAACTAGAAGATACTGTGTCTCGGCTCCTTGTAAGGTGTGACTAACATAGTACACAAATCTTGAAAGGGTTGTTCTGCACCTTGAAGATTTAGCCAATGCTATGGTTTACATGGCTAGTGATGAAGCCAGATTCATGAGCAGGCATGATCTTATTGTTGGTATTGTAGTTTGCAACATGAAAGAGTGTCAAAGTCTGAAGAGTTGTGACCCAATTTGGTGTTCTATCAGGCAACAAAGTCTGAAGAGTTGTGACCAAAATTGGTATCTTCTTAATCAAAGATGTCTAATCGTTTATAACTGTTGTTCAATGGTTTGTAGATGTCTCTGTATATAAAGATATGACTAGAAAACCAAAAAAAAAAAAATACCAGGAAATAGTACTTTTTATAGAAACAACAAGAACTTTCTATCTTGTAGAGTTTCAATTGAATTTCTTGTATCCTAGAGGTATATTGCCTAAAGATTTTGTTAGCAAGCATAGAGAGGGCAATAAACACCTTAAGGAAATTGTAATCACACCTTAAATTCTTCACTTTCTTCCCTCACTTTGTCAAAGTTCTTATTAAAGGAAAATCTTGGATTCTCCTTCTCTTCTCTGTTTTATTTCAGAATTTTCATCAACAATTTTGCTGGATGAAGGATTTATAATTCTTGAACTAGTTTTCCTTGTGTCCTTGCCTACACTTAGAGATTACTAGAAGTGGTTCTTTGGTTATATTTTGTCCACAATGGTATATTTCATTATGAATCATCATTTTCCTATTAGTACATCTTGTAGATTGTTATTTCTTTTGATAATTGCTAATTGTTTTACAAAAGTGGAATAATGTTTTACCTAATATTCTACTGCTTTTCTCATTGCATGACTTCTCTTGCTAGAAAGATCAAACGTAGAAGACAGATTGAGAGCATGGGCATGAGATTGGAGGGAAGGTGCAAACTTTGTAAGTTTGTAGGACCATTTGTTCTTTTGCTCAATTTAACATTGGCAACTAGGAAGGATATGGTTGGGACTTTTGTAGGTTAAGGCATCTATCAAAAAAGTCCCCCCTATGTCATGAATACCATACCAGAAACCACTGAGTGCCGATATTGCACTCACTTTTCGACTACAACAAATTATACCATTTGAAAGAGTAATGCAACCATTTACAAATCTTGGATCGAGTGTAAATACTACTTGATCATATTATATTGAAATTGTTTGTTTATGTAGAAATATTTGATCAAAATTATTTGTTACATATGTATCAATATCAACAACTAACCCTTTTAATGTATTAACATTTATTTTATTATTCATTATACATGCATAATTAGTAAATTTTAATTGCATTTGAAATTCTGATTTACATGTAATTTTTCAATATCCAAACAAATAATTTGGAACTATAAATGAATTCCATCTTGATTTAAGTAATTTGCCAAACAAAAGAATTCAAATAATTTAGAATTCTAATTTAATAAATTCAATTTTATATAGTTTTAATTTTAATTCAATTCTAATTTCAAAATACCAAACAGACCCTAAAGAAATTTCTAAATGAATCAATCTAATAAATTTATTGCTAGCAAGCATTCATATATCAATTATTGTGCTACCATGCAATAGTCAATGAAATCAAATATTTCTTACATTTGGAATAAATATAATATGTTCTACTCCCTATTTGCATCAGTGATGTATGTATTATATTGTTAAAATTGACACGTATTATCCTAGTTTTACAAACAATTTTATTAAAAAGAAGTCAAGACACAATGAGGGTACATAGAGTCTAACCTCCCAGAAGGTTAAATGTGAGTAAGAAGTTAAAAACATACACCTACCTTACCTCAGGCTCAGAACAATTTACGTATGGGAGGTCTTTTTAGTCATAATTTATCTCCCCATTGTTAATTATTATAAACTTTTCAGGAGATATATAATTTTTTTTTTAAAATCAGACAGTGATATGCCTTTTTTATTCAAAAGGATAAATTTTGTATGCCTCAAAACAGAACTATCTATGTCAAAATTTTCTTTATTTTTTTAATTAATTAGTAGAATTGGCTAACTGAAAAAAGTTTGTGGAATTAAATCATGGGGCTTGATAAAAATATAATCCCTTTATTCATGTGAATTGATTAATTTCTCCAACAATAACATCAAATTTATGATCCAAACAATGAGAACCATGTATATTATTGATAAGTATTGAACATAAATATCTATCACATAGATTGTATTGATCAATATGGTCATAGAAAATAAATCATTACTCCAAATTATAAAAAATATTAGCCAGAATTACACCTCTGCGTCCAACTCCAGCACAAGATCATGGGGACCAAAACTGGAGGTCAATGTCATACCTTTCCGTTGTGGAATTTGACTGATCTTTTGCAATTCTTCCTCAGACAAAGACCAATCAAAGATTCCAAGGTTCTGTGTCATTCTTTCCTTGTTAAAGCTTTTTGTTACCAAACTCACCCCCTGTTCATACACCCATCTTAGTGCAACCTGAAAAAATTTTAGCATTCCCATCAATATTCAAATATAAAAAGGCAAAACTGATTCAATCCTTAAATATCACGAAGAAGTCAATCAAAGATGAACAGTAGACCTGAGCAGTGGATTTCCCTCTTGCCGTGGCAATCTCTCCTAAGACATCAGAATCCATAATTCCTGTGTCTCCCCATTTAGTGTTATTAGAACCTAGAGGAGAATATGCAGTGATATGAATATCCTTTGGCTTGCAGAATTCCAATAATCTCTTTTGCTGCCAAACTGGATTTAATTCCACCTTTCAAGTTTTATCACCCAAAATATATGGCGTCAGTTCACACAGACACGCACACTCACAAACACTGGATTTCGTTACAAAATTAACATGATTTTTAGATGAATTTTGTCATAAATTGTACTCACTTGATTAATAGCTGGAGGAATTGTGGCAACTGAGAGGGCTTCCTCAAGCTTCTTACAAGAAAAATTACTTACACCAATGCCCTTTGTTAGGCCAAGCTTTTTGCACTCTTCCATTCCTTCCCATACCCCCTTGACATCCAAGGGCCTTATGATATCTTTTTCTACTGGTGTCTTTCGGATCATTTCAGTCAGCCTGATGGGCAGATGGATTAGGTACATGTCAACGTATTCTAGTTGAAGATTCCTGCATGAAAGAAGGTGGAGAGGAAATGAAAATTAGGCAATCTAATTTGTCTAATTATCTTTGTCAAACAATTACTTCAGTGATGCAATTTCGTTTCATAAAAAAATTCCACTTGTACTGAACTTTGAGAATTGATACTTTTCTGTATATAAGATGTAGGTTCGAATCTTGATGATAATGTATTAGAATTACTAAAAACTTCAATAAATTTAAAACCAAATCCCATGCACATTTTATCAAATTCTAAATGTATTCTAATTTTAGCATAGACCCAAACTTTTTAGGGTAATCATGTTTTGGTTCCCTTTCTAATGGGTAAGCCATTTTTTTTTTAACTCGCAACTTTTACTCTACGAGGGGATAAGCACTTGCAACTGTAACTTGTATTTTCCTTGGGTAGAGTGCACCAATAAGAAAATGAAATAAAATTTTGAAATATTTTTGGTACCTATCTTGTGCTTGCTTACTTAAAAATTGCAAATTTGTTCGTAAATCACTTATGTTACGAGATAAAACCACTGCACATCGAGAGTTAAAAGATAAGAAATATAGCATGGATTTTGGAAGTGATTCTGTCAACATTGGATGACTCCAGATCTCTAACTTTTACAGTTCAATTGTTTTAATTTTATGGCCTGTTTAATAAAAGTGAATGGTTAAATATGAATACCGAATTCTAATGTCCAAATATTAAAACAAACAATTTGCAGAACCTAAAAATATAAAAGTAAAAAAATTGACCAAGTTTGATAAATAAAACAAGGAAAATGAATTAGATAAAAATATTTATGGTAGTTTTGATGGTATTTAGCATTAAATATGAAGTTAGGGTTTAACTGTTTACAATATTTAGTAGTATAAGGTTTCACATTTTTTTAATTTTTATTTTTTTGGAATCAAACTTTCTACATAAATTAATTTCACTAATCAAGTTATGTTATCAAACTCAAATTTAGAAGCTAGGGAAATAAAATAATGGATTACAGGACTAAAAGTATCCAAAACCAAAAGCAAGCTTTAAAAAATGGACTCACTGGAGGCTCATTTTACAGGCAGGCACAATTTGTTCAGGGTCGGCAAAGCTGCACCAAAGTTTGGTAGTGATAAAGAGTTCATCCCTGGACTTAATCAGCCCAGTTTTCAGTGCTTCGGATATTGCTTCACCCAGAGGCTTCTCTGATCCATAGGCGAAAGCCGTGTCGAAGTGTCTGTAGCCCACTTTTATGGCTTCAAGTACGGCCGATTTCGTCGTGTCATGGTCCGCCGGAGTGTATGCGGAAGTGCCCATACCAATCACTGGCATAGGCTTCTCAAAAGAGCTCAAGCTTACCACTGGAACTATGGCCATTTTTCCAATTTCCTGCTTCAATTCCAAAGTGGATGCCTGGATGGGGTTTAAAGTACTCTGGTAATATGAACTAAGGTGTTTTGTATTAGAACTTTTACCAGATTTTTTTTGGTTAATGATTATTGTCAAATGAAAATTTGACTTTTGGAGTAGGACTCAGTCAATTGGAAAAGAGGAAATGCATTGGAATTTAATATTTGCATTTTGGTCGGAATTTGGAATGGTCAACAAACTACAACAAAAATGTAGAATGCTTTGACTCTTGAAATTTTGGCACATCAATGTCCCAGCAAAAGAACGAAAAACAGAGGACGGCAAAATGTATATTGAAATTTTTAATTACTGGCGTGTTTGGGTACCCATTAGAGTTTGAATTATCTTTAAATTAAAGATTTTTTCATATATTTAGTTAAATTTTATAATTTTTTCTTTTATTCTAACTTATTTATATTATTTTTTTAATGGTTGAATTTTTTTACAAAGTTAAAAAAAATTGTATAAAATATATTTAATTGTAAACTAATTCTAATTCTAATTCTAATTCTAATTCTAACTAATGTTTAACAGACCTTATGTTGCACAAGGAAGCAAAGGTTTTCTCATTCAAGAATCCCACTGTTCTTCTTGAATAAAAATTATCTAGATTTTCTAAAATTATATGCAGACAATGTTCCTTTACCACTTGTTATCAATAGTGTTGTAATTTTGATAATTTTCTACTCTCTTTCATTCTAAATGTATCCCTTTTTCTGAATACTAAAATTTTGAGAGTTGTGTTACTTTCTTGTTTTACCTCCTAAAATTCAAATTATTAATCACAATACAAATTTTAGGACATGTAAAAAATAAAATGTAATAATATTAGTTGAGATGTATACATGAAGCAAAAAGAGCCGGTATGAAAAGGATTGGGAAGTCATGCATGTAACTCGAAGTGATTCATTTATAGTGAATGTGTAAGGAGGTTTCAGATATGGACAAGAACGTGATTGAACCGTCGAGAAAGAACTTGCTGCTATAATACTGATGTAGATAATACTAAGGTGCTTCCTGTGTGCCATCTCTTCAAGTCTTCAACATTTGTTTTTGTCGTTAAAGACAAAACAATAAGAAAGAGATGAAGTTTCGAAATATTAAAAAATGCACTATTACCACCACAAGAGTTCCTACAGTACAACTAGCCCGCTAACAGTTGTCGAAATTTCACCCACTCTTGTTGTGTCAATGCCACAACTTTCCGCTCTTTCATTCATTTTTGTTGAAAAACCCACAAGTTCTTACTCTTCCAAATCAATCAAAGTATGTACACCGTAAGTTCAATCTTGTTGACCTATAAATGCACTGACTTATTGACACAAATGTCTAGCCACCACTCACAAAATGTAGCTCCAACTTGACCTGTATGTGTCCAATCCACCGAAACGATACTCCATGTTTTCTGTGCCCGCCTACAAGGAAAGAACAAATGTTCCAAAGTTTCCTCAGCCTCTCCACACATTGGACACCTAGAGTCCACGGGCATTCTGAGTTGTTGTAACTTAGCATTGATGGGCAACATATCATTACAACATCTCCACCCAAAATGTAACAATTTCAGTTTAACATGCAGTTTCCAGGTTGTCCTCCACATGTTATGCATTTGGCTTCAAGATGTGCTACTTTTCGCTCGCTGTCCGATTAGATGTTTGGTAGTATGCAGCTGTCTGTAAGCTGATTTTACAGTACACTCCCCATTCCTACTAAATTGCCAAGATAGTTTATCTTGACCACCCGCAGGTTCCAAAAGCAACTACAATATTATCTCCACATCTTGCTGCAAAAAAAAAAATTGATGAAACCAAATTTGAATTCCAACCCCTCCCATCAATGATTAGAAGAGCACTTACCCAAGTTACAGGAGGTTGGTCCTGTCTACAACCATGCAATTGAAAATCCTGCCTTTCTGGAATCCAAGGTGACTCCCATACCCTAATTGTATGTCCATCCCCCACTTTATATCTTGCCTCTATCTTGAGCACATACTTAGCCGCCATACAACCCTTCCACAACCATGAAGCATTACCTTTGCAATCTTCTTGCCAAAGCCCATCATTTGGAAAGTACTTCGCTTTCATAATTTTGCTCATCAACAAATCAAGTTTGGTAATAATTCGCCAAAGTTGCTTGGTCAGTAACGTATCATTGAATTGTTGAACATCTTGAAACCCCATCCCTCCATCACTCTTTAATTTCGACATATCAGCCCAAGCTTTCCCATGCATTTTTTGTCTGCCATCTGAATGTGTTCCTTACACAAGCCCATAGGCAATTTAACACATCCCATGACATAATTAGGTAAAGCACTCACCACAGCTTTAAGGAGGACTTCTTTGCCAGCCCAGCTAAAAAAGCTATTCTTCTAATTATGCATCTGGTGCTTCACATTTTCTAGCAGAAAATTGAAAACCTCTCTTTTGGATCTCCCAACCCCATTGGCAGCCCCAAATATCGAGCATTAGATTGCTCTTTCACCTCATCCATCACCTAACATAGTTGACTTCTGCTCTCCTTTGAGACATTGGTGCTAAAAAAAATTGAGGACTTGGCCATGTTAATCAGTTGACCCAAGCTACTGCTATATTTGTGGAGGATAGCTTGCAATTGTTGTGCTTGCCTTAGATCGGCCTCACAAAACAATAAGGAATCATTTGCAAAAAACAAATGCATAATGCCAGGCCCTTTTCGACTAGCTTGCATTCCTTTATACTCCCCCCTCACACTAGCTTGTTTGATTAAATGCGAAAGAGCCTCCAAAATAATAAGAAATAAGTAAGAGGAAATTGGGTCACCCTGTCTAATTCCTCTTGAAGGTTGAAGAAAACCACATTGCTCTCCATTGATATTAATGGACATAGTTGCCATACTAATACATTGCCTAATCCAACCAATAAAAACCCTATCAAACCCCATTTTCCTCATTCCTCTCTCCAAGAAATTCCACTCTACCTTGTCATACACCTTAGCCATGTCAATTTTCATTGCCATGAACCCTTTCTTTCCTTTCTTCCTTGAATTCATTGGATGCAGACACTCATGCGCTATGATCACATTATCAAGAATTTGTCTACTCGGAATAAAGGCTGACTACTCAAGACTAATACACACCGATAAGCACACTTTGAGGTGATCAGCCAAAATTTTGGAAACAATTTTGTAGACCACATTACATAAACTAACTAGTCTATACTAAGATATAGAGATCGGGATTTGCACTTTAGGAATCAGTGTAAGCAATGTATGGTTAAGCTTCCTAAACATGCGCTTATACAAAAAGAAATCCTAAACAGCATTGTAAATATCAATTCTAACAATATGCCAATATATTTGGAAAAATAACAGCGCCATACCATCAGGTCCAGGAACCGAATTTGGATACCTTTGAAAAAGAGCTTGGTAGATTTCTGCTTCCTCGACCGACCTCATCAAAGAAGTGTTCATCTCCCTGGAGATGGACTTCGGCATGCCTTTCAGTAATTTCGGACATTGAGATGGCTAGCTTGAAACATAAAGCTTCTCATAAAACCCCACAATCTCCTTCTCCACTGCCTCCTTAGTAACACATACCTTCCCTGTGGATGTCGTTAACCTCTCAATGGTATCCAATTTGTGCCTTTGAATTGTGGATGCATGAAAGAATTTAGAATTCCTATCACCCTCCTTCAACCAATGATTTCTTGATTTTTGTTTCCAATATGCCTCTTTCTTGCATCATCTTGACTCATGTCTTTCATTTGCTGTTTAAGAGACTGAATTTGCCGAGCATAATTTAGTTTGTAAGTCTTGCTCCGCTGCTGCAAGTCTGCCCTACATTGTGCTATTTTATTACTCACAACTGCTTGCTTATTCCCCCTATGCATCTTCTATCGTGCGTGAGCCACTCTTTCTTGCATACCCTCCTTTTGGATCCATCTTTGGTCAAAAATGAATCTTCTTCATCGACATTGTCACGAGGGTTAGTATGCAACAGAATTAATGAATGGTTAGACACTTGCTTCTCACAATGGAAGACTTTGGTATCTAGGAAATGTAAGCACCACCGAGGGGAGCAAAAAAACTTATCCAACCTTTCCTCAACAAAACCCTCACCAACTCTATTATTAGTCCAAGTAAAAGGCTTACCAACAAAAACAAGATCCACCATATCCATGTGGTTGATGAAGTTTCTAAATGGGAGACAACTAGATTCCGGCCTTGATATCCCCCCTTTCTTCTCATATGGATATGCTAAATCATTAAAATCCCCTCCTAAAAGCCACAGATTCCCCCACTTATACTTTTCATTTTTCGAAATTGCCATTGAAGTTCCCTCATAGAACTCTCCATACTAGCATACACAAAAATAGCCCACCACATCTGTAAATCACCCTTAATTCTATATTGCAATTGAACACAAAAATTATTATGCACCAAACTTATAACAAATATGTTATCAGCCCAACACACTAACATACCTCCTTAAAAACTTTCTAGTTCTACATACTGCCAGTGATCATCCACTTGCAATCTCCTTCACACCTTCTGCACAACATCTTTTTTCTTTTTTGTTTCCACTAAAAACACCACATCTGGGTGCTGGGAGTTGAAAGTCTCCCTCAGTTGGGAAATTGTTGAGAGTGCACCCAACTCTCTACAATTCCACACTCCTACCTTCATAAGGTGTATTGAGACCCTAGAAGGCTAGTCCCTTTCACCTTAGCTGCTTGGTCTAACCCTAAATGCGGCCTCTTTTGGTACTGCCTCTCACTATCACATAGTTTTGGCTCCATTTGTTGACTTCCTTGTTTCTCGCCCAGCAAAGCACCCACTGGAATTCCTTGGACAGACATCAATCTACTACTTGCTCTTATCCATTTACCCCTCCTAAGGCCCGTAGTTGCTGTCGAATCCATCTCCGACACCTGGAGAATTTTACTACGAACATCAAAATAGGAAGGGCAGCTACACCAATTCCATGTCCCGTATCTCCTTAGCACTCTCTCGACTACAATCTCCAATTACCTCCTCAATAGCAGGTAGTGTACAACCTAGTGGAATTAGCTGCAGACAAGCTTCAATTGTGGGAGGCATGCAGCTGGCTGGCTGATTGGGACTTCTCTCGCAAATCGTGAATTGGCTCACTGGATGTGTCTCTCGAAACGTGAGGCAATCATCTCTCTCTACTAGCTGCAACTCCCCTGGCCTCCTCTCTAGCCACCCCTGCCACTGACTTCAACATAACCACAGGAACAATGGGTTCAACAGATGAAGCGCTAGGTCCTGCATTTATGCCCAACTTCAACATACCCATTGGAACGCCCCTATTTCCCCCTCCATTTTGCCATAGCCTTTCATAGTAGAAAATCCAGAACCCGCTCAAAGCTAGATACCAAATTGGCCATCCCTAATTTGGTGGCACTGTTTATTTTCTATCTGCCGCCCACACCATTTATCCCCATGACCAATTCGCCCACAATACACACAAAATATGGGAAAAATTCATACTGAAACTGTACCCATCTAGTTTTCTCCTTCAGGCGTACCATTGTACATTTTATCAACAGGAGCTCCAAGTCACACATATACCGACCTTGGCTACTACCATACTCAGGAATCATCACTTCATGAACCACTGGAAAAACTTCACCAATCTAAAGTACCGTGGCAGTAGTGATCCAATTCGGTGGTAAGTTCCAAAATTGGACCCAAATGTCTTGTCTGGAAAACTTGATGTCGATACTCTGTATATTCTCCTCCCATGCACGCAGCACCAAGAACTGTTCTTCAAATGTCCATCCGCGCCCAACCAAGACCCTAGCGCGATCCTCTTTGGAATGAAAAAAAAACTAAAATAGTTGACACCCAATTTCCCAAACCAAGAATGGCTTATGAATCGGCCACAGAGCTTGGAACGTGTACTTTAAGCCAACAAAGTTGGCCCTTTTCTCCCCAAACACTCTCCTCAACAAACTACATTCCCCCTCCTCCACACTATCCCTGAGATGATTAACCTACAACTGAACCCTCCCTCTTTCACCGATGAAAGTTGAAGCTGCTGTAGCAAATCATTAATATCCTGTTCAAAGCTGAAAGAGCTACCCTGCTCCATCACCCCAACCCAAGTGTACATTAGCCAAAATATCTAAGACAGAACCCACCCAACTCCTCTGTCCGAAGGGCAAAGAACCTTCCTCTCTAAGTAAGAGACTTCAAGAAAGGGGGCCGACACAATCACTATGTGAAAATCGCCCACACTATCCTTAAAATTGCCTGACGAGATTTTAAGAACCAAGTTATTCAGTTCTCTCTCGCAATACTTCAATATTTGTTGTCTACGTTAATTTGTAAGAATAAGAAAAATAAGAGAATGGATTAATTTATTATTTTATTTTATTTTATTTTATTTCAATTTAGGTTAAATTTGTCGATTATATGGTATGACATTTATCTAATATTTCAATATTTGTTGCCTAGGTTAGAGTATAAGACAAATAAATTAAGAAAAGAGATTAAGTTTTGAAATATCAGCTTTTAAATTGTTAGTTTAAGTTACATTATTTTAGACTAAATTTATTCGTTATAATATGTAATGAGTTAATAACAAATTATTTTAGGATAAACTAGAGTTTCATGAAATATACATGCAGTTAGTATTTCAACTGTCAAATACAAAAAGAAAATTTTTATAGATTTTTTAAAATGTTATAAACTTATTTTCAGCAGTAAATGAGACCTCAATTTAATTTTTATATTAATTTAAATGTTGAATTTAAAGTGTTATAAGTAAAAAAAAATATTTAATCAAAATCCTTCAAATTGGACGTTTTCATGTTGGAAACGGTCATATATGTGTTTAAAGAGAGTTGAGATTTTTTATTTTTCGTTTTTTCTATGCACTGAAATGGTATTCCAAAAAAGCTCTGCTCAAACATCCTTCAAATTGAACCTTTTCATGATGGAAACGGTCAAATATGCGTTTAAAGAGAGTTGAGATATTTTTCGTCTTTTCTTTTCTTTCATTTTTTCATTTTTTCATTTTTGTGATATCTTAGATTAATTCACCTCTGACTTAAAAGGCTCTGCTCAAAAGTGCATACACGATACTTATGAAAGTTCAAATTGAAGACCTACAAGATATTACTCCATTCGTCTCAAAAAAAAAAAAAAGTCAACTTTGATTAATATATAACTTTTTATTAATTATTTGGTACTACTAATTTGATGCACTATTAAATATATAATTTAAAATTTTTATCCTTATTTTTAAATTTTGAATATACATAATTATTATTAGTAAGAATATTTTATAAAAAAATTTAAAAGTTTTTTTTTAAATAAGAAAAAAAATTTAAAGTGAAAATGTTTTTTCTAGTACAAAGGGAGGAACATATTTAGTTAATGGCTTCAAAGCTCACCAAGAGGCTAATTTAGCGGGTGCTTGTTCTTTTTTAAGGGGTTTGGGAGGGAGGGAGAGGGGGAGGGAGAGGGGGATGGAGAGGGTGGGAGGGAAGTAATGGGAATGAAATGAAATACTAGTGTTTGGTTAAGGGGAATGATTCTCTGAATAGTAAATCCATATACCCATTTAAGAGTATCCTTCAAAACCCCCAATTGTCAGGCTCTAGTAATTTAGATACGAGTTTTGCTCAAGAACTGGGAAGCTTGAGCTTCTGGGACTGAATTTAGAACTGAGAAGGATTAGAGCAAAAAGTAGAGGAAGAAGAGGATAGAACAAAGAGATAGAGACGAATAGAGAAAAAGGGAAGATCAATTACAATTCCAATCTGATTGATTACATGCTTATCCTTACTATTTATCCACTAATAGCTATCAGACTCAATGAATCACTTAACTATTTTAGTAACTAATTCTACAACTAATTTTTACTGCCAAAGAATTGTTTCCACCACCATTCAATATTTATGGATCATGACAAATCCCTCCCCATTAAAAACAGGCCTGTCCTCAAGCCTGAAAATAAAGAAATTGAGCTATGATGAATCTATTGATCATTCTTCATTATGTGGTTTTCTGAAAATTTTGAGTGCTATACTGAACTTTCTCTTGATCCAAGTACTGTTCAGTAATGGTTGACAACTGAATTCTTGGGTATCTCTTTGGCTGCTCCTCCAAGAGCTTTGGAACTTCCTTGTCCTTGATCAACTCCATTGTAGGCTACTCCTTTCTCTCATGCAGAATCAGTTCTCTTCCTTCCCACCTGAATACATGATTGCTTAACTATGAAAACATTGATGAAGTTGATGTCTGCCGCTAGTTGTTGGGTGCTTCTTTTAAATCCAGACACTTTTACAAGCCACGATGTATTCACATTCTTATTGCCTACTCCCATAAAATTTTTAAGGTACTCATCCGCAACATCACGGGGGGATAGATCTGTGTCCCTGGTTGGCAAATAAGGTAATTTCATTGGTTTGTCCAGCCAAGGGAGTAGTTTTGTGCATCAGATAGAATAGTCTAATAGGTAAAGGGTTGTGCAAAGAAAGCAGGTAGTTATTTTGTAAAGTTCAGAAGAAGTGAGTTCGTCTAAAAGTAGGTTAGCCTCATCGAGGGTAACAAATTCAATTGAACGTGAAAGGGAGGAATTGATCCCTAGGCCGTTAGGTATGTTTTCGGAGAAATTTACTTCGACAACTGAGACCCTATCTTTGGTTTTTGGGGAAGCTAAGGTTAGGAGTTTTAAGAAAAAATTTCATATCCCCAAAGAATAAAGGACTAGGGCTGCAGGACTCTAGTGGAGGACATGTCGTCTTCCCATTGGGTACTGTGCCATTTATGAAGAGCACCTAAAGGCTGACATAAGGTTTCATTTGTGCAAGTTAGTAGTTGATATTTAAAAATATTATAAGATAGTCTTGGCCTAATTAGCTACGAATTCAGCAAGAACGATTATGGGGCTTGAATTGTTATACTGAGAATGGCATTAGAAAGCTCTATAGATTTGTTTAGATATTTTTATTATATGAAGAAGTCGGTGAATTCGATGGGGTATTTCGCCTTTTTCTCAAAGTCTGAAAGTAAGGCAGTGAAACCATCAAACCACCATGATTGGAAAAGGAGGTTCTTTTTTGTAAAGTCTAAGCCTTGCGGGGTAGAGATGGAATGGTTCTATGTAGATGCCAATGATATCTATAGGAACCGCAGGAAACAAAACCCTCAAGATCATGCTTACATAAAGGTCTAAGAGCAAATAATTGGCAATTACACTGAATAGGGGCTAGTTAAATATAATTTGAGTCTAGCCATGGTAAAAACCGGACCTTGGGCATTGTAGTCAAGTTAAAGAAAAAAGGCTTGGGTTAGGGTGATTACACTTTAGAATTGTTTTTTATCCTCGATAATCGACTGTGGTTGTTTTCAATTTTGCAGTGATTGACTTCAACACCTCAATCAAAATTAGGAGTGCTCAAAAGAGCAAGCATAGCACTGAAATGAAGAATGGGGTGCCTCCATATTAGGAGGTTTTGGTGGTAGAGTCTTCAAAAAAAGAAGGTTGAAAAAAGGGAAGCCAAAGTAGGGATTTCCGCAAACGGTAAAAAAATAAAAGTGACTAGCAAAGAAAGAAAACTAGCTGTGCGAAGCCAAGGTCAGGGCCTCAAAAACTGTGTTTTATTTCTACATGGCTCTTGGGAACTCACCTAGGTTGTCAGTCCAAGGCATGGAGGAGCAGCAAAGAAGCTTGGCAAATATGTTAATCACTGACTTGAATGACAACTTGCATCTATTGTCCCCCATGTAATTATAGTAAACTTAATATGATCATATGGTTGCCATGAAATTGTGAATGAAGTAATTATGTCAATACTTTGTTTTGAAGGCAAGCGCTAGCCATATGAATGGAATACATCCAAATAACCAACCGCCTGGAGGTGGGGCCACCAGGCAAAGAGCTAAGAATTCCCAGTTGAGGGAGGCCGAGGCAGTGTCTCACCGCGCTAAGGTAGAGACCATAGAGGTGAGAAAGAAAATGAAGAAAGAAATCATGCTCCTGCAACAACAACTGGAGAATAGCCAATCAAAGGTCCAGAGGCTAAGGAGTATTGACCAAGGGGAGTTTGCAAAATTTTTGGTGAAGAAAATTTTTCAGACTCAAGATTTCGGAAACTTTGCATTGAACTTCTCCCGGCAACTAGAGGGATAGGATGACATGATGCAACCATTGAGATCCATGAAATTTTTTTGGATCTCAAGCTGGAGGAGTTACCTAGGTATAACCCAAGATCATGGTTAAGGCAAATCAAGCCTATACTAAGACAGTGAAGGGGTTTGATGGTTCCTTCATGCTTCTGGAGCATGTGGCATCTTGGAGTTCCCCCATGACTTTGAATGAGCGTCGAACCTGTCAGGTGGATGAGGACTTGGACCTCCAAACTCTGGATAGTGAAGAGGTAGGAGGGAGTAGGCCCGAGGTTGAGAACTCATCTTAGTAAGAAAGAGAGCAATGAGAGGCTAATCCTTAGGCCCTTTTGTGTGTGAGTATGTGTGTGTGTGTGTGTATTTTGAAATTCCTATTTTAAGAATGACTTGATCATGAATGAAATTGTGATTTCACTTAGCTCTTATTATGTCAGAGCCATTTTTTACCTTCAAAGGCTAACTTTAATATGATACATGAGAAAGTGAGGACACTTAAGGCTACACATGAAAAAATCTGAGATACAATAATTATGTTAGGCGACGAGAAAATAACCAACTTAATAACCAAGTCACCCATCTTGAATGCTTAAACCACAGTCTCAAGGAAGATAAAAATAAAACAATGGGAGACCTAATTTTTTGAGAGAGTTCCACTTCTTTAGAAAATCAAGCACATAAAAAGAGAATTACTGAACTCTCTTCTGAGGTCTCGCTAATGGATTTTGAAATTAAAGAATGAGATGAAATAAATGTACCTTTACCAAAGAGTTGTAGAGAAAACATAAAGAGATCTGAAGTCTCCAAGAGCTACTCGAGCCGTATAATAAGCAATTTTTTAAATTTCAATTTGAGTATAAAACCTGGAGGTCAAAGGTCAAGAAGATAGAAGCCCATCTCAATGAGGAGGGTATAAAGTTAGGCCTTGTTGATAGAGATCTCATTGAGACAATGCTGGCGGAGCTGGAACTTTTAGCTCAATAGGTGTAGAAAGACAACAACAAATACAATAGAACATAGGTGATGCTAAAAATGTATCTGTATGATAGAGTTAGGTAGGAGGAAGAAAAATGAAAGGAAAAGACAAGTTGTAAACCTTCTATGTGTTATGCTTATTTTCAAGGAAATAAAATTGGTAATCATAGTCCCCATCCCTCGGGATGTTTGGGATTGTATTCGTCATGCTTGTTTTTTTTTTTTTCACTCGTAGGATGTTTTATTTCAGCACCCCTTTGGGTGTTTGATATTTTACCTCCTCTTATGATGTTCTAGAGTGTGTAGATTAACTTAATTGAATTGAGATTACATGTGATTTCCTCGATTTTTAGTCAAGTAAGGTGGCTTAGCCAACTTTGAACCAAATCTAGAGTAAACTATGTTCCTGTTCTCGATTTATAAGCAATTACTAATGCAAAAGTAAACATAAAAATGAAAAGCATACTATTTATTCATCAAAATTTCAAGCATAAAAATGCTTTTAAATTACTAACATGCGAAACTCGGGATAGCAAATCCCTCCAATTGTCACTAAGTAATAACTTCCGAATCTCGACACATCAATGATTCTGTAAGGACCTTCCTAATTAGCCTCCAATTTACCAAGTTTCTGGTCTCTATTTGCTTCATTTTTGGCATAGGACGAGATTAACTTTCACCCTTTCATTGTAGTACTTTGCCATAACTTGCTTGTATTGTATTGAGTTTTTTTGATTGAAGCTAGATTTCGACGTTCCTTCAATAGATCCAAACACAGCCAAATCTCCTCTTCATTAGCTGCTATTAATGGCTATAATCCTGGGAATGTAGATGCTATGTAGATGATGCTAGCTTACTTAGGGCATCAGCTCTCTTGTTTTTTGATATGGGATTTACTCAACCTTGAAGCTATTGTAACGATGGTTGAGTTGTCATACGTTATTAAGGTATCTCTTCATCTGAGATTCTTTTACTTTATAGAAGCCTTGAATTTGATTAACCACTATTTGGGAGTCATTGTATACTCGTATGTCACAAGTTTTCATTCTTTGGGCCAATTTGAGCTCTGTGATCAAACTTTCATACTCAAATTCATTGTTGGTCGCTTTAAAATTAAATTGTAAAGCATACATGACCATTACACACTTAGGGCTTCAGAGCAACAGTTTTGCTCCTCTGCCTTCTTCATTGGAAGCGCCATCAATATACAAAATCCATGCTTTCAAATTATCCTTTTCTTTTTCTTTAGACTGGAGTGGCATTTAGAGGTTGGCATCCAATGTCTCTGTAATGGGCATCTTAGCTATAAAGTCCGCTAAGGTTTGAGCCTTAATGGCTGTCTAAGGTTGATAATATATATCATGCTCCCCAAGTTCTATAGTCCATTTCGCTAATCGCCCAAAGGTTTCAAATTTAGACAATATCTACTTAATTGGCTGACTAGTAAGAACACATATGGAATGGGTTTGAAAGTATGGCCGCAATTTTCTGGCATCATGAATTGAAGCCAAAATCGGTTTTTTAACTAGGAGATACCGTGTATCAGCTCCTTGCAAGGCGCGACTAACATAGTACACTAGCTTTTGCAAAATGTTTGCATCTCAGATTAATACTACACTGACAGCAATATTTGAGGCTACTAGGTACAAATACAGGATCTCTCCTGGTGTTTGTACTATGAGCGCCAGTAAACTTGCCAAATGTCTCTTCAGTTTTTCAAAAACTTCTTGGCATCTTTCATTCCATTTGAAATTTTTGGCTTCTCGTAGTATCTGAAAGAATGGGAGATGTCAATCTATTGACCTAGATAAGAACTTGTTTAAGGCTACAAGCAGCCTTGTTAATTTATGAACTTCCTTCATAATTTGTGGGGGTGTCATCTCAGTAATAGCCCTTATTTTGTCAGGATTGGTTTCAATTCCTCATTTAGAGACCATATACGTCAAAAATTTGCCTGATCCTACCCCAAAAGTGTACTTTTTAGGGTTCAGATGCATTCCGACTTTTAACATAGTTTGGAGAGTTTCTTCCAAATCAGTGAAGGCGTTCCTAACCTTCTTACACTTTACCACCATATCATCCACATATACTTTTAAATTCCTACCAATCTGGTTGGAGAAAACTTGATCGACCAGGCTATGATAAGTTGCTCTTGCATTCTTTAACCCAAATGGCATCTTCTTATAATAGTATACCCCTATTTTGGTAGTAAAAACTATCTTTTCAGCATCCTCTTCGTCAATCAGAATTTGATGACAACCTTTGTAAGCATCAAGGAACATAAAAAACCACGTATCCTGATATAGTTTCAACTTTTTAATCAATCACTGGCAGAGGGTTGCAATCTTTAAAACAATATTTGTTAAGGTCAGTGTAGTCGACACACGTTTGGCAACTATCATCAGGTTTCATGAACAAAATTGGATTGGACAACTATGCCAGAAGAAGACTTCTTTAATAATGTTAGATTTGAGCAATTTTTCCACCTCTCCATTACTAATCTTGTTCCTCTTCGGAGCCAACGTTCTCTTTTTTTGCTGAACCGACTTTTTCCTTGGTTAATATTCAACTTATGTGTCACCACGGAAAGTGAGATCCCAAGCATATCTGTTATGAATCTTAAACCAAAAGAATAAAATTCGAACCTATTCCAGAGTGTTGGTCCTAGTATCGTCCTCTAGGTTGAACTAGCTCTTCCTTTAGCAAGACACCAACTCTAAAATTGAAGAAGAATCTTGCTTTTGTCCACTTTACATCCAATGGAATTATCAAAGACCCAAGATGTGAACCTTGACTATTCTTTGAACCAACCGGCACACTCAGATTATTGAGGGAAAGAAACTCAATAAAATAGCTTAAACATGAACCTAAAAGGCTCTTCTCCGAGACTCAAAACAAGTTCTAAACTAGAACTCAAAGAAAATTAAGCACAAAGCTCTCAAGTTTGTATTGTCAAAAATTCTGTCTGTCTCTTGGCCGAATGGCCTTTATTTAGCAATTCCTTAACTTGCTATTGGAACTCTTTGGTTTCTTTAGGGTTGCCTCGGTAGGCGGGTTGATTGGGAATTACTGCACCAGGAACGAAGTCTATTTGATGTTCAATTCCCCTTAAAGGTAGTAGTCCTTTAGGGAGATCTTCCAAAAAGACATCTTCGTACTCTTGCAAAACAACTTTGACTTGCGAAGGTAAGTCACTTGGTAGCTCATCATTAGAAAATAAAGCTTCTTGAAAAATAATTAGCACAAAATTCTTACTTGCATTTAAGGCTCTATCAACATCTCTCATGCAAGCATAGAAACTACCTTTAAAATTTTCAATTGATGGCTATGCTCCTTCAGTTTTACTCATGAGAATCGAAATCTTACCTTTAAAAGTTGAAGTAGTTTGTGTACTCATGGGTGGAGCAAAATTTTGACCTTCTTCAACCTCCTTTTGCTTTTTCCTCGACTCCATTAGCTTCACCCTTTGTTGTTGTTGAAACTTACTAACTTCCGAGGATGGCAATGGTGCTAGTGTGAAGAATTTTCCATTCTTGTTGAGGTTATACTTATTAGTTCTCCTGGAATGATTTGCATGTCTATCATACTCTTACGGTCGTCCTAATAGTAGGTGAGTGGCCTGCATAAGAACAACATCACAAAGATCTTGATCAGTAAAATTCCCGATTGTAAAACTTACCAAGGTTTGCTTTGTGATTCGAAAAGATCCACTTTGATTCATCCATTGTAATTTGTATGACTTAGGATGCAAGGAACATTTGAGCTTCAATTTATCTACAAGATAAGTAGAAGCAAGGTTAGTACAAGATCCTCCATCAATAATTAATATACAAATTTGAGTGTTAATTAAACATTTAGAATGGAAAATATTAGCCCTTTGATCCTCGGTGTCTTCCTCAGGTTGAGCACTCAAAGCTCTTATCGTCACCAAACACTCCCCACTCGGTTGACCCTCTACATGGCCCCATTGGTCTTCAACATGACTTACGGTCATGTTTTCTTCTTGATTACTTACCTCCTCTTCACCATCACTTTGATAGGTTCCATCATGTAAAATGGTCATAGCTCGTGAGTTTGGGCATTGAGAAGCTCTTTATCCTCGGCCTAAACGCCTGAAACATTGAATAGAAGAACTAGTGTTAGTCTTATTTGAACCGGAAAAGGGTTTAGAATTACTTACCTTTGGAGTATTTTGTGGTGCGAACTTCTTCACATTTGTTGGATTAGAAGCCGAACCTCTTCTCTATTGAGTGCTTCCGGAACTTGACGAATTAAATCCCCACCTTGGCGATTATTGTTGTTATTTTGCCAATCACTGCTCATGTTTAAGCTCCTCACATTTTGTGGTGCCTTCTTAAGTTGCTTCTCAACCTTTTTTGCCATTTGTAATAGCTACTCAAAGTTATCATAGTGATGCAACTCAACTAGATGAGCAATACTCTTACTAAGCCCATTCATGAATCTTGCCATTGTAGATTCTTCATCTTCTTCTATATTAGCACGTAACATGGCTAGATCCATCTCCTTGTAGTACTCATCTACACTTTTGTTCCCTTGAGTTAAGCTTTGAAGCTTTTATAACAACTCTCTTTTGTGGTGTGGGGGTATCTCTTTTTCATAACATTTTTCAAGGCTTTCCAAGATGAAATCACCGCTTTAACTTCTCCTCTCTTTGGCGACAAGTTCTTTGCCACCAAGTAGATGCATGTCTAGAAAAATTCAACTACACCAACTTAACTTTCTTTCTCTCGTAAAATTCATGGATATCAAAAATTTTATCAACTTTTCTTCCCATTCTATGTATGCTTCCTGATCATTCTTGCCTTCAAATTCTAGAATTTGCAATTTAATACAAGCAAGATTATCATCCTTCTTACTGATAAAGTGATAATTGTGCCTATTTTTGATGTTAATTATCACTTTATCTTTGGCCTAATTTGAACTAATTGGTGTTTATTTTGTGAAATTGCGATGTTAGGAGTTACAAGCACTAATTGGTGAAATTTGCTTACAAGTGGATCGAGCACATAAAAGTTGTAAGGAATTGAATGGGAGGAGAAATCAAGAATGCCATTTCACTAGGACGTGGTCTAGCCCTATCATTTGTGGCAAAGCAGAACACAAAGAATGGACGTCGACTAAGGCGAGGTCTCGCCTTACATCAAAGAGCATGCTTAATTTTGAATGAGTCAAGACCTATTTCATAATTGGCAATTAGTATTCTTAATTTCTTTTTCCGTCTTAAATTAGTACTAGGACATTTATTAATATTGTTATCATTTTAGAAATAAATTAGGATTAAAATCCTACTCTATGGGAATTCCTACACTTTAGGAAGTTAGTTTTATTTTAAATAGGATTCTATCCTAAAAACCTAGAGGATCGATCATCCAAGGAAGGAAGGAAAAAGGCAGCCATTGCCTAACTCTTCTAAGAACACACGTTGTTTTCTTCTTTCTTTCAATTGCGGATGTTCAACACCACCATGAGTGGCTAAACAATTATTTATGATCCAGGAGATGGAAGTCAATGTTTTCTTCGTGAGGTTATGGTTTAATTAATTTCTTGTTATGTTTGGATGTTCGTTGATTTTGATTGAATTGATATGAACAATTAGGATTATTTGAATTGACTCAACTAGTTCTAATTCTTCAATTGCTTTACATATGATCTAAATCGTAATTGTTTAGAATCATTTGTAACCAAGAGCACCGAGACTAATCTGCATGTGTAGAGTGAGAGCGATCGTAGTTTAGTTAAGGAAGAATTAATGAACCAAATCTAGAGAATTGTAGCTATCTCGGGCTTGCGGATTTGATTTTTAACCGCTTTCCAACTTAATGTCGCTTTCAATTCGATATGAACGCTATCGCCTAGTTAGTGAGAGTTAGGTTTGTTTGGATCTTGGGTCAAAGCAGATAAATTCGAAAATACAAATCTTCTAGCTATCTAGTGGATTTTTGGTTAAATATTTAAACTAATGAGAATATTGCATGTAACCAATGATCGAGAAGCATTGACAGAAATCACATTCCCTGGGTCAGAGGTTTGGTAAGAGTGTTATAGTCCGTCATTTATTTTGTTGTTAATTCAAACTTTCTTTCTCTCAGAAAATTCATGGATATCAAAAATTTTATCAACTTTTTCTTCCCATTCTATGTATGCTTCCGGATCATTCTTGCCTTCAAATTCTAGAATTTGCAATTTAATACAAGCAAGATTATCATCCTTCGTGAACTTCTTTTTACTCTTTGTAGAGTAATTATCATTATCCGAACTAGAGTTTTTGGATTCCTCCTCCTCAGATAAGCTACTTGTTTCATCCTTTTTAGGCTCTTCTTTTTCTCCCTAAGGTTTGTTTGAGTAACTTCTTGAGGCTCGTTGGCCTTGGCTGCCTCCAAATAGGATGCAACTTGAGCCATTGTGATTTGCATTTGATCAATTCTTCTATGAACTAATTCTATAGCTAAAGCTAAACCCTTAAGGTATTCTTTCATATCTTGATCCTGTTCTCTCGGACTTTCGACCATTGTGACTAACAATTTTAGTAACAAAATTTTTCCTACCTCACTTCCCACTAACCAATTGCCTAAATTATGAAACTCTCACCAATGTAAGACTGAACTCTCTTTTTATAGTAATGGGGTTGATGAGTAGATTCACTCACACTCTATTACTTTTCTAAGAGTTCTAATCAAAACAAGTTTCAAAAATCTCTCAAAAATAGACAATTAAATCCAAGTAAAAGCAAAAATAAATTATTTAGAGGTTAAGAAGACAAGACGCGAAAAGAAAAAAAGAAAAAAATATAAAAACAAGAAGACAAATTTAAGATCAACAAGGGAAAACAAGAAATTGAACAAGGTAGCTCTACCGCAAATTGCAAGAACAGAACAATACTCAGAATTTCTGGACAAAAACTTGACACTAGATGCTTCTTTAGGTGCTTGTGGATGAGTAAATTGTGAATATGTGTTTTATTTGCTCAGTAGTGCGAACCAAATCGAACTCAAACACTAGTTTAACTTTCTGAACCAGATCTGATTCTAACAGGGGGTTCGGTTTCTCCAAGACTTCCCTCACCAATTGTTTCCAAAACTTCAGCAACAGTTAACACAATCTTGGCAGAAAAATTTCAACAAAAACTAAAACCTTTTAATCAAGAATTATGCAAACCGAAGTCAAGAGCAAGAAACAGTTAGGTTTGGGATTTCAGGTTCTTCGGCTTTCCAGGCAGCTTTTCTTTCATAGAAAATTTCTACATTTTCAGCTAGGGTTTTATAACTTTGCAACACACTTTTGGCAACAAGTTGAAGCCTTTGTGATTAGATAATATTCACAAAAACAACTTGATCAAGGATAAAGAAGGTTTGGGAAGAATTCAGAAAACCAAGGTTTTGCTACTCTCAGTTCTCTTTCTAAAAAGAATTGGTGATTGGTTTCACGATTTTTTTTTCTACAAAATTTGATAGAAACTTCAAGAAGATGAAGCCTTCGTACTCAGGTAATATTCACACGAAGATCAATGCAAAAATCTGGGCAAAATTCAAACCAAGAAATCAAAATAGAAAGGTCGGGCTTTTGGCTAAACTTTTCTTTCCTCACAAGTTTCAATCTTTCTCTAGCAATTTGATCACAAATTCAACAGCTTAATCACAATTCAAGGTCTCCTTTATCAAGCAATATTCACAAGGCAATATAGCATAAGAACCACGATTTTAACACAAGAAGGCAGAGATGAAAAACTAGACAGAAAGAAAACAACGAGAAAACCGGACAGACAATGGGACTGAATTAAAGTTTTTTTTTTTAACACAAGATTAATAGGAAAACCACAAAGAGATTATGGAGAGAAACAAGACTCATACTTACAACACAAAAATGTGGAAAAACAAAGAAAAACAGAGACGGAACACAAAGGATATGAATAACTTTAAGGAGCAACCCAAAGGCAGCTCTAATACCAAATTGATACGAATTTTAAACCAAGAGAAAAAAATTCAAACCTATACCAGTGTATTGGTCCTAGTATCGTCCTCTAGGTTGAATTAGCTCTTTCTTTAGCAAAAAAACAACCCCAAGATTGAAGAAGGACCTTGCTTTTGCCACTTGACACCCAATAGAATTATCAAATACCCAAGATGTGAACTTTGACTATCCTTGGAACCAACCGGCACACTCAAATTATTAAGGGAAAGAAACTCAATAAAATAGTTTAAACATGAACCTAAGATGCTATCTCAGAGACTCAAAACAAGTTCTAAACTTGAACTCGAAGAAAAGCACAAGGCTCTCAAGTTTGTATTGTCAAAAATTCTGTCCGTCTCTTGGCCGAATGGCCTTTATTTATAGAACTACAAAGGGCGGCCAAGGTGACCTAATCTATCCTCTATAAGGATTAGAATCCCTTGCCTCGTAGAAATCTAATTATTTAAAAGAAAAATACTCTTAATCTAATAAAAGGAACTACAAATAAATTGCCTAAAACTAATCTAAGGCTGGTTTTGAGTGAGTTAGCCGAAAAATGTGTTGTATTCGGCCAAGCTTGATTTTGTCCAGGCTTGAATTAGATTTGGAAGCTTCTTTATATTTCATGGCTATGAATTTGGAAGCTTCTAATGTAACTCATGATCAAGTAGTGGCAATACTTAATCCATCATTTACAACACTAAATAGAATGAGACTTGATGACTCACAATCGGAAGTCCTTGCTGTCTTAATGTCTTGAGCTTCAAATACTTCAGGTATAAGTGTTGCTAAAGCAGCTTTCATTTTCTTAGTTCTTAACCTAGTCATAGGCCATCCCATGCCTTTCAAAGGATCAAACTGTGAATCAAACTTTGAACGCCTCATTAATGAAGTTTTAGTCTCATCTTTAGCTTCATTTTCACGTTCACGTTCGGCTACTTGAGGAGTTGTAGTTGTCTCAGACCTTGGATTTTCATCAATATCTTCTAGGCTTTAGGCTAAAACTTCCTTATATTGCTGAAGGAGGCTGATGATTCGGTCTTTGATCTCAGAAGGTAATGAAGCTCCCAACTTGGTTGTTCTGTCTGAATGGTTGTCGTCTATCACAACTTCTTGTACCTCATCAATGATTTTTGATGTTTCAACTGAACCTTTCATTACTTCAACATCTCAATGGTCCTGAGGTGTGAATTTAAGATTTCCAAAAGTGTTAGTGTGGTCCCGGGGTGAGATCTCAAGATTTCTCTTGGAACCTAGGTGTTCCTGAGGTGTGACCTCGGGATTTCCAAGGCAAACTAATGTTATATCTTTGCTTTCCACAACTAGTTCCTGAGGTGCCACCTTGGGATTAAATTGTGGTGAGACTGGGCCCTGGATAGCATGAACACTCTTCATCAAGGTGTTTTCCCCTTTATCGTGATACACATGCACTCTTGTGTAACATACATCCCCTCTCACAGATGCCACCCCATATTCTGTTGGGAATTTCATGACCAATAGGGCTACCTAATGGCTTTGGCTTTGTTCATTCATGAACTCCTAATGATGGCATTGAAAAGGGATGGCACATCTTCAACAAATGTCACCAGGAGCATGCTTGATGGCTTCAGAGCACCAAAATCAATTCCTAATTTGCGAAAGCAATCGATGTAAAAGACATCCACAACACTACCATCATCAATGTACAACTTTATTGGAAATTATAGCCTTGATTACCAAGGCATCATTATGTGGGCTAATGGTTTAGACTGTGTCATCCTCTAAAAAGGTTATGACCTTTGATGGTTTGAAATGTTTGTGAACTGGCTCTTGAGGTGGGATTCTCCTAGCATTGGCTTTTATAGCGAACTAAGACTATTATTCTAGATATCCCCCAAATATGGTGTGAATGATGACAGTGATTACGATTATCATGAGGGAGAATCTGAGATGGCTGTGGTTGTGGAGGATTGTTTTGATATTGTTGATATAGTTGGTTCAAGAAGGGGTCCTATCTCAGTCTATAGTCCATCTAATATGATGACGCACCTCATCCTCCTTGTCCTCCAGTGTGGTGGCCATCTCCTCAACCTTTAGGTCAATGTTGGGCTCCATCGAAATGAGGATGCCACCCTTGAAAATATTAACCAAGCATCCCATTTCGAATGCAGTCTTCAATTTCCTTTTTTAGATCTTTACAGTCTTTAATGTCATGCCCGTGGTCGTTGTGGAAAGCACACCACAAGTGTCTTGGTCACTTGTGTGGTACTACAATCAGTGGAACTAGAGGTCTAAAAAGATCCCTATGTATAGATAGGATCTCTGTAAGACTCTTGGTGAGCGAAGTAAGATTCTTATCTTAAATCTAAGATTCCAAGCGACCTCGGTTATAATTCAATTTGTTTAAAGCACTCTTTTGAGCACATTTTCCCATGAAATCCTCCTACTTTCTCTCACTCTTCTCATTCTCTCATTTGTTCTTATTGGCTTCCTCTCATTTAGTGTAACTTTCCACCATCTGCCATAGTGTTTGAGTATCAATGGGTGTGTCTCGAGCCAATTTAGTATAGAATGACCTAAGGATTAGACCATTCATGAAGGCCAAATTTATCAATTGATCAGTTTGGTTCGTCACTTGTAGACTTTCATCATTGAACCTCTCCATGTATGACTTCCAAGACTCATATTTCCCTTGCTTGATTCATCAAATTTATAGTAGTTTTATGGAATTTCTTCCTCTACAAGAAGCGGGTATGGAAAAGTTGCACTAACTGTCTGAAGAATGAGACACTATTTTGGGGCAAACAATCAATCCATACCTATATGCCTTTCTACTAAGGTATATTGGAAACACTTTATACATTACCTCCATCGTGGCATTCTTAAACATCATTGCATACTTAAATCGCAAGAGGAAATCTATTTAAGAAATTTAAATATTTAGATGAAGTACTAGGGTTATTCGTAATCTTACTTTTTAATTTTCTAATATGTAATCCTATTTAAATGTTAATTTTGTTATCACTAATAACTTGAATTTTATTGTCCCGGCAGCTGAAATACGCATTGGATAAAGGCCAAAATTGCAGAAAGATTTTTACATTTCAATACTTTTAGTACCTTGCTATATCAGCTCGTCGCATTGCCCCTCCAACCATTTGACTGCCATCATCAGCACGATTACTATTGACCAAAAAATGGGCGAGGGCACTGACCAAAAAATTTCAGATAGCGGGAGGGAAGGGCGAAATGCAGATGGCGGAGGGCTTGGAGGCGCGGGCCGCGCTACGATCGGCCCTGCTTGGGAGATCACCCGGCGGTGAGTCGGAAATGTGCGAGGACGGACCAAAATTTTGAGAGAAAGGAGGAAGGTTGAAGTGCAGATGGCGAGTGAGGTCAACCGCAAGCATCGAAAAACTCCATTCGCTTTTAAGAACTTCCTCTCCGTGAATCTTCAGCAAGCGCATTTCATATGAATTTATTTCTACAGATCCACAAGCTTTCTTCTTGTTGGGGACATATGTTGTTGAATCTTTTCTATCTCTAAGATCATCGTTACCGGCAGACAATACCAATTTCTTCTTCATCTTGATACTTCAAAGTTTATTTCATCTCTGGTCTCTTTTGCAATCGATTTTCCATCAATAATTTTTGCAGACTAGAGTTATTGATGGACTCTGCAAAAGTTATTGATGGAAAATCGATTGCAAAAGAGGCCAGAGATGAAATAGCTGCTGAAGTATCCAAGATGAAAAAGGGAATTGGTATTGTACCGGGGTTGACAGTGATCTCAGGGATAGGAAGGATTCAGCATCATATGTCCCCAACAAGGAGAAAACTTGTGAATTTGTAGGAATAAATTCATGTGAAATATGCGTCCTGAAAATTCACCAAAAGAGAAAGTTCTTAAAAACAGAATGGAGTTTTTTCCAGTGCTTGCAGGTTGACCTTCACTCCGCCATCTGCACTTCGACCTTTCCTCCCTCTCTCTCAAAATTTTTGGTTCATCGCCCTCGCACATTTCCGACTCACTGCCGCCGGGTGATCTCCGAAGCAAGGGCCGATTGAAAGCACAACGCGCAGCCGACACTAAAAAAAAATTAACCAAAGCTTATTTTTGTAATCTTTAGAAACTTATCTACCATTGCAGGGTCTTGGGGTTTTGCCAATACTGAAAGCAGTTGAGATTGCAGCAGTTTATAATTCCTCATCTTTTGGAATGGGTTATTTTGGGAACAATATGAAGCGTCTCAAGGTATGTCTTGCTCTAGGTTATATTGTGCTTATGTCTATCATTCTTTCTTACACGTTGCTACTTCAAAAACAAACCAAAGCTGAAATAGATCAATATTCGCAGCATGAATTAATCTTTTTGGTGAGAATCACAAGTTGTAGCTAAAAAGTTACTAGTCGCACAAATTAATCTTGTGCTTGTCTGGAAAACATTGATAGACGTGAAGTCTCAGTACCAAAAGTTGGAGAAACAGTAACCCATTGTTTGTACTCTCCAGAGCATTCCGCAGTTTCAAGTGCAACCAAAAGTTACAGGGAGAAACAGTGACCCATGGTTTGTGATCTCCAGAGACGTTCCGCAGTTTCAAGTGCAAATTTGAGATGAAAGAAGCAACCACGGAACTCTGATCTTGAAGTAGTAGATTGAACCAGGAATGTTAATGAGAAGTCCTGTATAAGTTGATCCGAGGTTGTGTTTTGATTTGCATTGATTAATTGGGTTTTTTGAGTACATCTTTAATGATCTATCACTTAGCCAGTTTGATATTTTCTATGTTTGTCTAAAATTTAAAAATTGCTAGGCACTGGCTTCTCAAGTTAAATTCACATTTTTTTTGAAATGACCTTAGGTTATTGTGAACCAAAAGAAAAAAAGAAGAGTGATTTTCGGAAAAATAATTTATAGCGGAAATATATTCTAACAAAGGAGAAATATAATTATATTGAGAAGTATAATCAAATATTATGTAACCTTAACAATTAATCAAAATCCTACTACAACGATGTTTCAAATCCTCAAATTAATAGTACTCAATTAGAATTTCAAAAGCAGCTAATCTTGATGTGAAATTGAGAAAGAATAATAGGATTTTCTCCTCGTGAATATAGCTCCTTCGTTGTTTGCTTGTTGCCAAAGCACCCACCCACTGTGGACTGCATATACAGATTAGCTAGTGCATGCCAATCGCCGCTCACTTTGGGATGATGCGAAGAGGAAGTTCCAATGGAAGTACTAACACTTGTTTAGGGTTGTAAAAGACAGGAGGATGAGGGAAAAAAGAAAAAGAAAAGATCACTTGAAATTATTAACTCTCTTTGCAGAGATTAGAGTATTTGACAACAGCATGGCAATGGTCATGGGTCCAACTCCCCCAGGAACAGGAGTGATGGCAGATGCAATCTTGCTAGCCTCCTCATAGCAAACATCACCAACAAGTCGATAGCCTTGAGGACTTTTAGAATCCTGTGGGAAAGGCACATCCAGAAAACCCTCATCAATAAAGCACATGAAGAGAAACCACGCTACATCTTTACCCAAGCAAGCCAATTTCATATTCCCGATAAGAGATATATAAAAGTAGCTAAATTCAGTGCGATTACCCAATAAAATCTAACTAAAACCACAATAATGAAGAAATATTTACGGTTATGGATGGTGATAGTAGAACCACATAATCATGAACAAAGTTACCACACCTCTACTGGATTTATTCCAACATCAATAATGACTGCACCAGGCTTTATCCAGCTACCCCTCACCATATTCGGTTGCCCCGCAGCTGCAACTATAATATCTGCTTCTCTAGTTACTTCCTCTGGATTCAATGTTCGGGAGTGGACAACAGCGACAGTTGCTTCTTCCCTCTACCATCCAATGTTGAAATAAGAAAAAATAATTAACGAAAAAAAAGTCAACCCAAAGGAACAGAGTGACAATTTAGTAGGACACAAGCTTATATCAAGATTCATAAACAGAAACTTTCAGTCCTTACTTGTAGCAATAGAGCTGCAGGTGTTCCAACAATATTACTCCTGCCAATAACAACGGCTCTCTTCCCTTTGATAAGAATACCTTGTCTATGCAACAATTCAATGCATCCTTTAGGAGTGCATGGAACAAACAACGGTTCTCTATCCCGCATAGCAAGACAACCAATGTTCAATGGGTGGAATCCATCCACGTCTTTCTCAATGCAAACAGCGTCTACGACTTTCTTCTTGTCTATGTGCTGGTCCATATCAAATAAGGTATGATATGAGTTACTGACATGAACAAAATTGTACAGTTAACTGTACTCAAATTCAGTGTATTGCTATAGAATCTTAAGTTGTTCATAAATGACCAACTCAAACCTTGACAATCATAAAAAATACACATACAAAGTCATACACACAAAGATTATTACTCCCGGTATATGGTAAAAGTTAACTGAGAAAGCAAATATGTTCTGTCCTATAAAACACCTTCTGTGAAAAAGTATAACAACACCCAGGTAATCAATTGAGGAGTCCTCTACCCAAAACTTAGAAATAGACAAAATGGACAGCTATATAAAGGTAACAGGATATGCAGAAACATTAGGGTAACCAGTAAAAAACTGCAACACGTCTCAATGGATAAAACATCCATAATAATAAAATGTTCCAGACCTCCAATTCATTTTCTCAAAACCCCAGTTTGACCAACAAACTATTTCTACAACCAACTTGAGTCTACAAAGGAAATCTTACAGTTCATACTAGGTTGTTATCCTACATTAAAAATCAGTCAAAGCAAATTATTAAATCTAGACGTTACTGAAACAACAATTATGGGTTATGATTATGTTAAACGAGAATTACTATTAAAAAACGTACCAAAGGTAAAGGTAGCTGGACAAGGATGCCATGAACTGCAGGGTCATCATTGAAGCTCATTATATGTTTAAGAACTTCCTCTTCTGGTGAATCTTCAGGCAAGCATACTTCATATGAATTTATTCCTGCATCCTCACAAGCTTTCTTCTTGTTGCGGACATACGTTGCTGAATCCTTCCTATCCCCTACTAAGATCACTGCCAGCCCCGGTACAATCCCAATTTCCTTCTCCATCTTAGATACTTCAGCCGCTATTTCATCCCTGATCTCTTTTGCAACCGATTTTCCATCAATAACTTTTGCAGAGGATTCAGTAGGCATGGCAGCTACAATTCCCAAAAGATGAATGGATCAAAATTCAATTAAACTAAATGAAAAGAAAAAAATATGGTAAACTCTCTGACTTATGGATCAGTTAGTCACTAAATTTCAATCCTAATCAAGTAAAGTACTTGAATATATGGAATGAAGCTACTATTGACATAGTGGCTCTTGAACACCACTTATTAATTAAAGTGCTCAAAACAGTCAAACAAGAAAACATACTAGAATACTCCAGATTTAATCGCATAATTAATATCCATTATATCAATCAAGTATATTAACTAAAATGAAACACACTTCATTTCATTTGCATTAATCAACCAAAGGCTTAAACTTTATCACATAAAATGCAATTCTGCACTTAATTTCATTAATGGGTAAGCAAAAACTCAATGAACACAATGAAATTAATGAAAGAATTCTTTACAGTCGATTCAGTATAAGTATTTAAAAAATGCGTGTGTAAAAAGAGCTGATACCAGCTACGAGGGAAGGAGAGAGCGCAGGATTTTTATAAGAGCCCGCGTGAATATGAAGGAGGGGATTGAGCCGACGGGCTCTGCATTCGAAAGTAGTAGTAGTGGTGGAAGGGAGGAGCCGGGCGGTGGAAGTTGCGCAGCCGGGGAGTATGAATTTGGCGGTGTTAGACGACGTCATCACGGTGGACGAGGCCATTAACTGACGGAGAGATTGGAGCCTCTTGCCAGTTGCTGCAGCCACTCCTTCCTTAGGGTTTAAGGTTTCAAGCTCACTGAAATAATCAATCACAAATGAACTTATTTAATTATTGAAAAAAAAAACAAAGAAAAATGAAATTCGTTTATGTAATTCTTTTCACGAATTTCCCAAAAACTCTCTTTTGATGTTCGGTTAGGTCTGGGAGCAATCACATGACCGGCATAATTGCCGAACACTAACCAAAGGATAAAAAATAATAAATCTCAAATACCTCCTCACGGCCGAAAACAATCCAACACAAGAAGGCTAAATTGATCAAAGCTTTACAAAAAGCCGTGCGGCTTTGACGGCTGAATTTGTGTGTTTTTCTGTGTGTTTCTCTATGCATATGTCCTATAACTCAACAAAACCCTACACTTGCATTTGGTAATTACTAAATTCAGAAGTGGATGTGATTAATAATTCTTAAATCAATAGAATTACTAAATTATAAAAATATAAATTTAATAAAAAATTTAGTTTAATTCGAATGAGTGTGGTTAATAATTCTAAACTCAATAGAATTATTAAATTATAAAATCACAAGTTTAATAAAAAATTTAATTTAATTCTACCATATTGGTTTGGACTTTATTTTCATTTATAAAAAATTAATTTTTTTAAATAAAAATAAAATATCTAAATATATTTTTATTTTCAAATTTAAAATTCAAATTTTCTTATTTAAATTCCTTTCACATAATTTTTAAAAAAACTCTTCTTATTTTTCTTTTAAAAATACCTTTTTTATCAAAAAATACTTACAAATTTTTTTACTTACTTTAATATAACTTTTTTCAGATAAATTATAATCCAAACAAAAGTAGAAACTTAATGGTTGAATGAGGAGAGAGATCGACTATTTATGCATTACAAAATTTCAACTTAATTTTTTAACGTTTCAAAATATAATTTTACATTTTTTTCAAATAATTTTATACATTTTTAATATAATTTTTTTCTCATAATTACTTCCTCTAACAGTATAAAAAATAGTTTTAAAATATACTTTACGCGCATTATAAATCTTAGGTGTACATAGAACTTATAGAAGACCATATATTATACCACTGAGCCCACCACTCATCTGATTGTTTCATTTAAAATGATCTTAAACCTGTTCTCAAACACATTGCCCAATAGTTGCTTTGTCAGCCTGATTACTGAAAGAGTCACCCAACATCCAAATTATTGTACAGCTAGAGATCAAATTACCATCGGAACAATTTTCGACTAATCCACCTGGTATGTATAGATCAGATAATTGTTTCAGACCTCAAAAAGCGTTAATTATGGACCATTGTGTAGAAGGAATGAGCACCAGAAGATGATGGCTGATGAACTGAGCTTAAGACAATTCTTCCAATGCACAATCAAAATTCAAAAGCATCACGGCCTTTGGAACAAAAATAAAGTCTCCATCAAAATTTATGGAAAGAGTGAGGTCTGTTACCTGCAGACTTAAGTCTGCATACTGCAACTCCTGCTGTATATTTCTGTACAACTGGTAAAATCGGTAACCATGAGTCAAAGTGAACGGCTATACAATTCTTCACGCTATCATTGTTTTCTAATTTTTTTATTTTTTTTTTCTTGGGCAAGAAAGAATTCCCCTTTTCAGTCTTTTGCTGAAATCAGGCAATAGGAGTTATAGTGCCAGTATTCCTTCGCTGACTTGGTTCTCATCAGAGTCTGGCAGCGGCAATTTGGACTTGTTCATGACCTTGGTAAATCCATAACCAATAGAACTTCCACTAGCTTCGCATAGCTGCGAAACAGAAACAGAAACAGCAATTCAGATTGAAAGCATTTCAAAAACTTTCTGGCTGAATTTCATATATATGAGAAACTGATGTCTTAATTGGTCGTACCTCCGTAAGCTCAGAGAGATGGCGAGACCTAAACTCGTTGATTGTTGCCGCAATCTCTGCCATGGGCAGTTTAGCCTAAACAAAGGACATAGGCAATAAGCACTAGTAATGAGCACCCAAATATAAGGTAAATGCTAGTCACTGAAAATTTGTGGGCTTACCTGGGGAAGTACTGCAGCTGCTAACAGGCTTGGTTCCAAGGTGTCAGGGACAACCTGCCAAACTCAATCAATTGAGAACTCTAATGTGAAGTATTATTCTCCAATTAAGTAAGACTCAAATGCCAAATTTAAACTGATTGTGTATATGTGTCTAAATGGGAATATATTTCTGTATAAAATCAGAACTATCCAGTCAACAGAGTATATTCATGAGTATGCACATGCGGGATGGCCTAATAAGGTAGGTAGAAGAAAAATACCGCTGTTGCCCCAGCCTTTTCCAAGTTGAGGCCATGATCGACATCATGAGCACGGACAAAGGTCTTCACATTAAGAAAATACTTAGCTCAGAGCCAGACAGTTCTATAATTTGCACCAGGAGTATCTAACGTAATTGCCGCAGCACAAGCTCTTTCTGCACCAACTTTGTGGAGGACTTAACAATGTGCTTTTTTGTGGAGGACCTAACAATGTGCTTTTGGATTCTTCAATATAAATCACCACGCATATTGGATTTTAGTTGGAACTAATGTGATTGATCGCCTGTTTATGCACATATAATGTTTAAAAGAATTAAATTTCATTGCAGAAATGTTTGCAATGATCTGAGGGTGGAAAAACATTTCAACCTCATTTGAAGTTATAAATTCAGACAACCTGACATGGAGTGTGATTATATGCACTTTGCCTCTTGAAATCTTACTCGAATGTTTAACATCTAAGAATGAATTGGGGGATGGTATATGTGATATAACACTCTATAGAAGAAGACCTAGTCTAAAAGTTCAATTAACAAGTAAAAGTAAAACCAGGGAATGTTCTGTCAGTGACTCATAAGAAGATGGGATGAGAGCCTTTCAGTTTTCATATTCTGCTGAAAGGATTGCTGGTATTTGTTACTCCCAGTTTGCTCAATCTCTTTAACATGACATTTAGGTGCTTTTTATGTTAGATAGCTGCAAGACATTTAAAGTTTGAAGCACTTTGAAATTTGAGGAAAATTTTCACAGTTTTTTCTTGAATTTGAAAACTAGAAAATTGGATTTCCATACAGGTTAACAATGCAGGAATTATAGGAGTAATGGTGGAAGGAGATGTTTTAATTCTTCAAGAGCTAATTCTGGGAGATGATTCAAGAATTGCTGGTCAAGTAAGTCTCCTCATAATCAAAATTTATCCCTTTATGTAAGGTGGACTAAATTTGTTAGTCCCTGCCCAACAGAATCGACAGATGGAGATCTTGGTCCAAATTTTAAGACATATATTTTGAATGATGCAGGAAGTACCTGAGATCAAAGCAAATGCAAAACTCATTCAGACTTGTGATCTGTCAGAAGAGTGCTTGAAAACTAACTATTATGGTGTGCAACAGTTGGCTGAAGCATGTATTCCGCTCCTGCATTTATCTTCTTTGACTAGAACTGTAAATGTATCATCTTTTCTAGGAAAACTTGAGGTAACTCTTTTGAAGAAAAGCTTTTGCAATACCTTCTGAACTAGATTTATTAATGTTCAATGTATTAAACATGAAAATGAAAATGTATTTTCTTCCATTCACCGTGAAGCTTGACCCTGTTTATTTCATACATACTCAGCCCAGACAAGACCATACAAACTGGAAAAGTGTACATTTATGTGTGTCCTGCCATGATACATCTTTGATAAATTTGAAGTGAACTTATATTTGAACTAAGGTTGATAAAACCATTGAAGTGATATTAAGAAATCAATTACTTTCTACAAAATGAATAATTTTACCTTTCTTAACATATATGTGGTTAATTATTATATTAAACTTAAATTCTTTTTAATGCTTGAGCAGTTAATAAAGAAATCTAACAGATTGTTAACTTTAGGGGTCAAAAATGTTGTAAATCGAAAGATGTTGCATCTGAGTGATTACGATCCATACAAACTGGAGGGGTTAAATTGAAATTTATTCAATATAATTTTGTTCTTTTTGTCTCACTCCCCAGTCCCTTCCAAATTAGAGAAACTTCCTTCAACCTTTAAGCGTGAAAAACACATAAACACAAAAACTTATTGGCTCAGATCCCAAAATCCTCTTCATATACACTTCCATTCGAATCTTAACAGTTCAGCCATTGCTGAAAAGCTCCTGTACTAATCTGGGATCAACTTCTTCTTCATTGACATCATCATTTTTGCAGGGTAACCCGTAATTTAGTGCAGTAAAAATGGTTTCTTTTGTTTTTTTTTTTTACTTAATCTACTACTGCCAAAATGTTTATGCTCAATCAAATGATTCCTTTGTGCTGCATTGATTCATTTGTGTTGCATGCTAGTAAATTTCCAGTGATTTGCAACAATTGGAATTCTTTTGAAAGGAAAAGAAGGAATTAAATGCAAAATGCTCCCACCTGTCTACTATAATATAGATATGCCTGTGGCGTTGAATTCCCTCTGCGGCTGAAATTCCCTTCATCTCACCCATTTTGCACTCAGATTTCCTATTCCAACCCCCATTTCGGCCCTTCCTCTTCTTCAGACCCCGTTACTGGATCCTCCTCGCCGTTTTCTCTCTGATTTCCTGCAAGTTACCTTCTTTAGTCCCGAGGCCAGATCGCCTCCTCAAGGCGTCCACGGTGGTTACACCTTTCTTTGAACCTTCCTCCACGGTCCTCTAGCCACATCTTCTGTGCTACACGTCTCCAAATTCATAGGCAACAAAAATGGCAGCAAACCTGTAAATCAATTCGGTGGTCTTCCCTCTTGCCCAATTCTTTACATTCCATGGTAATTTTATGTTTTTATTGTATTAGATTGGAAGTATTAGACCACAATTTAGCTAAAGCATGAAACTTAATAGTATTTGCAATTCTGTATAAGTTAAATTTATGAGTTTTTGTGATTTCAAGGATTGTTTGAATGTTCGTTTTGTAATTTTTTAAAATTAAAATATAAATGCAGTGATTAATTTAGAATGGCTGGAGTCGAGCCTGGCGTAATTGCTCTGTTTGATGTGGATGGCACCCTTACAGCTCCTAGGAAGGTATGCCTATCATAGTCATGAATATGATTGTTTTCATAATCATATAGCTCTTTTTAGGACTTCCCCGTTAACTTGTTACGGCTTTTGTACTCAGTTTCTTGTGATCTTATCTGTGAAAATGACAATAGATCAATTCAATATAAGTTCTGTGATTTATGCAAAAGTCTGAACTTTCTTGGCATTAGAAATAGATCAAGATCTAGGATGATTATTTTTTAGTTTGATTGTTTAGATTATTATTTGGGTTTCAAACCTTGCAATTCCACCTTAGCATTTTTCCAACTTCCAGGTGGCTACTCCAGGGATGTTAGAATTCATGCAGAACTGCGGAAGGTTCCCCCTTTGTCTCACCATATTTTTGTTTGTAGTGTTCATTTTTGCTCATGAAATGTTTTGTGCTTTACTGCATTTTCTCACTTCAGGTTGTTACTGTTGTTGTTGTTGTTGTTGGAGGTTCTGATCTTGTTAAGATTTCAAAGCAACTTGGAAACACTGGTTAGGTCACCTTGCCCTTGACATTTGTGTCAATTGAGTAAATTCTGTATATTTCATCTAAAGCTTTTCTGTATCTATCTTCAGTCTTATTATGGTGTTGCATTGGAGACTTTTTCTTTATGCTTCAGCCTTGTTTTTTATATCAATGATATCTTTCATGGCCATTTCTTTGACACTAATTCTTCTTCTTATATGCTCTCTCTTTCTCACACCACCTCCCCCTTCCTTCTATTATGGTAAAGTTTTCCTTCTAGGATCTTTCCTTTCCCCTTCTACCTATGGGTCAATTTTTAACATTTTCTTTTTTAGCAGTTAAGCGGTCAGTTCGCCATTTCAAGTTTCTAATGTTGTTTTGTCCATGCGGTTATTCTGGATTATGATTATGTTTTCTCGGAGAATGGTCTTGTAGCATATAAGATTGGAAAGCTAATTGGAACACAGGTATCATAAAGATCTAGGCCATTCTATAATGTCAAGTTGAAGTCGAAGTTGTAGAAGGCATAACTTTGCACTTACTGTGTGTACATTCAATTTGTGAAACATACTCCATTACTCTGGAGTTCCTTTTTTTAACAGTTGAAGCTTAGTGGTCTAAATATAATCTGCCATCATCAATAACTGCAATTTTCCAGAATTTGTTTGTTGGAAATGATTGTTAATTTATTAGGTTTGTTATCTGACTGTAGCACACATTCATATGATTACATTATTTACTCAAGCCTAGAACATCACATCTTTCAGTTAAGTCTATGTGCAAAATTCAACAAATTGAATCAAGAAATTCAAGGGACTTAAAATGGCTCAAGTATCTCTTTACGTCTTATATTCGATTTCTGAATTTCATAAAATAGCACAGCAGTCTTCATTCTTCATCCTGACATCATCATTCCTAAGTACAGTCTCTTCCAAGGTTTCTGTTTCATCAAATCCCAGTTTTTTCCTCAGCAAGATGTCAACCGATCATATATATTCTTATTTAAATTTAGATGATTCAAATTTTTTCATAATTTCTTTTCAAAATTTACATTAAAAATAAATAAATCATTCATTGTACATGGTTAATCTTCTCGGAATAAAAAAAAAATTATTTCAAGAAACAGAGGGAGTTAAAAAAGAAAAAAATATATATGGTTGTACCTTAACAAATAACTTAGGTAAGGAGAACTCAAAAAGTCAACCCGCAGAATCTAGTACTATATTTGCTTTTGATCGTCCTCCGATCGAAAAACGACCGCCATGGACATCGAAGCAGCTAACCAGCTCTGGGAGGAGGAGCCCAGATTCTTTGTCACCCTCCATGCTGGCGCAGGCTATCAACCGCCGTCCGATGCCGCCTCTTCTGTTCTCCGCCAGGTCAACCCTTGTCTCCTCCTTTTCCCTTTCTATATATATAAATGTTTTTGCAAATACAATAAGTAACGCTTTAAATATACTAGTTTAGGGTGCTGGCCGATGTATAGATGCTGTGGTTGCTGCAGTTAAAGTATTGGAGGTGCAAAAATTTCCTTTTTTTTTTGTTGTTGTTGTTTTAGAAAAGGATTTGATGGGTTTAAATTTTCTGTTTGTTTGATTATTACTGGGATTTTACTTCACTCTTAGAATAACTTGGTGTTAGTGTTGGTTCTTAATTGTTGGACATTTAGTGGGATTTAATTATGTTTGCACTGAGGATGATCCTATTTGGTAATAGGATGATCCTAATATAAATGCGGGGCGAGGCTCAAATTTGACTGAGGATGGACATGTAGAATCTGATGCCAGTGTCATGGACGGTTATTCTGGAGCTTTTGGTGTTGTTGGAGCTGTGCCAGGTACTCCGAATTATGGAATTTAGATAGATTTGAGTAGTCATGTGAGATGCATACGTTGGGTTGAGGATTTATGTTTTCTCTGGTCAATTTTCATGTTTTCAACTGACATGCAAGTTGTGGCTTCCATAGTGCCTAAACGGAAGATGTTCTGGTGGTTACCGGTTGTCAGGTGTAAGAAATGCCATCCAAATTGCTGGACTATTGGCTAAGGAACAGGCCTCGGGTTCGTCTCTGCTTGGTAGGATAAACCTCATGTATGGTTATTTCACCTCTCTAAACATTTCTGCCGTGAAATCCCTTTGCACTCCAATATGTATTGTGATGGAGAAGTAAAATTTATTGCTTAGGTTCTTGGTTGGTGAAGGAGCTCGAACTTGGGCAATGTCCAGGGATATTGTCTTGCCAATGACAGAAGCAGAAGCCGAAAAAGTAATTCCTCTCTTTGCATGTCCATAATTGTTGTTGTCCTAACACCTGAATATGTGTATTATAATTATTGAACTCACGGTGGCTAATAACGGACAAAGCACACAAGAAATGGAAGACATTCAGAAAAAGGCTAGATGATGCTAAAGCTATGGCAGATGCTTGTGTGAGACTCCCTGGCTTATCCCAAGAGGCTGTTGTATAAGGTAAGCTTGTAAATAGCAACGTAAATATCTTCTCATGATTGCTTATCATGAGAAGCAATCAATCCATCTCCTGCCTATGCAAATTTTGTTCTCTTAAAAAGATTCTTTAAGCTTTAAAAAATTTATATATCTTTTTGAATCTTCACCTTTCACATCTAAAAAAGGGTAGCACCGTAGGTATCAGACTGTCTGTCTTGATTACACAAAGCTTTTCTCTTGTCTGTTCCACGTATATGTCATGACTTTTTAGGGTAATGTCAGTCGACAGGTAAAAGAAAAAAAAAAGAATATTAAGCATTTGGTGAAAATGTTGTTTCTCTGTAAGTTTGTTGATTTGTGATTGAATTTGTACTCCTCTTCTACAACTAGAGGCTCTACTCAATGATCAGTTGAATGGTGATGAAGTCAGTTCTCGATCTTCAATACATAATGCAGCAGATGATAATGGCATTAAGGACACTGTTGGAGTTATATGTGTTGATTCAGAAGAAAATGTAGCAACTGGATCCTCAAGTGGTGGAATCACTCTCAAGGTGATACGAGAGCTTTGAACTCATATTATCCTTTAGAACTTCAAAAGATCTAGATGTACATTATAATCCCATGTTGAAGCTTAACCAAGATCAATCTTTTCTTCTGGGTGGTAGAATTTGAGTCTCTCATAGAATATCATACGATATTGAGTGTCTTGAGGATTTCTCATTCCCCAAAAATTATCTCTTTCTGTAATTGGTTGGATTTTGTATTTACAATTAAAGATTGGATAATAATTGTTACTTCTGTCTTTTTTGCCTTGGAACAATGGTAGTCGTCCATGCATCATGATTTTTATTCCATAGTGGTCTGAGAATCACTGAGTCTTTTAGGTGAACCCATTTGTGGTACCAGATTTTAACATCTGAAATCTAACTAAAAGCATCCATAACAGGTTATTGGACGGGTGGGATTGACGGCCATGTATGGTTGTGGTTGTTGGGCATCCTCAAAAGGACCATCTGTAGCTCCTGTTGGTTGTTGTGTGTTTAGTTCTGGGGAGTATCTTTTGAAGGGATTTATTGCGAGAGAATGCTGCATATCATCATCTTTGTATGTATTGCAAGTAATTTCTCGTAATCATATTCAACTACTGAGAAAGCTATGATGTGAAGTTAAATGTTTTGACTTCAGTATAACCTTTTTTAAATTTTTGGGAAATTTGTGGTAATGTTGAGCTGACGTTGTCTTTTATTAGCTTAACCATTTAGCTTTAAACTTTCTAGTTTGGTCCTAATTAGAAATGTTAATTGTTTACTCTTGCAGGTCCCAGGCTAGTCCAGCCTCTGCATGCAGAGAAGTATTGCGTGGTTTGATTCAAAAAAATAGTCAAAGTTCTACTGAAATAACTTCTGGGATCCTTCTAGTTGAAGCCGAGGCTTCAAATGTGGTGAGCAAGATCAAGCTGCAAGGCTGATTTTTCGGTCCATCTTGCCTTTATGTTTTCCTTTCCTTTTGTAATCCTTAGAAACTTATCTACTTTTGCAGGGTCCTGGGGTTATGCCAATACTGAAAGCAGTCGAGATTGCAGCTATTTATAATTCCTCATCTTTTGGAATGGGTATTTAGGGAACAATATGAAGCGTCCCAAGGTATGTCTTTCTCTAGGTTATATTGTGCTTGTCTATCATTCTTTCTTACATGTTGCTAATGTCCTTGGCTGTAACCTACAGGTATCAATACTTCGAAAACAAACCAACGCTGAAATCGATCAGTTATTCGCAGCACGAATTAATCTTGTTGGTGAGAATCACAAGTTGTAGCTGATAAGTTAGTTGTCGCACAAATTAATCTTGTGCTTGTCTGGAAGACATTGATAGACGTGAAGTCTCAGTACCAAAGTTACAGGGAGAAACAGTGACCCATGGTTTGTGATCTCCAGAGGCGTTCCACAGTTTCAAGTGCAAATTTGAGATGAAAGAAGCAACCACGGAACTCTGATCTTGAAGTAGTAGATTGAACCAGGAATGTTAATGAGAAGTCCTGTATAAGTTGATCCAGGGTTGTGTTTTGATTTGCATTCATTAATTGGGTTTTTTGAGTACATATGTATCACTTAGCTAGTTTGATATTTTCTATTTTTGTCTAAAATGTAAAAGTGGCTGGGCACTGACTTCTCAAAAAAAAAATCCTCAAATTACTAGTGCTGTTTTCTGACTTCTCAAAAAAAAAATCCTCAATTTTTTTACCAATAATTAATAGTACTAAATTAGAATTTCAAAAGCTAATCTTGATGCGAAAATGGGAAAGCATAATAGGATTTTCTCCCCATGAATATGACTCCATTTTTGCTTGTTGCCAAAGTACCCACCCAGCATGGTCATTTAGTGTGCTGCATATACAGATTAGCTAGCAACCAGTTTAAAACGCTAAGCTATGAACACGATGCTAACATTCCTCGACTCACTCATCAACTATCATTAAGCAATATTGAATGGGTGATTTGGCAAGGTATAATCATGCCAATCACCCTCACTTTCAGATGATGTTAGAGCAAGCACACCAGCCCCGTTTTGGGGCTGGTCGTGCTGCAACAACCACCACATCAGCAAAAATTGCTGATGTGGTGGTTGTTCTAGGACGAACGGTCAGAAGACCGTTCGTCCCGTAAAAAACGGCTACAATTGTGGCCGTTTTTTTTTGGGTGCAAAATTCAATTGTCAAACGACGTCGTTTGGCTTTTAAGTTTTTTTAAAAAAAATTTTAGTTGGCTAGCAGACGCTGCATGATTGGGCGCGTGCCACGTCAAAGAGGGGTTACAAACCTCCCCCTGGTTTGCAACCCCCTTTTGGCCTCTTTTTTTTTTTTTTTTAAAATTACCAACGTGTAGAAAATATTTTTCTTTACAAAATGACATGCACTTTAACTATTTTTGGTGCAATATATGATTTTCTTAAATATAATATAATTAAAAATATTAATATACTTATTAATATTTTATAAATTTTAATATAAAATTATTAATATTTCTATTAATTTTAAGTTTAAGTCTAATAATATTAAATTTTTATTTTAATATTATGTAAAATTATTTATACATATTTGATAATTACAAAAATTTTAAAACAATTAATTTGACTATAATATTGTATAAAATTATTGAATGTGATTATTAAAAATTATATGTATTCATAGTTAAACAACATAAATAATTACAAAATTAAAAAAAAATCAGGTTTGTCTAAATGAAAAAGAATTTTTTGTAATTAATTGATAAATAAGGCTAAATTTATAATTTTGAATTTTATATAAGAATTAAAGAAACAATTTATTTTTTATTATGTTAATTATTAAATATAGTAAAATTTGCGTTTTGGTGGAAATGACATATAATCACAGAAAATTTCTATAGTTTATTATGTTTTAGAGTTGAATGTTTAATGTTTAAGTATTTAATGTTTAATTATGAGTATTTGCTTTCATGTTTTAAGTGTATTAAGAAATTTTAATTTTAACGTAATGTAAAATTATTTTCCATTTTCATGTTTTCAATTATTTAATATATGATAAGCACAATTTATAAGTTGTATTATTAATATATATTGAATTTGATAAATGCAAAATAAATAAATTTTAAATAATACAATTTAAAATAGTGAAGGCCAGGCCTTGAAGCCGTCATAAAAAAATTACGCACGCTAGTAAAAATTTTATGTTTAATTTATCGTATTTATTCGAATGTTTCAAGTATATTATTAAATTTCAATTTTAATGTAATGTAAACTTATTTTCTATTAATTATTTTAAGTATTTCATATTTAATTGAGAGGATTGATTTTCATATTTTAAATGTATTATTAAAATTTAATTTCAATGTAATGAAAATTATTTTTCATTAATTTTTTAAGTATTAATTGTATTAACGAATTAAAATTATAAGTTGTATTATTAATATATATTGAATTTTATAAATGATATTTATTAAATAAATAATATTTTAGAATTATTAATTTAAATAAGAAGTATTAAATATATTAAATAAATGGTGTAAAAGAAGGTAGAGGAGAGAGAAATTTACGTGAATAGTAAAGGCCGTTCATGAGCGTGGGTACTTTTTTAGATGATGGTTGTTTAATAAGAAAGCACTGCTCAAAGTTCATGTACATTGATGCAGACGGCCTTGTACTTTTTTTGCATGGATGCCCTTAGGGGTAGGCACTTTGATTATTTATAAAAGACGAGATGATAAGAAGAAAAAAAAATCACTTGAAATTATGAACTCTGCTTGCAGCGATCAAAGTATTTGACAACAGCATGACAATGGTCATGGGTCCAACTCTGCCAGGAAAAGGAGTGATGGCAGATGCAATCTTGCAAGCCTCCTCGTTGCAAACATAGCCAACAAGCTGATAGCCTTGAGGACTATTAGAATCCCGTCGGAAAGGCACATCCAGAAAACCCTCATCAATAAAGCACGAAGAGAAACCATGCTAGATCTTAACCAGGTAAGAGACAACAACTATGTAAAAGTAGCTAAATTCAGTGCCTCTGCATCTGATTACCAAAAGAATCTAAATAAAACCACAATAATCAAGAAATATTTACGATTACATATGGTGAAAGTAGAACCACATAATCATGAACGAAGTTACCACACCTCTACCGGATTTATTCCAACATCAATAATGACTACACCAGACTTTATCCAGCTACCCCTCACCATATTCGGTTGCCCCACAGCTGCAATTATAATATCTGCTTTTGTAGTTAATTCCAATGTTCGGGAGTGGACAACAGTGGCAGTTGCTTCTCCCCTCTACCATCCAATGTTGAACTCTTCAACAATTACTTGTAGTTTGTACAATCATTTCCGGGAATTACATTTCCAACAATTGACCATAGTTCAAATACTTTCTTTCCTATTAGAAGTGGCCAATTTTTTATTGATAACTTATTCATATACGTCTCAATCATACCCAAGTTTTATAACAAATATAACCCATTAATATTAATGACTAGAAGAACTCGAGAACAATAATTCACAATTTAGATATGTACTCTTATGATATTAAGTTGAATGATTATTTATACTATAGTCACATAAAGATTAATTCTATTAGAACTCATGTAGATTATCTTAAAGAAATTTTTAAATGAATCAATCTAATAAATTTATTGCTAGCAAGCATTCTTATATCAATTATTGTGTTACAATGCAATAGTCAATCAAATCAAATATTTCTTACATTAGGAATAAATATAATATGTTCTACTCCCTATTTGCATCAATGATGTATGTATTGTATTGTTAATATTGACAGGTATTATCCCAGTTTTACAAATAATTTTATCAAAAAGAAGTTAAGGTACAAAGAGGGAACACAGAGTCTAACCTCCCAAAAGGTTAAATGTGAGTAAGAAGATAAAAACATACACCTACCTTACCTAAGGCTCATAACAATTTACGTGTGGGAGGTCTTTGTAGTCATAATTTATCTCCCCATTGTTAATTATTATAAACTTTTCAGGAGATATATAATTTTTTTAAAAAAATTCAGACAGTAATTTTGTATGCCTCAAAACCAACAGAATTATATATGTCAAAAAAAATTTATTTTTTAATTAATTAATCGAATTGGCTAACTGAAAAAAGTTTGTGGAAGTAAATCATGGGGCTTGATAAAAATATAATCCCTTTATTCATGTGAATTGATTGATTTCTCCAACAATGACGTCAAATTTATGATCCAAACAATGAGAACCATGTATATTATTGATAAGTATTGAACATAAATATCTATCACATGGATTGTATGGATCAATAGGGTCATAGAAAATAAATCATTACTACAAATCATAAAAAATATTAGCCAGCATTACACCTCTGCGTCCAACTCCAGAACAAGATCGTGGGGACCGACAATGGAGGCCAATGTCACACCTTTCCGTTGTGGGATTTGACTAATCTTTTGCAATTCTTCCTCAGACAAAGACCAATCAAAGATTCCAAGGTTCTGTGTCATTCTTTCCCTGTTAAAGCTTTTTGTTACCAAGCTCACCCCCTGTTCATACACCCATCTTAGTGCAACCTGAAAAAATTTTAGCATTCCCATCAACATTCAAATCTAAAGAGGCAAAACTGATTCAATCCTTAAATATCACAAAGAAGTCAATCAAAGATGAACAGTAAACCTGAGCAGTGGATTTCCCTCTTGCCTTGCCAATCTCCCCTAAGACATCAGAGTCCACAATTCTGTTGTCTCCCCATTTAGTGTTATTAGCACCTAGAGGAGAATATGCAGTGATATGAATACACTTTGCCTTGCAGAATTCCAATAATCTTTTTTGCTGCCAAACTGGATTTAATTCCACCTTTCAAGTTTTATCACCCAAAATATATGGCATCAGTTCGCACACTCACAAACACTGGATTTCGTTACAAAATTAACAAGCGTTTCAGATGACTTTTGTCGTAAATTGTACTCACTTGATTAACAGCTGGAGGAATTGTGGCAACTGAGAGGACTTCCTCAAGCTTCTTACAAGAGAAATTACTTACACCAATGCCCTTTGTGAGGCCAAGCTTTTTGCACTCTTCCATTCCTTCCCATACCCCCTTGACATCCAAGGGCCTTATGATATCTTTTTCCACTGGTGTCTTTCGGATCATTTCAGTCAGCCTGATGGGCTGATGGATTAGGTACATGTCAACGTATTCTAGTTGAAGATTCCTGCATGAAAGAAGGTGGAGAGGAAATGAAAATTTGGCAATCTAATATGTCTCATTATCTTTGTCAAATAATTACTTCGATGATGTAATTTCGTTTCATACAAAAATTCCACTTGTACTGAAATTTGATAATTTATATTTTTCAGTATATAAGATGTAGGTTTGAATTTTATAGAATTTTTCTATAAACAATACTAGCATGTATTGCCTTGATGATAATGTATTAGCTAGAATTACTAAAAATTTCAATAAATTTAAAACCAAATCCCATGCACATTATATCAAATTCTGAATGTGTTCTAATTTTAACATGGACCCAAACTTTTTAGGGTAATCAAGTTTTGGTTCCCTTTCTAATAGGCAAGCCTTTTTTTTTTTTTTTTTGGTTCTTTTCACTCGCAACTTTTACTCTACGAGGGGTTAAGCACTTGCAACTGTAACTTGTATTTCCTTGGGTAGAGTGCACCAATAAGAAAATGAAACAAAATTTTGAAATATTTTTGGTATCTATCTTTTGCTTGCTTACCTTTTTCCTTCTTTTTTTTCAGTAAAAAGATGGTTGTACTAACTTTGCAAAGTTAATGTGTACTGTCGAAGTCACCAAAGTAAACTCTTATTAGCACTAATGTAGACTAAGACAACTTGATTACTTGTCAAATACTTCTAACTTCCCTATACCAAACTAATTCCCACAAAAAATAATATAAATCTAGTGGTAAGTCTAACCCTATTAACCAAAGCAAAAAGCGTTTAAATTTACCACTTGATTCCTTACTATACTCCATCCCCTATATACTAATAAGCCACTCCCCTTCTTTTTGTTTTCCTTGCTAGCTACTCCAAACTATTACTTAAAAATTACAAATTTGTTCATAAATCACTTGTGCTACAAGGTAAAACCACTGCACATCGAGGTTAAAATATAAGAAATGTAGCATGGATTTTGGAAGTGATTCTGTCAACATTGGATGACTCCATCTAACTTTTATAGTTCAATTGTTTTAATTTTAAGGCCTGTTTAATAAAAGTGAATGGTTAAATATGAATACTGAATTCTAATGTCCAAATATTAAAACAAACAATCTGCAGAACATAAAAAAAATAAAAGTAAAAAAATGGACCAAGTTTTCTAAATAAAACAAGGAAAATGAATTAGATAAAAATATTTATTGTAGTTTTGATAGTATTTAGCATTAAATATTAAGTTAGGGTTAAACTGTTTAAAATATGTCCGTAATAAAAGGTTTCCCATTGAATTTATTTTTTTTGGAATCAAACTCTCTACATAAACTAATTTCACTCATCAGATTATGTTATCAAACTCAAATTTAGAAGCTAGGGAAATAAAATAATGGATGACAGGACTAAAAGTATCCAAAACCAAAAGCAAGCTTTAAAAAATGGAGGACTCACTGGAGGCTCATTTTACAGGCAGGCACAATTTGTTCAGGTTCGGCAAAGCTGCACCAAAGTTTGGTAGTGATAAAGAGTTCATCCCTGGACTTGATCAGCCCAGTTTTCAGTCCTTCAGATATTGCTTCACCCAGAGGCTTCTCTGATCCATAGGCGAAAGCCGAGTCGAAGTGTCGGTAGCCCACTTTTATGGCTTCAAGTACGGCCGATTTCGTCGTGTCATGGTCCGCCGGAGGGTATGCGCAAGTGCCCATACCAATCACTGGCATAGGCTTCTCAACAGAGCTCAAGCTTACCACTGGAACTATGGCCATTTTTCTAATTTCCTGCTTCAATTCCAAAGTGGATGCCTGGATGGGGTTTGAAATACTCTGGTAATATGAACTAAGGTGTTTTATAGGAGAACTTTTACCAAAAATTTTTTGGTTAATGATTATTGTCAAATGAAAATTTGACTTTGGGAGTAGGACTCAGTCTTTTGTTTGTTTTTTTTATAATAAAGGTAGAAATTTCATTACAAATTGCAAACAATACATGATATAGTCTAAAAAGCTAATTAGTCTTCATGATTTTTGATATTAATCACAAAGGAAAGTGTGGCAACATTTAACAAATAAAAAACAAAAAAAATTGCACAAAAGATTGATATTTGCGGCCAGCACACTATAACCTTTACATGAATAGTAATCGTGATTATTGTATATCTTAACTTGTTGGCCTCTATTGAACCATCTTGAACTAAAAGCTGCAAAAGAACCATTGGTCTCATGTCTTTCTTGATACTGTCATGTACATCCATAGTCCCTTCTCTCAAGTTAGGTACATATATATCCAAGATGAAAGACAAAACCCTAATATTTAAGGACATAGACTCTAATAAATAGGAATATAATACTACCTAAAAAAATAAGAAGAAGCATGAATTACTCCTAAAAAAGTGGGTACAATCCCTCAATTCTCAAAAAAAAAAAAAAAAAAAAAAACCCACACCCATGTAATTGCACCTAAATCGCCGTGAATCACCCCTACAGCCACAGGTGTTGACCGCAACAGCCGCAGGTAGATTAATACTTTTTACTACTACTACTAAGTAGGACTCAGTCCGAAATGCATGTTTATGTTGGAATTTAATGTTTGCATTTTGGTGGGAATTTGGAATGGTCAACAAACTACAACAAAAATGTCAATAGTAATTTAATGTTGGCATCTGGAATGCTAGCGAAAGAGGGAGCTACGCTAAACCGCTGCCCCAATCGCACACAAGTGTGGGCAATTTAGGTGTGATTCCTTTTTTTTGTTTTTTAAATAATATTCTATTATTATTTATTAGAGTTTTGTCTTTCATTTTGGAGGTGTCTGTATTAGTTTGGAAGAAGAGGCAATGGATATATAGGGTAGTATCAAAAATGGCATGGGCAAGAGTTAGAAACAAGAGTCTACGCTCAGTGGTTCTTTTGCAACTTACAGTTTAAAATGATCAAAGAGCATGGGTAGAAGTTAAAAACCAGAATTTGAGTTCAGTGATTCTTTTACAGCTTGCCTTGTAAGATGTTCAAGTAAAAGCCAAACAAGTTAGAATGTAAAGTACTCGAGATTAATATACAGCTTGCCTTGTAAGATGTTCAAGTAAAAGCCGAACAAGTTAGAATGTAAAGTACTCGAGATTAATATTGATGTAAAGATTATTGTATACTAGCAAAAAAACATTAATCTTTTAATCAATTTTTTTTTCGGTTACTTGTTATCTGTTATTGTACTTTTTTCGTAATTAACAAAAAATACCATAAAAAGCAATTAGCCTTTTTTTAGGTTAATTCATGTACAATTTGCAATTACAATAAAAATTCTAACATTTTGGGAAAAAAATGACCCAACAAAAGAACGAAAAACAAATGACGGCAAAATGTATATTCAAAATTTTAATTACTGGCTTGATTGGGTACGCATTAGAGTTTGAATTATCTTTAAATTAAAGATTTTTTCATATATTAGTTAAATTTCATAATTTTTTCTTTTATTCTAACTCTTTTATAATACTTATTTTATAATATTTTATAATAGTTTAATATTCTAACTAAGGTGTTTTATATGAGAACTTTTACCAGATTTTTTTTGGTTAATGATTATTGTCGAATGAAAAATTGACTTTTGGAGTAGGACTCAGTCAATTGGAATGGAATTTAATATTTGCATTTTGGTCGGAATTTAGAATGGTCAACAAACTACAACAAAAATGTAGAATGCTTTGACTCTTGAAATTTTGGCACATCGATGTCCCAGTAAAAGGACGAAAAACAGACGGCAAAATGTATATTGAAATTTTTAATTACTGGCGTGTTTGGGTACCCATTAGAGTTTGTATTATCGTTAAATTAAAGATGTTTTCATATATTTAGTTAAATTTTATAATTTTTTCTTTTATTCTAACTCATTTATATTATTTATTTTATAATATTTTTTAATGGTTGAAATTTTTTACAAAGTTTTAAAAAATTATATAAAATATATTTAATTGTAAACTAATTCTAATTCTAACTAATATTTAACAGACCTTATGTTGCACAAGGAAGCAAAGGTTTTCTCATTCAAGAATCCCACTGTACTTCTTGAATAAAAATTATCTAGATTTTCTAAAATTATATGTAGACAATGTTCCTTTACCACTTGTTATCAATAGTGTTGTAATTTTGAAAATTTTCTACTCTCTTTCATTCTAAATGTATCCTTTTTTCTGAATACTAAAATTTTGAGAGTAGTGTTACTTTCTTGTTTTACCTCCTAAAATTCAAATTATTAATCATAATACAAATTTTAGGACATGTAAAAAATAAAATGTAACAATATTAGTTGAGACGTATATATGAAGCAAAAAGAGCCTGTATGAAAGGAAGGATTGGGAAGTCATGCATGTAACTCCAAGTGATTCATTTATAGTGAATGTGTAAGGCGGTTTCAGATATGGACAAGAACGTGATTGAACCGTTAAGAAAGAACTTGATGCTATAATACTGATGTAGATAATACTTATAAGGTGCTTCCTGTGTGGCATCTCTTCAAGTCTTCAACATTTGTTTTTGTCGTTAAAGACAAAACTATAGGAAAGAGATGAAGGTTCGAAATATTAACTTTAAATCGTTAGTTAAAGTTCTCTCTCTCAATACTTCAATATTTGTTGTCTACGTTACTTTGCAAGGGAAAGAAAAATAAGAGAAGGGATTAATTTGATTTATTTCATTGTAGGTTAAATTTTTCGATTATATAGTATGACATTTATCTAATATTTCAATATTTGTTGTCTAGGTTAGAGTATAAGACAAATAAAATAAGAAAAGAGATTAAGTTTTGAAATATGAACTTTTAGGAGGTGTTTGTTATATGGATTTGGAATGGTATGGCTCCAAATTGAATGTTTGGTATGCAGTAATGGATTCATAAAATTCCATGGAGGTGGATTTAAACAAAACCCACCTCCCACTTGGGTTTTCCATAAACCCATCATAAAGGTTTTTACCTTTTTTTTTTTTTTAAAAAAATAAATTTCACTAAATTATATAAAATATTTTTCTCTACAAATTGACATGCACTTTGATTATTTTTTGAATAAGATATAATTTGTTAAATATCATATAATGTAAAATATTATTTTTATTATAATTTTAATATAAAATTTATTCCATTCCATTACAAAATAATACCAAACAACATAATTATTATCATTCCATTCTATTCCAAACCTTTCCATTCCACAAATCCATTCCATTTCTAAACCCACCATTTATACCAAGTGGCCCCTTAAATTGTTAGTTCAAGTTACATTATTTTAAACTAAATTTATTCATTATAATATGCATTGAGTTAATAACAATTTCTTTTAGGATAAAATAAAGTTTTATAAAATATTCATGCAATTAGTATTTCAACTCTAAAAAAAAAAAGAAAACTGTATAGATTTTTTAAAATGTTATAAACTTATTTTCAACAGTAATGAGACCTCAATTTAATTTTTATATTAATTTAAATGTTGAATTTAAGTGTTATAAGTAAAAAAAAAATTATTTAATCAACATCCTTCAAATTGGACCTTTTCATGTTGGAAACGGTCAAATATGCGTTTAAAGAGAGTTGAGATTTTTTTTTCATTTTTTTGGTTCTTCGATTTTGTGATATCTCAAATTAATCCACCTCTGACTTAAAAAACTCTGCTCAAAAGTGCAAACACGATACTTATGAAAGTTCAAATTGAAGACCTACAAGACGCTACCCTCTTCATTTCAAAAAAAATTTATTTTGATTAATTTATAATTTTTTATGAATTATTAAATATAACTTATTTAATACAATATTAAATGTATAATTATATATTTTTATTCTTACTATTAAATTTTAAATATACATAATTATTATTAAAAATAATATTTTACAAATTTTGTTTAAAAGTAATTTTTTTAAATAAAAAAAATTTTCAAAGTAAAATTTGTTTTAGTACGAGGGAGGAACAGATTTAGTTAATGGCTTTACAAACACCGTACAAACTCTGTGGAATTTGGGCCCCAACGACATTCGTCACAGCCGTAAGGCTTAGGCTTGCGGCACCCTGCCTTTGTTTTTCCAATATTTTTGTAATTCTACCATTGCACCACAGGTTTGACCCACTATCTATCTAAGGCCCAGTCCAATCGTTAGCTCCTCGTGGGCTTGTCTAGCCGAAAATAACATTTAATATGAGGTTTTTTAGAATGACGGATTTTTTCCAATTTTGTTGCAATTTCTTTTAAAAAAGAAAAAAAGAAATTTGTGAGTTGAAAATTTTTCGATTTCAAAAATAGTATGTTCATATTTGGCAAATACGCCCAAAGGATCAGAGCACATTTGCTAAATATGAACAACCCAAACTAGTATTTGCAGAGCCCGAGCCTGGGCACGTTTACCAAATGTGCCCAGTCCATTTGGGCAGAAATGTACGTAGCCCATTTGTATTATTATAATTATAGCTAATAATAAGAGTTAATAATTATTATAATAATAATAGTAGTAAGAGTTAAGAATAATATAATAATAAGAGCTAATTTTAGATTAATGATGACATTAAATACAAAAATTACTTATTAATATAATTAAGGTTTCACGTTTTGACGACACTTTTTATTTATTTATATATGAAATATAAATATATATATATATATATATATATATATATATATATATATATATATATATAAGTATAAATCATTATAGTATTTCAATAATTACACATGTAATAATACACGTAAGGTTTTGACTTTTGAATGCACTTTTTATTTATTTATATTTAAAGGATAAATATATATGTGTAAATTATTGTAGTATTACACATAATTACATATATAATAATAATAATAATAATAACAGCAATAATAATAGGATTAAAATTGTTGCATTATAATATATTGCATGAGAACATTAAGGTGTCAAATTGCAACCCAAAGAAATTTAGATATAAAAAATCTTATTATTATAGTAGGGTTTTGAGTTATGAAGACACTTTTTGTTTATTATATATAAGGGATAAATATGTAGATATATATGTATATTCATAGTATTATACAAAATTATTACACTAATAATAGGCTAAACCCTAATCAGATGAATGCATTTACTTCTATTACTATCAAAGTGGACAACCAACATTGTAGTACTGTGTCAACTTTTATGTGTATCCGAATGAAACGCTCTTATGTATAGATCGTAACTAAAAGTCGTATTTCGAATCAAATGTACGTTTTGCTCTTCCCAATCATGCCTGATCACTAGTTACATCAGGAACGAGATGAAAGTGTTTCAAAATATTTAGGTAATATACAATTCTATACCGATAATACCTTTCTCCATTTTTAACAATATTGTCATTAGATGTACATTGTGAATAGGTAAGTAAAAAGCGTTTACATTGAAAGTTTGTTGATTTGCACGTATTTTTTTCGACAATGACATGAAAAATTTTACAAAAGCTCGAAATGGACAAGTAAACTACGGAATATTGAAATTGTATTAAAAAAATTTTATTTATGTCTTATAAGTTTTCCATGAGTACTAGTTTTCCTAAATCTACGTAAGGCTACAATCTGTTCTTCTTGAGTCACAGTCGGGTCTACACCTTAACCTACAATATCTATATATTCATCTACGTCATCATCATCATCATCATTGTCTTCATGACCATCATCCTCAGTCATTGGATGTGCGGATATATGTATAGGGGTGCATATCTCTACAGAGTGAATGACACTAGTGGATGGCTGACCAAGTGTATCAAAAATAGGCAACGAAGAAAATAAAACTGGTGTGGCCGACGTAGATATAATAGGCTAAAATAAACCCAACTGTGTGGAATCATCTAAAGGGTCAAGTATGTCACCTCGATAGAGTTGAAACCCTCTACCACATTGTCTACGGCCCCAAACATTCTTAGACTGTCTAGTAATGATGCGGGGATCCATGACCTGTTGCATAGCTCGATCTCCAATATGTATTGATCTAATCTCCAATATGTGAGACTCTTGAACCGCATGCATTGACTCGATAGCGTAATCTCGTATCTTAGCAAATTGACTTGCATCTAAGGTCTCACAATGTGACATATGATTCAAAGATATATGGTAGATCCAGAACATTGCAACTATCTGACAAAAAAGAAAATATCATTAAACATTGTAGGAAAATAACATAATCGGCATACAAGTTAAAAAAAGACTCGTACCAAAAACTCTATTGTAGAATCAGTGCCACGAAAGCATTCAGGTATTGCATCAACACGAGACAGGTCGGAAATATATATGATAGTACGAGGCCTGTACCATGATAGTTAATCATGGGATAAAACATATAGGTTTTCCATAACACCACCTCCCTCAACAAGTTTATGTTAGTTGGCCTACATGTCTACATATATAAGGTTGTAAACGAGCCAAACATAAATGAATGGACATCGTTCAAAATCTGTTTATTTATTTTTAAGGCTATTCAAGATTGACTCGTGTTCACTTAAGTTTTCATATTTGTGTTTGAGATCATTTATGTTCGTTTATTAGTGTTCGATAAGTGTTCGTGAACATGTTCATTAACATATTAAACGAACATATTCACAAACAATTCGTTAACATGTTTGCAAATGATTAAACAAAATAATCACCATTGCCATTGGGGGGGATCGAACCCGAGTCTCTTGGTTGAGAGGGGTGATACTTACCACTATACCACAACGAAGATGTTTATATATAATAAACAAACAATATTATTATATATATTATATTATAATATAAACGAACTTTAAATGAATATTAAACAAACTTGTTCATGAATACTGAACGAGCTTGTTCGTGAATATAAACTAACCAAATACATGTTTGTTCATGTTCCTGTTCGTTTATTAAATAAACACTAAAATTTGTTCGTTAACTTAACAAACGAACATAAACGAATGAAACTGAGCTTGTTCATGAACTGTTTAACAAACGTACTAGTTTTTTACATCCTTATACATATACTCGATGAGTAGCCACCCAATTAGTATCTATCCTCTCTCGGCGACACATATTATGAATATCATTGAAATGATCTAGTAGAATCGGCATAGGAATAGGCTGGAACATCCCAAACTGGCGCAAAGCGCGATAAGGCAAATGGGGTTCAACAATGCTTCAACAAGAAAGATACACTTTGGATCGCCCAATCTCTTTACCGGCTGTGCAATGCAGCGGTAGTGCTTGCAGAATATTCTCAGAGTAGGACACCCATTTGAACTACAACAAAGAAATATCATTAGCAATGAAATGATAGTAATAATGGTCGTCCGTTAAATGTGATTTTAATCGACACCATACTAGACATCACGACCGGTCAGTTATGTAACTAACTTGATGGACCCCACAAATGGTTAGATTTTGCAACATAGCAAATCACATTTCCTGTGATGAAGAGTAAGTATATGATACCTGATCAAATCACAAGCTGGTCAATTGATTTCGATATGCATGCAAAATGTGCATAAGCACTTTAGACACATCAAAGTGTCTGCTCCATCTATATTTATAATCATTGTGTAAGTATCAAAATCGATAAACTTTTGGCATAATAAAAAATAGTTATTATAACGAACCTTACGCCATATGAAAATCGAAAATCATTGACCGGATTACGGCGTTCTAGCCTGACAATAGGTATCCTCTTCCAGGTCTATAACTATAAAAATTATAATTTTATATTAGACATGCACTTAAATATTCGAATATTTAAAACAAAATTATATGAATATCTATTTTACCTACAACAGAACTAATGGTCATGTGATCTCAGTGGCTGTGGTAGTGTCACACAAATTGCAGTAAAGACATGCTAATTCCACACTACCCTAACTATATGCCTATGTCACCCCAAAATCAACTAACATGGACAGGCATGGCAGCAGCACTCGATAGTCGGACTTGTTCGAAAAAAACATGCTACTCAATAGTATCATCAATTATATATATGCCTATTGAATACAATTATCTTTGCTCATATTATTAGGTAAATCTATATCCGACGCCATATCCAAACAGCTTACATTCAATTTACCGCCCCCACTTCCGAATAGTCGAATGCAGTGGCCTAAATCCTAATAATGCCTCACACAAGTCTAGCCATTGATCTACGCTTCGTCGAGTGTTAATACCGATGACTACCCATCCACACGAATGCCTCCACAATACCTGTATATCTTGCAATGTGACTATTGCTTCCCTAACTGCCAGATGAAATGTGTGTACCTCTAGTTGCTATCTTTACCAATGTGGTAATGAAGGCGTGATCAATTTCAAAGTGATCACACTACACAATCCCTATGAAACCAACTATCTCTATGTAATGCGCAACTCGGTGTGGAATCAATATGTGTCTCCAAAAACCACCATCACATCTACATACTTGAAGTTGCGAATCTGATATGTGATAATACAATAGAGACGAAACCCTATGCTAACTATGTCTAAACAATAAATCCGAAATGTGTGGCCTAGGATGCATATCTATCAAGCAAAAAAACTACAATGAACATAAATAAGTAATTTTTTGGCCTTACTTAAAAATTTTTTTTGCAAGCATCCATTTTCAATAATCATAAATTTACTACTTCAATGTTGCATGTTCAAAAAAAAAAAAAGGAAGAGTTTCCCCTATCAAATTTCACACCCCCTGCGTGCAAAATATTACATATATCATCCTCATCACTCAACAACAAAACAACAGCGTCCAAAAATCAACAATCATAAATTTACAACATAAATGCCATGAAACAAAAAAATGAACAACAATCATAATTCAGTACCAAACAAAAAAACCAATCAAGAATATTAATCGTAACTCATTACAGCACAACATATTGGTACAATATCCATTCTCATCTTGAAAACAAATAATTTTAAATGTAAATATAGATTAGACTTTAGGTTGAGCATGTGGACATTTTATTTGATTATGACCAATTTGATGGTAATTTCCACATCCAGGAGATTCATCAGGGTGTCGAATATCGATTTCATTAGATATGTGACTGGCACGCACATAACCCACACGTTGATGGGTGAACTTATTACAATTTGGTTGTAATTCCCATGCAGGATGCGATTTGTAATCTAGTTATGCCAAATGAGTGAACCTATTGGAATACTGCTAAACATGTGTACTAACTGTGTACACTTTATTTACCAACACATATAGATTGTCCCTCCTTAATCTGCACATGGCCAATGCGTGAGAACAGGGATACCTATATATCTGCCACTTCCCACACATGTAGTGATGCCGATAATATCTAATTGTTTGACAATTTTCACCTTTACCATCAACATGTCGTTCGATGATAACTTTGTAAACACCATTTTCATAATCAAACTCTCTCACTTGGTGTCCTTGCGCTGCTAAATCTGCTATTCTAAAAATTTCTTAAATGTTACTTGGCAGATTGTAACAATAATGGTGCGCACCAACCACCCGTTTTCTAAACATCTCTTCCATTTTATGGAAGGTAATGTCTACAATTGTCTTTATTGGCAAATTTCAAACCCCACAAAGAACATTATTGTAGCTTTATAGTCGATCATATATCCTACAAGAAGCAGTACTGCTACTGGTAGATTGGTAGCATTGGAAATCTTGAAGGCAATTTCTGTGTAACCTTCTTGTTAGAATTTGAGACAATAACTTGCAGGCAGATATTACCCACTTTCCAGAAGCTACCCAAAGAAGTAATGTAGTGTCATCATCTGACTAGTTTCATCATATTCTTCAATATAAAAAAAAATGTAGGTAGTGAAATAAAGCTAAAGCCAATATATTCAAAATAAAAGCTTTGTTGAGAAGGATTAAGGCAATATAAACTTCCTATATGTCTGTGAATCTTGGAGCAATTCTATTTGGTCATGTTTTCAAAAAAAATTAAATTTCTATGCTTCAAAAAGATAACTGTTCGGATCCAATACTTTTTGTATTTTTCTAATCAAATACTCACAATCAAGGCTCTCTTCATTAAAGAGAAGATTTGAGAGCTGAAGTTAAGGAAGCCACATTAAATATGGTATTAATGGTTAATGTCTAGCAAGTTTGTTTTTACGAATTTAATAACATAAAGGAAGAATAAACATATACTATAAAAAAGTTGAGAAAATGGGGAATGACTCAGAAAAGAAATGCCACTGCATCATAAAAATGCCACCAAAGTATCATATGATCTCATATCACAAATACAAATAGATGACTCTATATGGTAAAAGATCACACTCTCCATATAATAGCTAATCAATTAAAATTTGTTTTAAGATAGCTTAACAAAGCTAGTTAAATTTTAAAATAGGACTTCTGTGGTAATTTTTTATCTTGATAAGTTCATAGATGTATGAGCCAAACCTAAAGGATCAATGCGCCAAAGATAATCAGAATAAGAATCTCCAATAAACCCTCCCTCCTCTCCAAGAATTAGGTGATCTTAGAAATTCTTCCTAACAATTTGCAATCTTAGTATTTGCTTAAATCCTCAATTTCAAACAACGAAAGACCAAAATTCCAGCTTCCAACAACAAATTCCACCCAAAAAAGATGTTTACCTTATTCATTCAAATTTAATCAAGAATTCTGAGGGATTTAAGCTATCAACACATTTGGTTGAAAAGGGAAAATTACCTAAGATGAGAAGAACTTGGCAGCAATGGCAGTGATACCTTTGCTCTTCTAGTAATTGGAGTTGTTCATCAGCCTATTTGAAAATTGTGCAACATTCTTCAGTATGCTACTGGTTATATTTTATAGTGACTGCCCTACTGTATATTGATGTCAGGACCTTAAGTTATAAAAATTAGAATAAAACAATTTTCATTAATCTAAATTGCAGCGTTACAATTATGGCTCTGTCTTTTGGAGCAGAAAGAAAAGAGAATGAAGGTGCATGAGAAGAGAAAGAGAGAACGGACAGGAAAAAGAGAAAGGACATGGAGGAAGAGGCCAATTATCTAAGAAGGCACAGAGAGGAGGAGTGGGAGAAGAGGACAAGAATTGTAGTTAAATTATAATTACTTATTCTATTTTAATAAAAATTAGTGCTAATAATTAATGTGCTTGTGTATCCACTTTCAATTATAATTCCAACAAATTTATATTATTGTTACATTTAAATTTCATAAGACCAAACGTATTTTATTGTCAAAAAAAAAAAAACACACACACACACACACACATGTACACATGATATTTTATTCCTACATAAATAGTGTAATAAGAATAAACTATTACGTTTTGTCGAAAGTGTCTTAATAAGTGTTCATGCTAATTTATTATAATTTTTAATTTAGAACAATACACCATGTTTATTTAAAAACTATATTAACAAGTCTTTTCATTCTGATACCATGTTTATATATATATAATTACAGAATATATATACAAAATGCTACTACAAACCCAACGTGATTAGTTGACTTATAATAAGACACTAATTTATAGATGTCTTATTAGGTGTGTAGAAATTGGGGTTTTTTCTTATAGTGGACATTCTGGTCTATAGCATAGTTATCAAAATTGCGATCCGGATCGTAGAATCGCACAATTCTATGATCCGGACACACAAAATCGATCCAAGATCGCTCCTGATCATTCAGTATGAGGATCGATAGTAGGATCACTTAGGAACGATTCCATTTTTTTTTAAAATACTGTCTTTTTAACAAAAACAACATCGTTTTGGGTGTTATTTATTTTTTTAAGCGCTTTGCAATCCCCGTCCGTCTCTTCTTCACTTCAATCTTCGCCTTCTTCAATCTTCAGGCAATCGAATCTAGGCACCACAGTAGCTCACTCTTCACCTTCAAGCTTCAAACAATCCATCAATCAATGCCATTCGAACCCAGCAGTCTTCAACTTCGGTCAATCCACGCCAATCGAACAGCAACTCACTCTTCAGTCTTCAAAAATTAGGTATATTCTAGGCCTTTTGGCTGTCGGGTCGTCTTTAATTTTAGCAAATTAAACGCAGATGCTGCATATCTTTCATGCTTTCCTAATCTTGAATGCGGACAAACTGTATTAGATAATAATATATTAAAGTGTATATTTGGTCTCACAAAAATAGGTCCTTAACTTATTTGGTCCCACAAATTTTAAAACATTTTTTTTAGTACCTTTAAATATAAATATGATTATTTTGGTCCTTTGTCTATTATCTCGGACGAAATCTATTTGTGAGATGCACGTGCGTGCAGCATGACACTATAATGAATGGCAAAACAGTCATATCGCACATAACTGCACAAAAAAAGCCTCAAAAGTACCAAAAATTACCAAATCCCTAGAGGAGCCAGCTTGATTCACTCCAAGCTCTTGTTGAGGCATTTTATCAAACACCTTGCTTTCATTCACAAGACCTTTCTTGTTATCAAATTTTTCAACGCTAGTTGTTTCCTTATTCACAAACAACAAAATCACCACAATCATCATCACCAGAGTCAGAAAAATCAGAATTAACATTAGATATATTGCAATTTAAAGTAATTTCAGCCACGAGTTTAAAGGTACGGATGTTGGCGAGTTCCATTTCCTTAGAACAATCAGTGGTGCTCGTGGGATTTTCCCCATGTTTCATAGTGCTTGAGGCTGCTTTTTTCTTCTCCCCATGATATTGAAGTGCAGGATTCAACAAACCATGGGGGAGAAGCAAGCCCGCGACTAGTCGAGACTTGAATTCAGCAAACCAGTTAGGATCAAAAAAAATAAAGAAAAACCCCCACAAATTAAGCAAATTCAGAGATTCATGAATAAACCCATGAGAATCAGAGATTAAATCACCTGAGCTTAAGGATTCAGAAAATTTTCTAGAAACCCAGGACAAAAAGCCACTTTTTTAGAAACTCGCTACTTCAATGAAAGCTTCGGATTTTTAGAAATAAAGCTTCAGGTTATCAAAAAATAAGCACAAGAATTCAAAAAACCCAAGAATTCGAAATTTTCAGAAATTCAGCTAACCCACAAGCTAAAAGATATTCAGAAAATCACAATAGATCCTGGTTCTTTCCCAATCCCTTTACATGTTATTGGAGCCCGTGGAGAAATGCCTGAGGGATGCCAAAATTGATAAAAGCCATGTCCACGGTGTGGTTCTTGTTGGTGGCTCGATAGGGATTCCTAAAGTTCAGCAACTCTTGCAAGATTTCTTTAATGGTAAAAAGCTTTGCAAGAGCATTAATCTAGATGAAGCTATGGCTTACGGTGCAACAGTTCAAACTGCGATTTTGGGTGAAGAAATTGATCAGAAGATTCAAGATTTGTTGCTTCTTGGCTTGTATCATTATTCCAGACTATAGATGTAAGGTGCTCACAAAGTTTTGATAGGTTTAGAGCAAACCTGAAATTTCCGCTTGAAACCGTGAAGGTTCGAGAGAGTTGCAGAAAAAATCAAAGAAAATTCCAAAAAATTTGAAGAAAAATTCTGGGCAGCTATAATCCAACCCAATGAGGTTTGGAAAATCTTGAGGAGATGAATTAGATCACCCTCCACCCACAGAAAAACCCAACAACCTAATCTATAGCAAATCTGAAAATCTGCTTGAACCCGTGTATGTTCGTGTGAGTTGCAAAAATTCAGGGGAAATTCATTTTGGATGGAAATTCACTCTATGCATCCGATTGAAACTCGAGAAGTCCACGGTTTGAGAGAAGATTAATCAACAACCCTCCCTTCACAGAAGATTTGTTGCTTCTTGATGTCACCCTCTAATTTCGTTAAAGAACTACACTTACAACATGAGCTTGGAGTGAATCAAGCTGGCTCCTCTAGGGATATGGTAATTTTGAGGCTTTTCTTGTGTAGTTATGTGCGATAGGACTGTTTTGCCCTTCATTATAGTGTTATGCTACGCGCACGTGCATCTCGCAAATGAATTCCATCCGAGATAACAGACGAAGGACCAAAATAATCATATTTATATTTAAAGGGACTAAAAAAATGTTTTAAATTTTGTGGGATCAAATAAGTTAAAGGCCTATTTTTGTGGGACTAAATATACACTTTAATCATAATAATACTACAAAATTGAAAATTTTATGACCCTTTTCCGTTGGATTTTTTTACTTTTATAAGCTCACTGTTGGGAACTTGGGAGTTGGGATCAAGAATTTTGTTGATGTATAGCCTTTTGTTTTTTGCTTGGATTTTCTACTTGTTTTCTTCTTAATGGGGCATCATCATCATCATCATCATCTGAAATAAATGAGCTAAATTGAAAAGAAAGGAATTACTGAAACTTTTGTGATGGATGGTTTGTGTTATGCATTCAAAATCAGCACTCAGCTTCTGTTTCTGTTTTCTGTTTTCTGTTTTTGTTGGATACTTGGATGCTTCTGCTTTCTTTTTTTCCTTTTCTTTTCTTTTGGAAACAAGAAAAACCTAGTTTGGTTTTTCCCTATTTTTTCTTAAATATGTTTCATGGATTGAAACCTAGTTTTTTCCTTTTTTTTCTTAAATATGTTTGATAGATTGAAACCTGATTTTTTCCTTTTTTTCTAATTTTTTCTAAAATATGTTTAATGGACTGAAACATGGTTTTTTTTCCTGGTTCTTTTTTTTTGGTTTTTTCTGAAATATATTTCATGGATTGAAACCTGGTTTTTGCCTTTCTTCTGGTTTTTTCTGAAATATGTTTAATGGACTTGTTCCTGTTTTTTCTTGGTCTGGCCTTTGAGTTCATCTATGGAGTCTATGTGATTGTTGTAAGGAGAATGAGCTTGGGCTTTGGGGGACTGGAGTTGAAATAAAGCATTTTGTTGCAGTTGTAGAGCAATAAGGGTGTAAATTATTTGAACAGATGAATCAAGAATGAGGATGCTATTGTGCAAAGTGTTATCATATCTGAAACTGAAAGAGGGAAAATGAGTGGATACAAGAAGAATTACTCCATTTGTATAGCATTGTACAAAAACTTGGTTCAAAATTTGGTTCCCATGGCATGTCAGACAACGTTTCTAATAATCCTATAGAGTTAATTCGTACCTTCTATGTTGAAACTTGGATGTATTTGCACATTCAACTCCATTCTGCTTTACTAGGATACGATACTTCATGTCTCTTTGTAATTCGGTTTTACTTTTATTCCATATCTGCCTTGTAACCATCAACACTCTCGGCTTAGATAGGATGTGATTGAAGGCCAAGCAACTATTGTTCTTATGTGAAGCTTCCAACTTGTACTTTCTGTAAGTCCATCCTGGTGCAATACTCAATTTACGGAACTTCCATTCTAATTCTCTAAGTTTTGGAACCCTTTTTTGTGAGGATGTATGACACTCAAACCTAATTATTGGCAAAATCAAAATGGTTTGATCGTACGAGTCAATGGTGTGTTGAAGCGGAATGGAGTGTGGTTGAATGCTTGAATGATGGATGTTTGTTGTTAAACAAGATTTGGGCAAAATTCAGAACGCATATACATCGTATATTTTATAATGTTGATTTTTTACAATTTAATACAAGTACACAACTTATTTTTGTGAAAACATTAGTGCAGGTGATAAAATACAAATAATTATAATTATTTTGGCCATTTTTTGATAGATCTTACGATTCTACGATCCGATCCTGCTACCCCAAATCGATCCTACATAAAATCCTGATCCTACAAACTATGATTTATAATGCTAACGAGGCCGAGCACATAGAGCACTTGCGACAATTTTTGAATGTTTTGCAAGAAAATAATTTGTATATCAACTTTAAAAAGTGCAGTTTCATGCAACAAAACCTTATTTTCCTAGGATTTGTCATTAGTGTTGATGGCATTCATGTAGATAAAGAAAATGTGAAGGCAGTTCGAGATTGGCCAACCCCAAAATTTGTTCTTGAAATTTGTAGTTTCCAAGGCTTTGTGACCTTTTATAGGCGGTTTATTCACAATTTGAGCACAATTGTGGCACCCCTAACAAATTGATTAAAGAAGGGACAATTTAAGTGGGGTGTGGAGCAGGATAAGAGCTTTGCACTGATCAAGGAAAAGTTATGTACAGCTCCATACTTGCACACCCTGACTTTAACAAGTTATTCATGGTCAAATGTGATGCTTGTGGCATTGGTATTGGTGCAGTTCTGTCTCAAGAGGGGTGACCATTTGCTTGCTTCAGTGAGAAATTAAGTGAGGCATGACAATGGTGGTCAACTTATCATCAAGAGTTTTATGTTGTTGGAGCTTTAAGGCATTAGGAGCAATATCCCATTCAAAAATAGTTCATTCTATATACTGATCTCCAAGCCTTAAGGTACATCAATAGTTAAAAGAATGTGACTAAGATGCATGCTAGGTGAACTACTTACTTGTAGCAATTCCTCTTCACATAGAAGCATAATATGTGCAGCAAAAAAAGGTGGCCAACACCATAAGCAGACCTATATGTTGAAGATGAAGATTTTACTGACATATGGAGCAAACTACCCATAGCCAATTTTTACACTCATGACAGTACCTTTTCAACAGTAACTATTTATGTATTCCCCAAACCTCCTTACAGAAAAAACTCATTCATGATCTGCATAAGTGAGGATTAAGTGAGCATCTTAGGAGAAAAAAGACCATATCTAGCTTAGAGGAGCACTATTATTGGCCTCAATTGAAGCAGGATGAGGGAAGGTTTGTGAGTAGATGCCACGCCTGTCAACCAACTAAGAGATAGTTGCAAAACACTAGACTTTATATACCTTTGCCTATTCTTGAAGCTATTTGAGAGGGCTTATCAATGGACTTCATTCTAGGATCACCCCAGACTCAACGTGGCGTGGATTCTGTCTTTGTGGTTGCTGATAGGTTTTCAAAAATAGTGCACTTTAATCAATGCAGGAAAACTTTAGATGCCTCACATATCGCACATCTCCTCTTTAGAGAAGTTGTTCTTTTACATTGAGTGCTCAAGTCCATTACTTTTGATCGAGACACTAAGTTTCTTAGTCACTTTTGGATGACTTTGTGGCGAATGTTTTATACGTCTCTGAATTTTAGTAACACAACTCATCCACATACTAATGGTCAGACCGAAGTTGTCAATAGGACCTTGGGTAATCTTATTTGTTGTAGTTGCAGTGATCGACCAAAGCAGTGTGACCATGCCTTACCTCAAACCGAGTTTGCCTTTAACAACGCCATTCGCAGTTCTACAAAAAAGTCTCCATTTTTGGTCATGTACTAGAAACCGTTGAGACATGTTGTTGATCTAGTGAAGTTTCTGAATGTTCCTAGGTATAGTTCCATTGATGGGATTCCAGGAACTGTTCAAGCTACTTGTCAAACTTTCAATCCGTTGTGACATATTGTAGGGGTTGATGACGAGAAGTAGGTCTAAACAACTTTAAAACATCTTAAATGGTTTAGTTCATGATATCCAAGCCCATCAAGCATGCGACCAAGACTGGCAAATCATTAATTTACTACAAGTCCTATTTGAAGAACACTAATCTTGCTTTGACCAAATTCTAGTGTGAAGATAGGCCAAGTTATTTAATTAATTTTTGCAATTCTATTTTAATTCTTGAAGGGGCGAATTTAGGTAATTAAAAGGCCACTTTGTTGGATTTTTATTTCTTTTTGGCCGAAATTTACTCTTTATTTTAGTAGCCAAATTTGTAAGTTTAAAGGAAATCATAAAAAGCTAAACTTCCAAATCCAATTAGCTTTAAGGTTTTTATTTCCTCTTTATTTTAAGGAATCTTGGCCACCTTCTTAGTTATAGAGTAGGATTAAGATTTTAGTTATTACATTTTTAAGACATCCTTGTACTTTATAAATAGGCCATTTAGCCATAAATATGAATACACATGAATTTTGAGAATTTTAACATTACGTCATTGAGAGTTTGAGTAAATCATTATCTTCATTCTTGTAAAGAACAATGGGCTTATCAAAATTAACCAGTTTATGGCGCCTTTGAGTCTTATCAATCTAGTAGAATCCTAGGTTGTAGCAACGCTTCATCCATCAGTCTCAATTCTGCCAGTTCTAGTAATTTTGCAAGTTAAATCTTGGATTCTGTTTCACTTGCTGCATATTGCCAGCTCCCTATAATCGTGAAGTACACATCAATTTGGTATCAGAGCTTTAGGTAACTTTGAAATTTTATAGATTTTTCTATTTATATTTTTAGTTGAAAATTCTGTTTATAGTTTCCTAGTAACCAATAATCAATTTCCTTTTGGTAATCAAATTAGTTGTTCAACCCTAGTTTTTGAGACTCGATTAAACCTTTTCTTATTGCTCAATTTTTTTTTTGTAGATAATTTATGTTTTGTTATTCTGTATAAAAAAAATTTTGTTGCCTACTAATTGCTGAAAATCCGAACTTGCCTAAATCCTAAAATTTCTAAACCCCTTCAATTTCCTTTCATAATCTTTGTTTGTTGTTTTTCTGAGAATTGTGCCTCATGTGTTGATATTTTTCTATAAATTGTTATTTTCTAGCCAAAAAAAAAAAGAAGAAAGAGCCGGAAAAAAATAGAAAAAGAAAGAAAGATCAAATCGGAAGAAAGAAAGAAAGAAAGAAGAGGAGAATAACAATTATTGATTCTTGAACTCTTGAATCTTTTTTTTTTTTTGATTCGTGAATCCTTGTTTGTTCATCCTTGATCCTTGATCCTTACAATCTTGTTCTTGAATTCTTGTTTCTTGAATTATTTAGCTGAATTTACTTCTAGAACTTATTGCTGAATTTTGTTAAAACCATGCTACCCTCTGTACTTTTGTTCCTGAAATTTGTTGTGCATTGTACCAAGGAATCGTGTTGCTTGTTATTCTTGCATCACAGCAGAATTTTTCTTGCCAAAGAAATGTGTGTTTTGTCCAAAAAAAAAAGAAAAAAAAGAATCCAAGTGTGATTAAATTTCCTTGTTCCAATTGGAATTAGAATTGGCAACTTAATTATGACTGAAATTCAGCACTTTGGCAACTACTTTGACTAGCCGAAATTGGCACTTTCTTGACAATTTCTTTTGCACGAATTTTTGTTCCTTTTTGGCAATTTATCTTAGCCAAAATTTTTGCAGTTTGGTAACCCAACTTGGCCGAAATTACTATATAAAAAGGGTTGCAAGAATTATTTCCTAATTTGATTTTATTTGCAAGAATCGATTCCTAGTTGTATTTGTCTTTCCTTAAAGTTATCTTCCTTTAGTAATCTTTCCTAATTTGTTTCCTTTTTGATTCCATATTTTTTTTCCTTTTTGATTCCATATTTGCTTTCCTTTTGGAGTCCATATTTAGATTTATTTAATTTCCAATTATTAGCTTTCATTATTCAAGCCCACTTTATAGTTGGATTTTTCTTGTTTCCTATTCCTTTTAGTTTCCATATTTGCATACAATTCCAAGTGATTTCAATTTTTCTAGTTTCCTAATTTTTAGTCTGCTTTAATTCTTTACTTCCTACATTTATACATTCTTATTTGAGCTATCTCTTGACCAAAAATTTCTAGAGGTTTGATAAAGTGTGTTGTTTTAAGCAAGAACTTAGAGACAGACTGTTGAGTGAGGGGTGAGACATAAAAAAAAATTATAAAAAAAAACCCGAGAGCATACTCATGCACCTTTATTAAAAATCTTTCCATATTATTGTTTTTGCTTTTGTGTGTAATAATCTTTTTGCAGAAACCATGTCAAAAGAAGGCATGAAATCCATCACTAAGTTATTATCAAAAAGGCAAAAATCTAAAAAGAAAAGTCACTCAAGTTATGACAGTAGTGAAGAATCCAATAGAGCTTCTACTTCCCAAAGAGGGCGAAACCAAGTTGATAAAATTGGCTAACATTTGGGAAGAATCAAAATAAAAATTCCAGACTTAGAAGGTGGGCTAGACCCTGAAAAATACTTCAACTGGGAAAAAAAGGTTGAAAGAATATTTGACTGTAACGATTACTCTGAAGAAAAGAAGGTTAAGCTAGTAGCTACGGTATTCACTGACTATGCAATATTTTGGTGGGATTATCTCAAGAGAAATAGAGAGCGCCTTATCTTCTCTTGGGCAGAGATGAAGACAACTATGAAAAAGAGATGCGTTTCATCTTACGATAGAGAACTGTAAAAAAAGCTTCGAAATTTGCAACAATGTTCAAAAAATATCACCGAATACTACCGAGATATTATTTGCCTTAAATGTCAAGACAAAGATCATACAGCTACCCAATGTCCTAATAAACGAGTGATGATCACCTTAGATGATGGGGATAAGATTTTTGATAGTGAGTCCAATAATCCTACGCCTCTTTTGACTGAAACTGACAGTGAAGAAGATACTATTGTGGAAGAAACAGTTACTACTTCGAAGTTTGTGCCAGTGATGAAGAGTCTTCAAATGAAGAAAAAGCATTAATGACCATGAGATCACTTAATGCTCTAGCCGTTGAAAATAATAAGCAAAGGGAGAACATCTAATGTGTACAAGTTTATGAAGATCAACTCCAAATTAGTGATGAGAAGAAAAAGGTTAAGAAGGAAGAAGAACCCAATGCCTCAAATAGGCCAAATCCATTGAGTTGGGATTGTCAAAATCACGAACCCGAACCGATTGAAAATGTTTTGACTGTTCGAGCCATAAATATGCACGCCACAAATGAAAATCTTCCACGCCTTGACTTTGTATTTGGAGAAAGAAAATTTTACCACACTCCACTACAAACATGGAGCCTTCAAAGATTGGTAGTAAAATGCAATTACGAGAGTTGCTCGAGAAAAGGTAAAAAAAAAAAAGCCATCTTTCCCTAACCAAACTATTTCTTTTACTCCCTAAAGGGGTCAAAGTATGTTGAATTCATCCCAAGGGTGTTGTTGAAGATTTGAGGACGAATCCTTTTGAGGAGAGGAGAATGTTGGGATTCCAAGAGCTGTTTAGGCTATTCGCCGAACTTTCAATCCACTGTGATATATTGTGGAGGCTGATGACACAAGGTAGGTCTAAACGACTTAAAAACATCTTAAGTGGTTTAGTTCATGATATCCAAGCCCATCAAGCATACGGCAAAGACTTTCAAATCATTAATTTACTGCAAGTCCAATTTAAAGAACACTAGTCATGCCTTGGCCAAATTCTAGTGTGATGATAAGCCAAGTTATTTAATTAATTATTGCAGCTTAATTTTAATTCTTGAAGGGGCTGAATTTAGGTAATTAAAAGGCCACTTTATTAGATTTTTATTTATTTTGGTCGAGATTTAGTCCTTATTTTGGAAGCCAAATTTGTAAGTTTGAAAGAAGACTTAAAGGGCCGAACTTCCAAGTCCAATTGACTTTAGGGTTTTTATTTCCTCTTTATTTTAAGGAATCTTGGCCGCCCCTATAGTTATAGAGTAGGATTAGAATTTTAGTTATTACCTTTTCAAGACATCCTTGTACTCTATAAATAGGCCATTCAACCATAAGTATGAATGCACATGAATTTTAAGAATTTTGACAGTACGACCTTGAGAGTTTGAGTGAATCAATCTCTTCGTTCTTGTAAAGAACAATGGGCTTATTAAACTTGACCAGTTTGTGGCACATTTGAGTCTTATCAATCTAGTAGAACCCTAGGTTGTGGCGACACTTCATTCATCAGTCTCAATTCCACCGATTCTAGTAATTTCGCAACTTAAGTCTTGAGTCTTGTTTTGCTTGTTGCATATTGTCGTCTCTATATAGCTATGAGGTGTGCATCATTTGCAGCAAGAAATTTGGCTAAAGATGTTCAGGCCATTCAAGAGGTGGTTCGACAAAAACTGCTAGAGACCTATAAGAAATTCAAGAGTGCCATAGATACACACTGATAGGTCCATTTGTTTGAAATTGGTGATATGGTAATGGTTTATTTTCAGTATAAGAGGTTCCCAGTCGGGTAGTACCTCAAGTTGCAACCAAGGAAATATGGTCCTCACAAAGTCATGCACAAGATCAATGACAATGCATATGTGCTGGACTTGCTTGAATCAATGGACAATGGGCATTTCTGGCACTTTAAATGTGGTCGACTTGTCAGGTGATCACCCTTTTGAAGGTCCTTTGTACCCAGATCACTTGGGGACGAGTTCTTTTCAAGTGAAGGGGTATGATGTGGAACGGGCCGCAGAAGAGTATTTAGACACGTAGGACCAGTCTAAAAAGGAAAAACGTGCAAAAGTGTGCGCCTAGCTTTGAATGGCCATAACTTTCAACTTCAAAGTCAAAATTGCGCATAGTATATATAGTTTTGAAAATGTCGACAAGGTCTACAAAGCCAATTGGGCATAGTTCCATTAAGCTAGGGTATCTGGTCCAAAATTCTTTCATTTTGACCCCTGTTCAGCACTTTTTCTATTTTCTTAACAGCCTAGGATTCATTTTCAGTTATGATTAGGGTTTGTTTAGTTTATAAATACGTGTGTCAAGACTTTTTTCATTCATTCAGATCATTAATCCAATTTGTTCAATAGATTTTTCCCCAAATTCTACAGAATTTGTTTTCTTTGTAAAGATTGATTATCTTCCTTTATGTCTCCCATGTTAGTTGCTATTAGAGCCTCGGGTTTTCCTTTGGGATGGCTAACCAATCCGGCTAATGTAACACCCTTTTTGATGTGCTCAGGGGGATTCAAAACATGACTACAATGCTTCAAAATCTAACTATTTGTGTCGAACAGACAGAGGTAGATGTGCAAGCGTTGCAGGCCAATCAGGGAAATACTGGCGGCAATGATAGAACTAAGAGAATTGCTCAAGGACATCATGCCAATCTTATATTCCCACAACCACAACCACCACCACCACGCAGGACCCATCCTGCATGGATGATTCCTTAGACAAGGACATCGAAGAATTAATGGTTGGAAACCCTAAACCTAGGGGACCCCATCGATATATTCGTAGACTAAAACTAATAATTCAAGATAAAATTAGTTGTCAATTGATCCTAACCCTTAGTGAAGCTCAAAACATGATGCGGAAGGCAGAAGTGACGGGGTATCGAGGTTACTACTATGGGACTAACAGTACTCGTAAGTCCCCTAGCGAGGCGTCAAAACCAACACTGAAGTTCAACGTAAGATCTAGTTGTGATTCTAAATCAAGAGACGTGGTAGAGAAAGAGCCTCCAAAGAAATCCACCAGCAATCTCTATACAAAACCAACGGGAGATAAGTGTTATTGGTGTTGTTAAGTCAGACATAAGTCCAACAAGTGCCCACAACGCCGGCAAATATATCTGGCTGGCTATGCTAAAGAAGAGGACGAAGAAGAAGAGTATGCTGAGGAAGAAGACAAAGTTTGAGCACCAAATGGCAAAGAAGAACACGGGCAGATATTTGTGGTTAGAAAGGTGCTTTTGACGCCTAAACAAGATGATGCGCAACGAAATACTCAATTTCGAACTAGGTGCATAGTTTCTAATCATGCTTTTGAACTGGTCATTGATAGTGGTAGCTGTGAAATATCATATCTCGAGATGTAGTTAAAATTTTGAAATTACCCGTAGAGAAACATTTTGAACCCTGTTCAATTGTATGGATTACTAGTGACGTGGGGATTAGAGTGAAAGAGAGGTGTAGGGTCCTTTTATCTATTAGTAAATATTATAAAAAGGAGGTCATGTGTGATATAGTTGATATGGATGCATGTCAATTACTGTTTGATAGGTCATAGCAGTATGATCTAGACACTAAGCATAATGGTCGAAAAAATATTTACCAGTTTGTGAAGGACAGTCAAAAAATTACGTTGTTGCCATTAGGTTTCAAGAGGAAATATGTACAACATAATGCGGAAAATTTCTTTGACCATTACCCATTTAGATTCTGTTATCATGGCAAGGGCTAGATACACTAGGGAAATTCATGCCAAATTCATGCCTTAGCAATCAAGCCAATCCTTCTAACAGCAACGGCTGATCTAGTAGGAAAAGTTCTAGATGTTGTTCATGAATTGTTGCTAGAATTTTAGAACTTAACCCCTAAAGATCTACTAGCTAGAGTTCCACCAATGAGGGATATTCAACGTGCCATCAATCTAGTTCTAGGGGTTAGTTTGCCAAATCTTACATAATACCAAATGAGTCCAAAATAAAGCGAGATTTTGCAAGAGATGGTGGAAGAGTTGCTCGAAAAAGGGCTTAGTTCGAGTCAACATAAGCCCTTGTACAGAACTTGCATTATTAACTCTGAAGAAACATGGAAGCTATCGTAAGTGTGTTGACAGTAGTGCAATCAACAAAATCACAGTGCGGTACAAGTTTTCAATTTCTCAACTTGAGGATATGCTGGATAGAGTCTCCAGTGCACGGATTTCCATAAAGATAGACTTGAAAAGTGGGTACATCATATCAGAATTAGACTAGGAGATGAATTTAATACGGTTTTCAAGACAAATGATGGTCTTTATGAATGATTGTTATGCCTTTCGAGTTATCCAATGCATCAAGTGCAATCATGGGGTTGATAAATGAGGTGCTAAAGCCATTTATTAGTAAATTCATTATATTTTACTTTGATGACATTCTAATCTATAGTACTAATGAGGCCAACCATATAGAGCACTTACGGCAAGTTTTGAATGTTTTACAGGAAAATATGTTGTATATCAACTTTAAAAAGTGCAATTTCATGCAAAAAAAATCTTATTTTCCTAGGATTTGTCATTAGTGCTGATAGCATTCGTGTGGATGAAGAGAAGGTGAAGGTAGTTCGAGATTGGCCAACCCCAAAATATATACCTGAACTTCGTAATTTCCATGGCTTGGTGACCTTTTATATGCGATTTATTCACAATTCGACCACAATTGTGGAGCCCCTAATAGGTTGCTTGAGGAAGGAACAGTTTAAGTGGGGTGTGGAGTAGGATAAGAGTTTTGCACAAATCAAGGAAAAGTTATGTACAGCCCTTGTACTTGCACTCCCTAACTTTAACAAGTTGTTTGTGGTTGGATGTGATGCTTGTAAAGTTGGTATTGGTTTAGTTCTGTCTCAAGAGGGGCGACCAATTGCTTACTTCAATGAGAAATTAAGTGAGGCACAACAACGGTGGTCAACTTGTCATCAAGAGTTTTATGCTTTTATGTGAGCTCTAAGGTATTGGGCACAATATCTCGTGCAAGAATAATTCATTCTATATACTGATCTCCAAGCCTTAAAGTACATCAATAGTTAGAAGAATGTGAGTAAGATGCATGCTAGGTGGACTGTTTACTTACAACAATTCCCCTTCATGTTGTAGCATAAATCTGGGCAACAAAACAAGGTAGCCAAAGCCCTAAATAGGTGTGCAACCTTATTGGTCACTTTGATCCATGAGATACAAGATTTGACAATTTGCATGACCTATTTGTTGAAGATGAAGATTTCACTAACATATGAAGTGAACTGCCCATTTCCGATTTTTACACCCACGGTTGGTACATTCTCAAGAGTAACTGTTTGTGTATTCCTCGAACCTCCTTATGGGAGAAACTCATTCGTGATCTGCATAGAGGAGGATTAAGTGGGCATCTTGGGAGAAAAAAAACCATATCCAACCCAGAGGAGTGCTATTATTGGCCTCAATTGAAGCGAGACATGTGAAGGTTTGTGAGTAGATGACACACCTGTCAAACAGCTATGGGACGATTGCAAAACACTAGACTTTACATGCCTTTGCCTATTCCTGAAGCTATTTGGGAGGACTTGTCAATGATCTTCATTCTTAGATTACCCCGGACTCAATGTGACATAGATTCCGTCTTTGTGATTGTTGATTGGTTTGGCAAAATAGTGCACTTTATTCCATACAATAAAACTTTAGATGCCTCATATATCGTATGGCTCTTCTTTAGAGAAGTTGTGCATTTGCATTGAGTGCCCAAGTCCATTACTTTCAATCGAGAAACTAAGTTTCTCTGTCACTTTTTGATGAATTTGTGGCAAATGTTTAATATGACTCTGAATTTTAGTAACGCAACTCATCCACAAACTTATGGTCAAAACGAAGCTATTAATATGACCTTGGGTAGTCTGATTCACTGCATTTGCAGTGATCAACTGAAGTAGTGAGACCATGCCTTACCTCAAGTTGAATTTTTCTTTAACGATGCCATTTATAGTTTTATAAGAAAGTCTCTATTTTTTGTCATGTACTAGAAACCGATGAGACATGCTGTTGATTTGGTGAAGTTGCCGAATATTTTTGCATATAGTTCTGTAGTTAGCAATTTGGCTAAGAATGTTTGGGCCATTGAAGAGGAGGCTCAATAAAAGGTGCTAGAGACCAATCAGAAAGTCAAGAGTGTCGCAGATACACACTAATGGATCTATTTGTTTGAAGTTGGTGATATGGCACTGGTTTATCTTCAACGTGAGAGGTTCCCAGTCAGGTAGTACCACATGTAACCAAGAAAATGTGGTCCGTACAAAGTCGTGCGCAAGATCAATGACAATGTGTACATGGTGGACTTGTCAAAATCAATAGCCATTTCTTGCACTTTTAATGTGGCTAACTTATCACATGATCACCCCTCTGAAGATCCTTTGTACCTAAATCACTTGGGGACGAATTCTTTTCAAGTGGAGGGGACTGATGTGAAATGGGCCATAGAAGAGTATTTGGACCTGTAGGATTGGTCTAAGAAGGGAAAACAGCGAAAGTGTGCGCCTAACTTTGAATGGCCATAACTTTTAACTCTAGCATCAAAATCATGCATGTTATATTTTGTTTCAAAAACGTTGACAATGTCTACAAGACTAATTAGGTAGACCTTCTTTAGCCTAGGGTGTCTAGCCCAAAATTCTTTCATTTTGACCATTGTCCAACCTTTTTTCATTTTCTAGTCAGTTTAGGATTATTTTTCAATTGTGATTATGGTTTGTTTAGTTTATAAATACGCATGTCAAGATTTGCTTTCATTCATTCAGATCATTAATCCAAGTCATTCAATATATTTTTCCCCAAATTTAGGGAATTGGTTTTCTTCATGAAAATTGATTGTCTTCTTTTATCTCTTTCATGGCAGTTGGTATCAGAGCCTGAGTGATGGGATTTCAGGAGCTGCTCAACCTACTAGCCAAACATTCGACCTGCCGTAACATATTATGGGACTCGATGACGAGAGTTAGGTCTAAATAACTTCAACAAACCTTAAGTGGTTTGATTCATAACACTCAAACTTGTCAAGCATGCGGCCAAAACGTGAACAATACAGTGAACAGTGCCGTGAATAGTCTCAAATGGGCCAAGTTGTTTATTTAATTTTGTTGCATTATTTTTAGGTAATTATGGCTGAATTATGTAGAAATTTTAATTGCCAAATTTTGTAAATTTGAAGGAAGCCTTAAAGGGCCAAACCTCCAAGTCCAATTGGTATTAAGGTTTTTGTTTCTTTTTTATTTTAAGGCTACCCTTTAATTAATTAAAGGACTTGGCTGCCTTCTTAAGAATTATTAGGATTAGAATTTTAGTTGTTACATTTTTAACACCTTTTGTAATCTATAATTAGAGGCCATTTGGCCATCACATGATAGAGAACACATGAATTCTGAACAACAAGTACAAAGTTCCAACTTGTAGAATCCAACTTCAATAATCCACATAGAACAACCATGAAAGGACAAAAAAACCCTCAATAAAATAAAGAATCACAAAAACCCAACACAAAACCTCAATAAAATACATGAATTAAAGGAAATAAAATTTAAAAAAATTACCAAGAAAAAGTATCGATTTAGGTAGAATTTGCAAGACCTAGATAGGGATTCTGTGTTATCATATTAAAACATATGCAAAAGATGGTCATTTCCATATATAAAAGCCAAAGCATATTGAAGAAGAATTGTATTAGGGTAAAGGTGTAAAAGGCAGAAGATAAATAGACCCAAAAGCCAAGAAAAGCAAAAGAAAAAAAAACTAAAAACCCACATCAGATATGGAAGAACTTACTTGGATTTAGCAGTAGTAGTCATGATGGACGGCAATAGGGGAGTTTCCTAACTTATGCCATGATGAACGATAACTTACTTGGATTCATCTATACTTTTATGTCGGTCCGCCTGTGCTTGGGGAGAAATGATAGGGTGGTTTTGCAAAAGAATTTACACAAAAGAGAGGGTAGGAACAATGGTTTACAAGGACTATATTTCAAGAATAATGGTTTTTAGATGAGTAGTTTGAAGAGTTGGATGAAAGAGAAGGAATTTTTTTTTTTTTGAAGTCAATCAGTTTCATACCCCCTAAAATTGGGGGCTACGAGGGATACCTATAAGTGAGTATATGAATTTACTATTCACAAACTCATTCCTCTCAACCAAGCACGTATAATTTCATTTCATTTCCATTCGCTTCCCCCGAACCCCTTAACCAAGCTGCCCCTAAGTTTCTCAGTCACTTTTGATAACTTTGTGGCGAATGTTTGATACGTCTCTAAATTTTAGTATCACAACTCATCCATGGATTGATAGTCAGATTGAAGTTGTCAATAGGACTTCGGGTAATTTGATTTGCTATATTTTCAGTGATTGACTAAAGAAGCGAGACCATGCCTTACCTCAAGCCAAGTTTGCCTTTAACAATGTCGTTCATAGTTCTATATGAAAGTCTCTATTCTATGTTGTACATCAGAAACCGTTGAGACATGCTGTTGATTTGTTGAAGTTGCCGAATGTTCCTAAGTATAGTTCTGAAGCCAGCAATTTGGCTAAGGATGTCTAGGCCATTCAAGAGGAGGTTTTGACAAAAACTACTAGAAACCAATAAAAAATTCAAGAGTGTCATAAATTGTCTGAAGTTGGTGATACGGTAATGGTTTATCTTTGGTGTGAGAGGTTCCCATTCGGGCAATACCACAAGTTGTAGCCAAGGAAATATGGTATTTACAAAGTCGTGCGCAAGATCAGTGACAATGCATATGTGGTGGACTTGCCTAAATCAATGGGCGTTTCTTGTACTTTTAATATGGCCGACTTGTCACATTATCACCCCTCTGAAGGACCTTTGTACCCAGATCACTTGGGGACAAGTTCTTATCAAAAGGAGAGAACTAATGTGGAACAAGCCACGGAGGAGTATTTGGACGCACAGGACCGGTCTACGAAGATAAAACATGTGAAAATGTGTGCCTAACTTTGAATGGCCATAACTTTCAACTTCGACATTAGAATTGTGCATATTTATATCATTTTGAAGGTGTTGATGTGGTCTACAAGACCAATCAAGCATAGTGCCATTAAATCAGGGTGTCTGGCCCAAAATTCTTTCATTTTGGCCACTATCCAGCCCTTTTTCTATTTTCTAGACAATTTAGTATTCTTTTTCAGTTGTAATTAGGGTTTGTTTAGTTTATGAATATGCGAGTCAAGACTTTTTTTTCATTTATTCAGAGCATTAATCCAATTCGTTCGGTAGAGTTTTCCCCAAATATTAAGGAATTTGTTTTCTTTCTGAAGATTGATTATGTTCCTTTATATCTCCCATGTTAGTTGGGATTAGAGCCCGAGGTTTTCCCTTGGGATGGCTAACCAATCCGGCAAAGATAACACCATTTTTTATGTGCTCAAGGGGATCTAAACACATGACTGCGATGCTTCAAAATCTAACTATTCGTGTCGAACGGACAAAAGCAGATGTGCAAACATTACAGGCCAATCAAGGAAACACAGGCAGCAATGATGAAACCAAGAGATTTGCTCAAGAACATTAGGCTAATCATATATTTCCACAACCACAACCACCACGTAGGAACTCATCCAACGTGGATGATTCTACAAACTCTCAAATAAGAAGATTGAAGAATGAATGGATGGAAACCCTAACCCTAAGGCACCTCATCGATATATTTGCAAATTGAAACCAACAATTTGAGATAAAATTAGTTGACAATTGATCCTAACCCTTAGCTAAGCTTAAAACATAAAGCAGCTGACAGAAGCAACAGGGTATTGAGGTTGCTTTTATGGAACTGATAGCACTCGTAGATCCCTTAGGTGGTTCTAAACAAGATGATATAGAATGAAACACTCTATTTCGAACCAAGTGCACAATTTCTAATCGTGCTTTTGAACTAGTCATTGATAGTGGTAGCTGTGAAAATATCATATCTCGAGACTTGGTTAATATATTGAAATTACTCATAGAGAAACATCCTAAACCCTATTCAATTATATGGTTACTAGTGACAAGAGAATTAGGGTGAAAGAGAGGTGTCTAGTCCCTTTATCTATTGATAAATATTATATAGAGAAGGTCATGTGTGATATAGTTGATGTGGATGCATGTCAATTACTATTCAGTAGGCCATGGCAGTATAATCTGGACACTAGGCATAATGGTTGGAAAAATATTTACCAGTTTGTGAAGGATGGTCAAAAAATTATGTTGTTGCCATTAAGGTTCATGGGAAAATCTGTAAAACGTAATGTGAAAATTTTCTTCACCATTTCCCGTTCAAATTCTATTTTCATGGCAAGGCCTAGACACACTAGGGAAATTCATGCCTTAGCAGTCAAGCCAATTCTTCTAACAACGACGAGTGTGTCAATAGGAAAAGTTCTAGATGTTGTTCATTAGTTGTTGCTAGAGTTTCATGACTTAACCCCTAAAGATCTACCAGTTGGACTTCCACTGATGAGGGATATTCAACATGCCATCGATCTAGTTCCTAGGGCCAGTTTGCCGAATCTTCCTCATTACTAAATGAGCCCAAAAAAAAGTGAGATTTTGGAAGAGATATTGGAAGAGTTGCTCGAAAAAGGCTTAGTTCGAATTAGCATGAGCCCTTGTGTGGTACTGATGTGGATCGTTTACTTGGAGTTTTCTAATTTTTTATATTTTCTTTTTTTTAATATATTTTAAGATTTTTATTTGAAGTGTCCTAAACCTAGTAAAATTGTGTTTTAAGCCTTTATAAGGTTGTTTAGGATTTCTTTGACGATCATTATTCATTATTATTACTATTTTTCTCAGAATTGATTTTCCTCAAATATTTCTTTACGTTGAACGCTGCGTCCAGTGGTATCAGAGCCTATGGCGACTGGCAGTGGTCTTCGTGACAATGTTCAGGGGATTGGAGCCCCAATCCTTGAGGACAACGCACTGCAACGATTGGAGCAACGTTTAATGGAACGCATTGATTAGCGAATTGATTAGGACCTTCATCGTATCGAAGAACGACTCGATGAAATAGTAGATCAGTTCGAGGATCTTGGCGTTGATGTGAACCGGAATCAGCGGAACGACAGAAGACCGGGTGCATATGTTGCTCACGATGAACTTGTCAATAGACCTATTCTTGTTCACAGGCAAAACAACCGCATCTTTTCAGAGAGTTCGGAAGAGAAAGAAAACGAATTTTCCGATAACAATAGTGGCGAAAAAAATCGTCATGGAGGGTTTCGAAAGGTATATGATGGAAGAAACGGGCGGTAGCACCCGAGAGATTACGAAGGTAATGACTTTAAGTTAAAAGTCGATATTCTTTATTTTAATGAGGGTCTAGGAATAGAAGACTTTCTGAATTGGGTTGCCGATATTGATAAGTTCTTTGATTAGATAGAGACCCCTAGTAAGAAAAGAGTGCGATTAGTGGCCTGTAGATTAAAGGAGGGGTGCGTCTACATGGTGAGAAAGATTGCAGAGTAGGAGGGAACGAGAAAGAAATGAGAGAGTTCGGACTTGGGACAGGATGAAGAGGCTGTTGAAACAGGAAGTCCTTTCACCAGATTACGAGCAGATTATATTCCAGCAATAACAACACTGCCAACACGGTACTCAAACTGTACATGAATATACAGCCGAATTTATGGGGTTGGCTAAATGGAATAATCTGTTAGAGATGGAGGGACAGCAGGTGACGAGGTATCTTGATGGGCTGAAGTCTTTCATCCAAGACAAAATCGGAGTGCAATTCTTGCGAAATCTATCTGAAGCGAAGAATATGGCTATGAAGGCCGAATTAATGCAGCAAGAACGAAGTAACAATTACAGCAATCGCTATAATGCAGGGCGAAATCAAGAAGATAAAGCAGTGGAGAAGCGTCCTATAACCGAGGTGAAAGGGGCGTAGGCACAAAAATCTGCCAATCCGAACCCGTATGCTAAGCCGACGGTGATTAAGTGCTATCGATGCAATCAGCCAGGGCATCAATCTAATGAATGTCCTCAAAAAGAAGACCGTGAACATGGCAGCAAGAAAAGAGAAAGAAGATGAATATTGCTGCAAACCAGATTGTGATGTCGAAAATTTTGAAAAAGAGGAAGAAGGGAAACAGAATTGTGTAGTGCACCGTATGATGTTATCCCCAAAATGGGAGGATGAGTCGCAACACCATCAGCTATTCCGAACCTGATGCACTATTCTGGGCGAGATCTTTGCTGTGGTTATTGATAATGAGAGCATGAAGAATATTATTGGGAAGGAGACAGTAAAGAAGTTGGGGATACCTGTGGAGAAGCATCTCAACCCCTACACGTTATGATGGATTAAATCTGTGGTAAAGAGCATTCAAGTGACCGAGCGATGCAAAATTCCATTCTCTATTGGTAAGTATTATGATGAGATATATTGCGATGTGGTAGATATGGATGTATGCCAAGTGTTGTTTGGAAGGCCATGGCAATTTGATGTAGATGCTCAGTATTCAGGAATGATCAATCTGTATAGCCTCGTGAAAGATGGAGTGAAGAATACGTTGCTGCCCCTGAAGAATAAAAGTAAGCCGGCCGCAGGTAGTAATTTTATTACTCTCACAAGGAAATTTGAAGCGAAAGTTGTAGATACTCGGTAAATTCATGTACTAATTGTGAAGCAAACCATAGAGGTTGGGACTGAATTATAAGTGGAGGAGCAGCTTAAAGCTGTCAAGCCTTTGTTGGAGGAATTTAAAGAGCTGATCCCTGACGAGATTCCAGATGGATTGCCTCCCATGCGCGATATTCAACACCATATAGATTTAATTCCTAGTGCTAATTTGCCCAATCTCCCATACTACAGGATAAGTCCTAAGGAGAGAAAAATTCTAAAGGAAAAGGTGGAGGAGTTGCTACAAAAGGGGCACATTCAGAATAACAAGAGTCCTTGTGCTGTTCCGGCACTATTAACTTCTAAGAAAAACGGGAGTTGGAGGATGTGCGTGGATAATAGAGCCATTAATAGAATAATCGTGGGCTACAAATTTCCAATTCCTAGATTGGATGATATGCTGGATAGGTTGTATGGAGCTAAGTGGTTTACAAAGCTGGATTTGAAGAACGGATATCATCAAATTCGTGTCCGACCCGGAAACGAGTGGAAGATAGCTTTCAAGACAAATGAGGGGCTGTACAAGGGGTTGGTATTGCCATTCGGGCTTTTGAATGTTCCAAGCACCTTCATGAGGCTTATGAATTAGGTTCTAAAATCTTTCATTGGCAAATTCGTTGTAGTTTATTTTGATGATATCCTGATTGATAGTAAGACTGGGAAAGATTATTTAATGCACTTACGGAAGGTGTTGACAGTCTTACAGAATAATAAGCTGTATATAAATTTTAAAAAGTGCAATTTTCTAACCAATAAGCTTCTTTTCTTGGAGTTTATTATTACTGCTAAGGGAATAGAGGGTTTAGGGTAAGGCAAAGGTAAGAGCAATAAGAGAATGGCCAACTCCTAAAACCGTTTCTGAAGTTAGGAGCTTCCACAGGTTGGCTACCTTTTATAGGCGTTTTATAAAAAATTTCATTACTATTGCAGCCCCAATAACCGAGTGTCTGAAGAAAGGTAAATTTTTATGGGGAGAAGAAGCAGCGAATAGCTTTGCTATATTAAAAGAGAAATTATGTACTGCACCTGTTCTTGCCTTACCTGATTTTAATAAACTGTTTGAGGTTGATTGTGATGCTAGTGGTGTGGGTGTAGGAGCTGTTTTGTCTCAAGAGCGCAAGCCCATTTGCTATTTCAGTGAGACGCTTAGTGACGCGAGGCAGAAGTGGAGTACTTATGACAAAGAATTTTATTCTATTGTAAAGGCTTTAAAGACCTGAGAGCATTATCTGGTTAGAAAGGAGTTTGTGCTTTATTCTGACAATGAACCTTTGAAATATCTGAATAGCCAGAAAAGGATTAGCAAGGATATACATACACGTTAATGTCAATTTTTGTAGAAGTTTTCTTTTAGATTACAGCACAAATCGGGTGTGCAAAATGTGGTAGTTGATGCGTTGAGCAAGAGAGCTAGTTTATTAATTACTTTAAACCAAGGCCTTCTGGGGTTTGAGCAGCTAAAAGAATATTATGCAGGTGATGATGACTTTTGCCAAATTTGGGAGTCATGTGCTGCTGGTCAACTTGTGCGAGAATTTTATGTGCAGAATGGATATTTGATGTATAGCAATCAGCTTTGCCTTCCTCGGACATCATTGCGAGAAAAGGTAGTTCGTGATTTACATGAGGGAGGACTAGCTGCACACCTGGGGCGTGACAAAACCATTGCTGCTATGAATGAGCAATTCTATTGGTCCCAGTTTCGTAGAGGCGTCAGCAGGTATATACAGAAGTGTTATATTTGCTAGACTGCTAAGGGGCAATCTAATAATACCGGTCAATGCCTTTACTTGTTCTTGACAATATATGGGAAGACCTGTCAATGGATTTGGTGCTTGGTTTGCCAAGAACCAAAAGGGGTGTAGATTCAGTTTTTGTTATGGTTGATAGGTTTTCCTAGATGGCACACTTCATTCCTTGTAGGAAGACTTCTGATGCGTTAAGTGTGGCTAGATTATTCTTTAAGGAGGTGGTTTGCTTGCATGGTGTTTCTAAATCTATTACCTCTAATAGGGATAGCAAATTTCTAGGGCATTTTTGGCAGACTTTGTGGAAACTATTTGATTCATCTTTGAATTTCAGTAGTATAGCTCACCCCCAAACTTATGGCTAAACAAAGGTGGTCAATAGAACTCTGGGCAACTTGATTCGGTGTATTTGCAAGGATAAACCGAAGCAATAGGACATGGCTTTATCGCAGGTAGAGTTTGCTTATAATAATGCGGTTCATAGTTCTACTGGCAGGTCGCCTTTTCTATTGTGTATACAAAGGCACCTCAACATATTTTGGATTTTGTACAGTTGCCTAAGCGAGCTAACAAGAGTATAGCAGCGGATCATATGGCACACCAGGTCGTGGAGGTGCATAATGAAGTCAAGCAGAAATTGGATGAGGCTAATAAGATGTATAAAGCAGCCATGGATAAGCACCGACGAAAGTAGGAGTTTGAAGTTGGAGATCAGGTCATGGTATTTCTTCATAAGGAGCGGTTACCAGCTGGATCTTACAGCAAATTATAATCGAAGAAGTATAGACCTTACACTGTCAGGAAGAAGATTAACGGCAATGCTTATGTGATAGACTTTCCACTTAGCATGGGTATTTCCAACACTTTCAGTGTTGCTAATTTGTCGCCGTTCCATGAGTCCACTGAGCCGATATATCCAAATTTTGATTCTAACTAGAGGATAAATTTTCTTCAAGTGGAGGAGAATGATGTGGATCGTTTATTTGGAATTTTCTAAGTTTTTTAGTATTTTCTTTTTTTTATTTTTAGTATATTTTAGGATTTTTATTTGGAGTGTCCTAAACCTAGTAGAATTATGTTCTAGTGTCCTAAACCTAGTAGAATTGTGTTTTAGGCCTTTATAAGGTTTTTTAGGATTTCTTTGACGATCATTATTCATTATTTTTACTATTTTTTTGGGAATTGATTTTCCTCAAATATTTTTCTCTACACTGAACGCTGCGTTAGGTACTTGTATTATTAACTCCAAAGAAAGATAGAAGATGGCGTATATGTGCTGACAATCATGCAATTAACAAAGTCATAGTGTGGTACAGGCTTCCAAGTCCTCGACTTGAGGATCTGCTAGATAGACTCTCCAGTGCACAAATTTTCACAAAGATGGACTTGCGAAGTGGGTACCATCATATCATAATTAAATCAGGAGATGAATGGAAGACGACTTTTAAGACAAAGGATGGTCTTTATGAATGGCTTGTCATGCCTTTTGGGTTATCCAATACACCAAGAACGTTCATGCGGTTGATCAATGAGATGTTAAAGCCATTTATCGATAAATTTGTTGTAGTTTACTTTGATGACATTCTTATCTATAGTACTAACAAGGCCGAGTACATAGAGAACTTACGGCAAGTTTTGAACGTTTTGTAGGAAAATAATTTGTATGTCAACTTGAAAAAGTGTAGTTTCATGCAACATAACCTTATTTTCTTGGGATTTGTCATTAGTGCTAATAGCGTTCATATAGACAAAGAGAAGGTGAAGGCAGTTCGAGATTGGCCAACCCCAAAATCTGTGCCTAAACTTCGTAGTTTTCATGGCTTGGTGACTTTTTATAGGCAGTTTATTCACAATTTGAGCACAATTGTAGCACCTGTAAGAGATTACTTGAAGAAGAAACAATTTAAATAGGGTGTGGATCAAGATAAGAGCTTTGCACTGATCAAGAAAAAGTTATGTACAGCTTTAGTACTTGCACTCCCTGACTTTAACAAGTTGTTCATGGTCGAATGTGATGCTTGTGGTGTTGGTATTGGTCTAGTTCTGTCTCAAGAGAGGAGACCAATTGCTTACTTCTATGAGAAATTAAGTGAGGCAAGACTACGGTTGTCAACTTATGTTCAAGAGTTTTATGCTGTTGTGCAATCTCTAAGGCATTGCGAGCAATATCTTGTGCAAAAACATTTCATTCTATATACCGATCACCAAGCCTTAAAGTACATCAATAATCAAAAGAATGTGAGTAAGATGCATGCTAGGTGGACTGTTTACTTACAACAATTCCCCTTCACAATGAAGCATAAATCTGGGCAGCAAAACAAGGTAGCTGAAGCCTTAAACAGGCGTGCAACCTTATTGGTCACTTTAATCCATGAGATTACAGGATTTGACAATTTACATGACCTATATGTTGAAGATGAAGATTTTGTAGACATGTGGAGCAAACTACCCATAGCCGAATTTTACACCCACGACGGGTACCTTTTCAAGGGTAAACGTTTGTCTATTTCCCGAACCCTCTTACCAGAGAAATTCATTCGTGATCTGCATGGGGGAGGATTAAATGGGCATCTGGGAGAAAAAAGACCACACCCAACTTGGAGGAACGCTATTATTGGCCTCAATTGAAGCGGGACGTGGGAAGGTTTGTGACTAGATACCATACTTGTCAAACAGCTAAATGATAGTCGCAAAACATTGGACTTTATATACCTTTGCCTGTTCCTGAAGCTATTTGGGAGGACTAATCAATGAACTTCATTCTTGGATTACCCCAGACTCAACGTGGCGTGGATTCCATCTTTGTGATTATTGATAGGTTTTTCAAAATGGTGCACTTTATTCCATGCAAGAAAACTTCAAATGCCTCACCTATTGCATGGCTCTTCTTTAAAGAAGTTGTGTGTTTGCATGGAGTGCCCAAATCCTTTACTTCCAATCAAGACACTAAGTTTCTTAGTCACTTTTTGATGACTTTGTGGCGAAGGTTTGATACTTCTCTAAATTTTAGTACCCTAACTAATCCATAGACTGATAGTCAAATCGAAATTGTCAATAGGACCTTCGGTAATCTAATTCGTTGTATTTGTGATGATCGACTGAAGAAGTGAGACCATGCCTTACCTCAAGCCAAGTTTGCCTTCAACAACACTATTCATAGTTCTACATGAAAGTCTCCATTTTTAGTCGTGTATCAAAACCTGTAGAGACATGCTGTTGATCTGGTGAAGTTGCCGAATGTTCCTAGGTATAGTTCTACAGCTGGCAATTTGGCTAAGGATGTCTAGGTCATTCAAGAGGAGGTTTTGACAAAAGCTACTGGAAACCAATCAGAAATTCAATAGTGCCGCAAATACACACCAACAAGTCCATTTGTTTGAAGTTGGTGATATGGTACTGGTTTATATTTGGTGTGAGAGGTTACCAGTCGGGTAGTATCACAAGTTGCAACCAAGGAAATATGGTCTTACAAAATCGTACGCAAGATCAGTGACAATTCGTATGTGGTGGACTTGCCTAAATTAATGAGCATTTCTCGCACTTTTAATGTGGCTGACTTGTCACATTATCACTCCATTGAAGGTCCTTTGTATTCAAATCACTCAGGGTCAAGTTCTTTTCAAGTGGAGAGGACTGATGTGGAATGATATGCATAAGAGTATTTTGAAGGACCAGTCTACGAAGGAAAAACATGCGAAAGCGTGCACTTAATTTTGAATGGCCATAATTTTCAACTCTGCACATTAAAATCGTGCATATTATATATCGTTTCGAAAGTATCGACAAAATCTACAAGGCTAATCAAGCATAATCCCATTAGCCTAGGGTGTCTAATCCAAAATTCTTTTTTGTTTTTTTTGCTATTGTTTAATCCTTCCTCGGTTTTCTTGTCAATTTAGGATTCTTTTTCAATTATAGTTAGGGTCTATTTAGTTTATAAATACGCATGTTAAAACTTGTTTTTATTCATTCAGATCATTAATCCAATTCGTTCAACAGAGTTTTATTCAAATTTTACAAAAAAAAAAATTGGTAAAAATTAATTGTCTTCTTTTGTCTCTCCGTATTAAAATTATAAAACTCTTTCTAGTGGCCGAAATGGTCAAGCCAAATGTTAGCGAAGAGACAAAAAGTAAACATCTTTAGCGGCCGTCACCAATCATTTGGATTCGGCAATATCTCATGGTGGGGAACTCGAATAAATCATAGTACTACAGCATGCTTTAGACACCTCTGACCCTTGAATTTTCTTTACTGCTTTTACATCAAAAGCCTCAAATGTCAAGTCGGAGAACAGTTCACCACAAAATTAGGAAAACTCAAAACATGACCTTTTGTTGTCTTAATCCATCAATTATTAGCAGACGCTGGAATGCCAACAATTATGTTTCATCTCTTTGCTATTGTGAAAAGAAACTTAAATAATTAGAAAGGAAATGGGTTACTTGTAAACAATTGCAGAACAATCTTCATCCCAATGAACGCCTTAATTTGGTGATGGAGTCAAGATTTAAAGATAGGGTGAAATTAAAATTTTTTAAAGTATATCACAAAATGTAAACTTTAATTTGAAGATGAATATAATCAAAATTGTGTATTAACAATATTTTAAGTTTCCATAAAAATACTATCGATGACCTTTCACTTTATAAAATTATAGAAAACTATGCTGATTTCATTAAAAGTCATTTATTTTTTTATATAATTTAAGCATCTGAAAATGAACATATTATTTTTTTATTTTATCCAAATTATTAATATTTATACCTTCGTCAATTCCAATAGATATTAATTATTTAAAACTTTTTCTAAAAAAAGAAGAGAGAAAAAAACATTAATTGTATTTATTTAAGGATTGAGGGTTGATGAATAAATTTACATAATGAAATAATATCTAAGTCATAGTAAAATGAATAAACTGATTTCAAACTTGCTCCATTTCCTAATTGCAATATTTATCTCAAAATTTTGGTCAATGTATCAAGTAATCCATCAAGTTCCACTTAAATAGAAAATTTGTGTTTAACATTATTTTCAATTAGACTAAATAGCCTCAATTTTCACCAAAGGAAATTGGTATCCAAAACTTTTCAAGAGGAAAAAAAAAACATTTTAAGGAACTTTTAGAATTACTAATAGCCAGAATCAAAACAACTCTTTCGGTCTTTTTTTTTTTTTTTTTTTTTTTTGACCAACCATTCACTTTTGGAATTTTTTTTTTTTTGTTTCTTCTTTTCCTTTTCATGTCTTTTTCTTTCTCTACAGCACGAGCATATCTCATATCACTCGACTTGGGATTCACGAGGAATTTAAATTAATCTTTAGTCAATCTATTAAATGTGGATTGGTTAGCTTTTGAAGAAACATGTACACGATTTTTGTCGCTCTTGATGTTACGATATCTTGTATAGTTCTATGGATAATCAATTTTTTTAATCCAAAATGGAAACTATGTATACCAAATTACTTTTTCAATTTTCCTTATTAATTCCGATGTATTCTCTCCATTCAAAAAAATATATATTTTTTAAAAAAATTTATTTATTTCAAAACAAAATTCACTTTTGGTATGAAATTCTTATATTACACTTACTACTAATGATAATATATAACTCAAATTAAAAATGTAATGATACAAATATAAAATTATATATTTAATTATGTATTAAATGTATCATACCTTATAATTTTAAAAAAAAAATTGTATGAAATCAAAAGTGGACTTATTATTATTATTATTATTATAGAATGGAGGTAGTAAATGAAATCCAAACTTAAGAATTGGTTTTCATTAAATTATGGTGTTCTAAAAACATTGGAGAAAAAGAAGACAGTTCATTTTTTCTTTTTTCCTCCTTTTTGGATTCGATGGGCTTTAGCTTACATGTTCTATGGAAAAAGGAGAACAACCAGACCACTGAATGAGTTGGGAATATGATCGTCAAACCAGAAATGTGTATATATGACACAGATTTTAAATTGTTATACTAATCGTGATTTTCATTCTAAAGTTAGCACCTCTACATAAGAGTTTTGAAATTTTGCTGAAAATTTGAGGAGACTAAAACTATAATTCTCTATATCATGTATAATGATGAACACATATCACGTGTTCAGTTTTGCTCTCAATTCTGTATGAATCTCAAATTTTTTTAATTTTGTATATTTTATTTTTCTACTTTTTTAAAAAAATCATCTTACGTAAAAGTTCATTAAGTTTGAAACTCAAAATATGAGAGTCAGGAGACACTTTAAGGGTAAAAATTGAAGTAAAAATTCATTTCAAAAGTTTTAACTTTTTATTACCCGCAAGAGTCTTACTATCCTTAGCACCCTTTTTAGTATTCCTAGAGCCAACATATTATTATTTTCACGAATGAAACTCAAAAATGTGTGCTTGATAATATGATGGCCGGACATAGTTGAATAAAGATTTTTAGTGGGTTCGTTTGGACTATACTATGGATATGCATGATCGTTTATATTTCAAAGGATATCATGGTTTATATTTCAAAATAGATTATGATTTTTATTTGTAATTCTCGCATTAACCAGTTTAAAATTAGTTGTAGCTATATTACAGGCTAAAATATGCATAATCATGTTTTGATTGAATGTAAAGAATAAACTAAACTTTACTACCAAAAACTATGTGTTTGATACCTTAAACATAGCAATATAAGCATGATATTTTCACATACAAAAAGATCAATTTGCATGTTAAATGGGTGATATGAAGAAAATTTCACTCTAATTGATGATTGGTGATATGAAGAAAATTGGTGATATGAAGAAAATGGGTGATATGAAGGTCGAAAAGATCAATATAAGCTAGTTCAATATCAAACTATCATGCCATGGACACCCCCGGTTGGCCTACATGCATTTCATGTTGCATTTATTCAGTTAAATGATTGGTGTGTTTGATTTTTTTTTTTAATACAAATCAGTATTGTTTTTCAATTTGATGTGTATTTTGTATAATATTTTGTTTAAAATTTTACTTAAAAATCAATAATTCTAACTCAGCACCGGTTAGATACTAAAAAATAATTGAAATTATAATAGAATTCTATAATTTAGATGAAATTGTATTGAAAATGGAGATAATTCTAACCCTAATAAAGAACAAAAACACGCCCTCATTATGTTGACTATTGCAAAAATTAAAGTGAACAATCGAGACAATGATTAATGTTCTTGAGAAAGAATCTTTGTAGGGATCACTTGATCAATATGATTAAGCGTGACGAGTCCTTTGGTGAAATGTTGTTTTCTCCCGGTATCTTTTTCGATATTAGTAAGCACATCTTATCCTTAGTGTGGGAGAATCGCTCTCTAATTTTGACTAAGAGATTTAACTTTTGGAAGATGATGAGAAAGAACAAAATACAATGAGATTGGATTTAGGATATACGCTAGCTCCCTTTGTACCTTTACAAATTAAGGCCAAAAGAGTTTAAAAGAGCATGCAAAACCACGCCAACAAAAAGATTTTGAGTTCGTTTTAAAATATATTTTTTGTATTTTATAAGGTAAAAGTTATAATGAAATCGGTATCTGTTACTTAATTCATTAAAATGAGTATCTGCTTAATTCTAATATCAAATGCACACTTGCAAAATAGATTTTGAAATTATTTTTATAATAGACACTCTAATACTTAAATTAGTGATAAGATTCTTAGGTTGCCAAAATTAAAGTGGTTAAATTAGGGTCTTTTTCTCCCCTTACCTGAGGTTTAAGATGTACTAAATCTGAAATTATAAGAACATGTTTCAAAAGGGATGAGTTACTAAATTCTACATAAATTCTAACACCATCATCAACATATTTACAAATTCATCATAGGTTTAAACTTCTGAACCCTATACTAAGGTGTAGATCTAATACTCATTAGGTTTTGAGATTGAAGTTGTCTTAAAAATGTAAAATATATATATATATATTTCAAAAATATAAAAATATACTTTAAAATGAAATTCATATGAATTTTTAAAAACTCTGTTCACTAGAGTGATAATTTCGATTCTAGCCCCAATTAAAACCGTACTTTAAGACCTTTCTGTTAGAAGGGTTAGCAAAAAAAAACCCGGGCAAGATTTTTTGTCCATTACCATATATTAATAATGTTTCTCATTTAAAGAAATAGAATACTATTGATACATAATAGTATGATAGATAATTTAATCTAGAAAAACAAAAATTATTTGAAAACCACCACTTTTATTTAGAGAGTTAAATGACCATGAATAAATTTTTTTTTATCAATTTTACATTTTTTGGCTTCCCTCAAAATAACTAAGTTGCAAGGGCTTGGCAACATTATTATGTATCCATCTTATTGAAGTAGTTAAAGAATAATGACATTTCTACAATGGTGCGAAGTTCTTTTTAATCCTCAGCGCCAGTTAAATGAATAAGAGCAAGAAGCTAGAATCGATAGAATTACATATTATGTTTGAAGTGTATTTTGTATTTATTCCAATTAATCATATGTTCATATTTCACATCATAAACATGGATATCTCAATTATTGGACAAGTCTAAAGTTAATTGCAACTTGGTTATGATCAATCTCCATCCAGACCACATTCCAGTTGATTAAAATTAATGGCAAATTCAAAATTAGATATAGTCTAGCAGTTATAAATTTTTATTTCTCGGTATAAAATGAAGTTTTTATTTACACTCAATTTGAAAGTTCTTTCCTGCCATGAACAATATTACCAATGAATCAAGAAAAATGTATTGAAGGAAATTAAAAGAAGTGTCATGACAAAGCCGAATCCATCTTATATTCAAAAATTTTTAAAGCTCTTATATTTGATCACCAATTTGTAGTACTATTTGCTTAAAAATTTATTTTCATTTGAAAAATTATAAAATAGCTTTGTGTTTGTAATCAGTTTAATTCGGATTATGAGCATTCGCAGGCTGGGGCCAAAAAGACACTACCAACTTGTTACCAGATTAAAGTGATCAACCGAAAAGCAATTTTATAGCTGGATCAGGCATGGGTAGGAATTTGTTTGTTGTTAATCTGTTGGTTCTAAAATCAAATTCCAAAATTAACAAGTGAAAATCCAATAAATATATATATTTTTAATTTATTGCATCAACCTCTTTTAAAATTTGATAAAAACTATTAATATTTGTTCATAATTTAAAAAAAAAACCAATATTTCTTTTGGCTAGTGAAACTGCAACTTTTAGCCCTTTTGGATGATGAAGTCAACAATATATATGTATATATATACACACTGTATAGACAGACTTACACCTTAATCTTTTTGTTAATTATTTTGTTGTTTTTTTTATAAGAAAATATAAAAGGTACTCCTTGTATATGATTGAGTAACTATGCATATTTTTTTATTTATTTGAGTTTGAGTTTGAGTTTGAATGTTCAAAAATTTGGTTCACAAGGAAAATAACAATAAAAATTTAAATTTAAAGAAAAATTCTAATATTTCAATTAAATTTCAAAACCACGACATCGTATAATAATTATGATCTAATCTGATACATTTTTTTGACTGTTATTGTTATTTTTCTTTTTTTTTCATTTTTAGTTTAGTAAATTAATAGTTATTTTAATTTGCTTATACTTTTTAATGATTGACCTTTAAGGGGAATATTAATAGTTTTTCCAAGCTATAAGGGATATTGGTATTACTAAGCTTCGAGAAAGATAAATATAATTAACTTTTTTTTTTGATTATGTTATTTGCCCCTTTTCTAAACAGGCCATGAGCTCCTCTTCCTTCCATAATATAGGTTAATTAAGATAAATTTTATAGATTATTTTTCAAAAATTATTACGCTATCCAATTTTAGAATAATTTTATTTATATTGTCTAATTTTGAACTTGACTTTGTTTGAGGTATTGATTGAAATCTGACAAATTCATGTACTAAAAATTAAAAAAAGAAAGGAGGGGATTTTATATGTGAAATGGACCTCAAAAATCAACACTAATAATAAAACTAATGATAACAAGCTAAAGCCTTTTCTAACGGTCAAAATGCAATCACCATTATGATCATAACGCACTATTTCTCGGCGTGGCCCTTTGTATAAGTCAACAATATTTATACTTTCCAAAAGCATATCCTGAATGTTAAATCAATATCATGCTTTTATTCCCCCATTTATTTTTTCGAGGTACTTTGTGATGAACACTGCGTCCCATTGAAAATTACTGGATAATAATTTCCACAGTAAGAAAATTTTCATTACTTGATGTGACATTTCCTAATAAAAAATTATTAAATAATTAAATTAATTATTATTTAACATTTTTTTATTATACACATATTAGGTCAATTATTAAAAATTTTATTTTGTATTTCATCAATCTTTAAAAAAAAGTTGGATTTGCGCTGAAAAATTAAAACAAAAAAAATTTCTTTCGATTTAGTATCTGAACTTTGCGTAACTTCCCATTTAACGCTGTCATTCTCATATTTGGATTTTTTTTCTTTTGCCCGGCAGAAGATATTTTCTCAGGTTTGATCTTTTGTTTTTATTTGCTGCAAGAATTGATCCTTATTCCTTGGCTATTATGCGAATCAAATAAATCGATTTGTGTACACGTATAATAGTCAGCAGAATAAGTTCTTTAATGAAGATGAAAAGAAGGGTAATCGCACTTCCAATTATAACATTAATAACACCTTCAAATTTCTAATTTTTTCCCCCCTTTTGAGTCAGGAAAAAGAAAGAGGTCATTGCATTTTTACAATTGGTGAGATTTGAATATCGATCCTAAACTTTTGACGTAGATGTCTGACACCTCAAATTTATAAATTGACGGTAGAAATTAGTATCATTTTGAAATGAAAGGATCACTTATATAGTTTGAGATAGTAAAAGGAAACTCAAATGAAACATATCTCTCTGTCCATAATTTTAGTTTCTCTTTCCAATCACTTTCTTTAAACATAATTGAAGAAAACATAATAGATGAGAAATATATCGAGAGAGAGGGGTAAAAAACAGATATCAATTAGAGACATTTCTTCCATAGGAAGTTATAACTATTTCAGATGACATTAGGAGCATTGGAAACTTACATTGATTTGAAAAGGCCACTCGGCCATTTTACTTCCCCCCACCTCTCTTACTGTGATTGTGGACGATTAGCATGCAATGAGGGTGCAAAATGTGACTACAGTGAGTCAGTTTTTAGATTCCTCTCGTATGGGAGAATGTGCTATGCAGTTTTCACAGAAGGTTGTTACTGAAGTTGGAAGTAAATACCTGGTTATTTCGTGATGGTATTGGCGAGACTTTCATACGGAGGGGTTGCGGTCCTTAGTATGGAAGGCATTGCTGAGTTGTTTCGGCGCGGTTTCCCTACTGAAAGGTTTTGGAGTCTTAACTTAGGTGGATGGTCAAGTACAATACAATACAGCGTAAGGCCGCACAAGGATACGAGGGATTGACCATTGCAAAGCCGCACTACACGGAGTTTTGCGGTCCGTTTCTTTTGTTCTTACTTAGGGAAGCTGTATTAGTAGACGCCGACAAGCTATAGTTTTTTTGTTTTGTTCTTTTTGTTTACTTAACCAGGTAGTAGCTATGAGATACCGATCCCAAAGTATGGGGTTATACCGGTCCCGTTCTAATGGGAAAATGTCTTAACCAACCCTTTTCTGGATTTGGGTTAGTTGTGTTAGGGCATGTCTATCACAATGACGGACCACTTCTGTACTCATTAACTTTGTTATTCAGAGTTAATATACTATGTTTTCTTGACCAAAAAAAAAAAAAAAAGACATTAGGAGCATCAAAATTTCTTAGAGCTTATTTGATAAAATGAATTCTTGCTTAAAATTAATGAATAAAAAGAATTTAATTTATAAATTGTTTGATACTAAAATTTCATACCACTTAATTATTTAAATAGTGCTTAATTTCTATAGAAAATTTTAAGTAAAAAAAGTCAGTTTAATGCTTAATGCTTAGTGATGTTAGTAAAAAATTTTAATACTTTTTTTCCAAAGTTACCATCTTTCGTTAAATCATTTAATAAACTAACTTATTTTTTTAACTATAAATAGCCCTTTTTATATGATTCTCTTTCCTCTCTTTTTTTTCTTCATAACCTATATGTTCAAATGTGTCTTTTTATTTTTTTTATAAAAAGTGTAAACAAATTTCAATAATTTGTTTCTTATTTTATTTTTTTATTAAATATTAATTTTGATAGATTGTATCATTCACATATTTTCATGAATAATGATGCTTAATTTTAAAAAATTAATATTGTACATATATATAAAAAATCAATAAAAGGGCCAAATGTTATAATTTGAGTAATTTAATATTTAGATAAAATATTTATTAAAAAATATTAATTAGTTTAACATTATGATTCAAACATTCAAAATTAAATTTTAAACATTTAGATTTCAGCAATTTAATCATTTCAACATTTAAATTTTACCATTAAGTATTCAAATTTAAACTTTTAGTTTTATCAAACAGGCCCTTAGTTCTAATGGATATTCAATGAGATGAGAGCTATTAAATTTTTTATACTCATTAAAATACCTATTAGAAATAAATGAGAAGGAATTTATTAAGATGAGATTTTATTAGGTGATTATTTAGATACCCAAGGGCTCCAATCGAAAAAAATAAATGGGTAATTAAGGGTAATAATGTTAGGTAATTAGTAGGTAATGATAATTTTAATTATTTTAAATTTTTTTAATACATTTATATATATTATAAACAAATTATTTTTATTTTTATTTTAAAATCATGGAAGTAGCTTGTGGTCGGACCATTACTGGACCGTTGGTCGACACATTACCAACCACCGCTAACCAGCCGTTTTCTAACATGATCACCAAGATTTGGTTGGAGTCCTATTAGTCCATAGAGGATGGTAACAATTTGGTGACTGTTTGGCCACTGGAAATCACTATTTAAATTTCAAAAGAAAATTTCAATGAGATTTTGGTGGGAATTGAGAGATATATTATTAAATTTCATTTCCACTCAATCTTAGAATTTAATTGGAAATACATTTTTTTTTTCAGTTATTACCTACCCAATTAAATCTTACCCAATTGCCACCCCTAAATGACAGATGTATAATTTTGTTTTTTCAAATATTAATTTCTATGAGAAAGTTAGAACAAAGTGTATGTTAATTAAAAATTGGGTGATAAATTAATTAGAAGTTAATTAGAATATAAAATTCTACTTTAAAATATATAAAATAAAAATGATTAATGAAAATTCAATAATTTATAATTTTTATTTTTATTTTCTTTTTTATTCAATAATAAACAAGTTGAGAAAAGTTTAAAGGGTTTTTCTGTAATTAACTCTAAAGAAATGGAGAAAAGTTGCACAAATTTATAGTAAATGTCCAAATTGAGAAGTTGGGCTTAAGTGCATTTTTTAAAAACTATCTCTAGTTGTGATATGAGGGTCAAATCCCAATATTAATGTAAATATTCAAAGAACGCATCGTATTACTGTTTGATTTAGTGAATAAATCTGTAATTTCTTTAACAGCCCAATCAGACTCCTCTTCCTTTATAAATTAGGTAGGAAAGGTATGTAATTTTATTTAACGAAATTGGCATGAAACTGCCAATTAAAACATCTGATACTTCTTTTGTTGTTTTTTCTTTAACTTTCCGCAATAAAATTAAGGACACAACAATTGCCTGAATATTTAGTAGAGTGTTAATTTCTCAAATGATTACTTATCAATATATACATATGTATGAAGATATATGTGTGTGTGTGCTGACACACAATTATAACCTATTTGTGTCAGAGGTAATAAAAGACTAACTTTTATATAATTAAAAGAAAAAATAATAATAATTCTAAATATCGGGACAATTAGTAATAAAGTTAAATATCAAAGGAGACGTATGTAATTTAATCAAAATTCTTAAGCGGATAATAGTTGCTAAATTTTTGGTTAAATTACATATATCTCCCCTAAGATTTAATTTTATCACTAATTACCCTTTAAGTTTTAAAATGTTGTGATCTTCCATTTGACTATTTAAAAATTAGTATTTCATTACAAAATTTATAAATGACTAAAAAAAAAGCAAAAACAAAGTTTATTTTATCTTTTTCACATTAGATTTTCATTAAAGTAGCATTTGTAATTACGTTTAACGCACATTCTTTTCAAATAAATGTTTCAGTTAATTTGTTAGTTACTTTAAAAACACTTTCTACTCACATTTTTTACTAGTTTTTTAGTTATTTTATAAATTTCGTAACAAAAAACTAACCATAAATGATGAAAGGAGAAAATTGTAATAGTTTCAAACATCATGAGACACTTAGTAATAAAACTAAATTTCAGCAAAAGTAGATGTAATTTACCATTAAATTTTTGTTGAGAAAAATTTACTTTCAAGAGCAGCATATTATTATTCAAATGATCAAACGCCTTTTATTTAAAAAAAAAAAAAAAAAGTTGCTCCATGGTCCCAGAATAAAAATTCAGTTTTAAAATTTTCTTTGTCTAAAAAAATTTAATTTTAGTATAAAATTCTTATATTACTTTTATTAATAATGACAGTGTATAACTTAAATTAAAAAGTAAAAATAAAAATATGGAAGTATATATTTAATAGTGAATTAAGTATCTTTTATTTTGTAACAAAAAAAATTGTACTAAATTAAAAGATATTTTTTTTTTTTTTGGAATGAAGGGATTATATATCATGAAAAAATTCTGACTAGTTATTAAAAGATTTGACTAAACCAAGTAAAGCGCTGTTGCTTGTTCCTCCTCCTTACACCACTTGCATATTTTATTGCGTAGTTTAGTTTAATTATCCTTCTTACTATATTACTATAATTTAAATTAAGATAAATTCAATCGAACGTTAAAAACAAAAGAAGAGTAAATAACATTTTTACTATATAGTTTCGTATTTTTTCACTTTCTTCATTTGTAATTTATAAAATCCAAATGACTCCTTTGTGCTTCGGACAAAAAATGAAAATTAAATTTGTGAAAATTGGCTCTTGTGACGGTAACATAATTAAGGCATGCTTTGGTAGTAAAAAGCAAGGAAATGGCAACATTTTGTTCGTTCCCTTCGTTGGACACATTAACCCAAATAGATCATCTCATATGATTTTATATTTTGAATTAAACCGATTCCACGAAAAACTATTTAGGGAACAAAATATTTTCATTACGTTTACTTTTCACTCTTAAAGCATGTCTTCATTGCCAATTTTTATTACTCTATCCATCTCAAAAAAATAGTTTACTTTGATTTAGATACAACTTTCTATTAGTTATTAGATACAACATATTTAATATATTAGCTAAATGTGTAATTTTATATTTTTATCATTACTTTTTATTTGTAAGTATACCCAATTATTGTTAGTAAGGGTATTTTAGTAATTTAGTTTGAAAGTATATTTGTTTTTCTAGAGACCAAAATTTTTTTGAAAATGAACTTTTTTTTTCGCGAGGGAGTAATTTTTTTACTTTAATCTAAAGAAATTTACAATACATTCTTTTAATATTTGACACGGATTTATATAATAGAAAATTAGTAAATATTTAGTGGGAGAGACTACTACTTAATGGCATTCACGGGGAGCCAGGTAGTAAAAAAATTTTATTTAGTGGGAGAGACTACTACTTAATGGCATTCACGGGGAGCCAGGTAGTAAAAAAATTTTACTGAAATTTTATATTATTTATATTATACTTAAAAACTCCTAGAGTTGTCCCAATCTCCAAAAGAAAAAAAGACTTAAAGGTGTGTTTGTTGTCTGAACATGAAATGGACATTTCATTATAATTTCTATCATTCCCAAGTTTGGTACACTTATTTAGTTTTATTAAAAGAATGGATATCCGATTACGTTACGAGATTCCTACTAATCAAAGTAAAAAACACAATTAACATGTGATAATCTTATATTTTCATATAGTAATATATTCATTCATAATTAAAAATTTTCTTTGTGATAAATATAAACAACCAATACTAAATGAGGGAAAGGTAATTAAAGATTCTTTTAATTACTAATTATTAACATATATTATTAAAGGACGAACAAGTTTTGCCTATTGTGACACATGGACTTTGGTCATTCATCACATTAGTATTTTTTTTTCCTTGCCACATATTTCATGCAATGCGCGCATATGGCCTTACATGTTAGCTAAATCAAATGACTTGGTATCTATGTTTTCCCTTCCTTATCTCATGTGTCATGTACGCCTAGCGTGTATAGGCTAGCATATCTGACTACAAATTGCAAATATTGCATTTGGTACCAATTATTTTCCACAGTCTTTTGAGGGCAAGGTAGTAGTTATGTCTGAAGAGGAGTTTGCTCAGTACAATTAGTCTCAGAGTTCACAGCCTACTTCTTCCACTACTACTTTCATACAGGCAGGTAATGTCACTGTGTGTGTTTCAGCTGGTTCTTGTCCTCAGATCATTGATTCGGGAGCTTCTGATCATATGTCGGTCTTTCAAGTATATTTTCCTCTTTTACTCCATCTTCATCCACTGTTACATTAGCCAATGGTTCATTTACACATGTTAAGGGAGTTGGCACAGTTCATCCAACTCCTTCATTACCTTTGCCATCGGTGCTTTATCTTTCACAATTTTCATTTAATCTCGTCTGTTAGTAAGTTAACTAAAACCTTTTAGTGTTCAGCAACATTCTATCTCGATTCTTGTATATTCTAGGATCTAGCTATGAAGTAGATGATTGGTAAAGGACGTGAAGAAGGAGGACTGTATGTGCTTGACGACTCTACTTTGCATGTTCTAGTGTTACTTCTCTACATCAGATTCATGGTCGTCTTGGTTATCATTCTCTACACAGTCTTTAGAGATTGGATTCGAGTTTTAAATCTCTTTCCAGTTTAGAGTGTGAGTCATGCCAACTTGGCAAATTACATCGTGTTAGTTATCCGTCTCGAGTCATTAAACGAACAGAGTCTCCTTTTTTGTTAGTTCATTCAAACGTTTGGGGTCCATGTCATGTGACTTCCAATTTCGGTTTTAGGTATTTTGTCACGTTTGTTGATGACTATTCTAGAGTTACTTGGTTATATCTAATGAAAGATCATTTAGAGTTATTTTCTATATTTCGTGCCTTTATATTTGAAAATTTTACTCAATTTCGTGTGCATGTTAAAGTTTTGCTTTCTGATAATGCTAAGGAGTACTTTTCTGCACCTTTTTTTTTGAATTTATGATACAACATAGTATGATTCATGAATCTTCCTGTCCTGATACACCACAACAGAATGGTGTAGCTGAAAGGAAGAGCAGACATTTATTGAAAGTTACTAGATCTATGTTATTTGAGATGAATGTCCCTCAAACTTTTTGGTCTGATGTTGTCTTAATTGCATGTTATCTCATTAATTGTATGCCTTATTCTGTTTTGCGAGGTAGTATTCCATTTTCCACTTTGTTTCCAAATTAGTCACTATTTATTTTACCATATCGTGTTTTTTGTTGTGCCTGTTTTGTTCGTGATCATCGACCCAGAGTTTCAAAAATTGATCTAAGGGCTCTCAAATGTATGTTTCTAGGTTACTCTCGTACTCAAAAGAGGTATCATTGCTATTCTCCATTACTGGAGAAATACTTCATAACTGTCGATGTCTCATTCTTTGAATCCACTCCTTATCATGATGTTCCTATTACTATGTCTGAGTTGGATGAAGAATTACATGTCATCACCATTCGGTCGATTGTTCCCGTTGTTTCACCTACATCTACACAGGAATTACTTCCTCTACAGGTTTATACTCGGCATCCCCGAGTTCATACTCCTTCCTTTCCTCCTGTCCCAACTACATCATTTTCTATTCCAGATCCACCATTAGTCGATCTTCTTCATGTACCTGATCTTGATATTCTTATAGCTCTTTGCGAATGTACATGAACTTGTACTCAACATTCTATTGCAAATTTTATTTCATACTCTTCGGTGTCTTCTTCCTTTCAGTCATTTTTATCTACTGTTAACCAATATCCTATTCCCAAGTCTGTATCTAAGGCATTGCAAAGTCTTGCCTGGAGGAAAACAATGGAAGAAGAAGTAAAGCTCTACAAGTTAATCAAATTTGGGACTTGGTATCTCTTCATTTAGGTAAAACTACTATTGGTTGTAGATGGGTATATGTTGTAAAAGTTAATCCTGACGGTTCTCTTGCTCGCTTAAAGGCAAGACTTTTTGTGAAAGGGTATGCTTAGGTGTATGGAATTGACTATTTGGATACTTTTTCTCCTGTTGTCAAATTTACTTCTGTTCATATTTTGATCTCTCTTGATGCCGCCCATAATTGGCCCTTATTTCAGCTTGATGTTAAGAATGCATTTTTGCATGGTACGCTACATGAAGAAGTTTATATAGAGCAATCTCCAAGGTTTGTTGCTCAAGGGGAGTCTGGAGGGATGGTCTGCAAACTAAAAAGATCTTTGTATGGTTTGAAGAAGTCTCCACTAGCATGGTTTGGAAGGTTTTCTGAATCTGTACTTTCTTTTGGACTGTCTAGATGTGACAATGATCACTCTTTCTTTTATAGATAGTTAAGGGGAGTCAAATTATTTTTGATTGTGTATGTGAAGACCGAATGACAAAAGCGTTAATTTTGTTTCTAAACTAGTTTGATTTTTAATTGGATACTGCAAGGTTGTTGCATGAAAAATGATAGCTGGGTTTTATTTATGATGTGTTAAGCTTTTCAAGACTTCTTTATGTCATATTTATTGTCTACAACATTATGTTTCTTGTTACTTTGGCACTTTTTATTTGCATTGTTGTGTATTAAAAATGGTCTCTTTGGGACAACAACATTAGTTGCTTTCTTTGTTTACATTTCCCTTAAAACGACACCAATTATCTTTGTTCTGCCAACTTGGAAGAAGCAAAAGAATGTGATATTAAGTTGAAATCTGGCAACAAAGTTTACGATATCGTCGTTAGAAGGGCATCACTCCAACAAAATTGACATCAATTTATACATAACCATTTATTGGAAAAAAATAACTATTTAGTTTTCATGCCACAAATTAAAATTATTTTTCTTTTTTTTTAATAGCCATGGGATAGAAAGATTTTACGTGTGACAATTTAAATTCAAACAAATTTAAACTTTGCTGCCAAAGTTTTCACTTATTAATGAATTAAAATTTAGACCTTAAATGTAATTTCTATTTTTTATTGCCTCTTAATTTAATTTCTTCACAAATATTATACATATATCAATACATTATTATATTCTAGATATCACAATGGGCACTCAATAAACCGCGCCTCGTGCAGTTGGGATCTACTAATTTGTTACTAAATGTGAGATGTACATAACTGTTTCTATTCAACAAGCACATCCAAGGGCTTGTATGTTGTTTAGTAACGGTAAAGCATTATAAGGCATTTCCGATTCCTTCGTTCGTTTGAACAACATATAAAAAAAAGAAATTTTATTTTTTAATTATAATTTGTTTTCTTATATAATGAAATATGACTATTTTTTATAATACTTTTAAAAATTGTTTGTAAATTTTGTTTAGTAGGAACTTCAAAATCATTAAAAAAATGGAAATTTACAAATATAATACCTTTGACCGTTGACTTTACAAAAATAACACCCTCTTTTTTTTGTTCTCTGTTATAGCACTTCTACGACGAAAAAGACTACAACACCCTCTGGCAGAAACACAACACTTCACTCCATCTTCTTCTTCTTTTTTCTCAAAACCCATTTGATCGATTCAACAAAATTTGTTCTCACACCTTGTTGTTTGCACACCTCATTGTTCGTACACCTTATTGGACTATCATCTTCAAGTAAGAAGGCCGCAATCGTAAAGAAGAAATCACATAAATTTGATGTTAGTTGAAATTTGCAGTAGTTGAACTGGGTTTGTAAATTTAAAGAAGTGAATGGTCGAGCTCAAGGTCAAGTTTTAGGTCAAGCTCAAGGTCAAGTTTTAGGTCGAGCACAAGGTTAGGTCAATGTTGCTAGGTCAACTTTTAGGTCGAGCACTAAATTTGATCGAGTTTTAGGTCGAATAGGTCAAATTTAGGTTGAGCTCGACCTCATGCTTGACCAAATTTAGGTCGAGTGAATTTTTATTTTTTAAATTTTTTTTTAATAAAAAAATTCACTCAACCTAATACTAGGTCGAGCTCGACCTAATGCTCGACCAAATTTAGGTCGGGTGAAATTTTTTTAAAAAAAAAATAAAAAAAAATTCACTCAACCTAAATTTGGTCAAGCATTAGTCGAATCTAGGTTAGGTCAATGTTGTTAGGTCAACTTTTAGGTCGAACTAAATTTGGTGAGTTTTAGTCGAATTGGTCAAATTTAGGTCGAACTAGACCTAATGTTTGACAAATTTAGTCAAGTGAATTTTATTTTTTAAAAAATTTTTAGTAAAAAATTCACTCGACCTAATACTAGGTGAGCTCGACAAATTTAGGTCGAGTTAATTTTTTTTTTAAAAATAAAATTAAAAAAATTTAAAAATAAAAATTCACTTTGACCTAAATTTGGTCAAGCATTAGGTCGAGCTCGACCTAAATTTGACCTATTCGACCTAAAACTCGACCAAATTTAGTACTCGACCTAAAAGTTGACCTAGCAACATTGACCTAATCTTGTGCTTGACCTAAAACTTGATCTTGAGCTACCATTCGCTTTAAATTCACAAACCAGTTTAACTACTGCAAATTTCAATTAACATCAAATTTATGCGATTTCTTCTCTACGATTGCGGCCTTCTTACTTGGAGATGATAGTCCAATAAGGTGTACGAACAATGAGGTGTGTAAACAACAGGGTGTGAGAACAAATTTTGTTGAATCGATCAAATGGGTTTTGAGAAAAAAGAAGAAAAAGATGGAGTGAAGTGTTGTATTTCTGCCAGAGGGTGTTGTAGTCTTTTTTGTCGTAAAAGTGCTATAACAGAGAACAAAAAAAAAAGGGTGTTATTTTTGTAAAGTCAACGGTCAAAGGTGTTATATTTGTAAATTTCCCAAAATATCTTCTGGAATGGTTGAAATTAATTTATCAAAAAGACAAGTTTAATCAAGGAAAATTGAAAAACTATTTTGCTCTTTTTCTGGTTAATCTTAATTATTTTTTGTTTATTAAAATAAAGAGGAAAATTATGGTGCTATGTTATTTTGTTAATTTTAATTACTTATCGTAGAAAAAAAGATACAGAATAAAAGATTACCATAGACTTCAATTAATGAGTTCCTAATATAACGGATGTCTTAATTCAAATTTTCTTAATTTTTTGCTCTAAACAACAAAATGGCGGCAAAGAGTTTAGTTAAACCATTCCCTTGTCAGAATGTTTGGACAACAAATACACCATAAAAGCCTTTTTAGTTGCAGGTCCTAAGATCAAATCTCAAGATTTGCATTTTATGATAATTATATTCATAAATTCAGTTATGGTTCTAGTCCATATATTTGATTTGAAGGTGGATTTTTATTATTTTAACCCTTACAATTTTGCAATAGGATAGGTTAAATTAATTTGATTTGAACGTGAAATTCTCTTCCTTTAATCCATACAACTTTATTAAAGCCTCCAATAGAATAAGCTAAATAATACAAATATTATGGCATTTGTATCCATAAATTCAGCTGTGGTTCTAGTTCAGTTATTTAACCTCTACACCTTTATTGAACCCTCTAATAGGATAAATTAAATTAACTATTCTAAAATAAAAGTTTATTTTGAAAAAAAATTCTTATCTCAAAAAAGAGTCTACTTTTAAACTAAAATTTTAAAATATTCTTACTAATAATAATTATATATACGTAAAATTTTAAAAAAAATTAAAAATATAAAATTATATATTTAATAATATATTAAATAAGTTATACTTAATCATTAATAAAAAAATTATACATTAATAAAGGTTACTTTTATTTGGAGCGAATGAGTACTTTTTTTCAGGCATCATACATAAAAAAAATATTCTAATTTAAAATGCGTGGGCCAGTGCCCAGCTGAAAATGCCAGTGCAACATTCGTGATCACGACTGTGGCTAAAATAAGAAGTCACAAGGTATTAAAGAAAGGAAAGAAAAAAAAAAAAAAGTAACAACTAACAAGGGCAAAAGAATTATTATTTTTTTTAAAAAAAGGATCATTTGGCCGAGGATTCTGTGCAAAAGAAAAAGCAGCACCGCAATGGGGGAATCATCACATCTCATGCGTCAAAACGTAAAAGTGGATTGATATTTTATTTGTAGTGGGGCTGTCCCATTTCATTTCTTTAACCCGAATTTCATTTCTTTAACCCGAATTTATCCCTTCTCTAAGTGGCAACATAAATCCCTATGCTCTGTAATCATGATTGCCATCTCTAAGATTCACGCACTAGCGGTGCGTTGGGGACCTACAATCAAAACACTCGCTAAAGAGAGAATAATTGCCACCATTTGGGATTGAATCTTGGGTTGGTTGCTTGTCTTTTAGATCTTCATTGTCGTATTTGATTATTTTAATGGATTTAAATTTGGTATTTAGGGAGTTTAATAATATTTGAATAAGAATTTCTTTTCTCATTTCAAATAATCACTGTATATGATCGGCTTAAAACACTATTTAAAAAGAAATTTACATTCAACAATAAACAATATTTGTATTGGTTGATATTAGTATTTAGGAAAAAAAAAGAAGAGAGAAAGTAAACCACAAGATAAAAGCCATTACACATTTTTATAGAACTTTTTCACCCCCTACATTGGCACAAAGAGCAAAGACAGGTCTGAAGGTATTTGTAAATTGGCGCAACTTAAAGTGCCAAATAATATTTGTTGGTTGCAAGGAGGAAAAACGAAAATAAACCTCAAGATGAAGCTTTTTCATATTTTTATGGAAAAATTTTCCCATCACCCACTCTGGCCAAACAGCAAAGACGACCTTACAGGCTTACACTAATATCCCAGATCTTCTGGACTTCTGATGGGGGGAACATTCTCACGCTCCCTGACAGAAAAAAGACTCTCAATCTGGGATCAAACATGGTTGAAATATTTTTCTCTCTATGGATCCAATCCTGGATAGACCTTGTCGGTGGGTCCAATTCCCCCTTTGACCAAAAGTTCATTTCATTGCACACTTTCCCTTCTTGTGTCTACACTTTCATTACTACTCAAATGCGTATTAACCTATTCACTCAGTTACAACATACTCCCCTCCAGTTCCTTCTTTTATTATTCCTTTCCACGTTCCCTCCTTTTTCCATTTACAAAATACACTAAAAAAGATCTTTTTCTAAAGGTTGGTTACTCTTCCGGCTTTCACTTGGAAATTCTTCATCATAGTACCCACACACTCTCTCTCTTTCTGTTCTTCACAAATACTTGTTTTCTCACCTCATTTCTTCAGTTCTTGGTTTTTTTCTTTTCTTTTCACTTTTTCCTTTCCATTTTTGATGGAGAAGGCAATACAGCTTGCTCTGCTTCTTGCTGCAATGCTGATATTGGTTTCAGTTTCAGCAGCAGAACAAGGAGGATTATATTCTGTGAAAACTGATGCCGAAGCACTTCTATTGTTCAAGAAGATGATCCAACGTGACTCTAATGGAGCTGTATCAGATTGGCAGCTTAGTAAAGATCCATGCACATGGAATGGAGTTACTTGCAATCTTGGAAGAGTGACTCAACTGGATCTTACCCAGTCTGGCCTTGCAGGCCAAATCACTCTGTCTCCGTTTGCTTCTCTGGATAAGCTGACAGCCCTCAATCTATCTGGAAATTCTTTTGATGTAAATTCAACATCATTGATGCAGCTTCCATATGGACTGGAGCAACTTGAACTGTCTTTCGCTGGATTTACAGGTCAACTTCCTGAAATGTTCTTGACAAAGCATCCCAATCTCGTGTACGTGAATCTTGCTTTCAGCAAAATAACTGGTTCTTTACCTGAGAACTTTTTGTTATTCACTGATAAATTAAAATTTCTTGACCTTTCTTATAATAACATCACAGGCTCAATTTCTAACCTCAAAATTGAGACCTGCAATTCCTTGTTGTATCTTGACTTGTCTGGGAACCAGATAACGGATTCCCTTCCTTTCTCCTTGTCCAACTGCACAACTCTTCAAGAACTGAATTTAGCAATTAATTTTTTCACTGGTGAAATACCACAATCTTTTGGCCAACTCAAGAACTTGCAAATATTAGATATTTCACAGAATCACATTTCTGGTTGGATCCCTCCTGAATTTGGAAATATTTGTAATTCCCTGTTGGAGCTTAAGCTATATAATAACAACATTACGGGATCAATCCCAACAACTTTCGCGTCATGCTCCTGGCTCCAAATATTGGATTTGTCCAATAACAGCCTGACCGGTCCCTTTCCTGATTCAATCCTTCAGACTTTGGGATCTCTAGAAATATTGTTACTGAGCAGTAACAAGATTTCTGGACCATTTCCAGCTTCCATTTCTTACTGCAAGAAATTACAAGTGGTGGACTTCAGCTCCAACATGCTATCAGGAATTATTCCACCAGATATATGTCCAGGAGCTGCATCACTTCAGGAATTGAGAGCACCAGATAATTCACTTTTTGGGGCAATTCCAGCTCAATTGTCCAAATGTTCCCAGCTAAAGACGATAGACTTCAGCATAAATTACCTCAATGGTTCTATTCCAGCAGAACTGGGGAATCTTGAGAACCTGGAGCAGCTAATTGCATGGTATAACAGCTTGGAGGGCAATATACCAGCAGAATTGGGAAAATGCAAGAAACTCAAGGATCTCATTCTGAACAACAACTACTTGACTGGCGAAATCCCAATTGAATTGTTCAATTGCGGTAATCTAGAATGGATATCCCTCACAAGCAATTTACTTACAGGTGAGATTCCGCCACAATTTGGCTTTCTTACGAGGTTGGCAGTTTTGCAACTTGCGAACAATAGTTTGGGTGGTCAGATCCCCAAGGAGTTGGCAAATTGTAGCAGCTTGGTTTGGCTCGACTTGAACAGCAATCGACTGAGTGGTGAGATACCACCTCGCCTTGGTAGGCAGCTTGGAGCAAAAGCACTGAGTGGAATTCTCTCAGGAAACACAATGGTGTTTGTTCGAAATGTTGGAAATTCCTGCAGAGGAGTTGGTGGATTGCTCGAGTTTGCAGGAATACGTCCTGAAAGGCTACTACAGGTCCCGTCTCTGAGAAGTTGTGATTTCACAAGAATGTATTCTGGTCAGGTCTTAAGTCGCTTCACTCAGTACCAGACACTGGAATATCTTGATCTTTCTTATAATGAGCTTCAGGGGAAAATTCCAGATGAATTTGGCGATATGATTGCTTTGCAAGTCCTCGTTATATCACATAACCAGCTTTCCGGGGAGATTCCTTCAACATTTGGCCAGTTGAAGAACCTGGGGGTTTTTGATGCATCTCATAATAGATTGCAGGGACATATTCCAGACTCATTCTCAAATCTTTCTTTCTTGGTGCAAATTGATCTGTCCAACAATGAATTAACTGGAGAAATTCCACAAAGGGGCCAATTAAGTACACTTCCTGCCAGCCAGTACGCAAATAATCCTGGGCTTTGTGGTGTTCCTTTGACAGAATGCCCAAAAAATAACAATCAGCAACCTACATCAAATTCAGCAGCTGATAGTGAAAAAGGCGGTGGAAGAACTCCAGCGGCATCATGGGCCAATAGCATTGTAATGGGGGTTCTGATCTCCATTGCCTCTATCTGCATTTTGATTGTGTGGGCAATTGCAATGCGTGCTAGGCAGAGGGAAACAGAAGGAGTGAAAATGCTTAATAGTCTGCAAGCATCTCATTCTGCCACAACGTGGAAAATTGACAAGGAGAAGGAGCCACTGAGCATCAATGTAGCAACCTTTCAACGACAGCTTAGGAAGCTTAGATTCTCCCAGTTAATTGAGGCTACCAATGGTTTCTCAGCTGCAAGCCTTATCGGGTCTGGAGGATTTGGGGAAGTTTTTAAGGCAACTTTAAAAGATGGATCAAGTGTTGCAATTAAGAAGCTTATACGCTTGAGCTGCCAGGGAGACAGAGAATTCATGGCTGAAATGGAAACTTTAGGAAAGATCAAACACAGGAATCTTGTGCCTCTTCTGGGATATTGTAAAATTGGTGAAGAGCGGCTCCTGGTATACGAGTACATGGAATATGGAAGCCTTGAAGAAATGCTTCATGGACGATCAAAAGCACGTGATAGACGAATTCTAACATGGGAAGAAAGGAAAAAAATTGCAAGAGGAGCAGCCAAAGGACTTTGTTTTCTCCATCACAATTGCATCCCACACATTATACACCGAGATATGAAGTCAAGCAATGTATTATTGGACCATGAAATGGAAGCTAGAGTTTCTGATTTTGGAATGGCAAGGCTCATAAGTGCACTGGACACACACCTCAGTGTTAGCACATTAGCGGGAACACCTGGATATGTACCACCAGAGTACTATCAAAGCTTCCGGTGCACTGCAAAAGGTGATGTGTACTCTTTTGGGGTCGTCCTTTTGGAACTTCTCACTGGAAAGAGGCCAACAGATAAGGAAGATTTTGGAGACACAAACTTAGTTGGTTGGGTGAAAATGAAAGTAAGAGAGGGAAAAGGGATGGAAGTAATTGACCCGGAGTTACTTTCCGTTACTAAAGGAACTGATGAAGCGGAAGCGGAAGAAGTAAAAGAGATGGTGAGATATTTAGAGATAACACTTCAGTGTGTTGATGATTTCCCATCAAAAAGGCTCAATATGCTGCAGGTTGTGGCCATGTTGAGAGAGCTTATGCCAGGAAGTGTCAACACAAGCAACAGTTCCTGAGACATGACAATATCTGTTAGTGTAATACAAGGGCTGTTCAGGATGTTAAATTTCATTTTGTACTTGCTTCTGAAAAGATCTCGCTTTTGGTGTTTGAGTTTATTTTTCCGTAAATATCATCTGAGGATTTGAAATTGCTGCACATAGCACATAACAAAATTTATGCAAAACGTGATGAGCTTGAATCATATGCACAAAAATGGTAGTCTACATATGCACGCAAGAGTTCACATACAGTTAAATCTGATCAACGAAGGCAGCAGATCAGAAAGCAAAACGTGAACAAAAATTGTCTGAATGTAGCAGTATCCAAGTACCGATCTCGCAAGGGAATATGACAATTCAGACAGCTAAAATTCAAAATAAAACTGAAGAAATATAGGGTCTAATCCATATGGTATTTTTTTATTTTGTTGAAAGTTTTAAAAGCCTGATTTTTCTAGGTTTTTGAAAAGTAAAGTGGTCCTTACAGACAAATATTCTCAAAGGTGAAAGCATCTATTAGGTTGCAGAACTTGAATTTTATCCATCTCAAACAATTGCAAAAATATGCATCAAACAACAATGAAAAACTTCAGAAAAAAACATTAGAAAAATTCGTATAAGGTAGGATCTTTTTAGACGCAACTTGCTCACACAAAGAGCATGTCCTCAAGTAAAGGTCACTGTACTGCCTAATTAATCATGACAGCAAACTATCAACACGTAGCACAACTTGATCAATCTAGCTATTCCATCTCTGATTGTTCAACTTGATCAATCTAGATATTCCATCTTTGATTGTTTGACTTGGCCAAATACAACTGATCATACTAATTACGACAAGAAGTTATAACACAGAACATTTATCAATCTACCTATTCTATCTTTGATTAATTGAATTGTCCTAATAAAACAGATCATACTCAAATATCGTTACCACAAACAAGTTGAGCTTTGGCATCTGTAAAGACCAGTACAGACCAGTTACATACATGCAAGGCAGAAATTGTTTTTACTTTGTTGTTTTTACACCTAAGACTTGTTAGATTGCTATATTAGACTTATCCGTCATTATGTACTTTTTAGTACATGATTTATTTAATTTGTTTTAAATATATAGGACTTGTGTCCAATTTACTTATATTGTATAGTTATAAAAAATACCTCCTATAAACATATTTGATGAATGAATTAATCTAGAACTTTTTTCCCAACATGATGAATGAGTGAAGTGATGGAAGTGGGATAGAGTTGGAGGATATTTATGATGACTCAAACAAAAGGTTTGTGCGTAGAATTAGAGAGCATGAAGTTAAGGAGGCATTAAAGAGGATGAAGACGGGTAGAGCATTGGGGCTAGATGAGATCCCTAGTGAAGTGTGGAGATACTTAGGGGATGTAGCAATACGTTGGTTGACTAACCATGAGCCATACAATAAAACTGTGGGAGAGAGTTATTGAGCATCGTTTGAGAATAGAGACTAAGGTCTCCTGATGTGAATTGATGCGGAATTAATCGTTCTACGAAGATTTAGGAGTTGCGAATTGTTGACCTCGACCCCCAATCGAACCTATGATTGGTAACCTCGGTATGAACGCGACCTGTTGACTAACCTGTGTCAACCAACCAACGTTATAGACGCCACAAACAAGCAAATTTGCTAACTTGCCCGATAAGTTAGTTCGATCGTTTCAAAGAAACTCCTGAAGAAAAGAAAAGAATTTCCTCTCAAATATATTAAATCTCACAAAATAATTGTCTGTCTACAGAAACTCATAAGCACCCTTATATAGAGTGCTAACCCTAAAAGGGCAAATAGACGAAAATATCCCTAATTAATTAAAATTCGTCCAAAATAGAATAACATCTAAAAATCCATCTAAATGACTCCAAATCTACATCATGTCGTCAATCGGAGTTTGGTGGTCCAAAAGTGATCGTGTTATGCCAGAGAGCTTTAGAATCTTCAAGTCTTGAATCTAAATTGCCTTTATTCCATAATTCTTGAACCATGATACTGACAACTTGCTTGAATTCCTTTGCTCTCGCTCGAGTGATCGGGCCTAGCGGATAGGACAATGGGTCTCTAGCACCTCCTCCTCAATAGGGCTCTTGATAGGGTTCGATGTCCACATCATTCCCTCCCCCATGCAAAGGATTTGCCCTCAAATCATCACCTGCATTGAAAAGAGTCAAGTCAGAAACATTGAAAGTAGAATTAATGCCATACTCACTTGGAAGATCAAGCTTGTAGGCATTATCGTTGACTATCTCTAATATCATGAATGGTCCATCCCCTCGGGTTAACAGCTTAGAACGTTGTTGTGGGGGAAAACACTCTGTGCACATATGAACCCAAACCCAATCATTGGGCTCAAACACTACTCGCTTTCTCCCTTTGTTGGCTTGCTTTGCATATTGCTCTGCCTTATGCTCAATATTTAGTCACGTTTGTTCATGCAAAGTCTTCACAAATTCAGCTTTCTAAGCACCATCTAAATCCACACTCTCATCAACAGGCAAAGGGGTTAAATCTAATGGAGTTAACGGATTAAAACCATAAACAATCTCAAACAGTGTGAATTTAGTAGCAGAATGTAAGCTCCTGTTATAAGCAAACTCAACATGAGGTAAACAGTCTTCCCAGGATTTAATATCCCTCTTAATGATAGCACGCAATAAAGTCCCTAAAGTCCTATTAACTACTTCAGTTTGACCATCAGTTTGTGGATGACAAGTAGTAGAAAATAAAAGTTGTGTACCTAACTTCTTCCACAATGTCTTCCAGTAGTTAAGAAATTTAGTATCTTGATCATAAACAATGGACCTAGGCATGCCATGCAAACGCACAACCTCACGAAAGAACAAATCAGAAATATGTTTGGCATCATCAGATTTATGACAAGGTATAAAATGAGCCATTTTCGAAAATTGATCTACAACCACATAAATAGAATCCCTACCATGCGTAGATCTAGGCAATCCTAACACAAAATCCATAGAAATATCAACCCAAGGATGCGTTGGGATAGGCAAAGGGGTATACATACCATGTGGTTTAGTTGTAAACTTAGCCTGCTTACAAGCAATGCATTTCTTACAAACACGTGTGACATCTCGTTTCATGTGTGACCAATAAAAATGTTCATGCAGTACTTCATATGTTTTATTTATGCCAAAATGTCCCATTAAACCGCCACTATGCGCCTCTCGTACTAACAACTCTCGCAAAGAACATTTAGGCAAGCACAACTTGTTTTCACGAAAGAGATATCCATCATGCCTATGGAATTTTTCAAAGGCAGCATGCTCACAAGCTTCAAACACTCTTCCAAAGTCATCATCATCGATATATAATTCTTTGATATGCTCTAATCCTAGACACTTTGCTCCTAAAGTAGTTAGAATTGCATACCTTCGAGAAAGTGCATAAGCTACTACATTTTCCTTACCTTTCTTATACTTGATTACATATGGAAAAGTCTCGATGAAATCCATCCATTTGGCATGTCTTTTGTTCAGCTCTTGCTGCCCCCTCAAGTACTTCAAAGTCTCGTGATCGGTGTGGATCACAAACTCTTTTGGCCACAGATAATGTTGCCACGTCTCCAAAGCTCGGACCAAGGCATACATTTCTTTATCGTAAGTTGGATAATTCAATGTTGCCCCACTTAACTTCTCGCTGAAATAAGCTATGGAACGTCCTCCTTGCATCAACACGGCTCCAATTCCTGTACCAGAGGCATCACATTCTATTTCAAAAGTAGCATTGAAATTTGATAAAGATAACAAAGGAGCATTAATTAGCTTATCCTTTAATAAATTGAATGCTCTCGCTTGCTCTTCTCCCCACATGAAGCCTACGTTTTTCTTGATAACCTCGGTTAAGGGTGCGGCAATGGTGCTGAAATCTTTCACAAATCTGCGATAGAAACTAGCTAATCCATGAAAGCTGCGCACTTCTCCTATTGTCTTAGGTGTTGGCTATTCACGGATGGATTTCACCTTTTCTTCATCAACCTGTATTCCATCAGCACTAATAACAAACCCTGGAAATACTAATTTGTTAGTCACAAAAGAGCACTTCTTTAGGTTAGCATATAATTGCTCACCCCTTAAAACCTGCAAAACAGCAAGCACATGTTCAATATGGTCATCGAGGCTTCGGCTATATATTAGGATATCATCAAAATAGACAACCACAAATCGACTAATAAAAGCACGCAAAACATGATTCTTAAGACGCATGAAAGTACTAGGTGCATTCGTTAAACCAAATGGCATGACTAACCACTCATACAACCCATATTTGGTCTTAAATGCAGTTTTTCATTCATCCCCTTCTTTCATTCTAATATGATGATAACCACTTTTTAGATTGATTTTTGTAAATATGCAAGCTCCATGCAATTCATCTAGTATGTCATCTAGCCTAGGAATAGGATGTCGATACTTTACCGTAATGTTATTGATTGCTCGGCAATCAACACACATTCGTTAAGACCCATCCTTCTTCGGCACTAGCAAAATAGGCATAGCACATGGGCTAAGACTCTCTTGCACATGTTCTCGCTCCAATAATTCACTAACTTGTTGTTGAAGTTCCTTCGTCTCCTCGGGATTGCTTTGATATGCAGGTCGATTAGGTAATGGAGCACCAAGAATCAAATCAATTTGATGCTCTATGCCTCGAATTGGTGGTAGACCTCCAGGAATCTCATCAGGAAAGACATCTTCAAATTCCTGCAATAAAGACATGACAGAACTAGGCAAATTTGGGTCAAGTTCGTTAGTAGTAAATAGTGCCTCCTTGTACAAAAGTATAAGTATTGGTCGGTCCAGAAGTGAAGCTCTCCTCACTTCACTCGATTTTGCAAAAAAAAAAAAAATCATCTTTTCTTTCCTCTCTCTTTTTCCCTCAGCTTTTACCACTTCACTACTTTTAGCCACTACTTTTCCTTGCTTTTCAGAATCCTCTTTTCTCACCCTCTCAGCTTCACGGTGTAATTTCAATTGATCTTCATACACCTCAGCAGGTGTCATCAGTACCAAAGTGTAAGTCTTCTTATTCATTACCAACGAATATTGGTTGGTGTACCCATCATGATGTACTTTCTGATCATATTGCCATGGCCTACCAAGTAAAAGATGGCCTGCTTGCATAGGTACAACATCACACATCACTTCGTCTTTACATTTCCCAATCTCAAATGGAACTCGGACTTGCTTTGTCACATTCACTTCTCCACTATCATTCAACCACTGGAGTCTATATGGTTTAGGATTTTTTTCAATCCGTAATCCAAGCTTCTCTACCATGGTACAACTTGCCACATTTGTGCAACTACCCCCATCAACAATCACACTACAAATCTTACCATTCACCAAGCATCTTGTATGTAACAGATTATCTCGTTGTTGGTGTTGCTCCTCCTCCTTAACTGATAGACAAAACAAAAAGTCTCGGCCAATTGAAACACAACAAACAAGCCGAATACAGAACAAGACCGTGGCGACAGAACAAGAAAACAGGTAGATTGGATTTGAAGCAAGAAACGGCAAAGCTTCGGTCTTGCAGTTTTTTTTTCTAAACAATGGCGACTGCTATTTTTTTTTTCAAACCCTAGATTTTAAACCTCAAATTGCTGAATAAAAAGTAATAAAATTAGGATAACTAGACCTTGTAGAACCATCTCTGATACCAAATGGTGTGAATCGATGCGGAATTGATCGTTCTACGAAGATTTAGGAGTTACGAATTGTTGACCTCGACCCCCAATTGAACCTGTGATTGGTAACCTCAGTATGAACGCGACCTGTTGACGAACCTATGTCAAGCAACCAACATTATAGACGCCACAAACAAGCAAATTCACTGACTTGCCCGATAAGTCAGTTCGATCGTTTCAAAGAAACTCCCAAAGAAAAGAAAAGAGTTTCCTCTCAAATATATAAATCTCACAAAATAATTGCTTGTCTACAGAAACTCATAAGCACCCTTATATAGAGTGCTAACCCTAAAAGGGAAAATAGACAAAAATACCCCTAATTAATTAAAATTCGTCCAAAATAGAAAAACATCTAAAAATCCATCTAAATGACTCCAAATCTATATCATGTCATCAATAGGAGTTTGGTGGTCCAAAAGTGATCGTGTTACACCAGAGAGCTTTAGAATCTTCAAGTCTTGAATCTAAATTGCCTCTATTCCATAACTCTTGAACCATGATACCGACAGTTTGCTTGAATTCCTTTGCTTTCGCTAGCGGATAGGACAATGGGTCTCTAGCACCTTCTCCTCGGTAGGGCTCTTGATAGGGTTCGATGTCCACATCATCTCCATAAATCAATTTGGATTTATGTCGGGAAGATCTACCATGGAGGCTATTTTTTTTTGATACAGCAACTAATGAAGAGATATCGAGAAAAGAAAAAAAAAAGGATCTACATATGGTATTTGTTGATGTTGAGAAGGTGTATGATAAGGTCCTAAGAAAGGTTCTATGGTGGGTACTTGAGATTAAGAAAGTCCCCTCAAAGTATGTAGAGGTTATCAAGGATATGTATGATGGTGTTATTACGTGAGTGAAGGCTTGTAATTAAAGATCAAGCTATTTTCAAATCACAATAGGCTTACACCAAGGATCTGCTCTGAGTCCTTACCTTTTTGTCCTAGTTATGGATGAGTTGACAAAGGATATCCAAGATGAGGTGCCATGGTGTATGTTATTCGCAGATGATATTGTGCTTATTGATGAGACCAAGGCGGGGGTATAAGCTAAATTAGAAATATGGAAAAGCACGTTAAAGTCAAAAGAATCGACGTTAAGTTGAAATAAGACTGAATACATGAAGTGCAAATTTGACACGGCAAGATGTGAAGACGAAGGTTCTGTGAATGTGCTTGGACAGGAGGTACTCAAGAAAGATGTTTTTAGATATCAGTGATCAATATTGTAAAAAAGGGGAGAGATTGATGAAGATGTAAACCATAGAATCAAAGCAGATTGGATGAAATGGCAAAATGCAATAGGGTCTTTGTGTGACCGCAAAATCCCGATTAGGTTAAAAGGGAAATTTTATAGAACAACTATAAGACCAGCGATGCTATATGGAGCCAAATGTTGGCCAGCAAAGAGACAACATGAGCATAAGTTGGGAGTAGTAGAAATGAGGATGTTACGGTGGATGTGTGGTAAGACAATGATGGATAAGATAAGAAATGAGGATATTCGACGAAGAATTGAAGTAGCACTGGTGGTAGAAAAGATGAGAGAACATAGATTCAGATGGTTTGGGCATATTCTTCAATGACCTATAGATGCACTGGTAAGAGCAGAAGTTTGTTATAAGGAGCATTACGGGAAGAAAGGGAAAGGTCGGCCGAAATTTACTTGGGGAAAAGTAGTAAAACAAGATTTAGTGGAGTGGGAAATAGATTGGCGACTGGTTAGTACTAGAACAGAGTGGAGGAAAACTATTAGTATGGTGGAAGAGCAAAACTCTAATGGTCCAGACTGTCCTTTATAGTTTTAGCATTTTTATTTATTATTTATCTATTTATTTTATTATATTTTCTTTATTTTATGGATTTATGTCCTTGAGTTCATTGACCGTCGACCCTAACTAGTTTTGGATAAAGGTGATGATGATGGTTTCAGAGCCAGGTTAAAATATCCATTCAAAAAGAAATTCTTTGGGCAATGGAGTACTTGGGATGTCACTTTGTTACCAAAGACATGGGTTGTCCCAAATACCTCTTAGAAGTTGAAATATTTTATGGTAAATAGGAAATTTCATTGTCACAAAGAAAATATGCTCTTGATCTATTAAAAGAGATTGGTTTACATTACTGCAAACCTACCAGCAGTCTCGTTGATGCTACCCTTGACCTTTGGGTTGATTCATCTGAGTTGCTACTAGATGTAAGAGGTAGTTATAGACACCTGGTAGGTAAGTTTATCTATTTTATAATTAAGGAAAATTACAATTTTAATTTTAAATATTTTTCCCAATGTCACTTTTAGTCCCTAATATTTTAAATTTAACACATTTAGTTATTAAACGTTTACACTTTGATGTATTTCATGCAATTGATGGCTACTAAAACAAGCAGTGATAGAAGTTATTACGTGAATGTCATGTGGCCGTTAGTCAATTTTGTTATCAAATTTTTTAATTTACAAATTTGAAAGTTACTTCTTTTTACTTTTTCATTCTAAACCCTCCTCCTTTAATTAATTTACCTTATATAGATTTAATGTTTGAATATTAAAGGATAATGGCTTGGAATGAAAAAGTGAAAAGAAGTAACTAAATTTGTGAATTAAAAAATTTAATAAAGAGATTAACTGACAGACAAGTGGTACTCACGTGACGAGTTTTATCACCCCTTGCGTTATTAGTCATCCATTGCATCAAATACATCAAAGGGTAAAAAGTTTGAAACTAAATGTATTAGATTTAAAATATTAGAAACTAAAAATGATATCGAATAAAGCATTAGAAATTAAAATTATGATTGAAACAATTCCAGGAGAAAAGGATTATGAAGATTATGAGTATAATCCTAATTCTGACCCGAATAAGATCAATTGGGATGGAAAGAAAAGGCTTGTCATTGATTATAAGCCTCTCAACAGATTTCTTCAAGATGATAAGTTTCCTCTACCTAGAACCCAAGTTCTGTTTTCTTAACAGCATTCTTATATTCCAGGTGTCTGGTATCAAGGAGAGCAATTCTTGCTGTGACTGGAAGACCTCTTCTCCCCAACAGGAAACAGAAAGAAGCTAAGCTTATTTCTCAACTCCAGCTCACAGCTCATGATTCAGATATAGAGTCTCTAAACCAATGAACCGGAATGTTGGGATCAAGGCCCCTCACAACCTATTTTCAAGCAACTCAAGATGACCCATGTTGATGATAGCCAGAACTGTTGGGTTCATCATAGGCTTTAAAGATCCTGTATCAAAAAAACCAATAAGAGGAATTGGTTTGGAATATTTGGAAACGATTAAGAGGAAACTGGATAGGAAAATAGTAGAGTGTGGCTAAGCACCAGAGACACCATAAGAGTTCATCAGCGAAAGGCTGATTAGGAATTATGGTGATAGAATTACAGAAAGGGTGATCTGGAAACATGGTAGTCATCATAAGCCTTAGAGAATGGATCATCCCAGTATAACCCAAATCCATCCCAATTGATCTCATTCGGGTATAGTTACTGGACTTAATATTGCTTTCTATGGGGTTCATGGTTAAAAGGAAAGGGTCCCATATTGGTTTGAAAAAAGAAAATAAAATAGTTGATAAGGTGATATAATTTAAATCTTACTAGTTTAAACTTTTAGAACCAAATTAGGCATTACTTTTTTATTGGCTACTCTAATAGATTCCCGACAAATTTGTTGCTAGCAAAAATGGAATGCCAGCAAATTTAATTGTCAATACGAGGCTGGTGCAGTCAGTTGTGAGTTAGGCTAAAATCGAAAAATAAGAGTCTGGGCTATCTGTATTAAATAGAATTGCAAAAATTGTGAATTTAGACTTAGGGGGAGTTCAGTATAAATATATAGTTTACCCATGAAGAGGGGAGAATATTGAATTCATGGTTAAAAAAATGTTTCACATTGGTTTGAGAAAAGAAAATAATACAAGAAAAAGTGTAATCCAAATTTTACTAGTTTAAAATTTTATTACCAAATTGAGTTATCACTTTCTTATTGGGTTGCTCTAACAGATTCTTGGCAAATTTAGTTGCTAACACATTTGTGGTTGGAGTTGTTTGTCAATTTATGCAAAATCCTAGGAGAGTCTGTTAGAATGCTGTGATGTGCATCTTGGTTTATATTAAGTATGCTTTAGTTAAAGATATATTCTATAAGCAGTATGGTCATTAAAAATTGAGGCATATTCTAATTCAAAATAAGCGAGTGATATAGGTGATTGTCACTCTAGATCTAGTTATTGTAGTTTTGTTTGCGGCCATCTTGTTACTTGGAAGAGTGAAAAGCAAAATATTATTTCTCATTCTAGTGATTATGTTGAATATTATGCTATGGTTTATACTTTGTGAATTATTATAGATTAATAATTTTTTAGGTGAGTTGGATTATTCAGTAGCTATGTCCATGGCTTGTAATAATCAGGATGCCATTAATATCGCCTCTAATCCTGTATTAATTCCATGATTGAACAAACGTGTGGAGGTTGATTGTGGCACTTTTTCATGATGTTATGACAAAATGGACTTGCCGTTATCTACTTTATTCTTTCATCTTAGCAACTAAGCAAAGGAGTTTGTCAATTAGAATCTTCATCTCTCTATCTAACTGGCTGGGTATGTTTGACTTCTATGCTCCAATTTGAATAGAAACGTTAGATTTTGTTATTTTTTATTTTTTTCGAAGAAAGATCAATTCAGTTTTAAACTGAAAAAACAGTTACAAGCATGCATGTGCTAACATATGAGCTTCTCTCACTATATCCCTAGGACCTTTCATTAAGATACAATTTTGTGCTAGATTAATGGAATGCAAAATGTCTAACACTATGTCCCTATCTCCTATTGGAGTCTCCTGAGGATTAGTCAAAAATTGGAGAGATATGAGTGAGTTTGTCATTAAAGGAGATCAATTAGCCTTTTTTGTTATCACTTGTACAGTTCCAATTTTTTTTCATTAAATGAAATGATATGAATGCCGTTTTAGAAAAAAAAAAAAAGAGTGAGTTTGTCACCAAAATGAACCTAAACTAGTCTTTTTCTACCAGTTCTTTCACTGCTTTCAGTATAGCATGCAGTTCTGCTTGTTCCGGCAATGCCTTTACCTTCCTAGCTTGAGATGTTAGTAGCCGGCCTCCCCAGTCTCTAATAATTCATGCCATAGCTGCATCTTCCAGCCCTTTCTTAAAGGACTCTTCTGTCATCACCATGACTCTGTCCTTCTGTTCCTCACCTGTAATGGAATCTGGATTCCAGTCCCACAACACATTCAGCTTCCCATCATCTTGAGTTCTATCTGCCATCGTACTTGCTGCCAGATCTCTGCTTTTAGTTTTCCCACAAGAGTCTATTACTTCAACTCTATACTTTTTAGCTCCTTCCCAGATGTCTATCGGGTTTGCAGCTCTATTTTCCCACACTGCTTCACATCTGGCTGACCACAGTTTCCAGAGCACACAACATGACAGTATGATTTGTTCCTTACTAATGTTCTGTCTCAGCCAACTTCCAAACCAGACACTGAATTTAGGAAGAGCATTCCAGGTTCTTTTTGCCATTTCACAATTTAGGAGAACATGGCTTATGGTCTCATCTTTGTGTCCACACTAGACGCAGACCTTTGGTAGTAATACACCTCTTTTCATCAATTGGTCAGCCGTCGAGAGCATAGTTTTCCACATGAAGAATTTTAGCTTTGATGGCATCTTTAGATTCCACAACAATTTCCAGAGTTCCTCCTCTCCCTGACCTAACTTGCTCCCAGATTCTCCAGAGGTAGAGGGTTTGGCTGCTCGTTTAATATTGCACGCCAAGTGATAGCCCGACCTCACTGAGTATTTTCCATTTTTCTCCCAACTCCAATACTGCCTAGGCTTCTTTTCCGTCCTTAGTTTGGAAATGTGAATTGCCAAAATTTGTTTAGCCGCTTATTGAGGAAACAGTATTCTGATTAATGGCTGCCTCCAGTTATGATTTGCATCAATCAAATCGGAAGTTCAATCGTAAACCATTTGGTTGCATGAAGGGATTATTGGCCAAAGGATTAGACATGTCCGGTATCCATTTGTCTCCAATCTGGATTTTTTCTCCGTTGCAAACTTCCCATTTTAATCCCTTGATGAGTGACTCCTTCCCCCAGGACCAATTGTGGCCTTTTTCTAATTGTAAAAATTCCCTTTTCCTGGCCTTGAAAAATCTCGAGAAGAAAGAGTCCTTATCCGAGTGAATTTTCAAAGCCACCTTAGTAACTAAAGCTTGGTTCATCTGCTGTATTGTTCTCATGCCAAGGCCACCTTTAAATTTTGACCTGCAAAGTTTTTTCCAGGACATCCAGTGTATGCTGCGACCTTCTTTATCTCCTTTCCAAATGAATCTTGCTAGGAATCTATTCATACTCTTGGCCAATGATGTTGGAATTCTGAGGGCTCCCAATGTATGTTGGGGCATGGCTGCCAGGACATGCTTTGCTAATATGATCCTACCCATGACCGACAAATTTGCTTCTTTCCATGTGGACAGTTTGGCCTTCATTTTGCTTGGCAGCTCTCCAAAGATTTGTTTCTTAGATTTTGAAAAATTCAGATTGTGCCCTTGGTACTTTCCACTGAACTCCACTCTTGATAAGTTGAACATCGCCGCCAAGTACTTTTTCCATTCGTCACTGGTATTGGAGGTTACTGTTATGGAGGATTTTGTGAAGTTAATTCTCTGGCCAGCGCATGCAGCGAATAAATTCAGGAATTTTCCTCAAGTGACTAGCAGCTTAACTTGAAACCGTGAAGAAGATTAGACAATCGTCCTCAAACATAAGATGGGAAACTTGCGGAACATCCCTTCCTATTCTAATCTTTGTTGACTTAATTTGAACAAAAACGGAGATGGTAGGCAGCCTTGCCTTAATCCATTCTTAGGCTTGAATGAATCCGACATGCAACCATTAAATTGGACCCTACAAGAAACAATGGTAATGCATTGCATTATCAGACATACCCAACTAGTTGGAAATCCAAATTTGATCAAAATCATCTCCAAGAAAGGCCACGATACTCTGTCGGAAGCTTTATTCTTGTCCAACTTTAAGGCAACAAGACTTCTTCCTCCTTTCTTTTTCCTCCTTGTATGTTCTAGCACTTCATGAGCTATTAAGATGTTTTCATTTATTGATCTCCCGGGAACAAAAGCTGTTTGATTTGAGGAGATCAAAGTGCTCATTACCTTTCTCATCCTATTTGCTAGAATTTTGCAACTACGTTGCATAGACTTATTGGCCGAAAGTCTTGTGGTTGGGTAGGATTTGGTGTCTTTGGAATGAGAACAATTACCGTTTCATTCCATCCTGGAGCCATAGTCTTGGTTTGAAAAAACTCCTTTACTGCTTCCACCACTTTCCCACCCACAATGCCCCAGAAATGTTTGATAGAAACCCGCAGGAAAGCCATCTGGTCCCGGAGCTTTCCACTTTGACATTTGGAAGAATGCATCTTTGATTTCTTCTTCGGTAACCTTCCTTTCTAGCCACTCTTTTTGTTTCTGGCTCAGTTCCTCCTTTATGGACTGCAACAAGCTTCCTGGATTTTGTTGCTCCTCATTGTCATCCATTTGAAATTTGGAATCATCTCTGAGAGTTCCCACTAAATGTTTCATCATGAGCTCTTGCATTTCCTTATGGTCAAAAATCCAGTCTCCGTTCCTTCCTTTCAACTGAGTTGAAGCTTCTCCCCTTCCTTTTTGTCGCCCACTCATGATAAAATTTTGTGTTGCTATCACCAGCCCTTGTCCAATGAATTTTTGCTCTCTCGTACCAATAATCCCTATGGAATTTCAGTAGCATTTCCAACTCGAATTTTAACTCTTCTTCTTTCTGTTGTGCAGACGCGTCCCTCACAGCTTTTTTGTACATGCTCTAGCTCAGACATTTTCTTTCCAATCAATTCTTCCAGCTTTCCAAAGGTATCCCTGCTCCATCGATTCAACTGGACTCTTGTATCTTGGGCTTTAAGGCACGCTTCCAACATTCTATTCGGGTGACATGTTTATGGATTTTCCCAGGATTCTTTGATGATTTGTTGGGCTTTTCTCATTCCTAGCCCAGAACCTCTCAGAAGGTCTAAGGCCCTTCCGCCTGTTCCCGTCTGGGTCAAATTGGGTCGTCAATATCATTGGGCCATGGTCAGATCTTACCATGGGCAGATTTCTTATCTACACCTTAGGAAAAATGCTGATCCAGTCGATTTTTTCATATATTCTTTTCCCTTCCTTCCTTCTATTAGTCCAAGTGAACCAAAGTCCTAAATGTTGGATTTCTGTCAGGCCCAAACCTTAAAGAACTGACTTCATATTTGTGTCATAAACCAAGGCTAACTGACGTTGTTCTATTTAGGGGGAATTACAAATATGGCAGGTTTGTATAAACTTTTTGAAATATGACAAATCAACTGTGTTTGACCATGTGAAAATACAGCAATGTCCCTCATCATTTCACTTCAGCTCACCATTCTTAATTCATTATTCTTCATTCTGAATTTGCGAGGATCATTGGTTCAGTATCTCATTTGCCTGGGTTGAACAATTTCCTAGTTTGAATGTCATCGTCGCTGTGTAGATATAAGCTTTTATAAGTTAGCATGAAAAACAAAACCCCGATCGACGAACATAGGTCATTTCCATTGGCGACGGGTTGTTTTATGGACCTGCATCTGATATAAGTTTCAAAGTAAAAAATTATACATTTGTTTATGTATTCCACAATTTTATTGACATTTTGATTGACATTTTGGTCGACATTTGTATATGTGTTCTATATATTGGTCGATAGTTTGCTCGATATATTTGTCGACATTTTACTCGACAGGGTAAAACTACGAAAATGCCACCGCATTTGAAAGTCGTGCATGTTCGTTCTCCCACTCCATTCAGTTATTCGCCTTCATTTTCAGTTACGCTACTTCCAGACTGATTCAATGTGCCCTCCCCAACGCAATTTCCAGACCGATTCACCCTCTACCTTAATTTGTTCTTATTCAGCATTACTTACCTACACCATCAATGGCACGTACAAGAGATGGACGCCCATCATCTGACACAATGGAGGAGAAATCAAAGAATGTGCAAAAGAAAAAGGTCAGTTTTTTCTAAGTGTGATGTTTTTGTTATTGTTGTTTTGCTTATTTGAAGCTTCCTTTGTTGGTTGTGAGTTACCAGCTGATTGTTGTTTTGCTTATTTCTGCTTATTTGAACCTTATAAGTTAGGGTTTTATCACATAGTGTTTTTGTTCATATACAACAAATGGTCGAAAGAATACTCGCTTGCAAATGTTAATGTTAGCCATAAACTGTTTGAGGATAAATATATTGAGACCAAATGCTGACATTTTACTCAAGAAGTATGGCAAATGTAAACTGTCGAGTAAATTATCGATTAAACTCTCGACTAAAGTATCGAGTAAAATCTCGAATAACATATCGAGAAACCTTGAGCTCGAGTGTTTGATTCAGTAAAATCTCGAATAACATATCAAGTAAACTGTCGATTAAGGTTTCGAGTAAAATCCCGAATAATGTATCGAGTAAACTGTCGACTAAAGTATCGAGTAAAATCTCGAATAATGTATCGAGTAAACTATCGATTATTTACAATCACTGCAAACCTACTCTTTGAAAACTATTTACAATCACTAGCCGTAATTCTTCTACCACTCCGTGGATCTAACACCTATTTTCTTCACTTATTCTTGTTGTGAGATTAGTACAAAATGTATTTGGATCATCAAATCAAAACCTTGTATATATGTACTTAAAAACCTTTTAGATTTTGATTCGCATTTCGACATCGGCATTATCTTTTGTATCAAATGTTATGAATGAAGTGTTCAGTGTTGGTTCAGTTGGGTGATTTATCAGTTAGCGCTATTGAGTAATGTAAATGTTGCTTGCATTATCGAGTAATGTGACCAATTAACTATCCAGACTAAAAACATATTGTTGTTGCATCGAAACATATATATGTTGATTAATCTAGCTAACATTTAATTATTGATAAGTGTGTGGAACAAAATGTGGACTACAATGTTGAAGCTTGTTGTTATGTGCAGGAACATCTAAAGGATAGAATGGTCATTCAAGGAGAGTTTTTCAACACCCAGGTTTCACAGTACTGTTACTACGAAGCAAATATGAAGATGATCCGCTCCAAGATGAAGGAGACGTAGAAGCAAATACTGCGAAGGGAGAGTAGTCTCGTTGAAATTGCTCTTGATCATGAGCATACATGGTGGTGCAAGCAGATCATATATTCCGTGCTGATGAGGCAACTCAAGCCGGACGAGAAATCCACACGGGATAATAGCATATATTTCAACTTTATGGGTAAGAAGGTGAAGTTCGGCAGGAGGGAGTTTGCCATTATCAAGGGCCTCAAGATGGGAGATTTTGACATTGCTTTTGGCAAATACCATGCCTCCCATGGTCCTGCAACAATAACCAAGTACATTAAACCCTTGGGGTCGACCGAGGAAGCCACGTATGGTAAAGTGTTAAAGGCTTACAATCGCATCAATTTAACTTATCCAGACATTGATATCGTTAGCCTTATACTCTTGCTCTTATACACATCGATCAACGGCCTGGCGAAAAGAACGAAAATCGAAGACAAGATATTTCATTTGGCATGCAATTGGCCTCGGTTCGATGCAATGCCGTGGGGTGAACTATCATATAGGACTACCGTTGATAGTGCTAGAAAGAGCATGATTAATGCCTTGAAGCAAACTAGTCACCCACATCTTAGGACTTACACTCTGGGAGGATTCCCGCCTGTATTGGGGGTAAGGCTACCGAGTCACGGTTTATGCTGTTAAATAAATACATATAATGCCACATCTTCTTCTTATTTATCTTTTAATGTCTCAAGTGTTTGCATATGAGGTAATGCCCCATCTAGAGCGCCTGAAAATGGTTCATAAGGTCCACACCGATGGGGTAAAGCCGAGGATGTTCATATGGAAAGCTGTGAATGCACAACGTAGAGAATAAGAACGAAAGCAGGTTTGGGAAAAACGAACTGCCGACAAGGAGGTAAGATTTGTGTAATTGTTTATTATTACTAAATTATTTTTGTATTTAAATTATTGTTTTCTTACCTATGTAATTAAATGATCGGTTTGTAATCATATGTTGTCTTCGTTTATCTTACTTATGTAATAGTCACCCCTATCCTTACTATGAATTCTGAGTAATATGTTTATGATGCAGAAAGTGTTAATAACATGAATGAAGCCAACACCAGAAGAAGAAGAACATTTTCTGCATTGGGAAGATGAGATGGATGAGGAAGGAGTTGACCAATCAGGAGAAGAAGGAGAAGAATGAGAGTCTTTAACGTATTATGTGTCATATAGGAAGAGGATCAGAGAAGAAGATATTTTTGAAGTAGAGAAGAGAACAAAGGTGCGCTATGAGACCAAGGCTCAAGCACATCCCAGAAATGCCCAAATCACGCAGTTGCTTGAATGTCAGAGTATGATTGAGCAAGAATTGTTGGATACACAAGCGGAGATGGGGGCAAAGAGGAGGAGGGATCAGGGCATAAAGAAGGGGGTTCAGGCCCTAGAGAAGGGGGTTTAGGCCCTGGACAAGGTAGCAATGAAGAGGGGGGATCAGGGCTTAGAGAGGGGGCTTCTAGGCTTGGAGAGGGGGATTCAGCCCCTAGAGAAGGGGATTCAGCCCCAAGTGAGGGGGGTATAGGCCCTTGAGTGGGGGATTCGGGGGATTCAGGCCATTCGAGAGGGATAAAGCCCCTGAAGAGGGCAAACATGGTGATGCAGCTGATAAGGAGCAAGCATTGGATCGGGCAAAGGAAGAAGTCAATGTAATGGATATTATCTAACAGTTAACTGTTGAGCACAGTACTCCTTCGCCCAAAGCCAACAACCCTGTAGATACTGCTCCACTTTCGCTGATAAAAGACAGGGGTACTATATCTACGGTTGAGAAAGCCATAGTGGGACAAAATTTGAGGCCGTCACTTGACCTAGAAGCGGTCAAAGAGAGGCTACCTAACTCTTCCACCTTGCCTCCCACCGAAGAACAAGAAAAAGAAATGAAGGAATGGATGATTGCTTCACGCATCCGTTACTTATGGACCCCACTTTTTTCGTTGGACTCGGAAATACTCGATTCAATGTGGAGCGAGGGTTTTTGGCTCACCAATCACGTAATGTTCTACATTTGATCTATTGTCCATACTCACTTCATTTAATATGAATTTATCCTCTTTCTTATGCTTTTTGTTTTGCAACAAATTGATTTGTATACTTCCATACTCTGTAAACGGATCTTTGATATTGGAGGTTCAACTGTATCCACTATGGAGTCATATTTCGATGTAAGCTGGACATTTAAATACTTTAGCCAAAAAATTTGTCATATGTTAATTCACTCATTTAATGAGGCCCTTGTTTTCCTTCTTTATTTTATAGACTAGCATGAAGATAATACACGACACCAATAAGGAGGTGGACGTTGATGATTTAGCGCTTAAGCAATTTGTTGGTGACACTCCATTTCCACACGACCTAAGGAATTTGGATTTGATTTTGTTCCCCTGCCACATTGATGGCAATCATTGGATGTTGATGAAGATGGACATATATGAAAAGTTATTCCATATGTACAACCCTTCGCCTCAAGGGGATATTGTAGTTCCGAAGTTAGAGTACTTAGTGAAGACAATGCCCAAGATATTTGAGACTTGTGATTTTTACGAACACTACTCCAAATGGATGCCATTGGGGGACAGATGGGATGTCGTAGCGGAACCCAATATGGTGCACCAAGAACTAGCGTAAGTCGACATTTGTTGTACACTAACGGATCAATTGTTTAATGACAGTGTGTGACTGCTAACTTCAATTTCTATCTCACGTATATGCAGGAGCAGCGACTTTGGTATTTATGTTTTAAAATGGGCCGAATGTATTATCCATAGCAAGCCGCTCACTACAAGTACACCAACGAATGCTTTGAAGATGCGTCAATAGATGGCGTACGCGCTTTTTGGCCACACGTCCTAGCAGAATAAATTCCAGCCAGATGATAGAAAGAAAGTTAGGCAACAAACTAGGCAAAAAGGTCAAAAGAAACCTACAAGGAAGATGACATACAATTTATTGTATACGTTGTTAATGTAAATTTTGATATGAGGAATACATATATTATACAATATAAATGGATGATTACTTGTAAATACATACATTTATATTATAGGTTTTAACTGTGAATATATACATTATACAATATAAATATGTACATTACACAATGTAAATATATATATTATACATTATACAGAAAAATGTGGCATATTCCCTGCGTAAATGCGTTAAATTCAATGCAGTGAAGCTTCTGGTTCTCAATTTCTTCGTATTATACTACAGATACAGTTTAGTCGACATTTGAGACGACAAATTAATCGACAAATTAATCAATCGACATTTTTGTCGACATTTTAACTGACATTTTAGTCGATATTTTAATTGACAATTATGTTGACAGTTTAGTCGACATTTTACTCGACATTTTAGTCGATAGTTTGGTTGACATTTGATTTACGATTTTGAACTACCTAAACATGAGATGACATCATCAGTTCTGTGTGGGAAAAGGAAAAGGAAAAGGAAAAGGAAAAAGGCCAGGGATTTTCTATATTACTTCATCTTGTCATAGAAACACATCTATACGCCCTAGGGAGTGAAATCTATCTTGCAGATTCCCAAACTAGTGATCGATCTATCAAATTTTCAATTTCGTAGCATTTTCATCCATTAGGTTGCATTTCGGGTAAGGACTATTCATATTGTCCACTAAATACTGTTGTTTTGCTGATTTCATTCCCTACGTAATTCTTGTATGAGTTTGTTAACCGTGGAACATAATTATATGTTTCATTCGCATTGGGCATACATTGGCCATTTCCACTACTGAGTTAACAGCATTCTGTTGCCATATTGCAGGAATGTCTCATCTAAACATTTAGTCGGTCCATGTGTTAGTTGGCGGAGAATGGATAGTCGATCCAGTCACAAATAAACATAGATTCCTGAACCCCAAGAAGATTGAAAGTATTTTGTTGAAAGAGGACGCGAACTTCTCGGAAGTGATTGATACCATCATAGGTATCATGGATTTAGACCTGGCGCTAAGAAGTAACCTAGTGATCGAATACCTACCCAAGTACCTATCAAACATCGCCGTCCTGCCCATACATAATGATCGCCACGTCCAGTGTTTTTTGAATGACATTATAAAATGTTTTGAGGTCGCATGGATACCATTATGTGTTACAGTCAAAGATGTTGGAGCAACAAACGCTGAAGATAGGGCTAGCAACTTGCCGATAAAGCGATTGAGCTCCAATAGTCTAATATGGACTAACGATGTCATTCATTCAAGACAAATGGATAAGCAAGTATTGACCATATCGAACGAAGTTGGTAGAGAAAGTGATGGGGAGGAGGATTGAGTTGATCAAACTTGTGTTGGGGAAGATCATGGACAAAAGTTTCCGTGGAAACAAGACAGAAGGCGATAGTAAAGCCGATTAAAGAGACCGTGCATTGTCTGGACGCAACAAATTTATCACAGGAGGATGCTGGTACCTCATTTGATAGATTATCCACAGTGGTGAATGTTTCAGTAAAGGATGTGTTTGAGACCAGACGTCATTTGTATATGAAGATGTTCATGTTGGTTGTGAAAATTTCTTCGAGTGGAAGGTTGTAAGGGCAAATAGCCAGTTCTGGTACCTACAGTGTAAGGACAAAAATTGCAAGTGAATGTTGAGTGCAGCTGCCATTGGGAATTCGGAAGCCTGGAAGATCACTAAATATGCCAACATCCATACATGCAATAATCTTTGGTCCGAAGTGATAATCAGCAGGCTAACAGCCGTGTACTTGTCTTGTGGATCAAGTGTAAGTACATGGATATGTATCGGCCATATAGGCCTAAGGAAATCATTTCTGATGTTCGGACAGAGTTGGGTGTTAATATTACTTACCAAAAGGTGTGGCGATCAAGAGAAGCTGCATTGGACGAAGTTAGAGGAAGTTTTGAGGATTCATATAGGATTCTACCAGCTTATTTATATGTTATAAACGAGATAAACCCTGGAACGTTTATTGAGATAAGTAGAGAAGATGATGGTACATTCAAGTATTTGTTTTTCGCATTAGGTGTATCCATTTGGGAATTCTGCACCCACCTACGACGAGTTATTACCGTTGATACTTGTTTCTTGAAAGGAAAATATCCAGGATCATTACTTGCTGCAACTAGCATAGACGGTAACAATCAAGTCTACCCTATCCGATGGAGAATTGTTGATTCTGAGAATAACACATCGTGGGACTAGTTTTTAGAAAAACTGAAAACTGCAATTGGCAACGATATGGATGGTTTGGTGTTTGTTTCAAACTGACATAAGAGCATTGCAAATGTTTTTCCAAAATCGTTCCATGGAGCGTGTTTTTATCATCTGAGCAACAATCTAAAATCAAAATTCAAACACGAAAATGGGATCCCATTATTCTTTAAGGTTGCAAAGGCTTACATAGTGGCGGAATTCAATGAGATGTTTGGAAATATTTCACTACAAAATCCAAGGGTGAGAGAGTATTTAAGAGAAATTGGGATTGAACGATGGTTAATGACATATTCTGGTGGGTGACGGTATACAATAATGACGAGCAACACAGCAAAATGTCTAAATCCATTGTTGAAAGATGCCTGGGAATTACCTACCTATTTTTTGGTCGATTACATCCGCAACACTCTTCAAAGGTGGTTTCACGATAGGCGCACCGTAGCCGGCGAAGTAAAAACAATGACCACCCCATGCATTGAAGATAAAATCGGCTCTAGGATGAAAGAAGCACAAGCGTACATTGTGAAGCCTGTTAATATGAACTGATTGTGTGTATGAGACATTGCAAACTGTGCAGCTACAGTCGATTTGCTTCAGAAAACTTACACGTGTAAAGTGTTTAATATGGATCAACTCCCGTGTGTGCATGCATTAGCTGCAGCTCGGTGCCGACAAATTGACCATTACACCTTATGCTCACCACTTTATCACACAGATGTATTTTTAGGTGTATATGCAGATCCTATTATACACGTTGGTGATCCTAAGGATTGGACTGTGCTCGAAGATATTTTAGCTTTTCAACTATCACCATCGGAATTGAGAGCTAAGAGTGGTAGGTGCAAGAAAAAGAGAATTCCTTCAACTGGTGAGCATGTGGTTCAAAAGAAATGTAGCCATTGTGGACAGCACGGACACAACTGGCAAGTTTGCTCAAATCCACTCGTTAGTAGGGAGAACAAGTGATGACGCTATTTTCTTTTCTCTATTGAATATTAAAATGTGTTCAGGTTCACAAAGAAACATGATGTTATATTACTACAACACAACAATTTGAGGAATAAAATAAATGCAATATTCCATTCTATTAATTTCTATATTTGAACCATTAAATATTGCAAAAAAAACCCATTTGGATCGCACTGGCCATTTGGTTTTCTTTTTCATGAAGGTTTATCGACAAGTGAGTCGACAATTTGGTCCACAATTTTATCGACACTTGGTCAAATAGCCAGTTTGTGGGCATTTTGCGCTTCAAGGATGGTGAGTTGATTTCGCACGATGAAGTTTGCTATTGAGATGCTGAACTAGGCAACCATTCATGACATTTAAAATAGTGAATCAAGAATGAAAAATGTCGAGTAAAATATCGACAAATATATTGAGCAAACTATCGACCAATATATAGAACACATAAACAAATGTCGACCAAAATGTGGACCAAAATGTCGACAAAATTGTGGAATACATAAACGAATGTATAATTTTTTACTTTGAAACTTATATCCGATGTAGGTCCATAAAACAACCAGTTGCCAGTGGAAATGACCCATGTTCGTCGATCAGGTTTTGGTTTTCATGCTAACTTACGAAAGCTTATATCTACATAGCGACGATGACATTCAAACTAGGAAACCGTTCAACCCAGGCAAATGAGATGCTGAACCGATGATCCTCGCAAATTCAGAATGAAGAATAATGAATAATGAATCAAGAATGGTGAGCTGAAGTGAAACGATGAGGGACATTGTTGTAATTTCACATGATCAAACACAGTTGACCTGCCATGTTTCAAAAGGTTTATGCGAACCTGCTATATTTGTAAACAAAGAAGTTGGGCCTGCTATATTTGTAATTCCCCCTTCTATTTAAGGTTTTTTGTTTTTTTCCCCTTCTCGAATCGATCAATATGATATATACATAATCAAAATTGTTACATTTACAACATCGCCTAATGGCAATGAAAACTTTAGATCTTGCATTGAAACTAAGTGTAACAGTTTGAGATGTCCCAGCATACAATAGAACACTGCTACTACCAACAAAAACAACTAACATCTATACGTAATAGGCAAAATAATATCTATCAAAGAAGAACAAAAATAATTTCTTCACCTGATCCAATAACGACATCTGATACTATAATGACTTTAATATCCAACAACCATTGTGGATGGATATTATTACCATTATAGATCTTGCCTCGGGAAAAAAACCGTACCAGCTAAAAAAGAAAGATACCACTGAACTCTATTTCTAGACGCTAGACTTAAACTTCAAACTGACCCCCATATTGGTGATTCATTTCCATAAATTCCAGCCAATCAGCCTGAGCCCGTTCAACAACTTGTTTTTCTTTCATCCATTCATTTTGAAATATCCACAAATTTCTTACCTTCCAAAACATCCATAAAATTTAAATTGATAATTCTACCCTATCTTTCCACAAAGTGTCATTTTGTCCATTGCAAATGTGAAGCCACCATTGCTTAAAGCTTAATTCATCACCTTTTGAATCAATCCAATTGATCAAGGCAATTTTCCACACAGTTGTCGCCCTTTGGCAATGAAGTAAGACATGATCAAGGTTTTCTACTGAATCGCCACACAAATTGTAAATGGGATCAACATGAATACCTCTTCATAGTAATTGGTCATTTGTAAGGAGAATACCATGCCAACATCTCCAGATAAAGTGTTTGAGCTTTCCTTTGATACGAAGTTCCAACTGTGCTTCCAAACTCCTTTCAATGCTTCCTTGGATGAGCTCGACTCTGCTTTTTGAAACTTCTCCTTGTGGTTTTTAAGGGCAAATTGGTAGGCAGACTGGACTGTGTAGATGCCCTGATTTGAATGGAGCCATACAAGTTTATCTTTAAAGTCACTTAGACTAATACTTGGATAAGGAATACTCACAATGGCATCAGCATCTATTCTGTTAAAAATTTATAGCAAAAGTTCCTCATTCTAGCACCCGTTCGTATCCTTTAAAAGCTCACTAACCTATGTGGCCATCTCACTCTGAATAGGAACAGTTGAAGGATGGTATAATGGTGCACCAGGAATCCAAGGGCTATCCCATATTCGGATAGATTTTCCATCCCTAACATGGAACATGGTCCCTCCATGAAAGATATATCTTACTCCCATCCAACACTTCCACATCCACGAAGCATTTGTTTTAATCAAGGCATGCATTAGACCACCATCAGGGAAATACTTGGCTTTAAGTACCCTACTCATAAGAAGATTTGGCTGTGTTATAAGTCTCCAAAGTTGTTTAGAAACGAGAGCATCGTTAAACAACTGGATATTCTTGAACCCCAAACCCCCATCATTTTTAGGCCATGTTAAATCTTGCTAAGCCTTCCAGTGAATCTTAGAGTTATCATCGCCTTTGTCTCCACACCAGAAGTTAGAGGTACTCCTTATAATGTGATGGCAGACACCTTTAGGAATTTTAAAGCACGCCATCACATAAGTAGAAAGAGCATCAAGTATGGCCTTAATCTGCACTTCTTTGCCTACTAGGCTAAGAAACATAATTTTCCATCCTTGAATTCGTTGCTGCACTCGTTCTCTAACAAAGTTAAACACCTCATTTTTCGATCTACCAATAATCATGGGAAGACCAAGGTATTTAGCCTTCAGCTTCTCTTTGATTCCTCCTAACATCTGGCAAATCTCTTTTTTAACCATCTTTGGGATGTTCTTTCTAAAGAAAATAGTAGAATTTTCCGAATTTATCATTTGACTAGAGTAGCGATGAAAGTTGGTGAGAAAAGATTTCATTTTGAACGCTTGGTCCAAACCTGCTTTGCAAAAAAGTAAAGAGTCATCCGCAAACAACAAGTGAGTAATTTGGGGACCTTTCAAGCTGGCTCTCAAACCCTTATATTCCCCCCTTAGGCTGGCTTACTTAATCATATTAGAAAATGCTTCAGAAACGACTAAGAAAAGATAAGGCGATAATGGATCCCGCTGTCTAATTCCTCTAGATTGTTGAATGTATCCACATTTTTCCCCATGGATTTTAACTGATAAAGTAGAAGAGCCAATGCAAAGCCAAATCCACCTTATAAATGTAGCATCGAACCCCATTTTACTAAGGACCTCACATAAGAATTTTCAATCAACTCTATCATAAGTTTTGGCCATAGCGAGTTTTATGGCCATCCACCCCTTTTTTCTCTTGTGTCTAGCGTTGAGTATGAATGCACTCATGGGCCACTACCACATTATCCAAAATTTGTCTCCCTGGGATGTAAGCAGCTTGAAAGGGGCTAATACATTTGTGTAGGAATACTTTCATCCTATCAGCTAAGATTTTAGAAATTACTTTGTATACAACATTACATAAACTGATAGAATGAAACTAGGCAACAAATTGAGGATTCTTGATTTTCAGAACCAAAGTGATTATAGTGTGGTTAACTTTCTTAAGCATTTTGTTGTGAATAAAAAAGTGCTTAATAGCGGAACAAAGATCAACACCAATCACATTCCAATACGATTGAAAGAAAAAAGGAGTTATATTGTCAGGTCCAGGAGCAGAGGTTGGGTTCATATTGAAAAGAGCACTTTTGATCTCCGAATCAATCACAGGTCGAGTAAGCCTTTGGTTCATTAAAGCATCAATGGACATGGAGATACCTTCCAAATCTTCCCTTCTCAGGGTAGGGCTAGTGGTAGTGAAGAGATTGTCAAAGAATGATAGAATTTCTTCCTTCACTTCTTGGCTATTTTCACAACTAGTACCATTTTCCTTTATCAAGTTGATAATGGAATTTTGCTGTCTCCTATTGATAGTTGAGGCATGGAAGAATTTTTTATTTTTGTCGCCTTCTTAAAGCACTGGATTCTTGATTTTTGACACCAATAAGTCTCCTCCTCACGGTAAGCATTATGAAGCTCAATTTTCAATTTTCCCCACTCATACCAATCCTTGTTTTCCCCAAAACTAGAAAGGAAGTCCATCCTTACTTTGATTCGTTGGATTTGCCATGCTGAGTTGTACCTGTGCCTTTGGTTCCAATTTAAAAGTGCTACCTTGCAGGTACTTACTTTGGCACAAAGTTTATACATCGAGTAGCCATCATGCAACCTATTCTATGACTCTTCAACAATTTTGTGCACCTCCTCTTTCTTGACCCATCGTTTGTCAAAGATGAAACATTTCTTAGCTTTTTGCTCAGACGGAGTAATGTCCATAGGGATGAAGGAATGATCAGAAGAATGCATTTGCAAATGAAAGACTTTGAAGCTAGGAAAGCTAAGTAACCAAGAGGGGGAACCAAAGTATCGATCTAACCTTTCTTCAACAAAGCTTTCACCAGATCTGTTGTTGGCCCATCTGAATCTTTTTCCCACAAAGTTTACATCAACCATCTCCATGTTGTCAACAAAAGATTGGAAGGGTTGGTAGCTAGAAAGTAATCTATTCTTTCCCCCTTGCTTATTAGACGGATTTAGGATATCGTTAAAATCACCTTCAATAAACCACAAATCTCCCAAACTTGGTCTTTAAACCTCTAAATACTTCCATTGTTCTTGCCTTATTTTGCTATCTGTACTAGCATACACAAAGACAGCCCAAATGGCGCCTTCCTTCTTCAATGTCCCTAACCCTAATTTTAGGCCTTAAGTCTTAATTAATTTTGCCCTAATTTATCTTTAATTTCCCTAATTAGATGGTTGTGTTGCACATTATCGTTTAGTCCCTTGTCTTTGCTTGAATGAGTCGACCAGAGAGAGAGTCTACCAATAGTTATATGCATTTGCACTACAGATTTCAGAGCTCAGTTTTGTGATTGTGCCAATTCTGATTCTCTGACTCTGTCCTTCTCAATACTATACTATTTTTCTTGGCTCTTTTCTTTCTCTTTCCTACTTTCTTCCTCAATTCTCTTTGTTAATTTTTCTTTCCTTTCCCAATTCCTCTAATATTTTCTTCAGATTATTGTTGAATATTCAGTCAATGCTGCTAGCTTGGGCCTAACAGTGTGCTGCATCATTTTTTCTAAACGGCCTGCCACCCACTTTGTTCACTTGGGTCAAGATTTGGTTGAAGTCTACCGCTACAACAATGGGCAATCTATTTTCCTTCAATTTTGTATGCACGTCAGCCCATAGTTGATCTCTCTTGCTCACTTGTGGTTGGCCATATATTAAAAACAAGAGATAATCAACAAAATCGTCCCTCACATATTTGAAAATGAATTTTTTAGTCCCTAACATTTAAAAATGTAAAAATCAGTCCCTTACTTTTATACATTTGATCTTTTTCATCTTTTTGTCTTATTCCGTCAAACTTTCTGTCCAAAAAGATAACACTTGCCCTAGACGTGCTATTTTTTGAGGGTTTTTTTGAAAGCACAGAAAGTTAGAATTAGAGAAGTATAATCATCATGTGCTCACTGAATTAACTTCGCTTTTTTTTTTATTTATTTCACACATGTGGGCCAAAAAGTCAAACTTGGAGTAGTATAATCATCAAAATCGCTTTTTCCGTCGACAGCACAGTTGATGGAGTAGTTTATTATGGTTGTGAATTGAAGAAGTGCAAAGGATTCTCATATATGAAGAATAAAGTATTGTACTTGGGATGGTTAGACTTTTTAGAGAAGTCTGGACTAAGACCAATTATGATAAGTTTTTGTGAATGCTTGAGCAATTCTTTTGCATACTTTTTTTGTTTTTCGTCCTAATTTTAGTTGGCTTCTCATAGTCCACTCCTCTAAACTCTTCCAGAGAGAGGCTACCATGTCTAGCCATTCTTTTATCTAAGAGATATCTTTAATATGGCTGAGACCATCATAGCAGTTGTTGTGAAAACAATAGGCTATTTGTTAATTGAAGAAGGGAAATTTCTTCATGGTGTCAAGGATTAGGTTGAAGAGTTTCAAACAGAATTGCAACAGATGCAATGGTTCTTAAGAGATACAGATGTTGAAAAGATTGAAAAGGACAAGATCCGACAATGGGTTTTGCAAGTTGAAGATATTTATTATGATGCAGGTGATTTACTCAAGAGTTATGCTTTTAGAGTTGGATCCAGAAAGGGTGAAGGTTTCGTGAAATTCCTTAATAGATGTGATTGCTTCTTGAATGAATGTTGTCTTCCTCATGAACTTGGGTTAGAAATAAAAGCACTTAACTCTAAGATATGGTCTGCGTAAACGTTAGTTTCTCACAGTGGCAGAACATTTCATTGGCCATCTACTTCTTCTGAATTCAATTTTTGGTTGTTATCGAAGAGATTTTATGAAATTCCCAACAATTGATTTGTGTTTGGTTGTTGTTAAAGAGATTGTAGATGAAAAAGAGTTTAAATAACTATTAGTGAGAATTAGACTTAGGGCTAAGGGAACTGGAAGGAAGTAATGACAAGGGAAGTTTGTGAATTGAGATTTATACAACAATAAAGAAGTGAAAAAAACAGAAAAAAAGAATAATCTCTTTAGCATGAAGAAAAAGGAGTTTCTGTGTTTTCAAAAAATCTTTTAAAAAATAGCATGCTTAAGAAATGTGTTACCTTTTTAGAGGGAAAGTTTGACGGAACGAGATAGAAAAAAGAAAAAGATCAAATGTATGAAAGTAAGAGACTAATTTTTTTTAATTTTTAAATATTAAAAATTAAAATGTTTATTTTTAAATATGTGAGAGATGATTTGGTTGATTATCTCGAAAAACAATATCCATTTCTGCCCATTGTTTTCTCTGACCAACAGGAAGAAAAAGTATTGTGATTTTTCCATAATCTCATTCCTCACTTCGTTAGTACATGCCACGCACAATTTGCCACTTAGTCCGTTTGGAGAAACCAAATCCCACTTCGTGAATTTTGAACCAGACAGCCATGAAACCATTTACCTGTCTTTTGATTTTGTTTCCATTAGGAGGAGAACATTTGGAATTTGGGATTGGGTCAGCTTGTTGAGGACACGAACTGTAAGAGGGTGACCCAACCCTCTATGGTTCCAGCTTACTAACCTCATGATGACTTGGGTGGTTGATTCGGTTCAACCACCCTAAAACCATTGTCATGAGATTCCACGTATGACATTACCAGATTTATGATCTCCGTAAGTAGGGATGCCGTCATCACTATTTTTGTCACAACCCCTAGATTTTCCTCAGGAGACCCCAATTGATTTTTGACAATTATTTGTTTCAGTTCATCTTGGATCTTTGGCGTCTCCACTTCCTTTTCTAAAAGCTGATCACTTGCATGTCTTGAATAAGCTCTCTCTTCCGTTTTGCATATCTCGGCAAAGTCTTGGCTGGGTTTTCCTTGAAGCTCCATTCCACTACTCGAAGCTGAAGTTCTTTCTGAAAATCCTCATCCATATTCCATCGGTTCAGGTCAGTCCATCCAAGCTCCTCCTCTTGAGCTAGAGATTGGTTTCTGAAATTTATGTGAACATCCAATTCCTTATGCATTTTGTTGTCTATCTGGGTTGTTTGCTTGTCCGCTTGGGCCCAAATGTCAAAAGAAAATTCTTGAAACCAATCACCTTGGTCAGCCATTCCTGATGTGTGTTCATTGGGTTGGCTCGCCTCCTCCATCTTCGAGCCCCTTTTTGTTGTCTGCATTTCATTAGAGGATTGATGCGGTCCATGATAGCTGCCAACAAGAGTATTCTCTTGATTTGATTATAAAGCATTTAAGCAGGCCCTATTAATAATTCTTCTTTGCTGGCTCATCTTCTTGGGCTTTTTGTTTATGCCTCCGACCCATCATCTAAAGTCAAGCTCAACTTTCTTTTTCCCCTCCCTATTTCTTTTCTTCTCCTCCTCTCTTCTTCTTTTAGTGGGTAGGCCTCTTGTTGTGGGTCCGATTTTGATCCACTGGATGAGTCATCTGTGGCCTTCTGGTTCGGTCCACTGAGGTTCACACTTGGGTTAAACTCCCTCAACACTGGCCTATTCTTCATTCTTCCAAGTTTTAGTTTGTCTCTTGCGTTTGAGGTCCAATTTTCCTACGTCTAGTCCCAAAACTCCCTCGCGCAGAGATTAAATAACTTCTTTTAGACAAAGACAACACCTTTATTGCCTGTAAATCCACTCTGCCTCCTTCCCGTCTTGTCTAGACTTGAATTTCCACCGTAAAATTGAATCAAATCGCCACTTGTTACTGTCAATCAATCCATCATTGTCACCATCAGCATTCATTACTACCATCTTATTCATAAACAACAAGTGAAACCACCATGCCGGCGCCCTCTCGACATTTACCGAACAGTGGCCTGAATTTGGTTCTTCACAATATGGTATTCTTGTTCTGTGATATCCCCTTCCACCAATTGAAAGATTCTTGTCCTTGAGTGCCACTACGATTGAGGTTCTGTACCAATTAGTTCAAAGGAAACAAAATCTTCAGGGCTGGGAATGTCCTAAGATTGTTCATTTAGAACCAAAGTTTGGTCTGCACGTATTGTTAGCTCTTGTTGTTTAATCTTAAATTTCATGATATAAACATAAGGCAGGATTTTCGAATAAATAATTTATGACAAATTATTAAGCCATAAAAATTGTGTACCTGATGCGGAAAACATGATTTTTGAGAAGAGATTGAGAAAGACCATTACTTCTTGCAAAATTGGCTTCTCTCTCTTAATCATTCTTTCTGTCACAGATGGTTCGATGGCTATGTTCTATATCTATAACCCTAATGGATAAAGAGATGACCAATTTATATATCCTTAACTTTAATCTAGTACATCCATCAAGTACCCAAATAAACAGTTAAGATTTGTTCCACTATTAAATAGGTAATAGAAACCAATTAGGAAAGTAGAATTAAGCCTAACAATTTGAGCCACATTCTAATATTCTCCTACTTGGCCAATACTTCAACTTTAATTTAATAGCGTAAACATTAAGCATGCAAAACAAATCTCTTGAATATTTTCATAATTTACCTCAACATAATAAATCACATAATGTGAGTTCTTGCGGTCATACACTTTAACATTGCATATTCCCTTCCATATACCACCACACCAACAATTCATCATGTGAAGTATCATAAGTGATGTATAAATATCATAAAAGTCTACAATAATGTCTTATAGACAAATTTATTTATTGTTTAATAACATTATGTGTACACAATTATAATAAACAAGAAACATTTGCCAATATGTCAGAAACCTTTTATTGAGTTCAAGAGTGTTAAAACATCAATACAAGCAATCATTAATATAACCAAGACTCATTCTTTGAACATGTTCCTTAAATGTATTTGATTGTAAGCTTTTAATTAAATGATTTGTAATCATGAGATCTGTCCTAATATGTTCAATACACACTCTTTATTTATGAACTTTCTCCTTTATGGCAAAATATTTCAACTCCATATGTTTATCACCTCTAGAGTACTTATCATTCTTGGAGAAGAAAACTACTGCAAAATTATCATAATAAATTTTCAGCAGTTTAGTAATGATGTCGACAACCCTAAACCCTGAAATAAAGTTCCACAGCCATAATGCATGGATTGTAGCTTCAAAACAAGCTACAAATTCTTCTTTCATAATGGATGAAGCAATGACAAATTGTTTGGCACTTTTCCATGAAATTGCTCCTTTTGCTAGAAGAAACAAATAACCAAACGTTGACTTCTACTGTCAATGCATCCAGCAAAATCTAAATTTGAGTATCCAATCACTTTTAATGGATTAGATATTCCATACATGAGCATATAATCCTTTGTTCATTGAAGGTATCTTAATACTTTCTTTGCAACTTTCCAATGATCTATACAAGAATTACTTTGATATACGCATGATTCCATTAAATGAAACTTATATCGAGTCTTGTGCATGTTTGCAAATATATCAAACTGCCAACAACAAAAGTATATGGAATAGATTCCATTTCTTTATGTTCCACATCATTCTTTGGATATTGCATAAGACTAAATTTATCACCCTTTTGTATTGGGACAACTCTTGCAGAACATTTGTTCATATTAAATCTCTCAAGAATTCTTTCAATATACTCTTTTTGAGACAATCCTACCAGTCCTTGTGATCTATCTTGGAATATTGAAATTCCCATCACAAAGGATGCCTCTCCTATATATTTCATTTCAAAATTCTTAGAGATATTCTTTAGTCTTATGCAACATGCCTATATCATTAGCAACAAGTAGAATATTATCAACGTATAGGACTAGAATACAAACTTACTTCCACTGATCTTTCAATAAATACATCGATCAACAGTGTTTTTTTCAAAATCAAAAGATGTTATGCTATCATTAAATTTAATATACCATTGTCGGGAAGCTTATTTAAGTTCATATATTGACTTCTTAAATTTGCACACCATGTGACCTTTTCTTTCTATAGAAAAACCTTCAAGTTGATCCATATAAACTTCGTCCTCAAGATCTCCATTCAGAAAAGCATTTTTCACATCCATTTGATATAGCTTTAAATCATATTGAGCCACTAATGCCATAATTATTCTCAACGAGTCTTTCTTTGAGACGGGTAAAAAAGTCTCTTTGTAATCAATGCCATCCTTTTGAGTATAACCCTTGGCAACAAGTCTAACTTTATATTGTTCAATATTATCATTCGAGTCACGTTTGGTCTTAAAGACCCATTTGCATCCGACTCATTTAGATTCTTCTGGCAAATCAACAAGATACCAAACTTTATTTTTTGCCTTTGGGTTCAACTCATCTTTCATGGCATCAATCCATTTATCAGACTTATCACTTTTTATGACTTATGAAAACGAAAGAGGATCCTCATAAATGCCAAAACCAAATTTTGACTCGTGCAAATAATCCAGATAGTCATTAAGAATAGCTAACCTTCTTGTCCTTAGAGGTTTATTCAAAACTACTCCCTGTGGTTCATTAATGTCAGTTGGTTGTAAGTTAATTTCTTCATTAGGTGCTGCTTCATTCAAATATTGCCTAGAATCATTTTGCTCTTCCAACACTAGGTTAATATTTAATGAAGATGTGGGTAGTGGAACATTTATGGGTGATGGAACATTAACCCCTTACTTCATTAATATCCACTATATGTATTTCAACACTCCCACTAACTTCCTAATTTTCAATAAATTTGGCATTAGTAGTTTTAACAATTCTTGGACTATGGTTTGGACAATAAAACTTATACTCTTTAGATTTCTCTGGGTAACCAATAAAGTAACCACTAACCGTTAGAAAATATAATTTCCTTTCATGTGAATTATAAACTTGTGCTTCTGTTGAGCAATTCTAAACATGCAGGTGCCTCAAACTAGGTTTCCTTCCATTCCATAACTCAAAAGGAGTTTTAGGAACTACCTTACTAGGAATCCTATTTAGCAAATATTTAGTAGTTTTCAGTGCATGCATCCACAATGTTTTGGGTAATGAGGAATTATTCATCATACTCTTAACCATATCTATTAATGTCCTATTGCGCCTTTCTGCCATACCATTTTGTTGAGGTGTGCCTGGTATAGTAAACTGTGCACATATGCCCATGTTTTTCGAGGAACTTTGCAAATGAACCTGGACATTGTCTTGATTCATCATATTTTTCATAATACTCCCCACCTCTATTAGACCATACAATTTTCATTTTTCTATCTAATGGCCTTTTAATCTCATTTATAAACACCTCAAGGGCATTTACAGCATGAGATTTTTTATTAAACAAATAGATATATCAATAATGTGAAAAATCATTTATAAAGGTGATAAAGTATTTTTTCCCACCAATGGATAGAGTGTCAAAAGATCCACATATATTAGTGTGCATAATTTCAAGAAGTTGAGTACTTCTTGTGGTTCCTTTCTTGTTATGTTTGGTTTGCTTTCCCTTAATGCAATCCACACATATGCCAAGATTAGTCAAATTTAAATTTGGAAAATTTTCATTCTTTACTAATCTTTCTTTGGATACATGACTCAAACGCTTAAGCTACAAGTTAGTGGAATTATCATTCATCATGCTACGTTTAATTCCTACAGTATGATAAACAGAAAATAGAGATTCCAAAAAATTAACATTAAGTTTTAGTTCATATAAATAATCCATAAGAATTTCAAAACCAATAATGGAATTATGTTTACATAAACTAAACAACCATGTCCAAACTTAAGAGTAAACCCACTTTCATCATGTTTCCAGAAATTGAAGGTACATAGAGAGTTTGTATTAGATCCAAGTGGTGACCAGTATCTAACATTAAATGATAAGTCCATATGCCTACAATTGGGACCTTTTTATGGTTTCCCATGAATAAAAAAACTTCCAGTTGGGTTTATGGTTTGGATTGAAAGGAATCCTTGCATCAAATTGGAAACATGAGTAGTAGCATCAGAATCAAGCCACCAAGTATTTGAAGGAACTTTATTTAAGTTTAGTTCGGAACATACAAAAAGGATAGGTGTACCTTTCTTTTCGAATCAAACTTTACGTTTCAAACATTCTTTGTGATAATGTCCTTTTTTCTTACAAAAGTGACACTTATCTATCTTTTGTTCCTTCTTATCATCATTAGTAGTAACCTGTGTCACTTTAGTAGGTACTTTCTTCTTAAATTTCTTGGCATTAGGCTTATTAATCTTACTAGCTCCTTGACCCACAAGGTTAACAGAATGAGCTCTTGATTCTTTAGCTTTTTCCTCCTGAATTAACAAACTGGACAATTCATTAATATCCTATTTGTCCTCAATAGTGTTGTAATTAATTTGAAAAGGTCCATATTCAGGAAGTAATGAGTTCATAATGAACTGCACTAAAGAGTCATCAACTGTCATACCTAGGATCTTCAATTTTGTTGTATACTTCTCAACTCATCATACTTCATGGTCATGAGTTCAGCCATTAGAGTACCAATGAGAGACTTATCAGCAAAACGAAAACGTTCTTCCATAAGTTTAAGGAATTCTTTAGCACTTATAGCTTATGGAATAGTAGTCTTAATGTTGTTAGCAATCGTCATTTGCATAAAATTAAGGTATAATCTGTTAGACCTTTCCCATGCTTTATAGTTTGATTTCTCAACCTCATTGCTTTTGTCTGTAATAGCAGTAGGTTTTTCTTCCAATAGTGCTAAATCAAGATCCAAAGCACATAAATGGAAATTGACTTGTTCGTACAATTCAGAGAAATTCAAATCATTAAACATAGTAACAAAAGAAGCATGTGAATGGAGGGAAATAGCTACAAATACATAAATGTTTAATAAATTATCAGATTCAAATCATAAAAAAATTTAAAATATATTTTAGGCTTCCTTTGGGTAAGCTCAATAATATATTATCATAAATTTAATGCCATGCAAACTTTATTAGATAATCAAACAAGTCTCATCAAATAAAATACTATCTTTGGATATACAAACATATTTGACAAGTAAATTGATTATCATCTATAATGTTTATTAGTCATAGAATATTAATTTATCTTTGGGTAAATTCTAAAATTCTATCAACTAATAAACGTCACTTATTCATATAATTATAATAATAGGCATTAACATAATATGAAAAAAAAAGACTATAATTTATTACATGATAAATTTTTTTAATTAATTAGTTTGGCCACTTTGGTGACTAACAAACTAATTCTTTATATTAATATCATGTGTAAATCTAACAAATCAAGGGAATTTTGACATTAATATTCCCAAAATCATAATATGACAAGAAAATAAAAGTATCTCACAATATTTCATAAAAGAAATAAAAACAGAATAAATAACATAATTGCCATAAATTCCATAATTAATAAAATATGGCCATCTAATTTTATTTCTTGTCACTGCAATACCTAAATCAAGACAAGTTTAACTGTCTCATAATTGTTAGCTATGGTCTAATGGTAAGGTTGTTTGGCTTTCACTCAGAAGACCTGGTTCAATTCCCAGCAATGAAAACTTTTCCTTGGGTTTCCTATTTTCTATGATTTCCAAGCAATCAAAAACCAATTCTTTGGTTTCTTATTTTCTTCAAAAACCAAAGATGGCCAAACAATAGGCCATCATCATCATCATTATTAGGTCCTCTATTCTTTGTTTCTTATCCGATTCCAAAGCCGTCATCATCAATCAAAAACCAAAGCTGCCGCGTTAGGCAATGGGCGGCCATCAAGATTCTTCATCAAAAAAAAAAAAAGTTTTCTTTAATCCATACAACTATCATCATCATTAATTTTTTTTCAAAATTAATATTCAAACTTATGGCCAAAACTATTAATGGATAAATTATTTGTTCATAACCTGCTCTGATACCACATGTTAAATTTTAAACTTCATGATGTAAACATAAGGCAGGATCTTTGAATAAATAATTTATCACAAACTATTAAGCCATAAGGATTGTGTACCTGATGCGAAAGACATGATTCTTGAGAAGAGATTGAGAAACACTACCACTTCTTACAAAATTGGTTTTTTTCTCCTAACCCTTCTTTCTGTCTCATACAGTTTGGTGGTTATGTTCTATATCTATAACCTTAATGGGTAGAAAGAGGACCAATTTATATATTCCTAACATTAATATGGTAAATTCATCAAGTACCCAAATAAACGGTTGATATTTGTTCCATTATTAAATAAGTAATAGGAACCAGTTAGGAAACTAGAATTAAGTTCAACAATTTATGCCACATTTTAACACTTGACTTAAAATCTGATTGTTTCCAATTTTGTTGTTGGGTGGAATGAGCCATGCATTAATTATGTTTAGAACTCTATATTTTGGACTGAATGTGAGAAATGTTGCATCTTTGAAAGTGTGATAGATGATAGTGATTTCAGTTGATAATGTTTGTACAGTCTCTAGATATCTAAAGGTGGGCTTTATGCATCAAATGTAAAAATGCTAAGAGGTTTTCCATCCAAGTTAATGACTATGTTGCATTTATGTAAAGATTCTTGTTTATGACAAAATGATCGTACTTGTGGGTTATTTTACTATCTGTTTTGAATTGCTTTACTTTTTTCTTGTTCTAGTTCTAGATAAGCAAAATAATGGCTTCATATATGCAAAAGTTTTTGGTGGCTTTGAGAAGATTAGAACTTCAGTATGTTATTATCTTCCTTTTAAATTGAGATTATTTTGTTATTTTTCCTGTGTCTAGTTTTCAGTTTTATCGAAGTTTCTAATCTGTGAGAAATATGGTAGATTTTTTATCTAGTGGCTGTATCAAGGCTTCTTAATGCTACACTTATTATCCCTGAGATTCAACAAAGTATTTGATCAACAAGAATCAGGTAACTTTTAATTCTATTCAATGAAAATGTCACTTATCCCAATGCTCAAGATAAAGCTATAATTTGTTATAAATGCATTGTAGTTCCCAGTTCAAGAGCTTTTCGTATATATATAATGAGCAGCAGTTCATAGTAGCTTTAGCAAATGATGTGATCATTTTAAAGGATCTTCCCCTAGATCTCAAGAAGGCTAGAAAACAGAGAAAATTTCCAACTTTTAGACCCCAACATTTAGCTCCTCCAAGTTTTTACATTGCCAGTGATTTATACAAGCTAAAGAAATCCAAGGTTGTTGGGCTTATAGTTACAGAAGAAGGATGCCTACAGGTACTCTGTGTGTGTGTGTGTGTGTGTATTCCATGGTTGAAAGAAGTTGATTTTCTTAGTTATCTTATATTTGGAAAAGGTTGATTAAGTTGATCAAGCAAAGGTGAAGGCTATTTGATTGATCTCTTGATTGATCCACTTGGGCACACAATCTTCAAACTACAAAAAATTATTAAGATATGTCAATGAGGCACAAAGACTTGGATTTAGGAGAACTTGGAAGATTCCTCCTCCACGAAAGTGCGTTTTCCCGCGAGTCTTTCAAATGATTTTATAACAGGCGGATTGATTTGAGTGAAACAACTGCTTGTCGGTTACGTGAAACAGTGCTAATTTGAAACCCGACGGTCGTCATTCTTGGGGCCAAAAAGTTATTGTAACTATTTCATTTTACCAAGTTTAATGTTAGCCAGATTAGTCAACATTTATATGTTTGATTCTCAGGCTGGAATGCATGAGAATAAAGTGAAAGGCACTAGGACATATAAAAAAGGAAGATAGACTTTATGATTAGGTGATAAATGTGTCCAAACTTGTTGGATTAAACTAAAAGGCATTGGAGCATAATTGTCTAAAGTGTGTGCATTGGCTGATTTATAGAATTTGGTGAAGATCTGTCTTGTAAAAATTAAAGAAGTCAACTTTAAGCTATGAATTAATAGGCCACTTCTGCCATGCTTCTAAGATTTTTGGTTGGGGGTTGGTAATTTTTGGGCTAGTAAAAGAATCAACTATTCTTCTTTTTGGCTTCAAATGTCTAAACGTAGCACAGTACAATTGTAGCTGAAGTTCTAGGGAGACATTTTTGGTTTCTGTAAAGTATAATTTATCACAATTTTTTAAAATGTTTTATTTTGTTTAGTTTGATTTGGATAAATAGTTACATAATTTCACTAGTGATCTCATTAAAAATGTGTTTGAACACTAGAAATATGGATGATTTTATGTGTTGTATGTAGTTATAATTGTGTTGGTTGAATTACTTTTCTAATAAATTATGGATCCTTTGAAGATGTGTGGATCAATTTAATTCCCTGCCCCCTCTCATCTTCCCTTTCCCCAAAATCCTTATTGTTATGGTTCGTAGAATTTTGCCCTTTTCTATTATTCATTAGTGGTTGTGTCCTTAATTTCATAGGAAAAGCTTGAGCTTGGATCGGAATTCATGACTCAGTTGTATTTTTGAGCATCCATCTCTATCAACACAAATGTAGTGGATTTTGATCTTGACTTATTTGTTTTATTGGATTATTTTTCTTTGAACATATTGGTAGTCTTTTGGGATGATGATTGTTCTTGTCCATTAAAAAAAATACTTTTAGGACATTTAGGGTTTTTGAAGGGTGGAGAAGCACTTTCTTTACCATGATATATTGAGTTCATGTTTCCTTTTCCTTGAGCCTTATTTTTTTGTTGTATTTGCTAGAAAATATTAGTTTGCCAATTATATGGTTGTGCCAGTTTTCTTCTGTTAGTATTCTTTGCCCCTTCCTTGTTACTTGTTATTTGGTTTTTTGGTGGTTGTAGGTTGCTCAAAATATGGAACTTTGGTGGTGAATGGATCTTTATTATGGTTGGAGATTTGCCGAAACAAATTGAGGGGTTTTTTGGAGTTTTTCCCCTACAATTTGCCCTTGCATGGTTTGCCTTTTAAATTTAGTTTTCTTTTGGCTGTAATCACTAGCGATACCATATGCTTTAATTCATTGGAGTTATCTAGGCTTGTGGTTGACATTGGATTGAATAAGTTCTGTTTCTTATGACATCATTGTGGAGTTTCTTTTTGGCTTGTTTTATTAGTTTTTCTGAGAAAATAAGTTGTCTCATGGTACAACAAGGATATTCGACTGTTATTTTCTTGTCTGGTGGGAAATTAAAATGTTGTCTCTTGCATTGCACAAGTTCAACTTTTGTGCCCTTCTTTATGTACTTTTGTAAGGTTCAATGCTTAGTATGAATGATTTTATCACATTTTTTTACTTCAATGATACATGTACTATAAGAATAGATAATGTGTCTATCAATACAGTGATATTGGCAATAAGATACTAAAAGAAACCGCATTCTAATTTCGGTTAAAAGTTGTCACTAATAACACTATTTAGTGACAACTTTTTTCCGTCACTAATTCTATTTGCCAACGAACCTTTAGTGACGAATTTTTTTTGTCACCAATGAAAAGTGCGTCAAAATTTTTTCGTCACAAATTGCATTGCTAACAAACCTTTAGTGACAGATTTTTTCATCACCAATGAAAATTGACAATTGGTGACGAAAAAATTTTCATCACTAGTTCGTCATAAAAGGAGTTGACTAAGACAATTTTTAGTGACGATTTTTTTCCCGTCACCAAAACTGTCAAAACTGCCTGCTAACCGTCATTCTTTTGGTCACAAGCATTTGTCGTCACTAATTTTTGTCACTAACTTGTTGCAATTAGTGATGACTTTTATTTTTTAGTGACAAAAATTTCCCCCTTTTGGTGACAACTTTTTTTCGTCACGAATTGTCATCACACCCTCATTCTGTCACTAAAGCCACCCATTTAGTGACGACTTTTTTTTTTTTCCGTCATGTCAGACTCTTTAGTGATGAAGCATTTCTGATGACAAAGTGACGAACATTTTTTTTGTCACTAAATGCTTTTGGTGACGAAAAAGTAACTTTTAGTGACGAAATACCCGTTGTCACCAAAGCCCATTTTTCTTGTAGTGTTGGTTGAATGTAAAAAACGATTTTTGCTTAAATTTTTTGCAATGATGCAAAAAAAAAAAAAAGAATTTTGGGATTATCATGATGCCAAAAATAAATTATTTGGCAGTACAATTTTGGGATTTCTATGAAGCAAAAAAAGAAAAAGAAAAACATAGTATTTTGATTACATTTCATAAATGTCATATAAATGAATGTACAACGTTTATTATTTGATGGTAAATTCCATCCAAGAGATGGTACAATGTCAATTGAAAAAATTATTCTTTGTCCAAAAATTTTTCCACAATAATGTGCAACAATATTATTTAATGTACAATTATTGGCATTTAGTGATAAAAAACAAATTTTTACAGTACAATATTGATTGAGATTTGACACAATGGAAGTCTTATAAAATGATAGTGCAATCTTTCTTCAGTATATTATTCAAAGGAGGTGAGATAACATAAATTTTTCAGAGTTAAAAAAAAGTACAATAAGATAATACCATATTATTTGATTGTACAATCATTGATACTGGATGGAGAGAACAAAATTTAGGGTTAATTACCAAAATCCCCCGAGGTTTATGTTTATTACAAATCGATCCCTGTGGTTTGACTAAACTACCAAAACCCCCTAGATTTTAAAATTTTATAACAATTACGTCCAAACTAACTACTTCCGTTTGTTACTGTAGTTTGATCTGAAAAAGAGTTTCAAATTAGGACAAAATTACCCTCCATCAAAGGTTTGGATTAATGATGATGGCGTGTGCTTCTATTTGGTTGAGCATTTGAGTGTTCAGCCATTACTTGTCCATGTAATTTACTTTGTTTTCAAGTTTTAACTTTTTTGTTCAGTATTTTTATGTGATCAATCCTGGTAGGGAAACCTTCAAGTTGCAAGTGTATATGCTAGAGAAAATTTTGTACAGTTGAAGGGTGCTGAAATAATTGCCCAGTTGTATCATTATTTGAAGTTACTGACTTTTTACATGTTCTTCTCTAAGAAACCCTTTTTGGTTTTTTTGGATTCTGCCGGATACTCCCAAGCGGATGTCCTCCTTCAAAAGCCTAAAGCAGCGGGTATTATTTCTTCAATTCCACTCCATTGTTCTTTACGCTACAATGCTTTCTCAAACATTTACCTTCCAAATGCTTCATTCTTCTAATCTGAGAAACACTTAGCATCAAAGCCACGTTAACTGCAGCTATAGGTGCAGTGGTCCATCTTCATCATTCAGTTTTACATGATGGGGGATATGCAATCTAGTACTTTGATATGCACATTGTGGAATGGTTGCTGCTGCATGATGGGTTGTGAAGCTCAGCACTCCTCCCATACTGCTCAAGGCTCTACATGAAAATCCTTATCATGAAGTTAAGGTAAACAATAGTTGCACTAATACATGGATGCTATTCTCTGAGTTTTATTTGAATGGATAAGTAGTCAAGTTTTGAATTTCGTCAATCTCTGATAACTCTATTTTATATAGAGTTTTCTTATTAATTTTGGTTAGAAATTGGCTTGTGTTTTAATTTGTTTTACATATTTTGGCCAAATTATCCTTTGATTCTATGATTTCTAAGTTTTCCAATATTTCTAGAACTTTTTGAGTTTAATCTTGAAAATTGAGAACAAAGGACTAACCAATTATTTTTTATCAAAGCTTGACCAAATTACTTCAACAACAAGACAAAGAAGATTTTTGTTTGTGTTGGCTGCAACGGCTGCAACAAAGAAGCAAAAGAAAGAGCCGAAATGCACACAAAGAAAACAAAAGGAATGAAGCAACTACGGACAACAAAGAAACAAATAAACAAAGAAAACAAAAGGAAACAAAGCTCAACTACAATTGGGAAACAAAAAGAATCGGTCAAAGGAAACAAAAGAAAAGCCTCAACACCGATGGAATCCAAACACTCAAAGCATCCAAAGAGACAATGAGCAACGCACAAAGAAAGGAAAAGAGACACCAAAGCACACAAAGAGAAATAATGATATTTGGAAAGCAAAGCTTGGGCTGCTGTTTTCTTGGCTGGAAGACAATAACACCTTCGAAGAAAAGAACAGCCTTGCCTATAAATGGACTAAGCTTGGAACGGAGAAGGCATCCCATTTTTCATCCCAAAACAATGCAAGATTTCCTTTCCTTTGTTTACATTTTCTTCCTTTAGTTTAGATTTAGTTTAGCCAAGCTATTTTTCTTGTCTTCCTTTTCTCACAGTAGTTTAGAGCATCCAATTTTCTTCATTCTTTTGTTTTATTTTCATTTGAGAGTTTAGATTCCAAAGAAGATTGTTCACGGTATTTCTTCAAGACTTGTTGTTTTATTCTCGGTTTTCTTCAATTTTTCCATTGATGTTCTTATGGTTTTTATTATACAAATTCCAGTTGGTGTTTTCAATAATCTTTAGCAGAATTGCAGCTTCATACTCACGGTTTTCTTTAGCAAAATCAGCTCTATGCTTACGGGTTTTCTGCAAAAATTTGACAATTTTCTTCGGTTTTTAGCAAATTTGAGACATCCTTTTGTTGTTTTCTTCATTCTTTCTTCATTGTTTTGTTCTTATTGTTTGCAGTAATTTAGCAATTAGAACAGCCACCAAGCCGACTGGAAAAGAAAGCGAAAAATTGTTGTTTTACTCTACTTGAAGCTACGGGTTTGATGTATTTCTTTGTCTTAGAATTTTAGTTGTCTTCTTGTGTTTCTTTCAAGCTTTTCCAGTCAAGTATTCATCACTTCGTTCTTCTTGTTTGGGTAGTTAATGAGTTTAGTTTTTGCAGCAAATAATAGCCGCCAACTTGACCTCACAAAGAAGTAGCAAAGTGTGTGTTTTTGATCTCTATGGAAGCTTCGGTGTGCAAGAAACAAACCATGCATAATTCTTGGTCTTCAAGTCTTCATTTACTGGTTTTGTCTTTTATTGTTTAGTTTAGTTTAGTTATTTTATTTTTCTTCCCTTGTTTTTGTTTAGTTAATTTTAACAATTTTAGTAATATTAATTCTTGTGTTTTGTTAAGAATTTCAAATTATGTTTTATTTTCAAGTATTAAGTATTTTATAGCTTTTATGATCATGAAATATTGTTTACTTTAATTTTCAGAATTTGTATTAATTTTAATTATGTCTATTTTTATTTTTATTGTTAGTTTAAATTTCATTATGTTCTAATTTCTTTTGTTAGAGACTAGATGATCTTAATCATGAATAATTAATTCTTAAGGCTTGTTCATGCAATTTATATTTCAATTATGAGTTTAATATCATGTTCTTAATGCTTTTAGGTGATTGATCACCACTTAATTGATTGTTGATGCTTGTTTGATACGAGAGGAGATAACATGCATGTGCTCATGTGATATTAAACCATGAATTCAATTTAGACCGTAATAATCTAGGTTATTCATGTGGTTTCGTAGTAAAATTAAGTAATGGCTACTTAGATTGAATCCGGTAATTTCCATAGTTCCTAATGCATTTAGAAATCTAAATTCACCTAGACCAAGTGTGAGTTGATTTTAATCTAAATAGGGTTATTAGACCGATGTCGGCTATTAATTTACATTAGGAAATTTCACCATCATAATTTGGAATTTAAGTTAATTGCATGACAAGTCAAAAGAGTTAATTAGGATTGATTAAGTGAAATCGAAATCTCTAACATCTTTGTTAAATTGGTAAATTTTTAATATTTTCTTATTGTTATAAATTTTCATTCTTTGTTAAGTTTAGTTAAAATTGCATGAAAGTTTTGTTTTATTGGCTAGCTTGTTGTTGAATTAATCAATTTGGTAAGTAATTGGTTAAATTAAAACAATCCTCGAGAACGATACTCTACTCACTACTATATTACTTGTTGATATTGTACACTTGCAATTCACGAACAAGTTTTTGGCGTTCTTAGATTGAATTTACTAATTTTTTCCAATTGCTATTGATATTGATTGATTTTTGGTCGAGACTAGCCTTTTAAATTTTATTGGTTTGATTTTGTCAAGAATTCCAAAGTTGCATGAATTTGAGAAGTCGGAAAGGAGAATTGGAAGAATTTGATCCCTGAACTGAAAGAAAACTCCTAACAGGCTTGAAAGAGCAAGAGTTAGTCATTGACACAAATCCAATCGCGGCTGAAGAAGCACATTTCCCCCCTCAACCCCAAAGGAGAACCTTGATGGACTATTCCGCTCCAACGTTCAAGATTCCACTTCAAGCATAAGAAGACCACCATTCAAGCCAACAATTTGAGCTCAAGCCGTCTTTGATCCAAATGCTTTAAAATGTTTGTTCAATTCAGTGGCTTGCCGAATGAAGATCCTAATCTCCACATTGAAGCTTTTCTTGAAATTTGTGATACCATTAAATATAATGGAGTTCACAATGATGCTATTAGACTTAGGTTATTTCCATTCTCTTTACGTGATAAAGCTAAAGCATGGTTATCTTCTCTTCCTACAGGTTCTATCATCACTTGGGAGGATATGGCCCAAAAATTCTTAAGCCGATATTTTCCACCTGCCAAGTCAGCAAAAATGAGGAATGATATCACCACATTTATACAAAATGATGGAGGATCCCTATGAGGCATGGGAAAGGTTTAAGGAGTCACAAGGGAGTTGTCCACACCACGGTATTCCAATTTGGATGCAAGTGCAAACGTTCTATAATGGAATTGGTCCAAATATGAGAAGTACTATAGATGCCGCAGCTGGTGGTACATTGAATAATAAAACGCCTGAAGAAGCTTTTGAGTTGATTGATCAAATGGCGTCTAATAGCTATCAATGGCCAACTGAAAGATTCAATGCCAAGAAACCCAGTGGAGTGCATGAGATTGATGTTAATACTGCCATTGTTGCTCAATTTGCTGCTTTGAATAGAAAGATAGATTCAGTTTTGAAGATAAAGGAGACAACTTGCGACTTCTGTGGTGGAAGACATGAGTCAACTGCTTGTCAGGTAAATCATAATTCTTATCCTCATCAAGATGCTAATTTTGTTTCTAATTTCAGCAGGGCCTCAAAATAATCCTTACTCAAATACATACAACCTCGGATGGAGGAATCACCTAATTTTTCTTGGGAGGGCAAAATCAGAACCAATGAACCCACCTAGACCAACATTTCCACCACCTATGGAAGCCAGAATAAGAACCTTGAGGAAATGGTGGAAAAGCTTATTCAATCGAATCGGAAGTAATAAATCGTTTTGAAAGTCGCATGAACAATCAAGATGCAACAATTCGACATATGGAGGTAAGTATTCTAATGTGGAAAAACAAGTTGGTCAACTTGCAGCCAAATATCCGAGAGACCATATGGTGGTCTTCCAAGCAACTTATGAAGAATCCAATTGAGAATGCAAAGCCATCATCCTAAGAGTGGAAAAGAGCTTAAAAATGAAGAAAAAGGTGAAGAAGAAAAAGAGGAGTCCAAAGCCATTCAAGGATGGCCGAATCAAAAGAAGAACCACCCCAAAGAAAGCTATTTCCGACAAAACTACACCATATGTGCCTCCTATTCCTTTTCGGGCGACTTACTGCGGCACAAAATAGATAAGCAATTCTCCAAATTTCTTGATGTGTTTAAAAATTGCATATTAACATTCCTTTTGCGGATGCATTGGCTCAAATGCCGAGCTATGCAAAGTTCTTAAAGGAAATCTTAGCAAACAAGAGGAAGTTGGAGGATTATGAGACCATCAACCTCGCGAAGAATGCTCGCTATTACGCAAAATAAGCTACCACCAAAGCTTAAAGATCCAGGAGTTTTACAATTCCTTGCACAATTGGTGATTCTTATTTTGACAAAGCTTTATGTGATCTTGGTGCTAGTATTAATCTAATGCCTTATTACATTTTTAAGAAGCTTGGATTAGGAGAAGTCAAAGGCACCACTTGTTTCTCTTGGTTAGCGGATCGATCTATCAAATATCCAATAGGTGTGGTGGAGGATGTGTTGATCAAAGTTGACAAATTTATTTTGCCTGCAGATTTCATTGTGTTAGAAATGAAGGAAGACTTTGAAGTACCGATTATTTTAGGCCGACCATTCCTAGCCCTTTGGAAGAGCTCTAATTGATGTCCAACAAGGAAAGTTAATTCTTAGAGTTCAAAATGAGCAAGTCACCTTCAATGTGTTCAAAGCAATGAAATTTCCTTACGATCGAATGATTGCTTGCAAATTGAAGTGGTGGGCGAAATTGTCCAAAATTTTGCAATTCATGCCATGACCAAGGACACAATTGAAAAGTGTATGGTTGATCATTGAGAGAAGGCGAAGATGATGAAGTAAGGGAAGCGGTGAGCATATTAGAGGCAAATCCACCTTATCCAAGGTGGAGGCACCAAAATATGAAGAATTAGGGATGAATACAAAGCGAAGCCATCCATTGAAGAAGCACCAACTCTTGAACTTAAACCTCTTCCTTCTCATTTAAAATATGCTTTCCTTGATGATTTAAATCTTCCGAGAATTATTTCTTCTTCTTTGACAGTGTGATGGAGGAAAAGGCATTAAGGGTGCTAAGAAAGCACAAAGTGCATTTGGGTGGACCATTGCGGATATCAAAGGAATTAGCCCTTCAATTTGTATGCACAAGATTTTAATGAATGAGCAATATAAGCCGGTTCATCCAACCACAAAGGAGACTTAATCCAAAAATGCAAGAAGTAGTGAAAGCCGAGGTGATCAAGCTTCTCGATGCGGTATTATCTATCCAATTTACGATGGTATGGGTAAGTCTGTGCAAGTAGTACCTAAGAAAGGAGGCATATTATTTTAACTAATGACAATGATGAATTAATTCCTACTAGAACGATCCACAGGTTGGCGTGTTTGCATTGACTATAGAAAATTAAATGATGCCACAGTAAAGATCATTTTCCTTTGCCTTTTATTGATCAAGCGCTAGAAAAACTTGCGGGATATGCATTTTCTTGCTTTCTAGATGGATATTCGGGTATAATCGGATACCTATTGCACCTAGTGATCGGGAAAGACAACTTTCACTTGTCCCTATGGTACTTTTGCATATAGAAGAATGCCTTTTGGTCTTTGTAATGCACTGCTACTTTTCAAAGATGCATGATGGCAATTTTTACGACATGATAGAAACATATTGAAATTTTCATGGATGATTTTTACGTGTTTGGTGTTTCTTTTGATTCATGCACGAACAATTTGGATTGGTGTTACAAAGATGTGAAGAGACTAACCTTGTTTTAAATTGGGAAAAGTGTCACTTTATGGTGCAGGAAGGTATTGTTCAGGCCATAAAATCTCTCTTAAAGGTATTGAGGTGGATCGAGCAAAAATTGAAGTCATTTCTAAGTTGCCGCCACCTACTTCCGTGAAGCTACTTCGTGGATTTTTAGGACATGCAGGATTTTATAGGCGTTTTATCAAAGATTTTTCAAAAATTTCAAGACCATTGACTAAACTACTTGAGAAAGATGCTAAATTTGATTTTAATTCTGATTGTTTGCAGGCATTTGAGATCTTGAAAAAGAAATTAATTTCAGCTCGGTGATGGTGTGCTGATTGGGAGAAGCCTTTTGAACTCATGTGTGATGCAAGTGATCAAGCTATTGGAGTATGCTTGGGGAGAAAGAATCGAATTTTTCGAGCAATTTACTATGCTAGAACCTTGAATGGAGCACAATTAAATTATGCTACTACTGAAAAAGAACTTTTGGCTGTGGTGTTTGCTTTTGATAAATTCCGTTCTTATTTGATTGGCTCTAAAGTAATTGTTTATACTGATCATGCAGCCCTGAAGTACTTATTGGCGAAGAAAGATGCAAAACAAAGACTCATTCTATGGCTTTTGCTCCTTCAAGAATTCGATTTAGAGATTAAAGACAAAAGAGGAACTGAAAATCTTGTGGCTGACCACCTTTCAAGATTGCCAAATGCGCCCAAGGAAGAGGTACCTATTTTGGAAAGTTTTCTGATGAAGCACTTTTGCTTTCAACCTTTGTACTTCCATGGTATCTTGATCAGTAAATTATTTGGTAAGTGGTGTTCTTCCCCTAATTTAACCTATCAACAAAAGAAGAAGTTTTTCTTTGATGTTAAACATTACTTTTGGGACGACCGTGCTTATTCAAGGTATGTCTTGATCGTATTATCGAGACGTTGTGTTTCTAATAATGAGATTCCTAGTATTCTTTTCATTGCCATGATGGACCCAATCGTGGTCACTTTGGTGCCACTAAAGCTGCTGCTAAGATCTTACAATGTGGTTTCTATTGGCCTACTCTTTTTAAAGATGCATACAATTATGTTGCTCAATGTGATAGGTGCCAAAGAAGCTGAAATATATCTAGACGACATGAGATGCCTTAATAATATTATGATATGTGAGTTATTTGATGTTTGGGGTATTGACTTCATGGGTCCATTTCCACCTTCTTTTGGTAATATGTATATTTTGGTTGCTTGTGAGTATGTGTCTAAATGGGTAGAAGTCAGTAGCTTTGCAATCAAATGATGCTAGGGTTGTTTGCAATTTCTTGAAAAACACATCTTTACTAGGTTTGGTACACCTAAGGCAATTATAAGTGATCAAGGTACTCATTTCATAAATAAGCAATTCAAGTCACTTTTGCAAAAGTATGGTGTCACTCATAAGGTAGCCGCTTACCATCCCCAAACTAGTGGTCAAGAAATATCTAATAGGGAACTCAAAAGTATATTGGAAAAGTCTGTGAATATTAATAGGAAGGATTGGGCAAAGAAACTTGATGATGCATTATGGGCTTCAGGCTGCTTATAAAACTCCTATTGGTATGTCACCTTTTCGACTTCTCTATGGTAAGACATGTCATTTACTGTTGAACTGGAGCATAAAGCATCTTGGGCTTTGAAATCTCTTAATTTTGATATGCAGATAGTAGGAGAGAAAAGGTTGTTGCATTGGATGAATTGGAAGAACTCCGCAATGAAGCTTACGATAATGCGGATTTACAAGGAAAAAACAAAGAAATGGCATGATAAACACATCTTGCGGAGAGAGTTTCATGTTGGAGAAAAAGTTTTGTTGTATAATTCCCGTCTTCGTTTGTTTCCAGGAAAATTAAAGTCTCGATGGACTGGACCTTATACCATCACAAAAGTTTTTCCTTATGGTGCTGTGGAGATCACTACTGAAAATGAGGGCACATTTAAAGTTAATGGACAAAGGCTTAAGCATTACAATGGAGGAGATGTTGTTAGTCAATCATCCTTCATTACCTTGTTGCCACCGCTAGATCAAAAGGAAAGTTCGGCTGCGAACTATAAAGCAAGCGCTACTTGGGAGGCAACCCAAGTTCTTTTACCTTTATTGCTTTTATTTTGTTCTTGTTATTATTATTATTATGCTTATTTTTTATCCTATTAAAAAAAAAAAAAAGAGAAAAAGATTTATTTTTATGTGCAATTCTGCTTCACCTTTTTGCTGCACCAGTCTGAAGAAAAATTCGGTTCAAGGCCTTCCCATTTGAATTTTGTGCTAAAATTTTACAGCAAGGTAGAAGATTCAACCCGGTTCATGTCCACCAAATTTGAGAATTTTTGGAGCTGTTTTGGTACCTGAACGAAATTCATCTTCAACAGTTGTTCAAAACAGGCAGTTTCCTCACTTTTCATATCCCTTATGTTGTCTTTAGTAGCTAAACTTGATCTTGCCACTTATTGCATTGAGGGCAATGCTCGATTTTAAGTTGGGGGTGAGATACATGATATTTTGTGCTGGATTTTTGTCAAAATTTTAGAAAAATTTCAATTTTATTGGGTTAAAAAGAAAAAGTCCTTCCAAGTTTTCAATTTTGATATCTTCTTTGAAATTTCAACTTCTTTTGATACTCATTTAGAATAATTTTGAGTTATATGCATTAGTTATTTGGGTTGGAATGTATGAATGAGGCAAGTATGATTAGTCTTTGTTTTGAAAATTTTTAAAGCATCTTGTTGATTTTAATGATTGAATTGAATGAGATTGTGCAAGATTTGATATACATTGAACCCATTGTGAGTAATTGAGCCTAAGAGCATTGTCTTTTTCTTTGCTCACATATTTCTTTGATTGAGTGTTGTAAAATATGGTATGTTCATTCTAGAACTTGCTTTGTTATGCATGTTGAGATCACATTGTGGATTCATGCTTTGAAATGATAAGGGCACTTAGGATTAACCATTTTTAACTTTCTAAAAAAGCTTAACCATTACATATACCTCTAGTCAACCAACTTTGAGCCTTAACCTTTCTTTGTTATAACACCACATTCTTTAACTTTAAACCGTTGTTTTTGTTTACCACCGTTGAACCCTTTGTCAAGAGTATGTAGAAATGAATTGCATGATAAAATTTCTATTGATTCCAAAGAAAAGAACCACTAAAAAAAAAAAAAAAAAAAAAAAAAAAGAAAAGAAAAAAGTGAACAATATTCCTTATGAAGATTGGACAAAGTTAATGTTTTCATTATGTACAAGATGGTCCAATTATATGTTGAAATTGTTAAAAGGGATATATGTTACTTGTTAAAAAAAAAAAAAAAAGAGGTTCTAATGTGCTACTTGTTGCTTTTGAGTCATGCAAGGAGGTTTATACATATCTTGATTTGTGAAAACCTAAATTTTCCTATCTTTCTACCTACCCTTACCTAAGCCTCGTTACAACCTTTATAAAGACCCTTTGATTATTGCATGGATTAATATTTATTAGTGGTGGAGATGTGATATATAAGCAAGCCTATGGCAATGACATGCTATGTTTGATTTGAGTGCTGAATGAAACCCCTAAACACTTTGAGTGATTAGAGTGCAACCTATGAGAGGTTATCAAATTTTGTGCATTTGATTTCGACGAAATTGTTGGAATTAATGAGATGTGTATTTTGTTTAGATTAAAAAAGGGCTATGAATACTTGTTCTTTGGCTTATTATTCCAGTTTGAATTTTTAATGTACAATAATTTTGAATTATTTATGGATGAGTTAGAAAGGGTATGGAATGAAAAGAAATATGTTCTTCTAGTGCAAGCTTGAGGACAAGCTTTGATCTAAGTTAGGGTAATTTGATAACTCTATTTTATATAGAGTTTTCTTATTAATTTTGGTTAGAAATTGGCTTGTGTTTTAATTTGTTTTACATATTTTGGCCAAATTATCCTTTGATTCTATGATTTCTAAGTTTTCCAATATTTCTAGAACTTTTTGAGTTTAATCTTGAAAATTGAGAACAAAGGACTAACCAATTATTTTTTATCAAAGCTTGACCAAATTACTTCAACAACAAGACAAAGAAGATTTTTGTTTGTGTTGGCTGCAACTGCAACAAAGAAGCAAAAGAAAGAGCCGAATTGCACACAAAGAAAACAAAAGGAATGAGGCAACTTCGGACACCAAAGAAACAAATAAACAAAGAAAACAAAAGGAAACAAAGCTCAAGTACAATTGGGAAGCAAAAAGAATCGGTCAAAGGAAACAAAAGAAACGCCACAACACCGATGGAATCCAAACACTCAAAGCATCCAAAGAGACAGTGAGCAACATACAAAGAAAGGAAAAAGAGACACCAAAGCACACAAAGAGAAATAATGATATTTGGAAAGCAAAGCTTGGGCTGTTTTCTTGGCTGTTTTCTTGGTGGAAGACAATAACACCTTCGGAAGAAAAGAACAGCCTTGCCTATAAATGGACGGCTTGGAGCGGAGAAGGCATCCCATTTTTCATCCCAAAACAACTAGCGGATTTCCTTTCCTTTGTTTACATTTTCTTCCTTTAGTTTAGATTTAGTTTAGCCAAGCTATTTTTCTTGTCTTCCTTTTCTGCAGAGTTTAGAGCATCCAGCTTTCTTCATTCTTTTGTTTTATTTTCATTTCAGAGTTTAGATTCCAGACATTGTTCACGGTTTTCTTGAAGACTTGTTGTTTTATTCTCGGTTTTCTTCACTTTTCCAGTTGATGTTCTTATGGTTTTATTATACAAATTCCAGTTGGTGTTTTCAATAATCTTTAGCAGAATTGCACTTCATACTCACGGTTTTCTTTAGCAAAAATCACTCTATGCTTACGGGTTTTCTGCAAAAATTTGATGACTTTCTTCGGTTTTTTTAGCAAATTTGATGGACATCCTTTTGTTGTTTTCTTCATTCTTTCTTCATTGTTTTGTTCTTATTGTTTGCAGTAATTTAGCAATTAGAACAGCCACCAACTAACTTGGAAAAGAAAGCAGAAAAATTGTTGTTTTACTCTACTTGAAGCTACGGGTTTGATGTATTTCTTTCTTTGCAGAATTTTAGTTGTCTTCTTGTGTTTCTTTCAAGCTTTTCCAGTCAAGTATTCATCACTTCCTTCTTCTTGTTTGGGTAGTTAATGAGTTTAGTTTTTGCAGCAAATAATAGCCGCCAACTTGAACTCACAAAGAAGTAGCAGAGTGTTTGTTTTTGATCTCTATGGGAGCTTGGGTGTGCAAGAAACAAACCATGCATAATTCTTGGTCTTCAAGTCTTCATTTACTGGTTTTGTCTTTTATTGTTTAGTTTAGTTTAGTTTAGTTATTTTATTTTCTTCCCTTGTTTTTGTTTAGTTAATTTTAACAATTTTAGTAATATTATTTCTTGTGTTTTGTTAACAATTTCTAATTATGTTTTATTTTCAAGTATTAAGTATTTTATAGCTTTTATGTTCATGAAATATTGTTTACTTTAATTTTCAGAATTTGTATTAATTTTAATTATGTCTATTTTTATTTTTATTGTTAGTTTAAATTTCATTATGTTCTAATTTCTTTTGTTAGAGACTAGATGATCTTAATCATGAATAATTAATTCTTAAGTCTTGTTCATGCAATTTATATTTCAATTATGTGTTTAATATCATGTTCTTAATGCTTTTAGGTGATTGATCACCACTTAATTGATTGTTGATGCTTGTTTGATACCTAGTGTAGATAACATTCATGTTCTCATGTTATATTAAAACATGAATTCAATTTAGAACATAATAATCTAGGTTATTCATGTGGTTTGGTAGTAAAATTAAGTAATGGCTACTTAGATTGAATCCGAAATTTCCATAGTTCCTAATGCATTTAGAAATCTAAATTCACCTAGACCAAGTGTGAGTTGATTTTAATCTAAATAGGGTTATTAGACCGATGTCGGCTATTAATTTACATTAGGAAATTTCACCATCATAATTTGGAATTTAAGTTAATTGCATGACAAGTCAAAAGAGTTAATTAGGATTGATTAAGTGAAATCGAAATCTCTAACATCTTTGTTAAATTGCTAAATGGCTTGCGTCGGTCTCTTGTCATAAATTTTCATTCTTTGTTAAGTTTAGTTAAAATTGCATGAAAGTTTTGTTTTATTGGCTAGCTTGTTGTTGAATTAATCAATTTGGTAAGTAATTGGTTAAATTAAAACAATCCTCGAGGGAGCGATACACTACTCACTACTATATTACTTGTTGATATTGTACACTTGCAATTCACCGAACAATCTCTGAGTATGTGTTACCCTATAATTATTAAAAGAAAAAATAAAAAAGAAAGAAAAGTGGAAAATATTGCACTATATTTCTTAGTGCTGCAAAGTTCTTACACTATAATACTTCATGATGTAGGAACCTTTGCTAAATGGGGTTGCACTTGGAGTACAGCTGATTTCGTGTAAAATTGAGGATTCACGTTTAGGATCAATGGAGACGGGATATGCATGAATAGTAATAGTTGGTGTTTATAAACAAATAATGATTTTTCTTCTCTTTTAGTGAGGCATTATATATTTGTCTCAAGACTTCTCTCAAACAGTTTATAGGCAATCATAAATTGAAGAAATCCTGAACATTTGAGCATATGTAATCAACCTAAAAATGGAGCCATAACCATCACTCACAATCTTTCAGACTTCCAAACCACAAATCAATGAAGTAACAACATAAGAAAATAAACCCATCATCAACTGATCAACTAATTGTTGGATTTCCTCTTTTAATACATTTTGTTTGCCATGCAGGAAAAAATCAAAACTCAGCAATCCAAGTTTCTAGAAATCATGGATTCCACTGTAGGCCATGGGGCTGTTGATTCAGAATCTGGAGAAGAATTGTTTGATTCTGATGTTAGGCAGGACTCCAGAGGCATTGAAGAAGTCATGTGCTCTCTCTACCATGACCCAAGTCCAGAAGTCCTGTATCTTTCTCCTTTCTTCTTCAGGTATGATCCCATGTCCAGAAGTCCCATCAAATGGGAAGCATTTATCTCCCAGAAAAAGCACAAACAATCTTTCATCACAGATGAGTAAAGTGCCAAACTCTTTATAGTCTTTCACATTTGATTTAGGGTGCAGTGGATGATTTTGCATTGGATGGCCAACCACCAGAGATGAATGCATTTCTTGAATTCATTAATGCTCACTTTCTTTCAGTCATGGATGTTGATTCCCCTTCTGATCTGTTTATGGTGAAGATATTTTATAGGCTTTTTTGTCACTTTGCCCATGAAAGCTGTTAAACATAATGGAAGTTACTTTCAGGGGGGTTTTGGTAGTTTAGTCAAACCATAGGAATCAATTGGTAATAAACATAACCCCAAAATTTATTGTAGAGTTGTGAGAGGGATTTGCTATCATGCCTTAGAAGATGTAGCTACTAGCGATTGCTTGGTAGAATGCCAAGAAATGATGGTGCCATTATAACAAAATAAATAACCAATTTGAGAGCGAGCTTTATGTGGTTCAGATTTATATCTAGCATTAGCATATCCAGCTAAACCAGAGTTAGTGGAATTTTTGTAATAATATAATCCCAAATCTATGGTACCTCAGAGATAATGGAAAATATGTTTAACCCCATTCCAGTGTCTTCAAGTTGGCTCAGAACTAAAACGTGCCAATAAATTTACTGCAAAAGCGATATCTGGTCTTGTACATTGTACCAAGTACATCAAAGCCCCAATTGCATTGAGCTATGGTACTTCAGGACCAAGTATCTCTTCATTAGATTCTTTCAGATGAAATTGATCTTTTTGGGGATCTAGAGACCTTACAACCATAAGGGTGCTCAATGGGCGAGCTTTGTCCATGTTGAAACATTTAAGTAATCTTTCAATGTATGCTAATTGATGGACAATTATTCCATTTACTTTATGCTCAAGTTGTAGACCAAGACAAAGTTTGGTTTTACCCAAATCTTTAACTTCAAACTCCTTTTTCAAATATTCAGTAGTTTTACCTAACTCTTCTGTAATTCTAATTAAATTCATATTGTCGACATCAACTGCTACAATAGGAAATCCGCTTTTTGATTTCTTAATAAACACACATGGGTAGATGGGATCATTTTCGTACCCTTCCTTAATTAGGTACTCATGTAGGTGTTGATACCACATGCAACTAAATTGCTTCAACCCATATAAAGATCTTTGCAACTTTATTAAGAATAAGTTGCGGGGAATGTATGCATTAGACATTTTGAATCCCTCGGGAATTTTCATATAAATATCAGAGTCTAATCAACCATATAGATATGCCATCATAACATCCATAAGACGTATTTCCAATCATATCCATCACAGGTGAATATGTCTCATCATAATCAATCCCAGGTCTTTGAGAAAAACCTTGGGCAACGAGTTGAACTTTATACCTAATAACCTCATTTTTCTCATTTCGTTCCGAACAAATACCTATTTATATCCAACGGGTTTTACATTATCAGGGATTCGGGTTATAGGGCCAAAAACCTTTCGTTTGGCTATGGAAGCCAATTTAGTCTTAATTGCTTCCTTCTACTTAGGCCAATCTTGCCTTTGACAACATTCAATAATAGATTGTGGCTCACAATCATCATTTACAATTTTATGAGCAACTAAAAATGCAAAAACATCATCAATGATGATTTCATTTCTATCCCAAATCTCATTGCAATATGTAATGTAATTCTTAGTATTCCCAGGATTAGTGATCTTTTCATGGGTTTGTGTGTCTTTAGAGGCAATAAGCTCTTTGGAAGCAAACACAAAATTAGGCTCTTCTAGAGCAGATTCCTGATTGTTAGGCTCTTCTAGAGCTAATTCCTTATTCTTAGGCTCTTCTAGAGCTAATTCCTGATTCTTAGGCTCTTCATTTTTGAGATACAGTATCTTTTGATCCCATTGGTGTCTCATGCTTCAAGTGTGAGGGATTTTGATCCATTTTAACTTGTTCTTCGAGAACAATTATCTCAACTGGAGCATTTGCAGCTGAAATATGAGACTTCGTTACCCTAACAGCAACATTAAATGCATCAGAAAGTCTATTGGGTATAACCTGTAAATGGATTATATGTTGTACCTCATTTTCACATTCTGGAGTTTTTGGATCTAATTGAGATAAATTTTTCTCATTCCAAGAGATACCCTTTACTGGTTTTTGCTTTGTAGCCATGGAAGTTATAGGTGTTTCAATTGATGGAAACACTATCTCATCAAAATTACAATCTGCAAATCTAGAAGTAAAAAGATCACCAGTAGTTGATTCCAAAAATCTAATGATGGATGGTGTAGTTGGTTCCAAGAACCTAATGATGGATGGTGAATTATATCCAACATAAATGCCCAAACGGCATTGGGGACCCATTTTTTTTCTTTTTTGTGGTGCTACAGGCACTTGCACTGCATAACTAAATGTGCATAAATGTAAAATACCATGTTCATAACCAAGAACCATTTGAAGGGGAGATTGTAAGAGACTAACCGTGAGGCGTAATCTAATTAGGGCTGCTGCATACATAACTGCATGACCCCATGTTGTATCATTGAGATTTGGTCTCAATAATAGAGTTCGGGCAATGATTTGGATACGTTTAATCAAAGATTTTGCCAATCCATTTTGAGTATGAATATGTGCGACTAGGTGCTCAACATCAATTCCGAGTGAAGCACAATATGCATCAAAACTCTTTGATGTAAATTCACCAGCATTATCCATCCTCATGCTTTTAATTGGATAATCAGGGAATTGAGCCCAAAGCTTTATAATCTGCGCAAGTAAACATGCAAAAGTGACATTGCGCGTAGATAATAGGCAAACATGGGACTATCTACAAGATGTGTCCACTAGTACCATAAAAATATCAAAACGGTTTACTTGATGGTTGTATTGGCCCACAAATATCACCCTAAATTCTTTGCAGGAATAAAGGGGATTCAAATTTACATTTGTTATAGAAGGTTTAATAATGAGTTTTCCTTGTGAACAAATTTCACAATTATAATCTTTGGACAACAGTATCTTTATATCCTTTAGAGGGTGTTCTTTTGTATTTTGAATTATTCTACGCATCATTGAAGCGCCAAGGTGACCAAGGTAATCATGCCACAATCCAAATTGGTCAGGGTTTATAATTTCCAAGACATGGTAGCGTAGTTTTCAATAGCCTTAATCATGACACAATACATATATATAGAAAAAGCTTCCAGCTTCTCATGAATGGTCTTCAGGCCTGTCTTATAAGAAATAATGCCGATATATTCCTTATTTTGCTCATAAATAATCTCAATATGGTACCCATTACAGCTTACATCTTTGAAATTGAGCAAATTCCTTTTTGATCTACTGCTTAGAAACGCATCCTCAATATGGAGAATGGTGCCATTTGGCAAAATAATTGTGGCATTCCCGAAACCATCAATAATCGAAAAAGGACCTGATATTTTTTCTTGAAATTTTCCTTTTGCACTTACGTTGACAACTTCAGGTATCAAGTATCATAAAAGTAGAAGGATTTCCGAAATATCCACCGCCACTTTAGGAGTAGAAAGATAAATTGATTTCAATGTCAAGAAAAAGAAAAACAAATGAAGAATTGATAGAAGGAGATGAAGTATGATCAAAGAAAACAAGGAGAACACTTACCTTGCAAAAATTATTTACTCAGTTGGTAAATCTTCGTGCCAATAACGTGTTGTAAAATATTGCATCACAAATATATAATAGAACAAAAGGGAGAAAATTAAGTAGAGAAAGTATAAAGACACCACATATAGTAGGGAAATTAGAGGAGAGATTCTTATTTCACTTTTCTTCACACCTCCTAATGACCAAACTATACTCCTATTTGTAGGAGAACAATGATGTACCTATCAATGTATTTGGATAAATACATATATTGGATAGAGATAAATACACACATTAGATAGGGATAAATACTTACATTACATAGGAATAAGTATCTGCATTAGATAGAGATAAGTATATTCGTTAGATAGGATGAATATATATTGGATAAGGATATGAACAAATATTAGATCAGGATAAATATAATGAATATGCATTCATGTATTTTATAACAAAAAATATTATAAAATGCAAAACTCTAAATCATAAAACTAAAAGTAAGCTTGACCTTTTATCATAATTCTATATCACATATTTTACTATAATCTTTTGAAATTCCACCTAGTAATAAAGTGAATAATTAATCCCTAAAAATAAAATATGAAGCAATTAAGAAAATATGATAAAACAAAATGTTCAACCTCTTATAAATAAATATGAAATAGTCCTACAAAAGTACAATTCATAGTGTCCCAAAACTCAAAAGGAACAAAAAAGATTTCAAGTGGGGAGGTAATTGGGGGGGGGGGGGGGGGTGTGCGGAGGAGAGGGGGGAAGGGGAGAGGGATGGCTGAGTGAGGAGAAGACGAGATTAGGAAAGAGGAAAGAAAGGGTAATAATATTTTGATTGAGGATATACATATTATTACAAACTTCTTCTAATAAAAAATAATTATTACAAGAAGAATAATGCAATTAATTAATTGTGAAAAAGAATACTAGTAAAAAATAAATTACTAATATGATTTGCATGATATGCTAATAATTTGTTGTCTTTGAATAATTCAAAATGTCATAATTTGGAATTATATAAAAAATTTGAATACTAATTAATCAAATTCACTTTCCTTGTTCTTGGTATGTGCTAATGAATAGAGAATTGATAAAAAAATTGAACTTATAAATTAATTAAGATCTTAGAAAATTAAAAGATGCAAAGCTTAACTAATAATTGTTACATATTTCCTTTTAAACTCTAATAGTTGACAAAAAGATGTTCTTAAAAAACTATTATTTCAAATTTTGTAATGTATAGTTTTCATTTCTACTTCTGATCTATTTCTATAATCAATTAAATAATTTTTTTAATGATGTAGATTTTAACAAAGAAAATGAAAAAAGAAAAAAAAAAGAGGAAATAATCACATAATACAGATATCACTATTCAAAATTTAATCATGAACATGTAAAATTCTAAAAATTGTAAGATAATAAAAGTTATTATCTAAAGTGATTTTATTATTTCCTAACCCTACATTTTTGTTGCAACAGACCCAAAATTTAAAACAATTTTTTCAAGTAATTGAAAATAAAATGAAATAAAAGTTTATACAAAACCTTATTACATTTATAATTGCGTGCCTTTATTGTTTACTATATTCTATTGATTTGGCTGTCCTGCAATTGCATGCCTATGTGAGTTTATTTCTAGCAAATATATATTTCATTTTACTTTTGGTATATATATTTTGGTTATGTAAGATATCAAAATTATCTCAATTAATTAAATAATTTTCTAATACTCCCTTTTTGTTGTCATTGGTCTTAACATTAAAATATTTTTATCAACCATAGCTTAGGGTTTATAATTTGGGAAAACAAATCAAAATTTGATAGGGCAACAGAAAATATGAAGGATACAAAGGTGAAAATTATAAAAGATAGGGCCACGGTATGATAGAATAGGAAAGATAGAGTCGCTAATGGTGACGTCCAGGGGTGAATTAGGATTTTGGAAGACGGGGAGAGAGGACAAAAATTGGCTTGGGGGATTTTTAATTTTTTGTACTTGCAATAGCAATTTATATGTTGTAAAAATCTATAATTCTTATTTGGGCAATAATATATTGCACTTAATATTATATAGATCTTAGGGATTATTTTTTTAAAAAAAAATTCATATACAAAAATATAACTTCTTTCAATATCATCCACAATATATATTTATTCACTCCAATTGAAACTCCAACAATTTTAGTTAATTTTAAATTTTTAATATTCTATTTTTGAAATTTTTTTGTCTTAATTTAACACTAAAATTTATATCATCATTATAAATTCACAATTATAAAAAAAATAAATTACTTGGTCTTAAAAACTAAATTAACATTTTTATTTTAAAAAACTAAATTCAAAATTACATATTTATTGAAAATCGTAAACTAGATAAATTATTTTATATATTTTAATGAACTTTAGTGATTTTTATACATTTTAATATGCATATATTTTGAATGAATCACAATTCTGGGGGGGGGGGGGGGGGGGAAGAGGGGGAAGGACTCTAGATAACAATTACAAATATTGGCAAAATATAATTTACAAAATCAAGTATCTAATACTAATAAATAAAATTTTATGCTAATATGTGTTTATTATTATCAACATTAATTATATGATAATGTAAAATATGTTGGACATAATTGATAAGTAATAGTATTGTAGTTTATAATTACACATAAGTAACTTCATTATTTATAAAACATATTTACAAAATATACGGTTAAATTGTGAATCAGTTTAACCTTTTAATCAATTAATCAGTTAGTAAATAGTACCTTGATTAATTAGTTTAACCAAGAAAAAGATTTTCAAAAACATAACTGAACCAATTAATTGGCAAAATAATTAGTTTCACACTAAACTGAACCAGAAAATTGGTTAACCGAATTTGGTTAATTAGTTAATAACTAATCCAATCAGTTAATCAGTTTAATCACAATTCTGAATACGCTTTCTTGCTTATCCTTATATATTTTATTAACAAAAATATATATTTCAATTATTCTTTTATGTGTTATACGTATGTTACGTTATAATCATACAATTATTATTATTATTTTTTTGTTGATTCAAATCATGCATTTCATTGAAAATATATTGTGCCTTTCATAAGATGGGATGACATTCTCACAATATAAATGTACTAGGGGAGTGTCTACTATGCGATGCGCGGTGCAGTCTTACTCTATCTGGTATTAGAATTTGTATGAAATATTAGTTATTTTATATTTTGTGGAAAAAATAGACATAATACAATGTCCAATACAAACACACTTAAGAAAACCATTGAAAATATATCTGTTGGCCAATGAAGAAGTGCAAATGTCTTATGATAAATATAATCTAGTAATTAAAAAAATCATTTATGGGTAGAAGTGCATCTTGGATCTTCTGGAAGCCATGTGGAATTACTATAGTCTTACATTATCTTGGACTATTAGTCAATAGAAAAGTGCATCTCGGATCTTATGGAAGCCATATGGAGGTATTATAGTCTTACATTATTTGCGGACTATTCGCCAATACAGAAGCGCATCTCAAATCTTTTGCATCTTAGATCTTATGGAAGCCATGTGAGGGTACTATAGTCTCACATTATCTTTGGAATATTGGCTAATAGAGAAGTGCATCTCAAATCTTTTACATCTTGAGTCTTATGGAAGGCATGTGGGGGTATTATAGTCTTACATTATTTGTGGACCATTGGCTAATAGAGAAGTGCATCTCGGATCTTATGGAAGCCATGTGGGGGTATTATAGTCTTACATTATTTGCGGACTATTGGCTAATAGAGAAGTGCATCTCGGAATTTATGGAAACCATGTGGGATATTATAGTCTTACATTATTAGCAGAGCCAATAGAGAAGTGCATCTCAGATCTTCTACATCTTGGATCTTGTGAAAGCTGTGTGGGGGTACTGTAGTCTTACATTATCTTTAGACTATTGGTCAATAGAGAAGTGCATCTCGAATATTGTGAAAGTCATGTGGGGGTACTATAGTCTTACATTATCTATGGACTATTGGCCAATAAAGAAGTGCATCTCGGATCGTCTGCATCTCGGATAATATATATTTACTTTGAAATCACAAATCGTACATTACTACAAAAGCGAAGATAGAAATGAAACTTGAAATGTGAAACTAAAGGCAGCTCGGTATATCATGCTAGAGGGCATACTTTGCAAACGATAATACTTTCAGCCATTTTTGAGGTACGTGAGGGCCCAATAAACAGTTATATCCTTAGAGAAGTGCATTAGGGATCTTATGGAAGCCATGTGGGGGTACTATATTCTTACATTATATGTGGACTATTGGGCATTAGAGAAGTGGATCTTGAATCTTCTGCATCTCAGAACTTATGGAAGCCATGTGGGTACTACAGTTTTACATTATTTACAAACTGTTGGTGAGTATGTGAGATCACATTGCGCTAAATGCAGTGTGGTTTTATTCTGCCCATTATTAAAATTTTTGAAAAGAAATTTATTATATTGTATTTTATTGAAAGACTAAATTTAGTATGTTTGATGATTTTAAAATTTAAGCATATATGAATATTGATTTGTAATTGTGTAGTAAGTATAAATTGTATTAGTGCATAAAAAATTAAAATTTATTATTTAACTTGTTAAAATTTTGTTAATTATTGATAATATAAAGGTAATAATTATCATGTAAACCATTAAAACATAATATGTTACATATATTTAGATTGAACATAAATAAAATAGACATACCTGCTTCTTCCCTATAACTAAGGAAATAAGGTTGAAATTTACTTAATCGATTACAAAATTTATAAGAAAAAAAAAAGGTAAAGGAGGTTTACGCCTAGTCAAATAGTGCATTCATAAGAATTTCACAATACATGATTCATTCAAGTTTGTTATGGTTATATTATTACTGTGTAAATAATATTAATAAAAGAAATTATTATACCATAATATATTATTAATAACATAATAATTATTATTAATATATTATTAAATAATTATTAAAACTCTATTGATTGTTAATATTATGAAGGTAATAATTATCATATAAATTAGTAAAAGATAATATGTTATATTTATTTAGATTAGACATTAGTTTGACAGGTTAGGGTCATTAACCAGGGCATGCCAACTGATATGCAATGATGATATACATGGACTACCCAGATTTAGGGGATGGTAACTGAATTTTTCTTCCATGGTTTAGATAGATTGATGCTTTTTGTTGATATTGTTTGCTATATATATGTTGGGATGGTTTTGCTATTTCAGAAACAGGATATGTTCAGTTTACAGAGGAGATGTTGCTGAAATTTCTTCTAAATTTTGTATGGCTTCCATGTGTCCATATTATCTAATTGTAAAAATCCTACGATCATATTCAGTCTTGATCTTTTTGTTTTCTTAAGAGTTAAGCCTATGTGCTGCTCTATGTGATTAGACTATACCCTGACACTGTTTTGTTCCGATAATAGTTTTATCACTATTAATAAAACGCCACTAGTAGACAAGTTTGTACACTAGTGAGCCGTATTGTGTTCTTACAATGCGTTTATTAAAATAAATAAATAAATAAATAATAATAAAATAGTCATTTAAAAATATGTAATAATCATTGTCATTTAGCAGTTACGTTCGTTATTCTATTTGCTTGAATTACAATGTCAAGGATGTAAATTTTTTATACCATTTTTGTTAAAAATAATGGCTGTAAATATATTTAAACATTGGGGGGAAAATGCTAAAACATTATTATTTTAAAGTTGAAACTCTTCAATGAAATGCACCCGATTCTGATAAAAGTTTGTTTTCTTAATTTCTATTTGATAACTTTTGATTCCACTTGTGAGAGTGACACTTAAACATTGAGGGACGAACCAAAATGAATAGTATACATATTGTTGCTTTTATTATATGCTCATACTCCTGTTATTATATATACCCTCTGTCGAAAGGTCAAAACTTTCGTTAGCCTCCTTCGATCTACGAACATTAAATGAAGGAGTTCACTCAAGCCTCCAAGTTTGACCAATCTCTTGTTCCAACCACTGACAAAAAATACTAGGTTCAAGTCTCTCTTCCAACTAAGATGTTGATAAGGTGAGATTTTTATAATACAAACATATACATATATTATCATTGGAGGAAAAAATTCTGCTAATGTTGAGAATTGGAGGAATGAGGAATGGAGATTCAAATTCTTTCCCTTGCAGCCCAACATCCCTCATAGTCATTGGGCTATACCCAAATTCCCAATGGTTACATTTCTTTAACCACTTAGTATTGGTATATCATTGTTATGTACTTGCACATTATATGCGAATTTAATAGGGTTGCCTCATTGCCCGGAGAATTTACTTATTTTCATTCATATATATATATTGCCCCATAAAATTCTCGATTAACATAAGAAAATATTGGACTTTTAAAACTTGTAGCTCACAAATTTTTCTAATTTACCCTTCTTGTACTTACAAAATCATCTATTTACAAAAATAAATTTAAAAATTTAAATCTTTTTCTGCACAAACATATATTAAAAATTTAAAACTTATTGCCCTATCATATTAACTAAGCTGTCAATATATTTCTCTTAATGTTTGTCTTTTATTATTATTATTCTTTGTAAATACGGAAAAGGGAACAAGTGCCTACGAACTCATGGCATTTAGAAACCTTTTTCTTTTCTTTTTTTGGGGGGAGGGACGGGGTTGTCAAAGTTTTGTCACAATATTCTTGAATCCTAAACTATTTTTAGCCCTTCTTGACTATGATTATTTTTTTTTCAATAAGATTGGCTTTTTTTCAATTAATTGCCTTAACTTTATTGATTGCGCTAGATTCTAATTATATATAATTTGATCAAAGTATTATTCTGATCAAATGTGAGATCAAATTATTGTTATTTATAATTAATGGTTTAAGTTGTATATGTGTAACGAAAAATTTATAGTAGACATGTTGTGGAATCAATAAAATATTTTATACACAATTTTATTCCTATATCTAGTCGTAAATAAATAATAGAACAATTTTATTGTGGTGAACTACTTATGTGCTGCAATTGTGTCACACTTTTGAGGCATAAAATGCTGTAAATTTATGATATTTATTTCGAGTGTTACAAAGGAATTGTCGCAAAAACCCCTATTGTTGTAGTGTGCGTTTTTTTTGGGAGGGGGGCAGGTTTGTGGTGGTGAGGGTGGGGCACATATATGTGATCTTAAACAAATAATTTTATGCAACTCATGATCGATTTTGGACATTCGCGTTATAGTATTATATGAGTTTATGATCTTAATCATTATTCCAATAATATTGATAAATATTACTATTTCCTCACTATATTTTTTAATTAGCTTGTTCCCATTACAAAAGCTTTTCAAGGTCCATCCTCGTTGTATACTACTTTTAAAGAGTCAGATTGAACAATAGTTTATATCTATCTAACTCAAAATTAATCCTTATCTCCACTTTACATCTACAATCTCAAACTTTTATTAGAGTGTGAAACCTTTATTATCAAAAGTCTAAAAATGTGCCTATTAGAAGCTATCCCGTCTAGTGCGGGTTTAGCTTCCCGTCATGTGCGGGTTTTCTTTAATTTTATTTTGCTTTTCTGGCCCCTCGTGGGATTTTTGCCCCTTTGCGGGCCTTTGTTTTCGTGGGTTATAGCGCTGCTTTCAGTTGCGACGCCACGAAACTCTAAGCCTTTGTGGCTCTGTACATTGGCCTTTGTGCCACTCTATTAATATACTATCGTTTCGGGAAAAAAAAAAAAAAAGAAGCTATTCTAAATCTAGTATATTCCTTGTAGAAAATTTAAAAATTATTTCATACTTTGAAGATCCAATGTTTCCAATACTAGAATATGAGTATAATAATTTCTCAAATTCTTTTATAGTTCACAAAAGCAATGGACCCTCATCTAAGCCAACTAGAGCCAGCCCACCGTTGTTGTAATTATGGTTATCGAAATCGCAATTCAGATCCAGATCCATGAGCTTGAAAAGTAGGACCGGGCATGGAATCATTAGAATCAGATATAATTGTTTAGAATCGTACATTTCTAACGATCCTACATAATCTCACCAAAAAGTGACAAAACAATATGGTTTTAGGCTAAAACCACGTTGTTTTGCTGTTTTATTTATATATGGATCAACTGAGCAACGACCACACATGCACACATAATCCCTACTCATTTCATAGTTCAGAACAAAGCCACAAGATTCCTTCAGTCCCAAACCAACTTCAATCGTTTCAGAGTTCAGAGGAATTGCTCTCTACTTTTCCTCAATTTTAAGGTTTAGTAGTCTTCAGTCTTCACGTCTTCTCTTCAATTTCTCTTACTTTTCAAACCTACTCTTTAATTCACTCTTTGTGCCTATATGTGTTTTTGTGAGTATGTGTTCCTGCTTACTGAAAGCTGCAAATAGCTTACTCATATTTTACGCTCTTGTCTTCATACTGAAAGCTACAATTGCAAATAGCTTAATCACTTTTTTTTTTACGTTCTCTTTGGAGAGATATTTGCAATTCTAGTTTTCTCTTAGAATCAAAGTATAGCTGTTCTTAGGCAAAGCTTAGAGTGAAGAAGGAAAATGGGGCTGTACAGAGAGATTTTGGGATTTTTCTTCAAGGGTGGTTGTCCCTCTCTGTTAAGCCTATGATTTTCATTGTCAAACAAATTAAGCAAAACACCTGCCCTTCTGGATGCAAAATTACAAAGATATACTATTCTACCTGGTACTTCTATGTCCATGGAAATATTCTCTGTTGTCTATTCCAAACTGGACTCTGTTTCTGGATTTGAGGTCCAAAATCCAAAAAAAAAAGAAGAGAAAAGTATAGCACTATTGCTGTTCTTGACTCCAGAGGAATTAGTTCTATCTGGACTCAAATATTGGATGAAATTAGTACATTCTAGTTGAGCAGGAGTTGGCAGTACTCTCAGTGGAAAAGTCTACTAATTCCACAGTAGTTCCCACTTCCCAGTGACAAATTTATTTAATTAATGTCTTGTAGTCTAGTTTGTGTTCTCGGCGTTCTCGCACCAACTTGATTATTTGGAGTTTAAGAAATTTGGAAGGAATGATGTATGCCTTTTTGTTATATTTATTTTGTGTATATTTATTCTTGGTCATTTATTTGATATCAAGAGTACTTGCCCTTTTGAAATCCCTTCTTGAAATGACTGACACAAGTACCCAATTATATAGTGAAGTCAACAAATCGAATGAATGAAAATGTTGGTCTTCTGGACATCATTATGCATTTGAGTGCTAATCTTTTGCATCTGTTTGTTCTAAATTGTTTATGGGCTGACTTATCACATAGAAAGAAAGAAAATAGCTCTTATTTATATTCTGAATAATAATGATTTGGTCAAGTTATACTAATGCTTTGTTGAACTAAAAGGTAAGACTGTAACTTCAGGCTTTAATGTCTCAACAAAAAGCTTCCATGCACCGGGCTGCTCATTATACTGATGCGTTGTTAGAGTCTTTGATAACTAACTTTGTGGAGATTGAAATTGAAGGGAGAAACTTTAAAAATGTCTAGAATTTTTTGGATACATTAACATAATAACAGTTTAATACTTGTACTGTGATTAGTAATAGGACATATGTTTGCCTTCATTCACAAGGAACTTTAACTCGTCCTTTGTTTCTTGAACTTGGTAGATTATGGATTCGGAATTTCTTTTTCCCTTTATTCTCAAATCTGAATTTTTTTTCCTTATTCTCCAGTCTATTTTTTTTTTTTTTTACTTTGCAATTTCAGAATGTCATCTCATGCTCCAAAAGCAAAAATTAGAAAAAATGCAGTCGGTGCTTGACTAGATCGCGGTTGGGAACATGGAATTGAAATTGATCCCAAAAGTAAAAAAGTGTAGTGTAAATTTTGTAAGGTCATTCGGTTAGGAGGCATCTATAGATTAAAGCACCATTTGGCTTGCACACATCAAAATGTTGAACCATGCTTGCAAGTTTTAGATGAAGTTAGGAACGGCATGCTTGAGATGCTTAGTGCAAGAATAGAAGAATCAAAGGAAAGAAAGAAAAAGAAATTCAGTACTTCATATGATTTGATGGAGGAAGAATATGATGACAGAAAACAAAAAGGTTCTATTGATAAGTTTGTTGTTAAGAAAGGTGGGCAATCAACCATAAATGAGAAGTTGAAGAAAAAAAAAAGGGATGAAGTTTGTCAACGAATGGCTTGTTGGTTTTCTATTAGCACTATTCCTTTTAATATTGTAAATAGTCATTTTTTTCATCAAATGGTGCAGAAATTGGGAGAAAATGGAGAGGGTTTGAAGCCACCTAAATATCATGAGTTGAGGGAAATGCTTTTAAAGAGAGAAATCCAAGAAACACTAAATTTGCTTCAAAAATACAAGGAGCAATACAAATTAACATGTTGTACTATTATGTCCGATGGATAGACCGATCAAAAAAAGAGAATAATGAATAATTTTCTGGTAAATAGTCTGACGGGTACTATGTTCTTATATTAGTGGATACTACCGATATATCAAAGACAACACAGAAATTATTTGAAATGTTAGATGACATTGTAGAGACGGTGGGAGAGGAAAATGTTGTACAAGTTGTTACCAATAATGCAGCCAACTATAAAGTAGCTAGAAAATTGTTAATGGAGAAGAGAAAAAATCTGTTTTGGACTCCTTGTACCACACATTGCATTGATTTGATACTGGAGAATTTTGAGAAGTATGATCCTATCCAAAAGGCCACTACAAGTAAAGCTACATTTGTGGTTTCCTATATTTATTGATGGGGTACAGTTGTTAATTGGATGAAAGAGTTTACAAGTGGCAAAGAGTTGGTTAGACTTGATATTATATGATTTGCTACTTCATATTTAACCATGAGATGACTAAATGACTTAAGAGGGGCTTTGTTCAATTTTTGTTCATCTGAAAAGTAGAGAGAGTGTGAGTATGCTAAGAAAAAGAAAGGAAAAGATGTGTGTAATATTATTTTGATAGTCAAGAATTTTGGTCCAATATTGAATTTTGCCTAAAGATTGCAACTCCCCTTATTAAACTCTTGAGGATAGTTGATTCTGATGACACAAGTTATGAGTTTTTGTTTATATAAAGCAAGGAAGCAAGCAAATGAAGAAATCAAAACAAACTTGAACTACACTCGGAGGAGGTAAAATTTTCAATTTTGTTTCGTAGTAACTTATAAATCTTTATTAGATTTTATATTTGATTTTTTTAACGATTATATAACTGTTCAACTTATTGTTTGTAGTAGATATGAGCCTGTTTTTGCTATAATTGACAAGCGATGGGATGGAATGCTTAGTCAACCTCTGCATGCTGTGGGCTATTTTTTGAACCATTATTTTCATTATTGTTCAAATTTTCAAACATATGTGAATGTTAAACATGGTTTGTATGAGTGTATTTATATAATGATTTCCAATGAGGATGAAAAATTAAAAATTAAGTTGAAATTCGATAAATTTAAACATGCACATGGATTATTTGAAATTGAGGGTATTATTCAAACAAGAGATACAAAGTCCCCAGGTTAGTAATTTAATATATTGAAAATATGATTTTTTTTCACGATTATTTAATTTAATCAATCATTTGTTTTAATAATATGAGAATGTGCTAATAGTTGTTTTATTGGTTATAGCTAATTGGTTGTACTCTTACGGAGATGATCAGAGTTACAAAGATTTGCTATTTGAGTATTGAATTTGACTTGTAGCTCTTTTGACTGTGAACATAACTGGAGTGTATTAGAATTGGTAACATTTTGATTTTGTTTTTCTTCTTTAGTTTGTAGGCATTCTTATTGAAGGCATTTAGCTCGTTACAAATTTTTTAACATCAAACTTTAGGTACATTCGAAAAGAAAGAATCGCTTGGCATAAAACAGAATGAATAATTTAGTTTTTGTTATGTATAATTTGAAATTGTTAGAAAGACAAAGATAGAGAGAATCTACCAAGTTTTCATTAATTGAGGATTCATTTGAAGACCTTTCTTCTGACGATGAGTGGATAACAAAGAGAAAAGATCCAGCGCTACCAATAGGAAATAAATGGTTGAGAGTTTTAGATAAAAATACAAATCATGACACTTCAGAAGAAGAAGAAAGTGAGGATGATGCGGTTCATTCTATTAAAAGGAATATCATGAGGGCTTGTAAATAATTTAATTTGTAAGTTTTATTATTATGTATTTAAAATATTTTTAATGTATAATTGGGTCATATTTGTTTATGTAAATGATTTCAGACCAAGCGTATCTTGTGGCAACAGGCCACAAGTCAATGAAATAAAAAAAAAATCAATTAATTGACGAAGATGGAGATGAAGATGTAGATGCAGATAATCCAACTATCATTAGTCAAAATGAAGTTGAAAATAAAAATTGTGATGATGAGGATTATGGGTTTAATGATGATGAAGTGAATTTTGATGATTATTGATAAGTGAATTAAATGCTAATTCCTAAGTTAAGATATTCTTGCTATCTTATCCAGTTATTAGGGGAAATTAGCCTTATTTAGCTTGATTTGCAATAAGTTAAGATATTCTTGTTATCTTATCCAATTATTGGGAAATTAGCCTTATCTAGCTTGATTTGCAATTTTGTAGGAAGAAAACTGCTTGGAGAAAGATATGGACCGGACAGATTTGTTACGATTTGGTGGAGAAAAGAAAGGGAAGTTGGTTGGCAATGCTATGACGTGTAATTTTCACTGCTATGGCATGAAGTTTGGCAGGCCAATAACGGAAAAGGAGAAGATTATGGAAATCTAATCAAATCAGATCATTCAGATCATTCAAAAGAGTTTCACACGCTATTAACCCCTAGTCTTTAGGGACCAGAACAAGTATAAATAGAGGGGACTGACATCAGAGAGAAAAATATAGAGCATAGAGATAGCCTAGATTTAATTTTTACTTTCATGAACGCCATGTTGAGTAACTAAAGTATTTCTTTTAGGACAGGGATGTAACCATCATTATGTGATTTTCATTCATATAATTGTGGTATTATTCAATATCTGATTTATTTGGTACTATCTTCTTGTAAGTGCTTGATCACCATTTGCATGTTTAAGGTATTTGATGAAGAGGTGACAGCTAACATCGAATATTAGTTCGTGAATTCTTCAAACTTAAATTGTGAATTACGATAGTAAATTCTCATTTTCTACAACACAGTATTCCTTTGCTCATCATGCATCCATAGTAATTTTGGAGTCACGAAAGTAGTCCCATAATTACTATTTGAATAGTAATATTATACCCTGAGAAGGGATAATGTTTAATTATGTGAATAGTTGTGAGGATGTTTATCACAAAGTAATTATGTGAATGGAATTTATAGTTGATGATCGGTGAAATCCCAAGTCCTAAAGTTTATTTATCTGATTTCTTTTATTTATTGTGAAAACGTGTTTTCTATTGCATTTACTTGATTCTTGTTATTATTAAATCCACCTTTTCTTTTACATATTGATCTAGATAATAGGTATAAAATATTTCTTAACCGGTAATTGTTCACCTCCCTATGGGACGATACTCGTAATTATACTACAATTACAGGACTTGTAATTAGTGGTTAAAATACAACGAGTCAAATTTCTGGCGCCGTTGCCGGGGAGGCATATACAATATCAATTTAGTAATATTTTTCCTATTAATTTAGATTGTATTTTATTAAGTTTACTATTGGTAATTAATTGTTGCTGTGTTTTATACCCAGGAGAACACGTGAATTACTACCGTACAATCCTGAGATAGAAAAGACCTACAGGGCATTAACAAAGAAAACCAAACAAAGCAAGGAAGCTCTCAAAATGGCAGAAGATAATCAAAATCCTGCAAGAGTACTGTTGCGTGACTTTGCTATGCCTACACCTGAGGGAGCACGTGCAAGTATTGCAAGACCTGTGGTAAATACTAATAATTTTGAATTAAAACCTGCACTTATTCATATGATTCAACAAATTCAATTTGGAGGAGAATTATTTGAGGATCCAAATATTCATCTTTCAAATTTTCTGGAAATTTGTGATACCATAAAAATGAATGGGGTAACCAATGATGCCATCAGGCTAAGGTTATTTTCTTTTTCACTAAAAGATAAAGCCAAGGCTTGGCTCACTTCTTTTCCGTCTGGTACTTTTACCACTTGGGCAGGTTTATCTCAAGCATTCTTGAATAAATATTTTCCTCCTGGTAAAACTGCTAAGTTACGAAATGACATTGCCGATTTTAGATAGTTAGATAATGAATCATTATATGTGGCATGGGAAAGATATAAAGAACTGCAAAGAATGTGTCCTCACCATGGTCTCCCTGCGTGGCTAATTTTACAAACCTTTTATAATGGATTGAACCAATCTATTAAAACTTCTGTGGATACAGCTGCAGGTGGCACTTTAATTGGTAAGTCACCAGAGGAAGCATATAATTTGCTGGAGGAAATGTCTTCAAATAATTTTCAATGGTCTAATGAGAAAAATCAACAAAGAAAGGTGGCTGGAATGTATGAAGTAGATAAAGTAGACTTGTTGAGTGCTAAAATTGATTCATTGACTAATATGTTTGAAAAATTAAGCAGTACAAATGTCATCTCTAATTCTATTTTATGCTGTGAAAATTGTGGAGGATCTCACACCACTGCTGAGTGTCTGCAGGTAGAAAATGCACAAATGACTCAAAATTTTAACAGGCCACAGCAGCACAACCCATATTCCAACACATATAATCCAGGCTGGAGAAATCACCCGAACTTTTCATGGACAAATCGAATCTTTGAAAGCGATGCGTGAGACAATTCAACCCAGCAGGATTTCAGCCAAGACCACATCAAGCTGAGGTGAAACCATCATGGGAAGTAGCAATTGAAAAGTTGACCGGTGCCACTTCAGACAGGTTTGAAAAATTGGAAGCAAAATTGGATCAAGTTGTGGCAGTAAACAAAAATCTGGAATTTCAGATTGGCCAAATAGCCAATTCTGTGAATGCTAGAGACAAAGGGAAGCTACCTAGCATGCCGGAAATAAATCCCAAGGAGCAGTGCAAAGCAATAACATTGCGCAGCGGGAGGCAGTTGGGTGAAGAGAAGAAGAAAGAACAAGAAGAGGACTTGGTGACAATGGAAAAAGATGAAAAGTTAATGGAGGAAGAATCTAAGATTGGGGGAGAACACTCGAGGAAAGCTCCTATAGTAGTAAAGGAACCTGAACCTTATGTTCCGCCAATACCATTTCCTCAAAGGTTGAAGAAATTTAGAGATGACAAGCAATTCCAAAAATTTGTTCAAGTGTTCAAGCAGTTACACATCAACATAACTTTTGCTGATGCTCTTGCTCAAATCCCTGCATACTCTAAATTTTTGAAGGAAATCATGTCTAACAAGAGGAAGCTGAAAGATTTTGAGACAATACCTTTGACTGAGGAAACAAGCGTCTTGATTCAAAATAAATTACCTCAAAAGCTCAAAGACCCAGGGAGTTTTTCTATTCCTTGTACCATTGGTGAAATAAATTTTTCTAAGGGATTATGTGATTTAGGAGCTAGTGTTTCTTTAATGCCCTTATCTGTTTCAAAAAAATTAGGATTGAAGGAGTTGCAACCTACTAATGTTACTTTACAATTGGTGTGTGTCTTTAACACATCCGATTGGGAATTTTGGAAAACGTACTTGTCAAGGTAAATAATTTTTATTCCACATTTTGTAGTGTTAGAAATAGATGAAGACGTTGAGATTCCAATCATTTTGGGAAGACCCTTTTTAGCCACAGCTGGTGCAGTTATTGATGTGAAACACGGTAAATTAACTTTCAGTGTTGGTGATGAGCAGGTAGAATTCAATGTCTTCAAATCTTGCAAATATCCGTCTTTTACCGACCATGTTTACTGTGTGGATGTTTTTGCTAGGCTTACCGATGAGTTTGTTAGATTGGACAAACCAAAGGATCCCTTGGAGGAGTGCTTGGTTAGTGCAGGAACTATAAAGGATGCGGATGAAGAGATTTCGTTGATGGCAAGTGCATTGGATGGGGCCAAATTCAGTCCCAATCAACGAGGTAAAATTCATGTTGAAGAATTAAGGAAAGATAAGTTGTTACCATTTCCACCCAATAGTCAACTTACAGGTATTGAGTTAAAACCTTTACCTTCTCATTTGAAGTATGTATTTTTAGATGACAATCAAAAATTACCTGTGATAGTAAATGCATACTTGACTGACCTGCAATTAGAAAAATTATTGCGTGTGTTATGATCCAAGAAAAAGGCTATAGGTTGGTCTATAAGTGATCTTAAGGGAATTAGCCCTTCATTCTGTATGCATAGGATCTTAATGGAGGATAATTATAAACCCATTGTGGAAAATCAGAGAAGATTGAATCCAAACATGAAGGAAGTGGTGAGGTTGGAGATTTTAAAATTATTGGATGCTGGAATAATTTATCCCATTTCTGACAGTTTATGGATTAGTCCAGTACAGGTGGTACCAAAAAAGGAAGGGATCACAGTGGTGCAAAATGAACATAATGAATTACTGCCCACAAGAACAGTGACTGGAAGGAGAGTCTGTATAGACTACAGAAAGTTAAATAAAGCTACTAGAAAGGATCATTTTCCTTTACCTTTTCTTGAGCAGATTTTGGAAAGAATGGCTGGTTATGCATTTTATTGTTTTTTAGATGGGTACTCAGGATATAATCAAATTCATATAGCACCTGAGGACCAAGAAAAAACAACATTTATATGTCCATATGGTACATTTGCTTTTCGCAGAATGCCCTTCGGATTGTGTAATGCTCTCGCTACTTTTCAACGTTGCATGATGGCTATATTTTCGGATTATGTTGAAAAAATTTTGGAAATATTTATGGATGATTTCTCTGTTTTTGGTTCTTCTTTTGATAACTGTTTAGCTAACTTATCTCAAGTTTTGCAGCGTTGTGAAGAAACAAATCTGGTGTTAAACTGGGAGAAATGTCATTTTATGGTAACGGAATGTATTGTTCTTGGACATAAAGTTTCAGAAAAGGGAATTGAGGTGGATCACGCAAAAGTTGGAGTCATTGAGAAATTACCTCCACTTACGTCTGTTAAGGGAGTGAGAAGTTTTTTAGGACATGCAAGTTTTTACAGACGCTTTATAAAGATTTTTCAAAAATTGCAAAACCGCTATGTAACTTGCTAAATAAAGACGTGGATTTTTATTTTGATTCTAGCTGTTTAGAATCATTTAATAAATTGAAGCATGCTCTGATTTCTGCACCTATTATGGCTGCACCCGATTGGAATGTTCCTTTTGAACTAATGTGTGATGCTAGCAATTTTGCTGTAGGTGCAGTATTAGGACAAAGGAAGGACAATAAGTTGCATGTGATCTACTATGCTAGTAGAATGTTGAATGATGCACAATTAAATTATGCAACCACTGAAAAAGAACTACTTGCTATTGTTTTTGCAGTTGATAAATTTCGTTCTTATCTTGTAGGTTCCAAGGTGATTGTGTTCACAGATCACTCCGCCATCAAATACTTGTTGGCAAAGAAAAATGCTAAGCCTAGATTGATTCGGTGGATCTTGTTGTTACAGGAATTCGATCTAGAAATTAAAGATAAGAAAGGATTAGAAAATGCAGTAGTTGATCATCTTTCTAGACTAGAGGATAATAATAAAGAATCACAATTGCCTATTAATGAGAATTTTCCTGATGAAAAACTGTTAGCATATTCCATTTTACCATGGTATGCAGATTTAGTTAATTATTTAGTAAGTGGAATTGTGCCTGCAGATTTCAGCTATCAACAAAGGAAAAAATTGTTCTGGGAGGCTAAACACTATTTTTGGGAGGAACCTTTACTTTATAAGTTTTGTGCAGATGGGATAATAAGGAGATGTGTACCTCAAGAGGATGTCCAGGACATATTAAGCCACTGTCATTCTTTGGAATGTGGAGGACATTTTAGCTCATCAAAAACAGTGGCTAAGGTATGGCAATCTGGATTTTATTGGCCTTCAATGTATAAAGATGCTAGGAATTATGTTATCTCTTGTGATAAATGCCAAAGGGGAGGTAATATTTCCAAATGTGATGAAATGCCTTTGAATAATATTTTTGAAGTTGAATTGTTTGACGTCTGGGTCATAAATTTTATGGGTCCATTCCCATCCTCTTATGGTCATAACTATATTTTAGTTGCAGTAGATTATGTTTCCAAATGGGTGGAAGCAATAGCCACTCATACTAGTGACTCCAAAGTGGTCATGAAGTTCATCAAGAAGAATATTTTTTCTAGATTTGGCATTCCTAGGGCCATCATAAGTGATGAAGGGACACATTTATGCAACAAATCATTGGAGGGACTGCTTAGAAAATATGGTGTCACTCATAGAATTGTCTTGGCATATCACCCACAAGCTAATGGGCAAGTCGACCGTGCCAACGAGTGAAAAGGATTTTAGAGAAGACTGTGGGAAATTCACGCAAGGATTGGGCAGCCAAACTGGATGATGCACTCTGGGCATATAGGACTGCATTCAAGACAAGCTTGGGAATGTCACCTTATAGGCTAGTATTTGGGAAATCTTGTCATCTGCCCGTTGAGGTAGAGCACAAATCTTACTAGGCTGTTAAGGAGTTAAATATGGACTTGAAATTCTTTGGAAATATGAGGTTGCTTCAACTTAGTGAACTTGAGGAGTTTAGATTAGATGCTTATGAGAATAACCGAATTTATAAGGAAAAGGTTAAGTTGTGGCATGATAAGCACATCAAGAGGAAAGCTTTTGAAATAGGACAGAAGGTGTTACTTTTTAATTCAAGGCTGAAATTTTTTCCAGGCAAGCTGAGATCTAGATGGTCAGGACCGTTCACAATCACAAAAGTCTTTCCCTATGGTGCAGTTGAAATTCACAGTGAGAGGACTGGGGTATTCAAGGTTAATGGCCAAAGATTGAAGCATCATTTTGAAGGACAATCCGTACCAATTGGAGTTTCATACTCCTTATCCAGTCCACAAATGAACTAACTAATGAAAAGTCGAGCTAAAGACTATAAACAAGCACTTTGTTGTTTTATTTATTTATTTCCTTCTTATTTTGATATCTAATTTAAGTTAATAAAGTTTTCTTTTGTATTTTACATGTTTCTGAAAACTGGAAGCAGACATTGGACAAAGGAGAGTCAGCCCGTAGATGAGGGACAAATTTCTTTTTAATGCTATGGCATGTCCTTTTGAATACTATGGCATGACGCAATTAAAAATATTTTTGCCCAGGCCGATGGACGAACGGAAAGTTTTCACCACTGCAGCGCTTGATTCAGTGCCGCGGCGGTAATTAAAAAAAAAAACCAGGGAAGTCAATATGAGTGCTGATTCTACCACCATTACCTGTTTTCCCGCACAAGGACAGCAATATGAGTGCTGATTCTACTTGACTCAAAACAAGGGAAGCCCTCCTTCTATCGATTTGTTTCTTGATAGTTTTCTTCATTTTGAAACATTGGGGACAATGTTTAATTCAGTTGGGGGGAGTAATTCAATGTTAACTTCAATTTTGTGTTAGTTTTGTTTAAAATTTGTTTCAATTAGTTTTTTAGAAAATTTCTTTAAAAAAAATAAAAAAATGGAAAACATGAAAAAGTATTTTATGCTGCAATTAGTTGTTATGATCTATGATGAGATTGGTTTAAACCTAAAGCTCCTGGGGATATAAAAATGCTATGAGAAGTGTGTAACTCAATCTTTTGATGTGACTTTTACTCTGTTTAACATGACTAGAAATTCTTTTGAGCACAACTGTGATCAGTCAATTGTTCTATGTGAAAAAGTTCTGTATAAACCAAAGGTCTTTATCCTTTTGAATGCAACAATTTAATTTGATTTGGAGATGAAGGTCATAGGCAGTTCTTTGGCCGTTTGAACCTTTCCAGCTAACCCGGTTGTGTATCTTATCCCTTGATCCTGATTTGAGCCTAATTGATAGAATGGAAAGAACCACCATTCAAGATTATTTTTTGTTAACCTCATTTACTACCTTATAGCCCTTATTCTTGATAATTTTTATCCTTCTAAAAATCTTTTAAAAAGAGTTTAAATGCACTTTGGTATATATGATACAAGGGGAAGAGGGAGACACGGAGTCTAATGTGAGGTACAAGTTAAAAAGTGGGTAGGTGAAGGGATAGGTTATGGGGTTAAAAGATAAAGTGATATGAATCCAACCAGTATTGAAGAGACTTCGAGCCTGGAGCATGAAGATAATAGCGTGAGAGGGAAAAGGCGAGAAGAGCAAGGTTCGAAGAGCAAGGTCTTGGATCCACTTCAAGGTCTTGGTGGACCAATGACAAGGGCTAGAACAAAGAAAATGAAGGAAGCCTTGAATGGTCTCATCCAAACGGCCCAAAAGGATGGGGAGAAGACCCAGATTGACAAGACCATGTTTATTAATGTACTAAGTGTAATTGGGTCTTGTTAATTAGACTTTGGAGCCAAATTCCAAGTTGTAACCATAATGGGTTTGGCTTAGTTTTTATTTTTTTACTTTTTTGGTAATTAGAGTCATGTAGCCCAAGAGCCCACTTGGCCCTAAACTTGTGAAACCCTAATTGGTGAAACCCTAGCTTGTACTCCTTAAGGAGCCGTCGGCCATCTTGGGAAGGACAGATTTTGATGAATGAAAATTTGGTTCTTGACATTACAAGCTTGAGAGAATTGCTCTCTAGTTTCTGTAATTACTTGCAAATTACACAAATTCGGAATTTGTGTGTTTGTTGTTCTTGATTTCCTAGATTTGTTCCCTAGGAAATTCGGATTCCATTCATCCTTTGATTCCAAGGTTTCTTGATACGGGTTATCAAGGGGTTGAGGAGCTATTCCACCTTCAAGGAACATACCATCTCCAAGGAAAGATTCCAGTTGGGTTGATCCAAGGGGTAGAACGAGTGTGGTGAGTTTTTGGAACAAGTTATCCAAGGGTTCACGCCAGTTTTTGGTATCAGAGCAGTCTTGGTTCCCAAGCTGTTCATATCTTTTCTTTTCTTTTCTTTCATTGGTATGTTCTTCATCTCCTCAATCTTTTTATTTTTTTGAATTGTGTTATGATGAAGCAAATTCTGTTCTTGTATTGATGTGTTGGTTTCGGCTTGCTTCCAAATCTTAGACAAAACCGTACCTTTGCTTTCTTGATGAATCCATACCCTTGCGACTGAAATTGTTGTTTATGCCTTGCTGAAAAAAAAAATAAAAATTGCTGATCCAATTGTTGTTTATGCCTTGCTAAAATTGAAGAAAAAAAAAGAGATAAAAAAAAAAGGGAGAGAATCGGACAGTAAGTAGTTGTGGCAAAAAATCGAGTTCTTTTGTTGGAACTTAAGCAGAAAACTTCAGGCGGACAGTAGGTGGTCTTCGCGTTATTTTTTGACCCCCAAAGTGGAATCGGACCGCCTTTGGCCATCTGCATGTAGATCTCTCCGAGAGCTTCGATTTGAGTACTTACGGAGCAAAATCCGATATCGGAGTAGAAAGTTATGACCTTTTGAAGTTACCATGCCAAACTAGGAAAATTTCTGATTTCGGAAAAACAGATTTGCCTTTTCCGATTGTACTTTGGATTGTTTGCAGTTTGTGATTAGCCTTCTATTTATCCATATACAGCCTTTCCACCACATTTTGAACCCAGAAACATTCTTGACCAATTCCAGAATTTGGAAGGGCTGAGACCGACCACCAATGCAAGCTACTTTGTCCAAATTTCTTTTCATCAAGTGTCTTGAATTGTGATCTGAAAATTCTGAATTGTGATCCGAAAATTCTGAAATTTTGTGTGTCTCACTGATTTTTCGTGTAGATTCTGATTTTGCATTCAGTTTGTCCAAATGCCTTACCAAAAAAATTGAATTCTTGTATTTTTGGTACTGTTTTCATTGACTTTAGTACTGTTTTCATTGACTCCTTAGATTTATTCTAATCTCATTGTCCACTTGCATTACTTTGTTGTAAATTCCTTTGTGTGATATTGTTTGAGTAAGAATAGAAACAGAAGAGCAAATTGAGTGGTGTGAATCCGTCCCTTCATTTATATAAGCCCGAGAGTACTCAAACACTTTGTGAGTGAATTTGGGGATTTGGGAAGGGAAGTGAGGACTTATAAACTATTTTATTCTCTTGCTAACCTTTGCAGCTCAGCTCTAATGGAGAGGCAACCGCCACCACCACCGGGTTCTAAGGAATCCTATGAAGAGATGCTAGCAAAATTTTACACTTTGGTTTCAGGATTGCAGCAAGAAATCCAGGAGCTCAAAGCCGAGAGAGCAGCCGAATCCTCTAGAACTACAAGGACAAGGAACACATATGGCAATGACAATGATGATGAAGCCTTCGAGGCATTTCAGGGAAGTCAATATCGTACTTCTAGAATTGATTCCAATTTAGGAAGTATCAAAATGAAAATTCCTCAATTCTTTGGTAAGCAAGATCCTGAAGCTTTCTTTGAATGGTCTGATAAAATTGAAAGTATTTTTGCAGTGCACAACTATTCGGAGGAAAAGAAGGTCAAGCTAGCTGTGGTTGAATTTGCTGGATATGCCCGTAGCTGGTGGACTAAAATTCATGCAGAAAGGAGGCGTGATGAAGAAGGACCTGTTCGTACTTGGGATGAGTTGAAGAAGCTTATGAAAAAGCGGTTTGTTCCACACCAATACTACAGGGAGATGTTCAACAAATTGCAAAAGATCACCCAAGGAAATAGGACTGTGGAGGATTATTACCAAGAGTTGGAGACTGCTATGCTTCGAGTCAACATTCAAGAGGACAGTGAAGCTACTATGGCTCAATTTCTAGGAGGGTGAGGAGGAGATTGCCCACATTGTTGAGATGCAGGAGTATGAAGATCTCAATGAGATGTATCACAAGGCAATGAAAGCCGAGAGGCAAACAGGAGAGGGGTACCGAACCTTTTCAACCCTGAGTTCAAACACTTTGAAGTCTACATGGCCTAAGAAGGATTTAAGAACCGACTTCAAAAAAGCCGCAACTCCTAGTACCTCGAAGACTACTCCAACCGTGGTTACAAGCACTCAAAAATCAAGTGAGGTGAGAAAACCAGCTAGGGAGATTACATGCTTCAAGTGCCAAGGCAAGGGACATTATGCGCGCGAGTGTCCTAATGCTCGAATTATGGTTGTCAGAGGTGACGGCACGATCGAAAGTGAGAGTGAACATGAAAGTGACTATGATGATATGCCAGCACTTGTAGAAAATGGAGAATCTGATGAAGATGTTTTTGGTCCTGATGAAGGACCATCTTTGGTGATTATGCGATCTTTAAATGTTCAGATTAAAGAGGAGGACGGTGTTCAGCGCCAGAATATCTTCCACACTAAATGCACCGTCAATGAGAAGGTACGCATACTTGTTATTGACAGTGGCAGTTGTACTAACATTGCTTCAACCTTGCTTGTAGATAAACTAAGATTGCCCACACGTCGACATCCAAATCCATACCGGTTGCAATGGTTCAATGAGAGTGGAGAAGTGAGAGTCACAAAACAAGTCTTAGTGAATTTCTCAGTCAACAAATACAAAGATGAAGTTTTGTGTGATGTGGCTCCTATGCAAGCTGGTCATCTATTGCTTGGTAGACCGTGGCAATTTGACAAGGATGCTTCCCACAGTGGACGAAGTAATAGGTACACTTTCTTTGTTAGTGGTAGAAAAACTACTTTGCTGCCTTTGTCGCCTACTCAAGTTTATGAATCTCAATTGCATTTGAAGGGCGATTTTGAGCAAATGATGAAATTAAATTCTGCCGTGAGGAAAGAAGGAAAATTTGAAAATTCTAAGCCTAAGCAATATGAGTTAAATGAAGTAGAACACATTGAGAGGAAAAAAATAACTCAAGTAAATAAGAAGCAGCCGAATTTTTATGCAAATGTCCGACATGTTGATAATTGTCTGCATGCTAATCGTGTTTTGTTTCTTCTTATTTGGTGTGACTCTAATGTTCTGCTTAGTACTGACTTGCCATCCAACCTACCGGTTGAGATTTCTAATATAATGCAGGAATTCCAAGATGTATTTCCTGATGAGTTGCCAGCCGGGTTACCGCCCAAAAGAGGAATTGAACATCAAATTGATTTTATACCGGGCACAAACATACCAAATAGACCAGCATATCGGTCTAACCCTGAAGAGACCAAAGAGCTACAACGACAAGTTGAAGATCTTTTAGTTAAATGGTCGAGTAAGAGAATCTTTGAGTCCATGTGCAGTTCCTGTCATTCTTGTGCCTAAGAAAACTGGTGAATGGCGTATGTGTACTGATTGTCGTGCTGTTAATAAAATCACCATTAAGTATAGGTACCCAATTCCACGTTTAGATAACATGTTGGATGAGCTGCATGGTTCAAAAGTGTACACCAAAATTGATTTAAAATCTGGATACCACCAAATTCGAATTAGAGAGGGTGATGAATGGAAAACAGCTTTTAAGACCAAGTTTGGTTTGTATGAGTGGCTTGTTATGCCTTTTGGCTTGACAAATGCTCCTAGTACTTTTATGCGTCTTATGAATCATGTTCTGCGTTCTTTTCTCAATAAATTTGTTGTGGTATACTTTGATGACATATTGGTGTATAGCAAAGACATTAATGAGCATGCTGAACATTTGAAACTTGTTTTAATGACTTTGCGAAAAGAAAAGCTTTTTGCTAATTTAGCTAAGTGCTCATTCTGTGTAGAGGAAGTTGTTTTCCTTGGTTTTGTTGTTAGTGCACAGGGAATTAAAGTTGAAGAGCAAAAAGTGGAGCCAATTCGGTCATGGCCAATTCCTACTTCGGCATCTGAGGTTCGAAGTTTTCACGGCCTTGCAAGCTTCTATAGGAGGTTTGTGAAGGATTTCTCCACAAAGGCCGCACCCCTGAATGAGTTAGTTAAGAAAGATGTGAAATTTGAATGGGGTGAAAAACAGCAAGAGGCGTTTGAATTACTTAAGCATGAGTTAACACATTCACCTGTTTTAGCATTACCTAACTTCGATCTAATGTTTGAAATTGAGTGTGATGCTTCAGGGATAGGTATTGGAGCAGTACTTCAACAAGAGGGATGTCCAATTGCGTACTTTAGTGAGAAGCTAAATGGAGCAGCCTTGAACTATCCTACATATGATAAAGAGATGTATGCTGTGGTAAGGGCTCTAGAGACTTGGCAGCATTATCTTTATCCCAAGGAGTTCATCATCCATACCGATCATGAATCCCTCAAGCACTTGAAAGGACAAGTTAACTTAGGTAAGCGTCATGCTAAGTGGGTTTCTTTTATTGACACTTTTCCCTATGTTATCAAATATAAGAAAGGCAAAGACAATGTTGTTGCTAATGCCTTGTCTAGAAGGTTTGCACTTCTTACTACCTTAGGCACTAAGATTTTGGGTTTTGAGTTGATGAAGGAATTATATGCAACTGATCCTGAGTTTTCTAGTGTCTATCTTGCTTGTGAACACGGTGCTTTCAACAAGTTTTTTCGATTTGAAGGTTTCTTGTTCAAAGAAAACAGGTTGTGTGTTCCAAGGAGTTCCATACGTGAGCTGTTGGTCCGCGAAGCTCATAGCGGCGGTTTAATGGGACATTTTGGTGTCTTCAAGACTTACGAGATTCTGCGTGAGCATTTTTATTGGCCTAAGATGAAAGTGGAAATTGAAAGAATTTGTGCTAACTGCGTTGCTTGCAGGCAAGCTAAATCTACAGTCAAGCCACACGGATTGTATCATCCATTACCGGTTCCGACTTCACCTTGGACGGAAATTTCCATGGATTTTATCCTTGGACTTCCAAGGAGTCAGCGAGGTAATGACTCTATTTTTGTGGTTGTTGATCGGTTTTCTAAGATGTCGCATTTCATACCTTGCAGGAAATCTGATGACGCAAAGCACGTCACTGATTTGTTCTTTAAGAAGATAGTCCGACTACATGGAATACCGAGAAGCATTGTTAGTGATCGAGATGTAAAGTTCCTTAGTTATTTTTGGAAGACTTTATGGGGTAAGTTAGGGACTAAATTGTTGTTTTCTACCACTAGTCATCCACAAACGGATGGCCAAACTGAGGTAACTAATCGTACCCTTGGGACTTTACTTCGGGCCATTGTGCAAAAGAATCTCAAAAATTGGGAGGAGTGTTTACCTATTTGTGAGTTTGCTTACAACAGGACTCTTCACACTGCTACTAACCATTCTCCTTTTGAAGTTGTGTATGGCTTTAATCCTTTGACACCTTTAGATCTTTCACCTTTGCCAATCAAGGAGCAGCTTAATTTAGATGGCAAGCGCAAGTCGACTTTGTCCGAAGTTACATGAGCGAGTTAATTTGAATATTGAGAAGAGGAATGAATCCTATGCTCGAAATGCAAACAAGGGTCGAAAGAAAGTCACTTTTGAGCCAGGAGATTGGGTGTGGGTTCATATGCGCAAGGAAAGGTTTCCAGTACAAAGATTGACAAAATTGCATCCACGTGGAGATGGACCTTTCCAAGTTGTAGCGAAAATCAATGACAACGCTTACAAGATCGACCTTCCTGGTAAGTACAATGTAAGTACTACATTCAATGTTGCTGATTTGTCTTCTTTTGACATTACAGATTATGATGATCTGGATTCGAGGACGAATCCTCTCGAAGAAGGGGGGACTGATATGAATCCAACCAGTATTGAAGAGACTTCGAGCCTGGAGCATGAAGATAATAGCGTGAGAGGGAAAAGGCGAGAAGAGCAAGGTTCGAAGAGCAAGGTCTTGGATCCACTTCAAGGTCTTGGTGGACCAATGACAAGGGCTAGAACAAAGAAAATGAAAGAAGCCTTGAATGGTCTCATCCAAACGGCCCAAAAGAATGGGGAGAAGACCCAGATTGACAAGACCATGTTTATTAATGTACTAAGTGTAATTGGGTCTTGTTAATTAGACTTTGGAGCCAAATTCCAAGTTGTAACCATAATGGGTTTGGCTTAGTTTTTATTTTTTTACTTTTTTGGTAATTAGAGTCATGTAGCCCAAGAGCCCAATTGGCCCTAAACTTGTGAAACCCTAATTGGTGAAACCCTAGCTTGTACTCCTTAAGGAGCCATCGGTCATCTTGGGAAGGACAGATTTTGATGAATGAAAATCTGTTTCTTGACATTACAAGCTTGAGAGAATTGCTCTCTAGTTTCTGTAATTACTTGCAAATTACACAAATTCGGAATTTGTGTGTTTGTTGTTCTTGATTTCCTAGATTTGTTCCCTAGGAAATTCGGATTCCATTCATCCTTTGATTCCAAGGTTTCTTGATACGGGTTATCAAGGGGTTGAGGAGCTATTCCACCTTCAAGGAACATACCATCTCCAAGGAAAGATTCCAGTTGGGTTGATCCAAGGGGTAGAACGAGTGTGATGAGTTTTTGGAACAAGTTATCCAAGGGTTCACGCCATAAAGTCTGCTTGGTGCATGGGGTTGAAGGTGTTCTTATTCTGTTATGAATGATTTTCCGTTTATTGCTGTATAGTATGTAAATATCAAATAAAAAAATTAAAAAAAAGGAAGAAAAACAAAGAAGAAAGAAAAAAAAAGAAAAAGGAAGAGAAATTATTCTATTGTTCAAACTCAAAGAATGCTTACATGAGGCTTGCTTTGTGTACATTGTCAAAAAGGGACTAAGTTACAATAAGTTGGGGGTTGTGATTGTAGGTGCTACAAATTAAAGAGTATCTGTCCAATGTGCTTACTTAAACTCTTTTCTTTGATTTTATATCTTTTTCCCCTTCTTTGCTAGCCAATCCTGAGCCTAACATTACAAGCTAAAAGTCCTACCTGATCCAAATTGAGTTGGTTGTTCTTATATATAAAGGATTGAGGATATTTGCTTTATGCAATTGGCTTTAATCTGGAATGAGGGGATGTGATCCATAGCACACACACCCTGGTGATGTTAAACAGATTTAGGTTGCTCTTTCGATTGGTCTTAGTCATGAATATGGTGTTTTAAATTCACTGTGGGTATCAGTTGAGAATCTCTGAGATTTAATATAACAGATAATTTCAGATATTTATTTTCTTTTGCTTGAGGACAAGCAATTGCTTAAGTTGGGGGTATTTTGATAAGTGAATTAAATGCTAATTCCTAAGTTAAGATATTCTTGCTATCTTATCCAGTTATTAGGGGAAATTAGCCTTATTTAGCTTGATTTGCAATAAGTTAAGATATTCTTGTTATCTTATCCAATTATTGGGAAATTAGCCTTATCTAGCTTGATTTGCAATTTTGTAAGAGGGAAACTGCTTGGAGAAAGATATGGACCGGACAGATTTGTTACGATTTGGTGGAGAAAAGAAAGGGAAGTTGGTTGGCAATGCTATGACGTGTAATTTTCACTGCCATGGCATGGAGTAAGTTTGGCAGGCCAACAACGGAAAAGGAGAAGATTATGGAAATCTAATCAAATCAGATCATTCAGATCATTCAAAAGAGTTTCACACGCTATTAACCCCTAGTCTTTAGGGACCAGAACAAGTATAAATAGAGGGGATTAGCATCAGAGAGAAAAATATAGACCATAGGATAGCCTAGATTAGTCTGTACAGGTAGAGAATGTGAGCAATAGTCTTCACCACATTATTATTCTTGATGGTCTGTGAACAAGTATTCTCTTTAGTCACATCTAGTTCCAAGAACTTAGCTATTTGTGATTCTACAATTTTTGTGCCTCCATTTGGATTATAAAACTTGTATCTTTGAATGTTCTGAATAGGATACAAAATAACACCTGATTGTTTTGGATATCAACTTAATATTGGATTATACAACCTTACATCTACAGGACACCCCCAAACCCTTAGATGGTTTAAGTTATGTTTATGTCCCGTCCATAACTCAAAAAGTGTTAATGGAACATATTTGGTAGGGACTCTATTCAAAATGTAGAGAGCCGTTTTTAAGACTTCTCCCCATAAAACTTAGGCAAGTTACTCATACTTACCATACTTCTAATCATGTCCATGAGGATATGATTTCGCCTTTCGGCCACACCATTTTGTTTAAGACTACCAAACATGATAAATTGAGCTATAATCCCAAAATTCTCTAGGTATTTGGCAAATGCCCATTTAAACTATCTACTATAATATTCACCACCCTTATCAAACTTGAAAACTTGGATAACTTTTTCCAACTGTTTCTCGACTTCAATCCAAAATATCTTGAATTTGTCAAGAGACTCAGCTTTCCTTAATCAAGTACAGATATCCATATTAGGAATAGCCATTAATAAAAGTGACGAAATAAAAATTTATACACAAAGTCACTGTATATGGACCACTAATGTTAGTATGAATGATCTCCAAGAGATCAGAACTCTTGATTGCTATCTTTTTCTTAAGTTTAGTTTTCTTGCCCCTACAGCAATTTACACAATTCTCTATGTCACCTTTAAGTGTAGGTAGAATGTTAGAATTTATCAACTTTTATCAACCTTTTTAGTCATTCCTTAGAGATATGGCTTAGTTTTTTATACCATTATATATAAGACTGTTCCTTAGGTAGAGATATTTTAGAAACAACCTTTTCAGTCATACAAGCAATGTATATATCATTGGGAGATAAACACAATCTATACAATTCATAGGACATAATGCAACTATCAACTATATTTGAATTAAAAACCATAGAAACCATATTGTTTTTTATTTAAAAAGAATAGCCACATTAGTCCAAACTTGAAACATAAATTAAATTCTTTCTGAAGGAATATGCATAAAAAGTATTCCTTAACATTAAATTATAGCCAGAATCTAATATTATGATGACATCTCTCACAAACTTAACACCAGCTTTTTCGTTATTTCCCACCATTAGTCATAATTCATCCTAATTTGGCTTCCTCCAATTTATGAACCCCTGTATGGTGAACGCAACATGATTAGTTGCACCATTATTTAGCCATCAAGAACTAGATGGGTTTCAAATAGACTAGATTCACAAACTAGAACTAAAGAATCATTGCCTGTAGCCTCAAACTTGGCTAACCAAACCTTGTATTTGTCACAGTTTTTCTTTATGTGATCTTTCTTTTTGCAAAAGAAATAACAATCAGATTTTTTAAAAGATGCCTTATTTGAACCTATCTTTTTGGAGTCACAAGTGTCAGTGGTCTCAGAAGTACCTTTATGGGTAGAAATTTTAGACTTCTTACCCCTCTTACCACTGACACTAGAAACATGTATAGTTTGATGTCCCTTTTCACCTCTCAATTTCCATTCCTCTACCACCACCCTGGCTATAAGATCACTTGTGAATCAGGTCTCATTTCAGGAATTGTAATTTGTCTTTATAATCCTAAAATCAGATAGAAAGGTGTTGAGAGCCTGATGGACAATCACAACAGTAGGAATAGTGATCTTAAGTGCCTCAAGCTTACTTTGTAAATCTACCATCTTTAAGACATAATCTCTAACTCTACTAGTACCATCATAGCTCATGTTGAAAACTGTTTGTAGAAGAGTACCTATCTCAACATTGGATGAAACCCGATATATGTCTAATAGATATTCCATCATTTGCTTAGCAGTGTAGTTGATTGGCAAGCTCCCCTTAAGATGATCCTGAACGGATCACTGCATGGACAGTAAGCAAATTCGATTGCTCTTTTCCCAAACTACAATTTCTCTTTTACAGCATCGGTACTTTCTGCAGTGATATTTGCAGGCTTGTCCATATAAAGGGTATCAGACATACCCGCTAGAATCATTCTAAACAATATGTCATTCTTCAATTTCTCAAAATTGGAACCAGTGAGAATCTCAATAGTGAGTGAGTTGCAATTTATAGAAAAGGTGATTGATAATAAGAACAATATGAAATATGTAAAAACAATGCAACTTAATATAAACCATATAAGTACACTTCACAAAAAGTCACACATATCATTATACAATCACTTTTGGGCAGAATGCATGACATACAATAGTAAACTTTCTACATGAACATGAGGACTTATTCCATCCCTCATGAATTCACCACATTTGGGTATATGAACCACTAAGGTCAATCATTTCTCAAGCACATGTTGTACATGTATCCCTCCACGAACTAATACCAAATCACCCATTTGGGAGTGTGATTGCATATTAGAAAATAATATAACCCCCACAGTATGACACCGATATTTCATAAAACCAAGTGAGTGTGCCACTTTGGCAGTTACTGCCCAATTGAATTTATGAAATTCTCTTATACCAAGGATATTAACCTTTATTTCTTACATAAAAACTATATATACAATTTTAAACCATATAAATGACAAGGGCAATATGTCATTTAATTGCATGTAATCATGTTCTACATAAATATAAACTGAATATTTGCATATTGATGTGCTTGACATACTTAAAAATTCATAAAAATACAAGTGAAAAATATTTAAATTTATACTAAAAGTATAAAATCATATTCTATCTAGATATTCACAAGTATAATGGTGTCAAAAAATATGCAAATTATATATCAAAATGTAGATCATGAAAAACTAAAATGGACAACACCAAAACCGCTCAAAATGGGTTCCCGACACACTTGCACGGGCCCCAAAAAGGATTCTGATGCAAGCTTGCTCCCATTTTTTTTAAAGCCAGCCTAGTTTAGGACCCGATCTGGGCCAACCCAAGCAAGTCAACACTTGTCCTTGATGTGCGTAGTCAAACTCATTTCAATGAGATCGTTCTGAATATAGGGTTATATAGCAAAATCAAGCATAAAATATTCCAATCATGATCTATGTCTAACTCTAATACCACATGTAAGCCAATACAGCACAAACCCAATATATCAAACATATACATGATTAGAATCTGGAGATAAAAGTGAAAAATTATATACTAGTCTTTTGATCCATAGCTGTATGCGAAAATATGATCGATCCTGTTTAAATTCTTCCCCTCTATGACCATTCGAATAGATTGGTTTTGATAAATGCCTCTCCTGCTCATAAACTTTATGAGCAGAAAGTATTTCTAAAAAATTGTGGTTAAATGAGAGAATTTAACTGATATTTATAGTTAAACTCTAACCATCTCATCACGGGCCAAGCTAATTGTAGCCCACAAATTAATCTCACATTAAACTAATTAAAAGATTTTATATCTAATTTAATTAAACTAAAATTAAAAAAACATTAATTAATATAAGTCTACATAGAAAAATTGTTAAGGTAAAAAACTTCGTGACAAAACACGAGAGAACTATACCATACTATAAAGCCAAATATTCTAATTACTATCTTTTTCTAATAAAACCAGATCAAAAACTTCTCTCGGAATGATTACATTTGCTATGAGGAAAGTGACTCATCGTGCGCCTCATCCTCCTTTTTACACAGAGCAAAAGCTGCCCCCAAAGCTAAATTAAATCATGTTTTACTTTGTAGCTTACCCATTAAAATAAAAGTTCGCACTCCTTTTCGGTCAATGAAACTCATTTTTAACCACTTAACTTTGGAGTCGCACCTTTTTTAGTGTGACAGATTGGGAAAAGGGGGTGAGAGGTCACGTGAGGATGATGAGAAGTCACGTGATACCAAGGCTCATGGCCTGCATTTATTCATGTAAATTACATTGGTAATGAAATGAATAATGGCTGTTTGTTTGTTGTTTAGTTATGGGCAGAGGATGTTTTTTTTCAAACGTTCTGTACGTATGGTGTGTCTGTCTGGTGGCTTGGTGGGGCTCAACGTTTGAAGCATTGTGTGATTGGGTCAGGAGCATATAGCCTAGCAAAGTCCTCTTAAAACCCCACTTCTCTTCCTTTTTTCTTGTTTTTTTGAGTGATTCTCTCTCTCACACACACATACTGGTTCTGGTTCTCTATCGATGCTTTTATGTATTGATATAGAAGACCTTTGGCTTAACCTTACCTGCTCAAGGTGAAGGGTCAATGGCAAAAAGCAAGAAAGTTCATAGAAAAAGCTAAAAGCTTAAAGCTGATTTCACAAAAGCAAATTGCTTTGCTATGCTACAATACAACTACATCTACCCTCTCTAGCCAGGCTCTCTCTAATATCATATGCCCCACCACACCCCCATCCCATTTTTGCCTTGTATCAGTGGTAAAGCTGGGGAAGAAAAAACAACTCCCACTTCCAACAAGAGCAGCGGTAGTACAAGCAAGGCTTCAATTTGCTTCTACATCATTAAGATAAATATTCCAGCCAACCATCCAATTCAAATAGTCCATCTATGTTAGACAACAACACTGCCTCAACTGGTCCATCTTCTTCTTCTGATGCCTTCACCTCTTCAGAAAATGGAGTAGTCATCACAAACAAAAGAAAAAGAAGACCTGCTGGCACCCCAGGTAAAACACACAAAAAAAAAGGAAAAGAAAGAAAAAACTCTCATTTGCATAGAGTTTTTTAGTTCATTGAGAGCATGCAAATTTTTAGTTCGTACTTCAATTTAATTTTTGGGTCAAAACATTTTCACACATTCTTCACCTTTCATGCATATTTGAACCTAAGTCCTCACATAATTGAACTCTTGGGTTCAATATTTTTATTTCGACCACTTAATAAGTTTCATGCATATTTGAACCACAATTTCACTTGTGGGTATAATCGGTTTCTTCCTAATTATTTGATATATTCATGCATTTATTAACTTTATACTACAGAATTAATTTCTGGGCTGAAATTTTCTTTTCGTCGTTTTTGGGGTCCATTCTTTTGAGTGTTTTAGATCCAGATGCTGAGGTTGTATCGCTCTCACCCAAGACCTTGCTGGAATCGGACAAGTATGTATGTGAGATCTGCAACCAAGGATTCCAAAGGGATCAAAACTTGCAGATGCACAGAAGAAGGCATAAGGTGCCTTGGAAGTTGCTAAAAAGAGAAAGCCCAGAAGTGAAGAAAAGGGTTTTTGTGTGTCCGGAACCATCTTGCTTGCACCATGATCCTTGTCATGCTCTTGGGGATCTTGTAGGGATAAAGAAGCATTTTAGGAGGAAACACAGCAACAATAAACAGTGGGTTTGTGAGAAATGCTCAAAAGGATACGCTGTTCAATCTGATTATAAAGCTCATCTTAAAACTTGTGGTACCCGAGGCCATTCTTGTGATTGTGGCCGAGTATTTTCCAGGTTTGTCCCGTTAACTTCTTCTTTTAAGATGTTCTTCACTAAATTCTATGGAGTACAATATGGTATCTTATAATATTAACTAATTTCTCTCTCCTGGTTTGCATTTTTAGTAATACTAACTAAGCAATCTCGCTTTTCATTAAAATTGACAAAGTGTTTGTTTTGGCAAGGTTAATTTAATGCAGCCCGTGCTAGCAACATCCAATATGGTCACTAATTTTGCCTTATTTGACTAGAATTTTTGTACTTGTTAAAATCCTATCAAGACTTAAATGTTATTACATTTGGTTTAAGGCCACAAAGAGAGGGATTTTTAACAGCTTTCTGTTAAAACTGTTAATAATGGGTTTAACCATAATGCAGATGTTTCGCATAGAAAACATGAAACTTTTTTATGCTATTATTTCTTGATTAATATCGTCAACCATTGTTTTCTTTAGACTATTCACTAATCCATACTGTTTGTTCAGACATAAAGATTTATCCAAAAACTCTGTTATGTGCAAAACTTAATCAACATGGAAATGGATTTTGCTTACACTTTCAGAGTGGAGAGTTTCATTGAGCATCAAGACAGTTGCACTATTGGCCGACTCCGGCCACATTTACAGGCTATGCAGCCGGATTGCTCTTGCCATGTTGGTTCAAGCACTAGTCCATCAAGTGATACAAATTTCAGCGTTGCCCCGAAGCCAAGACTAATAATGCCTGCACCTTCAGAACCTCACTTTTTATGTTCTGAACGTAATAATTTGCCTACTAATGTTGTTCAGCAACATAATTTGGAGCTTCAGCTTTTACCATCATCCTACAATGATGAAAATCAGGCAACGAATTTGAAATTATCCATAGGTTCATCAAGCCATGGCGAAATAAATGAACCAAAATGTCCAAAAAATGCTAGCAGAAGCTCTCAAGATAGAGAAGCGTCATCAGTGGATGCGGCCAGGATGAATCAGGCAGGAGCAAATGAGCAACTACGGGTTGCAATGGCTGAGAGGGCATTTGCTGAAGAGGCAAGACAGCAAGCTAAGAGGCAATTGGAATTGGCAGAATTGGAATTTGCCAATGCTAAGAGAATTAGGCAACAAGCACAAGCTGAACTTGAAAAGGCACAAGCATTAAAAGAGCAAGCTACAAAAAGGATTAGTGAAACCATCTCTGAGATAACTTGTCACGCTTGCAGGCAAAGGTTTCAAGCAACTACTGCACATGTTCAAGCTGATGAGACTTCACCTGCTATGAGTTACATGTCTTCAGCCACAACAGATGCTGAGGGAGATTAGTAAAAAAATCCAATCATAGTATATAAGATAAAAATATCTCAGCAAATTCCTACTCTTTTTCTTTGTTAGTGCAGCATGTATTTCATCTCGTATGCTGTCAGCTGTCCTGTGTGCTGTTTTCTCAATCTTATAGTGTGAAAAAAGTCCATTCTTGAGTTCCATATATAACGAGCTCAATGGGAAGTTCTCTTTTTGTTCAATGAGAACGTTGCCTTCATGGACAACTTTTTGTTCAATGGGAAGTTCTTCTCTTTCTTCTTTGAGAAATTGAAAAGATCCTAAGGATTTTCTTTTCATCTTATAGTACAATCAGATTTCTTATTTCTATGGAGATGGAGCATGAAAAGAGAGAAAGAAAACTTTAAAAAAGGGCAATGGCACAATTTCAGCTAGCATCGTAAGAAGAACTTTTATTGTGTTTCATTTCTGTGAACTTAACATATTTGTCCGTAATTACCTATTATACTTGGAATTGCTTTCTCTCCTTCCTTCTTTTAGGGTGGGGTTTTGTGGTGGCTGTTTGTTGAAGACCAGAAGGAAAAAAATTGGGTAGTAACTTGTTGGTTTGGTCTGAATTCCCTTTACCTAAGCAAAATAATAGTGGCCAGTTGTTAATTTGGACTAATTCCCCTTGAGAAACAGATTAATGTGTACTATTTGAGCTAGCGATTCCCATATAAGGACCAATAGCCTTTGGATTCCGCCCGTGGGAATTATTCTGAGTCTCCTCACATGCTATTCCTAATTGCTTGTCTATCATTAAAGGGTACAATGTCTGAGAAATGGCACTTCCACTCACCTGGGCTGCCCTTTTTTGGTCCTCTAACCATTAAAGGTTGAGCAATTTTCACTTTCTTCTGAAGGCACTCAATATATAGAAAGGATTTCATTGTCTTAGGGGGTGACATGTGGTTATTCTTGAGTAAAAGGGCTTGTCAAAACAAAGATCTGGCAACTGCAATGATGCCACATGAATCAATGGCCGATTTAGAAGTTAAATACAAAGATTTCTAAACATTTGACAATGAGATATGGCAGTCCACCCAAGTCTACCCTAAAGCCTGCAGGTACTGTTATGTCAGCAATACTACAGAATTTGACGCTCAAAAAAATCATGTATACATAGCTAAAGCTGTCTATTTTGTTTGGGGTGAATTGCTTTATTTAAATTGTAACAATTTGGAAATAAAGATAATTGCAGTATAGGATTCTATTTTGGTTTTTGTTTCTATCCACTCCCATTAGACTATAGTTTTCAAATCTTGAACTGGTTATTCGTGAATTGACAAGTAGATTTAGAGCAATCAGCCTTGGAAAATTTGTAAGCTTGTTTAAGATCCATATGATATCTATCCTGTTAAATCGTTTTCAGGTGGCATATTTTGACTGGACATGATAACAAGTTAAATAGTTGTGAAAATCTGAACTTTATTATAGAACACACAGGCTTATGAAGTTATTTTATGTTGAATTGAAGTCAATAGCCAGGAGCAGTAGAGTATAGAAAACTACGTCCAGTAAAAAAATAGTCATTGTGGTAGTAAAAATTTTAGAAGTTATATTGGGGATTGATTCAACTTAAATTTTCGAATGTTGTGAAAAACATGTTTTTAATTTGACCAAATATTTAGTGCATTCTTGAATTTTATTTTTTTATGCCACAAAATTTCAAAATAAAATGCTACAAAATTTTAGCTTCCATCTTATACCAGCTTAACTTTGGTTGGAAAGGTACAACGTTATCTTTAAATGGCAAAATTGTACCGTTTACGTGTTATAACAACTGAATAAAATATTTATTTATTTGGTTTTTTAATATTTAGTCCCAAATTTTTTTTTTAATAAATAAGTGAGGATTCCTTTTCTTACAGTAATGACGAGTGGTTAGAAATTCTACACTAAATGTTGACAACAGAGAAGACATAGGAGCATAAAATGTGGTCCTTCAACCTTTCTTTTTGGTTTTAAAGTGTGTAAATTAACACATGCACATAAATAAAAGATCCGTACTAGACAAAATCATCAATACATTTATTCAATGAATTAAATGTTGACCACATTGAAAAAGGTCATATATATAGGAAAGAGGGTGAAAATTGAGGGAAGAATAGATTTTGTCGAATTAAATGCTTTAAATAGAATAGACGAAAGCACCATGTTTTTCAGTGCCACAGTTGAATGGTTTAGGATCAGGCACAAGTCCTTCTCATGGAAAAATACAACACGCACGCACAAATGCAAACACAAACACGAAAACTCTCTCACATAGCCTATCCTTTCATCAGAATCTGCAGCAGCAAGCCTAGCTTAGCCAGCCAGCCAGGAAGCCAGCCAGGGAGCCAGCCATGGTGACCCTTTTCATTTATTTAGAGTGCCGATCCAGTTACTGTGCCATTTTCAAATGCAAAAGGAAAGGCCTAACGAAGGTAAAAAACTTGGAGTGGGAGTGCGACTGATGGTTGAAGTTTTTTGTTCATTTCTTGATCAAAAAGGCCGAAAAGCCATCAAAAGGGGCCATGGTTTCCATCAGCTAAGAATGCTATTCACTGCCATATCAGGGACCACGTGCCCCCCTTATAAACTCAATAATAATTACATATACTTTATCTTTCTAGTTAAAAAACTTGGATTGTCTGAGTAAATACGAGTCTCTAGTGGAGTGTTGCTTACCACCAAATATTCAGCGCTGCACAACAATTTTATTTTTATTTTTTCGATTTTTGAAGTGGTTGTTTTAATTTCTTATGATACGCAACTGAAATAAGTTATTGCTAATTATAAAAAAAAGATTTTAATGTAAGAATTGTTTTTATTTTATGAGAAAGATTTGAATTAGTCCACTTATAAAAGGTCAAGTTGATATAATAGGTATTAAAATGGGATGTCCTTTATTTAAAGGAAAAAGAACATATATCGTGACTGTAAAATTTTAGACCGTGACTACGTCTATTGTCCATCAACTGCACATGTTGGCATGATTTTAGGCTTGACTCACCCTGTGAGGATGAACCTTGCTGAAGAGCCCTTAGGCTTCGAGGCATTACCATAAATAAATCAATCCGTACACATAATGGAATAAATAACAAATTAATTATATATTAAAATCTCTTTATAATTCCTGTTATTTTGTTAATAAATTCACTAGAAGCAATGATTGTAAGTAAAACTGATCACGAGATGCACAATATGTGATTTCTAATGGTATTTCGACAGATAATTTATTAGAGTTCTTATAGGATTGACCAATTAGTATCCAAATGGATAATTTCTTGAGATTCATGTACGATTGACCAATGATGAATGGCTAATAGCTAATTTCCTTGAATATTAGCTTAAATAAAGAAAAATTAAGATTCATGAAAACACTTAAATCTCTAAGAGGTACAATACATATCAAATTTCAAACCTCACCCAAGACTCATTATCAAGACTTATTTATAAATCACCTTAATGAGATTGGATCAACCACCAAATAATCTAATGACTTATTTATTAGTAAGTCTTTAACATTAATTTATCTCATAAATTAATTTTATAATTATAATATCATTTTAAGCCAATAAATTATCCTTATTATGTATGACCTATTAAGTTCTTAATTAAGTTGGTAATAAATACGAACTATAATCTCAAAATTAAGGACGTAAAACTAGTAAGCTCCCACTTGAACTAAAGATAACTAGTTGTAAGATTTTTGGAATTAGGTAAATGAAGCAACTTTAATTTATCATTAATTCACCAATTAATCAATTGACATTTATAAATAAATAAATTAAATGATCTAAATGTAATAGTTTCTCAAGTAGGAGAGTGGTAGGTTTCTTTCTTCTAGGAGAGAGAAGACTGTTTCTCGTTGGGAAACACTGTTTGTCTGCAAAAACTAGACAATAGAATGAGAGTAAATCTAGGATCTAAAGCCATGTGATGAGATGAAGATGAATGAAATGTATGGCAACTGGGGAGAAATAATCTAACTAAACCATTTGAGAGAGAGTAAGGGGAGTGGGGATATTCTGAGCGCTAGAAAAAAGTCTACTGTAGTATTTTTGTGGCTGATAGCTTGTTGTAACTAAGTATAGTGTCGAGGGACTAATAGATCTGTTAGATTCTTTTGCAGGTTTGATCACATTTTGGGCAAGGTTGAGGTGATGGATAAGGGTACATCTTTGAGCTAGGAACAAGAGGTTGCCGACTTGGTTCAGAAGCTCCAACTGTCATCGATAGAAGAGGGGGAGGGGTTCAGCTGGAGATAGAAGATATCAAGGCTAGAAAAGAGAAGTGTGAAAAAAGTATGCTGGGGAAAAATTTTGGGGATAAAAAAGCCAATTTTACCGGGCTAAAAAATACACTCCATTCCCTTTAGCCGATTAACAAGACATTCATTGTCAGAGAATTGGGGGCGAACAACTTTTAGTTTGTGTTCCAAACACTGGAAGATTGGAATAAGGTATTGGCTAGTCGAGGGTGGACATTCGACCAATAGTATCTGGTCCTAAGGGAATGGTCTGATAAGGTGAAGAGTCAGGACATAGAATTTAGAAGAATGGAGATCTGGGTACAGTTTTGGCACTTGCCCAATCACTAGATCACTAGAGACACGGGATTCAGGATCGGACAAGTATTCCTAAATGTACTTGATGTGATTATTCCTGAAGGGGGTAGCAGTAATGGTCGGCATATGAAAGCTCTGTTAACCATAGATCTAGATCAACTGCTAGTAAGAGGCACAATGGTACAACTAAAAGAGAAGTCTAGGTGGGTCATGTTTAAATATGAGTTTTTGGTAAATTTTTGTGCATATTGCAAGAGAATGGGACATGGAGAGAAGATGTGTAAGAGAATGAGAGCTGATCAATAGAGTAATCGACTTAGTGAGGGGCAGTGTGGAGACTGGATTCTGGTAGGGACTAGGAAATTTGCCAGGAAGGAACATGGAGCTCAGGAGGCTGTGAAAAGAAGTACTAATTTTTCTATTAATAAGATGCAACCAGTTATTAGAGCAGTACCAATAAGTAGTGGAATTGAAATGCACGAACTAGTAAAGGGGTCAGGGAATAAAATAGTAGAAAGGAAAGTGATACCGAAGAAAGAGGCTCATAAATTCATCGAATGTGAGACCAGAGAGGAAAGGGAGATAAATCGACAGTAGCAAAGTGAGAAAGGAAAGAAGATTATGAAGGAATGAGCGGTGGATAGAGGGACCTACAAACAAAGCAGTATAGAGGAGAGTCTAGAACTAGAAATGGGCGAAAATGATCAGAAAAGGATGGACATTGAATTGGTGAATGTGCCCATCATATGTGAGGAAGTAGAGCAGTACAAAAAAGACAACAGGAGTAAAATTACACCAATGTTGGAGAAGGGTAAGGGTGAGCAAAAGGAGTAGAGAAAAAGCAAATGGCAATGATCAAGTCGCCGATTGTTATCCGACCAAGGTGATCAAGAGAAGCTATAGAAGAAGAGCATCCAGATTGGGGAGAAAAGAGGATGGAAACTATTGGATGAAAACTCAAGATCGAGTGAATATTAGGAAACAAAAAGGCAGAAATTTGGAGGAGAAATGCAAGTGAGAGGCCAACCATCCGGGGTAAAGGGGACTAGCCCATTAGGGTTCCAAGATACCTTATGAAATATGTGTGTGGAATTGTAGAGGTAGGGATGGCAATTTAAACTCACCCCGATAGGTTCCCCGAGCCCGACCTCGACCCTAATCAAACCCGGTTGATCAGGTTTTTTTGGGATTCGAGGTCAGGTTCAGGTTTTAGAATAAGACCCGAGATTGGGTTCGAGGTGGGTATTGGGTTACCTATACTCACCCCGAACCCAATCTCGAACGGCCGGGTTTGGGGAAAACCCAATCCCTGAATCCGAAGATTGAGTTCGGGGAAAACCTGATCCCCACCCCAATATATTTTAAGGAAAGAAGCAGTAAACACAACACCTATGCAAGGGTTAGGCAAGCCATGTGACACGGAGAATTGTATAAATTGAAAGGTGAGGTCCAATATTTTTAAATACTATAAAGCAATATAACAATGTTTGGTTAGTGGATTGAAGTTTTATTGAAGATAAAATTTGGTCATCCAAGTTCTAAATTTAGTCCAATTAAACTATTAGTCCATGAAGTTTCGTCAAAGACAAAATTGAATTCCAAAATTTTGATTTTAGATTGAGAATAGACAAATCTGTATAAATATTTCAATTGCTAATTACGATTTGCAAGAGGCAAAATAAAGTGGGGTCCCCTATGGTTTTGTGAAACTTAAGTGGCACATATATACGGAATAAACATCATATCCCTAAATAATTAGTGTTAGTAACTAACTTTATTATTTATTTTTGAAACATGGTCTTATGTGTTGGGAAACATATTACTGCCTCCTTTTTTTTTTTAAAGTCCATTTTGAATTTATTATAACTCTTTTAGTTATAAAATACACCATATTTAATACATCATTAAATATATAAATTTCTATATTTATCCTTACTTTTTAATTTTAGATTATAGCACTATAATAAAATAATATAAGACTTTTATTTAAAAGTGGACTCTCTTTCTTTAAACAAAAAGAAATTAAAAATAATTTTTTTTAGGGGAACAAAAATAATAAGTATAATTATTTTTTTAGTACAATTAACTAATTATAAAAAATTTAGTTTTTGCTTTTGTACTCTATTTTAATTCAAAAAAGAAAGGAACTTCCTTCTAATAGTACAAAGATTATGCTCAATAGTTTTTATCTTGAAATAAATATATATATCTCTTTATCTTTCTGGAGAGCATCCAATTTTCTTTTATATGTAGGTACACCTGTCCAAATCAAGAATATTAAGGTACATGCATGAATATATGCTACCAGCTATTTGTCTTGTAACCTCCCAATGAACCACTTATCTCATGTAATCATGTTAAGAAAATAATTAATAAGCATTTTATATGTCCTAACGATGCTTTGCAAGTCTAATTAACTATTTGAGATTGTAAACTATGAGTTATAATCCATACATTTATACATACATATTAAGTAATCATTAAATTTATAACTCATAGAGTGTATAGTTCATCATTCAAACAAATTACATTGAGTTATATTTATACATATAAGAAGTGTTATATATATATATAAGATTATGGAGCTAAATAACTAAATGCTGGTGTTTTGAGCATTTGACCAATTGATTTATATTACTATTGCATATGACATGTATTTATATTAGTTTTACTCATATATTAGAATTGATTAAATATAATATAAGAATTGAATAAATGAACATATTTATAATTTTGATAATTATATATTAAAATCGTAATAATAATATTAATATATTAAATCATAAAAGGAAAAAAGAAATTTATTAAAAAATGTAAAAATTATTTAAAAAGAAGATAAAATAATTGGAAAATTGAGAAAATAATATGTGTAGATTTATTAATTGATGTTATTAATATAAAATGTTATATTAATTGACTAAATTTTGTATTAAAATATTAAGGGTGCAATTGAAATAAATACACATATTTTGAGGATGTGTTTGAATAAAGTTAGATTTCAATTTTGAGAGGGGAGGAAGATTTTGCAATTATTCCGTCAGCTTTAGCTTTGTGTTAAAGTTTATGGGTAGGTATTTATAATTTTATATCAATTTTAAAGTTTATGGATTTTTTGGCCTTAATTTGATATTTCAACTTTCAAGACCCTTTTCAAAAATTAGGAACATCAAGCTGCTCAAAATAATCTTATTGCAAACCCTAACCCCTTTCTTCCCTTTTCTATTTTCCCTTCCCCTGCGTCAAGTCGCCGATTGCCCTCCTCCCCAACTCCATTTCAGTTCTCCCGCCTCTCCCTCCCCTCTCTTTGGTCGGTTGTCCTCTTGGACTTAATCACTCACAAGAACTCCGTTCGATTGCAACCCTCTTTTGAGCCTTGTCTCTTCTCTTGCGGTTTTCATGTAAAATGAAAGATTTTGTTAAGACAAATTTCACTTTCCCGTCATTGAATTTTCCTAATTTTGTTAAGGGTTTAATTGCTTCTATGGTTAATAATTTTGTTGGCTGTTGGTTTCTTCAATTCGGTGAATTAGTAATTTTGTTGGCCCTTCGGATATTTGCTACCATCAATTTTTGATTTTTGATCACATTTTTGCTACGGCATGTCATGAAACCATATTAATGTCATTCCGTAGACTTGCTTTAATTGTGTGTTTGTGTTGCATAGCACCTCATTACTTGCTGATATGGTTGGTATGACAAATTGCTCCTTAAATTAGTTGACCTATTCTATTGTTATATTGGTTATTAAAGATGGTTAAGTTGTGGAACTAATGAAATACATTTCGCAATATGCTTTTTGGGAAAATTTATGATTTTAAATTATCCACCCTTTTAACCAAGAGTTTTGTTTTGATTGATAAAGAGTTAGCCTGCTATCCTGGTAAAAATTGGTTTAGTTGGGTGTTGTTATCAGCAGGGCGTTTTCACTATTTGTGAATGACAATAGTCATTCCACTTTCTCCTCAGATAAGCAAGAAAAACATTTTGTCTTAGCTTGTACATTGAGCATCCTTAAAGTTGTACAGTTTCTACCTGAAGTTGTGACAGGACCAACAATATTAATTTGAAATAAGTGAAATATGTATACTTTCATTTTAGTTTAGTAAATGGACTTTCAGGACTTTTTAGTAGGTGAGATTTTCTATTTCAATATCCTCTCTTTTAATTAATATATACGAATTTTGTCTCATTAGTAAAACGATATAGTTGTATTAAAATTAGAATTTATGCATTTATATTAAGATTTAGTATTTATTATTGAAATTATATCGTTTTATTAATGAAACATAATCGATACACATTAATTAGAATAGATTATCTATCCTCCTTTTTGGGTTGTCTTTTGTGTATTGAATTAAAAAGTTTAAAATTGTTTTATCTATTGTGAATTTGAGTAACTTTGCATAAAATTAGGAATTTTTTGTATAAAGATTCTGCACTAGTATTGAATATGTTTCTTTAGCTACTTCGTTTATTGGTCTACTTTTTTTGCTATTTTTGGTCTATTTTTTCTTGATTTGGTTACAATTCTAATTTTGATAATTCCCATATACAGGCTGAAAATGGCAACAGAAGAAGGGCACTTGTGTTTAACAGTTTAACTATTTTTTTTCCTATTGTGAACACTTGAACAGTTTATGTATGTCATTGGGTTGCTTGTTTTCAGGTTTTTGACCTTTTATTGAGTTGCTTCACATTTCGGAATTCAAATTCGAGGTCCTTACGGGGAACCCAAAACCCAATCGGGGGTGGGGGTGGGGGTGGGGATGGAGTTTAGGGTTAAAACCCGATCGGGTTCAGGGGCAAACTAAAATTTCGGGTCGGGGATAGGACTGTGAAACCCGACCCCAAACCCAAAAATTGCCATTTCTATGTAAAGGGTTGGGTGCATCCTCTATAATTTTCTAATTGAGGGAGACTATATCCTTTTAGCAACTGGATGTGCTTTTCTTATCCGAAACAAAGAAAAATAAAAAAGAATTTGTGGAGATAGTGTGTAGGAGATTGAAGTTTAACAAAAGATGGCAATATGAAGAACTCGAAGGTCTTAAAGGGGACATGTTAGTGTTTTGGATTGATAACATTTCAGTTATTAGTATGGTGCATAATAACTTTTGTGTGCAAATGCAATATCAAGTAAAGGGAGAGTCAGTGGTGTGGTGGGTTATTTTTTGTATATGCAATTACAGAGAGTACAAAGAGGGAACAACAATAGAGATACTTCGAAAATGAAAGAACAAAGTGGGGTGAATAGTGAATTATAGGTGGGGATTTTAATGATATAGCTAATCCGCAAGAGTAAAGAGGTGAGAGGAGAAGATCGGAACATAGCTGTTTACCATTTAGAAACTTTATAAGGAGAATGGAAATGGTTGATCTTGGGCATATAGACAAGCAGTTCATATGGACTAATAATCGAGATGGTGCGGGGTTTGTGAAAGAAATATTGGATAGATTTTTGGGTGCACCACGGTGGGAGCTACAATTCCCACAAGCCAAAGTGATACATTGTAAAAAACAAGTGCCCAATCACTCACTAATCATGTTGAATACGGATCCTAAGCAAAACAAAAAAAGGAGACGATTCATTTTTTTACCAAAGATGGATAAGGAAAGAAGGTATGTCGGAGAGAGTAGCTGAAGCATGGTAGAAAAAAAATAGAGGGACTAAACAATCTATCTTGTGTGCCAAAATAGCACAATGCAGTGCATAATTACAGAAATGGAACAAGCACTACGGAACAAATTCTACTAGGTAGATTAGGCATATCAAGGAACAAATGGAAGAAACGAGTCGATAGGGTGGGAATAGGAATTGGAAGAGATAGTATGGGCTAAGGAATCAATTGCAGCAAGCTTATAAGGATGAAGAAGAATATTGGAAACAAAAATCCAGGGACCAATGGCTAAAGGAAGAAGATAAGAACACAAAATTTTTTCATGCAACCTTGCTCAAAGGAGGAAGAAAAATAGTGTAGAAAGTTTAACACTAGCCAAGAGGGAGGTGGAGATGGAAATTGTGGGATATTATGAGAAGCTATATGCATCTAGCAAGTCAACACAAAATCCGACCTTACTTGAAGGTATGCCCAAATCCATGACCAAGACTATGAACAAAAGGTTGATGAGGCCAATAGAGGAAGCTGAAATTAAAAAAAAAAAAAAACGTTTTTCAAATGAACCCAAACAAAGCTCTTGGACCCGTTGGTATGACGCCTCTCTTTTTTCAAACATATTGGAATGTGGTTAGTGCTAATATTTGCAATGTTGTTAAGGATTTTTTCATGTATAAGAAAATGTTTAGAAAACTCAATCATACTTTGTTTACATTAATTCCAAAGGTGCAAATTCCAGTATCTATCTCCCAATATAGACCAATTAACTTATATAATGTGGTCTATAAAATCATTTCAAAAATATTGGCTGAGAGACTTAAAATTTGCATTTATAAGTGTATCAATCCAGAACAATCAACCTTCATTCTTGGGAGACTAATACTTGATAACGTGATCATAGCGCATGAGTGCATTCATACAATGAACTCAATGAGAAAAGGAAAGAAAGGATTCATGGCATTGAAAATTTACATGTCTAAAGCTTATGATAGGGTTGAGTAGAATTTTTTGGAGAAAGTAATGAGGAAAATGGGATTTGCTAGGGGTTTTATTGGATGGATTAGGCAATGTATTAGCACAGCTACTATGTCCATTAATATAAATGAAGAACAATGTGGCTTTGTTAAACCCTCAAGAGGAATTAGGCAAGGCGATCCTATTTCTCTTTACTTATTTCTTATTATTTCATAAGCTCTCTCTAACTTATTTAAACAAGCTAGCGTGAGGGGGGAATATAAGGGAATGAGAGCAAGTCAACATGGTCCGATCATAACACACTTGTTTTCTGCCGATGATTCTTTGTTGTTTTGTGAGGCAGAACCAAGGCAAGCACAATAATTACTAGATACTCTTAACACCTACAGCAAAAGTTCAGGACAACTTATCAACACGGCAAAGTCTTCAATATTCTTTAGCAACAATATAGCATGGGAGCAAATAAGACAGCTTTGTCAAGTGATGAAGGGCATGTAAGAAAAACATAATGCTCGATATTTGGGGTTGCCAATGAGAATAGGGAGATCCAAAAAGGAGATTTTTAATTTTGTGATGGAAAAAGTTCAGAAAATGATGCAGAACTTGAAAATTAGTTTTTTGAGCTTGGCTGGCAAAGAAGTTCTCCTTAAAGCTGTGGTTAATGCGCTACCTACTTATGTCATGGGCTATTTTAAGTTGCCAGTGGGATTGTGTAAAGAAATATACAGAATTTTGGCTAACTTCTGGTGGGGAGCACAAAAGGAAAGAGGACAAAAAATTCATTAGAAAGCATGGGAAGAGATGACGCAAATGAAGAGTGAAGGAGGGTTGGGGTTTCAAGATATTCAACAATTCAATGATACATTGCTTGCGAAACAACTATGGTGAGTTATTTCCAAACCTGAGTTGTTGATGAGCAAAATCATGAAAGCCAAATACTTTACAAAGGATGGTCTTTTGCAGGCAGAGAATAAAGGCAATGCTTCATGATTGTGGAATGGATGGATGGGGGCAAAGAGGATGCTAAGATTAAGGGCAAGATATAGAGTGGGGGATGGAAGATTAATTTGGGTGTGGGATTTGCCTTGGATCCCAGGAAGACAAGAATTAAGGCTGAACACTTGTAGACAAGAACAACAAGATGTAGCATGGGTGAGCGAACTTCTACATGAAGATGGTAAATGAAACACAAGTGTGATTTCAAGGATTTTCTCGAAGCAAGAAGTAGAAAATATAATGCAAATTCCTTTGGAACCAACAGCCAGCAAAGATAAAATTATTTGGCAGTTTAGTAAAATGAGAAGTATTCTGTTAAATCATCCTACATGCAACTGCAAAAGGCCAAACACCAAGAAAGGAAGCAGGTTGAAAGTAGTAGGTCTAGAAGCATCATGCAAATCATGTGGAGGACAACCTAGAAATTGGATGTTAAAAGGAAATTGCCGCACTTTGTATGGAGATGCTGCAATGATATACTATCATTTAATGCTAAGCTATAGCAAAGAAGAGTGCAAGTGGATTCAATATGTCCAATGTGTGGAGAGGAAGAAGAACAGCTAGAACTTGCTATGTTCACATGCTCCCGAGCGCAGAACATTTGGAAAATAGCTCCGGTTGCTTGGACTCACATAGGAAAACTTGGTGACAAGTTTAGAGATTTGTGGCAATTCATTTGTGCTAATAAGAAAGCTAATTTATGCCAAGAAAGAGCACAACTTACAATCTACATATTGTGAATGATATGGAAGAGTAGGAACTTGTGAGTTTTTAAGAAAGAATGGATGGAGGAGAGAAAAGTGATTGAATTGGCAAAACAGGAATGGCTGGAATTTCAACAAGTAAATATGGCTGATTAGATAGCTAGGATCAAGAAATTAGATTAGTGGATATTTGGTATATAGAAGTGGGAACACATCATTAGCAAGTGGTAATACTAACCTTTATCCTTGTCACAATGGTTAGTATATCCACCAGATATATGTGGTGTTGTTTTGTGGGAATGAGTTTAAGAATGAAGAAATGTAGGGATTGAAATGTTGTCAGTAAGTCTTAGGCAGAGTTAGAGCTAAGAAGAGTCCATTTCTAGGACCTTCGATGTAACCATTAACTTTTACAAAGTTAATACAACTATCAACTTTTGGAATTTTTTTTTAAAATAAATTAAGATTGTTCTCTAACTTGACATCATGACCACCTAGGTGCTAGAAAAAGTCATATGATCAACTTTATATTTTTCTGAATTGAATTTCATATAATTAATATCTTTTCACTATATTATATCTTAATTAGTTCAAGAGTAAAGAATAATGCCAACTCTTAATGAATTAATAATGTTTTCCTTATTTCCAAAATATAACTCTAAATATATATTTAGAACAATTCTAAAATCACTTCTAGTTTATGCAAATATTTCTAAGTTATATTCCAATAAGTGGCCATAAATGTCATATACTCTTCTTCTTATTAGCAGTAGTAAATCCTTTGTTGATCATAAATCCATCCTTATTTATACTATACCAAACTTTTAAAACACAAATAACGAACTAAAATTAATAACTAAATATGTTAAAGTATAAGAATCTACACTTCAGATACTATTATGATCTCTAGTTTAAATTACTTATACTACTATCGCGTTAAAATCAAATAGATTACCTCATGAAAATCTCTTAGTAAGTCAACCAATCAACTTATTCTCTAACGAGCATCTATATATTTGCTTTTGTGTTACCATACAGCAGTCAATCAGATCAACTACTTCATATATTAAGAAAAGAAATAACATATGCTAATATGTTCGTACAAACAATATCCCGTATTTTTAATACATTTACTGGGGATAATTTAATAATTATATTCTAAGTACGTGAAGATTCAATCATCATAACTTTTATAATTTATTTTATATAAATATTATTCCAACAAACAGATTACTTCATGAAAATCTCTTATTAAGTCAACCAATCACTTATTCTCTAACAAACATCTATATACTTACTTTTGTGATACCATACAGCAATCAATCAAATCAACTACTTCATATATTAAGAAAAAGAATAACATATGCTAATCTATCTGTACAAACAATATCCTGTATTTGTGATACATTTGCTGGGGATAATTTAATAATTGTATCATAAGTATGTGAAGATTCTATCATCATAACTCTTGTAATTTATTCTATATAGATATTATTCTATTATTTTATCATTCAATTATATAAATAAACAATAAAATAAACCATATATAGTTTCATATTACCAAAATTTGCATAATTGCAAAAATTGAAGCGTAAATATTACCAAAATAAAATAATTTTTGTTTATACATTGAATAAAACTCCCACCTGAACTAAAACTAATTTTTCATAATTGTTTAATCAACTAATGAACCACTTTATTATCAATAGAATTTATATCTTTAAATCACTTTCATAATTGATCTCTATCAAATGATAGCGGCTTATACATAATTTGGAAGTGTTATTACTCTTCCTGCTAATTCTTTTAAAGTAAGCAATTTATTTTAGAAAGATAATATGTTATGGGATAATTTTTGCTCAATGGAATAATAGAAATGGTAACTAAAACTTTTATTTAAATACTCCGATCCACAAGTAGACAATTTATTAGATTTAGTTCTAAATTCATCTAGCTCTACCCTTTTCACATATCAAAACAGATCCAATATATTTGATCTTATTTTTACAACACTATCCACTTGTGGTGTATATAAAAGATTAACAAAAATCACATTCTCATTTAGATTATCGAGAATTTGATTTAGATATTTACTATCACGAACTTATTGAAACATTAACTATATGCAATATACAAACCATTAAATATTTGACTAAATATGACATACTATATGCAATTAAATAATCATATTATATGAACGCATTTTCTCCTCAAATATTCAGTCAAATGTTGTACATAAACATAAAACCAAACAATCGAATTAAATAACTACATTAGCATGTTCAATATCTAATCATTGATATATATATATATATATATATATATATATATATATATATATATATATATATATATATATATATATATGCACGTATATATGTATAACTATTTCTAATTGCATTCATAATAACATTGTTAAATTATTTTGAGAAGTCATTAATATTTTTCAAATTCAATTAAATCAAAATAAATTAAATAATTCAAGAGGTAAAATTATGATTTTTAATACCCAAATCAAAACCATTAAGGTTAGGCTCTTAGGGTTTCAAAAACATTTTCCAATCAATTTTGATTTAATTGAGAACTATTATTTTAGAATTCAATTTAGAACCTCTTCAATCATTTTAATTAGATTAAATTATGAAAAATATTTAAATATGAACAATTTCCAAATTTTAAATCAAATTTAAAATTTTAAAAGTCTCCAAAATAAAAATTGTCAAATTTCAATCTAAATTAAAATTAACAAAACCAGAATTTTGGATTTTCAATCTAAAATACAATTCCTATAATTTAATTCTATTAAATGTGGAATATTATTTAAAATTTAACTATTACTAAACATTAAATAACATTTAAAATTCAGTAAATCCCCAAACTTAATAAATTACTCAAAATTCCAATCAAATTGAAAGGTAGTAAATTGCTCCAAATTTATAACCTTTAAATTATAATCAAATTATAATTTGAACATCTAAAACAAATCCAATTCATTATAAATTTGATTCCTAATCCAATGAAGAAAACTTATCTATTTAGTTTGCAACTCTTTCCAAATTTAAATCATATTTGAATAAAATAAATTGTTTAATTGGATTAGTAAAATATTTTGTGTTTTAATCAAATTAAAATATAAACACATATCCATTTTTATTTTTATAGTTATAAATAGACAAGGATTAAAACAATTTCATAAATCAAATTTCTAAAATAAAGAAAAAAAAAGGGTTAAAGGTCAAACGAGGAAAAGGCTTAGGTGGATACCTAGATACCTCAAGACAATAAAGGGTGTAGTAATCAACGAAAGATTTTGGAGAATTGAAAATAAGCATAGATTCTAAGATTTCTAAATAGGACAACCTTTTGAACTGTTGTTGAATCTGTGTGTAGGTAAGAGACAACTTGGCAAGTTGAAAATTTTAGTAGTTAGAGAAAAAGAAAGCAAAAATGGTTCCTATAATAGCAAAAAAACTATTTTGTTGTTAAAAGTCTAACAACCATATTATTGGACGAGAATAACATTTATCAGGATCATTCTGATAATCCCTTGTCAGGCACCCAATAAGAGAAAGACATTTAGGATTTTTTTTTAACTTCCATCTTAAGTTTATTAGTCCTAACCACATATGAATACTTCTAACAAAAATAATTCTTTATGATAAACCCAAAAGTTTCTTCAAAATAAATAAACCCAAAAGCTGAGCCGGACAAAAGCTGAAAGTTAAAAAATTATTATTATTATTATTATTATTATCATTAAATGCATAATTCCCATATTTTGGATTTTTTTTTATAATTTTGGTGCTTTTGGATTTATTTATTCTAAAGAAACTTTTGGGTTTATCATAAAGAAATATTTTTGTTAAAAGTATTCATATATGGTTAGGACTAATAAACTTAAAATGAAAGTTAAAAAAAATCCTAGGTGTCTTTCACTTATTGGGTACTTGACAAGGGGATTATCAGGATGATCTTGATAAATGTTATTCTCTTATTAGATATTCTGTAACGATCATTAAAAATATTGAATTCTTAATTCAATATTTGAGGCTAACGTCACTTTTGATGACATAAGGATGACATCATCAACTTCCTTTTCCATTCTCATCAAATGACTTGAACAAAATTCTTTTGCACCCAATCCAGTAGCAATGCTTTCAGATCTAAGTACGATCGGAGAGATCTAATGGTAGCAAGACTCATGCCAGGCTTCATTCTGGTCACTACCAGAATGGAGATAACCAGATTTGTTTTGGTCACACTAGATTAGTTTCCTTTTTTGGCATAATTTGTTTTGAAGACATTTTTTTCAAATTTTGATTCAAACCCTTCAAAATTTTAAACTATAATTTGAACCCTTCCAAATATATTAACTCAAAATAAATTAATCAAGAACCATACACATGAACAATTTATCATATATGACAACTAAATATTAATCATAATAATATATAGATAAACAAATATTGAACTAATACTAATGTAAGTAAATCAATATATACACATAGCGGAATAAATACATCAATGATTACATATATGGGATCTCTTTGCAACCCATATATACTATCAAAAATATCATCTCAATAGCAAATTTATTAGAAATAATAGTTATAAATGAGATTGATCATGAGATGAATAATTATCTGATCTTTAATAGTACTGACACAGATAATTTTTTGAAATCCTCACAAGATTGACTAATTATTAGTTGGTAATGGCAGTTTTCTTGAGTGTTTGCTTGGATAAATAAGAACTACCTTAATGAGTTTGGATCAACCACTAAAGTAACCAATGGCTTATTTATGAAAAAGTTATGAAAATTAATTTATCTCATAATTAATCAAATAATTAGTTTATAATTATAATATTATTTTACACTAATAAATTATCCTTATTGTGTGTGATCCATTAGATTCCTGATCATGTTGGTAATAAATATAAATTGTGAATCACAAAAGGCATGCAATTGTGCGTGAATCAACCATGTTCAATGACTTTAGCCTATTGACTAATATTTTTGTTGAATGTCCCTTTTTTATTGCGATATATGTGTTTGGGACCTCCTCGGCCCATTAGGTAAGGCCCAAGAGATCCAACCCAAGAAAGGTTTTATGGATAACCAAATATACTTGACTTCAAACTTCTACTATAACACGTTTCTATGATCTCGAATATCAGGTATATATACTTCGTGGTGACTCTAGGTAAAAAATGGAGAACCCCTAACTCTTGCAATGTATTGCTTTCGACTATCTAAAAACCCTACAACTGACTTAAGGATCAGAGTATCTACCCCAAGAACCATCCCGAAATTTGTTTTGCAGGCTTTCTTCCAGCTAGAAAGTCCGAGAGCTGTTTATCTTGAATTGGATGAGGGATATCTCCTTCATCATGTGGTGCCATATGTGAGAACAGTTTTTCTCTGAATAGTTGTTGCCCTTCAAAAGATATATTTGCAAACTCATTTTTTTCCTTAATGCAAACAATCACGACCCCAACAACATTGTGGACACTCATTCTTGTGGCTGCAAGCAAGCATACAGAACGAGTCAAGGGGAAGAAGGACCTAATCGCTTCAGCTCTACTAGGGTTGGCGAGAAAACTTGAGAGGACATACTAGAGAGGTTCGAACGAGTGTTGACTTATGAAAATGATCAACCATGTCACTTCTTGGATCACCATGATTGGCAAATGGAGAGATACTATAACGATGATGAGCGAACTTTCCTAAAGCAAAATTGGGTATAATTTGAAGAGTACAAGAAGGCAAGATGGAATAAAAGGCCCATGGGAGATGACCAAAGGCATGAAGATTTGAGTAACAGGCATTGGCAAATGAAAGAGAATTAGAAAGAGCCATCTAGATCCCACGCTGAAGACAACTATTGTGGTGGTCACCTCAACACAATGCTAAAAAGCATAGCATTAAAGATCTTCCTCAAATAAGAAAGAGAGTCGAGCTTGACATCTAGAATTTACTAAGGTCAGATGATGAAAGGGATGCCCCATCTCCATTTGCATCTTACATATTCTATTACCCTAACCTCACAAGCTTTAAGTTGCCAGATAAGATACCGATAGGGACTCTGACCTCTTAGATTTTTTGTCTTGTTTCAAATATTCCATGAAATTCAAGAATGCCCCGATAGAAGCAATGTGCAAAGTATTCCCTATTTACCTAAGCGACAAGCCTGTGTGTGGATAGATAGTCTAACCCTTTGTAGTGTCACATCCTTCAGGTAATTGGCACAACTCTTTTACACTCATTTTTTCCAAAGGAAAAAGTTTCATAAAATAGCCGTCGACTTGATGAACATCAAGCAAGCAAAAGACAGAGCCATTGAAATCGTATGTGGAATAGTTCAATGATGAAAGCTTACAAGTGAAAAGTCGTACAGATCAGTTGGTGATCTCAACTTTCATGAATGGTTTAAACCTTAGATCTTTCCACACCAAATTGGTCAGAAATACCCTAATCGACGCTCAAACCCTTTGGTAGATGGTCAAGAGTTATACAATAGGTGAAGAGGCCAATCGATGAAAAAGAGAAAATGAAAAGGATAAGAAAAGCAACAAGAAGATTCTAAGGGTAAAAGCCATCAAAACGAGTCAAAAAGTGCATTAGAAAGGCTAAATTACAACTGGGCTTGATTGGAACCTCGGATCCAAGATAGGGACCACACACCCCTTACAAAGAGCCACACTGAGATATTAGTCATCCATAAAGATATTCTGAGACCACCAGTGCCGTTGACTGTAGCCTGCCACAAACAATTTTGTCATTTGCAATGTACGTTCTACAATGACCATGGTCATGATATGGAAGATTGCAACAACTGAAAGGAAGAAATTAAAGATTGCATTAGAAATGTGATGTTTTAACAATACATCTAAAGGTGGTGACCACATAATGATAGATCTCAACCTTGATAGGGTGGTCGGAATGATGAATATAATTTTGGTAATCGAGGCAAAGGCCAATATCAGGGAGAATGAGGTGAACTTGAATCTTGAATAGATTATAAACAAAGGTGGGATCCAAACCCAAATAAACAATATCAAGTGAAAAAATCCTCAATAACAACCACCACCACAACCAAAACAACCTACAAAAGATAGCAAAAATATCATGGGCATAATCCATGCCATCTTTGAGGGATACCCTAAAAGACAGTCACAAGCTACCATAAAGGCTAATTTGAAGAGGATCCTACCCCAAGAGCCGATCCAGAGAAAGTTCAAACTATCTAAGGTCATTATTTTATCAGAGGAATATGCAGTCCCGTATATTTGCTCTCACAATGATGCCTTAATAATTAAAGCCATAATTGTGAATAAAGAGGTACACAAGGTACACATAGATGACAGAAGTGCTATAGTGTCATGTACATTGATTGCTTCCAAAAGTTGGATATTGACGTTGGAGTTTTAAAGCCCACAAATATGCCATTGGTTACTTTCACCATGAAGTGGTACATCCATTGAGAATTATTACACTAGTCATCATTGTGGGGGATTATCCCCTAAACAAGATGATTATGATAGACTTCTACGAAGTAGATGCACCTTATTTTTTCAATGCCATCATTGGGAAATTTTGAATGAATAAAGTCAAAGCCATATGGTCCCTATATCATTTGGTACTAAAATTCCCTACATAGCATGGAGTGGCACCTGTACAAGGTAATTAATATGTAGCTTGCAAATGTATGTGTATGGTAAGGGGAAGATAATTTAGATGAGGGGTATTCATTCCATCCAAGAAAGTGAACGAGAACCTAATCTCAAGGCCCTACACCATAGAAAATCCCAAGATCGCATATCAGGAACACTAGGATGTTGTCTAATAATGATCGAGATTTGCTGCCTAGCATATGGCGTTCATATATGATTTAGTTCTGTGACTACGTTTTAATTTGCAACAATAACATTAATAAAGTTTTGGTAGTTTTATCTTCCATTGTTTGTCTCCTTTGATAAATTGAGTAAAAGGATGAAGAATCCTGGAATTCAGCTCAAGGTGATTGAGTCATTTTGTGACTTAGTAAATTGGGGAATTCATTGAGACCGTGGTTTAGCTTAAGTAAAGTTGCATATCCGCAAGCATTCTAAGGGGTGGCGAGATCCCAAACATCCTAAAGGGTAGGAAAATGAATTTATTATGAAATTCCAAACATCCTAAGGGGTTGGGAAACTAATTTATTATAAACACCTTAAGAGGTGTCGAGTTCAATACAGAATGATTTCTTTTTATTTTATTAGCTTTCCACAAATATAACATGTTACATGTCTTAATTGATGTTCGTTTTTATTTTTCTATTCTGCATAGCTAATCCTATCTTTTATCTACTTATCTAACAAGGCCTCCTTTTCTTTTGCATTCCTAACTATCTTTTTGGCCCTGCTAAGCTTAACAATTCTAGCTCAATTATTATTTTGTCAACAGAGTCTTTAGGCTTAGGAGCCTGTTTCAAACTCCTATCCTGCAATTGAGCTTCCATATTCTTTACCTTTTTCTTTCAAGTCTTACACTCAAATTTCAATTTGTATGTCTATTTTTTCAAGGAGTCTATGAACCCTTGGAGACCTCGGAACTCATCTCGTTTCTTTTCTAACTCCTGATTGAAAGCTTGAATTGCCTAATCTCATCCCATGACTTCAGAAGTCAGTTGAGTAATCTCGGAGGTGAGTTTTGATATTTTTTCCTGTGCATCTCAGTTTCTACAATAAGGGCTCTCTTGTGTTGTATAAGATTACCTATGACCCCCTGTTGTCTTGTCTTATCCTCTCGTAGTGCTCATGTTAGCTTTTCATAGTACGTAATCTGAGTTCTAAGTTGATTACTTTCCTAAGCTAGTTTATTTATAATCTCGTGGAATGAATCCATATAGGTCTCAAAAGATTTTATTTTGTCATCTACGTCATTAGGCCTAATATGCATAGGAAAAATACAATTATGAAACCACAAGAATTGAGCTTTCATTAATGTACTAGCTCTAATTACATAAAAAAGGGAGAGGGGAGGATACAATAGAGTTTCTAAGAACTAGCCTCATTTTGAGCCTCTTCCCCATGGGGTGAGGCTTCAGAATCTGAATTTTGACTTTCCAAAATTTCCCTTTTTTCGAAGTTTTGAGGTCCACATCCTCATCCACCATACATTCTCATAACTCCTCTATGGTCATGGGAGAGCCTTGAGATGCCAGGGCTCTAGCAAAGTGAAGGAACCATCGTATTCCTTCACGACCTCAGCATAGGCACAGTTTGCCTTAATGGAGGCCTTAGGATCATATCCAGGCAAGTCTTCCAACTTCAAGTTCGGGAACTTTAGCTGGATATTGATGGCAGTCTTGTGCTTCCCAACCTCTATTGTTGCATTTTAAAAATTAATCGCAAAAGCGCCAAAGTCATTGGTGTAGAGGAATAGTTTCTTTACTATCATTTTTGCGAATTCACCTTGAGTGGTCCTTTTCAAACTATGATTTTCCACCTGAAGGGCTTCAATTTGCTGATGCAAAGTCTCACTCTCAAACTTTGCACTTCCTGCATCTTTACAAGGGAGTTGCAATAGGAGGCCTCAGAAGCTCTCAAGCAAGAGTTCTTGGCCTCATGTCTCGTCGCTCCTACTCTAAGCAGTTAGCTCTGTGCATAAACTCCGTTCACACAGCTGATGCTTGCTATGATTCCATAAAGGTGAAAATTAACTTATTAACTCTCATATTGAACTGAACAAATGGATAAATTATATTTCCTCTAGGACATCTCATTTTACCTAAAGGATGGCCAAAGCGACAGTTTTGCTTAGGTACGAGATGGGCATATCACCCATCTTCTCTTGTTGTTTTTCCATCCCCTTGATTTCAATGCCTGCTGAGAACTCCTTGAAGAGATGAAAGTAGAAGGCTATTTTTGAGAAGCTAGCCTCGGCAGCTTTATGGCTGGCCTTCTCTTTAATGCTAACCATTTTAATTCACTTACCCTTAGGGGTGGCCTCATTCACCTCAATAGCCCTCTTCTTGGCTTTCTTTTTAACCTGGTTAGTCACTAGTAAGCTTCATAGTGAAAAAGGCTCATTTCTCGAGCTCTGAGTCTTTTGAGCTCTTCCCAAGGGCACCTTTTTCCTTTCCCAAATTGGAGGCAAAGTTCACCGCTATAAAACAAACCACTTGTCAGTTAACTGCTTTACATGTCGGTAGGTAAATATTTCGAAGTGTAACAACTTTACCCTATGCTTTCTTCTTCTTTTGCTTGGATACCATGGTCAGCTGCCCAACATCAGCTATGGCTAGGCTCAACTCATACCTTACTAGCTCCTGTTTTGTAAATTTACCAATTCTTATATGTGTCATTAGCCTCCTCATAGTACCAGTTCATCTCTATCTAACAAGGTTTCGTTTTAAAGAAGAAAATCTTTATTTCCATTCATGGTGGGTTGTGGGTTTTTCTAATTTATTGCTAGACCTCGGAAGAAAGCTAAATAACCCACCAAATTGGTTGACTTCTTTGTACAATAAAAATATCAAAAAATCCACCGAACTTGAAATTCGCCTCTTGACATAACACCTCAAACCTAATTATGGTTCTAACTAATTTCGGAGCCAGCTGAGTTAGAGCTATATTATAATACCTTAAGAACTTAGTCATGAGGTGGCATAGGGGAATCCTCAATCCTGCTTTCAGCTGTTCATTATACATTGCCTCATAACCTAAGGAAGTCGACATGCCCTCCAATCTCTACTGAGCTCACTCCAAATTCCTTAGGGATGTGGTATTTTCTCCTAAGGCTCCCAGTCTCATTTTCTCCTAGGGTCGATAATATGGCATTTGCTATTGGATTAAATTTCTCTGGGTATGGCACTATAGGCCTAGGGATTAGTTCTCTATTCTCAATGTTGTTACTGGAACTGGTCGCCGATAGTGAAACAACCTTGCTTTCCGCCAGTGATAGATCTTCCCTTACTGATTCAACTTCTATTTCTACTTTTCACTTCCCTCTATCTAATTTCTAAGCCTCTTCTCGTCTCTCACTACTTTCTAGCTATCACAACTTGCACTTTCTCTGATATTTTGCCTACCAAATGGTCGGTTCTACTCTCATATCTAAACGAACCCTTAGATATAGAATCAAATGAAGACATACTTGTTTGCGCTATTAGACATAATAATCAGAGAGGACACACCATGGGTGTTGTTGTTTAGTGATCCAATGGCCTCTCTTTGTCTTTGGTGTTTCTTATTATCTCTTTGTTAAATTTTCAGATTAAAAACAATTTTTTTTTTTTTTTGCAAATGGTGTGTCTCTTGTTTTCCTTATTTTTACCTTTTTGATTCCTTCCTCTGTATTTTCAAGTCTCTCCTAGATCTATGAGCTGTATCTTGGAAATCACAAGAGCAGCAACATTTAATGTAGGCAAACTCGATATGACTTTTTTCATCATTCCATCTTAAGTTATCGCCTTGGTCTTGGCTACCCTATTTCTAAATACCACACTGTTGATTAGGCCTCAATGTGATGAGGGGTTTATGATGTGTATGGATCTCAACCCATCAAGTAAAGCCTAAGATGTCCAACCCACAAAGGGTTTTATAGATAACCAAATAAACTCGACCTCAAACTCCTGCTACAACACATTCCTATGATCTCAAATATCAAGTATGTATATTTCGTGGTGACACCAGGTAAAAAAGAGATAAACCCTAACTCTTGCATTTTATTGCTTTTGACTACCCAAAAACCCTGCAATTGAGTGTCTACCTTGGAAAGTATATCAGGATCTGTTTTACAAGCTTCCTTCTAGCAAAAAAGTCTGAGAGCTATTTACTTTTGATCAGGTGGTGAATATCTCCTTCATCAATGACTAGACAGGAAAATAATCCAAATATTAGACTAACTATATTAGCTTCAGATACTTCGTAATCTAATACGTGAAAGTATAATATTTTTTTTTCATGGTTGTTAAATAGCCACTTGGAGATAACATAGTGAGTTGGCTGAGTTTTGTACAATTTTAGCTTTACTTTATGCTTCAATAAAATCACTATTCTTTTAGGGAAAAAATCAATTAGAAAAAGGAATTTCAGTCCTTAGAATTGTGGCTATTTTAGTTAATAATTACACTTCTATCTCTAATTACTTAAATTATACCATTGTATATGATAATCTTTCTAGCTAAATGTTATTATCTCGATTAAATTGTTCTCTTTTTAGCAATGGATATTTTGATTTAAGATATTCTCTACCTTTTAGTTGTCTAGCTACATATTCTTTACTAATCTAGAATGAAAAAAGTTAGAAGTTTGGTAACAATGTCCATATTATTCGTTATTTCACTCCATTGTCTAAAATTATATTGGCTTCAAAAGTATATTCAGATGGTCAATAATGTCATGGCCACTTCAAGAACCAAGAAAATATCTTTTTCTAAAGTATATATCAAAACATAGAAGTGACATGTAGAAAATTTTTAGACATTGGATAATCCTACATTTATTTTAGTTCTTTTTCTCCATCCTATTTTGCTTTATCTAAATAGTCATTCTCAAATTATTTATTGAGCAAATCAAATTACAAAGAGGTTACATCTCTTTGGATTTTGGTACTTTCACCAATAATAAAAGGAAAATTTTTATTTTAGTCCTTTAAGTTTGGAATGCTGATAGATTGTCTTCAAAGTTTTGACACCAATATTTTTACTCTATAGTGTTTTACTAAATGTGACACTTTCAGTGAATTTAATTGAAAAAAAAATGCCTACTAATTAATCATTAGTCAAAGACAAATATTACAAAATTTAGACACTAAACATACAATTTGTAGGGCATCTTTTCTTTTTCTTTTATTTGTTTTCCTTTTTAATTTTTTCAAACATCGTAAACCACTTTCTTCTTTAATCTTCATCTTCCAATCCCAATAGGTGTGAAAAAGAAATAATTTGGGTCACAAATAGGTACTTCCAAATGGGGCGGGTTTGGGTAGGGGAGCCTCTTAAACCACTTGTTTCACTTATAAAAACTCAACTTTGTCACCCACCTTCTTTTTACTTGCCCCCACCCCGCTGCCTTTCTACAAATGTCCAATTGGGCCTCATTTTAACAAATGTTATTTTATTTGTAATTCTATACATATAAACGTTGTTGGTTATAACACATTTTACAATGACCATAAACATAATTACAATGAAACAATAATTATGATGTTTTAATTCCTATATTTTTACATAATAAAATTTAAAATATAAAGATACTATATATATCACATTAACAATGACATATACGTACTAAGTATTTGAGATACTAATCAAATACTATAATGAAAAAGTTATGAGTAAATATATAATTATTCATAATTAATCAAAAATAAATAATAAACTAATAGTAATTAATAACCAATATTGAAATATAATAACTAAAAATTTCATTAATATAATTTTAATATAAATATAGTCTAATGATAATTAAACATAACTTAATAATAAATTAGTATTTTAACTAATATTGGTAAAATAATATATATACATATAAATAACATATTATTAATATATAATATATCTATTAAAATTTTAATACATATACATTATATAAATAAAGAGAAATAATGGGGTAAATGATGTGGGTGATAGCGCAGGAGAAACTTGGCTTGCCACATACCTTGTTTAGATGTGAGAGGAGAAAAAATGCCTTTACACCTGCACCTGCTGCCTATGGGAAATTTGCAAAAATAGTTCATTTGACCGTTGACTTTGCAAAAATAGCATATTCTTTTTTTTCTTTGCTGTTATAGCATTTCAAAGCTATGTAAAGACCAAAATGCCCCCCTCTTTTATTCTAAAACCCAATGAATAGCACTTCAATTCTCAATTACACTTCAACCTTTTAAAAACCAAATTTCTATTTTTCTCTCAGAACCCATTATTCTTACACCACACCCCATTGATCTCACACCCTATTATTCGCACACTCAATTGGACTATCATCTGCAAGCAAAGAAGACTGCCACCGTAGAGAAGAAATCACATCAGATAGAGGTAAGTGGACATTTGCCTATTTGAACCGGGTATGCAAATTTGGATAAATTGGTTGAGCCCTAGGTCGAGTATTAGGTCAAACTTTAGGTTAGGTCGAGTGATAGGTCGAGTATTAGATCAGTTCGAGTATAAGATCGAGTATTAGGTGAGGTCAAGTATAAGGTCAAGCAAAATGTATAGTTGAGTACGAGGTCGAGTATTAGCATTTTGATTTAGATTTGCATTCCTACCACAGTCCTCTTTGTTTGTTTATGTGTTAAGTTGGTTTATGGTTCTTATGTTTGATATGAAATCATTGTTTATTGATGGTTTTGGTTGGATATGGAGGAATGGCATACCCCATTATGTTGATGCTTGTACATGTTTTATATGGGGAAGAATGGAATGTTGATCCCAATACAAATTAGCGAAGTTTCATTAATTACAAGAGGATTGAACCTCTTTTGTTAAAAGAAGACACAAATTTCACAAATCTAGTGGACCTCCTCATTTTTGTCTTGGAATTAGATATAAGGATCAAAGACAGACTGGTTATCAAATATCTGCCCAAGTACTTGTCTAAAATCTCCACTCACCCTATGAAGACCAATTACCATGTCAAGTGCTTTTTGAATGAGATTATTAGACGGTTGGAAGATGCCAGGATTCCAATATGTGTTACACTTCAACCTTGTATTGAATCATCACATGCTGAAGATAGTACTAGCAATTCACCAATGAAATGATTGTTTTCTGACAGTCCGATATGGACGAACGATATTCTTCTTCCAAACAATTTGGTCGACCACAAATTATACAATGAAATTGATGATTGTGAAACTAGCAATGAGGGTGGCGTTTTGGTTGATGATACCATAATTGTGGAAGATGATGATACTGCTGCCGAGCAACCAGGGACTGGTGTTGCTGTCAATCCGATTCAAATACATGAACAAGCAATAGTTCAATACAATTCAATGACAAGGTCATCGCATGCGAACAGTGAGCCTTCTTCCGATAGATTAGCCATCGTTGTAAATGTTGCGGCAAATGATTTTTTTGAAACAAGAGAGCAATTGTATATGAGAATGAGTATGCTTGCTGTGAAGCATTTCTACGAGGTTGTTAGGGAAAATAGCAAATACTGGTACACACGATGTAAGGATAACAATTTCAAATGGATGCTAAATGCATCTTCTATTGGGAATTGAGTACTGGGAAGGTCACTTAGGTTGCCACCACTCGTACATGTCAGTCATCGTTGGTGTAGGGTGATAATCGGCAGGCCAGTAAAGTAGTTGGTTCATCGATCAGGTGTAAGTACCAGGAAGTATGTCGACCGTACAAACATGGCAAAATCATGGCAAATATTCGTCAAGAGTTGGGCGTGAACATAACGTACAACAAGGCTTGGTGATTAAGCGAATTTGCGCCTGACAAAATGTGATGTGGATTTGAAGATTTATATAGAATACTTCTAACTTATTTACATGTGCTGAAGGCATGTAATTCGGGCACTTTTACTAAACTTGAAATGGAAGAAGAATGAAGATTCAATTATCTGTTTTTCTCATTTGGAGCATCGCTAAGTAGATTTCATATTTGTATGCAGCCTGTTCTTGCTGTTAATGCCTACTTCTTGAAGGGAAAATAGATTGGGTCATTAATTGTTGCGACTTGCATAGATGATAACAACCAAGTGTACCCCATAGGCTAAGGAGTGGTAGATTCAGAAAATGACGCCTCGTGGGAGTGGTCTTTGCAAAAGCTGAAGGCTGCAATAGGTGATGATATTGATGGAGTGGTGTTTATGTTGGATAAGCATAAAAGCATTGTAAAAGGTATATCAAATGTTTTCCTGAATGCCTTCCTTGGAGTGTATATATATCATCTAAGCAACAACCTTAGAGCAACATTAAAATACAAAGACATGCTCGCAATATACTTTAAGGCTACAAAGGCGTACACTTTTGCTGAATTCAATGGGATGTGGAGAATTCTTTCACTGCAAAATTCAAGGGTATGCGAGTTTTTAATAGAGGTCGGAATTGAAAAGTCATCAATGGCACATTCTGAAGAGAGACGGTATACTATAATGACCACCAACATTGTAGAATGTCTTAACGCACTGTTGAAGGATGCACAGAAATTACCAATTCATTCTTTGGTCGAGTACATTTGGAACACGCTATAGACATAGTTTTATGAAAGGCATATAGTGGCTAGTGAACTTCAAATCCAGAAAACCCTATATATTGAAGATGAGCTTGCATCTAGAATGAGAGCCACACAATCATATGTTGTGGAGCTGGTCGATATACATCGATAGTATGTACGAGACATTGTAAACTAAACTGTTATAGTCGATTTGCTTCAAAAAACGTGCACGTGTCGAGTGTTCGATATCGATCAACTCCTGCCTGTTTATACGTTAGCTGCAGCTCGTCACCAACAAATTGACCATTACTCCTTATTCTCACCATTTTATCACACCGGTGCACTGATATCTGCTTATGCAGATCCCATTCTTCTAGTTGGTGAACCTAAGGATTGAATTGTGTCTGAAGAAGTTCTATCTATTTAACTAGCTTCTCCGAAACCAAGGTCTAAGAGTGGTAGGTGCAAGAAACAGAGAATCCCTTCAACAGTTGAGGAGAGAGTTACAAAGAAATGTGGTCACTGCGGAGGGAGTAGGCATAACTGTAAAACTTGCTCTAATCCGTCCGTGTGTAGGGCGAAAAAAGTGATTTCATACGACCATGTATGTTAAATTTTGTAAAACTTGCTTTATCTATTTAACCATGTAAACCTCACTGTTTGGTGTAAATTCCGCTTACTGATTATAAATATTTTTTTGGAAGCATACTTTATGTTCATTTTGCCTTATGTTGTTATTTTATTTTTTCAACTATGGTGAAAGATGAACTTTTATGGCTTCTAGTATGTTTTTAAACTTTCAGTTTATCACCCGACCAAATGCTCGACCTTGAACTCAACTTTCTAAACACTCGACCGTCACCTCTGTATGCGTGTTTTTAAACTTTCTATTTAACACTCGACCATATGCTTGACCTTAAACTCGACCCTATACCATTTGACCTTTAACTCAACCTTGAACTCGACCCTCTATCACTTGACCATTAATTCGACCATTAACTCGACCTAAAGACTACTCAACCTTGGGCTCGACCTATGACTCGACCTAGGGTTCGACCTATGATTTGACCTAGGGCTCAATTAATTTTGTGTTCAACCCTAGTTCAAATGTAAACGAGAACATCCGAAAACATTGCGACCTCCTCGACCAACAATTCTATTAGAACAGGCGACAATGGGGTGTGATTGAGGTGGGAAAGACGAATGGGTGCTAATAAATTAGTGTTTGTGCTATGGATTGTAATAAGGAAATGAAGAAGAACGGTTTCACTCTAAGACTGAAGTGCTATTCCTTGAGTTTTAGAATAAAAGAGGGGGCATTTTGGTCTTTACGCAATCTTGAAGTGCTATAATAGCAAAGAAAAAAAAAGAGAATGTGCTATTTTCGCAAATTCAACAATCAAATGTGTTATTTTTGCAAATTTCCCGCTGCCTATTCCACTTACCCCTCAAGGGGGTGAAACAAAATGGGTACCCTTGAGTGACGGGTAGGATTGCCATCCATACTAAAGAGTAGCATTGCTCACACAGAATGAGCAACAAAAGCACAGTGTTTGGTTTGTTGATAAATATGGCTACCACTAAGTTTCTCTTAATTTAAAAATATTAATTTGTTCTCTTATTTTTGTATTCATTTTTTAATATTATTTTTTTATTATTTTCCATAAAAAAATATCTTGATTTTTAGCTAAACATCAAACTAATTTTAAAATAAAATCCTCATAATTATGATAGCCTCAAAACTTTCCTTTTTTTTTTCTTTTCTTTCCTTTTTTTGTAAATAAAAATTTCCCTTAACAATTTCATTCTTTAGTCTTTAACCATTGAATTCCAAAGCCTTCTATAAATATATTCTTCTCAAGTGTCATTACGCAACTTTGTTTTTTTTTTCCTCCTTTTTTTATTTTAAATTTTCATTAGACCTTTATCTTATATAATTTTCATTCATTTAATTCCAAAACCTTTTATAATTAAAAATAACATAGGAAAAAAAAGGGTTTCTAACTGAATGGGAGAAAATCAAAAAATACGATGGTTTTGGGATTAAGAAAAAGAAAGAAAATGGGGCCAACAAAAACAAATATATGTTTACTAGGAATAAGTTTAGGATGAATGTATGACAATAGTCTGGGAAATTTACAAATATAGCACGTTTGACCATTAACTTTACAAAAATAACACATTCCTTTTTTTTTTTCTATTATAGCACTTTCATCCAAAAAAAGACTACAATGTCCCTCTCTTCTATTGTAGAACGCAACGTCTAGTTCTTTACTACCTTCATAGCAAAGTTTTAGTTCTTTTCTACTCTTCACTTTAAAGTTTTAGAGCCCTATTTAGTTTTTTTCTCAGTTCTTCACTACTTTTTACTTCAAGGTTTTAGTGCCCTATCACGCAGAGTCCAGCACTTCTGTTGTCACGCACCATTGGACTATCACCAATTAAACAAAATTTGTTCTTACACACCATTGTTCACACACTCCATTGGGCCATCATCTGCAAGTAGGAAAACTACGACTATCGCATTTGAAATCAAATTATATTGCAAGTTAGTTTGGTTTATTACCTTTTTAATCTAGGTTTGTGAATTGTTCCAGAGGAAGTGGTCGAGAACTAGATCCAACTATAGGTCAAGCACTAGGTCGCACACATAGTTAGGTTGAGTAATACGGACGGTCGAGTATTTGGTCAATCTCTTGGTCGAGTACTATGATAGGTCTAGTAATATGAATGGTCGAATATCTAGTCGAGTAATAGGTTAGGTCAAGTAAATAGTTGAGCAGTAGGCTAGGTCGAGTTTAAGGTCGACCAATGGGTCAAACACTTAGGCTCGAATGAATTTGTCAATTTTTTACAGCCCTACCACGATCCTATTACTTGTTTATGGACTAATTTATTTAATGGTTCTTATGTTTGATATAAAATCGTTGTTTATTGATTGTTTTGGTTTTCAATGTAAGAATGTCACGCAGCATTACGTGGTCTATACATGTTTTTTATGGGGGAGAATGGAACGTTAATCCCAATACAAATGAACGAAGCTTCATTAATTAAAAAAGGATCGAAAATCTTTTGTTGAAAGAAGACACAAGCTTCAAGGAATAATTGAATTTCATCATTTCAAGGAGAGAGTTGCAAAGAAATATGGTCACTGTGGAGGGAGATGACACAACTGCAAAACTTGCTCTAATCCATTTGTGGGTAGGGTTTAGGGTTAATAGTTTGCATAGGATCAACTGTCACATTCAGAATTCTATAATCCATTTGTACTTGTACGTGTTATATTTTAACATTTGCTGTTTTTGGTGTTCTTTGCACTTGTGACTCGTGACTATGAATCAATTTTGGAGAGTATTCTTTATGTTGAGTTGCTTTTAGATGTGTGTTTTTTTTTCGTTTGGTGCGCGAAGCCAAACTTGACTAAGAACTCAACCTACATAATACTCAACTACCTCTTGACTTCAAGCTAGACTAACAACTCGACCTTAAACTCTGCAACTTAAGTTATTGTTATGTACTTATTTTTTTGTTCATAGCTAGACTTCAAGCTTGACCGTAAACTCGACTAAAAAATATTTGCCCTACTTTGTATTAGTCCACTCGACTAAATGCTTGATTGTTAACTCGACCAATTACAAATCTTATGAAAACTTAGTTTGTCTGTTTTGTGCTTGACTTTAGTATCGACCTAAGACTTGACATATATAGGTCGAGTTTGTTATCGATGTTGGTCAAGTTTTAGGTCAAGTGTGACTTCAGTTTTAGTCGAGCAGCACAATATATATAATTCTATCTTTCATACTTACATAATTTCGTAACAATTTAATAAATTGAATGTACGACTACAAAGCTGAATATGTGTAGAATTTGATGGCTCAAATTACTAAATATTAATGTATTTACAAGGGTCAACTTTAAATGGAACTAACCTACATACATGTAAATGTTCATATATGTGAAAAATTGATATTTACAATTATGGTTTTACTATATAAAACAAACCTACATCATTTACATTTTCTTTTTCTCGGTTTTCCTTGTCTTTACTCCTCCTGTCTTGCATGGATGAATAATGCGGCGGCCAGCTCCATACACACATCAATTTCGCGGTCGAGGTTTATTGTGTCCAGCAACACCCCGTGAATGATGAATTCAACCCATTTCAAGACAAATACACCACAGTATCTAGTTCTAAAAGAAACAAAACGCATTTGTTGTTAGTCATAAAAAAAATGCAACAACCAAGTACCACTAACATACTACAAGTGTAGGAATTACTAACCCCTATTTTTGATAGACCAAACCCTTCTTAATCACGACTTTCCAAATGTTCGTGCTTGGAAGTTCATATGCCTTGAGGATTTTCGACATAATTCGCACAAGATACACTAATTTTGGCCCAATACCCTCTTAGTCTAGTGGGTTATACACGTGGAACGTGCGTTGATGGATATCCATGCTCACTAATATTCAATGATTGTCGTCTATATAGACCGGGAATAAAACATGGTCCACTGTCCGATAGTCAATTTTGTATGGCACTGAACCGACAAAGTGCTTAATGGCCAAATCTTCGCGCAATGGATCCTGTTGGGATGTGTGTAATGTCTTCATTCCAGTCTGTTACGACAAGAAAAACACCAATCTATCACCACAACGAATTTTGGATACAGTCATAAAATGAGGAGTACGACAGTAAAACTTACATAAAAATGGGTCTCCATAATAGATACATCTTTGTGGCCCATTATCAAGATTCTCTTCCAAAGCATGGACGTATATAAGTCCAAATGTTGAAAAAGTACGGAAGTATTATATTAGAACCAAAATATTTTCAAGTACTAATCTAATTGAAAAAACATAAAGGAATTACCTCATTTAAAAGCCACTCATCTTCTTTAAGAAGTTTCTTGAGCAAATCAGAATTAAGGGAAAAAATAGGTGTCCATAAGAACTGTCCCTTTGTAAGCTTCAACCACTTTTTTATTTCTTTAATATCTTCTAAGCCAGGTTGGAAAACCTAGAAACTACAACGCTTTGCAACAACTAATTGGGGTAGGGGGGAGTAGAATATTCAATGCTAAGAATCGGCCCCAAGTTAATACCCCCTGGAGTGTCCTTTTCAGCAATGCTATGTTCACTTTTCCTTTTACCGGGGTTGGCAGAGAACTCTTGACTTCAACTATGATGGGAACAGATGGAGTCTTGTGTTCATCGGTGCTTCGATGAACAACAACAAGCGCAGTTGTTGTAGGGTCCGTATCTAACTCATCCTCCTCATCATTATCACCATCACCGTCTTTGTTTTGCTTCCCCAACATCACTTGCTCGACAGTATGTGTCAGGCTTTCAACAGTTGCCTTCAGCTGTTTAATAACTTCTTCCAATTCGGTTATACGAGCCTCTTCCATTTCTTAACGTTCGATCATCTGACTCACAGATTACCGCTGTGCCTCTCGTTTTCTGTCCCTGCCCTCATGAGAGATTTCTGGTTTCTCTTTGGAAGGATGCACGTCACCTTATTCTTCTTCACCGTCAAACTCCACAACTTTGGCGGCTTCTCCTTTTTCTTGTTCCTCCCAACTCAAAAATTGTGCAGCTTCTTCAAGAGTTGGAGTTATTGGTGTGACTTTAACTTTTTGCAATACATCATAACATAACACATTATACAACTCAAACATAGGAGGTAAATACATTATAATTATCAACTCATACCTCCCTGCTAAGTAGCATTTTGGACCAGACTTGATTTTTTTCTTAGACAGATCGATGGGTCTTGACTCATTTTCACCTGAACATCCTTGGCTTGCACCCAGAAGTTTCGACCTTTCTCACTAAGGAAAATCGGTCAAAATACAGCATCAACTCATATGTGAACACCTGTGGTTCATAAACATAAAATGAAAATAATTAGCTCTTTCAACTTAAGAAAAAACTAAAATAAAACATGTTGTGCCTTTTAGATCCTTACCTCTAGAGCCACTGGGAATCCACTAACTGTGTACATTATATTATTGACATCCCTAAACTGTTCCAAGGCGTTGATCATAGCCTTTCTAGCACTATCTATAGTCGCCCGAAAAGATTCTTCGTCTCACGATATTTCATCAAACTTCCTCCAATTACAGGCCAGATGGACGACCTTGTCCTCGATATGGTTTCTCTTTTGTGCCTCAAGGATGGATGCGTATAGCAATAACAACGTAAGTGACATTACAACATTGTCTGAATAGCTTGAGTTTATTTGATCATATGCTTTGAAAATGTCCTCGTATGTTGTGTCTTCGTGCCTACCTTCACCAGTCAGATAGTTACTAATCAGACTCGGATCATCGGGTACCTAAAATTTCGCTTATTCACGAGCAAAGTCTCTTATCTTCAAACTAGTGATTAGTGCAAACTCCCTCCTCCCAAATTTCACCTTTTTACCGGCAAAATTAAAGTACATGCTATTGTCTGTCTGGCTATCCTCATTTATCCTAAGTTGCCGCAATAGTACACTGTGAATCATCTGTTTGTACCAAAACATATGCTCATGGTCCAGAGCAATTTCAGCTAGGCAACTCTCCCATCTTAGTATGTCTTTTTGCATTTCGGTTAATTTGATCCTGATCCTTTGCATATTTGCTTTATATTAGCAATATTGCGAAACCTTGGTATTGAAGAAATCACCCTGAACCACGATTTGCTCCTTTAGAGGGTCCTGAGTAAAAAATTACATCAAATTAGTACATAACTCGACTTCAAACTTGACCTATAACTCGACCAAACGTGGCACTTGCTAACTAGCTCAACCTCTAACTCGACTTAAGTTAGATCCCAACTAAGAACTAGACTATTAAGCTAAGTCAAGTTATGAGTCGAGTTACAGGTCGAGTACAACACAGAAAATTCTCCACTGATAACACAAAACTAAACTCGCTCGACCTTTAACTCGACTATTAACTCGACCTAACACTGTGCCCAACAGAGAACTAGACTATTAAGCCAGGTCGAGTTGTAGGTCATGTATAAGGTTGATCACTCGACCTAATATTTGACTTCAAACTCGACCTCACCTAACACTCAAATGTTGTTGGATCATAAACTCGACCAAAAACTCGACCTATATAATAGGTCGAGTAGTGATCGACCTAGGGCTCAACCTACAATCGACTATTGCACGACAACTTTATCAACCAAATTCAAACAACCCAGTTCAATTTCATCATTACAATATCAACACACACTATGTATGAAGAATAAAATGAGGTTTTTGTCAACAAAATTCCACTGACCTCGTGACAATGTGCTTCCTTCTTCTTCTCTGTCACAGTCCGTTTGTGCATGCCATTGAAACTGTTTGGAATGGGTGAAGACTAATCGTTTGAAGAAAGCTATAAAGCGGTATAACGTGTGCAAATGAAGAAGAAAACTATGAAGGATTTGAAGAAAAAGCCTGGTGTTGATACTTGTAATGGATTGCAATGAGGAAATAAAGAAGAACTATTTCAAATATACCGATGTCTGTCTTTTGGTTCCTGGGCGTTCTTAAGGGGCAATGTAGTCTTTTTTTAGATGGAAGTGCTATAACAGAAAACGAAAAAAGGAAGGTGCTATTTTTGTAAAGTCAATGGTCAAAAACGCTATATTCGTAAATTTCCCCAATAGTTTGGGGACAAAATTACAAAAAACGAAAAAAAGAGTAAAAATTAAACAAAATTGATACCCTTAAAAATAAAACAAATTTGCAGAAAAATGTTTAAGATTATATGAATAAATATTAAAGAAGTTGATGTTTTTTCATTTTGGAAAAGAATTAAAAACAAAATAAAGTTTCAAAATTTTTATGAAAAATGGCATTTTTTATTTTCAAAGTTAGGAATCTTTGACTTTGACTAACCATCAACACATTTAATCATTATTAGGCATTGATTTTCAATTAAATATACTAAAAGTATCACATCTATGAATCTTAAATATTAAAAATGTCAGTTTTTTCAACTAAATTGGTTGACCCTCTAAACTTTGAATACTAAAAATTAATTTTTTTCATTATATAATTTCACTCTTTTTAGTAGAATATATAAATAAGTACACTCTCCTAAAATATCGCAACATGAACCATATTAGAACAATGATGATTTGGAAACGTTTATATGGATCTGAAAAATTCAGTAGGAATTTATTTGGAATAGAGGAAAAGTATTGGAGTCTAAGTGTTTCTCTAAGTCTAATTATTTTATTAATCAATAAATAATGTATTAGTTAATATTAATGCTAGAAACTCTTATATTTTAACATGAATCAAAACTTCAATTCAATGGACATTAAATAATTTTATAGTGGAATTTTAACTATTTGGGCAAAAAATCCGCACCATTATCAAACCATTTTAATTGTATATTTTAGGCCAGTAAATCGTTTATTTTTTTTATCTGTAAACTCTGGTTACTCATCTCTTTAAAGTTTTAATCAAAGTGTAGCAAATTTGAATACTCTTTCTTTTTCAAAAAAAAAAAAAAGTTTACTTTTTATTAAATATAACTTTTTTTTTAGTTATTAGATGCAACACATTTAATGTACTAATAAATACACAATTTTACACTTTTATCCTTACCTTTTAATTATTGACCATATATAATTATTACTAATAAAAATATTGTAAGAATTTCATTTAAAAGTGAATTTTTTTTTTCAACATACAAAAGCTTTAAAAAAAAATTTTTTTTGAGAGAATTCTCCTTAATAGCATGGCAAGATCATAAATTCCTTTGAGATGCAAAAGTTTTTAAATTCCTATAAAGAGCGTACAATTATTTTTAATATTTTAATCAATTTGCCAATAACATTTTTATCCTCACTAAGTCATTACTAATTTTTTTTTTGCCTAAATAATTATTTTATTTAAATAGAAAGCAACACATATCAATCATTACTACTAAACCAGATCAAATCCACCAACATCTACCTTTTATCACTCTCATACTTATATCCATTCAAATAACTTAGGGCTTCTAACAATTAACTAGAACTTGAAGATCTTATTTGGTTTTTTCTTGATGATAAAATCCCATTGAATGAATGTCATTAGGAACCTTCACAAATAATGCATTCAATTTAGGTGAAGTAATTAACCAATCACTTTTTCTGTCTAAGTAATACAATATGCCTTACTTTTTCTCCTTTTATTATTTGTTTTTCTCTTTTGAACTTATTCATTGATTGATTTGCAACTCATATCAATTTTAAATCTGCTAAAAATAATCCTAAATCTTCAAGATTTCAAATATCCACTTCTTGATGATAAAGAAGAAAAAAAATAGCATCTTATGGTGAACCCAATCAGGCGAACTTGGATGTAGCTCTCGGATGCATGGGATTTTAGGGCATTTACTACTCTAAACCTCTTCCTTAAACCCTTTAAAATGATTCCTACATATTCAGTATACTTGTGTTTGATTATTTATTTATTTATTAATTAATGACTACATGATCAGCATACATGAAAACCTATTTGTGCTAGGTCCCATTTCTTTTGGGTTGTTTGGTGGTGGTTGGTTTTAGAATTTGAGTCGATGAATATTTTTCAATAGGCGAAAAGATTGTATATGTAAAAAATATGATAAGGATTTAATAAGGGTAATGAAGTTATTGACAAATTCCGACAATCATGTCGGGATCTGGCTGGCCGGCACTAGATGGAATCTGGCTAGTCGTCAGCGGTTGGTAGCAGCCAGTCGATGATTTGGCCATTGCTGTCTTACATGATTTTAAAATAAAAAAGTAAAATTTATTTATTAATAATATATATATATATATATATATATATATATATATATTAAAATTTTGAAAATAATTAACATTACCATTACTGTTAATTAGTCAAAATTATCGGATAATTACCTATTTAACTTTTCCATTGGAATCCATGGATATCTTCAAAACTCACCTAATAAAATTTCATTCCAATAACATTTCTTCTATTTATTCCCAATATATATTTTTAATAAGTATGAAAAACTCAATACTTCTTATCTCATTCGTTACCCATTTCGTTACCCATTGGAATTTGGAAATATTGCCACCCTTTGGGACAACTATATGGATTAAATGGAAAAGAATATGTGGCAATTTGAGGAAGGATATGTGGAAGTTCTATAAAGGCAATCATGCTCTTATCTTAGAACTATTTTGTCTTAGTTACCTATAAAATTTAATAGAATGATTAAAAATTCCATTTTAATTAAATGAATGGCTATTTTTATTTTTATTTTTATCACTGACCAAAAGCATATCACTAAAATAATTTAGTAGTCGTCCAAATTTTTACCTAATTATGTTTAAGTTGTTCATCTTTGATAGGATTCAACTTCATTCTTGTATAAGGTAATCCATTAAGGTTAATTTCCTTATTTTTTTCTTTGGAAGTGAAAAAATATTTTAACTTTTTGAGTATTAATTTTGGTATCTATTCTTTTGAAACCAACATATTTAGTTCTCCAACTATCACTTTTAGACATGTCGTGGATAATTAACGTATCAGTTTGAGATAAGAGCTACATGCTCCTATTGGTGAGCAAGTCTAACCAATATTATACTCCCAAAATATAAATGGGGCAAACACTGTTAAGTGTGAGCTAAGAATTTAAATTCTTAATAAGATTGCACAACTTTTGAAAATCTTTTTAGAGGCATAAGAATAATGTTAAAGTCTAAAGAAAAAATTCTATTAAAATTTTAGCCCTTATCTATCAAGCATAGCTTACCTTATCACATCTAAAACTCTATCCAGTGAAAATCAATTTCACCGCCATTAAAGAATTTTTATCTACTTATTAATTTGGTTTATTTTAAAAAAATTCTATTTCAAAGATTGATGGCATAAAGATTGAGGGTATGATATTTACAAATGGAGAGGGTAGTTCTGATATCTGCTTGTAAATGTGGTAAGATGACCACGGTCTTATTTTAAAATTTACATAATTCGTGCGCTCACTCGTCAACAAATTAAGAAAGTATTATTGAAGCCTGAGGCCTTAAAAAGTTTAATGAAGGTAGCGACTGAAGTAGGAAAGCATGGCATCATGAATCGGCCTTAGGTGGCAATTAAAGAGAAAGCTCTGTAACTTTATAATCGAAAAACCTATAGTAGAAGATAAGTCAGACCTAATCTCAAACCTCAAACTCTATCTCAAAAACATGAACCATTGGACTGTTGAATGTTATTTGTTGATGGAACCTCAAATGAAGACGGTAGGGGGTAGAGCTATTACAAAGTCCTAATAGATTGAATCTTTGAGATTAAGACCAACAATAATGAGGTTGAGCATGAAGCACTGATAACTAGGTTAAATTTTGCATGCAAAATGAAAGCACAACGAATTAATGTTTTGTCTTTTCCTAGTAGTGGTAATTGAACCGAGAGAAGTTATGAGTTAATGAAGGGCAAATGAAGAAATATGTGACTAAAGTCTAGGTACTTCCCAATCCTCCACTATCAAACATATATCGAAATCCCAGAATAAGCAAGCTGATTCTTTGAGTATATATGTTGCTTTCTTTAACTTTTTCACATTTGAATTAAAAAAAAAAAGTTGTTTGTCGAAGTCTTGCTACATTGAATCAGTATTGATGAAAAAAATGGTGATTGAAAGAAAGGAATCAAATTAGTTGACTCTTATTTGGAGATATCTTAATTATAGTGAATTACTAGAAGATAAACAGGAAGTTAAAAGTTGAAATTAAAAGCACTTCATTATGTGCAGAAGATAATATTATATAGAAATGTTCCAATTTTCAAATGTTGCTTCAGTTTATTGGACTTTGTCAAGTAGATTTTGTTCTTCGATCTTGGATGTTAGCCATGTCAAGTGCTTCTCTTGTGGTAACCATGTTAGAGTTTGAATGTTAGCTAAAATAATAATTAGATGGGGGTTTTATTAGATTACTATATTTCAAAATGCTCATAGTAGAGAGGAATGAGAGAGAAAAACAATAGAGATGGATGTGAGAAAATAGGGAGTGAAAAAAATAATAAAAGAGATATCCAATAAAATAAACCAAATAACGGAATGATTCTAATTACTTTATTTGATTATTCTCAATTAAGCATCCCCACTTATACATATATGTATTGGGGTTATCTTTCACAGTTAATATTATAACATTTGCTTTAGGAACTAGGAGATACAAGAAATTTACCTATTCAAATTCTAAAAGATATAAATAAAAAGGGATTAGAATGATGATGTCAATTTTAAAAAATAAAATATTTTGAATTAAGTCAAATTTAGACATAATGATTCTACAAACAAAGAATGGGAGGAGGAACTCAAGGGGAACTTGGTTGTGAGCAATCAAATAAAATAATGGAAATAAAAATTCTATATTGATTATCTAAATTTTAGTAATTATTTTTATTTTTTCATTTTTATTTTACCTTCAATATTAACTCACTATTGTATATTCGTCCCATCTCTCTCTTATTTCTCTATATTTTTCTTCTCTCACTTCACTCTCAATCTTCTTTATCACTATTGTTACTTTTTTAAAATTATTAATTCATCTCTTATCTCTCTTATAATTTTATATTGTTTATTTTTGTCTCATCCATGCCCCTATTACTTTCTCTCTTATTATTTTTTTTTCATTTCTCAATATTTTTTTTCACATCTTTCTCTCTCATCCTTTTCAACTATTACTTTAACTCTCACGCCTCTCTATTATTAGTTTTTCTCTCATTGTTTTTATATCTGTCCTCTCTTAATATTGTTTCTTTATCTCTTTTCTCTGTCACTCCTCTTTCTCTCTCGTTTTCTCAACTATTACTTTTTTCTTATCATTTTCTTTATCCTCTTTTTCTCTTATCGTTTTTTTTCTCTCTTCTTTCTTTTCATTACTCTCTAATATTACTTTTTGTTTCATTATTTTTCTCACTCCACTATCTTTTTCATCCCTCTACAATATTTCTCTCTCTCCTCTCTTATTCTTCTTTCTCTTTCTTATATTTTCACTATTACTTTCTCTTGCATTATTTTTCCTTCCTCTTTCTCTCGTATCCCTTTTCACTATTACATTATGTATCATTCCTTTACATTATTTCTCTCTTTTTTCCCTCTCACTTCCTTTCTCTCTCATCTTGTGTACTATTATTTTGTTTCTCATTATTGTTTTTAATTTTGATGTATTGTTAGATAATAACTATATGAAAAAGGTAAGAAATTTGAATTGAAAATTATTGAAAGTATGACTTTAAAATTGAAAAGACAATGTGTAATAAGGGACACAAGAGAAACTTTTTTAAAATGAATTAAATAGATAAAGATAATAATGTTGAAATTGAAAGGATTTAAATTAAGATAAGCTTTAAGTGATTAATAATCAATAAGAAATATAAAAAGGAGAGCGGTCATACAGAATTGATTTTGAGAAGTTTAATTAGACTAGGAAAAAATATAAGATTAAAAAATTTTCTAACACTTAAACTTAATTCATTGAACATGTTGTGCCATTTTTATTAAACGTGCTATGACACTTGGCCAAATTATGCACAATTGATTTTTTCAGGCGACACTTTTATAATTAAACAACAAAATGAAAAATGTAATAGTGAGCGTAACTTTACATATATATAAATATCTATGTTGTTAAACCTCGACCGGGTAGGCTAGTTGAGCCGGTTCAATCATGAACAGAGCCTGACCTGGTCTGAATTTGTGTAAAAAAATATTATTTTTAAAACTGATTAAATTTGGTTAAACTTTTGGTTTGACTGGTCAAAAACAGGGTTGACGTGAGTTTGACTAGGTTTTTGCCTTTTTAGAAAAATAAAATTTTAATTTTTAAAATTATAATTTGATCCCAAATTTTTGTAAAATTAATTTTTAGCACTTTTTATTTTGAATTTTTACCATACAGTTTTTTAAATTTTTAAAAACTTAATTTCTAAAAAATTTTACAAAAGATTTCTTACAATTTTTAACACATTCTTTACTTAAAACATGTTTTATATTATTTTTCATGAAATTATTCAATCACACATTTGGAATTTCATGCAATTTATATTTAATTTAAGTTTAACTACATTAAAAAAATTAAATAACTTATTTTTAATGTATTTGTATATTAATATTAATATTTTTATAATTACATTATATTTATTACATCATCATGCATTATTCGGTTTTTTACTATAAATCTGACTGATATGATCAATTGACTCTTGACCCTTTGACTTGATCGGTTCACACTTCGATCCGATTTTTACAACACTGATAAATATATGTGTGTGTAAAACTAAATTGTATCCAATGCATAAGATGGCATTGTTTTACTATTAAAAATATAAAATTTTAGTTTTTCAAGGAAAAAAGTTAGCCTTTTTTCCTTTAATTTAATTGTCAAATTAATGAGATTAGGTAGGTGAATTAAATAAGAAATTTAAATTTTTAAAAATATATACCAAAAGGTTTTGCAAAAATTCACCCCAATCGAACATATTAGGAGATTATTGAACCATAGAGGTTTGACTTATATCGAAATCAAATTAAACAAATTTAATATTGGGACAGATGAAGTAAGTTTGATTGTGAAATGGAAAATGAAATTACTTTCGAACAAAAAGTAGAGACACGGGGAACCAAATTTATGTTTAAAAATATGACAATGATATGCATGTGCTCTTCAATTATTTCATCATGGGAAGAGGCCCCTTTTATTGCGTGATTGCCTGTAGCCATTGTCTTGTATACTTTTGTTTGTATTCAATAGACAGATCAAAAGATGGAATCACGAATCAATGAGTCCAGAAAGTGGACGGGAAAGTGGGATACACAAACTTAAGGGCGTAAATTTCATTTCCATCGATGGAATCCCTTTTTTCCTTCACTTTGAGATAAAGAGAAAGATTTCTTTGTTCTGTATTAGAAAGTTTTCGTTCTCCTTCTTGATGGAATTATACTTTTGTTTTCTTCTTCTTGGGAAAAAAATGTGACTGATCTGACAATTTGCAGTTGCTGTCTGTCTTCCTGATCCCATGACTGATCGGCCACCATGCATATGCGTTGTTCAGATCCAATTTTCTTCATTGCTATCAATAATTTGATTGATAAAGTATTTGGATAAATGGGAAAACTATTTGCGTAGTTCACTTTTGCGAAAATTGAATATACTCAAATAATTAAGCTGTTGTTGTTGTGACCTTTGAATGAGAATTCAATCCTTATCGTTGCGTGGTAATTCGTTTATGGGCTTATTATTGTCCAACCATATGTGCCTTGCTACTTCTTTTAATTATTTAAAAAAAAAACTGCTTCAAAATTATATCATATATATTTTTTTAAAGCTGTTCTTCCCTTTTTCAACTCTCTTTACACCAAAATTCTTTTTTTCTTTCGAGAGCATTAAGTCTCAATTATCAAGATGGAAATTGTCTTAATCAATTGATAAGGTTTTAATTCTAAATTAACTACTTCAATTCTCTCAACAGTTGAAAAATTATATACATATTTATATCAGTTGAAGATATTTTCTTATAGCTATGGTTAAGGCTCTATCCATTTTGCATTTCAACTTCCTCAAAATGAACTCGAATTAAAAGGAGCTATACTTTTTATTTTAGAGTAAATAATGCCAATTGTCTACAACTGTTGCTGCTTTTCAAAAAAAAAAATTTATTTAGTTGCCGGCCTTAGTCGGTTTTTAGGTTCCTCGTTTCGAAGGCCACACTGTGCAGTTTCAGCGACGGCTGTTGCTATAGTCAGACGTCAACGAGTGGTTAGTTCATGATGGTATTGGCACGACTTCCTTACAGATGAGTAGTGGTTCTTGGTCAGAGAGGCAATGCTGAGTCGTATTGGCGTGGTTTCCCTACTAAGGGTTATGGAGTCTTAGTTTGGGCGGAGAGTCAAGTACGATGCAACGCAGTGTAAGGCCGTGAGTGGATAGGGGGGATCGACCAATGCAAAACTGAACTATACGAATTTCTGCTGTTCATTTCTTCTAATCCTACTGAGGGGAGCTATGTACACAAAAGCGGACAAGTTAACTTATTCTTTTGATCTCTTAGTTGGGTAGTGGCTAGGAGGTACCGGTCTCACTGTGTCTTGGGTGAGGTTATGCCGGTCCCGTTTAATTCGGGGAAAATAGCCTTAACCAACCCCTACTGGGTTTGGGTTAGTTGTGTTAAGGTCTGTCCAGTGAAAGCTTTGCCTTTTCAGGTCGCTACTTATACTGTATTAATTTAGAAATTCCCACGTTAATATAATCAGTTTTCTTTTGGACAAAAAAATAAATAAATAAAATACAACATAATTCCAAATTTTGATTTTTTTTCCTAATATGATGAGGGCATCTAACAAATTCTTTAATTTTATTTAATTAAATTTAAAAACATTAGACCTCTTGATTTGTCTTATTTTTGGTCAAAGGGCTAACTAATATCAGATTACCAAATTTGAAACTTTTTAAATATTGAAGAATAAGTAGGATTTTTAAAATTAAGTTACAAAATGATTATGTCATTTACCTTTTTTGTTTAAAAAAAATTATTTCACACTCATACCTGGTTGGTCATAATGCAATTATGGTGGATTATGAAAGCGCAAACTCATAATTGTTAGACAATAAGATCAGTATTGACAAAGTAGATATTATCATTATGTTCCAAGTTCTGTCAACCATACAGAGTTGTACCATTTATAATTCATAGATTATTACAAAAAAAATATCCACCATTTATAATTCATAGATTATCAGAAAAAATATGATTGGAAGGAGAGGAATAAGATAAAAAAAAACTCAAACTATATCAAGAACTAAAACAAACACATCTCCCCCTAAACTTTGTCTAAACTCTCTCAATTTTATCTTTCACTTGCCTCCAAATTTCTCAACATTTATTTATAATCAACCTAACAAATCAAAACAAGTAACAACCAATAGTCAAATCCTACTCTAATTTGAAATCTAACAACCTAACTCGACTACAAATAGGAAACTTAAAACAACATATTTAGTAATATTTTAAATAAATAATTTTTATTCTGAATAGAAATTTCTAAATTTATTAAGTTTAGTTTAATATGATAGCAACGCTTCTCAGAAACTAAGCTTTCCTCAACATCAAATTCATTGAAAATGAGCATCAATTTTGTAAATACTTCAACTGTTCAACTTCATTTCCCATGAAAATAATTTGTATTGTCGCACAATTTATCTTCAAACTTTCAACGTTCTTGGCTAAAAATTAGATCAAAATTTTTTTGACTTTTGAATCTTTTTAATAGGGCGTCTCTTCAGTCATTGCTCACCAATTCTAATAAGATTTTCTTAATTATCTTTGTTAATAGAAACAAATTTCGCCAAGATTCCTTTTTTAGATCCTTGCCCTCACTAATAACAATGTAGGACTACCAATTTGAAGAACACCAAATTAATTTCTTTTATCCTTATAGCAAATTGATTGTAATAAGTTAATACACTTAATCTAATTTATTTAACACTCAAAAATATGAGAGAAAAAAAACTAAAAACTTAAACTATATCAATAACTAAGACAAACACATTTTCCTCTAAACTTTTTTAGGCTCTCTTAATTTTATCTTTCACTCTCCATCAAATTTCTCATTATCTATTTGGAGGTCACTAGCTAGGGTTTTCTAGTTATATAACATAAGCCTTAACTTCGGGGAAGGATTTAGAAACATCTTCCAGATCAAAAAAACTTTTCAATTATAAGGTTTCCAAACCAACTCAAACTCCCTAATTCATGTCCTACTTCCTAGGCTGGTTTACCATTTTCTTTCACATCCATCTCCGTCCTTGAGTTATTCACAAGCTTTTTTCTTGTTTTGTGTGAGGCAAAGGGTTAAGGGGCTCCCAAATTTATAGTTTTTAATTGGGAGGTAATTCTTAAGATTTTCCAATATGGGATTTAGCTTGCACCTGATAATTCAAGTTCAAGGGAAAGGGTGGTCATATTTGTATTTGGTTTTATTCCTTTACTGTGTTGAATTCTCTTTTTTGTTCTTTTTCAAATTCTAGTGTCAGAATTGATTCAAAAAATGGTCTCCTTTAGAGTGTTGAGTTCCTCTCTAGGAGAAGAGGAGAAACTATGCCTAGTGGAGGCAGGGGCTCGTCTAACAGTCACTAAAACTTAATTAAACACGTGGTCTAAAAATTGTTTAATGACAACTGCTTAGTAATTAAAACCTAATGATTAGCTTGTCTAAACAAATAACTCCAAGGATTAGCCATAATGCTTATTCTGTCTTCAGGATTCCAACATCATTAATGAGTTTCTCTTAGGGTTTTCTATCTCCTAACTCAAGTAGATTCGAGAAAATAGCTGCTAAATTTACTAGATCCAATCTTCCAATAGCCTCATTCATGGCATTCTTATCCTCTCATATGCTTCTCCTTTGACATAAAATTGCTTGTGTTTTTATCCCTATAACTTTCTACTTTCTGTTTCTTTTAGGCTTGGTGGTCTTTGGACAATATAGGTAAGGAGATGGATAGTGAGGTTACATCTAGTTTGGAAACATAGATGGTAGGCTTGTTGCAGAAAATTAATTTATCCAAGAAGGAGAAGGATAAGGTGGAGTTGTAGAAAGAAGACGTCAAGGTAAGTAAAAAATGAATGTCAGAGGAGTCTAATTGGTAGAGTGTTTGGGGAGCAAAAAATGAACTTTACTGGATTGAAGAATACATTGGAGGGCATTTGGCCTACAAAAGAACCATTCAAAATAAGAGAGGTGAGAAACAACTTCTTCTAGTTTGCATTCAACACTAATGAGGACATATTGAAGGTGCTTCAAGGAAGGAGATGGACTTTTGATCAGTAGTATATTATTCTCAAAAAGTGTTCGGAACAACTGCAGATCTAGGAACTTCCAAATGGTAGAGCTTTGGGTACATATCTGGAATCTCCCTTGTCAGTGGATGGCCAAAGAGACAGGTTTCAAACTAGGAAAAATATTCCCGAAGGTATTGGATGTAATCATACTAGAAACTGGAATCAAATTTGGGAGATAAATGGAGGTGTTAGCTTCGGTTGACCTTAGCAAGCCATTGCTGAGAGGCACACGATTGAAGTTAAATGACAAGGTCTGTTGGATATCATTTAAATACGAGAATTTAGTAGCATTTTGTCATTATTGTGGCATGGTAGGCCATTTAGAAAGAATTTGCAATATTAGATAAGAAGATGCGAAAAAAGAATAAAAGGAAATAAGGGTAATTTGGTGATTGGCTCAAAGCTTTAGAGAACAGCAACAGCATAAAGGACAAAGAGAAAAGAGTTGAGTTTGACAGGAAACTCCATGTAAGCAAGAAAATATCGCTAGAAGTAGCAAAGGGGACTAAGGAGAAAAACCAGGAAGTTGTTGCATATGGTCATCTGGAACTTGCATTAATAGAAGGTGTTGTGGGTAGAAGGGAACCAGAGGGGAGAGACAAGTGACAACTGAGCGAAAGGAAGAAGGGGAGGGAGGTGATAGTGACAGTCCTAGAAAATGAAGACTTACTAATGACTTAGTAGAATGAATGACATCATAAGGATTCATGAAACATGAGTACACAACTAAAGCAAATGGAAGTTGATAGAAAGAAGGAGGGGGAGGAAGAGGAACATGAGTTTCAGCCACTTGAACTAATGAATGTGCCAGTTTGATGTGAGACCTTGGACCAACAACTGAAGGAGGCAGAATGTTCAGACAGTAACACAGGAGATGCAGCAAGAAACATAAAGGATTGCCAAGGAGGTGGAGAAGGGTAGGCAGGAGAGTTGGGAAAGAAACTCGAGTCCAAATAAGGGAAAAAATAGGCGTTGCAGGGTTAGGATCCAAAAGGGCATGACAGCTACAAGATGAAAAATCAGATTCAGATGAACACAAGGAAATTAGCAACAAAAAACTAAAATGTGAGGATCAGTCAACTAAAAAAGTAGGACAGGTGGAGGGAAATAGCCTTGAATGGTTCCAAAGTGATCAATGAAGGTTTGTGTGTAGAATAATAGAGGTTTTGGAGGATTTTCTACAATTTCCCAGCTAATATAAATACTAAGATCCCACAACCCAGAATTTGTATTTTTGTTTGAAACTAAGAAAAAAAAAAGCAGATTCTTAGCCACCATATGCCTTAGATTGAGATTTCATGATAGATGGAGAGTAATCGATCCTAAGGGCACCAAAGGTGGGCTATTAGTTTGCTAGAATGAAGCCATAACTGTTACAAAATTATCTCCACCAATTTTTGCATTCAACTAGAATGTGTACTAAAGGATGATCATAGTAAGTTTGGACTATTTTTTGTATGCTAGCACTAAGCCTAAAATAAGGCGAGAACAATGGAACTACTTGGAGAAGCAAAGGCAGGAATAGGGAGATTGGTGGATTCTAGGAGGCGATTTCAATGACATTATTCACCAAGATGAGCAAAAAAGTGGAAGAAAAAGGGCGGACTCTAGTTTCCAACCAATCAGGAATTTTGTAAAGAATATGGAGATGGGTGTGGGGAGAAGTTACACTTGGGCAAACAATAGAAAAGGGAAAGGTTTTGTGAAAGAAAAGCTAGATAGGTTTTTTGGAGCCTCTAATTGGTTGCTAAAATTTTCGAGAGCTAAAGCATATCATGTGGATAGACAATCCTCCGACCGCTCACCCCTCCTGCTTGACATTGATTCAAGAGAGATGCAAGTTAAAAGAAGGTTCATTTTTTACAAAAGATGGATAAAAAAAGAAGCAGAAGTAGGGTAGTGAAAGATGCGTGGGGAAAGGAGCAACATGGAACCCCTATGTACTAGTTCTGTTCCAAAATTAAACACTGCAAAGTAGAGTTGTTAAAGTAGAGCCAGAAACATATGCATAATTTAGCTAGGCAGATAGCAAGGATTAAGACACAAATGGAAGGTCTCTCCAACCAAAGGGGGATTAGAAATTGGAATGAATGGGGGAGATTGAAAAAAGAACTCAATACTGCATAAAGAAGTGAGGAAACCTACTAGAGGGAAAAATTTAGAGTACAATGGCTCCATGAAGGGGATAAGAATATCAAGTTCTTCCATGCTTTGATAGTCAATAGAAGGGCACAAAATACCATTGAAAGGCTAGTGAGAATGGATAGGAGGATATGTAGGAAATACTGAACTTTTATGATAAACTCTTTTTTACTTCAAGTCTAAGACTATCACACGATGGATTGGAAGGGATCCCACTATCTATCACCAAGGTAATGACCAAAGACTAACAAGGCTAGTGGAAGAAACTGAAATAAAAATTGCTCTCTTCCAAATGCATCCTAACAAAGCTCCAGGACTTATGACCCTTCTTTTCTTCCAGTCTTATTGGAATGTGGTCAATGTGGATATATACAAGGCTATTAAAAAAAATTTTTGAACAAAAGAAAATGTTAAAACAAGTGAATCACACCTTGGTTACTTTTGTCCCAAAAGTTAGGAACCCTACATCTATTGCTCATTATAGACCTATTAGTTTGTATAATGTAGTGTATAAAATCATCTCTAAAATAGTGGCTGAAAGAATAAAAAGCTACCTCCACAAATGTATTAGTCCAAATCAAACAGCTTTCATCCTTAGGAGACAGATATTGGATAATGTAGTGGTGGCACATGAATGTATACACACATTAAATTCTAAGCATAAAGGAAACAATAAGAGTATGGCCCTCAAACTTGATATGGCTAAAGCATATGATAAGGTAGAGTAGAGCTTCTTGTGTAAGGTTCTTAGGAAAATTGGATTCTCTAGCATCTATATAGGTTGGATTAAGTTGTGCATCACTTCTTTATCTTTCTCATTAAACATTAATGGTGAAAAATATGGATATATTCAACCAACAAAGGGGATCAGGCAGGGAGACCCATTATGACCTTATTTATTTTTAATTATTTTAGAAGCTTTCTCAAACATGATCAAGCAAGCAAGTTTAAAGGGTGATTATAAAGGGATAAGAGTGAGCAAGAATGGTCCTCTAATTACACACTTATTATTTGCAGATGACTCACTTCTCTTTTGTAAAGTTAATATGGATCAAGCTAAAAAAATCAAAGATCTTCTATCCAAGTATAGTCTTTACTTTGGCTAGCTAGTCAACCTAGAAAAATCCTCAATCTTCTTTAGCAAGAACCTAGCAAAGGTGAAAAAAAAAGCCATAGGCCAAGTCCTAGATGGCATTAAAGAGAAAAGGAAGGCAAGATATGTAGGGCTGCCAATGTCCATTGGTAGATCCAAGAAGGAAGTGTTCAACTATGTGATGGAGAAAGTTCAATAAAGGATTACAGGATGGAAGAATAGGTTCCTTTGCCTAGGAGGGAGAGAAGTGCTCATCAAGGCGGTCATTGATGCCTGGCCAACATATGTGATGGCTTTCTTCAAACTCCCAAAAGTGTCTACTAGGAAATCATAAGGAATACAACAACTTTTTGGTAGGGAAGAAAGAAATATGGGAAACCAAAAATTCACTAGAAGGCATGGAAGGATTTGGAGCAGCTTAAGGAGAAGGGGGGCTTGGGCTTTAAGAATATTCAACTATTCAATGATGCAATGATAGCTAAACAGTTATGGGGATTAATTACTCAACCCAATCTCTTCATGAGTAAGGTGATAAAGGCCGAATACTTCCCAAATAGAGGATTAATGCTAGTTCAAAGAAAAAATAATGCATCATGAATGTGGAAGTGTTTGATGGGAGAAAGTATATAATCCAAAAAAGGGCCAGATACCAAGTAGAGGATGGCAAGTCCATTAGAATTTGGGAGAGTCCATGAATCCCAGAAAGACCAAAGTTCAGAAGTACAACTGAGCCTACACATAATGAGCAAGTGATATGGGTGAGTGAGCTAATGACACAAGGGGGTACTAAATAGAATAGAGAGAAAATTGGATGGATCTTCAACCATGCTAATGCTGAAACATCCCAATTCAGCAAAGCAGGAATAGAGATAAGCTAGTGTGGTAGTTGAGTAGTCAAAATCAAAAATGCCCATTTTACTTACTGATTCAAGGATCAATAATACTTTTATTATGCATGTGGTCAAAAGTTTCTCTTTAACACACGAAAGGTTAACTTTTAAATATATCATTACTAAAATTGTCACCATAATTCTTTAGAAAATTCTCTTTGCTTATAATTTGACAAGTTTCAATTTCAAATAAGTAACTAAGACTTGGGTACTATCCTTATAAATTCACATTCAATTTATCAAAATCCACCATATTAACAAGCTAATTACAATCCTTCGCTTACTCATCCTTCTTATAGTTGCTAAAGTTATTATTCGGTCACATTTAACCTTTGCCAAATTTCTCAAATATTTATATTCTAGCCATTCGAAAAGTTAGGTTATTCAAAATAATATAGCCTATGCAGTTGCAATGTCATCTCCTTCAACCATCAACAACTGGTATCCATATAACCACATACCAACTTTACAATCAATACCTTAATGAATGCCAAAAATTTTACATATCAACTCATACAACAAACTATAATAGAACTCTCATTTAGATATTGATTTTCTCTTAGTTATTAGAAAATCTTGCAACAACATTTTTTGTCACTTTCAAAAAATTTATGATATGCAGCTCATTGGAAAACCAAGTACAAGTTCACGTCTTTAGAAAAATCCTTGGATTCACTATTCAATTCTAAATCATAACTAAACAAATTACTAAAATCAAATGTCATTTTTTTTTTCTCAAGAATCTTGAGGATCACGTGAATCATAAATAATTATCATGAATTTTAACAAGATTCAAATAACAAAACTCTTGAGTTTAGAATGAAAAGTTGTCAAAATTTCAATTGCAAAAATGTAAATTTAAAATTTTCACTTAGCATATAAAGAAATTTCATATACACATTGCTATGTTCTTTTAAAACTTTAGTTCAAAAATTTTTGACAAATCAACATTTTAATTTTGTATTGTCAAGATGGGTATAGTATAAATTAGAAAGTATTTTTACATAAAAATCTCTTTCATTTTGAATATTCTAAATTTATTTCAAATTTAAGGGAATATGTTCTAAAGTCCATTCATTAATTTATCACCTCATGAAATTTTAACCTTCTATTCTATGATCCAAAGTACAAACCATACTTTACAAATCTATGCTATATTAACTAACTTAAATTAGGTCGACTTCTAATATTACCTTGAATTTTTTGTCAATCAATGTTCCATATTGCTTACACTTTTGTGTGCTACTTGCAGATTTCACCTCAGAAATCAATCTACAATGAGAAAAATACTATTCTTAAACTTTAATTCACCTAACTGGCTTATTCTGACTTAAGTTTTTACAGCATGATATAGGACTATGCATAGTTTAAACTACTAAAAGGTATCCTTTTTGCAATAATGACGTTCTCTGTCACTGGTATTTACATCCTAAAGTTACTAGTTTATAGCTTTATACTTAATCAAAACACTACTCAAACATGCACTTAAATAGTCTCCATGAATATTTGTAGAACTCCATGTTGTTCTTGTATTCAGGTGAAAGTCTAAATGGTTTGGGATATTTGGTACCCTAACCCATTCATATTCATCAATTGACTAGATTGCTACTAAAGTCTCTCCTAAATTTTGAATACTTTGACTTCCTTGTAGGTGCTACTTATAAGGGTATTGTGTTCACAACATTGCTTATGTCTTAGAGTATATATTTCCATAAAAGGGAAAATAACATGTAGGAATAAAATAATTCCAGTATATAACCCAACACTTAAAAAATAATTCTCATGTTACGAATTGATAACTCTCATTAAACCATCTATCATCAGCAAGGAGGGAAAGAAACATAATATTCACGCTTGTACATTGTATTTAAACAAGGTAGAAAGTTAATATTAGCGTCTTATAGAGTGATCCATTGGAGTTGCCATTTATTTTAAAAAATATTAGCATCTTCAAGAATGTGATTCTAATAGCTAACATTTATTTTAAATGTTTTAATAAAAACTCTCTTAGTGCCAATGGCATTGCATTCCAACTCCAAATTCTCTGCTCTATTGCTACGTATCTGTGGATAAAATAGTCATCATTCTATTAACAACTCTTTGCACATTAGAACTTTGGTTGAAATGTAGTCTATCTAATAACCTTTAACTAACTCTTACCCATGATATTTTTAAGCTGTGGCCGCCTTACATAAGTGCATCTTTATTTCCTAAACATGCATAGCAATCTCTTATTAGGTTTAATCTTAAACTACCTTCAAGGAAGACATTAAATCTTAACTTAATTCCTTACCTAAGATGTAGGTAACTCCACATCTTCACTTTTCTATTAAGATCAAACCTAATCATTCTCTGATAGTTCTCAATGTCATACATTCAAAATGGGTCATTCCGACATGCCACAAGTATAGGTGGAGAAACATTGGTTCTCACTAACTCGTAAGGCAGTATATATAAATTCGCAACACTCCATATATTAAAACATAATCGTACAATGTTAGTAAACCTACAAACTTACAAACTTAGTAACTGAACATTCTCAATGCACAGTTAATCTTAACTATGAGCATAATTAAAAATTAGAAAAACATTAAACTAAATGACTATCATTAGCTTTCTTCAAGTAACAACTCTCCACCACGTCTTTTCAAATAAACTCTTGCTTGTCATTTGATGAGTCTACATAAGGTTGATGACATCAGTACAAGCATACAATAGCATTTAAAACATCTTTTGCGGAAATATCACATAACAATTTAACATAAAACATTCAACTTTCACTTTAGCAACAGAGACAATAGTATACTTTTGTATGAAAAATTTGTCCACGAGTATGAATATAGCTCTCCAAATGTTGGGCATTTTAACAAAAGGCCCATAGGCCTTTTTAAACCATAGCTCTATGGTCACTTTGATAATCTCGTACGTGTCTTGTTTCATTTTCAAGAATAAAATATGTTCCATATACATACAAAGGCATTCATTGTACATAAAAATTTAGCAAATACATGTCACACTCCTTTAGTTCTGATGTCGGAAATCCTCCGCATCAAATTCCGTCTATACATTTCACATAAAGATACTTAATAAACGAGGTTTATCTCATTTGAGTATAGCATCCTACTTAGGTTGGGTTATTAATAAATCTTCTTTATTTAACTTACATGTTGAGTTACACATGAAACATGTCTATGATCTTGATCGACTTTTAAGAAATAATGCATAAATCTTTATTCATTGAAATAACAACATATTTAATGGAAAAGAATTTCCTTAACATTGACAACATATGGTTACTCCCTAATTTTGATTTATAACCTTGTTATCTAAAAAAATCTAAAACTATAGAGTTAATTTCAAAATTGTATTTAACAACATCCTATGTTCAGAAATTCTTTGTTAAACTTTATAAAAATCCAACGGCCGGATTTCAAGTTACAAAATTTTCAGAATTTTTACTTAACAACCCTGCTTCTACAGGAGTAGTCCGCTTGGTATAAAAATTTCTAAAAATCCATACAACAAGAAAACCTAAAAATTCAATGCAAAACTCATAATAAGCTTTAAATGTTAATTTTTGGACTTTTTGATATTCCGGAAACAACGCTATGATTTTTCAGAAATACTATTTCAAAAATCATAGCCATAGAAATATTTAAAGCAAAATATTTTTATTTTAAAAAATAGAAATCATAACTTGTAGTGCTTTGGGAAAGTTTCATAATTTTTTAGTAGGATATTTTTATATATATATATTGAATATGCAATATATTGTCTCTCTTTTTTTTCTTTTTTTTTTTGGTCCAAACCAAACTGATTGTATAAATGTGGGAAATCCCAAGTCACACAATACATAGTGGATCCATAAAAAGACAAGTCTTTAATGGATATGCCCTAACACAACTAACCTATCCCTGTATGGATTGGTTAAGGCCTAACCCCGGTAAAACGGGACTGGCAAACCCCAATACAATTCTAGCTAAATTGGAGACTGGGACCTCCCAACTAATAACTAGCTAAGAGAACTACAACTTTAGCTTGTTGGCCTCTACCTGCAACCCACCATCTCAGCTTCAAGTTGCTTGACCTCGTGCTTGACCCTTCATCCAAGCTAGACGACAAAACCTCCCTGGCGGATAACAAAACCAGACGAAAGCAAGAGCGAAATCCAACTAACTCCGGGCCAAGAGGACAAAACCAAACGAAAGCAAGACCAAAATCCAACTAACATCAGATCGATACGCTAAAAAAAAAAACAAAAAAAACAAAAAAACAAAAAAACAAAAAAACAAAAAACAAAAACAAAAACAAAAAAACACCCCAAAAAAAACTATTTACTATGTCTCTGTTTCTAAAACTATAATCAATTGAAAATTGTAAAATCTATTTCCCATAAACCACGCGTCCAATAACCATAAAATTTTAGGGGGTGTTTGGTATGAGGGTGTAGGGGGAAATGGAATACATTGGAATAAAAATGAGTGTTTTATATAAGAGGATGGGTTTAGTGAAACCTGTGGGGATGGGTTTTGTTGAAACCCAACCCCCCTTGGGTTTGGAGGAAATGGAATCAAAATGGGTTCAAAACGACATCGTTTTGAGCATATTAAAAAAAAAATTCAACGTTTGCGCATGTCAACTCTGATGTGACGTGCGCCCATTCATGTCTAGTGGTTGCAAACCCACCAATGGTTTGCAACCACCATTTTACTTATTTTTTTTTTAAAAACAAATTTCACTAACTTGAAGAAAATACTTTTCTCTATAAATTGACATGCACTTTGACTATTTTTTGAACAAGATATGATTTTCTTAAATATCATATAATGTAAAATAATAATATCTTTATTAAAATATTAATATTAAATTTTAACATAAAATTTATTAATATTAATATTAATTTTTAATTTTAATATAAAATCTATTCCATTCCATTACAAAATAATACCGAACAACATAATTACTATCATTCCATTCCATTCTAAAGCTTTTCTTATATCAAATCTATTCCATTCATAAACCCACCGTTTATACAAGCGCCACCTTAATACAACTACATATGCGTGATCTTTGATAATATGCTAGACATTTGTGATTTTTTAGGTCTCTAGCTATGGTTTTTATATTATACAACACAAGACTTAACCAAAAGAAAGTATTCAAAGATATCTTTGAGATCAAAAAACTTTTCAACGATAGGGTTTCCAAAGTAATTCGAACTCTCTCTCTAACTCACATTGCACTCATCGAGATGGTCTACAATTGCCTCCTGTTAAAATAATAATAAAAAAATTACATATTTGGACCTCTTTGTGATTTATGCATAGCATTAATACGTCACGTCAGCAACAGATTCACCAATAATAAGTGAAATTGACGACGAGCCGCATAATTGTCTGGCCTCTAATGGTATCCACACAAATAACAGACAATTTGTTGGGATTCTCAAGGAATTGACAAACCATGAGTTGCTGATGACTAGTTCATGTAGAAAGAACTATGGTTTTGGAACCCTAGATGTTTTATACATACTATGCGTAACAGACTTCAATCTCCATACCCAAAACCCATGGTTGAGACTTATTTATAAACTATGTGGGTTTGGACTAATAACCAAATAACCCAATGGCTTATTTATTAGTAAGTCATTAAGATTAATTTATCTCATAAATTAATTCCATAATTATCTTATAATTACAATATCATTTTAACCCAAGAAAATTTCTTTATTTGTGTGTGACCAATTAAGTTCTTAATTACGTTGACAATAAATATGAATTATAATCCTAAATTAATTGGTTTTAGGTCATAAAACCAACAAATTCTCACTTGGACTAAAGGCAATTAGTCATGAGACTCTCTAAATTAGATAAATTAAACTACTTTAATTTATCATTAATTCATCAATTAATTAATTTATATTTATAGATAAAAAATGGCCTCCAACCAGGCTTCATGACCACATAAATGTTAAGAAAATTCATGTGAATGACTTTACATTTCCATGAACCGGATTCCATATAATTATTATCCTTTCACCATACTATATCTCAATTCGTTCAAGAATAAGAAATAGTGCCAACTCTTAATAAACTAATTATTCTTTTCTTATTAATTAATTGAGATATAATATGGTGAAAGGAATAGTGCCAACTAATACTAACTAATTAATTAATACTAATTATTACAATTAATTTATAATTATAATTTATTATTATAATTATTTTCCAACACAAACCAAGTAGCATAATTATTATGAAAGAGCCCACTATCATTCTTACTACTATCATTTTCATTACCTTTCTCATTTCCTTAAACGAACCAACCGCCCTCTAAGAGTTTTAGAGAAACCCCTTTGCCTTCAATTTGATTTAATTGATAAAATATTATTTTGAAATTCAATTTAGATCCCCTTTCATATCTTAATCAAATTAAATTATGTAATATATCTAAATATGAACATCTTTTAAATTTTAAATTTAAAAGTCTCAAAATGATAATTGTCAAATTCCAATCTAATTAAAATCAAAACAAAAATTTGGAAATTCAATCTAAAATATAATTTTCAAAATTTAATCACATTAAACATGAAATATAATTTTAAATTGAATTTATTACTAAATATCAAATATCAAATCACATTTAAAATTTAGTGAAAGTCTAAAATTAGTAAACTACTAAATTCCAATCAAATTGAAATTTAGTAATTTCCTCCAAATTTATTACATTCAGATTATAATCAAATTATAATTTGATCACATAAAAAAAAATCCAATTAAATTTTGTAGTTGATAAAAGGATTCAACAATTTATTTTCAAATAGTTTCAATTAAAGAAAATTTAAATATTTTATTTGAACTTCAAATTTATTTCACATTTTTAAATTTGAACAAAATGAATAATTTAATTGGATCAAATACTATTTTATATTTTAATCTAATTAAAATATAAAAGTTAACCCAAAACTTATTTTAGATTTATAAATTAATAAAGATTAAAACCTTTTGTAAATTAAATTTACAAAATAAATAAAGAAAACTAAAGATAATAAATTTGTCGCTAAAAGTCTCATAATCACATTACAAGATTTTTAACAACATTCTTGTTATCGTCGCTAAAAAAATAAATAAGATAAATAAAAAAAGCCTGCGGCCTAACGATGATGTCATCACCTTCGTTTTCTTGTTTCCACCCAGCACTGTAATTTTTTTTTTTATTAAGACAACTGATCGACTAGAAAATCTAGTCAATCATTTAACAAGCAGCACGGTTCTGGTCATTGCAACTAGAATCATTTTGGTCACAGCAGGTGGTGGTGAGTTGGGCTTGCTGCGACCAGAAATTTTTTGGTCGAGTGCTCCAGCCTAGCACCTGCCGGATCTGGTCGCTTGAGCAGAATCTTCTAGGCTCGTGAACATATTTGATTTGGTCCCAGCTAGGCGAGGCTTGCAGTTCTGGTCGACAACTGGAATGTTCAATTTTTTTTATTAAATGATCTGCCGGAAACTGTCGGTCTACCTTTTAACCAGCCCTAGTTTCTAAACTTCTAACTTGAACTCTTCAAATCTAAAAACCTAATTTGAACCCTTTCAATTAAAATTTCTAAAAATAAATTAATCAAGAATAATTTATACACGAACAATTAATCATTCACGATAATTAAACATATAAAATTATACTGAAATATGAATAAACAAAGATCGCTTTAATACCATTATTGAAAAATCAACTCATATGCGCAACGTAATAATAAAATGACTGATTACATATCAAAGTCTTTTTGTAATTCATGCATAATATTAGTACGTTACATCAGCAACATATTCACCAATAATAGGTGAAATTGACCATGAGCCATACAATTATTTGGTCTCTAATGGTATTCACACAAATAAGTTGTTGGGATCCTTAATAGATTGACCAACTATAAGTCACTAACGGTTAGTTTTCTTGAATATAGAAAGAACTAGGGTTTTAAAAACCTAAATGTCTGATACGTACTATATTATACATAACAGATTTCAAACTCTTTGCCTAATATTCATGGTTGAAATTTATTTATAAACTAAATGGGTTTGGACTAATAACCAAATAACCTGATGACTTATTTATTAATAAGCCCTTAAGATTATATTATCTCATAAATTAATTTCAAAATTATCTTATAACTATAATATCATTTTAACTCAATAAATTATTTTTATTTGTGTGTGATCTATTAAATTCTTAATCTCTCTAACAATAAATACAAATTATAATTCTAAATTAATTAGCTTTAAAACATCAAACCAACACCTCCCACATCCTTTTTTCACTTCTTGAGTTACAAGCTTTCTTTTCGTGTTGTGCGATGTAAATCGTTGAGAGCTCCCCTATTATTAGTTTTTGGTTGGGCAGTGATCCTTATGATTTTTCAATATGGAATTCGAATTGTTGTTCAAGACAAACGATGGTTTAATATGTGTTGATTTTTGTTTCTATTCTTTTTTTTGTTCCTTCACGAACTTAGTTTTGAAATCCAAGTCTAGTACTGATTTTTTTTCCCGTTTCTTTTTCCTACTCAACTTTTTTTTCTTGTTTAGGACACATGTTTATCATAATTAAGTAAATAAATATCATTATTATTTCACTTAAGTTAATTGTCATATACGTATCTTTCGGAAATAAAGAAATCCTTCAATCCTTGATAATAAACCATAAAGTCTAAATAAATAATTCATAATCTATTTCATGAACCATAATTTAATTTCTATTTTTAATTATTCATCAAAATAATTTCAGAAATTTCTAAGCATTACATTTTTCGATTAAATGGTTCAATAAAAAACTAACAATTAATTTTTTTTTAACTAAAACTATAAAATCTTTTATTCAAAATAAATATGCAAGGAATTTATATAAAACCATGACCCTCTCAACCAAAATGAAAATGAAATGGACCTAAATAAGTTAGAGGATAATTGAAGTTCCATACGGGACTTGAAAGTCTCCAAAAGAAATTATACTACCCCAATTGATCCACGTCGTCAACCTATATAAATATAGATTTGATTTGATTTAGATCCAAATACATAAATAAATTACTACTTTCGGTGTAGATAAACCTAACTGACTATTAAGTCCCTAATAACTAGAATATTTGTCGGAAAAACAAACTGCAGCGAATTCCTGCATTTAATTTTGTCTAAATGTGCAAAAGAAATTCACACCAAAACTTCTAATATGATAAGGGCCCACATAGATTGTGGCTATCTTGTCTTGTCAATCTAGTCTTTTCAAACTAATTAATTTTGAAAGTGGAAGTCAATAAAGGCTGCGGCTAGATTGGAGCTACGGTAGGCCATTCGTGATTGATATTTTTTTTTTTAATTTTTTGAAGTTAGTCTTTTGATCTTTATTATTTAGAGTTTTAATCCCTATATCTTAATATTTTATCATTCATTATGGAGGTGGGATATCCTAACTTGGCTAAATGGACATTTGATATACTAAACAGCATCAAAATTTGCATTGATAAGCGTTTGGTTTAAGTAAATGCGTGTTGTTTTTGTGTTTTATTTTTATCTGACAACTCTACTTGCGGTTTGTGATGCATTCGTAGTGGCCAACAAATTAAGTGTTTTGTTTTGCTTAACTAATTTAGTTAGGTAAATTTTACTCTCACAAATTCTATAACTCGAATAACATCACTTAAGCTCCATGTGAGGTCTAAATCTTTTATTGTCATTAAATAATACTATATATGTAATCCTATTTATATGTAAGATAATTATTATTTATTTGGTAAAAAAATGTAATTAATTTTAAATTTAATATAAATTGTATAAATTATTGAATATATAATTGAATAATTTTGTGAAAATAGTACAAAAAATATTTTTAATGAAAAATATATTAAAAATTATAAAAATTCTCTTATATAAACATTTAAAATATTCAATTTTAAAGAATTAAAAACATTATAAATAACAAATGAGTTTTACAGAAACTTTTGGATCAAACTATAATTTTTAAAAACAAAAATTATTTTCTGTAAAAATAAAGGTAATGACCCGGTAAAATCTAGGTCAACCTTAGTTTTGACCTTTGTTTGACCAAGTTTTGACTAGATTTTTTAGATTCAATTTTTGAATGAAAACCGGATGGAACTCATGAATAGTTTCTGGTCGAACTAGTTGAACCGGATGGTCCGGTTCCGTGTTAACGACATAGCTGTTTTTTGTTTTTTTTTTTTTTTTTAAAAGAACATATCTCACTTATTCAAACCTAGATCTGTATAGAATTAAAAGAATTCAGATAAAGGAAACTAAATCCCTCTAAAATAGAAAAAGAAAAACACTTGAGTGTAGTGTAATATCAATTTGTATAGTACTAATGTCCCGATATACGAGATTTTTGTATTCGGCATAATTCAAAGTGTTAGAGTTCAGGCACAAAATCAAGTGAAAATTAGCCCACGAAAACAAAGGCCGCAAAGGGCAAAAAGCCCACGAGGGCAAGAAAAATCAAAATAAAATAAACCCGCACAATGGGAAGCTAAACCCGCACTAGACGGGAAGGAGACAACTGACCAAAGTTCAAAGTTGAACGCCAAAGGAGAGAATGGTTGAGGACTTGGACAACCTAGGAACTACCCAATACAAAAATCGGTTATATCGGGACATTAGTACTATACAAATTGATATTACACTACACTCAAGGGCCATGACCCATGGTAAAAGAAACTACAACAATGTCTTAACTCATCTCACACTTGCGTGAAAGCCAATATCAGACGTTGAATAAGCAACACCGACTATCACCGCAAAGCGTTGAATAGCGAGACGATGCAACTACTACCGGCTGGAGATAGTGCAATACCTGAAAAAAAAAAAAAAAAACCTAATTTTCTTTCATCCCTAACCTTCAGCCGCCGCCCCTCTGCAAACCCAGCCAGCACCCAACAAATCCACACCACTTCAACAACAAAATTCAGACCAAGACAAAAGAAAAACATGCCAATCCCATGCTTTTTTCATCATCCAACATCCACATCTTCTTCTTCAGCTAACTCCCACTGAGCAGCCCGATTCCACAGCTTTCTTCATCAACTCAGATGAAGCCAGCAGAAACGATGAGAAGAAAACAAAAGTAAGCACAACTCAAGGATCATTTGTCTCAATTTGCTAAAAATCATCAAAAGTGGTTGAAGAAACATTGGACCAACAAAGAGGGTAGGGGAAGCACTAAAATTAGGAATAAAATGTACTACTACAAAAAACAGAGCAAAAAGTGCAGACTTGGTACCTCCCTCATCCTCCAACAGAGGAGAATGAGGGGGTGAAGTGGATATTTTGTGTGTTTGTTACTGTTCACAGGCGGAAGCTTTCTTCAAGATATGCTCGGAGTTCGAAGACGACATAGCTGTTAGGTATGATGTTTTGATGATTTAAAAGAGCATATCTCACTTACTCAAACCTAGATCTGTATAGAATTAAAAGAATTCAATAAAAGGAAACTAAATCCCTCTAAAATAGAAAAAGAAAAACACCTCTGAGAAAGAAGATCAAAGCGATAACGAATAGGAAAAATACAAGTGTTATCAGAACAAAATCAAAGTGAAAATTAGTCAAAGTAAGAAATTAATGGTCAATTAGTTGGATCAGTAATAAAATAATCAAATAACCTCGTTACAATATAATAAATATAAATTAATTATAAAAATATTAATATTATAGACAAATATATTATATACAATTTTTTTTAGGGTAGTTAAATTTAATTTAGCATAAATTATATGACATTTCAAATGTATGATTGAATAATTTTATGAAAAATGCTATAAAAAATGTTTTAAGTAAAAAAAATTTAAAAATTGTATGAAATCTTTTATATAAGGGTAAAAGACATTGGAGGCCACTATATTATAGACAAATATATATATATATATATATATATATATATATATATATATATATATATATATATATATATATACACATATATATATAATAGGGTAGTTAAATTTAATTTAGCATAAATTATATGACATTTCAAATGATTCAATAATTTTATGAAAAATGGTATAAAACATGTTTTAAGTAAAAAAAATTTCAAAATTGTAAGAAATCTTTTGTATAAAGGTAAAAAATATTGAAGGCCACTAAACTTTTGAAATCATATACTTTTGGCCACTCATATAACAAAATTGTGTGGATAGCCAATCAACTTATAAATTTAGTGACCTATGATCATTCCGTTACTTTTAACTGTTAAAACCAAACGGAAATCAATTTTTTTAGGGGCAAAATGGTTATTTTTATTTGATTTTAACGACAGAAAGTAATGAAATGGCCACGGGTTGCCAAATTTACAAGTTAAATAGCTATTCGTGTAATTTTGTTAGATTAGTGGTCAAAAGTATACGATCTCAAAAGTTTAATGGCCTCTCATGTTTTTAATCCTTTATATAAATATTTGAAATATTCGAAATATTCAAATGTGAAGAATTAAAAAGTTTATAGGTGAAAAAGTTAAAGCATTCATATCAAAGGTAAACAAATAAGTTTTACAAAAAACAAAAATTGAGATTAAATTATAATATTTAATGTTAACCACCTAATTAAACTTAGGTTAAACCCGTTATTGATGAGCTTTGACTAGTTTTTGCCTACAATGGCTTTTCTTCAAAGCCTAGACCAAATCAACTACTGTTTCCTAATTGAACTAGTGGGACTAGTTAGTCCGGTCTAGGTTTGACAACGTTGAAAAATACATTAAACTAAAAGATGGTAAAAATACACCGTACCTCGTCCTTTCTCATTAAGAGGATACGGAAATTATATTGTGAATGAAAAAAATTTATAGATATAGAATAGGAAATTTGTAAACAAAGAACTTTCTTTGACATAAGGGCATCTATAACAGGCCTTTTTGGGACTAGTCGTCGTGCTCAATGGCTGTGGGGAGTGATCGTCCGCAAATCACTCCCCATGCCCTGGCCATATATATATATATATATATATATTGTTAACTGGACGTCAAAATGACATTGTTTGGCATCAAAATAATGCCAAATCACGTCGTTTTGGGGCCTTTAAAAAAACAAAATTAACACCGGGTGGTAGATGCGCTGTCGATCGATTTGTCGAATAGTGCGCCACATCGACACACCTTTGCAAACCAACTATTGATTTGCAACGGTCAAAATCATTCTTTTTTCTTTTAAAAAAATTACCACCGAGTAGGAAAAATTTTTCTCTATAAATTGACATGTAATTTGTCTATTTTTTATGCAAAATTTGATATTTTTATTTTCAAAACTATCTTAAAAATTCTCTTTAAAAAATAAATTCCTTAAAAATGCTTGGTTAATAAAAAATAGAAAATATTTTAATCATTATTAATTTAAATAAATAGTGAAAAATTTTAATTAATTGTTTTAAGTATTTCATATTTAATTTAGAGAATTTATTTTCATGTTTTAAGTGTATTATTAAATTTTAATTTTAATGTAATGTAAAATTATTTTTCATTAATTGTTTTTATTTATTCAATGTATGATAATTAAAATTATAAGTTGTATTATTAATATAAATTTTTTTAATAATGACTATGTGAATAGTGAAGGTCAAGCCTTTAGCTGATGTGTTGCTGATGTTTTAGAGTAGAATGTTTCATTTTTAAATATTTTATGTTTAATTAATTGTATTTATCTGAATGTTTTTAGTATATTATTAAATTTTAATTTTAATGTAATGTAAATTTATTTTTCATTAATTGTTTTATGTTTTTCATATTTAATTTAAAGTATTTATTTTTATGTTTTAAGTGTATTATTAAATTTTAATTTTAATATAATATAAAATTATTTTTTATTAATTTTTTAAATTTATTTAATGTATAATAATTAAAATTATAAGTTATATTATTAATATAAAAAAAAATGATAATAGTTATGTAAATAATAAATGTCAGGTCAATTAAAATAAATAATTTTTTAATAATGATTGTGAATTTTAAAGGTTAGATCATGAACTAATGTAGTATGTCTATGGCCAGAAATTAGTATGCATGCCCTAATCATCCGTCAAGTTCAGTATGGTCAAAATGTCAGAAAAAGTAAAATTGGAAAGGGAAAAACACAAGAAAAAATCCGTTAGATCACGGAAGTTTAAAATGATTGCTTTTTTTGTAGCGAGAGGGATGAAATTCTGCATAATAGGTGTATTTTTGACAGCATGAGCATGAGCATGAGACCGTAGAAGTTTCTTTCAAACAGGTTATAATAAATTTCTTCTCTGATCCAGAGAGGGCAAAGATTCCATCATAAGTTGAAAAGTTTCTGCCAAGTATGAATGCTGGTCCAAAATTTACAGATTCTTGCACAGACAAACGTCCCCATTTACAGTTTCTTGCAGTTCGGTCTTATTTTGACTCAACAGATTCGAATATATGTCGTTGAACAGCATTTTTGAACTTCATGGACTACCAAACAAAATCCAAGTGATAACAGCATTTATTGTGGAGTCTGATGTGATTTGATCACTCTGAGCCATGTTAAAGTGCGGAAAGAATCATAATGCAGCATGAGCTCCGTTAAAAAAAAATAATAATAATAATAATTGATGAAGTTTGATATTTGATTTCAGTTTTAATAAAAAGTGATAAGGTATTAATAAATTACGATTTAAAATATATTTTTATAATTTTTAATATAAATATTATAAGATAAAAATTATATTAAAAATATAATTAAAAAAAAGAGTAAAAATACAGTTCTGTCAAATTTCTTAAGCATTCAGTGGCATGCCCTTGTATTTGAGCTATGTCGATTTTTTTGTATCTCCCTATGTGTATGTAAGTTTTTTTTTTTTTTGGTTCTTTCTTTGTCCTCGGCGTTTGGGAAGTCATCCTCCATATTATTTATTCCACGAATGACCGGTAGTGGGATGGGAAGGTACCCTGGGAAGGGAATTAAAAAACAAATGTATAATTAATCACATGTAAAATTATAGGTATTAATAGCATGAGCTCAAAATGAGAGCAGACATCCCAAAGTACCCAACTTAATGATTTATTTTTTATTAATTTTTAATATATTTTATTTGATACTTATAAATAAGGTAGTGATCGGTCCCATTTAGACCACCTTCGATTAATCGCTATTTGGTAAGTTCACTAAAATATAGTCAAAGACTAAACAGTTGATGGTCGGATGGCAAAGTTTAATCAAATTTTTTTTATTAATAAACAAATAAATAAATTATGAATTAATAAAATGGCTTATACTCCTAAAACTACTATCAGGTAGTTGCGAGAATGATCCCTGAATCTCTTGTTTCACCAGAACTGAATATCCACAAGCAAATTAGTTGAACCAACTCCGAGGGTTGATGGTCAAATGGCCGCAATTTGATAAGTTCTTATTAAAATTAAAATTTATGGTCCCATTAATTCAAAGCACAATGGTATTGCATGCCCAAAGAAAATTCCATTCCCACTTGGTATAATCTACTCTTGTAAATCCTATCCCAATCTTTCATGAGTATTATACAATGGTTATGATAGAACTTATATAATTATATTTATTATTCATATTTTTTTTCAATTATAGATTGATTTTTTATGTTAAGTTTAATTTGTTTGCATATATTTTATTCTAAATAATGAAATATGAAAATTTGAAAGAAAAGGATATTGAACAAATGTTTGCATAGAGAATTTTGAATTTTGAGGGCAGAAAACTTATCCTTACAAGACATGGGCACGTTCAGCAAACTGGAACCCCGACCAGAAGACTTTCTTATGCAAGGCATGGACATGCCTTATCAGTTTGAGGGCTAGATGAGTTTGACTTTCAATAAGGGAGTTTGTTGAAAGTTTGTTAACAGAAAGAAGACTATTCTTTGCTGCAAATCAAGAACATTAGGTAGTTAGTAGAATTAGAAATTTGTTATGGATAGATTATCCTATCTTTACCTTAGTTATGAATTTGAAATTAAATATTTTATTATCTTATCCTCATTATCTATACCATATCCTCAATGACATATATTCTATTTAAGGACCCTTCCATTTGTCTTTCAAAACAAGGAAGAGAGACAATAGAGTAGTCTTAGTAGAAAGTAATTATAGTATGTTGTCCACTATGAGTGGCTAGACAATTTATTTCTGATTCAATGGATGTTTTGATCCAATTGCTATCATTGTGAGGTTTTGAGTTTAATTCTTTTTCCTTACATTCAATTTCAGTAGTTGTTGATTCTTGCTTTTACTTTCTATGGATGATTTGTGTTGGTCAATTTAACAATTTGATTTAACACTTTTCACTCTATTGCTATCCATAAGTCTAGTTATCCGTAATTGTCATGCATGAGTGGACCAAATAGCAACTAGATTGATTATATTTGTGCTTGATTGATCTAAGGAAATCAATGAAACAAGATTGGATAATTGTAACTGTCTCAATTGACCAATCTTTGTTTAACTATTCCAAAAAGCTTAATGCTATCATTAAATATTATGGAACAGTATCATTCCCATTCAATTAATGTTAAATTTTGAATTTGAATGTTGGGTTCAATCAAATATCTCAGGGAATTAGAAGATTTGTTATGGCTATTCTAACAATTTTTTAGTTAAATACTCGAATTGGCAAGGTATATGTATTGCTGACCTATGATTGATGATGCAATTACATGGATCAATGCTCTTGGATCAGAAGTTGACATTATAAATTTTCTTGTTATTTGTTTCTCCTATTAGATATCAATTTTTAATTGTTAAGTAGTTTAGTTTAGATCTTCAAAACCCCCCTTGAATTATTTTCTTTTGGTTAAGAAATTAAATCGCTAGTTCCTTTGGGTATTGATCTTGTCCACTATGGCTACAAAATTAATTGTAGTCACTACTGTCAATTTATTTTGGTCCAAAAGCTTTGTTATCATTTGGAGGGAAATGTAGATGAGAATGCTCATTGCTTTGAATGCCCATGAACAGGGTTATGTGTTGCATTATGTCCAAAAGTCCACAGACAAATAAAGGTTAGAGTTTATATTTATTACTAGTATGCTTAGAACTTAAATGTCACGGATATAGAATTAACTATTGGCTTAAACTAATATAATATAATTATATGATAATTATGTGATTAATTTATATGATAAATGAATACTGAGCATTTACTAATAAATAAGCTAATTCTTATGGAGATTAGAATTTTTTATTCGAAAATAAGAGTTATTGTGTAATGAATACACTGCCTAGAAAACACACTTTGATCTACTATAAATAAGCCTAATCCTAGCTCTTGATTGAAATCATCATCAATTAAAAAAGAAAAGAAAAGAAAAAAAGGTTTTGCTAGAATTATTAATTAATTTCATAACTAAAAATTCCTTAAAAATCCAAATTAGACATTTGAACCTAGAATAAGTTTTTTTTTTTAAATCTTTATCTGCTCTTTATGTTGATAAATCAATAAATACATTGAGTTTTTAGACTCCCAATTTATGTGAACAAAAATTCCAAAATTATTAGATTAATTATTTAACCCATTAAGAGAGGTTTAACTAGCCTTAAAAAGGTTAAAAATTGTGATTGGGAATAAAAAAATCGAGCAGAATTTCTATTCCAGTTTTCAGTAAATTTTTTATCCACGCAATTTTGATCAAATGATCAAAGGGTCAAAACATGCTTTGATCAGATTACAATTTGTACAAGTGATAGAGGACTCATATTCTATATTTTGAATAGTGGAGATTGGATTTCGAAGTGTTCAAAACTAAGATATAATTTTCGCAAATTTGTTGCAACTTTCTAATGAAATTTTTTACTATTTGTTCTTTGTTTTTGAGATTTAGTTATTTCTGTTGGTTGTTTAAAGCTAGTCTTACTTGTATAGTTGTTAGAAATTGTTCTTGATAATTCATTGATTGAGAGTAGCATTTTTGTGATGGATTTAAGGGTTATGTGATTTTTCCTCTTCACACTGGAAAGGTTTTCCACATAAAAATCTTATGTTTCTCTTGTATTTGTTTTTGCTGTTTTGTGGCTTGATATGTATTTTTTACTATTTTTGATGCTAATAACGTGTTCTAACAAAATTCAAAAGATTTTTAACTTGTTATTATGGTTGGATTTAATTGATTAAGATGATCTTTCCCAACAAAGTGGTATCAGAGCATTTTTTATTTGTTAGAATTATGGAAGTTAATACAAGTAAGATGATTTGTTTAAATTATCACAAATGGAAAGATAATATTAAAGACTTACTATTTGTGAAGAGTATGCACTTGCTTATATTTGCGATCTTAAGCTTGCTTCTAAGTTAGATTAGGAATGAGAATTTGAACACGAATAGAAATGTAGTTATATCAAACACTTGGTGAAAGATAATAATTTTAATCTTATTGCCAATGAAAAAGATGCCAAAATATTGTGGAATAAATTGAAACAATTGTATGTTCCTAAAATTGGAAACAAGAAGTTGCTTTTACTCAAATAGTTGATACAATTGAGATACAAAGACGGTACTCCTACTTCTGACCATTTGAATGAGTTTAAGGAGTTTTTGATCAACTATCTAATGTTGGAGTAAAATTTGATGATGAGATTCTTGGACTATGGTTGCTAAATACTTCGCTTGATTTTCAAGAAACTTTTCGAGTTTCACATACTAATTTTGCTTTTGATAGTATTATGTCATTGGATTAGATAAAAAGTGAAATTCTCAATAAATAGGTGAGAAGGAAAACACAAGGTTTATCTTTTCATAATAAGATTTTAGTTGATGAGAGTATAGAGGGAAGTAGAAGAATAGAAATTAGAATATTCATGGCAAAAGTAAAAGCCAATCTAAGTTAAGATATAAGGATGTTGAATTCCATTATTGTCACAAGGTGCATATAAAAAAGTATTATTTCAAGTGAAAGAAAGAGAATGGGAGAAATAGTATCATAGTCTGAAAAGAATGACGATGACAATGTTGATCGTATAGCTACCATCACCAACGATAGAGATTTTGTCATTATATTTTATGATAGTGACATTAATTTTTTTTTTCTCATGATAGAAATTTGGTGGTCGATATTGGTCCTATACTTCATGTTACTAATAGGAAGGAATTTTCCACTACCAACACTGCTAATGATTTTGACTCACTGGGAATGGGAAATAATGGTGCATCAAAGGTAACTAGCATGGTTGATATTTGTTTGAAAACTAGTATGAGATCTACATTACTACTAAAGTATGTTAGACAAGCTTTAGATGTGCACTAGAATTTGATTTTTATTGGAAAACTTGATCATGATGATTTGTACAATAGTTTTGTAGATAAAAAAATGGAAGTTCAACAAAGGTTCTATTGTTGTAGTCTAAGGTAAGAAGTTGGACGCAAATTTGAATTTAATGCAAGCTTCCATTTCAAATAATATTGTGAATTTGATTAAAAATGATCATTCACTAGTGTTGTGGCACAAGAGGTTAAGTCATATTAATGCAAAATGGTTTGAGAATTTGGTGAAGAAGAATGTTCTTTCGAGGATAAAGAGTAAAAGTGTACTAATTATCTTGAAGGAAAGTAGAATCAAGTGACTTTCAAAACTAATCCTCCTCACAAAATGACAGATGTGTTTGATTTAGTATATTCAAATGTTTGTGGTCCATTGAAGGTTAAATTAATTGGTGATGCATTTTATTTTGTTACTTTTATTGATAATCATTTTAGAAAACTATGAGTTTATGCTTTGAAGACAAAAGACTAAATGCTTGATAAGTTTAAAAAGTTTCAAGTTTTGGTTGAAAAGCAAATTGGAAAAAAAGTTGAAGTGTATCCAAATAGATAATGGTGGCCAATACCTTGTATTCTTTTGAGATTTTATAGGGAACAAGTGTTAGACATAAAAATAAAAATAAAAACTCCTCTAAAAACACTTTAGTTAAATGGTTTGAATAAAATAATGAATAGGACACTAATTGAAAAAGTTAGATGTTTGCTTGCTGAGTCAAAGTTGCCAAAGTCCTTTTGGGGTGAAATTTTATATACTATTACTTATGTTATTAATCTAACTCCTATTTTGATTTGTAGGTGATGTTGCAGAAATGTTCATACTAACAAGAATACCTCTATTATCATTTGATCATATTTAGTTGTAAAGCTTTTGTCCAAATTTTTAGAAGATGAGAGGTCAAAATTAGATACAAAGATTAGGTAATGTATTTTTATTGGCTATGGTTAAGATGAGTTTGGTTACAATCTCTATGATCCAATAGAAAAGAAACTTGTGAGAAAGTCAATATGTGGTGTTCCACGATAATCAAACCATTGATGCTATTGAAAATGTAAAAAAGAGTAATTCTCATTTACAATATGACTTCATAGATTTTGATCCAAATCCTATGTTATAGTTGCCTAGTAGAATTGATGGGGGGAATTACAATTGAGATACAACAAGATGATGTTCATGATGGCCAACATGATAAGAATTTACAAATTTTTACATATGATATTGATGGAAGTCAACACCAAGAGTCTTATAGCAGATAACATGTAGTTTCACTAAAAAAGTCTACAAGAGATAGACGATCTTCTTGTAGATATCTTCCTAATGAGTATAAACTTTTGATTGATGATAGACAACTTGAATGTTATGAAGAAGCTATGTAATATGTGGATAAGCAGCAATGGATTCGCTCTATAGAGGATGAGATAAAATCTTTATATAATAATCACATATTTGAACTGGTAAAGTTATTCAAGGGTAAAAGAGTTTTAAAAAACAGTAGATTTATAGATTGAAGCAACAAAAGAATTCTTCAAAACTAAAATACAATGGTAGACTAGTTGTTAAAGGCTTCAGTCAAAAAAGGAGTTGATTTTAAAGAAATTTTTTCACCCATTATTAAGATGCCTCAATTCGAACTATATTAGGGTTAGCGACAAGGCTTAACTTAGAGATTGAGCAAATAGATGTGCAGATTACTTTTCTTTACAGTGATTTGGATGAAAAAATTTATGTGGAGCATTGGAAAGTTTTTGGATAAAAGAAAAAGAGAATTATGTATGCAAGTTGAAGAAGAGTTTGTATGGTTTCAAACAAGTTTTGAGGAAATGGTTTAAAAGATTTGAATTTGTTATGGCACAAGAAGTTTACAAGAAGATTACTTTTAATCATTGTGTGTTTGTGCAAGAATTTTGTGAGATCGAAGGACAAAAAAGCGTTATCTATCTCAAAAGAAATGCATTGAAAATGTGCTTTAGAAATTTAAATGGAGAATGCTAAAACGATTAGTACTTTGCTTGCTACCTATATGAAATTGGGCAACTTTCAAAGCCCATCTACTGAAGAAAATAAGGAAGTCGTGAGAAAAATTACTTACTCATCTGTCGTTGGTAATTTGATATATGTAATGGGGAGTACAAAACTAGATATAGCTTATGCGGTTAACATAATTAACCAATATCTCTATAATTTTAGAAAAGAGCATTAGAATCCAGTGAAATAGATTTTAAGATACCTTCATTACACTTTAAGTTTGAAACTTTGTTTAGGAAGTGGAAAACCAGTTCTTACTAGTTATAATGATGCTGGCATGTCTGGAGATAATTATTCAAGGAAATATACTTTACATTATTTGATTACCTTTGTAGGGGGAGCAATATCATGGAAGTCTAAGTTACAATAATGCATGCCATTGTTTACAACTGAAACTGAATTTACAACAGCTATTGAGGCATGTAAGAAATTGCTATGGTTGAATAAGTTTTTGAAGGAACTTGATTACTTTCAAGGAAGGTATGTGTTTTTGGTGATAATCAAAATACAATTCATTTTGGAAAACAATTATATTTTCATTCTAGGTGTGAGATATTAGTAGATACGTAATATATTAGATGAGAAGTTGAATGAACTTGAAAAGTTTCATATGGATAAGAATGGTGTTGATATATTAACCAAGTCATTGTTAAGATGGAAGTTTGAACTATATTGCTCTCCTACTAGAATGGTAAGCTCTTCTATATGGTCGGGAGGGAGGAGTTTTGTTGAGTTTTTGGGCTCTTAATTTATGTGGAAAAAGTCTAAAATTATTGGATCAACTATTTGGCCCATTATGGGGTTTAATCCTACAATTTGTAGCCTTAAGAAGACCAAAAATCCTAATTCAAATAAAAAATTCTTGCAGAATTTCTACCACAATTTTTAGCACGTTTGTGGTCTGTGTGGTTTGGATTGAATTATAACTGAAGGAACAAACATGGTTTAATCGGGTTGAAATTTTTACAAGTGGTAGAAGATTTCTATTCTAAGTTTTCAACATTAGAGATTGGATTCCAAAGGTTCAAAATTGAGATATAAATTTTGCTAGTTTACTACAGCTTTCTAGTGAAAATTTTCACAATTTGTTTTGTGTCTATGAAATTTGGTTGTTTCTATTGATTGTTTAACGTCATATCTCACTTCTATAGTTGTTAAACATTGTACTTGATATTTCATTAATTGATGGTGGAGTTTTGGTGGTGGACTTAAAAGGTCCTATAATTTTTTCTTTTTACATTGGGGAGGTTTTTCATGTAAAAATATTGTATTCCTTTTGTATTTGTTTTTGATGTTTTGTAGTTTGATTTATTTTCACTTGTTTACTATTTTTAACTCTTCTAATGTGTTTTAACAAATTGGAAAAATTTATAACTTGTTATTGTGGTTGCGTTTAATTAATTTAATCTAATTTCTTCAAATAAAAGATAATAATGAAAGGTTAGTGTTGACTTTTCATGTAAACAATCCTAAGAAAGTGTATGTGTTAATACCATTAGAGGCTAAACTCTTATACAACTAGTGATTAAATTTGTTGATTTAATTAAAAATCAGTATTATGACACTTTACACTAGTTGTCATACTCTTCACCAAATATATTTTGATGTTCATGCATTTATACTGTGCATAAATTATCAAAGAGCTCATGATTGAATATCATCTGATGCAAATATTTTCTTGTGCATAAAAGTTGATTTCCTAACATTGATATCAAAATGGTCTTTGTTTATCTATATATAAGTATGATTTTTTATAGTTAATTGTTATAGATGATGAATTATTTATATGTGTATAAATGCTGATTAATTTACTTTGAAAAGTTTAAATTTGAAGGTCCAAATTAGGCTTTACAAATTTAAAGCATTCAAATCAAAGTTTTTGGAAATGAATTGAACAAAATTTTGCCAAAAAAAAAAAAAAGAGAGAGCTTGCTGATAACTAGAAATTGCCAAGTCCAAAAATAGGAGGCTACTAGACTAGTGGTAACAACTCTAGTGATGTGTAGTGCAACAAATGTTCTAGTCATGCAACCAAAAGTATTCTAGTCGACAAAAGCTATACCCAAAGTTTTCAAGCTACTAATTGGCTAGAAAATTTTTGACCAATTGGTTTAATTTTAAAAAATTTGCAGAAGTCATTTGACCATGTCAAGAAGAGTATGATTTTGCTGATGATGTGATGAATGACGCGTAATGACATGAGTAGTAGTCAAGTACAAATGCATTGACTTAGAGTGACAATTTTGCAGTAGTCACTAGATGTAGTGATAGTATGATATGTAGATGACTCTCTTTTTCTGTGCAACAGATTTGGGGCAAGCGAGGAGAATAAAAGAATGCTGTCCAAATATAGCAGTTACTATGGGAAGCTGATTAATTTGGAGAAATCTTCTATCTTCTTTGGCAAGAATGTACCAAAGAAGTGAAAGGAGAGCATATGCCAAGTCCTAGAAGGTATCACTAAGAAGAACAAGGCCAAATATCTAGGATTGCTAATGCGTATTGGTAAGTCAAAGAAGGAAGCATTCAGTTTCGTGGTGGAGAGAGTCCAACAAAGAATTAGAGGATGAAAGAATAAGTTTCTTAGCCTGGCAAGTAAAGGAGTACTCATAAAGGTTGTGATGGATGCCTTGCCTACTTATGTGATAGCCTATTTCAAGCTTCCCAAGAGAGTGTGTTAGGAAATCACCAAGAATATGGTAGATTTATGGTAGAGAGACAAAGAATATGGGAAGCCGAAAATCCATTGGAAACCATGGAAGGAGTTGGTGAAGCCAAAAACGGAAGGTGGATTGGGTTTCAACCACCTCCAAGTCTTTAATGAAGCGCTTATAGCAAAACAACTATGGAAGCTAATCATGCAACCTAACCTACTTATGAGTAAAGTCCTGAAAGCCAAGTATTTTCCAAAAGAAGGGTTAATGAAGGCTAAATGTAAGAGCAATGCTTCTTGGCTATGGAAATCCTAGTTAAGGGCGAGATATATCATCCAAAGAGAAGCCAGATTTCAAATAGGATATGAAAAGTTTATAAGAATATGGGATAGTCTGTGGATCCCAGGGAGACTAGATTTTAAACCTACACCTTTCATCTCAAAGGAAGAACGGGCTATTTGGGTGAGTGAGCTACTGACAAAAGAACCAAGATGTAGGAAAAAGGAAACTATTAGGCAAAAATTCAACACGGTGGACGCGGAAGCGGTTCTAAACATACCGCTTGAGAAGTCTAGGGACAAATTGGTTTGGCAGTTGAGCTCTCATGGGCAATTTACAGTTAAATTGGTATACCTAGAGGCATTGACGAGACAAAAAGAGTATAAGTCTACACTCATATGGAGATGTTGGCATGGTATACTACCTACCAAAGACCAATTGAAAAGGAAACACAGCTAAAAGGACTCTATTTGTAGTATGTGTGGTGAAGAAGAGGAAGATTTAGAGCACATCTTGTTCAAGTGCAAAAGAGCTAAAATAGTGAGGAAAATTGCACCTATAAGTTAGGAGGTACATAGAGATAAGCAGATAAACTTTTAAGTGGTGGTGGACTAGTATATGCACCAAACCCAGTGGGAAAATTTGGCAAGAGAGAGTGCAATTGAGAATCTACATTTTGTGGATGCTATGGAAAACAAGAAATTTATGGATATCTGAGAAAGAATGGAGAGAGGAGAGAGGAGAGAGTTGTGGTGGAGCTTGCTTTGGCCAAATGGATAGAATATCAAGATGCCAAGAAGAAAGAAGGGGAAAAGAGTCACTAGAAAGCTTAAGGTAGGATAAGTGATGACAAGTTTTCATTAAGGGCAATAGGGTAGAAAGGAGACCTCTACAACTATTTTGTGTTAGAAGAGGGTAATAGAGGAAAGAGTAACTGAAGCCATCGCAGGAGGTTATTTATTCCACTATAGTAAAGTAACGGCTTTGTTGATCCACAGGCAGTTGTAAGTATGGTATAGAAATTTGATGTTAGAAATAGAGATATTGCTTGTTACTTTTGTACTTTTGGTAGATTGGAAGTCAGATTAAAGTATATCACCCTTTGGTAAGTAATTTGTATAGAGTTTGAAGTTAACCTTAGTCACTAATGCTTGAGCTAAGGGCAAACAAACAAGCTAGTTTGGTTATTTGTACATTGTGACAATTTTGACAAATAATAAAACTACTGTTTTTTGAGAAAAGAAAAACAATATGCAACATTTTCTTTCATTACTTTATTTTGTAAATTTGATTTATAATAGGGTTTTAATCCTTGAAAATTATAAAAATAAAACAAATTTGGGTTTATTTTCTTACTTTCTTATTTCCAAATTTAAGAATTTGATATGATTAAATGTATTTGTTGAAGTATAAATATGATATCTTTGAATAATTCAAGAATAAAAATGAAATTTGAAGTTTTTTGTAAAGTTATTTTAATGTTTTGATAAGATTGTAATAGTAAATACTTTAATCTAAATTCTTGATTATCTAAATAAGAGTGCGAATCTTGTTAATCTTTTATAGAGACAATAAGTGGATAGTGTTGTATAAAATAAGATTAAATATATTAGATATATTTTGATATGTGGCAAGTTATGCAATCTCATCAAATTGTTTTGGAGTTATGTCATTATTGTTGTCTCATACTTGTTAAATTATGTTCCATTCAAAATGGATAATTTTATACTATATGAGATATGAATAGTTATAAGCTAAACTCTTTATGAAAAGTTTGGGATTATTCTATTTATATGAAAAGGATGGAGTTAGATTAGTTTGGAACTAAATATATATATGAAAAGGATGGAGGTAGGTTAGCTTGGAACTAAATCCAACAAATTACTTATATATAGAGTATCCTTGTAAAACTTTGCGTTGCTAAGTCCAGTATTCCAGTGAACAAAAATTGTCTTGTAACCTTATATCATTCTAAAATAAGATTTTTATTTTAGAAGAGATAGCAGGATGAATAAGAATATTTGAAATATTCAAAACCCAAAATAGAAAAATTGATTAATAGAACAAATGTTTTGGTCAAACGATGATGTGATGGATTTTGCAATCATTGAGTACTATGATCAAAAGATATAAAATTATTGCAAGATGAGTTGTATATGATGTAATCAAAATTTTCTAATAATTATAATAGAATATGAAAGATAAAAATGTTGGGGAGGTTTTATATATAGGGAGCCTAACTAGAGCGGCCCAATAAGCAGTAAGAGCCCACCTGAGTCCAAAAGTTTAAGCTAGTGGGTTCTGGGTCCTTACCACTTATTAAGTGCTCTAGTTTCTTTTAATTTTCCAATGTGAGATAGTATCCATGAACACAACAAACCTCCTCCTTCATGGATACACTATCACATTAAAGCCCACTCCCCCACAAGCCCAATATCCCTACTCTACTACTCTAGTAAGCCCATCTCTTCACTATGGACCCATTTAGTGCCCATGCAAGTAGTAAACTGGTATCAAATCTACTTGTCCACGAGTTACCCACTAAACCCTGGTCCAATCAGAAGAGGAACCACTTGTTTTCCCGAGTAGGCTAACATTCCGGCTTTGATACCACTTGTTGGGGAGGTTTTATATATGGTGAGCCCAACTAGAGCGGTCTAATAAGCAGTAGGAGCCCACCTGAGCCCAAAAGTTTAAGCTAGTGGGTTCTGAGTCCCTGCCACTTATTAGGTGCTCTAGTTTATCTTAATTTTCTAATGTGGGATAGTATCCAGGAACACAACAAAAAAATGCCTAGTTTGGATTTAAGATTTGATTAGAAAATCAAAATATTTGATTTTGTCAAAAATAGTCATGAATCTTGTGTATCTGAATTGATTAATGGGAGCATAAGAACATTCCTATTAATTTATTTATGACAGATTATCTATGTAAATGATGTACCTTAATTAGATTTAAACCTTAAAAATATGATGATTTAAGAATTTATTTTTTAAAAACAATTATGGAGAGCAAACTAGAATTTGAAAGTCAAGATTTATAAATATAGATCATGAATGTTTCCTCATGCTCATAAATATAATATTAAAGATATTTAATATAGGGTTAGATAGTATATAATTATTTTCATATGTATTGACTATTAGAGTTTACTTATATGCTATGGTATATACTAGACTATAATTATTATACTTTAAATGGTATGTATATTTTAACAAATCCGAATGACAACCACTAAATAAGGAATAAAAATATTTTTGAGTACTTGAAAAATAGTAGAAAGATTATTCTTGATTTTAATGGATAGAAAATTCATAGATTTGTATATGCATATTTTTAGTCTTATGAAAATGAAAGTAATTTACATATTTTACTCTTAATGCTAAATCGATTTAAGGTTTAAAAATATATATAAAACCATTTAGATCAAAACGTTCTTTAATGAACTTTATATTGTTCTTTTCATTACTTATTATAATTTATAGTGTGATAACAATGAAAAAGCAAGTCTCATTTGAAAGAAATCAATAATAGAAATGTTTAAAAGTTGAACATTCTCACACATGTTATAGATGTTTATTAGTTGACTTTATTTTGAAAAATTAGTTTAGTCTAAGTGAAAGTTTTACTCAGTTTATTAAGTGTTTGGATGAAAATCAACTTATTTTGAAACCTTCGGATACCCTATATACTATAGAGACAGTTTATAATATGAAGTATGGGTCGATAGTTTATAATCAATACAGAAATCACCACCTTAATGGTAGAAGAGAATATTACATCATGGCTACTTGCTCAAATGTAACAAAAAAAATCTTTGCACAAAGTGAGAGTAAACTTGAGATTATCTCTAAGTTCTGTTTCAAGGTTGTTATATTTTGGAGAAATAAAATAAATGATTAGTTCATTAAGAGTTGGTATGTATTCCTTGATGTTGAACTAATTAGGCTATGGAATAGTGGAAGGATGTTAATTACATGGAATCCGTTTCATGAATAGGGGAAGTTGATCATTTCCTTTTTTCCTATTACTTTGATGGTCATAAATAATGTTTGGCTAGAGGTCAATTCTGATCTATAAATATAAATTAATTAGTTTGAACTAATAATAAATTGAAATTATTTTATTTATCTAATTCTAAATATTTCGTAACTAGGTTGACTTTAGTACAATTAAGAGTTTGTTGGATTATGTCCAAAAGTCAATTAAGAAATTAGCATTAGAATTTATATTTATTACCAATGTGATTAGAAATCTAAAAGATCACACACATATAGAATTAATTCTTGGGTTAAATTGATATCATGTAATTATATGATAATTATTGTGTTAATTTATATGATAAATTGACACTGAGGGTTTACCAATAGGTAGACCAATCTCACAGAGATTAGGATTCTCTTTAGATTAGAAGAGTTATTACATTATAAGTAACTTCTTATTTGGAAATAAGTGGATTTCATGAAAAACACATTATTGTCTACTAAAAATAAGACTCAATCCCTGCTCTTGATTGAAATAATCATCAATACAAAAGAAAGAAGGTTTTGATAGAATTATCAATTAATTTCATAAATAAAAGTTCCACAAAAATCCAAGTTAAGGTTTTGAACTTATAACAAGCGCTTTTTTCTTTTTTTCATGGCTTCTGCCTTTGTTCTTGATATTGGTCAATCAAAGAAGATAATACTAGGAGTTTGGTGTTGATTTTTCCTATAAATGATCCCAAGAAAGTGCTGGTATGGATATTATTAAAGATCGGATTCTTATGCGATTGGTGATCAGCTTTTCTGATCTGGTTAAGAAGCAATGTTATGAAACTTTAGATTAACTATCATCCATTTCACCAACCAACATGTTTCATCTTTATTCATTAAAACTAAACATATATTATTTAAGAGATCCTCATTAGATGTCAATTGATGTAAATATTCTATTGTGCATGAAAGTTGACTTTCTAATATTATGGAGATTGATAACTTTCTCATTTTAACCATAGGAAGATTCTTATTATACTTAGTTAATGACAACAATATTTACCCCTGTCCATCCCCCAATCCCTCGTTCCACCCAAAATAAAAATAAAAAATCATATACGGTTGCAACTTCAAACTTGTGAAATATATATATATATATATATGTTTTTAACACTTTTTTTTTGGTTTTCCAAAGACAAGGGATGGGTTATAATCAATCATACAGAAGGTGTTTTTGTTTTGTCTACCATTAACAATTAACACACATATACAAACATGAAGGATGGACCTATGGGGTTGTAACTTCGGTTTTATATCCTAAAGATAGTTAGTTTTGGGATTATGATTTACATTTATTACTCACATGACTAAAAACCTAAAAAGTCAAGGATGATTTCTTGGATTAAAATAATATCATAATAATAGGAAAATTATGGGATTAAATTATTAGAGAAATTAATTTTGAAAACTAAGTAACAAATAAGTCATTAGGCTAATTGAGAAATATCCAAGCCTATCAAGGTAGCTTATTAATAAGTCTTAACCATTGGTTTTAAGTAAGGTTTTGCACATAAATTACACATCCTACACCAAGTGTTTCTATAAACTTGAGTGTTTGATTATTCAAGCATACGCCCAACGAAATTAGTAATTGACAAATCATGATTGGTTAATCTTATTAGAATCAAGAAATTATTGATGTGAATACTGTTAGATGTTGGGCAACTACATAACTCATGATCAATCTCACTTACAATAGCTGTTTTTAGTGAATTTGTTATTGAGATAATATCCTTGATACTTTATGTGGGTTATGAAGAGATCTTGATGTGTAATCAATTCTTATATTAGTTTTGTTGCCTTTAGGGACAGATTTAGTTATAGTAATAGAAAAACTTTGTTTATGCATGTATGACTCTTAATATTTAGTTGTCAAAAATCATGAATTGCTCACTTGTGTGTTATTCTTGATGGATTTATTTTAAAAATTTTAAAGTTGAAATGGTTCAAATCAGATATTTCATATTTGTATAGTTCAAACCAAATTTTGTGAAAGTAGTTTTTAAAATAAAAATTTGGAAAGGTTATCCTAAAAGAAAGAAAAGAACCATTTCTAATTCAAGAATATTAACTTTTCAAAACTTGCTAGAGTTTTTACTTTGACTATGCTTGAAATTAATTGATGAGGACTCAAGTGCACAAAGTCAAATAGGAGAAAACCAAGCGAAAGAGTTAGACTTGAAAAGAGCTAAGATCGGGATTCAACGTGGTTCGAGTTAAAAATCCAATGATCCACTAAACAACATCTAGGGTCCAATAAGTAAACTTTGAGCTAAGAAATTAAAATAAATTTTAAATGTCTTAATTCAAGAAGTCCAAGTCAAGGAGGTTGCCAAACTCAAGAACTACGAGCCAAGTCTTGTAAATATTCTTTGAGTTGTTGATTATGGGGCCAACATTGAAGTCTTCCATGTAATTTGATTGCTACATTTAAATTAAATGGCTTAAAACACCCTAGGGTTTCTGTTAGGGTTTTCCAAGGTTTTCTAGAGTTTCTTAGGGTTTAGTGTTTCACCTAATCCTAACTTAAATATCCTAAAATTATTGTAATTATTTTTAGTGTTTTTATTTTTCATAATTTCAATAGCATTTTAGGAGTCTTGGCCTCCACTATGACCTAGAATTTAGACATGGCCAAATTATATTAGTGTTAGGATTTTATATCTTTCAATTTTTGTCCAAGTTTGTTAGGGATTAATTAGATGTAAGTGTAGTAAAAAATACAACATTGAATCATCCAAAAATGCCTTAGTAGGTACTAAGCTATCTCTACATCATTGTAGAGTCCATTTTTTAGAAATGCCTTAATAGGACAAATGTCTCAATAGGTAAGTTATAAGAGCCTTATTAATAGTCTTAAAGACATTTGTTTCTAGTACTAACATTATTTATATGGTTCCAGTTTTCTTAGAGCAATTTGCACTTACTTGACCATTTTGCATTAATAAACACTTAGGTGCCGTTTGGTTTGAGGGTTTGAGAAGGGTTTGGAAAGGTTTGAAAGGAAAAATGGTGTTTGTTCTGTTGGGATTGGTTTTAGAAAACCTTTGGGGGTGGGTTTAGGAAAAACCCACCTCCCAACCTCTTTTTTCCTAAACCCACCCCCCAGCCTCTTTTCTGAGAAACCCACGAAAGAGGGTTTGAAATTGGACAAAAACGACCACGTTTTGGAGTAAAACAAAAAAAAAAAAAATTTGGGTGCTGACAGATGTTGAGCGCCTGTCAGCGCCGATGTGACGTGCGCCCATGTCACGGGGGTTGTAAACCCCCCAAAGGTTTGCAACCCCCATTTCACCCTTTTTTTTTTTTAAAAAAAAATTTCAGTAAATTGTAGAAAATATTTTTCTCTACAAATTGACATGCATTTTGACTATTTTTTAAACAACATATAATTTGTTAAATATCATATAATGTAAAATGGTAATATTTTTATTATAATTTTAATATAAAATTTATTAATAAATTTATTAATATTAATATTAAATTTTAATTTTAATATAAAATCTATTTCATTCCAATACAAAATAATACCAAACAACATAATTATTATCATTCCATTCTATTCCAAACCTTTCCTTTTATCAAATCCATTCCATTCCTAAACCCACCATTTATACCAAGCGCCCCCTTAAACTTTCATATAAACCATAAATGTTTCTTTCTTATTAGCCAAAAGTAAGATTACTCTCATTTTTCATCTTCTTGTGAGTTACATTACTGATCTTATTTTAATTTTTATCCTTTTTTGAATTAATCTGTTCCATTCTAAAGATCTTAATCTTTGAGAAATTATTTATTGTATTTTAAGTAAACCAATCAAACATCTAACTTCAGTCACTATATAAATTGATTCCAGTTCAAGACCAGATCAACTTTCAAGAAATTCACTTACAACTTCTCTATAGATAATATGCCCTAAAAATGAAACTTTGTCTTTACCAAATTCAAACTTCCTAAAATTTACATAAAGTCGATGTTCATATGGGGTTTGGAGCACCACTTTCAAAATGCTCTTCATGCTTCTCCTGTCTTAAACTACACTGGAATACATTCAATAACTGTTGTTATGAAATTATCTAAATTTGATTAAAGTACCTTAGGTATAAGATCCATAAATGAAGTGGGGCATTAGAAAGACTAAAAAGTAATAAAAAGATCATATTACTAATATTGAGTGGTAAATAATAACTTAGTTACACTATCATTTTGGATTCTCAATTAGTATCCCATGCAAATATCAAGTTTCGAAGAAAATGTCAAATCGGGGTCTCCTTTGGAGTGTACGTTCCTTTCTTCATGTTAAGAGGAGTAAAGTGCCTTTGTGGAGGCAAAGGTTTAGTTTACCAGCCACTATCAAATAATTAACATGCACTAATGATCTTACTGAATAGTTAGCAACTAATCATTAGTTTGTCTGCACAATGATTACACAATGATTAGTCTTAATGTGGTCTCCCTCTAGTTTTCATACGTCATTAAGGAAACTTCACTTCAATAGAGTCTAATTTCTTCTTCTGATCTCTTCTTCTAGCTGTTAGATCTATGGAAAACTCCTTACTTCTTCTGATAGTCTAAGAGATTCACTCCAAACAATCTTTTTTCTTCCAAGATCCATAAAGCCACCATCAACTTTCGCCCTCTAGTCTAACATTTTCATCAGACCATGTTCATGGCAGATCAACTAAGGTCTTAGTTTTTACCTACCAAATTCTTACCCTTGTTGTTTTCTGATTTTTCCAGGCAAGTAGTCGCTTTGTGGGCTTGGCAAGCTGAGAATGGACAGTGGGAAGTTCTAGATCCGATGCTGGCGTCTCCGATCTGATGCAATGGCTAGAGCTAACTAGAGAGGAAGAAACGAGGGTGGTGATTCAAGAAGTGGATGTTAAAAGCAATATAGAATAGTGTTCAAGGAGTCTAATATGCAGAATTTTTGGGCAGAGGAATGTGAATTTCACAGGCCTTCAGAACACTTTGGAAAGAGTTTGGCCAACCAGAGACCCCTTCAAAGTACGGGAGTTAGGGCCAAATACATATTAGTTTGTCTTTAACAACAAAGAGGACAAATTGAGAGTATTGCAAGGCAAAGGCTGGATGTTCGACTAGCAATATGTCATTCTCAGAGATGGACGAACAATCTGCAACTTAAGGAAGAAAATTTTAACAACTTGGAGCTATGGATTCAAGTGTGGAACCTGCCAACTCAGTGGATGACAGGAGAAATGAGATTCAGACTGAAGCAAATTTTTCCAAAGGTTCTTAATTTCCTCATTCTAGAAATCAGAAGCAGCACTAGAAGGTGCATGAAGATATTAGCTTCAGTTGATTTGTATAAGCCTTTATTGAGAGGCACACGGTTGAAACTAAAGGATAAGGAGTTCTGGATATCTTTTATGTATGAAAATTTAGTAGCCTTATGTTACGACTGCAACAAGGTTGGGCATTTGGAGAGGTTGTGCTCTATTAGGAGGGTAGTTTTTGAAAAAGATAAATTGAAAGAGGGACAATTTGGAGAGTGGTTGAGGGCTATAGGGAGTAAGCCTAATACAAGGGAGAGAGGAAGCAAAGCTAGTTCAGAAGTCTAAAGGCAAAAATATACAAGAGATTCAGACAAAAGGCTATATTGGGTCTAAACTCCAAGCACAGAATTGCAAGCTAAAAACCAAGCTACTGAATTTGAAACTCAACCATTAGTAGGGGTTATTTTTGAAAAAGAGGAAGGAATGCAAGGAAGGCTCAAAACAAATGCAAGCTCAAATCTAGCCATAATGAATACAAAAATAGAGAATAGGGACTTGAAAGAGAAGAATGATGGCCAAACAAAAGGGCGGTAGCTGGAGAGGGAGCTGACAGTGAACGTGGGTGTAGGGAAAGAAAAAAAAGAAGCTCAAATATATGAAGGACAATAAGTGGTAGTAAGCAGTCATGGTATGCAGCTTGAGAAGATGGAATTAGATAAGCCAAAAAGAGGGAGAGGAAGTTGGCAAATCAAATGCAGATTTCGAATTAATTAATGTTCCAGTCAAAAGTGAGATGGCATTCCAGCAAAGGAATGAGCATGGCAGAAGATGGATATGAACTAGAAATAAAGTTGGAAGAAGGGTTGAAAATAAAGAAAAAAAATCTATCAATTGGCAAGAGAACTTGGCAACTTTAAGAAAAAAGTTCTGATTCAAAGGAAGGGAGGGATATGTGCAACAAATGGCTAAGAAGTGAAGGTCAAGAAAGAGAAAACTCATCAAATGTGATGGTGACCAACCTAGAGTGGTCCCAACATGAAAAATGAAGGTTTGTGTATGGAATTGTAGAGGTTTGGAAGGACCATCTACAATTTCCCAACTAAGGGAGATTATTCGATCCCACCTTCCAGAATTGATATTTCTATCTGAAACAAATACATATATATGTGTGTGTGTGTGTGTGTGCGTGTGTGTGTGACTACTGTGTGCAGAAGATTGAAATGCCAAGAAAGATGGAGAGTTATAGAGCTAGAGGGCACAAAAAGAGGAATGTTTGTCGGTTGGGAATGATAATATCAATAAAATAATATCTACTAGCTTTTGCATTCAAATAGAATGTGAGCTAAAAGGGGAGAATAGGTTTTTTTTGGGATGTTTTCTTGTATGCTAGTATAGATAAAAAGATAAGACATGAACGATGTGAGTACTTAAAACAACAAAGACAGGACTGGGGAGACATGTGGTTCTTGGGAGGAGATTTTAATGATATCTTAAGTCACAAAGAGAAGAAAGGGGAGAAGAAAAGAGTAGAGGCCAATTGCTAACCTTTTAAATGATTTATCAGTAAAATAGATATGGGAGAAGTACGCTTTGTGAGAAGGAACTTCACATGGACTAACATTTGAAAAGGGGAAGCCTTTGTGAAAGAAATGCTGGATAGATTCTTTGGCTTCCCCAATTGGTTACTCAGCTTTCCAAGAGCAAAAGCCTATCATGTGGAGAGGCAATCATCAGATCATTCACTCATCTTAATGGACACTAAACTGAAAGAGCAAATAGCTAAAAAAAGATTCATTTTTGACAAAAGATGGGTTAAGAAAGAGGAAGTGGGTGATTAGTGGAAGCTACATGGGAAAGAGAGCGAAGAGGAACCCCGATGTATCAACTATGTGCCAAAATTGGACAAAGTAGAGTGGAGCTGTTAAAATGGAGACAGAAGAATATGCATAATTCGGCCAAGTAAATAACAAGGATCAAATCACAAATGGAGCTCCTATCTAGTCATGGGGGCAACAGGAATTGGCAAGAATGGGAAAAATTGAAAAAAGAGCTCCATAGTGCTTATAGAGATGATGAAATATATTGGAGACAAAAATCAAGAATCCAATGGCTTCAAGAAGAGGACAAAACACGAAGTTCTTCCATGCCTCGACTATCAACAAGAGGAGGCAAAACACTATTGAAAGATTGATGAAGGAAAATGGAAGTTTATGTGAAAACATCCAAGAAAAGGAGGAAATCCTAATGTTCTATGACTCTCTTCTCTACCTCTAGCCCAAGTCTACGGCATGAAGATTTGGATGATATCCCACTGTCGACCACAGAAGCAATGAACCATAGGCTGACAAGACCTATGGAAGAATCCAAAATCAAAAGTGCTCATTTCAAAATGATTCTAACAACGCCCCAAGGGCTGATAGTATGACTCCTATTTTTTTCCAATTTTATTGGAATGTGATTAGTATAAATCTGTACAATGCTATTAAATTTTTTTTTAACAAAAGAAAATGCTTAAACAATTGAACCATACATTAATCACATTGATCCCAAAAATTAAAAACCTTATATCTATTGGACATTATAGGCCCATTAGGTCATTTCTAAAATACTGGCCGAAAGGATGAAAATTTGTCTCCACAAATGCATTAGCCCCTTTTAGGCCACGTATATTCCCGGGAGACAAATATTAGATAATATAGTAGTGATGCATGAGTGTATTTATACACTAAATGCTAGGCATAAATGAAACAAGAGGTGAATGGCTATTAAACTTGATATGGCTAAAGCGTATAATAAGGTAGAGTGGAGATTCTTGTGTCAGGTCGTTAGGAAAATGGGGTTCTCTAGCACTTTTATTGGTTGGATTTGGCAATGCATTACTTCCTCAACGTTATCTGTTAAAATCAATGGAGAAAAATGAGAGTATATCCAACCTACAAGAAGAATTAGACAGGATGATCTGTTGCTGCCCAATCTTTTCTTAGTCGTGCTTGAGGCATTCTCAAACGTGATTAAGTAAGCAAGCTTGAGGGGGGAATATAGGGGCATGAGGGTTGGCAAACAGGGTCCTCAAATTACACATCTATTGTTCGCAGATAACTCACTACTCTTTTGTGAAATAGGTTTGGAGCAAACAAGCAGGATCAAGACTCTCTTATCCAACTACAGCCGCTACTCCGGCCAGCTAGTCAATTCCAAAAAATCTTCAATATTTTTCAACAAGGATATTCCAAAGAAGCAGAAATAAGACATCTGTAAGATCCTAGATGGTATCAAGAAGAAGTAGAAGGCAAGGTATCTCGAACTCCCTATGATAATAAGCAGATTAAAGAAGGAGGTGTTCAACTATGTGGGGAAAAAAATCCAACAGAGAGTTACAGGGTAGAAAAATAGGTTTCTTAACCTAGCTAGAAAAGAAGTGCTCATTAAGTTGATAATTAATGCCCTCCCCACTTACGGGGTGGCATGCTTCAAACTTCTAAAAGGAGTATGCTAGAACATTAGCAAAAAAACTACAAGTTTTTAGTGGAGAGACAAAGAAGATGTGAGATCCAAGATACATTGGAAGGCTTGGATGTATCTGACATGGCCGAAGGAGCCCGGGGGGGGGGGGGGGGGTTTGGGATTCAAAAATATACAAGTATTTAATAATGCACTCATAGCAAAACAACTTTGGAGGCTCATTGCACAACCAAACCTCCTTATGAGCAAGGTAATGAAGGCCAAGTATTTCCTAGAGGGTGGTCTTCTAAGAGTCTCGATTAAAAACAATGCATCATGGCTGTGGAAGTGTTGGATGAGAGCTAGATATATCCTTTAAAGATTGGCTATTTTCCTAGTGGGGGATGGAAAATTGATGAAAATATAAGAGTCAAGGTTAAAACAATTAACCATTCAGCCAAGACAACTCGATCAAATCCGAAAGAGACAAATCGAAGAGCACAATTTGGATGTTTGGTTGAGAATATGCCTACAAAGAAGACTTCTGAATTTAGCTCATCATTTGTCATTCTAGTCATTCATGAAGAATCAAGAATGAATAATCAAGTGTGGTTGACTTTCACTTGTGTAATCCAGATCCTTAGGCCACTTTTCATCACAATCCAAGTTTGAATTTGGAAGGTTCTAATTCGGAAGAATGCAATTCATTTCAGCCACCACACAAGCAAATTCGAACCACACTTGGATTCAGCATTTGGCCTTGGAAGGTTCCAGCATTAGGCCAATTTTAGGAAGTTCAAATGGACATTTTTGGCAGCCTAATTTGAATCAATTAATGAAGTTCATTTTTCAAAAACATTATCCAATTGAAGTTTTTGAAACATCCGAAAAGGAATTCCATTTTGTTAGTTAGATGAAAACAAATAGAAAAATATAGTATGATTCTTAAGAACTCTTAGCTCAATTCCATTCAGCACTTGGATGTTGGTTTAGGCAACTCAATTCCAGCTCAAATTCTAGCCGCCAATTGGATTGCACTTCAAGAAATTCCAGCCAACAATTGGATTGCAACTTTCGGAAATTCTAGCCACGTTCAATATTTGATTTGGACTTTAGCTTCCAAATTCAGAGCTAGATTTAAAAAAAATTCCCAATTCAATTCAAGATTAGAAAAGCACAAAGCTTAAAGGCAACACAAGTTCAGCTAGCACACAAATCCAAATCAGCCTTGGATTAGTTTTAGTTTTAGGCAACTATTTTGTTCTATTTCCTTTTCTTAGATTAGAACATTTTTAGTAAGTATTTCTTTTAGTAATAGTTTCTTAAAGTAGTCTCCTAAAAAACTAATCTTTCTAGGAGATGGCTTTCTTAATTCTTACACATTGTACTATTCAGCCCCAAGAAAAGATAGACTTTGATCAATACAAACTTGAGAGATTTTAGCTTTTCTTTGAGTTCTAGTTTAGAACTTGCTTTGAGTCTTTGAGGATAACCTATTAGGTTCATGTTTAAGCTATTTTATTGAGTTTCTTTCCCTCAATAATCTGAGTGTGCCAGTTGGTTCCAAGGATAGTTCAATTCTCAACTTTGAGTTTGGATAATTCTTTCGGATGTCAAATAGACAAAAGCAAAGTCCTTCTTCAATCTTGAAATTGGTGTATTGCTAAAGAAAGACTTAGTTTAACCCAGAGGATGATACTAAGACCAACACTCTGGTATAGGTTCGAATTCTTATTCTTTGGTTTAAGATTCGTATAAAAAATCAGTCAGAATATGATAGAGCCCTGGATTCCTAGAAGACCACATCATCCAACAACTTTTCCTATTTAGAAAGAGATGGCTACAAGGGTGAGTGAGCTTTTGAATTGAAGAAGTGATAGCTGGAATGAAGAACTAGTGCACCAAATTTTCAACCAACCAGATGCCGAAACTATAGTAAGTATTTCCTGCTCAAAAGAAGACCATAAAGACCAAAGAGACAAACTCATGTAGCAATTGACAAAATAAGAAACCTACACAGTAAATTCAACCTATCAAGCTGCACTCAAGGGACAAAAGGAGGTGTATAAACAAGCCGAGAGTAGGTTAACAAAGGGAGCAATGAAAATGGTTTAGAAAAGTAGTTGGAAGCTAGGCATCAAAGGGAAGCTCATGCACTTTGTGTGGAGATGTTGGCATGGCATTATTCCAACAAAAGACCAGTTATTGAGGAAAGGCATTTAAGAAGATCCTATATGCAACATATGTGGAAAAATTGAGGAGAACTTAGAGCATGTCTTGCTGCATTGCCCAATGGCAAAAAAGGTGTGGAAAATGGCTCTAGTAAGATGGGAATATCTGGAAAGAGAATATTTAAGCTTTAAACAATTGTGGTTTAAAATATGTAGCGGGAAAAAGGACAATCATTAGCAAGATAGAGTTGAACTGAAAGTATATATCTTATGGATGGTCTAGAAAACAAGAAATCTATGGATCTTCCAAAAAGAATGGAGGAAAAAAAAATAGTAGTTGATTTTGCTCTGGCTAAATGATTGGAATTTCAGGATGTGAGCAAGTTGGAGAGAGAACCAAGTTAAGCGGAGCAACTAGAAACTACGAACCAAGTTTAGTGATCACTAACCATGACAAAGAAGATAATTGATAGGTTGGGGCAATGACTATAATGAAAAGAATATCCAGACACCATGAAAATGGGATATTCTATCTACTATAGTCCAATAAGGAGCAAAAGGATCAAACAAGGGGTGTGGTTTTTGTTATTGCTTGATGAGGTTGTTGATATTTCATTCTTTTTGGCCTCATAGGTTAGAAAATATAGAAATAGGCTTCAAAGTGTATAGAATTTTCTAAGGATAGGAAAATCCTATACCGTCACACTCAACCTCATCGCAAGAGTTAAGACCTTCATAGCTAGTGGGCAAAGTTGTATATGTGATAATTTTGGCAATAAATATAACTATCGTTTCTTTAACAAAAAAAATGTCAAATCAACTAACGAAGAGAATAATTCATCATTTAAGGGTAAGTGATACTTCTTGTTAATAGTGACTCTATTAATATTTGGATAAAAAGAAATACTAAAATCTGTTTCCCGTGCTAAGTCACGAAAATGTCGAGCATTCAAATTGAGCACATGCATCGAGTGTACTAAGAGTTTGTCGAGAATGTGTCGAATATACATCGAGCATGCGTCGAACAAATGTTGAGCATGTGTCGAATGTATGTTGAAACAGAGTTGAAAATGTGTCAAGCACCTTCAGCTTTACAAACGCAATTACAATATGGGTTCATACATTTACAATTACAATATTTACACAAAATGTTAACATCATAAACTGTTAATATAGTTCATTGATTTACAAAAACTGTTAACATCATAAATTGTTTGCATAGATCATTGTCACACAAAAACTGTTAACATCATAAACTAAAAGATATATTTACATGGCTAAAGGTTAACTTCTAAAAACTGTATATGTACACAACTAATTGTATACATTGAAAGAATGTATTAAATAATGTATATTTACACAACTAATTGTATACATTGAAAAAATGTATTAAATAATTTATATTTATACAGCTAAATGTGAATACCAACTAAATGTATATTTATAAAATGTATATCAAAATTAACCCTTTGATGTTTATGTATGCCTGTCTTTTGACCTAATCTCTTGTAATCTAGCATCCTCTTCCTTTGTATGCACAAAAAGTGCAGCCACCATCTGTTTACGGAGTTGCAATGCATTTTTTTGGTGTAATTGTATTAAGTGGCAACCCATGAATAATGAATTCAACCCACTTTAATACGAAAACACCACAGTCTCTACTTCTACAATAAACAAAACATAACAAATTTAGTTATTGCAATGAGCATGTTTTTATAGAAAGTATCCATTCTATTAGATACTTACTCATTTCCTTGGTGCACCAAATTTTTCTCGATAACCACTTGTCATTTGTCCTCTCTTGGCTTTTTTTTTGGCAAAGTATGTGTAAAACTCATGGGTCTGGAGTATCTTGGACATTGTTATAACAAGATATTCTAATTTTGACACTCTGATCGTCCCTTGATCTATTGGGTTATACATATGAGATGTCTGTGCATACAAATCCATCTTCACCAGTATTCAATGGTTGCCATCTATGTGACAGGGGAATAAAATGATGTCTACCGCATGGCAGTCATGTTCAAATGGACATGAACCCACAAATTGCTTTGTGGCCAAAGGTTGGATCAGCCTTGGCGCTATTTAGCTGTTTCATATCAACCTGTTAGCAAAATAAATAAAACAACTCATCAAATTAATATCACAATTCTCTTCAAATGATCGACTAAATTATAGTGAAGTAAATTAAGTGATCGAGTTAATTATCTAACAGATCCTCAATGAAAAAACATTGTCAATTTAGTTAAAAATGGTGAACATAACTTACATCGAAATATGTCTCCATAATGGATATATCTTTGTGTCCCATTTTAATGATCCTCTTTTGGAGCAAGGACATATACAAATCAATTTACTGTAAAAATTAAAGGTTGTTTGGTTATGAGATAATCATTACTAATAATGTTTGTAGAAAAAAAAAGGCAAACAGGTATTACTTTACTAGTGGGCCAATAACCTTTTGTACACATTGTTTTCAACATATCAGAATCCAATAAAAAAACGGCATATCCAAATATTGACGTGGTTTCTTCTTCATCCATTTATTCATTTCTTTAACATCTTTAGGACCTGATTGGAAATCCTGTAAACTAAACCCAGGTTCTTTAACCTTTTCTCGGTCCGGCTCGACTGTTTCTAGGGCAAGGGTAGGGCTCAAGTTTAGACCCACTGGGACTTCATCTTCAGTATTTTTCTTCACCTTTTCCTTCATAGGTAGTGGTGGAGCATTCTCTACTGGTAGGATGGGAATGGACGGAGAAGCGTGTTCATCAATGAGTTGATGAACAATATCCATTATATTATTCCCATCCTTTTCTTTTTCCATACATTGCTCATCCTCGACCTTCCCATCATTATCTCCGGATTCTTTTTCTTCATCATTGTCCTTTTTTATCATTAGAGGCCCCTTCCTTCTTATCACCAGTCCCTTCCTTTGTATTCTCTTCTTGTGGCTCACCACCTTTATCATTGTCATCATCATCTTCCATGCCATCATCATCATCACTGTGATCTTCATCATCATCCTCCTTGCCATCATCACTGTCATCTGGATATAGATTGGATTCTTCATCTTCACTGGCATCTTCGCCCGCACTATCTTTGGCCATCAGATGGTCGACAGAAGTAGTCAGATTCTTGACGGTAGTAGTCAGATGCTTGACTATAGTAGTAAGATTATTGACTTTGTTCTTCATTTCAACAGTAAGATTAGGGACTTTGTCATCTAGTGCGGCCACACGAGTGTCGCTAAGTATGAGTTTCTCTTTTGTCTCTTTCAATTCCACCTCACACTTTTCTGGCCGTTCAATCTTCTAAGCAATGAAGACCCTTTTTCTCTCCCTCTTTTCTTCCTTGCCTACCCTTGGTCTCTTTCAAGTTCTATAACATCTTCTTCTCTGACTCTCTTCCTGTAAGACACGTAATAACCTAATCTTTCCATCTGAAAGGAATCTTTTTCTTCTCCTCCCAACTCTGCCTCTTTGCCTATCTCCTCCTCATCTTCTAGTCAGGTTGTCGAAACTTTCAAAATTAATTCAGATCTTTAGACTAGCTATAGTTGATTTGTAGTAGTAGTAGACCAGTTCGAATCCCACAGGGAGCTATGTGTTGAAGAATTTCTTAGCAATTGAGATGAAGAAAAAAAAAAGAATTTTTAGTACCAAATCTAATAGTAGTTAATAAAGAAAATTTATAAAAGAAATAAACTAGAAATATTTAAAAGAATCACTTCAATCTTACAAGGCTCCGATCCAAGATAGTGTAGTTGTATTGAATATATATAGATCATAATATTCTTAAGACATTTATCTATTCAAGCATTTAACAAAAAAATTTTCAGGATAGCCATGATAAAATTTTGATTTTTCCTATTCTATTTGTTTGAACCCAGCATTCACAACAAACCTTACTAACAAATGACTGGGAGCGATAGCGTTCCATATTATTTGATAGCAGCACTAAGAACCCTGAAAAAAGTTAAAACAAAAACTAACAATTGAGATAGCTACAATTGAAAATTTTTATATCATTAATCCCCTTTAAATCATAAATGTATGATTACTGTCACTTTACACATGCAAAAAGATTTAAGTGCTACTTGTACTAATTGTTCCGGACAATTACGGATCAAGAACAAATAGATAGCTGTAGAAAGTAGAATGTAAATAAGTTATCAATTTATTTAATATTCAAAATCCATATTAAACAGAATGCAAGAATTACTGATTACTTGAATGTAAAAAAGATCATGAAACTATGAATAATACCTCACTAAATATATTGGCATTAACACCCATTGGATCGGAAAGGAAGTAGTTTAGCCACTCATGGTAGCAAAATTATTCTAACTTTATTATAGAATGAAAGAAAAGTACAAGAGAAAGAAAAATTTCTATAGAAAATGAAGGTAAAAACTCATTTTTTCCCAAATTCACTTGTTTTCCTATTTATAGACTTCTTCTCAACAACCTCCCTAAAGACTTCCTAAAATCTCTCCAACAAATCCTAAGTCTTTAAACTTTTGATTTATAACTAATTATCTAGCCAACCATCATATCTAATGCTATCTAATCCTAACTAATGTCTTCAAATCCATTATAACTTGAATTACAAAAGTTGAAATCAAAAGACAAATTCAAGTTTTGAAATTTAAGCTCATCAATCCTTTATCTCTGCTCAGGACGTGGTCGCGTGCATTCATCTGTTGTGCATTTTCTTGAATTTCCCCTCCAAGACTTCATCCTTTAAGGTGTGATATCAATTTATCCAAAATAGTCTTTTGTTTTTGTTCCAAAAATCCTTCTCCAAAAATCATCTAAATCTTCATTTAATTCCATCTTTCCACATTTGTCCATCAATTTCACTACCTGGTAGAAAAACATCTTAAATTAGCCATTTTCATACCAATAAAACCATTATCACCATAGGTTTGCTCTTATTAAATGGTAACAAATTAAATCCTATCAAATACCCCCACACCTAAACTATGCTTGTCCTCAACTATACGATAGATCAATATCTTCCTCTCTATTCCTTTCCCTTTTTCAAACCGTTCACAAATAACCCAAAATCACCACACATTAAAATCAAGATTGAAATGACAATTCAAAGGATAAGTATTCATAACCCGATTTTCTAAACAAAACATATGTATCTCATTAATCCCAACAATTTTATCAAAATCAAATTTACAACATTTGATAACCTCTCACAGGTTGCAATCTATTCACTCAAAGTGTTTAGGGATTCATTTAGCACTCAAATCAAACATAGCATGTCATTACCATATGCTTGCTTATGTATGACATCTCCACCACTAATGAATATGAATTCATGCAAAAATTAAAGGGACTTAAAAAGGATTGTAACGGGGCTTAGGTTAAGGTGGGTAAATAAAAGGAAAATTTAGGTTACATAAATCAAGATATGTAAGAACTTCCTTGCAAGATTTAAAATAACACAAGTAACATTTTTAGAACCACTTTTGTATTCTTTTTTTTTTTGGAATATAGTTGGACATCTTGTAAAACCTAGATCACATTTACATTGTCCAAACCTTTCAGAGAATACTTTTTCACTGTTCTCAATTTTTTTATATTTTTTTTCAAGTGTTGGAATCAATAAAAATTTAATCATGCAACTCATTCTTACATATACTTGACAAAGGGTTCAACGATGGTACATAACAACAACGGGTTAAGGCTAATGATGTGGTGTTATCACAAAGAAAAGCTTAGGCTCAAAATTGGTTGACTAGGGTATATATAATGGAATGGCTTTTTAGAAAGTTAAAATTGGCTACTCCTAAACGCCCTTATCATTTCAAAGCATAAACCCACAATGTGATCTTGACATGCATAACAAAGCAAGTTCTAGAATGAAAACACCATATTTGTCAATACTCAACAAAGAAATATGTGAGCAAGAAAAAGAAAATACTCATAGGCTCAAATACTCACAATGGGTTCAATGTATCAAATATTGCACATTCTCATTCAATTTTGTCATTAAAATCAACGAGATGCTTTTTTCAAAACAACGGCTAATCATACTTTCTGTTTTCATGCTTTCCAACTCAATCACTAATGCATGTTAACGAAGAGTTATTCTAAACAAGTATCAAAGAGTTAGGAATTTCAAGGAAAACATTCAAATTTTTAAACATGCTTTGAGGGATTTTGCAAAAAAATTTACCAAAATAATTCAAAATCACAAAAGAATATAAGCTCACATTCACAAGAAGTAGTGAAAATATAAAGATAAGGGGGCAAAATGACTTCCTTGAATTACAAACATACAGGACAGAACATCTATGGGGAAGGATGGTGCGATGTCCTTTAATGTGGTTGATAGTGTCAACAAAAATTGAAAATAAAAAATACTTCTTCTCAAACGATGGGTACCTACAAATCATAGAAGAAAGTAATCAATAATAAGGCAAATAACACTCCCAAACTTAATCTTTGAAATTCAATTAGAAATTATAGTAGTAAAATAGGATAAGAAAGGACTTAGGATAGAGACATAATAAGTTCACAAAGATAAAGCAATATAATCCAAATAAAAATCACTCTATAGCCCTAATCACTTTCTTTAATTAGATGATCATAAACCACTATAATTTGCATATCCAAAGAATTATTGAAAAGGGTCTGAAAGATTAATGAGTTAATAGAAGTTCAACACACCAAAGCACCAAGAAAAACTGTGAAAGTCTGGTTGAAATAAAATAAAATGAGACTAGGCAATAGAAAAAACATTTGAATGAAAACAAAATCTTGATCACATGATAACATGGTGCACTACATGCTACTATGCGAAAGTTGAAAAACACTACAATGAAAATGCACAAAACCATGCCATAGTTGGCCATACTACAACATGCTTTCATTCAAAACACATTCTCAATGAAGTTCATACATTACGAACCACTATTGTTTCAATTCTTCTTACCTATGTCACTATTGTTTAGCATATATATTTGAACCCATTCCTTCCAAACTAGAAACTAAAAATAATAGAACTCACCAACCCATTCAAAAACTCTACAATTATTCTTTTATTTAATCACCAAAAAGGAAATTTAAATCTTGATGGGGAATGATTGCTTGGGGAAGAAAGACTGCTCGGCGGTGTCATGATCAAACAATTAAAATTACCACTACAAGAGTTCAACAAATAAAAGCAGCGCAGCATCAAGCAATTAAGAACAGTAGTAAAGGATTTAAAATAATTGCACACAAAAGAAAAAAAAAAGAAAAAAATCAACTTATTAAGGACGAGTGGTGTGCAACAATCATTTCAAACTTAAGTGCCACAAAATTAAATCGAAGAACCAATAAATCTTGTTAGGCACATGATAGGAACATGAAAATAACCAGGAAATTGGATAAGAAGATAAGATAGCATTGAAATTAAAATAAAATAGAAGAGAGAAATAAGATAAGAAAAATAGAAAATAAGGGAACTGATGTGGAAAAGAAATCCGGAGAAGAAGAAGGACGGAGGCAGTAGGAGTGGCTAGAAAGCAAGTGGCCAAGCGGTGGCAGCACATGAGCGACGGTGCAAGTTGGTGGAGTAGAGAGGCGAAACAATTGCAATGTCTTCCACTATGATGTGGCGGAATGGTGGACGTGGTTTCGCCCAGACGACGGAAGGGAGTAGGCGGCTGATGGGGCGGCGGCAGCCGGCGTTGCTATGTGCTTCGACGATGTTGCGACGGCAAAGAGAAGCGACTGGCGGTAGGAAAGATGGCTGCAATTGGAGAAAAAAGAAAAGAATTGGGTTGTTAAAAACCTTATTGTTATTATTATTATTATTATTGCTTTTTTTTTAAAAAAATAATTTTTTTTTCACTTGAAATCATGAACCAAAAAAAAAAAAAAAAGAAGACTTGATAGAATAAGGCATGGGCACACCTAATAAAATGGAGTCTTTGGGAACATAAAGAAGAAAATATAGAAGACCATAGATGTGAAGGTGTGGGCACGCATAAGGAGTTAAAGTTTTCTAGAAAATTTTTAGAAGACTATCTTTCTTATGGCGTGGCACGCCTAAGAAGGTGAAGTCTTCTATTTTTTTTTTAAAGAACATATCTACATCGATGAAAATAAAACTTCCACTACAAAAACAATTAAAATCATTAGTTATATAAAAAAAAGAAAGAAAAGTAAGAAAAAATAATAGAATTATGAACGAAAGTAAAAGAGCAAACGAACAAGAAATTTATTGGGTTGCCTCCCAAAAGCGCAATTATTTAACGTCGTTATGCTTGATATCCTCTATCTCTCAAGTTATTAAATTTTTACAAGTTGCTTGGACCACATTTGCATTTTCTTTATTGATTTTGCACAAGCCACCATTGATTTCTCAATCACTTCTAAATGTGCATTTAATTCATCTTTATTTATATTTCCTTTTTCTTCAATTATATCCTTATCCCCTTCTAACCTTGCACTTGGGCCTGCAAAAAAAAAAATCATTTTCTTCATCAAAAATATCTTGCACAATAGGATCCCCAATGTCAATAGAACACAAGGAATGGGTATCGACTGGATGTTTCATTGTTTCAAAAATTTTAAACTTGACAATTTGTTCGTCAAATTTTATAGAAATTGTGCACTCATCTAGATCTATGTTAGTCTTAGCTGTCATCATAAAGGTCTCCCCAACAAAAGAGTGGTTGATTCTCCCACGTCATCACCCTCGGTTTTCAAGATATAAAAATCAACCGGAAAAATCAGTTTATTGACTTGTACTAAGACATCTTCCACAACTCCTTTGGGATATGCAATAGACCTATTAGCAAGTTTAATAATTATCCTTGTCGACTTCATTGGACCCAAATTTAGAGCACAATATACAGAATATGGCATATCATTAATTGATGCTCCAAAATCTAACATGGCATGTTCAATTATTTTATTCCCAATTACACAAGGAATTGAAATCATACTCGGATTCTCACACTTATCAGGTAATTTTTTAAAAATTACTGCAGATGCATTTTGGCCAACATTGATTGTTTCATCACCTTTTAGCCTTCTTTTATTGGTGCATAATTCCTTCAAAAACTTTGCATACCTAGGAATTTGCTTGATTGCATTTATCAAGGGAATATTTATTTCTACCTTTTTTAATGTCTCCAGAATTCCTTGCTCATACTCCTCTCTTTTTGACCTTGCTAACCTGCTTGGAAAAGGTACAGCATTAGTATTTGAATCATTGGATAGCAAGGGATTAGATTTTACTACTCTTGAGTTTCACTCTTCATTATCTCTGGTCTCCTCCACAAATTTCTTTGGGGAAGTGGATGTGGGTTGAAGTTTCTTACCATTTCTCAACATAATTGCACTAACATTTTCCTTTGGATTTACCATTGTTTGAGAAGGTAATCATTTTGAGACTATTTGCTTCAATTTGCTCATCTCTATAGCTAATTGAGACACTTGATTCTCCATATTGCGGATACTAGCTCCAGTCTCCTGTTGAAATTTTTTCATGTTGTGTTGAAATTGTTGCGTGTTAGTAACCAAAGACCGTACAATATCTTCTAAAGGCATACCTGAATTTGATGATTGCATTAGTGGTGGGGGTTGTGCTGGCCTGTTTTGGATGATCCCTCCAACCAGGATTATAATAATTTGAATAAGGATCATATTTCCTTTGGGGTTGATTGGGATATCCTTCAATTCATTTGCCTATTGCGTTATGTCCTCTGGCAAAGTCGAGCACAAATCTGTAGGATGTCCAGGAACCAAGCAAACTCCACACCCCTTTGCATTTTGCAATTGTCCTACAGCCATTTGACAAACTAGAGTAGTTAGATAAAAAGTTTGGCCTTGAATGCTAGAAGTACTTACCTCATGAATCCTTTTAGTAATCCCTTCAGATCTTGAACCAAATTATTGAGAATTCTTTGCCATGTTAGAGATTCATTGCCTTGCTGCTGTCGGTGTTTTGTTCACCAAGGCTCCTCCGCTGGCTGTATCAACCATATTGCAATCCATCGGTAATAAACCCTCATAAAAGTATTGGATCAAAAGTTGGTCTGAAATTTCATGGTGTGGGCAACTTGCACACAATTGGTTAAATCTTTTCTAATATTAGTATAATGATTCTCCACCAAGCTGTCTAATACCACAGATCTCCTTCCTAATATTTGCAGCTCGTGAGGCAGGAAAACATTTCTCCAAAAACAACATTTTCATTTCCTCCCAAGTTGTAATGGAACCTGCAGGAAGATAATAAAACCAATCTTTCGCCTTGTCTCCCAAGAAGAAAGGGAAAGCTCTCAAATTAACTTGTTCCTCTATCACTCATGGTTTCAAACTAGAGCGAACCACATGGAATTCCATAAGATATTTGTGTGGATCTTCACCTGCATTTCCACGAAAAATAGGTAATAAATGAATAAGTCCAGATTTTAGTTCAAATGTTACATCCAAATTTGGAAATTGTATGCAAAGAGATTGTTGATTCAAAACTAGAGCAATAAGCTCTCTCAATGTATGATCTCTTGCAGCCATCCTTTCTTCCTCAAGTGGTGTTGAATTAACAACCTCCTTCTTGTTTCCTTCCTTAGTCGCCGCACTTTTTTCTCAATTTCTGAAATGAACACAAGATCACCTTTGTTAGAAGCATGGGTCATGCAATAAAACAAAATCACAATGCTGAGAAACAAGATAGCTCATCGGCAACGGCGCCAAAATTTTGGTCGGGTTGTCGAAGCCCCCAAAATTAATTCAGATCTTTAGACTAGCTAGTAGTAGTGGACCAGTTCAAATTTCACAGGGAGCTATGTGTTGAAGAATTTCTTAGCAATTGAGATGATGAAAAAAAAAGAATTTTTAGTACAAAATCTAATAGTAGTTAATAAAGAAAATTTATAAAAGAAATAAACTGGAAATATTTAAAAGAATCACTTCAATCTTACCAGGCTTCGATCCAAGGTAGTGTAGTTGTCTCGAATATATCTAGATCATAAGATTCTTAAGACACTTCCCTATTCAAGCATTTAATCAAAAAAATTTCAGGATAGCCATGACAAAATTTTGAATTTTCCTATCCTATATGTTTGAACCTAGCATTCACAACAAACCTTACTAACAAATGGTTGGGGGCGATAGAGTTTCATATCATTTGATAGTAGAACTAAGAACCTTGAAAACAGTTAAAACAAAAACTAACAATTGAGATAGCTGCAATTGAAAATCTTTGTATCATTAATCCCCTTTAAATCATAAATGCATGATTACTGTCACTTTACACACGCAAAAAGATTTAAGTGCTACTTGTACTAATTGTTCCGGACAATTATGGATCAAGAACAAATAGATAGCTGTAGGAAGTAGAATGTAAATAAGTTGTTAATTTATTTAACATTGAAAATTAAACAGAATGAAAGAATTAATGATTACTTGAATGTAAAAAAGATTATGAAACTATGAACAACACCTCACTAAATATATAAGCATTAACATCCTTTGGATCAGAAAGGAAGTAGTTTAGCCACTCATGGTAGCAAAATTATTCTAACTTTATTATAGAATGAAACAAAAGTACAAGAGAGAAAAATTTGTGCAGAAAATGAAGGTAAAAACTCATTTTTTCCAAGTTCACTTGCCTTCCTATTTATAGACTTCTTCTCTAACAACCTTCCTAAAAACTTCCTAAAATCTCTTCAACAAATCCTAAGTCCTTAAACTTTTGATTTATAACTAATTAGCTAGCCAACCATCCTATCTAATCCAATCTAATCCTAACTAATGTCTTCAAATCCATTTTAACTTGAATTACAAAAGTTGAAATCAAAAGACAAATTCAAGTCTTGAAATTTAAGCTCATCAGTTCTTTATCTCTGCTTAGGACGTGGTCACGTGCATTCATCTGTTGTGCATCTTCTTGAGTTTCACCTCCAAGACTTCATCCTTTAAGGCGTGATCTCAATTTATCCAAAATAATCTTTTGTTTTTGCTCCAAAAATTCTTTTCCAAAAATCGCTAAATCTTCATTAAATTCTATCTTTCCACATTAGTCCATCAATTTCACTCCCTGGTACAAAAACACCTTAAATTAACCGTTATCATACCAATAAAACCATTAACACCATAGTTTTGCTCCTATTAAATGGTAACAAATTAAATCCTATCATCTTCCCAGTGCAAAAATTTTTCTCTCTCTTCGGGAGTTGGTTTTATTCGCGTAACTTTCACTTTTTGCAATACATGAAATAATGAAATACATATCTCTATGCGACAAACTATATTGGACGTAATGCTAGTCTAATTATCAAGCATTAGGTAATAAAATTCATACCTCCCAGTTAATTGTTCTTTTTTCCCACAATTGCTTTCTTTCTTGATCTCTACGGTGTGTCTTCACTCCTTTCATCCGAATATCTTGAGCTTGTATCCAGAGGTTTTGACCTTCTGAACTAATGAGAAACACTCAAAATATGGCATTAGCTCATATGCAAACACCTGGGACATAAAAAGAAAAGTAGCATAATTAATTATATGCACTTATAGCGCTAACAAAAGTAAAATTAAACACATGTTTGATATCCTTACCTCTAATGCAACTGGGAATCTACCAACAATGTAAGTCCTGTGATCTGGGTCTCTAGTCTACTTCAAGGCATTGATCATAGCCTTTCTAACACTATCCACAGTGGTCCTATAAGATAGTTCGCCCCAAAGTATTTCATTGAACTGCCGTCAATCACAGGCCAAATGAACCACCTTGCCTTCGATCTTGTATCTCTTTTATAAGCCATTGATAGATGTGTATAGAAACAAAAGTGTCATGGACACGACCTCATCGTCTGAAAAGCTTTCGTCTATAGTGTCGTAAACCTTGAAAACGTTATTGTATGTGGTTTCATCCTTCCTACATTGGGGCTTCGTTACTTTCTTATGGCACTAGAACCATTAGGTGATTGGTATTTGCCATATTTAATATCAAAGTTTTTCATCTTGAGACCCGTGATGAGGGCAAACTCCCTTTTGCTAAATTTAATCTTCTTACCCGTGAAGTTAAAGTATATGCTATTATCCAATTTGGATTCCTCCTTCGGCTTAAGTTACCTCAACAATATGTTATGAATTATTTGTTTACACTAAAATGTATGCTCATGGTCAAGAGCAGTTTCAGCAAGATAACTCTCTCTTTGGAGTATTTGCTTTTCCGTCTCTATCAATTTGGCTCGAATCCTTTTCATATTGGCTTCATAGTAACAGTACTAAGAATTCTGGGCGTTGAAAAATCTCCTTGAATGACCATTTGATCCTTGAGATGTTCCTGTACAAAATAAAGCAAATCAATATAGTGCTCTTACATAATGATGAAATGATCGACATAGTGCTCGACATATTTCTCGACATATTGCATAGTTTTTGAAATAGTTTTCGACATAGTGCTCGACATATTTCTTGACCTATTTCTCAACATAATGCTTAGTTTTCAACATAGTGTTTGACAGTGTTTTTGACATAGTTCTAGACATTTTGCTCGACAAATGTTCATCATTAACTCATGCTCAACTATTTTTAGCTTGTGCTCGACATGGTGCTCAATATCATTGAAATTTTTTAAATTATTTTTTGACTTTTTTGACATATCCTAGACCAATTTCTGGGTCAAACCCAGTTCAAATTTAAACAAAAATATTATGTGTGATAGAATATGCATAGTTTTATTGTGTTTGATCCAATTGCAAATGCGATTGAACAAAAACTCAAACAAAACCCTAACTTGTCTAATTTCTGCTAAAATCCATAATCAATATGCGGGGTTAATCAGCAAAATATGAAACTAAAATTTATGCCTCTATATAGCAAATACGAAGCTAAATTTCGACTGGCCTTCTTATCTTGGTCCATCGGCTTGTGAGATTCTTCTCTGTGAAGGTAGCCTTCTTGCTTGAAGATGCCGGTCCACTTTGCGTACGTGCCATTGATGCTGTTTATGCTTGAATACGAATCGTGTTGTCTGAATTGGGGTGTTGAATCATGAAGAAGGAAGAGAAATGGATTGGAAATTCATTCTTGTGCAATGAAGTGAAGGCGAATGGGTATGGAGAATGAATAGTCTCGTTACAACTGATTCAGAAGCAATTTTCAAATAAAGGGGTATTTGGGTTTTTTCACTAGGACAAGCTGTCTTAACTTGTTATATGCACAAACAAATTTTGAAAACTGTTATATTTGCAAACTTGTGTCTAAAAGGTGCTATTTTTGCAAATTTCCCAATCTAATAAATTGACATAACTTTTTATCTATATCCACGAATAAGGAAATTGCTTAAATTGGTAATAAATTGAATAAATTGTATTAATATACATTAAAATATTTCATAAAGAAAAATACACATGACATCACTTTATCTCTCTAGCAACAACTGTATTATAGCAAGTCCGATCTTTGCGCATCGATCACATTTCTTTGCAACTCTTTCCTCACATGTTGAAGGAATTTCCTTTTTATTGCGCCTACGTCGAGCACAGTCACATACCTGCTCGAGCCTCTGTTGATATTTAGTCAAGCATGTATATCGATCATACATCGATCTTACGGCTAGCATACGTCGAACATAGTCATCATCACCTACTCGAGGCCATCTCGATATTTAGTCAAACCCGTATGTCGATCATACATCGAACATAGACACAGACATGCTCAAGCCTCTATCGAGCATTACAATTCTAATGTTATCTACTAACACTGTTACATGCACCCCTAAATATATGGGAAGTTTAACTGTTAAGGCCTATAAATTTTATGTAAACACAACCAAATCTAAAAGACAAAAGAATACATAAATTACACAACTTAATGTATATATTAAAGGACTATATATTTACACAACTAACTGTATATATTAAAAAGAATGCATATTTACACACCTAATGTATTTATCAAACTAATTTATATTTATACAACAAAATACATATATCAAACATCTGTATATTTACACAATGAATGACTCATAAATATCCTTTTTCATCAGGGTTTATGTTTGGCTTTCGCACTCTTTTCTCCTAACCTAGCATCCTTCTCATTTGCATGCACAAATAGTGCAACTACAATCTGTTTACAGGCACCCTTTGCATTGTTGAATGTAATCGTATCAAGTGGCAACCCATGTATAATAAATTAATCTCACTTTAATACAAAAACACCACAATCTCCAGTTTTGAAAAAACAAATTATTACATAGTTAGTCATTGTAACAAGTAAGATTATATAAAAAGTTTTAGCATATGTCGATATTGACCATTTTCCTTGATGCACTAGATTTTCCTCGATGACCACTTGGCAGTTGTCCCTGCTTGGTTTTTCTTTGGCAAAGATATTGTAAAATTCACATGCCTGGAGTATCTTGGGCATTGTTCTAGCAAGGTAGTCTAATTTTGATCCTACCCCCCTTGATCTATCGGATGATACACATGAAATGTTTATTTATAAATATCTATCTTCACCAATATCCAGTGGTTGTCATCTATATAACAGGGGGAATAAAACAAAGTCCACGTCACGGCAGTCAACTTCGAATGGGTAGGAACCAACAAACTGTTTCATGACCAGATCATTGTATGTTGGATCCCGATTGGTTGCATCTAACTCCTTCATACCAACTTGTCAACAAAACAGGCAACAGCATAGGTTAGAGTAATGCAAGAATATAAAATTTCACAAGACTTGACATATACTCAACACGCGCTCGACGTATGATGGACATAGTGCTCGATAATGTAGTTACACATGTTTCACACATGCTCGACACATGCTTGACACAACTAGACCCATTAACACACCATAAAAGACACATGAGTGACACATGGTCTACATATGATGGACACCTGATGGACTATATTATCATATGAACTAAAAATTCAACATAACTTATATTGAAATAGGTCTACATAATAAATATATTTTTGCGGCCCATAACACCGATCTTCTTTTGCAGCATAGACATATACACATCAATATGTTGCAAAACTTAAGACATGTTTGGTTATGAGATAATCATGTGTAATAAATCAAAAAGGGAAAAAGAATAATAGTATTACCTAACTTGTGATCCAAAAAAAAAAAAAATTCATCAATGACTTGACCAAATCAGAATGAAGTGAAAAAGGGGGTGTTTGCAAATATTGACGTGTTTTCTTCTTTCTCAGCCACTTATTCATTTCTTTAGCATCTTCAGACTCTGGCTCAAAATCCTGAATACTTTATTTAATGCCAGTAATCAAATTTCACGCCTGATTGATCTCTGCAAGGTTGATAGTAGATCCCAAATTGAGTCCCCAAATACTTCATCTTCAGTAGTGCTCTTCTCATTCTCTTTGATTGGTGGTGGTGGAACAGTCTCAAGTGGTATGATGGGAATTAACGAAGTAGTCTGTTTATCAGTGATTTAATGAACAATAGCTATTACATCAACCTCGTCCTTTTCTCTGATATACAGTGGTGGAGTACTCTTAAGTGTTATGATGGGAATGGACGGAGTAGAGTATTCATCAGTGATTTGATAAATAATAGCCATTACATCAACCTCGTCCTTTTCTATTTCCATATAATGCTCATCCTCCTTCTTTCCATCATGTTTTCCCTCATCTTCTTCAGCCTTCTTCTCCTCCTAGTTGTCTCCACCATTATCGGTCACTTCTTTTTCTTTAGCATTATCATTATTATCATTATCATCACCATCATTCTTGTCACGCCTTATCCTTTATATCTCATTCGCGGCTCACCACCTTTATCATTGCCAGCATCATCCTTCATGTCATCAGCATTTGGATAAGAATATTCTCCATTCTCATTTCCTTTTTCTTCAGCTGAAATGGTTTCAACATTTTCACGGCTTCTTCTTCATCCGCAGAGGTATCTTTATCACACGAACATCTTTTTTGAACTTTTGTTGGCCAACAGATGCTTGATGGTATGATTAGATGCTCGATGGTAATCAATCGAATGAATTTATTCTCCAATTTGGCCACATGAGCATTAGATTTCATCAATGTCTCTAATTCCGCTACACGAGCATCGTTTTGTATGAGTTTCTCTTTGATTCTTTCAATTCCACTTCAATTCTTTCTTGTCATTCAAACATCCGATCGGAAGCCCTTCTTCTCTCTCTCGTCTCTCTTCCTGTTTACCCTTGGTCTCTTTACAGTGCAGATCATTTCTTCTTTTACTCTCTTTGTGAGACACTTCAAAAGAAGCGTCTTTCCCAAATCTTTGCACTACTACTTTTTTTTCTTCTCTTCAAAACGCAGCCTTTCTTGCAATTTCCTTCTCTTTGTCCCAAGATAAATTTTTTATATTTATTCTAGAGTTGGCGTTTTTAGTGTCGCTTTCACTTTCTGCAATACATATAAAGGTAAATCATAAGACAATTCGACTCATGTTAGTCGAGATGGTCGAAAAATAAACAGTAAACATACTAACTACACCTATTGCTCGAGACATGCTTGACTACGTACTCCACAACATGGACTTTACAAAGTCTATGGACAAAGTGCTCGACACAGACTCGACTAAGTGCTAAAAAATCATATAATGCTAAAGTGGCGTTTGGAATTAGTCATCGACAAATGCTTGACCTTATATCAAGCAACAAAGTTAACAGACTATTTGAAATTTGTGCTCTAGAGATGCGAGACTAAGTGCTCCTAAACCACCAAGTTTACATACACTAAACTAGTGCTAGACACATAATTGACTTAATGCTCGAGAAACACACTCCCTGGACATAGTGCTCAAGATGTGCTCGACACATGCTTGAAATAAAAAAGATACATCAGATTAAGGTAGTAGACAATGCATACCTTTCTGTTGACTATTCCTTTGTCCCACATCTGTTTTTTTTCTTGATCAGCCCGGTGTGTCATCACTCTTTTCCAATTGAACATCCTGGGTTTGTATCCAGAGATTTTGACCTTATGCACCAATGAGAAACACTTCAAATGTGGCATTAGCTCATATGCGAACACTTGAGATTCATAAAAATAAAAAGAGCATAATTAATTCTATAAACTTAGAGCACAAACAAAATTAAAATTTAACACCCATTTGAAATACTTACCCCCAAAGCAACGGGAAATCCACCAATAGTGTACGTCCTATTTTTTAGGTCTCTAGACTGCTTCAGGGACTTGATTATAGCATTTCTAGCACTATCTACAGTGGCCCTGTAAGATAATTCGCCCTAAGGCATTTCATCCAACTACCTCTAATTACAGGCCAAGTGAACCACCTTGTCGTCTTTCCAGTTTCTCTTTTGTACCCCATTGATGGATGTGTACATTAGTACCAATGTCATGGACACAACTTCATCGTCTGAAAAATTTGAGTGTATTCAATCATTCACTTTGAACACTGCATCGTAGATTATTTCACATGTGTTACCTTGGGGTTTTAGGTACTTGGTTATGGCAGAAGAACCATCAGGTGCCTGAAATTTGGCATATTCACTCTCATACTCTCCTATCTTCAAACTCGCTAACATTACCAGAGTGTGTGTGTGCTATGGAGCTATCCCATCATTCCAGATTAAAGTCAGTTGCATAAAACAAATATCCACATCCTTTATATACAAACAACCAACTCAATTTGGATCAGGTAGGACTTTTAGCTTGTAACGTTAGGCTCAGGATTGGCTATCAAAGAAGGGGAAAAGATATAAAATCAAAGAAAAGAGTTTAACTCTTGTAAGCACATTGGACAGATACTTTTAAATTGTAACACCTTCCACCACAACCCCAACTTATTGTACTCTAATCTCTTTTGATAATGTAACAAGCATTCCTTGAGGCTGAAGAACAGAATGAATTCGCTTCATCTTCGTTTCTCTTTCTTTTTCTTTCTTTTTTTTCCTTTTCTTCTTACATTTCTTTTCTTTCTTTTTTTTTTTCTTTTTTTGATACAAAATATATCAACAATAAAATGAACATTATTCATAATGAATAAGAACTCTCCATCAACCCCATGCATCAAGAGACTTTATCTTTTACACCCATAACCTATTTCCTCTTCTACCCATTTTTTAACTTGTACCTCACATTGACTCCATGTCTCCTCTTTCCCTTGTATCATATATACCAAAGTGCATTTAAACTCTTTTAAGGGATTTTAGAAGGATAAAAATTTAACATGAATAAGGCTATAAGGTAGTAAATGAGGTTATGAAGAAATATGATCTTGAATGGTGGTTTTTTCCATTCTATCATTTAGGCTCAAAATAGGTTCAACGGATAAGATACATAACCGGTCAGATTGAAAGGTTCAAACGGCCAAAGAACTGCCTATGACCTTCATCTCCAAATCAAATCAAATTGTTGCATTCAAAGGATAAAGACCTTTGGTTTATACAGACTTTTCACATAGAACAATGGACTAATCATAATTGTGCTCAAAAGAAATTCCAGTCATGTTAAAATAAGGTAAAAGTCACATCAAAAGATTGAATTACTCATTCTCATAGCATTTTATATTCCCATGGGCTCGAGGTTTAAACCAATCTCATCATAGATCATAACAAAGAATTTCATCATAAAGTACCTTTTCTCGGTTTTTCATTTTTTAACTAACACAAAGTGAATGAACAAAACTAATACCAACTTGAATCAAAACAAACTTGAAAGCAAAAGCAAACTTTTGAAAACAAAAGCAAACACACAAAAGTACCCCCCCAACTGAAATATACATTGTCCTCAATGTTTCCAAAACAAGAAAAAAAGTCAAGTAATAACCAAGATAAAAGGACGACTTCCTTGGGATCATGCAGAATCATCATTCGAATCGCCTTCCTTATGGAAATCTTGGTAATGAGGTAACACTCACGTGATTTTTTCCTGTCTCTTAGTAATGAACCAAAGATTGATGAAGGATTTCATTGGATAGTTGATATTCAAGCATTTCTTCGATCCTGCGTTGATTTTCAAGAAAGTTAGTCTGGGATGTAGTAATATGATCATTTACCATTTTTTCTAATTGCTCCAATTTCTGCCCTATGCTTTGTCGTCGAGGAGGAGGTGGTTGTTCACATTCAGCATCAGGTCCAAAACCAGTCTGTGAATCCTTCATAGCATGGAAAGATTTAGCATCAAAATTCCTTTGCAGCAAAGAATGGTTCATCTGCGTTCAAGGAACACCGCCTTACACGGACGATGATAAGATTGTAGCAGACAAAAGCTAAATTTTCATCACGAATGCACGATGAAATAGCTTCATGTATTACTCTACCGATGTTAATAGGAATATCATTAATAATAGCACAAATGAACTGAACTTAAATGAGATGCAGCATCAAAGTAGCGGAAATAAAATAAAACCATGCGTGGATAAGCGCTAATTGTTTGGTAGGAAAATAAACATCTCTTGAAATTTTACAATATTTCGTGTTGTGGCCTCCTTGCAAAGACCACGTATAATATCATTCCAATCAAGAGGCCATTTATGAATTCATGGAAATCCTCAGTTTCATTTTCAGTTGGTTCCGGCAATTCATAGAATCTGTTAATGGCCAAACTACTAAAGCACACCTGTTTTCCCCTAACAAAACAAAGGTCGATTACTCCTTTTCTTTAGCATTAGTATAAAATTCCATTACTAAGGGTAAGCTAGCAAAGTTGGGCACATAATTTTTCCCAATGTCGTTTTTGGATTTCATCATTAATAGGTCTGGAACATTCAACCCTCTTTCGTATAGCCATCCGCTTGGTATTATAAGCTCTATACCTAGTAGCAGCTTGACTACTTACAAAGTTTGATGAGTGAATGTGTTGTCCTGCTCTAGTTCGTTTCTTTGGTGGCATCTTCAAATTTTTGGGGATTATGTAATACACGGTCAGGGATTTAAAAATCGAACAAAATCAAGGAACGCAAATCTCAGATAGTTAACCAATACGCAGCAAAATCATAAAACAAAATAACCGCACTCAAGAAACAATCCAAAACAGAGTATCACCGTGAGAAGGAAAAGAAAAGAAGGAATTCAAACCAGATTTGTGGAAATGACGTGGTTGTTGGGAACGGAGTGGTGAGTATTCGACGGCGGATGGTTGCTGGCGGCGATGTGGAACGGTGCTAGCACAATCGCGGCAAGGATATGTGACGACGAGCGGTCGGCAGAGAGAAAAGAGCAAAAACCAGAGAAGAAAAGTTTTGAAAATTTTGAATTAGAAACCGCAAAAAGCAACTATAATATCTTATTTTATTTTATTTTTATTTATTTATTTATTAATTATCATTATTATTATTATTATTATTATTTTTATTTTTTATTGAATATGTATAATAAACGAACCATGTGGTTAAAACTCTCTGTCCAACGCCCTTCTTTCGCCATGAAGTATGTAATGCCATGGCACTCAAAATTACATGCCATGGCATAGGCATGAAATTTTTCCCACATCTTGGTTTACTTTTCTTTGTCCAATGTCCGCTCCGTCTTGAAACATGAAAAATACAAAGCAAACTTTAGTGAATTAAACTAAATATCTAATTAAAAGGAAATAAAGAAATAAAGAAATAACAACAGGGTGCTTGTTTATAGTCTGTAGCTCGACTTTTCATTAGCTAGTTTGTTTGTGGATCGGACAAGGAGCATGAAACTCCATTTGGTACCGATTGTCCTTCAAAATACTGCTTCAATCTTTGGCCATTAACCTTGAATACTCCTTCCTCTCACCGTGGATTTCAACTGCACTAGGGAAGACTTTTGTGATTGTGAATGGTCCGGACCATCTAGATCTCGACTTACTGAAACAATTTCAACCTTGAATTAAAAGTAAAACCTTCATCCTACTTCAAAAGCTTTCCTCTTTATGTGCTTAACATGCCACAACTTAATCTTTCCTTATAAATTCGTATTTTCATAAGCATCTAATCTAAACTCCTCAAGTTCACTAAGTCAGAGCAACCGCATGTTTCCAAAGACCTTCAAGTCCATATTTAACTCCTTAACCGCCCAAAGACGATTTGTGCTCTACTTCAACGCAGATGACAAGATTTCCATATACTAGCCTATAAGGTGACATTCCCAAGTTGGTCTTGAATGCAGTCCTATTTGCCTGCAGTGCATCATCCAATTTAGTGCCCAATCTTTGCGTGAACTTCCCACGTCTTTTCCAAAATCCTCTTGACTCGGTTGGCCAACTCTACGTGATGTGGCTTAGAATATCCGAGACATCCTCTTGAGGTACACATCTCCTGGATTATCCCATCCGCATGCAACTTAAACAATAAAGGTTCCTCCCAAAAATAGTGTTTAGCCTCCCAAAAGAATTTCTTCCTTGTTGATAGTTGAAATCGCAGCACAATTCCACTTACTAAATAATTGACTAAATCTGCATACCATGGTAATAAGGAATATGCTAACAGTTTTTCATCAGGAAAATTTTCATTGATAGGCATTTCTGGTTCCTTATTATTATCTTCTAGTCTAGACAGATGATCAGCGACTGTATTCTCTAACCCTTTTTTATCTTTAATTTCTAGGTCGAACTCTTGTAACAATAAGATCCACCGAATCAATCTAGGCTTAGCATCTTTCTTTAACAACAAGTATTTGATGGCGGAGTGATCTGTGAACACAATCACCTTGGAACCTACAAGATAAGAACGGAATTTGTCAACTGCAAAAACAATGGCAAGTAGTTCTTTTTCAGTGGTTGCATAATTTAGTTGTGCATCATTCAACATTCGACTAGCATAGTAGATCACATGCAACTTATTATCCTTCCTTTGTCCTAATACTGCTCCTACAGCAAAATTGCTAGCATCACACATTACTTCAAAAGGTAAGTTCCAATCGGGTGCAGCCATAATAGGTGCAGAAATCAAAGCATGCTTCAATTTATTAAAAGACTCTAAACAAATTTAGAATCAAAATAAAAATCCACATCTTTATTCAAAGAAGTTACACAGTGGTTTTGCAATTTTTGAAAAATCTTTATAAAGCGTCAGTAAAACCAAAGATGTCCTAGAAACTTCTAACTCCCTTAAGATGTAGGGAGGTAATTTCTCAATAATTCCAACTTTTGCACGATCCACCTCGATTCCCTTTGTTGAAACTTTATGTCCACGAACAATTCCTTCTGTTACCATAAAATGTGATGTCTCCCAATCTAATACCAGATTTGTTTCTTCACAACGCTGTAAAACTTGAGATAAGTTAGCTAGGCGATTATCAAATGAAGAACCAAAAATAGAGAAATCATCCATAAATATTTCCAGAATTTTTTCAACATAATCGGAAAATATAGCCATCATGCAACGTTGAAAAGTAGCGGGAGCATTACACAATCCGAAAGGCATTCTACAAAAAGCAAATGTACCATATGGACATGTAAAGGTTGTTTTTTCTTGGTCCACAGTGCTATATGAATCGATTATATCCCGAATACCCATCTAAGAAACAATAAAATGCATAGCCACCAATCTTTCTAAAATTTGCTCAAGAAACGGTAAGGAAAATGATCCTTTCTAGTGGCTTTATTTAATTTTCTCAGAATCTATACTGCATCTCCATCCGCCATCGTTCTTGTGGGTAGTAGTTCATTATGTTCATTTAGCACCACCGTGATCCCTCCCTTCTTTGGTACTACTTGTACAGAGTAATCCATAAACCATCGTAAATGGGATAAATTATTCCAGATCTAATAATTTTAAAATTTCTAATCTTACCACTTCTTTCATGTTTGGATTCATTTCTTTGATTTTCCACAATGGGTTTATGATTTTCTTCCATTAAGATTCTATGCATACAAAATGAAGGGCTAATTCCTTAAGATCACTTATAGACCAACCTATAGCCTTTTCTTGGATCTCAAGACACACAATAATTTTTCTAGTTGCAAGTCATTAAGTTTGCATTTACTATCACAAGTAACTTTTATCATTATCTAAAAATACATACTTTAAATGAGAAGGTAAAGGTTTTAACTCCATACCGTAAGTTGATTATTGGATGAAGACGTAATAACTTATCTTTGTTTAATTCTTGCACATGAATTTTACCTTGTTGATTGGGATTGAATTCGCTCCTTCCAATGCAATCGCCATCAACGAAATTTCTTCATCCTCATCTTGTGGAGTTCCTGCATTAACTAAGCATTCCTCCAATGGATCCCTTGACTTGTCTATTCTAACAAACTCATCAAGAAGCTTAGTAAAAATATCCATACAATAAACATGGCCGGTAAAAGACGGATATTTGCAAGATTTAAAAACATTGAATTCTAACCGCTCATTACCGATACTAAATGTTAGTTTACCATGCTTCACATCAATGATCGCCAATTTATAGCTAAAAAGGGTCTTCCCAAAATGATTGGAATGTCAACGCCCTCATCTATTTCTAATACTACAAAATCAGTAGGAATAAAGAAATTATTGACTTTGACAAGAACGTTTCGAATTCCCATCGATGTGTTAAAGACACACACCAATTGTAAAGTCACGTTAGTAGGTTGCAACTCCTTTAATCCTAATTTTTACAAACAGATAAAGGCATTAAAGAAACACTAGCTCCCAAATCACATAATCCTTTAGAAAAGTTTATTTCACCAATGGTACAAGGGATAGAAAACTCCCCGGATCCTTGAGCTTTTGAGGTAATTTATTTTGAATTAGAGCACTTGTTTCTTCAGTCAACGGTATTGTCTCAAAATCTTCCAGCTTCCTCTTGTTGGACATGATTTCCTTCAAAAATTTAGGATATGCAGAGATTTGAGCAAGAGCATCAGCAAAAGGTATGTTGATGTGTAACTGCTTAAACACTTGAACAAATTTTTGGAATTGCTTGTCATCTCTAAATTTCTTCAATCTTTGAGGGAATGGTATTATGGACATAAGGTTCAGTTCCTTCACTACTTGAGCTTCCTTCAAGTGTTCTCCCAATCTCGAGTTCTTCCTCCATTACCTTTTCTTCTTTTCCGTTGTCACGGTTCCTCTTCTTGTTCTTTCTTGTTCTCTTCACCCAATCGCTCACGCAAGCAAGGTTATTGCTTTGCATTGCTCCTTTGGATTTATTTCCTGCATGCTAGGTAGCTTCCTTTGTCTCTAGCATTCACAAAGATTGGCTATCCGCCTATCTCGAAATTCCATTTTTGTTTCATCGCCACAACTGATCTAACTTTGCTTCCAGCTTTTCAAACCTATCCAAGTGGCACCGGCCACCTTTTCGCTGGCTACTTCCCATGATGGTTTTACCTCGCTTTGATGTGGTCTTGGCTGAAATCCTGCTGGTTGAATTGTCTCACATTATCACTTGGCATTATTCTCGTTTGCCCATGAAAAGTTCGGTGATTCCTCCAACTGGATTATATGTGTTGGAATATGGGTTGTACTCGTGGCCTGTTAAAGTTTTGAGCAAGTTGTGCATTTTCTACTCAGAACACTCGGCTGGTGTGAGATCCTCCACAATTTTCACAAAGACAAAATAGCATTGAGATAACATTTGTCGCTTTAATTTTTCAAACATATTAGTCAATGAATCAATTTTTGCACTCAACAAATCTACTTTATCTACTCCATACAATCCGGTACCTTTCTTTGTTGATTTTTCTCATTGGACCATCAAAATTATTTGAAGACATTTCTTCCAGCAAATTATATGCTTCCTCTAGTGATTTACCCATTAAAGTACCACCTGCGCTGCATCTACAGAAGTTTTAATAGATTGGTTCAATCCATTATAAAAGTTTGTAAGATTAGCCACCCAGGAAGACCATGATGAGGACACATTCTTTGCGATTCTTTATATCTTTCCCATGCCTCATATAATGATTCATTATCTAATTGTGTAAAGCTAGCAATGTCATTACGTAGCTTAGCGCTTTACCAGAGGAAAATATTTGTTCAAAAATGCTTGAGACAAACCCGCCAAGTGGTAAAAGTACTGTGACGGAAAAGAAGTGAGCCAAGCTTTAGCTTTATCTTTTAAGGAAAAGAAAACAACCTTAATCTAATGGCATCATCTGCTACTCCCATTCATTTTTATAGTATCACATTTCTAAAAATTTGACAAATGAATATTTGGATCCTCAAACAACTCTCCTCCAAATTGAATTTGTGAACCATATGAATAAGTGCAGGTTTTAACTCAAAATTGTTAGCATTTACCAGTCTTGAAATACTTGCACGTGCTCTTCAGTGTAGGCATAGCAAAGTCACGTGAATTTAATTGCAGGAATTGGATTATCTTCTCGCCATTTTGAGAGCTTCCTTCCTTTGTTTGGTTTCTTTAACTAATGCCTGCAAGTCTTTTCTATCTCGAGATTATATGGTACTAAATCACATGTTCTCCGGCATAAAACACAACAAGAATTAATAGTAAACTTAATAAAATACAATCTAAATTAATAGTAAAAATATCATTAATTTGTTATTGAATACGCACTGCAACGCAGCGCCAAAATTTTGACTCGGTGTATTTTAACCACTAATTGCAAGTCATGTAATTATAGTATAATTACAGTATCGTCCCACAGTGAGGTGGACAACTACCGGTTGAGCAATATTAATACCTATTATCTAGATCAACATATAAAGAAGAGTGGATGTAATAACCAAAATCAAGTAAAAGCAATATTAAAAGTTCAACTAAAAGAATTCGTAAATAGACTTTAGGACTTGGGATTTCACCAACCATTACTATAAATTCTATTCATATAATTATTTTGTGATAACATCCTCACAACTATTCACATGATTAAACACTATCCTTCTCAGATATAATATTACTATTCAAATAATAATTATGGGACTACTTTCGTGACTCCAAAATTACTATAAATGCATGATGAACAAAAGAATACTATGTCAGAAATTGAGAATTTACTATCGTGATTCACAATTAAAGCTGAAGAATTCACTTAACTAATATTGATGTCAGCTGTCGCTTCTTCACCAATACCTTAAACATGCAAATGGTGATCAAGCATTTACAAGAAATAATACCGAATAAATCAGATATTGGGTAATACCACAATTATATAAATGAAAATTACGGAATGATGGCTACATCCCGGATTCTAAAGAAAGAAATTCAGCCACTAAACATGGCTTGCATGAACATAAAATTACGCCTAACTATCTCTATTACTATCTACTCTATTCTATCGTTGTCTACGGTTATTGTGTTCTGTGTTATTCTCCTCCATTTATAGTTGTTCTGGTTCATGAAGATTAGAAGTCCAAGTTGTGTAGAACTCGTTTGTCTCAACCGAATAATCTGATTTGCATAATCTTCTCTTTTCCGTAATTCTGCCAACTTCCTCTGTGCTATGGCATGAAAATTTACATGCTATGACATCAGCATTCCAGTCCTTCTTTTCTTCAACAAAATCGTGGCTTTTCTTTTTATGCAAGCAATCTTATTCGGTCTTATCTTACTCCAAGAAATTTTCTCCTACAAAATAGCAATTCAAGTTAGATAAGGCTAAATTCTCCCATAATTGAATAAGATAATAGAGATATCTTAACCTAAAAGTTATCATTATATTCACTTATCACCCGTGATGAGTTCAAACTTCCTTTGCCAAATTTCACCTTCTTACCGCAAAGTTGAAAAATATGTTATTATCCAACTTAGACTCTCGTCTGTTTAAGTTGTCGCAACAACATGTCATGGATTATTTGTTTGCACCAAAATGTATGCTCATAGTTAACAATAATTTCAGCAAGGCAACTCTCTCTTATGAGTATTTCTTTTTGTGTATCCATTAGCTTGATCCTGATCCTCTTCATATTGGCCTTACAGTAGCAATACTGAGAAATCTAGGCATTGAAAAAAATTACCCCGAACGACCATTTGGTCCTTGAGATGGTCCAGCATAAAATAAAGTAAATCAGTAGAGTACGTGATGTAACAATGAAATTGCTCAACATAATGATCGAGATGTGCTCGACGTAGTGCTTGACTTAGTGCTCGATATAAATTGACTAAGTGTTTGACAAGTGCTTGATCACAACTAAGAGCTTGAGAACTGATCGAGCAAGTGTTCGACAAGTGTTCATCATTAAAATCGTGCTTGATTGTTTTTAGCACATGCTCGACATGGTGCTCGAGATAAGATGAAAATTTTTTGACTATTTTTTGACATATGCTCGACCAATTTCGCATGCAAATCCAGTTCAAATATAAACAAAAACCATTCTTAGCTGTAGTATATGCACAATTTTAATGTGTTCGAACTTATCACAATCGCAATATCATAAAAAAAACACACAAAACCCTATCGAAATCATATTTCTTTTAAAATCCATAATCAAAATGCAAGTTAATCAGTAAACATAGCATCTCTTATGCAGGTTATGCCCACTGTTATAGCAAATTGAAGGAAAAAATTTCTAGGCAAATTTTCATTGACCTTATTCCCGTTCGTCGGCTTTTGCATTTTTTTCTCTACAGCGGCGTACTTTTTGGTTGAAGACACCTTTGCTCATTGCGTGCATGCCATTGATGCAGACAAGAATGGATTTCATGAACGAGAATGTTAAATCGATGAAGAAGGAAGAAGGAAGAAGGAAGAATGAATAAGGAAGAAGGAAGAAGGAGGGTAGGAAAATTCTAATCGGCGAGATGAAGGACACAGTGTGAAGCAAAGCAACTTGAAATGGTGATTTTGAGGAGACGATTCCCATCTTTTGTATAGAGGGGCAGTTAGGTCTTTTCATAGGGTCAAACTACCTTCACTTGTTATTTTCGCAAGAAAGTTTTAGCATGTGCTATATTTCAACTATCCATTTGGAAAGGTGCTATTTTTTGCAAATTTCCTCCACTAAAGGGGTTTCCATTTAGTAAGATTAGTATAGTAGGAACAATACCAGAGGTTAGCAGATTTGTAGACTTGAGAGGTAATGTTGATGTGGAGGATTATGGTAACCAATTATTGGCAAAAAAAAAAAAAGGGGCAAAAGAAATGAGGCTTGTTTTACAAGTAAGAGTGCAAATATTAGACATAGAGGCAAGCAAAACACTTCAACCACAACCAGAAGTGCATATCCTAAAGTTTAAGACATAGGCGAGCATTCATGCACAACCAACAATGCTTCAATCACAACAATGCTTAATTTATAGTTCAACATAGGAATGAGCATTAATACACAACCAACAGTGCTTAATTCAGAATTAGATGTAGGAGTTTAGCTTCAACCACGATTACAAGTTCAAATTTTATAATTTAAGGGCAAAAGGGAAAATAAAATAAAGCTAATTGAGATAATCTAGAATCAATTTTTGTTCTTGGGCATGATCAACCCATCCTAGAAATAGTGACAGTACACATCACTTGAGTGTGTGAATACCATAGAGCAAAGGTTAAACTCACATCAATGATGTTGTAAAATTTAGATTGATAATCCCTATAATGAGCATAGTTTTCCAAATCCTAGTCCAATCCATTGATCTTACTATTCTATGATTCTATGATCCAAATTTTCTAGAACAATCCTGATCCTAATTACAATCTTACCTTATTATGTGAATAAAATATAATTAAGTTTACATAAAAAGAACTTTCCATATCCAAGTAAAATTAAGATGTATCATTATATAAATAATTTAATTAGTTTAATCATACTTTTATTAGTTTTTAATAATAAATAAATAAATTGGACATAAATATCCTTCAACTATGACAATAATTGAAATATTAAGAAAATCATATAAAATGTTATAAGAAATTAAAATTAAAGTAAGATCATTTAATTATAAACCATACATAAATTTTGTACATATCTATTAATATATTGATTATTAATTCTATTAAAAAGAATTTATAAATTATATTTTTTCATTTTTTTCTAAAATCTTACGATTTTATGATTTTATCCCACCGATCTAATTCTGCTACCCTAAATTAATTATGTGTGGGCTTCTAATCTTATAAAGTATGATCATGATGTAGGAAACCAAATCAAAGAACGCAGCGGAAATTTAGAATTTTGGTTTCCTCCAAGGATCCATACGAAGTGAAATCAAATTGGTAGTGAAGATTTTTACCTTACGGCCGTAGCCTTGTTGATTGTTGGAGATTGTTGATTGTTGAATCACAAGCAAAACCAATCTAGCCTTGCCTCTATGGTATCCACACGATCGTCTCCAAACCTCAAGTTAATTGTCAAACAATTAACTAAAGAAAGAAGTAACAAAATCTCATAGTGCTAGCTAGGATTTTGTTACTCATTCCTTCAAGTTCTCAACTTAAGGATTGGTTTTCTAGTTTGAGTTCTCAACTCAATTTCGGTTTTTGTTCTTATTTCTCAAATGAGTGGTGTCTATATTGAACAAGAGAAGAAGAAAAGAGAGAAATTTCTGCACCAAGAATAGCACAACATTTTCTTCAACCAAGAAAGCTTAAACAACAAAGAAAGCTTAAAAGGAAAACTCTCTCAAAGAGAGTGTCCTTGGTTTCCTTCTCTAAATTCAATAATTCATCCACGTGAAACAGCTGCCCTTTCACATTTCATATTCTAGAAATTGAATTGCAACATGATGCATATGGTTGCCTTTCCATTTTCCAATGAATGGTTGCCTTTTCATTTTCATAAAATGAATAGCAATATGTTGCCTTTTCATTTACCAATGAATGGTGGTCTTTTCATTTTCCAATGAATGGTTGCCTTTTCATCTTCCAATAATAAAATCCATTTTTATTATTATTTAATTCATAAATCTAAAACTCATTTTGGATTTATTAATACTAATAGAACCAAAATCTTTTCATTTAAATCCAAAACCGCTTTAAAACGAAAACCCGATAGATTCCTATTCTCAATAGGATTCTTAAATCAAACAAAATTTCATCACATGAATTTTGCACTTCTTTTGGATACGATCTAAGTGTGTGACCCAATAGGTTCTCATAACGTTGGCATTGACATAAAATATATTTTATGCCAAAAGTAATGAGCGGTGTCTAGCAACACATCAATACTACCTAAGTCATGAGAATATTAGTAATTCGACATTACTTTTCTTGTGATAGATATTACCATGTAATTAAATCCCTTTACCCTAGATATCATGATTGAACACGAGCCATGGAGCGTGTCATGCTGATAGTTCAATCTTTGCATTTCTTGATTCCAGCAGACACATCTATACAAATGAGCCCGATATCACATATCGACTCATTTGAGCACGCCATGCATTTTATGGTCTTACTCAATCAAGGGCCCAAAGATATCACTCTCATTATATAAGAGGGCAAATCCTTTCTTGATCACTTAACATCCCACTACATGATTTATTACATATCCAATTACTACTTTTATAGTTCACCGTTACGGTAACGCTTAGTAGTATCAAAACATGTAACTCCTCATGTTGGGATCTCTCGAGGATCTCAAGTCTAAGGATTATTTACACTATCATCACTATGAGAAATATTTATGACACTTCATATAATAATCCATGTAATATTTCTCATGGTCAATCCAATACATTGTTCTCTAACATGTACCCATGTGTTGACTTGATATCTCATATCATGAACAATTTCATCAATCACTACACATACTAGTCTTAATGCATTATCATTGTCCCATTTAATGGTAATACTCGACTAGGGATAATTTTAGAATAATTAAATTCTTGGGACATTATTATGTTTATTTCATAAAACGCAGAACATAATAATTAGTGCCATTAATTATGAACATTATGATACAATATATGCATATACCATCATCATATGATTGGTTCTTAGGGCATAATCCAGCACATGAGCCAGTAGACAACAAAGGATAAACTCACATAAATGATGTTGTAAAACTAAGGCCAAAGTAAGAAAGAAACAATTCTACCAAACTTGTAAACTCGAACAAAACAAAAGAAAATTCATAATCCAATCACCTTACCAATGATACATTCAAAAACATAGATGGTGAGGGTATTGATTATGAGGAATGGCTAAGAGAATTATTGGAACGCATTAAAGACAAAGATACATTCAAAAAGTAGAGACACACCCAAATAGAAGAAGCAAATGAAGATATTTCAAAAAGGGTTAAAACAAATAGTGCATCCAAAAAGAGGCCAAAGAACAATGAAGAGAAAGCAAATAATGATGAAAGGGCCACATAAAACTACTGTAAATTAGTGTTGAATGATGAAGATCTATTTGATAACTCATTTCTTAGTGATGAATATGGTTTATATTTCAAAATTTGGAGTTCAATACTGGCATTGGATTCCAAAATCCAATTCTTTAGTTGAAGATTGGTGATAGGTTCTTAGATTTAAGCACATTTAGGAGGGCATGTTGAGTTTTATGTCTGAGAACTAAAGGTTTAGCTACAAACTTCATGAAAGGACTAGGGTGATAGAATATTACATAGGAGGTTGTGGTTTTAGATTGCATGCAAACCCGACAATATTTGACTACGTTCGAAATTAAGACAATAGTGCATCCTCACACTTGTGGAAGAACATATGAGAACCTGCATGCAACCTATATTTATCTAAGTAAGAAGACGCATTATATAATAAGATATTATATAAAAATCTCTCTTCTATGGTTGGTGACCACAGTTGGAAGGGAGTGTAAGGTGGATATATCACTAAAGCACTATTATTGGATAAATAGTCAAGTAATGTCATATACACATGAGCAATATCACAAAATCTGAGACTATGCTCGTATGATTCTACAATACAATCTAGGTAGTCGGGTTACCATTCATGTTGGATTATGCCCTAAAGACCAATCATATGATATTTTTTAGGCATATATTGTATTATTGTGCTTATAATTTATGGCAATTTATTATTATTATGTTTAATTCTATATCTGCGTATTATGAATAAATATAATAATGTCCTTAGAATTTAATTATTCTAAAATTATCCCTAATCAAGTATTATCATTAATGGGACTATGATAATACATTAAGACTAGTATGTATAGTAACTGATGACATGTGTCATGATATGAGATATCAAGTCAATACATGGGTACATGTTAGAGAACTATGTACTGGATTAACCCGCTATGAGAAATGCTATGTGGATTATTATATAAAGTGTCATAAGCATATCTCATAGTGATGATGATGTATGTGATCTTTAGACTTGAGGTCATCAGAGATCCCAACATGAGGAGTTGTATGTTTTGATTCTACCAAACATTACTCGTAATAGGGTGAACTATAAAAGTAGTAATTGAATATGCAATAAATCATTTAGTGGGATGTTGAGTGATTAAGATAGGATTTTCCCTTTCTATATAATGGGAGTAATATATTTGGGTCCCTTGATTGAGTGAGCAATAAAATGCATGGTCGTGCTCAAATGAATCGATATATGATATCGGGTTCATTTGTTGAGATGAGTCTACTCGGGATCAAGAAACGCAAAGATTGAATCATGCGAGCGTGACACATTCCATGGCTTGTGTTCAATCAAGGTATTTAGGGCAAAATGATTGAATTACAAGGTAACATCTATCACATAATAAGTAATGTCGAGTTACTAAAATTCTCATAACTTGGGTAGCTTTGATGTGTTGCTAGACACCGCTCATTGTTTATGGCGTAAAATAGATTTTATGTCATGGCCAATATTATGAAAACTTATTAGGTCGCACACTTAGATCGTATCCGAAAGGAGTGTAAAATTCATATAATGAATTTTGATTAATCTCAGGAATTTTAATGTGAATAGGACTCTATAGGATTTTCCAATTTAATACGGTATTCGGATTAAAGACTAAAAGGGTTTGGATTTTAGTATTCATGAATCTGAAATAGTTTGGGATTTATTAATGAATTAAAATTTGAATTTAGAAGTCCAATTTCGAATGGGATTCTTGTATTTGGCAACAAATAGATTTATAGAATCTATAAATCCCAAACAGTTTAGAATTTGGTAAGAGGTTTTACCTAATCTACATCAATATATATTGGGATTTTGTGCAACCGCCAAAAACTTGTTAAACACAAGAAAAAGATGAAGTCTTATTTTTCTTTTGAAGCAAAAACAGCAGCCATATTGATACGAATTCTAAACCAAAGAATAAAATTCGAAGCATATACCAGAGTGTAGATCCTAGTATTGTCTTCTAGGTTGAACTAACTCTTCATTTAGCAAGACTACAACTCCAAGATTGAAGAAAGACCTTGCTTTTGTTCACTTGACACCTGAAAGAATTATCCAAAACTTAAAATTGCGAATTGGACTATCTTTGGAACCAACCAGCACACTTAGATTGTTGAGGGAAAGAAATTTAACAAAATAGCTTAAACATGAACCTAAGAGGCTATCCGCAAATATTCAAAGCAAGTTCTAAATTAGAACTTAAAGAAAAGCTAAAAGCTCTCAAGTTTGTAATTGATAAAAGTTGCCCTCCCTCCTTGGCCAATGGTCTCTATTTATAGATTACAATTTGTAACAATCAAGAAATCCATTCCCTAGAAGGATTAGCTTCTTAGGAAATGAAAAACATTGCCTAAACTATAATCTAAGCATTCCCTAAACTAAAGTCCAAGCATGGCTTGGAATTGCTGGACTACCAAACCCAAACTCCTATGCGGACTAGAATTGATGGATTGCTAAAATTAGAAATCCATTTATGGACTAGAATTTCCAAAATTACAACTCCAAGTGCTGAATGGAATTGAGTTGAACTTGAAGCTTCCTAAACTGCATTGAACTGGCCGAAGTAAGCTGGACCCGAAACTTCTGAAAAACTGCCTCATGTCTTCGGTCTTAGCTAGTTAGAATCTTCCTCTTTGGTTTACACACTTGGCTCACCTTCCATACATTAAGTAGAATGACATATGGACTAGAATTGTCAACCTTCATTGCTTCCTTAGCTTGACATTCAGTTCTGAACGATGTTAAGGCAACTTGCATTTTCTTAGCTCTTGACCTTGTCATAGGACTACCAATCCTTTGTAATGGATCAAAGGCCCTTATGTTCTCATCTGTCCTTCCTTTTTTGAAAGGACTCTTTCTCGAGTCCATAAAGTCATCATCCAACTCAAACAAGGAAAGGTCAGAAATGTTAAATGTTGCACATAAGGGTCCACTTACTCACGCTGGCAATAATTTGAAAAAGACTATCTCCTTCAGGATGAAGTTTAGTTCTTCGTTGAGTTGGAAACCTTTCTTTGCGCATGTGAATTCACACCCAATCCCCGGGTTGAAAAATTACATGTTTCCTCCTTTTATTGGCAACTTGAGCATAATGTTCGTCCTTCTTGAGAATTTGAAGACGTACTTTCTCATGCCAATTTTGAACAAACTTTGCTTTTGTTGCACCATCAAGACTCACTTGCTCATTGTTTGGAAATGGCACTAAGTCAAGAGGGGTTAGTGGATTAAAACCATAAACAACCTCAAACGGGCAATAACCGGCGATAGAATGGATAGTTCTATTGTAAGCGAATTCGGCAATTGGTATGCATGCTTCCCAATCTTTAAGATTTCTTTTAATTAATGCATGCAATAAAGTACCGACAATGAGATTTGTTACCCCTGTCTGTCCATTGGTTGTGGATGACCGGTGATGGAAAATAACAATTTAGTGTCCAACTTCCCCCACAGAGTTTTTCAAAAATAACTCAAAAATTTAACATCACGATCGGAAACTATGGTTCGTGGAACCCCATGGAGCCGAATGACTCTTCAAAGAATTAGTTAGCTACATGTTTTGCATCATTCGATTTCCTGCAAGGTATAAAGTAAGCCATTTTAGAAAATCTATCAACGACTACAAAAATGGAATCCTTACCCCTTTGTGACCTTGGTAACTCTAAGATAAAATCCATAGAAATGTTAATCTAGGGCATAAAAGGAACAGGCAAAGGGGTATATAAACCCTAAGGGTTAGAAGTAGATTTAGTCATACGACATTCAATGTATGAACTACAAATCCTTTCTACATTTTTTTTCATATTAGGCCAATAGAAATGCTCAGTTAATGTGTCATATGTCTTTAAAACTCCAAAATGACCCATGAGACCCCCAAAGTGTGATTCTTTAACTAGTAACTACTGAAGTAAATAATTTGGCACACACAATTGTTTTTCACGGAACAAGAACCCATTGTGCTTATAAAATTTATTAAAGGCTCCTTGTTCGGTAGCTGCATAAACACTATAAAAATGAGGATCAGTAGAATAAAGATCTTTAATATATTCAAATCCTAAAATTTTAGTATCTAATGAGCTTAAGAGAATAGACCTTCGTGAAAGGGCTTAAGTGACAACATTCTCCTTACCTTTTTTACACTTGATAACATAGGGAAATGTTTCAAGAAATGAACTCCACTTAGCATGTCTCTTATTCAACTTACCTTGCCCATGCAAGTACTTTAGAGACTCATGATCAGTGTATAACAAATTCCTTGGACAGCAAGCAGTGCTGCCATGTCTCCAAAACACAAATGATTGCATAAAGCTCTTTGTCGTAAGTTGGATAGTTGAGAGCAGCCCCATTCAATTTTTTTAGAAAAATAGACTAAGGGTCAGCCCTTTTGCTTTAAGACTGCGCCAGTACCTATACTTGAAGCATCACATTCAGGCTCAAAAGTTTTGTTTAAGTCAAGTAAAGCTAAAAAAGGTGCAGTCGTAAGATTTTTTTTTCAATTGATTAAATGCTTGCTCTTGACGTTCACCCCAAATGAATGGAACATTTTTCTTAACAAGATCGTTACGAGGGGTAGCCTTTGAAGAAAAATCTTTAACAAACCTCCTATACAATGAAGCGAGACCACGAAAAGATCTTACCTCATGCACGATTGTAGGTCTCGGCCAAGAGATTATAGCCTCGACTTTTGCTTGATCAACCTGTATACCTTTGGAACTAACAACAAATCCTAGAAATATAACACTTTCTACACAAAAGATGCACTTCTTGATATTAGCAAACAACCAGTTTTCATGCAAGACACTTAGAACAAATCTAATATGCTTAATATGCTTTTCTAAGTTCTTGCTATAAATGAGTATATCATCAAAGTACACTACAACAAATTTTCGTATAAACTGCCAAGTACATGATTCATTAGTCGCATGAATGTGCTAGGTGCATTAGTTAATCCAAAAGGCATGACTAACCATTCATACAAGCCAAATTTAGTCTTAAAAGCAGTTTTCCATTCATCTCCATCTTTAATGCGTATTTGATGATACCCACTCTTAAGGTCAATTTTAGTATAAATTTTACACCCATGCAATTCTTCAAACATGTCATCAAGCCGAGGTATTGGATGTTTATACTTAATTTTAATCTTATAGGCAGCTCTACAATCAGTACACATTCTCCATGTACATTCCTTATTTGGAATAAGGATGACTGGAACTGTGCATGGACTAAGACTTTCTTGTACATGACCTTTGTGCAGCAATTCCTCAACTTACTGTTAAAGCTCTTTGGTCTCTTCAGAGTTGTCTCGGTAGGCTAGTCGGTTGGGAATTGCTGCACTAGGAACGAAGTCAATTTGATGCCTAATTCCCCTTAAAGGTGGTAATCCTTTAGGGAGATCTTCTAGAAAGACATCTTCATGTTCCTGTAAAACAACTTTGACTTGCGAAGGCAAGTCACTTGGCAACTCATCATTAGAAAATAATGCCTCTTGAAATATAATTAGCACAAAATTCTTACTTGCTTTTAAAGCTCTATCAACATCTCTTATGCAAGCATAGAAGCTACCGTTAAAAATTTCAATTGATGGCTGTGCTCCTTCGGTTTCATTCATGAGAACCGAAGCCTTACTTTTAGAAGTTGAAGAAATTTGTGTACTCATGGGTTGAGCAGAATTGTGACCATCTTCAACCTTCTTTTGTGTTCTTATCCACTCAATTTGCTTCACCCTTTGTTGTTGCTGAAACTTACTAATTTCCGAGGGTGGCAATGGTGCTAGTAAGAAGGCTTTTTCAACCTTGTTGAGGTGGTACTTATTAGTTCTTCCGGAATGATTTGCTCGACTATCATACTCCCAAGGTCATCCTAATAGTAGGTGAGTGGCCTTCATAGGAACAACATCACAAAGAACTTTGTCAGTAAAATTTCCAATTGAAAAACTTACCAAGGTTTGCTTTGTGACTCAGAGTGATCCACGTTGATTCATCCATTCTAATTTATATGGCTTTGGATGCAAGGAACATTTGAGTTTCAATTTATCTACAAGATAAGTAGAAGAAAGGTTAGTACAAGATCCTCCATCAATAATTAACATGCAAATTTGATCTTTAATAGGACACTTAGAATGAAAAATATTGGCCCTTTAATCCTCGTTGTCTTCCTCAGGTTGAGCACTCAAAGCCCTTATGGTCACCAAACAATCTCCAATTGATTGATCCACTTCCCCAATGTTCATCATCATAACTTGTGGCCATTGTAATTTTCATTCGTTCAGTTCTTCTATGAACTAATTCTAGAGTTGAAGCCACACCCTTAAGGTACTCTTTCATGTCCTTGTCTTGTTCTCTCAGATTTTCAGCCATTTGTACTTCATAAATTTAGTAACAAAAATTTCCTAGCTCACTTCCCTCTAACCAATTACCCAAAATATAAAAATCTCGCCAATGTAAGGCTGAACTCTTTTTTATAGTAATGGGGTTGATGAGTAGGTTCACTCACACTCAATCACTTTTCTAAAAGTTCTAATCAAAACAAGCCTAAAAAATCTCAAAGAATAGACAATTAAATTCAAATTAAAGCAAGAACAAAATATTTAGATATCAAGAAAGACAAGAAACGAAAACAATATGAAAAACAAGAAACAAATATAATGTCAACAAAGAAGAACAAAGAACTTGAACTAGAGACAATTTTCAGCTGAAATTTTCAAAGAAGGGAAAGTCAGGATTTAAAAGCTGAAAAGAATTATGCAAAGTGGTTTTTTTTTTTTGGATTTTTTTTCTACTACACGTTTCTTTTTCTTTTTTTTTTGCAGTAGTTGGCTTCACTTTTTGCAGTAGTAATTCAACAACCAAAGTCTCTATCAGCAACCAATATTCACATAAGAAGCAAGAGTATAGAACTAGGTTGTAACACAAGAAAACAAATTACGGGAAAAGACTGAAAGAACAATGGGAAAAAGGAAGAAAAAAAATGGGCAGAATTCAATTGGATGAAAGCTATTCTGTTTTTGGTTTTTAAGCAGAAAATAAGAAGAGAATTTAAAAGAGCTTTATGGGTAGAACAAGGACACATATATACAACATGGACGATTAGAGAAAACACAGAAACATGTAAACAGAAAACAAAGGATATGAACAACTTAAAGAAGCAACCCAAAGGCAACTCTGATACCAAATTGATATGAATTCTAAACCAAAAAATAAAATTCGAAACATATACCAGAGTGTAGGTCCTAGTATCATCCTCTAGGTTGAACTAACTCTTCCTTTAGCAAGACACCAACTCCAAGATTGAAGAAAGACCTTGCTTTTGTCCACTTGACACCCGAAAGAATTATCCAAAACTCAAAGTTGCGAATTGGACTATCCTTGGAACCAACTGGCACACTTAGATTGTTGAGGGAAAGAAACTCAACAAAATAGCTTAAACATGAACCTAAGAGGCTATCCTCAAAGACTCAAAGCATGTTCTAAACTAGAACTTAAAGAAAAGCTAAAAGTTCTCAAGTTTGTAATTGACAAAAATTGTCCTCCCTCCTTGGCCAATGGCCTCTATTTATAGATTACAATTTGCAACAATTAAAAAAGCCATTCCCAAGAAGGATTAGCATCTTAGGAAACTACTTTAAGAAAATATTACTAAAACTCCTACTCTAATACAAAAATGAAAAACATTGCCTAAACTATACTCTAAGCATTTCCTAAACTAAAGTCCAAGCGTGGCTTAGAATTGTTGGACTACCAAACCCGAACTCCCATGCGGACTGGAATTGATGGATTGTCGAAATTATAAATCCATTTATGGACTGGAATTCCTGAAATTACAACTCCAAGTGCTGAATGGAGTTGAGCTGAACCCGAAGCTTCCTAAACTGCATTGAACTGGCTGAAATAAGCTGGACCCAAAAGTTCTTAAAAACAGCCTCATGTCTTTAGTCTTAGCTAGCTGCAATCTTCCTTTTAGGTTTACACACTTTGCTCACCTTCCATAACACTAAGTAGAATGACATATGGACTAAAATTGCCAATCTTCATTGCTTCCTTAGCTTGACATTTAGTTATGAAAGATGTTAAGGCAATTTGCATTTTCTTAACTCTTGACCTTGTCATAAGACCACCAATCCCTTGAAATGGATCAACGACCCTTAAGTTCTCATCACATATCCTGAAGACAATCAAGAAGAAAAACCCGAAATCTTGAGAACAAAGTTCTTGTGAAAAACCAAACACAAGCTTTGAATCTAGCACTTTAGATTTTGTGTGCTTCTTTTTCTAATTATTTGTGTGACAATAACTAGAAGCTTAGATCGATCGTGTGGAGACCATATAGGCAAAGTTGAATTGATTTTGCTAGTGATTCGACAAACAACAATCTTTGCAAAACAACTCTACTGGTTCTACCGATACTAACATGGTACAAGCCTAAACTCCAATTTGATCTCACTTCGTATGGATCCTGGAGGAGACCAAAATTTAAATTTCGCTGTGTGATATACTTGGTTTCCTTCAGTGGTATTAGAGCCACTTACGAATACTCAAATTTGTTTTATGTGAAAGCATGTTTGTTTGGTTAAATTGTTTATGAACTAGCATGCTGAAATAAGATTATATGAATAAGTTCATTAAATCTGAATTTAGAATTAAACATATAAGATATGTTTATGTTTATTAAATCAATTTAGGGTTTGCTTTAATGAGTTATTGCTGGATTTGAATATACATACATATCTATATATATATATGTGTGTGTGTGTGTGTGCGCATGAAACTCTAGCTTTGGATTTTCTGAATTTTGGCTAGCTTCAGGGGTTTTTTTTTCAATATTTGGCCAATTTCGATTCTGTTTTTTTTTTTATTTTTTTTATGATGAACCCGAAACTTGTTTATGTTAGATCACATAAGGCTCAAATATATATTTTTGAAATATCATGTTTTGGAATTATGATGATTTAACTGAGAATTAGTTTTGAACATATACATGTGTTTCGAATTTTGTGTGTTGGTTGAATTGATATATGTGATGTATCAAGTTGAAGCCTAAAATATATATGATATATTATTCACAAATTCTTCATGATCATGGTTTGGCCAAAAAGCATATATATAAGATATATCAAGGCATGGCCAAAAATTGTATCTTGACTCTAACCTTTTATGCGTAGCATATTATTCGAAACCCTAAAATTTGATTTAATAATAATTGTCATAAATTAATTAGATTTATAAATTTAAATGTTAAATACGATGACAATTATATGTAACATGCACATTATTTGTGATGTTTGAGCATGGTGCATAGTTATAGCCCTTAGCCCAATGTGATTGAATGTAGTTTTGAATTGGTTGAAATTAAATATGACCTGCGAGTCATGTCTTGTACTATTTTCTAGTTGTACATTCTTTTCTCATCTAACTCCCCTCAAATGTAACTCCAGATTTCTCAAAACTTGTAACAGTTAAATCTAAACTAAGATTAGACTAAGAATCATGGAGGCAAGGAGTTCGTGACCATACAAGAATGACCAAGGAGGCACTTGGAGAAGATGTTATTGCCCTTAGGTTGACCTTTTGGTTCTCTCATTGGCTTGAGAGAACCAATGTAATTTGGGCGATAACTATGTCACGATTTTTTTATTTTGTTTTCATGTATAAGATGCATGTTGTGTATGGCTATTGGTTAATTGCATGATGATATCATGAAAGTAAAAATTAGTTAGTAAATCACGTGATTAACTGAACTAATAATTACTATAACCAATGTAAACAAAATGGTGAGATTCTAACAAATCCCTCAAAACTAATATTAAGTCTAAGATACCTTCCAATGCCTAGCACTCGTCAAGGTTTTGATTGATCATGTGTAGGTTTGCCAAAGCAAGGTGCCATGATCCATCTTGGTGAGATGTAACAGGATAATAGTAATATCTGACTGCTAATCATTGAGTTTGACTTAACTAGGTAGACTCAATAAGATTGAAACCTAGAGGCATAGAGTTATACCTTGGCTTATTAGATAAAGCTAGAACAAGAGTTGTTCACCCAACTATCCAAGAGTTGTATGGGATACAATTGACAAGTGTTGTCTACATAAATAGAAGAGTTTTGGGTGATTAGCCAAAGCTAACTCAAAATTAGGTCAAATATGGATCTCAACCCACTAGAAAGATATTAGATTAATCTTTCCAAATTAATATTGAGGGTTATTGATTTGAGCAAAATAGTGGGAGTAACATTTAATAAAAGTCCATATTAAATGTTTGCATTCATGATACTTATTTTACATATTTCTGTTGTAGATAACCATGGCATCAAACACTAACATTAATACACTATCACTGCGATCTGTCATTGAGAAGGACAAGTTGAATAGGACGAACTTCCTAGATTGGTACAGGAACTTGAGAATAGTCCTCAAGCATGGGAAAAAGTTGTATATCCCAGATGAACCATTACCTAAGGAACCTGAAGTTAGTGCTCTAAGAGCTAAAAGAGATGCTTATAGAAAGCATCAAAATGACGCCTTAGACATCTCATGCCTCATGCTGGCCTCCATGAACTCTGAGCTTCAGAAGCAACATGAGCAAATAGAGGCATACAATATGATCGAGCACCTTAAGCAACTATACGAGGAGTAAGCTAGTCAAGAGTGGTTTGATGTCTCTAAGGCATTATTCTAGTGTAGAATGGTAAAAGGAAACCCTATTGGTGCTCATGTATTCAAAATGATTGGATACATTGAAAACCTTAATTGATTGGGTTTTCCATTAGGCTGAGAGTTGGCTATAGATGTTATCTTTCAATTGTTAGCTAATAGCTATTGTCAATTCATTCTTAATTATAACATGAATGAAATTGACAAAACTCTGCCACAGTTACTAGGCATGTTAAGAACTGCAAAAACTAACATGGAGAAATCTAAACCCAATAGTGTCCTAATGGTTAAATAGGGCAAGAAGAAGGGTAAGGCTAAAGTAAAGGGCAAGGACAAGAAAAATAAGTCCAAGCCCTCTACAGCTGCACTGAAAACTAAATGATGGGTAACTAAGAAAGGGCATTGCTTCCATTGCGGTGACAACCTATTGGGTCACACACTTAGATCATATCCAAAAGGAAGATAAAATTCATATAATGAATTTTGATTAATCTTAAGAATCCTAATATGAATAGGACTCTATAGAATTTTTCAGTTTAAGACAGTATTCGGATTAAAGACTAAAAGGGTTTGGATTTTAGTATTAATGAATCTAAAACATTTTTGGATTTATTAATTAATTAAAATATGAATTTAGAAGTCCAATTTTGAATGGGATTCTTGTATTTGGCAGCAAATGGATTTATGGAATCTATAAATCCCAAACATATTAGAATTTGGTAAAAGGTTTTACTCTAATCTACATCTATATATATTGGGATTTTGTGTAGCCACCAAAAAAGTATGAAACACAAGAAAAATCTAAAGTCTTCTTTTTCTTTTAAAGAAAAAACAACTGCCATATCTTGAAGAAAATCAAGAAGAAAAACCCGAAATCTTGAGAACAAAGTTCTTGTGAAAAACTGAACACAAGCTTTGAAGCTAGCACTTTAGATTTTGTGTGCTTCTTTTTCTAGTTATTTGTGTGACAATAACTAGAAGCTTGGATCGATAATGTGGATACCATATAGGCAAAGCTAAATTGGTTTTGCTAGAGATTCGACAAACAACAATCTTTGCAAAACAACTTTACTGGTTCTACCGATACTAACATGGTACAAGCCTAAACTCCGATTTGATCTTACTTCATATGGATCCTAGAGGAAACCAAAATTTTAAATTCCTGTGTGATGTACTTGGTTTCCTTCAATTCAAAGAAACGGAACTTGAAAATTCTATTGGAACATCTAAGAGAATTATTTAGATTTGCGTTCGATGACACATAAGTTTTTAACTAGTTGTAGGACACTAAATTTTTTGGATGGTTTTGCCCCTTTGGAGGTCAATTACTTGCAGCAATAAGAATGGATGTAAATGATAACATGTTTCTCATTGTTCCAACAATAATGGAAGCACAGATAATTAATTAATAGGACATGATTTTTTGATGAGTGGAACTCATATTAGCATAGAGAATAGTGGAAAACTATGGACCTTCAGGTTTGACAAACAAAAAGGTTTTTTTTTTTTTAATGTGTTAGGGACTCTATTCTAAGGGTAAATTATTCCAATAGTCCCTCAATTTAAACCTTGGTAGTGACTTAGTCCCCAATATTGAAAAACTTGCAATTGGATCTTTCAACTTTAATAATTGGCTCAATTGAGTCCAGCTGTGGAAATCAATCACCTCAACCATCGTCTAGCGACAGCACATGAGTGGCACGTGATTCTTGAAAGGGAAAAATTGCCATGAAAATTTATGTCCCAACCACGTGTGTCATAGCTGTAAAAAGTGAAAAAAGAAATGAAATTTTCTTAAAGAAAATTCCTGTTGGGCACAAACTAAAAATAGGGGGAAATTAGGGTTGATTTGGCAACGATTGTATACTGCAATTTGTGAAAGATATGATGCGAAGTTGACTACAAAGATGAAGAATACAAGAAAGATGGGGAATGTCCAAAATACAGTAAGTATGACTAGCCATTGTTGTCATTAATCGCATGTGGGGAAGGGGTAAATGGGTTTGATTAACCTTTTAATGTCCTGTGTACCCATGTGGGGGACTATTATGGGGTACTATGTTGGTTATTTTTTACTGTCTTACATTGTATTTGCTTGTTGTTTGTGGAATGAAAGATGGGGTACTATGTTTGTTATCCGGGGAGAGAAGAGGGGGGGGTGGACAATGACCACAACTATGCATTACTTTCCCCTTTTTTTTTCTTATTCAACTCTTAATTGCAAGACAATATTAAAGTGCTATGCTATGTTGAGTTAGTGTCTTGTTTTGTGTGTGGTAATAGATAATGACTCAGGCCATATCACCCTTAAAATTAACCATGGTGGTGTTTTTTGTAGTGGTAAAAAATTGGTATATCAAGGGGAGGGGGGGGGGGGGGGAAGTTGACTATATTGACTTTGTAAAAAATTAGTTGTTGCAACTAGATGAGATACACCATTTTTTTTAAAACGAATAGGATAATCCTCGCCCAATAAATTGTACTATATAGCCCCAGGAAAGAGTCTGAATCAGGGTTTGAAATATGTTAGCAAGGATTTAGATGTGAGTAGAATGGTAGAAGATATGAATGAAAATAGAATAGTTGAAATGTTTAGAATTGAGCCACATGATATAGACCCTATATAGTCTATGGACAATGAGGACTGGTTGAAGGTAATGAAAAAGATGGGCAGGATAGTGTGTATGGGTCATTAGAAGATAGTGGGGATGATGACAAGTTGTTTGCAAAGTATGTAGATGCTGAGATTGAATCTCCTGGATGGGAAAAATACAACAGCAAATATAACAATGATTAGAAAAACAGGACAAATGATAAGAGTAAGGGAAATGGTACAAGGAAGCAGGTGGCCAGTAGTACAGCTAGTATACATAGTGCTTCTGATAAGGATATTGCCTCTCAGTTAGAGTTTGAAAGCCTAATCTCTTTAGATGATGAAGGAAATAGCCAGTTTAAAGTTAGGTTTAAAAAATTTAATGTTAAGTCTGACATGGAAAACCCATATTTTGAAGTAGGTATGGGATTTGCTACAAAAGATGAAGTTGCTTAAGGCTATTAAGATGCATTCTATTACAAAGAGAAAGGATATAAATTTGTAAAAAATGAAAATATTAGGGTTTGGGTTAGGCAGGGCAAGTGTATGTGGGAGTTGTACGATAAGAGAAAGAATGATGTGCTTACATTTCATATCAAAACATTTTATTCCAAACACACTTGTAAAAAAGTATGGAATACAAAAACATGCAATTCTAAGATTATGGTTGATTGGTATGCTCATGACTTTGGATCTGACCCCAATATGACCATATCTTACCTAATATTTAGAGTTCAAAAAGAGAGAAAGTTAGCCATTTCAAAAGTCAAAGCTGGAGGTCTAAAAGGGCTGCATTAGAGAATGTTAGAGGAAAAATAAAGGATCGGCATGAAAAAATAGATAATTAAGTTGTAGAACTCCTGAAGACAAATCTAGGATCCTCAATATATATTAGCACTGAAGATGATAAGGGGAATAGATTTAAGAGAATGTATATTTGCTAGGGGCTACAAAAAGGGGGTTTCCAAAGGGCTATAGAAAAGTCATAAGAATGGATGGATGCCATTTAAAAGGTCCTGAGGTGGATAATTGCTGACTGTTGTTGGGGTTGATCCCAACAATAACATGTACCCGATTGCCTATGCATTGGTTGAGGTTGAGAACAAGGTGGCATGGAAGTGGTTTGTACAAAATCTCATGGAGGATTTGGGCATTGTCAACAGTTCTGACTGGGTGATCATTACTGACAAACAGAAGGTAAATAGTCTAGCATTATTTCATATCATTATTGTTTTTTGCATGCTCATGCATTGCTTATATTTTTCTTTTTTTCTTTGCGTCCCTAGGGTTTGTGTCCTGCATTATATGAATTATTGCCTAAGGTTCAACATAGGCATTGTGTGAGACACTTGCACAATAATTTCAAAAAGAGCACCCTAAGCTGGTTTTGAAAAAGAAAATGTGAAAAATAGCCAAAGCAATGTGCATTGAAAAATATACTATTTTGATGGAATAGCTGAAAGAGGAGAATGAAAGTGCACACTCATAGTTGTCACATGTGTCCTCTCATTTCTAGACTATGTCATATTTTAGGACTAAACCTAAATGTGACATTTTGATTAATAATCTCTGTGAGAGTTTTAATGTAAAAATCTTGCATGCAACGAATATGCCAATTTTAGGGATGTTAGAATGGCTCAGTTATATATGATTCAAAGATTACAAGGTAAGAGAGATGGGATGGCCAAGACCAATTGGGATGTGTATCCCAAAATAATGAAAAAATATTGAGAGTTATTTAGATCATGCCGCAGGGTAAAGCTCCATGTATAGGAGTGATGAAAAGTTCTAGATTAACTATTTAGGAGGGGAACAGTTTGTCCTTGATATTGTTAGGAGCACATGTGCATGTAGAAAATGGGATTTAACTCGCATCATATGCTCTCATGCCATTAGAGCTGTTAGGAATAATGGAGAGGAGCTTGAAGATTACCTAAACCATTGGTACAAAAGAGCCATGTATAAAAAGGCTTCTGGTCTAGTTATCAACCCAATCAATGGTTCTAACATGTGGCCGAGGACCAGATTATCTCTAAGACTCCAACCCTCTCTCCGAGGTTCCATGTACAACTTGGAAGGCCAAAAAAGACAAAGAGGAAGGAACCAGATTCGCCCATTAGGAAAACCAGTAGTGAGGCGGACAGGCTTGCAAGGGCAATAGGTAAATGGCACAACAAGTGTGGGCATTGCAAGGTCATGGGCCACAGTAAGAAGACAGGCCCAGTTTAGTGTCTTATAGGCAAACAAGCAATCTTGAACAATAGCTTTGCCTCTCAAGGACACTTGTACATTTTTTTTCACTGTATTTTGTATCTTCTACACATATTTATCTTTCTTTCATAAGCACAAAATGAATCCAACCTTATTACCAATTCAGCTAAGGGTGAGTCAGGCCCACCAAATAGAGATAAAGGGGATATATAGCCAACAATAGAAAATCCAACCCAAGGGACTGTTGGCAACCAGGAAGCTTCTACTGCAATAGGCATTCCATGGTGAAGAAGAGGTTCAAGGTGCACTCATTGTAAGCTTACAAGACATACAAGAAGAAGTTGTCCAACATTACAGAGGAAGAAAAAGACTAAATAGCTAGTGACTAAAGTATTCATTGATACATGTAGAAGGGGACTGCTGCATTAGATAGGCCTTTGGATACTTTGGTTAATGTCATTGTGGGGTAGACATCTAGTGCCTGAGTAGGGAAACGAAAGCCCAGATGTCCTGGAAACAAGTTCCCCTTACGTAGGTTATAATGAGAAGGATTTTGATGATTGGTTCAATCAAGTAAAATATTTATGTCATTTGCATCTAAGTTTCTCTTTCTTACCAAACAATACAATACTTTTTTTTTTTTTACTATTTGTAACCTAAAAATAGGTTTCAATAGATGAAGCAACATATAGGACATTGGAGGAGTTGGCAAGCAATCAACCTATGAACACTGACCCTGAAGTTAAAGATGGAAATGTATCATAACCTCTTGAGGAAAATGATATACTCCCCACTGATGGAAATAATGACACAGATAATACTTTGAATCAGACAACCTGTGAGGGTGATGGAAAATTTGGGGATGGTGATGCAGGTGAGGGTCTGAACCACCAAGAGACTGAAGATGAGGCATCCAAAACCTATTACAATTGGATTACGAAGAGATCAACCATCCCTAGAGGTGGAGAATAATGACACGCAAACCCCTACAAAGATAAAATTGAATGTCTACTATGGAGTTGATCCACAACAATGCCTCAAACCCAGGAAAACTCTCCCATCCAACTCTGTTCTGTAGCTGCAAATGATCACCCAGTAAGATGCCCAAAAATCATACTTAGAGAAAATGACTTGGCTGCAACCACCTCCTAGAACTGAAGAAGCAGTCAAAGAAACACATGAGCAACAACATTTGTTTCCTTTAGTTGATACGACCAGAGGTGGCACAAAATAAAAGAAATAATAATTGCCATTTGAGTTATGTGATCAGAATTCAATGTTTTACCCTATTTGGAATACTGAAAAATGTTATATAATTATATTTATAATGTTAGCGCTACTTGGAAACACTTGTATAAGTCTTTTGTGACTTGGATAATTAATTGTAGTGTTTTGGAAGATCATGTGAATAGGGTCATATAGGTGGATGCAAATGTATAGAACAAGTCTTTCTAAACCCGTTAATGTACTGCCATTTTCTGCATTAATCATTCTCATTTTCCCTTAATAGTTTGCTTGCTATTTGGGAAGAACATTTCAGAACTAACATTTTCATCTACACACATTTCAATTTGTTGATAAACATTTTCCATACATTGCACCTTAGCACACATTTCAGAAATGCAGCACTATCCACACACTTAGACACATCAGTTAAAAAAAAAAAAAAAGAGAGCTACAATGACAACAGCAGTAGAAAATAAGACTCTAATACAGCACCTTTTCTACATATCCTCGTATTCATCCTAATTGCAACTGGGTAGTTGGAAAAAACTAAAAATTGGCAATAGTAGAAGGCCAAAAATTATTAGCTTCAGCTTCTTAACCCTCTTTTCATACTCTTCCAATCTTGCATATTTAACTCCCAAAGACTTCAGTAACCCTGGAAACATTATTTTCCTCTCATGCAAATTTCTGGGTTATACCATTCAAAGAAATTGTAGGCCATTGCTTCACTATACCTGGGGCAAACAAGGAATCTCCTCCCCAGGTTTGCTATAGTCCAAAATGTTCTTCTCATTGTAGGATAACCACAGTGACAAGTACTACTCGTCATCTGCCTCCTCGATTCACTCATTCTACTGGTCTTCATCAAAAGCTAAGGCTTCCAACTTTTTTCTTTTCCTAGCTTGAAGACAATGAATTTGTTGGAAATGAAAATGGTTTTTCAGCAACATTTCCTTTCTTTTTTTCACTTTTTACAGCTATGACACACATGACTGGGACATGAATTTCCATACAAATTTTGCCCTTTCAAGAATCACGTGCCATTCATGTTTTGTCGTTAGGCAATGGTTGAGGTGACTAATTCTCCTAGTTAGACTCGATGGAGCCAATTATTGAAGTTGAGGGATTCAATTGTAACTTTTTCAACATGGAGGACTAAATCGCTACCAAAGTTTAAGTTGAAGGACTAATGAAATAATTTCCCTTATTCTAAAATTCTACTTAAAGTTTCTATTTAAAACAGTTGTATTGCAATTTCAAACAAAAGTTCAAAGGAAAGGACTGGGGAAATTTTTTTCTACACTACTACTTAAGTTTCAAATCAAATAGAATTCAACAGGAATATGGATAATTTAGAAAGAGATCATCCAAGAGTGAAGAATGCAATTAATGTGGCATAGTAAGCCAGAAGAATTCCACAAACTTCATGGACTATAGCACATTTTGACACTTAATGTAATCCAAGCAAGAGAGAAGCCTACAACATCCGTGTTTGAATGAATAATTATGAAAATTGATGAACAAATTTCTAGTGAAAAGAGTATGAATAGAATGGTGTAATGAGAATATTGGCCCCATTATTCAATGGGAAATTGAAGTCCAAGTAGTTGTTGAGTTAGGTAGCTATCTTGTGAGATTGTTTATTAAATTACCAATAGAATGATCTTCATGGTTTGACAAGAGCATCAATTGCAATCAAGACACCTATACAAACTAATTGATTGTCATCTACTAGAGAATCATAAAAATGCATAATCCCAATATTATGAGATTGAAAGATAGAAACTAGTGTCCCGATATAACCGGGTTTTTGTATTTTCTTTCTCGTCACGCCTTCCCCTTTTGTCTCCTCCCTTTCTTGTGGGATTTTCCTTTCCCGTCGGGTCTACATGCTCTCCTCTCTTGTCTTTCTTGGTTTGTTATACTACACTACAGCACCACTGCGAACACCATAAACCTAAGCCTCATGCTATGCTCACGTTTGCTTTTTTTTAATATTGGGCCTATTTAAATAGATGTGGTGCATTCCAACTGTCCCAAATAGCATGTCCACATGCAATTGCACCCCTAAATAGTACAAAGTTGGGTAAACAATCATTTTCATCTAGTTTGGCAGTCAGAATGTTTATCTTAAAGTGTAAGACTATTCAATTTTGGTATTCGATCCATGGGTCATTGGGATGAGCATTCTAGTGATCACATAAATCCCCTTGTGGTGATGGGCTTAGGCTAGAAACATTTACCAATAAATCCATATTACCTATTGTAAGATGTGTTTCAGGCCTAGACACAACTTTCGATCCATCCAATGTCTAAATTTTACATGGTAATAAAATTTAAGCATTTAGTTTTATATAATATACATACAATTTATTAATTCCACCAAATTTCATCGTATACATTTCCTTAAAGAACCAACTTCTTTTGGAGAGACATCGATTATAAGGAGTGTAAATGAGATTGATTTAACATTATTTAAAACTTTTTTAACTTTATTGTAACTTGCTCTTAGTCATTCTATTTGGTTTTTGTTTTGGTGTGTCGGTACATTGTAGGGAAATAAGGAGTTGAAAGAAAAGAATTATGGCAATAAACACATAAATTAGACTTTTAATGATCAACGTACAGAGATCACAACTTTATGTGAAGAAATCAATTGCCACTCCAAAATGATGAAAAGGAAAAACAATGAAAAAAATGGTACATGTGGCCACCAAAGTTCTTCGTTCAACCGTGTGTTTTGTGACCTTTCGTATTTTTTGTCATTTTACTATTCTATTCCTAAAGTTCTATAAATAGGTTTTTTTCCATAAGTCTAAGGAAGTCTTTGAGTTTAGGGCAAAAAAGAGGCAAAGTATAAAAATGAAGAGATCTAGAGGAGTTAGCAAATATGCCGAGATTCTAACTTACATCTTCATTTCTTCAAATTTAACCTTATTTTGTGGTATTTTTGTATGTTTTAGTACCTTAATTTTTTGTCTTTATGTTTATTATGTTGTTGTGTGATCTTTTGCATAGAGGAGTAAAAAATGATATGGAAACAAAGGAATAAGAGTTTAGAATGCAAAAACTAAACTTACGGGAAATAGTCAGTGAAATAGTCTAATTGAGGAAGCAATATCTTACGTTAAAAATCTTCAATTTAGATGATTCTTGAACTTTTAGAAATTTTAGAAAGGTATCTTAAATTTCATTTTGAGGCCTTTGCCCATTTCAGCCATTATATATTCAAATCTTAGGTAAAACTAAATTAGTACAAATTTAAAACTAATGAACAAGTCATCGAGTGAGGGTTATATCTTTAGCTTTACAACTCGAAATTCGATAATTCTGGAATCTATGGAAAGCTTAAAGATAGAAAAGCTTTCCTGAAGATACCTCAATCAAATTCCTACAGCCTAGAGCCGAAAACAAGGCCAAAAAATTGCTCTGTCAACTAGTTTTGGTCACTGACTATCGCCAATGGCAATTAAGGCATGACCTACTACACTTTGGGTCAACAATTGGTCTTTTTAAGTGGTCTTTTATATTTTTACTAAGAATTTTACTTCCATTAACTTTCATTAGTACAAATAAGACATCATAGAAAGAAAAAAAGTAGAGAGAGAGCCCCCTTTAGGGCTAAGTTTAGAGAGAAATTTCAAGACTCTCTTGTGTTCTTAATATTAATGTTTCTTTTATTTTATTTTGGTTTTAGGATTACAAAGGAAGTTTTTGATGTAGTCTGAATATCTAATTCGCTTATATATGTTATGAGTTGTGAATATATAAATTTTCTACTTTATTTGTGCCTTAATTTTCTTTCATTACTTGATCACCAATGATTGTGTTAGGGAATTTCATTGACCTTGACGAAAGGAGATGAGATTTAGCCCTAAATAGAGTAGTCAATGATTTAAAAGTAACAACTTAAAGTTTCTTGAGTGATTGGCACATATTTTCAAGACATAGGTGGCTAAAGATGTACATAAACCTTAAGAACTTTGAATTTTAGGTACCCATAGACATATTAGTGCATCACAAGTTTGAAGGATATCCAATGGCCCTTGACAAACCAACTATTCACCTCAATCAAAAGACATTAAAGATGATAGTGAGTATAAATGAAGTAAAAAGGGATATTGTAATCCTATTGCCCATTCAGTGTTTGATAATTTGCCCCTTATATTAGTTTGTTTTCCTCTTATTTATCTTTGACTTAGTTTAGAACTTCATTGCTCAACTTGATTACGAACCAAGTTATATAATTCATTGTGGATTTGACCCTTGTGACACCTACAGTTACTTGAGGCGATATTGTATACTTACAGTAAAAACTCATCAAAGACAAGAAAATTATATCTAGAGAGAGACTAATCCTTAAAAAGAAGAGTCTTTTTTTTTTTTACTGAAACGATAGTATATTAATAAGGCGAATTGCCAAAGTACATAGCTATACAAAGGCTAATTACTCTTCGTGATATTGTAACTGAATACCAGCGTTAGAACCCACGAAACTAAAGGCCCTCAAAGGGACAAAAAGGCCCACAAGGGACAAAGTCTCGACTAGCGGGCAAAAAGAAGAGTCATAAGAAGATTAATGATGTGAACAAGAATCATTTGTACAAAACTATATTATTCAAGATTTAACTAGTGAACCCATTGTCTTAGCTTTTATTATTCTTGATATCTCATTACTTAAGTGTTTTTGCTACTTATATTCCTGATACTCCTTATATTACTAATTTAAGTTCTTTAAAAATTATTCTTTTCTCAAGTTATTCATTTTTTAACAATAAAAAGAATATTGAATATTCTGTAATTGAATTACCTCCACGTGGGATGACAATCGTACTTCTTATACCGCATCAATCATCATTAAATGCCTAAAATGGATTCAAATCAAGCAAAACAAGTCGAGATACAATTAAACCGATTCAATTAAGTGGCATTGGAGGTGTTCTTGTACGAAGTGCCATTGGCAGGGGCCCAATAACTAGTGAACCTGCACAACCGCTCCAAAAACCAATGCTAGATACACTCACTGTATACAAGGCCTAATCAAACTACTGTAGGGAGTACAAAATGTCTGAGCAATGGCATAGTTACCCAAGAATACAAGTGCGAACAACGGTACCTGACGCGGCTGCCCATTTTCTCTCCAAACACTGTAGCTAGTGGCGATTGAAAGTGCGACTTCGGTGAGAACATTGCACAGTAGTTACAGAACATTGCACAATAGTTACAGTGCAATGTTCAAATTAAATTTTTTTTTTTTGTGCTACAGTCTCTCTATTTGACAGTAGCAGAATTGTCTGACTATTCAATGTTTGCGGCAGTAGTTGGGTGGTGGCGCTATTTAACGTATGCAAGTTGGCTTTCACGCAAAGGCATGAGGTGATAATTAGATATTTAGTTCTAGTTTCTTTTACCAGCAGTCATTTGTCGTAGGCCAATTGAAATGAGTAGTATCACTTTTGTATAGTATTAGTGACCCGATATAACTGAGCTTTTGTAGTTTTTTGTTGATTTTAGGTCGTCTAAGTTTTTAACCCTTACCGCTAGTCGGCCTTCTTTCCACTAATCGGGTTTTTACCCTTTGTGGGCCTTTTGTCCCTTTGAGAGCCTTTGTTTTCGTGGGTTATAGCGCTGTATTCAGTTGTAACACCATGAAACTCTCTTAACCCTTGTGACTCTGTACATTGGCCATTGTGCCACTTATTAATAGACTATCATTTTCGGAAAAAAAAAATGGCATAGTTACCCAAATAAAAGAGAAAAGGTTGCTTCTAATATGAGTAGGTTTTTTTTTTTTGACAATTCGAGAGAAGGGAATCGAGAAACTGCACATCTTTTTCAACTCTCATTGAAAGCTCACTGAAGACAAAACCTAAACTATACCCCACAATCCACTCCAAAAGCTATGGTAACTCTTAGAGGGACGTAGGAGTTGAAGAACTAGACTCAAACAAGCAACCTCTCCGATGTGGGATTTTGTGGTTTTTTTGGACAATTCAAGGGGAGGGAATCGGGTAGGCTAGGTAAAGGGAAAAAGTTTTCATCACAAGGTCATAGCTCTCGCTCTTTCCAAGTAAAGCTAAAAAAGCAACACCTATCACACAACCAAGGTATTCATCACAAGCTTAGGGTCCATTTGGATAAAGCATTTCTATTTGTAAATGGAAAAATTTGTATTGGAATGTGTAAAAATTTTGGTGAGTTTTTTTTTTTTTATAGAAAAAGTATTTTAGAGGAAAAAATAAGAAGGAAAATTTTTTAAAATTATGTGAGAAGAATTTGAGTGGGAAAATTTAAATTCTAAATTTTGAAATAAAAATATGTTTGAATAGTTTGTTTTTGTTTGAGAATTTTCTTATTTGCAAATAAAAAGAATGCATACTTACTGTTTGCAAATAAAAAGACCCTTAGTTATTTTTCCTTCTATGCATACTTACTGTTTCTTAGAAACCTTCTATTCTAACTTTGATGTTGTTGTCTTATGTAGCCTCTACTTGAGCAAACCAATAGGAATACTTTAGTGGCAGGTGAATAATCAAAGAGATCATGAATACTCATCTTGCAGGTTAAGGTTTAGACCACTTCACTTCATAATTTAGGGGTCTCAAAATTTGATGTTTTCCACTTTTTCTATAAACAGTTTCTTACCTATCATTTGCATGCTCCTACTGCACAGCCACCGCAACCACAATGCAGAAGCATTAAAGGCCAATCATCCATAGTTTCAAGCATGAAGGAGTCAACCAAATCTAGAAAAACAAATGACCGTTTCATATTCATGCCTAATTTTTTTGTGTATAATGTCAAACTATGTTCATATCTGCTTTATTCAGTTGGGTTTTAGTATCTAGAATTTTAGTGTATTTGGATTGTTGGTTACTAGTTTTTCAAGACAACTAGTCTAAATAAGTGTTTATTAGGAATATTTGGATTAAACATATCAGAACTTTGGTTACCACTTTTTTTGAGGCAAATGCTATAGATTAATATTTGTTAGAGAATGCTTTTGAGATTTACTTCATGGTGTACAAACTTATTACCTATTGAACAATTTATCTATTCATTATACGTTGTGCCATTTCTAGATAAAACAATGTTAGTGAGATGGTTTTATCCTAGTACAGTGTAGCCAAACAATATTGTTTGAGATTGAATGCCAACAATTGTGCTCATTAATTGAATGTCTTTACTGGTTTCTCTTAAATACCAAACAAGTCATCTTATTTGGATAATTCAAAATTGCTATTTATAGATTAAAAAATAATTCAGCATTTTCCAAAACAATACAAACAATTGAAAAATTATTAACTTCAAACATTTCTTTGGAATTGAAAATGCTATTTGCAATTTCAATTACTAGCTAGTTCTTATTCCATATTATAATAGCAATAGACACTAGCTACTTAACCATTATACTTCAATTAGAAAATCAATTACAACATGCTTACTTTAAATAATTGATAAGTAAAGTACATACAGACACAATCACTCTGCCACAATAGCTTGAAATCTCAATCTAGATCTGGATGTTATTTGCACAAAATTTTTCAAGTCGAAGCACTTTATTATCTGATTTGGGAAGGATAGTCAATAATTAATTTAGGGTTTGGTAAAATGAAATATATAAAGATGAAAAAAACGATGGAGGTAATGAGATAACAATGAAGAAAGGTTGTTTTATATGTGCTTATGTTGAGTACATAAAATGGGGATAGTTTTGAAATATAGAATTTATGGGCGATTGGGACAGGCCAAGTCAAAAAGCCTTTGATGACTCAAGATTCATATTAAGGAAAGCAAAGTAAGAGAAAGAGGAGGCAGTCCTTGGTCTGATCCAATTCGCTCCAACAGACAGGCAAAGTTCCCCATAAGTGGGATGAAGCAGGTTGTCGCCATTTTTGAACTCATAATAGTCTAAATATATTCACAATTCGAAGCATTTTTTTCACAGTTGTAGTTATTAACACTGACTACTGTCCATTTTCCAAGTTTGGGCAACGCACATGGAGTTAGGAGCTTTTTATAATACAAGGGTCTGATTTAGAAGTTTTTAAAACCACAAGGGGGTTTTTGGTAATTAATTCTTTGTTTTGTATAATTAGACCATAAGTTTAGCGTTAATTTAAATATAACCCTACATTGATAGAATTAACCTTGATCTTAATAGAATTGAATACAGTTAACTACAAATTTTGATGTAACTAATAGACAAAAGACAACACTCTAAATAAATATATGAGTGGCCAAAATTTTAATAAAAGAATTAAGGATTAATTCCCTAAAACCCCCTTATGGTTATGGTAATTTCAGAATAACCCCCTCCTGGTAAAAAAAACTACTATCCCTTTCTGGTTATGGAATTAACAAAATTTGGTTAGACTTACATATCGAACAAAAAAAGTTAACAATTCCTAATTACAAAATTATATATAAACCCTTACTATATATATTTGAAACTTTGTTTTGGATTGCTTTTGCTTGTTTTTTTTTCTTATTCTTCTTCTTCTCCAACTATCATACTTCTCTTCTCCTTTTTAGCTCTTATCTTGGCCATCTCTTTTTTTCTTTCTTCTTCTTCATCTTCTTCTTTTTTTTTTCTTCTTTTTTTTTACCCCTGTTCTCTATGGTCTTATACCAACACCCAATTCACTAGCCTCCCTCTTCCTATTTACCCTCCAACCCTCTCTTTCTTCCTTCATCTTTTCTCACCCCATCTAATTGTCCATTGCATCTTCTCTATAAATTACATTTTCTATTTTTCTTCCTATTTCTTTTGATTACACTGACAAAAACCAAACACCCATCACTTCTCATCCCCTTAATCTAAGAAATCACCTCTATTGAACACTTCCCTTTATGTTTATCATCCTAGTTAATAATTTAATGCACCAATTTCAACTACAGATATTTGGGTGTTTTAATTGTTTAATTTGAACGCACTGAAGTGCCAATTATTTGAAGGATAGGGAGGCACATAAAATTAATTGCAATTGATTTAGTGTTAAGATTTGAAAGTAAATTATAAATAATTGACATTAAATGGGATTTGATTGTTTAGTAACATATGTGTGTGTGAATGATTGAAATACAAATTGGAGTGATTTTTTTACATTATATGGAAGATTGAGTCACATATGTGATTCTGGATGAATTTTGTGGCATTTCTTAGGGCTAACCATGGTGGTTAATGATTGGTTTTGAAAGGATACTGGCATGGGTTGCTACTCATTGAAATTATAGCATGGGTTGGTGGAAAAAAGGCACCTACTGAAGGTGCGATTCAAAAGTTGCGGTCAAAGCTTGTGGCTAGTAGGGGCGATTGAGTGTCGCACCCAAATCGTGGTTTTTTTTTTTTTTTTGTCAGGTAGATAGGTAGGATTGTGTCTTTATTTATTAGAAATTTTTCATAGACTCTATGGGATTTGTTTGGGACTAGTTGACAAGTGGAGCTGGACAGCATTAAGGAATGCATAGGTGGAACTACGAGCAATGATCCAATGGCTTTCATAGCAGTTTGTAATTTCAAGATGTTGACCAGGGGAGTTTCCAATCTAGGGTTTTTTTTTTTTAATTTTTGATGTTGCTTTAACCGATATACAGAGTTTAAGATAGTCCAATTTTGAATCAGTGTTGTAAGAAATACCATTTGTTAAGAAATACCTTTCGTTAGAAAGGTTTTGATATAAATATTATCTTTTGGATAAAAAAAAAAAGTTAATCTCTCATTCGTGCTACAATTATTGATGGGTTTCAAGTTAACGCGATGAGGGGTGGGGTGGGGGGTGTTGGAAACAAGAACATATAATTTAAATGACAAAATTACTTTCACTCACTTAAGTTTGACAAGAATTGCCCATAATCTCAAGGAGATAATTGTCCTCGCGTGAGCGCTCCGGCAGTAAAGGCGTGTTGTAAGTCCTAAGTTGTAGCCTTGAAGTATCGTGGTTGAACCCCCTCACGCACCTGCTCTGAGGGACATCCGTGATTTATATATCTCACCAACTATGGAACCAACGGATGAAAGATCTTTCAGGGTTGGGGTTCAACCTTTTTAAGGAGATAATTGGGAGAGTGATTGCAGTCCAGTTGTTTAATTTAACTAGACCTTTCTTAATATTTTAATATTAAGCATTAATATTTTATAGTCGAATAATAACTATCAGATTTAATAAATTGTAATTTTTATATAAAAATATTTATTTGTATACAGTTCTATTTCTACTTACCGACTACTTTCTGAAAAAATTTATTATTCAAATCGCATATTCTTATCATGATTATCAATTGGATAATCTAATGCATCCGACAAGCATGGAGTTCTCAAGTTTTTCCAAAAGTCTAGAGAAATTCCAGTGGTTTATTTTCAATAAAATAGCAATCTAATTTAGTTTCCAAATGCCAAGAATAATAATACACTAAATAATCGTGGGGGCAATTTTATATTGTGTTGATAGAAGCCCTTAATTGAAATAAGGGAGGCCGAGAGTGAGACAAGTGAATATTGTTTTTTTTCTGGTTTAATTTAACTCAATGGCTATGGAGTTGGTTAGTGTCCCCATATCTTGTGAGGAATTGAGTATTAAAATGAAGGAGAGTGAGGGCTATGAGACAAGGAAGGCTAAAGTAGTAGAAGGTGGCCTAAGTGGGAGATTGCAAAGACAAAAAAATAGATAGATGAGAATGGGGGACAAAAAGGTATGGAAGAAGGATGAAACATTGAAGGAAAAATGGGAGGCCAATTAAAAAGGAGGAAAAAAGAGAAGTTAGGAGGTACAAGAAAAAGTTTTGGGAGGTGAAATGGATTCGGAGCTAAGAAGCAAGAAAATGAGAAATGAATCGGCTTTCGGCTCAAGTGTGGTTAAAGTGGGGGCATCCAGCCTGGACTGGGCCCAAATGGATTTATGAAGACATGTGTGTGGAATTGTAGAAGGTTGGGCGGATCCTCTACAGTTTCCCAGGTGAGGGACTTATTAAAATCCCACCGTCCGGATATTGTTTTTCTTTCAGAAGTTAAGCAAAATAGAAAGTTCGTGGCATTCGTTTGTAGAAGATTACTTTTTCAAGATAGATGGAGATTAGTGGAGCCTATTGGGGTGCGAGGAGGATTGTTGGTGCATTGGTCGGAAGAAATATCAGTTGTCCAAATTATTTCCACTAGCTTTTCTTTTCAATTAGAATGTAGACTTGCTGGGGAGAATAGCAATTTTTGGGCAATCTTCATCAATGCTAGCACTAATTCGAAGATTAGGGAAGAGCAATGGTGATATTTGGAGAGGCAAAAAAACACGTGGGGAGAGAGATGGTTTACGGGAGGAGACTTCAGTGATCTTGTTAATACTGAGGAAAAAAGAGGAGGTAGAGTCAGAATAGAGAGCAGCTTTGTCGGATTTAGGAGCTTTATTAGGAAGATGGAAGTAGGAGATTTGGGATTCGTGGGGAGGAAGTTCACTTGGGCCAATAATAGAGAAGGAGAAGGATTTGTGGAGGAAAGATTGGACAGATTCTTTGGGGCGCCTAAGTGGATAGTGGATAATCCAGGACTAAAAGTATTCCATATAGAGTGTCAAGCCTCCGACCACTCCATGTTACTTATGGATACAAATCCTAAAAGGCAACAAAGAAGAAGAGGTTCTATTTTGACCAAAGATGGGTGAAAAAGGAGGAGACTAAGGAGATAATCAAAGAAGCTTGGGATAGACCTCAATCGGGCACTCCAATGTATCAAATCTGTTCAAGGATTAAACAATGTCGTATGGCTATTCTACAGTGGAGCCAAATGATAGAATTTAATTCGGCTAAGCAAATTGTGAAGATTAAAAAAGGATGGAATTGATGCAACTTCAAGGAGGGGGCAAAAATTGGAAAGAGTGGAGATTATTGAAGAGTAAATTAAATCGGGCATATCAGGAAGAGGAACAATTTTGGAGACAGAAGTCAAGAATCCAATGGCCTCAAGCAGGTGACAAAAATACAAAGTTCTTCCATACGATTACAGTAAGTCGAAGGAGGCAGAATTCAATTGAGGGCTTGATTAAAGAAGATGGTAGGAGATGTGGCAGTCAAGAGAAGGTAAAGGAAGAAATCCTTGGCTTTTATAAAGAATTGTTCACCATGTCAAACCCGCCGAGGTTGTAGGAGAGTCTTTAAGGTATCCTGTTATCCATTACTCAAACCATGAATCAAAGATTAACGAGGCCAGTGGAGGACGAGAAAATCAAACATGCTCTTTTCCAAATGTGTCCCAATAAAGCACCTAGCCCAGATGGTATGTCTCATCTTTTCTTTCAGACTTATTGGGATATAGTTAATGTGGACATCTGTAATGCCGTTAAAGATTTCTTTTCATTCAAGAAAATGCTCAAGCAAATAAACCACACCTTAATCACCCTCATCCTGAAGGTCAAAAACCCGACATCCAATAAAGAATATCGACCTATTAGTTTGTGCAACATAGTCTATAAAATAAAAGCTAAAGTGTTGGCTGATCGATTAAAACCGTGTCTTTCATCTTGCATTAGCCAAAACCAATCTGCTTTTCTTCCAGGAAGACAAATTTTAGATAATGTGATTGTTACTCATGAATGTATCCACAGTCTGTATTCTAAGACAAAAGGGCTTAAAGGGTTTATGGCACTTAAACTGGATATGGCTAAGGCTTATGATAGAGTTGAATGGGAGTTCCTGTGTTCAGTCCTTAGGAAGTTGGGTTTTTCTTATGTTTTTATAGAATGGATAAGGCAGTGCATTTCCTCTCCTACCTATTCATTTAATCTCAATGGGGAACAATGTGGTTACTTAGAACCCTCACGGGACATTAGACAGGGGGACCCTATTTCACCTTACTTATTCCTAATTATTTCGGAAGCTTTTTCGAATATGATTAAACACGCAAACGTGCGAGGGACATATAGGGGTTTGAGAGTGTGTAGGAATGGACCACTTATCACTCACCTATTATTTGCGGATGACTCTATCTTGTTTTGTGAAGTAGATGTAGAGTACACTAAAATGATCAGGGCTCTACTTGATGAGTATTGCAGAATGTCGGGGCAATTGGTCAACCTAGACAAGTCATCAATTTTCTTCAGCCGCAACATGCCCAAGGAGCATAAAGCTGCCATTTGCCAAGTACTTAATGGGGTCAAGGAAAAGAAGAATGCAAAGTACTTACGCCTTCCTATGCATATAAGGAGGTCGAAGAGGGAGGTGTTTGACTATGTGGTCGAGATAGTACAAAAGTGGATCCAAGGATGGAAGAAGCGGTTCCTCAACCGGGCAGGCAAAGAGGTTCTAATTAAAGCTATGATTGATGCCCTGCCAACATATGTCATGAGTTGCTTCAAACTTCCTAGCAACATTTGTCAAGACCTGGTCAGAAACACAGCGGCCTTTTGGTGAGGAGATAATGTGAAAGGAAAGCAAAAAATTCATTGGAAAGAGTGAAAGGATTTTGATATTCCCAAAGAGGAGGGAGGGCTTGGATTTAAGGATATCCAAATTTTTAATGATGCATTGATAGCTAAACAACTATAGAGATTGGTTACTCAACCCAACCTATTAGTTAGTAAAGTGATGAAGGCTAAGTACTTCCCGAAAGAAGGACTATTGAAAGCTCCCATAAAAAGTAATTCATCCTGGCTATGGAAGAGCTGGCTCAATGCCCGGTATGTTCTACTTCATAAGGCAAGATACCAAGTGGGAGATGGCAAATCTATCAGAATCTGGGATCACCCTTGGATTCCAGGTGTTAAAGGACGGGAAATGGTACAAAAACCATCCCATTTGAATCAAGTTACGTGGGTGAGTCAGCTCCTAAACCAAGAGGGGTCGGATTGGAATAGGTAATTGATTGGGGAACTATTTAATGTCTTTGAAATAGAGTCAATTTGCTCCATCCCAATAGTCCATCAAGGAGGCAGAGATAAGCTTATTTGGCATCTAAATAAGAATGGAAGCTTCACAATCAAATCAGCCTACCAAGAGATTTTAAGGGACAAGATGAGGAACTCAGTCAAAGTAGAGAGTAGCAATTCCATGGGCGCTCTAAGATGCATTTGGAGGAAAACATGGAGATTGGATATTAAAGGGAAGATCAAGCACTTCATTTGGAGATGTTAGTATGGATTATTACCCACAAGGACCAACTCATTTAAGAGAGGCATAATAAAGGATCCTATGTGTAACATGTGTGGGGAACATTTTGAAACTCTATCACATGTTTTACTTTATTGTGGGTCTACGAAGCTGGTTTGGAAAATTGCCTCAGTATAGTGGGAAGAGCTTGAATCGCAGGCTCAGTCTTTTCAGAATTGGTGGTTCCAAATGTGCATGGGGCTAAAAGGGGACGACTAGCAGGAGAAGATGCAATTAGTCGTATTCCTATTGTGGATTATTTGGAAATCTAGGAACCTATGGATTTTCATAAAGGAATGGAGAGTGGATATGGAGCTAGCAATGGCTGAATGGAAGGAATTTCAATAGACAAAGGAGCGTAGAATAGCCAGCTCATCGTAAGATGGTTTTTTAAAATGTACAATATATAGTTGATAGAGTAACTGCTTTAACTCTAACTGTTAGTCTATCTACTATATAGAAAGTAGCTTTAGCTTTTATGTGTTGAGTGAGCTAAAAACTCCAACTTACTCTTTGTCTGAGTCTCTTCTAAAGTTCTTAGTCGATCATTACCATTTGGTAGTATTGTTTACGTTCATTATTTTGAAAATATCAATACAACTATCGTTTTAAGAGAAAAAAAAAAGACAGAAGCCCTTAATTCCACTTTTCCAAACGAATTCAACATCCCTTTTCCAATGGAATTTATTATCCTCAAATACTTAATGAGGAAGAAACGAAAAATTAGGATAGACATTCTTGGTTTCCAAAAATGTTTAGGTTTATCAATAAATAAAAATTAAAATTTAAGAATATGTATAAGAGAAGTATCCTAACGTGTATGGATTACAAAATTTATGTAATAATATAAATAGAAAAATAAAATCCATTAATTTTGAAATATACGACAAAAAATTGATAATTTTTTTACTTTATCTATTGATTATATTTGAGATTAATATTTAAATAAGTAAAATAATTCTTTTGAACTTAAAATAAAGAAAAAAATTATAGAGCTTTAAAGTAAATTAATATTCATGAAGTGCTAAGAACATACTAGTAAAATTTTAAAAAATTACACTCGTATCAAAAAGAAATTTGAAGATAACTTGATGATAAAAGGTAAAGTTTTGTTCTACCTTTAAATATATTACTCCCTCTATCCTCCAAAAAGTGTCCACTTGTGATTTGATATAAATTTTTTAAAATTATAAAATACACCACTAAATGCACCATGAACAGCACAATTTTTATTTTTATCTTTAATTTAGCTCGAAATTATTGGCACTTATGACCTTAGGGGTAATATTTTCAACAAGTTCTTTTTTGAAAGCCTTTTTTTTTCCTAAGAACAAATTAATGATGATTCAAATAAATGTAATGATTAAGATCTTGGTAAAGTTGCATACTTTTTGAACTGAAAATTTGCAGGTTAAATTATTTTTAGTACTTATGTGGAAGAGGTTGAAGGATAGGTATGATCATACCAAGACTGTTATGATCATACCAAGACTGTTATCCTTCCTCGAGCACAATATGACTAGCAGCATCTCAAACTACAAGATTTGAAATCAATGTCTGCCTATAACTCTGCTTTCTTTGATATCGTTTCTCAGCTTGAGTTACGCGGTGTCAAACTCACTGATGCGGAACTGTTAGAGAAAACTTTCTCCACCTTCCATGCTTCGAATATTATATTGCAACAACAATATCGGCAGCGTCAATTTGCCACATATTCAGAATTGATTTCCGTGCTCCTCACTGCTGAGCAAACAAATGAATTGCTCCTCAAAAATCATGATCTCAGACTTGTTGGATCAAAAGCATTGCCTGAAGCACATGCTAACTCTAAGAAAAATACTAAAGGCAATAAGCGAATGCATGAACAAAGCCTTTGAAGGGGTGGTAGAAAATTTAACCGCCCTAGGAAATCTAATTCTGGCTCAAATCATGACAAAGAAAAGAAGCCAAATAAGGTGACTTATGAAAATAATTGCCATCGTTGCGGCATGGCTGGGCACTAGTCACATACTTGTTGTACGCCAAGGCACTTTGTTGATCTATACCAGTCACCTTTAAAAAATAAGGGCAAGTGTGATGAATCTTATGCTATTGAAATTAATCCTACTACCATAACCAATGTTGAGACCAACAATATCTTTGTTGGTGGGACGCCCTTGTTTCTGAAGTAGCAAATGCATCCCTGGATATCTCTGATTTCTTTGAGGACCTCTGATTTCTTTAATCAAGCATCAGATGAGATGTCCCTAATAATTTCTTTCTAGTTGATTTACTTTAAATGTATTACTTTTATTATTTCTCTAATTTGGTTATGTAATAAAATGCTTATGAATCTTATATGACATTTATTATTTTATTTGATCTCATAACTAATATGCAAATTTTATGATACTTGACACCTAAAGTTGTCAACGTAAGTGCAAATAGGAAATTCTGAGAAAAAGGAAGATGTTTATTTGCTTGATTGATTAGCCCCAGTAGTGGCTATATAGCTCAATTGAGGGGGAGATATTATGAACTATGCATTGCACTCTTTTTCCCTTCTGATCAGTTTTTCCCATAGGGTTTTTTCGACTTAAGGTTTTTAACGAGGCAACTAATGCATTCATAAGAGAAGGATATCATAAGATTTGTGCTCTGTACTCTTTTTCCCTTTTGTCTGATTTTTGTCCCATTGGGTTTTTCTGGCTTAAGGTTTTTAACGAGATAGTATCATGCGCATTCGTCAAATAATGAATACAATGAATATTCAAGGGGGAGTGTTATGAAATACATGAATGGATATTCATTATATTTATCTCTATCTAATAGTTGTTCATATCCCTATCCAATGTATATTCATCCTATCTAATGAATATAGTTATCTTTATCTAGTGTAGGTACTTATCTCTATCTAGTGTAGGTACTTATCCCTATCTAATGTAATTATTTATCCGTATCTCATGTATGTATTTATCCAAATACATTGATAGGTGCATTATTGTTCTCCTTTAAATAGGAGCATAGTTTGGCCATTGAGAGGTGTGGTAAAGTGTGGTGAAGAAAAGTGAAATAAGAATTTCTATTTTAATTTCTCTACTATCTCTGGTGTCTTTCTGTCTTCTCTATTATATACTTTCTCTCTATTTTGTTATATAATATACTTGTAACGCAATATTCTACAATAGATGATTTATTATGAAGGATATTGTAATATTTTTTTAAAAAATTCAAAAACTAACATACTATTTTATGTTTCCACTTCCAGCCTAATCCTCTATTCTATAGGAAATGACTGAATCCGTTCTATTGAAATATCAATTATCTCTAAAAAAAATACAGAAACAAAGATCTTAAAGGTATTTAAAATGATTTTTTTAACCAAACAAAAAAAAAAGGATTCTATATACAAAGGAATAGCATTTTGTCCCTTGCAACCAAAATTAGCAAACTAGGCTCTGCTTTTAATTTTTCTACGAAAATTAACCACAAATAAAAGCGCATGAAGCTGTAATATGCCAGGTATTTAAACATCTTCCATATTCTTTTATTCTTATCTATTTCCATTTTATTAACTTCCATCACCAAATGCCTGCTATCTTCTCTCCTCTTTGTTTCTACATCACACAATGAACAAGTCCATCAACATGAGCAACGTTATTATTCTCTTCATCAAGATATTTCAAACACCACTCCATAAGAGATGTGAATCACTTAAACAATAATGAGAACAGAAAGACCAAAAGAAAGACTTTTTATCTATGAATTAACTAAAGCCTTCTAATACTAATAAAGGTGCATAACTTTAATTTTGGCTAATGCAAGTTCAAAATGAACAACGTTATTAATTTACTCTGATACATTTTACTATTAAAAAAAATCATTACAATTTAATGAGTAGTTGTTGTGTATTATTTTGACACTAGTTAAAAAAATTCAATGTCTACAATATTAATTTTTGATACCCTACAATACCAACTAAGAGAATAGTGTAGTACTGTTAATTGTTTGACCATATAATATTGAATTGATGTGGTACAATGAATTTCCTTAAAAAATATATATATTAATTCTTCCCCCTTCCCCCTTAAAAAAAATTCCTTATAATGTGATAACTTCTTGTGTATATAGATTGATCCGTAACAATTTTATTTCACAAGTATTTAAAAACTTTCAATTCATACAATGTTAATTTTAGATATTGTACAATTGCGCATTAGAGGATGCTATAGTATCTATTATTCAATAGTATAATGTTTAGTATTCAATTCTTGCAATATTGATTTTTCTGTTTGTTTTATATATGTAAATTTTTTTAAAAAAAATCAACTATGGAAATAAAAGAAGCATAAAACCATTATGTTTAGAATTTTTAACATTATCATTTATATTAAAAGAGATATTCATTGACTCCTTCTTTTATTAATAAAAAATATTTAACATGTTTTTGTGTTGGGTATTTAATATAACCAATGTTGTTAAAATCGCGATTCTACTCGTACGTTTTTACGTTTTTACAAGCAAAAATCAAGGGTCCGATTCAACTCGTGTGTAAAATAAAAAAATTGGCAAAATTGGAGTGGAAACGTGTTTCAACACGTAAAAACGCTGAAAACATACGAGTTGAGCAATTTTACAAAAACACTAAAAGAAGCTGCATGTTGAGAAAAAAAACCCAATTTCAGCAAGCAAAACCCTTTCTAGTTTCATCTTCGTTTCCCATCTTTCATCTTCATTTCCTTCGCCAAACTGCAAATCAACTCCAACGTCTGAAATTGACTCCACAAACTCCGCAAATCAACTCTGGCATGCTACAAATCAATAGCTTCAGTACAAGTATTCCTCCTGTCCTCCATCTGAATTCTGAAATTAATGTACCACTAAGAAATCCTTCTTTTGCTGTTTATGCTATGGCAGTTTTTGGCCCTTCTTCTGGGCTCTCTGAATTCTGTTGGTTCATCATCTTTTACTGTTCTTTCTGGGCTTTTCATTTGGGATTGCATTCGCTGGCTTTGTTTTATTTTTCCTTGTGCAAGCCCTAACTTAGCGAGGCAATGAATGATGCCATTTAGCATTAGTACTAGGAAGAATGATGCCAATAACAGTTATATTTTGTGTCACTGAGGAATCAAAAGAAGCTCCTTTATTTTCCCTCTTCTTTCAATGCAAGTGCGCATATTACTAGTTGAAATTTCTTCGTGCAGTTTAATTTTGATTTGTATATTTATAACTTGCGAATAAATCCTGATATTGAATGGACAATCTTGAGAAGAATTCTTAGAAGGCAATGCTGCACTTGGGCTGTCTTAAACGTAATTGAACTTGGCTGCTGTGTTGTGCATGCAACTGCTGGGGCTGATCAACTTAAGCTAAAAGGCATTGGGGGTTTGAGTCCTGTGTTTGGGTACTGAGGTACGTAGTATTGTTGAATTTTTTGCTAGATTTCTGTTTGCTGGATTTTTGTTTTTTTGCTGGACATAAAGAATTCTGTTTGCTGGATTTCTGGACTCTATTTTTTGCTAGATTTTTGTTTGCTGGATTTTTTTTTTTGGCTGGATTTCTATTTTTTGCTAGACATAAAGAATTCTGTTTGCTGGATTTCTGAACTCTATTTTTTGCTGGATTTCTGTTTGCTAGATTTTCTTTTTTTTTTGCTGGATTTCTATTTTTTGCTGGATGTCTAAATTCTGTTTGCTGGAAATTTTTTTTTTTTGCTGAATTTTTGTTTGCTGGATTTCTATTTTTTTGCTAGATTTTTGAATTCTGTTTGCTGGATTTTTGAACTCTATTTTTTGCTGGATTTTTGTTTATAGGATTTTTTTTTTTGAATTGTTTTTATTTCATGCAACTAGTTGGATACTTGGAACACCTAAACTTCAAAGTGAATATGTCCGCTTCCGGTTCTAAGCCTCAAAGGAAAAATCAGACAGGAAGTAGGTGAAGGAGGTGATAATGTTCTCGTCATGGGTATGGTTTTGCCAGCATTGGGCAGAAGAACAATCTGTGACTCTCCTCATCCCTTCAAGATCTCTCTGCATATTAGCAACTTGATCTTGAAAGAGGTGATAATGTTCTTGACTTCCAAAAGAATTCTACTATCTTAAAACATGCTAATCTACTGTAGAAAGAAAGTGGTGGATCAAGTTTTTCCAAGGAAAAAGTTGTACCAGGGATTGCCTCTACACAAAAGAAATGGATTAGAGTTAGCTTGGTTCTCCTCTGCTTATTATTGTTTGTTTTTCTTGTTTATGTGTCACAATATTTGTATTTTAGTTGGTCTCAAAGGGCATCCAAATATTATGTAGTGTTTGATTGTGGCAGCACTGGTAGCTGTGTCTATGTCTATCAAGCTTATGTGAATCATAATAATGATGGTAAACTACCTATTCCATTGAGATCACTACCAGCTACAATTGTGATGTTATGATGTTATGATGTTATGAAGAATGTTGTAGGTGCATGAAGTAAATGATCTAACATTTTGTTAGATTTAATCATTTTTTGATTTGTGCATGTTCATAAACTCATACAGACATATTAATATCGACACCTGGATAAGCATCTTTGTAGTTAGTTTATATTTCTCATAGAAGCATTCATTTATATGAATACTTAATTCTACCTACGTTTTTGTGGATGCATAGATGTTGGATTTTTATTTTTATTTTCTTTTAACCTTTTCTACTTTCATGAACGTCTAATTTCAGCAATCAAAAAAAAGTTTTGCTTTGTGGAACATATTCGAACCTCTCTTGAATATAAGGTGGAAAACACTCCCAAAGATTTATAGGTTTTTGTTGTGATTGATACTATTTTCTTTATAAAATTTGTGTACTTTTTATTGGTTTGAACAGGTTTATAATTTATAATTTTAACATATATTATATATAATATATTTATTATATTATTTTCCATAATTTGTAAAATCTTACGATTTTACAATCATTTTTTGTGGACCCTCCACCGATTTTACGTAAAAACTCGAGTTTAACAACTTTGAATATAACCCAAGTGTATGTTCTTGATAGAGTGTATAATTGCATATTTATTGGATCAATTCTCTTGTGTTTTAATTGATTAAAATGCTTGTTTATAAGGATATTAATTATTTTTGTAATTAATGGTTAGATGAAGCATTTTTCCTAAAGAATGTAGCCTCACAAGACAAGTGGCACAAGAAAGACACAATTGAGGCCACCAAATTCCACAACAAAATGTTGGCCATTAAGGAAAAGCAAAGCCTTGAATTAAGGAAAAGAAAAGCCTTGAATTAAGGAAAAGCAAAGCCTTGAATTAAGGAAAAGAAAAGCCTTGAATTAAGGAAAGCAAAGCCTTGAATTAAGGAAAAGAAAAGCCTTGAATTAAGGAAAGCAAAGCCTTGATTTAAGGAAAAGCACAACCAAATGTCTTGAATCCTTGCCTATAAATAGGCAAGGCTTGGAGACAATCAAGGCATCCCATTTTTAGGCTTTCCTAGTTCAATAGAGAGGAAAACAAGGTTTGGAATTCTCAAGTCACAATTCATCCTTTCATGGAGTGAGCTACGGCCGAAGAAGACGAGAGCCGCACGGGATCGACAAAAAGGGCAGTCATTTGATTTTCTTTGTATTTTCTTTTAATTATGTTTAGCTAAATTTTTATTTTCCAATCAAGTTTAATTAAGGTTTGATTCCAACAATTGTGAGGTTCCGGTAATTTTATTATTTCTTTTATTCTTGAGTATTTATATATTTTCTATGCTCATTATATTATTGAATTGAATTGTTAGACAAGAGGCCTATTGTTTGATAGTTGAATTCAATATATAGTCATTTAGAATAATTAATCTTTTGTTGATTGTTCTAATTCAAGTGACAAATAACAACATCGAAAGGTAATCAACGCCTTAGATTGTATGTTATGAAAATATATAATCTAGCTTAAATAAACAAGGCGTTTCGGGTTTCTTGGTTAGTAATTGGGTCTTTTTGAACCTTAATGCAATTAATAGACATAACTCATAGGACAGATTCGAAGGTTGTGTTTGTTAATTAGAGAAATAACTCATAGGACGGATCCGAAGGTTATCGAAAAAATAAGAAAAGATTGGTTGTTAGAGGACGGATCTTCAACAACTATAACCAATTTATTCAAGATAAAAGAACCTATCTTTTGAATCAATGATCAATTTGAGGAATCAATACCGAAATTAATTCTTGATTGGAAGCTTCTTCTTATTAATTTTTCCTCATATTTTTAGTTGGTTATTTAATTTGTTTAGTTGTCTTAATTGATTCTTGCTTAGTTTCATAATACAAAATCCCCCCTTCTTTATTTTATTTTGTTCAAGGAATAAATCTAACCAATCTCTGTGGATTCGACCCTCTCACTGCTATCTACAAAGCTTAGCCCAGAGAAGGATTATTTTTGGTGGTTTCGACACCCATCAAATTTTGGCGCCGCTGCCGGGGATTGTTTTTAGAATTTATTCCTTTTATTTATTTATTTACATTTTTATTTTTATTTTTATTTTTATTTTTATTTTTTCCTTTATAATTGTTTGGTTCTTTTATGCCACGTTTTTCTCGCACAGGTCAACTCACATACGATCCAGAGATAGAGAAGACAGCACGTAGGCTTAGAAAAGAAACCAAACAACGATCTCAGGGAGTATCATCTTCTTCATCTTTTGAATATAATTTGTCTGAATTATTTAATAGTGAAGAAGAAAACATGGCTAGAAATAATGAACGAACTTTAAAGGATTTAGCTATGCCTGATTTAAACCAACAACCGTTGTGCATTGATTATCCTACTTTAGAAGTGCCTTTTGAGTTAAAATCAGGATTGATTCACTTACTCCCCACTTTTCATGGCCTTGCAGGTGAAGATCCTCATAAGCACTTAAAGGGATTCCATATGGTGTGTTCCACGATGAAACCGCAAGGAGTAGTGAGGAACAAATTAAGTTGCGAGCTTTTCCTTTTCTTTAGGCGGAATTGCTCAAGATTGGCTATACTACTTGCCCTCTGGTTCAATAAACAGATGGATCGAGATGAAGAGGCAGTTTTGGCAAAAATTCTTTCCTGCCTCACGAGCTGCCACAATTAGAAAAGATATATGTGGTATACGGCAGCAACATGGAGAAACTATGCATGAATATTGGGAAAGGTTTAAGCAATTATGTGCTAGTTGTCCTCAACATCAAATTCCTGATCAACTTCTTATCCAATATTTTTATGAGGACTAACAGTGATGGATAGGAATATGATTGATGCTGCTAGTGGAGGTGCATTAGTACACAAAACTCCAACGGAGGCAAGGACTTTAATCTCCAACATGGCTGCCAATACACAACAATTTGGCATCAGACGTGAGGATACATCTAGGAAGGTAAGTGAGGTAAGTACTTCCTCTATTGATCAACGTTTAGACAATTTGACTACTTTAGTGGAAAAGTTGGTTGTAGGCAATATTCAACAGGTAAAGGCTTGTGGTATTTGCTCCAATTCAAATCATCCTACTGACATGTGCCCGACGTTGCAAGAAGGTCAATTTGAACATGCTAATGCCGTTGGTGGATTTCCAGGGCCACCACAAAGGAAGTATGACCCTTACTCAAATACCTACAATCCAGGATGGAGGGATCATCCCAACTTTAGTTATGGGCCACGACCTAGTGGATTTCAAGCTTGGCAGCAAAACCCACCATATCCACTGCCTTCCAAACCAGGTAAGTCCCTTGAAGAGTTAGTTGAATCACTTGCTAATAGTTCCCTACGTTTTCAACAGGAAACTCGAACCAGCATTCAAAACTTGGAAAATCAAGTGAGCCAATTAGCATCTTCTGTGAGCAAATTGGAATCTCAAGGTAAGTTACCATCTCAAACGGTTGTTAACCCAAGGCAGAATGTTAGTGCAATGACCTTGAGAAGTGGAAAGGTGTTGGAAGAGGCCAAAACACGTGATCATAAAGAGGTGGAAAAAGAAGTAACAACCCCACAGCAGCCTAAGGTAATCGAGACAACCCCTCATTTCCCGACAAGATTGGCCAATTCGAAGAAAGATGAGGAAGAAAAGGAGATTCTTGAGACTTTTCGCAAAGTAGAGGTAAATATTCCTTTAATTGATGCAATTAAACAAATACCTCGCTATGCTAAATTTCTCAAAGAATTATGCACCAACAAAAGAAAATTGAAAGGCAATGAAATTTTAAGTGTGGGGGAGAATGTCTCGGCTGTGCTACAAAAGAAGTTGCCTTCAAAATGCAAGGATCCAGGTATGTTTATCATCCCTTGTAAAATAGGCAATATGAAAGTTGAAAAAGCCATGTGTGATTTGGGTGCTTCCATAAATGTCATGCCGTTATCTATTTATAATTCTTTGAATTTGGGACCTTTGAAAGAAACGTGATAATTCAACTTGTCGATAGATCTAATGTTTATCCTGAGGAGTATTAGAAGATGTTTTGGTGCAAGTAAATGGATTAGTGTTTCGCAGATTTTTATGTACTTGATATGGAGGAAGATCACTCTCCGACTCAAAGTTAATTTTATTTGGGAGACCTTTTTGAAAACATCTAGAACAAAAATTGATGTGCATGAAGGAACATTAACTATGGAATTTGATGGTGAGATTATTAAGTTTAACATTTATCTTTGCCATGAAATATCCTAATGATGTATGTCTTGTTTATGCTTTTGATGCTATTGATACTCTAGCTCAGAAAACATTTGATTTTTGTGATAAGGATAAAGTAAAATTGCACTTGATAATAATTTGACTTCAAGAAGTGCAGATTTTTGAACAAGAATTTGTGATAGATAATGATCTTCAAGATATGGTTTATGACTTCAACAAACCCGTTGCACATAATTCTATTAACATTACTAATTTTAATGTGCAGGATGTTTTTGAAGAAAAAACAAGTATAAGTCAAGTTGAATTGAATGCACAATTAGAAGTGAATGAGAAGGCAATGGTAGCTTGTGAGAAAATGCAAGTGTGGTCCAAACAATTAGTGAAAATTTAATAACTTAAAGAGAAGTGGAGACGTCTAGCCAAAGACATTAAATGAAGGCGCTTTTGGGAGGCAACCCAAAATTTTTATTTATTTTCTTGTCATTTAAGTTTAATTTAATTAGTTATCTTATTATGTTTTCTGCTTTGTGTAAAAAAAAAAGATTCGAAATTCTATTTTGGTTTTTCCTTTTTATTTTCATTTTCATTTTACAGTTTCTTCTACCAACCAATGCTCAACCATGGCCATAACATCGTTTGATCTTTCATGCCTTCTTCACCCATATAGGATGTCCCTCACCTTCACCACAGCTCCAGTTGTCTACCGCGGTTCAGGGAAGTGTCTTGTTCCCTTGTGTTTGTTTTATTTTCTTTCTTGTCCGCATGTGCATATTTTCCATACATTGAGGACAATGTATGATTTAGGTGTGGGGGGGTGTCTTGTGCTTCATTGATTATTTCTAAATTTTTCATGTAAAATATATATATATATATATATATATATATATATATATATATATATATATATAAATGAAGAAAGTCCTTCCAAGTAGGTTTGACATTCTGATATCTTCTTTGAAATTTGTCACTCTTTTGATGCTCATTTCGAATAATTTTGAGTTATATGCATTAGTGATTTGGATTGGAATGTATGAATGAGATGAGTATGATTAGCCTTTGTTTGGAAATTTTTAAAGCATCTCGTTAATTTTAATGATTGAATTGAATGAGAATGTGCAATATTTAATACATTGAAACCATTGTGAGTATTTGAGCCTAAGAGCATTTTATTTTTCATGCTCACATATTTCTTTGTTGAGATTGACAAATATGGTATAATCATTCTAGAACTTGCTTTGTTATGCATGTTGAGATCACATTGTGAATTCATGTTGAAAAATGATAAGGGCATTTAGGATTACCAATTTTAAACTTTCTAAAAAAAAAAAAAAACTTAACCTTATATTACATATACCCCTAGTCACCCAATTTTGAGCCTTAGCCTTTCTTTGTTATAACACCACATTGTTTAGCCTTAAATCCTTATCTTTGTTTACCATCGTTGAACCATTGATCAAGAGTATGTGGGAATGAATTGCATGATAAAATTTCTGTTGATTCCGAAGGAAAGAACCACTGAGAAAAAAAGAAAAAAGAGAAGAAGTGAAAAGTATTCCCTACAAGTATTGGACAAAGTAAATTCATTGTGTACGAATTGGTCCAATTGTATGGTGAAGTTGTAAAAAAAAAAAAAAAAAGGAATGCATGTTATGTGGAATAAAGAAAGTGGTTCTACTATGCTATTTGTTACTTTTGAGTCATGTAAGGAAATTCCTATATATCTTGATATCTGTAGCCTATATTTTTCTTTCTTTTTACCTACCTTTACCTAAGCCCCATTACAACCATTTTCAAGACCCTTTGATTTCTGCATGGATTTATATTATTAGTGGTGGAGATGTGATATATAAGCAAGCTTATGGTAATGACATGCTATATTTGATTTGAGTGTTGAATGAACCCTAAACACTTTGAGTGATTAGAGTGCAACCTATGAGAGGTTATCAAATTTTGTTGCATTTTATTTCGATGAAATTGTTAGGTTGATGAGATGCATATGTTTTGTTTTGAAAAATCAGGCTATGAATACTTATTCTTTGATTTGTTATTCCAATTTAGATCTTCAATGTGTAATGACTTTGAGTTATTTGTGGATGGGTTGAAAAGGGTATGGAATAGAGAGGAAGATGTTGATCTAATGCAAGCTTGAGGACAAGCTTTGATTTAAGTGTGGGGGAATTTGATAGAGTGTATAATTGCATATTTATTGGATCAATTCTCTTGTGTTTTAATTGATTAAAATGCTTGTTTATAAGGATATTAATTATTTTTGTAATTAATGGTTAGATGAAGCATTTTTCCTAAAGAATGTAGCCTCACAAGACAAGTGGCACAAGAAAGACACAATTGAGGCCACCAAATTCCACAACAAAATGTTGGCCATTAAGGAAAAGCAAAGCCTTGAATTAAGGAAAAGAAAAGCCTTGAATTAAGGAAAAGCAAAGCCTTGAATTAAGGAAAAGAAAAGCCTTGAATTAAGGAAAGCAAAGCCTTGAATTAAGGAAAAGAAAAGCCTTGAATTAAGGAAAGCAAAGCCTTGATTTAAGGAAAAGCACAACTAAATGTCTTGAATCCTTGCCTATAAATAGGCAAGGCTTGAGACAATCAAGGCATCCCATTTTTAGGCTTTCCTAGTTCAATAGAGAGGAAAACAAGGTTTGGAATTCTCAAGTCACAATTCATCCTTTCATGGAGTGAGCTACGGTAGAAGAAGGCGAGAGCCGCGGGATCGACAAAAGGGCGATCATTTGATTTTCTTTGTATTTTCTTTTAATTATGTTTAGCTAAATTTTTATTTTCCAATCAAGTTTAATTAAGGTTTGATTCCAACAATTGTGAGGTTCCGGTAATTTTATTATTTCTTTTATTCTTGAGTATTTATATATTTTCTATGCTCATTATATTATTGAATTGAATTGTTAGACAAGAGGCCTATTGTTTGATAGTTGAATTCAATATATAGTCATTTAGAATAATTAATCTTTTGTTGATTGTTCTAATTCAAGTGACAAATAACAACATCGAAAGGTAATCAACGCCTTAGATTGTATGTTATGAAAATATATAATCTAGCTTAAATAAACAAGGCGTTTCCGGGTTTACTGGTTAGTAATTGGGTCTTTTTGAACCTTAATGCAATTAATAGACATAACTCATAGGACAGATTCGAAGGTTGTGTTTGTTAATTAGAGAAATAACTCATAGGACGGATCCGAAGGTTATCGAAAAAATAAGAAAAGATTGGTTGTTAGAGGACGGATCTTCAACAACTATAACCAATTTATTCAAGATAAAAGAACCTATCTTTTGAATCAATGATCAATTTGAGGAATCAATACCGAAATTAATTCTTGATTGGAAGCTTCTTCTTATTAATTTTTCCTCATATTTTTAGTTGGTTATTTAATTTGTTTAGTTGTCTTAATTGATTCTTGCTTAGTTTCATAATACAAAATCCCCCCTTCTTTATTTTATTTTGTTCAAGGAATAAATCTAACCAATCTCTGTGGATTCGACCCTCTCACTGCTATCTACAAAGCTTAGCCCAGAGAAGGATTATTTTTGGTGGTTTCGACACCCATCAGTTCTAATATAAGCCCAATAGGTAATGCACATTTATAGTGCCTGTATGGGCAAGAGCCCATTAATTGGTTATAACCTTAGTGTATCCCTATATATATGCTAGCTGAAGGCAGCATGCTAGGTATTCCAAATTAGATACCTAGGGTGTAATGCTTCAAGCAATCGCATATACTATTTCTTGACTTTAAACCCTAACGATTTTGAAGCCTTAGGTATTGAAAATTTGGAAAAAAAAAATCTTTCTTTCACGTTTTTCGAAGAAAAAATCGTGAATAGTACGATTGAATAGTGCAGTAGGGGTCTTTTGGTCATATTGAAATTTGACTTTTTACTCCGGTGACGGATAGAGGCAAAGGAGGAGTCCATCTCATATATCTCAACAATAGGAATCCATTGGTAGTGTTGATTTTCTGATTTGGTGACCGGAAGAGGGCAAAATCGGTGTTTAAAGTCGCGGTGGCCGAAACTTCCAATGCAATTTTCGGCTGCTGTGGTGATCGGCGGTGTACGACACGGGCTAGGATTTGTTCCTTGTGATCGGGCACTTCCTTTGGTGGTAGTAGAGCTCCGATCAGTGACAGGTGAAGGCGGATTTGATTCTTGGCTAACGATGAAGGTTGGTTGTGAGGTACGTGCATCTCACGTGTGCACAAGGTTCTACAATTTGCTGAGTCAGCTGCTGACTAGGTGCTGACTGTGCAATATCTGTTGACTGGGCGTTGACTTGTTGACTTTGACCTACGTTGATGTTTTCAGATTTTTTCTGATTCTGAAATCAGGTGCACTCATTCTAATTTTTCTTTTTCTACTTATTAAAAATGGAAAAGCGCATGCCAATTGAGATGGTCAAACTTCATACTTTTAGTGGGTTTGAATTTAATTCATGAAAGTGAAAGACTTAATTTGGTTTAAAATATGAAAATATTTTTTACACTGTTTTGAGTATATTTCCTAATACTACTGAGGAAGTTGATGAGTCTCAATGGAATCAGGATGATGACTTTTGCAAAGACTATTTATTGAACTGTCTTTCAGACGGTCTTGCAAAAGTTTATAGCAAGTTTAATACTGCTAAAGAAATATGAGACAATTTAGATACTCAATTTAAAAAGGAGGAGGAATTGTCACAAACACATCTTGTTGACAAATTCATGGATTTCAAATTCAAAGGAGATATGGAAATCACTTCTCAAGTAACTGATCTAGAAAATTAGAGATCTAAATTGACTACTGAAAACATCATTGTATGTAATCATTTTCTAGTTGGTACCATTATTTATAAATTACCATCTGCGTGTCATTTTTTTAAAAGTAAGATATACAGGAAGAAAGTACAAGTGGGACTGGATGATCTTAAATGGTTCATTAGAATCGAGGATGAAAATCGAGTTAGGAATAACTTGGAGATGGTTAGACAGCAATAATCAGCTGCTAACACAGTAACAAATCATAAGAAATTTCCTAAGAAATCCAAGTCACCCAAGAGTGAGTCTCAACAATTGGAGGCCAAAAAACCTATTTTTAAGAAAAAGAAGGGCAAGTGCAACAATTGTGAGAAGTAGGGCCACTTTGCAGCAGATTTTAGACAACCTAAAAAGGACAAATCTGACAGACCAAAGAATGAAGCAAATATGCTAGTATAGAAGTCTGAGTCTCAAAAATTTGTTCCTATGATGGGCAATAATGGAAAGGCTATACTTTTTCAGAATAGTGGTTAGATTCTAGGCAACGTGCCATGTCTACAAAAATAAAAAGTTACTTGATGATGTTGTTGAGGCCAATGAAACTATTACTATGGCTAGTGGGGCAGCGGAGACGGTGACTCACACTAGTACTGCAAATATGAGCCTTTGTTCAGGTAAACTTTTAACTTTAAAAGATGTTAAAGTAGTTCCTGCGATTCAAAAGAATTTAATTTCTGTTAGTCGCTTAAACAATGCTGGCATGAGCATATTTATTTCTGGTAGTAGAGTAACTTTATCTATTAACTCTCATTATTGTGGTTGTGGATTCTTGACTGGTGGTATGTATAGATTGAGTTCCGTAAATAAAATGGTTAGCCAAGTTAGTTCAAAATTAATTGATCATACAACATTGCATAATCGGCTAGGACATATGAACTACAAGAAAATGGCTAGACTAGCTAAAACTCATAATATACATCTAGATACTTTGATTAGATTTAATATATGTGAAATGTGTGCTCAAACAAAGATTACTAGAAAACCATTCCGTACGGTCTTTAGGAGTACACACCTTCTTAAATTAATACATTTTGACCTCTGTGACTTTGGTTTCACAACTAGAGGTGGTCGGAAGTATTTGGTCATTTTATAGATGATTTTTCTAGATATTGTTATATTTATCTGTTAAAATCAAAAGATGAAGTACTTGATAAATTTAAAATTTTCAAGAATCGTGTTGAAAACCAGTTAAACTAAAAAATTAAGAGATTTAGGAGTAATAGAGGAGGGGAATACAAATTGACAGAGTTCAAAGAGTTTTGTGCCTCTCATGGCATAATATTTGAAACTATTGTTTTTTACTCACCTCAATCCAATGGCATTGCTGAACGTAAGAACAGGACGTTAACAGAAATGTTAAACTCTATGTTATTGACAACTAGTATGCCTCCTTGTTATTGGGGAGAAGCAGCTTTGGCTGCTAATCACATCCTAAATAGGTTGCCGCACTCTAAGTTATCTTCAACTCCGTATGAGATATGGCATAAACATCCTTGTAGATATGATACTCTTAAGACTTGGGGCTGTATTGCTTATGTGAGGATACCAGACCCTAGGAGACCAAAGGTGGGGCCTAGGACCAACACTTGTGTGTACATAGGTAGTGCAGAGGATAGTGTAGCTGATCAGTTCTTGAATCTATTAACCAATATGGTTATAGAATCTAGAGATGCAGTTTTCTTTGAAGATAAATTTCTTCGAGATCAATGGTTGATAGTACTATGCATTATAGAAATAATTTCAAAATCAATTATAGAAACTGAATTGAATTCCTTTAACACTCGAATAATTTCTGAATCTATACCTTTAAGGGTATCTACAAGAGAACGAGTTCCCAAAACGTTTGGTGAGGATTTTGTCACTTACTATTTAGAAGATGATCCATCCACTTATAAAGAAGCGATGAGATCTAGGGACTCCTTATTATGGGCAAAAGCCATTGATGATAAAATGAGCTTTCTATTACAAAATAAAACTTGGCAATTAGTCGATTTGCCAAAAGGGACTAAGACTATAGGTTGCAGGTGGATTTTGAAAAAGAAACTTAATCCTGACGGATCTATAGTTCGGTATAAAGCACGTTTAGTAGCTAAGGGCTATACTCAAGTAAGTGAGGTAGATTATTTTGATATTTGTCACTTGACTATGATAAGAGTTCTTCTTGCTTTGGCATCTATTGAGCACTACATTGTGCATCAAATGGATGTAAAGACAGCTTTCCTAAATGGAGATTTGACTGAGGAGATCTACATGAACCAACCTGAAGGGTTTATCATGAAAGGTTTCGGGAACAAAGTTTGTAAGTTAAACAAATCTTTGTAAGGTCTAAAACAAGCACCTAAATTGTGGGATCAAAAATTCGACAAGGTAGTAATGAGCTTAGGATTTCGATCCAGTTACTTAAATAAATGCCTTTACTACCATTCTGTGTCAAATCAAGTTGTGATTATTTGCTTATATGTAGATGACATGTTGATACTTCGTTCTGATCATTCTGCAGTGAGTGACATAAAAGCTGAATTAACAAAAGCATTTAACATGTCAGATCTTGGTGTGGTGACACCATTCTTGGTATGAAAGTAAGTTTTACAGATCAAGAGATATAGTAAATGTAAAGTGGCTGAGACACCGTATGATCCTAATAAACGACTGAGCCCCAATGAGAAAGCTAGCGTGAATCAGTTGGATTATTCTAAATTGATTGATAGTCTCATGTATGCAATGATATGCACTAGGCCAAACATAGCCTTTTCTGTAGGCATGTTGAATCGTTTCACTAGTAATCTCGACTCTAAGTATTGGAATGCCCTCATACGACTTACGTGATAGAAGGGTACCTCCAACTATGCTCTTTGTTATAGTGGCCATCCTCCTATCTTGGAAGGATTTTCTAATGCATCATGGTACTCGGAATTGGAAGGTACAAAATCTACTATTGGTTATGTTTTCACACTAGATGGAGCAGCTGTTGCTTGGAAATTTAAGAGATAGACTTGTATTGCTTTGTCGTCTATGGAATCGGAACTTGCTGCTCTAGCTTCTGCAGGAGGAGAAGCAGACTGGATAAGAGAACTGATCCTAGATATTCCACTAACCCATTTAAATATTAATTCTTTAAGTATGTTATGTGATAATTAGGCTACAGTTTCGGTAGTGAAAAACTCACTCTTTAATGGTAAGAGAAGACATGTTAGGCTGAAACATGCCCTGCTGAATTATCTCATAGAACACGGTATTATCACTTTGGTCGATGTAAGATCAAAGGATAATATGGTTGACACTCTCACAAAAGGATTGAACAAAGATCGAATATTCAAAATTGTAGGGGAAATGGGGTTCAAGACTATATAGACATGTCTTAACCTACATTTATGTTATTTTAAATTTTTTGAATCTCTATTTGTTCGCTAAGATAAGTACTTGATAATGTTTCGACGATGTTTATTGTTGTCAATATATCATTCTACATTTGATGATATATCTTTTTTGGGTGAGTTGTCTCATTCCACATGTGATGAGGTAATTTTACTTATTTTGGATGTTCTGTTTAGAGCGGTTGTATCATTCCATATCTGATGATGCTGCTTAACTAAATTTGCACTTGATAGCTGTAACTTTCGACATAGAAACATAAAATGGTTATTTTCAAAAGAAACTTTTTAGGCCTTGTTCTTATAAAGAAACTGGACATTGATGCTTATTGGAATATGATATTGATGCATATTGACATTGATATATATTTATTTTCGGTCATTGTGGTATTGTGCTAAGTTCTTTTGGTAGAACTAGACACTTTAGTTTGTTACACAAATGATTGGATTTACATGAAATTCATATTTGGTAACTTATAGAAAATGACGGAAATGGGGAGCTGATTCCAACTGGGATCTTAAAAGGGATGATCTACTTGATGGATAATTCCTCTAGAGCTCTAAACTGTGGGGGACTATTATTTTCTTTTCAGCTGAATAAATAGTTCACGTACATATGAAATTGCCCATTTAGTTTAAATTTAAAGTATTTCTAAAACTCTTGTATTCAAAGTTTAGAGAATTTCTAAAACTTTGATTTGGTTCATTTATGAGTGAGACCTATTGATTGTGTTTGGTTGAGTTTAGGTTGCCTCTAAAACTCATAATTATATTTAAAGAATTCATAGTTTTGAGTAATGAATCTTTTTGTGCTATGAATGATTCAATATTCTATTTTGAACTTTACATTATCTATCTATTGGATTATGCTATATGTAGAACATAGGAGGAGATTGTTAAGTATTTAATATAACCCAAGTGTATGTTCTAATATAAGCCCAATAGGTAATGCACCTTTGTAGTGGGCCTATATGAGTAAGAGCACATTAACTGGTTATAACCCTAGTGTATCCTTATACATATACTAGTTGGAGGCAGCATGCCAGGTATTCCAAATTAGATATCTAGGGTGTAAGGCTTCAACCAATCGCATATACTATTACTTGATTTTAAACCCTAACATTATGTACTATAGTAGGTTAGTGAAATATATAGTAAAGATTCTATATGTTCCACCATATGATAATATATGATTTGACATTATTTTATTGGATATCAATTAACTAAATGGTTCAATTAAATTGAAGGAAGGGATCATAGAATTTTCCTCTATAATGTCCATTATTCAAGTCGTGGATAATCAGATAAAATGACGGTACAGTAATTGTTATTTGAAGGTACAATTTCTACACATGTTGTACACTGCATTTTTCTATTATACAATTTGATCTTCTCAAAACAAATTTGTATTGTCATGAGTAGTGTTTGTATATTATTCACAAGATAATAATTTAGTTTTGATGATAATGGAAATAATTCTAATTAAAAGCTATTGATTTTTGAAGCCATACAACACATACAGTACAATGCATTTTACTGTTTCTAAATTTGTGTTTTCCAAAAAAAATTCTTACATTGTGATGAGTGGTGGTCATATACTACTTGACGAGTAAATATTTTAATTTGGATGATACTTTATAATTTTTAAATTTCTACCATATTAATTTTTTATGCCATACAACACCTTATAATAGTTGATATAGAGTCTATTTTTCGAGAATACAATACTCAATATATGTGGTACAAAGCACTTTCCTCTTAAAAAAAAAAAAAATTCCCCAAAAAAATTCTTACATTATGACTAGAAGTGTTTGTGCATTTATTTATGTGTAAATACCTCATTTTTGATAGTATACCAAAAAATTTTAATTCATGCAATGTTGATTTTCAATGTTGTACAATATCATATAAGACTAGGTACAAAATCTATTATTTGACTATACAGTACTCTATACATATGGTACAATGCATTTAACTTTTTTTAAAACTAATGTCTCTTCACAAAATCTATATATTGTGATGAATAGTAATTCATATGAATAATTTAAAGTTGAAAGTATTTAAAACATTTTAATATCTACAATGTTCATTTTTTATATCGTACAATATCATTGTTTGTAGGTGTAGTGTTTGTTTTTTGATGAGTACAATATTAAATCTATGAGTTACAATTTATATTGTTGTTTAAAAAATTTGACGTTTCCCAAATAAATTTGTTCAATATCATGAGTAGTTATGTATATTAATTAACACATTAATAATTTACTTTTGCAATATATATAAAAATTTTCCATATACTACAAAAATGATTTTAGATGCAATACTATTAATACCATTTAAGATTGTGGTACAATGTGAATTGTTTGACTGTACATTATTTAATACATATGGTACAAAACATTTTGCTATTACAAAATTTTCATTCCCATCTAAACTCTCCTATTGTGATGAGTATTAGTCATATGTTAACAGGCGCATTAGTAATTTAATTTTAATTATACTTAAAGAATTTCAAATTTCTACAAAATTAATTTTTGGTGTCATATGGTAACATTTAAGATCACAATATAATGTTCATTGTTCAATTGTACAATATTCAATTCATGTGATACATTGTATTTTATTATACATCAAATTTATTTCTCCTAGAAAATCCTTAAAGAGCAAAGCCGTAATGTTTTATTAACGTAGTCCTGGCCACGGTTCAGAAACCGACGGTTCCGGTTTGGAACCGACGGTTCCGGTTCAATAAAAATAAGGAACCGAAACCGAACCTTTAAGAGACGGTTCCGGGACGGTTCCAAAACCGACAGTTCTAGTGCCGGTTCCGGTTTTAATACGGTTCAAAACGATTTTATACAATTCCAAACATAAATCATCAAAAATCTAAAATTACTATATTTTGAAAAAAAAAGAAGGAAAAAAGGGGTTTGAACTTAACGAATTAAGTGCCTACATATTCTCCGGGTAGAGGAATCAAAGCCCATGTAGTTCTCTTACCTTATAGTTTTCTTACCTTATATTTTGGAGCAATTTTATTAAATAGAAACTCAGTCCAAATGGTTAAAACTTTTATAAAAGTTGAAAAAGAGCACAAGTTCGAACCTCACCATGAACAAAATTTTGCATATGTAATGTTGGTTTGGCCGGTTCCAAACCGCCGGTTCCGGTTCCAAAATTATGAACCAAAACCGGCCACTGATAGCCGGTTTCTGTTTCGGTTCCAAACTGTAAAAACAGTTCTGTTCCGGTTTTGACCGGTTCGGTTCCGGTTCCAAACCGAACAGTGGCCAGGACTATATTAACGTGTTAATAATTTAATTTTGACAATATTTAAAAACATTTCCAATTCTAGACAATCATTTTTTGGTGCCATAGAGCAGCATCTAAGATCACAGTACAATATTCATTGTTCAATAGTATAATATTTAGTTATTTACCACGTGTTGTACAATACATTTTACTATTAACAAAATTTATTTTTTCCAATAAAATTGTTACATAGTCATAAATAATGGCTATGTACTAATTGACACATTAATATTTTAATTTTGACGTTACTAAAAAATTTCTAATTGCTACATAAATATATTTTGGTGCCATATAGTGGCATTTTAAAAGTATGGTATAATGTTTGTTGTTCAACCGTATAGTATTCAGTACATGTGGTACAATGCATTTTACTGTTACAAAATTTGATTTTACTTACAATAATAGATGCTTTAATCATTGAATTTTATCAATAACAAAAATATTATAAGTTTTACAAGGTTAACTTTTAATGCCTTACAACACCTTTGAAGAGTAAGTACAATGTCATTTGTTCGACGGTACAATATTAAATTTGTGTGGTGCAACGTATTTTGTTGTCTAAAAAAATTATTTTTCCTAAAAAGCCCTTACATTGTAATGGGTAGTCATTATGTATTTATTAACGAGTTAATAGTTTAATTTTGGCGATGCTAAAACAAATTCCAAGTCCTACATGTCGTACAATACCATATAAGATTACAGAGTAGTTTTCATTATTTGAAAGTACTATACTCACTGTGTGTAGTACAATGCATTTTGTTGTAAAAAATATTCATCTTTTCCAATTGAATTATTACAATATCATGAGTAGTGGTCATGTATTAATTGACATATTAATAATTTAATTTTGGCGATGCTTAAAATATTTCCGATTCCTAGGCAATTATTTTTGGTGCCATATAGTAGCATCTAAAATCATGATAAAGTATTTATTGTTTGATAGTATAGTATTCAATACATATGGTACAATGCATTTTGATGTTATAAAATTTGGTTTTACCAACGAAAATATATGTGTTAATGCTTTAATTTTGTCCATACTTAAAATTTTACATTTTCTACAATATTAATTATTAATGCCGTGCAACTTATAAGAGTAAGCACAATGTCCTTTATTCGACGGTACAATATTTAATACAGGTGGTGCAATGTGTTTTGTTGTACAAAACATTATTTTTTCCTAGAAAATCCTTACATACAATGTAATGAGTATTCATTACGTTTTTATTCAAACGTTAATAGTTCAATTTTCTTGATACCTTGAAATTTTTTAATTCCTACAAAGTTGATTTTGGATGCCATACAATACATTATAAGATTATGGTATGGTTTTCATTGTTTGACATTTTAATGTTCACTGCGTGTGTTACAATGCATTTTACTGTTAAAAATTTGCTTTTTTCTCGCTAAATTGTTACACTGTCATAAATAGTGGTGTGTATTAACTGAAATATTAATAATTTAATTTTCACGATACTTAAAAAATTTCAATTCCTACAAAGTTGATTTTTGATATCGTACAATACCATATAAAGTTACATTAGAGTATTCATTGCTTAGCAATACAATATTCGCTATGTGTGATACAATGCATTTTGTTGTTAAAAAAATTCCTCTCTCTCAACTAAATTGTGACAATGTCATAAGCAGTGGCAATGTATTAACCAGCACGTCAGTAATTCAATTTTAACAATACTTAAAAAAATTTTAATTCCTACATAATTGTTATGGTATGAAGAAAACAACCAAAAGTTGACCATATTTAATGACAAGTATTGGTGACGACGACTCCACTTGTCACGAAAAAGTTACAAAATGTGTTTTCATGACAAAAAAAAATGGTCATTAAATTTATGACTTTTAGTGATAATGTTTTGTAGTTACTAAATTTTTTTGATTGAACTAACAAATAGACCTATAATTGGACTTGCGTTGGTTTGGCTTACAAATTAATTGGACTTACTAATGGACCAATGATTGGGCTAACAAATTAGTATGATTTGACTTACATTATATAAAGGGTAAATAATATTGGAGGCCATTCAACTTTTGAGATCGTATACTTTTGGCCACTCATCTAACAAAATTGCGCGAATAGACATTCAACTCGTAAATTTGGCAACCCGTGGCCATTCCGTTACTTTTAGCCGTTAAAACCAAAGGAAAATGACCATTTTACCCTTGAAAAATTGACCATTTTGCCCCTGAAAAATTGACTTCCGTTTGGTTTTAACGGCTGAAAGTAACGGAATGGCCACGGGTTGCCAAATTTACGAGTTGAATGGCTATTCGCATAATTTTGTTAGATAAGTGACCAAAAATATACGATTTCAAAAGTTGAGTGGCCTCCAATGTCATTTACCCTTATATAAATATCAATTGAGTCAAATTGATTGGGCCTAACTTTATATTAATTGGGCTTATATTGTAAGAAATAATTATTGGGCTAAACAATTTTTTCTTTGGGTTGAACTTAGCTAATTTGTATTATGACACTTAATCTTCATTAATTGATGTTGACACCCTAATATTTATACATTTGCTACATAATTTTACCTAAAACACATAATCATTTAGCGTTAAAATTCACTATTGACTAATGGCTCTTGATTTTTAATAATTTTACTAAGACATCATAATATTTATGAATTTGTCCACATAATTTTACACTAACCAAAAAAAAAAAAAAGCCTTCTTTGATTGGCCACTACTTATATAATGATTGGAATTGTTTGGCTAAGGATAATGATTGGGTTATGTAATTTATTCATTATGCCAAACTTAACTTTTTAAATTTATGGCTCTTAATTTCTAATAATTGCACTAATACACCCTAATATATATGAATTTGCCTACATTATTTTACTTCAAGCATAGAGACTGTTTTAAATACACTATAAATTAATTATAATTGGATTTCTTTGGCTAAGAATAATGATTGAACTAAGCATATTCTTCCTTATGCTAAACTTTGCTTACTTATATTATAACTCTTAATTTCTAATAATTGTACTAGGACACACGAATATTTTTGTTTGTTTATATAATTGTACATTAATCGCATAGTTTTTTTACTATTATAATACACTATTGATTAGTACTAATTGGCTTTCTTTGGTTAAGAATAACAAATGAAATTAGTATATTCTTCATTGGGTTGAGCTTCATTTGCTTAATTATATTATGACTATTAATTTAAAATAATTATACTAGAACACCTTGAGATTTATGAACATGTGCACATAAGTATAATTACTTTAAGCACATAATTTTGTTAGTATTAAAATATACCATTGAAAATCAGGAATAAAAAGTATATAGTTTCAAAATAGTTATAGTCACTAATGTAATATTATAACATAAGTAGTCGTTAATACATGTACATATATTGTTAGACATACAATGTATAACAAAAGTAGTAAACACTTATAATTCCTCTATTCTAAGTGAAGTTACAACTCATTTTATACTACTACTTTCCTCATTAAGAGTATTGTATATCAAGACACCATTTTAATGTATTTTATCTCATTAAGGGTATTGTGGAAATTTTGTTGAAATATCAACTTTGACTTTTAAAAGTGGACTCTTTTTTTAGGACAAAAATTTGTTAAGAAACTGAATTCTTTCTTTTGAGACAGAGGGAGTATATAGATAATTAGAAGTTAATTCTTATATATATTAGTTAGTAAATAATATAGTTATAATAAAAATAGTTATTACATAACATAACCAGTTTAGTGCATATATACACATAATTTTATGCACACACACATGTTAATTATTTATCTATTTTTTTATCTTTTAAGTAAGTAATATATAATTTTAAATATATATAATCTATGTAAACTTAAATATATAATATACATAATTTTTTCAATTTTAATGTGAAAATGTAAATATTATTTTTCCCTCTGAATTATTTTAAAATGATTTCACTTCACCCATTTTAATAAGTAATTAGTATTTCAAATTTTAAATTTTAAAAAAATTTAAGTTAGAATTCTTTTAAACCAACATAGCATTATAAAGTGAAAGATTGATTATTGGTTAAAAAAAAGTAAATTTTTTTATTATGAATAATTGAATCAAAGTTCGAACGGTTAAGAAAAAAAAAATAGAGGGAAAATGAAATTGTTTTAAAGAGAAAAGCAAGAATCAAAAAATAAAAGGCGGCTCCAAGCTCCAATAGTTTGAAAACGTTATTTTTCCTTTGCCAATACACTTAACAAAATTGCAATTCCTTTGCCATCTCTTCTCTGCTCACTCGAAACCCTTTTCACCATCCATTTCTTCCTTTCCTTCCTTTCTCCAAATCTAAAATTAATTTTTTCTGGGGGAGTGAGGGTGCAAAGGAGAAGGGCTGCAATGAAAATTAGCCCAAAAATGACATTGGGGCTGAAATAAAAAGTTTGGCCTGTAGAGGGGGTAGGGGTACGGGGGGAGGGCCAAAGGCTGGAGAGGGAAAGAAGTGCAGGGAGAGAGGGTTTGCAAGGTTGGGCAGGGTCAAAGGTAGGGGTATGGGGGGAGGGCTAGGGAGGGAAGGGGGTGCGGGGGGCTGAGTGCGGAGAGGGAGGGGTTGCAGGGGTGGGCAAGGTCAGAAAGGGGATGAAAGCCGATGGGGAGGGTGTGGCGGGAACTCTCTCATCTTTTTTTCCAACTAATCTCAGTAAATCTATGTTTGGATAGGATTAGGGACTCCCAAATGATGTGAAATCAACACTATTAGCATCCATCACTCTAGCTAAACCTGATATTGCTGACTATACATTCACAACTCTGATGCCAATCTTGGATGCCTTGATGGAGACCCTAGTTTGGGTGTGGATTGATATTCATCCGTAGCTACTTTGGCAAACTTGCCCGGACTTATTGAAGGTGCTCATCTAGGGAAGGTAAATTGTACTTTAGATCTTTGTATCATATAGCTTAATTTTTAATGTTTATGCCAAATCATTGTGATAATTCTTCCTGTATACTTGTCATTTAGCATGGTCTTGGTCGCAACTTCTTGAGACAATTTGTGTTTGGACTCTCCCATCTTTTTTTCTAACTAATCTCAGCAAATCTGTGTTTGGATAGGATTAGGGATTCCCAAATGCTAGGAAATCAACACTATTAGCATCCATCACTCTAGCTAAGTTTGATATTGCTGACTATCCATTCACAACTCTGATGCCAAATCTTGGATGCCTTGATGGAGACCCTAGTTTGGGTGTGGATTGATATTCATTCGAAGCTACTTTGGCAGACTTTCATGGACTTATTGAAGGTGCTCATATGAGGAAGGTAATTGTACTTTAGATCTTGGTATCATATAGCTTAATTTTTAATGTTTATGCCAAATCATTGTGATAATTCTTCCTATATAATTGTCACTTAGCGAGGTCTTGGTCGCATCTTCTTGAGACATTTGATGAGAACTAGGTTGTTGGTCCATGTCATTTATGCAACTTGATAGACCTTGTGACAGATTACTGAGCAGTAAAAAGTATGAGTGACATTTTTCTTCAAAAATTCCTTTGATATTTTGTCTGAAGCTGTTTGTCCTTTGGATTTTTAGATGTAATGGATCTTTTCATATTTCTTTTCATTGGGCTTTTGGTGACAATGCTTAGTGATGTAAATTTCATGTTATTCTGTTGTTTCTCATTACTGCATTTTTCTACATGGCAAGACATTAATATTTGTATAGAGGTTCCCATTAGTTTTATTGCACGAATTTGTCTGCTTTCAATCATCCGATAAAAATAATTTCATTATAATTACACAGGGCTAAAGAAGAGTTTGTTTTAAATGATCTAATACAAGTGTTTTTCGATGAGCATGCACTTCATTCCTGTATTATTAACATTGAACAAAAGAAGTAGAAATTAGTCTGAACAAAATGTGATTCATTGGTTTAAGCAATTCTTATCATCCTGTAATGTTTCTCTCTGTTCGGCAATCTTAATTTCAAGAATTGCTAATGGACAATCCACAATATCTTAAGCGACCATATATTGCGGTGCTGGATAAAATTGACATTCCTGAGGTGTGTGGTCATAAATGTTTGTATGCATTGATCTAATTCCATGGTTATTAATAAGTTAGTTTCCTATCCAATAACTTGGTTGAATTTCTTTCTCTTATCATTTTGATTACTATATGACTCATCTCCTTACTTGTTAAGGTCCTAAAGGCATAAATAAAAAATCCAATTTTTTACTTTAGGCAATGGATAGACTGCTATCTTTAATTAAAGAAATAAGAAGCATTGGAGTTGAGGGTGGAACTGCCATGCATTCTCTAAGCAATGATGCAGGCGAAGCTGATGATTCCTGTTTGGATTGAAGATTACCCATGCCCACTTGCTGTGGTGAGAGTTAGTGTCCTATAAGTTTAGTTCACTATTTTCAAATTCTTCTTGTTGTAAATGTGTGCCAATTACATGCTACTTGCATGCCTTCTTTTTGTTTTTCCTTTTGGGAGACCAAGAAGTACATATTGTGATTTAGGCTACATAGTACCAATTTCATATTCGTAAAATATTGAAATCATATTACAATTTGTGATGATCAATGTGCTTTTAGATCGCATTTGCTTTGAAATTCATGGAAGTATTCGTTTTTGTTCCTTTTTGTTGATGGAGGTTCCACCTCTGTGGTTAATTACTATTTTCCCTTTAAATGAGGCTAAGAGGGAATACTGGAATCACATAACTATTAGTACATGCTGCTAGGGTGTATCAACTGCCGACATATGCGTAAAATGTTGTCTTACTAATTTTTGAAATGTGTATTGTTTAGGGAATTCTATATGACATATGATTAGGGGTGGCAATAGGTCAGCTTTTGGATTCGCGTGTTGTGTTTTGAAAAAGTAACAAGATTGCAAAAAAAAGTAGAGGGCAATAAAAGTTGGACCAATGCGATTGTTTTCGTATCGAATTTTCGTGTTAGGTTCGGGTCACATTTTGTCTCACAATTTCGTGTCGAGTTTTCGTGTCGTGTCAGAAATTGCCACCCCTCCATATGATAGTCTTTGGCTGAATCCATGTCTTCAGCTTGTTGTTTACTAGCATAAAGCATTTATTGATTTTTTTTCCAACATATTTGTTGCTTGTTTTATAGCCTTAAGCAAGAGGGATAAAAAAACAATGGAAGGTGGGAGAAGAAACTTCCTAATTATTCATTCTGTTTTGAGTCTTGTATGTTGTTTGATCTGCATGCTATCTAAGATTTCTAGAGCTAAAATTTACTACATTTCTGCTCCTTTAGGTCAAGCATACAAATATTTTTCATTTCTTCATAGCACCGAGGCTGAAACTTTTGATGGTTCTACAATAAATGTTACTATCTATATAGTTACTGAGCTTGTTATGCCCCTGTTAGAAAAGATCAAGGAATTAGGATTAAAAGGTACCCAAAGGTATAAACTTGGCCTAGATTCTTTTTTTCTTGTTACATTTTCAGTATTGGTGACATAGTGTTTCACTACATGTGGTCATTTATGCTCTTCGTGTTGTTTGCTGGTGATTGTAATTTGTTTTGCAAATATCTAGTTTCATTTAAACTATCATTTGCATTCCCATTTTTATTCTAACCTATAGGCTTAATGATGGTTATTTGTGCATGCTATATCGTGCCCTTTCTTTGGATAATTGTTGGATTCGCCAATATTCTTTAGTCATCTATAGTTTTTTGGCATTATTAGTTTTACTTTTTTCTATTATGTGGTAAGTAACTTTTAACTTTTTTTTTATTAACAGAGATGAATATTTGGCTTGGGGATTGCACCAGATAACTAAAGCTATTAGCTTCTTGAATAATGACTGTAAATTAGTACATATAATGAAAATTTTCTGTTATTTACCAGTAAAAATATGTTCTAAGTTAAATCTTTCACGTTTGTCCTGAAAAGTTGAGCTCTGTTTACATGAAATGATCTAAGTTTCAATACAAATACTTGTATTCTTATTCTCTTTAGAATCTTGTTGTTAATTAAGTGAATGGAATTTGTAGTGGCCTCCACTTTTTAGTACCTTTAGCCTGGTGAAAATGAGATGAAAATCAATTGTATGTAATATTTGCACATGCAGTAGAATGCCTTCCTGTGCTCTTGAGGATTGAAAACATTTCAGTGAATATTGAAAGAAGTTTGGCTTTGACATGATCTGTTGTGTATTGTTATCGTGGGCACTCTGCAGATGCTTTTTAGTCTGCATCCTCCATATTTTGCTTGCTAAGAAGTCCTCTAGTCTTACCATTTCTTGTTTGGGTATTAACTGTTAAATTGTTTTTATGTCACAATAGGTTTATGGTATTGTTTGTATGGTTAGTGTTGTCGTCACTCAAACTTTGGACTGGAAGTTGCATGCGTTTGAAGCTCTGTCTGAGTTTGATGGGAACAACGAGGCTTCTACCGGACCAATGCTGGTACACAATGGGTTTGAGTGATGATGATTGGCTATAGTATCCATTTGTAGCTTATGTGATATGAAATTAAACTATTATAATTCCTGTTCACCAATATCATTTTTTGTGTGTTTCATCATAGAATTTGGAAAGCCACACATAAAGCGTCTTAACAAAGAAGATATCTTATTTGATGGGATACTAAAGTGCTACATTTTTGGATCAAAAATTTCAAATAAAAGATCCAATGGGCTACTACTTGGGTTAAAAAAAAAAAGGGAAAAAAAACAGAGCAACAAGAAAGTCCCATTTTCCTGTTTATACATGTGAAAATTGAACTGCTTTGATATTTCATTTGTTCTTTGAAGCTCATTAAATGAAAATTTTTACTTTCTTTGCATAAGATTAGGCCTAGTTTGTTATTTTGTATCCCCGGGAACTCTTAAATTTTCAACTGCTTATACGTTAGAGACACTTCTGAATTTTTTTCCCATTTTTGTATAGTAATATGAGTGGCTTATTGGTTCACAATACAAACCTATGGAGCTGCAAAAATCCTACTGGAAGTTAATTAGGCAATCTCCACCTTGGTCCATTTATTCCTGGAGTTTGGGTAAGTTCTTTCTCTACTAAACAATGATTTTTGTGAAGATGATGATATTAGGATTTATATTGAATACTAGATGGTACCTTTTCTGTGGGTCATAGGTGTTACTTATTTCTTGCATTTAGATAAGTTATTTATGTTCCATTTACTATTTTATTAATTTTGGAAATATTTTGTAATCTTAATTGCTTCATTGATACTAATTGCAGTTTGTTTGATTTCCTTCTTTTAATCCCTTTGGAATTGGTTGTTTTATTTATGAACTTTTCTCTAGTACAAAGTTGGTAAAATCTTCCACTATAGATGTAGCAAAGAAGCTAGAAACATTTTTTATTCAATAGTAACTTCATTGTTTGTGTTTTTTCTTAAGTGCTTACTTATTTGATTTCCATTGATGTTTTTATGGAATGTTTGCAGTGACTCATCTTCCACAACATGGAGTGGATGCTATTTGGACTGTTCGCATGGTGTTTGCTTGTTTTGGTTGGTTTTCAAAGGGTTCCTTTTGATTCTATATGGCATATGATAGATAATGAAACTTTAGTTGTATATTTTTGTAGGATAAGAAATGCTGCTTTTGTTTTGGTGCATCATTAACTTTGGATGCTTGTACTTTTGTTTTAGGACATCATTAGGTTGACATTGTCCTAACTCTTTTGTCGTGTAAATGATATAACTATCATATTTTATGGGGAATGATGCTTTTGTATTGGTGTACCATTAACTTTGGATGTTTACGCTTTTGGTTTTGTACATCATTAGGTTGACATTTTCCTAACTCTTTTGTCATGTAAATGATATAATTGTCGTATTTTGTGGGGATATGTTAGTGTTATCTACTGATGAATACTTTATGTAGGTATGTTGATTTGTTGTGTGTACTTTGGTGTTGTATTGCTAGTTTTAATGTTGATGTCTTTTAGATGGGTGTATTGGAAAACACAAGATTCGAAAAAATTGGGAAATACTGTATTTCATTTGGTATTGCATTTAATAATGCATTTAAGAGATTGGATGGTTTGATACTACATTTTAATGTCGATGTTGTTGGGATTTGAAAAAATTGAGAATTGATGTATTTTAATGTCAATCTTGTTTGGATGGTTTGATAATGCATTTAAGAGATTAATGACGATTTGAATTTAGTCACCAACATATTTTTATTAATCACAAAAATCGTCATCAACAATCATGAGATTATATGCTACTTCAACAATAATGACAACTATTGCGGCATGGACAATTAGTCCCAAATAATAAATTAGTAACAAATTAGTGAGAAAATAATGTGGTCACTAATGGTTGTCCATATGACAATACTTGCTAATAATATTTTGTCACTAACTATGGTCATTTGTTCACAATTTGTTCACGAATTTAGGTGGTCACAAATAGTGTTTACCTTATTATATACCTTGACTACCTATGTCGTAATCAAAAGTGGTCACCAATCATTATTTTTTTGTGACTACCATGTATTATCAGTGATCGAAAATATTATGTTTTAGTAACCATTTTATGTTGTCACCAAGAGCGTGATGACAACTTCTGATCACCAGTTATAACAATTTATGACCACCCTAGTGACGACTATGTGTTAGCGACGAAGCTTATTTCACCATCATGTGACAACAGAGTTTTGGTCACTGAATCCCATTTGTGATAACTATTATATTTTTAGTCACCACTTTGACTATGTGACTAAAGGTTGATTTTCTTGTAGTGATTATATTGTAAAAAAATGACTTTTCCTTAAAACGAAACCTTTCCAATTAGACAGATAGGCAATTATAAATTAATTGATATGGAGTGATTTCAATTCTATGGTATTAAAAAAAATTTGGATTCTTACAATTGTGATTTTTTATACCTTACAATACCAAATTAGAGGATGATGCCAATATCATATAATATGCAAATTCCAACATGCAATATCATATAATTATTTAATTGTATAGTGTTCAGTGTGCAATTTTAACTATGTAAATTAAATAAAACAAATAAAACCAACATGCTCATAATTTTTATCATATTTAATCATTACCTCCTTTTTTTTTTATTAATGACGAATATTTTTAAAATTAATTTTTTTCCAAAGATCGATAATGTTATTAACCTTTGAAGTTAACCTTTACGAGCAATATCCACCATAATTGGACTCTTCTTAGCACTAAGGACGGCTAACTAGCGACATCCCGAAAACGTCCGGGGTCAAAATATGGCTTTCAAATTAAGTTCCGAATTAGTGGATGTTGACGAATTGAACACAAATCAAGATACTACCCTCCATCCCACAAAAATAAAAGACAAGCAAAACTGTCATGTTCCACCTTCTATACATCATCCTCTATACAAGTCAATCACTGATCAACCATTTGATCATAGCTAACTCCTATTTCTTGCTGAAAACTCCAACCAAGCGTGCCTTGCCACCTCCACTATTTCCCTCGCCTCCAACCATTCTCGCTAGAAAACCCACACATTCCTGCTCTTCCATATCATCCACAGAATGTAGCTTGTAAACTAAGCTCGTTCCTTCCAAATATCCTGTCTTCGCCTAGACCATAAATCTTGCCAGCATTGCTGAAAATTGTCATGGTACTGTCCCAGCTTAGCATAGTCTATATTAGCAAACCTCCAAATGGTTTTAGCCCGAGAACAATTGAACATCAAATGCTCAATCGTTTCACCCTCTTCTCCGCACAAAGGACATGAAGGCTCAACCTGCATTTTCTTTTGGTACAGTTTGGCATTTAATGGCAAAATATTATGACAACACCGCTATACAAAATGCTTAACTTTACCTGTCACCTTCAGCTTCCAGGTTGCATTCCACATACTGTGCCTGTGTTCGCGCGCATTACTACATTCAGGTTGCTAATCTGTATATTGTCTCTCCTGCCGCAAAGTATGGTATGCTGACATGACTGAATACAAACCATCACGAGTATGCGGCTCCATGCCTTGCAAAATTATCCTTGCTCCTATCCACCATTTTCACAACCACGATGCATTTGTCCTCTCTACTACTGACTACAACAGATCATTAAGGAATTATTTGGTTTTCATCACTCTACTCATCAATAAATCCGGTTGTGACATGACTTGCAAAAGTTGTTTAGCCAGCAAAGCATCATTGAACAGTTGAAGATTTTGAAACCCCAATCCTCCCTATTCTTTTGCCTTAGTAAGCTCTTGCCACCTTTTCTAATGGATCTTGTGTCTTGCATCCTTATGCATACCTCACCAAAAATTTGCAGTAAGATGACAAATCTCCCTATAGACTCCCACTGGAAACTTAAAACAGCCCATCACATATGTTGGTAAAGCATTGATCACCGATTTAATGAGTATTTCCTTGCCCGCCAAGCTTAAGAACTGAGTCTTCCAATTCTGGATTCGGTTTTGCACTTTCTAAATGATAAAATTAAACGCCTCCATTTTCGAGCAACCAATCCTCATAGGCAACCCTAGATAGTGAGCATTAGATTATTCCTTCACCCCCCCCCCCCCAATCATTTGACAAATCTTAGCCCGTACTGCCCTGGAAACATTAGGACTAAAGAACACTGACAACTTGTCCAAATTGATTGATTGGCCCGAACATTAGCTATACTGATGTAGAATACCCTGCAACACCTGTGCCTGACTCACCTCTGCCTCATAGAATGGCAACGAATCATCAGTAAAAAGCAAATGTGTAATAATCGGCCCATTCCTACTAGCCCTCATTCCCTTATAGTCCCTATGGGCCCTAGCCCTTGTAATAAGATGAGACAACCTCTCTGAAACAATAAAAAATAGATAAGGCGAGAAAGGATTCCCTTGACGAATACCTCGAGTTGGCCTAATGTACCCACAAGACTCACCATCAATACTAATGGACAAAGTGCTGGTACAAAGGTATTGCCTAATCCACATAATCACTTCCCTCGCAAACCCTATCCTCCTCATAACCTGCTCCAAAAAACACCACTCCACCTGATCATAAGCTTTAGCCATATCTAGTTTTACTGTCATATACCTTTTTCTTCCTTGTCTCATCGAATTCAAAGTAAGAACACACTCATGAGTTATAACCACATTATCAAGAATTTGACAGTCAGGAAGAAATGCGGACTGATTTTGATTAATACACGTATTGAGGCACGGCTTAAGTCGTTCTGCCAAGATCTTAAACACAATCTTAATAACCACATTACACAAACTAATGGGTCTAAATTGTGATATCGACATAGGAGATTGGACTTTAGGTACCAATGTAATCAAAGTATGATTGAGTTGCCTAAGCAATTTCTTACTATGAAAAAACTCCTTCACAGTATTGATAATATCAAATTTAACCTCATTCCAATAAGTTTGGAAAAATAAAGAAGTCATACTATCCAGTCCGGGAGCTTTACTGGGATTCATTTGGAACAGGGCCGCTTGCACTTCAGATTCCTCCATTGGTCTCATTATAACTCGATTCATGGCTGGAGTGATAGAATGAGGTAACCTTTCCAGCAAAGAAGGAGACTGAGCTGGTTGACTAGAAGTATAGAACTTGTCAAAGTACCCCACTATTTCCTCTTCTAACGCCCTTTTAGTGGCACACACCCTCCCATCCGTTGTGATCAAACTTTCAATACCATTCCTTTTCCTTCTCTAAATGGTAGAAGCATGGAAAAATTTAGAATTGCTATCCCCTTCCATCAGCCATTGATTTCGTGACTTCTGCTGCCAATATCTCTCTTCCTCCTTGTACTCATATCGGAGTTGAGTCATAAGGCCATTCCATATTCTCCAATCCCTACCTCCTCCATCCCTACTTAATGCCTTCATTTGAGCTTGAAGAGCTTTAATCCTCCTAGCAGAATTATTTCCTGAACTGAAGCTCCACTTCAGTAGCTCTAATCGGCATTCAGCAATCTTAGAGCTTAATATATATTGTTGTGTCCCTCATTTTTCTCTATTCTATGCCCGCACCACTGTTTTTTGGAGATCCGTTTTTTAACCTATCTCTTATCAAACACAAAATGGCCCCGAAGTCTTTGCCACTTAGGATCCCTTTCCAAAAGAAAGAACGAATGATCCGAAGCCTGCTGGCACAATGAAGTACCCTAGCATTCGGAAACCCCAACCTGCATAATGGGGAAGCAAAAAATCTATCAAACCGCTCCTCTGCAAAGCCCTCCCCAACCCTATTATTACTCCAGGTATACGGATAGCTAACATACCCAAGATTCACCATCCCCATTCTATGTATAAAGCCTTTAAAAAAAGCGCAGCTGTTTTTCCGTTCTAGTTCTTCCCCCTTCCCCCCCCCCCTCCCTCCCTCTTCTCATTTGGATGTACTATATCTTTAAAGTCCCCCCATAACCCACCAATCCCCCCAATTTTGCTTCTCATTTTCCAAATAACTCCATTGAAGGTCTCTCATCACCACATCCGTACTTGCATACACAAAAACACTTCACTCCATCCTTGCATCACCCTCAAGTTTATATTGCATCTGTACACAAAACAAAGTAGTCACTATATTCATAACTGAAACTTTAGGCGCCCAACATACTAACAACCCCCTCCCCCCCCCCCCCCCTGAGTGCCTTTGGGCTGAACATAACACCACCTATCTCCAAACTTCAATTGTCTAACCACCTTCTCAACAAAAGCATTTGTTTGTTTAGTTTCCACAAGAAAAAGTACCTCCGGATGCTGGGATATAATAGACTCCCTCAACTGGGAAATTGTAAAAACTGAACCCAAGCCTCGACAATTCCACACCCCAAGCTTCATTGAATTGTATAGGACCAATGAGGGCTAGTCCCCTTCACCCCAGAGTGTTGACTCAACACTGGATTTTGAGCCACTTGTTTAGATTTCTTCCCAGCCTGATCATCATACCCACCAATCATCAAGGAATGCCACTCACGCTTCTCCCCCACACACGGCAACAAACATAATCCTCACCCGAATTGGACCTCAAACGACCATGTAACTGTCGCCACCTAGGCAGCTTGGGAGCCACTAAGGGAAAGACAGCATGAGCCATCGGTCGACATGCAAGAGGAAATCCAGAATCATCCAAATCGAGAGAATGAATTTGCTGAGAATTGTGGTCCCATAACACCTCCACTTCATGATTCAACTCGGGAGAAGAAAGTGGCAAACTAAGACGGTCCAATGGTAGCAAACCAGAAGAAGCAAGCACCTAAGTTTCTTTCGTATCCACCATAACCTCCAAGGCTGAGGGAGCAGCCACTTGGTTTAGCACTTGATTGCTATAAGCTGCCGCGACATCATCCACATTTGAAGGAGCTCGCTGCTTTAGCAGCTCGCATGTCAGCATATTTGGAGAATGCAGACACCTCAATTCTGGATGTAGACAAGGCAATTCTAAAGTTTCAAGCAAAGCAACCGGAACCTTCACCCGCTCCTCCTTCTTCAAAGGCTTTGTTGCCGGCTGCATAGACTTAACAGCCTTTTTTATCGCCAGCTCTCCTTACAAATACGGGAGCATTGGATCAGACAACATCATCCCCTCACACAGCTTAGATTCATCCACATAAACTCTACTTCCCGCAACCCCTGACCTCTGAATTCCCTCCCCCAACATAAACCTCTTATTCCTCCTTCTAACAGAACCAAGGCCCGCGTGAATCTAGTCTCTAAATAGCCCTTCCAGAAGATGATTTTCACACAAATTCATGGCATGCCCCACACGACCACAGTAATGGCAAAATGCGGCAAGAAACTCATATTGAAACCAAACCCAGCGAGAGTTGTCAAGAAAGCTCACCTTGGTTCCACGAAGTAAAGGCTGCATAAGATCAATTGAAATAAGCAATTTCAAATGCCAGCCATGCACGCTACCTCTCTCAAGTATAAACACTTCATGCAGCTGTGGGAAGAGAGCCCCAATCTGTACACCCGTCTCCTTGGAAATCCAGTGAGAGGCCAAGTTCCAAACCTGTACCCGAATTTGCACCCTCATGAACTCCCTATCTAGAAATGAAACAAACGGATCCCATTCCCTCAACACCAAATATTGGGGATCATATTTCCAACCCTGCCCTGCCAAAACCTTTTTCCTATCCTCCACAGTCTTGAACACAAACTGAAAAAAATTCATCCCCAACTCACGCACTAGGAACTGATTATTAATCGGCCACACAGCTCTCATCGTACTACGTAGCCCCTAAAAATTAGCCTGCTTAGCTCCAAAAACACGCCTAAGAAGACTACGCTGTCCCTCTTCATGTCCAGCTTGAACATCCTGCTGAACCAGCTTAACCTCTCCTCCCTCCACCGCAGACAGCTAGAGTTGCTGCACCAACACCTCCATATCTAACTCTTCCATCAGTTGACACCCAAAAACAATCCCCCCAATCCACCCCTATTTCTTCTTCTTCACACAGACAAAGTCTGTAAGAATGAAAAAAGCCAAGCACCTCGCTCCTCAGTACCAAAAATCGCACTGAAGTCACACAATTTTGTTACTTTAAACAACATATGTTTCTACTATACTAAAAAAAAAAAATTACATATGTTAATATTTTGGTTAGATTGGACAAAATAATAATCAAAAAGTAAAAGGAAAGAGAAATAGAGTGTTATACTATACATGTTTATCTGCAATAGCAAGTTAGTAAACTATATAATAGTAATTCAGTGTATTTCACCACATGATAATATGATAATTCAGTGTATTTCATTTAATTGGGTATCTCTAGTTAATCTAAAGGAAGGGACAATAGAAATTTCCGATAATTGGTAGCTTCTTTTCACCATAAGGGGGTCATTCAGAATTTGCACAAGGGATATTACTGAATTAACCTATTTTATACTATCAAAATAATTTAATGGTGACTACTTTGATCAATATAGTTTAAATTTTTAGTTTCAAATTGTGATATCATATTAATTTAAAAACATAATTTCATAGACTTCCTCACAAATTTATCCCAACAAGTGGGTTAGAGAGTCTTAACTAGAATTATACATATTTAAAAAAAAAAAAGGAATTAGGATGAGAGATAACTTAGGGTTAGACAACCTACATTAGATTATAATATGATTAAAGAATTGAAAAAAAAAATTCTATGTTAATCAATTGGAGGTATATATATACACACACACAACAATTTGTAAATCTATATTATTTACAAATGATATAGTTTTGATCTATGAGAGGAGAGAATGAGTGAATACCAAGTAATTAGAGTTGAAAAGTTTTAAAATAAATAGAGATAAAATAAATATATGGAGTGTTACTTTAATAGTCATAGGAGAAGCGGTAGGGTAAATGCAAAAATTGGAAGCATGAATTATATATATCTAAAATTTTAAATATTTAGAACCTATCCTCCAAGAAAATGGTGAAATTGATAAAGATATTAAACATAGAATTCAAGAAGGTTAGAACAAATGGAGAAGTGCATTTTTATACTTTGTAATCATAAAGTATTACTAAAATTGAAAGAAAAATTTTATAAAATAACCATACAAGTGATGCTTTATGGATCAAAGTGTTGGCACACTAACTATGAATATGAATAGAAAATGAGGATAGCATAAATGAGAATATTAACATAGATTTGTAGATAGATTAGACTATACAAAATAAGTAATGAATGTATTAAAAAAAGTTGAGAAAGTTCTAGTAGATGAGAAAATGAGATAAACGTATTTAAGGTGCTCTGGCATTTGTGTAAAAGATGCTTATATGCATAAGTATGACATTTAGAGACTAGAGAGCTCTTAAATCAAACTAAAAGGGAAAGGGAAATACCTTAAAAGATTTGGAAAAAAAACTATTAAAAGATACATGAATTATTTAATTTAAACAAAAATATTTGTTTTAATAAAAAAATGATAGTAACTTATAATTCATATAACTAACCCCACATAATAGAATAAAAATTTGGTTATTGTTATTACTATTGTGATCGATTGGATTTAGACAAGAAAGAAGAAAGAAATAATTTTTTTTTTTGATAGATAAGCGAGGAATAGGGTAATCCTTTAATGATTGAAAAATAATAAAATTATTTCACCCCTTAAATAAGTTTACTTCTTGTTGCACTCTTCAATAATTTCCCTCCATCCCCAAAAAGGAGTCCACTTTCAAACCAAATTATTAAAATATCCTTAATAATAATAATTATATACATTCAAAATTAAAAAGTAAAAATAAAAATATAAAATTATATATTTATTGGTGTATTAAATGAGTTATACCTAATAACTAATAAAAAATTGTACAGTAACTAAAGTAAACTATTTTTTTAGGATAGATCAAGTATTTTTTTTTGGTTGAATAAAGGAACATTAAGTGCGCCATGTTTGAGTGTTTGGCTGCCACCGCAAAGATTCAATTCTTTCACCCCAATGTGCTAGAGAGAAGAAAAAAAAAATCGATCGACTGTTCTTTCTCGATCTAAGGGATTTTGGTTATGTACCTGGGTAACGTCTGTGTCGCACGCTGTCCAGAATGCATACATTTATTTTTCACGCATTTTATGCATTCTCAAGTTATAAGTCTCTAGACGTAGAGATTCTGAAGAGATCTAAAGATCCCTCTTCGTTAGCACTCCACTCATTCCACCCAATCTTAATGTATGAATAAAAATGCAGAATGAAGTAATATAAATAAAAATAAGGAACAAATGATATTAAAGATCCCTCCCTATTTGTTGCTTTCGCATGTATATGTCTCCTTTCAAAAAAATATCCAAATTATTTGTATTGTTACTGGAATTTTCAAAATTTTTGTTTTTTAACCTTCTTTCCACCTTCTTTTACACCACATGCACATCATAATTTTCAAACATTAACCTAGGAAGATCTCTCCCTAGCCAAATCAAGATTTTTATGGAACATAGTACTCACAATAAAGACCATAATCAAGTAAGGGAGACTTGAAATGTATCATGGGCAGATTTTCCTGGCTTCACAGTTGCCAGAGTCATTGTGTTGTACCCTTCATGTAGCTACGGTAAGGAAGGAAAACGCAATATATCTTGTTCACATGAACTGCAGAGAAATATACTTGGGATTTCTTCCATAGTTGGGATGTGAACACACCTAGTATGCTGCCAAACTTCACAGATATCACATGAAACCATTCTTTCACCATCATCACTTTTAGTTCCACAAGTGCAATCCACGACTAATTTGATGTCATAATTCTCAAAAATCCCACTAATATCAACAGCTTCTCCACTAACTTTACCCTCAAAAACAAGCTTAGAACCTGCTTTAATGTTCTTGAAAACCAAATCCAATCCTTTGGTGTCGAAATTGGATATTGATTCTAGAACAATGTTTCTCAATCCCCAATACAGTTCCCTTAATTTGCCCTCCACTTCGAGCTTAAGTTCATCAAATGTAGCATTGTTTCTCAACAGGAAATATTCACAAAGATTGATGATCAGCTTAGTTACTGAACCTTCACCATTTATGTTGCTTGTTAGGACAATAGAGCCATAAAGAGCTGAATAGTCTGGAATGGCTAATGACTTTTCAGAATAGTCCTTGATGAAGAATTTACCGTCCAAAATAATCCTTGATGCCATAGGGATCCCAATACCACTCATTGCCTTATTCTCCATAAGTATGTGCTTGTACAACCGAAAAAGGTCCTTCATAAGCTGAACCCGTGTAACATTATATTGGGGTTTCAATTTCAAATCATGATTTTTGACTCTGCCATAACCTTGATCTTGCTGAGGAAATGCATCAGAAATGTCTTCTAAACAATATTCCAATACCTTCGTTACTGGATTCAAACAACGACGAACTAAATACTTCCCAACAATATGATTTCCTAATGATTTCAGAACAAAGTCCAGTAAACCTGTGTCACCGATGTATGCACGAGCAGCATCCCTAACCTCTTGCCTTGAAATCCACTGAAATTCCGCTCTTTTTAGAGCTTCAATGATCACCCTAATTGCCATTTCTATACGTTTAGGTGACCATCTGCAAGAAGTATCCACTAGCAATCCTGGATGAGAGGATTCAGTATTGCTTTCCTTTGGTAGTTTTGTTTTCAGCTCTAACATGAAGTGGAAAATATCACCTAGAGTGACCAAGAAATTTCCTGATAGCATTTGGTACCTTGATAATGTTGTTATTATCTCATTGTTCTGATCATTGCCAAGATGATAAGCAAATAAGGCTAAAGGGATAGTTTGCAAGGCTTCAATTGCACTTTGATACATTGATTGGTTTGTACCAAAGCTTCCTCTCCCAAATTTGTAGCCCCATTGACCAAACCAAGATTTTCCATAGGCCAATGCATGAAGTAACCTTAGATCCATGCCATTCTTTTGTGAGATGTCTTTCAAACTTACTTCTCTGCAATATTGAAAGAAACAAGGTTAAACAAATATGCTAATAAAAGAAGGAAAATTTACATTTGACGCAGTTGGGGCGTAACTGCCTCATTCATGATGGACTTCATAAAAGATGTACTCCCTTGGTTCCATTTAAATTGCCAGGGTTAGGACTATCTAACCAATTGAATTCATTTCGTTTCTTGCTCAAATGTTGTTCAAATTGAATTTACATATCTTGAAAAATATAATTATACAACATTTAAGTTTGGATCAAATTTTTCTTTAGATGTAGACAATTCAAAAAAAAAAATGTAACAATCAAGTTTCCCAAAGTAATCAAGTTTGATTTAAAAAAAAAAAAAAAAGTACTGACGTATTTAAGGGACAAAGAGTGCAATAAAAAGGAAATTAGTTCTATATATTTTAACTGCTAAAACTTCGATGTCACAAGCTCATAATGTCGAGTACCATTAATTCATTCATGTTTTATGTGTTAAGACCCTTTTACAATTTATACACATTGAAAAGGAACTTAAATTCACAAAATGATTGCATGATAGCACAAAATTGAAATTCTAGAACTTAGTTAAAAGAACATTTGAAATACATAAAAGGTGGCAGTGATATTTGAGTTGCATGAACAGAAGCTTAACACGAGTTCAAAACTATTGCCATAAATGCCACAAAAGTCGAGGAATTCCCAAAAGCTGAAAATTGAAACATAACAAAAATAATATCCAAAATCAAAATTTTGAGCGGGAAAAAAAAGAAAGAAATAAAAAAAAAAACCTTGAGTTGCAGACTTCCCTATGTTGAAATAGGATCACTGATTAAACGCTCATACTTATCGAAATCTTCCATCCCATCTCCAGTAGCAAGCATGCAACAAACATAAGAATAGGAATTGTACTTCTGGTGTGTCTCGTTTCTTATAAGAATTGGAATTATTTAGAAATTAGAATTATTCGTTATAAGATTTGATTTAAATCTCAATGGAAACTCATCACTCTCACAATTCTACACCTTTGTTAGACACCAAAAGCCACCAAGTTAAAAATATACAGCCTAAACTTTAGATGATGCAAGTGTGTTTATAGTGTGTTAAGTGTGTCGGTACACAAACCTTGCTCTCAATCCAGTGCATAAACGATCCCAGAACTCCATAATCTGATATCCAGGCAAATCCGAGCCAGTCTCCAGGCCATTAATACATAGCAAATGTCCAAAACCATTAGAGTGAAAGACACCATGCATGGTGTGACCTTGTAATTCAATCAAATTGGACTTACTTGCTATTGAGGATGGGGCAGTACTACAGAAGGAGTTGCCTTCATACGTTGAACACGCTGAAACTGCATCCTTTGAGGGCAGTAGAAAGTGATACTTCTTATTGCAAATCAAATGATCACCCCAACCTGAGGTACATTTGCTTTCAATAACGTGAGAGATGCAACAATGCAAGACACATCTTCCATATAAATTTGCTCAAAATGAAATCCAACATTTCCATTCCATTTTCTTTAAAAAAAAATGTACTGATCTTCAAAAGACTCAAATGAGTAAAAATGCACATGCTTTTGTGTGTTCAAATTGATGCCACGCAGTGCATATACAATTGAGTAGAAGAAGTTTATGTGCACAAACAAAATGTTAAAAGGTATGCATTTTAAAATAATAATAAATAAAGCAAAATGACCGAGAAGAAAGAGTAAGAATCGAACTTCTGAGAAAAAATATTTGCATCTTGGTTGGAAATACGTTGTGTTTTTTTTTTTTCTATATCACTAATTTTTCAAATTAGAAAACGATATTGCTAAACAATTGATATTGTACATTGATGTTACTTTCTCCCCTTAAACCCTGTCATATCTTCACTTAATTCCTATCCTAAAGTAAATTTTTTGGTAGAATATATCCAAGTAAATTTTAAATTACATTAATGGGATAATTTCACCATGTGCGCGAATGGAAAATTTGAGGGAGTTGCATAGACTTCTCTTCATTATCGATCCTACTAAACATTGGATAAGTGTACGAAATTATCCCATAATCAATTTACTGAATTTGGATCATATGAAGGGACAAAAATGCTTAAACAAGTACACAATTGAGATCACTTTAACCACAAAAATATCTTAAGATAGATGCGTACTCAAAAAATTTTATGCATACAAAAAAAGAATTATGATTAAATCAACTGTTCCTTTGTCTTTTAAGGCCAAAAATGTTGTGCGTATGTGCTATTAATATGTTGAATTTTTACTGAGGACGCAGAATTGGGCTTAGTTGTCATCCTCGGCCTATGAGACTGCTTTCAAACACTTGAACCAATGCGTGTTACAAGTCCACTAGCGTGTGATATTTTGGCGGAATTTAAAAATTAAAAAAAACAAAAACATTTTATCAATAGTCAATAATCATGGTTACCTATATATTGACAATGTTTGCAACAACGATTCAAAGACAGCTCAATTGGTTCTTCGACAACAAAGAGAAAAACATGGAGTAAAGGGTGGCGATGGACTTCAAGCTGGAATGACCAGCATGACAATGGATCACACAAACCAATCTCCAGTTGTCCAAACTCCAAAAGGGCTCTAACATTTTGCTGAAACGAACCACCATTGAACTCAACAGGATAACCTTGTTCACCAAATGCCTTGAATTTGAACACCCTCTCACCCCTTTTCCTTTTCTTCAATCCACTGAGATCCAATTGAGACATTTTGAACGACAGGGCTTGGAAGATTGATTGATGATGAAAATGGATGAAATTTCGAGCAAAGCACGTAACAATCAATTTAAAGACGGCTAATGGCCTAGACAAAGCTGAAATCACAGTGAGAAGTTTGATCACACACATGGTGCCATGGATAATTATATACACAAGAATTTAACGAGGCTGTCGGTTTAACAAAATGTGATCAAGTACAGCTTACTATGTGCATGACATATTTCAAAATAGATCTTCTCTGCAAATTTATAGCGAAAAAATGCGTGGAATTGATCAGTTGTAGATGTTGTTGGTGCCATGCTTTTGAGCTTGGAATGTTTTTAAATGTATTTAAGCTCGTTTAAGTTGCCGGCAAATTCTATGGTCAGCTATGGCACGCGGCGAAGCATCTTATATGTAAGGGATTTCTTATTTTTAGAGGTTGTTTAATTTTCTTGGCCAACTACTTAAGGGTTGGTACTTCAAACTTATCGTTGTAAACTACACTAGGATCGGTTAGAGGCAATGGAAAATTCCTCTAAAGACATAGAAAGATTTAAAAATTATAAAAAGAGTATAAAAGTTATAAAATTCTTACTAAGGACATAATAAAATATGTTCTCATACACAAAATAACATTCTGCACTAACTATGCTAATCTTTTTTCTGGAGTAAATACCTTTAGTATTACTTTCAAAAGTTTACACTCTTTTTATGAATTTTTATTCTTGACACTCGTTTTAATGGAATTTTAATAGGTATGAGAAGATTAATATTGGTACTCAAAAGCAAATGATTATTTTATCTATTCAATGCAATTTGCAAGAAAATATCTCTTTAACAAGTTTCACCATACGATGAGATATTCACAAATTTGATCATTATGAGTTTTATTACCAATTGCATTGAGAAATTCAATAACAAAAAGAGGATGATTCATTAACTCATTATTTAGTGTGAATTCTAAGCAAAATGACACAACAACAATTAACTAGTTAACAAACTAAAAATTTCAACTCAAACTTGCTATCTATTTTTCAAATTGAGAAATTAAAATAATCTTATGTGAGAAAATATCAAAATTGATGATGCGTAATACGTGAAATGTTTTTGTACGTACCTTGGCAACAAAATTGAAGATTTTATATATAACACCGGTTTTTACTGCAAAAAAGTTTAATTCTACATATTGAAAGAATGGCAATGGATTGGCTGCAATATATTTTGTGTAATATTTCCTGTTCCACTTCGTCAAATTGACACCTGTATTTATATTAATCTAATTAACAACTAACAAAAAATAACCTAACATCCAATTACTTGCAACATACCTGTCAAAAACAAACCAAAACTAATAATAATAATAATTTTCAAAAGGAAATATTCCTCAAAACATGCGCATGTATTATCAATTGCTGAATTTCTTTCCGTAAAGTGTAGGGAATTCGATGTATTTTTCTACCTTTACGTGAAAAAACTATTACACTCTGTAAAAATTAAAGAAATTTACACCATTTCATTCATTTGGAGGGAAAATCTTTTAGACACAAGGGCTAGATTTTTTTCTTTGTCCACGTTTTTTTTTTTGTAAACCCTAATTAATTACATACAACCAAATCAGAATATTTCGTGACAAAATATTCTTCATTTATAAACAACAATACATGTAACTTACCCTTCATTCACATTCTATTTGTCATAGTTATTTATAAATACCAAATTTTTTCATTCACAAACTATGGATCTTGTTAAAAAAAATTTCTTATGTTTTACAGAGGATTGTTTCTTGAATAATTACTCTCTAATATTTTTAAGCAAAATATTTTAGCAGCCACTAAACCATTTCAATAATATATGTTCGGCAATTAAACCCTTTTTTTTTTTTGGGTTAAACCTTTGGCCTCTAATTTTTTTTAAGTGATAATTTTCACCCATTTCTTCAGATTTTGCAGTTAAAAGTATCCAATTCCATTAAAATTAGGGTTGTTAATGTCAATGCAATATTAAATTGAAAACAAAAACAAAAGCGTAAAAATACTCATCGGCTACTAAACAATTTTTTAAAAAAACGATCGATATATTGAAATGCAATTGCAATATTTACATAGCCAAAAAGACTAATTGACTTTCGTGGTGTTGGATTGAACCGAACCCATGAAAAGAAGCTTCCGAAGAGTAAATAGCCTCCGAAGAGGACACAAAGCTTCTAAAAATGACACAATCCCTAATAAATAGGGACACCCTAATACATAGGAACAGCGCTAATACTATACAATACTGCATAAGCTAATACTACGACCAGCTCAGGCGGCTGGCTCGACTGGGTATCGCAAATGGCATGTGATGAAAGAATCTGAACGCTGGATTCTTAGCTTTCGTCTTACGCCGCTTGAGATGATCCCGCAAAATTGCATCCGTTGCATAGCTTGGCACCCACACTACTACCACAAGCATTGAATAACCTGTCTGCCAAACTACGACCACATGCATTGAGGAGTTCGCAACCAAAATCGTTGTATCGATCAACCTAAAAAGAAAAAAAAGGAAATGGTGTGAAAAAATCGCATTGTTTCCACACCAAAAATCACCCCTAATGTATTGTTGAGGACCCTTTCTTCTTTTTTTTTTTTTGCAGCTTGGCGGCTGCAATTTTTTCTTTACTACTAAACAATTTGGATCGTGTATTTTTGACTATTGGACCATTTGTTTTAAAACATTTAACCTCTAAACTAATTAAAATGGTTACTTGTGGTTCTTCTGTTAATTTTATCCATTAGTAGTAAAGAAAATTAGCCTATTTGCAATTGACATGAAAACTTTACCATCAAATTTTTCTCAACAAACATGAAAGATACTTAGCCTCTTTCCCCTCTATTAAATACAATCTTTTTGCAAAATAGATATTTTTTCCCAAAATCACCTTCATCAGCGCATCTTTCACCTCCTCTTTCAAAACATTCTTTTCCACAATTTTCTATGCTTTTTGGTTGGATTGGTTTGCTCAAAAATTTCCAATTTTCTCATGCCTTTTGGCAGCACCAAACGAACTCTCAATTTTTTTAGTCTTTTTCACCCTTTCACTATCATTCTTACTATAATCATCCCACCATCCGAAATCCTCTTAGAAAGATCAGAACTTTCACCGTCATGAGGCTTACTAAAAACAAGGTCTTCCCTCCTTTCTAACTATCTACACATGTTTAAAATACTTTTGCTTCAATATCATACCCTTTTCATGAAGCTGAGTTTTTGTAATTTCATCATATAACTTTCCTTAACAAAACAAAGTCATAAAGAGCATCTATATTAGCATACGCATTAAGCCATTTTTGGTTTTAGTAATCAATCATCCCATAGAGGATACGAATCTCATCTTCCTCACTACACACTTTCCCCACAAGCCCTCCAAAAAACTTTCCTTTCTCAAATCTTCTACACTAACATTGTTTTTTTGTTTTCCTTTCCCCTCAATTCTTTATTATCACCTTAGTGGTTTTTGAGGGGCTCTTTGAGGTGGACTTTGAGTCTTTTGGTGTAGATTTATTAGGATTGGTAACCTTGATGGTGAAATCTAATGCAGAACGAGAAGCAAAATACTTTTCTAATTCTTCATTCTCTGATTCTTCTTCAGATTCTTCTTCATTATTAACATATATTATAAATGCGTGAACAAGATGTTCCTGGTAATGACGCGTGGATGTTTTTTCCCTCTCTCTTCACACCCGTGGCCTTCCAAGTTGGCTAAAACAGAAGCCGTGGCATTGTTATTTCTCTCATTTTTTTATCTAGGGCTTTTACCATTTCTTGCTGCCGCACCTCTCTTTTCACCTTCTTCACTTTCTTTCTTTCCTCTCTAGGGTTTTTACCCTTTCCTGCTGCCAATTTTGATCATCGTCGTCATCCTCATCATTCACACCAGCCCAACATTTGGCCGTCAATCACGTAGGGGCCCAGAACACTTGAGGTCAGTGGCGGCCAAAATCGGCTGGAAAATGTCAAAATTTTTTGTAGTTTTGTGGCCACATCTTTTTTTTTTTTTTTTTGCAATTTTGTGGCGATTTAGGGAATCGGTGTGTTTTGTCCTTCCCTGGTTGCAGACATGACACTGACGACAAGATCCTTTCCTTCCTCAAACCCACTTTTAATTTGAGATAGGAGAGGAAAGCAGCATTCAATCTCTGTTCAAATCAAGAATGGACACAACAAAATTATGATGATGATTATGAACATTGAAAGTGCAAGAAAAACGCAGTGGTTTTTTTCCTTCGGATTTTGTCCCTTTTTTCTTTTTTTTTCTTCCTGGAATTTGTCCCTTTTTCTTGTTTTTTTTCTTTTGTTTCCTTTTTTCACATTTTTCTTTCTTATTTTGTGCATAGATGAAAGAATAGAATGGAGATGCAAAAAAAAGGAAGATGACAGGTGGTTTCGGCATAACACGGTTCTGTTCGTTTGCCTTCAAATCTGAATTTTTCATTAGTTTTCTTTTTCCTTCAGATTTTTTTCTACTTTTTTTTTCTTTTTAACCTTTTTCTTCCTTATGTTGTGTGCAGATCAAAGAATAAATAGGACTTTGCTGGATTTCGCATTTTTATATGATTTCAAATTAAGTTATTAGGATTTTTTTCTTTGTGAATTTTAGCTGGGAAATTGTTGATTGGATGAGAAATTTGTGAGACAAATTTTCTTGTTTGGTATTGGCTTATATTTTTTTGTTAGTTTTTCATTTTAGACTTAAATATGTAGAGGGTTTTAGTACATATGTGTAATCTGAATTGGATATAACCAATTGAAACAATACGAGGCTCACTTGTTTTTTTTTTAAGCATATTGACAGACTATTTATCCTGCGTCTATGATAAATGTACAAAACCACAAGTACTCAAATTTGGTTGTGGATGCTTATTAATTGATTCGTAAAGATTGAACCCAAATCTATGAAGTCATCATTTATTGGAGATTTGAGCCGAACTAGAGAAGTCTAATTTTTTGCTTTGCTAGGTTGAATTTAATTAGAATGGTAATGTTTGGCTTCTTGTCAAACAACTTGAATGTGACTTTGAGTTCCAAACAGATATGAGTTTTAGTTGACAACCTAGATTTTGAATTATTTGCATGCCTGTATATAGTATATTGCTTCATTTGAGAATTGTTTGTAGAAGTGAAGTAATTTTTTTTTTCACGACTTTTTGTTGACTGACTGCTACTTTTTGTCTTTCAGGCTGCTTCTCCCAAAATATTTACTTTAAGGCATGAATCACTGAAATTGGTAGCAATTTGGGACCTTTTATAATACGAGATCGTGCGATTAGGCCTAAAGAAATGTTTCTCTTCTTAAAGTGCAAATCCTGTTCAAGGTTAGAGGTCTTCTAGCTCTTTGGTGTATTTCTGTGTCTCTGGTTCTGTTTATGTGGTAAAGATTTTGTTTCAATGTTTGACAGTTTCTTGTTAAGGGTGATCAACGTCCTCCCTCCCACTCCCTTGTCATCGGACAACAAAACAAAATAAAATAATTAATGTAACTGGGATAAATTTCAATAATAGGCTATTAAAGTTTAAAACTTCTTTTTATTTTTTGTCAGAATTGTGTCCCAAATTTTCATGACATTACCCTGTATTGGCTCTCCGAGAAAAGTTAAGGATTTCACTTAAACATTTTTTAATGATTTTGGATGTGCAAGTATAGAAATGTTTGTCATCTTATGGTATTTCAGATAAAATGTTTGTTTATTGGTCATTTGACAAAAATATCGGTCTTTGCCCTAACATTGTCTCTCAGTTATTAATATGTGATGAGAATGATGCGATGTTGTTTAATGTACCCTTAATTAGCTTGAGCAGACAGTTTTTTTTTCTTTTTTCTATATGTGATTGTTCAGCCTCTTGGACTGCCGTTGACCTTTGGTTTGAATAAGGGAAGGTGGTTGTTTTTCTGCCCTAATGTCCATACCTTTTTTTTTCTTCACATTTTCCTTTCTTATTTTGTGCATAGATGAAAGAAGAGAAAGGAAATGCAAAAAAATGAAGATGACAGGTGGTTTTTGGCATAACACGCTTCTGTTCATTTGCCTTGAAATCTGAATTTTTTCATTCGTTTTCTTTTTCCTTTGGATTTTGTCTCTTTATTTTTCATTTTTAACCTGTTTTTCCCTGAATTTGTGTGTAGATGAAAGAATAAATAGGACATGCAAGAAAAGAAGATAACTGGTGGTTTTTGGCATAATAAAACCAATTTGCGCTGGGTGTAGTTTTTCCCTTCTTTATATTTATCTCGACTGGCCTCATCAAATTTAGTTTCCTATTTGTAAGGTTGGATTCTATTCTCTAAAATTTTGTTAGATTTGTTGCCTGTTCCCTGATTTTGGTATTTATTTTCCCTTTCTGAATTACTTCTCCTTATTCTCCTGCAATTCTTTTCCCTTTTTTTCTTTGGTTTTTTTTTTTTGGGGGCTTCATCTATAGGACACTGCACTGCATCACTTTCTAAATTTGGGTTTGGTTTTATAGTAATTATTTATCAATGGAGACTGCTTTGCAATTTCCGTAATACAATTGCTCGGTATACTTGGGTTCCACTTCTTCCGATTATGTCTTATCTTGTTTAGAGTGTGTGAATTTTGGGCCTCGATGAATTTGCCATATCTTGTCCTATCAGTCAAAGTTATGTTCTAAGGTTATGTTTGGGCAAGGCATTTCTATTTGCAAATAGGAAAAGTAGGCCCTTTTTTCAAATAAAAACATCACACTCCAAACACATTTTTATTTCAAAATTTAAAATTTAAAATTTAATTTTCCTACTCAAATTTCTCTCACATAATTTTAAAAAATCTTCCCTCTCTTTTTTTACTTTAAAATACTTTTTCTATAAAAAAAAAATACCCACAAAAATTTTCACACATTCCAATACAACTTTTCTCAAATACATCACACTCCAAACATACCCTAAAGGTTTTTTTTCTGTTTCTTTTTTGGTAATTGTGCTAGGTTATTAGGTATTGACTATATGGTGATAGAATTCGATTGTGTGTGTGAATTGTCCACCAGTATCATTTGGTTGTTTGGTTTGCCACTTGCAAATTTGTCGATCCTTTGGGAGAGCATCATATATGTATCTAATCCCTTTGTGCTTTTGGCATTATGCTTATTTTGCTGGCTATCTACAATTTGCGCTTCAAGCTTCCTCCCTATCCTTCTATTCCCTATCTATAATGTGTTTTTGAATTCATTAAATTTTTGTCATTATAACTTTCAATTTTTTTTATTTTAATTACCTTCATTTTTCAAGTACATTCACCGTGTTAAATTGTGCCTCTTATCCTACTTTCATTTATCTGGTTCACATGATGATGAAATTATTTATAAGATCAGAGAAAGATGGAATTCTTTGTACCATACCTTAGCACCCTCTTTATTCGACTTAAATTGCCCTTCATGGTGGTACTCTTGTATGTTTTGTTGTATTATATGCTATGCTGTTATGCTAATGAATTGAAGGAAGGTTTCTATCCATGGATTGATCAAGTTGGTTTTCAATTGTAAAAATATTTTTCCTCAATTGTTAAATATGTTGATCTTTATTAATGCTTTTGTGCTATGAATGCAAAATAGGTTGCTCCAACTTTGGTTCCGCTGCTTAAATTTTATTTCCATGAGGAAATGATGAAAGCTGATGTTTCAAGTATTTAATTACTGTTCATAGATTTTCCATTAATTACCTAAATAAATCATCCATTCTCTCTTTTTAGTTATCAACTTGATTTTTTCATTTCTGTGAATGTTAAATCATTCAATTGTAGCCATGCCCGAGCTGTTACGTTCAGCAAAATTAGCTATAGAGAAAGGGATTGCCCAAGGCCATAATGGGACTTATGTCAAACAGTTGTCTGATTATATAGTACCAACTTTAGTGGAGGCTTTGCATAAGGTGGAGTTACTTGGCAGTTCTTTCATTCTAATTATCGTTGCAACTGCTATAATTCTCCATTTTCTTACTGAGTGATATCAGTTGCAAGTTGTGCAGGAGCCCAATACAGAAATATCTACAAATATGTTGGATTCACTGAATGAATGCTTACAGCTTGATGTTGATGACTAGTGAATTGCAAATTGCATTTGTGGAGAGATCGTTACCTATTTGGGGCTAATTTCGTCAATTACATGGTAGCATAAAAGTTCAACATTTCTTGCTTCATTCTTTGTTGACTTAAATTTCCTTGTTAGTTACAATATTGTTTTTTGGTTATCGTATTACATACATTAGACTTATTTGGTGGCATGTTTAGATAATTTGCAGAAATGGGAATAATCTTTGGTTGTCTTTATCTATTCATCTTTTGTTATATGACTTCTGTTTGACCCTTGACTCTTGTGTTATTGGATATGTAAAACCGATTTATAGGAATTCTATGTCACTTGTTGCTGTAGCCATTTTCCCTGCTAGGCTTAGAATGACTTAATTTGATGTGCACAGTTATGCATTTGACTTTAGTTTTTTGATAAGTTTATAGCTAAACTTTGTGACCTGGAGAATTCAAAGTTAGATTGCCTTCTCTCTCAAGTGTTAAGTTCTTGGAAAGGGTTTAGCTATCATTTAATTTTGATGTTATTTGGGATGTTTTGAGTTGTTAACATTCAATGGATGTTAATTATTCTACTCATGTTTCCTTGGGAAATTCCACTTCCACTTTTTTTTTTTTAGTACTGCATTGAACTTCTCAATCAGATGCAACTGTTTATTCGCTTGGTAAGCACAACTTCTATTTTGTCTTCCTCTTCTTTCCCTTGTTAATAGGAGAGAGAAGAATGTTTATCTTTTCTTTTAGAGGAAGTTCTATGTCATTACATGTTGAAAAATGAAAAAAGAAAGGGGTTGACTTTAGCATTATAATTGAAGTGCTTTTCTTGTTTCATTTAGATAAATTTTTTGCATTTTCTCATAAAGTTAATATAACTTATTCCATTATTTGCTTCTTGAATTTTTGTGTCAGATATCTGGACACCTTCTAGATGAAAGCCAAGTTCGAAGCATTGTGGAAGAGTTAAAACAGGTCATCATAGCAAGCTCAAGTTGAAAAAAGAGAGAGCAGAAAAGGCTAAGGCTGAAGATTTTGATGCAGAAGAAGGGGAGTTACTTAAAGAGAAGAATGAGAAAGGAGAGGAAGTCTTTGATTAGGTTTATATTTCCTATCTCTCATCGTGTCCAGATCTAAAGGACATGAAATTGATAGCTTAACTGAAAATCATAATTGTCTCTTGAAACGTTATGGATCAAATTGGTGAAATATTGGGAACATTGATCAAGACATTCAAGGTTGGCTTCTTGCTATTTTTTGATGAACTATCATCGTATTTAATGCCTATGTGGGTAAGTTTTTTTATGACATATCCTGAGAATTTTTATCCTTGTAAATTTACATCAAATTGTCAGAGACATAAAATGAAAATTATACTGCTCATTATTCTTGTGTTCAAAGGAGAATTAGTAATTGTAAATGAAGGATCAAGTTTTCTCTCATTTATGATATCACAAATAATAGTAAAGATAATGTTAAAAAATTTAAACTTATTCTGCGTTATGAGTCATGATCTGTTGAAAAATTAGAAATTATACACAAAGAAAAACTTAGTCTTATTCTATAATGATAAAGTTGTGATCTGTTGAGATGCAACTGGATATGTGGAAATAACTGCGACTCAAATGAAGAGACTGTAATTATGAGCTATTGTTCTGAGCATTTTTTTGTTTCTTCCTATTATGTTATGTTAAAGTTGTGATCTGTTGAGATACAACTGGGTATGCACAACTAATTGTGACTGAACTAAAGAGATTGTAATTATTAGCTATCATTCTGAGCATTTCTTGGTTTTTTCACTACATTTACCTATAAAAAGATGCAACAACTACTAACAATTCCCTATAGGCCTTGTGGGATAGAGGTGAAGACCCAAAAAACAAACAAAAAAAAAAACTACATTCTAATATGGCATTCATGTGATCAGATTTATATGAAGGTGCACTCTATTTATGGGATGGAGATTTGGATCCTTAAAGCTACCTTACAATCACTAGAAGAGTTAGGCTGGTAATATCTCCATGTTTGTATTCGGTTTCTTCTTTCCTATTAGAATGCTTATACTTTTTTTCTACCCTTCAATACTTTCAGTTGGAATGGAGGTTGATGATCCAAAAAGTTGCTTTAGTATCCCTGGTAGAAACTCTGCTGGAATCCCTCCAAACAATAAGAATAGTTGATATTGTAATCTTGGTTCCTTTGGCAAGCATGGTAACTGCATTTTTAAGTTTTGGTTTCTAGCTAGTCGAACAAATTTGGAGGGATGTTATAATTATTTATTAAGGGCAGTGATCAGAAACTAATTAATTATGGCGTCATTTGGTTTAGACTCTTGCTTGCATGATGTAGCTAGCTTTGGTTGTTTTCATTTCCCTCTGTTACTACATGTGCAAAAAAAAAATGATCCTTGATTGATCAGTTTGAAAATGTTCATGGGCGCCTCCCCATATCAAGAATCATACCAAGGGGAAAAAGAACCCACTAATCTATTCTCAAAATGTCTATTTTTCTAAATTACTACTGGAATTATAAATGCGTGTAATTAGATGTTTGGTATGATTGATTGCGAATGGTTCTTTTACCTTTGAAGTCGAGAAAAACAAAACCATATTAAAAAGATTTTTAATTGTTCATTTTGTAATGTGCTCTTATATTTATTGATTGTCACATATCTAACAAGAGATGACTTTAAGAGTGGCAATGGTGAGGCTGATGATGGAGCAAGAATTTCTAGCAAAAAGTTCCAAATTTTATTGATAGTCTTTTGAAATGATTGCTTGGGTTTGAGTACACACCCTAGAGTTATCAAGGCTGTTGCATAGGTCGTATATTTGGTCAACCTACTGTTATTGAATTTTGGATTTCATGTATTAGTGTGGTATCTTAATTGATTGTTATTTATGTATTTTGGTGGTTTGGTTGGAGCATTAGGCAGTGCAGGGACATGGAATGGGACCTAAGGGTTTTGTGTTAATCTATGGGTACCATGAATTACTAGAGTCATCTTTGGTAAGCTTAAAGGAGGCAAAAGGTATCCCATACTTGTTCAGTACTTTGCATAATATCCAATAAATTAGTAATGGCATTTTTCTTTAACTAGAATCATCGAAATTAGGGAATGCATTTTATTTCTGTTTTGAACAGGAGAAAAAAAGTAGTAATTATGCGAATGTTACTGAAAAGTTCGGTGACAATAACTTTGTGCTTGGTTTGCAATTGCATATTTTTTCTAATTTTGAATTCAAAATTTTGTGGATTACATTGAATAGATATAGTCAGGTTATATTTAATGGTTCTGACAATGTCAGTAATTCTCCATGCCATTGTTAAACTTTGTTTCTCTATATAGTTTTGATGACACAAAGGAGTGCAGGCCTGGATTTGAACTAATAAATTGTTGCTTTAATGTTACATATTTGGATTGCCTTCTTTCTCCTACTGGCTTTTCAACCCATATGGCGTTTTTAACAGTAGTAGGAAGTGCTAGTTTATGCTTAGTTGAAAGTGGAAAACCATTAAAGGATGATAGAGTTGCCATATATTCTCATATTCCCTTCATCATGCATCAATAATTGATGGTATCCACCTAGAAGAAGCAAGTGAGTAACCTTTGTATAGATAATGTAACTATTTTTTGTGTGAAATTCTTACTTTCTTCTTATTAATAATGACAAATGACAATGTATAATTTAAATAAAAATATAAAATTATATATTTAACAGTACATTAAATGCGAATCTCATTTTTTGCCTATCTATATTTTGTATTACTTCAATTTTAATTCTTCATAATATATGTTCAGAGTTTCTATCTTGGGCACTCTAAAACTGCGTTATGTCCAGTATTCAATGGAGTTGGTCGAATGCTGTATTTTAGTAGAGGGTAAAGAGAATAAATGTCATTTATGTCTATTGATTAAATAAAAATCTAGTGAGTCCTTAATCTTCTTTTTCCTTTATTTGCAAATAAATATAGGTAAAAAAAAAAAAGAACAGTAAAAATTCATCACCCCTACCAAATTTTTAGGTGTTTGGGTGGTGTTAAAAGTAAAAATGTGACAATTTATAAAAGATATGTGTAAATTTTGCAAAAGATAGTTATTACCTTACTTTTTTTTTATCAAAAGATCGAATAATATTATTAACTGTTAACAGTTAAACTATACAGGCAAATGTCCCAAAAATAACTCTTCTTAGCTCAAAACTCGGCTAAGACTTAACTGACGCCCAGCGTCAAAAGAAACCCGTCCATCTACGATGGACGCAACAACCTTTCCTAGCTAAAAAGCTAATAAAACATAACCCTAACTTAGCGGCCTTTGTGTGGACAGCACCTGTTGGTCCCTTAGATCAAGGCCTTACGCTGTGGATCATTATGAATGCTCCTCCTTTCAAGCTAGAACTCCAAAACTCTTGATGAGAGTGAAGCCTTGCCAAGAACCATATGAAATCGCCATTGGCTTCGAAGTCCAGCAAACGGGCATCCATGATACACCTTAGCACTACCTCCCATACTAGAGACACAAAAACTAACCACCAAACCTTTAAAAAAAAATTGAGAAATTTTAAAGCAATACATCTTATATAATTGCGAATTTTGATAGAATAGGTGAAATTTACCACTTTAAATAGGAGTGCTAAGCATAGTTTTTAGTATCTCAAACTGATCTCATCGATCCTACGATTTTACAATTCAAATTCAGGAAAATGATCACGATTCTAATTACGAACCTATCTTATTATGTGAATAAAATATAGTTAAATTTACTCCAAAAAATTTTTTACATCTAAGTAAAATTATAATTTATCATTAGATAAATAATTTAATTAGTTTAATCATCCTTTTATTAGCATTTAACAATAAATAAATAAATTAGACATAAATACCATTCGGTTGTGATAGCAACTGAATATTGAAAAAATCATATAAGATGTTATAAGAAATAAAAATTAAAATAAGATCATTTATTTATAAACTATACATGAATTATTTTCATATCCATTCATATATTGATTAATAATTCTTTTAAAAATAATTTATAAATTATATTTTCTCATTTTTTCTAAAATATTATGATCCTACGATCTTACGATCTGATTCTGTTACCCTAAATCGATTTTGTGTAGAATTCCGATCTTATAAACTATGGTGCTAAGTCTCCTTTGGAGTACAAAGTCTCTCTCTCTCTAAGAGAAGAGATGAAAGATGCCTTTAAAGAGGCAGAGTGATCCACAAGCCAATTAACTATAATTTTCTTCCAATTAATTAGGAGTGCATCATTTAAAGTCTACTTATATGTTACATAGTTAATAGTTAAGTGGTCTAACATGAGATTTATAACTAAATTAACCAACTTAGTTGTCTTGTTTCCATGTATCCGATATAATTAATAAGTAGCCAGTAGGGTTCCTTACAGCAAGCTTCTCAGCTGTGTAAATTCCAGATCCTTTCACCATTTGACAGTCCGCACCCTAAATAATTGTAGAAACACCGAATACTGTATTCTCTCCTTCTAAATTTTTTCTTCCTCCTTTCTTTTAGGCTAGTAGAGCTTTGGAATAGTGGTTCTTCTTCCAATCCCGAACTGGAGGTGGCGACACGGCTCCAAAGAATGAAGCTGTCAAAGGAAGAAGAGACTAGGGTGGAGCTAGAGGAGGGAGATATTGTAACCAGTAAAGAGGAATGCAGGAGAAGTTTAATAAAAAGAGTGTTTGGGACAAAAAAAGGGTGAACTTTATTGGACTTAAAAATATTCTGGAGAATATCTAGCCAACAAAGGAAGGCTTTTTATTGCGGAAGATGGGGGAAAATTAGTTCTAGTTTGTATTCAAGAATAACGAAGGCAAGCTAAGGGTGATGCAAGGAAAAGGATGGACTTTCGACTAGCACTATCTCATACAGAAGGAGTGGACCGAGGATCTGCATATTTAGGACAAAAATTTTCAGATAGTGGAAGTTTGGTTCTAGATCTGGAACATACCAGTGCAATGAATGTCTCGGGCAAAATGGTTTAGAGTAGGAAAACTATTTCACAAGGTCTCTGATGTGTTATTTCCTGAGAGCAGTACCAAAGCTGGAAGATATATGAAAATTTTAGCAAAAATTGATCTCAGTAAGCTATTGCTGTGAGGGACTATGCTGAAGCTCAATGAGCAGACATACTAGATTATCTTCAGGTATGAGAAACTTAACGGCTTTTTGCCATTACTGTGGACTGGTTGGCCATTCAGAAAAATCTAGTCAAATAAGAAGAGCTTATTTATAGAAAAATGAGGTTAAGAATGGACAATTTAGGGATTGGCTTCATGCTACTAGCAGCATAAATAATATAAAGGAGAAAGGCAATGAGTCAGCATCAGATTCACAGTTGCAAGACAAAACTAAAATAGTGGGGGTTGGAGAAAGGCCTTTGGCAAAGAAGAAACAAAATGCCCTACCTGAACCACTACTCCATTATGACCGAGCAATGGTTGGGGATGAGCAGAATAGCAATAGAGGCAAAGAACAGATCAATGAAGGGCAGATAATCAACCCAAAGCAGCTACTTTTTGGGTGCAAGAAGAAGAGATGAAAGTTGATTGTATGTTGAAACAAGACAAACAGAAGCAGGTGATTTAGTATGATGAGTTGATAAACATCCCAATTAGCTGTGAAAATTTGGCAAAACAGTTGCTGGGAACCGAGGCTAAGGTAAAGGAATCAAGTTCTACCTCTAGAAATGTGAAGGAACTTGGCCTTAACAGAAGAGGGAGACGAGGAGGGATCAGATTAGGAGTGGGGTTCAAGATGCCAAGAGAGAGAACTAAAGAGTAGAGGAACAGTAGGTAACAAAAGGGGATGGAAATTACAAGATGAGAGCTCAAAAGCTAATAAAGAAAGTAGCAAGTGGTTTAAGAAATTGAAAATTCATAACCAAGGCAAGTCTAGAGATTTGAAGGTGGAGAGCACCAGACGGAAATGGTCCCAAGAGGAGCCATGAAGATATGTGTGTGGAATTGTAGAGGTTTGGAAGAACCTCTACAATTTCCTAGTTGAGGGAGATGTTAAGATCCCACCCCCCGAAAATAAACTTTTTGTCAGAAAAAAAAAAAAAAAGAGGTTTTGTGGTAACCATGTGTAGGAGATTAAGATTTCAAGAGAGATGGCGAGCCATAGAACCAGAAGGAATCAAAGGGGCGTTGTTGGTGTGCTAGACAGAAAACATCATAGTTAGCAATATTATTTCCACGAGTTTTGTATCCAATTGGAATGTTCACTGAAAGGTAGTTCCATCAAGTTTTGGGCAATTTTCTTGTATGCTAGCACAGAAACTAAAATAAGTGAAGAACAATGGAGGTACTTGGAATGCCAAAAACTGAGATGGAGGGATTAATGGTTCCTAGGAGGAGACTTCAATGACATTGTGCATCTGGATGAGAAACAAGAAGGAAGATATAGGACTAAGTCAAGTTGTAGATCTTTGAGGAACTTTATAAGGAACATGGAAATGGAAGAAATAGGCTTTGTAGGGAGGAAGTATGCTTGGGCCAACAATAGAGAGGGGGAAGGGTTTGTGAATGAGAGGTTGGACAAGATTTTGGGTGCCCTCGACTGGATGTTCAATTTCCACAAAGCTAGAGTGTACCATGTGGAAAGACATTCTTCGGACCATTCCTTACTTCTACTAGACATGAACCCTGAAGTGCAGAAAAGCAAGAGGAGATTCACTTTTGATAGAAGAGGCTAAGAAAATATCAAGTTAGTAAAATAGTAGAAGCAACTTGGGAAAATGAGCAGATAAGAATGCCAGTGTATAAGCTTTGCTTCAAGATTAAGCAGTGTAGGTAGAGTTGCTTAAATGGAGTTAGAATCAAGAGACGAATTCCTCTAAGAAAATTGGAATGTTAAAGGGACAACTATATGATGTGAACTCAGTTTAAAGATGTGAACTCAGAGTCAAAGATGTGAACTTAGAGTCGAACACGTGAACTTGGCGACCAAAAATGTGAACTTGATGTCCAAAGATGCGAACTCAGTGGCCAAAGGTGCGAACTCAGCGGCCAAAGATGCAAACTCGGCCAATGATGTGAACTCTGCCCCAACTTCCCATCCAATTCAATGGAGCGACAGTCCAAGTTCAAGAGTGCATTTGATCCAAGTCAAAGATTAATTTTGGTCCTAAAGTTGGTCCAAATTCTAGCCTATCAATTATTCAAGTAGTCAAGTGTTGAAGACTTCAAATTTAAAGGTCAATAATCCATTTTGAGGCATAGGAGGACAAAAAGTCATGGTTGAAAATTCAGTCAAAAAAGTATTTAATGAAGTCTTGGAAGCAAATTCAAGATACATGAATCTACTTATTCCAACACTTGGTCAACGTACCATTCCAATGTGCCTTTATTAAGCCAACATACATCTAGAATAATATGTAATTAATGGATTAAAGTGCAGAATTTCTTATTGGTCTAGTCAAAATCTAGTCTAGGAATTAGTAAGTCAAAATTAATCTTTATTCTAGACAAGAATATTTAGGACTTTTCAAGACTTATTGAAGCCTATAAATAGGCATCTTTTGTACTATTTTTAGCAAGCTTTGAGTAATTGAAATTGTGAGTTTTATCTCATCTTTGGGTTCTTTGAAAACTCTAGAACTTATCAAGTTTTGTTCCAAAACTTGTGGCATTCAAACTAAACTTATTAACCAATTTTGGTGTAGTTAGTTGTGGCGTTTTTATACCAAGGTTCTTATCTCTTTATAGATAGTGGGTCATGGTTTACACCAATCCAAACTAGCAATCCCTAGACATACCTTGGGCAAATTTCTAAGTGTTCTAATCCTTTGGATTGGATTCACATTATTTGGTATCAAAGCCATTTCTAAGGGTTGCATATCCTTTGGGTTCCTTTTTTATTTTATCCTTTCTTGAAAATCAAAATTCACATTTTTGTTAGCGGGTTTTGTCACAGGTTGGCAAGATTCCTAGCAATGGGTTTTGATTTTATAATTCAAAATCACACTTTTGTTAGCGGGTTTTGTCACAAGTTGGCAAGGTTTCTAACAGTGGGATTAGAATTTAAGAAGTCACCTTCTCATCTCCATTTCTTTTTTTTACTTTATTCATTGAAAAAAAAAGTGAAAAAAAAGAAGAAAAGAGGCCGAACAAAAAAAAAGGTGTTGGCCGAATATTTAAAAAAAAAGTGCTGACCGAATATTTTTAAAAAAAAGAAGAAGAAGAAGTGGGCACAAAAAAATTTCATTTCTTGAAGTTGTGATTCCTTTGAAATCTAATATTCTTTTCTCATGTGGCCTAGGTTGCCAAAAGAATCATCAACAAAGTTCTTCTCAATTAACCTTGGATAAAATTCCATTGTTCATTTAGTTCACTATTCTTTTTATGTTTGTCTATCTCTCAAGTTGTGATTTTCTCTTATTCCTTGGTACATTCAATTTCACAACTTAAAAGAACACAAAATTTTTTTTTTTATAAGTTTTAGTTTTGAAAGTCACACTCTCACTTTATAGTTGTTCAAGTAAGTTCAATAAGAACCTTAAAAGGGGTAACGAGTGTAAACCTCGTTTGTGAGAAAATTTGAGTGTGAGTGGAGTAATTATTATTTGTGAGGATTTTTCTTGCAGGATTTCCAGAATGTCTCACCATTCTAATGAGGAGGATCATCAACAAAACTTACAAATCGAAACCTTGATGGGAGAAATGAAGAGATTGCTACGATAAGAGATTGAACCCTTGCATGAAAGAATTGATCAATTGGAGGTGGAATCTCAAATGGCTCATTCACTCACCACCAACAACATCCAAAGAAGGCGAGAAACACAAGGGGTGGAAGATGAAGAGCTTGATGAAGTTGATAATGAGTTTGATAGGGAATCTTTTGGGCACACTAGAAGACCAACTTAGAGGAAACAAAATGAAGACAACAACCTTAGCGCCATCAAAATGAAAATTCCTCCTTTTTAAGGAAGATCCGATCCAGAGTCCTATATTGAACGGGAGAAAATTATGGAATTTATGTTTGATTGTCACCACTACTTTGATCTCAAAAAGGTAAAACTCACCGTCACTAAGTTTTCCGATTATGCATTAACATAGTGGGATCAACTTGTGATAAGTTGGAGAAGAAATGGTGAAAGACTCGTGGAGACTTGGAAAGAAATAAAAGCAATCATCAGAAAGAAATTTGTTCATAGCGATTACTATCGAGATCTCTACAACAAGTTTTAAGGGCTTAGGCAAGGAAGCAGAAGTGTGGAAGATTATTTCAAAGAAATGGAGGTTGCTATGATAAAAGCCAATGTGGAGGAGGATCGAGAAGCAACCATGGCTAGATTTTTGAATAGTTTGAACCGTGACATCCAAGATCGAGTTGAAATGTACCCTTATGTCGAATTGCAAGATATGGTACACACGGCTGTCAAAGTGAAGTAATAACTCAAGAGAGGGAGTAGTACACGTCAAAGTACTTGGAAGATAAGTATTTCAAAGAAAGAGGAGAAGCTTACAACTTCCTCAAAACTAACAAAAACAACCCCAAAAGAAGGGACGTCGAAAGGCAATAATGAATCCTCTACCTCTCAAACTCATGACATTAAATGTGTCAAGTGTCAAGGAAAGGGTCATATCGCAAGCCAATGTCCAACTAAGCTTGCATTGGTGCTAAGGGATGATAGAGAATATGAGACGGATGACAACCAAGAATTAGATTCCATGCCATCTCTTGTAGAATCAAAAGAAGAGGGGTTACCAGTCTATGGTAAATTGTTGGTCATTAGGCAAATCCTTAATATACAAGTCAAGGAGGACGATGAGACACAAAGAGAGAACATTTTCCATACAAAATGCTACGTTAATGGAAATGTATGTAGTGTTATAATTGATGGTGGAAGTTGTACTAACTTGGCTAGTGTCTCTATGGTTGAAAAGTTAGGATTGCTGACAACAAAACACCCAAAGCCATACAAGCTCCAGTGACTTAGTGATTGTGGAGAAGTTCATGTTTTTAAGCAAGTAAATGTGTCATTTCGCGTTGGGAAATACGAAGATGAGGTGATTTGTGATGTGGTTCCTATGCAAGCAAGCCATTTGCTATTGAAGAGGTCATGGCAATATGATAGACAAGTTAGTCACGATGATTTTACTAACAAGTATTATTTTGTTCATAATCGAAGAAATGTAACTCTTGTACCTATGACTTCTAGTCAAATTTATGAATATCAAGTGAGGTTACAAGAAGATGCAAAAAAAAATAGTGAGCAAAAGAAAGGGGGAGAGAAAAAAGAGAATAAAGAGAGTTTGAGTGAAAAGGAAAAAGTTAAAAAAGGAGAAAAAAGAAGCACTTATTTTGAGTGAAAAAGAAGAAAAATTTGTGTATTTGCAAAAAAAAAAAAAAAGAAAGATCAAGAGCATTTTAAATTTTCAATCACCTTTTGTGCGTATTTTGTATAAGGAAGCTCATTTGACTACTAATGATTTGGCCGGTTAATTGCCGAGCAGCATTATTTCTATTTTACATGAATTTGAATATGTGTTTCCTAAGGAAGTTCCAAAAGGATTACCACCATTTCATGACATTGAGCATCAAATCAACTTTGTTTTGGGAGCATCAATTCCAAACAAGCCTGCCTATAGAACGAGTTCCAAAGAAACTAAAGAGTTTCAAAGGCAAGTTGAAGACTTGTTGAATAAAGGATAGGTTCAGGAGAGCATGAGCCCATGCACTGTGCTAGTTTTGTTGGTGCAAAAGAAAGATGGGTCGTGGAGAATGTGCATAGGCTGTCGTGCCATGAATAACATAATGGTAAAATATCGCCATCCTATTCCTCAATTAGATGATTTGCTTGATGAGTTATATGGAGAAATTATCTTTTCCAAAATTGATTTGAAAAGTGGTTACCATCAAATTAGAATGAAAAAGGGTGATGAATGGAAAATTGCTTTTAAAACAAAACATGGTTTGTATGAATGGTTAGTGATGCCTTTTGGCCTAACTAACGCTCCTAGCACTTTCATGCATTTAATGAATCATGTTTTGCGTAAATTCATTGAAAAGTTTGTGGTTGTCTATTTTGATGATATTTTAGTATATTCAAGAAGTTTGGATGACCATCTTGAACATCTAATGTGTGTTTTAAGTGTTAGGAAGGAGAAACTTTATGCCAATTTGAAGAAGTGCACCTTTTGCACTAATAAGGTTAATCTTTCAATGAATTTTGTTTTGAGTTTGCCGAGAACAAAACATGGAAAAGATTCAATTTTTGTGATTGTTGACAGGTTATCAAAAATGGCTCATTTCATTGCATGCAACAAAATGAATGATGCATCACACATTACTGATTTATTCTTTAAAGAAATTGTTCGTTTGCATGGCATGCCAAGAACCATTGTATCCGATCGAGACACTAAATATTTGAGTTATTTTTGGAAAATTTTGTGAGGAAAATTGGGTACAAAACTCTTGTTTTCTACTACTTGTCATCCACAGACCGATACCTAAATTGAAGCTGTTAATCGTACTTTATTTACTTTGTTGAGGTCGGTCATTGGTAAGAACATTAAGATTTGGGACGATTGTTTACCTTATATTGAATTTGCATACAATAGAAATGTGCGTTCTTCCACTAAATTTTCTTCTTTTAAGATTGTTTATGGTTTTAATCCATTATCTCCAATAGATCTAACACCTTTGCCTATGAGTGAGAGATTGAATTTAGATGGCAAAAAGAAGGCTGAATTTGTGAAGCAAATCCATAAGAAGGCAAAACTTAACATTGAGGAGAAGACGAGAAGATATGAACAATAAGCCAACAAGGAAAATTTAAGTTGCAACCAAGAGAAGATGGGCCTTTTCAAGTTTTAGAGCACATCCATGATAATGCCTACAGACTTGGTTTACTGAGTGAGTACGATGTTCATAATGTCTTCAATGTTTCTGATTTAAGTCTCTATCATGCAGGTGTTGAAAGATTTGAGGACAAATCCTTCTCAAGAGGAGGGGAATGATGTGAACTCAGGTCAAAGATGTGAACTTAGAGTCGAACACGTGAACTTGGCGACCAAAGATGTGAACTCGATGGCCAAAGATGCGAACTCAGTGGCCAAAGGTGCAAACTCAGTGGCCAAAGATGCAAACTCGGACAATGATGTGAACTCGGCCCCAACTTCCCATCCAATTCAATGGAGCGACAGTCCAAGTTCAAGAGTGCATTTGATCCAAGTCAAAGATCAATTTTGGTCCTAAAGTTGATCCAAATTCCAGCCTATCAATTATTTAAGTAGTCAAGTGTTGAAAACTTCAAATTCAAAGGTCAATCATCCATTTTGAGGCATAGGAGGACAAAAAGTCATGGCTGAAAATTCAGTCAAAAAAGTATTTAATGAAGTCTTGGAAGCAAATTTAAGATGTATAAATCTACTTATTCCAACACTTGGTCAACGTACCATTCCAATGCGCCTTTATTAAGCCAACATTTCATCTAGAATAATGTGTAATTAATGGATTAAAGTGCAAAATTGCTTATTGGTCTAGTCAAAATCTAGTCTAGGAATTAGTAAGTCAAAATTAATCTTTATTCTAGACAAGAATATTTAGAACCTTTCAAGACTTATTGAAGCCTATAAATAGGCATCTTTTGTACTATTTTTCACAAGCTTTGAGTAATTGAAATTGTAATTTTTATCTCATTTTTTGGTTGAAAACTCTAGAACTTATCAAGTTTTGTTCCAAAACTTGTGGTGTTCAAATTAAACTTATCAACCAATTTTGGTGTAGTTGGTTGTGGTGTTTTTATACCAAGGTTCCTATCTCTTTATAGATAGTGGGTCGTAGTTTACACCAATCCAAACTAGCAATCCTTTAGACATATCTTGGGCAAATTTCTAAGGGTTCCTAATCCTTTGGATTGGATTCACATCACTAGGAGACTTGAGAAGCCAAGGAAGGAACTTTGATTGAAAGCAATGGAGCAAGCTCAAAGCGGAGATCAATCTGGCCTATAGAGAGAAGGAAATATATTGGAAGCAAAAATCAAGGATTCAATGATTACAAGAAGGGGACAAGAACACTAAATTTTTCCATGCATCCACAGTGGATATGAGGAGACAAAACACAATTAAAAGATTGTTTCGTTGAAAGTTTAAACCAAACAATATATTCTTCCTCTATCCTAAAGACAACAGAGTAATCATTTCACATTTTTCCTTAAGCAGACGTTATTGCCAAAGCCATTTTTTTAGCCAAAGCAACTTTTATTAAAGTACCTAATTTACCTATAATTATAGTTTGTTTCAAAATTTTTCAGTGGAATGCATGAGAGTTCTAGTGAGAATTTTTTTTTGTACTAGAGGGAAAATAAAAAATATGTGAGAGGGAAATTTTTTTTAAAAAATGATGTGAGGAGAATTTTTGTAAGAATTTAAAATTTAAATATTTCAATTTTAAAATGAAATAAAATGTTATTTGAATATTATATTTTATTGTGAGGGAATAAAATGAACTTTTCTCAAATGAAGTTAAATCCAAACATATTTTCCAAAAAAAAAAATTAATCACACTCTCAAATCTCTTTAACAAGATACCCTTTCCCTAAATCTTATTTCAATGTCCTTTAATCCAAATTACTTTCCCACTGATGAAGGTCTGTCTTTCCGCTACCAATCTCCGACCTGCAAGAGATTGAGATCAAATTAGGAGTGTAATTGATTGTAATCGATTGTCATTGGGTACCATTTAAAAAGTGTTTCTTATATAATAATAAGAATAAAATGATAATAATTATAAAATAAAATAATATAAGAGAGTTTTAACATAACTCCTACTCATCTTTATCCCAATAATGAAATAATCATAATTTTAGATCATTTTTATCGAGGACTTGGTTAGTCTCACAACTTGACGCAAGTACTCACCAATCCTCTACCACAACCATCACAACTTCATCCGAGCCTCTGGTTTCAGGTAGTGCTAATATCGGTCTGAGAGGTACCTATGCCAATGAAGAAAATAGAACTATGGCTGATGCCGCAATCATGGTAAAAAATTCTCATCGTTGAAAGCCTTAAGGAACTAGAAGAGCATTAAATCACTTATTACACTTTTTTGTATCCTTTTATGTTACACAATTTAATAAAGTGTAATAATAATTTTATTGTCTTTCTATATTAAAAATTATAGTGACAAATATAAAAAATAAAATTATTTATTACACTTTTTAAAAAGTATAAAATAATAAGAGATAATTTTCTCTTTTTATTTTTACTACATCAATCACTATAACTTTTCAATATAAAAAGTCACGAAAAATATAATTACTCTTTAATAAATTCATATAAATTTAAAATTTATACTAATATATAATCCATTAGAATTTACTTTTATTCTAATTAATTTTAACATTAGGTTTTCTTTTTATCAACTCAATATTTTAATAAAATTTTATACTATTTTTGATTTTTTACATTACAAATTTAAAATAGATATACAATATAACAAAAAGTGAATCCTTAGAATTAAAGTTTATTACAGTAAAAATAAATACTAATGATATTAATTAGGGGTGGCAAATGGACGGGTTGGATCAATCATAAGTTGAGTCATTCATAGATTAAGATTTTATGGGCCATGACCCGACTCAATCAATATAATTAAGGGTCAAAATGGATTGTGTCAGATTTGAGTTGGGTTGAACCTAATCGACATAAGTTAAAATTAAAATTTTTAAAAAATCAAGTGATGACCCAGCAAGTTAAAATTATAATTTTTAAAAAATCAAGTGGTGAGCTAAGAGGATCAAGTTATAAATTTTAAAAATTAAAGTGGTGGCTAGCCTACTATTCACCACTGTTTGACAACGCTAGCTGGATCTTGACCAAATTTCGGCAACTTGGCTGAAATCCTACCGGTGATTGTGGCAGCTGGCCACTAAAATTTTTAAAAATCATACTTTTAACCTGTTAAGTTAATTGGGTTCAACCTAAGTCAATTTATTAAATTACATGACCCATTTGACCCAACCAAAGTATTAAAATAATAGATTGATTGGTTTAATTTTCAGGTTAGGTTAATTTTTGTCACCCCTAATATTAACATTAACACTAACACAAATTATGAGATTAATATAAATTTATTATAATGTCTAAGATAAAGTGACACACAAAATATATATGAAGTAATACAAGATCCTCTGTGAACTCTAGATTAATTCTCCAAAAATGGACCAAGTGTACTATAAGTCTATAAACATTATGATGACATTGACGAAGCTTGAAGCTCTGGATTCTCCTTTATCATTCACCCACTCTAAGGGCAATAGACCTCATAGTTCGTAGAATCGGAATTCCACATAGGATCGATTTGGGATAGCAGGATCGAATCAGTGGGATCGAATCATAGAATCGTACGATCCTATAAAAATGACCAAAATAATTATAATTATTCATATTTTATCACTTACACTAACTTTTTCACAAAAATAAGTTGTATACTTGTGTTAAATTGTAAAAAATCAATATTATAAAATATATGATATATATGCATTCATAATCTTGTCCAAATGCTGTTTAACAACAAACATCCATCATTCAATAACACTCTACAGTCTACACAAAATAGTAATAGCACCAAATAAAATATGTAATGCATTTTAAATTAACAAAACATGAACAATTTCACATCCAAATAGACAATGTAAATAAATCCATTAAAGTTTTAGCTAAAACATTAAATTTAATAACAAATTAAAGTACAACTCAAATTTAAGAATATGGATGTTTTTACACAAACTACATATCATCCTCATCAAATTCATTATCTCTAAAGCCCATAACATCAACATCTTTATTGAAAGATCTTGATCTATAATCATCAAAGTTCACATCATCCAGCAAGTACCCATCATTCATATTCATCATCATAGATGAAGGATGATGACCTGTGGCCATCCTACCATTTGGGAACCCTATAGGAGAAAACCCCTTGAAGCCGTTAGGCTGTAGTTGATGATAAACTCCTCCACCAGCACAATTTACTAGAGTTGCCTCCTAGGACAGAAGGATAATTGTTAGCAGCATTTCCATGAAAACCAGCTAGATTCATCATTGAATTAATGTCATTTCCCATCTTTTCCTCTCCTGGAATAACATTTGCACCACCCCTAAATTGAGCAATTAATGTCATTTCCCATCATTTCCCAACTCACTTTCATTTTACCATTGTTTGTAGCTATTGCTGCAGCCATGGCTATCCTGTCTTTTATGACCAGAGCTCAATGTGTTTTCTAGCTCTTACCAAAAAAATTTTATCAGGGTTGTAGAATCCACCCCTCCTGAAATAGTAACTTTCTATTGTTCTGCATCTATGTTAACTTGGTAGACTCCTATTGGAAAAATCATAGAATAATCACTGAAATTTGCTTAACCTTTCCAAAATCCCAAAGTGCATTAAATTAGATGAGCAAAGCTAAGTTTAAAAAGTACGTAGTAAACTTAACATTGCATAAACACACACACAAGTAAATTATCAGGCAAACTACAAAATGGAACAATATCCTGGAAATAATCAAAGGAATAGACAGTCATAAATGAATAAACAACCGAGCACCTTCAATTCTCTAGAGAAGTCTTTTCACTTTCTACTTGCATCCATCATAGTGTATGTTCACTCTCAGAACACAAATCTACAACAAGAAGAAAAAAGAAAAGCCCATTAATAAATAAATAAATAAGGCACATGAGTAGAAGAATGGAGATATTTTTTAGAAAATGGCAAAATTCAAAACTTTCCAAGCCATAATCATAAAATAATCAGATTCAATGTATACGAACTTCCTAATAAAATCAACTCTCACAAATTCTTCAATTAAAAATGTAAAATTCTAACAAATTAGCACAAATGCAAAGGTCATACTGGTCCAAAAAACTATTAGGACTTGAAGCAAAATTAGCACCACGGCTAAATATCACAAAAAGTCATACTGGTAAAAAAAACTATCACAAAAGTGGGATGATCAATGGCTGATGAAAAAACCAAATAAAGACAGATATCAACATTCTCAAACACCTGAATCAGTTCGCTCACAATCAAACTTCCCTCACAATCAATTTGCAAGAGTCAAGATGGTCATATGGAAAAGCAGAATGTCGGAACTCGGAAGCAATACAACTGCAAGTGATGATGTTGGGCTTTCTAATAATGACAGCAACCATGAAAATGCATAGTAAGCAGTTAAAGCACCCAAAATAAGGAAAGCAGCCTTCATTAATTGGAAGCTTCTAGATAGTATTTTGAGAAATTGGTTCAATGACATACTTCCACTTGAACAGAACATACTTTCAAGGATAGACAAGAAGCAATTTGTTATCCAGAAGCAAGAACGTTGAAGTACCTATTCAATCGATCGATTGAGCGTTTGTGTGTAGAGTGAAGCTTGAGCGATTGAGCTAAGCTGGGCTCTGACTTTCAAGTTGACTCTTTTGAGCTTGTTTCTGAGCGAAGGTAGAGACTGGAGAATCAGAGATGGAGACTGGATACTAGAGACTAGAGAATTGGAGATGGAGAATGGAGAATCAGAGTGGAGAATTGGAAGCTGGGTTTGTTCGACAATGATTGGAGTCTTGGGCAGCTTTGTTCTTATTAAACAAACACTAAAACGAAGCCGTTTGATTCTTTTGGTGAGATTGCAATCCTACTCCCGATTCTACAACACGAACAAGCAGAATCGATTTTATAGATCCGGATCAGGATCGTGCGATCTTACTATTCGGATAGTAATTTTAATAACTATCATAGATTTTCTTAACGCCGCTATTGGCAAACCTCGTACCATATTTTTAGCGAGTGAAAACGAAAAAAAAAAAGACAAAAAGTTGTTAGTGTGTTTGACCAAAACTTAAGTGAAAAAAATATTTTATACATTCAACCTATTTTCATTTTTAAAATACCAAATTAATTACATAATTTTTTTGCTCTTTATGTAAATAGATTGTCACTTAATCACTTTTAACTGTACCATCCCATATGTGTATCAGATGCATGAAATACTTCTTCTTTTTTTTTATCACACAATCACTTGCTTATATAGTTCATTCCCTTGAGACTTCGATTCATCATCATATGATTTTTCTAAAAAAAAAAAAGAAAAAGAAACGTTTCGTTTGATAGTGGTAAAATAGGTACTTTGAAAAAATTACTCTAGCAGCTGAAAATTGCTTTGGCCAAACGTCGACCTTTTTTAATCCAAAAGAAAAAAAAACCACATTTAAGCTTTTTTCTTATATAAAATCGTAGAATTTTTTGGCCGCAGGGCCATTTTTCTCTCATTTTTTACTGTTCCTGCGGGCGAAAAACGTGCCAAAACGGTGCGAAAATTTTACTGTGCGATGAAAGATTTCGCTCATCGCCATGCGAAAATTTTCAAATTTTAACGTTCATGAGCGATGTAATTTTTGTTTTGTTTTGTTTTTTTTTTTTGGATCTGCTTACGGCTTGGGTTGTGGTTTCATATTGGCTCGAGCGGTGTCGGATGTGCGCTAGGGACCACCAACGTGCGTTCAGTTTCTCTCATCTCATGCCCTTTGAGGTACCCAATGGAGCCACTTGCTTTAGTCGATAACAGTAGATCATTTTTGTATAGTATTAGTGACCCGATATAACCGGGCTTTTGTATTTTTGGTTGTGCCTAGGTTGTCTAGGTTTTCAACCTGTGCCGCTTTGCGGCTTTTGTCCCGCGCTGCGGGTGGTTTGTGCCCCTTGAGGGCTTCTAGTCCTGTTAAGGGTCTTTGTTTTCGTGGGTTACAGCGCTGTTTTTCAGTAGCGACTCCACGAAACTCTCTAAGCCTTTCGACTCTGTATATTGGCCATTGTGCCCAGTTCTCAATATAATATCGTTTCAGAAAAAAAAAAAAAAACTTCTTTCTTATACCAAAAAAAAATTTTATATTTAAACAAAATTCAAATAATAGTTTTCATGGTAATAATTATATATGATCTTTAATTAAAAAACATAAATAGAAGTAGAAATTGTACAGTTAATGGGCCACCTAGTTATTTGTATTTTATAAATTTTAATAAATTATAATTTTAAACTATAAATTACTCCCTTTGTTAAAAAAAAAAGAGTTTAATTTAAAATTTTTTATTTATTCCAAAAAAAAAGAGTCCACTTTTAATATGAAATTCTTGTACTACCTTTATTAATAATGACAATGTATAACTCAAATTAAAAAATAAAGATAAAAATATAAAAATATACAGGTAATGGTATATTAAGTGTGTTGTATTTTGTAATTTTAAAAAATTTTAACAAATCAAAAGTAGATTTTTTTTTTAGGACAAGGGGAGTATTTTCTTATGGAAAGAATTTGTATCCACTTTTGATAAATCATTCCTATTATAATTTGTATCCACTTTTACAATTTATAATTACTCCCGTTTATAAATTAATTTTTATCCACTTTTATAATTTGATAAATTATAAATTAAAAATTACTCCTTCTATTTCAAAAAAATTACAGTTTTAAAATTTTTTATTTTTCTTAAAAAAAGAATCACTTTTAATATAAAATTGTTGTACTACCCTTATTAATAATTTGTATCCAAATTCCAACCCCTATCATTAATTCCCCATATTAATTAAAATTCCTAAGATCTTTATGAGGAATCTGTAAATGGTCCTCACATTGAAATTGTGCAATGTTTCTCTCCTCCTAAACTTTTTACCATGTGACCTTTGGGAAAAGGATGAAAATTAAAAAAAAAATTAAAAAAAGAGGGCAATTGTAGGGTCTTGCAATGGATTTCACATATTGGGTTGTTGACAATCAAATGATGAATTGGCATTTATGATCAAAATAAATTAATACGTGTAATTAATTTAAATTGTGATTCCCAAATAAGAAATTATTAGGTCCCAATTAATCAAATGATTAATTTATATTGACCGCTAAAATAGAATTTATAATTATTAATTTCCTAAATTAATAGTTAGTTAAATTAAATTATTCATTTTTCAAAACTTCAAATCTTAATTAGGTAGTGTGGCCATAAATATTTAATGCATCATTGTGTACTTAACTTTTATACAATATATATACCAATAAAAAAACAGAATTTTGAAATACTTGGCTACTTATATTGTACTAATTTTGAGTAATAAAGCTACACTTTTATCTAAAAAGAGTAATAATATTTTTAGTAACTTTTCATAATAAAAAATCAGAGTGACTAATGTGACAAGTATAGAAAAAAAAATCATTGACTATTATTTTGTATTTTTTTTATGAGCGTGATAAATGGATTTTGCCTTTTCATATTTATTATATCAATAATTATGATTTGTTATTATAAAAATCACTAAAAATATTATTACTCTTATCTAAAAATTATTGAGATTCTATCAGTTCTAGTGATTTGAAAAAAATATTCCATAGATCAACTGTACTTAACAAGTCAGTTACATAAATATATATATATATATTTATATTTATATTTATATTTTGTCTCCTATAGATAGATAAATTGTTTCTTGTAAATAATAGTCTGTTTTCTTTAATTATTTTAATTACACTATGTTGCATGGTGAAACTCATATATGTTATATTTTTTTCCTAGTGATACAAGCATTTCACATAATATTTAGTGCTTGTTTGGTAACATGATTTAATGCTTAAAATTAATTAATTAAGAAATTTCTATTTAATAACAAAATTTTAAATGAAAAATTCCTAGTGAAGGCGTGTCAAGATTCTAAATTATTAAATATGGTATAAAAGTTTTTAAATCCCTATTGACGGTACAAACTTACCTTTAGCATATGAATCAATTCGTTAATAATATCCTTACCCTTATTAAATCCTTACCATATTTTTTTACCTACAAAATCTTTTAATTTGTGGAAAAATATTTATCTATTTATCATTGTCATGGAATCAAATCCTAAAACTCACCAAAACTAAACAACCAAAAAAATTTAGACCTAGCTCAAACAAGCATCCATCTATACCGACAATGTCGGCATTATTAACGAAAAAATAAAAATAAAACACAAGTATGCTGCCCATGTAGGAATTATTTCAAAGAATTTACAGTGAGGCTTAGAATAATGAATGCTTGAGATCCCATATATCCATAGCTGTATCCAGGTTTGCAGGATTGGGGTCTCCATAAAATGCTCTTTTGCTTCTTTATCATGAAGAAATGGACTATTTGAACTCTTGAAGATTTAGTTTTGCTTTTAAACATATTTGAAATCAATTCGAGTTTCAGATAATCAATCGATGTATAATTTTCAAAACACAAACCTAACTAATAAAAAGAGAAAAAGACAGCCGTATTGGAGATAACGAATTTGATTTAGCATTTGTGATGCAATAGGAGTTGCCATCAGTACACCTTAGTGGTCGGGGATGGAGGCAAATAATATCTACACTAGAGAGGCATCGTGGTGATGTGGCGGTGGTACATGTAAAGTGATAGTTTCCAATATTTCTCAAGTGTAACACAGATGGAAGTGCAGTAGGCAACCCAAGGTCGAGGGTAGCTAGGGGTGTATTGAGAGATCAGGCAAGAAGGTTAATTTTTGCTTATCATGCTTCCTTGAGATAGTCACTAGCCTTTAGGAGGAAATTAGGGCTGTTTTGCTTGAATTGGTCTTGTGCTTCAAGTTTGGAATAAGGGGTTACATAGTGGAGAGTAATTCAAAAGTGTTAGAGGATGTGTTGTCTAGGTAGGAGAAGGCACCATGGAATTTGTTGGTGTGGAGTAGAAAGTTCTTTAAATACAAAGGAGGGAGGGAGGGAGGCCAGGGAGTGACACATTTCAAGCATTGTTTTATACTAGTATAGTTGCAGATTCTTTGACTTGAACTGCTGAACAAAACAAGGAGTTTCAGCTTTTCACATCTCCATATAATTTGCCAAAGGAGACTCGGGGGTTGTTACGAATGGATCAAAGCCAAATATGCAATTTTTGGTTTAGGAGATAAAATGGTTATATTCATATTCGGTTCCTTTCATTTTGCTCTTAACTAATAGTCAGTTCGTTATAGCTAGTCTTCACAAATAAGTGGCAAGGTTAATGTCAATCGTTTGTTTTTTAATTTTGGAAGAAGTATGGTCTATGTGCCATTCTTCTATATAATTGATTAATTTTAATAAGAAGGTAACCAAACTCATCACCAGCACAATGGTTGTTCAAGAAAGAAAAAAAAAAGAGAAAGCCATATTGCATGACTTGGACAGAAAAGGTGATTAGTTAATTACTTCAAAAAATTTAAATACATTATTTGTTAGGGCTTTCAAAAATATCTGTTCAATGGGATTTCAATGTTAGGAGAAAGTCAAATAAGATTTTCAAGCTCAAGTTATTTGTTAGAAGCCCCTTGAATGGATATAAGTTTGTGGCTGATAAAAGGCATCAATCTTCAAAATCAACCATGTATGACGCTTTTGATTTTTTTTTTTTTTTAATGGGGCTAGTAGATGGTGCTAGATTTGACTTGCTTCGATTGTGATGAGTGATATACTTTAGTTATGTTTGGATTTTGTTGTATTTGAAAATTTTGTACTCAAATATATGAAAATTTTAGTGAAAATTTTTTATAAGAAAAAGTAATATGAAAAAATAGATTGGAATTTTTTTTTTTAAATAATGTGAGAAGATTTGTGGTGGGATTTTTAATTTTTAAAATAAAAAATTATTTAGATGTTTTATTTTTGTGGTTGAAAAAAGTTAACTTTTTGCAAATGAAAACACCAACCAAACACAGTGCTTTCAATTTAAATAAAATAATTATTAAGATGAAAAATAACACAATTTCATATATTCATGTATATTTTTATTTCTTATAAATTTTATATAATTAATGATTTGCGAGGATGGGGATGGAAATTTGTGAGGATGCACCCGAAAGATGAAGGACTGCAAGGTTGGTCTGATTTGATGGAGCCGACATTGTCTCGGGAATAATGAATAGAAGATAGAGATCTTGAGGCAGGAGATCCAAAGGAAGCGGGGGGGATGGTTATGAAGGAGGATAAGGTACAAATTGGGATGCTTAAAGCCTAACTAAATGAGCTGATGGACAGGGAGGACATCATGTGAATCCAAAGGAGTAAATCACACTGGTACAAGGTTGGGGACAGAAATACTTCGTATTTCCATACCAGGGCAAGTGAGAGGAATGAGCGGAACCGTATTAGGGGCTTGCAAGATAATAGTGGCAATTGGTGCGAAGGGAAGGAGTAGATAGACCAGATCATTACACAATACTTCGGGGATACTTTCTTCTCTTCACAGCCTACACAGAAATACTTCGTATTTCCATACCAGGGCAAGTGAGAGGAATGAGCGGAACCGTATTAGGGGCTTGCAAGATAATAGTGGCAATTGGTGCGAAGGGAAGGAGTAGATAGACCAGATCATTACACAATACTTCGGGGATACTTTCTTCTCTTCACAGCCTACACAAGAGGTTATTGATAAGGTTCTGGGTAGAGTACCGAAGAGAGTGACTAATGCAATGAATAAGGGACTATTGAGACAATTTAGCGCTCAAGAGGTACACAATGCACTATTCCAGATGACCTGTTAAAGCCTCCTAGTCCCGATGGCATTAGTCATGTGTTCTTCCAAAAGTTTTGGCACATAGTCGGCAAAGATGTCATCAAGTGTGTCTTGTCCTTCCTGAACAATGGAGCAATGCCTAGAGATTTTAATCATACTCACATTGTTTTAATATCAAAATGTCCATGTCCTTATTCCATTACTCAATTTTGACCTATTAGTTTGTGTAATGTTATTTATAAAATTGCTTCCTAAGTGTTGGCTAATAGGATCAAACCCTTGCTGCCTAAAGTTGTGTCTAAGAATCAATCAACATTTCTACTGGATAGGCTCATTATTGATAATGTGTTAGTGGCGTATGAATTGAATCATAGCTTGAAGACTGGGAGTAGGGGCAAGAAGGGGCTCATGTCCATTAGGTTAAACATGAGTAAGGCTTATGACAGGGTAAAGTGGTCGTTTATGTTGGGGTTCTAAGGGCTTTAGGTTTCAATCCTGTTTTATAGACATGATAAATAGATATATGACAACCGTGACCTATTCTTTTCTTTTGAATGGTACAGAGTTTGGTATAGAGTTTAGTCATCTTAAACAGGGTCAAGGGTTGAGACAAGGAGACCCATTGTCTCCCTATCTCTTTATTCTTTGTACAGAGTCTTTCTCTTGTGTTTTGCGGGAAACAGCTAGATGCGGCCTCATCAAAAGGGCGGGTGTCTCCACCGATGGCTTAAGAGTCTCACTTTTGTTCTTCGCAGATGACACACTGTTGTTTGGAGAGACTTTAGTGATAGAGACGGGAACCCTTCTTTGAGTAATTAGGTTGTACAAGAGGGCATCGAGACAGATGATCAATTTCAAAAAATAAGCCATGATGTCAGCCCTAATACTAAGGTACAGGATCGTGAGTTACTTCAAGGATGTTGGGGGTGAAGGAGATGGTCTCACATGATAGATATTTGGGTCTTCCGGCTGTGGTGGGTAAGAGTAAGAGGGCGGTATTTAACTCCATCAAGAACAAGGTAGGGTGTCGACTATAGGGTTAGAAGGAGAAGAAGTTGTCTAGGGGTAGGAAAGATGTCTTACTAAAGGCCATGGTGCAGACGATTCCATCCTATGCCATGGCGTGTTTCAGATGTTAGGGTTTAAAGTCAAGCAATAGTATATGCGATTGCTTGAAGCATTATACCCTAGGTATCTAATTTGAAATACCTAGCATGCTGCCTCCAACTAGCATATAAATAGGGATACACTAGGGTTAAAACCAATTAATGAGCTCTTGCCCATACAGGCCCACTACAAAGGTGCATTACCTATTGGGCTTATATTAGAACATACACTTGGGTTATATTAAATACCCAACAATCTCCTCCTATGTTCTACATATAGCACAATCCAATAGATAGATAATGTAATGTTCAAAACAAAATATTGAATCATTCATAGCACAAAAGATTCATTACTCAAAAATATGAATTCTTTAAACACAATTATGAGTTTTAGAAACAATCTAAACTCAACCAAAACACAATCAATAAGTCTCACTCATAAGTGAACCAAATCAAAGTTTTAGAAATTCTCTAAACTTCGAACACAAGAGTTTTAGAAATACTCTAAACTCAAACTAAATGGGCAATTTCATATGTAAGTGAACTATTTATTCAACTTCAAAGAAAATAATAGTCCCCCACAATGCAGAGCTCTAGAGGAATTATCCATCAAGTAGATCATCCCCTTCAGGATCCCAGTTGGAATCAGCTCCTCCATTTCCGTCATTTTCTGCAAGTTACCAAATATGAATTTCATGTAAATCCAATCATTTGTGTAACAAACTAAAGTGTCTAGTTCTACCAAAAGAACTTAGCACAATACCACAATGACCGAAAATAAATATATATTAATGTCAATAAGCATCAATATCAATAACGATAATCATCAATGTCAATAACAATATGCATCAATGTCACATACCAATAAGCATCAATGTCCAGTTTCTTTATAAGAACAAAACCTAAACAGTTTCTTTTCAAAAGAACCATTTCATGTTTCTATATGGAATGTTACAGCTGTCAAGTCCAAATTTAGTTAAGCAGCATCATCAGATATGGAATGATACAACCGCTCTAAACCAAACATCCAAAATGAGTAAAATTACCTCATCACATGTGGAATGAGACAACTCACCCAAAAAAGGATATATCATCAAATGTGGAATGATATATTGACAACCATAAACATCGTCGAAACATTATCAAGTGCTTATCTTAGCCAACAAAGGGAGATTCGAAAATTTAAAATACCATAAATGTAGGTTAAGACATGTCTATATAGTCTTTAACCCGATTTCCCCCACAATTTTGAATATTCGATCTTTGGGTAGTCCCTTTGTGAGAGCATCAGCCATATTATCCTTCGATCTCATATCGACCAAAGTGATAATACCGTGTTCTATGAGATAATTCAGTAGGGCATGTTTCAGCCAATATGTCTCCTCTTACCTTTAAAGAGTGAGTTTTTCACTACCGAAACTGTAGCCTGATTATCACAGAATATACTTAAAGAATTAATCTTTAAACGGGTTAATGGAATATCCAGGATCAGTTCTCTTATCCACTCTGCTTCTCCTCCTGCGGAAGCGAGAGCAAAAAGTTCCGATTCCATAGACGACAAAGCAATATAAGTCTGTCTCTTGGATTTCCATGCAACAGCCGCTCCACCCAGTGTGAAAATATAACCATTAGTAGATTTACTGTCTCCTAATTCCGAGCACCACGATGCATCAGAAAATCCTTTCAAGATAGGAGGATGGCCATTATAACATAGAGTATAGTTGGAGGTACCCTTCAAATATCGCATAAGTCGCGTGAGGGCATTCCAATGCTCAGGGCTGGGATTACTAGTGAAACGACTCAGCATGCCTACAGAAAAGGCTATGTCTGGTCTAGTACATATCATTACATACATGAGACTACCAATCAATTTAGAATAATCTACCTGATTCAAGCTAGCTCCCTCATTGGGGCTCAGCTGTTTATTAGGATCATACGGTGTCTCAGCCACTTTACATTCACTGTATCCCCAAGTAGAAAGTAGTTTTTCAATATAGTGAGTTTGGCTAAGAGTAATGCCTTGCTCTTTAAAACTTACTTTCATACCAAGAATGATGTCTACCACACCAAGATCGGACATTTTAAATGCTTTTGTCAACTCGGCTTTTACGTCACTCATTGCAGAATGATCGGAACCAAGTATCAACATGTTGTCTACATATAAGCAAATAATCGCAACCTGATTCGACACAGAACGGTAGTAAAGGCATTTATCTGAGTAACTGGATTGAAATCCTAAACTCATTACTACCTTGTCGAATTTTTTATGCCACAATTTAGGTGCTTGTTTTAGACCGTACAAAGATTTGTTTAACTTACAAACTTTGTTCTCAAAACCTTTCATGACAAACCCTTCAGGTTGGTTCATGTAGATCTCCTCAGTCAGATCTTCATTTAGGAAAGCTGTCTTTACATCCATTTGATGCACAACATAGTGCTCAATAGATGCCAAAGCAAGAAGAATTCTTATTGTAGTCAAGTGACAGACCGGGGAGTAAACATCAAAATAATCTACCCCACTTACTTGAGTATAGCCCTTAGCTACTAAACGTACTTTATACCGAGCTATAGATCCATCAAGATTAAGTTTCTTCTTCAAAATCCACCTACAACCTATAGTCTTAGCCCCTTTGGCAAATCGACTAGTTGCCAAGTTTGATTTTGTAACAGAGAGCTCATTTCATCATCAATGGCTTGTGCCCACAATAAGGAGTCCCTAGATCTCATCGCTTCTTTATAAGTTGATGGATCATCCTCTAAATGGTAAGTGACAAAATTCTCACCAAACGTTTTGGGAACTCGTTCTCTTGTAGAAACCCTTAAAGGTGCAGATTCAGAAATTATCCGAGTGTCAGAGGAATTTGATTCAGTTTCGTTAGGAGATTCTGAAATTATTTCTATAGTGCCGGGTACTGTCAACCCTTGATTTCGAAGAAATTTATCTTCAAAGAAAACTGTATCTCTAGATTCTATAACCACATTGGTTGATAGATCCAAGAACCGATCAGCTGCACTATCCTCTGCACTACCTAGGTACACACAAGTGTTTGTCCTAGGCCCCACCTTAGGTCTCTTAGGGTCTGGTATCCTCACATAAGCAATACAGCCCCAAGTCTTAAGAGTATCATATTTACAAGGATGTTTATGCCATATCTTATAAGGAGTTGAAGACAACTTAGAGTGCGGCAACCTATTCAGGATGTGATTAGCAATCAAAACTGCTTCTCCCCAATAACAAGAAGGCATGCCAGCTGTCAATAACATAGAGTTTAACATTTTTGTTAACGTCCTGTTCTTACGTTCAGCTATGCCATTGGATTGAGGTGAAGAAGGAGCAGTAGTTTCAAGTATTATGCCCTCTGAAGCACAAAATTCCTTGAACCCTGTCAATGTATATCCTTGAACCCTGTCAATGTATATTCTCCTCCTCTATCACTCCTAAACCTTTTAATTTTCAAGTTCAACTGGTTTTCAACACGATTCTTGAAAATCTTAAATTTATCAAATACTTCATCTTTTGATTTTAACAGATAAATATGACAATATCTAGAAAAATCGTCTATAAAAGTTACCAAATACTTCCGACCACCTCTAGTTGTGAAACTTTTAAAGTCACAGAGGTCAGAATGTATTAATTCAAGAAGTTGTGTACTCCTAAAGACCATGCGAAATGGTTTTCTAGTAATTTTCATTTGAGCACATACTTCACATCTGTTAAATCTGATTGAAGTATCTAGAGGTATATTATGAGTTTTAGCTAGTCTAGCCATTTTCTTGTAGTTCACATGTCCTAACCGATTATGTAATGTCGTAGGATCAATTAAATTTGAACTAACTTGGCTGACGGTTTCATTTACAGAACTCAATCTATACATACCACCAATCAAGAATCCACAACCAAAATAATGAGAGTTAACAGATAAAGTTACTCTACCACCAGAAATAAATATGCTCATGCCAGCATTGTCTAAGCGACTAATAGAAATTAAATTCTTTTGAATAGCATGAACTACTTTAAAATCTTTTAAAGTTAGAAGTTTATCTGAAAAAAGGCTCATATTTGCAGTACCAGTGTGAGTCACCGTCTCCGCTGCTCCACTAGCCACTACAATAGTTTCGTTGGCCTCAGTAAAATTATCAAGTAACTTTTCATTTTGGCAGACATGGCACGTTGCCCCAGAATCTAACCACCATTCTGAAGAAGTACTGGCCTTTCCATTATTTCCCACCATAGCAACAAATTTTTGAGGCTCAGTCTTCTGTACTAGCATATTTGCTTCCTACTTTGGTGTGTCAGATTTGTCCTTTTTAGGTTGCCTACAATCTGCTGCAAAGTGGCCCCACTTCCCACAATTGTGGCACTTGCCCTTCTTTTTCTTAAAGATAGGCTTTTTGGCCTCCAATTGTTGAGACTCACTCTTGTGTGACTTGGATTTCTTAGGAAATTTCTTGGGATTTGTGACCGCGTTAGCAGCTGATTGTTGCTGTCTAACCATCTTCAAGTTATTCCTAACTTGATTCTCATCCTCGATTCTAATGAATCGTTTAAGATCATCCAGTCCCACCTGCACTTTCTTCCAGTACATCTCAGTTTTGAAAGAATGCCACTGATGAAGATAAGGAGATCGCCAACGGCCATAATGGAGAGAATGACGTACAAGCTGTGCATGATCAAGTGTCTATACCCACACGACCTTTTACGTGACATGAGTGGTCCAATGACGAGGTCACGTGCAAAGGAAAATGCAAGGAGCTTTGGCTCAACTCATATGTGAAGTACATGCCAAGGAGGAGTCGTTAATGTACTAAGTGTTGTGGACAATGCATTATTTCGATCATGTAATCATTTAATTTATTTTATTTTATTTTGGTCTAGTAGTTATTTCTTTGTATGTGTTGGAATAGGATTTATTTATTAAGTTAGTACTAGTTGAGTAAGGATTTAATTATTTATTTAGTGAGAGGGCTGAATTTGTCAATTAAAGGCAAGCAATCCAAACCCTAGTGGTCTTTGAATTAGTTTGGCCACACTTGTATCTTATTTAAAGGCTATTCAGCCACTTTGAATACAACTTAAGAAAATTACAAACCTGAGAGCCTTACGTGCTTTTTCTTCCACTAAGAAAGAACTTGTTGGGTCTACTCGAGAGTCGATTAGATTCAATTCTGAGTTTCTTTCTCTCAAGGTTTTGTGCGACTTCTTGGTTCCGTTGGGTAGCTTCAAATCGTTGGGGTTTTGGGGTATTGCTCGCGGGGTTATAGAGGGCTATAGGCGGGTTCAACCCACGAGTTAGGGTTGGGTGTTGCCTCAAAGCGATCCAACAAGAAGGGCGGTGACGGAACCTACAACTCTGGTAAGATTTGGGTTTTACTCCTATTGGGGTAAGGTTCGTATCAATTTGGTATCAGAGCTTGCCTTTGGGTTGCTCTTTTTTGTTGTTCATATCCCTTGTTCTATATTTTTCGAGTGTTCTTGTTATTCTTGTCCTACCTGTGCATAAACCTTCTTTTCTTCAATCGTGTTCATACGTTTTGTTGTTATTCTTACTCGACCTGTGCTCCAAAAAAAAAAAATTTTTGAATCTTTTGGCTGCTGTTATTGTTATTCTGTTGGAAAAAAAAACGCAGAGAAAAAAAAAAGAAAAAAAGAACAGCATCATTGGAAATTTGTCTCAGCTAAGAATTCCCGTACTTCATTGTCACATAAACTTGCAAGAATTGTTTCTTCCTATTGGATTGGAGATTTGAGTTGAAATTTTACAGGGAATCAAAAAACATTCTGACGAATATTTGAGAATTTTTCTGGAATTTTTGGAATTTTTCTCGATTTTTTGAGCCTTGATTTCCGTGATTACTGAGAATTCCCGAAATCTCACTGCCTGGTAAACTTGCAAGAATTGTTTCTTCCTATTGGATTGGAGATTTGAGTTGAAATTTTATAGGGAATCAAAATACATTTTGAAGAATATTTGAGAATGTTTATGGAATTTTTGGAAATTTTCTCGATTTTTTGAACTTTGATGTCCGTGATTACTGAAAATTCCCAAAATCTCACTGCCTGGTAAACTTGCAAGAATTGTTTCTTCCTATTGGATTGGATATTTGAGTTGAAATTTTACAGGGAATCAAAAAACATTCTGAAGAATATTTGAGAATTTTTCCGGAATTTTTGGAAATTTTCTCGATTTTTTGAGCCTTGATTTCCGTGATTCGAGAATTCGAAATCTCAGTAAAGTTGCAAGAATTGTTTCTGCCTATTGGATTGGAGATTTGAGCTGAAATTTTGCAGAGTATCAAAACACATGCTGAAGAATCTTTGAGAATTTTTATGGAATTTTTGAGGATTTCTTTTTGAAATTATTCGTTCATCCTATTTCTGCAATTTGTGCAAAATCAGTGTTCTTGTTTTCTTCCGAATCTTATTGTTTCTTTTTGTGTGCCTATCATTCTTTGACCTCTAAATTTCTTGTTTGCTTTGAATTGAGTTTAATTGCTTAACCTGGGGGGACTTTTGAGCTTGTCTTGATTAGAACTTCAGAAAAGTGCGTGGAGTGAACTACTCATCAACCCTACTACTAAAATCGAGTGTAGCCTTTATTGGTGTGTGAATTACTCGGGTTATTGGTTAGGGAAGTGAGTTAGGCTGTTTTGGAACTAATAACTATGCAGGTTTTAAGTTCTTTCAAATGGCGACAAATCCGGCCAAAAGAGACAAGAGGAGATTACGATTGATGACACCTTGAAGGCGTTACTCGATCGGACAAATCAACACCGATTGGATCATCTTGAGTTATCTGTGGCGTCCTATCAATCGTCCCTCAATAAAGATATTGGTTCTACAGCCAAGACCGATGTCGGGGCGACGTCCGAGTTGTTACCAAGGGAAAGAAGAAAACTAGAAAAATGGAGTCTTCAAGTTCAAATACCGGTGAGGAGGAAAGATCCTTCAAGTTCAAGTGAAGATGATGATCACAATACTAGATGAAAAAGAAGGGGCAAAGACGGTTTCAAGACAACAATCTTGCCGTATAAACAAGATACACAATTCCATGGCAAGAATGATCCAGCATACATGGTGGGAGGAGAAAGTTGAATATTTGACATCCATGAATATTCCGAGAAGAAGAAGGTTAAACTAGCGTGGTAGAGTTTTCTGGACATGCCTCAACATGGTGGAGAAAAATCATTGCAAGGCAAGAGGAGATGAAGAGACCAGTGTCTTCTTGGGTTTTTCTCAAGAAACTCATGAGAAAGAGATATGTCCCACCTCATCACAAGAGAGATCTGCTTCAAAAGCTCCAAAGCTTATCTCAAGGGAGCAAATCGGTAGATGAATATTACAATGAGATGGAGCAAGCCATGATGTGGGCAAATGTGGAAGAAGGCGAAGAGACCATTATGGCGATTCATGAATGGGCTTAATCAAGTATAGCTCATCTAGTGGAGTTGCATCACTACAACGACCTTAATGAATTGCTGCAAATGGCGTTGAAGGTAGAAAAGCAACTCAAGAAAACCCCTCAAACTATGAGGAATACACCACCACTACCTCCATGGCAACACAACACCAACAACAATCGGCGATTTGGCAGTTCCAATTCAGCAAATCCGACTAGTGGTCCATGGAAAGGAGCCTCGAGTTTCAATGGTGGAGATGGGAAGAAGTTTACACCACAAACTTCTTCAAAGGTAACTAGCTCCAACACTTCATCTAGTTCAGCTTCTAATAAGTCTAGTGCTTCTGTTCAATGTTTTAGGTGCCTTGGCCGAAGACATGTAGCTTCTCAATGCCCTAATTCTCGAGCTATGGTGGCATTGGATGATGGAACATACAAGAGTGAAAGTGAAGGAGGTGATGAATCGTATGCTGACATGCCACTTCTTATTGAAGAAGATGACGAAGAATGTGAACCACAACCTCAAGAAACCGAATGTTTGGTCACATTGAGAGCAGTGCTCAACCAGATTGAGGAGATTCAAATCCAACGCAATAATATTTTCCATTCTAAGTGTTACATTAAGGATACGTGTTGTATGGTTATTATTAATGGTGGATCTTGCACAAATTTAGCTTCTACTTATCTTGTAGATAAGTTAAAGTTGAGGACTACTTTTCATCCCAGGCCCTACAAAGCAATGGATGAGCGATGGTGGCGAGACCCGTGTCACTAAGCGGTAATGGTAACTTTTAGAATTGGCAATTTATCCGATCAAGTGCTTGTGATGTGGTTCCAATGCCTAGTCATATACTTTTGGGACGTCCGTGGAGTATGATCATGCCAATCATGATGGGAGGTCCAACAAGTATCACTTAACCAAAAATGGTAAGAGTTACACCACGCCTTTACCCCCAATCGACATTGGTGAATTCCAAAGACAACATCGGGTCAAGCATTGAGTGGGTACAAAAGGTAAAAAAGTTGAAGGCATCAAGACTAACACTCAATCCAAAGATATCAAGGAGGCCGAACCTCACAAAACTAGCTCGGATAGGTCTACTTCAACTACAAGTGGTAAGGTGTGAAATGTGAAATAGGAAAGCCTTCCAAAGAAAGGGTAAAAGGTAGTTTTATGCCTCAATGCAAGATGTAGATAGAGCTTTAAATGCACATTGTGACTTTGTTTTGATTATGTTTCAAGAAGCTTTATTTACTCTTGATGAACTACCTAGCGACTTGCCTTTGCAAGTCAAATATGTTTTGCAGAATTTGAGGGCGTGTTTAGGACGATCTTCCTAAAGGGTTACCGCTTTGAGGATTGAACACCGATTGACCTCATTCCCGAGTCGTGATTCCCAACCGCCACTTATAGAGCAAATCACGAGAAAGCGAAGGAGCTACAAAGCGAGTTGAGGAGTTGCGAGAAAGGTCATGTGCGAGAGAGCTTGAGCCCGTGTGCGATTCGGTTATTCTTGTTCCCAAAAATGAAGTGCGTGGAGAATGTGTATTGATTGTAGGGCGATTAATAAAATTACAATCAAGTATAGACATCCCATTCCACGCCTAGATGATATGCTTGAGGAATTGCATGATTCGAAAATTTATACTAAAATTGACCTTAAGAGTGGATATCATCAGATTAGGATTAAAGAAGGTGAATGGAAGGCGCCTTTAAGACTAAGTTTGGCTTGTATGAATGGTTGGTCATGCCATTTGGCTTAACTAATGCACCTAGCACATTCATGCGTTTGATGAATCATGTACTTAGGCACTTTATAGGCAAATTCGTTGTTGTATACTTTGATGATATTTTGATTTATAGCAAGAACTTGGATGAACATGTTGTGCACATTAAATCTGTTCTAAGTGTCTTGCGTGCTAATCATTTGTATGCCAACCTGAAAAAATGCACCTTTTGTGTGGAAAGTGTTGTTTTCCTTGGTTTTGTGGTTAGTTCAAAAAGTATACAGGTTGACAAAGCAAAGGTTGAGGCAATCACTTCCTGGCCGAGACCAACAACTGTGCATGAGGTGAGATCTTTTCATGGTCTTGCTTCTTTCTATAGGAGGTTTGTTAAAGATTTTTCTTCAAAAGCTGCTTCACTTAATGAACTTGTTAAGAAAAATGTTAAATTCGAGTGGGGTAATGAGCAAGAAAAAACGTGTAATCAATTGAAGAGAGATCTTTTTAGCTCTACCTGATTTCAACACTACTTTTGAGCTTGAATGTGATGCTTCAAGTACAGGTATAGGTGCAGTTTTGAAGCAAGGGGGGCGTCCACTAGCTTACTTTTCTGAAAAATTGAGTGGTGCTGCTCTTAACTATGCAACTTACGATAAGGAGCTCTATGCAGTTATTCGGGCTTTGGAGACATGGCAACACTACTTGATGCCCAAGGAGTTTGTCATACATTCAGATCATGAATCTTTGAAGTACCTGCATAGACAAGGTAAGTTGAACAAGAGGCATGCTAAGTGGAGTTCATTGAGACATTCCGTCGTAATTAAATACAAGCGAGGTAAGGAGAATGTTGTGGCCGATGCACTCTCGAAGGTCCTGTTCTCTTAAGTTTTTAAACACTAAACTTTTAGGATTTGAGTACATGAAAGATTTATATGCTAATGATCTTGATTTCTCTAGTGTTTATGCAAACAAGGAGCCTTTAATAAGTTTTATAGGCACAATGGGTTCTTGTTAGTGAAAATAAATTGTGTGTACCTAGTTGTTCACTTAGGGAGTTGCTTGTTCGAGAGTCTCATTAGGTCTCATGGGTCACTTTGGCGTTTTGAAAACATATGATATTTTAATTGAACATTTTTGAAAAGAGATGTAGAAAAGCTATGTAGTTCGTGCATTGAGTGTCGTATGGCTAAGAGTACATCTCAACCTCATGGTTTATATACTCCCTTACCTGTGTCCTTATGCCCCTTGGACTGACCTTTCGATGAACTTTGTGCTAGGATTGCCGAGGTCACAAAAGGGTAAGGATTCAGTTTTTGTAGTTGTGGACCGTTTTTCTAAAATGGCTCATTTTATTCCTTGCAGGAAATCCGACGATGCAAAGCATGTTGTTGACTTATTCTTTCGAGAAGTGGTTCGGTTGCATGGAGTGCCACGAACCATCGTGTCGGATCACGATGTCAAGTTCCTGAGCTACTTTTGGAAGACTCTTTGGGGTAAGTTGGGTACCAAGTTGTTGTTCTCCACAACGGGTCATCCTCAAACGGATGGTCAGACTGAGGTAACGAATCGAACTCTTGGTACTTTATTGCGTGCATTGATCAAGAAGAATCTTAAAGGGTGGGAAGGCGCATTCCAATAAATTAATTTGCATATAATCGTCATTCTACTACGTTATTCACCTTTTGAGATTACTTATGGTTTTAATCCATTAACCCTCTTGATCTAGTGCCATTGCCTAGCAATGAGCAAGTTAATTTAGATAGTGCAAAGCAAAATATGTTCGTGACTTGCATGAGAAGGTGCATCTTGATTGTCAAGCGTAATGAACATTATGCTCGTATAGCCAATCGCGGGAGGAGGCAAGTTCGTTGTTAACCCGGTGATTGGGTTTGGGTGCACATGCGCGAGGCGCAGTTTCGGCTCGAAAGACAAAGTTGCATCCTCGTGGAGATGGACCATTCAAGTGCATGTGGTGGCAGCGACAATGCCTATAAGCTAGACTTACCGGAGATTATGGCGTTAGCGCAACTTTCAACGTGGGCGATCCGTCCCTGGTCACGATTGATTTAGGCTCGAGGACGAGTCCTCTTCGGGAGGGGTTGGGAAGATAAGGAGAGATCGCCATAATGGAGAGAATGACGTACAAAGTTGCATGATCAAGTGTCTATACCCACATCGCTCACCACGACCTTTTACGTGACATGAGTGGTCCATGGCGAGTCACGTACAAAGGGAAAATGCAAGGAGCTTTGGCTCAATTCATATGTGAAGTACATGCCAGGAGGAGCTTCTTCAACATGACCTAGTCGTTAATGTACTAAGTGTTGTGGACAATCCATAATTTCGGTCATGTAATCATTTAATTTATTTTATTTTATTTTGGTCTAGTAGTTATTTCTTTTTATGTGTTGGAATAGGATTTATTTATTAAGTCCTAGTTGGGTTAGGATTTAATTATTTATTTAGTGAGAGAATTTGTCAATTAAAGGCAAGCAATCCAAACCCTAGTGGTCTTTGAATTAGCCACACTTGTATCTTATTTAAAGGCTATTCAGCCACTTTGAATACAACTTAAGAAAATTACAAACCCGAGCCTTACGTGCTTTTTCTTCAAGAAAGAACTTGTTCGAGTTATGGAGAGTCGATTAGATTCAATTCAAAAGTGAATCCTTGAGTTTCTTTCTCTCAAGGTTTTGTGCGTTGGTTCCGTTGGGTAGTTTCAAATCGTTGGGGTTTTGGGGTATTGCTCGCTCGGGTTATAGAGGGCTATAGGCAAAGGGTTCAACCCACGGTTTTAGGTGGTGTTGCCTCAAAGCGATCCAACAAGAAGGAGGGTGGAAAGCAACGAACCTACAACTCTGGTAAGATTTGGGTTTTACTCCTATTGGGGTAAGGTTCGTATCAGCCACGCAGATGGTAATTTATAAATAATGGCACCAACCAGAAAAGGATCACAAACGATGATGTTTTCACTGGTCAATTTAGATCTCAAATTTTCTAGATCAGTTACTTGAGGAGTGATTTCCATATCTTCCTTGAATTTGAAATCCATGAATTTGTCAACAAGATGTGTTTTTGACAATTCCTCCTCCTTCTTAAATTGAGCATCTAAATTGTCCCAGATTTCTTTAATAGTCTTAAACTTGCTATAAACTTCTGCTAGACGGTCTGAAAGACAGTTCAATAAATAGTCTTTGCAGAAGTCATCATCTTTATTCCATTGAGACTCATCAACTTCCTCAGTAGTATCAGCAAATGTACTCAAAACAGTATAAAAAATATTTTCATATTTTAAACCAAACTGAGTCTTTCGCTTCCATGAATTAAATTCAGACCCACTAAAAGTATGAAGTTTGACCATCTCAATTGGCATGCGTTTTTCCATTTTTAATAAGTAAGAATGGAAAAAATAGAATGAGTGCACCTGATTTCAGAAGCAGACAAAATTCTAAAAAGTCACCGTTGGTCAAAGTCAACGGTCAAACCGGGTGAGTCAAAGTCAAAAGTCCAGCTGGGTCGGTCAAATGGGTCAAAGAGTCCAGCTGGATTGGTCAAGCGGGTCAAATCGGTCAAACAGGTCAAAATCAATTTGCAAAGATTTTTTTTTCTTCAACCCGACGGAGCTTCACGACAGCCACTTCGTCGTTGCCGCCTCTGGTCACCAATCGGAGCTCTGCTACTACCGAAACGAAGCGCACGATCACAAGGAACAAATCCCAACCAGCATCGTGTGACGCCGACCACCACAGCCGCCGAAAATTGCTTTGGAAGTTTCGGCCACCGCGACTTTAAATGACGATTTTTCCGTCTTCCGGTCACCAAATCAAAAAACCAACACCACCAATGGATTCCTCTCGTCGAGATACACGAGATGGACTCCTCTTTTGCCTCGATCCGTCACCGGAGTAAAAAGTCAACTTTCAATCGGATTAAAATACCCTTACGGCACTATTCACGTACTGTTCACGATTTTTTTTTCAAATATTTGATACCTAATGCTTCAAGATTGTTAGGGTTTAAAGTCAAGCAATAGTATATGCGATTGTTTGAAGCATTACATCTTAGGTATCTAATTTGGAATACCTAGCATGCTGCCTCCAGCTAGCATATAAATAGGGATACACTAGGGTTAAAACCAATTAATGGGCTCTTGCCCATACAGGCCCACTACAAAGGTGCATTTCCTATTGGGCTTATATTAGAACATACACTTGGGTTATATTAAATACCCAACATCAGATTCCCAGATTCTCTTATAGCATATATTCAATCCATGATGACATAGTTCTGGTGGGGAGATAATCTGAGTGTTTAGAAGATTCACTAGGGTTCAGAGAATTAAGGGCATTCAACTATGCCTTACTAGCAAAACGGGCTTGGAGGGTTTGACATGTCAGAATTCTCTGTTGCACAAAATTTTGAAGGCGAAATATTTTCCACCTGTAGAATTTTTCCAAGCAGAGCTCGATAATAGACCTTCACTGATATGAAGAGGGATTTTGGAAGGTAGAAAGGCTCTGATGTTAGGGTGTAGGATTCGGGTTGGGAATAAGGCCATGATTAAGATTTGGCGTGATTTTTGGATTTTGTGTCCATACGAATTCTGGGTGATATCTAGACTTACTGATCTAGACTTAGAGGTATCGGTGAATAGCCTGATAAACCAGGACACTAGGTTGTGGGATGTGGGTAAGCTGCAATGAATCTTCTAGGAGGAGGACATCCAAGTGATCCAACAGAAGCCGTTAGGTGGGGTATTTAGTAGGGATAAATGGGTTTGCCATTTTGTTAAGGATGGTAGATTCTCGGTCAGGAATGTTTATCAGGCTATAATGGAGTCAGGACGGTTGCTGGGTAAGGAAGTGGGGACAAGTGGGTTGGAAGGGAAGAATACTCAGGTCTGAAGGAAGCTATGGGGTTTGAATGTTCAGAATAAGGTTAAATATTGGCTTCGAGAATATGTGTGAATGCAGTTCCCACGCTAGTGAACCTGAAACGGAGGGGTGTCGGTGGATGTGATCTGTCTTGGTTGCTAGAATAGGGTGGAGGATCTTGGCATGTTTTGTTTCGCTGTCACCCATCGAGACAGGTTTGGGACTTTTGTGGTCTTGAGGGGAAGGTTATGACATGTGCCCAAGAGATGACTGAGCTATGGATCTAGGATATAATTGTTGAACTTTCCCATGAAAAGGCAGAGTTTTTTGTGCTGCTTAGTTGGGGTCTCTGGTCAAGTAGAAATGATGCACAATTTGCAGGGAAGAGATGTGATTTTTTGTGGTTGGTTAGTTTTGTGCAAGAATATTGGCATAAGTTTTAAAAGGCCAACACAAGAGTTCGTGAGGAGGAAATAGGCCCGAGGGTAAGTGCCTAGGAGTGCCCGGCTAAGGGCTGGATCAAAATTAATTTTGATGGGGCAATTTTCTAGGACATGAGCGCATATGGAGTTGAGGTCGTGGTGCATGATCATAAAGGAAGATTTCTTGCGGGACTAGCTCAACGGTAGAAAGGTACAGTTACCCCGGAGCTCATGGCAGCTCTAGTAGCAAGAGTGATGGTGCAATTTGGGATCAACCTAAGTTTGAGTAGTGTTTTTCTCAAGGGAGACTGTGCATATATGGTACAACTTATTAAATCTTCAGAGGAAGACCTGTTAATTGTGAGACTAGTGATTGATGATATAAAAACTAGTATGGCTGCATTTGAGGAAATAGAAATAGGTTGGGTGGGTAAGAAATGTAATAGAGTGGCACATTAGTTTGCCTAACAAGGGAGGCATATTATTGATCAAGGGGTCTGGAGGGATATGCCTCCTACGTTTGTAGACACTCTTTTACTTGTGGAAGCACCAACTTAAAAGTAATGAGATTTCTTGCTTTTAAAAAATGATTTTTTTTATTCTAATATATTTTAAAGGGAATTTTTTTTTTCTAGATTTACTTTGTATTTTAATTTTTTTTGGCACAAAAAGAATAGTAAGAAAGATATTAAAAATTAACTAAAAATACATACATACATACATCAGACATAAAAATAAATATTCATATTAAAAAATAACAATGATAAAAATAAATTATAACAATATAGAACGAGACAAAACAAGATTATTAACAAGTGTTATACATAATAATACAGGATTACAAAATATCTATGTATTGAAACTCTAAAAAAATGCTTTACAATATGAAATTTTGATACTTAAGACTCCCAAAATTACCATACATATCATTAACTAATTCAATTTTTTATAATTAATAACTTAACTATTTGAGTATTACCCGTATATTAGTTAAAGTATTAGAATACTCAAAAAATTGTAAAAGAAAATATTTTAAAAAGAATTTAAAAGATAAAAAAGTGGGAGTGGGGTTCTCTGTAGGATGGGAAGGATAAGGAAAAGATCCATGAATGAGTTTGGTCCTTATGTGGAAACAGCGAACATTTGGAACGATGGATGTATCGGTTGGATTTGTTTTATTTAAATTTAGAAATGTTTTGTTTCCCCTTTTTTCCATTTGATTTGCCCTCAGAAAAGCGAAAAACACTAGCTTTAAAGCCGTCTCTCTCACGCACTCACACACTCAAATTCTCTCTCCCTTTCTCTTTCTTTGGTTTATCTCTCTCCTCTCTCCTCTCTCCTCTCTCTCCCTTGTCTCCTCTCTTTCTCTTTCCCTTTCTCTCTCCTCTCTCCTCTCTCCAGAAGGGAAAATAAACCCTAAAAGAGCTGTTTACCCACAAGTAAGTTTTTTTTTTTTTTTTCCTTTTTTTCTCTCTCCCTCGCTTTGTTTCTATTTATTTCTTTCTGTGACTGTATATAAAATTCGATCATTTTTTGTTTCTGTCTAACAATTTAAACTTTCAGCCTGCTGTTAATTTTATTTGCATTTTGATTAATTTTCAACTGATGGTTTAGTTGTAGTTATGGATCTGTCTGTTGACTTGTTTTATATCAGATCTGTTGGGTAGAAAACTAAAGATCGGAACTTTTATGTGGAAATCTTCCTTTCTCGAGGATTTCATTTAATGGGAAGATTTATATTGGTGATTTCTTTTGTAGGTTTTTGTTGTTTTGGATTTTTATGAAAGGGTGTTCCGAGATCTTCTCATGTATCTGCCTGATTCATGCTAATGGCGTGGTGTCTTGTCGCCAGATTTTTAATTCTGTTGTAGTGTTCTTAAATTGGTGTTGATACGATAGATTTGTTTCTGTGTTTGGGCTCTTAATAACTTTTAGCTGTTGTTGAATGAGTTTTGTGTAAATGTAGTGTCAACATTGCAATGCCTTTGACTATGGAACAAAGAAATGATAGTTTTTCCTGAAATGTTATATTTTGCAGTAATTGATGGAAATGTGATTAAAATTGCAATGGCAATTGTGAGCATGTGTAATTGTGAGGATTGAATTGATTGTGTTGTGGACTTTCTGTATATGCTTGCCCTCATCTGTAGTTTTGGGGGGTGATGGGGTTGGCTATGTGCAAGTTATTCTTTTTTTATTTCTGCTCTATGTGCCATTATGTTGTGCTCTGTAGTTCTGTTGGAATGGAGCTGAGATGTCTACATTTCGCAAATGGGATTATAAAAAGAACTTAATGTGTAGGTGTTATTTGTTGTGATCTGTAGTTTTGATGGATGACGACGGGTTGAACATGAAGAATTGGGGGTATTATGAGCCTTCCCATAAAGGGCATCTAGGTCTGCAGCTCATGTCCATGGTAGACCGAGATACAAAACCTTTCCTTTCTGGCCGTGATGGTAGTGTCATGGCAGCTGCCAATGGGGTATTTCATCCCCGGGATTATTTGGTTCCAGGAGCTCCTGATCACATGGACTTAGTGAGGGACAATTGGATAAACCATAGAGAGAAATTTCATTATATGTTCCCTGGAAACCCATACAGTACTATGCTTGCAGAAACTTCTGGATCCCATCAAATGCAGATGCTTCAGCAACCTGATAATACCAAGGATGCCAGGGTGAAAGTGGAGGACGTGGGTGTTAGAAAGGAAGCTGGTGCTGGAAAAAAGAGAGCAGCAGTTACTGTCCCAAAAGCCCCAAAATCAAAGAAACCAAAGAAAAGCCCTGCTGTGCCAAAGGAAAATGGGAGTTCGTCGGGTCAGCGTACTAAAGCGGCAAAGAAGAACATGGATGTTGTGATTAATGGGATTGATTTGGACATTTCTGGCATTCCTATACCAGTTTGCTCTTGCACTGGTACTGCTCAGCAATGCTATCGATGGGGATGTGGTGGTTGGCAGTCAGCTTGTTGCACCACAACTATATCCATGTATCCATTGCCAATGAGTACCAAAAGACGTGGAGCTAGAATTGCTGGAAGGAAGATGAGTCAGGGTGCTTTCAAGAAGGTATTGGAGAAACTTGCGGCTGAGGGTTATAACTTTGCTAATCCAATTGATCTCAGGAGTCACTGGGCCAAACATGGTACCAACAAGTTTGTAACAATAAGGTAGATCTACCTTGCGGTACAATCTGTGGACTGCCATCACATCTGGTCTATCTCTCCTGTATATATTTTGTGGCCTTTGCTGAGGTTCATTTGGTGGTCCATGAATTTTATGGTCATGAAATCGTGGATGTGTTCTCAAGAGTTGTTTAATTATCCTTTCTTTTGGTTTTAACGCTAGCAAGTTATCTGGCTCTCGAGAGCAGGAATATGGATCACATTTCGTGAATTATTTGGATACTTTTTTAGTTTGAAATTTCTAATATCCTTTACTTAGATTTTCTGAATTCCTTTTACTGTTCTTATATTTATTTTATTGTAGTACTTATTACTCAGTACTGGCCATGCTTTCCTATTTAGTTGCCTTTTAAGCAGTGCATTGTGTTTATTTTACATGATCGTGTTTGAAATATGTGGTTAACGTATTTGTTCAAGTTATACTGTTGTAGAAGTTGTTGCTCTCTGAATCTATGAGACAATTACATCTATAAATTGAAAATACCCCAATTCTGTTCTTATCCTTGTTGTGAACTATACTAAAAGCAATCAGTGGCTATGTGTTTTATGAGTGTGTTTTAGGTGTTTGTGCGTTTCTTTTCTCTTTTGTTGTTTCGTATAGTTGAAAGGGTGGGGAAAAGGGAAACCAGAGAATATAACATACTCAAACTTGAGACATGGTGTTCCTTATCTACTCATTTTGTTTCTACAGTATTACATCTTCACAATTCAAGAGGACTGCAAAAATGTTCTGTGACTACTTGAGAGAATTTTTGGATTCATGGAGTATAGAGTATAAATGGTTTTGGTGATTGATCTGAGAGAATGAAAATTTTGGTTGTCTACTTCCAAATCATGTACTGCTTTGAAAAACTTTTATACTTTCTGGTATGCTTATTGATCATTGTACAATTTCCTCTTCCTTTTGGGATTGTGGCCTTGTTAGGAACTCTCATGGGTGTCAACTGCTAGTAAGAGAAATTTGTCTTCTCAAACTGATTGACAAGCTAGCTTTTGGTTTTTTTTTGTTTGTTTGTCTTAGCTAGAAATAGCTAGGTATTTTGTTTTGTGGTTGTCTTAGCTCGAAATAGTTAGACCGTTGCCTTAACCGATACACTGAGTTAAGGAGGGTTAAACTTTGGATCATTGTTGTAATTGTTAACTTTTTTTGGAAAAGTTAATATAACTACTATCTTTTGGAAAAGAAAAAAAAAAGTAGTTTTTCATGACTGTGCATTATAGTGTATGGTTTAGTCATTGGGATATTTATATTATAAATCAAATGAAGAAATAGGATAATTCAGGAAGATTGGAGTGTACATGACTATCATAACCTGTTCTTAGCATCGATCTGCACCAGTGTTGAAACTGCTAGGTTTTGAAATGTTTGGGCTGATAAATGTGAAAAAGGATATAGCTTGTGGTAGAAATTATTGTTTTTAATCATAATTTACATTTTGGGGTGTCACTTAGTCCAAGTGATGAAATCACAGGTCTATCATATTTCTTGGGAAAATGGTTCTGGGATGTTGTTATGTTGAAAGGAGAAACCGATGGTTTTACATTGAGACTAACTAGTCCGTTGACTCTTTTCCATGTAATCAATTTGCCCAGTCTAGTTTTAATCCTGCAAAGCCTGAAGAATTTGATAAAAGGCAGAACAAATTAGTATCATTCATTTGAAGTGCAGCTTCCTAATTCCTCAGTATTTGGAATTTTCCATTGTAAAATTTCATTTCAAGTGGTCAAGTTAGGAATTCTTAGTTTGTTGTAATTGACTGTGATGAGAGTTGATTTGTGATAAGGTGTTTTAAAAATTTCTTCCTTGTTCCTTCAGTCATCATCTGCAGCTCTTTCTTAACTCCATGTCCATATTCCTCTTTTTGAGCTCTTTCTTTCTGTCGCTAGCCTAGGATTCAGGAATCTTCTTGGGTGAGAGGGTGATGAAAAAAAAAAAAAAAAATTTTTTTTTAGGATTTTGGTGTGAAATGAAAAAAAATAATATTATTATTGGTTTAACAACATTTCTCAGTTTATTTTGTTTACCTTTCTGCATGTCAGCCCAGCCTGCTTAGATGGGATTTTTCTTTTTTCATATTTTCTTGCTTACTGGCTCTGAATTTTTTTTTGTGTTTCTTTTTCTTTTGTTGTTTGGCAAAGTTTATGTGTTTTGGTGGATTGGTTTTGATATGCAGTTTAAGGTGTAAGGCCCTGTTCACGACTATTTTGTTTGCACTGTTTGCACTGCACTTTTTACTTGATATGATTGTTCCTATTGATCACCATAGATTTCCTTTGATGTGGGTTAGATTTTTTTGGGTTTAGTAGTTTTCTTCCTAGATATTTTTTTATTTTTTAGATACTTTTATTTTTTCTTTCTAGGGCCCAAGTCAGGGGCCAAGTTACGATTAACAATTAGGTAATTGTTTCAATATAAAGTGGAAGTTTAGCTAGATGTCAAGTCTCTAGCCGATTGGTTTCAAGTTAGGAATGTTTCAGTTTCAGAGTTTATTGCCATAGTTGAAAATATCTACTTTGTTATCATTGATGTTTGAAGATTGTAAATTCACTTTTAGTCATAAAAAATACAATAAAGTTACTGCACTTTTAATTATAGAAAATACGATAAAGCTAGTTTAAAATTGGCAACGTAAAATTTAGAAGTAAAACAAGAAAAAACAAATCAAAGTTGGAAGTAAAATTTCTCAATGTGGTTACAAGTTGTGGCTATTCACAATTTAAGGTACATTAATACATATACTTAATTGATGTGTCAAGATTGTAAATTCACTTTTAGGCCGCATGTTCGGTGTTTGGTCTAAAAGCACTTTACTGGGATCATAGTTTGATGCATGGTTGATGAAAATGGGCCTGAACAATGGTTCGTGACATTGAAGAAAGTGTCAGAATTATAGCTTCCAAAACATTCTTAGGATCCTGAATGAACTGATTTTAGCAGAGTAGGTGAAAATGATAGAAAATAATGGAAAAAAGTAAGGAAGAAGAAGAATAGGGAGGAAAAGTATTATTAGATTGAGAGAGAATTAGGGAATTAGGGTTATAAATTTTACAACAATCAGCCTACCTTTAACGAACCTCTTCATTTATAAGCTAATCAACTGCCATTAGCTCTAACTGTTTTAATAACCGTTAATTGGACTAATTAATTGACATATTCTTTATCACAAAAAGAGAACGCCACCCCCTCCCTCCCCAATTTGTGAATTTGTACTTTGACATTATTTTCATGACAATATTACCCCTTATTAAACTCAGCCTTTGTTTTCAAGGATGAATTTGAGGAAACTGGCCCTTAATAAAGTTTTGATCTTCCCATGAAACCTCCTCATTGACAAGCCATTGTAGAACTGGAAGTTTGTTGTGGATGATCATTCTGGTTTGCAAAACTCTGGCCAACTCTAAGAGACAACAACTAATGCAGTACAGTAGTGGCCATTTTATCATTGCCAACCTTCTTCCTCAGTAAGGAAACGTAGAAAACTAGATGACATCTGGCTGTAGGAGGAAGCTATAGCAAGTCACCTTACCTATTTTCCAACAATCTGACAGAGACCAAAAATATCTTGCTACAAGTTTGAGGTTAGAAAGAATGGCTGTTCTCTATTGTCTATATGGCTGTAGCTTCAAAAATACCAGTCTCCTATTTGAAACTCCCTCTCAGACCTGTGCTTATTTGCAACGCACTTTCTTTGTTTCCATGCTTTTGAAAGATGCTCCTTGAGGCGACTAAGTACTACAATTCTCTGTTAGATTAGGTTATCAACTGTAGGAATAATAGACTCCATGAAAAGTCCCAAAAGTAAAGGAGTAGGTTTATAACCATACAATGTTTCAAATGGAGTCACTGAAATACTAGCGTGATAACTAGTATTACACCACCATTCAGACATTATCAACTATTTACTCTAGGCTTATGCCGATTCCATAAACCCTATCAACCTCAAACCCCACAGACGACCCTGGGGTTGTTACTGGAATAGTAGTTACGACTACATTAGGTTTCCAATCAAAATTACTGAGAATTCTCTCTAGAACAGTAACAGTTTCTAGAGCTTACTCTGAAATGCAAAACAACACTAACTCAGCACTTCTCACTCTTTCCAGTAATCCATGGTAAAAAAGCAAAGCAAAATTTCACCTTTGAATCCTAACTTCAGGAAGCGACATCTCAATTCTCAAGTGGTCCACATATTGACATACACTTCACAGAGGATCATTGGTCCAACAGTAGTATTTCACTGCACGGATTTGAATTTTCGGAAGAAAGAAGAGATATTCCACATGGAGTGTCTCTAAATCGCAACATCTATAGGTCCTTCAGAAGAGGATTACAAATTCAAATAAATGATAGTGATGTGGAAGAAGGAATGAATTCCTACACAGGCTGTCTTCTTGGTTGCCTACTGGACTATAGAAGTTTTGGATTTAATCGTATGCAAGCATGCATTAAACAATATTGGAGAGAAGATATCCATATTGTAGGAAGAGATGGCAACTTTTTCATCTTCAGATTTCCAAACATTAACCGCATCTTAGCCATTCTCCATAATGGACCCTACTTGGTTGCAGGAGCATTACTTATCCTCAGGTGGGAACCTCAGTTAATCACAAGTAGAATCAGAATTACCCACATCCTAATTTGGGTACGTCTAGTTGGCATACCAATTGAATGTTTCTGCAATCGAGTAGCCAAGAAAATAGCATAGATGGTAGGGGAAATTCAAGAAATCAGATCTGGTCTTATTCATGCTATGAACACACATTTCTTGAGAGCCAAAGTTTGGATAAACATCAGCCAACCACTGAATGCAGGATTCTATATCAGAATGGAGAATGGTGGAGTTTCATGGGTCACTTGTTCTCATGAGAGGTTGCACAAAATGTGCAGAAGGTGTGGTGCCATTGGTCACACTTCAACCGATGTAGAATTCGTGATGATGACGTACTGGAAGCCTATCTAGGTGATAGATTTGAGAGACTCGGTGAACAACTTGGACTCCCTATTCAGTTTGATGATCAATTTGAGATGTATCCAAAACACAATCAGAGCCAACAGAGAAATGCCTCATAGAAGATTCACCCGTGTCCCAGACGATTACTTACAAGAAATGGACACTTTCTTCACACCACATAACGCAGATTCAGTGGTGCATGGCTTTTGGTTTCAACACATAATTGAAACACAAAACCCCATCCTAAAATCGGCAAACCAACCCAAATAGTACCACCCCTCCTGAAGACTCATGCTCACCAACACGCGCCCTCTTCAGACAACCAGCAGCAAGACCCATCATATGGTCAAGACCAAGCACAATCACACACAAGTTGAGATCGAACACAGTCACACACACAATTAGGTCAACACACACAGCCATCGCACACACATTCGGAAGTCGGAACAACCGTACTGCACAAACTCAGCACAACCTTAAGAGGAAGAAGACGACCCTATAGAAATACTATCTCCTGGCATGATTCCAGCCCTTGGCCAAGTGGGCACAAAACCACAATCCGAAAGTCATTCCTACTCATGTACATTGAGCTTGCTGATGGAATAATTCTTGAAGAACAATTTCAAATTGTGGACAATCAACTCCAAGCAATTGTTCCGGTGAACCTACAAAGGCCTCCGGCATGGTGGTATCATAAACTGTTCACAAATGCAAATGTGATAATGGATGAGGACGGCAGGATTGCCTGCATGTTAGATGCACAGGGAAAAGGATTTCAATTTTTAGTAGACATTAAATTAAATCTGGGAACAAATGGCAGCAGAGAAGATATTAATGAATTTACAATCATTTTATTACCTAAGAATGAGTTGGTAGAGTTGTCAGATGTCAATAAATTTATGCAATGGGCAGAAGAAAATTGGACAGAGAGCGGTTGGCATCACGACAAGGACAAAGGAGATTCTGAGGAAGGAGAAGACCAAAAAAAGATAGGGTCAACCGAGTGTGGGATGCAGCGTAGGGTAAGAAATAGACGCATTGTAAATTTTGTAATTAACGAATTCCAAGCCCAACCACGAAACCCAGTCATTCAAAATGGATCTGACTCAGAAGACTTGGACTCCTCTGACCAATCGGGCTCTGATGCAACCCAGGAAGAAAGGCCCATGACTAAAGAGGAAAAGCTAAAAAGGAAAAGAATTAAAAGAGTCAAAAGGTAAATAAGCCCAATTAAAGTGAGCAGCCCAGGGTTGAGACCAAAAAGGAGGAAAGCCCATCCCTTCTCACCTGAACCGCATGAAGCTAGACCCTCATTAGCCCCAAACTCTTAGTCCAAACAAAATACTTTAGTAATCTTGGTCCAACGGAGAAACTCATTCATGCAGAGGCCCAACTTCCATGAAACCCAGCTTTAAGCCCTAATTTCCACCGGGCTTTCAACCCAATTCTCGAATACCCACTTCTGTTGGAATCATTAAAAAATCTGCAAATTAGGCCTCCCACCCAAGAACCAACAAGGCAACAACCATCCTCGTAGAAATAACATAAGACAATTCCCACACCTCCAATTCAAAGGATGACCGAATCCAAATAGTAGTAGACAACCACAACCTTAATTTGATGCAATGGTCCTTAGGTTCGGCCTTCCAAAAAGAAATTCAATGGAGGCCTTAAATTGGAGCATGGAGGAATTCAATCTATTTGATGCCCCCACCACAAGAACAAAGAAAAGGAAACTCTTCTAGGACCTACAAATTAGTGGTTTCTAGAAAGTAAAATGGAAGATGTAAAGGATATGTCCCCGGTGGTCATCAAGTATTGTGTGGTTAACTCTAATGAAATGTCAAGCAAAACTCAAGAGATAGTTATTTTAGCTGTCTTATTCACAAATATTTTGAATTTTGTCATGTCACTTATAGTTTCAAGTAGCAATGGTTTTTCGGGTAGGTGAATCTCTTATGACATTTGTCAGTGTAATAATATATATACTCTCTTGTGTAATAGTATAGGTCTTCCTATAAATTAAAAAGTTGTAATGAGTGAAAAAAAATAACAAAAAAAAAAAAAAAAAAATTCTCTTCTATGTTAGAATTGTAGAGGCATGGGTCATCTCTGACAATTCATGTATTAAATAAAATGACTTATTCCCGTAATCCAAATCCAATCTTTCTAATGGAAACTAAAAGATCTCACAATACAATGGTCAAATGGCTGTCAGCATCGGAGCTAGTAAATCCAGTTGGTACAAAAAGTTCACTATATTTTGCCTGGGGAAAGAGATCAATATTATAATAATAGCAAAGACCACTAATTATTTTTGTTCCTTGGTCAAAGAAACTAGGAGTGTTCAAAACCAATTATCCGATCCGAATTGATCCACATTTAAGGGGATTGTGATCCAATCCGATTTGATTCTTTTTTTTATTTTTTTATTTCTTTCCTTTTCATATACAATGTTAGATGATTTAACTTAAGTTTGAAATTAATAGTTTCATGTTAAAAAATTATCTATTTTTATATAAATGTAATAAATAAATTTCATCTAAATATTTTAATTTGTGTATTTTTCATATAATTAATTTTGTATTTTCATATAAATATTTTAATTTATTTTGTCACAAATTGACTAATTTTAATTAAAGAATTATTTTAATTATCAAAGAATAATAATTTATATTTTATAATTAATGTTATCTATTTTTGAAAGAAAAATGTTATAATTTTTTCATTTGAATCAAAACGGATTGGATCGATTTGCCAATTAGATCCGAAAAATGCATTGATTCGATCCGATCTGTCTTTGATCTGAATTTGATCAGATCAGCAAATCAATTTGATCCACAAATCAAAATGAATACCCCTAAAAGAAATGAATGGGTTTGGATGGATTTTGATTCTAATCTATGGTCATTCTGAACATAGCAAAAGAAGATTTATCTAGAACCAACTCAAAGCCCTCATTCACCAAGTTAGTCGACCCACTGTTATCTTGAGAGATTTCAATCAAATCCTAGACCAAAAAGATAAACTAAGGAGAAAGCAAATCAAAGGTTTAGAGGCCAAACAATTAAAGGACATTCTAAGAGACTCCAACATGGAAGAACCTCAGCACAAAGGTCTTTGGTACACATGGACAAACAAAAGAAAAGGAGAAGATAGAATCTATGAAAAGTAGGATAGGGTCTTTGTAAACAAGGAATGGATGGAATTCTTTCCAAAAGCTAGGATTAGTAATTTGTCCATAATAAGATTGTACCATGGACCTCTTCTACTTAACGCAATCCAAGCTAACTTTCACATGAGAAAGAAGTGGTCAATCAAATTTGAAAGTTTCTAGGCAAGGAAAAGAAGAGCAAGGCAAATCATTGAGGAGGAGTGGAGAAAGGAAGAAGGGAAAATAGCTTGAATTTCTAACAATCTACATCGTTATGAAGCTTGTTGATTGGAGCGAGAAACACTATGGCCAACTAGAGTCTAGAATCAAACAAAAAGTTCAGTAGATAGAAGAGATTCAAAAACGAAGTGATCTTCAAACTAAGCAAGTAGAGGAATGAAAAGCCCAGAACGAAAAGCCCATAACGAATTAGATTAACTCTTGTCATGCAAAAAGACTTTTGGAGACAAAGGGCGGAGTTCAACTAGAGTTCATATGGAGAAACAAACACTAAACTCTTCCACCAATGGGCATCAAAAAGGAAAAGGATAAACAAGGTCGCCCAACTCATGGAAGAACATGGAGTGTAGACAATGGACTAAAGGAAAATGAGGACCTTGAGAATGAATCACATAAAAGTAACATTACGCAATGAATTCTTTATTCCAAAGGTCCAGGAAAATCACAGTATAGAGAATGCACTCAGCAACCTTAGCACTCAAATACAGGTGGATAAAAAAGATATGCTAGTAAGAGAGTTTACAGAGGAGGAAATCAAGACGGCATTTTTTCAAATAGATAGATGGAAGTCACTTGGCCTAGAAGGTATCCTAGCGGGATTTTATCAAATCTATTCGGACATAGTGAGTAGTGATGTTTGTAGAGAAATAAAAGAAAATTTCAACTTCGGAGCTTTGAGCTCACTATAAAACAAAACCTTAATAGTGTTCATCCTCAAAGTCCCAAACCTTACTACACTGTTTGATTTTAAACCTATAAGTCTATGCAACATCCTTTACAAAGGTGTGGCCAAAATATGGGCTAACAGATTCAAAGTAGTTGTGGACAAAATCACCTCATTCAACCAGACAACTTTGTCCCAAGATGCTCAATAAATGAAAATGTCCTTATTGCCCATGAAGTTTTAGAGCACATTAGAAAGAACAAAAAAGGAAATTTTTTTTATGCAGTACTGAAAATAGACATGAACAAAGCCTTTGACAGAGTATCCTAGATATCCTACAGAATTGTTTGAGGAAGCTAGGAATACCAGAGCGGTTCATCAACTGGATACTCCAATGTATAACCTTAATTTCCTTCTCAATTACCTTTAATGGTTGACATTCCAATTTCTTCTCACCTACAAATGGCCTCAGGCAAGGTTGTCCTCATCCTTTTTTCCTTTTCATAATATGCCAACAAAACCTTATCTGTAACATTGCACTTATTGGATGAGAAAGGAATATGCCAAGGGATAAGCATTGGAAGGAACGTTCCCATAATCACTCACCTAATATTCACTGATGATTGTATCATTTTCCCATGGATCTTAACCCAAGAAATCTAGAGTCTGTGCCAACTCCTAAACATATTTACAAAATTCTCAGGTCAGTGGTTTTTTTTTTTAACTGAAAGGTTAGTTGTATTTACTTTTCAAAAAAACTTATCATGTACAAGAGTGTCTACTGGCTAATGATTCCTTAGTGCTCCTTTTGAGCCTAAGGCTCAAAAATAGAAGAGTTTCCCCATTCTTATCTCCCTAATTCCTTAGATCCTGAGTAAATCACCTAAGTGTCAAAACAGATCAAATACAAAAGGCGACTATGTTCAAATTGCAGTGGGTAACGTCTTCAATCCCTGCATAAACTGGATACCCTACCCACCTTGACTTCTATTCGTCGTTTTCCTCTCTATACAATAGACACTACTAAGCCTACATCTTTGCTCCTAGTCTCTACTTCTTTCTTCATCATGAATTCGTGCTTTGGTTGAGGTCACTTTCCTGTTCCTTGGCTGCCCAAAATTCCACCCCTTCCGTCATGGCCATGTCCACCACTTGTTTCTCTTCCCTCCATTTATTCTGGAATATCTAGAGGTTCCTTGTTTTCTAGAGCCACCATAAAATGTATATAGTTAGTTATGCTCTGTCCTTCTAGCTATCATTTTTTTGATCTGCACAAATATCCTACCACCAATTCTTGAAACTCCATTCATATTGTTCATCATCCCCCCATGTCACTGGCTCTATCTTTCATACCATCCTTGCTCTCTTACAATTGATTAGTGTATGCTTCAAAATTTTTTTGTGCTTCCCACACATTTGGCATATTGGGTCGTCTTGAATGCCTCTCATTGCTAGCTGGTCATTTGTTGGTAGAATATCATGCCAACATCTTCAGAGAAAATGTTTCAATTTTCTTTTAATTCCTAGTTTGCAAATGGTCCTCCATATTTCTTTTAATGTTCCTCTAGCGGTGTTGTTTTCTGGTCTTTGGGTTTGTTGCCCTTGTTCGCTCATTACCTTCTTATATGCCGACTGGAAGGAGTAGTTTTCTTTTTGCTAGACTGCCATACTACTCTGTCTCATCTACTACCCTTGTTAATTGGTATGGTCAAGATGGCCTCTGCATCAACTTGAGTGAAGATCCACCCAATCAATTCCTTATTCCACTCTGTCCCTTCTTGGTTCATAAGTTGATTGACCCAAGTAACTTGTTCTTGAGTAGAGGGTGTAGGGGTGGGTTTTCCATTCAGCATTCCCGGGATCCAGGGGTGTTTCCAAATCCAGATAGACTGCCCATCTCCCACCTGGAATCTTGCTCATTTTTGAATGATATATCTAGCTCTCATCCAACTCTTCCACAGCCATGAGGTATTGTTTTTGGTTGTGCCATCAAAATCCCCCATTTTGGAAAGTACTTGGCCTTCATCACCTTATTCATAATCAGATTCGGTTGGGTTATCAATCTCCAAATTTGCTTAGCTATCAACGTGTCATTAAACACTTGTAGATTCTTGAAGCCTAGTCCCCCATCTTCTTTGAGTTTGGTCAATTCCCTCCAAGATTTCGAATGGATTTTTGGCCTACCTTCCTCTCTTTCCCCTACCAAAAATTGGCTGAGTTCTTGCCAATCGCTTGCATTGTTTGGCAGCTTGAAACAGGTCATTACATAAGTTGGAAGGGCCTCAATTACCACATTGATGAGGACTTCTTTCCCTGCTAAGCTCAGGAACTTGGTTTTTCAATTTTTGATTCTTTTTTGCACCCTTTCCACCACATAGGCAAAAACTTCTCTCTTAGACCTCCCTATATGCATAGGGAGGCCCAAGTACTTAACCTGTTGCTGCTTCTTGATCCCGTCCAGAGTTTGGCATGTGGCCTCCTTAGTTTCCTTTGTCATGTTTTTACTGAAGAAAACAGGCGATTTGTCCAGGTTGACCAACTGACTTGAGTAGTTGCTAAACTTGTCTAGCAATGATTTCAACCTCTTTGCTTGATCAATATTTGCTTTACAGGAAAGTAGAGTTATTTACAAATAACAAATGAGTAATTAGTGGTCATTTCTTACATACCCTCATCTCTCTATATTCACCTCTCATACTTGCTTGCCTAATCATATTTGGAAAACTTCCGAAATGATCAAAAACAAATATAGTTATATTGGGTCCCCCTATCTCAATCCCCGGGATAGTTACATATACCCACATATCTCCCCATTGATATTTATAGAGAAGTTAGAGGAGGTAATGCACTGTTTAATCCAAGAAATAAATATTCCATCAAACCACATTTTCTAAACACATCACAAAGAAAATTTCACTCTACTTTATCATAAGCCTTGACCATATATAACTTCAGTGCTATAAATCCCTTTTTTTCTTTATACCTAGAGTATAATGTATGTATACACTCATGAGCAACTACTACATTGTCTAAAATCTGTCTCCCAGATATAAACACTGCCTGGCAGGAGCTAATGCATTTATGAAGGCAGTTTTTAGTCTTTCAGCCACAATTTTGGAGATAATTTTATACACAACATTACACAGACTGATTGGCTTATAATGAGACATGGATGTGGGATGTTTAACTTTGGGGATAAGAGTAATTAAGGTGTGGTTCATTTGTTTAAGCATTTTATTTTGATAGAAATTTTTCTTAATAGCATTACAAATGTCCACTTTGACCACATTCTAATAAGATTGGAAGAAAAGAGGGGTAATACCATCCGGGTTGGGAGCTTTATTGGGCTGCATTTGAAATAAGGCATTTTTTATCTCACCTTCTTTCACTGGCCGAATCAATCTTCAGTTCATTGTTGAGGTGATAGATCATGGGATGCCATCTAACCCTTTGTAAAAATGTTGCAAATTTGAGGAATTAAGCAACTACTGATAGAACTCCACAATCTCCTTATTTATCTCCTCCAGCGTCTCACATATCTGGTCATCCTCTCTCACTAAGTTCTTGATCAAATTTTGTCTCCTTCTGCTCATTATGCATGCATGAAAGAACTTTGTGTTTCTATCGCTTTCTTGCAGCCATTGGACCCTAACTTTTTGTTTCTAGTACATCTGTTCCTCCCGATAAGCAACATCAAGTTCAGTTTGGAGTTGGCTCCACCTACTCTAGTCCCTATTCCCTTCCTACTTCCTCATATCTTCTAATTGTTCTTTAATCACCAAAACCTTTTTAGCTGAGTTGAGATCTTGCTTGCACCTCCATTGTCGGAGCTCCACCCTGCACTGTTTGACTTTGGAGCAGATTTGGTACATTGGGGTTCCTTCTATTTTGTTGCTTCATGCTTTTTTGATTATCTTCTTCACTTCCTCCTTCTTAATCCATCTTCTATCAAATACGAATCTCTTTTGTACTTTTTGATCATTGGGAGTCGTATCTAAGAGTAGAAAGGAATGATCAAAAGATACTCTTCCAAATGGTACACTTTAGCTTTTTAGTTCTCCAAGATCCAGTTTGGGGCTCCAAAGTATCTATCTAATCTTTCTTCAACAAATCCTTCCCCTTCCCTATTATTGGCACACGTGAATTTTTTTCCAACAAACCCTAACTCCCGCATCTTCATTCTATTAATGAAAGTTTTGAAAGGCCCAAAGCTGGACTTGGCTCTTGGCCGCCCTCCTTTTTTCTCCTCTTTGATGACTATATCATTAAAGTCGCCTCCCATGAACCAGTTGTCTCCCCACTCTTGTGTTTGTCTTCCAAATATTTCCATTGTTCCTCCCTCACCTTTGAGTCCGTGCTAGCAGAAAAACACACTGCCTAGAACTTTTTGTTTTCTCCTGCCATTGAACTTCCTTCATTCACCATTTTCCTTCTTTTAGCTCTTGTCCATTTCTTTGCTAGCCGGGGATTCTTTACACATTCAACTTCAACAAGGAGAATTCCAGCCTTTGCCTTTCTTTTATCTACCTTAAGTTGCCCCTCGTTTAGATGACCAAATTCAATTGGTATATTCACCAAGTCCATCTCTTGTTCATTTTCATCCTGCAGCGGAAGTTCTTGTGCTTTTTCTACCTCAATGAGGTCTTGTCTTTTCTCTTCCCCCCCCCCCCCCCCAATCTATTCATTTCTTGGCTTTGCTTAAACAACCCTCTTAGAAGTGCACATGTTTTCTTAGCACAAGAGAGGTTGTTTCATCTCTATCCTATTCCTGCCCATCTCCCATCTCAACGCTAATACCATTTTTCCTTGCTCCTACCAATTGCTCATTCTCGACCTTGTCGGACTGCTTCTCCCTCATATTCTCACTCAAAACTTCCTTCTCTAATTGCCTTTCTACCTCTCCCAAACCCACTTTCTGCCTTCCCAGTGTTTTGTCTATCCCACCCGTAACCGTCGATTCCTCCCCCTTCCTTTGCTCTTTTCGGTTACTCACCAGAATGGTTCCCCCTTTTCTTTTTTTTTTCTTTTTTGTGTCCTTTGGTTCCCACCGCCCATAGCCAATCCCCATATTCCCCTTCCTTTAGAACACCCTTGCTAGCATATTCTCTTCTTTGTTTGCACAGCCATTCCCCTTGCCAGACCCTTCCACAATAATGGCAAAATACAGCCAATTTTTCATATTTTAAAGAAATCTAGCAAGCTCTACTCTCCAGTTCAGTATTGTACCTCTTAGCAAAGGCTTACATAAATCAATTGTGGCCAAGATTCGTAGCTGCCTTCCTTTTTTGCCACCCATTGATGGAATCCAAACATTGCTCACCTTTGGGAATAGTTTACCAATCTTGAAACTAGTCTCCTTAGTCAACCATTGTATCGGGAGATTCCAAACCTCCACCCACAGCTCAACCGACTGAAAATGTCCTTATGTTAGCTACAGTTCATTCGACCATGCTCTCAAAACAAGGAATTGATTGTCAAAATTCCAACCTCTGCCCTACAAAACTCTTTGTTTATTGGTTTCATTTGTAAAAACAAATTGAAAAAAGTTTGTTCTTAGCTCCCTTGTGATAATCGGATCAGTTGTCGGCCAAATGCTCTTTAGAGTGCTCCTTAGCCCTGTAAAATTCACTCTTTTTTCCCTATAAATTCTTCCAAGCAAACTACGGCTGCACTCCTCCTTGCTGTTCTGAACATCCTCCTCCACCAATATCACACCTTCTTCTTCCTCTTTCGATAGTTGTATTTTTGAAATAGACCCACTATCTTCGCTTCATGTTCGGGGTTAGATGCATCCCCTTGATCCATCTTGTAGCTTAGTCATCCAAGATTTTATCTAGCCTGTAGAAGAAGAGAGCAACAAAAATAAGAGGGACTAGGATTTCAGTGAGCAATGAGACAACCCAGCTCTAGTGGGTCAGAAAGACTAGAAGACCGTTGAAGCTATTGAAAAAAAATTTCCAAAGTCCCATACCCAGTTGAAGATCGCCAAAGACAAAAATCAAAGGGACTAGGATTTTAGTGAGCAAGGAGACAACCTAGCTCTAGTGGATCGGAAAGACTAGAAGACAGCCAAAACTATTGAAGAAAATTTCCAAAGTCTCACACCCAATTGAAGACAGCCGAAGCTATTGAAAAAAAAAAAATCCAAAGTCCCACAACCTAGATCTAGACTATGCTGCGACTCAATGGCTAGACCACAGCTCAAATTTATGTTTAGAAACTAAGCTTTGTTGGAAGTTGAAGAAAAGAGGCGGTGGCTAACCCAACGGTTCTTTTTTTCTCTGTCTAAAGCGAGGAGGAAAACTTTAGTTTAGAAAATCATTACCTAATTTTTAGAGATTAGATTATAGTAAAGACTTGTTTTCCAAGTAAATCTATTAGTTATGACCCATCAGTGCTAAGTTTAAGACATGCCTAAGCCTATTTAGTTATAATTGAGTTTGTGACTCAGACTAAAATCTACCCCCTTCAAGGCCACCCCTCCCCATCTCCTAGAGAGAAGAACTAGACACTCCTAAGGAGACAGATTAGGTCAGAGGTTAAACTTCAAGAAATCCTTAATTTACATAAGCCTCAACACACCTATAGATTAGATCCAATATGCCTCCGCAGTGCTCAACATACCACATGTTATCTCTCAAGGTAAGTACAGGGGACATAGATGGACTTCACGCAATCAAAGAGGAGATTATTTAATGGACTGTTATTAAAAATCAAAAGCAAATCTCAAGGTGAAAAAATGCAGCGAAATCAGTATTGGGAAGAATCACTCTTGCCAAGCAAGTCCTCTCCTCCTTAGCTCAACATGTCATGGGATCTTTTGGAAGCCCCACCATAGTAGCTATTGCAATCAACAAACACATTGCAAATTTCATCTGGAATATAGACAAAGAGACAAAAGGAATCCACTAGAAATCATGGGATAACATCTGCAAATCAAAGTTCAAAGGTAGTTTGGGAACGAGGAACCCTCACCTTTTAAATGGTCATTCCTAGCCAAGCTTGCATGGAAGATACATGTAGAACCTGATTCATTCTTTGCTAAATTCTTCTGGACAAAATACTCTAGCAAAGGAAAACTTCCTTTAAGCCAAGTCGAAACAGGGCATCTTATGGGTTGGAGAGGTATCCTCTAGGGAAAACAACTCCTAAAAAGGGGACTAAGATGAAAAATAGTAGATGGGAGAGATATCCATATAATAGAAAATTGGATCCCAAAAATAACTAACCCAACAATCACTAACCCTCTTATTAGAGATAAATTCAATTTGAAGTGGTAGACCTCATAGATTGAAATAAAAACTAGAGACTTCCCTTTCTTAGAGTCCTTCTACCGCCAGACGCGGTCCACGTAGTCTTTTTCATATATCTTTTTAAATCCATATCAAATGGAAATGACTATCAATACTAGGACAAGAATAGGAAAGGCATATTCATGGTGACGTCAGGTCACCACCTAGCACAATCCATCAAAGAACCCCCTCATCATCTATATCTCAAAGGTGCCAAAAACTAGGTTTTTAATTTTTTTCAAAAAAGATAAACACTTGCATTCTATATCAATTAAAATAAATTTGTATCACAAAGTGTCGTGTTGAACCATGACATCACTATCTAAGTTTAATGAATCATAACAAGCACAAAAATTAAAAAATTCAAACAAACATGAAAAATTGAACATAATTGCAATTATTGAACTAAACATGAAGTTATGATTTTCAAACCTCTTAGGAAATTCATTTTCCATATAACCACAAAGGGTAAATAACTCAAAGCATTTATATTCCAAGGTTTTGCCACAAGTAATATACCTTATTTCGATTTTTCCAACATTTTCCTTAATTTCACATAGAAAATTAAGATTCGTCTAAGTATAAATTCATCTACAATCACCTTAAAGTTTCAAATAAGATCAAATGAAGTCCTAACAACAATTGGCACAAAACTCCTTGTTATCACTAGTTAGGAAAAATTAATAATAATTTAATAAAATTGAAAGATTAAAAAAAAAAGAAAAAAGGGAGTAAACATTTACTTTAATCATTAGAGATGATAATGGAGTGAATTAAAGCACTTCAATTCCTAGAAAACCATAAAAATTGGTGAAAAAATAAAAGATATCTAATATGGAGTTCCAATCCTAATTGGTTTAAATCTTACACTAATTTAGGTTAGAATAAGTAGAAATTGTTCTTCCCACCTAAAAAGCAAAGTGCGACAATCATGAGAAGTACTAGGATTCACTTGATTTTTCCCTATTTCTCCTTCATTGAATTCTACTAATTCTTCTTCTTGAAGTTATTGAGATAATAAAGTAAGAAGCAAAGAACATTAGTCACCCTTCTTAAGCTTATTTTCTAAGAAACTCTTCTTAATCTCTAGCTTCTTTGCACACTTCTCTTCGCCCTCAAACTCATCTAAAGGTAAAACAACTGGAGCACTTTAGTTGAGTGTGATCGTTAATGTCTCCATTCTAACTTTGAACTCCTTAATAGTATCTAGATCTTCAAGCTTTTGGTATCTCAACTCTTATTCTCTCTCCCTCAACAATGCCTCATTTAGCACTTAGCTATCTTCATATGGTACTTGTGCAAAAAACCCAAATGGATACATTGGTTGATCAAATTCCCTTTGATAGTCACCTCCAATATGATGTAGAAGAATAACTCCAATTAAAATGGTAGCAGTTAGATGTTGAGTATAGTTTTTCCTTATAAGATTTCCACAAATTGGTATAAAAATCATTCTCATTTTTGCATATTTTAATATAAGGATCACGTCCACAAAACTCACAAACCACTAACAAGGGAATTTGAGATGAATAATGGTGATACAAGAGCTCAGGAAAATATGCACCTTATTCAGAAAAACAATCTTGGAAGTAAGAATTATAATAGTTCTAAAAGGAATTTTGAATTTCTCCGAGAGTTTTTCCTTCTATCTGACACCATTGTCTCTTATGACTAGGCACCATATAATTCAAATGCTTAGTAGGAAAATTGGGAGACATAGTCCTAAGGAGGGTCATTCTTTTCATAAGATACTTCAATGTAGACTCATCATGGTGTCCTTCCATTCTTGTTGGCATCCATTCATCCATAAATCAAGAACTACAACAAGAAAGTCAAAGGAGTAGCAAAGTATCTAAAAATAAACAAAAATAAAAAAAATTTAAAACTAAAAGTATTTCAACTTAAGGAAATAAATACTGAAAACAATTAAACATCCTCAAAAATGGCACAAAAACTTGATGCGTACAGGATTAGGATATAAAAGTGTAGCACAAATCTACAAATATCAATTAATAAATCCACACAACTAAGTATAGATTTACGTTTGCCATTGTATTCGTGGAAGTAGGGTTGATCCTTCAAAAATATTGTTACTTTAAGGGTTAATCCCTGGAAGTTAAAAGGCAATTTAAATAACTAAGAACTACTATTGTGATATATTAAAGTAGAAAAAAATATGTAAAATCAACAAGATGTACAAACAAGGGAAAAATTTAATTTTTCAACTAAAACTAGAATTCAGAACCAATAATAATGGGTAAATCCTAACTATGTGTGATTTAGTTATACGGTCATTCATTTAAAGAGGCTTTTTTTTTCTTCAACTTCTATTTCTAGTCATTAGAATAGAATGATTTTAGTTCCTCCAGTAAATCAAGATTCAACTGCATCTCTTCTTCATTAGTGGCATAGTTGAAAGATATGAGTTTAGGGTTTGAGAGCCCAATCTTGGCTGGGATGACTGCTTTTGATTTGTATACCAGGCTATAGGGAGTTTCTTTCGTGGATGTTTGAGGCGTGGTTTGGTATGCCCAAAGAATATTAGGGAGGTGTTCCACCCAATCTCCCTTGACCTTATTAAGCAAGCCTTGACTTCTTGGAGGAATGTGTGGTTTGTGACTTCGATTAGGCTATTGGTTTGAGGGAGCGCAACTGATATGCTGTTTTGCTTTATGATCAACTCTTTGCACCAGGAACATAATGGATCATCTGTGAAATATTTCCCATTATCCGAGACAATGATATGAGGAATGCCAAATCTACAGACGATCTTGCTCCACATGAATTCATAATATTTTTTCTTGTGATAGTAGATATAGGTTCACTTTCAACCCACTTAGTGAAATAATCAATTACCATTATAAGGAATTTCAGGTGATCTGGTGGTTCAGGAAAAAGGCCACCCATTGTAGAAAAGGCCATAAGCTTTGAATGTTGATCAATTCCATTTGCGGCCGCTGAGTTATGAGTAAGTAAAATTTGCGCTTCATGCACTTTTGGACATAAATATGTGTATCTTAAAATATGGTAAACCAGTACTACCCCCCAATTGATAATCTTTTTCACCAATATACGAGGTCTTATATGGTTTCCACGGGATCTGAGATACACTTCCCTGAGAATATAGTATGCTTGTTGAGGTCTTATGCACCTCAGCAGTGGTTGGAGGTACTACCGCTTGTTAAGTATGCCTTCTTGTAGAACATGTTGAGGTGACTTAAATTTCAACTTTCTGGTAGTTCTCCAGCTCGCAAGTATCGCCAGATGAGAGTCATTCAATTATCTCTCTTTTCCTCAATTGTCATTATTGCTTTTTATTCGATATTCCAAAATGGGAGCACCTCGACTAGCACTTTCTTGCTCAAGTGGGAGAATGCTAAGGAGGCCTACATACTCAATGCATTGACTCTTAGTATTTGCTTGATGGTAAATTTTTGAAGTTTTGGCTAAGTTGTTGAACCCTATCATGATAATTTTTTTGTTTGTCCCTCTTTAGCTTTATAGGTTCCCTTGATTTGGTTGACCACTACTTGAAATTGCTGTAGACCTTAATGTCATCTGCATTCATTTTTCCAGCTAGCTTTAATCTTGTGATTAATATCTCGTACTCTGCCTCCTTTTTAGTCGCTCTGAAGTCAAATCATAGAGCATATGTAATCTCTACCCTTTCTGGATTTCAGAGGAGTAGGCCAACTCTATTACTCTTTTTATTTGAGGCCCTATCAAAGTACAATGTCTAAGAGCTTGACTAGTCATCTTCTACTAGAAGTGGTTCTAATGAAGTGGAGTTGCCTATGTCACTCTTCCCTTTGGTGAGCATTTCAGTTATAAAATCTTCCAAGGCTTATCCGTTGATGACACCTCAGAGTTGATATTGTATATCATGTTCTCTGAGTTCAATCACTCACTTTGCTAATCTTTTGGAGGCTTCAAGCTTAAAAAGTATTTGTTTGATAGGTTGGTCTATTAACACATAGATAGGGTTCGCCTGAAAATAATGTCTTAGCCATCTAGTAGCATTGACTAAGTTTAGGGTTAGTTTTTGTGTCGGCAGGTACCGCATCTTGGGTCCATGTAAGACTCTACTGACATAATAAACTAGTTTCTAGATATTTTTTTCCTCTCACACTAGCACTGCATTGACAACATTATCCAAGGCCGTCAAGTATAGAAATAGGATTTCCTTTGGTTGTGGAACAGTCAATGCTGGCAAACTGGCCAGGTGAGCTTTTAACTCTTTGAAATCTTTTTAGAACTTGCTGGTCTATTTATAGTTTTTGACATTTTGTACTATTTGGAAAAAAGACAAATAACAGTTTGTCGACTGAGGTGCCAAATTGACAATGGTTTTGACCTATTCAAGGTTAGTATCAATTCCTTACTCAGAGACCATATACCTCAAAAACTTTTCCAAACTCACCCAAAGGTACACTTTTTAGGGTTTAAGCACATACCTATTTCTCTTATCGTATGCAAGGTCTTCTCCAGGGCGCATCACTTGCCTTTTTTGCTTTTTACCATCATATCATCAACATGTACTTCTATGTTCTTGCCAATTTACTTGGAGAAAATACAATTGACCAACATTTGATATGTAGCTCTAGTGTTTTTTTAACTCGAATGGCATATTTTTATAGCAATATATGCCATTTTCATAAGGAAAGTGGTCTTTTCTGCATGCTCATCCTCTATAGGTATTTGATGATACCCTTTATAAACATCTAGGAACATAAGGACTACATATCCTGAGATAGCTTTCACTTTCTAATCTATAATGAGCAAAGTATAGCAGTCTTTGAGGTAATATTTATTGAGATCAGTGTAGTCAATGTACATAAGCCAACTACTATCGAGTTTTTGGACTGACAACGGGTTAGCGAGCCTTGTCGAACAGAAAATCTCTTTTAGTAAATCTGACTGGAGCATTTTCTCCACCTCTTCATTGATGACCTTGCTTCTTTTTGGGCCGAAAACCCTCTTTTTTTAGGTTTGATTTTGGGGTTGATGTTCAACTGTGGGTAATCAAAATGAATAGTACCCAGTTATGTCATCTGTACTCTAAGCAAATATCTCTTGATATTGTCGTAGTAGGATGACAATTTTGTTTTTCACTTTGGTCGGTAGTGAGGCTCCAACTTAGACCACCCAATTTGGATGCTCATCATTAATCAGGACCTGCTGCATTTCATCTGTTATCTCCTATGCCTCTTGTTCTTTATCTAGTGGAGTAGCGCCTTAGTGGGCTTGAGGTGTGACCTCAAGATTTCAGGTAGTCGTGATTTCCATGTATTTTTGGCCGAATTTCATTTTCCAAGGTGTGACCCTATGATTAGGTTCTCGTTCAATTACTGTTTGGATTGAACCTCTCGTCTCAGTTATCTTTCCCTTCAGTGCCATGCGCATGCATTCATGAGTCATGTATTGGGCACCTTGTATAGAAGTCACCTCGTGCTCTGTAGGGAATTTTAGTACTAAGTGGTATGTGGACAATATAGCCTTAGCTTTATCCATCCAAGATCTCCCAATTATGGCGTTGACAGAGGAGGATGCATCTATGATGTAGAAGTCTGTCATAATCCTCTTATCTCAGGAATAGTACCCCATAGTGAGAGCTAGTGTAATAATTTTCACTAGATACACCACCTCATAGGCGAAAGTAACTAATGACATGCTTGTGGGTTTCAAAACTCCGAAGTCAATTCCTAAGTTTCGGAAGTAATCAATATACATAACATTTATGGCACTTCCATCATTTATGTACACCTTGTGTACTTTCTACCCCATAGTGACAGCCAGTGTAATAATTTCCACTAGATGCACCACTCATAGGCAAAAGTAACCAACGACTTGCTCATGGGTTTCAAAACTCTGAAGTCAATTCCTAACTTTCAGAAATCGTCAATATACGTAACATTTACGACACTTCCATCATTTATGTACACCCTCTGTACTTTCTTATTTGCAATTATAGCTTTAATCATGAAGACATCATTGTCAGGCAAATATGCGAGACTACACCTTCCTTTGAGAAAGTGATGACCTTGGATGGTTTGAATGTTTTTTTGAACCAGCTTTTGGGACAGAATTCTCCTCGCATTAGCTTTTGTGGCAGTTTGTGACTATCCTTCAGGGCATCCTCTAAAGATAGCATGGATTAAACTTATGAAATTTCTATTATTTTAGGGAGGGTGCTATTGTAGTGGTTATTATTGTTGCTGAGGGTTGATTTGGGGTTAGATCCCACCCTTACCTATAATCTGCCCGAGCTCTAAATGTACCTTCTCCCTCTAATATTGGCCTCCGTCTCGGCCACCAAAATTGTATTCATCTCCCTAGTCCTCTTCCTGAGGATAGGATCTGTCATAATGTGATTATCACATTTAGATGTATTGCTGAAACATTCTATTGTTGATACAATCCTCAATTTTATTTTTTTGTTCATTGCAGCTTTGTATCATGATCCCTGTTGTTGTGGAAAGTGTACCATAAGTAATGAGATCGTTTTTGAGGGGTTACAGTTAATGGCACTGTTGGTCTCAGAATATCTTTATGGATGGCCAAGATCTCGGTGCGGTTTTTTGTAAGGGGTGTGAGGTTTTTATCTTGGATTCGAGATTCCAACTGACCTCTACTACAATTAAGTCTTTCAAATACACTTTTTGCCTCGTTCTGATGGCTTTTACCCTTAGAATCTTTTTGTTGTTTTTTCTCATTCTTTTCATTTTCTCTTTTTTGCTAGTTGGCCTATTCTATTTTTGTGTAACTCTCGACCATCTGCTAGAGAATTTGGACATTGGTGAGAGTATTTCGAGCCAATCTGGTGTAGAAAGGGCCATAGTTCAAACTGTTCATGAAGGCCAAGATGACCAACTAATCTGTACGACTTTCTGCTTGAAAACTCTCATCATTGAACTTTTTCATGTATGATTTTAGTGACTTATCGTTTTCTTGTTTGATGTTTATTAGGTTAGTGGCTATTCTGTTAAATTTTTTTCTCTAGAAAAAATATGTGTAGAAGAGTTGCGCTAACTGTCTGAAAGATGAGCTGCTTCCTTGGGGCAACCCGTCTATCCAGACATAGGTTTTGCCCTGTAGGTAGATTAGCAATGTCTTGCGCATTATCTATATCAAGGCATTTTTGAATTTCATGGCATACTTGAAATAAGACAAAAAAATCCAGCAGATCAGAGTCCCCGTTGTATACCTTTATCTTATATAGCATTTTAAACCCTGTGGGATTTGGGGTAATTGAGTATGTGAGGTGCAAATGGCAAAAGAGCATCCCCCTCATCATCTGACCTTAGTAAATTTTGAATATCATCTTGGACTGTCTTGCTGATTTACAGGAGATCATTGATGTAAGGTTATTAAGCATCATCGTGCGTTCTCGCATCAAGGCTACTACCACATTAGTTGTCATTATAATGTGACCCAAATGGCTCTTTCCATTCGTCACTCCTTCACCTGTGACCTTTATTCCGATCTTCGCATCCTTGGTTATTTGCCATGGGCCTTTTGTTTAGTCACCTTTTTGAACTCCTCAAATTGAACCAAATTTTGTTCTTGGAATGCAGACTTTTCATCATTGTAATAATTTTGCATCTACCAATCATGACGATCCAAGATGGAGTAGTGAGGGCAGTCATTTTCATGAGATATCACTTGTTAAGACCTCTGTGGTATATCCCCTAACGGTTTATGACTGGCTCTAATAGGGCCAGAATGATTGGGTTCATCTTCTTTCTGACTCATTCCACTAATTCGCTTGTGGCCACAAGAACGGGTATCCACCATGTTGCTAAAGTTATGACATTTAACATTAAGAAATGAAATGAGTTAGCAAATATACTTTCGATGGGCAATAACTGATCAAAGAAAAAATGTTCCCATAGATGGTGCCATGTGATGAAAGGAATATTTATCACCCGAATCAATGTAAACTGCTATGGAACTCTTCCACCAGAAGGAAACATGCAAAACAGATCTCAGGGTAGTTTTCGAGGTAGACATTCTGATGAATAAGTTAGCTTTAGAGTTGTAGAATAATCGAAAGTAAGTTAGATGCAACAATTAGGTTTTCACCGTTTTATCTAGTGTCATTATAAAGTACTTATACTTGAAATTCGAGATCATAGGAATGTGCTATCATAGGAGTTTAAAATAAAATATGCTTGTTGTCCATGGAACCCTTCCTAGACTTGACCTGTTGGGCTTACATGATGGGCCGAGGTCAAGAACTTATCAAACACTAAACTCATTCCTGTTGAGGCCACCTACTCCAACGAGATTAGGATTACCAAGAGCTAAACTATCCACATTAATTTTTACAAAACATGTATTCAGTTTGTCTCAGCAAATATACTTAGTTTCCTTTGTAAGCTCCACATAATTTGCAAATATAGTAGCATGCGCTTGAGCATCTTCAACCAATAAAAGTTCCACATCTCAATCGAGCTATTTTTTCCAGTCCGTTATGCAAAATTTACTTCTACTATTCCAAGGAAAATAGAGTGTATCCTGAAATAAGGTTTGCCATGAAATTTCATTTCCTGTAATATTCCTATCAATCCACTACTTTAAAGATTTCTCATCAAATTTTCTGTAAAATCTTGGGTGTACTAGTAATTTCCAAATTGCAATAATTCATTTGCAATCCTTTAACATGTGAATTGTAGTTTAGGGTCCCTGAAAGGAGATATAGCATGTATTGGTTCCATAGAGATGTTGCCTTGGTTTTCATCATTAGTGAGTAACCTGTTATGTCTATCTAGCCAAGTAGAAAATGGCCATCCACTAGGCTTTTTCTGCATCCATATTTTTTCTAACCAAGATCATGCTGTTGAGCATCATTATTCTCTAACAAAATTTTGTATGGTAACTTGGTAGAGAATTCCCCTTTGACTTGGTAAAGAATTCCCCTTTGGAGTTCTAGTGTTATTTTTTTACACACACTAGAGGGGAAAAATCTCCTAAAGGAGTGTGGTGTCCTATATAGGTGTTAAGTGTACCTTTATTGGTAGGGGTGGCCTTTTTTGGGTAATAATATTAATAAAAAGGTATGGTAAAGTTAAAAAGATGGGGGTAAAATTCCTAAAAGTAGAAATTTGTATTTCTTACCTACCGAGAATATCTTTCAAACTAGAGAAAGGCAGTTTTCTCTTCACCCTTAGTCGATTCCTCTTTGTTTCTATTCATCCCTTTCTGCTGAATCCCTTGTGGCCTTTAATTGCTGGATCTGTGTCTATTTTGCGTACATTTTTTGCGTTTTTGTTGTGCTCATTTAACTACTGAAGCTGGTGTTTGAAAGCTCTTTTCTTTTTTCCGTTTCCTAGATTTCTGTAAGTGTGTAAGCTCTTGTTTTGAGCTTCTGGCCACACTTCTCTGTTGTGTTTTCCTCTTCTTTTGCAAGTTAAATTGGTTTTTGATTTTATGGTTTTGGTAATGGAAACCGGTGGTACTTTCAATGCGTTAGAGGTTACAGGGCTACTTAAAAAAATTTGCTTATCTAAAGAAGAAGAATAAGGAGTGAGTGTGGGGGAGGAGGGGGTCTGAACCAACGCTAAGGAGAGGGTTAGAAGTTTGGTCTGCCGTATATTTGGAGACAAAAAAGTGAACTTCACAGGCATGAAGCACATGCTGGAAGGAATATGGCCGCCATTTCTTATGAGAGAACTTGGAGAGAACTGCTTCTAGTTTGTCTTCAAAAACACAGAGGATAAATTCAGAGTTCTCTATGCAAAAGGCTGGACTTTTGATAACTAATACGTTGTCCTAAAGGAGTGGTCCGAGAAGCTAAAGCTCAACCCAAGCAATTTTCAATTTGTTGACATGTGGGTTCAAATCTGGGACCTGCTTTTCCAATGGGTTACCAGGAAAAAGGGTAAAAAAATTGGCAACCTCTTCAAGCAAGTGATGGACGTTTGGGTGTTTGATTTGGGAAGCAAGAATGGGAGACACATTTGGCTTTTCGCTAAAGTGGATCTTAGCAAGACACTGCTGCGTGGAATTATGCTGAAACTCCCTGGACAAACAGCTTGGATTACATTCAACTATGAGAACCTAGCAATGTTTTGTCAATACTGTGGAAGGGTTGGTCATTTAGAGCATACGTGCTCGAGAGAAGTGAAGATAGCTGCCAACACAACTTTAAAGAAGGCTAGTTCGGGGACTAGTTAAGGGCAGTTGGGATAAAAACACAATTTATTGGAAGGCCTAGGAATAGAGAGAAAGTGGGGGAGAGAAGGGACTTAGGAAGAGTGAAGTCCAGTGATGAAGGTGGACTACTTCAAGAAATAGGGTGAGGGAGTCTGAAAAAGAAAGGAGGAGGGGGGGGGGGGGGAGGGGGTGAGGAAGTCGGGTCCAAAGATGAGGAGAGGCAACCATTGTCTCAAACTGGAGGTTTAGGTCTGAGGTTGAAGAATGGGGATAAATGTATTTTGCAGGAGGCTCCAGCAAGCTATCCCACTTTTGATATGCTGTTTTCAAGGCTGAAGAAAGCCAATTCAGTTGAAGGAAAATGATTGTATTTTGGTGATCTGAAGTCACATACGGGAGGGATTCTGATGGAGTCAAACAGCAATCTCACAATAGAGGAATCCATGGCATGACCATACTTGAATCTACCCTGTTACCCAAAGTGTACTGAATTTGAGAGAGCAAATTGTTTCCTGTATACTGCATCTTGCAAAGCCAATACATGTCAAGGTGTTGAATTTGTGTGAGCAAGGCAAAGTCTTTGTTGGTGAAACTTCAAGATGTAAGCAATAGAAGCAATTGGAGGAAAATAAAAAAACAAGGGAGGAAAAAATAAAAGAGAATGTGGAACAAGGGGTGATTGAAAAGATTAAAAAAAAAGGTTCATTTTTCAGGGATTTATGGGGGAGAGGCTGATTCGATGGCTTTGGAATTGGTTAATGTTTCAATATCTTATGAGGGAAAGGGTAGTAAACTGAAGGAGAGAGAGGTCAATGTGATAAAAAATATCAATCTATTGGAGGCTGGCTCAAGTGGGAGAATGCAAAGACAAACAAATAGATGGATGAGATTGAGGGATAAATAGATGTTGGTGCATTGGTTGGAAGAAATCACAGTTGTCAAGGTTATTTCTACTAGCTTTTCTATTCAATTAGAATGTAGATTGGCTGGGGATGACAGTAATTTTTGGGCGATTCTTATTTATGCTAGCACTGATTCAAGGGTTAGGGAAGAACAATGGAGGTACTTGGAGAGGCAAAAACATAATTTGAGAGATAGATGGTTTATGGGAGGAGATTTTAATGATTTAGTCTGAAAAGCGGAAAAAATGGGAGGTAAAGTTAGACTAGAGGGGAGTTTTGTTGCTTTTAGGAGCTTTATTCGGAATATGGAAGTGGGCCTGGGATTCGTGGGGAGGAAATTTAGGTGGGCTAATAATAGAAAAGGAGAAGGATTTGTGAAGGAAAGATTGGATAGGTTTTTTGGGGCGCCTAAATGGATAGTGGAAAATCCAAGATTAAAAGCGAAGGCTATGTTTAGATTTTAATGTAATTGAGAATTTTTATATCAAAATATGTGACAGTTTTTGTAGAATTTTTTTGGAAGAAAAAGTGTATTGAAGGGAAAATGGAAAGGTATGCTGCAAGGAAATTTTTTATTTTAAGATAATGAGGAAAGAATTTTAGTGGGAATTTAAACTTAAGATGTGAATTTTGAAATAAAATAAAAAATGTGTGAATGTTTTATTTTTTCCTGAGAAAAAAATTAATTTTCCTTACATAAGTGTTAAACCAAACGTAGGCAAAGTTTTGGTTTTTTTTTTTTTTTTTGTGGGGAGAGAGGGAGTAATATTGTATTGACAAATTAAATATGCAAAGATTGAGAGCCAAATGGAGTGTGGGAGCATTAGAGATTGGACAGCCTCAACCAAATTGGCTCATCATATCAATAGTACAAATTTTGGCCGGCATTGATGCGTTGTGTATGGAGATCCATTGGCCATATTGAACGAGTCCAAATTAACGTTTGACTAGTAATGGTGATCATGCCAGAGAGAGAGAGAGAGAGGAGGGTAAAACATGATGAATATTGGTTTCTTTTTTTCATCAGACACATTGATCAAATAAGGAACGAAATTTGGACTTCTCAATTCCGAAAGGGACCTTCGGGAGCTAGAAATGAGGCTATGGAGAAGGGCCTCCGGACTGTTGAAAGATCAAAATAGCCTCTGGATTTCTAGCTTATCACGAAGAACTTCACTCCGGAACCCTGACATTGAAGCAGCCATCATCAAAGCCACCAGCCATGATGAATTCTCGGTCGATTACAAGAATGCCGAAAGAGTTTACAAATGGATACGTTTATCAGATGCGCACATCAAGCCCCTCGTATGGTGCCTCTCGTTACGTATGGAGAAAACGCGGAGTTGGGTGGTGGCATTAAAGGGATTAATGCTCATCCATGGCGTTTTCACATCCAAGGTCCCTGTTGTTCAAAGGATTGGAAGATTACCCTTTGATTTGTCGAATTTTAAAGATGGATATTGCAAGCCAGGAGAGATATGGGCTCACAATGCATTTATCCGGGCTTATTACGCATTTCTTGATCAGAAATCCACGCTGCTTTTTGTGACTATGCAAGAAAGGAGGGGATTCAAGGGAGCGATTATTCAAGAGCCGAGGTCATTGATGCAAGATCTTGTACTCTTGCAGAAATTACAAGGATTGCTTGATATGCTGATCCAGATCAAACCTTTGTCAAAAGCCGCAAGCGTTTTCCTTATTGTGGAAGCCATGGAATGTATTCTTATAGAAATTTTTGACATTTATAGTCGAATTTGTCATATGATTGCTAGGGTGTTGAAGCGAATTGATTCAGCTGGAAAGATTGAAGCAGCAATGGCAGTCCGAGTTTTGAAGAAAGCCATCATTCAAGGTGATGAACTTTCTTCCTATTTTGAGCTTTGTAGGGAAATTGGGGTTGTCAATGCCTCAGGGTGTCCCCAGATTGTTGAAGTTCCTGAAGAAGACATCCACGAACTTGAGGTTATGATCAATGAAATTTCTGAGAGATCGGAAATGGATGAATTATCTCAACAGAAGGAACAAACTAGAGCAATTGTTCCGAGACAGGATCCAATAGGTGATCAAGGAGGAAGACTGAGGACAGTGATCACCGATAATTGGGAGAAATTTGATGAAGATTTCATGATAGATAGCCCAGACAATTTACAATTAACATGGAAAAACAATCCTTTTCTGTCCTCTCCAACTCCACCACCTCCTCATCATCAACATCGTCCATGTCCTGATCTACCTGATCTAATTAGCTTATAATCTCTAAGTTCAAGTCCCAAAATCCCATCAATGAATGTGACACATCATGCAGCACCAAAAGAAAGGACAAGGAACGATCATATGTATGCATGGGCACACGCATTAACACAACTTGAATATTTTAGATAGTACAAGGAAATTCAATATGATTCCTTAACAGATTCATCTTGTTTCACTTTCCCCAATTTTGTTATCAAGAAAAATAAATAATGGGTTGAGTTTAGACTAATTTTGCCGGATTACTAACAGAGATTTTATGATATTATAGGTATAGTATTCTTCTCCTATTCTCCAATCTTCCCATTAACTGCTTTTTTCTTGAATCTCTGCCTATGAAAGCTTTCTTTCAATTCAACTCATTGACTGCTATGTCTTAAGATTCAAAATGAATCTAAGTAGTGAGTATTCTGTTTTCTATACTGTTTGTTGGCATTTAATTTGTTTTCCTCTTTACAAGCTAATTCTGTGTGAAGGTTATAATTATTTCATATGATCTTCAAACAACGTAAATTGCAATTGTAATTTTATGTAGAAATTTCTTAGACTGAATAAGAAAACGATTTACAACAGTCAGTAACATGGGTGCACGAGCTAATGCATGAAAATGGAAGGGGCTGAAACGGGAACATGATTTCCAGAATTTTTTAGAAGCAAGATGCGGATGCAATTTTGAACATGCCATTGGAAGAAACAGGCAGACAAGATGAGCTTACGTGGCACTTCAGTAATGACAAGGAATATAATGTCAAATCTGCATACATGCAGCCGAAAAAGAGTCAACAAGAAGCAATGCAGCAAGCCGAGAGCAGTACCCACAGAAAAAGAATGCAACTTATGTGGAGGGCAATATGGAACCTGAATATTAAAGGAAAATTGCGGCATTTCTTGTGGAGGTGCTGTCATGATATATTGCCACTAAATGGTAAATTGCAACAAAGAAGAATGTCAGTGGATTCCATATACTAAATGTGTGGGGAGGAAGTAGAAAATCTGGAACATCTTATGTTAACATGCTCTCGAACTTAGAAAATATGGAGATTGGCACTGGTTGAGTGGAATCATACCGGAGAACAAGAAGCTAAATTTGGGGAATGGTGACAGTATATATGTGCTAATAAGACAACAGCTTTGTGGCAAGAAAGAATACAACTCAAAGTCAACATCCTATGGATGATACGGAAAAGTCGGAATCTTTGGAGTTTTCAGGATAAATGGATGGAGGAGATGAAAGTTATCGAATTAGTGAAGAAGAATTAGATGGAATTTCAGCAAGAAAATACAGTAGATTAGATAGTTAGGATAAAAAAATAAGGTCAGTGGCAATCTAGTATAGAAGGTGGAGCACGGCAAGAAAGCTAGTGGTAATCCTAACCTCTTTTGTTGTTTAATCCAGTTAGCATATCCACTATATTTCTGTTGTGTATTTTTGTGGGAATGAGTTTAGGTCATAGTTTATAGAATCGGGATTATACACAGAATCGATTTAGGGTAGCAAAATCGGATCAGTGGGATCGGATCGTAGAATCGTAAGATTCTACAAAAAGTGAAAAAAAAATGTATAAATTATTTTTAAAAGAATTATTAATTAATATATGAATGAATATGTAAAAAATTCATGTATAGTTTATAATTAAATGATTTTATTTCAATTTTTATTTCTTATAACATTTTATATGATTTTTTTAATATTTTAGTAATTGTCGCAGTCAAAGGGTATTTAAGTCTAATTTATTTATTTATTGTTATAATCTAATAAAAGTATGATTAAACCAATTAAATTTTTTATATAAGTATATATCCTAATTTTACTTAGATATATAAAGTTTTTTTAAGTAAATTTAATTATATTTTATTCACATAATAAGGTAAAATCGTAATCAGAATCGAGATCGTTTTAGTGAATTAGGATCGTAGAATCGTAAGATCAGTGGAATCGGATTGGGATTCTAACAACTATGGTTTAGGTGATTGACATGTAGTCAGTTAGTTTTAGCCTATTTTTAGAGTTAAAAAGAGTCCACTTTCGTGACATTGAATGTAACCATTAACTTTTGCAAAGTTAATACAATTCTCTATTTTTTGGAAAAAAAAAATTAAGAAAACGATTGAATTTTTCTGCAATTATTCGGTTACATCATGATGTGTTCAGCATCTTATTCTCATTCATGGTTGAACCCTTTTATTCTATTGAGCAGCAATATGCCTAACTGCAATAAGTTCTGAAATATGTTGAAAGTTTCTGATATAAACTAGGACTAGACAGAATTGGACAAGCCTAATATGAAGGATTGCATGACAACTTTAATAGCAGAAATTGCCTCTTGCCATAAATTATTTAAGTTGATGAAGGGCTCCGTATCTAATGTAGATTTAGTCTTGGAAACAAATAAAAAAAAAGACAGAGGATAGCCAGATTAATTTCTTTGTAACTGATAAGTATTAAATTAGATATTTGAATCTACGGCCACCCAAAAACTTTCGGGAAAATTCCTTATAATGGTGTGCCAAGTTTCAAAATTCCTAAATGAGTTGTAAAATTTTGAAAATCCTTTTTGGGTGCTTAAAATTAACTTTAACAGCTTGTTTAATTTATAAATGACAATTACAGCCCTCACATTACATTTAAAAGAACAAACCAATTGACTTATAGACATTTATCTAGTCTCTAGTAATCTGCTCTGCGTAAAAAAAATTAATTAATTCAAATAATTAAGGAAAATTATATTCGTTTGTAATCTTTTTCTAATTATTGTCATTTAGGTGTGGTTTGAATGCATATTCACCACTCAAATCTATGTTATTCATACTATAGTAATTTTTACACTTATTCTTGCCTAGGTAGAATAACCCAAGAATAACTTTAATAAAAAATTTTGGTTCCTCATATTTTGTTAACTCTTAATTAGTCAAATAAAATTAGTAGATTTGGGATGCTTTTGATTGAGAATTCTTTCGAAGAGAATGTAGAACAAATGTAATAGAGATACTAATGGAGAGAAATTAGGACTTTAGTTAGGAAAGAAAATATAAAAGGTTAAAGTATAGTGATGGTGGTAGAGAGGAATTAGGACTCTAATTAAGAAATAGATAAGAAGGGTTAAAAATCAATTAATTTATTATTAAATACATGGTATTAATTTTGAAGGGTGATGATGTTATTAATAGATTATTTAAATGGGTAAATTTGATTTCATACCCTTAAAAAGAATTTTGAAACCTTTACACCTTTATTATGAATTTTGAATCATGATACGCTCTTACAGAGAATTTTCCCAATAATTTATTGGTTATATAATGGTTGTTTATATAATGATCGTTATATTGTAGAAATGAACATTTCCTTTGTGAGAGTGATGGCAAACATACATGTGGGTCCATTCAACCTGCGTAAGGGTAGGTGTAACGGGTGACAAGGCGAGTGGCGAAAAAAGTTTTTCTTCTCAGCACCTAAATGGGGCAAATGGAAGGGGGATTATCCACTTAAATTTATAAATATATTATTTATGTATATTACTAAATATATTATTTAAATAATCATATATATATTATGTTATTAATATTAGTTAGAATACTAATTTCTTATTAATACTTCTTAATTATTGTATGAATAGTAGCTATTTATTATTTTATAATTTAAAATATTAAAATATTAATTTTTTATATATTTTTATTTAAATCGAGTCCCTATTAAGTACCCATAAGAGAAGTGGGACTAGGCGGAATGTATAGTAATACCCATAAACAAAGGTTGGGTGGGAATTAAACAAACTGAGCATGACAGATGGGCTCCACCTGCCCCGCTACCAACCCTATTTACAAGGTATCTAGTCAAAAGGTCAACCTTTAGAAGTCTAAAATTCTTTATTCCCCCAACGTTTCAATGTAGTTTCCTAGAAAAATTAGGAATTTTTTTGAGTTGGTTTGACCATTTATTTAGGTAATTACTCAAAAGTTCCATTGATTAATTATGGAGTAACTCGAGATACCTGTGTGGATGTTTTGGATAAGGAATGCAGAAAACTCATAGGTTTTTTTTTTTTAACTTAAAACGATAGTTGTATTGATATTTTTTAAAAAAAAATCAACATAAACAATAATACCAATGGTAATGATCGACTAAGCACTCTTAGCGAGTCTCAGACAAAGAGTAAGCTAGATCTAGTAGCTTACTCAACATATAAATTCTAAAGATACTCTCTATATAGTAAATAGAAAAACAGTTAAAATCATAAAACGATTATTCTATCAACTATATAATGTACTTTCTAAAAGCCTTCTTATGATGAATTGGCTATCCCATGCTCCTTCACCTCTTGAAATTCCCTCCACTCAAAAGGGGCCAAATCCACATCTACTCTCTTCTCCCTCCATTTCTTTCGAAAAATCCAGAGATTCCTAGACTTCCAAATCATCCACAAGATAAAAACTACAATTTGTAATTTATCCTGCCAGTTACACCTCTTCATCCCCTTACACATCTAAAACCATCAATCTTGAAATGACAGCTCTTGCGAATCAACATCTTCCCACTATACTAAGGCAATTTTCCAAACTATCTTCGCACGCCTACAATAGAGTAAAACATGTAATAGAGTTTCAAAATGCTCCCCGCACATTTTACACATAGGGTGCTCTTCCATGCCTCTCTTAATAAGCTGGTCCTTGGAGGGTAAATTGCCATTCCAACATCTCCAAATAAATTGCTTGAGTTTCCCTTTAATTCCTAGTCTCCATGTTTTTCTCCACATACGTCTCTATATGCCCCTTGAACTGCCGCTCTCTGCTTTGTTTGGATTCCTCATCTTGTCCCTAAGTATCTCCTGGTAGGCTGATTTGACCTTGTAGCATCCATCCTGATTTGGTTGCCAAATAAGCTTATCTTTGACCCCTCGCTGATCTATTGTGATGGAACAAATTAAAGTAGCTTCATATAGGTTAAACACTTTCCCAATCAGTTGCCTATTCCAAGCCGTCCTCTCAAGATTCATGAGTTGGCTCACCCACGTAACCTAATTCAAGTAAGATGGTTCTTGTAGCATTTCTCTTCCTTTAATAGCTGGAATCCAAGGGTGATCCCAGATTCTTATAGATTTGTCATCTCCCACTTGAAATCTTGCCCCATTGAGGAGGGCGTACTGGGCCTTGAGCCAACTCTTCCACAACCAAGATGAATTATTTTTTTAGGGCTCTCAATAACCCCTCTTTTGAGAAATACTTAGGGTATGTTTGGACAAGATGTTTCTATTTGCAAATAGAAAAGTAACTCTTTTTCTCAAATAAAAACATCACACTCCAAACACATTTTTATTTCAAAATTTAAAATTTAAACTTTCCCACTCAAATTCCTCTCACATAATTTGAAAAAAATTTCCCTCTCATTTTTTCTTCTAAAATACTTTTTCTATAAAAAAAATACCCACCAAAATTTTCATACAAACCAATACTACTTTTCTCAAATACATCACACTCCAAACATACCATTAGCCTTCATCACCTTACTCATTAACAGATTGGGTTGTGTAACCAATCTCCACAGCTACTGGACGATCAAAGTATCATTAAACAATTGATATCCTTGAAACCAAACTCTCCCTCCTTCTTAGGAATAGCTAAATCTTTCCACACTTTCCTATAAATTTTTGGCTTTCCTTCCGAATTATCTCCCCACCAAAAAGCCGTTGTGTTTCTGACCAGGTCTTGAACAACATTGCTAGGGAATTTGAAACAACTCATGACATATGTTGGAAAGGCGTCTATCATAGCTTTAATTAGAATCTTTTTACCTGCCCAACTTAGAAATCAATTCTTCCATCTTTTGATTCGTTTCTACACAGTCTCCCCAACATAGCCAAAAACTTCCTTTTTAGACCTTCCTATATGCATAGGGAGGCCTAATATTTCGCAGTCTTCTTTTCCTGGATCCTATCAAATACTTGGCAAATTGCATCTTTATGCTCTTTGGACATGTTGCGGCTGAAGAAAATTGAGGACTTTTCCAGGTTGACCAATTGTCCAAACATTCTGCAATACGCATCCAGAAGAATCTTAATCATTTTAGCTTGCTCCACATCTGCTTTGCAAAACAAGATAGAGTTATCCGCAAATAGTAGGTGCGTAATTAATGGTCCATTCTTACACACTCTTAAGCCCCGATATGTCCCAAGCACTCTCACTTGTTTAATCATATTCGAAAGAGCTTTCGAGATGATTAAGAACAAATAAGGCGAAGTAGGATCCCCCTGCCTAATGCCCCGTGTAGGTTTTATGAATCCACATTGTTCCCCATTGAGATTAAATGAGTAAGTAAAAGAAATAATGCACTGCCTAATCCATTCAATAAAAATATAAGAAAACCCCATCTTTCTAAGGACTGAGCATAAGAATTACCATTCTACCCTGTTACAAGCCTTAGCCATATCAAGTTTGAGTGTCATATACCCTTTATACCCTTTTGTCTTTGAATATATAATGTGGATACATTCATGAGCAACAACCACATTATCTATGAATTGTCATCCCGGGATAAAGGCTGCTTGGTTTTGGCTGATACATGATGAGAGACATGGTTTTAATTTATCGGCTAGCACTTTAGCTATTATTTTGTACACAATGTTGCACAGACTAATAGGCCTATATTCTTTAATGGAGTTCAGGTAAGGTGTGATTCATTTGCTTGAGCATTTTCTTGAAAGAAAAGAAATCTTTAACAGCATTGCAAATATCAACTTTAACTATATTCCAATAAGACTGGAAAAAAAAAAAAGAGGAGACATACTATCAGGGCCAGAAGCTTTATTGGGACACATTTGAAATAGAGCATGTTTGATTTCCTCATCTTCTACTGGCCTTGTCAATCTTTGATTCATGGATTGGGTAAGGATAACGGGATACCTTGAAAACCTTCCTGCAAATTAGGCTTGTTTGACGTGGCGAACAACTCTTTGTATAAGGCAAAAATTTCTTCCTTAACCTCCTCCTGACTTTCACATCTCCTGCCGTCTCCTTTAATCAGTCTCTCAATTGTATTCTGTCTCATTCGACTTACTGTGCTTGCATGGAAGAACTTAGAATTTTTATTGCCCTCTTGAAGCCGTTGGATTCTTGATTTCTGTTTCCAATATTGTTCCTCTTCCTAATATGCTCGACTCAATTCACTCTGCAATAATCTCCATTCTTGCCAACTTCTCCCCCACTTTGATGTTGCATCAATTCCATCATTCTTTTGATCTTCACAATTTGCTTAGCTGAGTTAAATTCTATCCTCTGGCTCCACTGTAGGAGAGCTATTTGACATTGTTTAATCCGTGAACAAATTTGATACAATGGAGTGTCATTTTGAAGTCTATCCCAAGCTTCCTTAATGATCCCCTTAGCTTCATCCTTTTTAACCCATCTTTGGTAAAAAAAGAACCATCTTCTCCTTTGTTGGCATTTGGGATTTGTATCCATAAGTAACATTGAGTGATCACTGAGTAATTTTTGCCATATTGACCAAAAAAAAAAAAAAAGGTTCACCTTCATAGTAACTTCTTATATTATCCTTACTAATAATAATTATATATGTCTACACACAAAAACTAAGGTTAAAAAGGAAAATTATTAATTTAGTGGTAGAATTTTTATGTTAAAGTAAAGGAAATAATGTAATCTTTTAAAGCAAATTAAAAATCATCAAAGTGTTTGAAAAACAGTTTTAAAATTCCACAAAGTTGCACTTGTTATGAAAAGAAATCTACAACTTGAGAAATATGATAACAAAAGGTCGCAATCCATACTCTTTTTAATATATAGACTAGTTGTTTTTATCCCAATGCCATGTGCTCATAGATAATGTAAAAATCAATAAATATTACTCTTTCAAGAAAACTTTTATGTGGTAACTGATAATTTTTAGTGGTTTTACTGTGTGAACTTCATAGTTCTTTTTTAACTAATTCAATAATAGTTTATGTAATTGTATTGCTAATGAAATTAAGTATCATGTTTTCTATTTAAAAAAATTTCTACCAAGGGCACATTAAAATATGTTTAATATTTTTAATTTTCAATAGTCTCTATAAGATTAATTCAATTAATTGTTTTATTAATTTCACCAAATATAAAATCTAAAAATCTCTCCCATTTTATTTATTCCAAAAGGGGAAAAAATTGTATACCTTGCCCCTAAAAAAAATGTTCAAGATACATATTGATTAGCAATTACAGAAAAAAAAAAAAACAATGTGGCAAAGTTATACTCTAATATGTTCGTAGTAGTAATAGTAATAATAACAATGATGATGATGATGATGATGATGATGATGACAATGACGACGACGACGACAATGACGACGACGACGACGACAATGATGATGATAAACGAATAAATAAATAAATAAACTATTAGGATAAAAGATGCTACTTATAACTAATCGTGACACAAAGCAATAATTTGTAGGGTAAATTACATATATCCCTTGAGGTTTTTTTTTTAGTACCAATCAATCTTTATTGTTTGTCAAAACTACTAATACTTTCTTAAATCTTAAAAACGTTTAATATTTATCCTCCCTAAAAACAAACTCCGTTATGAACAGTATCATATCAATAAAAAATTTTAATATTTGGATAAAATTACCCCTCATACTCCAGCTAATTTGTATAAAAAAATACTCATAACTAACATTTACCTTAGAAATAATAACAAAAATTATACATATTTGTTTACACCAAAGATAGAGTATGCAATAAGAAAATAAAAGTAGAAAGTTAACTTGCATTCAAAAATTCAAATTAATTGAAGATTAAAAAGCAAATTTATCAATGAAGAGAGAATTTATAGTATGTATGAAAAAATATATATATTTATTTTTGTTTTTGTTGGTTTGGTAGATTTAACTATGAAATGAATTATAGAAATTTTCATACCTTACTTTCTTTCTTCATTGATAGATTTGCCTTTTACTCTTCAATTAATTCAAAGTTTTTGATAGAAGTCAATATTCTACTTCTATTTTCTTCCTGCGTACTCTATCTTTGATACAAATGAATATGCATAATTTTTACTTTTATTTGTAAGGTAAATGTTAGCTACAGAAATTTTTGTTTAGAAATTAATAGCTGAAGTATAAGGGGTAGTTTTTTCCAAATATTGAAAATTTTTACTATGATAGTACTGTTCATAACAGAATTTGTTTTCAGGGGGTAAATATTAAACACTTTTAAAATTCAGGGAAGTAAATGTTAAACGTTTTTAAGATTCAAGGGGGTATTAGTAGTTTTGACAAACAGTAGGAACCGATTGGTAATAAATAAAAATCTCAAGGGAGTATATGTCAAACGTTTTTAGATTCAGAGGGATATTAGTAGTTTTGACAAACAGTAGGAATTGATTAGTAATAAACAAAAATCTCAAGGGAATATATGTAATTTACCCAAATTTGTACTCCTTCCATCCTAAAAAAATAGTTTATTTGTTCTAAAAATAGGAGTTAACACTTTTGGAACAAATTTTTATATTATCCTTAATAATAATGATTATTATATATGGCCCATACATAAAAAGTAAGGATAAAAAATAAAAATTATACATTTAATAGTACATTAAATATGTTACACCTTATAGCTGAAAAAAAATTATATTTCACTCAAAATAGACTTTCTTTTTTTTTTTTTTAGTTAGGAAGTTTATTAAGTAAAACAAATTTAACAAGTCATGAAATATTTAATCAATGTCATATTTTGGGGCTATTCTTCACCACCAAACCACATAACTTTACAAACAAGCCAAGAAGGTTTCTAACCTTGTACTTCAATAATACCAGTCCTTATACTATTAGTTCTCACTTTTAGTCTAGTTAATTTTAATATTAAGTTTCCTATTTTTTGTATCAACCCAATATTTAATAAAACTTTATTGTATGTTATGTTTTTTTTGTTGAGTACTGAAAATTCAAAATAAATATAACCTAATAAAAAAAATGAACTACTAGTATTAAAACTTATTATAATAAAATGGAATATCAATGGTATTATATTAACACAAATTACAAAATTTATGCCTACCTATTGGAGTGTGTAACATAGAGTGACACATAAAAAAGCATGATAGAGATCCTTTGTGAAATATTTGGTGAAAGAGGAAATTTTGATGGTCAGTTATTCGAGAATTATTTTAGTGATTACCTGTTTGAGAATTAATTAGAGTTAACCTCGTTTCCGAAATTGACAAGCCACTAAGATGGAATCAGAATTGAATTTTAATGGAGCTATTTCTAGTTCAGTTTTGGAAATACTGGTTTCATATCAGATTCCAATTATAGTTCCAGTTTCAATGACAATTCTGGTTTTTACTATGAAAAAAAATTTAGGCTTTGATGTTGTAAAGAAACTACAACCTAAACTTAGAATATATATATATATATATATATATATATATATATATCTTATACTTAAAAACATAGGAAGGTTAAAAATATTAACTTGGATTTAGAAAAAAAAAATTAAAGTGAGGAAATAATAGATTCTATTTATGTTTTGAATATTTCATTATTTGGAAGGAAAAAAAATGTACACACTTCCTTTATTTGAAACAAAGATAGATAATACAAATTGTAAATTATTCTAAGATAGATTACTCCAATTCATCATCTTCTACTTCAACATCTGTTTAGGACTAGTTGCTTAATGAGCATCAGTTGTGTCCAATCTTTAGAAATTTCGATATCTTAATTTCTACACTTTATTTTCTGGCAATTAGCTATTAGTTTTTGAATTTCTAATAACTCTGAGTTCAATAATGATTGTGTATCATCCAAAATAGTTCAACTGACACTAAATCGTTTTGCTACTACTACTATTGACATAGAAACAGGCAATATCTGTCTCGCTATTAGAGAGAAAACCGGATAACACATTGAAGTTTTTTTCATATCTGTCATCATTAAGCTCAGAAGTAGCAGTTAAATACACATCAAGTTCCATACTACCATCACCTCCTTTGCTTTTCTAGTGTATGAAACATTGTTTTTAGCATAAAAGATGTGGACATCAGTAAAAGAAATAGTTTGTTCAATACAACAACAACTACTACTATCACTACTAGTACTAGAAACTTAATGGCAAAAATTGGAATAAGATTAATTTCTCTTTGATTACTAGTATATGTATAAAATTTATTTACATAGTCACAATATCCTTTTACGACATAATCCAAACCATTAAGTTTAACATATGGATCAAAAATAGAAATAATTGAATATATAGGTGGAATTTTTTAATAATAAATAAACCATTTATTCATCATATCAATAATACCAGAAAAAATTGAATAAATTTGAAATTAACACAATGTATCAAATATATAACAAGTTTCAAATAAAAATAAATGAAATGATGGGTAATAGACCCTTGGCATAACAAAAATGGCAGTTTTGAAAGCTTTCCTAACTTTAAGCTTGTTTAAACAAATATTCCAATGATTTGGATGTAATTCATACTCTTTATGGCAAGTCATAAAAAATTTATGGGTAAATTATATCTACTACTCTAGTGGTTTATAAAAACTACCAATCAACTATCAAGTTTTGATTTATTATCAATAACCCCTTAAATTTGATAAATTCATTACATTTAGCTCCTTTAATCAACTAATTCATAATATTTAGCCCCCTTAAATTCATAACATTTAGCCCTCTTAAGGGGGTATTGGTAGTTTTACCAAATCTCGAGGTTCGATTGGTAATTTACATAAACCACAGGAGTAGTAAATGTAATTTACCCAAAATTTTATATTACAAAGTGCTATATTTTGCAGAAATATAAGGCAAATCATAAGTAGATTTACAATGATGAGAAACATCATATTGTAATTTTTTAATTTTTTGTTTTTTTTCCATTAACTTCAAAAAAAGTTTTTTTCCCATTTTATTATTTAAAAAAAGAAAAAAAAAACTCAGCCAATAATAGGGTGGTGAATTTTGTTTGTAGAAATATTTGCCAAATTTGAAGAATCAAAATGTTTTAACCCTTATCTACATTTGCCAAATAAAAACAAAGAATCCTATAGGGACTTCTTTTCAAATCCTCAAAAATTTAATTTGAAATTAGTGTTATTACTAAAATTAAGGTTTATTTAGCAAAAAATGAATGAATTAGTTTAATTTATTTTTCCATTTCTATTTAATTTTGACTAGAATAGTTTATTCTCATTCTAAATTTGTATACAAGTCAATCTAATTCATTTTATGTCTTAATTTAGATTCACATGACTATAGAATAAAAATCTAGTATAAAAAGTTGAGATTAAAAGTTTTTAAGGCCCTATTTTAGACTTCAAATTAAGTTAGGTAAAATGTCAAAAGCAACCTTCTTAAGTTGCATTCATATGATTGAATTCACCATGCAACTTATAGTAACAAAAAGACACAAGTGTTGTATATTGCATTTAAATGTTTTATACTGTTGGCTATAGAAGAAGAGAATGACACACATGTTTCCCATTTTGAGTTTATGACTCTATTTAAAATGATCACAAGGTCAATTTTAATCAATTACATGAAAATAGTAGCTCGTTCCTTCTTCCTTAACAAACGTTTTAGTTATGACATGATTAATTACATAAATATAATATGAAAATTCATAAAAAAAAAAAGTCTTAATAATACTCTCAATATGACAAAACACACTAGTATTTTGCTAAAATATCATAGTCTTTTATTTTTATTTATGTCCTACAAGTTCTCCATGTGTATCACAAGTAATAAGTTTAATAACATTTTGGTCACTTTGAGTCACAAGTGACTCTACGTGATCATCCTCAACTTTTGTACATCATTATTATTATCCCTAGGACTATGCTCTTCACCCTCATTCATTGGATTTGCAATCATATTTATAGAAGTGTGGATATCTAGAGAAGGAATTGTGTTGGTGGAAGGTTAAGAAAGTGTACCAAAAATAATCTTAGTTTGAGTCTCGCCTGGTGAAAATGGGATCAGAAGTGATGTTGATGAAGGGAAGACAACAGATGTGAAAGTTGAAAGGTGTAGATGTAACTAGCTCAAATTCATCTAATTGCAAGGAACACCTTATTACCGTGCATGTCATCCCGATATCCAATATTGTCTTATAAATATTGGAATCGAAACCCGCTACCACCTCGTTCATGTCCCCAAACATTATCACGGTCTACGATCTATTGTGGAATCCAGTCTAATGCTTATGAAGGTCTAATCTAAAAGGTCTAAGGCTCTACAACCACGCGCATTAAATTACTAACAAAATCTCGTATCTCAACAAATTGGCTTACATCCTGAGCCTTACAATGTGTCATATAGTCCAAGAACATGTAGTAAATTTTTGACACTATATCCATCTAATTGTAATAATAATAATATTAGGTTCAAACATAGCTAAAAAATCAAAATAGTAAGTATTAACTAACTAATTGAAAAACTCAAACACATACCAGATACTCTGACGTGGATCTAGTGCCATGAAATCACTTGGGAATCGCATCAGTACAATTAGACTTAGAAATGTATGTAATTATGCATTGCTTATATTATGAATTGTAGTCATTAGATTGGAAGATCAAGTGATTCACAATGTCACCTCCCTCAACTAGGTCATGGTGGTTTACCCACATGTTTATATTTATGCAATGTGTGGCCATCAAATCAATATCAGTCATTCCTCACTGACTCACATTATAAATGTCTTTGAAACGATCTGGTAATTTAACTATAGGAATATACTGAATCATTCCGAACTGTCATAGAACAAGATTGGTACATTTGTTTTGACAACACACCAGCAGATAAAATATGTCACAGAGTATCAAATTCCTTGATCATTTGTGCAATGTGAATGGAGTGCATTTAGAACTCTTTTGAATAAGGTAGTTATATAGATTGCAAAATGAAAAACTTGCGAAGAAATACTTTGATTTTTTTAGTAATAATCAAATCTATTAAGGACACTAAATTTAAGAAACAATGATTATAATGTACCTGATCAAAATAAAAACTAGTCAATTAATCACGATAGGCTCCCAAAATACGTATTTGTACTCAAGAAACATCAAAGTGTTCATTCTATATGTAAATGCAAATATATCAAACATTTTTGAAAATTTATAAATTTTGTTTTTATAAACCTATAACTAGATTTCATCGAATTGGCTTGACGATGGGTATCTTCTTTCAAGTCCATAATTTCGAAACATTATATATATATATATATATAAAATTTCCTAAATAATCAAATACAAGCAAATTCAAAGATTTAATTATTCATCTTACTTGTAATAAGACCAAGGGTCTAGCGTTCTTATTAGCCGACGGTGATGTCACATTTCAAAGATTATGATAAAGACGTGCCAAAATCTTAGTCTTCCAATTATACAACTGTATGGTCTCAAAATCTTCTAACAACAGTAGGTATAATAGTGGCGCTTGATAGCTAGACTTATCTGAAAATAAAAGGCAACCATAATACCATGAGGTAAGTGTCACTACAAGAAATTTGACCTTTAATCACACAGTTAAAATGGTCATTAAAAATATAATAGTCGTTACAAATGGAATTCAGTGACCAAAACCCTGTCGCCACATAGTGGTGAGAGAAGCTCGCTTGCTAATACATGGTCGTCACCAAAATGGTCACAAATTGTTATAGCTGGTGACCAAAAATTGCCATCACGCTCTTCACGATGACATAAAGTGATTCCCAAAACATGATATTTTCAGTCACTGATAATACATAGTGGTCACAAAAAATAGGGATTGGTGATCATTTTTTATCAAGACATATGGTGGTCACAATACGTAAGAAAGTAAATACTGTTTGTGACCACCTAAATTCGTCAACAAATTGTGAACAAATGACCATGGTTAGTGGTGAAATATTGTTGTCAAGTATTATCATATGGACAACCATTAGTAACCACATTATTTTCTCACCAATTTGTCACTGAATTTATTATTTGGGACTAATTGTTCATGCCGTAATAGTTGTCATTATTGTTGAAGTAGCATATAATATCATGATTGTTGATGACGATTTTTGTGATTAATAAAAAAGTGTTGGTGACCAAATTCAAGTCATCACTAATCTTTTAAATGCAATATCAAATCATCTAAACAATATTGACATTAAAATATAGAATTTCCTAATTTTTTCCAATCCAAACAACATCGACATTAAAATACAGTATCAAACCATCCAATCTCTTTAATGCATTATTAAATGCAGTACCAAATGAAATACAACATTTCCCAATTCTTTCAAATATTGTGTTTTCCAATACACTCATCCAAACAACATCAACATTAAAACTAACAATACAACACCAAAGTATGCACAACAAATCAACATACCCACATAAAGTATTAATCAATACATAAAACTAACATATTCCCACAAAACATATCCCCACAAAATATTGACAAAAGAGTTAGGACAATGTCAACCTAATGATGTACAAAAACAAAAGCATAAGCATCTAGAGTTAATGATGCACCAAAACAAAAGCAGCATTTTTTATCCTACAAAAATACACAACTAAAGTTTCATTATCTATCATATGTCATATAGAATCGAAAAGAACCCTTTGAACACCAACCAAAACTATCATACCCATGTGAATAGTCCAAATAGCATCCACTCCATGTTGGGGAAGATGAGTCACTGCAAACATTCCATAGAAACATCAATGAAAATCAAATAAGTAAGCACTTAAGCAAAAACACAAACAATCAAGTTAGTATTGAAATTAAGAAACACCAAATACAAAATATAAAACACTAACCCATATTTTTCTTGTCTCTTTAACTAGCTTCATTTCCTCCTCATGGTACCCATTTGAAAGAATAGGTGCATTGTGTGAGGAAATATTAAAAGCATACTACACAAGAAAAAAAATTAAAAAAAGAAATCAGACATCAGATACTCTCCATAAGTATTGCTCTCTGATTATGTCAAAAGGACAATAAACAAACCTGTTGTCTAAAGATTTTACAAGTTGGCTCATTTCCATCTAGAACCTATTACAGGAAAATATGTAAATTCAATGCATAAACACTTCAAGTAATAAGTGCATTTAGATGAGTTTAAAACCTCACGAGTTTGAAGTTCAAGCTCTTCCATTGCTGTAGCACCAGCGCCACTAGTTGCCTAATATGTACTAGCCACCATGAGTTTTACTTGCATACTACAAGAAAAATGGGCTTCAGTGACGACTAGAATGTCTTCACTAAAAGTCACTTTTTCGTCACAAAAACCATTTAGTGACGGAAAAATAGTTCGTCACTCGGTCGTCACTAATGCTCCGACACTAAAGGGTTTTAGTGACCGAAACAAAAAAGTCGTCACTAAATGAGTGACATTAGTGACGAAATGAGGATGTGACGAAAAAAAGTCATCACAAAAAGGGGGGGAAAAGTCGTCATTAAAAGTTAAGAGTCGTCACTAATTGCGCAAGATTAGTGACGAAATTTAGTGACGAAAAATTTTTGTCACTGAAACTATTTCGGTCAGGTGGGCAGTTGTGATGGTTTTGTGACAGGAAAAAAAGTCGTCACTAAAAAGAACCTTGGTCAACTCATTTTGTGACAAACTAGTGACGATATTTTTTGTCGTCACTAAATGCTTAGTGACGACTTTAATTTTGTCACAGAAAGTTTATTGTCACTAAATGGTTAGTAACGACTATAAGTTTGTCACAGAAAGTTTGTTGACCAATGCAATTTTGTGACGGAAAAATTTGACGTCCTTTTGCATTAGCGACAGAAAAATCTCATCACTAAAAATTCATTCGTAAATGAAATTAGTGACGAAAAAAATTTGTCACTACATAGTGTTATTAGTGACAATTTTAACCGAAGCTATAACATTGTATATTTCAGTATTTTATCACTAATAACATCAATGTATTGATCGTGACATTATTTATCCTTATAATACGAACATCATCGACATCGAAAATGTAATGAAAGCAATCTTATTAATCATTCAACATTCAAAACCCAAATGAAGAAAGGCATGAAAGATAAGCTTTTGCATTGCAAAAGACAACATTTTACTTTCCCTGCATACAAGAAAATAAAAGTTAAATATCCTAGTTGAGCCATAAGAATAAAACATTATCCAAACATCTTACACCCACAAAATAGTAATGTACACATAATTCCCACAGCATTCTAAAAGTAAATAGGCAAAAGGCTATTTTAAAACCTTGACAACAGCAACCAACTGGCCATTTGATTCCAAAGTATGTCTACAATCTGTGGATGCTTGGCATAACCTGGGGATGTGTCACTGTGATAAGAAAAGAAAAAGCACTAAATGATATAAATTCAATCCAATTGCAAATATGACTAGTTACGGAAACAACACCCCATAACTATACGTCTCATGACATAGTACAATTCATCGTAATGAATGATAATCATCATATTACATTTTTCACCAATCACATTTAACAAAAATGACCATGCAATCTATCATGTGATATAATACAAAACCACAAATCGAAAATTTTACTCTTAAACCAATCCTTTTAACTAGTCATCATTATGTTACATAATGTTTATTCCTCAGACAAATGTAGAAATGTGCCATGCATTGACAAAAAGGAAATGAAATGTATGAGTGCATATTTGAGAACGTACTAAAGGCACAACATCATGTCGCGATAACAATAACAAAACAGTTGTGCCGCTGGCACAGGCAAATTAAGTATGAGGGAAAATGAAGCAGAGAACATGATTTTTTAATTGTGAAAATCTGATCACATTCATATTTTAGGGAAAGAAAATGGCACACGGGACAATTCAGTTTGGGATCCTTTCATGATTACATCACCAATTAAAATGCCTGGTGACATTCCCGTGTTAATTCAGTTGTTTCATCCAAATAACAGAGATGATTGGGCGCATATAGGATCCAACTTTTCTCAAAAAAAGAATTGCTTTGGCTGTTTGCCATCAAACAGTTAGGATTACAATGTACGTGTAGACTAAAGGGACAAGGTTGAAGCAGAAGACCAAGTTAAATCTGGGAATGGAAACTAGTCCTATTGAAAAGACACTGGCATTATAAAGGATATTAACAGTACAAAAGTTACACATTCTACATGATAAACACGAAGAGACCTGAATGATAGCATGAATAATCACATACTAAAAAGCAGAAGAAATGTCAAAGAAAAAAAGGGTATGAAGAAGTCCCAAGATAAAGGACAAAATCATACCTCAACTACAATTTCCTTTTTTGTCATAGGATCACGAACTTCATTTTCCAACAAAGTGAACTTACGCAAAACCTGGAAGATGCTAATAGGGTTACACCAAACAAAGAAACAAAAGCATACATTTCATTCTTTTGATACATCATTGCCTCCGACAGCATAAAAGCAAGCACTTATAATTTAAGGGACGAGTTTTGATAAACACTTTTAAACATAAGAAGCTTTACAGAGTTAACAAATTTGCTTCATACTCAGAAATAATCAAGAAGAATCTCTACTAATTTATCATAAAAAAAACACTAATAAGTCATTTAGAAAAATAAAGCAATGGTAATTCATAGACCACAGCAGCAAAGAAAACTTTTCATTGCAGTACTTTTCGACAACAAAAAGCAGTAACATAAAACACATACCAACTTAGCACTATCAAGGCGTCTTGCTACTGTCTGATATTCTCTCATTTTGTCTTCCTTAGTCTTTGGGACAACCACTTTAAACTCTTCAACTTCCTTAGGCTGATAAATCTGAATAATGCAAATTCACAATCGAAGAAAATGAACATGGCAGCAACATAAGTGCACAAAAGCATGTAAGTGCCCATTTCATATATTAACAAATCCATAAAAATTTGCAACACGCCAAGCAAACAGTGAATGAAGACTAACTGGGTGAGAACAGTGCCAAAAAATAAAACAGTCGCCATAACATTGCGAGGAAATAGTCCCAAAATTGCAGAAAAAATTCCAGAAAAACAGTCACCGTTGCATTTGAAGGAAATAGTCCAAAAATTGCCGAACAAATTCTAGAAAAACCAGTCAAGCGCAGTCCAAATATTCCAAAACAAATACAAAAAAAAAAACTGTCGACATAACATTGTGAGGAAACAGTCCAGAGATTGCAAAAAAATTCCAGAAAAACATAGTGAACATTACATTCTAAAAAAATAGTCCAAAAATTGCAAAACAAATCCCAGAGAAACCATTCTAGAAAAACAGCGGGAAACGGCCAGAACCAACTATTGCTTCTTAATCAAGAAAAAGTTAAAGTTCTAGAAATAAGAAAGTCATCCTTATAGTGTCATTAGAGGAACAACTAGCAGATGTAAAAACTAGAACTCAGGAAGATAGGAATAACACTTAAATAATTATAAAGGGTTGCAAATATCCATGAGGATTAGAAGGGTCTCAATACATTTAGTGATGCAGACAACTTTCTTACATTACTTTAACTAAGCATTTTTTGCCTAAACATACACAGTGAGTAAATTGTTTGTTAAGCAAAAGAGATGTAGAAAGATTGTAAAGAAAAAAAAAAGAAGTGAAAGAGCATAACAAAAACTTATATTTGGTTTTCCCTCATATCAATTGGAAACACTTTATCGGGGAAGCCTGTTCAGTTGTCAACAAATTTTCTAAATCATCACAGCAATGGAACAAGATAATAGCTACCGCCATTGAGCTCTTTGTATACTACTTAGTGTTACCTAAATCCAATCAAAGATGCCCTCCCAATACCTCAAATTAAACCCAATATTCAATAATATTTTCAAATCACTAGGTGTAGTGTAACCTGCCAGCTCCATGCTGCCAAGTTGATTCAAAACATGTAATGCTCATGATTACTTAAAACAATATTTGGAGTCCAACCAATTAGATGTACAACGCATATTTGTGAAATAGATAAACATAATGATCTAGTTTGATGATAGAAAGAATTAAACTAAGGGGAAAAAAAAGAGAGAGAGAATTGGACACAAGATACAAAAGGCATGACTTGAAAAAACCTTTGCCAAAGAAAATGCCTCATGTTGGGGCCATACTGGAAAACTCAAAAAGAAATGGCCTTCATCATGTATCGTGTGCTTGATGGATTCATTAAACTTCCGATATTCAAAAGTGACTATTTGAATTTATAAGAAAGCACTTGTGGATTAGCAATTTGTATACATCTTGAGTATTCTTTCTCCTAGTGAAGCTTCAGTTAGATATGAAAGAAAAAAGCTGCATACATATTGTCCTCATCTGTTAATCTTTACTTAGACATTTAAATACTTATATAAATGTGTTATATAAGCATTCCCAAGGGCTTATCCTCTTCCACACTCTCTATGAAAAGTAAATGTCTAAAAGAAAAAAAAAAAAGAAAGTCAAATGCAATATCCATCCGGATGAATGTGTTCTTAAACAATAACCCTATGCATCACATCAAACTATAACTATTTCTACAAGAAGCATTGACTTTCTATCCCGTGAAACTAAGTTTTAGCTAATCCTAAATTAAAACAAGTTAGAATCAAGTTTTTTTCATAGGTATATATAATTTAGAAGGTAAGATTAAATTTCTCAATCAAAAGAGTCTCTTTGAGACAAAAGGGAAAGAGTTTCTGAATCAAAAAACAAATCCATATAGCTACAAAACCTATTCATAAATGAATTGATGCATTCCCTCTTCAACACTAAATGATCAACATAAGGCAAGCACGCACCTCGAGCAACACAAGCAAATACAAGAGTACGAACTATAGAGTGAAATTTTCAACAAAATTAAATTCTTTGCATCTTTTAAGGAAAAGAAGGCCTCCAATTAAGCTCTCAAATGGCTATGATGCTTGAAAAGAAGGTTGGTCTAAATATTCCAGAAAAAATTACAAAAAAAAGAAGAAAAAAAATAGTTGCCATTACATTTTGAGAAAACAGTCCAAAAATTCCAGAAAAACACAGTGAACATTACATTCTAAAGAAACAGTCAAAAAATTGCAGAACAAATTCCAGAGAAGCCATTTTAGAAAAATAGCGGGTAAAGGCCAGTATAAATATTCCAGAAAAAATTACAAAAAAAAATCGCCATTATATTCTGAAGAAACAGACAAAAAATTGTAAAAAAATTTCCAAAAAAACACGGTCACCCTTACATTCTAAAGATCAACTTCAAGAACAACAATAAACCCATAAATTGGAGATAACCCAACAAGAGTTTCAACCAAAAATTCCAGAAACAACAGCAGAATTTTCAACCATAGCATCACAACAGAACAACAAAAATGCAGAAACCACCAAAGCTGAAAAACGCAGCAAAAAATTCCACAAAAATTGAAGTCCAAAAAGAAAAAAAAAATCAGCTTGGAACTTTGGCACCAATGTGAAAAAAATTACCAAAAATTTCAAGAAAACATAACCCAAATGTTGATGGCACGGATGGGCATCGTGGTGGCTGCGGGCTCTCACTTTCCAAGTTCAACCGCGTTTAAATCGGCGGAGAGCTAAATTGGCGGTTTCGGTGTAGGGAACAGTCGGAGGGCTAAATCTGCAGGTTTGGTGGTTCTGACAAGAGCCGGAGGTAAAACCCGAACCCGTATCCTTTTCTATGAATTTGATTTATCAACAAGTACAGAAGTACTCCAATTTTTGTAGCCTGCTGACTTTAAGAATCAAACAGACCCTTAGCAGCTCACCCTTTTTAATCCCATCTTTTTCCTACATACAGTTCAAAGGCTGCAATCTACTGTCCCTTCAAAATCATCCCCAAGCCCAGTACCATGAGAATGGAAAGAAAGAAGGATATGCAATACACTTAAGTTCTGACCTACAATATGTCTAAAACAGACTCAATATGACTAACACTTAGCTCTAGGGTGAAAAAGAGTGACAGCTTTGTAGTTCAACTTCATGAGTCAATATCTTATAGCATAATATCAAGTTTAGTCTTTAACAAAATTACTTATGCCAAATGAATAACACTATCCTTCTTGATATATCAAGCAGTCTTGGACTCAATGAAATGTATAATAATTACAGAAACAGAATTGCAGAGATGCTAATACAATCACAATAACAAGGAGCTAAACACCTAATCAATCCAGTCAAATCTTTCCAAGAGACCAGTGACAAGTCAGTCCTTGGAAAAACTTACTTTCTTTTTTATTTTCCCACCAGGAAGACGCTTTACTTCTTCTTGATTAGAGGCTGAAGAACCTACAGCAGCCAAAGGCAGGAAAGGGCAAAGAAGAAATAATTAGGTGACGACTACAGCAAATCTTAGATCCAATATGAAATAAAGAGCTGTAACATAAGCATAAGCATCATTTTAACTTATAAACCATTCAATCCATAACTACAAGAAGATTGAAACTTTGACATGAAAACACAGAGTACTTCATCATATGCTACAAAAGCTACTGACAGTTGAAAAATCACACTTAGAATTGACGTAAATGATGAATCTTATTAGTATAATACACAACCTCTAACAAAAGGATAGCAAACCAAATACTATTTAACGGTACCAAAGCCCAGCGATTAAGACTTTCAAAATCAAAATTTCAACATCCTATATAACTTCAAATATCCAGTACTGAATTGACATGACCATACCTAAGATTTCTATGGAGGAAGTTCGGCGAAGCAAAGGGCCTAGATTTGAGAACCGATTACCTGAAAATCGCAAAAGAAGAGACAACCGAACAAAAAGAGGGGAGGGAGAGGCGGGGAGATGCCAATCGAGGCTCAGGGAAAGAGAGTCGGGGAGAATAGATTCGATGATGGAGAGGCAGTCGGCGGGGAAGGGAAAATGGAAAAGGGAAAATGGAGCGGAGAGGAGTGAAGTCTGATTTGGGTACTACACTTAAACAAAAAACTTGTTTAAGTGTAAAGTTTCGGCGGGGAATATTGTAAACTTTGCACCACTATTTTTTAACATCCCGCTTTTCTCTCCTTAGTAAATTTATTTTCCCTCTTCTTGTTTTTTACGCATGGAAACTTTTCATTTCATTATTAGTTATTAAAATTTTTTACTTTTTTTTACTAGTAATTAATTTTTTAATTTAAAATACTATGTTGATTTATGAAAATTCTGATTTGATTTTTTTAATCTTTAAATTTTAAAATCCTAATTAGTTATTAAATGGCTAAAGTGAATTTTTTTTAAAAATAATTTATCAAAAAAATACTATTTATATTTTCATGTTAAGATTGAAAAAATTATGCATATTACAAGCATGAGTATATATGTAATAAAAGTAGTTATACTTTGTAATAATTACTTTTATTATAACTACATAACCACATAACTATTATATATATGTATTAACTATTTATACTATAGATTTTAGTCCTAACTATATATGTATATATAGATACTCCCTCTGTCGTATACAAAAAAGAGCTCAGTTTCTCAACAAGTGTTTGTCTCAAAACATAATTGAGTTTCAAAAGTCAAAATTGATCATTCAACAAAATATCCAAAATACTCTCAATGAGATAGATTACATTAAAGGGTGTATGACATATAATACTTTTAATGAGGAAATTAGTGATATAAAATCAGTTATACTTCCATTTGATTGACTAAAAAGAAAAAGTTGTATATTAGTGAAATCGAACTCCTTTTTTGGAACAAAAAGAGTATAACTGTATAAGTATTTACTACTTTTGTTATACATTATACGGATAACTATATATGTACATGTATTAATCACTACTTGTGTTGTAATATTACATTAGTGGCTGTAATTAGTTTGAAACTATATATTTTTAATTCCTAGTTTTCTTATGCAGAAATATAGTTCTTAATAAATATCAAAACTTTTTATTACCATTAATCAATAGTTTATTTTAACACACACAAAACGTATGTGCGCCAATTCATAAATTTCAAGGTGTTATAGTATAATTATTTTAAATTAAAAACCATAAAATAAATAAGCTAATAAATCTCAACCCAATGAAGAATATGCTTAGTGCAATTGTTATTCTTTACTAAAAAAAGCCAACTAGTACTAACCAATGGTGTATGATAATACAAAAAAGACTATGTGATTAAATTACAATTATATGAACAAACAAAAATATTACATAGTCCAATCATTATCCTTAACCAAACAAGTCTAATCCTTTTATAAGCTGTGGCCCAATTAGTTTAATCCAAAATATTTATTTAATTTATTTCAAATTATATGTCCCAATGCATATCTTGTTATTAAAATTTATAATATTCAATTTCGTTATATATATACCAAAGCAAATATTTTATATCTCCATATTTAATAATATTATACACTAAAATACAATTTTGAGCCATTTCTTGTTAGTCAAATGTCAGAGCAGTCTTGTTCTTATTTGGGTATTTTAGTACAATTATTAAAAATTAAGAATTATATATTTTAAAAGTTAACTTCGGCCCAATAAGTAAATTACATAACCCAATTATTAAGTAAACAAAAATGAAGGCCAATCTTTATATCAATTGTGGCCCAAGCAATTTAGCCCAAAACAAGCCCAATCCTTATATAAGTTGTGGCCTAAGCAATTTAGCCCAAAACATTTTATCTACTCTATCCCAAATTAATTAGCTTAACACATATATTTTTTCATAAAATTTATAATATTATGTTTTATTATACACTAAAATAAATTTTTTCTATCTCCATATGTAATAATATTACACACTGAAACCCTATGTATATAAAAAATAAATTAATAGATTATAACTATTCTCTTTTTTATTGTCACTATTTTAATAATTAAATTTTCTTTTGCACCAAAAAATTATTTTTATAATGCACTGCAAAAATTTCTATTTTTTAATTACTGATATTTCACACATATACATATAATCAAGAATTTAATTAAAAATCATATATCAGTAGCGGGTTTAGGCCTTAACCAATCTTTACTGGGGTTAGGTTCTTTGTGTTAGCACACGTCCATTTAAGGCTAATCTTTTTATGGACACCAATGTAATGTGTTAATTGGGGATTTCCACTTTAATACAATTGGTTTGGTTTGGAAAAAAAAAGAAAAGACAAAGACAAGCAATTAGTGACGAACCAATATCGTCACTAAAACGTATTCCCATTAGTGACGAAAAAGATATTGTCACTAAAAGGTATTAAACTTAGTGACGATAAAATTTCGTCACAATGATTGATTTGAGTGACGAGAATAAATGTCGTCATTGAATTCACGTCATTAATTACGACCATTTTAGCCGGAAAGTTTTCCGCTACACTCTTTAGTGACGACTTTCTGTGATTCGTCACTAAAAATTGGAAGTACATGAAAAATTGGTGACGACAAAAGTTTTGGTCACTAAAGGTGGTATTTAGTGACGAGATTGTTTTTCGTCACTAAAAATTCTGTTACTAAAAGCCAAATTTCTTGTAGTGATATAAATTAAAATTCAAATACAGACTAAAAGTAGTAAGGTGGGAAGGGGTGAAGAAAGTGTCATACTAGGAACTGAGAAAAAAAATTACTATGGGAATGAGTCCACTAAAGGGCAAGGACAAATATTACTGAAAATTATCATTCCCCTTTCTATTTGTGCCTTTCTCTTTGTAGGAGTAGATAGACCAAATGGATTTAGATTTGGTTCTTCATAAGGTGAAGTTGTCTCTTCTTTTTTTTTTTCAACATGTTCAACGAAACATTGCTACTTTATAGAGAAAAAACAATCCAAAAATAAGATTGAAAAAGTAAGTTATAATGCAACACTAGCAGCATCTGATTGATTTCTAGCCCAAAATTTGCAACAGTTAACAATATAGTGCACACTGCAAATTATAACGCAAAGGTAATCAGGATACTCTTACAACCATATTATTCTTTTTTCTAGCTGATAAGAGGATGACTTTGCGTTCGATTATGTCATTAGCCTCAATCTTCTTCGCATCATTATCAACTCTTCTACTCTTAAGATAAAGGCCCCCTTGCTTGAGCAGGCGACGTGCAGCAGACTTACTCTCAAGCAATCCAGTTGAAACAGAAAGATCCAAAAGAGAAAGGTTCGGCACCTCATCATATTGCAGGGAACAGTAAGGAACATTCTTTAAGCCATGCTAAGAAGTTGTTGGAAGAGGAAGAGGAAGAGGAGAAGCACAGATTTAGTCTAAGCCATGTCCTGGCAGCCCCACAAGCGACAGCAGCCATAACCACCTTTCTTTCATATCAACAATATAAGGAAAATTCTAGTAATTCCCATAAAAGCAAGAAAATATATGTATAAGGAGGCAGCTTTAGAAAGAACCAGAAAAGGAAGCAAGGGTCTCATCTACTCAAAAGTCACATTTTAATAAGTGAAGTTGTCTCTTTGCCATTATTTACCATGTCCATTTCCTTTAATTCTTTTGCTCTGCACAACAATACTTTCTTTTCACAAATAAAAGGAAATCTACTAGCTATGCATTCCAGGAATCCAATTCTAATAGATGGATAAAAATCATCCCACAACTTCCATCTACACCCATGTTACTGACAACATATCACCAATAAGATTTATAGATATTTTCCATTCAGCTCAACAACCCTGAGAAACTATTAAGTATTAATCGATAGATTAGTCTCTAATTACTAGGACTAGATAAATTAAGACAGAAAAAATCAATCTCCAAGGCTTTCACCAATTCATTTGAAGACAGCCTATCAAACTCTCATAATAATGTTACCACATATCAAGCAAAACACATGAGCTTCCAAGTTTTAAACAATATTTGGATTAGATCAAGTGCCTCAAACAATTAAACAAGAAACATCCTCTGATTTTAACTACGCCAACTATAAAATACACTAAATATGCTAGGACACCATATTTTATTTACCCATATGGAAGCTGTTGTTCTCATCTTTGCCTTTTCCATGCACATAATACACTTTTCAATTAATTCTAAAAATGTGTTTCATCTTTTGCTTTCGTTTTCCTTTTCCAAGAGTCAGAAATCATGTTTCCCTCTTATATTTCACTTTTTCTTACCAAAATCAACCCACAATCCCCAACAAGTAAAACACCAAAAAACACAAAAAAGCAATAAATGACCAAGATACTCAAAGCCACCAAGCAAAGATTGAAATCTTTAAACTTTTATCTATCAAATTGGCTTGTTTAATAACTCGTAAGTTGCAAAATTAAAATACTGCATGTCTGAACTTTAGAACATAAAGTGGCATCCTTTTCTCCCTTATTTCATTACATGATAACCAAAATTTTAAACCACATAACAACACAGATATCCAAATTGTCATTCAAGCACATTTTCCCTTCAATTTAGACCAAACAGGCATCAAAATTCCCTCACCTTAGCATATTCCGAAACTTTAATGAACTCGCATGCGTATCCATGGTAATTAATAATGGCAGTAGAACAAAATATTATGAAACTTTAATATCATATTCTGCTAAATTAATGTTCTTTGCACCGACACTTGGCTCTTTGCTTTTGTTTGTCCCAACATTTCCATTAGAAAAATACACACTTCCCTCACCTCGTCAGAGAGAAACCAATCACCTAATCAAAATCTTAGTCATAATCTCCAATGGCCGGCGGATAAATCAAATGACCCAGTTGAAGAGATATAGCAATATTTGCTGTTTTTTTGTTGTACGATAATCCCATGAACAATATGGGGCAGATGTAGTTGTAGGACTGCAAATCCGGCTGCCGACCACCCCACAAAGAGGATCATAAACATATGCATATATGGAACAAGAAAATCCAAGAAAAAGGAAAACAAATGGATTGGTGGCCGCAAGCCAACATGGCGAGGATTAGGAACCGCCAAAAAAACAAACAACTAAACAAACACTTTTCTTGGGCCACTTGGCTTGTGTTAGGAATGGTAGATGGAACGATGTCGTAGCACCTTCAGCTTAAACATAACTTTGTTAGTTTGTTAGTTTTCTGTTACAAAGTTAGTTAGGTTAATTGGAGAATAAGTAACCATTAACCGCCTTAAGCTTCTATTAATATGTACTGATTGAGATAGATTGGATTAGGCTGGAATTAGATCTTTCTGTCTACTGTATCCCTGATCTTTTCCTCTATTCTAATCTACTGCACTTCCCTCTTCCTGAAACTCTTCTCCCTCTCTTCCTTTTATTCTTTCTTTTCTGGTTACCTTTTCTGCGTTGCTACTGAAGTTGTTCATAATTAAGCTACATTGGCTTGATCCTGACAAATTGGTATCAGAGCAGAAGATCGTGGACAATCTGACAGCAGAAGAAACTCGGGGCAAAGCGTGGGAGGAGCAATTAAGAAACAGGATCTTCGGATTGCTGAGCTTCCGGAGCAGATTACTGCGAATCACAAGAAAGTGGAGGGTGACATTGCTGAACTAAAGGCGAGGATGAACGCCCTTGTGAAACTCTTTTCCAAAGATAAGCAGATAGAGGAAATGCCGAATGTGGACAAATCGCCCTTGCTGCCTACGCCAGAACTAGGCATGAAAAGTGGTTCAGACGAACGAGTACTGATGTTTTAGAAAGAAAAATGGGGAAGAAATAGCAATTTTGTGACTCCTATACATCCAAAGATTCAGCTTCCTTTCTTTGAGGGAGAAAACCCTAGGGAATGGGTCCGAAAATGCGAAAAATTCTTTCTGATTTATCAAGTAGAAGAATGTCAAAAAATGGAGGCAGCAGAGATGTGTTTGATTGGAAAGGTTGATATATGGTTTCAAAGCATTAAGATGGCCAAGGGCAGGGTCAAATGGGATGAATTTTGTGATGGTCTATATCGGAGGTTTGCGGGTAGAGGGTGAAAGATGAGATCGAATCCTTTAATAAACTGCAGCAAAATGGTTCGGTCAGTGAATACCAGAAGCAATTTGAGGAACTCAGAACTTTGATGCTTGTACGCAATCAAAAGCTTCCAGAAGACTACTTCATATCAAGCTTTATAAGTGGACTTTGGGAGAAAAGTAAGCCGACTGTGAAATTGATGAAACCGGCAACAATAATTGAAGCATTTGAAGTAGCCACCCTGCAGGAATTGATGACTGAGGTGAATGCAAAGAATGGAAGCAAGAACAGAATTCCATTCAGAACCTACTTTGAAGGAAATGCTGGAAATTCACGAGCAGTGGTAAGTCAGGCCCCAGTAGGCAAGTCAACTCCAAGTTCCGGTACAAGAACAACGGATATGGGTACAATGGCTGCTAGGAGAATTTCTCCACAAGAAATTCAACGCAGAAGGAGTTTGGGGCTGTGTTTCAGGTGCGGTGACAAATTTGGGTTAGGTCATGAGTGCAAAATGAAGCAGGCTGTATTCTTACTAGCAGATGATGAAGAGGAGTCTGAATTTTTAGATGCTAATGAATTTGCAGAAGAAGCGATGGAAGCAGAAGAAAAAACTGTTGAAGTGTCTCTGCATGCATTATCAGGAGCGTTAAAAAGAAAGATAATAACTCTGGTGGGAAGTCTGCAGGGAAGAAACACCAACATCTTGGTAGATACAGGAAGTACCAATAGCTTTATCTAGTGGAAATTAGCATGTGAGACGGGACTTGAACACAGAGAAGCTGAACCTTTGGAAGTTACCATAGCAGATGGAACCAAAATCACCAGTTATGAAGTATGTCCGAAGGTGAATTGGAACATTTAGGGCCATAAATTCCAATATGACTTGAGAGTTATGGAGTTGGGCGGTTGGGATTTAATCCTAGGCGTGGATTGGATGTATCAGTACAGTCCCATTACCTTTGATTTCAAAAGGTTGCATATACAATTGGTGCAAGAGGAAGGAGGCAAAGAACTAGTGTTACATGGGAAAACAGACCAACCTACAATGCAGCTAGTAAAAGGGAAAGCAATTCCAGAATTCTTGAAGGAGCACAGGCAAGGTAGGGAGAAAATGAAGCTGTCATGGCTTTGTGCAACCTTTGAGCAACACTTAGATAATGAGGTAAAAGTTCCTGAAAGCATTTCTGAATTATTACTTCAATTTCCTGAGGTTTTTGATGTGCCTAAAACACTACCTCCTAATAGGACTTTGGACCACCAAATTCCCTTAATACCCAATGCCTAACCTTTCAAGCTTAAACCCTATCGCTACCCTCATTCCCAAAAAACCGAGATAGAAAATCAAGTGGTTGAGAAGCTGGAAAATGGTATAATTCAGCATAGTAACAGTCCATTTGCATCTCCAATTTTGCTAGTTAAAAAACAAAAAAAGATAATACATGGAGATTTTGTGTTGATTATAGATACCTGAATAGCCTTACCACTAAAGACAAATATCCCATCCCGAACATAGATGAATTGTTGGATGAACTCTTTGATGCAAAATTTTTTTCTAAACCGGATTTAAGATCCAGATATCACCAAATTCGAGTTAAACTGCAAGATATTCCAAAAACCGCATTCCAAACACATTTGGGACATTAAGAGTTTCTAGTAATGCCCTTTGGTTTGACAAACGCACCTGCTACATTCCAAGCCTTGACGAATTAGATTTTTCAGCCATTCCTCCGAAAATTTGTATTAGTCTTCTTTGATGATATTTTGGTTTATAGTCCTACATTGGAGGAACATGAAAAACACTTGGAAATTGTCCTAAAAATTCTGAAAAATCATCAGCTTTTTGCCAAGTTATCTAAGTGTTCTTTTGCTCAAAAGAAAGTGGAATATTTGGGACATATTATTTCTTAAAAGGGGATTAGTATGGACATGACAAAAGTGAGTTGCATGATGAGTTGGCCAACCCCCAAGAGTGTGAAAGCATTAAGGGGTTTTCTGGGCTTGACTGTTATTACCGTCGATTCATCCGTGATTATGGTGTGATCACCAAACCCCTCACAAACTTGCTTAAGAAAGACAACTTTAGTTGGTCTCCAGAGGCTGATAATGCATTTCAACAGCTTAAGGAAGCAATGAGTACAGCTCCAGTGTTGAGGTTGCCTGACTTCTCCCAACCATTCATTATTGAGACAGATGCTTGTAGTAAAGGAATGGGGGCAGTTCTTATGCAGGCAAACAACCAATCGCTTATCTGAGCAAAGCACTAAGTCCTAGGAATCTTGGCTTATCTATCTATGAAAAAGAATTGCTTGCGTTGGTTACAGCTGTGACAAAATGGAGACATTACTTGGTTGGACGCCACTTCATTATAAAAACTGGCCACCAAGCCCTGACGTACTTGTTGGGACAGAAGTTGACCACACCACTACAACATAAGTGGCTAACCAAGTTAATGGGACTGGATTACACAATTTAGTGCAAAACAGAAGTGGAGAATGTTGTGGGAGATGCTTTATCTAGAAAGGATTTCCAAGAGGATGTAGAGGCAAGGGAACAGCGCAACATGGCTATTTCATCTATGAAACCCTCATGGATACAACAAGTAGAACAAAGCTATACCAGTGATCCGAAATGCAAACTCATCATCAACTAGCTCCTTGTAGATTCAGCAGCCGTTCCAGCGTACCAATGTGCAGGGGGAGTGCTTCGAAAGCAAGGAAGAGTCTATGTAATGTAATATGCAGGGGGAGTGCAAGCTCATCTTCAACCCCCTAATTGCTGATATTGGCAAATTAAATCCTAAAAGTTGCTGGTATATATTGATCCACTCACCAAGATCCTACCAAATATTAATGCTAATAACTAATATCCCATGTACATGCATGTTCATAGTACCTCAACATCTTGTGGTGTGATCATCATTTCACTAACAGGAGAACGGTATGTTTGAGTCTCTAGTCACCAGTACTCAACTTGCATAGTTTTGAGTGTGTGGTCAACTTTAATATGACCACACTCTGAGATTTCCTCAATTTTTTCCAACTGGGTGTAGTGTAAAAATTGGTTTAGTACTAGATTATATCACTAAAAACTACTATTCCATCTCTTTACTTGTATCAGGTACATGACCATGAAATAAAGCAACTGTTTTATGTTGATTGCGCAAGAATACTAAATCTAGAATTCTTGGTCCAAGATGCATGTGTACTAATCACAATTGGAATGTCACATAGTAAATTCTGCATAGTGCACCAAATATATTATTTTCTGTAAAATTATATATCATAAACAACAAAATCAATTAATAATGTTCATGGTTTGTAATACGTGACACATGCACAAAAAAATTTGATAGAATTTCCCTTAATTGTAACTCATATATCCTGTGAGCAAGATATGCCAAAAATAATCGTTACAATACAATAATAAATTTGGAGTAACTGCATATTAAAACTTGATGCATGCCATCTAACAATAATTACCAAAATTCATCCCAATTGCAGAAAAACATCCTATCAAAACATATGCCTAAAATAGCCACCAAAATAGTAAATATGTAATAAATGCATCCGCAGATATTCATAGACGATCTAAGACATCACAACGTCAGTCTTAATATTGTTCAGACATGGTAAATAAAACATTAATAAACATATGTCAAACTTTAAGTTGAACATTTGGGCATTTTTTCTTATTATGCCTGACTTGATGGCAATTGTTACATCTACAAGGTTTGTCAGGTTATTGCTCATGCATCTCATTGGGTATGTGGCTAATACGTAGAAAACCATGCCATTGAAAAATGAATTACGTCATATTTATTTGTAACTACCGCTTGGATCTGGCCAATAGTCAAAGTGTGATAGTGGAGTAGATTTGCTAGAACACTAAAGTAAAAATATAGCAATACTGTAAACTTCATTCACCAGCAAGAATAAATTGTCCCTTCGTACTTTACATACTGCCAATGAATGCAAACATGGAATCTGTATGGTATTTACACATACAGATATTTCCACTTTGTAGTTGACATAAATCGTCAAGAATCGACTAAATGGTAAAACTGCCTAGCTACCTACCTTTGTCTTTCATTTTTCAAACTAATTAGAAGTTATTCCTCTTCTGACTATGATGGGTTTTGTCTAATTAAATTCAAGGAAGCCACTTGGACATTGTTGGTTTCTATCTTACGTTACCAAACTAACTCCTTAATTGGTTTAAGTCTTCTTACGTTACCAAACTAACTCCTTAATTGGTTTCTATCTTACCTAAATTTCAGATCGGGTTAGACAAAAACAGATCGGATCAGATCGATAGATCAATTCAATCGACTCTGTTTTGATCCAAATGATTCAAAAATAGTTAATATTAGTTATAAAATATAAATTAGTATTTTTTTAATCATTTAAATAATTTTTTTATTATAATTAGTCAATTTGTGACAAAATAAAATTAAAATATTTATATGAAAATATACAAATTAATTTACATAAAAAAATACAAAAATTATTTATTAGTACTAATTGGCTTTTCTTTTTTGACCATTTTGGCGATTATCTTTGCGGCAATGATGAGAATTCTTCTTCCAATTCTAGAATTGATGAAAACACAGCTATAATTCTCCATGTTCGGTGATAGAGTGGGATTGGAACATGTGGGCTCGCCATTTTTCAGAGATTGAACAAGCAGAGAGCTATATTTCTTTTTTAAAGGTTAAAACTTTATTGCCATGGTTGTGTGATTTTGCGTAATTTTCTTTACTGTTTGGTGGGTTGTTGATAGTCTTTTTCCCATCTAAATGTGTGTCAATTTCACTGTAAGACGTTGGAAGTCATGGCTTTTTAATTTGTTGGTAATATCTATTGTATATTTTCTTCTTAGCTTAAGTTTTAGATTGAGTGATCCAATCCTTGCATCTGGATGATATTTTTTTTGCTGATTCAATTAGAAAGTTGGAGAATTGGAATTAGGTGGAAGGTGATTGCAAATATTTCTATCAAATGAAAACTTGATTTAATTTTGAGGGTTGATTGTTTTTGGGGTCATCTATATTCATTAATGCATAGAGCGTGGGATTTTGGGGAGCCATTCTTTTTCTGGGGCCAGTTTTTTGTTTTCCCTAATATATAAATGGTTCAGTTGATACTAAGGTTAAATATTAGTAAAGGGAGGCAGGTGAGGCGTAGCTGTACCCTTCTATCTCAATAGGATACAAGAACAAGTTATCCCGTGCTTAATTCATTGATTTTTAGCAAACCTAATTTAATTTTGTTCATATGTTCTGACCATAAATTGAAATCACATTTTATATGCATTGATGGTCCAAGTGCCAATGAGTGTAGGGGTTGGTGAAACTAAATTGATTTAGGTCACGTCACATTTGAGGAAAGTGTGCGATATATTTCTTAATTTACTAAGATTGGTTTAGTAGGAACTATATTTGGTGTATATTTCCTTAATTCACCTAAATATTAAAAAAAAAACTCTCTTTTTCATGTTTAATTAGTCTTCCAAAATTTTCCCTTTTTTTTCCATTCCTTATCTTAATGGGAAAATCTATTTAATACTATATTTCTTTAATTCACCTAAATATTAAAAAAAAAAACTCTTTTTCATCTTTAAACATATTTCCATTTATTTTTTTTACTTTTTTTCTTTCCCTTATCTTATTGGGAAATTCTCATTAATACTATATTTCTTTAATTAGTCTTCCAACAGTTTTCCTTTTTTTTTCTTCTCCTTATCTTCATGGGAAAATCTAATTAATACTATATTTCTTTAATTCACCTAAATCTTAAAAAAATCATTTTAATCTTTAATTAGTCTTCCAATTTTTTACTTTTTTTTCCTTATCTATATCCTCAAGATAAGGTGCAAGTATATCAAATTTTCTTTTTCATCTTCTTTTTTCTTTTTATCTCTTTTGTTCATCCTGTTTTTTTTTTTTTTATCTCTTTTATTCTTCCATTCTCATCACCTTTTTTTTTCTTTTTAAATATGAACTCTCGCCCTGAATTTCCATTAGTATTTTCTAATTCAAGACATGATTCATATCATTTTTTTAGGATGAAAGGAGTATAATTCATTGTTAGCATAAAGCAATTTACTTTATATTATTATATATATAACTCATTACAACATGTAACTGTTGATTGTCGACCTATTTTGTTTTCATAACAACTCTAATGAATATGATATTCATAGATATTTCACATTAACATAATTTTAATAAACTGCTTGAAAAACATGTTTTTCACAATGTATAATCATATACTTCCGTCATCCCCAAAAAAAAGTCACTTTTAATTTTTTTTATTCCAAAAAAGTCAAATTTTAAAATTATTTTTACTAATAGTAGTGTAATAGTTATAATTAAAAAATAATAATAATAAATACAAAATTATACATTTAATGGTAAATTAGATGCGTTGTTCTTAACTTTGCAAGCTAATATTTTTGATCGTAGGATCGATGATGGCATTTAAATGTGTAAATATCGTAACAAAAGCACAAGATCAATTAAATCGTCCGAACACACATAAAGCGATGGAATAAAAATTATGCGTCCTCATAGGTAAAAATAAGAGTAATGATGAAGATAGTGACAAATTATAATAACTTTGTATAGTGATTGATATCGTAACTATAAAAAGATAAAATTATCTCTCATTATTTTGTATTTTGTAATGAGAGGGATGATTTTATCTCTTAATAATTGCCACTTCAGTCACTAAAAGTTACTATGATTAGTCACTATCTATATTGTATAAATAATTCTTTATTGTCAAAAACACATTTAAATACTTTATGAGATATATAGCACTGTTTTTTCAAAAGGCATTCACGACGGCATCCTTTTTCTTTCCACGCCTTCTGACTCCATTGAGTAGATCTGTCAAACAAATTATCCAAAGGCATAGTCCTTCCCTTCACTGAATTTCATGCCTTAGACGATCACGGCTTAAAAAGGGAATTTATTCATGTCCGAGAGGCACGAAAAGATTGTAGCTCTTGCCCGCATTGTCTCTGCAATTTTTTGGCGGCTAGGCGAAAATTCAGTGATAACATCCTACACGTTTTCAGCATCATGCGAATTACACTCAGCATTAATCTGCTAAACTCCCAAAATTAAAACCCTCATCCGAAGCCAACTCTTCATTAGTCTTCCAAAAATCTCAGAATTATAACCCTCGTCACCATCCATTATTGATCTTCAAGTCACGGCCAAAACGTCGATCACAGGGGAGGCAAAGGTATGAGCTTTGTTCCCTGTTTATACACGTCGATCCCTCTCTGTAAACTTGATTCAATTTCCCTCTAAGAATATTGAATACTGAGTGCTTCAAGTTACAACATTTTAAATAACATGTTTTTTTGGTTTGATTTGGTGCCTATTTTGAAATGCAGTTTGTTTAATAATGTCCCCCATGTTTTTGTTGGTTAAATTGCTATGTTCCGACTGATTGCTGTGCACCTACATCTCTGCTTGGTGATTGTTCGCTTTTTACTTTCAGCTTTATTGAGAGCTTATTAGAATGGTGTTTACCTGTTATCTTACAAAAATGTGTATATTTTTGTAAGTTCTTGTAAATTGTTTTGGTGACCTTATATTTACTTCTTACTATAGTGACTGGGCACCATTAATGCTTCATCTGGGACATCAATGGATATAGATTTGTTGGGCGGTAAATAACTGCAGGGTTTTATCTAGAGGAAAGGGTCATGTAGCTATTGTTTGGAAAGATACAGTTAATCTGGGATATCAGAAAGTTCCATTGCATTTTTTTGTTTTTTTCAAGGAAAGGGAAATAATCAGTTTTGCATGTTAAAGGGAGAACTTTGGTCTTGACTTTCTAGTGGATCTATCCAGAAAAGCCTGAGAGTTTTTTTTTTTTTTTTCCATATTTTACATTTTGATTAACATATATCCGTCAACGTACAAATGGACCATTTAATGATGAAGAATATTTTGTTATAATCTTTCGTTTGGAGCACTTGCCATTTGTTTGTTTGCATGTACTTCCTCTTTTTACATTTGAACTTGGTTGTTGCCCATATATAGTATCATTTATACATTCCACCCCCCCCCCCCCCCCCCCGCGGAGGTCTTCTCTTTCATTTTAGTTCATAAAGATGAAATGAAATTATATAATTGTCCTCTTGGATTAATGGAATTTACACTACAAGAAAAACCCCCATTTAGTGACGGAAACCACCATAACGGAAAAAAATTCCGTCACCAAAGGACACCTTTAGTGACAAGAACTCAAGTCGTCACCAAATTTTCACCATCCCACCATCTTTAGTGACGAGTGGCTAATACTAGTCACCATTTCGTCACTAAAGATTTTGGCAGGAAGTTTCCCGCCAATATAGCACAATTAGTGACGAAACATTGGTGACAAAAAAACACTATCGTCACTAAAAGCTTAAAGTTCAGCCATTGGTGATGAAATTATGGTCGTCACCAATTGGATGGCTTTTAGTGACGGAATTCCTGTCGTCACCAAAATGGATGCTTTTTATTATTGCCCTTAATTTTTAATAATTACACAATAACACCCTAATAGTAATAATATTTTAATTCATATCTCTATATATAAAGTTTTAATGTATAATATTATTAAATATTGATATCTAAGGATTTGTTTTGGTGTGTAATGAAATTAAAAATTATAGGATTTAATAACAGTGTATGTATTTTGGCATATAATTAGGGATAAATTAAATAAAATATTTTGGCCTAAATTGATTTGCCATAACTTATATAATTATTTGACTTGTTGGGCTAAGGATCATGATTGGGTTATGTATATTTATCCATTGGGCCAAATTGAAGATTTTAAATTTATGACTCCTAATTTTTACTTATTGTACTAAGACATCCTAATGTATATAAATTTGCCTACATTATTTTTTAAGATACACCATCAGTTAATTATGATTGGATTTCCTTGGTTAAGAATAATGATATGACTAAGCATATTATTCCTTATACCAAACTTAGTCTACTACTTATATTATCACGGCTAATTTCTAATGATTGTATTAATTATAAGAGTTTGACATAAGGACTCAATATTGATTAGTAATAATTGGTTTCTTTGATGAAGCATAGCAATTGAACTAAGTATATTCTTTATTGGCTAAGCTTAAGCTTGATTGGCTTATTCATGTTCATATTTCTTAATTTAAAATAATTATCTTAGGACACCTTGAGATTTATGAATTTGCACATAAATGTCATCACTTGAAGCACATAATTTCATTACCATTAAAATACACTATTGGGTAATGGTAATCAAAATATATAACATTTATTATGAAGTATATTTGTAAATAAGAAAATAAAGAATAAGAAATATATAGTTAGAAACTAGTTAAGATCACTAATGTAATATTATAACATAAGTAGTGACTAATACATATGCATGTCCAATTAGATGTACAATTTATCACAAAAGTAATATGGACATGTATACTCTCCCTATTCCAAAAAAAGAGATTATGTTTCAACAAGTGGAGGTATAACTCATTTTATGGCACTAATTTTCACATTAAGGGTATTATTTATTAACATTATCTCATTAAGGGTATTTTAAAATTTTTGTAGAAATATCAATTTTGACTTTTAAAATTGAACTAGTTTTTGGACCAAAAGAAGTATATATGTATATATAGTTAGAAGTAATACTTATAGTATAAGTTAGATGTTGATATACGTAGTATAGTGTATATACACATAGTTTTATGAGCACACATAATAACACACATATGTTAATTATTCATATATTTATTTATCTTTTATATAGGCAACATGTAATCTTAATACATATAATTATTTAAAAAGATTTTTCTTTAGCCATTTAATTCCAAATCAGCAAGTGAAAATGTTAAATGAAAAGAAAAACGCTGAAATTCCTTTTCCCCGCCCTTTATGAAAAATATTGAAATTCCTTTTGGCCCGCCCTTTAAAATTCCTTTAGCGATGAAAGAGTTAAAAGGTTGCAAATTTTGACCATCCACCTCCATCGCACAAGAAGCTCAATCACCACGTCCGCCCCTCTGCCGCTTAGCAAAACCAATTTTCCCCAAACCGCCAGGCCAGATCGTCGATGTCGCACTGTTGCTTCTCAGCGTTTTGGCTCGCCCTACGTCCCAGTTCCAGATCGACGCCCCGTGGTCACTGCTGCTTGTCGTTGTCAGCCCATTTTCGGTCACTGCTGCCGTTGCCGTTTGATCTGCTACCCAGATCGATTGCCAGCCCGATTTGCTGCCGCTGTTGTTCCCTCATCGTTGCTTGTGTTGCTGCAGATCGTCCTCAGTCGTGGTCCGACGTCAAGCAGTAGCTTCGGTCGCGCCTTTAACATCCTGCCGCCGACTGCTTTATAAGCGCCAACAAGCGCCAAATCGGTGCACATAGTACATATTTTCTGCTCTTCGTATGTGTTCATAGAAATTAGAAAGCAGAGACTTTTACGGTTTGACAAGGGTTGAAGAGCTAATGGAGAGGGAAGAAATTATGAACAACAGTAGTAACAATGAAGAAGAAAGTTGCCGCTGCTAAGAAATATATTGAGAATCACTACAAAACCCAGATGAAAAGCATTCAAGAACGCAAAGAAAGGTGCTCTTTTTTTTTAATCCATTTTTTTTTTGTACGTGATTGGTTAATGTTATACTCACATACACTTTTGTATGAAGAAAGAAAAGCTTAGTTTGTACAAGATCTAGTGCAATTTCTAATTTATTGATTTTAGCTTGGCTTCTTGATGTAAAGTTGAGAACTTTAATCATATTTAATTTGTTTAGGCTTTAAAGCTAAAGTTGGTTCAAATTCTAACACTCTGAATGGGAGAAGGGAAAGAAATGCTGGTTGACTTCCAAGAATGGGATTTTAGTTTATTACATTTTTATTGGTGACCCAAAATGTATATGTGGGGATAATCTTGGTGCGGTAGGAGCTTTTGGGAAATTGTTTTTTCTTTAATTTTTTAGAGCTGCAGAGGCAGGATTAATGCATGTGTGCAAGGTGGACGGATTAATGTACATTATGTACTTACTCTAATTTCCTTAGTTTTAGAAGAAATCACATTTCATAGCTAATTTTCAGCTACTTGAAGGTGTATAGCTTAATGGCACTTCTCACGCATGAGGATCTCAGATGGGCTAGGCTTATGCAAGCTTAAGTATTCTTTATAAGAGGTTTCTTATTGTCTTGTTTGAGGCATCAAGTGCTCGTTGTATATCCTAAATGACATAGTCTATCATTATTCACTTTATCAATGAATCATATAGTTAAAATGCTATGTCCATTGTGACTAATTTTTTGATTTAATAGCATATTTGGGGCTCTTCTGATATTATAAGTTTAATTAGTTTTGACATTGGGATTCAATTTTTAATTTAGGAGATCTGTTTGCAATACACTTTAGAGTTGTTATTTGTCCTCAATGCTTCTATTAGTTCTTTTTGTCTTAGACCCCTTGTGATTAATTTGGAAGTTTAGGCATGAATAATGCATGCTGATTCTATGAATGATGTACTCAAAATTGTGAAGTTGAACTCTTCTTGGTGGTGGGAGCCTGGGAGGTGTGACTGTGAGTTACTTTATGTGATTGGAAGGAATTAAGTTCCTTATTGGATTACCCTCCAATTTAATTTTTCTTCCTATTACTTTTGTGTATGGATGTTTCATGTTTTCATTATTCTCTTTGCCTGATTCAAAACTCTAACTTTCAACTTGATGATCTCCAACACGTGTGCATCTATTATAGGCGATGGATTCTGGAGTGGCATTCCAGGAGCCGTTGTTAAATGCAAGGACAGAAGATTTGATAATAATTTGATTCATTGATTTTGGATGCTTCTTGTTGAAATTTAACTTTTTGATCCCCATGATATCTGGAATTTTGAAAATTTGTTTATAATAATTGGCTCTGTTTGAACCATGATTCCTAGTACTGGGGACAAACTTTACTGCTAAAAGTTAGTGTTTTTGTACTTTTCTAGCTGCTTCTTTTGTTTGGTTCTATTTGTTGAGAGCAGATCTTTAAACAGTAATACAAGCATCAAGAGTCAATTTGTGGACTTGGAATGCACTGTTTTCTATAAATGATGACTTATTGTGTCTAGAAATGTCCTGCAATTTCACCTAATAATTGATGGATTGTTTTTTTTGCTTGTGTTTTTGAGATGCACGTATGTATTGATCTTTAAACATATGAAGTACAATATGAAGTGACTTTATATATAATTTTTGAACTTAACCAAAGTGTTTTTTCATGGTTCTTATAGGTTCTTGATATGCATGCCTACGAGGCACAGCAGAAAGAATATGTTGTCAAGGGTCATAGACATTTTTACTTCATGACACTTAATGGCAGTGAGGTTTGGAAATGTGTATTTGATTTCATTTTCTTGAGTTCTATTTGTATTTATTTATAATGGAAGTTAGAGCTAAGCAGGCCTATAATCTTTCTTGTTCTTGAAGCATACTGCATTTATAAGGAACTGGAATTCTTCTCGTCTAACTGTTGAAGCATACTGCATTACAAAAATATTTCATAGTTTGGTACGTCCATCATTGTTGTATTTATGAACTATGAAGCCCCCTTTTATTGCATTACCTTCTCGAATGTTAGGAATTTAGTCTATAATGTTAGTATTTTTTCTAGTTGTTTTCACGTTAACTTATATGTTATATTGTTTGCGTACATATTACTTTTTTTATACTAAGTTAGGCTAGCTAGCTGTTCAAAGTTTATTTCTAGAATTAGAAGTTGATTAAATGCTTAACATAGAAGTTAATTAATTGTTAATTAATCAATGTACCTAAGTAATTAAATTTAGTTGTCTAGCTACTTGTCATGGTGATCATGCTTAAGAATGCATTACGTACCGAAGTAATTAAATAATGTAAATTGCAATTACACCTAACCGGCCACTTTTTACAAGTGCTTAACCCCTTTGGTTGTAATACAAAAACATATAATGTGCTACGAAGATGATCAAGTTAAAGGGCAGCTGCATTACTCTAACATGCTCTTGCTTTGCTCATAGATAATAATCTACTCTATTATGCGTATAGCTTTTGAGTACTTTAATCAATTTTCTTTTCTATGTAAAACTATGGAAAGGAAATCTTACTTATATATGCTTAGTTTATGTTTAATTCGTGAAAAGAGAACTAGTTTGTTCCTCCAGCTAGCACAGCTTGGTAATTAATTAATTACTTACATATGTGCATGCACTGTTGTGATCTTATATGTTAATCTTTTGTTGCATATATTTGGATAATCAATGGGCAAATGTTGTTTAAATTGTGACTCCAATCACTCCATGCTTTAGCAACCAGATAACATCCTTCGAAATTGAAATACCTAAAAAAAATTGGTAAGAATGATTCACTCTCTTTTCTCTCTTTTCCATCTAAAGTTTTCTAAGAAAATTTGAATTTACGTGCCATGTTGTGAGAAATGTTTTACAGTCTTTTCCTAAAGTTTGAATTTACGTGCCATAATATGAGAAATTAGGTAAAATTTTTATAGCGAAGTTCAAATTGACGTGTCTTTTTATAAGAATTTAAATTCTAATACCAAAAATTACCCTTCAAATTATCTCCTTTTAAAAACACCATAGTTGCTTTATAATGCAGTATTGATAAAGCGATATTTGTGCCTGTTTTTGATGTTAATTATCACTTTATTTTTGGCCAAATTTGAACTAATTGGTGTTTATTTGCTAAAATTGTGATGTTAGGAGTTACAAGCAGTAATTGGTGAAATTTTGTTTACACGTGGATTGGAGCACATAAAAGTTGGAAGGAATTGCATGGGAGAAGAAATCAGCAATGCCGTCTCACTAGGACATGGTCTAGCCCTATCATTTATGCACTGGGAAGCAGAACTCAGCAATGGACTTCGACTAAGGCGAGGTCTCGTCTTACATCAAAGGCATTGCAGTTAATTTTTGGAAGGAGTCAAGACCTATTTTATAATTGGCATTTAATATTCTCATTTTCCTTTTTCCGTCTTAAATTAGTACCAAGACATTTATTAATAGTGTTGTCTTTTTAGGAATAAATTAGGATTAGGAATCCTACTCCTATGGGAATTCCTACACTTTAGGAAGTTAGTTTTATTTTAAATAGTATTAAAAAGAAAAAAAACCTAGAGGGTGGACTATCATCCAAGGAAGGAAGAAGAAAAACTGCCGCCGTTCCACTCCTCCAAGAACACACGTCGGTTTCTTCTTTTCTTTTCAATTGAAGGATGTTCAACACCTCCATGAGTGGCTAAACAATTATTTCTGATCCAGGGGGATGGAAGTCAATGTTTTATGCGTGAGGGTATGGTTTAATTAATTTCTTGTTATGTTTGGATGTTCGTTGATTTTGATAGAATTGATAGGAACAATTAGGATTATTTGAATTAACGACTCAACTAGTTCTAATTCTTCAATTGCTTTACATATGATCTAAATCCGTAATTGTTTAGAATCATTTGGAATCAAGAGCACCGAGACTAATCTGCATGTGTAGAGTGAGAGCGATAATGTAGTTTAGTTAAGGAAGAATTAATGAACCAAAATCTAGAGAATTGTAGCTATCTCAGTTGTTTGGATTTGATTTAACCGTTTTCTCCAGCTTAATGCTGCTTTCAATTCGATATGGAATGCTATCGTGCCCAATTGGTTGAGAGTTAGGTGTGTTTGGATGCTGGGTTCAAACAGATAAATTCGGAAAATACAAAATCTTCTAGCTATCTAGAGGATTTTTGGTTAAATATTTAAATTAATGAGAATATTGCATGAAACCAATGATTGAGAAACATTGATAGAAATCACACTCCCTGGGTCAGAGCTTTGGTAAGAGTATTACAGTCCTTCAGTTATTTTGTTGTTTATTCAGTTAGTCAACTTTCCTTATTTAAATTTCCCTAGTTAGTAATCAATTTCAAATACCTTTCTCTTTCACGTAACTAAGAGCTTTACAGAGTTCCCTGTGGGATCGACCTGGTCCACTTTTTGCTACAAATAATTAGAGGATCAGTAATCAATTTTGGAGGCTTCGACAAACCTGTCAAGTATGCTTCAAGAATATGAAACACCATCGTTACTTTATAATGCATTTATAACTCCAACATCGTCTAACTGTTGGAGTTATTGAGTACAAGTGTGGAACAAGCTTGTCAAAAATGTGAAAAACAAGAAGTACTATATGAAAATAACAAGAAAAAGTTTTGGCCATGTAAAAGCCTATCTCTCACCTATTACCTTCTTGAATACTCATTTAGAAAGTGCCTCTTCTCTTTCCTTTCTTTTTTTTTTTTTGGGTTCCAACCCCCTCCCCCCCTTCTTATGTTCGGTTTTTGTACAGTTCATATGGTAACATCCAAGTCTTTTGTCTCTATGTTCTGATTGATAACGCCAAGTCTTGTTTCTTTGTTTTGACTGGCAGCTCCACCTTTGAAATTGATTGATTTGCCTGGTGTCAAGAAGGGGAATCTTGATGACTCCTTGGTGAGTGGCTCTAATTACTTGATTGAATTGATTTGTCTTTGAGGTGCATGTTTACTTTGGGTGAGGGTATCTTTTTGTTGGAATATTTTTCTAGAGGCTTGATTAAAGTTTTAAATTGTCTGTTGATTTGTTGATTGGTAATTTAACAGGTTGCTTCCTTCTTATAGGGGGAATATGCTGAACATAACGATGCAATTTTGTTGGTTGTAATACCTGCAATGCAAGCACAAGAAGTTGCTTCAACTAAAGCTATCAGACTTGCAAAGGAGTATGATGGAGAATGTGAGTCACAGTGATACATCCACCACCACATAGCCAAGCATCCACAAATTGAAGGCATTACAAATTGCCGGTTGGTTGGTGTTGTCAAGGTCTTATTCATTCTTTCTACCTCTTTCCTTTTAGAATGTGGAGGGAATTATGTGTACCCTACTATTTTGTGGATGTATGGTGTTTGGATAATATTTTATTCTCATGGTACAATTCGGATATTCGACTTTATTTTCTTATCTGGTGGGATATTAAAATGTTGTCTCTGGCATTAAACAAATTGAACTTGTGTGCCTTTTTTCAGATATTTTTTGAATGTTCAATGTTTCGTATGATTGTGGTCATTACTTTTTCGTCTATGATGATGTATGTATTATAAAAATAAATAATGTGACAATCAATACTATGATATTGTGATATTGGTGATATGATACTAAAACAAACCACATTATAACGTTAAAATTTGTCACTAATGACCCCATTTAGTGACAAATTTTTGCCGTCACTAATTCCATCTAAGAACAAATCATTTGGTGACGACAAAATTTCGTCACCAATGAACAGCGCCACAAAACTTTTTCGTCACAAATTGCATATTCAACAAATCTTTTGTGACAAACTTTTTCCGTCACCAATGACAAAAAAGGAATTGGTGACGAAAAACTTGTCGTCACTAGCTCGTCACTAAAGGCGTTGACCAAGGCATAATTTAGTGACGAAATTTTTTCTCGTCACCAAAACTGTCACACTGCCCGGCTGCCCAGCCGCACTTTCAGTGACGACCATATTTCGTCACTAATTTTGCACAATTAGTGACGACTTTTAACTTTTCGTGACAACATTTTCCCCCTTTTGGTGACGACTTTTTTTGGTCACTAAATTTCGTCACCTCCAAATTTCGTCACTAAACGCAACCTTTTAGTGACGACGTTTTTTTTCGTCACGAAAGACCTTTAGCGACGGACCTTTGCTGACGACGCATCACCAAAATTTTTTTCGTCACTAAAGGCCTCAGCTGGGCCTTTGGTGACGAAAATCAGCCCTTTGGTGACGAAATTTCGGTTGTCACTAAAGGGGGGTTTTCTTGTAGTGTTAATGTGTTGGAAATTATTACTCTTAGGGACAAAGATTGTGCTGGAGATTTTTTCCCAATTTATGAAGTAAATGCCTTGTCCCCTTATCTTTTTGTTTTCTTGACTAGAATAGTTTGAAAATCATGGTCATGAATATTACTGCAATGCATCCACTGCTGCACTCCTATGATGTTAATCTTATGACAATCATAAGAATTGGGGCCAAATTTATGGTAGTTTTTTCTTTAGCAAATTTAGCAGCCCCAATCTCCTGGTAGTTTATATTTAACTTCATATTTTTAAATAATATTGTAAATTAGAGACTGTTAGCCTGAAATTGCGGCCCAACCTCTAGCATGTTTGATTGCATTTGATGATGTATTGCTGTAGAAGGGATAATTATGTTATGTTCACTATGTCTATTGTGCTGCTACTAGATGTGCTTAATCTCATATGATTAGCATCATTTTCAGGTTTGCTTTGAAACGAATTCTTGTGTTAGTATCTTTATAGAATCGTGTTATTACGTTGCTATGGTTCTTGAAAATACTTTGTATGAGAGATTGTTTTCTGCTGTCCGTGTGCTTCCTGGTTCAATGTCATATTTTTCAGGCCTGAAAATTCATTTTTGATTCACCAACTGAACATACAAAAGCGTTGACCATAACTCTAGTTTCCATGTTAACCTATGGCCAAGAAACACACCCCTTTATGTGCTACTAGTACCTATCCAAGTTGCTTAATGTTTTCTACCAGAGAATCAAAATCATGCATGTGCCTCAAAAAATAAACCATGCATCCATCTAGGGAATCACAACCATGCATTCAGCCTTCAACCATGCATGCAGCCGTAACAACCATGATGAATGCTAATAATCATGCATTCATCAAGCTTTTTGTTTTACTGCACACATGGTGTCACCCATTTGTGCTGAATTTTGTTTTACTACTAGTCTTCTACTAATCTTGCACGTATAATGCCGGCCATGACAAGCTTTGTATTTACTAATCTTGCACGTATAAAATTATTTGATTGCATTGGAACATATTGGATAACTACTTTAGGCTGTTTACTAAGATTTTAGTAGCACTTTCCGCCTCCCTTGTTCTAACATAAAGTATTGTTCTCGTTAACCAATGTATATGTCATATATGTTGCTTTCGGTGTTTCATACAATTGAATAAATATTGCAATTATTTAAATATGATTTGCACTTCGATGATCATTTTTAATTTTGTAGATATGGCTGGTAGAACTCAAGCGCAAGCAAAGTACTTTCAGAATCCGAGATGAGCCAATTGAACATCCACCAAGTAAGATGATATATAAATGCTAGTCATAAATGTACTCTATACATCTAACCATAACGTATCACAATTTAATTGTCATTTGTCCTCTTTTTTCAACAATTTGTTTTCCAAAGGTAAGTTGACTACAACTCCACTGGGTAGGCGAGTTCGTACCAAAGATGTGTGTCAACATAAAGCTCCAAATGAACCACTATTGGACCTCCCATACAAGAAAAATCTCAACTTGTACATAGTGCAAACACAAGTAAGACTCCAATCTTTTAGTATCTAATGATACTATGACTTTGGGTGAGACGGAATCTATTTAATGGAACTTATTTTGTTCTCCTTCCACATCCACTTTATAGGTTTTAATCCTACCTCTATGGCGGACAACCAAAATGGGAATACTAATGGTGGACAAAGTGCACAGATACGTGAAGGGGTGCCTAATGGAGAAATTGTATCGAACACTAGACAGTCCAACAATGAACTTGGTACACATAATTTGTTTTTAATTCGTTACAAAATTTTATAATTTATAATGATGTGACCTTTATGAAAATGGTACACATAGTTGACTTCCTATGCATTTTTATAAAATTATCTTTTACTTTGTGTGGGTACTATTATATGGTATAGTTTTGTTCACATGTGGTAAGTTGTTTTTTTACCAATATTTATGGATCGAAAGTATGTCCACTAGAACTCAAGTGGGTAGGCGAGTGTAGAGCTATGGGTCAACAAGTGCTTTTTCAACCACTATTGAGCCCTCCATGACAAGGCCTTGTGAACCATGCACATAATGAAAACATATGTAAGTCTAACTTATCTTTGTTTTTGCCTTATGTTAGTGTGACATTTGGGGTGACTATTGGGGATATGGGTTGTAAATTTGATGACATTTTTCATTGTATATATTGTCCTTATTATTGTGTTTGGTTTTGCCAATAATTATGAATTTCGAATGAAGGTTGGGATAGACCCCTATATGCGGGAACTAGGAGAAGTATGTTACATGTTTTTAAGTTAGGAAGCCGTTGATAAGCATTTTGTATCTGTTTTCATTTGTGGTGTTTATCTCTTTTCCCTTGTGACATAGTGGACTCTAAACTTGAGTAGTTATTGTACTTGTCAATGGAAAATACTTATCTTCTTAGGCGGCCAATGTTTTTAACTAATATATTATGTTTTCTTTCCGTAATTACTGAACAATATTCATTGACAATCATAACATTGACAATTAGAATGCCAACACAAACAATGAACATAGTGAGCAAATGAGGGATGAGGTTACAACTGGGGGTAATGAAGTAGAAACTGCACAAATCAACTTTGATCAAAGTAGTACACATATTTGCATTTTTTGGTGCCCCTGAATGTTTAAATTTTTTTTTTTTTGGGGGGGGGGGGGGGGGTTGTTGCAAATATTGACAATATCTCTAATAATACAGGAAAAAAGACTAGGGGACCTATATATATGTTGAAAATTTGAGGTCGACCTTCTACATTACCTCTCATTAAGGTTGATTTTGATAGGCATCTAAGACTTGTAGAAAACAACAAGTCCAAATTTTGTGAATTTTTAGGCACTTTATCAAGGAGTGGTAAACATTGTCCAATTGATGTGGAGAGTTGGCATAAGATTCCAAATGAATGCAAAAAGGAGATGCTAAATGTTGTGAAGGTAATACAAACTTCATTTTTTCCTTCTATACATGCATGGAATAGTTATACATGCAATAATTTAAAACTTTATGTAGTCATGGTTTGATGTTTCTCATGCATCTGAAGATTGGATTTTAGAATCTATTGGTCACAAATGAAGAAACTGGAAACATGAATTGAAAACAAAGTATTACATTCCAAATGTGGCCATAGAAAATCTATTAGATGAAAAGGATGATGGAGTGGTGATTGATCAATGGAAAAACATTCTTGCACTTTAGAACACCAAGAGAGTCAAGGTATATTATGCATTCATTTTGACATAGATTTATTCATACAATATTTTGCAATGCTATATCTCAATCTTTTTCTTTCGCTTCAGGAGAGATGCCAAAAAAATAAAGAACTTAGATCAAATCGGATAATGGATCATGCGATAGGGAAATGGTCATTTGCCCAAATTCATGAAAATTTGGTGATTTCATTTACTTTATTTAGTTCATCGGATATTAATTTTTTATGAATTTCTAAGATGTTCACCTCTATAGTCTATTATTAGGCAAAGGAAAAGGCTCGATCGCCCACGTGTGTAGAATTGTTCGACGCCTGCTATTCTCATTGGACTGGAATTTTGATGATTGTTTCCAACTATTTGGTAAGTTTAAAATACTATGATTCAAATATTTCACAAATATAGAGAAGGCAAATACTCATTGCATTTCCATTAAAATAAAGAAATAAAATCACGGCAAAAGTCAACAACATATGCTTTGGGATTGTAATTAAGTGTTGGAGTTTTTATCAAATTTTTTCTACCTTTGTCTCTATTTTTTTGTCACATTATTTTTTTCTAGGTCATGCACTCAAATATAGGTTTACATTTCATCATTTTTTAAATTTTAGAAATTTATATATATCTAAACGGTAAATGTTGTGAAATACACACTGAAATTCAACAACGAAGACAGGAACTTCCCAAAGACTATGATGATGCGGTCAATCAGAATGATTTATTTGCACAAGTTATTGGGTAAGACAAACTTGGTCATGTTTGAATGTTTGGCGAAGGCATAAGTCCATCAGATATATAAAGTGAACTTCTAAGAAGAAACACAAGCAAGCATTTAAATCTAGAGAGTGAAATTGCAACAATCAAGTGTGACAAAAATGGAGAGTGAAATTGCAGAGTTGAGATCGAAGCTTTTGGAAAAACAAAAAGGTGAAGGTTCACAATAGGACTCTCAACATTAGTCTTCGTCACCACATAACCAGCTAGGTCCAGGTACAACATGTCAGCATCTTCGGGTAAAATTCAGGTATATAATAGTAACCTAACCATACATTCTATTTAGCTAGGGAAATATCTTATGTTCATAAAGTACATATGTTGGGAATATGGATAAATATAGTAGTGATATGTTTTGTGAATGATTCCTTACGTGTCAACCATTGTCAAAGCGCATCAATATTGATGAGAATATGGTGTGTGATTTTAGTGTCCTATATTGGAAGTAGTACATGAATTGATCGTACAAACTAATGCAAGCTTGAGTACATTTTCACACCTTACAATGTGTTCAATTGACATGTACCTTTTTTATGAGAATATGTTGTGTGATTTTGTAAATTTTTTTTCTTTGTTCATATGAGGTTTATGTTTCTAAATAGTTGCCAATTATAATGATTTCATTTTTAGGTTGGAGGTTTGGTTTATCAAAAAAGTTTAGTCGATCCAATTAAGACCGTGGCAAAAGGATGCATTCATAGTACTGATACAAGTACAAAAGTTGGTACACAAATGTTGGGAGGAAATTGGTGTCAAGTAACTATACAAGTAGTAATTGACTCTAAAGAGCAACTATTGATTCGGCCTTATGAACGTTATCAAATGATAAGAGATGAACTTGGTGGGGTGGTTTTTTGGCCATGCCATTTGGTATGCACTAACATATTTACTTCTTTATATTTCTTTGTAAAACACAAATTTTTCTTTTCCATTGTTAATCAAATATTTATTGATACAAGTTACTCCCATTGAAGCTCCTTAAGTAATTCAAGTTGCCATTAGTGATCTCACCATAATGGTGTTCAACGCATTTCAATAATAAGTTGTTCACTTCTCTTTAAATTTGTAAATCTACTTTTGTTGGAGTTTAGCTTGTTTTGTGGGAGTTTCCATTAAAATTATAGCCAACTTTTACCGTTGAATAACTTCCCATGATTGTTTTTCCTGTCTTCTAATACATTTCTTTATTTTTATTATTTTAATAGTGATTTATGCAATATTATATTTTCCTCCTTTAAATTTGCAATTATTTCTATAAAGTAAAATAATTTATCATAAATTGTAACAGTTACAATATATGGCATATGACAATGCATTCAATTGTAATCTTTAAAGATACAACAAACTAAAATACTAAATAATTTTAAATGTCAGTCAAAGTGAACTATTTTCATACTTGCAAATGTCATTTAAAAAAATATAAGTGACGTTATAACACATTTGACATTGGAATTTTAGTATTAATAATTACACAGTTGCTAATGTCATCATACGTTATATATGTAACCATTTATATGTGTCATAACACATCACTTCACACATCATTTTTAATTGTTATACCAATTTACCTTCAAATATAATCCCAATTGTTGTGACAAGGTGTTTAAATATGCATTTTCAACTACCATCATAAATCTCCTTACTATACAGTTTACAATGTCATGTTAAGTTACTTTTCCCAACATTTATCAATTGTTGTGACAAGGTGTTTAAATATGCATTTTCAACTACCATCATAAATCTCCTTACTATACAGTTTACAATGTCATGTTAAGTTACTTTTCCCAACATTTATCAATGTCATTCTAAATTAGTTATACAAACATTTATGTGTGTCATAACACAATATTTTTCCATACATTTACATATAACATTAGATTTTATCTACTTCCAGAATTACAAATGTTTTCATAACTTATTTGTAATGACATTGCATTGTTCATTATAAGACACATTTCAATGTCATATAGCATGATCTATCCACACATGTACAAGTGTCACAATAATTCACTTATTAACATAACTTTTTGCGTCTCAATATGATTACAAATCTCACAATTCAAATGGCTAACGTTTAATTTGTACAACACTAATGTGACACTTTAAAGTGTCTTTATATATCATTAAACCTATCCCTACATTAGAATGGACTACGTTTCACATCAACATCAAGATAGCTGGATGTCTCAATATATACGTTCACAAGGGATATTAAATGTCTTATAAGCCCATTTTTGTTGTAGTGCCTCATTATCAACAAATTTATCATTTTTAAAATCAATTCTCAATGCCAAATTAGATTTGGATTTGTCTTTTGTCCAAGATTAGAAAACAAAAATTTGAACAAAAACCAGAAGGATATTAAGGAACAAGTAATTTCTTATATAAATTTAAAACCAAATACTTTCTTAACTTTGTAGAATAACTTCCATCTTAATTTCTTTGATCTTTTGGATCTGATGAAGGAGGTATCGACCATCCGATCCAAGGTCTACAGTTCTCAGACTCTCTTGCCAGAAGGAAGCTTGCAAAATATATCCCAAAATGGTTCTCGGGGTAAACACTCTAATGCTTAAATCAGCTGTAGGTTCTTGGGTAGTCGAAAGCAATAGAATGCAAGAGTTAGGATTCTTCCCTTTTACTTAGTGTCATCACGAAGTATTTATACATGATATCCGAGATCATAGAAACATCCTGCAATAAGACTTTGATGTCGAATATACTTGGTTATCCATAAAACCCTTCTTTGGCTAGACTTTTTGGGCTTTACCTGATGGGTTGAGGATATACATCAAAAGATCCCCAAGCCTCAGCATGACAAGTCGGGCTAAGGCCTTATTAGTGGCACGATATTAGAAGGTAGTGTTGTCGAGATCAAGATGATGAACTAATTTCTAATGATGGAAAAGGTCACATTTGCCACCTACTAGAGTCGACTCATTTTAAATGTGGCTGATTACCTATAATTTCCACGACCAAGGCGTGAAGACCCAAAAAAGCATTTGAAAAAACAAGCGAGAAATGAAAATACCCACAAAGACTGAATACTCAAATGCACTTCTCATTTGCAAAAAATTCTTTCATTTTCAGTCAAACAATGAGCAAAGAAAGAAAAGAAGGAGATCTCTAGCCAAAAAAATCTACCAACTCTACAGATAGTGAAACCCACAAAACAACCATCTAGATCATAGTAGTGTTTGACAAAAAAAAAAGTATGTCCTTTGATTCCCTATCTAAGGGGTCATCAAGGTATAATAGTAGATCTGACTTGGTGATGGGTATATCTGAAGAAACTGTAAGTTTATTTGTCGATTGGGAAAGTAGTGGGATAAGGGGAATTGAAACGGAAAAGACTAGTACATCAAGTAAGGAAGGGCAAAGAATAGAAATTGAAGTAGAACAAGTTCAAAGAGAACTGTCACCAGCAAAGAGCAGACCAAACTCATCATTAGCAAGTAGTTTTAGTATTGAGGGTGAGAAAAGGGGGTTCTAGTCCCTAGACCTCTTGTGTCACATTTGGAGAAGTTTACTCTGATAGCCAAAACCGTAGTCTTAACCTTAAGAGAAACTAAGATTAAAAATCTAAGGAAGAAATATCATATCCCGAATGAACATGGAGTGAGATTTATGGGGTCGGAGTGGAAGGCTAGCAAGTCTCCACTATGTTATCTGGCTGTGTATGAGGAATAGTTGAAAGCATGGTTAAGGTTTTCCCTATGTCGCCTCATGACCATAGTCCAAAAGTATTATAACATTGCCCTAGCTCAACTAGCTCCCAACTTAGCTAGAACAATAATAGGATTTGAAGTATTGTGTCAAGAGGGTTGGATTCCAAGTTTGATGAATAGCTTCTGATACTCTACTGTATGAAGAAGTCAACAAATTCAATAGACTATTTTGCCTCTTTTTTTCTTTTTTTTTTTCTGAGGTTAGGTAGCAAAATAGAAAAATTGACAACCCACCAAGATTGGAAATAAAGATTTTTCTTCTTTAAGACAAGCCCTTGTGGGGTAGAAATGAATTAGCATTATGGGGAAGCTAATAGCAAATACAAAACCGAAAAAGATATAGCCCCTCAAGTTGAGATTACATAAAACTTCGAAAGAAGGGGATTGGGAAATTTATAGAAGAGAAGTTTCTAAAGTATGGGTTGACTCCTGCAATAGTAAGATATGCTGCCTTGGGATTTGGCTAGAGGAAGATAAAAAACTCAAAGTGTAAGAACATTATTTAGAGATATTTAGCTCATAATACATAAGGCCATTAAGTAATATCATGGTTATACTTTTTATACATTGTTTAACTTTGGCAAGAGTCTTGAAAGGAGGAAACCCATAACTACCGTGGACCTCAATAAAAGGACCTCATCATGCAGAGGTCAGGAAAAAATTGGGTAGGTGAAAAAAAGGGTTGAGAAGAGACATGTCGAGATAGAGGATGCAACCTCTAGGGAAAAGAGAATAAAGATGGTTGGCACCAAAGAGAAAGCTAGTAAGAAAGTTGCTGAGATTAGTGACTCGAAGACAATTTTTTACTTCCACCTCTCGAGAGAGTATTCTTTAGGGGTAGAGGTGCAAGGAATGGAGGACCAACAAAAGAAGATGGGTAAGATGCCCATATCAGACCTAAACAAGACTTCTACTTTGGCCATCCCTCAAGTGAGATAAGACATCCTAAAGGAAATATAAACTTATTTATTTGTTCACTTCGGTATTAAGGGATAGTAAACTAACTTCTATCTTTGTGGAATCATAACAAGCATTACCTTTGTGGATGGAGTTTATGCATAGAGCTAACCGTCTAGAGTAGGAGGCGATGAGGCATGAGGCCAAGGTCTCTCAAGTTGTCTCTCACTTGAGAGCTTCTAAGGCCTCCTATCGCAACTCCTTGGCAGGGATGCAAGAAGGGCAAAAAAGGGCGAAATGTGAGAATGAGGCATTGCATCAACAAATTGAAGCTCTTTAGGTGGACAATCAAAGGTTGAAAGGGATCAATCAAGGTGAATTCACAAGAACACTTGATACGCACCTAAAGGCTAGTAAGGACTCCCAATACAACCAAGTTTCACAAGCTCAAAACTCACCAAAAATTGAACAAGAACTTGTGATCCAATGGAACCACATGCTCAGTTTTGGTTAAGGCTACCAAGCTAGGTGCAATAGAAACTACCTAACACTCTAAACTATAATTAAACAAACAATATGGTAAATAATAGGGTAGAAGACACCACAAGTTGTTCGAATTAATTAATAAGTTGATAAGTCAAAGAGCACCATAAAGTGAACTATGATAAGCTCAAAACTAAGTTCAAAAATAAGAACTTAAGTGAAAAAAAACCTCACAAATTTTATTTTATCTTTCAACGTCTAAAATTTGGCCATGTAGGGGTGTATTTATAGTAGTAATAGCAACCCATCTTAGTCTTGCAATTGGACTAGAATTAGTGGTAACATGCCACAAGGATTTGACAACTAAACCCTAATATACTTGAATTAGAATTGAAAGACATAAAATCCTAACACTAATATAATTTTGTGCTGTCCCGAATTCTAGCAACAAGGGAGGTGAAACCTATTAAAAAGTCTATTAAAATTATGACAAATAAAATAATTAAAATACATTTAGAGTTTTTGAGTTAGAGTCAAGTGAAATTCTAAACCCTAAGAAACCCTAGAAAACTTAGTATAAATCCTAGGGTGTTTCAAGCATTCTAATTTGAAATATTATTGTTAAATTACATAGAAGACTTTGTGGGGCCATAAACACCATGAATGGATCTTTAAACACTTTCTAAACCCCAAATCTAGACTCAAAATGATGTGTCAAAAATGATTACCACCATGGAATTAGGTTTGGATCATTCCCCCTTTTTTTGAAAAGATTCATTCTCGAATCTTCAATAACACCCTTGGGATAAAATCAACATATTTTGACCATCTTAAGGAGTAGAACGAATAGTTTTGCCAGGGAAAACAATGTCTTGTCGTTTTAGCTATTCTTGATCCACTCTTGTAGTAGACTTTTACCACAAATCTTTGAAGGCTCCAAGTTTGTGTTCGAATATGGTAAAATTGTCTTTCTCTAAACACAAAGTCAAGATGTGGAACTTCTAGAACTTTAGGAAGTCAAATGATTGTGGGAAGTTCCAACCGAAAAACTTACAAAAAAGACAAATTTGACAAAATTAGGTTAGTAAACAAACCTGTCCATATCAACTCATTGCCTTTTTCGCTTTCTATTAATAATGGCTTTTGCCTTGGATTTTCTTTCACTCTTTGCACTACAATTATTTATTTTCCCTTGGTTTTTACCTCTCTCTCACACTCAATTGTTATCTCAACGCTCTCTCTTTTATTTTCAATATCTTTGGCTTTTCTTAAGCTCTCTAACTTTATTTTCCCTAAACTCACTCTTTATTCTCTTATGTTGACTACGAACTTTTTGTGGTGAAAGAGGAACAAGTACATTGGGTTTACCATTCATTACAAATGAGTATTTGTTTGTAAAACCGTCATGGTTAGCCTTCTGGTTGAATTGCCATGGCTTTCCGAGTAATATATGATTAGCTTGCATTGGAGCCACATCAACAAATGATCTCATCTTTTTATTTGTCAATGGAGAATGGCATTGTTACTTGTCTATTCACTTTCATCTCCACATTTTTATTTAACCATTATAATCAATAAAGTGAATGGTTTTTGATCATGGGCAAATTCAATCTATTGACAAGATAAGTGCTTACAACCTTAGTACAAGATCCTTCATCGATAATAAGCATGCGCACTTTTTCATTCACTTGACATCTAGTGTGAAAGATGTTGCTCATTTGCTGTTTATCATCATCTTTGACTTGCATGTTTAAGACTCAAATAGTCAAAGCATTGTCAACCAGCTCGAGTTTTTGTTCAGGATTACTATCTTCTTCGACCAAGGCAGGCATCCCCTCACAATCTGAATCTTCCTTGGTCTCATAGCTTCCATCGTCTAGCAAGGTCATAACTATCTTATTAGGATATTGAAAGGCAATATTTCCATTACCAAGACACTTGAAGCATGTGACGTCTTGACTTCTAACCGACTTTTGGTTCTCCTTAGGCTTCTTGGTCAGCTTGGTTGGCTTAGGACCTTTAGATTTCTTGGTATCACATTTTTCCTCCTTTCAGCTCCAATTGGATTTCCAAGTCAATGAAGTGTTGGTCATATACCCTTTCACCTATCCTTTTCTCTTCAATTGTATTTCCACTTTTTCAGCTTTATGTACAATTTCTTCAATGTTGAGGTAATGTTGACACTTCACCACGTTGCCATTGTGTGAGTTTAGCCCTTGTAAGAATTGAGCCATTGTTGCTTCATGATCCTCCTCTACATTAGCTCTAGTCATAGCCATCTGCATCTGCATCTCCATCTCCTTATAGTATTCATCTACAAATTTTGAGTTTTATTAGATCTCTTGCAACTTCCGATATATTTCCCTATAGTAATGTGTGGGAATGAATCTTCTCTTTATCATCATTCTCTTCATTTCTTCCCATGTGGTGATTGGTAGATCTCCATATCTTTTCCTTGATTGTACAAGATGACCTCACCACACCAAGGCACAATCGACAAACTCTATAACTATCAACTTTATTTTGTTTTCTTTAGAGTAGTTGTAGTAGGCAAAGACATGTTCAACCTTTTTTTCCCACTCAAGATATGCCTCGAGATCACTTTTCCCATGGAAGGGCAGTATTTTTGTTTTGATCTTTCCAGGTCTCGGTCTTGGTGTTAAGTACCCTTTCTTATTGGATTTGCCCTATCGGACTCTTCTTTCACCTCTTCGAACATAGGTTTTGGTGTGTTCATTGAGATTGAGAAGCTCTTTTCAGGCTTCCCTTCACACTTGAATCTAAAGCAGTGGGTCTTTCATTGATGGATTCCATCATAAAACTCATTCGTGCTATGTGTTCTCTTAGTCTTTTGCTTCAGATTTTCCTTGAGTACTTCAGCCATAGTGGTTAATTGTGAAAGTTTATATATCTATATATATATATATATAAATATATATATATATATATATATAGTTTATATATCTATATATATATATATGTATCCTCACAATTCCCTTCCCCTAATATCCCAAACCTACTATACTCTCACCAGTGTATCACTCAAAATTGACTTTTTTAAAGATAAATATCACTCTTGCCTTTGTCCTCTCGGAGTCACAAACAAAAGTTCTTATCCGAACTCAATTCAAGAGCTACACTTGGTTAGACTGAATGACACTAACTTATAGAATGCCAAAGAAAATTAAGCACAAAAATTTATGTATAAGAGGCCAAAGAAATTAAATAAGACTCAAAGAAAACTCAACAAGCATTTTCTAAGTTTGTGCTTTTGGGATGGCCAAAATTTCCAAATTAGAGTAAGAAATATTCGAGTTAGACAAAATAAAATTTTAGCCAATTATTTACTATTTAGTGGCTGAATTTGATGAATATGGCTGCTGGAAAAAAAATTTAATTAGTTCCAATCATTTTCTAATTTGGATTGAAGAAACCAAATTGGAGACTACTTGGGATCCGGCTAGTACTAGGAACATAATTGTAATTAAAGATTGAATGACTACCCAAATTGTACTAGGGATACAATTTGTTTCTACAGGAAATTAAGGTGTGGGTGGTTGGAATTTGTCTAACTCAAGATAGGGATCAAGAACTTTCAAAAATAATCAAGAAAGAATGGTCTAGGCAATACCCAATTGAACTTCACTTTAGCCGTGCACTTCTTGTGTGTTTTTTTTTTCACATCTTTGTTTTTCTTTTTTTTCTTTTACAGCAAAAAAATATTAAGCGTAGTTCAAATAGTACAATGTTGAGCAAAAAAATAAAAAAAAAAATCCAGGCAATCAAGGTTCCGGCAGAAATTTCTGCACAAGATTTAATAAAATTTTCTAGCCAAGAAAAGATAACAAGGCCAATGTATCCAATGCTTCAGACAAGACAAAAGAGTCAATCCAACAAGGATTATGTTTTTTTCAACTAGGGAAAATTCTAATTGGACAATAATATTGCAATTGGAGTAGTAATAAAATCGTCGTAAATGCAAATTGTGGTTGGGTAAAAAAAGTAGGAAAGATCCACTTGTGGCTAACAAAATTCTAGAAAATTGGAGTTAGGCAGAATTACAATTAAGAAAAAAAAAGTTTCAGCCAACAATAAGAAAAAGATTCAAGTAAAATATGATTGGTTTTTGTCTTTTCTTGGACAAATTCAGCATAATTTAGCCAAACCAATAAACTTGTAATTCGGAAAGCCTTTTTTTTTTTGTGTTTTAACAATAGAGGTACAAACACAATTCATGAACAAGAAGAATTCAAGGACAACAAGCATGACATGAATTCAAGAAAAGGAGAATGAGCAAGACAAGAATAGGAACAAAAGAAAAAACACAAGAATAAGCAACTAAGATACAAACAAGACGAGAAAATAAAGATATGAACAAACCAAGGTAAACCAAATTGCTCTAATACCAAAAACTAATACGCACCTGAAGGCTAGCAAGGACCTCCTAATATGACCAGGTTTCACAAGCTTAGAACTCACCAAGAATTGAACTAGAACTCATGATCTGGTGGAACCACACGCTCGGTTTTGGTTAAGGCTAGCAAACTAGTTGCAATAGAAACTACCTAACACTCTAGACTATAATCAAATGAAAAATTTGGTAATTAATGGGGTAGAAGAGGCCACAACTTTTTAGGATCAATTAACAAGATAATAAGTCAAAGAGCATCATGAGCTAAACCTTGATAAACTCAAAACTAAGTTCAAAAATAAGAACTTAAGTGAAAAAAGCCTCACATATTTTATTTTATCTTTTAACGTCTAAAATTTGGCCATGCATTGGTGTATTTATAGTAGTAATAGCAACCCCTCTTAGTGTTACAATTGGACTAAAATTAGTGGTTTGATGCCACAAGGATTTGGCAACTAAACCCTAACATACTTAGAGTAGAATTGAAGGACATAAAAATTCTAACACTAATATAATTTGTGCTATCCTAAATTCTAGCAACTAGCACGGCTAAACCTATTAAAAGGTCTATTAAAGTTATGAAAAATAAAATACTAAAATAATTTAGGATTTTTGAGTTAAGGTTAGGTGAAACCCTAAACCCTAAGGTGTTTCTGGCGTTCTAATTTAAAATATTGTTATTAAATTATGTAGAAAAATTTGTGGACCTATAAACACCATGAAGTGGATCTTTGAACACTTTCTAAACCCCAAATCCAAACTCATAATGATGTGCCAAAAATGATTATCACCATGGACATGTGTTTGCATAAACATTGGTAAAGAAACTGTTAAGCACCAATGACTCTTTGTGATCAATTTTTGCAATGCAGCCATAGAGATTGGGAAGCACAAGGTTGCCATTGAGATCCAGGCAAAGTTCTCGGATTTGAAGTTGGAAGACTTGCATGGATATGATCCTGAGGCCTCCACTAAGGCCAATCATGCCTATGCCAAGGCCCTAAATGAATACGACGATCTCTTCACTTTGTTGGAGCACCTTGCATCTCAGATCTCTCCAATGATCGTAGAGGAATTACAAGATTGTGTGGTGAATGAGGATATGGATCTTAGAACTCTAGAGAAGAAGAGAAATTTGATATATCGAGATCCTTAAGCTAAGGGCCTCACCCTTAGGGGAAGAATCAAAATGAGGCTAGTTCCTAGGAGCTCTATTGTATTCCTCTCTTTTTCATTTTTTTTAAAATATAATTAGAGTTTGTATATTAATGAAAAATCAATTCTTCTATGTTCTCAAAATTGTATTTTTCCTATACATGAGTTTGTAGACTTCTTGAAGAACATAGAAGAATTGATTTTTCATTAATATACAAACACCATGTTGTATTTTTCCTATACATGGTGTAGACTTCTAACTCATGGAGTTAGAAAGGAAACGAGATGAGATCCGAGGTCTCCATGAGTTTGTAGACTTCTTGAAGAAATAGACATATGAACTGAATTTGAGTTTAAGACTTGGAAGCAGTAAGTAGAGAAGATGGAAGCTCAACTGCAGAATAGGGGTCTAAAACCGGTTGTTGTGCCTAAAGACCCTATTGATACGATGATAAATGAGATGGAATTATTAGCTCAATAAGGCCAAAAAGACATCAAAAAATATCAGAGAAAAAATCCTTGTTAGATATGTATATAAAATATAAGATTAGATATGCAGCACAGAAATAAAATTAAAAATAAATGTCAATTTGGACAAGTGACATGTTATATCCATTGAAAAAATAATAAGACAAGAATTTTTTTCATTCTTGTATTGAATTCGATACCTTTCAGGGTGTTTGTAACAAATTAGTTTCCCCGCCCATTAAGATATTTGGGATCTTGTAATAAATTCATTTCCCTACCCCTTAGGATGTTTGAGACTTCGCTACCCCTTAGGATGTTTGTGGATACATAGCTTTACATAAGCAGAACCAGGTCACACATGAATTTCCTGAGTTATTGAAGCGCAAGATGACTTAGTCACCTTGAACTGAGTTCTACGATCCTTAACATCCTTTTACTCGATTTATTAGAGAATCAAAACAATTGAAGATAAAGCTACCAAAATTTTATTAATATTATTATCGTAAAATTAACACATAATCCAAAACTAAATCATATATGAAATTTCTTTCAATTGCTAATACACCACATGCGAGGTGGCGAATCTCAGCCTCTGTCGTATAGCACCCTAGTGTTTGTGAGGTGGAATGCATGCTCCTCATATGAGCTACCTTTCCCTTCAATGCCACATGCATACATTCACAAAGCCACAAATTGGTCACCTCATATAGAGGCCACCCCATGTTTTGAAGGGAACTTCGATACCAAATGATATGGGGACCATATGGCCTTGGCCTTATTCATCCACAGAATCTCCAAACGATGGCATTGAAAAGAGAATATGCATATACTATGTAGAAGTCTATCGTGATTCTCTTATTTCGGGATAATTGCCCTACAGCGATGGCTAGTGTAATAATGCCCATTGGATATATCACCTTATTGGTGAAAGTAACCAATGGCATATTTGTGAGCTTTAAGACTCCAAAATCAATACCTAACTTTCAAAAGCAGTAAATGTACATGACATTTACGGCAATTCCGTCTTCTATGTATACCCTATGTACCTCCTTATTCACAATTATGATTTTAATCACTTAGGCATCATTGTGAAGGCAAATATGCGGGACTGCATCTTTCTCTGAGAAAGTAATGACCTTGGATAGTTTGAATCTTTTTTGGATCGACTCTTAGGGTAAGATCCTACTCACGTTAGCCTTTATGACAACTTGTGACTATCCTTCTAGGTTTCCTTTATGGGTTGCTATTGTGGTGATGGTGGTTGTTGCTGAGGATTCACTTGATATTGTTAATTTGGGTTTGGATCCCACCTCTACTTGTAATCTATCTGAGATCCAGGTGCACCTTATCCCCCCTGATATTGGCCTCTGACTTGGTTACCAAAATTGTATATGTTCTCTTGGCCACCCTACCAAGGTGGGAATCTATCATTATGTAGTTACCACCTTTGGATGTATTGTTGAAACATCCCATTTGTGATGCAATTTTCAATTTCTTTTTTCAAGTCGTTGCAATCTTCCATATTATGACGATGGTCATTGTGGAAAGTGCACCACAATTGACGAGGTTGCTTGTGAAGGGCCGCAATCAACAGCACTGGTGGTCTCAGAATATCTTTGTGGATGGCCAATATTTCAATACGGCTCTTTATAAGTGGTGTGAGGTCTCTATCTCAAATCCAAGGTTCCAACCAATCCCAGTTGTAATTAAGTCTTTCAAATGCAGTTTTTGACGTGTTTTGAAGGCCATTAACCCTGGAATTTTCTTGTTGCTTTTTCTCATCCTTTTTATTTGCTCTTTTTCATCGATTGAGCTCTTCACCTTTTATATAACTTTCGACCATCTGCCAAAGGTCTGGGCATTGGTTGGGGTATTTCTAGTCAAATTAGTGTAGAAAGGTCCAGGATTTAAACCGTTTATGAAGGCCAAAATCGCCAATTAAACTATATGACTTTCCACGTGAAAACTCTCATCATTAGACCTTTCCATATATAATTTTAGTAACTCCTCTTTCGCTTGCTTGATGTTCATGAAGTCGGTGACTGTTTTATGAAACTTTTTTCCTTTGGGAAAAAACGAGTGTAAAAGAGTTGTGCCAACTGCCTGAAGGATATGACACTACCTCAAGGTAGAATATCTATCTATACATGGGTTTTGCTACTTCGATAAATAAGGAGTGCTTTGCACATTACTTTTATTGAGGCATTCTGGAACTTCATAGCATACTTGAAATGAGACAAAAAATATAGAGGGTCAGAGTCCTTGTCATATGTGGTTATCCCATATGGTAGCTTAAAACCTATGGGGTTAGGGTAATGGAGTATATGAGGTGCAAATGAAGATGGGGCATCCTCTTCATCATCTGACCTTAGTAAATTCTGAATGTCATCCTTGACTCTCTTGCTGATTTGAGGAAGATAATTGACAAGAGGCTTTTTAACTTATTCGTGCGTCCTCCGCCGAGGCGACTATTACAGTAATTATCATCAGTTTCTGACTTAGATAGCTCTTTCCAGTCCTCACTTTGCATCTGTGTCCGTTATTTGGATCTTTACTCCTTTGATTCTCTCCATGGGCTTTTTGCTTTGCCTTGCCTTCCTGAACTCTTCAAATGGTGCTCAATTCTACTCTAGAAATGCATGCTCATCATCTTGTAATAATGCTCCATTTACAAATTATGGCGATCCAAGACGAAGCGGCAGGATTAGTCATCTTCATGAGTTGGCATTCAGACCGACCTCTCTGTATATCCTCTACTAGTTTCTTGGTAGCTCCATCAGGGCCGGATCTAGTGGGTTTATGTTCTTGTTGACCTGCTCTATCAACTTGCTTGTAGCCATGAGAACGGGTATCAACCATGTTGCTGGGGTTGGGATATTCTATGTTAGATAAGGAAATGAGTTAGCAGATATACCTTTTAAGGGATAACAGCTGATCACCAAAAGCTATTGTTTCCCATAGATGATGTCATGTAATAAAGGAGATATTTTCCACCCGATCTAAAGTCAATAGCTCCCTAACTCTCTTGCTAAAAATAAACCTGCAAAATAAATCTCGAGCTAGTTCTTGAGATAGACACTTCGATGCTTAAATCAGTTGTAGGATTTTGGGTAGTCAAAAGTAATAGAATGCAAGAGTTAGGGTTTCTCCCTTCTACCTGGTGTCAACATGAAGTATTTATACCTAACATCTAAGATCATAGGAACATCCTATATTAGGAGTTTGAACTCGAGTATACTTGGTTATCCACAAACCCTTCTTGGGCTAAACATTTTGAGTTTTACCTGATGGATCGAGATTATATACACATTAGGATGGGAATGCACTAGTTCTTCAATCGTCAATGTTTATGTAAACATATTGGTTGGGATGTTTTCTATAGTGGTTAACCATTTACACCCTTCTTAGTAAGTTATTGCAACAAGTAAAATTTTAAATGCTTAAGTATATAATGTTGCGTGAAGGTAGTAAGTATATTGGATATATAGCAGGCACCATAAGACAAAGGATGCAAATCCCATCTCAAAACTTGTAAATTTACTTGTTTGCTTCCTCTTTTGTCGAACTTTCTTAGCCTTTCTTGTTGAAAAACACATTAAAGTATTGTTTTAAAAAAAAAAATCAAAACTCCCTTGATGAAGAACTAACAAGTTAGTGTTGCTAATTTTGATACCGCTTGCTAGAATAAAACTGCTTACAAAGAATGACAAACGGAAGCAATAATTGATCTTAAGAAAACAAATTCAACAACAAATATCCATTTATCAGCGTTGATTTTCATTTTTCTCCTTTTTGGATGACTCCTTTAAACGTTTGTTGTTTTTGGAAGAAGATTGTTGTGATATCCACCTTGAGGTGCTGAATCGATGTCTATCAACTAATTGGTGATGAATTCATCTTTCCTGTTATTCTTGTTTTTGTTACTTTTATTATTTGTTTATCGTTAATGCTTGTGGTTGGTTTTATTGTGCCTATTGTATACAATTTGAGAAAGAATATTTAATCTAATATTATCTCCTGTACTAAAATGTTTCTTCCCCAGCTAACCTATATAAAATAACTTTTCTAAACTAATTTAGAAATTAACTATAATTCAAACAACAAATCCTATTCAGAAATTAACTTCCTAGTCATATTTGGTACAATATCCTACCAACCTACGCAACCAAAACATTCACTCCGTGCCCTAAAAAAGAGAACGGCACAATTGAGAAGCCTAGTGGACCTATTTCCATTCTTTCGGCCCCCTCTCTCTTTCTTGAATTTGCTGCAAATCAAGAACAGTTTGACGCTAAAGACTATTTTGGTCTTTATTTTCAAACAAAACGGTAGAATTCTTCAAAAAGTACACAAAGTGAAGATAATCTTTTTTCATTTCCCCTTATCTTTGTCTGAAGCAAAGCACAATTAGGGACCCCTTAATAATGATTAAAAGCATAACCTTGGTGGATAATATGATGACAATAATCTTTCTTTGTCTTGCCAATTCTGGACATCCCACTATAACCACTCTTTTTCTGTGTCTTTTGACATGCGGGCGCACAGACCCCTAAGTTGCATGCTAAGCAAATTACTCAAATGTCGTTCGGGTTAATCTTTCGAGGGGAAAGCATTTTTGGTCACTTATATTTGATGGATTTTTTTTTTCTTTTTTTGGGCACCATTCACACTTAAAATGACACAAATTGCTCACTCGTATTATCAACATATACACAATTGGTTACTGAACTAATTCTGGACGATAACAATCTCAGTTTAGAACATATAGTTTAAATGGGAAAATAAAATTAGGAAAAAAAATTGCGGTCTCTAAAAAAATGTGTTTAGTGCATTTTTTTAAAGGCAAAAAATATTAAATAAGATAACATAAAAAATGGCTAAGCACATGCCGATAACTATAATTCATACTTTTAATTTTTTTTTTTGAAAATTGCACAAAAGAAAGTGGTAATATTTTTTAACATCATTATACAGAGTCTTGGAAGGTGACTTATTCAGACTATTGATTCCACAATTTTAATACTAATGCTACTTGATGAAATCTAAACTGCTTTGAAATTTTAGATGTCTCCCAATTATAACGCAAAAGAATTATATTTTTAGAATGCAAATGTAATTATAATTTTAATATCAATTAGATTAATGTTAAATTTAGTTACATCAAATTTAATTTCGTATAATAAATTCATTTCCAAATTTATAGTCCAATTCAAGTAATATGTTAGTAAATTGAGGTATTATTGTCCAAAAATTTAGTTTCACAATCAATTTAGAATATTTTGATAATGTGAGTGACCAATTTGTATTGTGTTAGATGTGGATGGTGAAAGAAAAATATTTCTTTATCAAATGTGAGTGAGCAAAAAAGCAATTTTCCCATTCAACTTTTTCTTGTCTCGTTCTAGTCCCTATAACACGCACATTCTGGTATCAAATCCCGATTCGGTGCCCCATGAGAATCTAAATAATGCCTTTTCTCCATATTCAATTCGAAAAACAGTTTGTGCATCAAGTTAAAACTAAATCACTGTTGAATTAAATTATATATCTTCATATAAAATTTAATTGGAGTATAGTCACCAACAATAAAATTGTAAAATGTGGCATGCGCTTATTTATTAATAGAACAAAACTTTATCCCGTGATTATTGGACTTGTCAAGAGCTGCAAACGGGAAGTATAGCTGAGATCTGGGCAGGAGTGAATGGAAAAGTAAAATATGGGATGAAATGGGAAAATCCCATTTATATAGTAAAAATGAAATGTGATGGGTCTATATATAACTAGAATTCCCATGACTAATATCTTCCTCTACACACACATATATATAACATATAATTATATTAAATTGCTTTGCATCTAAAAAATATTTTATATTCTTAACATATTTTTCGCATATTCTATCAATCAATGATTAGTATATTATTTTAATCACGAATTGATATCCTGTAATACTAATATTAGTTGTAAAAATCTGATAATGATTTGATTGACATCAATCAATTAGTAATTAATATCATATATTTGATTGATTCATTACCTTATATAGTTAATTAGTATAACTTATAAATAGTTGTTTTATTGTATAATTATAAACACATTCAACAGAAATTGTTTCCTCTCATATTCTATATATCTCTTACTCATATTCTCTTTCATGATATCAGAGCCCATCTCTACAAAAAATAAAGGAAAAAAAACTTTTATTCAAATCTAGTTCTCTCATTCATCTTCTTTTTCATGTAAATCATTATCACGATGGAAGTTATTTCATCATCTTCTTCTTTTACAACTTCAAAAACAATATTGTTACCAAACGAAACCAAAATAATTCCTATATGTTAAATGGAAGTCTAATCTCTCTCAATATTTTTATCACAAATTCCCTTTAAATTAGCAAAAGATAGTGCCAATTATTCTTTTTGGAAATCCTAAATGACCAATCTTCTCTTCGGCTATAATTTTTTTAGCTTTATTGATAGATCTAATCCATGTTCTCTTCAAATTGACTCTGGTTATCTTCTCTGGATAGAGGAAGATCAGTTGATTCTCAATATTCAAGACATCGTTCAGTAGATTAATCAGTTCAACAATCAATAATTGATTCCACATCTGCTGAAAGCATTGAACAAATTAAATTCAAATTTTGCAAATCAAGCCAATACATTTATGATATCAATTTTGTCTTTTCTAATGACCAATAAAAAGAAAGGAAAATCTATCACAACCTATATGAATAGAATCAAAATATTATCTAATGATCTTGCTATTATGGGACATTCTTATTTGACAGTCAAATAATCCCATATGTCTTGAATGACTTTTGTGATGAATTTAAAGAGTTGACAATAGTAGTTCATGTTTGGAATCAACCTATGATGTTTCAAGAAACTATCCAGAATCATGATGTCTCTCCAAAAGAACAAGATAAAACTCATATTGTGGCAAATTTTTTTACAAAGAAGGAATGGATCTAGGGGTAAAAATAGTGAAGGAGGCCGCGACTTTAACCAAGGAGGACACATCTCTAACTTTGGTATTAATGGAACTTATCAAGGTGTTTGGCAAACCTACTATCTTAATCAATCTCTACTTAGTCAGCCACTGCCTACCTCTTATGTTGAATGCCCAATGTTACCCAACGCTATCCCAACACACACACACACCTTGAAACTTTCTAGATATGATAATGCTTCATATTAACAAATTGTTTGCTAATTATGCGACAAATTAGATCATAGTGCTAAATTTTATAAATCTAGAAATCTACCTTTCTTATATTCACAACAACAAGTACATTGTGCAAGATATTTGATGAGATCCCGGGAACTATTCAACCTACTTGATGGGAATCTAAAAGCCGTGCAATTTACTCACCAAGTATTTGATCCATTAAAGCATATCAGCATATCGCGGGGCCAATGGCGAGAGTTAGAGCTAAATAACTTCAAGAAACCATTAAATGGTTTAAATTCAAGACATTCAAGCTTGTTAAGTATGCGGTCAAGACTTGCAAGTCATTAATTTATTGCAAGTCTGATTTGAAGAACACTAGTTTTGCCTTGGCCAAATTCTAGTGTGATAATAAGCCAATTTATTTAATTACTTTTTGTGATTTTATTTTTAGGAATTTATTAATTCTTAAAGGGCCAAAATGTGAATAGATGAATTAGAAGATTTTGTGGCATTACGTCCTTGAGAGTTTGAGTCATTCAATCTCTTCGTTCTTGTAAAGAACAATGGACTTATCATACTTGACCAGTTTGTGGCGCCTTTGAGTCTTATCAATTTAGTAGAACCCTAGGTTGTGATAACGCTTCATTTATTCAGTCTCAATTCCGCTAGTTCTAGGATTTCTCAAGTTAAGTCTTAGATCCTGTTTCGCTTGTTGCGTATTGCAGGCTCCATATAGCCGTGAGGTGCGCATCAGTTTGGTATCAAAGCTCTAGGTAATTTCAAAATTTGTAGATATTTTGTTTAAAACTTCTTAGCCAAAATTCTGTTCATACTTTTTCTTGTCTAGACGAAATTCTGATTTTTCTTGTGGTAGTCAAATTAGTTATTTAACCTTAGTCTTCGAGACTCGGTCAAACCGTTTCTTGCTGTCCACTTTTTGTGTAGATAATTTAGGTTTTAATATTCTGTATAAAAAAAAATTCGTTGCCTTTATTTTTTGAAAAAAAATTCCGAAGTGCTTGAAATTGTTCATCCTGAATTTTTGAACTCCTTACTTGTCCATCCATAATCATTGTGTTTACTTTTCGTGAGTTCCTCTGCTTTTTGTTGATATCTCTGCTTTAAATTGTGCTCTTTCTGGTTTAAAAAAAAAAAGAAGAAGAAAGAACAGAGAAAAAAAAAACAAAGGTGGTGGTGATTCTTGAAATTTCTAAACCGAATTGCTGCATACTGTTTTTTTTTTCCTCTTCGTGTTGATATTTTTGTGCTATAAATTGTTATTTTTCTAGTGAAAAGAAGAAGAAGAAGAAGAAGAATAATCGTGACAAAAAAAAAAGCAAGAACATAATCTAAAGAAAAGAAAGAAAGAAAGAAAGAAAGAAGAAGAAGAAGAAGAAGAAGAGAAGAGCAATTGTTGTTTCTTGAAATCTTGTTTCTTGAATTTTTTCATTCTTGTTTCTTGAAATATTTCTTCTTGAACTCTGGAAACCTTTGTTTCCTAAATAATTGTTTCCAAATATCCTTCAAGAATTGATCTTGAACCGTACTAAATTTTTAGTGCTTCCTGAAAATTCTGTCTTCCTGAATTTTGTTGAAACCGTGCTGTTTTTGTGTTCTTGAATCATAGCAGAATTTGCTTGAAAGCAACATGCGTTTTGTCAAAAAGAAGAATCCAAGTGTGATTAAATTTCCTCATCCTAATTGGATTTGGAATTGGCAACTTAATTGTGACTAAAATTCAGCACTTTGGCAACTACTTTGGCTAGCTAAACATTGCACTTTCTTGGCACTTTCTTGTTAGGGTTATTCTTCTTCTTCTTCTTCTTCTTCTTCTTCTTCTTTCCATATTAATGTTTTTGCTTTTGTTGTACTAACCTTTGCAGGAATCATGTCAAACGAAAGTGTAGCTCCAATCGACCAAAAGACTCTCCCAGATTGGATGGAAAACATGAGCCGATCTTGTTCCAAGTTGGATAATCAACTTAAGGCTTTGCAAATGAAGCTTCAAGCTAATGGTGATAAGATGGAACAATTGGCTAAATCCATCAATAAGTCATCAACAAGAAAGTCAAAATCTAGGGTAAAAGTTCTTCAAATTCTGATGAAAGTGAGGATTCCAACGGGCTTCTACTTTCCATAAAGGTTGAAACCGAGTTGATAAAATTGATATAAATTTGGGAAGCATCAAAATGAAAATTTCAGCCTTCCAAGGTGGGATAGACCCTAAAGAATACTTGGATTGGGAAAAGAAGGTTGAAAGAATATTTGATTGCCACCATTATTCTGAAGAAAAAAAGGTGGAAAGGCAATTGAAGAAGAAAAGTTTAAAACCGAGCTGCATGCCTAGTAAGTCTTTGTGGAAGAATAATTGGGATGAAAAATGTGACTTGAATAGTGAATTTAACCCATGGGCTGATTTCTTCCAAGGATAAAGAAGTCAAGAAGGAAGATCAACCCACATAATCCCCTAGAAGTCAAGATATCATTTGCTTTCAATGTCAAGGCAAAGATCATATAGCTGCCCAATGTTCTAATAAACGAGTGATAATCACCTTAGATGATGGGGATGAGATTTCTCACAGTGAATCCAATGATTCTATGCCTTCTCTGACTGAATCTAACAGTGAAGAAGATACCGTCGTGGGAGAAACAATTACTACCTCAAAGTCTATGCAATTAGTGGTAAGTGATGAAGAGTCGTCAAATGGAGAAGAAGAATTAGTGGCCATGAGATTGCTTAGTACTCAAGCCATGGTAAATGATGAGCAAAGGGGGAACATCTGCCATGTACAAGCTTATGAAGATCAATTCCAGATTAGTAATGAAGAGAAAAAGGTTGAGGAGGAAGAAACGCCCGATGCCTCAATTGGGACAATTCCATTGAATGAGGGTCATCAAAACCAAGAACCCAAGCCAATTGATAATGTTTTGACTCTTCCAAGCCTTGATTTTATGTTTGGAGAAAGACAATTTTCCCACACTCCGGTTCAAACTTGGATTCTTCAGCGATTGGCGGTAAAACGCAATTACAAGAGTGGCTCGAGAAGAGGTAAAAAGAAAAGCCATAGTTTTCCCTGGCCAAAGTATTTTTTCTACTCCTTAATGGGGTCAAGGTATGTTGATTTCATCCCAAGAATATTGTTGAAGATTTGAGGACGAATCCTTTCGAGGAAAGAGGGAATGATGAGATCCCAGGAACCATTCAACCTACTTGATGGGAATCCAGGAGCTGTGCAATTTACTCGCCAAGTATTTGATCTATTAAGGCATATCACGGGGCCGATGGTGAAAGTTAGAGTTAAATAACTTCAAGAAACCATTAAGTGGTTTAAATTCAAGACATTCAAGCTTATCAAGTATACGGTCAAGACTTGCAAGTCATTAATTTATTGCAAGTCCGATTTCAAGAACACTAGTTTTGCCTTGGCCGAATTCTAGCGTGATAATATGCCAATTTATTTAATTACTTTTTTTGGTTTTATTATTAGGAATTTATTAATTCTTGAAGGGCCAAAATGTGAAAGATGAATTAGAAGATTTTGTGACATTACGTCCTTGAGAGTTTGATGATTCAATCTCTTCGTTCGTGTAAAGACCAATGGGCTTATCAAATTTGACCAGTTTGTGGCGCCTTTGAGACTTATCAATCTAGTAGAACCTTAGTTTGTAGCGACGCTTCATCCATTCGATATCAATTTCGTTGGTTCTAGGATTTCGCAAGTTAAGTCTTGGGTCCTGTTTCACTTATTCCGTATTGCCGGCTCTATATAGCCATGAGGTGCGCATCAATATTTCTTCAATCAACCTACGAACTAGTGGATTCTTGATTTTGGAGCAACACACTACATTACCTTAGATCTAGAATATCTATCTCTCCAATCTAGTGATGTTGGTAAAGATGTAGTAATGGTAAAAGAGTCTCGATCATTCATACTAGATCTTCTTCTCTAAAATTGTCTAATGCTTCATTAGTATTGAATAATATTTTATGTGCACTTCTGATCCATAAAAATTTAATATCTATCTCTCAATTTTGCAAACACAATAATATTTCTATTGAAATTTTCCCTTCTTTCTTTCTTGTGAAGGATCTGAACACGTGTGCATACTTGGTAAAAGGACACAATCACAATAATCACAACAACCTTTTCTTTCCACCGCCATCACATCTATCATTTGGCATCGCAGGTTTGGTCATCTCTGTTATCCATTCCAGCAAGCGATAATCTTCCTTTGTCTTTTGTCAAAAACATTTGTGATTCATATCATTGTGATAAAAGATACAAACTTCCTTTTCAAAAGTTTATTTATTGTACTAAACCTTTTCAATATGTGTATTCTGATGTTTGGAGCCTGGCATCAATAATTTCATTTGGTAATTTTTGTTATTATGTAATTTTGATTGATTACTTTACTAAATATATATGATTATATCTTTTAAAATTCAAGTCCAGTATTTGCAAAATGTTTGAGACATATTGCAAAACTATTGAAAGCTATTTCTACACCAAAATTAAGATATTGTATACAGAAGGTTAAGTGAATATAAAGCCTTTTCAACTTGCATAATCAAGAAGATACCCAACATATGACTTTTCCTCTATATACACCTAAACATATAAGATCTATTAAAAGGAAACATAGTCATAAAGTTAAAATAGGTTTTATTTTTCTTCATTATGCTGCAATGTCTTTTCATTTTTGGAACTATATTTTTCAATATGCTACCTACATTATTATCATATAACAACTCTTGTCTTACACCATGATACATCATATCATAATTATATGGACATCAATCATTATATACTTTTTTCCATTTTTTTGGTTATTTGTATTATCTTTGGCTTTGACTTTATATTGCAAATCAATTTCAACCTTGTATATATCTTGGTATTCCCTGTTCTCATCATGCTTTCCTTTGTCTTGATTTATCACATAATAAAGTATTTGTCTCTCGTCATGTTGTCTTTTTTGAAAATCTTTTTCTATACAAAATAAACTAGAGGCAAATAAAATTCTATTTTATTCCAACTTCTCTCATTATATTCGTCAGTTTCTAATGAGAGGAGCTGCTCCCCAATTTTCCACATTCAGTGCTACCAATATGAGGTAGCCACTAACCTTAGTATCTTTGACAATTATCACTCTTCTATCCTCATCTTTTGTTCTAAATTAGAATATCATTGCACCACCTTGGAATTCTTCACCAAGTCATGCTCCACACTCTCCAACACATGTCTTAAACTAATGATTTTGCATTCACCACTACCTCACTTGTACCTCCTCAACCTTCAAGCATGATTACTCATATCTAAAATAACATTTTTAAACCTAAAAATGTTGAACCTGAATCAAGGTCTTTTACTCAAGTTAATAAACTCTCTCATTAGTATGAAGCCGTGAAAGAAGAATTTTTGGCAGTACAACGAAATAAAACTTGGACTCTTGTTCTCTATTTCATACACAAAACATTATTAGGTGCAAATGGGTATATTATATTAAGAGGAATCCTGATATGGCTTTGTTGCCATTATAATGCTAGGATAATAGTTAAGGGCTTTTATCAATGTTCTGACATTGATTCTACTATAATACTTAGTCTTGTGGTTAAACCTATTACTATTTAGATCATTCTCACTCTAACTGTTTCTTGTGGATGGCAATTAAAACAATTAGATGTCAACAATGTCTTTCTACAAGGTACTCTATCTAATTTTGTGTCTATGCAATGACTATCTAGACACAAAGGTTGAGTGCCATACTATTGTCTCAATCATAGTTGAAATCAATTGGATTACTAACTTATTTCGAGAGTTTCAAGTCTCTATTCCTTATCTTCCAACAATTTACTGTGATAATGTTGGGGCTATTTATCTATCTGCCAATTATATTCATCATTCTTGTGTGAAGTATGTTATTATAGACTTTTACTTTGTTCGAGATCAAGCATATCATCAACTAATTCAAGTCTCTTATGTACATAAAGCTAATCAACTTGTTGATTTTTTTACGAAAGCTCTTGCTTGCTAATATTTTCTACTTCACTAATCCTAGTTCAATGTCCTTCCTAAACCTTTATGCTTGCGGGTATAACAAGTGGTTATATTAGATTGTCTTTTATGTTAATAATATTTTATATTCTTAGTATGTTCTTGACATATTTTTGACATATTATATCAATTAGTGATTAGTGTATTATATTAGTTACTGATTGATATTTTATAATCATGATATTAATTTTAAGGGTAAATTACATCTACTATCCTTGTGGTTCGTGTAAATTACTAATCGAACCTTGAGATTTGTTAAAACTACCAATACCTCCTTAAGGGGGCTAAATGTTATTAATTTAGTTGATTAAAGGGGTTAAATGTTATGAATTTATCAAATTTAAGGGGGTATTGGTAATTTTCCAAATTTCAGGATTTGACTGGTAGTTTTTACAAATCACAGGGATAGTAGATGTAATTTACCCTAATTTTAAAGATCTAATAATGAATTGATTGATATTAATTAATTAGTTATTGATATTATATATTTGATTGATTTATTATTTTGTACAATCAAATAGTCTAACTTATAAACAGCGCTCTCATTGTACAATTAAAAATACATTTAACAGAAATTGTTTCCTTTCATATTTTCTATTTCCTTTTGCTCCTATTCTCTTTCAATATAGATTGTATATATTTGTTTTAACATGGATCTTTTATTGTTTAAAGGTGGCTGGCGAAGGTTGTTTGCCTTGTGAATCTGTAATAAATGTATATCATTTAATGGATATTGCATCAATAGTGCAAGTTTGAAACGAAAAGACAAAACACAACGTTGAATGTTAATTCTATGCATACCTTTAATGAGCATGTCTTTATTGTGTTTCGTGTATCTTTTCAATGTATATTTATTGTGTCTTTGTTTTATTAAAATGGTGTCATTTTAATTAAAGTTTAAAATTTTCTGCTTCACTTTAAAGAGTAGGATACGATATGGACATGATAAAAGGACAAATATCACATTTGGTTTCACTCCATCCTAGTTGAAGAAAAGCTTCTTTAATTGCACTCTTCCTTTTTTTTTTTTAAGTGGGGTATGAGAAACGACTTTTGAGGTTCCTTTTCCTTGCATTTGCGCAGTTATAATCCCTACGAAGCTGTCCATGCGTCTTCGCACGACCCTGGGGACTGCACAAGAATGTTTCTTCACAGCAACTCTTCTTTCTGATTTTGTTGCAGCTGATGATAAGAGATTGTCTGAGATATTTGATCGAGGGGATTACTCAGAGAGATCAAGACAATAAAACAAAAATCTTTACATGGATTTTGAGCAACAAGGAGTAGTTCTTATTAATCTTGATCAGTTCTGGCCAGTTGAGCACCCAATTGAGCCTTTAGAGGAAGACCACCCAGTGAAATATCCAATCCCAGGAAGTGCTCCAACTAAAGTAAGTTTCATAATCTTATTTTGGTGCCTATGAAATTAATACCATTGTGAATTGTAGATTTACACAATTGACTAGTTGTTTTTCTTCAGGGATAAATCCAGTGTGAAGTTGTTGAAATTTCTTTTTGAAAATGTGCTAATGAACCACAATAATTTAATAGCTAGGGAATGATTTTTGTAACTATTTATTGTTATTGGGTGTATCAGATAATAAATGTATATAAAATTATATTGTACATGAATGTATTATTCCATGCCATAAATAATATTTTTTCAGTAGTGTTCAACAGATTCTCTGTGACAATTTTTCGTATCATTTTTTACATAACATTTTTATTGTTCTACTTTAAGTGTTCAAACTGTATTACCCCCTAAACATTTTCTGACACGTATTTAAGAATGATAAATTTCGAAAATGCTCAAGTTTCATTATGTAATTTCTTGATAATGATAAACCTTATTTATAGGATAATGAAGCAAGGAAGGAAGAGTTTTCTTGTGAGACTTTGAGGAGGAAAACAAACCTCTTGGAAGTAATAGACCGAAAAGAGATGGTGCTGGGAACAGAACGTCCACGTCGAGCGGTGCGCCGAAGGCATCACGTGATTAATCACAGCGAAAATGCAGCGGCAGCAACTTCTTTATTGGCAGTGTCACCTTGCCACCCTATTCAACAATCCCAATAGTGTTACTATATTCAAAAAGTTGGATCACTCTTATTAGTATCTAATTTTCGGAAATTTGTGGTCCAATTCCTACTAGTTTAACTTTTTGAAATTTATACAATTTGGCAGAGTTAAAATGGCCACTAGCAAAGAGTTTTTGCCGAAATATTGGTCAGTAAATACAATAAGAAAATGGTATAATATTTTGCTCGTCTCATAAATTACTCACATACCTTTTGGAGAACAAACAAATCGAGCACGCATTTATCTCCGACCAATTCAATTTTTCTATGTTACTAGTCTTGCTTAAGCTTTTAGTTTTTTTGTTTTTTAAAAGATAGATATATTAACTTGTCAAAGTTAATGGATACATTGAAATTCACCAACAGTGAACTCTTTTTAGCACTAATGTACGCTAATACTAAATGACAACTTGTCAAGTTCTAAAACTTCTCTACATCTAATTAATTCTCACAAAAATAACATAGCATAATTCAAGTGGTAACTTTAACCATATATATAACAAAAAAATCAAAAGGTTAGCCTTACCACTTGATTCCTTACCATGCTCCATTCCTAAACTACTCAAAAACTACTATCACACATCTTGTAACTCCTCAAAGCTATTGGTATATTAATATTCTATCCATGAGTCGATGGCCACTTCTACAACCTTCATTTCCTCCATCCAATATCTCTCAAAAACCCACAGGTTCCTACTCTTCTATATCATCCAAAAGAGGTAAACCGAAAGTTGTGCTCTTTCTTCCCAATCTTCTTTTTGATATATGGAACATATGTCTTGCCACCACTCTATGAAACGAATTCCATATTGTTGAGAGTGATACAATGAAACCGGAGCTAATTTCCAAATTTCCTGCGTTCTAGGACAATTAAACATAATATGTTCCAGCCGTTTCTCTCTGTCTCCACACATAGGGCATATGGGGTCCACTGGGATTCTTCTTTGATGCAACCTACCAATAATGGGCAGAATATCATGGCAACATCTCCAAACAAAGTGCCTCAATTTCTTCTTTAACTTCAATTTCCACGTTTGCTTCCACATACTTTGCAATTTGCTTCAGTTGGTGCTGCTTTCCGGTGGGTGCTCTTACTCTGGACTGAATTTTGTCATATGAGTATAGGCAGATTTCACCGTACACTTTGCCATAATTGTATGCTCGGGCTTTTAGTTATAGCTAGGCAAAGTGGGTAGTGGTAGCCCGGTTTAATTGAAACAATAATTTGATAATGCTTTAAAAACATAATTTTATTTCATAAGAAATTTAAGGTAAGATTGAAAAGATATATTTATCTGTTCATTTTTTTCATATGAATAGTTTTGATGCAATTTTAACACTTTGTACTTTGTTTTTTTTTTAATTTATCTATTAATAGGAGGAAAACTTGGTAAATAACGTAAATTTATTAAATTGTTACACAAGATACAACAAACGTTAATAATAAAAAATTGTGTTGTTAACAAATGATTTTTTTTCTATGTATAACACGTATATATGTATAAATAGAAATATATAAATAAATATAATTAAAAATTATATTAAACGGTATAAGATGTTCATGAGATACAAAAATATTGAATGTAGCAACTATTTATTAATTATTTTTTTAACATTTAATAATAATAATAATTGTTGATGTACACGTAAAAATTTGTGTTAACACGGTTTTACCCAGCCACATATAATTTGAAATAATATATATAAGCCACGAGTAATATATAGACGAATTGTTTATAATAGTTTTTTCAGTATTAAGTGTCTTAATAATGAAAATGTACTGATGAGTCACCATTTATAATACTGCAAATGTGTTGATGAGTCATTATACTCTTGATAATTTTGTGAAGCCACATGTGTTTATATTGAGGACCCATGTTGTTCAGCAAAAGAAACTTAATGAACTATTTATACGCATGCATTGAAGTTTTTTGTTTTCAAAAAGATAGTGTTTTGGATTTTCATACACAAATAAAATTGTTTGTGCTTTTATTGAATATTACACAACTAATTTTGATCGATCGATATATGAGAATGGGATAGATGAAAATCATCAAAGGTATGAATATTTAGTATTTAGTTAATTTATATAAATAGAGTATTTTAATAATGATCGTAATACTGAATATATTATTAAAAATTAATTATGAATTTTATTATGGTCAAAAATCAGTATACACCAATCAGAAACGATCATGTTAATACGAGATTAAAAAGTTTTGAGGTTGATTAGAGGTTAGTTAAAAAATATATAGGTATGCAATAAAAAATATATCCATTATTTATTCGTAGGGAGTGGGTTTTGGTTCTACGAGAAGTATTAAAAAGTGAATTATAACTACCAAAATTGAAAGAAATAGTTGATTATCTCGAGAAACCCAAATCAAATCAAAAGAATAAGGGATCGTATATTAGCACAACATCAATGGATGATGTTGATTAAAAAGTAATTTTGTGTTTCTATTTTGTATTGTTATGTATCAGTATATATTAAGTAATAAGTAAGGTTGTATTTTAGTATGTTTTATTTATAGATATAAACTGTATATTTTTTAAAAACCTAAAACTTAAGGGAAATTTGCATATATAGCAGCGTTGAACGTTGACCGTTGACTTTGCAAATATAGCACCCTCTTTTTTTCCTTGCAACATAACACTTCAAAACTGAACAAAGACCAACATACCCTCATCTTCTCTTCTGAAACATAAAGATACAGCACTTCATCAGTTCATCTTCATTTTCATCTTTATCGATTCAACAAAATTTGCTCTCACACCTCATTATTTGCACTTCTTATTATTCTCACACCCCATTGGATCATCATCTTCAAACAAGAAGACCGCGACCGTGGAGAAAAAATCGCAATGGGGAGATATTAGTTGAAATTTGCACAAGTTGAACTGGGTTTGTGAACTTCAACGAAACTGGTCGAGCCCTAAGTCGAGTTTTAGGTCGAGCAAAACGTTAGGTCGAATACAAGATCGAGTCTAAGGTCGAACAATAAGTCTGAGTAGTAATTGGTTGAATATTAGATCGAGCTCGACCTAAACTCGACCTACTACTAGATCGAGTTAAATTTTTAAAAAAAAAAAGAAAAAAAATTGAATTTTTTTTTAAAAAAAAAGTTTGAGGGTCAAACTCGACCCCATGCTCGACCTAAATTTTAAAAAAAAAATTAAAAAAAGTTTTTAAAAAATTAATTTTTTTTTTAAAATTTAGGTCGAGCTTGACCCTCAAACTTTTTTAGGGTCAAGCTCGACCCCATGCTCGACCTAAATTTAAAAAATATATATTTAATTTTTTTTTTACTTTTTTAATTTTTTTTTTAAAATTTAGGTCGAGCATTAGGTCGAGCATGGGGTCGAGCTTGACCCTAAAACTTTTTTTAAAAAAAAAAATTTCAAATTTTTTTCTTTTTTTTTTTTTAAAATTTAACTCGACCTAGTAGTAGGTCGAGTTTAGGTCGAGCTCGATCTAATATTCAACCAATTACTACTCAGACTTATTGTTCAACTTTAGACTCGATCTTGTATTCGACCTAAAACTCGACTTAGGGCTCGACCAGTTTCGTTGAAGTTCACAAACCCAGTTCAACTTGTGCAAATTTCAACTAATATCTCCCCATTGCGATTTTTTCTCCACGGTCGCGGTCTTCTTGTTTGAAGATGATGATCCAATGGGGTGTGAGAATAATAAGAAGTGCAAATAATAAGGTGTGAGAGCAAATTTTGTTGAATCGATAAAGATGAAGATGAAGATGAACTGATGAAGTGCTGTGTCTTTATGTTTCAGAAGAGAAGATGAAGGTATGTTGGTCTTTGTTCAGCCTTGAAATGTTATGTTTGCAAGGAAAAAAAGAGGGTGCTATATTTGCAAAGTCAACGGTCAACGCTGCTATATATGCAAATTTCCCAAAACTTAACGAATTTTAAATGATGTGCTTTTATTGTATATTATTAGAGTTTAATTGTAATTACAGTTTAAGTTTTTTACCTTTAATATCTTTTTTGGATGATTACTATACTAAAGTTTAGATAAGAAATCATATTTTATATATAATTGTGTATATCATGGATTTACAACGATTTTTTCCACTATCTTGTGTTTTCTTTAGTATCCCAATATTTACATATGTATATACAATTAGGATGAAAACTTGTGTAAAATTCGAAACACTTTTGATGCTATAATTAAGTAAATGCTTATAATAACGAGCATATTCAGAGAAAAGAACGGAACATAGGAATTATACCTTGTTACTTTAAGAAATATCATTTAACCGTAAAAAAATTTCGATGTAAAACTGAAAATTATTATAAAAATATTATAAGCAGTACAAAGAAGTTGGTCTCTAATATATTAAACATACCTATCATCTTACCTGCTAATTAATATAAAATAACACATATAATACAAGAAGTTTAGAAACTGAGCAGAACTCTAAACATACATACTAAGTAAAAGTTATTATTTTTAGTAGTCCATATTTGATTCAATGCTAGTTGCATAGTCTAACAAAATGGTGAGTTTCCATTCAGTCACAAGTACTTCACGTAAAGTGGAACTCCATGCTGGATTAGAGAAAAATCGTTTGAATAATTTTTTGACATCTTTTTGGAACATATAGGTATAGTAGTATTGACCACAGTCTAAACATATACAATAGTGATCGATGTCCATTAGATTTGGGGAAGAAAAGGAGCTTTTTTATAAATACATCAGGTGTGGGAAGGAAATGATATTATCAATAAGTAGTTAGGGAAAAAATTGATTCCATTGATATATATATATATGAAGAAATAAAATTTATACGTTATTTACACACCACGTGTGATTTGAGATTGTACGTGCAAGGTGCTAAAAGAGGTAAACGAATTGTCATAATTTGTATTATTAACGTATAGTATAAAAGCATAAGCAAGTTGATTGTGGTGAAGATATGTGGACACTATCTCCTCCCACCCCGCGCACCTTTGGTTTTCCATGTTGGTTAAAACATAATACGTAGCATCTACGTGTCATTTTTTGTCTTTAGGGTTTGCTTCTTTTCTTCTTCTTCCTGCCTACAGCCGTTTCTTTGGTTTTGCTATTGGTCAATAATTTCTGCTTTCTTCTCCCAAATTCTTCTGCCGGATGGTCACTGTTGCTCATGTTTTTTTTATTGTTGTCGGTTTTTTTTTTCTCTTATTTGTGCCTATTCTTCTTCTCTATCGTATCTTTTTTTTTTTTTTACTTTTTGCCTAATGTTGTGTTCTCCTAATTTGTTTTTCGCCGTCTATTTTCCTGTCCCGATTCTTGTTATACCTTTAGGGTTTTTTGGATTTTTCATATTGTAATGTTTTGGGACCAATGCTATACTAATGTTATGTGCTTTTCTAAAATTCTAATGTTGTCTCACCGATGCTAATTTTTTCCTAATTGGTTTTTTGCCGTCGAAAAATGAGGGATAAGTTATGTACAAAAATCAAATTGATGTACTTATTTCTACTGAGAAATCTAGCAACGGCATCGACATATAGTTGGGGTAGCGCCGTTCGAGCATCGTTATATAGGGCATTATGTCGGGCGGCAATGGGAGATATGGCCAGCCTATGTGGACCCTTGAACTTATTGCAGGTGTGGCCATGAGAGAGACTATCAAGAATTAGGCCGCAACACCGTAATGTCAGAGAAGCTCATTTCTTAGGCTACATCGGTATGCTCTCGGACCAAGAGCACGCCTGGAGATGTATAGAGATACTCCTTAATTTCAATCAATCTCTATCGAAATGGTTAGGGGTCGGCATGTAACCCAACAGCTCATGACATATAGTCTGCCACTCTTCAACCGTATGACTCGGATCTTGACCAACAACCAGCTCTCTGTTGACCCGTAAACCCCAAAGCACCACGACATCTTGTAATGTCACGTTGGCTTCACTAATTGAAAGATGGAATGTGTGCGTCTCCTGATGCCATCTCTCCACCAGTGCCGTGATCAACGAATGATCTACTTGTATACATCCTGCTATGTATACACCATAAACCCCACTTCGTAAAATACATCTACAATCCAAATATCGAGTAAGGCAACTTTTCACAAGTCCACATCTGCCTTATACACTTTCAACGGCTCCATTTCTAGATCATCCCAAACGAACTCCGATTGATGACTGGACTGGAGCATGAGAACATCCCACTGTTGTGGACTAGGAGTTACATCTGCGAATCTAGATGAAATGCCCTCTAACTCTATAACCTAAACATATGATTCACAATTTTACTAAATTATTTTAAAATCCAATAACGATTGCACAAAGAACATACGAAAGTATCCCTGTGGGTCCCTTTTGCATATTAAAAAAAATCACTAAATTAACACACAGGTGTTGGCACGTGATATCAAACACCCCGAAAACTGAATAATATCAGTGGAGATACATTGGAGATTGCATAATTAACAAGCGAAAACAAGCTCAAGGGTCTATTTTGCCTATTTAAAAATAGTCACTAAATAAACACACAACATTTAGCCACATGATATCAAACACGACATCAACTAAATAATACCAATGGAGAAACAAATATCACAAAAAATATATATTACACAATAGTAGTCATGGGTTCATAACTGCCCTACCTTTAAGCCTCTCCATGTTAGGGCATGATTTCTTATTATATCCAACGACTCCACATGCCTTACACCTCTGCCGTTGTGCTTGATCCATTTCATTCCTTATACGAATGGATCTTAGACGGCTCGGACGGTCATTAAGCCTCGTAGTATTGGCGACCAGATGAAAAGGTGCAAGCGACCAATAGTTCTTGTGAAGCATGGGGTAGAAATGGTTTGAATAGGTATCAACCATTTTTTTTCACATTATACACACCATCTACGAGTGCCAAAGCGGCCCATCCTATTTGAGTGCAAACCTTTTGTGCGAGGGAGTAAAGAATTTTGTAAATTTCAAACTTGCCACGAGTGCATGATCAGTTGTTAAAGTGTATCGTATACACGTTCCCTCCTTTGTCACCATGAACCCCTGTCGTGACTTGGTATAAGCCTTCTTCCAGCACAAAAGCTATCACCTGATGATATTTAGACTTGTGCTTGTTCCAAAGGAACTTTTCCAGCACGTTTGGCGGCCACGGATTCTAATCAGCAACATGTTTGTGGGCTTCAGTACGATGCGAATCAAAATATTTAACCAAACGATAAAAAGTGGCACGCACACAAGCTATTATTGGCAATTTCTTGGCACTTTTCAACACTTCATTAAACGATTCAGAACTATTCGTTGTCAGTATGCCATATCGGAAACCACCATCATAACACAATGCCCATTTCTCGAGAGGAATATCCATCAACCATTTATGGACGTCTTCATCCAATGCTCACATAGATTCCATTATTTGAGCAAATTTGCGCTGTTGATGTGAAGTAACAGCGCGATGCATTAATTTTGTCAAAGTATTATTTTTGAATCACCCACTAAAGTTCGCTTTGACATGACGCAGGCAAAACCTGTGGTGAACCATTTGTGGTTGTAATGCTGGGTTGTTTTCAACGGCTCACAAAATTCCTCTCGCTCGATCAGAAATCAAACAAATTCCTTCTCGGCCACGAATCACATGGCGAGATAAGTGATACAAAAACTAGGACCAATTTGCTAAACTTTTCTCGTCAACAATTGCAAAAGCTAAGGGAAGAATATGCCCAACTGCATCAGCACCGACTGCAATAAGGATCTTTTCTTTGTATTTCCCATATTAAAAAGTCCCATTGATACTAATTACGGGACGACAGTGTTGAAAACCATCAATAGAAGACCTAAATGCCCAAAAAACGAAACCAAATATGTTGTAATCTCCAATACTATCTTCGGTGTGACGCCATTCAATAATAGTGCCAGGATTACAAGAATGAAGGGCAAGTAAGAACTTCGGTAATATGGTGTATGCCGACTCCCAATTACCATATACCATTTCAATGGCTTTCCTTCTCCCCAACTATGCCTTCTTGTATGATATGTTCACCCCAAAAGAGCGCACATCTTTAACTATGTCGAGCACCTTGTATGAAGCATTTTCCTTAATATTGTTCCGAACTATCCAGCCAACCATCCCATAATCTAAATTCGGGTGGTCCTCTGGCTGTATCTCGGGGAGGCATGTGTGTTTCAGATGCATTTTTGTGATCTCCCAAAATGTATGTTTCTTTCTCAACTTTGCTCGAACCTTTCATAAATAATTCTTGTCCGCATAATAAAGACATCGGATAAACTAGCTCGTAAGAGTACTTTCATACACTTTGAAGTACCTGTGCGCTCGAATGGACCAATATTTAACTGCATGTTACACTCCTTCTTTGGTCCGGAAAATCATTCCAACCTTCAATTCTGAAGTACGATCATCAACCCAAGCGAGTCGCCTATAGTCATCGAACTTGTCGATCATAGAAAGTTTTGGATCACCAATGTCCGAATAGAAGTAGGGGCAGCAATGGCCGACACGACACTATAACACGACACAAACCTAACACGAAATTGACACGACATGAAAATACTAAATTAACAAGTTCAGGTTGAAATTAGATCAGATACAATTAACTCAAAAAATAAACGGGTCAAATTCGAGTCGACCTGATGGGTTGACAGGTCAACTTACTTAACCCATTTAAAGGGTAATTTGTAACCCACGAACCCAAAATTGCCACCCCTAAATAGAAGGGAATATCAGTGACAACGTTATCCATAGTTGCATCAACCAGTGGATTTGAAGTCTGTTCTTCCTATTTGCCATCACCCTCGCCTTCTTCCTCTTCACTATCATCCAATGATTCACCACCACTGTCTACCCACACATGTATAGGATCATCGCGAATGCTTACATCTTGGCTTGTGCTCCCTACTGTCAACCTATTTACTGCTTGACCAATTGGCTCGGGTTTAGAAAGCTCTTTGTCAAGAGTTGCACGACTTGGCCCTTCATTAACATTACCACCACTTGCACCCTCATTAAATTGGCCACAACTTGGGCCTTCATTATAATTGCCTCCATTTGGTCCCTCATTAAGACTAACATGACTTGGCCCTTCACTAAAATTGCCCTGACTTGGTCCCTAGTTAAAAGGGCCACGACTTAGATTCTCGAGGCTAGAATAAGGTCGTTGCAAAGACACATCATTCAATATGAAAACACCATAAGAAAACCGTTGATCATTAAGCAGCCCTTCTCCCTCTCTACTCTATAGAAATTGTGTGAATGACCCAACATTTGTTTTAGGAACGAATGAAATATTGTCCTCAGAACGAAAGACATCTGAAACGGATTCGTGACATATGTACAATTCAACCGCATTAAAATTCAGACATGTAATTGGAATGCACAACATCTCCCTCACCGTGTCATCATCATCCACTAGAACAAGTATGTTTGTTACTGAATTACCGACAATGCTAATAGGATAACGGCACATTAATTTCATCCTAATTTGACTTCACTTCCATCCATTCCAATCACCCGACACAATTTCCTCAACAGTTTTGATAAGCTAATATTTTGATCAACAACAATGAACCGTTTTGGCATATTACTGTATTCGAAACCGTTCAGACCACTAACTATTTCTCCATCCTAGTATAACACAAGCCTCACTCGATCCTTCCACATTTCTATATTATATATGACATCAATAATAACATAAAGCTGACATTAATATCGAACTCAAAGTTATTGCAGTAATAGGCATAGCAAAATTTATGGAATCAATCTTTCAACAAACAAAAAGTCAACAACTAACATTTTCCCATATTTGTATAACCAAAGATTTTCCTAACAACCTTCACAATTATATTCATCAAATCCAACCTCAATTCTTTAATCATCTTCATCAACACCACTCATTCACAACTTTTTATTTCAATAATAGCAAACTCATTGAAAAAAATTCCAAATCATGACCACACAAAAGTAAACAACCAACAATTTTCCTTTTTTTTATGTCCAAACATTTTCCCAACAACATTCACAATTATATTCAACAAATCTAATATAAATTCTTTAATCGTCATCATCAACACCACTATTCACAGTTTATTATTCCAATAATAACACACTCATTGAAGAAAATTCAAAATCAATCCAAATCACGACCACACAAAAGTAAACTTACATTTTCCCATATTCTTATAACCAAACATTTTCCCAACAACCTTCACAATTATATGTATCAAATCCAACCTCAATCCTTTATTCATCTTCATCAACACCACTCATTCACAACTTATTATTCCAATAATAGCAAATTCATTGAAAAAAATTCCAAATCAATCCAAATCACGACCATACAAAAGTAAACAACCAACAATTTTCCTTTTTTTATGGCCAAATATTTTCCCAACAACATTCACAATTATATTCAACAAATCTGATCTAAATTCTTTAATCGTCATCATCACACCACTATTCACAGTTTATTATTCCAATAATTGCAAACTCAATGAATAAAATTCCACATCAATCCAAAACAATCCAATTCACCACCTCACAAAAGTAAACAACTAACATTTTCCCATATATTTATAACCTAACATTTTCCCAACAACATAAAGCATTATATTCATCAAATCCAACCACAATTCTTTAACTTACATCATCAACACCACTATTCAACACTTATTATTCCAATAATCACCAATTCAGTGAATGAAATTAGTAATCAATCCCCAATCAATCCAAATGAAAAAATCACCATACTTTATTTACAACGAAATTTTCAACATCAATTCAAATCATTCTATCAATAATTAACAAATTTTCAAACTAAAATAACGTCAATTCACAAATCATATTATATAAATTATTTACCTTCGTTGGTTTTTTCAATCCTTGAAAATTTTCTTCACTCAACGTATTTCCCTTTTCGCTAAAAAATAAAATTTTTATCAATATAGGATCTAATTAACAAATTTTAACAAATAAAATTTAACATACAAATGTTATCAATCTAAAAATGAACATATAAAATAAAATTTAACATACAAATTTAACGAATTTAACATATGAAATAAAATTTAACATACAAATTTAACATACAATTTAACATATAAAATAAAATTTAACATACAAATTTAACATAAAATTCAACATATAAACTAAAATTTAACATACAAATTTAACATATAAAATAAAATTTAACAAAGCACTTAACATATGAAATAAAATTTAACATACAAATTTAACATATGAAATAAAATTTAACATACAAATTTAACAAAAAAATTAACATATGAAATAAAATTTCACATACAAATTTAACATAAAATTTAACATATAAAATAAAATTTAACATACAAATTTAACATAAAATTCAACATATAAACTAACATTTAACATATAAAATAAAATTTAACATACAAATTTAACATATGAAATAAAATTTAACATATAAAATAAAATTTAACATACAAATTTAACATAAAATTCAACACATAAACTAAAATTTAACATACAAATTTAACATATAAAATAAAATTTAACATACAAATTTAACAAAAAATTTAACATATGAAATAAAATTAAACATACAAATTTAACATAAAATTCAACATATAAACTAAAATTTAACATATAAAATAAAATTTAACATACAAATTTAACAAAAAATTTAACATATGAAATAAAATTTAACAGACAAATTTCACATACAAATTTAACATACAATTTAACATATAAAATAAAATTTAACATACAAATTTAACATAAAATTTAACAAAAAAATTGCATAAAATAAATGATAATTTACCTTTTGTTAAATTTTTTTTTTTTTTTATGTTGGTAGCTCTAGCGGGGGGCGGCATCACGGCCAGGGGTGGGGGTGGGGGAGGGAGGATGTGGGCGGCAGCAATGATGTATTTGGGGTAAGGGAGGGGGGAGGAGATGGAATGGGGTTGAATCTCTGAAAAGGAGAACAAATTTGGAGAAGGAAAATGGAGTTTGGCTACTGAAAATGGTGATGCAGAATGTTGGAGAAGAAGGAAAAAAAGAAGAAGTCTAGACGAGGTTTATATTTGTATGGAAACCGTGTTTTGAAAACACGACTTTAAAATCACACAGGAATATTTATTTAAATTTTTAAAAAAATATATTTGGAGAAAAAAATGGAAGAAAATTTAAAAAAAAAACAATATTTATTTAAAAAAAAATTTTGAAACAATATTTGGGGAAAAAACTCCATCTTTATTATTTTAAGTAGTGAAAATCACACAGGAATGCCTGGTGTAGATATGTTCGTGAAAATACTGTCAAATTCATCATGGGTGAGCCCCGCATGCCTCTTGCGTACTTCAACAATTGTGGACTACCAGTACTAACCTATGACTATTTGAGATCCTTTGTTCTAATTATTGTATGTATCAACTGTGTTTCATTAATGAACAGCCATTTTATTAAAATTAGACCCATTAAAATTGATACAATTTATGTTAAAATTTAGTATTTATTAATAAAATGCCATCATTTTATTAATGAAAAATCGTTTGTACACAATAAATGAGACAAAAAATCTGAACTCGTTTACAAGTTCCTCATTCAATCCACATTTTAAAACAAGCACCAAGAAATTTGACATATTACTCAATAATCAAATAAACTCAAAGGCATAAATCTCCCTCACTGAATATACCATCGACCTATTATGATTTTGTGAACAGGATTTAAATGTGAGCATATTTATCAGGACTCAAAAGATGGTAATCCTTTGAAGAGGATTTGAGCATAAACATACATGTCAGAACCCAAAAGATGATAAACTATGCATGACACTAATGTAGAAATCTAACCTTTAAAAGGTGGTTTGAGTATGAATATAGCTGGACACAAAATATGGTAATTTTTTTAAAAGAGTTTTAAGTGTAAGCATACTCATCGAGACCTGAAAGATGATAAACTATGCATAACACTAATGGAGAAACTGAGGAAACTACCAAATAACCACTTACAAGATTAATTGACCAAGATTTAACCCAAATAACAATAATAATAATAATCAAGCAGCCAAAATCAAAGTCACAAAACAACTAAAATGATCTACTAGTATTATAGTCGCTTGTCCTGAAGGTACACAATTACCATTATTGCATCAAAAGCAGAAATTGAAGTTTGGAACAATTTTTGTGGTAGCTGTGACAGGTTGAGAACATGCAATACAATTTGAAATGAAAAGGGAAAAAGATAGTTCAGTATCATAACTATAATGCTATATATAGATCAAGGAATTGTACAGGATTTTCAACATACATTACTTTTGCAAGCCAAAATAACTGAGGTAGAAGGTATTGAATCAGTACAATATACAAAAGTCATTCAACAAGGGAAATACAGAGAGCAACAGCCATGCCAGCCACCAATGACCCTAACTGGCTTGCTGCACTTTTCAAGGTTGAGCTACCACTATTCATTTCAGCTAACACTCCAGCAACAGCAATGTAGATAAACCCACCTGCTGTAAATCCCTGGGGGAGAACAAAAAATAGAATAAATTTTACTGAGTATACTAATGTGCCCATCCTAGAAAACTGAAAACTTGTCACTAGGCATTGTTACCTCTATCAAAGATGAGTGGCCCGGATCTTGACCCAACATCAAAGCCTGCATGGAAGCAGCAGCCATATCACAAATGAATTAGTTTCATAACAGCAAACATTAAATACCAATGAAACTGATTTAGTTCAAGTAAAAGAGTCACGAAGGCCAGAAAAGCAACTAAATAGGAATAGTTGATCATGGTAAGAGAAATTCACCAATGCAGTTCCTGCTAGTGCCACAAGTGCAGAGAGAAAGTTGAAAAAGAGGGCTCCTGAGACGCTAAAACCAGATCTCACCAATATGCCAAAGTCACCTATCTGTACAATACATAAAACAATATTCAGAAACTCAGAAGCAATATAAGATAACAAATATGATAAAAGAACAAGGCTAAATTTGGCAACAAATAGAACAGACAAGGATGTTACCAGTGCTGAGTGTTTGCTGATATGCTAATATAAGGCAATTCTTTACAAAGTAAGCAGATATCTTAGAAACACTCATGTTTAGGTTGGAATTCAAACTATCTCACTTTTAATTTTCTGCCAATCACACGAATACCTGTTCATAATGGAACACCAAGGGAAAAACCTAACCAAATTTAGACACTTAATCAAAGGCATTTAAATTCTTCGACATTTTAAACCCTATGCCAGAAGAGCCATGTACTACAATCTTTTTTTTTTTTTTTTTTTTTTGGTGTCCCTCTCAGTTACAATCTATATGGTCCAGTATAAGATCCTGTGACTATTCAAATGTCTTATGTGCACTTCAAATGTCCCATATCAAAAGCTCATTTAATCAACTGATTATGGTAACTACTCAACTCTTTTCTATTGCAAGTTCAATTTGGTTTGATTCATAATCTTGCAAGTTCTATTTTTTTCTGTTCTCACCCACAAAAAGAAGAAGAAGAAGAAGAAGAAAAGTTCTCTGTTTATTTGTTTTCTAGTCCATACCAAAATAGCACATGCAAAAAGTGGTACAGAATCTTTAAAAAACTGAATACCCAATTTAAAGATCCCACTGATAGTGTAAGCAATTTGCCAATGGGTTGGTCACATGACAATACAATAATAGCAATAAATGACTTGTAACCATGTTTTAAATATTGCGGGAAAAAAGATCTTGTAAACAAGTCCAACTGTTAACAATAAAACAGGAAAATAAAACCACGAGAACTAGTCAAACGCATCGAGAAAAAAGTAGGAATTAGTGAATGGTACAAATTAAGATGCATCCCAAACCAATACAGACAAAGAAACAAAGGTTTTCTCACATTTTCTCCTCTACAGTCTCCCCTAATACTTGTATTGAGTATATGCAGCAAACTTAAATGTTAAGGCAAATGAGCCTCCAGCTGACATTCTCCCAAAACCTCACCACAACTGTAGATACTACATTTTCTCCACAAGCAATTATCCAGAATTCAAATTCTTAGCCTAATAATTATTTCCATTCAGCTCATAAGGAAAAAAGTCCTCATCCATTGTGTCTTACCTTAAATTAATACAGTACAACAATAATTTAATCAATCTTTCAGCTCATGACACAAAGACCTAACAGCATTCACTATTTTCTTCTACTTTTCTTTTGTGGACATTTCCTTTATAAGAAATATGCACACAAGCAACTTCATATGAAATTGTAAAGCCTTCAATCCAACCTTAAGACATGAATCACATTAAGACAGAACTACACCAACTAAACCTTTATCCCGCCATGTGGGGTTGGCTACATGAATAATATTTTACTATTGCTTTCTATTAAAACACATATTTTCATTTAAATTTAAATAATTAATGTCTTTTTCAATAATTTCTTTCCAAGTTTTTTTAGGTCTTCTCTGTCCCCTTTTAGTTTGAGTTAATAATTCTCTAGTCTTTAGACCCCATATTGGTGCATCTAAGGATCTCCTACACGTATGTACAAATCACCTTAAGTGTGCTACTCGCATTTTCTCATCTATGGGAACTGCCCATACTTTCTTTCTAATGTGTTCATTACTTATTCTATCTAGCCTAGTATGGCCAAATTTGGAAATTCTTCGACAGCATTTTGCAAAGACGCCAATGTAGCCTTCTGTTATATTCAGTTTACTAGTTCTCAACTCCGTTTTAGACAATGACAATAAGATCAATTCACCATTTAAGTCATTATTATCTTACAATTTATACCATCAAATCCTGAGATGGGTATAATTATTGTTATAATCTTGTGCAAGGATGTAGTGATTTGGAAACTGCACCCAGAAAAGTGTTCAGCACCATCAAATGAACAATAATGTAGCAAGAAGAAATACAACACCTTCAGTTTAGTATCCATAACCTATGAGGATATGTGCTAATATCTCAAATTCATCAGTAGGGGAGGAAATCAAGTAGGATCCCAGTTGGATAATCAGGAGCCCAAAGAATTCACCAAACCAAGAGTAAGTTGCAGCTAGTTATAATTGAAAATAGTCTCTACCTGTCTACAAACATTACCAAATTGACACTTGTAGAAAATTTGCCAGTAATGTCAAAAATGAAATAAGCAACAAATTAAGATTCACGTACATAACTACAATTATTTGGTAAGAAAAGTTAATGCTTTCTTCCTACTAAATCACCTTATCTTTAAGCAAAAGATGGACATTACTTTTTTTGGATAACATAAAAAGAGCAACCGTATGCCATGGAGAAGAAAAGAACACTTATTTGCAGCAGGAAGGTCCTAAAATCAACATCAATCATCATATTCCAAAGTAAATAACACAACTGATACAAGAGTTAAAAAAAAAAAAAAAAGCAACAATCATCAGAACAATAGAATGATATAAAAATAGAAAAGGTATAAGAAAGTCTGACCTCTTGAGGAAGTTCATGAGCAAGAAGAAATAAAGTTCTTGACCATCCTCCAACAGATCCATATAGCAGGAAAGCACTACCCAAAGCCATCCCATCAGTAAAGTTGTGCTGCATGAGCCGATATAATCTTCAGAACATAAAAATAATCAGAAGCTCCACAGATCAAACTACAGAATTACTTGTCCATTGTAACTATAAAATCAACAGCTAAGGAAAAATGCTTTGATGCTATAGACCATACCACACCATCAGAAAAAAGATTCAGATAACCAAAGACAAGATTTGATGATCTAGCTTCTTCCTTTGGCAAGTCATTGTTGAAGCCATTAGCCACAACTCCATTTTCAACAATGGTTGGACTATTCTTATCTTCAGTAGCACCTTTTCCAGTATTTCTCTGTGAGATCAATAGCAATAGACAAGAGAAACAGTTACAAGTTGCAAGCATATTAACCTTTTAACTTTTGTACCATGTGCAAAATTTATCAAGCAATTATGAATGAAACTCTGGATGCGCTCTCCCATAACTCCATCAAGATAAGCTAGAAGATACTGTTAAAGAATTTATTTTCAAATGTACTAAATTGTAAGCAAGAAGATAATGAGTTCTGAATTTTAACAGTTCAAATTTTTTACGAAGCATGCTATGTTCTCCTTCATCAATTCACTCTACACAAATTTTAGCGGGTATACAGCAATTTCTTTAATAGTGAAGGTGGTACTTGTATGGCAAAGTTCATGTATACAGTATTTGAAATTTCCCCATTAAGTGGGAATCCTGCGTCAGCTAATGACTAGAAGCATAACATTATGAACTGCTCTGGAAAGGACACAACAGTTCCATACCACTAATAGAGTTAGTTCAGTAAACTTTATCTCCCCGTAGGCTCACAATAAAAGCTGAACCTATTGAACATATCGATGTGGTTCAACACACTTTTGGGCTTATTAGATGCTCAATAAAAGAAAACCAAAAGGCTGGAGGACATCAACAAAGATAATCTTTCTTAGTTATCAACTTTATTTAATTTTAGGCATATTAAGTTATTTAGGGCATTTCTTTGTGTCTTATTTCCTATTATTCTTAAGTTATGCTAACTATTTATAACTCTTGTAATGACTTAGTTTTGGTAGTAAATCAATTGTATGTTCAAGATAAACTTCAAATTGAAGTTGGTGTTTCTTTTCCACAAGTACCCTCATGGTGTTTTTCCAGATTCTATGGAAAGCATCCGAGTGATGAAAAAAGAAGTGCCTTTTCCCCTTTTTTTACCTTCCACTGCATCAAACAGAAAGGTTCAGGTGAATAAGAAAATAAAGCCAGAAAAAACAGCATCAGAATGAGACTTCACCAGCTACAATGCTCATAGAAGATATCGCCACACAACACAAATTCCTAAAACCTACCTTCCGAAGGGTATCATGTTCGATTAGCTTTGCCTCTTTAGTAATATTATCAACAGACCCTCCATCCACCACTTTTTCTTGGGCTGAAGTTTCTGCCAAATTTTTATGTTTCTCATCTGCAGGCCCCGGAAGATTCTCATGAGCATCATTTTTAGTTTCCAACTTAGTGCTCTTCTTATGCTGATGATGATGATGACCAAGATTCCAGGCACTCACTCCTCCAGATGAATCTTCAACACACCTCACTAGCTTCTCAACAAGAAGAAACACTACAATCCCAGCTGCAATAACAGCAACCACATTACAACTGGTAACTGGTGATCATTTAACCTAAAGTGCCTTTAGTATCAGAAATTAAATAAAGAATGACAGACACTGCAAGTGGAGCAAATCAACAAAAAAAAACTAAAGTTTTTAAGGGTAAAAATTTTTATTGGCTCAGTAAAATCTTTTTTGTAGAAGTGAGAAATCAAATATATTAAAACTTGTGATGTCATAATTTCTTAATGCTGCACAAAAAGATGTTCTTTTCCATGTAAGTTCTGCTCAAAAAGAAGGGATATATTGAAAAGCTTGGTCAAAAATTGTAACGGTAATTATATCCTAATAGTTTTTTACATGTAAAAGCTATTCTTGACATATACATATATATAGATGTAAGTTCTTTTCCAAAACCTAAAAGCAAACAAGAACATTTCAGCCCAACAAAGACAGAAATATAAGCAAATCAGAAAAGCCGAATTAACTTTAAGGGTAAATCCCACTGTTGAGCTAATTTATCTCGTTAATTCTACATGTAAGTTCTTTTCCAAAACCTAAAAGCGAACAAGAACATTTCAGCCCAACAAAGACAGAAATATAAGCATATCAGAAAAGCCAAGTTAATTTTAAAGGTAAATCCCGCTGTTGAGCTAATTTATCTTGTTAATTCTATTATCCAGCACCTATTAAGACACCAAGCCTTTTTCAAAGTTTCAAAGCCTAGGGACAGACTGCCAAACAAGTGTTAGGTGAATTCATTGAGGCTTCCTGGAAAATGGACATGGTTTAAGATGCCTTTTAGAGGAAAAATATCTCAATAAATAAACTACAAGTACTGTACTCATGAACCAAACCTCTACTTCTGCTAGGCTATCAAGCGACTTGATTCCTATCTCATAGTAATTCAGCTTGTTAGATAACTACAGTGAAAGTATCACTCTTCTTCTTTTATAAGGAACACTTAGCTGAAAAGAAAAATTGGTCAAATATACAAAATTTCACTGCCTAACCTGTGCATTAGACAACAAACTCAAAATTCTGCCATTAGAATTGGACTCTTCAATTATCCGAATGAAAAGAACAATAACATGAACTATTTACAGGTGACATTGGAATTGAAATAGAGCATTTAGCTGAATTTGGCAAGTTGGGATTCTATGAACATCCTCCTTACCCAGAATGGATAATCCAACAGAAAGATCCTTGATTGAGTGAGCATGCAACTGAAAATGCCCCTGTCCAGAATGATCATGCACGTGAGAATGGTCCATATTATGATCATGCGAATGGGAGTGTTCACCACCTGCAAGTAATATTCTACTAGTTAACTAGCTCATAAGAACCATAATAGCTAGAACTTACCATATAATAGGATGTTCAAGGAGCTTCAAAAGTTGATGATCAACTAGCATTAAGCACACACAGAATAATAGTTGGAATTAAGATGCCCAAAATATTATGGAGCATAATGGCAACTTTGTGTTTCTAATCCTATTTCCTTTCAAAGAATAGCACATCATTCAGTGTAGATTAAAAAGAGGTACTTGATTGATCAAAATTTGATCCACTCTCGTAAAGTGAATAGGGCTAAGGCTCCCATCCATACTGGATTTTGCAAAAGCAACATTACAGAGCCTAACACCTATATGAAGAAAAATAAAATATAAATCATCACCTCCCCATGGCAAATCATCCTAGTCATTAAAGAAAAGGGTATTGTACTTGACATTTATATCGCATTATAAGTTGGATTAGTAAAATCTAAAGACTCACCACCCAGATGGGTTCGAAAAGAAAAAGCTTTTAGCTAAGCAATCTGTGCTCTAGGACAGCGCCCCACATACATCACACCCAAAATAAGTCTAGATGAAAATATTACCAAAAGCATGAGGTAATTGGTGAAGAAAAGCATCCCCCAACATAGCTCCTGCCTGCATGTATGGAGTCATAACACAAGAATAAATTATGTGTCAACTTAAACAGACAGAACTCTAGACAAAGTCTTTCAAATGATCATATCGAGCAATCTCTATAGGACCTGGTGCATCATGTGCTTCAAAGAGTCACCAATTTGAAGTTTATGCAAGCAAAAATTGAAGAGAATAAAAGATAGAATATTTAGTATAGTGCATGCTAACAAGAAGTTTGCTGAAGGGTTTGAAAAAATGCAACTTGTAGTATCTCTTTAAAGTTAGCTAGCTATAGACAAGATCACTTCTGCATTGATCAGAGTTAGAACATCCTCATGCTCAACTAGATTAACAGCCACCCAAAGCTTTTGCGCAGTTGATAAAAGTCATGAGATCAATTCATAAATTGAAGATTTGTGGTCTGAAAAAGAATATCTCAAACTAACTTGAAAGCTGTGAAATTCACTTCTTAGTGAATTTAAAGAGAGAAACAACAGGTAAAATATGTAAATCCTAACAAAAGACCTAAAAGTTAACAGCAAAATGCAAACTTTAACATCTATAGAACAGTAACATGAAGAGGAAAAGGCAAAGAATCGAACCCCAAATAAAGCCAAGGAATCGACAACTGCCTTTGATGGCTTTCCTTGTACTGCACAATTCACAAATAAGATGTAACATTCAATAAGTGAAAATGAAATAGTCTAAATGAGACACAAATCATGGGAAGCAGTTTGAAACTCAAGCTACTTACTAAAGATTAAAGGCAAAATAATTAGGCAAATAAGAGAAGCCAAGCTCACCAAGAGCGAGCAGCCCATTGCATGAATCCAAAGGCCTATCAATGAAACCAAAGAAAGTAAACAAAACAACAAGCCAGGGTTAGGGAGAATCTTGTATAGATGTGTAAGTAAAAGTTAATATGACCCTGAATTTGGACAATGGCAAGAGAAGAAAAGGAAAAATTACTGTAAGAACAAATTAGCAAGTTAGACCACAATTGCAATCAGCAGAACCACAATCCACACTTCCAGTTCAAAAGTTTGATGATGGAATCCAGATAAGCTTATGCAATGAATAAGACGGTCCTTAGGTAAAATTCTTCGAATGTACATTCCAAAATCATGATAATGGCTGCGGAATGCTAAAGAATGCTGATGGAAGAGCGGCTGTCTAACCAAATGTTAAGAAACCCCCCACAAGACACATATTTACTTCATTCAGATAACATCAGATATACAGGACATTAAGCCCAGTGAAATGGTTTAAAGGGGCTCGAATCTCAGATCCACCAATGATATTGTACCATAACTCAACTAAGATAGTCAGTTTGGAGAATTGCAGATAACGTAGAGCTTAAGGGGTTGAAGTCACCAGAAAAGACATGACTATTAGATTCTAGTCAGTACACATAGTTACTAAGATGAAAGGCAGAAAAGAATAAGGGCAGCCAACTGATTCACTTCACTTGCAGTGTAGAGCATCATAGAATCCTCAACTTCATTCCCAAATTAAGCAACAAATTCAAGGTAATCAGCACATTAGTTTGCAAAATTTTCTTATGTCGTATAATATGTTTTAATTTAATCCTGACAAAGACAGTAACATGTCTACTGGTTCAAACAAACAAATGAACCCCTAGAGATGTACAAATAAGTATTGCAGTGTCAAATGCCAAAAAGGTTACCTACTAAAGCAGACAAAAGGGAGATCCAGACACGTACAAGTCTTCAAGCATTGCCACACCAAATAAAAACAAGTTACTTGCTATTTCTCAATTCCCAACCAAATGGTGAAGACAGTGAAAGAAGTCTTCTAGCCTAGAAAAGGCTTTTTTGCCAACTCTGCAATTATTAAAATGCATAAAGAATGAAAACCATTTTATTTGCACTTAAATGATTTTGCTCAACGACCACCAAAGGACACTTATCACCAAACTACCTAACTAACAAAAAAGTCCAGAAAACCAATCAACGATGTCAAACTCTATCAAGAATCCATTAAAAAAAAAAGGGCAAACTCTAATGCTCTTCTAAATTCAGAAGAATTCCATCCTCCACCAGCAACAACATATTTTTAAAAAGAGATCCACAGATAGATTCTCAACCAACTCCACGTGGTTATATCAGAAAATGACTTCCTATGAATTTTAAAGTAAAATGTAGCTTTTAACAAAAAGAAAGAAATCAACTATATAAACCTCATTTATTAAACCATGCAATATAAATAGGCCTTCCCTAATTCTAAAGACAAGGACCTTAAAGATGTACAACCACAAGATACCCAAGCTGTACCATTTGATAACAAATGTTTGAAATAGAATAGAAATTGGAAAGAAACAGTTCTAAAATGCCCAGCCAGCTTCAGCTATTTTCACTGGAGCAGTAGCTCAACTGTCGGAGAAGTCCACCACAAACAGAATAAAGTTTGGCATCTTCTTACCCATTGAACATCTAAGTTTGGCATCCTTTTCATTGCCAAAGGCTGAACTTTTGTTTGGTTTTCATTCTTTTATTCCAAAACGCACATTAAAATCAAACATGGGGCTTAAGTTTAGTATTGTAAGCTACTCAAAATAAATCCACTCTTAAATGTGTGAGACTAGCCACAGTCCTACAGCCATCACTTTTTGCCAAGTATTTCAAAATATACGGCCCCTAACAGAAGAATTTTGCACTACTACAACTCTGTGTCAATACAAAACTTATCGACAAAAATATCATTTCCAGAGGGATAACTTGAAGAACACCACTTTAAACACCGGTTCCCTGCATGAAGAGAATACATACTAAAACAATTTTCCTTTAAACAGAAATTTCAACCATTGTTTAGAATGGGTTCCAAAATAAGTCCTGTACATGCCCCCAATTATCTCTTTCAGATATTACTAAAAAGCGAACTTTCTAGTAACCTATTATCATGTCCTGAGTTTTGTATCATGCCTGAGAAACATAGGGCCTAATGGACAGCATTTCAAAACCCGGTTTCACATTTTTTGAGATAGTGGTTGTGAGATAAGAGATATATTGAAAACTGAAAAAGTGTCTTGGAAAACATTTTAAAACGCTATTCAAACAAACCCATTGTATCCCTACATGAACACGTTGGTCATGTTCCGCTACATTTTGACAAAAGATGTTCCAATGAAGCCCTTTAACTCCATTTTATCTTTAACCATATCTCACAAAACCCTCATCCCAAATAACATATTCTGGCATCCTACCTGTCCCCATGATCCATATTTAACTTGAAAACCATCAATTTAAGACATACACACTCAAAGAACTTACCAGTATATGCAATTATAAAGGTCAGTCGCTTCCTGGTTTTTACTTCTTTCTCTTTTTCCTCAGAAGTTCACAAATTCCAAACTTCTACGAAACAACTCTGTCACTGAATCAACAATCCACCGGTACTAGAATACTGAAGTTCAAAACTTATTTACCATTGTAACTTAATCCAGGAAATAAGCCGACAAATTTGAAAATAAAACAGAATATCAAATAGTACTATAATTAGTAACTTTGAACTGTAATTATTTGTCAACAATTTACCCAAGTGATAATGATAACAAAAGAATCATGCTTATCCGTAAAAAATTTCGGAAGGAAAAAAAAATCAAATTTTAGTAATTCTTTCAGACAAAATTATTTTTCTTTCAGACAGAATCAAATGAAAAAAACCAAACAATAATGCATGTCTTAAATCATATCCACAACGGTGCCACCAAAAAAGAAACAAAAAGGGGGCAAAATGAGAAAATGCTTATACAAACTTACCCAGGCCAGAGAGCTCTGTTTCTGTAACTGCACCATGGTGGTGGTGGGGATGGTGGTCCCCACCTCCGAATCCGAACAATTTCAAATCCTCCTCTTCCGCCAGCTCCTCGGGCAACTTCGCCCTCCTCCTCGTCATCATTTCACCATGCTGATGCTCTTCCTCATCATGACTGTGGTGGTGATGATGGTCATGATGGCCGTGGTTACAGTGAAGATGGGGCGAATGCCCATGGCCCGCATCATGCGCCACCGTCACACCGAATCCACAAATCACTAAAACAGTCAAAGCCACTCCCATTCTCAGCACTAGCAAAGAACGGATCTTATCCTCAATTGGGACTTCCATTTTTCCTTTTTTGAGTGAAATACAGCAATGAGATTGGGGGGAGCAGCAGAGGATAGGAGGACTGATGAAGAACTTTAGGGCGGTTTTCTCTCTGCGTGGACGGGTTTTTTTCTGTGTGGGCAATTTTGGAGTGTTAAGGACGTGTTTGGATGATGGGATTTTGGGAATCTAAAACTTAAGTACGGTTTCTGCAGGTTCCTTCAATGGTGATGACACAAACCGCACAGAAAAAGAGAACAATGATTCCTATTATGATGCCGAATGTCACGACATCCATTTTTTGGGGAAGTTTCTTCTAATAGCGATTACATTAAAGAATAATTACAATAGTAATAAATAATAAACGAAACATATCCATTCACTAATGGAGAGTGTGAGGATGATTAAGTAGAAAAGGATAGAACAAAAACAAGAAATAAAAGAGTGATTGCGGGCTTGATTAAGAAAGGGTCGTTGGTGGAGGATTATGGAAGAGAAGAAGCTGGCAAGGATGGTGATGGTGGTGGTGATGGTGGGACTTTGGAGTGGATAAAATAATGTTGGAAGTGTAGAAAATTAGTGTGAATCGGTGAAGTGAAGGATTGATGATTCGATTTCAATCATGGTGTGAGAGGAAATTGGGACATTCACCTACGTTCTAGGTAGAGAAAGGTTGAAAGAAATAAAGATTAGCACGACAGGGACAAAATTTTGTCTTTGTTTTTTTTAATATTTTCTTTTTCTTCAAGAGTGGCAAGTCAGTTATTCATTCACTTGTAATGAAAAGAAAACAAAATGTGAGTTTCATTTTAAGATGTTTGCATGAATGCCACCTGGATAATTAGCCAAGAAGATTGCATTATTTTTTTCTAATAAATATTACTAAATGTGATCGACTGTGCATTTTTGCCAATAAAAAAAAGTGTTTTTTTTTTTTTTTTGGTTATTATCCTTGGCATTGCAGTCAGTACATGAATTGAATAAGAAATTGTAATGGTCATATTGGAGAGCATGCTAATAAGAATTCTTTAATCAACACATAAATATATGGGAAATATAAAAAAATGTCTAAGGTAAATATTTGAAATCGAAATTTTAAAGTACATTAGTGATATAATAAGGTACCTATATTGGCATAGGCTCTACTCTAAATAGCAGCCAATGTGAATTGGAAAGATATGTTTGCTGATTTTGACATCGTTTTTAAAATTTCAAAACGGTATTACTTTTCATAGAAATGGTATCAGAACTTACGTAGCAGTCAATAAGAGCACCCACAGCAGCCCCTTTTGGGTTGCTCGTGGGTGCTCACGAACATGCCAAGTCAGCAACAGGCTGACTTGGCGTGGCCGTGAAGCCAAATTATTCGTGGTTTGTGGGGTGCAGACGCCACAAATCATGAACCATTTTTTGCATGTAGAAATAATAATAACAAGGCGTCGTTTGCTCTTCTTTTTTTTTTTCTTCTTGCCACAAGCTGATGCTCTGCGCGCTGTCACCGTGATTGGGCACGCCACGTCGAGAGAAATGCAAACCATTTTTTGGTTTGCAACAGCCATTTCTCCTAATTTTTTTAGAATAAAATAAAATAAAACTCACCAATTAATAGGAAATATTTTTCTCTATAAATTGACATGCACTTTGCATATTTTTTGTGTAAATTTTAATATTTTTATTTTTCAAACTCTCTCAAAATTGTTCTTAAATTACATAAAATTTGAGAAATTAAAAATAAATTTAAATAAAAAATATTAAATGTATTATTAAATTTACTTGTGTATAATTAATTAGAAATATTTATTTTCATATTTTAGGTGTATTATTAAATTTTAATTTTAATGTAATGTAAAATTATTACTCATTAATTGTTTTAAGTATTTCATATTTAATATAGAGTATTTATTTTCATGTTTTAAGTATATTATTAAATTTCAATTTTAATGTAATGTAAAATTATTTTCCATTAATTGTTTTAAGTATTTCATAGTTAATTTAGAGTATTTAATTTCATGTTTTAAATGTATTATTAAATTTTTATTTTAATGTAATGTAAAATTATTTTCCATTAATTGTTTTAAGTATTTCAAAATTAATTTAGAGTATTTGTTTTCATGTTTTAAGTGTATTATTAAATTTTAATTTTAATGTAATGTAAAATTATTTTCTATTAATTGTTTTAAGTATTTCATAGTTAATTTAGAGTATTTGTTTTCATGTTTTAAGTGTATTATTAAATTTTAGTTTTAATGTAATGAAAAATTATTTTCCATTAATTGTTTTGAGTATTTCATAGTTAATTTAGAGTATTTATTTTTATGTTTTAAGTATATTATTAAATTTTAATTTTAATATAATGAAAAATTATTTTCTATTAATTAGTTATAAGTATTTAATATATGAGAATTAAAATTTGAAATTTTATTATTAATATATATATAATTTGATAATGGCTGGGTGAATAGTAAAGCAGTGGCTGTGAGCTGATATGACGCTAATGTGGCATGGTTGTAGCTTGGTTGTGAAGGAGGGCTGCTGTGCATATCCTAACAAGATGAAAAGCCAATTAAACATGTGGGGACGTTCCAAAATTGACTTGTAGCAAACGAGTCCTAATGCGTGATAAAACATGAAAATAAAATGAGATAACCTACAAAAACGTCCCTCACATATGACTATATGAGGGAAAGAACTTTTTGGTCCCTCACAAAAAAAAATGAACTAATCAGTCCCTCACTTTTTACACTTTAATTTTTTCGGTCCTTCCGTCAACTTCTGTCAAGATTTCCGTCAAATTTGCCTTCACGTGTGCTACACGTGCTATATGTTGAGGGCCTTTTCGGAAGAACAAAAAATACTGGTTCAGATAATTCTTCTCCTTTTCCTTCTCCTTGTTTGGTTTCATATTTTTCTTGAATTTCCACTCCTTTATCCACAACATCAAACTCTGGGAGATCATCGTCCAACTTTGCATCTGGAACTTGAGACATATAGGGAGGTGGAGGAGAGGGTTCATCATCATCAAGATTCAAGTCATCAATATCTTGAAGATTTTCCTTTCCTCCTGCCTGTGAAGGGGTCCAAGCTTCAGATTTGCTGGACAACTTGGGGCTAGGGGAACTGAAGGACGATTTTGACTATTTACGGGCAATCGAAGAAAAGAAAACACTGTTTTTTGTTGATTTTTGCCCCTCGGCCTGACTGTAGATCCAATACCACCATCTTTCTCCATAATCTGAAATCCCTATTTGAGAAGAAGTTCTCCTCCCTTTTCCAGAAAGATTAAAGCTGGCGTCCCATTGCCTGACCCTTGTTCCTTGAAAGCTTTTGTTGATGGACTCCTGAAAGTTTTCGGCATAAAGTAACTAAGAATCCCAAACGCCCACTAGTCCACAGCAAATTCATGTCCATCCCCGCGTATAACTTCCGGCGCAACGTATTCCTCGGTTCTAACGAACGAATTCGAACGTTCATTGGAAGGGTCGACGTTTTTTCTATTCACTGGCGAAACACGTGCGCTTTTTGTCCTTTTTAGGCCCTCTTTCTGTTTGTAAAGAATAATGAAACGTGTGAGATTTCTTCGATGATGATTCCTTTGCTTGCGGAGATTCCCAGACGGCTCTATTTCCGTTGTTTTCTTAGGCGATAAACTACATGAAAGATCAAAGTCTGTGAGTGTAACATGGCCAAAATGTTGAATCAATATATTTTTTGGCTTCAAATCTCTATACACAATACCTATGCTGTGAAGCTTTTCGAGGGTGCATATGATTTCAGCAAGGTAAAAACGGATGACAAACGGAGAAAAAACGTGGTCGAATTACCGGAAGCAGAGGACGTTGAGGTCGCCACCCGGGCAAGAAGGGGTGGCTCAACAGAGATAATCATTTGTATATGAGATTCCAAGGAGGTAAGGGAGGAAAGGGTGGGGTGCTTCTTGTTGTTTGAGTTGGTTGAGGACAAAAATTTCCCACCGGGCACGGTGGTCAGCGTTTGGCTTGACGGGCAAGGAGGACTTTTCAACGACTTTGAGGGCGAAAGGGCTAGTGGCAGTGGGATCCTTTAATTTGTCATAAACGAGGAAGACAGTTCCGGTGGCACCTTTGCCCAGTACTTTGATGGCTTTAAGGTTTTCTAGCTCAATTTGAAATTCTGGCGTCGTAGTGATATTATTGTCATCCATTTCTGGGTATGGGAGAAAGGGAGGGAGAATGGTATTGCATCTGTCCGCACATCTAAGTTCTCCTCCCTTGGCTTTTCCAGAAAGATTAAGGCTGGCGTCCCATTGCCTGACCCTTGTTCTTTGAAAGCTCTTGTCGATGGACTCCTGAATCATGTGGCTTAGATCCACAGTACTTCTTCTCCAAAATCAAGTTTCCCAGCGTCAACAGCAAAAACATAAATCAAGAAAGGGCGAGGTTCGAAAGTTACAAACTTGATGTACTGCTTAGTTCTGGGCACTAAAGTTTTTTTGTTGAGAAAGCAATGAACTTTGTGACTTTCGATTTTGAAGCCATCCAGAGAATTATTGTAGATTGGTTGCTAAATCTTGTTTTCCCGTGTACTTGTGTTTCTGATCAGAATGTGTTTTTTGTTGAGAAATATTAGAATTTTTTTATATAATGGATCTGTTTTTGCAACTTGTTTATAATTAGGAGGACCATATATACATCCCACTCAAAACTGGAAAGAGAAATGAAAGAAGAAGTAGAGCAGAGATTTTGGAGCAACATCTCCCAGACCATAATGAGAGCTTGACTGTTGTTTTTCCGAAAAAGCCCTCAACATATAGTACGCGTAGGACACGTGAAGGCAAATCTTGACATAGAAGGACCGAAAAAGTTAAGGTGTACAAAGTGAGGGACTGATTGGTTTTTTTTTTTTTTTTTGTGAGGGACCAGAAAGTTCTTTCCCTCATATGTGAGGGACGTTTTTGTAGGTTATCTCAAATAAAATTATACAATTGCCTAAATCATACGTTGAAAAATTAAATAAATTTTTCAAAAATTATATCATATTGATTAGGCTAACTATCACTATTTATTATCCTTTCTTGTTATAGAAACAAAAATGCATAATTTATGCAAAAGAAATAGAAAATAAAGAATCATAATAAGTAGGCGATGAGAAACTAAAGAACTAATGAGTTTAGTCAAGTGATTTCTAATATTTTTTACTATAACCATTATAGGAAGCTAATGGGAGTTTTCAAAAAAGGAAAATAGAATATTTAATTTGATTAAAAAATTATATAAGTTTAAAAAAAAAAGGTTTAAGTTATGAACTAAAAAATAATTAGTTGAATGTGACTATCGCGTCAATATATATGGTTTTTCAATATTAATTTTTATCGATTATACTAAATCTATCAAAAATTAAATATCAAAAACTTTCCAATTCGTTTTGACTCATTGGGGACTAAAAATAATAGTCGGTGAAACATAAGAGACTAAAGGGGCGCTTGGCTCAGGAAGAGAAATGAGAAAGATAATGGGAATGATAATAGGTTCTTTCATTATAATTGTACTAGTTAATTTGTGTTGGGAATGATGATGATAATAATAATAATAATAATTCTTCCAACTATGCAAAACATTGCTTTTACAGTTTTGGTTGAAGGAAATTTTTTTTTTTATGGATAATCACTTTCATACCGTCCAAATTAGGGAGAAATGAAGGATACCCCAATTTTAGTATTTGGAGTTACTATTCACGAAATAATACCCCTCAACCAAACATCAAAAATCATTTCATTCCCCCCCTCCCCCCCCCCCTTCCCAAAATCTCTCAACCACACACCCCCTAAAAAATCAATGTTATCTTTAATTTATTGAACAAAACAATAATTTAACTGATTTTGACTAGCTACAATGTCAACAAGTCCATTATCATTTCCATTAAATATACTAAATTTGCAAAAAAAAAAAAACTGAAAAATTAAGAACTAATGTGTCAACTTTGAAATATAAGGGTTTAAAAGGGTTAGTGTATAAAATATGAGAATAAAAAAGTAATTTTTCCTTTTTCAAAAAGTGTAAAAAATGTTAACGTTGATTTTGTAAGCACTATAGCGTCGAAAGAAGCTTTTAGACTTGTTGGTTGCAAATATTCATTAGTTCAAGATATATTATTTAAAGTATGTTTGATAAAACTGAATATTTAAATTTAAATATTGAATGCTAAAATTTGAATATTGAAATAATTAAGTTGTTAAAATTTGAATGTTTAAAATTTAATTTTGAATTTATGAATCATTGTTCAGTGAACTGCAAGCGTACAATATCAACAAGTAATAAAAATGTGAGTAGAGTATCGTTCCCATGAGGATTGAAACAAATTTAACCAATTACTTACCAACGTGATTAATTCAAAAACAAAGCTAACCAATCAAATCGCTTTATGGTAAATTTAAATAAACTAACAAAAAAGGAAAAATTTATAACAACAAAAAATACTAAAAATTTACCAAATCAATTAAAATGTTAGAGCCTTTTGATTTCACTTAATCAATCATAATTAACTCTTTTAACTTGTCATGCAGGTAATTTAATTTCCAAATTATGATGGTGAAATTTCCCTAATGTAGATTAATAGCCGACATCGGTCTAATAACCATATTTAGATTAAAATCAACTCGCACTTGGTGTAGATAAATTTAGATTTCTAAATGCATTAGGAACTATGGAAATTTCCGGATTCAATCTAAGTAGCCATGACTTAGTTTTACTACCGAAATCACATGAACAACCTAGATTATTACTGTCTAAATTGAATTCACAGTCTAATATTACATGAGCACATGTATGTAATTTCCACACTGTATCAAACAAGCAAAAAAAAAATCAATTGGTTGTGGTCAATCACCTAAAAGCATTAAGAGCATAATATTAAACTCATAATTGAAATATAGGATGTATGAACAAGTCTTGAAAATCAATTAATCATGATTAAGATCCATCTAAACTCTAACAAAAGAGAATTAGAACATAATAAAATTTTTAATAACAACAAGAGTAAAAGTAGACATAACTACAATTAAAATAAATTCTTAAAATTAAAGTAAACAATATTCAATAAACATAACAACTATAAATTATTTGGTAATTGAAATAAAACACAACCAAAAGTTTCATAACAAAACACAAGAAATCGAAACAAAAAACTATCAAAATCCAAAGTATAAAAAAAATAAACTAAAACGAAAGCTGGCTGTATGCTGTCTCTCTATTGTCGAAATTGTTTTGCCGAAGAATTGTTCTACACCAAATTCCTGCCAATAGCTTTCTGCCCACCTTACTAAACTAAACTAAACTAAACTAAAGACAAACAAGAAGAAAGGAAAGGACGTGAAGTCCAGGAAAAAGAAACAATTGGTGGCTGCCTTTTCTAAACTAATGAAAGAACAGAAAAGAAGAAAAACGTAAGTCTAAGAAAAGGACGGCTGCTTCTGTTTAAAATTCTACACCATCTTTATCTTTTTCAGTTGGGTTTTTTTTATAATTTTTCAAGTGCGCTACCCTATTTTGTCTTTCAATTGTCTAAGAGTACTGCATGTACACGTCTTGCAATTTCAGTCGTCCTCTATTTCCAAATTTCAATCGTATTATGTTTCCTTGTTGTACTCGGCTTTCTTTTATTTCCTTGTTGTGCAGCACGGCTTTTGTTTTCTTGTGGCTAAAGGAGTCTTTTGTTGTGCAGCTGCCTTCAAGAATGAAAGAGGTAAAGTACGACTAGTCTCAAACTCTCTAGTGATGATTTTTTCTATTCAAATCTTTCTCTTATCAATTTTTGTTCATCTAAAATTAACTTCTTTGAATAGATTGTTTCATTGCTATTGGATGGAAAACTTTGTAGCTGAATTTTGTCCATCTTATTTGCCTCCCAAGTCTCACCAAGCTCATGAGTCACTTCAACCAGATGGGCATTTGTATCCTCTATCGCGTACTTAATGCTTCCCTGAAAAATTAAATATACCCGCAAGAAATTTGTCAATTTTATTAAAAGATAAAGAACAACATGAATTTACAATGTCAAATGCCGAACGCAACCTATCAATTATGATAACAATTAATATTCATACAAATAATCATTTTGATCAACTAAATACAAGAGAATTGACCCAACAAATATGCAATTATACATTCTATCAATCATAATATTGAACTAACTAATATTATTTGATAAACATTTTATCTGGAGTAAAATATTGGAATATGGATTTTTTTAAAAAAAATTAAATAAATATTGATAATTTGGGAAGGATTCCTAAAATATTGAAGTCGATATCGTAGATATCGACTTCAGAGTTTTTTTTTTTTGAAAAAAATTATTTTTCTTATAAGAGGAAAACGACACTAGCTTATATCGGCGTAGGCGAAATTCAGCACAAAAACACCATTACCTTTTTCATGGCCACTGATTCCCCATATTTTCTGCAACTTTCTAGAGGTATGCAGCCTCTACTTTTTCTCCAATATTGCCAAGTGTTTTTGGCAAAATTAAAAAATAAAGAAGAACAAGAACAACAGGGAAGCAATGAAGTTAAACCAGACGAAAGAGCATTGTTTTCAACTTAAACCAACCAATATTGGCTTAGTTACAGAACTGTATAATGAAAAAATTTACGAAGACTACAAAAAAAACCATAGCTGATAAAAAATGGAAGGAAACAAGAAAAACTAAACAAACAAAAAAGATTGTTTCTTCCCACAAAAAACGATCTGCTTCCCCAAAACAAAAGCCAATCAAGTATATACATTTGAATTTAGTTTTTAAAAAAATTACCTTCCAGTAGTCCTCTTCCAGCAAGCACAGCAAATGGCCACATTTCCATGGCTACACCAATTTCATCCTTCCACCTCTTTATCAATACCATCTTTATCTTCATTTTCATCATCACAATTACTCAAATTCTAGCAATTCATGGCGAGGAGTACAAGTTTGTCAAAAGAATTAACCAAAAAACACACAAGAATAGAAAAGAAAAGCTTAGCCATTTCAAGTTCTACTGGCATGACATCCTTAGTGGCAAGAACCCAACTTCAGTAAGGATTGTGGAACCGCCCAAAATGACTTCCTTCACTAGTTTTGGCCTGGTGAACATGATCGATAATCCCTTAACCTTAGGCCCAAAACTCAGCTCCAAATTGGTTGGGAGGGCGTGCAAGGTTTCTATGCTTCTACTTCCCTAGAAGAGCTTGGTGTGAGCGGCATTGCCGGTTGGGGAAAGGGGCAGTGGTGGGCTGGGGCGACTGGGGGCGGGGATGGGGATGGGGTGGGGAAGAGGGAATGCAGGCGAAGGGAGATGTAGCAGGGGGTTGGGATTAGTAGGGGGCGGGGGAGATGCATATGGGTGAGGGGAAATTTGGGAGGGGAGATGCGGCAGGGAGAAAAGTAAGGAGAAGAAGGAGAAAAAAATGCAGGGGAGGGGAAATACGGTAGGGTTTTTTTTTTTAAATGACATTTACATTGAAGTCGACACTGTATTAATTTTGGAACAATTTTTTTTAAAAAAATATTTATTTAATTTTTATTTTTATAATCAACTTTTTTGGAAAAAAAAACTCTTTTATCTGAATGTAGAATTACACAAATTATACCATTTTGCCATTTAATTAATTTTTTTTTATATGTACAAAGATTACTTTTTTAAAAAATTAAGCATAAAATATTATTCATGAAAATATGTAAAAGATACAATTCTAGCAACGACAGATTCCTAAAATAGAAAACCAAAGAGGGAAAAACATTAATACCAACGTTCTTAATTCAAAATTCCCACCAAATATTCTATGCATATTCATCTTATGTACATTTACAAATCAACCCACATATATACACAATTTTTAAACTTTTTTTTTTCCCCATTTTATGTATACTTTTAAGAAAAAATTTATATTTCTTGCCCTTAGATTATAAAGGATGCATTATCTTATGTGGTTCACCCATTACATGTAATAGAAATTTTAATGATTTTGTCAAATTCTCTTCGACCTAAACAACAATTTTGGTAGAAAAATTTGCCTTTTCAGTAGTTTAAATTAAGTTAATATCATTTTTAGTATCTAATATTTGAAATCAAACAATTTAATTCTAAACTTTTAGTTTTTGACACATTTAGAATAATTGGAAAAGATGGATTTATAATTATTAGATTGATAAACACTGGAAAATAAAATTGTCAAAAACATTATATAAATATGGGTTTCATATATTCCAACTATTAAGTCATTAACTTTTCCATTACTTATCATTACATCATTATAAATTGAAACTATGAGAACTAAATTTATTGATTAAAATTTTGGAACTAAAACTATTGCACCCCAAATATTAAAGACTAAAACTTTGGAAAACTCTAAATTAAATGTGTTGTTTCCAATCAATATTGCATCGTTATAAATTGAAACTATGAGAACTAAATTTATAGATTAAAATTTTGGAACTAAAACTATTGCACCCCAAATATTAAAGACTAAAACTTTGGAAAACTCTAAATTAAATGTGTTGTTTTCAATCAATATTGATCCAATTTGCCTATTGTCTAAATTTTGAAAACTAAAAATGTGATATTTAATGAGCCAAAACATCTTTACTAGTGAGGACATGATAATCACACGACCAAAATTCTTAATTAATAATCCATTTTCATCAATATTCATAAATGTGTCAAAAATGAAAATCAAGGGACTAAACATATTAATTCAAAAGATTAGGCACCTCAAATGATGCCAATCCAGAAATAGCGAACTAAAAATGTGTTTTTTTTTTTTGTTCTTTCTAAATGTAGAACAAGAAGAAGAGTCTTTGAACAGAGGCATCACCTTCATATTTGTAAGACTTTTGGTTCGATCACCGCATCGTCTGATTACATGAACCTAGTAAGTAAATCTTATAGCTTGCTATATATGAGATACACAATTACACTTACTTAAAAAAATTTGTATATCGTAATTAATAAATATTTATCATATAATTAAATTAATTTAATCAGATTTTTATTGACTTTTTTTTCCAGGAAAAAGATATGTATTAACTTTTATAGAAAAAGTTAATAAGTACATAAAAGGTCCATTTAAGGGCTCGATGTGTAAACGAACTAGTACGTTCAGTGAACAGTTCATGAACAAGTTGGATTACGTTCGTTTACGTTCATTTGTTAAACTAAATGAACAATAAACGAACAGATTTTGCTATTCATTTATATTCACAAACAATAAATGAAGATATGTGTTTGGTTCGTTTATGTTCACGAACAAGCTCGTTTAGTGTTCATGAACAAGCTCGTTTAATGTTCACATAAAACTCACTTATTATTCGTTTAAAGCTCGTTTATTGTTCGTTTATATTAAAATAATAATATAATATAATATAATATATATAATAATATTGTTCGCTTATTGTTCACAAACATGTTCGTTTAATCGTTCACGAAAATGTTAACGAGCTCTTCATGAACATGTTAGTTTAATATGTTAATGAACATGTTCACAAACTGTTCACAAACACTTATCGAATACTAATAAACGAACATAAATGAGCTCGAACAGATATTTGACATTAATAAACAAACATAAATGAACACGAACAGCCTTAAAAGTAAATGAAAGTTCACTTATGATATTCGTTCGTTTATATTCGTTTCGTTTACAGCCCTCGCCCTAACATATCTAACCTAAACCCAGTAGGTTTCGGTTAAGGCATGCCAGCCCCGATAGAATAGAATCGGGACCTCCTAGCTAACTTAGCTAAGAGAAACAAAATTCCTAACTTGTCGGCCTCTATTGACACAACGCAATCTGCATACAACGGGATTTTTATTGACTTATAATAACAAATAAGTAAATCTAAATTGGCTTGTCCTCAATAAGCTACGACTGATATTTAGTTCACATAATCAAAACAATATTATTACAAGATAACCCACTTAATTCACAGAAACTCCCTTTGACATTAGGTAGCTTCCATGTCATTCAAGGTCATTAACTTTAATGGGGGGTCATAGTATTGTTTATTAATCTTAATGAGGGTAATAGAATTATTAATAAAATGAGTACTCCACCATAATTTTAATTTATAGATAGGAGTTTAATTATTATAAAAAAAATGTTCATAAAATTATTCACTATTACCTTTAAGATAATAATGTTATTCAAGTTAAATTAATTGGGTCTAGGGCACGCATTGTGTGGTTGCTCCACATCTAGTATGTCTATATATTAAGAGTAATAATATTTTTAATAACTTTTCATAATAAAAAGTGATAATGATCAGTATGATAAATATGAAAAGATAAATTTATTTATCACACTCATTAAAAAGTACTAAATAAGGGGCAGTTTTATATTTTTTAATATGGCATATCAGTGATTATAATTTTTTACTATGAAAATTTATTAAAAGTATCATTAATTACTCATATATTAATTGGTTATTAGCTTTAGAGTAATGGATCAAATATATATATATATATATATATATATATATTTATTTATTTATTTATTTATTTATTTATTTCCTATAAAATCTACCATTCTTCAAAATAATCCAGCTGTTTCAATTTGGTCACCCCAACTCAATTCTATCTGGATCAAACTTTTTCAAGCCTCTTGTATCACATGCACAATTATACTTTGGAATCTAATCTTAAAGAATTTGCAGGGGTGATTCTTTAAAAATTAAAAATGAGAAGAAATTATTATCCATTTTTTATTCTCACGTTCAAATTTCATGATTTCCCATAATTGTTACAACATTGATTCAGATCGTAAAATTCTATAATTATTAGATTATGTCTTGTTTTTAAATTGGGATGGGATTGGATATTTATTTAATTTTTTAATATAGTGTTTACCTACTTCTAAAAGAAATTTGCTCATAACTTTTAAAAAATCTTACTTTGTATTTTGTAATATTGATTCAAATTAGATTTAGAATAAATTTCTACTTAGTGCTTATATATAAATGTAGCAGAGATTTTTCTCATATTGTATAGATTTCAAAGAGAGACTTAGGGACTTTAAAAAGAGATTTTTAGATGAAAATATGTAGTACAAAATTAATTAGTGAGAAATTGGGTCTTTCTAAGGGTTTAGAGTCGAGACATACCAAAGAATCGTTAGAATTTCCAAAATTGGTAATAATACCATCATTCCCTTTGCTGCGGACATAAACTTGATTTATTGAATCAAACCATGTTAATTTGTATATTTTAATTTATTTTTTATTCTTATTTTTCTGTTCTTAACAATTTCAGAGTATAACTATAACAAATTATTATTAAAGTTTAGGTCAGTTCAAAATGGTTACTATCAACTATGATGTTGAATAGTTTGATAGGAAGAATGATTTCAAACTATAAAAGATGAATATGTATGCTTATTTATATAAGAAATGTCTGTAAATAGTATTAAGAGGTCATGAGTACTTATCCTAAACCATGACAGATCAAGAGAAGTACGAATTCTTAGAAAAAATAAAGCTTAATTATTTTATCATTGACGGATAATATCTTGAAAGAGAGTGCTATAGAAAGAACACTTGCAAGACTTTGGCTAAAATTTAAAAGTCTCTACATGACAAAATCTCTCATGAATCAATTGCATGTATTTAAAACAACTATTATACACTTTAGAGATTAAAAAAAGGTATACCCATTGAAACACATATTGATGTGTTCAATAAAGTTATTTTAGACTTGAATAATATTGACATGAAAATAAAATATGAAAATCAAGCCCTTATTCTCTTGTGTACTTTATCTAAATCTTATGATCATTTGGGTACAATTTTATTGTATTGGTGTGACTCGATTTCTATAGAGGATATAATGACACCGTTGAATTTTAATGATTTGTGAAAAATAGTTACCGAACATAATGATAAAGATAATATGAAAGAATTAGTTATATAAAATAAAGAGAATAAAATAGGGAATGAAGTAAAAGAAGATCAAGATCAAGATCTAAACCTAGAAAATAACAAATGCTTTAAATATAAGCAGAAGGGACATTACAAAATGAATTATCTTAAAATCTAAAGGACGAAGATAGTGAACTCTAATAGAAATACATGAATTATTGAATGTGAGTTGGATGGCGCAAATGTTCTCACTACAATTGTTTATTACTCAGGTTTTGAGTGATTTCTTGATTTAGAATCTATTTTTACATTAGTCTGATGGGGACCAGTTTATCACTATTAGTTCATTGATAGTGGTAAAGTTTTCATAAAAAATAATGTTGCTTGTGATGTTTTTAGAATAGGTATAGTAAGAATTAAATTGTATGACGATATTATAAGACTTTAGTAGATATCAAGTATTTATTAAACTTGAAAAAAAATTAGTTTCTTTAGGCACACTTGATGTAATTGACTGTCACTGCAAAGGTGGAGGTGGAATTCTTAGGATCTTTAAGAGTCCATTAATGATCATGAAGGGAATTAGACTATCTAATATCTATGTTTTGCTAGTTAGCAGGTGTTATAGTAATTTCATCTTCTAGTTCTAATAATAATATGTATACTACCAAGTTGAAACATATGCAATTAGGGTATATGAGCGAAACAGTGATGCTTAAGTTGAGCCAACAGGGTTTGGTTAATGGGCATATGACGAGAAAGTTGGATTTCTATGAATATTGTGTATTTGGCAAACAGTATAAGGTGAAATTCACTAGTGTAGTTTAACAAATTAAATGTACTTTACATTATATTTTTTCTAATTTTTGGAACACTTTTTAAGTACCTTCAAATGGTAGTGTAAGATTCACATTAATTTTTATCGATAATTATTCAAATAAAGTGTGGTTAAATTTTCTTATGCACGAAGATGAAGTCTTTGTGGTATTCAAGTAGTGAAAGACCATGATTGAAAAAATATACCAACAAGAAGATTAAACATTTCAGAACAAATTATGGTATAAAATCCTGCAAAAATGAATTCATCAGTGAGTTCTATAAAAATGAAGGGATTGTGAGGCACCACATAGTCACATACACATTACAATAGAATGACGTTGTAGAATAGATAAATAGGACTATTCCATAAAGTCTTAGGTTCATAGTTTCTAGAGTTAGATTGACAAGGAGTTTTGGGTTGAAATTGCAAACACAATTTGTTATTTAGTAAATCAGTTTTCATTTACAGCGATTGACTGTAAGTCTCTGAAAGAACAATGGTCAGGTTCTCAGATACATTACTTTGGTTTGAGAGTATTGTGTTGTTCTACATGTGTTTATGTTAAGAATGGTAAGATTGAACTTAGGACAAAAAAGTGTGTATTTCTAGGGTATATAGAGTGAAAGATTATAGAACTATTTTATAGGACTATAGTATAATGAAATTGTAGAACAGAGGAATAGGACAATTTTTTAAAGAGTTAGGTTCATCCTTTCTAGAGTTAGATTGATAAGGACTTTTGGGTTGAAGTTGCAAACACAATTTGTTATTTAATAAATCAATTTTCATCTACAACAATTGACTGTAAGTCTTTGAAAGAACGATGGTTAGGTTTTCCCACAAATTACTCTGGTTTGAGAGTATTATGTTGTTCTACATGTGTTTATGTTAAGCATGGTAAGTTTGAACTGAGGGTGAAAAAACGTATATTTCTAGGTATATAAATAGAGTGAAAGATTATAGGTTGTGGTCTTCTATTAACAAGTCATCTAAGTTTTTAAATAATAGAGAGGTTACCTTCGATGAGTTTACTTTTGTTAATGAAGAAGGGATGGAAAAGACTATATAGTTGAAGACAATAGTATCAATAAATATGTAGAATTTAAAATTGAAATTGAGGTGAATGCAATTGGTATGGATACACCACAGGCACAATAACAAGAAGACTATAGTTTTGTTTAGAAATAGAGAAAGAAGACAAATTAAATAATTTTAGAAATATGCATATGCAAATTTCATGTACTATGCACTATGTATGGCAAATAATGTTAAGATTTTAGAGTTTGCTATATATTGAGATGCCATTGATAGTTTCAAATCACTAAAATGGATAGTAATTATGAGCGTAGTGATTCAATATCTTTATGAGAACAATATTTGTGAACTAAATAGTTGTACTACCGAAAAAGCAGAAGATTGTTGGTATAAATGGGTTTTCAAAAAAAAAAAAGGAGAAAATCCTAAAGATTGAAGATATCTAAGGGTTTCTCTTTTGAAGGAATACATTGATTTTAATGAAATTTTTTCTCTTGTTACTAAACATATTTCTCTTCGTATGTTACTATTTATGGTGGCTCTACTTGATATGGAATTAAAATAGTTACATGTTAAAATAACTTTTTTACATGGAGAGTTGAAGGAAAGAAACTATATGCAACAACTAGAAGGGTAAGGAAGACCACATTTGTTTACTAGTCATTATATAGCTTGCAATAGTTACCTAGACAATGGTACAAGTCATTTGACATTTGCATGATTGGGAATGAATTTTATAAAAATAATTTTAATAGTTATGTCTATAACAATAAATTCCTTAATGGTCCTTGATTATATTTATTGTATGTTGATGATATGTTAATTACTTTCACTGACATATTGAAAATTAATATTTTAAAAGGTCAATTAAGTGGAGAGTTTGAAATGAAAGATTTGAAAGAAACAATGAAAATTTTGGGGATAGAAATCACTAGGAATTTACATGCGAGGAAGTTATATTGGTTGCAGAAAATTTATATTGACAAAGTTTTGAATGGTTCAAGATTCAAGACTCTAAAGCTATTGGGACAACTATTGTTAAGTATTCAAACCTTGAACTAGTTTATCATCAAGTACTGAGAAGGAGGTAGAGTGTATGTCTCATGTTCCATACGTTTATGCAATTGATAGTCTAATATACGCTATGATATGCACTAAACTAGATCTTTCGTGTGCAATAAGTGTTATAAGTAAATTCATGCATTTCTTAAAAGAATTCATTAGGAAGCTGTGGAATGGATCTTGAGATATTTTAAAGGAACTACAAATATTGGTATAGTATAAAAATGAGATTGTGGGTTGGATAGACTTATTTATTATTTGAATTCGGATTATGGACAAGATTTGGATAAGAAAATATCTCTGATAGATTATATTTTTATACTTTGTGATTGTACTGTCAATTGGAAGGTTACATTACAATCGTGTCTATTACCTTGTCTACAATTAAAGTAGATATGGTTTTAGCAAAAATTGTGAAGGAAGCTATTTAGTTGAATAATCTACTTGGTGAATTGAATATAGAGTTAAAGCAAATAGCTATATGTTGTGATACCCAAAATGTCATACACTTGATGAAGAACTAAATGTGCCACAAAAAGATTAAGCATATTAATGTCACATATCATTTTATTCAAAAGATTGTGTCTTAAGAACTAACCACGGTAGAAAAGATTGGATAGCAAATAATTCTATAAACATGATGACTAATTCAATTCCATTTGTTAAGTTAAAGCATTTTTTGGATTTAGTTAACATGTGCAATTTTATTTAGGGACCCTTCAAGGTGTGAAGGTTTTATGATGGAAAACAAGCCAAAATGGAGATTTGTTAAATTTTTGTCTTGTTTCCAATTTGGGAGGGGATTAAAGAAGTTTTTCTAGTTTTCTAATTTGGTGTTTATCTAATTTTATTAGGAATTGAGTGATAATTTTTAATTAATCTTACTTTGTTTTTTGTAACACTTATCCAAATTAGATTTGGATTGAGTTTCTACTTGGTACCTATAAATAAATACAATAGATGTCATTTCTCATATTATAAAGATTTCAAAGAGAGTTTTAAGAGTTTAGAGAGAGATTTCTATATTGAGAAAATGTCATGTGAGATTAGCGAGAGATGAGGTGCTTTTAAGGATTAGGGTTAAGACATACCAAGAAATCCTTATGATCCCTAAGACTATTAATTATATGATCATCATCTTCATCATGAATATAGGCTTGATTTATAGAACCGAACTTTGTTCATTTGTGTGTTTTAATTTATTGTTTGTTCTTATATTTCTATTTTTGAACAACTTCTAGATATAATCATAACAACAATTCTCTTATTTTAATTTATCAAAACAATATTATAAGTAGGATCATTATTTTTGTGATATAAGTTATATTAAGTTTAAATTATCTATTATCTAAAGGGCGAATGCTAAATCTTTTTTTTTTTTTCAAAATATAGTTAATTTGGTATTTTTGTTACTATAATCATAGTTATTAGTTGTATTGAGGGGATGCTTAGTTCAAATTCCTCAATGGAAATCACAATGAGATTCATTGAGGTGCCAATCACAATGAGAATCCTTATTGCGTTGTTAGTGTTTGGTTCAAACCATATAATGGATATTAATATAAATGATGATGCTTGGTTCAATTCAATTATGGGAATAGAAATTAGTCAAAATTTCAATTTTACCCTCATTAATAAATATATTATAAAAATAACATTATAGAATGATAAGCGAGAGGAGAGACAAAATTAATGAGGGAGAAAGTAGAGTGAGAAAAATGATAAGAGAAAAAGTAATAATACAGAGGGATGAGAGAGAAAGTAAATATTGAAATGGATGAAAGAGAAAGAAGAATGAGAAAATGATGAGAGAGAAAATAACAATGTAGAGGGATAAGAGAGAAAGTAATTGTCAAGAGAAATAAGAGAAAAAGTAAAGTAAAAAAATAATAAAAGATAATGTAATAGTAGAAAGAAATGAGAGAAAAAGTACCTATTCAGAGGAATAAGAGAGAAAGTAGAGTGAGAAAAATGATGAGAGAGAAAGTAACTATTGAAAAGGATAAGAGAGAAGGTAAAGTGAGAAAATGATGAGAGAGAAGGAAGAGTGAGAAAATGATGAAAGAGAAAATAATAGTAATTATGGATGAGAGAGAAAGAGGAGTGAATGCGAAGAGAGAGAAAGCGGAGTGAGAAAATGATAAGAGAGAAAGTAAAGAGAGATAAAATGATGAGAGAGAAAGTAAAGAGAGATAAAATGATGAGAGAGAAAGTAATAATACAGAGGGATGAAAAAGAAATTGAAGTGAGAAAAATGATGAGAAAAAAAATAATAGTGAAAAGGGATAAGTGAGAAAGAAGAGTGAGAAAATAATGAGAGAGAAAGTAATAATGCAAAAGGATGAGAGAGAAAATAGAGTGAGAAAAATAATAAGAGAGAAATAATAGTAGAGAGGGATGAGAAAGAAAGTAACTATCGAAAGGGATGAGGGAAAAAGTAGAGTGAAAAAATGATGAGATAGAAAGTAACAGTGAAAAGGGATGAGAAAAAAAGTAGAGTGAGAAAAATGATGAGAGAGAAAATAACTATTGAGAAGGATGAGAGAGAGTGGAGTGAGAAAATGATAAGAGAGAAAGTAACTGTCGCGAAGGATAAGAAAGAAAGTAAAGTGAAAAAAATGATGAGAAAGAAAATAACTATCATTAGGGATGAGGGAGAAAATGGAGTGAAAAAATGATGAGAGAGAAGGTAGAATGAGAAAATAATGAGAGAGAAAGAAAAGTGAAAAAAATTATGAAAGAGAAAGTAAAGTGAGAAAATGATAAGAAAAAGTAATAGTAACTATGAATGAGAGAGAAAGAATAGTGAGTGGGAAGAGAGAGAAAGTGGAATGAGAAAATGATGAGAGAGAAAATAAAGTAAGAAAAAGGATGATGGTTTAGTATTGAAAGTAAAATTAGAATAACAAAATAAAAATGATTATTAAATTTTAGATAATCAATGATTAAAGAAGGAAGGTAGGTAATCAACGATTATCCACTTTTCTACAATCATTATTGAATTCTATTTTTTTTTCTCCAACCATGCACCAAATAATGGAATGAATCCAATTAACTGATTTCATTCCCTCCAACTAAGTACCCCTTGAATTATTTAGTGCACTTTAATATCTTTATTAATTTCAATATTAACCAGTATTGTTACCTTTAAGAACTTTAATTCTTACACATAGTGTAGTTTTAAAGGTCTCTAATATATTATTCATTGGTTACTAATTCAAGTAAACACATGACATTTACATAAAAAATATTAGTATCAAATTTATAAAACCTGAAAAAATATACACTACGAATAATATAATTGTTTGAAATTCTCAATACACTAATAAACTAATCATTATTGTCTTATTCTACTTTGACATCAGTATTGGGGTTAGTTGAACTTCTGATAGTATTGGCATGAGTAGTGGCTAGATCAATATCATCATCAACTTGAATTTCTTGGTCTATTCTTTAGTTTGATTAACTATTAAAGTTGAACTTCTCATGAGTCGAACACAATCGCTACGAATCCAAAATACTATCATCCTTACTAAAAACTCATTCAATTGTAGCTTTATGTTGAAGCCACCAAAAATTGTTTGGCAATCATAAAGTGGATAGGATGCAAGTGTGTTTTTTGCTTCCATTATTCTAAAACTTGAAAGTCCTTCTCATGTTGTCCTCACTAAACTGAAAAAAAAAAGTTGTTAAATATATATCAAGTTTTGTACTAATACTATCCTTTTGTCTCTTTGGTGTATGAAGCATTTTTTCAGTATAAGAAATGGGATCAGTATTAGAATTAATCTTTTAACTAGTATTATTACTACTAGTACTAGCATTAAGAACTGGATGAATTTAGAATAAAATTCATTATACAATGAACTAATGATATTCCTAGTCTCATTTACGTCAACACTTGCATTTAAAGCACATAACATAGATCTAGAAAATAACTTTTATTGTATTGTAATATCTATTCGAATAATTGTCCAAACATTCAAATTTGGTACAATAATCAAAAAATAAATCAATTAAACATAAAGGTGGAATTTCTTTATAATATTAAAGCTATTTGTTTAGCACGTCTAAGATAGTGACCTTCAAAAATATGTCTTCTATATAATTATGTAAAAATGTCAACTATATTACATTTTTTTTATATACTAATAAGTGAGATGTGGGATAACAAACACCAGACAAGTCTATTTTCATAAGATTTCTAAGTAGAAGGGTTTAGTGGTTCAATTTTCACATTGTTATCGAGAGGCTAACTCTGCGGCTAATGGTCTTTCTAAGTTAGGATACGAGACAAGGCATTTTGGCATTTATAGACACATATGGGATCTTCCACGATCAATTCGATCTTCAATTTCTTTAGATAGGGATCAAGTTTGTAATTTTAGATTTGCATAGCAGATTAGCTGTTTTTTCATTCACGCAAGTGAGATACTGATCACTAGCTTAGAAAATTGTAATTCCTATTAAGTAATATTAATAAAAAGCACCAACCCTTTTGGGTTTGGTTAAAAAAAAAAACTAGACAAAGTAGCATCTTTAGAAATTTTCAAAACTTGTAACATTTTTAGGTAAACAGTCCAATGATTTGTACGTAAGTCAATGCTACAATAGTGTTTTATTAAAAAAATAACATGATAATGTGCTATATATTAAAAAATCACTAAGTAAATCAGAGTTTGAATATAATGATTAGAAACACCTTTTTTTTTTTTTTTTTTTTTTTTTCTTCTTTCTAATATTTATTTTGACCATTCATTCAAATTAATTGACACAAACAAATAATAAGGTGCATCTTTAATGTGATTGTCATTAAAATCTCAAAAAGTAATTATTCTTTGTTGCATTAACTAGTTTTCAACAATGCAATGATGAATTATATCTATGTAACTATTCTTTCACCAATGATTACTCTAAATATCCGAACTAATAGAAACACATGCATCTTAATTTAAAAAAATATTCAATCAAAATATTTTTTTAGAAAAATTACAATTTTAGTCTCTAAAGTTTGGACACTCAATACTTTTAGTTTTTAATGTTTAGAGGTTGACACTTTTAGTCATTAAAATTAGGAAAATACATCAATTTTGGTCCAATTAACGAAAATCAATAGAAACAAATGTTTGAACGTTATGATTTCATTTTATATTAACATTTTTAGGTCCTAAAATTTGAATTATCAACACTTTTAATCCTTTAATATTTGCTTTTAGTACTAAAGTTACAAAAATAACTTAGTGTTTGTAAACCGATGAAAAAGAATGTCACACTATTAAGATTTACTTATGTTGTTGTTAATTGTATTATTTAATTAGACAAATAAAATATTTTTTTAAAATAAAAAATACTCCCTTTTTTTTTAAAAGAAAAAGAGTCCACTTTGTATGGGTATAATTTTTTTTAGTTTGGAGCACAATTCACTTAATACACTATTAATTTTATAATTTTACATTTTTGTTGTTATTTTTAATTATGAGCCATACATAATTATCATTAGTACAAATGTATAATGTAGAAATTTCATTAAAAAATAGACTATTTTTTGTCTTCAAACAAAGAAAAATTTTAAAAGTTGACTTTTTTTGATGGATGGAGTATTTTTTTATAATATTTTTTCCTAATTAAATATTATTATAGTATGTTTTTCTAATTAACTATTTATAGTGTTTCTATAATATTATAGACAAAAAAATCATGTCTATATAAAAACATTTCTTTAACTATGTACATTCTAATTAATTAATTGAGACGTAAAATGCTCATTTTGAAAGAATAATATTTTTCAAATGATCCATTTATCCTAAAACTTGTATAATATACTTTATTATCATTATTATAATAAACAATTTCTTTTATAGACTATTATAGTATTTTATCTATGTAGTTGACCGCACATAGTGAGATAAAGGCTTGTTAATGTTTTTGATGTTGTTAGTATATTATATTATTTGTCCATAATTAAGTATTATTATTTTGTTATTATAGTGTTTTTCTAAATTAAGTGTTTATAGTGTCGTAATAATATTATGAAAAAGAAAAATAAGGTCTACAAAAAATACCTTTAATATATGTATTCCAATTAATTAAATGTTATCATAGTAGAAAAATATTTTTTATAACTTTATAACATTATTTTTCCTTAATTAAGTGTTTATTACGGTATTATGATAAAAAAAATTAGATCCACATAAAAATCTTTAAACATGAGCATTCAAATTAAATAACTTTATTATAGTAAAAAAGTATATTTTATTTGAAAACAGATTTTTTAATCTATTTAAATAATACAACTAACAACCACATAAGTAAATCCTAATAGTGTGACATTATTTTCTCTTAATAGTCCAAAAAATGAGTTATTTTTGTAACTTTTGGATTAAAAGTATTGACTTTCAAATATTAGAGACTAAAAGTGTCGAAAATTCAAACTTTTAGACACTAAAAATGTTAAAATAAAAGAAATTCTAAAGTTCAGATGTTAGTTTCTAGTAATTTCCATTAATTGGACTAAAATTGATGTATTTTCCTAACTTTGAAGATTAAAAATGTTGACCTTCAAACATTAATAACTAAAAGTGTCGAGTGTCTAAACTTTAGGGACTAAAAGTGCAATTTTTCCTCCCTTTTTTTTTTCCATTTTACATGCTAAACTTGTTTTAGGGGTGCATTTGTTTTAGAAAATACACCAATTTGTAAAAGTTTTAAAAACCCTAATTTTTGACTAAAACTAAATGATAAATGTTCTACTGCTATTATTTTAGCTAGCTCAAATTTATACTTTTATTAAGAAAATCTAAATAACGAACTACTAAAATGAAGAAAAATGGTATATGGTGAGTTGCATCTATGACTTCTAAGGGTTGACTCTTGAAAATGCTCTCACTCTGTATACCTTTGCAACATTGTGTATTAGCCCCCTAATTTAAATGTGAATATTTTTGTACGAAAATTGCATGTGTTGATAGGAATCCTGTTGGTGTAGTAATCTTTTTTTGAAATATTTCCTAAATATATTAGATTTGTAGATAGGCAAACATTGGCTTTATCGATTTATCTATTGATTATTGAAAGTATATCAGAGTTCAAAATGCCCTTGACAAATAATTTCATCATCATCAAGGTCGATATGGGATGAAGAACCATGAATATCTATAATATAATTTGTAAAGAGATAGACAAAAATTAAGGGAATTGAAAGAATAGTTTGAAAAACAATTGGAATTGAAATAATATAACACAATTGAAAAAATAATTGGAATTGAAATAATATAACACAATTGAAAAAATAATTGGAATTGAGATATTAAGTAAGAGAATTAGAAAGAAATAAAGAAAATTACAGAAGAGAAATGAAAATTGTGTGTTAAGAAATGATGGGGGGTATTTATAAGATTTAAAAAAAAATTGAAGGAAAAAAAAAAGGAATAGCTATAAGTTTGGTCGTTCCTCTCATGCAACCCATTAGCACTTGGGCCACATGAATCTTAGCAGCTAATGGCTACTTAACTATTACATGAATTTAGCCAATGGCTACTAAAACTCGAGAAGTTTCTTGGTTTCAAATTGAATCAAGTTGAAAAGTGAAAAGTGAAAGGGGGATGAGGTTTCAAGATATACAGCAGTTCAATGATGCTTTGCTGGCTAAGCAACTGTGGCGAGTGCTTACTAAACCGGAATTGTTGATGAGTAGAGTAATGAAAACGAAGTACTTTCCCAATGATGAGTTTTGGCAGACACAATGTAAACCTAATGCTTTTTGGTTGTAGAAAGGTTGGATGGCAGCAAAGCATGTGCTTCAGGTGGGGGCAAGATATAAGTGGAAGATGGTTAATCAATTCGGGTGTGGGAATCCCTGTGGATTCCAGGGAGGTAAGATTTTCAAGTGCATGGTTGTCGGCAAGCACAACCTCCTATCACTTAGGTTAATGAGCTTCTCACGGAGGATGGGAGAGAATGGAACTCCAGTTTGGTTTCCTGAGAGTAGTTCATCTTGAGGTCATAGGCACAACATGTGGAGGACCACATGGAACTGAATGTGAATCCAAAGTTGAAGATCTTCATGTGGCGATGTTGTAGTGATATCTTGCCAATCAATGTACAATTACAACAACGTAGAATTCTGGTGGATTTTTTTTGTCCTATGTGTCGTGAGAAGATTGAAATGTTGGAATATGCTTTCTTGTCTTGCAGATGTGTGCAGCAAATATGGAGTCTTGCTTCACTGGGATGGCCTTATACCTCTATTCTGTGGTCAATTTTCGGAGTGGTGGCAAGACATTTGTGTTAATCAGCGAGTACCTTTCTGGGTGGAGAGGGCTCAATTTACGGTGTACATTCTTTGGCATGTATGGAAAAGGAGAAACTTGTGGGTATTCTAGCAGGAATGGATGGAGGAGCAGCTTGTGCCAGCAAGAATGCCTAGAGTTTTGGCAATCCAATTTAACAAGAGTTGATGTTGGAGTGGATATTAGTAGTTGACTTGTTCTTACATCCGTTCTAAGTAGATATTATTATTTCCTTTTGTTGATAGTTTTTGTTGATAGCTTTTGTTCATAGTTAAGCTTGTTGTTATATATGTGTTGGGTTACAAACAGGATTAAGCTGGTTTCTGTTGTCTCAGAACCAGAATATCTTTAGTTTATAGAGGAGATGCTGCCAAAATTTCTTCTAGTTAGAGGTGGTAATACTATATTCCCCAATAGGGGTCTGTAGTGTTCTTTTGTGGGACAACTAGGATTAATTCGTGACGTGATGTTAGTCAGTCTTAGCCGATTTCGGTGCTAAGAATAATCCTCTTTGGGGACCTTCTATGTACTCATTAACTTTCATGAAGTTAATACAACTCACAAATTTTGGACCCAAAAAAAAATTGAATCAAAACTGTTAATTTTGGTTTTAGTGTCAAAATATTCAAACCATAACCAAATTGCACATCTAGTTATAGTTTGGAGCTGTAGATTCTATTATTGACTAATTTTAGTTCGAGCCAACCTATTGGTCCTGACTACTCATAATTTTGTTACACGGTATCTTCCTTCTCTTATCGAAACTCCGTGTACTAGAGGAAGTGGATTACAAAAGATAATGGTAGGAATCAACTTCAACTTCATTGTGTTCACTGTCACTATCATCTGTTACGGACAAACCAACATCAACATTCTCCATATTTTGGGCAACAGCTATTGGTTCTTTTGATATAGCACTTGTTGCTCTACCCTTCCTATATACTATTTCCAAATCTGACATACAAGGGAATGATATATTCAACAGGCTCTTGGCTTCTTTATGACTCTACACGAAATCACACAACACCAACAAACAAAATCTAATGCGCATTAATAATGAAACTACCAAAGTATTTTATTTCAGGTTCACCACTTAAAACAATCATAGTATTTCACATGATAAAGAGAAAGTGAAAAAAAAAAATCATTTCATGCTTAGCTTAGTCCATTCCTCATACCATGAACGCTCACATACTAACTTGTATTCAACATCATTCCAAGTGCAACCACTTTGCTTGCATATTTCATTAATGCATGGAATTTTGTCTTCAAGAATTTGATCATAGACTCAATGTGCTTAGTTTCCTTTGTGAAGTTGGGCAATTTTTACAACAATATTCTGTGTATCGTGTTCCTATAGTTGTTCTTGAATTGTCCATCTGTTTTTCAAAGAGGATCAATGGCCATATCCTACAAACACCTCAGTAATGCCCAAGTTTCCTCTTCGGTCCAAAAATGCTTGTTCTTCCCTCTACCGTACGATGCCTCCAACTTGTTGGTGTCTATTGTCTTGCTTTCTATCTTTTTGTAAATTTTACGTCAAGTATGCAATAACATATTTGCTAGGCACAATAACTATAAAAAAGCACATTACATAGTAATGCATGTTAATAAGTACCAACTTCTACTTAAAAAAATTCAAAAGTACAAAGACTGGTAGTAAGATTCATAAAAAGCACATTACACAATAACTATCTTTAAAAACCACCAAATTATGCTTAAAAAAATTTAACAAGTACACAAGGCATTAAACATGCTAACACATAAATGAACTCATCACACAAACTACATTGAAACCAAATGTAAATAATCATAGTATGCATCGCTACTCTTCATTCCATATTATTAAACCCATTTCTCTAATTGTTAAACATTTGGAATGCTATGTTATTCCTCAAATTAGTCCATTGATCAATTGGGGCAATTGTTTGTATGTATTCTACTTCATCCTCAGTGTCACTTTTTTCATCTATCTGTTCTTCATCTTCATGTACCAAAGTCTGTTGCAGATCAATACTCATAAATTTTCAAATAAATTCCCGTTCTTCAAACTTGAGTTTGTATCAGGAAAAATGGAGGGGCAGCTAAAATTTTCCAAAGCCCTTTAACAAGCCGAAACATCTTTTAATCACATTTTTGATTTTAGAATACTTCATATTAAAATACTATTCAATTGTCTCGAGTTGATGACAATCAAACTCATTGAGGTGGTATCTATGCCCACGATAAGGTGTAAGAAACTAATCTAAATTGCAATATCCAGCTTTCACCAAATGATAACACCCTTACATTGCAATAAATACACATGGTAAGGTAAGAAAATGTGTAATTGAAAATATTCTAACTGCAATTTAATTGAAAATTATAAACATTTTATTATCTTGAGGGACTCTAAACCCATTAGGCCTTGATATAGCATCCCAAAGAATGCAATCATTGTGGCTAGAACCTTCCCAACCAAGCAACACATATATAAATTGCATATTGGGATAGCATACTCCCAGTACATTTGTTGCAATACCTCTCTTTCTTGTGCGATAACGTTGCTTTTTTTCTTTAGGTAGTGTCACCGAGATAAAAGTTTCATCTAATGCACCTAAACAATCCTATAATACACATTGGGAGTAATAAATAAGGGAAAAGATATGTAATTATAATCACTAACATATTCAAACGTATAAGTCAAATTTACTTTAAATGGTTTCCACTTATCCTCATCACAGTCATCAAGTATAGATGCAAGCTTCTTAAGTAATATGAGGTGTAGTTGCAAAATCGCTCGAAGGCAGAGATTGAATTAACAGCTCACAATTTCTCTAATTTGATGAAAAAGTAGGCTAATTGTTTTGTTTTTCTTATGATGTGCTAAAACGTATAAAAATAAGAAAAAAATTCCTCTATAGATGCATTTCTCATTACTCTTCAACCCTCCAATATGGCTTACCATATCACACAATTTACCAAATGTTCTCCTATCCATTAAGAGTTCACTAATGCAAAATGTATCACTCTCTTTTGTTAGCCTATATATCCATTGCATTCTCTTAACTCTTTTTTCTTCTTTAGTTTTTATTCGACGAAACCTATTTCCAAAGTATGCAAGATTTGCAATTTGACACAATATAAGAATCATACAAATCAAGAGCAATCCAGACATAATCCAAAAGGTGCACATTAATCTACGCATGTTATAGTTAAAAGAAGGTTGTGTCATGTTTATCTACACTATATAACAACAAAAAAATGTGAACAAAGTATATATTTGGAAAAATCAAAATCACTATAAAGTGTTCCACAAGAAACCATCACCATTAACCGCAAAAATATTATTTCAACACTTGAAATTTTAATTGGGCCCAAAGACATGAACTCAACATATAGACAAAAAAGCAATTTATAACTAAGTAATAAAAAATGATGAGAGAGCTAGACAATTATCCTGGCAAAAATGGAATTAAAACTTTCACATAGGACTTTAGGATAAACACCATTCCATATGAACTCTATTTGTTGGATTTAAAATCACTAAATCCAAAAGGCAATAAAAATAAATTAAAATTGAATGAAGGATCACCAAGAGGGACGCACGGTTTGGAAGCTAATTTTTCTTTATGATGAGCTTCGGCCAACAAATCAAATAACCAAAGTAAAAATTGATTATGGCCCCACATGAAGAAAATAGTGAATCTAAAGCAAATTGAATTGGCCGAATGTGACTTCAGCTCAAAAGATGGCTTGTCACAACAAATCAAAATTTTAAAAATCAAGTCGTGTCTTTCAAGAGACAAAATAGTCGGCTAATTTTTAATTGAAAGGAGGCTTTTTTTTTCCTCTATTTCTTTGTACTATAAAATATTGAATAATATGTCCTATTTATAGGGCTCACCAAAATCCTAAATCTATTAGATTTGACTATCCAATTTTAATAAAAATCAATTACTAAAACCAAAACTCAATATAACTACTAATTATAAAGCCAATGGAATTATAAAATCATAAACCTAATAGGAAACTGTTTAATTCTACTACACTATCTAATGCTGGAGGTTGTCTAATGCGTAAAGATTGAAAGAAGAAAAGAAAGAGTGATGTGGATTAATTATTTTCATAGAATAACATATCCCAAGTGAAATAATGTTGGCGGGCGGGGCTATTGTACTACTGAAAACCCCAAGTGATGGCGGATGAGGTGATGGGCGAGGATGAGAATAGGTGAATGGATGACGGCCAACAGGCTCATGATGGAAAAGGGGCCAGATTGAAGAGTCTGGTTGTCAAAGAGAAAGAGCGACAGAAGATGAGAGAATGAAGTGAGGTAGACATGATTGGGGGTAATTTTGGTGTACAGTAATAAAAGTTTATTGAAGGATTTGAAAGCGTAGTGATTAAAAGGATGGGAGTTGGTAATAAGTGATTGACAAGTATGAGGGAATGAAATTATTGTTTTCATTCCTATTGAAGTTATCTAAGGTGCTGCCTGGTTTGAGGGAATGGAATGGAGGGCATGGGAATAAAAGTATTCCATGTGTTTGGTTGGGGCAAATGAATGATGTACAATAAACTTTGATTACCCTATATGGGGGTATCCTCATACCCCCCCCCCCCCCAAAATATTGGGGGGTATGGAAGCTATTAAACAAAAAAAAAATTCCTTTCCCCTTCCCATGATTAATAATGATTTTAATTAATAATTAATTAGTTTAATATTATAATAAATAGTTAACTAATACTAACTAATTAATTATTATAATTAATATAAATTAATTTATAATTAACTTATTATTATTAATTAATAATTAATTAATTACTTAAGATTAATTTAATTAATCATTCATTTACTTAATATTGTAATTTAATATTATAATTAATAATAATTAATCTCATTCATTAATATTAATTAATTTATAATTAATTAATTACTTAAGATTAATTTAATCAATAATATTTTTATTAATAATTAATTAATTTAATATTATAATAAATAATTAACTAATACTAACTAATTAATTAACACTAATTATTACAATTAATTTATAATTATAATTGGTAATTATAATCGTTCCCCAACATAAACCAACCAGCATAATTATAATTAAAGAACCCACTATCATTTCCCACTACTATCATTTCCATTCCCTTTCTCATTCCCTTAAACGATCCAAGCACCCCCTAAGTAACTTGTAATGGAATTATTCCCATTGATAAATCCTATTACACCCTACCAAGCAGGCCATTAGTATTTGCATTTCGGCTTGAATAACATTATAGATAAAATTGACCTTTATTATGAAATAGATGGAAGTGAATAGTTATTTGTTTATGGATTGATTGCAAATAGCAACATTATGATTTAGGGGGAAAAAAATAAAAATAAGAGTCTGTTTGATAACATCAGTTATTACTAAAACTAATAGATTAAGAGATTTTAAATTTTGGGTTATTTGATGATGAAATTTCACTCTATTTAATTGCTTAAACATTGCTTAATTTTTATATAAAAATTTTAAATAGTAAAAGTTAGTTTAATACTTATTATTTAGAGCTCGTTTGGTTGACAAGAAAGTAAAATATATGGAAATATGATTCTTAGAAATTTAATTTTGAGAAAAATGAATGCTTTTATAAGGAATTTAAATCTTAAAAATTTAATTTTGAGGAATACTAAATACTAACCTATATTTGAATAGAATAAAAATATCTATAGGAAAATCAATATAATTCATGTTTCATTATTTTATTTAGATTAATGAATCACAAACATTTTTAAATATAATTTATTTAGCATGTACATCTATCATATTATTTTTCTTATTTTATATCAATTATAAAGACAATTCTTTTTGGTCTTTTAATCAAAATATTTTTTTTCTTTTGTGTTTAGATATTGTTATACGTTACAATTGAGAAAATTAAGAAATATATTTGAAAATATTGGCTGTGAAGGGTATGGGCCGTGGGAAATGGATACGGGCTGGGGCTCGCTTGGTCTCTATCCATGGACATTCAGGGTCTGGGCTGTTGGAACCTTTGATTGGTGAGAAACGGGGGTGTACATTTATGGCTTTGGATGTTGGGGTTAATGTGGAGCAGCCGGGAAAGAAGCAACATTTGATGGCCGGACAATCTACTGAGGTGAAGAGGACTAGCCTTCTAGGGTCCCAAGATATTATATGAAGATTGGTGTATGGAATTGTAGAGGTTTGAGTGCTATCTCTACAATTTCCCAGTTAAGGGAGACCCTCAACTCCTAGTATCCAGATGTGATATTCTTATCGGAGACTAAGCAGCAGCAACCTTTTGTGGAGAAGGTGTGTAGGCGATTGAGGATGGATGATCATTGGCAATATGTTGACCCTTATGGTTTTCGAGGAGGTATGTTAGTGTGTTGGGCTGATACCATTTCAGTTGTTAGTTTGGTATATAATAATTTTTGTGTGCAATTACAATATGGAATCAAGGGTGAGTTAGAGGTGTGGTGGGCGGTTTTTGTATATGCTAGTGTCGAGTGTTCAATGAGAGAGTTGCAATGGTATTTCTTGGAGAATGAAAGACATAAATGGGCGGATTGGTGAATTTTGGGTGGGGACTTTAATGATATAGCCTATCTGCAGGAGAAAAGAGGCGGGAGGCGAAGGTCGGCATCTAGTTGTTTATCATTTTCTAATTTCATTGGCCGTATGGAACTGGTTGATCTTGGATTTGTGAGAAATCAATTCACATGGACTAATCATAGAGTTTGAGAGGGATTGGTTGAGGAAAGGTTGGATTGGTTTTTTTGCTCTCCTCGGTGGAGGCTACATTTCTCACATACCAAGGTCAGTCATTGCGAGAAGTAAGTGTCTGGTCATTCTTTGCTTTTGTTGGATACTAATCCTCACCAACGACGTAATAGGCGATGATTCATTCTTTTATCAAAGGTAGGTCCGAAAGGAGGGTATGTTAGTGTCTCAGGCATGGCAGTTAGTGTTTCGAGGAAGATCACAGTAACTTGTGAGTGATAAAATTGCGAAGTGCCAGGCAAATTTGCGGCAATGGAGTAGGACGTATGGTATAAATTCAGCTAGGCAGATTCAGGATATCAAACAACAAATAGAGGAATTGAATCTTCAAGGTGGGTCGAGAGATTGGTAGCAATGGTATGGGCTTCGGAATCAATTGCATCAAGCCTATAGGGAGGAAGAAGTATATTGGAAACAAAAGTCAAGGAACCAATGGATAAAGGAGGGGGATAGGAATTCAAAATTCTTTCATGCAGCCACAACACAAAGGTGAAAGATGAATAGTATTGACAAACTAACCTCAGCCTCGGGTGATATTTGTTTGACTAAGGAAAAGGTGGAAAGGGAGATTCTGGGGTATTATAAAATGCTCTATGCGTCTAGTCACCCAGTGCAATGTCTAACTTTGCTAGAAGTAATGCATAGATCTATCTCCAGGGGATGAATTCCAATTTGATGAGGTCGGTTGAAGACAAGGATATTCAACATGTTCTTTTCCAAATGAATCCAAATTTAGCTCCTGGACCTGATGGTATGACACCTTTATTCTTCCAGACATATTGGCATATGGTTAGAATTGATATTTGCAATGCAGTGAAGGATTTCTTTCTATATAAGTGCATGTTTCGGAAGCTTAACCATACATTGCTTACATTGATTCCTAATATGCAAGTTCCAATCTCTATGTACTAGTATAGACCTATTAGTTTATTTAATGTGGTCTATAAAATTGTTTCTAAAATTTTGGCTGAACATCTCAAAGTGTGTCTACCTATGTGTATTAGTCCAGAGTAGTTAGCGTTTATTCCGGGTAGACAAATCCTTGATAATGTCATTATAGCGCAAGAGTGTCTTCATACACTGAATTCAAGGAAACGGGGCAAGAGTGGGTTCATGGCTATGAAAATTGATATGGCGTAGGCGTACGACCGAGTTGAGTGGAATTTTTTGGAGAGGGTAATAAGGAAAATGGGGTTTGATAGGGGCTTCATATGTTGGATTAGGCAATGTATTAGCACGGCTATTATGTCGGTTAATATTAATGGTGAGCAATGTGGTTTTGTTCAGCATTCACGAGGGATTAGACAAGGTGACCCTATTTCTCCTTATTTGTTTTTTTATCATTTCAGAGGCTTTATAGCACTTAATTAAACAAGCTAGTGTGACGGGGGGCTATAAGGGCATACGAGCTAGTGGCAATGGTCCTGTTATTACGCATTTGTTCTTTGCAGATGATTCATTGTTGTTTTGCGAGGTAGATAAGCAACAAGCTCAACAATTACAAGCTATCCTCAACCTATATAGTAGTAGTTCTGGTCAACTTATTAACATGGCCAAATCATCAATCTTTTTAGCTCCAATGTCTCACGAGAGAGCAGAAGTCAATTATTTCAGGTGCTGGGAGGGGATGAAGGAGCAACATAATGCTTGTTATTTGGGCCTGCAGATGCCTATTAGGAGATCCAAGAAAGAAGTGTTCAACTTTGTAATTGACAATGTTCAGCACCGGATACAGAATTGGAAGAATGGTTTTCTGAGCTTGGCAGGCAAAGAAGTTCTCCTTAAAGTTGTGGTGAGTGCTTTACCTATTTATGTTATGGGCTGTTTTAAATTGCCAATTGGTGTGTGTAAGGAGATTTGTAGGCTATCGGTTAACTTTTGGTGGCGAATGCGTTCGAATGGTAGACAAAAAATTCATTGGAAAGCTTGGCCAGACATGATGAAATTAAAGAGGGATGGAGGGATGGAGGGATGGGGTTTCAAGATGTCCAGCAATTCAATGATGCATTGCTGGCTAAGCAACTTTGGCGAGTGCTTACTAAACCTGAGCTGCTGATGAGTAGATTGATGAAAGCAAAGTATTTTCCAAATGATGTGTTGTGGTAGGCAAAATGTAAAGGATTTGCTTCTTGGTTGTGGAAGGGATGGATGGCAGCTAGGCATGTGCTTAATGTTGGAGTAAGATATAGAGTGGGGGGATGGTAGATCAATTCGGATGTGGGAGTCATCGTGAATTCCAAACAGGCAAGATTTTAAAGTGCATGGGTGTCGCCAAGCTCAACCTCTTGTCATTTGGGTTAGTGATCTTCTAAATGAGAATGGGCGGGAATGGAATACAAGTTTGGTTTCCTTGATTCTTTTGCGGCAAGATACGGACATAATATTGCAGTTATCTTTGAAACCTGTTGGCAATCAAGATAAACTGTCTTGGCAATTTAGTAGGGATGGGAAGTACACTGTTAAATCGGTATACAAACAGCTTAAACTACAAAATATCTCATGGATCAAGGGGCTGAGAGCAGCTCCTCTTGAAGACAAACGCACAACATGTGGAATGTTACCTGTAAGCTGAATATTAAATGCAAGTTGAAGCACTTTATGTGAAGATGCTGTAGTAATCTCATGCCTATCAATCATATGTTGCAACAACGTAGAATGTCTGTGGATTCCATATGTCTTATGTGTAGTCAAGGGGTTGAAACTTTGAAATATGCTTGTTTTTTATGCTCACAGGTGAAACAGATATGGGGTTTAGCTCTGGGTGATTGGAATCGTATCACTTGGTTTCGTGGTACATTTTTAAGGAGTTGTGACAAGATATTTGCGTTAATCAAAAGGAGGCTTTAGGTGAGGAAAGGATTCAACTTATGGTGTATATTCTTTGACGCATATGGAAAAGTAAAAACTTGTGAGTGTTCCAGCACGAATGGATGGAGGAGCAGAGAGTCATGGCATTGGCATAAGAGGAATGGCTGGAATTTCAACAACAACTGCGTTAAGGGATGGTAGTTGGGTTTTTCTTCCATATATGGGTATCGTTTTTAGATTGATGTTTATATTGCCTTTTGTGAAGAGTCTTGTTTATTGGTTCTTGTTATTAGCTATGTTTGTTGCTATATCTATGTTGGGCTGATGTGGTTGGGTTAGAACCAGGAGGTGTTCCGTGTACAGAGGAGATGCTGTCAAAATTCCTAAGGTTTGGTGGTAATTTTGGTGGTAATGCTGCATTTGCCTATATGGTTATGTAGTGTTCTTTTGTGGGAGAACTTGGATGATTTAGGTGCTTTGTTACTATTTTTTTACCTTGTATAGCATTTGTGGGATACTGCATTGATAGGTGACTTTGCCTCTATGTAGTGTTGTTTTGTGGGATTATGTTAGAATTGTAGTGACGTGAGGTCAGTTCGTCTTAACTTAACACAGTGCTAAAAATGGTCCTTTTAGAGGGCCTGCCTTGTATTCATTAACTTTCATCAAGTTAATACACTACTCTTTCTAAGAAAAAAAAATATATCTTTATAATTTATGAAGAATTTATTTATTAGTACTAACACAATTAGTATCTATAGCAATAAATAATAAAAATTAAAAATGATATATAAAAATTAAAGAAATAAAAATATGAAGAAAATATAAAGAATTAATGTAATGAAAATTTAAAAAGATAAAAAAAAATTAAAGAAATATGAATAGGAAGAAAAATATGAAAAGGTGACTCCAATAACAAATGTAGAAATTAACTTATATTTTCATTAAAAAAAAGAAGAATAATAATGTTGATAATTTAGTAGCAAAATTAAAACACACAAAAAAAAACCCTCATTTAGGATGAAATCAAACTACAATCCAAAAAATTCAATGAGAAAAAATAGAAAATCCCATAATTTTTAATTTTAATAAATTATGAATTTGAATATAAAAAAGTTCTGAAATAATTTCCTTAAAATATAAAAGTTAAAACTAATAATAATTAAAATAGAAAATCATATAAGTAATACTTACAAAATAAAAGATGCACGAGAGTTAAAATAGAAAAAATATATTTATTTAAACTAAAATTTTTAAACAAATAATCAAAATAACAACTTTTAGTGAGGAATCAAAATCATTGCACTTATTTTCCTTACTTTTAAAAATCTTATTAGTTTCCCAAAAATATTTAAAACTTCCAAAGCCAACTACATGAAAAAGCTTTGGTTTTCTATATGAAAAAGAATCTGTCGATAACTTATTTACCAATTCTAGCAACGAACCAAACCAAACCGAACCGAACCGAACCGAACCGAACCACATTCTTCTAACACACCACAATTTCCAAAATTATAAATTAAACAAAGGATTAAAAAAAAAAAAACGTTATTGTTGAAACTTGCCCCATCCTACGCTCTTCTGCTCGTAGGAAAAACAAACATATATTCGTCAGTCGTCGGTATTGGAGGGAAGATCGGCCTGCTCGGCATAGCTCCACCACCTAGGCTCTCCTTTCTTCTTCTACCCTCCCGGTATATATAGCCCTTCTTCTCCACCCTGCTTTTTTTCTGGATTCTTCCCTGTTTTTCTGGGTTTACACCGTATGTTTTTTATCATGCTGTTTTCTAAAGAACAGTTCTTTTTTGTGTACTTGCCCAATGATATGATGATAATTCACAATCTTAATTGTTGGGTGGCTTGAATACGTGGTTACTTTGATTGTATGTGACTGGGTCTGAGAATTTTGTTGAAAAAAGACAGCTTTAGTACTATTAAGTGGCACATTGTGTATTCGAGTTAAAAGAGTAGGATCAGGAGTAGGAGAGAACAACTAAAACGGGGGAATTGAGAAAATATCATGTTTGGATTTTGGACTTGAAGAATGGAGCCTCATCCCTCCCCAGAAAACCCGGTTTGGGTTCTTCTAAGCTGTTCTGATGAGAGAAAAAGAGAAAAAGGAAAAAAAGGAAAAATTATGATGGGTAGTTCTGATAAAGTAATATCTTCTGAGATTCCTTCCTATATTATGCACTGGAATTGAATTTCATGAAATTCTTGCCACCTCAATGATCTATTTAGATTTTACTCTGTAACAAAAAAATTTCCCCCCCAAATCTTGAACTCTCCACTGGCCGACAAAATCTTTTGCTTTCAGCGCTCTGCCATGCAAGATAACGGTTTTCTCGAATTTCCTATTTTTTCATCCATACTCTGAATTGTTTTAGAATCTCCTACCTGATTCTATGATATTGTATTCAGGTAATCTTTTGCTTTTGGTGTCCTGAGCTGCGTAATGGGACAGCGGCAGAAAGCTGCCAGAACAATGGTATTGACTATGTAATGACGTCTACTACAGCTTTGTTAAATATCAATCTTGCCGCTTTTTTCCTCCTCTTGTTACATAATTGTTTATTGTTAATCTACAGGCTAGAAAGGATTTTGTTGAACTTCCGAATGAAATTCTATCCAAAGTCATTTCTAGGCTTACATTGAAGGAGGCGGTAAGGACTAGTATCTTGTCACGGAGTTGGAGGTCAGCCTGGACCTATCACTCCGAGATATTGTGTGATTCTGTTGGCATACTAGGGAATAGAATTTACTCCAGAAGTATGTCCTGTCGTCCGGGTGAATCTGACAGGCAGCTGCAAAGGCATTACTTTGTGGATACGGTTGACCATCTTATGGACCAACTTCAGAGAGGTCTGAAATTGGACTCTTTGGCTATACATTTTCACTTGGGTAAAGAGTTTTCCTGTCAAATAACTAAGTGGATTCTGTTTGCGTTTGCCAAGGGAGTTGAGAGCATGGATGTTGATTTATCAGAATGGCATTGCTTCAAATTAGACAATGTGCCTGGTGTGAAATTTGAGCGTTACACGTTTCCCTGCTCACTTCTATCTCCCCATCTCAAAATATGTACTTTAAAGCATCTGCGACTGGCTTACTGCAATCTTGGTTCTGTTCCCCGTTCTTGCAGCCTCACCTCTCTGATCAATGTTGAACTACAAGATGTTAATATCAGCGATCACCGACTGGAGAATTTCATACTGAGCTGTTTATGCCTTGAAAAGATGAGTTTGCATGCCTGCAACAACCTTGTCAAACTCAAATTTTGCTATTCAAAATGCCAGTTGAAATGTTTAAGAATAAGAAATTGCTTCAGATTAGAAAGTATTGAGCTTGGTGCTGAGAATCTTAATATTTTTGAATATACTGGTGAATCAGCCGCTTTTTCTTTCAAAAATGTTCCAAGATTAGCAGACATGTACCTGAGTTTCACAGGTAAGAGCAGGCAAGATGGTGTGAGCTCTGCATTGACAAGGTTTGCTTATGATATACCTCACCTGGAGACTCTTAATTTACTATCCATTCTAGCTATGAATGTAAGTTAAATGTTTGAATAGCATAGATTTCATCACTTTACCACCATCTTCACCATGCTTTAGGATATAATGTCGTGTTTACTGCATGCTCTACCATCACAGATGCTAAAGCTGCCAGACAAGGTGCTGAAATTTAGTAATGTCAAGGAACTTATTCTCACTGTTTTCCCCTTCCAAGATGAAGATAAATTTGATTGGGTTATCTATGTACTGAAAGCATTCCCCCTGTTGCGCAATCTTGAGCTCAATGTAAGTTAAAGTTATTTCTATTGCAAAAAAGCATATCTGAGACTTTATACCTTTCTGCTATTCATGATGCTGAGCACTTTTTCATTAAATTGATCTCTCCCAAGTAGCACACGGGAAGCTGACCAAACAATTTCCTTATACAGCATTTAGCTCCACTGTTGTAAAGTTGATAACAATCTTTTTCGATTTTGTTTGTGTTCGCTTTGCTGTTCTTGTTTGTCCTTCTAGTTGCTGTCAGAAGTTGTACCCTGCTTAATAGATCTGAATGACAGCTCACAGTGCATTGTTATTAGTTGCAACGTGTTTTTGCCTCTTTTGGTTTTTGCATTTCTTGCTATATCCTTTAAGACGGCAGTGTTAACTTTTTCTCATTAATTTTTTTAAGTTGTTTTCCCCAAGCTACATCAGAAATTTTCAGCCGATACAAAGGAAACTTCCTGAATGTCCTCATGGTTTTATCTCTAAATTGGAAGTAAATGGATTCTATGGCAATCCACACGAAATTGAACTCCTCAAGTACCTGCTTGACAATTTGACCGAACTTGGAGTGCTTGTCATCAACCCATGCCACAAGATTCATAAAGGATTCAACTGCTGGGATTTTGAAGGGCCGACTAAATGGAACAAACTTAGACCAGCCACTGTTGAGTGGTTACATGTCTTTGTATCTCCAACTGTAAAGCTACATATCTTATAACATTTTGACTATGAAATTCGTGCACCTGTTCTTGTATTTCTTATGTTGTATTGTTTTCTCAATCAATATGTTGTCTTAAAATTGTAAATGGTAATATCGTACTCTCCAATATACCAAATTTCAGATTTTGAATATTTTAGTAACTTTTCACTGGTGAATTTAAGCATAATGAACTATTAATTATAGAAATTTAAATTTAGTAAAAACCTCTCAGAACCCCTTTTGAAAAGCTAGCAATCTGGATGTCAGCAAGAAATGTTGTAGGTGACGCTTTCGCATATTGGTTGTGATGATTTTGCAGATGTAGTAAATTCAGTTATAATACAATAGCGTTCTTTTTATTACATCGTGGTCATTGATTTCATTGCCTTGTTATGTTGAATCCCAATTGCTTCAAAAGCTACACTACAATGTCCGGCAGGTGCGCTTTGTTGATGTTTCCTTTGTGCTGTTAAGCCTTTTCTAATGTACTTTTATCTGAGCAAGATGAGCATAGTGATCGTTGCACCCTAGTATCTAATCATATTTGCAACTCATATGTATCACATTCACAATTAGGAGAATTAAAGGAATCTAAATTTATTGGGTTGATTATGTGCTGTTCGGAAGATTCTGCCAAAGAATTTCTCCCAAGCACAAATTTTTAGTTGCAAGTAAAACCAATGTTTCGGTATCACTTCTTTCTGGAGTAAGGGTCTCTGCATGCAGTCGTATCCTACACTGTACACTTGAAACTACTCTTTTGCAGACTTAACACGAAAAATATACACTCAAACTTTAGACTAAAATCATCAACCTTTTTAATTCTAACGCCAAAATCCTGGTCACTCGTTTCAAACTTGACAGCAGCAAACTTATCGTTAGTAAAAACTATGATCATGTCCACACTCCATTTAACTCTGCCACTGTTACTACAACTCATTCCAATAGTGGGGCTGCAATCTTTCTCCCGGAATTGGAAACAAGGGATCAAGAGCTTGGAAGTTGCACTGCCAACCTGCTTGGATGGGGTTAATTAGTTATGTAGTCATTTCCATCAAAACAATGCGACTTATTTTGCTAAAACTGATGCTCCTTCAAAACTTGGTTTAAAACCAAATTTGCTGTTGGCAAGTAACGTATCTAGGACTTTCTTTTGATCCTACACACACACACACAATATATATATATATATATATGTGTGTGTGTGTGTGCAATAATCCTTATGCATAAAAATCTTAGCAAGATGGATATAGATGATGGTTAGTTTATGCTGAAACTAAGTTCATGTCCAAACCAAAAGTTTCGTTTTCTTTCTTCTCTTCTGCACTGTGACATCAAATTATGCATCAATTCACATTATGATGAAATCATAAGTTTCTTACATTCACCTAAAAGAATGTTTCTTAAGTGTATCTCACTAACTTTCTGTTAGGTAGAATCCTTTTCCTTCCGTCTGCTAAAAGGTAATGATGGGCAAGTTACATTTTAAAATGCAGAGGAACTGACTTCATCCTATAGGAAGAACTTCACACTGCATTGTCTTCCTTGACAAAGTCTTCACTAATAAGATGATCATAATCAAGAGTTTCTGAGGAAAACCAAAAAGTTTTGAATTACATATCCTCAGTCCAGGCAACAATTAAAGATAGTAAACTAGCAAGGATAGATTATTTGGCACTTTTCTTACCATATATCAAGCTTGTCCTGCATGCTTTAGGTTTATGTAGGCATCTCTTCCATTATTGCATCCTGGTAATCATCATCCATTAAATAATGCCAAGCCACAAACAAGTAGATTGAGATTTAGTATCGACAGCTTGTTCATGATGCATTTTTAGTTTAATTGGACGAAAGCAACAATTCTCTCGCACAGTTTTCATCTTAATTAAGTAATCCTACATGATCCTAACTTGACTGAATCATTCCAGCCAGTTTTCCTCATAACCATAATAAAGCCAATACTCAATCTAATCCTCATTTCCTATGGCTTAAAATCTCAAAAAAGTTTGTGCACGTTTATTTGTCTGAATTTTTACTAAGCCTAACCTTCTATAGCTTACATGATAACAGCATTAAGTAAATTTTCCTCATAACCACAATAAAGTTATTATTCAATCTAATCTATAATTTCCCCACAGCTCAAAACTTCAAAATGTTTAATTTTTGTGTTTAATTTTTTCTGTTTGTCTCAATATTTGCAAATAGGTGAAAAATCCAGGAGAAAAAGACAGCTAAAGAATTTAGCTTAGGATTTACAAAGTAGACAATAATGGGATTAGGCAACCATCATACCAGAATCGGCATTAGTTTAATCAGCAAGAGAGCTTAGGTTAAGTTGAATATGGGCTTTTTTTCACTAAAAATCTTCTCCAACTGTTGCCTCTTCACCTTTCATCCTCTTTGCTTTCAGCTCAGTCATCATAAGCAGTTTCTCAACTTCAATGCTGCCGAGTAAAATTACATTAGAGAACTTGCTTATCTTACATAGATGGGGAAATGGAAATAGAGAAAAGAGCAAGTGTGAACCTGAATGATATCCAATTAAAAAGCCCATTTCCACAACTTCCGATTCCAATGAAACTATAGTCAAAGTAAACATTGAGAAATTTCACCACCTCTACTTTGCAATAGATGTCGAATATCAAAGTAAAAGTGCAGGAAAACATCTTTTCCAATATGCTTCTGAAGCCTGACTGTTTCAGTATTTATGCAATATTCAAGTTTTGGCTCCACTGCAAACGCAGTAGAACTTTCTGAGAGTTATGCCAAACAATTCAAGCTGAGTGCAATACAGGAAAGGACCTCATTTACAAACTCCAGAACTTTTCTGAGAGAGTCTGCTGAAGATAGAAAATGATAGATTGAACTATGTGGGTATCATAAACTTAACAATCTTAATCTATGATTTTCAAAGATCCCAAGATACAAATAAATGATCATAGACAATTGTCTCAAGCCATAAAGATTCTGATCTACAAGTTGTTACCAGCAATTAGATATTTCGAAACATAAAGACATGCACTAAGCAACAAGATATTAGAACTATTGCAGTATTAAACAATAGGTAAATTATTCATCCACGTGAGTAAAAGATGCCAGGAGTTTCACCAAGAGGTGCAGAGGATATAGCTTCATTTATGTCTAAACGGAACAACCGTGGTCAGCAAGCATGATGGACAACAAATTGGTTGTAAAACATGATGCAATGTGAAACCTCAGTAAAACCAGCACACTGTGTACTTAATTGTACTTGAACATAAACTAAGAAAATAAAATGAGAGTGACAGTGACATCTATGTTGGATTATGCCCTAAAAACCAATCATGTGATATTGTTTAGGCATATATTGTATCATTACGCTTATAATTTATGGAAATTTATTATTATTATGTTTAATTCTATATCTGCGTATTATGAATAAATATAACAATGTCCCTAGAATTTAATTATTCTAAAATTATCCCTAATCAAGTATTATATATAATGGGACTAAGATAATGCATTAAGACTAGTATGTCTAATGACTGATAACATGTGTCATGATATGAAATATCAAATCAACACATGGGTATATGTTAGAGAACTATGTACTGGATCAACCCGCCATGAGAAATGCTACATGGATTATTATATAAAGTGTCATAAGTATATCTCATAATGATGATGATATGTATGATCCTTAGACTTGAGGTCATCAGAGATCCCAACATGAGGAGTTGTACGTTTGGATATTACCAAACGTTACCCGTAACAGGGTGAACTATAAAAGTAGCAATCGGATATGTAATAAATCATGTAGTGGGATGTTGAGTGATCAAGATAGGATTTGCCCCTCCTATATAATGGAAGTGATATCTTTGAGCTCCTTGATTGAGTGAGATCATAAAATGCATGGCTGTACTCAAATAAATCCATATGTAATATCGAGCTCATTTGTTTATATGAGTCTACTTGGGAATCAAGAAATACAAAGATTGAACTATGTGAGTGTGACATGTTCCATGGCTCGTGTTCAATCAAGGTATCTAGGGTAAAAGGATTGAATTACATAGTAACATCTATCACGAGATAAGTAATGTCGAATTACTAACATTCTCATAACTTAGGTAGCTTTTGAAATAGATTTTGTGTCATGGCCAACATTATGAAAACCTATTGGGTCACACTTAGATCGTATCCAAAAGAAATGTAAAATTCAGATAATAAATTTTGGTTAAGTTAAAGAATCCTAATGTGAGTAGGATTCTATAGGGTTTTTTTTGGTTTAAGACGGTATTCAGATTAAAAACTAAAAGAATTTGGATTTTAGTATTAATGAATCCAAAATAGTTTTGGATTTATTAATTAATTAAAAGCTGAATTTAGAAGTCCCATTTCGAATGGGATTTCTGTGTTTGGCAGCAAATAGATTTATGGAATCTATAAATCCCAAACCAATTGGAATTTGGTAGTACAAGTAAAACTCTTTAGAAGAGTCTTACCCTAGTTCTATAAATATGGGATTTTCAGCCGCCACCTTGTGTAAGAAAACGAGAAACCCGTAGCCCTTCTTCTTCTTGAAAGAAAGAAATTCTTTGGCCATTCTTTTAAAGAAAAATAACCGGCCACTTGAAATAATTCTCAAGAAGAAATCCGAAACACTTGAGCAGAAAATTCTTGAAGAAACCAAAAGCAAAATCTGAAGCTAGCACCTCAGTTTTGCTTGCTCCTTTTCCTAGTAATTTGTGTGACAATAACTAGAGGCTTGGATCAATCGTGTGGATACCATAGAGGAAAAGCTAAATTGGTTTTGTTGTTGATTTGACAAACAATGGTTTTCGCAAAACAATTCTACCAGTACTACTAAGGTACATATTTTAAACACCAGTTTGATTTCACTTCATATGGATCCTTGGAGGAAACCAAAATTTTAAATTTAGCTGCGTGATGTACTTGGTTTCCTACAATCTAGTCTGATAGGAAAATTAACCACAACTAAGAGTGCTTTATGCAAGAAAAATTAATGTTGCCATTTCCTTGCACGAAAGCTATACACTTATTTTGACCTTGAATAGTCAAGTTATGCATGTCCTTTTTGACATAATACACCTTATTACCTCAACATTACTTCCATATTGCAATCCTTTTTATATTTAGACAAAATCTTTGCTCAATAGTTAGTGAACGACTAATAGGTTTGGGGCAAACTGAATAAATCATGAACTCAAAGCTCCCAAAGACGGGAACTAAACACAGATAAATCCTATTTTAACAATCTAATTTGGCCATTTGAATTTCCTTTTAATAGTGATTCAAGTCCTTTAGCTTGCGATCACCAATTAATCAAATCTAACTTGAAAAGATTAAATAAATGTTTCAAATGCCATAAACAAGCTGCCAAGTTTAGAGAAGTTAACTTACCCATGCAAAAAAAAAGAAGGCAAAAGTCAATCCACAACTATGATGATCTCGAACATAAAGAATTTTTTATTAAGATAGTGTGCTCCTTAATTTCTTCCTCTTTGATTCTACTGATTGAATCTTCTGTTGGTTGTCCGCGTCATTGCACAACTACCATCTGCAATGCAAAACTTCCACAAAAGCATAGAGGTCTTCCTCAAGGTCCTTACAACTTCACAACACTAGTTGCTCAAGTCAAGGAAGGTCATTACTATATGCATTCCACTCAACTATGTTTAGAGAGTCCAATTTTAAATTTAAGTTCGAGAAACCTCCCCTCCATCATGTCCCATTTTTGTCCCTCAAAGACTTTAGAGACTAATTTGAGAACCTCAAGGTTTGCTAGCCTTCCAATGACAGATGCGTAACTCCATGGAGGCAAAATTTTGTTGAAGTCAATTTTTTTAAAAGTCAAGCCTAAATTCACTAGGATTAAATACCTTACAATAGTGACATATTGAGTAACTTCAGAGGAGTTAGAAAATTCAATTTTGGAAAATGATTGCTTATCTTTGAATAATTCCATGATTCTTAAATAATGCATCTTAGTTTCTGGAGATTGGGGAATCTCCTCAAAAACCTCTTTGGATCTTTCAGATAAGAAAGAGTTAGTGAGGAAAGGTGATCAAATTGTTTGAGGGGAGTTTTCAATATTGTCTTTTTCCAAACTAAAAACGACTAAATTATGCAAACAAACATGCCTTGATCTTTTCATGCACCAATTGCAATTAGTATATGGTAAGACTTATATTTTAAGCCCTTCACAAGAAAATTTTCAGTTTTCAGAGGTTGGACAATGTTGATGGTATAGTTTCGATATCCCCTCTTACTGCTAAATATCTCGTTTGAACCAGTAAATCAATTCCAAAGGGAAATGAACTACCCATATTGATGCATTCCAAATCCAATACCCTCAGAAGTGTGAAGTGGCAAAAAAATGAATACAACATCGTAGGGGCATCTTGGATATGTATCACTTGGAGGAAAGAACGTCAAAGATCGGGTGATTGGATCAGGAGGCGTTGACATGACAAAATGCTTGTGTTTCAAATAGAAGCAAAGTCGATGTCTCTCATACACAACAGGGTTTGAAGGAACACAATCATCAAAGTAAGCACCATAATCCAAATCATCAAAAGAATCATAGTGCTCATTATACCTGTTTATTAGTTGTCAAAAAACTTTCTTTTTGCTTTTGAGCGGCAAATCATGAACAAGGCATGCTTTTCCTTTGAAACAAATTCTCAAAAGTGGCACACTTTATGCTTGTTTTTTAATTAGATTTGGCATATATGCATTTTCCTAAATGTGAAACTTTTTTTCGAAATGTTTTCGCATTTCAAGAATGCGAAACTAGTTATGCATTTTAGAAATGCAAAATCAGATTTAGAGTTCTATTTTTGCATTTCTGAAAGGCGAAACCACTTTTGCACTTTTGTTAGAATATTGAACTTATAAAAATAAGGAACAAGTATTGAAGGTTGAAAACACACTTATTCATTCTTTTGAAGTTCATGAAGAAAATATTTCTTTATCTTGAAATGTTTAGTCTAACTATGAAATACTAGATCATTAGAAATAGCAATAAATGCCTCATTGTCAATAGAAAACTTTGCATCCTTTTGTTCATTCCTCATGTCCACCATCAATTTCCTCGGTCAAAGTGCTTAAGTAACAGCGACAGTAGCAGCCACATATTCAACTTCTATAGTTGATTGAGTTATAACAACTTGCTTTTTAGAGCTCCAATGAAAATACCCTAAATTAATACTAAATACATAGCTTGAGGTACTTTTCATGTCATCATCAAATCCAACCCAATTACTATTCGCAAAGCCATAAAGCGCTGTATTTTAGATTTTTTGAAACAAACATTAAATCTGTAGTACCTTTGATGTATCTAGTACTCTTTTTGTAGTTTTGAAATACAACTCACTTATACAATGCATAAACTTGAAAAGTAAGCTTACAAAATACATAATATTAGGTTTTGTTGACATGAGATACATTAGATAACTAAAAAGACTCCTATACATTGTTTCATTAGCCTACTCAACTCCATCTTTCTTGTTTAATTTTTCATTTTTCATTAAAGGTGTGCCAATAGACTTGCAGAACTGTGTATTGAATGTTTTCAACACTTCTTTGGCATATTTGTGTTGACTTATAAAGGTTTCTTCTTGAGATTAAGTGACCTTCATACCAAGAAATTAGGACATCTCCTCTAAATCTATCATCTCAAAGACTTCTTTCATTTTATTTTTTTTTCCCTTTAAGTGATTCACCAAAATTAACTTACTTCCCGTAACAAGAAAATCATCAACATATAAGGTAACACTAATTATATCATCATTAAAAACCATTACATAAAGAGTGGATTCACTCAAAAAGTTCAAGAAGATAATCCTGTTATGACAAACTCTTGGAGCTTGTTTAAGGCCATATAAAGCCTTCTTAAGTCGATATACCTTGTCTTCTTTTCCTTTTGCAACAAAGCCTTTTGGTTGTTCAACAAAAATCTCCTCCTGCAAATAACCATTTAGAAAAGTAAACTTAACATCTAGCTGATGAACTCTCCATTCTTTCTAGACTACAAAAGCTATAATCATTTTGATAGTATCAAGTCTTGCCACTGGAGCAAATGTTTCTTAAAAATTCACTCCATATTTTTAACATAACCTTTGACAACCAACCTTGCTTTATGTTTTTTGATAGAACCATCAACATTGAGTTTGATCCTATAAACCCATTTGACACAAATAGTATTCTTGTGATTTGATGTATCTACAAGAACCCATGTCTAGTTATTTTCAATCATTTTAAACTCCTTCTTCATTGCTGTGCCACATAAGATCTCTAGCAACTTTTTCGTAACATGTAGGCTCAAGTATAATTACATTACAAATTTGATAAATTTCAGAAAGAGATCTTGTACCTCTGACCTCAATATCATTAATAGATTCATCATATGAATCTCCTTCCCAATTGATTTCTGAGTAGCTTCCTTTTTCCCAATCATGTTCCATCCCAAGCTGCATGTTTATCAAACCTGACATTTCTACTGACGATAACTTTTGTAGTAGAGGGTTACAAAACTTTATAACCTTTTGTGATGTTGCTACAATGAACCAAAGATTCCTATTTTAGCCTTTTTATTGAGATTTCCTCTCTTTACATTAGAAACATGTGTGTAGTACATGCAACCAAACACCTTTACGTTGTGACCTGACGGCTTGTACCCAAACTAGGCTTCAAAAGGAGTTTTCTTTTACTGACTTTACAGGTAGTCTATTAAGGAGAAAAATTACAATATTTATAACTTTAGTCCAAAACTTCTTGGGCTTATTCTTCTCAAATAACAAACACCTAGACATATCTATAATGGTTTTGTTTTTCCTCTCACTTACTTCATTTTGTTGAGGAGTATAAACTGTCGTTAATTAATGCTCAATCCATGTATCCTTACAAAACTTGTTAAAATGATTAAAAGTATATTCAATTCCATTATCGAACTTTAGGACTTTGATTTTCTAGCCACTTTGATTTTTGGTTAGAGTTTTAAACTTCCAAAAAATTTAAGCAACTTTAGATTTTTTATTCATAAATTCAACACAATGCATTCTACTAAAATCATCAAGAAAAATAACATGGTACCTGCTGCCATTCAAAAAAGGAGTACTCATTGGACCACAAACATCTATGTGAATCAATTGAAGTTTTATAGATGCTCTCCAAGCTACATGTTAAGGAAATAATTGCCTTGATTGTTTTCCCAAATGACAAACCTTATAAACACCACTTTCTTTTCTAATAAATGGAAAATCTTGCACAAATCCACTAGTATGCATGTAATGCATTAAGAGTTAAAAAATTAAAATGGCATAACCTTTTATGCCAAAGTTCAACTTTATCCACCTTACTGGAGCAAGCTCTTAATCCAGCTTGCAACCAATCTGGAGAAAAACTTTTTTATTTCATTTTTACAGGAAAAAGGCTCACTTTCATCAGGATCATAGATTTTGTAAGCTTTACTCTTGAAAATAATAGAATAATCCTTGTCTAGAAAATGCCTAACACGTAGCAAATTTTGATCAATCTCGAGCACAAAAGAAACATAAGAAAATGATTTTTACTCCAAAACTATATTCAAAAACAACATTACCCCCTTACTTGAATAAAATATCCATTTCCAATTCTCACTTTGGAGACATAAGATTTGTTAAGATCCTTTAAAATTGACTCATCATTAGTTATATGATGAGTGCAACTACTATCAATCAACCAAGCTTCACTATGGTTTCGCCTGCAAAACAAGATGCAACAAGCAACTACTCCTCTTACAATTCATTTACAATTTGAGCTTGTTGTCCTTCTTGCTTGTTTTGGCATGCTTTTTCAATATGACCTTTCTTCTTAAAGCCATGCACACAATATTTGTAAACCAACAGTTCATGAAAATGATTAGGTTTGTTACAATGTTGACAAGTTAGATACATTTCTTTCCTTCCTTCATTTGATGTGCTTTCACATTTTTTTTTCTTATTATTCTTATTACATTGCTTCTTTCTCTTGTCACCTTGTTAATTTTGACCTTTATCTTTTACTTGGATAGCACTTTCTGTAGTCTCCTCCTTGTGGATTACTCTTCTTTGCTCTCGTGCTTGCAAGGAATTCACTAACTCTTCTAAAGTGATTTCAGAAAGATCTCTTGAATCCTCAAAGGAAAATATTTTTGCTTCAAATCTTTTAAGTAAGCTCACTAAGACTTTTTGTACTACCATCCTATCTAGAAGTTGCTCATCAATGAGTAGGATCTCACTGACAACACTTGAGAGTTTATTCCAATACTCTTTAATGTTCTCATTGTCTTTTCTCTTCAAGAGCTTGAATTTTTTTCTAAGATTCAAAACTTGCATTTGTCTTGTCCTTTCATTACCTTGGAAAACTTTGTGCAAAGTATTCTATGACTTTTTTGTAGTATCACAAGCCATAGTTATTATGAATACTTCATCTAAATTGCACTACAAATGTAAGTCATTGCTTTGGATCTTTTTTTTTTCTCTCATTTCTATGTTCTCTAATTTGAGCTATGGTTGGATTTTCAAACAATGGTTGTTATTCATTTTTAACCATTTCCCAAAATTCATCACCTTCCAAGTAGGACCTCATTTTTATAACCCAAAACTTGATAATTTTGTCCATTAAAAACTAGAGGGTTTGATAGAAAGTTATTAGGCATGGTGACTGTAAATTGAAAAAGAATTCTTTCACTGCTCTCTTTTCTTAAGAAAAAAAAATCGTCCCTTAAGATCAGAAGGGGTCTGATATTAGTATTATAATATAGAACTTATAAAAACAAGGAACATGTACTTAAAGTTGAAAACACACTTGTTCATTCATCAATAACTCAATTTGTAGAGTACAAAAAAATCAATTGAAGGAAATTTTCCTTAAAAACCTCAACCACTCAAGAAAAGAATAATAGCAAATCAACCAAACAAGTAGAATATGAATCTAAACTATAATTTTAGATTTCAGCTTTCAAAGCTAAACACTATTCAAAATTTATAGAAAAATATTTCATAACTTAACATTTTTCAATTGTGAAATCATTCTAAACTTGTATAAAAAAAATTAAATTACTTATTTAGAAATAAGTTAAATTGAATAACATTTTCATAATGCTAATTATTTGAATATGTTTGAAAATAAAACATAAGAAACGTAAAAACATCTCATAAAATAAAACTGTTAAATAAGTAAATGAATCTAAATTGTTATTTGATTTGATAATTGATAAGTGAATTAAATGATAACTCCTAAGTTAAGATAATTCATGTTATCTTATCCAATTATGGGAGAATTTAGCCTTATCTAGCTTGATTTGCAATTGTGTAGGAAGAAAACTGCTTGGAGAAAGATAAGACCGAAAAGATTGTTTGCGTCAAAAGAAAAGTCACGATTTTGTTAGAGAAAAAAAAGATTTGGATGCTAATGCCATGGCGTGTAACTTTTCATGCCACAGCATGGAGTAAGTTGGCAGAATTACGGAAAATGAAAGGATTATGCAAATCAGATCATTCGGATCAGAGGAACGAGTTCTACACAATATTGACTTCTAATCTTCATGGACCAGAACAAGTATAAATGGAGGAGACTAGCGTTAGTTAAAGACAGATACAACAATAGAATAGAGCAATAGAGATAGCTTAGACTTAATTTAATTTTCGTGCACGCCATGTTTCGTGGCTGAAGTTATTTTCTTTAGGACAGGGATGTAACCATCATTACGTAATTTTCATTTATATAATTGTGGTATTATCCAATATCTGATTTATTTGGTATTATTTCTTGTAAATGCTTGATCACCATTTGCATGTTTAAGGTATTGGTGAAGAGGCGACAACTGACATCAATATTAGTTCGTGAATTCTTCAGACTTAAATTGTGAATTACGATAGTAAATTCTCAATTTCTGCAACATAGTATTCTTTTGTTCGTCATGCATCCACAGTAATTTTGGAGTCACGAAAGTAGTCCCACAATTATTATTTGAATAGTAATATTATACTCTGAGAAGGGATAATGTTTAATTATGTTAATAGTTATGAGGATGTTATCACAAAATAATTATATGAATGGAATTTACGGTTAATGGTTGGTGAAATCCCAAGTCCTAAAGTTTATTTATTTGAATTCTTTTAGTTGAACTGTTTAATCTTGCATTTACTTGATTCTTGTTATTACTAGATCCACTTTTCTTTTACATATTGATCTAGATAATAGGTATAAATATTGCTCAACTGATAATTGTTCACCTTCCTGTGGGACGATACCCGTAATTATATTACAATTATGGAACTTGTAATTAGTGGTTAAAAATACACTGAGTCAAATTTTGGCGCCGTTGCCGGGGAGGCGTATACAATATCAAATTAGTAATATTTTTCCTATTAATTTAGATTGTATTTTATTAAGTTTACTATTGTTAATTAATTATTGTTGTGTTTTATGCCCAGGAAAACACGTGATTTATTACCGTATAATCCGGAGATAGAAAAGACTTGCAGGGCATTAGCTAAAGAAACCAAACAAAGGAAGGAAGCTCTCAAAATGGCAGAAGATAATTCAATTCCTGCAAGAGTACTGTTACGTAATTTTGCTATGCCTACACCTGAGGGAGCACGTGCTAGTATTTCAAGACCTGTGGTAAATGCTAACAATTTTGAGTTAAAACCTGCACTTATTCATATGGTTCAGCAAATCCAATTCGGAGGAGAATTGTTTGAGGATCCAAATATTCATCTTTCAATTTTTTTGGAAATTTGTGATACCATAAAAATGAATGGGGTAACCGATGATGCCATTAGATTAAGGTTATTTTCTTTTTCATTAAAAGATAAAGCTAAAGCTTGGCTCACTTCTTTTCCGTCTGGTACTTTTACCACTTAGGCAGGTTTATCTCAAGCATTCTTGAACAAATATTTTCCTCCTGGTAAAACTGCTAAGTTACGAAATGACATTACTAGCTTTACACAATTAGATAATGAATCATTATATGAGGCATGGGAAAGATATAAAGAACTGCAAAGAATGTGTCCTCATCATGGTCTCCCTGGGTGGCTAATTTTACAAACTTTTTATAATGGATTGAATCAATCTATTAAAACTTCTATAGATGCAGCCGCAAGTGGCACTTTAATGGGAAAATCACTAGAGGAAGCATATAATTTACTGGAGGAAATGTCTTCAAATAATTTTCAATGGTCTAATGAGAAAAATCAACAAAGAAAGGTACCTGGAATGTATGGCGTAGATAAAGTAGATTTGTTGAGTGCTAAAATTGATTCATTGACTAATATGTTTGAAAAATTAAGCAGTGCAAATGTTATCTCCAATTCTATTTTATGCTGTGAAAATTGTGGAGGATCTCACACCACTGCCGAGTGTTTACAGGTAGAAAATGTACAATTTGCTCAAAATTTTAACAGGCCACAGCAGCACAACCCATATTCCAACACATATAATCCAGGCTAGAGGAATTACCCGAACTTTTCATGGGCAAATCAGAATACTGCCGGAAGCAGTAACGTGAGACAATTCAACCCAACAGGATTTCAGCCAAGACCACATCAAGCTGAGGTAAAACCATCATGGGAAGTAGCGATAGAAAAGCTGACCGGTGCCACTTCAGATAGGTTTGAAAAACTGGAAGCAAAATTGGATCAAGTTGTAGCAGTAAACAAAAATCTGGAATTTCAGATAGGCCAGATAGCTAATTCTATAAATGCTAGAGACAAAGGGAAGCTACCGAGCATGCCTGAAATAAATCCCAAGGAGCAATGCAAAGCAATAACATTGCGCAGCGGAAAGCAGTTTGGTGAAGAGAACAAGAAAGAACAAGAAGAGGAACTGGTGACAACGAGAAAAGATGAAAAGTTAATGGAGGAAGAATTTGAGATTGGAGGAGAACACTTGAAGGAAGCTCCTGAAGTAGTGAAGGAACCGGAACCTTATGTTCCACAAATACCATTTCCTCAAAGATTGAAGAAATTTAGAGATGACAAGCAATTCCAAAAATTTGTTCAAGTGTTTAAGCAGTTGCACATCAACATACCTTTTGTTGATGCTCTTGCTCAAATCCCTGCATAACCTCAATTTTTGAAGGAAATCATGTCTAACAAGAGGAAGTTGGAAGATTTTGAGACAATACCATTGACTGAGGAAACAAGTGCCCTCATTCAAAATAAATTACCTCAAAAGCTCAAAGATCCAGGGAGTTTTTCTATTCCTTGTACCATTGGTGAAATAAATTTTTCTAAGGGATTATGTGATTTAGGAGCTAGTGTTTCTTTAATGCCTTTATCTGTTTCAGAAAAATTAGGATTAAAGGAGTTGCAACCTACTAATGTGATTTTACAATTGGCTGACAGGTCTTTAACACATCCAGTGGGAATTTTGGAAAATGTACTTGTCAAAGTCAATAATTTCTTTATTACTACAGATTTTGTAGTATTAGAAATAGATGAAGACGTTGACATTCCAATCATTTTGGGAAGACCTTTTTTAGCCACAGCTGGTGCAGTTATTGATGTAAAGCACGGTAAACTAACTTTTAGTATCAGTAATGAGCAGGTAGAATTCAATGTTTTTAAATCTTGCAAATATCCGTCTTTTACCGACCATGTTTATTGTGTGGATATTTTTACTAAATTTACTGATGAGTTTGTTAGAATGGACAAGTCAAAGGATCCTTTGGAGGAGTGCTTGGTTAGTGCAGGAACTATACAGGATGAGGATGAAGAAATTTCGTTAATGGCAAGTGCATTGGAAGGGGCCGAATTCAGTCCCAATCAACGAAGTAAAATTCATGTGGAAGAATTAAAGAAAGATAAGTTATTACCGTCTTCATCCAATAATCAACTTACAGGTATTGAGTTAAAACCTTTACCTTCTCATTTGAAGTATGTCTTTTTAGATGATAATCAAAAACTACCTGTGATAGTAAATGCATACTTGACTGACTTGCAATTAGAAAAATTATTGCGTGTGTTGAGATCCAAGAAAAAGGCTATAGGTTGGTCGATAAGTGATCTTAAGGGAATTAGCCCTTCATTCTGTATGCATAGGATCTTAATGAAAGATAATTATAAACCCATAGTGGAAAATCAAAGAAGACTGAATCCAAACATGAAGGAAGTGGTGAGATTAGAAATTTTAAAATTATTAGATGCTGGAATAATTTATCCCATTTCTGACAACTTATGGATTAGTCCAGTACAAGTGGTACCAAAGAAGGGAGGGATCACAGTGGTGCTAAATGAACATAATGAATTATTGCCCACAAGAACAGTAACTAGATGGAGAGTCTGTATAGACTACAGGAAATTAAATAAAGCCACTAGAAAGGATCATTTTCCTTTACCTTTTCTTGAGCAAATTTTGGAAAAACTGGCTGGTTATGCATTTTATTGTTTCTTAGATGGGTATTCAGGATATAATCAAATTCATATAGCACCTGAGGACCAAGAAAAAACAACATTTACATGTCTATATGGTACATTTGCTTTTCGCAGAATGCCCTTCGGATTGTGTAATGCTCCCGCTACTTTTCAACGTTGTATGATGGCTATATTTTCAGATTATGTTGAAAAAATTCTAGAAATATTTATGGATGATTTCTCTGTTTTTGGTTCTTCTTTTGATAATTGCCTAGCTAACTTATCTCAAGTTTTGCAGCGTTGTGAAGAAACAAATCTGGTATTAAATTGGGAAAAATGTCATTTTTTGGTAACAGAAGGGATTGTTCTTGGACATAAAGTTTCAGCAAAAGGAATTGAGGTGGATCGTGCAAAAGTTGGAATTATTGAGAAATTACCTCCACCTACATCTGTTAAGGCAGTGAGAAGTTTTTTAGGACATGCCGGTTTTTACAGACGCTTTATAAAAGATTTTTCAAAAATTGCAAAGCCGCTGTGTAACTTGCTAAATAAAGATGTGGATTTTTATTTCGATTCTAGCTGTTTAGAGTCATTTAATAAATTGAAGCATGCTTTGATTTCTGCACCTATTATGGCTGCACCCGATTGGAATTTACCTTTTGAACTAATGTGTGATGCTAGCAATTTTGCTGTAGGTGCAGTATTAGGACAAAGGAAGGATAATAAGTTGCATGTGATCTACTATGCTAGTCGAATGTTGAATGAGGCACAATTAAATTATGCAACCACAGAAAAAGAACTACTTGCTATTGTTTTTGCAGTTGATAAATTTCGTTCTTATCTTGTAGGTTCCAAAGTGATTGTGTTCACAGATCACTCCGCCATCAAATACTTGTTGTTAAAGAAAGATGCTAAGCCTAGATTGATTCGGTGGATCTTGTTGTTACAAGAATTCGATCTAGAAATTAAAGATAAAAAAGGATTCGAGAATGCAGTAGCTGATCATCTGTCTAGACTAGAAGATAATAATAAGGAATCAGAATTGCCTATTAATGAAAATTTTCCTAATGAAAAATTGTTAGTATATTCCATTTTACCTTGGTATGCAGATTTAGTTAATTATTTAGTAAGTGGAATTGTGCCTGCAGATTTCAACTATCAACAAAGGAAAAAATTCTTTTGGGAGGCTAAACACTAGTTTTGGGAGGAACCATTACTGTATAAGTTCTGTGCAGATGGGATAATTCGGAGATGTGTACCTCAAGAAGATGTCTCAGATATACTAAGCCACTGTCATTCTTTGGAATGTGGAGTACATTTTAGCACATCAAAAACAGTGGCTAAGGTATGGCAATCTGGATTTTATTGGCCTTCAATGTATAAAGATGCAAGGAATTACATTATCTCTTGTGATAAATGCCAACGGGGAGGTAATATTTTCAAACGTGATGAAATACCTTTAAATAACATTTTTGAAGTTGAATTGTTTGACGTCTAGGGCATAGATTTTATGGGTCCATTTCCATCCTCTTATGGTTATAACTATATTTTAGTTGCAGTAGATTACGTTTCCAAATGGGTGGAAGCAATAGCCACTCAAACTAATGACTCCAAAGTGATCATGAAGTTCATCAAGAAGAATATTTTTTCTAGATTTGGCATTCCTAGGGCCATCATAAGTGATGAAGGCACTCATTTCTGCAACAAATCATTGGAGGGACTGCTTAGAAAATATGGTGTCACTCATAGAATTGCCTTGGCATATCACCCACAAGCTAATGGGCAAGTAGAGCTGGCCAACCGTGAGTTGAAAAGGATTTTAGAGAAGACTGTGGAAAGTTCACACAAAGATTGGGCAGCCAAACTGGATGATGCACTCTGGGCATATAGGACTGCATTCAAGACAAACTTGGGAATGTCACCTTATAGGCTAGTATTTGGAAAATCCTGTCATCTGCCTGTGGAGGTAGAGCACAAATCTTACTGGGCTGTTAAGGAGTTAAATATGGACTTGAAGGCTGCTGGAAATATGAGGTTGCTTCAACTTAGTGAACTTGAGGAGTTTAGATTAGATGCTTATGAGAATAACCGAATTTATAAGGAAAATATTAAGTTGTGGCATGATAAGCACATCAAGAGGAAAGCTTTTGAAGTGGGACAGAAGGTGTTACTTTTAATTCAAGGTTGAAATTGTTCCCAGGTAAGCTGAGATCTAGATGGTCAGGACCATTCACAATCACAAAAGTCTTTCCCTATGGTGCAGTTGAAATTCACAGTGAGAGGACTGGGGTATTCAAGGTTAATGGCCAAAGATTGAAGCAGTATTTTGAAGGACAATCCGTACCAAATGGAGTTGCATACTCCTTGTCCACTCCACAAACAAACTAACTAATGCAAAGTCGAGCTAAAGACTATAAACAAGCATTTTGTTGTTTTATTTCTTTACCGCTTTATTTCCTTCTTATTTTGATTTCTAGTTTAAATTACTAAAGTTTTCCTTGTATTTTTACATGTTTCTGAAGACTGGAAGCAGACATTGGACAAAGAAGACTCAACCGTAGATGAGGGAAAATTTCCTTTTCAATGCCATGGCATGTAATTTTGAATGCTATGGCATGACACACTTCATGGCGGAAGGATGCTTGGACAGAAAGTTTTAACCACCGCGGCGCTTGTTTCAGCGCTGCGGCGGTTCTCTTATTATATAAAAAAATTTAAAAAAAAAAAGAGAGGAGAGAGAATTAATAAATCCGTAAATACCCGGTTAGAGCCACGGTCTCTAAATCAAAATTCAAAAGAGTTCCCTTTTTCGTTGTCTTTGTTTTTCTTCTCTCAGAAAACTCCCGTTCGCCGCTCCAATCCGCGCTCAGCCGTCCGTCGCACCTCCTCGCCACCGACTGTTGCCCTGTCTCCTGCCGATCTACGTCGCCGTCATCATCCATCCGCCGCTGAGTTTCAACCCTCTATTCCCTAAAAAGCTGGTTTGAATTTTTCTCCTCTTCCACAGTAATACTCTGTTTTGGTCTGCTTCTGTGACTGTGGTTACTTTTTATGCTTTTGCTGCGTATTGGTTAACTATCTAAGGTTTGGGCTCCTTGTTTTTGTTCAATATTGTTTAAATCCCTAGCCGTGTCTTCCATTATACCTACAATTTGAAGATGCCACCCAAGAAACGAACTAGAGCAGGACAACAAATTCACTCATCAAACTTTGTAAGTAGACAAGCTGCCACTAGGTACAGGGCCTATAACAACAAACGTATGGCTATACCTGAAAAAGGGTTGAATGTTCCTGGACCTATTAATGATGAAATTCAAAAACGACATTGGGAAAAATTATGTGCCCAACCTGCACCTGCTAGTTTACCCTTGGTAATGGAATTTTATGCTAATGCTAAAGAGGACGGGGTTACTAACACTGTCTTTGTTAGGGGTAAACAAGTGTGCTTTAGTAGTTTGGCTATTAACAGATTCTATGAGTTGCCTGAACCAACTGAAACTAATGATTTCCATGAATTCTTAGATAACCATGTTGATTGGACAGATGTTATAAGTGATCTTTGCAAGGAAGCAACCACCTGGAAATATTGTAAATTATCAGGAGATGTTTCTGTTTTTCCTACCAAACAATTGGCAGCTTATCCACGCGCATGGTTTTATTTTATTTCTGCCACTTTAATGCTTGCATCTCATTTAAGTTCAGTTCATAGGAATAGAGCAGCTTTGATTTTTGCCATTATTAATGATATTCCTATTAACATCGGTAAGGTAATACATGAGGCCATTTCATACTGCATTCCGGATGAAAGTTTAGCTTTTGTGTGTCCCAATCTCATCACTTGTCTGTGTAAGGAAGCAGGTGTTCCTTGGAATGCTGATGAACCATTGCTACTTGCGAAAGGAAGTTTTGATGCTAGAGCTTTCCATGCTATGAAGGATTGGCAGAGTGGATTTGGACCCGATGCTGAATATGAACAACCACCTCCTCCTCCACGAAGGCAAAACATAGGGCAGAAACTGGAGCAGTTGGAAAAAATGGTACAGGATCATATTACTACATCCCAATCTAACTTTCTTGAAAATCAACGTAGGATGGAGGAGCTGTTTGAGTACCAAAGGCAATCCAATGTAATCCTCCACCAATCCTTGGTTCAGCTTGCCCAGAAACAGGGAGAAAATCCTGTCGTGTTACCACCGCTACCAGTGTTTCCGCACAAGGAAAGCAGTTCGAGTGATGATTCTGCTTGAATACAAACAGGGGAAGTCCTTCTTTTATCTTTGTTGATACTTGACTGTTTTTTTTGTTTTTGAAACATTGGGGACAATGTGTATTTCAATTGGGGGGGGGGAGTACTTAGTGTTTGCTTTGCAGTGTTTGCTTTGCTTCGCTTTGCTTCAAGTTGGTATTAGTTTTGTTTAGTCACTTTTGTTTAATCACTTTGTGTTAGTTTTTGATTTGAACTTTTTGTTAGTTTTTTATTTGAAGAAAAACAAAAGAAAACAAAACAAAATGAAAAAAAATGAGCAAAATGAAAAAACAGAATGAAAAGAATGAAAAAACAGTAAAAAGGTATTTTATGTTGAAATTATTTGTTATGATCTATGATGAGATTGGTTTAAACCTCAAGCTCATGGGAATATAAAAATGCTATGAGAATGTGTAACTCAATCTTTTGATGTGACTTTTACTCTGTTTTAACATAACTGGAAATTCTTTTGAGCACAATTATGATCAGTCCATTGTTCTATGTGAAAAGTCTGTATAAATCAAAGGTCTTTATCCTTTTGAATGCCACAATTTGATTTGATTTGGAGATGAAGGTCATAGGCAGTTCTTTGGCCGTTTGAACCTTTCAAGCTAACCCGGTCGTGTATCTTATCCCTTGAACCTGATTTGAGCTTAAATGATAGAATGGAAAGAACCACCATTCAAGATTTTTTTTTTTCATAACCTCATTTACTACCTTATAGCCTTATTTATGTTAAATTTTTGTCCTTCTAAAATCCCTTAAAAAGAGTTTAAATGCATTTTGGTATATATGATACAAGGGAAAGAGGGAGACATGGAGTCTAATGTGAGGTACAAGTTAAAAATGGGTAGAAGAAGGGATAGGTTATGGTTTTAAAAAATAAAATCTGCTTGGTGCATGGGGTTGAATGAGTTCTTATTCTGTTATGAATAATGTTCTGTTTATTGTTGATTTATTCAATAATAATAAAAAAAAGAATAGAACAGAAGAAAAGAAAAAAAAAAGAAGAAAGCAAACAAGGAAAAAAGAAGAGAAATTATTCTGTTGTTCAGCCTCAAAGAATGCTTGTTTGATGTACATTGTCAAAAGAGACTAGAATACAATAAGTTGGGGGTTGTGATGGAAGGTGCTACAAATTAAAAAAGTATCTGTCCAAGTGCTTACAAGACTTAAACTCTTTTCTTTGATTTTATATCTTTTCCCCTTCTTTGATAGCCAATCCTGAGCCTAACATTACAAGCTAAAAGTCCTACCTGATCCAAATTGAGTTGGTTGTTTTTATAGATAAAGGATTGAGGATATTTGTTTTATACAACTGGCTTTAATATGGAATGATGGGATGTGATCCATAGCACACACACACTCTGGGGAAGTTAAGCAGGTTTAGGTTGCTCTTTTGATTGGTCTTACTCATGAAAGTGGTGTTTTAAATTCTCTGTGGGTATTGGTTGGAATCTCTAAGATTTACTATAACAGATAATTTCAGATATTTATTTTCTTTTGCTTGAGGACAAGCAATTGCTCAAGTTGGGGGTATTTTGATAAGTGAATTAAATGATAACTCCTAAGTTAAGATAATTCATGTTATCTTATCCAATTATGGGAGAATTTAGCCTTATCTAGCTTGATTTGCAATTGTGTAGGAAGAAAACTACTTGGAGAAAGATAAGACCGAAAAGATTGTTTGCGTCAAAAGAAAAGTCACGATTTTGTTAGAGAAAAGAAAGATTTGGATGCTAATGCCATGGCGTGTAACTTTTCATACCACAGTATGGAGTAAGTTGGCAGAATTACGGAAAATGAAAGGATTATGCAAATCAGATCATTCGGATCAGACGAACGAGTTCTACACAATATTGACTTCTAATCTTCATGGACCAGAACAAGTATAAATGGAGGAGACTAGCGTTAGTTAAAGACAGATACAACAATAGAATAGAGCAATAAAGATAGCTTAGACTTAATTTAATTTTCGTGCACGCCATGTTTCATGGCTGAAGTTATTTTCTTTAGGACAGGGATGTAACCATCATTACGTAATTTTCATTTATATAATTGTGGTATTATCCAATATCTGATTTATTTGGTATTATTTCTTGTAAATGCTTGATCACCATTTGCATGTTTAAGGTATTGGTGAAGAGGCGACAGCTGACATCAATATTAGTTCGTGAATTCTTCAGACTTAAATTGTGAATTACGATAGTAAATTCTCAATTTCTGCAACATAGTATTCTTTTGTTCGTCATGCATCCACAGTAATTTTGGAGTCACGAAAGTAGTCCCATAATTATTATTTGAATAGTAATATTATACTCTGAGAAGGGATAATGTTTAATTATGTTAATAGTTGTGAGGATGTTATCACAAAATAATTATATGAATGGAATTTACGGTTAATGGTTGGTGAAATCCCAAGTTCTAAAGTTTATTTATCTGAATTCTTTTAGTTGAACGTGTCAATCTTGCTTTTACTTGATTCTTGTTATTACTATATCCACTTTTCTTTTACATATTGATCTAGATAATAGGTATAAATATTGCTCAACCGGTAATTGTTCACCTCTCTGTGGGACGATACTCGTAATTATATTACAATTACAGGACTTGTAATTAGTGGTTAAAAATACACCGAGTCAATAATGTTGAATACTATGAAACCTTTTGTAAAGTACGTTTTTAATTGATTCACATTTTTTATTAAAACAAATTTAGCAATAGATAAATTCTAAAAATTAAATTTCATGTTCAAATAAACTTTACATAAATAAATTTTTTTTTTTAATACTATAATATACCTAATAATAGCAATTATATTTACTTTGTAAACTTTTTTTTTCATATTTAATTTTTAAACAATTGTGATTATATTAATTTTCTTTTTATTATGGTCTAAGGTGTAAATGAAGTTTAATAAATTCATGTATTTTAAAAAAAAATTATTGAGTAATAGACTTTAGTGGATAAGATTAAATTATATTATATTTGTAAACTTATATATTTGATAAAAGGATTTGAAATAATATATAGTGTATGTATGCATAGTCTGAAATAGTATGATAATTTTAACGAGCATTGGCCACTTACTATGGTTAAATATTTATTTAAGGGTTTAGAACTGTAGTACAATTAAGGGTTAAAAATTATGTAGTATGATGTTTGAAAGAATTATGAATCGAATGTGTTTAATATCTTGTAATAATATAAATATATATTTATAGTTTATTTCTTACTATATTGTTGTGTGTGTTATTAGAAAATATAAGTAAAAGTGGCAATGATTCTATATGAAGTTTGTTGAATATATACAATGTAGTTTTGAAAGTATAAATTGTTAAAAAGAAAGAAAAAAAATAGTTAAGCGTATTTTACAAAATTTCAATATTGTTCATTAGTTAAGGGAAAAAAAAAGGCTAGTGAACTTTTTAAAAATATGTGTACGTCAATTTAGTCTACTAAATTTGTTAAAACTAACTTAGAACCCATATATAATCAATACTAATTTAGATAAAATTCATCATACATTTTGTATATTTAAACCATAAATGATGTAAAGTTAACTTTCCTCTCTTTTTCAATTCTTCTACTTTCTCCTTTCAATTTTATCATTTCACATAAACAACCCAACAAAGGGGAAAATGTACAAAAATACCGGAAATATTCACAAAGTAAACAAAACATGTACTGAAATAAAATTTGATAAGTGTAAAATTTATAGATTAAAAAATATGTGTAATATTTAACTAACATATTACATTTATTGATCAATATCTATTAAATATAGTAAAAATGTATTTAACTGTTGATACCTCATGAAACTTTCATATATACCATAAGTGGTAGGTTTAATTGTCATTTTCAATTCATACTATGCCAAGGTTACACCTTGATCAATTTGCGTAAATTGTTTCTCAAATACAGCCTCACTAGACTCACCCACATCATTGGAATTAGGTACTACCATATTCAAATCATTATTTTGGGTCATATTAGAAGCATTAAAGGGACCAAAATTTATAGATTCAAAAACATATCAAAGTATAGAAACAATGCAATCAAGATTCCTCTCAAATACTTAAAACAATTACAAGGAAATAAGGTTTTACTAGAAAATTCAATAAATCTTCTCAAAAGAAACTAGAAACACATTAAATTGAGATTCATGCATATTCTTTTCATCAAGAAAAGAAAAAAAAAACAGAATTACAAATCAACAAGGCAATACACAACTCAGTAGGCATAAATTGCCAAAAAAAAATTAAATAAATCCACAACTTAGAATCAAATAAAGTATTAAACAACAACTTTCATTTTGTGCTAGATTGGCTTTACTAGCACTAAGACATATCTAGCTCAAAAAAGTAGAAAAAACAAAAAAGAAAAAAAATTAAGCTCCATTATAAACTACCATAGACATTGTCCTGAAATTACTGTAAATGTTTATAGTTATAGTGTAACGTTATTAGAAATAATGTGCTTTTAGAAATGTGACAATTTGGAAAAGAAAATGTAAAGGATGCTATTTTAATTCACTGGGTGTACAATTGATATGCAAAAAAATAGTTACATAAGTTAGTAGAAGAAGATTAAGAGGAAATAAGAGACATGAGGCAACTAGAGAAGCTAGTGATGGTACTAAATTGGTGCATTCAAGAGGATCACAATGTAGGGCCAACAATTAAAATCATTCTATATATGTTTGAGGGAGTTGTTCAAATTTTAGTACCTTCATCTCCATATCCCAATAGTTCAATTTGCTGAAATAGTAAGTTATGGCATCTAAATGTATATGGAAATCCCATCAATTTGATTTCATTAGTTTCATTTGATTCTATTCCACAATCCATAGTTCTAGTTTTGTACTAGTGCTTTCCATTTTGGATTGTCAAGTTTGTTATGCATGGCTACCCAATAATTCAAAAACTAGTCCCTCTAAAACTACATCACCCTATAAGTCTCCTAGGTCTCATGTCATTAACAAATGGAAAAATCGAAGAGAGAGAGAGAGAGAGAGAGAGAGAGAGGAAGAGGAAGAAGAAGAAGAAGAATAAAAAGAAAAAGATGTTTCTACACAACATAGTCAATAACAGTAAGTAAAACTCTAGCCAATTTGTTTTTCTGCACAACAATATGTTTGAAAATAAAATTATAGAAAAAAAATGGAATTGAACAAGTTAGCTATTGCCATTTTTACATTATAAGATTATATGAGCCATTACCTTCCTCAATTGCTTGAAAGATAATATTTATTACCTTCTAAAATATTTGTTATGGCTACCGATGGCAACAGTAACAGTGACTGGAGCAACAATGAGAACTAGCTAGGCTTTAATCAAATTCTAGCCAACACCATTTTTTGTGCTTTAAGCCAAAGTTGTTAAACTCGAGATTTATTTAATGATGCTTACTGAGTTGTGGATTTATTTACGATGCTTTTAGGATCAGTGAAAGGCGGAGTGAGGAGGAAGTTGATGATGCTTTTGGTGGGGGATGAGAACAGAAAATACCTGGAGAAAACGAGGGCAATGAAGGAAGAAAGGAAAGAAAGGGGAAGAAGGAGAATGAGAGAGACTTTGGCCGGTCAGCGGAGATGGAAAGTTGCGGACGGTGGACTAGGGATGCAGAGTTGAGACAGAGAGAAATTGAAGAAGACAGGAAAAAGCCCAAAGTAAAATAAAATTCAAAAGTTCAGTCAAAACGCTGTTTGTTTTGCGTTTTTGTAGAAACAAATCATTGGTTGATTTTATGATTCTAAGTGTCAAACTTGCGAGTTTACCCAATTTTTCCTATTTTAGTTTTTACCTATAAACTGAATCGGACACTGGATTTTGGATCGTAAAATCGTAAAAACGTACTAGTAAAATCGAGAGTTTACCCGATTTTACCTATTTTAGTTTTTACCTATAAACTGAATCGGACACTTGGTTTTGGATCGTAAAATCGTAAAAACGTACTAGTAAAATCGAGAGTTTAACAACATTGCTTTAAGCCTTTAACAACTATAAGGTGTGATATTGATGCTAGTGGTAGTGATACGAATTAAATTTGAATAAGTGCAGCGATATTGGTAGTGGCCGGCTAAGCAATTCATGGTGAACTAGTGATGGTGACGGTAAAGAACAATTGGAGTTAGGTTAATTGGGGCTAAAAAGTTTTTTTATAGTTCAATGCTTTGGAATTTGGTTTGGGACAATTGGGACTAGTTTTTTTGACTTGTATAAAGTTTTTTTTTTTTTTTTTTTTAGGAATAGCAACAACCTAATTCCAATAGACCAGAAATGGCAACAACTGCAAGAGGAAATCCTTTACAATTTTGAACAATTTTCTTTCCAACTCTAAGTAGTTCCACTAGATGAAGAACACTTGTAGATTTCACTTCCAAGGTCACTTCATGTAAACGATTTGTTAACTCTACCCCCACTTCCACCATCTATCCTAAGTCATTGCACGCTCTAGTGTTCTACATGTCATCTAAGATTATAAGATACTTTTTTGTACTTCAAGATTTGGTACAACTTTAAATCTAAATCATCATCTACCATTTGATGGATATCATCAATATGCCTAGTAATATTTCTCAATAATTTAAACAACAATACCCTTTTCTCATATTCTTGTCAAAGCGCATACCATGCTTTTAATGTGGAAGTGATATGTTATTACTAGAGCATTATAAACTTTTCTAACCAAAGTCATCTTTTCAATTCAAGGCATCCTACAATGGAAACAACATCTCAGTTTGAGGTTTCTCTCGTAAGTTGATCCATTATTATCTCTTCTTAGTCACAAAGAGGTATCAATACTTCATCAATTTCTTGCACACAAGCACTAGAGATCCTATGGATTATATTTGGGTGACATTAGGGACTGTTGATTCAGAAGTCTTCTCTTTAGAAGTTTTGGTAGCCTACATCTTAGCAAGATTAATCTCTTCTTAGAGGCCATAAAGCCAAAAAAAATGTTTCCAATGAGGATCAATCTCAATTAAATTTATGATACATTCTACCTCACATGCCATGTCTATTGTAAGACCATTCAATTCAACACACTCCAATTTCAAAATGTTCATTACTAAAGATCTAAAGAACTCTGCACCAATTGTTACCTATTCAATATGATGCTTTAGTAGTGCAATTGAATTAGGATCACACTTCGGCAGCTTTGTTAGGATAAACTTCTTTATATATATATATATAAGAGATGTATTATCAACAAACAATGTGGTTGTAAGACTTTTTATACAAAGGAAGTCGATTGACTATTGTAACCCATGATCCTAAGCATCCAAAATAACAAACTCAATTTATCAACAATAACAACAAGGTAGCGTGGCCTTTAAATTCTTCTAAACACTCCCTTAAAGACATATAACTTTGCCCCATTATACTAGGCAACCAAGCACATAGCTATTACTCTATATTACAAATGAAGGCCTACACATATATTCAAATATAGGATGTTACAAGTTGGAAAGTCAGCTAAGGACAACAAACTCATGCAAATATATATATATATATATATATATATATATATATATTGAAATAAGACTGCCCCTCTCTTTTTTTCAATTTAATTGACACACAAACTACCTATAGAACTTTGAAGCAAAGCATTCATCAACTACCTCTTCTTTTCTTTTCTAATCAAATTGGCTTGCAAATCAGGGCAAGATAGGCTTCTTTAGTTTAACCAACAAAAGGCCACATCTATATTGCGTCCCTTAAAACAAAGCCTACATATTTAATCATCCTAAGTAATTTTTTCAATCTCATGAACATCCCCAATATCATTTCTTAATTTAATTGGCACACAAATTACCAATGGAACTTTGAAGCAAAGCATTTATCGATTTCCTCTTCTTTTCTTTTATAATCAATTTGGCATGTAAATTAAGGCAAGATAGGTGACATTGGTTTAACTAACAAAATGTCACATTTATAGGCTCCCATAAGTTTTTCAAGAGAAAGTCAATAAAGCCTACTCACATTAGTTTTTGAAAAATTATACCTTGAAAGTTGTGGATAATTTTCCTATGCATTCTTTTTATAAGATTTTTTTTATCAAGCAAGTGGAAAATGCAGGTAGCCTCACTTTACCCATTATCTCAACTGTAATCTCACTTTCAAAAAGAGAGTAACACAAAGAGATTATCAACTGTATCAATTTGTGTAAAGATAGTTTCTACATCCTCAATTTTCTCCAATGTGACAAACATTTTAAACAATATTAACCCCTCACTAAGGGTTTCAAGCTAAACTTTTCCAAGGGCCAATGGCAATTCAATGTACTTTAGTGATTGCCTTACGGATGAATATACCTTGTAAAGCAAAATCTATAAAAGTAACATGAAAACAAAATCTCTCCCCATATATCATAATTTTCTTGGAATGGAATACTTGAGATAGGGATGCTACCTCATTAGCGACCTCTTCCATGAATGCTAATGTCTCTTTCCCATTTTCTAGCTTCTCCTTTGGTTCTATAAAAAAAAAACTTCTTAGGTCTTTAGACTCTCAATAAGATCTTCAAATTGGTCTTCTACGAAGAGCATGGATATCGTGCTACTCTTAAGTTACTTCTTGAGAAAAATCTATGATTCGAGAAACCAAATATTTGAAAGCAAATCAAAATGTAGAAGATAAATTTGCATGTCTTCTAGATAATAAATCATTCAAAGATCCTACTTGTATAACCATTTTTTTACTCTCTACCAAGATAATTACCATATCTTCACTACATTTCTCCAATTCATTGACAAGAAAGATTACCAGAGGTATTAGCCCCTAGTGAAGATCATATTCTTTTTCCACGAGAAGATTATATTGAGAGATTTCAAAAACTTAAAATTACACTAAAGAACTCCGTATCAACAAGATCAATCTTATTTTGCATATAGGACAACCTTGAAATTCTACTTTTTTTTCATTCTCTAAACTAGCAAACAAATTAGAAGTATACTATTTTGAGAGCCACAAATGATGTATTAATCAAAAAAGCATCAAGGAATTGTTCACTAAGAAGATTGTTAGGGAAAACTATTTCTAAGTAATAAAGGGAAGATCTAAGAGAATCGTGTCTATAAAATTGCCTATTTGTTCCCCTTGATTTTTGCAAATAACATTCAGATTCCCCTCCATAAATTTGAGAAACTTTACCCAAAGAGAGAAATCATATAGAAGAGACTACAAATCAAATTAGTATCCTTCTAGATTGTGACGAGCTTCTCCAATTTCTAACTTCAATAGCTCAATTTTCTTCTGGCAACTACAAAGCACAAGAAAATGATGTTGAAAATCTTGGTGAGATTAATTCCCTTCTATGAGCAATATTGAGGTCCTTAGCAATCTCATCATGCACAACTTCAATTTTGTTGAGCGATCCCAGGTTCTGCAAAGCCTTACCTGCATCAACCTATTTGTGAGTATAATCCACAAATGTTCTCAAGAATCCCACTCATTAGATAAATTCACAACATGAAGTGCTATAGCATTTAAGGGCTTCATCTTTTTAACTCTTAAATAGTCAATTATTTAGGATACTTTCTCCTAAGGACCTCATAATCAACAATGACACAACTTGAAGCCATCTCCAAAATTCTCTACAACCCTCAAATCTTTCACTTTCTAAAGATTTCTAGATAAGTTCAAAAATGATGGCAAAGATTTCCTTCAATTACTGGCTCAGATTTCTAAATGGAAACTAGATAAAGTCAACTTTTTAATAAATTTGATGGGATAATGGTTAGGAAACATGTCAATTCAACAACCTAATTGAGTAATCCACAAATAAAAGTCAAATTTGAGAATTTTCTACACTTTTTAGGTGAAGCAATTCACTTTTAAATATGAAAGTATAGTTTTTTAGGTCCTTTATCTTTGGAATAGTATCATATTTAGTCTTGAAAATTTCATAAGCAATACATTTAGCTTTTCTGAAATTTCAACTCTCAACACATTTAGGAGAAATTTGTTCGACACATCTAGGACAACTTTAGTAACTTGTTCATGATACGTTTGTTTTTAGTTCAATTCGATAAAAGCTACAATTCTTATGAAATAAGTCTATCTTACTTAAGTTATCTTGCACAAGGCTAACTTTTTATTACTTAATTGAAGCATTTAAGTCAATTTTCTTTGTAATTGTATCACAACCATTATTCAATCCAATGCACCATTTCCTATGGCTTAAAATACCCAAAAAAAAGTTTTACTATATTTTTTTACTTGTCACACTAATTACTAAACCTAACCTTTTATAGTTCAGATTATAGCAATATTCAATTCATTTTTTCTGATAGTTGTAATAGTAAAGCTATATTTAATTCAATCCACCATTTCACCATGGCTCAAAACTTCAAAAAAAATTTATTTTTTTATTTATATCAATATTTACAAAAAGTTGAAAGATCCAGAAGAAAAAGACATCTAAAAAATTTAGATTAAAAGATTTACAAAAGGTTGAAAGATCCACAAGTGCTAATTAGGTGAAGAAAGATTTCTCTACTTTTTTCTATTTTCAAAAAAAAAGAAAAAAGAAATTGACAATCTTTTATAAAAACACTAAACCATGAAACAGAAAAAATTTATAAATATACAAAAAATAGATCCCTTATGTCTATCCCTAAACATATCATTGTTTATCACTAAAAATTTGGTAATAGACTTATTGATTAATTCAATGATCCACTACACTCCCTCTCAAGTTAGCTGAAGATGTCATCCATGGCCAGCTTACTCACCAATCTATCAAACTGTTTCTTCGTAAGACCTTAGTGGATATATATTCCTAATTTTCTTTTATTGTTTGATCACTGATTGATTGTATTTGAGAATTCTATTGAACTAGAAATTGAGAAATGGAATTTAACCCTAAATGAAGTAGCCCCATAATCTAGTGGTGAGAACTTAGAGTTTCTTATGATATGGGAACATTCTATTGAGGTATGGGTAGTTGCTAATGTTCTTACACTTAAATACTCCCAAATCTTATATATCCATAGGAATATAAGTGTGTTTAAGACTAGGAAGATACTTACTGGATGTTGAAAAAAGCCATTGGATGCATTAGGAGACCTAACCAACTATTCACTTCAACCCAAGAACATTAAAAGGAATAATGAGTTCAAATGAAGTAAAAGAGAAAAATCGTAATATTATTGCCCACTAGGCGTTTGATAATTTACCCCTTAAACTAGTTTTTTTTCTGTTTTCCTACACTTTGCTTGGATATAGTTTAGGATTTTATGACTTGACTTGAATATGAATTAAATTAGATAATTCCTTGTACATTTGACTCGTAATTAGAAAGGCCTTGAAATTAAAAAAAAAAAACAATAACCAACAATGAAGACTTTTCAACAATTGTGTGAATCGACCCATGAGTAGTTAACAAAGAGGTAAAGAGAGTTTAGGCCAAGAAAGAAATGATTAAGAAAGTGATGAAGTATATGGACAAGAAAAGAAAATAATAGTAAGAAAATTCTAAAATAAACTAAAAGGATGTCATTTATGAAGCTGATGTAGATGATGATTAGGATGTGATAGATTTAAATGGATTACGTACACCACCCACAAAGCTAGATTATGTTAGATTAGAGACTACGGATTCAATAGTTGAAATACACTTACAATATAGATGAAAATAAATCTATTTACATTAATACAGGTTTAGAAGCTAGCGATAGAAATAAAGTTGCATTTTGCTTAAGAAATATAAATATTGATTTTCTTAGAATTATACTAAAATACCTATATTAGATTGAAACCTGGATGAACATAAAATTCCGTTGAAACTAAGGAATAAACTGTATAAACAACCGGATTTCAAACCAATCTCCTAGACTGAACTAAATCTTTTAATAGGTTATAACTATCAATAAAATAGGAATGGCAGAGAAAGAAATGCACTTTCTAGACCATAGGATCCAAAGTTTTTTCGATAAAAAGATCCCTTCCTTTTCATGAGATCCCACAAGGTCAAGAGAGAAAAGAATAAGATTAAAGCCCCATTCATTTCTCATAGCTCAAAGGAAGTCAAGCCCATATAAAATTACCTAGAGCGAATGGATAGGCCAAATCGGTCTTAATTAATTGATTTTGAACATCTTTCTTCCCAATGAGCATCAAAGTGCCTTCTACTCCTTGGCATTGGCATTCACTAATTAGTTATGTAGCAATGCTTTTTATAAAGATCTTAAGTTTGGTTTTGATTGCCAGTGGTGTACGACTTTCTATGTGATAACATGGAAGATTTGGATTTGGGAGTGGAATTATCTTTGCAGAAGGGGTCTGTATATGTTGTTTAGGTCAATTAGAAGGTGCAGAAATAGCTAGAACTGAATATAGAAAGTATAGAAAAACATCTCATAACGTATTTAATCAGAAAATTGATTATGCTCTTGCGAAAATATCTACTCGTTACAGAATCTCAGGAGTCAAAGTATAGATTTCATATAGAAATTTTCCAAAATTGTAAGAGGCAAAATAAAGAAAGGAAGAGGTGCAAAGATTAGTGGCAGTTGAGTTCATACAATTGGCCATTTATGTAGAATTGCTACTTGATGCTGTAACAATACTAAAGAAAAATGGAAAAACTAGAGTATGTACAAACTTTAGAAACATATATTTGGCATCCCCCAAAATGAATACCATATGCTCATTAAAAAAACACTAATCGATTTATTAGTAATTTCAAGTTTAAAACATTTGTACACAGCAATGCAAGTAATAACCAAATTGTTTTTAGCTAAAGAGGATGAGCCAAAATCATGTTTCACTACCCAGGTGCTTTAGGAATTTACTAAAAGGAGATGATACCATGTGACTTGCAAATTATAAGGACAACCTATCAACGTGCAATGAACTACCTATTGCATGATTTAATTGGAGATTGTTTAGAAATGCACATCGATGGTATGAGAGTTAATTTTCAGAATGTTGTTTTTCTAATAAAAAATTAAATAAATATTGATTTCTGGGGACCGATTTCAGGAATATTGAAATTGGTATTCTAAAAACCGACTTTAAAGTCGGTTTTTCGAATACCGACTTTGAAATCGATATTCCAAAAACTGACTTCAAAGTCAGTTTTTGGAATACCGATTTCAATGTATTAATTTTTTGTAAAATGTATTTTGATTAAAACTAGTTAATTAGTTTTTTAACCATATTTTATTTGAAAAAATTTGAAAATAATGTAATATCCAGAGCAAAATTCTTCATAGTCGATATTTTGCATATCCATTTTAATTTAGTATTATTGTTTAAAAGTTTTTGATTAAAATTACTAGTTAATTAGTTTTTGTACCATATATTAGTAATTTTTTTTTTGAAAATAATGTAACTTTGAACAATAATTTTGCAATAATTTATTGTGTATTATTACGAGTTTTTTCTAAAAAATTGTATAAAAAATATGAATTAAATAAATACTAATTCTTGAAAGATTCTTTTATTTTTAAAGAAATCGATATCTGAGATATCGACTTTAAAATCGATATTAGGGATATCAACTTTAAAATTGCTATTCCAGATAACCACTTTGAAGTCGAAATCCCATTTCAAACAATTTATGAAAAAGAAAACTTAGCCCTAAACCTCCTAAACCCTAAACCCTAAAAACTCAACCCTCAACCCTTCACCCCAAACCCCAAACCCCAAACCCTAAACCTTAATCCCTAAACCCAAAACCCTAACCCTAAACCCGCCCCCTCCCCCTCCACTGGTGTTTAGGTTTTCCACTGGTGGATCATCAGGCATTGTTTTCCCTTTCACCACAGCGTCTGCTTCAATCTCGTCTTCACAACTCTCTTTGGTTCACAACAAATTTTTGGCAGTTCTGTTCATTCCTTTACATCTGCAGCAGGAAATAATGATAAAATAAACACAAAAGACAGCATGACTGAGGATTCCGTCAAGTTATTCATGGAGTTTTTTCCATTGAGAAATCCACAGGGTACTATGGAGTTTTTTCCATAAGTGAATAATGGAGTTTTAAAAAAACCGCCAAAGCTTTCGCCCAAACCGTGCACACAAACTGGATGTAAAAAAGAAATGAGGGTGTGGAAAACTTGTGATGGCTGGCTTTCAGAATTCAAAGTGAGGCTCATAGCCTCATAGGCTCTAGTGTTTCGACTCTTTCCCATGCTTGTACGGCTTACTATATGAAATGATGTGAAGAATCTTTTCATGGAAAATCAAAACCAGTCAAAATAGGTAAAAGTATATGGATAGCAGTAGAGTTACTTTGTATAATATTATTTTCTTAATAAAAATTAAATAAATATTAATTTTTGTGAAGCTATTCTAGGAATACGGAAATATTTTTTTTTTTACTTCAAGTCGATATCTATGATATCAACTTCACTATTTTATGAACAACTCCCATATTATCAATATTTATTTAATTTTTTTTAAAAAAATAATATTCACAAATGTCACTCGTATTAGTACAGATGATTTTAATTTATATTTTTTGGAAATGCATAAGAGAATGTTAAATTAAAAATAATATAATTATATCTTTTGATTTCGTAAGAAAACATATAAAATTTTCTACATGCTTTTTATAATTTTGTTTAGGGTTTACATATTTGGGATGTAGGGATTTAGGGTTTTCGCACATGCCATGCGCTGCCCAACCCCCTTCCCCTAACACTGTTGTATCTCACCTTAAACCAGTAAAAATGGCATATTTAGGAAATGAACTTCTTATGGCAATTTAGATTAGATTACCTCTCACAATGTTCTCATGTAATTTTTTTCTATAATAACATTTGGAATGAGTGAGGAGATTTCACTTAATTAATCAAGTTATAAAAAAAGTTATAAGTTTCAACATTCCAAAAAAGAAAAAAAAATTTAATCAAATCCCACAGGGAGGCTGTTTAATATTCCTACGTGGCTGTCGCCTAGGGGGTTGGGGTTAGGGTTGGGGCTGTAGATTGTCGTCCGTCTCTAGTGCGTTTAGGTCAAAAGGAATTGATTCATCCATACATGATTGTGGACGAGTACGCCTTCGACGACGCTCATAGACCAAATTGTACTGAGGCATTTGAGATGACGTACTAGTGTAGCTTTGCGATAATAGGTCCATCTCAGGTGTCTCTTCATATGGCTCACCGGGCTGATGAAGAAACATACTAGCGGCCAATATCCGATTATCATCATCAACATTGCGACGGCGGGAAGTAGACGGACATTCGGACGTAGATGAACGACCAGAAGTAGATGGCCAGCCAATAGACGGACGAGTAGACGTAGATAGACGCCCATGCAATTGTTGAAATTCACCTTGAAAACTTACACGTGGCATCTGCAGGCGGCAACCCTCCCCAATCATCGTCAATGCACGGGAAGACACGTCATATATGTTTGATAATCGAGCTCTCGTAGCTACCTCTAAATTGGTGAAATCGCTGGCCAACTCATTCACTTCCTACCAACATTCGCCCTGCATATAAATAAATGCTCAACCGTTACATTTTCTATACTATGCTAAATATGAACACTTTAAAAGTCATATACATATCCAATACTCGACAATCGATGCGGTTGGGCACATACCCTGGTCAGGACGATGCGCAGGATTACTGATAAGAATCCAAGTAATCCGGCAATACCAAACCATGTATTCTGAAAAAAAATGCATAGGGCCAGTTGAAGGCAAGCCAGTCACAATTCTATCCCTTCGGCTGTTCCACGCGGAAAAGTAAGATTCATGCCGTGATATTCAGTTCACTCCCTTCCTACCCCGACGATCCACTCGATGCAACCTCATATCCGTATCAACGGTATGAGGAATCGTCTGAATATAGCCAAATTGCCACATAACTCGCTCTGGTAAATGTAGTTCAACTACATCAAAATTGAGTAGAGGCATGACTACACTCCAAATAGCAAGGAAAAATAAGCAATATTCAGGCAGCTCGTACAGGCTTTCCTCCGTTTAATACGGTTATCAGATAAACTGTGAAATAAAGAAAGTTAAGAATCATTAGTGTTTGAATTAAATTTAGTAATAACGAGTCAAAAGTTTTGAAACAGTAATGATTTATCTACTTACGTCATCATCAGCCATGTAGTCCAAACGATCTTGATACATACACAACACATGGCATCCGACATCTCCAAAATTCAAACCCGTGTTCCATCTGCAATTATTATAATACGATAATATTGAGGATTAGATACAATTTGAAATAAACCAAATGTGCCATTGAAAAGAAAAGCGGAAAACACGTACACACATGCTCTTGATCCGAATGGCATACCAGGGTAGCCGAAGAAATGAGCGTCTCTGACATTACGATGTTGCGGCCTAATTCTCAGTAGTCTGTCCCAGGTCCACACCTGTAATAAGTTCAGGGGTCTATATATGCCCGTCGTATCTCCCATTGCCGCCCGATATATCGCCCTATATAACGATGCTAGCATGGCGCTACCCCAACTGTACCTCAATGCCATTGCTAGATCTCTCAGTAAAAGTAAGTACATCAATTTTACCTTTGTACCTGACTTATCCCCCATAATAGACCCTATAATTTGCATGATCCGGCATCTGGCATGCCGTAACATCTGATCATGAGGGGTTTGATCCAGTAGAGGACGCGCCCGAATATGCATGGAGATACTCCTTAATTTTAATCGATCTCCATCGAAATGGTTGGGGGCCGGCATGTAACCCAACAGCTCATTACATATAGTCTGCCACTCCTCAACCGTATGACTAGTATCTTTACCCACCACCGGATCTCCGTCGACTCATAAACCCCAAAGTGCAACCACATCTTGTAATGTCACTGTGGCTTCACCGACTGGAATGTGGAATGTGTGCGTCTCTTGACTCCATCTCTCCACCAGTGCCGTGATCAAAGAATGATCTACTTGTATACATCCTGTCATGTATACACAATAAAAATCCACTTCGTAAAATACATCTACAACCCTAATATCGAGTAAGCCAGCTTTCCACAAGTTCACATGATGAGAATCAAATATTCATAAACTTAACTATGTGTTTTTCATGATTTTGCACAGATTTCATTGAGATATGTTATGTTTATCAGAGAAATCACAGTATACTTGTTGATTATCATCTTTTGCTCTTTTTGTAGGAAAAAGGGGAGAAAAATCAGCCATCTTCCGGAATTCATAACTCTTGATGCAAACGTCCAAATGAGATGATTGAAAAAGCTATAGAAAGCTAAAAGAGAGAGCAAAAACTTTCATGAAGAAAGTTTTCTCAAATTCTGGAAACAAAGAGACCAAAACTGGACAAAAGCAAAACAAGGCGCAAACCAAAGAAGAGGCGGGTAAAAATTTTGTACCGCCACGGCGGTCAGCCTTCGACTGCAAATGTGGAGATTGCACTTCGAGTCTTGCATGTTTTTGAAACTTCACAATTGTTCCTCAATTTCCCTACTTGTATAAATACCCCATTTTGTGTAGAAAAACGGAAACAATTAGATAGTTAGGGTGAGTTTTAGATATTTTTCATATTTTCCCCAACTCACAAACGTGAGTTCTTTTGGGGTCTAGGGTTTGACTCTTGTGGCTGAGAAAACTTCAATCTTTGGAGTTAACCTTGTTTGTAAGGTGTAGGAATTGGTTGGAATCACCATTCTTTTGATTAAAGGGAGTATTTCTTTCAATTCCTTGTGCTCTCAATGGTTATATCTCCTTGTGGTTGTTGTTTGCTTGAAGCCATGAGTGGCTAAATTGTCTTGGGTGATTCTTGGTGTTTGATGTAAGGTTTAGGTTTATTTTGATTCCTTGTGGGTTGTAGAGTAACAGGCTTGCATTAATTAAAGTCTTCCTACTTGTATTAAATGAATGACATGCATTGAATGTGGCCACATTTAGTGTGTGTTCTTGGTGTTTGTGTGCGTTTTAGAACATGCATGAATTTAGGCCAAAAGTATGAAGAACTACCTAGCATTCACTTAAATTTAGGTGTTTGAGACAAGAAATAACCACCACATGAGCTTAATTGTGCATTAAAATTGTGTGGAAATCATAGGTTTTAGTGTGCATAAGGTAGAAGTGAGACCGAAAAAAAATCTTCTATCCTTTAATTCCATTGAGACCGAAAGGAGATATGGAGTGAAAAATATGTGGCTTTCTTAGATTAAGTACTTAAACTAGGGAATGTGAAGTAGTTGGTTAAAACATCTAGGGCTAAAATTGTGCATTAGAGTTGTGTAGAAGCCATAGGCGCTAATGTGCACTAGGTGGGGATGAGACCGAAAGGAGATTTCCCATTCTATAATTCCGATGAGACCGAAAGGAGATTCGGAGCGAACGGATGTAGTCACTTAGTTATGTTGCTCTAAACTCGGTTGCCCTTGGGAGACGAAGTAGCCTATTCTTGCATTGAGCACAAGGATCACCCTCCTTCCTCAATTGTGTGTTTCTCTCCTTGTTTTAGTTGAGTTGTTTAACTTAGCATTTAGATTCTAGTATTCCCATTTATTTGCATACTTTTTAGTTAAATATCATTCTTTATGTCATTGCATTAGGTAACATAGATAGCAAATAATCAATTGCACTTAAATTCTTGTTTTGTCCCCTTCCCTGTGGAAAATGATCCCTAAACTTTATTACAATTGATTAAGTCAGGTTTATGTGTAAATTTGTGTGAGTTTGAGCTATATTTTGACACATTTTTATACGCACCAAACTACTCACCACCACATCTGCCCAATACACTTTCAACGGCTCCATTTCTGGATCGGACCAAACGAACTCCGATCGATGACTGGATTGAAGCGTTGAACATCTTGTCATTATGGACCAAGGCTTACATCTGTGAATCTGGATGAAGTGCCCTCTAACTCCATACCCTGAACAAAGGATTGACAAATTTACTTTATTATGTTAAAATCCAAGGACGATTTCACAAAAAACATGCTAAAGTATTGCTGTGGGTCCCTTTTGCATATTTAAAAAAACCACTAAATTAACACACTACGTGTTGCAGCACGATATCAAACAGCCCAATAAATTAACACACAACATGTTGCCACGCGATATCAAACACCCCAAAAACAAAATAATATCAGTGGAGATTGCATAATTAACAAGCAAAAACAAGCTCATGAGTATGTTTTGCCTATTTAACAACAGATACAATATAAAACACAGAACGTTTAGCCACACGATATTAAACACCAAATCAACTAAATAATATTAATGAAGATACAAATATCATAAATAGTATTTATTACACAATAGCAGTCATGGGTTCATAGCTGCCCTATTTCTAAGTCTTTCCATGTTAGGGCAGTCTTTCTTATTATGTCCAACGGCTCCACATGCTTTGCACCTCTGTCGTTATGGCCGATCCATTTCATTTCTTATACGAGTGGATCTTGGACGGCCCAGACGGTCATTGAGCCTCGCAGTATTGGCGACCAGATAAAAAGGTGCTGGCGGCCAATAGTCCTCGTGAGGCATGGGGAAAAAATGGTTTGAATAGGTTTGAATCATTTTTTCCACCTTATATACATCATCTACGAGTGACAAAGTGACTCGTCCCATTTGAGTGCAAACCTTTTATGCATTGGAGCATGGAATCTTGTAAATTTCAAACTTTCCACAAATACATGATCAGTTGTTAAGGTGTACCGTATGCACGTTCCCTCCTTTATCACCATGAACCCCTATCGTGATTTGGTATAGGCCTTCTTCCCGCACAAAGGCCGTAACTTGGTGAAATTTGGACTTATGCTCATTCCGAAGGAACTTTTTCAGCAAGTTTGGCCGCCACGGATTCTGCTCAGCAACATGTTTGTGGCCTTCGATGCGGTGGGAATCAAAATATTTAACCAACCAATAAAAAGTCACACGCACACAAGCCGTTATTGACAATTTCCTAGCACCTTTCAATACTCCGTTAAACGCTTCAGAACTATTCGTTGTCATTATGGCATATCGGAAACCACCATCATAGCACAGTACCCATTTCTCAAGAGAAATATCCATCAACCATTTATAGGCTTCTTTATCCAATACTCACATGGATTCCATAATTTGAGCAAATTTACACTGTTGATATGAGTAGCAGCACGATGCATTAATTCTGTCAAAACATTATTTTTGAATCGCCGACTAAAGTTCGCTTTGACATGCCGTAGGCAAAACCTGTTGTGTACCCTATGTGATTGTAATTCAGGATTGTTCTGAACGGCTCGCAAAATTCCTCTCACTCGATCAGAAATCAAACAAATTCCCTCGCGGCCACGAATCACATGGCGAGATAAGTGATACAAAACTAGGACCACTTTGCTAAACTTTCCTCGTCAACAACTGCAAAAGCCAAAGGAAGAATATGCCCAGCTGCATCAGCACCAACTGCAATAAGGATCTTTTCCTTGTATTTCCTGTATTGAAAAGTTCCATCGATACCAATTACGGGCCGATAGTGTTGAAAACCATCAATACAAGGCCTAAATGCCCAGAATACGAAACCAAAGATGTTGTAATCTCCAATACTATCTTCCGTGTGATACCATTAACAATAGTGCCAGGATTACAAGACTGAAGGGTAAGTAAGAACTTTGGTAATATAGTGTACAACGTCTCCCAATTACCATTTACCATTTCAATGGCTTTCCTTCTCCCCAACCATGCCTTCTTGTATGATATGTTCACTTTAAAAGAGCACACATCTTCAACTATGTCGAGGACCTTGTATGAAGCATTTTCCTTAATATTGTTCCGAACTATCCAGCCAACCATCCCATAAACTAAATTCGGATGGTCCTCTCGCTGTATCTCAGGGAAGCATGTGTGTTTCAAATGCATCTTTGTGATCTTCCAAAATGTATGTTTCTTTCTCAACTTTGCTCGAACCTTCCATAAACAATTCTTGTCCGCATAATAAAGACATCGTACAAACCAGCTAGTAGGAGTACTTTCATACACTTTGAAATACCTATGCGCACGAATGGACCAACATTTAACTGCATGTTGCACCCCTTCTTTGATACGGAAAACCATTCCAACCTCTAATTCTAAAGTTCGATCATCAACCCAAACGGGTCGTCTATAGTCATCGAACTTGTCGATCATAGAAAGCTTTGGATCACCAATGTCTGTATAGAAGGGAATATCATCGACAATGGTATCCAAGTGAGAAACATCAATCGGTGGATTCGAAATCTCTCCTTCCTGTTGGTTACCACCCTCACCCTTCTTCTTTTCACTATCTTCCAAAGATGCTGAACCACTGTCTATCCATCCATGTATGGGATCATCGTGAATGCTTACATCTTGGCTTGTGCTCTCTAATATCACCCTAGTTACTGCTTGGGCAATTGGCTCGGGCTTAGGAAGCTCGTTGGCAAAAGCTGCACGACTTGGCCCTTCATTATAATTACCACCACTTGCACCCTCATTAAATTGGCCACAACTTGGGCCTTCATTGTAATTGCTCCCAATTGGCCCCGCATTAAAGGTAGCATGACTTGGCCCTTCATTAAAATTGGCCCTACTTGGTCCCTCGCCAAATGGGCCATGACTAGGATCCTCGGGGACAAACTAAGATTGTGGAAAGGGCACATCATTCGATATGAAAGCACCATAAGTAAACCATTGATCATTAAGAAGGCCTTCTCCCTCTCTACTTTGTTGAAGTTGTGTGAATGACCCAACATTTATTTGGGAAACCACAGATATATTGTCATCAGAACGAAGGGCATCTAGAATGGATTCGTAACTTATGTACAATTCAACCGCATTAAGAGACGGACATATGGTTGGAATGCACAACACTTCCGTCACCGTATCATCATCATCCACTGGAACGGTATGTATGTTATTGAATTACCAGCGATGTTAATAGGATAACGGCACATTAATTTCATCTTAACTTGACTTCCATCCATTCCAGTCACCCGATGCAATTTTCTCAAAAGTTCTGTCAAGCTAATATTTTGATCAACAACAATGAACCGTTTTGGCAAATTACTGTATTCAGAGCCGTTCGGACCACTAACTATTTCTCCATCTCAGTATAACACAAGCCTCACTTGATCCTTCTCCATTTCTATATTGTATATGACATCAATAATGACATAAAACTGACATTAATATCGGACTCAAAGTTATTAAAGTAATGGACATAGCAAAATTTATGGAATCAGTCTATCAACTAACAAAAGTAAACAGCTAACATTTTGCCATCTATTTGTACCGAAACATGTTCCCACCAACATAAAACATATCCAACCACAATCCTTTACTAATCACAACAAACACCACCATGCACAACTTATCATTCCAATAATAGCAAACTCATTGAATGAAATTCCACATCAATCAAAAACAATCTAAAAAAATCCAAATCAATCTAAATCACCACCTCACAAAAGTAACCAATTAACATTTTCCCATCCATTCGTAACCTAATATTTTCCCAACAACAAAAAGCATTATATTCATCAAATCCAACCACAAGCCTTTAATCATTATCATCAACCCCCTATCCACAACGTATCATTCCAATAATAGCAAACTCATTGAACATCAAGCCCAAAACACTCCAAAACAATTCAAATCAATCCAAATCACCACCTCACAAAAGTAACCAAGTAACATTTTCCTATCCATTCATAACCTAACATTTTCCCAACAACATGAAGCACTACATTCATCAAATCCAACCACAATCCTTTAATCATTATCATAAACACCCCTATTCACAACTTATCACCCCAATCATAGTAAACTCACTGAATAAAATCCAAAACAATCAAGGACGATCCAAAACAATCGAAATCAATCCAAATCACCACCTCACAAGAGTAACCAACTAACATTTTGACATCCATTCGTAACCTAACATTTTCCCAAAAGCATAAAGCATTGTATTGGTCAAATCGAACCACAATCCTTTAATCATTATCGTCAACACCCCTATTCATAACTTATCATTCCAATAATAGCAAACTCATCTCCCTAAAATCCAAACAATCCAAAACAATCCAAATCACAACCTCACAAGACAAACCAACTAACATTTTCACATCTATTCATAACCAAACATTTTCCAACAACATAAAGCATTATATTCATCAAATCCAACCACAATCCTTTCATTGTCATCATCAACACCACTATTCAGAACTTATTATTCAAATAAGAGCAAACTCATTGAATAAAATTCCAAATCAATCCAAATAAAACCAAATCACGACCACACAAAAGTAAACAACCAACAATTTTCCTAGTTTGTACGTCCAAACATTTTCCCAACAACATTCACAATTATATTCAACAAATCTAATATAAATTCATTGTTCGTTATCATCAGCAGTACTATTCACAGCTTATTATTCCAATAATAGCAAACTCAATCAAAATCAATCTAAATCACCACCTCACAACAGTAAACAACTAACATTTTCCCATACATTTATAACCTAACATTTTCCTAACAACATAAAGCATTATATTCATCAAATCCGACGACCATTCTTTAACTTACATCAGCAACTCCACTATTCAATACGTATTATTCCAATAATCACAAATTTAGTGAATGAAATTAATAATCAATCCCAATCATTCCAAATCAAAAAATCACCATACTTTATTCACAACGAAATTTCCAACATCAATTCAGATAATTCTATCAACTGTTAACAACTTTTGAAACAAAAATAACGGCAAATCACAATCACATTATATAAATTATTTACCTTCGTCGGTTTCTTCGATCCTCGAAAATGTTCTTCCCTCAACTTATTTTCCTTTTCGCTACAAATAAAATTTTTATCAATATAGGATAACTAATTAACATACAATATGTAATAAAATTTAACATACAAATGTTATCACTAAAATTTTAAATATAAAATAAAATTTAACATACAAATTTAACATATAAAATAACATACAAATTAAACATAAAATTGAACATATATAATAAAATTTAACATACAAATTTGACATAAAATTTAACATATAAAATAACATACAAATTAAACATACAAATTTAACATACAAATTAAACATAAAATTTAACATATAAAATATAATTTAACTTACAAATTCAACATAAAATTTAAAATATAAAATATAATTTAACATACAAATTTAACATAAATTTTAACGTAAATTAACTCGGTTTCTGAAAAACCGATTTCAAAGTCGTGTTTTCAAAACACGACTTCCTTAGAAATGGAACAAAAATAAAAAAAAACAATATTTATTTATTTTTATTTTTTTTGAATCAATATTCATGGAAAAAAACTCATGATATAATGATCAAATCATACAACTTCAAATGGCATTTAGAGCATTTAGAGAAAGCTCTTACTCGTATGAGAAAATATGAACTAAAAATGAACTCCTTAAAATGCACTTTTGCTATGAATCTAGTAAGTTTTTAAAATTTTTTATATATAAAAATGGATTGAGTTTAACATAGAAAAGGTCAAATCAACCATTGATGCAACACCCACTAGAAACAAGAAAAGAATTTGCAAAGAATCATCGAGAAGGTGAATTTAGAGAGGTTCATCTCTAATTTGGTAGGTAGACTAAAACCATTTTTCCCTCTCTAAAATTGAAAAACAAGGAAGAAATTGCATGGGGACATCTTAATGAAAAGCATTTTCAATGACAATAAGACATATTTAGTTAATCCTCCATCACTAATACCAAAGAAACCTCTCACATATATTGTTAATTTAATCATGAGGCTGATGAAATCGCAAAATGACATCAAGATATCTATCCTACAACGATAATTAGGAATCTTGATACCATCAAGTTGATTGAGCCATCATATTACTTATTGGAGAAAAGATTGTAGATTGGGAGTGTGCAATCCAGCCCTAAGAAGATTGGAGAGCTCTAGTAATTAGAATCCTGATCAATTGATGAATATTAAAGTTAGATATCAAGCAGTTCATTATATATTATCCGATGACAAATTATGATAGAAAATGTCTAATGAAGTGATGCTAAAATGCCTGATTGGGGCTCTATCAATATTATACATGATGCAAATATATGAGGGTAGGTGTGGAGCATACAAAAGTGGTAGAAAGATAATGTGGTTAATAAGAAGATATAGATACTATTAGCCTTCAATTATGCAAGATTGCATCAACTTTGCAAAAGGATATGAAAACTGGCATAAATATGCCTCAATCTAGATAGTACTATTTAACTTGATACAAATAATTGTAAAGTCATGGCCATTTCAAGCATAGGCCATGGTCATGATAGCAGTGATTTATCCGGCTTCATCTAAAAATCACAAGTACATATTGGTTGTAATTAATTATCTCACAAAATGGTTTGAGGCGATTGCAATCAAGGTCAAGGAAGCAAACCAACAAATTGTGATAATGTTGATCAAAGAACATGTGATATATCGATTTGGATTTTCTGAGACAATTGTCACAAATCAAGCCCATTACATTGATAGAATTTGATATCGTAGAGTTTACGAAGAATTTTGGGTAGACGAATAGTCATTCATCTTCACATTTCACACAAGGAAGTGGCCAAGCAAAATTAGCCAATAAAATCATCAAATTGATTATCCAAAAGTCAATAAAGAAAATCCAAGATAATAGAATGGCATGAATTATTGCACAAGTTTTGAGCATATAGAATACCAAAAAGAAAGATTACAGCCAACAAAAAAAACAAAAACAAAAACAAAACAAAAAAAAACTATGTATAAACTAGTGTGTAGCCATGATCTATATTATCAGTGGAAGTGAGAACAAAATCGCTAAAAATTATAGCCTAACTCCCAATAGGTACTGAGCAATACTATCAAGATATAATGAGTAGAGCTTGACTAGTTAAATAAAATGAGACTACATACCTTGGAAGAAAATAAAAAATAGACAAGCAAAATGTGTTAAAAGTTTGCAATTGATAAGTGAAAAACAAGACTTTTATAGTTAATGAGTTGGTATGGAAAGCCATGCTGCCACTAGGCCATAACAGCCATGAACTTGGCAAATGGTCACTAAATTGAGAAGGCCCATTTCATGTTCACGAAAGTTTGAGGAGATTAGTTTACATATTAAGAGATAAGATTAAATCACATTTTTCATCTCTTACACTTGGCCCAAAGTTCTTTTTTGTCCCTAACATTTGAAATGGTTTTTTTTAGTCCATAACATTAGTAAATGTTCCAATTTAAAAGCACTGACCGGCAACAACCCATTTTCCTAGTTAAATGACTTGCGTGAAGCGCACCTCATACATACGTATCTTTATATATAGGGGTACTTTTGGAAGCACGATTTTAGCTTCTTCATCTTGCTGTTTGCAAAGAAAATACTAGATGAGGGTCCAAAGAACACAACAAAAAATAAATTGGGTTCAATTTTTAGCTCAGAGAAACTAAAATATCCAAAAATTGCGCAACAAGTATACTATTATTGTGGGAAAGTAGCAATTACTAGGACTTCTTGGACCACTGCAAAGCCTAGAAAAAGATTCTATGGCTATGAAGACTATAGGGTAAGATTAACAATATTGTAGCTACAAAATTCACTAGAACACCACTATTCTTACAAGATATTGTTGTTGTAGAGCAAAAAGGATTGTGGATTTTTCCATTGGTACAAGGGATTGTGTGATAGGTGCGAAAGATCAAATGATATTATTGGTAATTTACTAGCTACTATTCAAGATCTGGAAAGATAATGAGCAAGGGTAAAAAAAAAAAACACCTTAGTTCTGAAGGCTACACTTTGTGTGGCAGTCTTGGTGATTGTCATCCAATTAGGGTCACCTATTTAAGGGAGGTCCAATGTAATAGTTGGGAGGATGGGTTTGGCATGTGGTAGAAATACAGTAGTTAGTACTAATCTTCTATAGTAGCTAAAAATGCAGTAGTAGCAATAGCTTTGGTTTTGTTAGCTTTGTAGGCTATGATGTTGTAAATTGTGGAAACTAACTTAATGAATGGCATTATGTTCCTCTATTGAAGCTAATTCATTGGCATTGAATGTGAATCCAAATTGCAGAACACAAACATCCAATCAGTACTTCAATTCCATAGTTGATGTTGCATGTGGAGAATGAGTAAGAAAAGGTAAACCATGGCCAGAGCAATAACAATATTAATACACATTAAAACTCATTTAAAATTGGAGCAATAACAATACCAATACTTGGTTAATAACATTGCTAAATTTTTCCATAAGTTATCCGTATTGTCAAACACTATTTACATATGTCAGCCAAGAATCCAAAATGAACAAAAATACCATTAATGTAGTAGTTCAGTCAATTGAACAACAAAATCTTTATCAACCACCAATTACATATGACAGCCACCAATCCAATATCAACAAGAAGGTTGTTAATGTACAATTCCATTGAACACCAAAAAAGCAGCACAAAAGTGGCAAAATATTGGCAATAAACATCTCCAACAGTATGAGTAAGGTCATTTTCACAACCACTTTTCCCTTATGAAACCAAGCAAATAAGGGCCAAAAAAATACTCCATCCACTTCCTACTAGTCTGCACGAAAATCTTGCACATGCCAATAGCGGAAGAGTGACTATGATACAAAATGAGCAACAATAACTACTAGCTTGGGGTATAAAAATGATGGCATACATCATGAGGGGCATTCTCACTCAAGTTAGACTGAAACAATGATGAAACTGGCTCTTTGCAATTTGTCTCGTTATGCCTCTCTTTGCTATATAAACAACATTTTTTAGACTTCATTCTCTTGACCTATATCAGCCAAGAAATACATTAATACATATAGGGTACTACACTGGTAATCAGCCAAAATACACATTATTAGGTGTACTACCCTAATTGTAACAGTAGATGTAGATGACAGTTGGGTGGGGATAGAAGACTGAGGATTTGAATTTGCTATCTAAGAACTAAGGAACACATCATTAGCACCCGCTTGTGATGTTTGACTAGAGCTTGAGGCAGTTTGTGAACCTCCATGGGAAGTACAATCTTTGGCATGCATCATCCTACTGTTGTGACTTGTCTATCTACAAATCTTACACTTATATATCATTTGACCAGCTATAGACAACTTTTCAACATCATTGCCATTTTTTTCATATGTAATGTCTCGAAATGATCCTTTTTCCTTACCTTTTTAATTCGTCCAGGCAATTTAATAGTCATAGGAGGAAGTACAGTGCCTCGGTTGACCTTTTCTCATAAATATTGTCCATTTATTGGATAAAAAACATGCTTATATGCTCTCATATATGTATCTTTGTGGTAGTACTGGTCAAGAAATGTTTCTGGATCTTCGATTGTTTTTTATATTGCACTAACTGCTTGAGCGCACAAGATTCTATTCAACTCCTCCCACCTTCTACAGTTGCATGTCCTATTACGGATGTCAACTATGAACTAGTCTCCATACATGCACCTCATTTTATACACCATTTTCCCAACATATGTGGCAATACATTTACAAGCCTTTTATTTCATGAGCTCCAATTTTTTTTGACCTTCGGACACACACTCCTCTTGAAAGTTGCCATTTTTTACCTTTTAGTTTTCATTCGGACCATTATGTAAGATCTAATGGTCTCTAACATAGATAGTATTGGCTTCTCCCTAACATCAAGTAGGACCCTATTGAAACACTCACAAATGTTATTAGCCAATATATTGCATTTGGATGTCGTTTTGAAAAAGGACTTACTCTAATGTTTAGGAATAGTGTGCTCCCTAACCCATTTGTAGACTTCTTCATCAGACTTCTTCATCCAACTCCTTCAATTTCTCCATTCAACCACAAATTTGTTAGTGTACGAAACTTTTGTTGTAGCCCACAATGCATCATAGAGGGTTAGACTATCATGAACTCTCTTAAAGTTCTGAAACACAGGCCACATGCATATTCTATACTTACTCCCTGACAGTAATTTTGTAATTGCATTGGAAAGCCCCTGACGTGCAATTAGATTAGCACAACATCATTTTAGTTAGCTACAACAGGAGAGAAAATATTTGTAGCTAAGAAACAAATCATACATTCTGTTTGTCTGTTATAAACGTCCAGCCATTAGGGTCTCCAATGTTCACATTTTCAATGAGTTCGTGCAAAAACCATTTTTATGTGACTTTATTTTCAATCTCAACAACAGCCACACTTATTGGATATTTCTGGCCATTAGGTTCTAGTCCTACGGTTGTGAGTAGTATTCCTTTGTGCAGACCCCTTAAATGACAGCCTTCCAAACCCATCAAAGGTCGATATGCAACTTGAAATCTCTTTTTGCATGTTGTAAGGCAAAAGTATAATCTTGAAAGACTTCATCTCTATCATCATTCTCACTTGTTTTGATGAAGACATTTGATCCTGGGTTTACTGTATACACTTGTTGGCAGTAGTCATGCAACCTATTGTACTACTCGGTGTAGTGGCCTTCAATTTTCTCCACTGCTTTTTTCTTTACTATCCAAGCTTTGCTTTTGGAAATATTTATATTCATATCTGAATACACTTTCTACACAAGCTCTTCCATTTTCATGTGTAGCATAATCCGAATGTCTTCTTTGTACTTTTGACTCAAATAGGCTGAATTCGCACATCCTTGGTTGAATATCATACCGTAGGAATGGATGATATTCTTACTCTTCACCGACCATCCTTCACCATTTTTTTCTTAGGACAACAGACACCCTCCACTCACAGTCAATGCAAGATGCAATGACCCTTCTTTTATCATTTTTTTTTAAGTGTAATATCTTTTTTGACCCTTCTTTTATCATTTTTTTTAAGTGTAATCTCTTTCTTTGTTTAACCCCATAGTGTTTGCATGCCGCCTTGAATTCATCACGGTTTGAAAATATGAGACCTACCTTGAACTTGGGATCCTCCATATCGATCTTGAGTCAAAATCTTGGAAATGACACGTTATTACTTATACCTGTAGCATCCTCATCCTCTTAGCTATCATGCAATCCACTATCATCCAAGAATACAACATCATCACTAGATTCACCTTCAGCCTAGTTTTGAGCAGTTGAGCTTGTAGATTTGAATTGTGATGCCACCTTATCCCACTCTCGCTCTCTCAGAATTTCTCCAATGTCATCTTTATCACTAAACTCGCAATCACTGTCCTGCCACCGCTCGCTTTCATTGAATTTGGGTTTGTCATCCTCCTCTACATCGGTAGTTTCCTCCAAAACCTTCCTTTTTCCTTTGTTAACTGGTTTTCTAGATTGCCTCCCTGGATTGTTGCCCTTCTGTGTAGGCTGTCCACTTGCATTTCCTATTGTTCTCTCTCATTCGTCTCTAGAGACATCCACTTTTGGTCGAGTATGATCAGCACCATCATTTCTAGCATTTTTTTCTCTGGAATGGGGAGGAAAAGATGTCATATGCTCATTGTCAGTAATGATTTTTCTTTTCACTGGTAGTTTCCCTCTTTTTCTTACTACAATTTTAACCTTTTTACATATAGATAGAGTACGTAATTTTGTTAGCTGGTTCTCTGGAGTGTTGCCCTTCTATGGAGCACGATCAGCACTTATAGATAGAGTTCTTTCTTTTCCGACTCTAGAGGTATTCAATTAGGGTGGAGCATGAGAAGCACTATCGTTGCAATCATTTTTTTTTCTCCAGAGTTTTGATTTCCCCATATCTTCTGCTCATTGTCATTAACAAGCGTTCTTTTCACTGGCAAATTTTCTCTATTCCTTCCTTCCATTTTAACTCTTTCACTTTCAGAGAGAGTGTCCATAGGGTTTCTCTGTGTAAGCTGCCCAGTTACCCTAGTTTGGTTTTCATTCATATGTTGAACATTCTAGCCTGAACGTTACTTCTTATTCCGCATTTCTCTAACCCCCCCCCCCACCCCCCTCGCGGCTTCTTGTGGATCCTTCTCACTCAATAACTCAACATTTACCGCCTATAGGATCGATCAAAAGATCCTTTCAGTTGGTTAGAATCCGTTACTTGACTGAAACTAGATTTTGTGGAATCATATTAAATATTTGACAATACATTCCGTACCTTGCTTGCTCAGATACCGATGCGTGAGGCCTATTTGGGACGCGTTATAAATGCCCTAGCTAAACTTATCAACGGTAGAGGTGAAATTTCATCTTCCTTTTGAACACCAACTTGTTTTGTTTCACTATTGCCTTCGCCTTTACTTCTTATAGCTATGAAAAAGTCTATAAGCTTGCAATTCTCCCCGAATGTTGCCATCTCCTAAACTACTTTATCACTAGATACGTAGGTTAATCCTTCATCCATTGATAGTCCAAGTTTGAGGAAGTAATATGCAACATTCATCTCGTGCCCTGGCAATTGTCTACTCATCTTATCCAATGTACATAATGACATGTAATCTGGGTTGCAATAGTCTGAATTATCAATGTATCTCCCAACATATTGTTTTACTGGGCCATCAATTAAGCCACCGCCAAAATGAACCCTCAATGAAAACAGTTCACTATCAAGTCATGTATCACCATTGCAAAACAAGTTAACAATTAAATGGAAGCATCCCATCAATTACACCACAGAAAATCTCACATGTGTAGGATCATCTTTATTTATTTATGACATATATGTACATTTTGCTACCAACTGTAAGCCAGCCCATAATGGATGGCTAAACATACCAAAAACAAAACAAAATATTTTTCAAGTGCCATATGAATCTTTTTGTGGTTATTTACTACATGTTTTTCTATTCTTAATTACAAAAAATTCTCCTAACCAAATAGAAACACATGTAGGTTTGGCTTTAAAAGGTTTACATATGACTGTCCAAAATGACATCCCATTATCAAAAACTCACCAAACAAACACTATTTGTTATATTGTCATCTGTTAGGGAGGCATAGCAAGTACAAATCTTTAGTGCAATGCTTCGGAGGCATACCCCTTATAAAAAATTAGACACACTTGCAGGAAAACGACATCTCATATAGACCACAATTGGACATAACAATTGATTAATCATAATGACTTAACGTAATGTTAACAGAGCTAAAAGCATATAGTGATGACAGCCATTCAAGACCACAACATATTGACCTTTACATAAGTGGACGCACAAACAGATACAAAGAACGGTAGCGAAAACTACTGTCGGGTTGCTAATCACACCCATTAAAGGAGACAACTTTTAACGGCTTAACCACATCCACAAACTCCTATTTGTATAGAGATTAATAATTCAAAACAATGCATAGGTAGCAATTGAAGTCAATACTAATCGTAATTTGGAATTTTCCATTGTCCCCTTGCATCTTTTATGGTCTGGGTCTGCATTTCACTTTTTTCATTGTTATATCACTTTGTCTGGTGTGGGATTATCTCAAGCGTAGTGACTGGGATTTTGGGTAGTCAGATTATTAGAGTTGAATGGTTATTTGAATTGAATTGCAGTTAAGATGAAATTAGGGTTCTTTGTGAAATCAATTTGGGATTAAGCCATTAAAAAAATCATGCTTCCGATAGTGCCCCTACATATGTATAAGGGCACGTTTCGTGTGGGTCATTTAACTGGGGAAATAGGTTATTGCCAGTCATTGGTTTTAAATTGAAACATTTACTAATGTTTTGAACTAAAATGAACCGTTTCAAATGTTGGAGAGAAAAAAGAATTTTGAGCCAAGATTAAGGGACAAAAAATGTGACTTAATCTATAAGAGATGACGATCACGTCCCAAGTTTCAAATATAGTTTGAACCCCTTCCCATTCCAGTTTTTTGGCATAGCCAAGCTATTGAACTACTAGAAAACTTATGTAGGGAACTGGTACTGCCAAGTTTTAAGAATCAAAGCTTACAGTTGAATGAAGCTGTATCATTGGCCTAGAGGCAAAAATGTTTAAGACAAACGTCTAGGAATTTAGCATCATATGGAAGAAATGTGGTGCTAAAGTAACTTGTCAATGATGACAAAGAGAGAGCCTGATGTGCTTGACGCCTATAGACCCAAAAAGCATTTAACTTTTCATCTTGTCCAATCAATCACATAGTCAATCCCAAACCCAAATAGAGGGGAATGATTCGATTATGATTAGTTTTGTTCTTCATTAACCCCAAACGAAAAAAAAAAAAAAAAAACCCTCATGTTGTCCAGTTTTCTATTCAAGTTGATCACTTTCTGAAATTTAGATTTACAATTTTGCTCAGAACATCGTTAAAGTTCATATTAACTCTTTAAGTTTTTTTCTTTATAGTTAATGATTGTCTAGAATGAACTTGGTTACAGATGTTAAAAATAGACTATTTAAAAGAATGTTAGGAGTTTGATGACTTTTTTTTCTGTTTATTTTGGGGTGGGGTACTCTTAGTTGAGTTTTTTTTTATATTTTTATTTCTCCTTGTTCGAATGATCTTATAACTCAATGTAGATGGATTGGTTACTATGTTCAACCTGAACAGTATTATCCATTTTTATATACTTTACACTATGATGCAAACAGTCAGAACATGCGTACTCTTAAAAAAGGTTCAACTTTTCAAGAAATCTTCATCGCACCAAAGTTTTCAAGATAACATTTAATTTGAACCTCTTTTTTCACATTCGAAGATAAGGTACACCACAAATTATAAAATTCAAACCTCAACTATAAGGTGAACAGTGAATTATTACCTAGTTGAGCTGAATAAAGTATTATTACCGCTCAGCTAACAGTAATTCCCAATTTCCCCTTTTTATTCAAGAATTGATATCTGTTCCCACATTGTTCCTAGGAGTACCTAGCACAGGGTCCCTTTTATAGCCAAAATCACAACAATACAAAACGCAAACTTTCATTAGAATCGATCTGATTTTCCAAATAGTTTTCTAACATATTAGAGAATTACAAATGATGTTGCATCACTAAGAAAAGTAAAGGTCCCTCTATCAAATCATGCACTTCACACTGACTATATATACATGCAAATGCGAATATGAAATAGAACCCTCAAAGCAGACTATCGGTATCTCCTACTTCAAAAGAGAAGAAATCTAAATTTACCTAGTATATCCACAACAATCTACCACTGACAAATTTGAGCACCATACGATTGGATCCATCAACAACACAGACGCAGCATTTTGAAATGTCAGCCACCATTTTACTTAAATCATACGCTAGGTAGCACCATTGTCTTCTGTATTCACAAGGTTTCAGCTATTCTCCTGGCAAAGGCATGTAAAGTCCTAGGATGTAGCATGAATCTGCAAATATAAGCCAGAATTGAAGTTGAAATAACACAAACACAATGGAACTGTGAAATTCACAAGAATCTTTATCCCCTCCCCCCACCCCAAAAATTTAAAAAAAAAAAAAAAAGAAAGAAAGACCTCCAGAAAGTAGAGTGATATTCCATGGGTTGAAAAGGATGGCCAGTTTTCAAGGTTGCGACAAACAAGGGTACGCTCTTGTTAACCAAGGTAACTGTACTACAGTAACCTTACTCGTGAATCAGCAGGCAATAGGATCATGGATAATGTCATTCCAGAAAAAAAAAAATGAAATATATATATATATATAGATATATCAACATCTGTGGCCCCGTCAAGAAAATCATGCAATCCGCATAAAGATGCCAATTCTAACCATAGCCCTCTCTTAAATAAGAAGCAGAAAAGAATTGCCATAGAATGTGGCATTGTATCCTGCCCTCAAAGAGGGCGGGGGGCATACACTTTTCTAAGGTTGCAGCTTTAAAATAATTACATGCATGGGTATAACCATATAGCATTTGGGAAAGACAAGCTAAAGAGGCAATTAAAATCAGAGGACGGCAGTCAAAGTCTCACAATGTCTCACTGAGGATAGTGCATATGATAAAATACTTGCCAAACCATCACAATGCATTTGATAATATGTCCTAATCTGAAGGCCTCGACCGCTTCACTAATATTGACAATGTTTTTCATTAGACAGCACCCTCCCGAATTATTGACCTACATGTGATCTTTCCAACGAATGGAATATTCTAGCAATCGAAATCCAGGAAAGGTTTTTTGCCAGGCAAGTAGGAATTTTCCATGTAAATATCTAATTGAGAAACATTTCAAGTAAAATATAAACCAGAAATGAACTACTTCAACACATACCATTTAAGTTTCAATTCTAGCTTTGAGGTGGAGACTCTGGCTCAGAACCACAAACAGAGGAAAAAGAAATGGTATCTTCCTTTGGTATAGCTACAAAGTTCAATGGAGCAGTGGAAAGCCTTCTCATTTCTTTAAAGTATCCATTTTGGCGCCCAGAGTAGGAACGAGGTGTTAGGAGCTCAGGAGTTGCACTTCCAACAGAGTTTCGACGAGGTGTAGGAGTCATAGATCCATTGCTATTAGCACGGTAACTATTCATTTTTCTAAGACTGTTGCTTCTTCTTGGGCTTGGTTTAGAACCAAACATGGCTTCTTTCTCCGCTAGTAACATATCTTGTAGTTTCTTTTGATCCTGAAAGAAGATAGAAAGGGACGTGTTGAGATCTACTACATTACTAAGTACAGCATTGTCCCTGCTAATACACAACAAACTGCATCAAAATTGAGCTTACATATTGGACATGATAAAGAAGTTTATGTCCAACAAATCAATCATATCAGTAAAAAACAAACAAATTATGATTGGTTAACAATAGGTAAAATTTTTGGGTGAATATAGAGATTCCTTCTTACTTTCCCCTTTAAACTGTTTCAAAAGATAATGTATCACTTTCACGTGAAGTAGAAAAGGTATTAAGGTAAATAGTTAATACATAAATCTTACCCGAGCTCGCTTTTTCTCCTCTTCTTTCTGTTGTCTGGTTAGTTTGTAATCCTCCAATATTGAGACCAGACGCACCTAAATGTACCCACAAGTGAAAGTGAATAACAAATTTAGCCAAGAGTCTCTTCCTTCACCCAAAAAGAAAAAAGAGTGCAAAATATGTTCATCTGCAGAGTAACTCACTCCGTCATATAGAAACAACTTCTTTTTCTCATCTTCCCAAGCTAGTGTCTTGCTAATGAGGGTGTCAACCATAACTGTACAAAAATTGCTTGTCAACTTTAAAGACATCTCTAGTTCACACAACAAATAAAATGTACAGATATAAGTACAGGTACCTGGAATCTTATTGACCATAACTCGAGCTCGTTCTGCACGTTTTAAGTTTATATGAGCACCTCTTCCAGCACTGTACCGGTTGTTATCCTGATAATTATCAAAAGAGCTATTAAAATATTCCAAGCACAAGTACCTCATAGTTCAAACTCACAAAATCTACATGAGCCCTTAGAAATCTATTTGAATGAAAGAAATTCCAGTACTAGCTAAGAGTAAGCATAAGCATTTTGTAGCTTACTCGATTATAATCTTCAAGCCAGTTTTCCTCCTCGCACGTAGAAAGCCATCTTTCAATCCTATCCATGATTTCTTTACGACTAAAAGCTTCATCTTTTGCTTTGCTAATCTGAGTTTCAATGTTAGCTAAGAGTTCACAAGGATCTAAGAGACCTACAAAAAAATGTTTGGGATCATTAATTTGTAGCAATACATAAGATTGTAGATCTCCTGGAATGAGGCTATTGCCATACCAGAATCAATCATCGCATTAGCTTTATCAGCAGCAGTGCTGGGATCAGGTTGAATATGAGTTTTACAGCAAATATCCTCCAATTCTTGCCTCCTCTTCATGACCAGCTCTTTCATCCTGCTTGCTTTCAGTTTAGTGAGCCTCTCAACTTCATCGGATATCTATCAGTATTCAGAAGTAAAAAGATGTTACACAAACTGTTATGAGGATAGTTGGAACAAGAAACAAGGACAATCCAGCTGGTCTCACACCTGTTGGATAACGTCAAGTGACAAAGCCCTGGCTCCACAATTTCTGATTCTGACGAATTAACAATTAAAGTTATCCCAGAGAAGTTAACCTGCTCTTGCTTTGTAGTATCCATCAAAGTCCAGAGATCAAACAGTGATGTGGCAATGTCTTTTAGCTGCATTGCTGTTGGGGATTAGTAAATGATGAGATTTAGAAAAACAATTTTTAAGCTGTGAATAATACCTTCTGAAGTCTGACTTTTCTCTCCGTTTTCAACCTGAGGATGGTTTGATCTAGACCTTCTAATGTGGTGTCACTGATATTGGTAGATTGTTCAAGAATGCTTCCATGTAGACTTGGATGAATTTCGCTAACAGTTTTACCAAAATCCAATCCAAGCACACCACATAAGGAGTGCACCTCATTCACAAAATCCAAAACCTTTTTGAGACGTTCAGACTGCCAAAAACGGAAAAGATAATAGATTAACTTATTTACACTTCTAGTGAAAACTCATTTTCCATGAAACCAGATATGCCAATGTTTATCCATTAAAGAACAGAAACAAATACCATATTTCTACATGAGTCCTCCCACATCAGCAGATATTTCTGAGTATCTTTGGGAATTTACGACATATATAGGCAGGAAAGATCATGCTCATCAGGTCAGATGAGGATGCTATTTGTCAGAATTATTCCCAGGGGAAAAGATAGTTCTATTTGTTCCTTAACATAAGTGGTCAGAAGCCCTCTTAATTTACATAGTGCATGTCACAGAAATGTGCAAGATTGCAAGAAATAATCATTCGCAGGAACCTCTCAGCATATTCCGATGTAACATAACTTCTCTCCAAGTCCAATGGCACAAAGTTCATTTTCCAGATAATTTAATTCCAAAGGTAACAAGGATACAAATCTGACCATCTAAGAATTTCAGATATAGTTCAATTGAAACAAATTTATTGAGTGGGCTTACACTTCCAATAAATGAAACCATAAATAACTTCAAGTCTTCAGTCATGCAAGACAACTAGAAATAGAAAGCGTAAAATCACCATTACTTAATGCATACCTTCTCCTTTTGGAGGGCACGAAGATTTGATTGATATTCTGAGAGCTTTCTCAGGGAAAAGTCTTGTTCTTCCAGGTTCATGGAATTCACTGAATTAATGAGATGGCCATATCCAGAAATCTCACCCGTGATCTTCTCAATTTGTACCTTAATTTCAACAAATTGCTTGACACGTTCCTCTTTCTTTGTTTTCAGATTCTCAACTAGTGGTGTGATATGTGCAAGCTGATCTTTCAAGGATGATCTTTTCTCCAACTGGATCTGCTTAATGCAAAAATGCAATTAGAAACCAACATCAGATACCAAATACAGAATATGTAAAAAATAAAAATAATAAAAATTGAAGACATAATCTATGACCCAAAAAGGTCAATAAATTGAAATAGGAAACAAAATAATATGAGATTAAGATACAGTCGAAAGAATAGAGTCACGACCAGCTTATGCTCAAGCCAAATCAACTTCAAAAGTGAAGCTAAGAAATGCTCAGATGACAGGGTGAGATTATTGTATAAAAAAATAATGGGCATGAATTCCTAGACTAGGAAGCAAATCAAATAATGGTGTCAACTTCATGGTAGTCCTATGCATAATATAGAAATTCACAAAGATCCATTGGTGCGCAAACATGCATAGTAAAAGAGACATATTTTATACATTGCTATACACATAGCTTAAATGAACAGCAGTATGCAGGGGCTTCAAAGCCCTTGAGTTTTTTCCCTTTGGGGAAGTATTCCACCTAAGTGTTAGAAACAGGATAAATCACTACAGAATGCGGTGCATGTCGCAGCTGAGTCTGGTTTCATTAACTTCATTTAGTTCGAAGTACCAATATATTTAGTTTAAGAAACAAAGACAGCAGACACTAGCATTGCTTTGCTCCTCGAACATCTGATACAAAGTGATCGAGTTCTATACTAGGTTCGTAGAAAGAAACAATAACAACAACTAAGCCTTTATCCCACTAAAGAGAAAATTTTTACTCCAAGTCTTTAACATGGACTTCCATGAAAAATAGAAACTAATGATCTCAAAGATATTTCACAAAAATAAAAAAATAAAAAAATAAAAAAAGCAATCAATAATCTAAAAGATAGATAGATACAATATGCTCTCACAAGTATAAAGCATGAAAAACACCCATCACAAATATATTCTTGCTCAATGAAAATCAACTTTTTCAAAAGCAACCAGTGTTTTTCACTCTTGGAAAGCCACGACATGCAGGGTAAACAGTAGACAGATAAGAGAATTAATACTAAATGAATTAAAACTAGATTTTTGATTCCTCAACAAATTCTATTTACCGGAGAATTCACACTCATTTCCCCAAGACAAGCCATTACGGTTGCGAGCTCGGCTTCCTTGGCTGCAACAGATTGATGAAGACGTGCCTTAGAGTTGGCAGCTTCATCCACCTTTCTTCTGTAAACTTCTAAGCACTCTCTCTCCAGTTCCAACAGCATTCGGTCCTTATCAGCTTCAGTCTCTCCAATATCTGTCCATAATTGCTGCTCACCACAAGAACTCAGTCAAGTCAGGATCACCATTACAGTTTATATCATCTCCACGCTAATTGAAGAGTCAAACAATTGCCATCAAATAGAAGGGGTAGTCAACAAATTCAGTTATAAAATAAGTTTATTACTCAAAAGCACAGTTCCTCCTGAAATCCCGTAATAGGAGGTAAAAACCCGCCCAAATGTTTAACTCAACTCCCATAAATATACACCTGACAAGGTCTTGTACTTTGTCAAGCCTCGGATTAATTAGAAAGAGTACAATATTAAAGCGTTAATTTAACCAAAACGAACCATAATAACAAACTTGAACAGAAATTCCAACACTATTGTAATCTACCAACTATTTGACTGATCTCAAGTTCACCAAAGACCCAAGAAATAAGGACAAAAAACTTCAGCCGAAAACAAGTCCACCGGGCCCTAAATTTGGGGAAAATAAAGGCCCATGATAAAATACTTCCCAAAAAGAGAAAAAAAAGACAGAGCAAAATCCGGGAGACAAACACACCTGCGACCCAACCCTTCAAACCCAAAAAATTGAAGCCATAAAACCAACTTAATTTTGCACGAAACCCAGGAGACTTGAGTAAGAAACTACAGATGTTGAAAAAAAATCAGTAGAATTGCAGTCGTTATAACACTGTCAAAAAGAACTTTTTAAGATGCTTAAAAAGGACTACTTTTTTCAAGAAAAAAAATATCCCCTCCATCACTCACAAATACACAAACAAGATTAAGAGACAGACCTGAAGTTCTCTGAGCATAACATTGCAAGAACTAGTGCTTGTCCTCTGACTGCTGCCACAAGTACTTCCAAATGCCAACATTTCTTGCAGAAACAACTCAAAACTCTTTCTTGCTTTAAGATTAACTCAAAACCTGGAAGAAACTGCACAATCTTTAAACCCAAAAGCCTTTGAAGAACCTCAAAAGCTTCAAGCTATAAAAAGAATCCCTAAAACCCACTACAAAGAAAGTCTCTTTTCTCCAGTTTTCAATGTTCTTGGCCGCCTTTTCCCCTTCCTGTTTCCCTTTTTCCTTCTCACTCTCTCTCTTCAAGTCAAACTAGAACTACAACAATGATGAGTAAAAGGGCATCTGTACAAACCCATTTTCTTTCACTCAGTACAACAGATCTGAACCTTCCTCTTCCTTAACTCCCAAAAGGGACTTTAGCTCTAAGGCATCAACAGCACCCACTATAGCCACCGAACCTCAATAGACTAAACAAAGAAAAAAAAAAAAAAAACCTAAGCAAACAACCAACCTATAATTGCCTAGTGCTTTTGTTTATGGTGTATAATTTGGTGCTACGGGAGAAAGAAAAACACAAAAATGATCTGTTTGAATTAGGTACAGAAACCAAAAAGTTGAAAAAAAAGAACGACCAAACTGTAGTTAAGAAAGACTACAAAAGGACACCAACCAAAATTACCAAATGCTGACAGAGGGAGAAGAAAGAGAAATGGGATTGTTCTAGGGTTCGTGGAGGTGGGGCTAAAATGCGTGCCAAAATGTAGATGGATCCGCAGAGTAGAGACAGGTTTTTGAGGTCTGAGAATTTGAGAAATGCTAAATCTATGGAAATGTGTAGAGAGTGAATACTCGGAGCACAGAAGAGGGAGGGGGGTATGCGTTAAATATTTGTAGGGGGAGTAGAAATTAAAATATTCCCCTGCAATTATTAGAGAATTGAGTGTAGTGTTAGGGGTAGTATTATCTGTTTGTTTCTTTCGCTAATGATAGTGTAGAACGGCTTGGCTAGCAGTACTACTCATAATTTTGTACTTTACAGTTTACGTGCGGGTGCTCCTTTTCTCTCCTTTCTTTTTCCTTTTTTCCTGCTTTTTTCATGCTTTTTTTTATTTTATTTTAACTTTTGTGGGGCTACTAATGATAAAAATATTGCACGTAACTATTGGATATGTACAACAGTATAAGTTGGAGTAAAAGTGCATAATATTGGTTTTTTAAAAAAAAATTAAATTAATATTGATGATTCAAATAGAATTCCAAAAATCAATATTCATGATATTAATTTTAGTATTTTTGGAACCCTATTTGAATCATCAATATTAATTTAATTTTTAAAAAAGGAACAATATTATGCACTTTTACTCGTATAAGTTGTATGACCTTTAATATTTTCTTTATTCTAAAAAAAAAACTGATGATATTGATTTTTTATTAACTCTTTTTATTAAGATATAAAATTTTATCATTAATTATATTTTTTGACAAATAAAATATTAATATTATTATCCAAATAAATATGTGAAATTATAAATGTATAGCGCACTAAAAACCAAAAAAAAAAAAAAGCTACAAATGCCTTGCTAATTGCTGTGAGAAATATTGTTGCTGTTAATTTTTATTCTTTTTTTTAAAGTAAAGGGAAAACTGTAGAAGAAGAGATAATGGTGTGGGCGAGTTCTCTGAAATTGTATTTTTATTTTTATTTATCCATGAATTCTACCACCTCAATTTCCACGATATCATATACTAAGTACCGTATGAATAAGCACAAGAAAACCCCTGTATTTCTTCTTTAATTTTTCGATAAAGAAAAATATAACCAACAGTGGTTCGAATGTATAGAATAATAATTTCTTTTTGTATTATACTTCATACTATTAGATAGTGTCCATAAATCTCATAATAAATTTCTAAACATTCATTCATAGTGAATTTCGATAGAAATTTCTCTTGAAGTAATAACGCATTGGTCTAGTCGCCACCAGAGCCACAAAGGACTATCTAAATTGATTCGTTTTCGCCAATGAGCCCCAATTGCATCATAAGAAATTAGGAATTACAGAAACAATTCAGATTGTTTGCTAATAAAAAGTTTGATTTGTTTTACCGAGAAGGTCTATGGTTCGAGTCTATATAGCCCTATAAACTTAAACTATAAATTAATATTTAAATTAATTAGAATATAAAATTCTACTATAAAATATATAAACTAAAAATGATTAATGAAAATTCAATGAAATTTATATTTATTTTAATTTCTTTTATTCATGGTGGCAGAGTTGATATGGCAACAAGCACAAAATCGTAAGGTCACGAGTTCAAATTCTCTTATTAATATCTTCTCGATTGAGCTCGTCACACAAAGTTTGTTCAGTACGATTTACATCTCCTGTGTGATTTGCGAACTATTACACAGAAGCGAGTGGAATTTACCCATGTGTGATTTGCAAATTATTATACAGGAGCAAACGAAATTTTATCCTTTATGTGATTTGCGAATTATTATACAGACAGACAAAATTTACTTAGTGCGCACTTTTCATAACGGCTGCGATTTCTTTAATTAACAAAAGAGATAATGGTGTGTAAGAATGATGACAAGACGTCAAATTATTATTGATGGTGTCAAAATGGTTCCCCCGTGCAATTTGATTGACTGAATTATTTTTACTAGTATTTCCGAATCTATCAATTCCAAGTAGTACTCTTTTGTCCTTCAATCTAGAATGGAAAAAATATGGTACTATGCAATTGTGGAAATTATATTCTCATCGCAGTAATTCAATAACCAAAAGAGTAACTATCTTTTGACTTCTACATTATATACAATTTTAACTAAAAAATTAAAAATTTTATTCTAAATGTATCAAATTGCATCATTCTAACGGTTGTCGTGGTTCATGAAATATTTGCATAATTCTAGCAGCAAAATTGGTCTCCCTCTAACTTTAAACAAAGAATAATGATACTTTAGTAATTTTTTCATAGTAAAAAATTATAATGATTGACGTGATATATTTAAAAAAAATTATTCATTATCATTTTAAACATTTTAAAAATGTGTTTCACGCAACGAAAAAGTTTCCAATCAAATAACCTCATCCTTCTTGGAAAATAAATTTAAAATAAACAAAAAATCAATCCTATTTGAATCACTAAAACAAGTTTCAACGCACCTTCTACTTCAAATCTAAAAAAGATATATATATATATATATATATATATATATATATATATATATATATAATTCTCTTATACTAAAAAAGAGCTTATTTTTTTTATACCACTCTTAATAATATAATTATAAAATTATGTATAATTTATAATTAAAAAGTAAGTAAAAAATATAAAATTATATATTTAATAATACATCAAGTATATTATATTTTATAATTAAAAAGATTGTATATGAACAAAATAGTAGTATAAATTGTTTTGAAGTAATTGCTCTAAAACTAGAGACAAAACAGTGTTCATCTTCGAGTAATTTGACTTCTAGTACCTTAAATTAAATCATAAAAATAGTCAATTCATATTTTGAAATAAATTTTTTAGTCCCTCGTAGTGAATATATTAACCTTTTTTTAGTCCTTTACTTGGTTCTTGTCATATAGATTTTGAAGTGGTCATGCGTTCGTCGCCTGAAGTAATTTTTATAATTAAAAAGTTCCTTACAGTAATATGTTGCTATTATTTGATTTAATTATTAAGTGAAATGATTCACTATTAATAATATATTTTGTGGATACGTGATCAAACACTGTTAATAATATTTTTTTTTTTCACCTCTGCAAATGACTTCACAGGACTGACGTGTGATGACTTTAATAGAATTTATGAGGGAAACTAATTAAAAAATAAGGGATTGAAAAGTTAATATACTATCAACTTTGAGAAATTAAAATTTTTATTTTGAAATATGAGGGAGAAAAAATCAAATAATTAAATATGAGAAACTATTTTTTCCAATTTTATGTGTAGATTAACTTGAACCTTGAAAGTTATGACAAAGAATGAAGTCACACTGTTTGTTTAAGCATATCACGTATTATATTCAATACTTCTTTTTTTTTTTAATTTCTATAAGAAAGTTAATATAGTTTTGAAAAGAAAATTTGCTAAAAATATTATGGGTAAATAACATGATTTGTCTCTTAACTTGCAATATTAAATTGATTTCATCCTTTTATGTTTAAAAAGTTTTACTATCTCCATCCCAAAAAAAGAGCCCAGTTTTAAAAATTTTATTTGTACTAAAAAAAGAGTCAATTTTAGTGTAAAATTTTTATATTGCCCTTATTAATATAAAATTATACATTTAATTATGCATTAAGTATGTTCTACCTTTTAAGTTTAAAAAAAAAAGTTATGCCAAATTAAAAATCGACTCTTTTTTTTTTTTTGGAACGAAGAGAATAATTTTGTCCTTTAATTTACAATTTTGATTTTTATTGGTCCTTTTAATAGAATCAAGGTAAATAGAACTTAGTGCATTCAATCATGTGAGTTACACATGTCTAGGAAAAAAGGGCAATGGAGAAAATCAAAATTTAAAAAAAAAATTGTAAATAACCACTTCAAATTTTACTCATTTTGCAAAATGCTTACTAAAGGTTTAATTTCACATTTTATCATATCCAACTTTATAATCTTCATACTATACACTAATTTTTATTAGTTATCAAAAATATATTATGAATACACACAATTACCCCTTAACAATCTAAATTCCAAAATGTCAAAATTAGAGGTGATTTAAATAATTACAAATATAATTTAAATAAAATATTTATAAATTATACAAGTCAATGATTGAATGCAATAAGTCTCGTTTGGCCTAATTCTATTACAATAATTAATTAGAATTGAATTTGCAAGTTAAATAACTAAATTAAACTTTTTTAAACATGAAAAATAAAACCAAACTTACATCTCAAATTAAAAGACGAATAGTGTCATTTTCCAATTAAAACGGGCATAACATCGAGTTCTACTAGTATTTTGAGCATGCAAAAAGAGTCTATCATTCCGTGTATCATTGTATATAGTTGTGTGCTTTACTTGATGAAAATAGTATATTATGCGTTAATGCATTCGATAAGTTTATTAGAGCATGTATGGTTGGCTTTTCAAAAATGTTTTTGCACTTTCTAATATATTTTTTTGATTTCTAATATATCTTTTATCTTATAATCACTATTTCAAAAAATACGAAAATATGTTTTGAAATGTTGTTCATACAGACCCTTGTATAGTTGTATCCTCTTTCATGATATCGCTTTAAGGCCCGCCTTAAAAAAATTTCCTATAGTTGTATGATTATGAAGATATGTGCCTTTCATTTTTATTATTTAGTGATTCTGATTAATAACTTAATGAAATAAGATATCATTTCATGAAAAATTGCAACATTATATTAATCTTTTAAGACCTAATGAGATAATCCTAAGTTCAAGCATCAATAAACTCTGTTAATATCTTCTTCTCAACAAATTGTTGTATTACTGTGCTTCAATTATATGTATCAAACTCCAAGATTCTAAACTATTATATTACGTTCAATTTATCATCTGTCTTCGTGGTTCTAAAAGATTATCTTAAAATTGTGATGAATGACCAATTATGCAATTCAATGGTTATCTTATGACTACCCTTTGCTAAATCGCTAAAATATTAGAAAGATAACAAATGATAGTATTTAGTTCACTTAAGAGGATGGTTTTTAATATTTATCCTTTCAAATTTGCAAATTTTTTTTTTTTTTTTAAAAATAGTGTCGTAAAAAGTGAGAAAGAGAATTGATGTCATGCGAAGTCGATGGTTTGACTAAATTTTTAAATATGGTTTTATACATTTGCCCTATTGCCAATTTGAAATATCTTTGCCTACTTGAGTAAATTTTTGTAATTCAACTTATGTATTTTTATGTGGGTGTCAATTTCAAATGGGAATATAGAGGACAGGACCTAATAAATAAATTTAGTTTAAACTAACTATCTGTTTAAACAGTACTTTTTTAAACAAATTAAATGCTATAGAAAATATGTGAACATTTCATTAGGGATCAACATTACAAAATTAGCTCTTGTAATATCTATGTTAGAGTTCTCTAATTCTAAATAATGTATCAGATTTTTTAAAAAATCTTTCTGTAGCCTTATTTTCTTAATTAGTTTAAAAACATGATGACAATGTAAGGCATGATAGTATATAACTCAAAGTCTTGTTTGTTTTAAGAGCAATGCAAGGGGAGATGTAAAACATTACCTGTCTCAAATTTATGCCAAGCCTTCTCTTATTTTGTGTTTCCAACAGTGTCAAATAAAAAGATCATATCATTTTTTTTAAATGATGTTGTTTCATCTTAAATATTAAATCATATCACTTTTCTAAAAACAATGTCATTTTATCTAAAAAAATAAAATCATATTATTATTATTTTTTTAAATGATGTCATTTCGTCTAAAAAATTCAATCACATGTCGTACCTTAGTGAGATGAGACGCAATATATTCATAGTGAAAGAGAAAACCTTTTTTTATAGTAATAAATCTTGCTTTACTATTGCACCTCTCTTGCAAATTGAAAACCCATATAACTAAAATGAAAATCGCGAATATAAGGATCTATATTGATAGTTTTTCAAAACATATTTTTATATATTTTTTTAAAATAATAATTATGAGATAACATATGTAATAAAAATTAAAAAAATATTTTAAAAAATAAAAAAATACGTTTTAAAATCTTATCTATACAGACCTTAATAGTCTCAAAGCATAATATGAGCGTAGAGGTTTGATCAATACAAATTTAATGACTAAGAATATTATTTCATGGTTAAATAAATTAGTAGTGTTACTTTCTTCAACAATCACTGTGGAATATATATTTAATTTCTTCTTTTGTTCAGATTTCCCTCACTACGCAGACGCCATTAATTTTTTTTTGTGCATGGTTCTCGGTTGGTTGGTTGATTGGTTGGTACGTAGGAATATGATAGCACTTAAAAAAGGATTATCACCGACGAAACAAAATAAAATAAACTATGAAAACCTCACCAACTGGCTGCTCCAAAGAGGTATAAAATGCCTGCAGACCCCATTTTCCAATACAGGACAAAATGTCAGCATTGATTAGGAAATAAAATTATTTTTAATTTTCAAAGGGAATTAATTATTGAAGAATTAAATATAATCTCTAAAATAGTACACCAGTAAACGGGTTAAAATTGTATGCCAACTATATTACTAACACTTTTATGAAGTGAAGACTTCCATGATTTTTAGTGTTATGACATTGATATTAAAAAAAAAACAAAAGGAAAGAAAAAAAGAAAAAAAGAAACAATTTCACATCAAGGTATAATGAGATTTAAAATTTATAAAAATGGCATTAAAAAGTCTAAAATTTTTTTTGCTAATGACATGACATTATTTTATAAATGTACATAATGTACTATTTCGTGTGCGAGAATAATAAATTTTTGCTCTTCAAAGTAACATTGAAAGCATTTTTTCCTCTTCATGAATTTTGATTTCGTTTCTTGACATGCCTTTAAAGAAATATTTTTACAAAAATGTAAATAAATAAAATAGGGAAAATTGCATATATAGAAGTGCTTGTTATGATTCTAAATTCTTATATAAGACGTAAAAGTTTATTAATTCTTATAAAGTGCACAAAATTGGCTTTAAGATTTTAATTATTTTGCAATGACCTTCCTATTCTTACGAAATCTTTATCAAATTCTTTCACTGCTTAATTACTTTCTCCAACTTACATGCAAAAATGAAATATGAAAGGGTAATGCAATCTTTTACCATCTAAAAACTCATTTTCTCCCTTTCCTTGTTTCCTTTTATCAATTTGAGATGAATTATGATCCCTCCTTTGTTCAATTAGCCATATTGATTCCGATTCTATGTTTTACAAATAGAATTTGAATATTTAGCAGTGGTGGTGGTAGTGGTGGTTTGATTTTCGCAGTGTTGATCATTCTCTTTTTTCTATTTTTGTGTAAATATAAAAGTAATTAATAGTAAAAAGAAAATTGGTAATGATGTAGTATGATAGAAAGGTCAATGACACAATAGTAAAAATATTAATGTAATTTTGTGCTTTTTATAAGAATTATTCCATTCGTCCTAAAAAAAATAGTTCATGTTGATTAAAATATAATTTTTTATTAGTTATTAGCTACAATTCAGGTAGTGCACCACTAAATATATAATTTTACATTTTTATTCTTACTTTTTAATTTTGAGTATATATATTTAATATTAGTAAAAATATTTTAAAATTTTGGTTTAAAAGTGGACTCTTTTTTTGAAATAAGAAAAAGTTTTCAAAATGGGCTCTTTTTTTTAGACGGAGGGAGTATAAAATTTTTACACCTCCTTTAGAAATTTAAAATTCTAACATGCCCTTATAGAAAATTTTCCAAATAAAATATAACAACAAAAAAAAACACTCAAAATAGGGGTAAGAATTTTCTTTTCCCCATTTGCTTTTAGAGTTAATATATCCTCCTTTCTCGAAATTTTATACAACTACTAATACTTTTGAAAAAACTACCAATACTCTCTCAATTTAGAGTCAACTATTTAAAAGTGTGAAAATAGTAAAATACTCATAGATTTACTAAACTAAAAATGTAAACAAAAAATAACATTAGAAGTGAAAAAAGGCATGACACTAATCATAAATATTATATGATGTTGTAGTTTTGAAATCTAATTAAAATTTTTGTATTCTTTTGCTTTAAATTTGAATTTTTATTACTATTAGTCTTGTGTATCAATCTTTTTAACTATTAAACTTAAACTCAAATACACAAACAGATGTCTATCTACTCAATCATATGAAAGGAATATTTTATACATTTTTTTTATAGAAAAATTATAAGTATAATTTTATATAAAATAATCAATGAAATAGATTAAATATAAATCTGTCTATACAATATTTTTTTTAGCTGACCCGAATCATTAGAGTTAAATGTTGATATTTGACCAATAAAGAATGATTTTATACTCCTTTCAACTCAAAAAAAAAAAAAAACAATTTCTAAAATTTTTGTGTAAAATTTTTATATTATCTTTATTAATAATAATAATGTAAAATTTACATTAAAAAAATAAATATAAAAATATAAAAATATATATTTAATAATATATTAGATAAATTAAAAAATTATAACTAATTAAAAATAAACTCTATTTTTTAAAAGAGGAAGTACTTTCTTTAAACTATGAGAAAATACCCAAAATCGTCCTCCACATTTTACCGAATAATCTTTTTCATCCTCCACTTTTAAAGCACTGAATAATAATAATTTCAAATTTCAATTACCAAAATTTATGAAATTTAAAGAACTAAAAGTTCCCATTTATTTTACAAATAATACAAAAAGTTTCAATTTATAAATTATAAATAATATTTTATTCCCTTTTTAAAAATGAAGAGCTAAAAAGATCATTCGCTATAATATGAATGATACTTTTGGATGTCCTCTCTTAAACTATAAAAGAATATTGGTAATTTAATAAAATTTGGAGGGAGATGTACGTAATTAAGTAGTATGGAATCCAGCTGCAGCCCTGCTGTCTTGCAGCAATTTCTCCTTATCCTCAGTCAACATAAAATATCCGGTCATTGACGCTCTTTGCAAGCAGTGGAATTCACTCCTTAACTTGATTGGGACGTATAAAACACCCTCCGGAAAACAATGACTAGAACCGTCACCAGCAATCCTTGTCGTCGAGTACGTGGGCCGGTGAAAGTCGGCGAAATTCTAGTTCAACGCTTTCACATCTATTTCAGCGTCCAAATCAAATATTTACCAAATAATATTAATTAATATATAAATTTGAATAATTTAATTATTTCAAAATTTAATTTAAATATTTAATTTTATCAAACAGATCTTTAATTCTAAAACTAATCTCTTAAATTTGGTCTTATAATTCTTCCCTCATATTCTAAAAATTATCTTTTTATTTTAGTTTTATAATCTTTTTTCATTGGTGACATTAAAATAACTTTTTCAATCCTTACCTATTCTATTTTAATTTTTTTTCATTCTTTGCTTAGTTTCCCTTTAGTTCTCAATTAAATTAATTAATCATGTGTCTTTTACTTGAAATTATTTGCGTGTACATAATTTAGTTCAAAGAAAAAAAAAAGAAAAGTTAAAAGAATAAGATAAAATAGAATCAATTCATCCTTTACTGTGAATTTATAATTTTTATTAACTATTTTTTAAAAAAAAATAAGATGGAGACAAAACAGGGAAAAAGTTAGACAGCACAAACAACAAAAAGACAATAAATAATAAAACTCTATCTTTTAAATCAAATAATAGAGTAAGCATAATTCAATAGTTGAAAAAATTATATTGGAATGTGTGAAAATTTTAATGAATATTTTTTGATGAAAAAAGTATTTTAGAGAAAAAAATAAGAATTTTTTTTTTAAAATTATGTGAGAAAAATTTGAGTGAAAAAATTTAAATTTTAAAAATTAAAATAAAAATATATTTAAATAATTTATTTATATTTAAAAATTTACTTATTTACAAATATAAATACCCTATCCTACCATACATAAATGAAAAGATTTGCAACGTGCTTACCGAAAAAGTGACAGCTATGCGGGGCACAACAATAAAAAAAATGCTATGCTTTATTGAAATGACATCATAACTACAATGTAAAGGTCAAACCAAAGAGTTGGTAAATACTTACCACTTTTATAAATAATACAAATGACGATAATATGTTATATTAGAAATGAAAATAAATGCTGTAATTTAAAATTCCTTGGGCTCACTGGTAGCTACTAGGAATTGATCCACATTTTTTTTATTTATGATTTTATTTTTAACTTCACAAAGAATTTTACAAGAATGACACATCGGAACAACTAGTCACTGGAAAAAATGTTCAAGATAAAAAATGTAAGGGACTAAAAAAATTATTTTAATATAAAATATCAAAAAAATTATAAAACTAAATGTAAGAGATTAAAAATCATTTTAAAATGTGATGGATAAAAAAAAATTATACAACCAAAAAAAGTCTTATTTTCTACTACTAGTGTTATATGACAATGTGGTTTTTTACTTTCTTATTTACTCTATTTGTTCCAAAAAAAGTCTATTTTGTTTTATTAGTAAACATAATAGAAATTTCATTTAATATTTATTTGAAAATAAACTCTGTTTTTTGAAACAAAAAAATTAAAAAATGCACTTTTATTTTGGAAAGAAAGTATTACTTTCTTTCCAAAAGACAATTCTTACTACATAGGGGATGTAAGTGTGTTTGAAAGGAAGGGAATAAATTTTGGAATAAGGTTGGATAATCACTTTTTTTTCAAAAAAAAAAAGACATATTTGAATTGCACAACTTAATCGTATATTATAATGAATATTATAGAAACTTTATTCAGAAGGTGGATTCATGTCGTGAGAGAAAGAATAAAGTGAAAAATGGATCATTTCCTTGAGGAATGAGGACTATTTGAAGATATTTTTATTACTAGTGTACCTTAGCATCTTTTTATTCTGATCATGGGGATTGTACTTAAAGAGAAATTATATTTTTTATGTAAGTTTTATAGCAGGGCATGTTCTTTTCTGTTTACTTTAGATAGGATACTACTCTTTCCGTTTTAAAAAAAAAGTCTACTTTTAATTTAGTATAACTTTTTTTTAGTTACAAGGTACAACACACTTAATGCACAATTAAATGTATAAATTTATATTTTTATTTTAAAAAAAGAGTCCACTTTTAATTTGGTATAACTTTTTTTAAATTACAAGGTACAATACATTTAATGTATAATTAAATATATAATTTTATATTTTTATTCTTACTTTATAATTTGGGTTATATATTATTATCATTAATAAGGATCATACAAGAATGTCACCCCAAAAGTTGACTTGTTTTTGGAACAAAAATAAAATTTCAAATTGAACTCTTTTTTTGGGACGGAGAGAATATTATTCGATTGATAATTCAATAATATTTTTATGACAATTAGATGAGTCAGTGCTCTATAGACATAGGGAAAAATTACGCAAGAAAAGAGCAATGAAATTCTTTGAATGAAAGAGGTAACTTAGATATTTTATTTGGGGTACAAATAATATTTTTGTATAAATTCTCTCGTGACAAAGAGTTCTTTAGTTGGGCAAATGTAGTTTTAGTAATTAAGGTCAATTATGTTAAATTCTTGTCCTCTCTTCGCCTCAAAAAAACAAGAAGTTTAGTTTTAAAAATTTTCTTAGTAAAAAAAAAGAGTCTATTTTGTGGGCCAAATTCTTATACTATCTTTGTCCACAAAAAAAGAGTCAAATTTCAAAAAATTTCTTTGTCTAAAAAATAGAATATACTTTTGGTATGAAATTATTGTATTATCCTTACTAATAATGATAGTGTACAAAACAAATTAAAAAGGAAAAATACAAATATAAAATTATACGTTTAATTATTTATGAAATGTGTTTTACCTTGTAAATTAAAAAAATAGTAATAAATCAAAATTGAACTCTCTTTTTTGAGTAGAGGGAGTATTATCATTTCTAATAATGATAACATATAATGTAAATTAAAAAGTAATAATAAATATAAAAATATATATTTAATAGTATATTAAATATGTTGTACATTATACTTTTAAAAAAGTTATATCAAATCAAAAGTGAACCCTTTTTTTGAGATGGTGATAGTTTTATTTATATTTTGTCAAGATTTTTTTTTCTTGATTCATGATTTTTAAGAAATCAGTAATTATGTTTAATTTTTCATATTTCCCCCTCTTCCTTCTCCTTTTGGGCTGTAAATGAATTGAACAATCTCAAACGGATATTGTTCAAGATCTATTCGTCTACTTTAAACGAACACGAATCAATCTCGAATACAAATATAAAAAACTTAAATGAACACGAGCCGATCTTGAACATATTTATTAATGTTCGTTAGTGTTCGCGAACATTTAAACGAACATGTTCGCAAGCACTTAAATAAACAAAAATTTTAAATAATATAATATATAAATATTACATATATATTTATACATGTAATATTATCTTAATATTAAAAAATTTAAATGAACAGTGCAGGCCAAGCAAATGAGCTTTACATGTTAGCATAGCATTCTGTCACGTCTCTTGACTCTCTTCTCCCTTTTTAGTTTTTATAAATGCATTATCCCTTTCTATCTTCTATGCAATTGATATATGATCAGGATTAGACTAAAAATATAAAATAAGCACAAACGTAAGGAATTGAACCCACATACTTCAACTTGGTAATCTAAAACACTAACCATCACATCACAACACATATACTTATTTATAATGAACAAACATTTTTATTGTATATATTATATTCGTATTATTATTTTAACATAAACGAACAATAAATGAAAATTTAAACGAACTTGTTCATGAAAACTATACGAGTTTGTTCGCGAACATAAATAAACCAAACACATGTCTATTCGTATTCGTGTTCGTGTTTGTTTATTAAAAAAATACTAAAATGTATTCGTTTAACTTAACAAACAAACATAAACGAAAGTAACCGATCTTGTTCATGAACTGTTTACTGAAAGATCTGCTCACTTATACCTCTCCCCCTCCAAAAAAAAAAAAAGAAAAAAAAAAGAAAATGTCAATGAACACAAACTTGTTGAAGCACCTGCTATACAGTAAAAAATAATGATAATTTGGGATACACAAGGACCCATGGAGAGATTCTCATTGAAAATAATGTTGGAAATGTGAAGAATCTATAACAAACACAAGGGCTTAAAAAAGAGGAATAAATAAATGTACACTTCATTTTCAATTATCTAATCAAGATGTTTAATTGCATGTGCCCCACCTCATAATTTCATTTGTAATTGATTACCCCATTTTTCTGGGCAACTTCAAATAAATGACTTTGTTTTGTCTTTGGTACAGGACTTTTCATGAATGATATTGTATTTTTGTACCCCCGGATTTAATTTAATTTGGAGATGTAAATAAAATATGAACTGCAGAAGCAGAAGGGATCAATGATGTATTATTGTTTGACATAAAGTCAATGGCGTGAGGTTGGCCCCTTCATGCCATGCGAAATCCAGTTGGACGTCTTTGTCTTTATTCATTTCGATGATTTCATTGGTACAAAAACCATTAATGCGGCTTTCATTAGCCAATAAAAATGATTGGGCAGACAAGGTAGATAGGAAAAAATAAAATAAAATAAAATGGACAGCCAACTTTATTTTCACTTTCATGTCATGCACACTTTCTAATGCGTAAAATGACATATGTTCACCACTATCTAAAATAATATTTTGAAATAAATTTTAAAATATATTTTACCTATGAAAAATAAAACTCTAAAATACATTTATCCTTTGCTCTTTCATACATAACATTTTAATTCAAAACATGTCCCATAATATTTTAGTTAAAAATATTTTTTAAGTTTTACAATTTATACAATATTTTAGTTCAAAATATTTTTTCAAATTTACAATTTATATGGTATTTTAGTTCAAAATACATTTTAGACTATTAATCCAAACAATATTTCAACTAACATTTCAAAACTCATTTGAGAACACAAAATAATATTTCAACAACATTTCAAAACTCATTTGAGAACACAATTTCAAAAATACATTTCGAAATGCAATCCACATAAAAATTAATTAGTAAAATGCTGGATAATAAGCAAATAATATACTACATCCGTTTTAAAAAAGAACTAACTTTTAATTTAGTATATTTTTTTTTTAAGTTGCAATGTACAATAGATTTAATACATCACTAAATTTGTCATTTTATACTTTTATCATTCATTTTTAATTTGGATTGTATATTGTCATTATTAGTATGAGTAATAGAAGAATTCACACAAAAAATAAACTCTTTTTTTGGTGACAAATAAATTTTTTAAAATTAAACTTTTTTTTTGGACAAAAAGAGTAATATATATTACTACTTTAGATCCTATATGTATAGCCTCTTAAAATATATTTTAATATTTTCATAGATAACTTTTTATATTTTTGATACAATTTTTATTTTACAATTTTTATTCCGTAAAATGCAAAAAAATGTGTCTTTGTCATATTTTTGCTTTTGCCTAATTAAGTAAGACAAAAAAAATGAAACTAGTCCTGTACCTCCCTTTGTTGTTAATACTGTTTTTTTCCTTATTTCTGTTTTAAATATTTATTTCTTAGTGTATGTTCCTATATTTAACAAAATATTAATTTGGCTCTATTTGACAATTGAAAAAGGAAAGAAATGGGTGTAAAATAGAAAAATAGTTTTAAATATTTATTGGTGTATTAAAATTTTGCATGACTATGTCTTAAATTCTTATAAATATCATAGCAGCCATGGGACATTGTCCTATGATTTTGCATGACAATGGCTAATTAACTTCTAGGTCTTCAAGTCGCAAACTGAACAAATTTTCAATTTCGGTAATATTTGTTAGTAATGTTGCAATCAACTTACAGTAACTAATCAAGATTTTATATGCATTTCACTATTTCTTAATTTTCCAATATGAAAAATTGGGATGCTGACAAAGCCATTGAATGTTATAAAGGCCAAAAAAAAAAGAGTTAAAAATAGATAAATTTTAACAAAGTCCAAGAGTTAATCAGTGTCTCATAAATTTTTAATTCACAACAATAGATAAATTTTAACAAAGTCCAAGAGTTAATCAGTGTCTCATAAATTTTAACAAAGTCCAAGAGTTAATCAATTTCGCTGAAAGCGCACTGTATAGAATTAACTCTACTAATCTATAATAGAGAATAACAATCACTCTTTAAATACAAATTGGACAATAGTATAATCATAAAATTTTTTGGTAATTAAATATTGTCACTTGCCCAAAAGGAAAAATTTTATGCATTTCCTTTCGCAGGGGATATTGAGGCATACATCATTACCATTCTATCCGTTGAAAAAATATTTTATCTATTTATCGTATTTTTATTTTTAATGTAATAAATTAATTATATAATTTTTTTTATCTCCTTATATATAAATACATTATTGCTTTTAATTATTTCTAGTTACACTATCTTACATGTGTGAATGTATGGAATATTTTGTCCTACTCCTTATTATTATTTTTGTTTTGGAGGGATTTCCAAAAAATTGACCAGCAAAGATTTTGCAATTACAAGCTAATCATTACAATTAAGTAGATTTGCATAATGCAAACGCGTATAGCATCTCTTATTAGGTATAGGGGTTCTGGTGGGTTGTAGTTTGTTGGATTAGGTTGCTAAGTGTGGATTAAATAAATAAAACATCCATAGAGAGTTTTATTTTATTTATTATGTGGTCCTAGATTAAAATAGGAACGAATTTATCAATGATGAGAAGACAATTATTTATTGGTTAAACAGTGAATTAAATTATGAAGAGCAAATGCAGATAATGCAACGATGCATGTGCCCACGATCTACACAAATTTTCCCTCATTTCTATACAAAGAAGGGTTAACTCTAAAATATCACCTTTGAGTCTTAGACAAAGTTGAAATCCAATTGCAAAAATTTGTCTCTTATACTTTCAATTTGTGGTAATTTGTGGTAAATTACATAAATTACTACCACCACCATAATTAACCATGTCAAAGAAGAAACAAATAGTATATCACCCTATCCAAAAGCACTAATCATAAACCAAAATCATTAATTAAAAACATTAGTTAACTACATTTACAGCCACTATGAACAACAAAAGATTACGAGAAAACATCATTCCGTCACTTTAAATCGTACATTCTCAAATAATTAAGAAAAATATTTTTAATTGTTTGATATGGGGCAAAAATGTAATCAATTTTTTTTTATTTTTTTTGTAATTGGTCCATTGCACTTACAAGGCGGATATAACAATGGCAGTGTAATATTTTTCCCGAAGATCAAAACCCAAAAGAGCTTAGTTGAATTTTACCCACCTTTGGAAGGAAAGGATAAACTTGGATCTTTTTTGCTGGCAAGCTTGTTTTCTCCCAATTTATTGTGCGTGTGAGTGATCCAGGTGCGAATTTTTTACTATTCATCAACAATAAAAAATTCAAAAATTTAACGTTCATGAATAGTGTTTTACTGTTCATGAATTTTTTTTTAAGGGTTCTTAACAGGTTTCCAGCAGGTTCTTTGGGTTAGGGTGTTTGGCCCAAAGTCTTTGGGTTTTGGTTTTCCCGTTGGAAGATGATGTCCCTTAGTATGAGAGGAAGCGCTGAGATGTCCCATGGCCGCCTGTTTGCTAGACTTTGGAGCCAGTGGTGAGTTCATGATGTTCTCGACGAGGCTTCTCTACTGTAGGGTTTTGGTTTTCTTAGCTTTTTAACTAGGAAAGGTTAGGCCGTCCACAGTCGGTGGATGGGTTTGCTTGGATGCTAGGCGTCTATTATGTCTTAGCCGTGTTTGGAGTTAAGAAGAGTCATTTTTGAGGACATTGCCTTGTATAGTTTAACTTGCAAAAGTTAATATATTATTGACCTTTCGTTAAAAAAAAAAAACATTTAGCCACCTTTGGGCACATCATGCTTTTAAGCCAATTCTCAAAGCATGGTTTCTTAGTTCACAACACAATAATAATAATAATAAATACACCACACTTGATCTAATATCTTAAGTACATCATTGATAAGACTATTTGCGACAAATGTTTGAGTCACAGTATTAGGATGCATTTGTAAAACTTAAACTTCATTATGTAAATATAAAACAAGATTTTCGAATAAACAATTTGTCACAAACAATTAAATCATAATAATTGTGTATCTGATGCGAAAATATAATTTTGTGAAGGGATTGAAAAACACCACTTCTGTCAAAATTGGTTTATCTCTCTTAACCATTTCTTGCTGTCGTAGATGATTTGATAAAGATGGTTTTCTGTAACCCTAATAGGTAGAGAGAAGACTAATTTATGTATCTTTAACTTTTAATTTGGTACATCCATCAAATTCCCAGATAAACGGTTGAAATTTGTTCCACTATTAAATAGGTAATATGAACCAATTAGGAAACTATAATTATATTAGTATAATTATTAAAATACATTTATTAAACCCAACAATTCGAGCCACATTTTAACATTCTCCCACTTGGCTCGATACCTCAATTTTAATTTAATAGTGTAAACATTAAGTGCACAAAAAAAATCTCTTGAATATCTTAATAATTTACCTCAACATAATAAATCACATAACGTGAGTTGTGGCGGTCATACACTTTAACATTGCATACTCCCTTCCATATACCAATGCGTTAGCAATTTATTATGTCAGGTATCATAAGTGATATATAAATATCATAAAAGTCCACAATAATGTCTTATAGACACATTTTTTTCTTGTTTAATAACATTATGTATATACAATTACAATAAATAAGAAAAATTGCCAATATGTTATAAATCTTTTATGAGTTCAAGAGTGTTAAAACATCATTACAGGTAGTCATCTATACAACCAAAACCCAAAACCCATTCTTTGAACATGTTCCTTAAATGTCATTGGTTGCAAGCCTTTAGTTAAAGAATATGCAATCATAAGATCCATTTTAATATGTTCAATACACACTCTTTGTTTCTGAACTTCCTCCTTTACGGCAAAATATTTCAACTTCATATGTTTAGCACTTCTAGAGTACTTATCATTCGTGGAGAAGAAGACTATTGCAAAATTATCATAATAAATTTTCAACAGCTTAGTAATGGTGTCGACAATCCCAAACCCTAAAATAAAATTCTGCAGCCATAATGCATGAATTGTAACTTCAAAACTAGCTACAAATTCTGCTTCCATAGTGGATGAAGAATGACAGATTGTTTGGTACTTTTTCATGAAATTGCTCCTTCTGCTAGTAGAAACAAATAACCAAACGTTGACTTTCGATTGTCAATGCATCCAGCAAAATCTGAATATAAGTATCTAATCACTTCTAATGGATTAGATTTTCTATACATGAGTATATAGTCTTTTGTTCCTTGAAGGTATTTTAATACTTTCTTTGCAACTTTTCAATGATCTATACCAGGATTACTTTGATATCTGCCCAGCATTCCATCCACGAAACTTATATCGGGTTTTATGCATATTTGCAAATACATCAAACGCTAATAACATAAGCATATGGAATAGATTCCATTTCTTTACATTCCACATCATTCTTTGGACATTGCATAAGACTAAATTTATCACCCTTTTGTATTGGGGCAACTCCCAAAACATTTGATCATATTAAATCTTTCAATAATTCTTTCAATATATTCTTTTTGAAATAATCCTATTAGTTCTTATGATCTATCTCAAAATATCGAAATTCCTATCACAAAAATACCTTTCCCATATCTTTCATTTCAAAATTTTTAGAGAGAAATTTTTTAGTTTTATGCAACATGCCTAAATCATTAGCAGCAAGTAGAATATCATCAACATATAGGATTAGAAATACAAACTTACTCCCACTAATCTTTCGATAAATACACCAATCAACAGTGTTTTTTTCAAAACCAAAAGATATTATGGTATCATTATATTTAATACACCATTGTCGAGAAATTTGTTTAAATCCATATATTGACTTCTTAAGTTTACACACCATGTGACCATTTCTTTCTATAGAAAACCCTTCAAGTTGATCTATATAAACTTTCTCCTCAAGATTTCCATTCAGAAAAATAGTTTTCACATCCATTTGATATAGCTCTAAATCATATTGGGCTATTAATGCCATAATTATTCTCAACGAGTCTTTCTTTGATACAGGTGAAAAAGCCACTTTGTAATCAATGCCATGCTTTTGAGTATAGCCCTTGGCAACAAGTTTGGTTTTATATCGTTCAATATTTCCATTCGAGTCACGTTTGGTTTTAAAGACCCATTTGCATCCGACACGCTTAGATCCTTATGGCAAATCAACAAGATCCCACTGGCAAATCAACAAGATCCCAAACTTTGTTTTGTGCCATTGAGTTCAACTCATCTGTCATGACATCAATCCATCAGACTTATCACTTTCTATGGCTTGTGAAAATGAAATAGAATCCTCATAAATGCCATAATCAAATTCTGACTCTTGCAAATAAACCACATAGTCATCAGGAATAGTGGACATTCTTGTCCTTATAGGTTTATTCAAAGCTAATCTACATAGTTCATTAATGTCAGTTGGTTGCAAGTTAGTTTTTTCATGAGGTGCTGCTTCATTCAAATATTGCCCAGGATCATTTTGTTCTTTCAACACTGACTTAATATTTGATGAAGATGTGGATATTGGAACATTTATGGGTGATGGAACATTAACTCTTACTTCATTAATATCCACAATATGTTTTTTAGCACTCCCACTAACTTTCTCATTTTTAATAAATTTGAAATTAGTAATTTCAACAATTCTTGGACTATGGTTTGGACAATAAAACCTATACCTTTTAGATTTCTTTAGATAACCAATAAAGTAATCACTAATCATTTGAAAATCTAATTTCTTTTCATGTGGATTATAAACTCGTGTTGTTGGGCAACCCCAAACATGCAAGTGCCTCAAACTAGATTTCCTTCCAGTTCATGACTCAAAAGAAGTTTTAGGAGTTGCCTTACTATGAATCCTATTTAGCAAATACACAGCAATTTTCATTGCATGCATCCAAAATATTTTGGGTAATGAGGAATTACTCATCATACTCCTAACCATATCCATTAATGTCCTATTGCACCTTTTTGCCGCACCATTTTGTTGAGGTGTGTTTGGCATAGTATAATGTGTACATATGCCACGTTTCTCGAGGAACTTTGCAAATGGACTTGGTCATTGTCCTGATTCATTATATTTTTCATAATTCCCACCACCTTTATCAGGTTGTATAATTTTCACTTTTCACTTTTCTATCTAATTGCCTTTCAACTTTCTTTACAAACACCTCAAGGGCATTTATTGCATAAGATTTTTCATTAAGCAAATAGATATATCCATAACATAAAAATTATCCATAAAGGTGATAAAGTACTTTTCTCCACCAATGGATATAGTATCAAAAGGTCCACATATATCAGGGTGTATAATTTCAAGGAGTTGAATATTTCTTATGGCTCATTTCTTGTTATGTTTGGTTTGCTTTCCCTTAATGTAATCGACATATATGCCAAGATCAGTAAAATCTAAATTCGGAAGAATTTCATTCTTTACTAATCTTTCTTTGGATATATGACCCAAACGCTTATACTACAAGTAAACGGAATTATCATTCATCATGTTATGTTTAATTCCAAAAGTATGATAAAAAGAAAATAAAAACTCTGAAAAATTAACATCAAGTTACAATTTATATAAACCATCCATAAGAATTCCAGAACCAATAATGGAATTATGTTTACATAAACTAAAACAACCATGTCCAAATTTAAGAGTAAACCCACTTTCATCAAATTTTGAAACAGAAATCAAGTTTCTAGAAATTGAAGGTACATAGAGAGTTTGCATTAGATCCAAATGATGACCAGCATCTAACACTAAAAGATAAGTTCTTATGCCTTCAATTGTGACATTCTTATGGTTTCCCATGAATAAAAAACTTTCAGTTGGGTTTATGGTTTGGATTGTAAGGAATCCCTTCATCAAATTGGAAACATGAGTAGTAGCATCAGAATCTAGTCACCAAGTATTTGAAGGAACTTCAGTTAAGTTTAGTTTGGAACATACAAAAAGGTTAGATGTACCTTTCTTTTCAAACCAAATTTTGCGTTTCAGACAATCTTTTTGATAATGTCATTCTTTCTTACATAAGTGACACTTATCTGTCTTTCATTCCTTTTTATCATCATCAGTAGTAACCTGTGTCATTTTAGTAGGTGGCTTTTTTCTTAAATTTCTTGACCTCTGGCTTGTGAATCGTACTAGCTCATTGACCCACAAGGTTAACAGAGTGAACTTCTTAATTCTTTAGCCTTGTTTCCTCCTGAATTAGCATATTGGTCAATTCATTAATATCCCACTTATCCTTAATAGTGTTATAATTAATTTGGAAAGGTCCACATTCAGGAGGTAACGAGTTAATAATGAATTGTACTAGCAAGGAGTCATCAACTGTCATACCCAGAGTTTTCAATTTTGCTGTAATATTTGTCATCTCGAGGACATGTTCTGCATACTTCGTGATCCATCATACTTCATGGTCATGAGCTCAGCCATTAGAGTACCAGTGAGAAACTTATCAGCAGAATGAAAACGTTTTTCCACAAATTTAAGGAATACTTTAGCACTTTCGATTTGTGGAACAACAGTTTTAATGTTGTTATCAATTGTCATTTACATAAAATTAAGGCATAATCTATTAGACTTTTCCCATGCTTTATAGTTTGATTTCTCAGCTTGACTACTTGTGTCCTTAATAGCGACAAGTTTTCCTTCTAATAATGCTAAGTGAAGATCCAAAACACCTAAATGGAAATTAATTTGTTCACACTAAAGAGAAATTCAAACCATTAAATACAGTAACAAAAGAAGCATGCGAATAGAGGAAAATAGCTGCAAGTACATAAATGCTCAATAAATTATCTGATTCAAATCATTAAACGTTGCTTGTCTTTCCCATAGGAAACTTGGGTTCAATTCTCAGCAACAGAAACTATTTTTTGGTTTTCTATTTTTTCTACGAAAACTTTTCTTTGGTTTCCTAGATATAAATTGTTCCTAGGCGATGTCCCTTTAGGCAATAATTGCCTATGCATTCATGCGGACAAGAAAGATTTGCATGTGGGGACATCTGGATTGAAGATTCCTTCATTATTTTATTTTATCATTATTTTTTTAGTCAAAATCAGTACGGCCATGAAAAGAAAAAGTTTTTAACTTTTTCAAAATTAGTGTGCAGATGATTCACAACCAAAATCATTAATGGATAAATGATTTATTCTTAAACTCATGCTTTGATACCACATGTAAAACTTAAACTTCATGATGTAAATATAAAGTAGGATTTTTGAATAAAAAATTTATCATAAACAATTAAATCATAAGGATTGTGTACCTGATGCGGAAGACATAATTCTGTGAAGGGATTGAGAAACACCACTACTTCTGTCAAAATTGGTTTCTCTCTCTTAGCCTTTCTTGCTGTCACAGACATTTGATGGAGATGATTTTCTGTAATCCTAATAGGTAGAGAGAGGACTAATTTATATATCTTTAACATTTAATCTGGTACATCTATCAAGTAGCCAAATAAACGGTTGAGATTTGTTCAACTATTAAATAAGTAATAGGAGCTAATTAGGAAACTATAATTATATTAATATAATTATTAATATATATTTACTAAACCCAACAATTCGGGCCACATTCTAACAGCATTTGCTTTGAAATCATATATATATATATATATATATATGTATGTATGTATGTATGCATGTAGAGAGAGAGAGAGACATTATATAGCAAAGGAAGAAGAGAAGCTTAAAGGGGGTGGATCATTGACTAATTAGAAAGAGTGAACCACAAATTTGGTCATCATACTTTTTAAAAATTTGGATTTTGGTCTCATACTTTTTTTTTCCCTGAAAATAGTCACCAAACGATTAAAAAATGTATAATTTTGGTCATTCCGTCAAAATGCTCTATTAGAATAAACGAAATCTATAAAATATGCTTCTCATAAAATTACATGCAGGGGCGTTTTCATCAAAATATAATTTCATTATCATCATTTTTATTATCAGCACCTTGTTCCTTCATTTTACTATAAAAAGATCCCAAATTATGAAAAAGAAATCAAAAAATTGATAATGAAATATATAGATTTGTGAAAATTGTCTAGACAACTTCAAATTCAAGCGTCTTAATTTTGAATTGTCTCTCTCATCACACAATCATGTAACTTCTTCACCAAATTCCCTTGAACACTTTCATCCCTCAATCACAACCTTGATGTTGCTGTCATCATCCTCTCTTACATTGGTTGTCACTTCCGCTTTAGAACTTCCAAACCCTCAATTCTATCTGTATCGACAAGGGAAAAATAATCTTTTTCATTCCTCATACAAACACCCAAACCCAAAATTTCACTCTCTTACTCGCAAATTCACCTATTCAAAATTGAATTTTTGACTGTTTGAGAGATTTTCAAGTAGAGAAAGAGAAGGGAAAGCAAAAAAAGTGAGAACAAAATATTGGCCCTTTTTATGGAAAAGGGCTTCTTTACACACCTTCAAACCCCAAAACCAAAGTTCTTTTGAATCCACCATACCAAGATTTAAGACAAATTAATATTCCAATCTTTCAAATTCCTTAAAACCAAAATACTTAATTTTGCCCTGAATCTCTTTCAATCACATTATAATGGATTAAAGCCAATAACTGAACAAGTACAAGTAAAGAATTTCAAGGATGACAAAAAAGATGACTTTTTGAGGAGTAAGAAAAGGAAGAGGGTTTGCAGTGACAGTAAAAGTGGTAGTATTCGAAGAGAAATTGATAAATTAAGGAGAAAGAGAGGGATTTAGAGGAGAAAAGAGGGGGAGATGGGTTTATGAGTGAAGGAGAGAAAAGAGGAGAGCAGAGCAATGATGAAGGTGGTGGAATATCTTAAATGATTTCGAGGAGGAAGAAAAGGAAGAGAAAGGTTTGGAGCAGTGAAGTGGTGGAATTGGAGAAGAGAAATTGAAGAGGAAAAGAGAGATTTAGAGAAGAAAAGAGAGGATAGGGTTTATGAGTGGAGGAAAGAAATTTTGTTAGGTAAAATATGTTTGGAGAACAAAAATACCCTTGAAAAATATGGATTTTATATACATTAACGACACACTTCAATAGAACTAGCGGGTGATAACTGCGAGAGTTGCGGTTTTTTGAGTGCCCACTATGTTGTGCATAACAGATACAATTTAAAAGTATAATTAGGATATTTTTGAAGAAATAAATCCATGATGTAATTTAAAAATAAAGAAATGTTAAGAAGTTGGAAAAAGAATTATATAGTAACAGTTAATGTTGTAAAAGCAAAATTCGAAGAATGTATTCTAATTTGTTGTAAATTTAAACTGCCATGGATAAATTTTTTCTATCCCATGACAATTAAAAGTAATAACAAGGAAAATATTGTTTATTTGGGGAATGAAAACTAAATAGTCACTTGATTCCAAGGTATGATCTTGTACAAATTGATACCAATTTCGACGGAGTGAAGAACGTCTTACAATGATGTCGTAGACTCGATTTCCAGACTTTAATTGAATGTCACATTGTCTTGGTTCTTCTAAGTCAAGACTCAAATACTTTGGAATATTCTATATGAAAAGAAGAATGAAAATATATAAAATTATTCAAATTGTAGATAGGAAAAATTCTGTAAAATAAATTTGGGAAATAAATAAAATATTATAATTTTTACTAGTCTAAAAGTATCTGTGGCCGTGAATTATTGGAAGAAAGAACAATATAGAGTTGAACTGAATCTTTGAAATGGATGCAATGAAGATGATGAAACATTACGTTGGAGATTTGTTGATCTGAAAACTAAAACGAAAGGATAAAGTCAATTAAGACATTGATGTATTATTTAATTGGAAGCAGAAATGTAAGTTATTAAATGGATAAACCTTGTTTTGGCAATGTAGGTAGCGCAATTGTCCATGGCATCATTATTTGACTATTCATATTATCAAATGTAAGGCAGTCAAATCCATTGTTTCCACGGAACCTTAATAACATTGAACAACCTTGATTAAGTAAATTGTTGTCAAAGAATTCAGTCCAACCAAATGTGAAAACATGATCCTTGCTTGTTAACTTCCATTGCATTTGGCCTTGGTGGATTGTGATTTGATCTTCATTGGCAAAATTTCGAATGGCATAAAGACCTATTGGGACTTTTTGAAAAATAGTACACAAATTTTTTTTTATTGAAGGGAATTCAATAGGAAATAATACTTGTTAAAAAAAATAAAAGTAAATAAGAGATTTTTTTTTAGTTAAACCTGGTTCTCTCTTCGAAGAGATTTGAAGAAAAAACAACATGGTTTTTCAATTGTATCTTGGAAAGGTGAGAAAAAAGATTAGAAAATACAGCAGCAAAATAATGATGCAAATATGGTGAATAAATTAGATTGAAATAAAAGAAATTATGTAAAAAAATTATGAATGCAATTTATAGAATTACCTGATGTATGAAAGATTGTTGGAGTAGCAAATAACACATTTTGCATCCAATCTTGAATTGATTTTTCTGATTGTACTTTTGGGTAGCTAAAATATGTAAATATTGTTGGATAAGAAATGAAAAAATTATGACATATTTGGTAATTGATTTGGTTGTCTTGCCAATATGTTAACGTGCCCGCATGTACATATGTATTAAATTGAGTCAAAAAATAAAATTTATGAGTCTGATCATTTTGTTTGGTCAACCATTTTGTAAATGGCTGAAGTGGTGTTGTCATGACCTATAAATTTTTTTTGAATGAAATCATTTATTTTAATGAATTAATAATTGAATCGATGCAATTAATAGTTGAAGTAGGTGCAGCACAAATGAAGATAACGTATAGAGCAAATAAGTGGTTAAGATTGACGAAATGAGAAAGAAAAGAGGAACATTTACAACAATTTAACATAGGAATTCAGAACATAAACAATTAATGTTTTTGTAGAAAATGTACCATATTTGATATATATTCCAAAGCAACAAAAGGTATGAGATCAATCTGAAATAACATGGGGAAGACAACAACTATGGAATAAATAATTTCAGGAGAACCTAACTTATGATAGCTGAAATTGAAGAAGTAATTTGTTTAGACATACATAAGTTGTACCAATTTTTAGTTAGGATATAGAATTTTTTAATGTTTTAGTCAACGCTAAACAAAAGCTGGATGGATAGATGTTGTAAAAACACAAAGGAAGAAAACTCCTATGGATTGGATACATATATGAATAAAAAAAGAAAAAAATGAATAATATTAAGTTATTGCTATTGGTAAATATAACTATTGTGGATAATGATAATTCGAATAGTTTGCTTCAAAGTCTTTACAATTAGAAGTGATAAATTTGAACAGTCATCATGGAGTGAATAAGCATACGGGAAGTGCAAGACAGATATGGCGTTTTGAAATATTACTGGAGAGGAGACAAATGAGATCAAGTCACTTGGACAGCAAAAAGAACATAGAACTAAGCAGTAAAATAAAGATTGAAGGTTCTAAGGAAATATTGACAGTATAATGATGAGTGAACCAAGTAAATTAGACAAGAATGTTTATGCTATTTATACAAAAAAGGCAGAAAATTATTTGCATTTGATAGTGATTTGTTGGGTAAAAAAGTGGGCCGGTTTATGGGGATGAAAAAGTGGTAAGGCCATATAATTGCAGGAAGAAATGCATAACTGGGATAAAAAATAAGTTATAAATTCAAAAAAATCAGCAACCAGTAATTGGTTAAAGTAAAAATTAAAGGTGGTGAGAAGCATGACCATGGAGTTTTCAAGTTAACGAAAAAGGGGAAGAAAATAGATTAGTAAGAGTTAGTTAGTGCATTTATCTTTGTAAGCATGTAATAAACAAAAGCAGTAGTAGTTTAATTCGAAGCATACTATTTTAAATCCAATTAGGCTTGTGTTGATGAATCAAAGTGGTGCAGTACACGTCCAGGCTTGTGTTGATGAATGAAATTGGTGCAGTACACGTCCAGGCACCAACTTTGTAAGTTGTTGGTCCTAAGAGAAAAAATAGAGCCGTACTTGAGAAGGCGAGAAGGAGTAAATTTATAGAATGAAATATTGGAGATATAAATGGAATTACTTCACCAGAGGGCAGTATTTATGCTGCAGCAGACCAGAGCATGGTATAGTTGTATTGTATAGCTGTGCTTTTACAATATGGTAGATGGTGATTTGACATGTTTCTTACTTTTACAGCTTTGTTTGTGTTGTCAAATCAAATTGGTCAGTCACATGTCTATGTAAGGGACAAGCTAAACAAATAAAAGTTGCAAATTTGTGTTGGGAATATTGACTACAAATATAATTAATGTGACAACATATTGAAAACAGCAATTCGGGGTGGATAATTTGAAATTCAGTTTCATGTTTAAGTAATATAAAAGTAAAAAAAAAAGAAAAGAAAAGAAAGAGAAGCTTGTTTTGTGGAGATTGTGTAATAGGGAGCTCAATAGATTGTGATCAGAAGTGGTGAATAGCAAACTGTGTCTTTTGTGAATGTGGAAATATATTAATATACAATTTTACAAACAAAGCAGGTGCCATCTAATGTTTTTGCAATAATTTGTTAGTGTTTAAATGTTTAAATAGAAAATTAGCAATGATTATAAGGCCTATATATTTGCAATCTCATTAGAAGATTGTATCACTTACTTCCACAAGAACGTAGTCGTCAATTGAAGAGAGTTGGGTAAAGCGTGATTATGTGTCATAAAAGCCGAAAAAAGAGAGGTGGAGTAAGTGTAAACAAACCTAAACAAAGACAAGAGAACAAGGCTAAACACAATACATGGTGAGGTAGAAAGGAAGAGAAATGCTGAAAATAAAAACTAATAGAAATGTTGATTGGATGGCGTTTTGACAAGGAAATGAAAGATTTGAGTAATTAAAAAGGAGCAAGTCTAATAGGTAAAGAATGAAAATTACTACGTTATTATGTAAGGCAGATCAATAAACTATCAACAAGACAATAACATGACATGGTAGTAGAAGAAAAAAGATAATAGAGCCACAAATGATTTTGAATTAGGCAGTAACTCAGATACACAGACATGTTAATTTGCAAAGTTAAAACAGGAAAAAATCACAGTAATTAATCAATGATAGAAACTAAAACTGTAAAATGTATCAAGGAGTAGAAATAAAGAAAAAATACAGCAAATGTATAAAATCAGTTGATTGAGTAAACCAAAGCATGTCAGTTAGAACATATGTGAAAATACAAAAAAGAGATTGGCAGTGATGAAATACAACAGAAAAAGAAAAAGGAAAAAAGAAATATGGTAAAAAGTACTGAATGAAAGAATGGACAAAGCGTTGGAAAGCCATTTGAGGCAGGAAAAATGGTACAGAATATTGGCCTGAGAAAACAAAACCAAAGTCAAATACAAAACAGTCAGGAAAAAAACTAATATGAGATGGAATTATTTTTGGAAAAGACATTAGGAAATTGATCGAACAAATGCAATAGGTAAATGGAGTATATGTGACAACTTTGGCATAATAACCAATAACATTACTATAAAGCAAGTATATCTAAAATAGAACAGCATAAATATTAACAAATCACCTGAACAACCCTCATAAGAGAATGAGAAGTCATTGAAAAAACATAATAGGAAACAATGGGAAAAGGTAAAAATGGAAAAAAACAGCTTGTTTGTGTAGTAGTGGAGAAATGTTAGAACAAAGAATGGCAACATAAGGCATCAAATAGTACGAGGAGGGCACAATAGGGTGAAGGAGTAAAGAAAAACAAGGCAAAAGCATTTGAACGGATTTTATTTTTAATTTGCAGAAATATGTACAATCGTTTGGTTCATTTAATGCTAGAAACAATTGATAGTATTAATACCAGAAAGGGAGGAGAATGTAGGTTCATCTAGTCTAGTAAAATAAGATGAAGGGAAGACTAAAAGTGCACAGCCACAGAAAACAGAACATAAACATTAACAGGAATACGCAACAAAAACAAAGCTAAGCAAACAGAACTATGCTAAACCAAATGTAAAGGTTAGGCAGTGAAGAAGAGTAATGGTGGAAACAAGAAGTAGGCAACACCATATCGGATGAATTTTTTTTTTTTTTGTTTCAAAATTGAAAAATAAGAGTAGTTACAAATAGGGTGGCTACTATGTAACAATTAGACATGACACGACAACAATTGAATTGAAAGAGTGACAAAAAATATTTACTAATCAGACAATAACCATTGACTAGTCATAGGTAACATTAAATTAGAAGACTTTTGTGTTGGATTTACGTGAGAATTGGATTTTTGTGTTGTTTTCTGATAGTTTTTGCAATTGGGCGAAATAATAGTAGTTGTATCATCAGGCATTGAAGTTTTGTCATAAAACATATTTTTTGAAGTAAATCGAAGAAAACTAAGAATCTGTATATGGATTTATTTGTTTGATTTGAAGATATATGTTTGTGAAACTTGCAAAAGTTTTTTTTTCTACAATGTACTAAAGAGTTTAGGAGGGTGAAATCAGTGAGCGAACATATGAACTAAAGTGCAAGCTACTGGCAAAAAAAAAATGGAAAAATAATATATTTATTATCAACAATATAACGCAAAATAGGTATTTGAGGACATATTCATGTAGCAAAAAAATGACAATAAGCCGTACAATAATTAAAGTAAGAGCAGAAATGAAGCACAATTGCAAAGGTAAATTTTGTACTTTGTTCAAAGCAAAAATAGGTTTTAAATATGATGATTTTTAACATCACCAATGCATTATATGTTTTTGATTTTATTTGGAGGCTGAATGAATGAAAAAGGATGATTTCAGCAAAAGTGATTGCGACTGGAAAGCTACAGAAGAATTATTTCATTAAAATAGAAGTGAAAAAGCAAAAGTAGTACATAGATTTATGCCTGATTTAAAATTGTAATCTTTTTTTTTTTTTGTAAAATTCGAATGCATTTCTTATATAATGTACTAAACGGTTGATGAGGAAATATTTATGAAGTGGATAAACAAATTAGAAAATAGCTAAATGTATGTGACTAAACTCATTAAACATAATGTGACAATAAAGTGTGAAACAACAGCGTCAGATGACATTTATGTATTAAATATGAACTTTATGCTACATGTACTTCATGGTATAATGAGAAGATATTTCCTGGACATTAAAATACAAAAATATTGGTGAAAATTCTATTACCTTCGATTGAGAAACACAAATTTCTGAACTACTGAATCATGTACATCGCCTTTGATAGTTCTAGGAGGTAGAGTATCAATGACCAAACCCAACACATCTAATAAATGAAAACAACATTTGAAGTTAGAAGACCTGAATAGGAAAGTAAAACCAACCATAAATAGAAGAAAAAATTTAGCTAGTACGATCATGAATTTGATAATTGAGTTACATGAATGAATATGGCTATACTATGTGTTATATAATGATATGTAGAGACATAATATGTAATTACTGGAACCGGCCCTTACCAATAGATTCTTTTTTGGCATCAATAAACCGAGGAAGGTCTTGAAAGTCCGTAAACTGATAATTCACTTCAAGGACATAATCAACACTATTAAGCAGTTCGAGGATGATCCTTGAATTAATTATCCATTGCATAGTGATGCATTCATATTGATATTCTTTTTTCAGTTTTTTCACTTCAGCATTCTTGATTGTGTATTTTTTGCACACTTGAAGTTTTCTGCCCATGCGCTCGATCTCATGGTTAAAAATAATTCCCTGTACTTTTCCTCCCTATTAGTGGGGAAAAAATACATATACATCAGTCAAATCTAATAAAATATGATTTATTATATAAAAAGAATAACAAGTAGTATAGCAACGAATTATATAAGGACAATATGAAGTAGTATAGCAATGAATCGAACCTTTGAGTCTGTGAGAATGAAACGTTGGTAACGGGAAGGACTATTATTTGCAGTTGTTGGTTGAAGCTTTTCTTAGACAGTGACAACACATGACCAAGCTGTCATACCTTCACCAATGTCCTGAATGTCCAATAAATGTTCCATCTACGATAATGAAAACATAATATAAGTGATATTGTCAATAACACTTGGGTAGCAAAAGGAAAAAAAGCAAAATCAGTAGTACAAAATATCCAAACCTGTAGAGAGCACAACACACATGATGATCAAGAATTTGCTAATTCAAATATTTCATTATAAACAATATTTCGAGTTTTGCAATTTGTCTTACTTCACTAAAAGTGTAAGGAAGTATCAACACTTTTACTAATTTGGATGTCCTTACTTTTGAAAGTGCAACATAGAGTTGACCATGTGAGAAAACTGGTTATTGCAAATAAACACCAACTTAATCTAATGTTTGGCCTTGAGCCTTATTAATTGTCATAGCAAATGATAATTTGATAGGGAATTGAGTCCTTTTGAATGGGATTCTATTTTACGCAACATATTAATTCTTCTTTGCCGAGCAAGTTTTGCTTGAGAATTAATACTAAAAAATTTAGAGGGGAAACGATGGACAATATCAGTATGTGATAGAAAATCATAAGGAAACAAAACTCTTGTTTCCACATTGGTTAAAGGTGTAGGTATAGAGGAGGATAAATCTTCCTATCCATGATTCATTACTTCTCTTGTGGGAGAAAGAAAGCCTGAATCATGCAAAGCATTCACAGCTTGACTCAAAACATTCAAGTTATGAGTACAACCGTTAAATTTAGTAGGAGATTCATAATTAATAGTTTGTTGTTTTTTTCTTATGTAAGCAGGACTTCTTAATAACAAGGCAAAACAGCACTATTTTTATGTGGTGCTATTTCAGTGCACAAGTTTCAATGCTTAGCAATCACATCCATCCGCATTCTGATACATACATGGCATGCATGACTGGAGGGAATAAAAGCAGAAAATTCTTTACGGCCACAAACAGAATTAAAAATAAGGAACCAGCGCAGAAAAAGTAGAAAGAAAGTCCTAAAAAAAGGAACAAGGTTTGTGTTCTCATGTGTTGAAGAACAAAAACAAATCATAAATATGTCCCAAATAATTGCAAAGGAACATCTAATAACTAAGAACTAATACATTTAATGAAGGAAAAAGAAGATATCACAAACAATTCGAAACTCAACTTATTTTACACACAACAAGAGAAGGAAACATTGTTTAGGACAAAAGTATCATCATTGCTATAACAAGTATTAAGTGAACCTGCTTTTTAGATGGTAAAGGCAACCAGCGGAGTGACAAGTTCTAAGCAAATTGCTTATCCTGTGGTATAAACATTGATTGAGAGAAGGAAAAGAATTAATGGAAAATGAATAGATAGATAAATTAACTAATTATTAGAATGTAAAAGCACAATAGTTCACTGTCAAGGCAAACAAACACCCAAACTGATTATATTTAAGAGAAAAAGAAAGACTTGCAAGACACAAGGCAATGCACATGTAAAAAAACTGCATAGGTGAAATTGATGACGATTTTTTTGGAAAACAATTCTAGTTTATTGTTGTTGTAGCACAATGTTTTAAAAATAAATAAGAAAAGACCATGTATAAATTAACGGGAACTGAATAAACATAGAGGCAGAGTACATTGTGATACAGAAAGAAACTTTACCTCTCAAACTGCAACCATAGAAGCTAATGACTTTCGCACTGACAATTGACATTCAGTTTGCATTGGACAGATATAGAAGATCAAAAGTAAAGAAGGAGTTAGCATGGAATGCAAATAAACAAGAAAAATGCATTAAAGGAACAGAACTTGACAACACAATAAGATAGAGCTCAGAAAATCCAGCATTGTTGTTTTGATTTTACTTGAACGGACTCAAAACATCCCTATCTTTTTGTATTTCCCATTTGTCTATGAACACAATAAAGCTTAAGGAGTGAAAAATATGAGAAGAAGGAGCGTTTCATTTTCCCTAAATGAAGATAATTTTTTTTTTTTGCACATAGAAGAAAGAAGACATGATGGTTTTCCAATGTCCTGTGAGAGGCAAAATAGCAATAACAATAGACAGAAGAAAGCGAGAAAAAAATCAGCAAAAAAGAGAATGAAAACCAAAGGGATGCAAATCAGAAGTTTGTAAAGAAAACATAGAACATATTTGAAGATGAACTGGCGTGAAATTCCCTTGGATCTACCCAACTGAAAATTCTTCCCTTGGAGTTGGTATGTTCCTTGAAGATGGAATAGGTCCTCAACCCCTTGATAACCCGTATCAAGAAACCTTGGAATCAATTGAAGGATGGAATCCGAATTTCCTAGGGAACAAATCTAGGAAATCAAGAACAACAAACACACAAATTCCGAATTTGTGTAATTTGCAAGTAATTACAGAAACTAGAGAGCAATTCTCTCAAGCTTGTAATGTCAAGAACCAAATTTTCATTTCATCCAATCTGCCCTTCAAGATGGCCGACGGCCATTATATGAATACAAGCTAGGGTTTACAAATTAGGGTTGCACAAGCTAGGGTTTCTTTTAGGGCCAAATGGGCTACATGACTCTTTGGGCTACATGACTCAATTTACCATATAATTAAAACTAAACCCAATGATCCTAAGTAGTTCTAAAGGAAAATAGTAGTAAAGCCAAACCCATTAACAAGACCCAATTACACTTAGTACATTAATAAACATGGTCTTGTCAATCTTGGTCTTCTTCCCTTCCTTTTGGGCCGTTTGGATGAGTCCATTCAAGGCTTCCTTCATTTTCTTTGTTCTAGCCCTTGTCATTGGTCCACCGAGACCTAGAAGTGGATCCAAGTTTGTTCTCGAGACCTTGCTATTGTCGCCATGCCGGGCTCAAGTCTCACAATGCTTGTTGAATTCATATCGCCCCCTTCTTCAAGAGGATTCGCCCTCGAATCCGCATCATCATAATCAGAATGTCAAAAGGAGACAAATCAAAGAACATTGAATGTAGTACTTACATTGTACTTACCAGAAGATCGATCTTGTAAGCGTTGTCATTGATTTTCGTGACAACTTGGAAAGGTCCATCTCCACGTGGATGCAATTTTGTCGATCTTTGTAATCGAAACCTTTCGCGCATATGAACCCACACCCAATCTCCCGTTCAAAAGTGACTTTCTTTCGACCCTTGTTTGCATTTCGAGCATAGGATTCATTCCTCTTCTCAATATTCACCAACCTGCTCATGTAACTTCCGGACAAAGTCACTTTGGCGCTTACCATCTAAATTAACGCTCCTTGATTGGCAAAGGTGAAAGATCTAAAGGTGTCAAAGGATTAAAGCCATACACAACTTCAAAGGGAGAATGGTTAGTAGCAGTGTGAAGAGTTCTATTGTAAGCAAACTCACAAATAGGTAAACATTCCTCCCAATTTTTAAGATTCTTTTGCACAATGGCTCGAAGTAAAGTCCCAAGGGTACGATTAGTTACCTCAGTTTGGCCATCCGTTTGTGGATGACTCGTTGTAGAAAACAACAATTTAGTCCCTAACTTACCCCATAAAGTCTTCTAAAAATAACTAAGGAACTTTACATCACGATCACTGACAATGCTCCTCGGTATTCCATGTAGTCGAACTATCTCCTTAAAGAACAAATCAGCGACATGCTTTGCGTCATCAGATTTCCTGCAAGGTATGAAATGCGACATCTTAGAAAACCGATCAACAACCACAAAAATAGAGTCATTACCTCGGACTTCTTGGAAGTCCAAGGATAAAATCCATGGAAATTTCCGCCCAAGGTGAAGTCGGAACCAGTAATGGATGATACAATCCGTGTGGCTGATCAGACTTAGCTTGCTGCAGCAACACAATTAGCACAAATTCTTTCAACTTCCACTTTCATCTTAGGCCAATAGAAGTGCTCACGCAGAATCTCGTAAGTCTTTAAGACACCAAAATGTCCCATTAAACCGCCGCTATGAGCTTCATGAACCAACAGCGTATGGAACTCTTCTAACACACAACCTGCTTTCTTTGAACAAGAAACCTTCAAATCGGAAAAATTTGTTGAAAGCACCATGTTCACAAGCAAAATAGACACTAGAGAACTGTGGTCGCTTGCATATAATTCCTTCAACAATTCAAAACCCAAAATCTTAGTGCCTAAAGTAGTAAGAAGTGCAAACCTTCTAGACAAGGCATCAAGAACAACATTGTCTTTGCCTTTCTTATATTTGATAACATAGGAAAAGTGTCAATAAAAGAAACCCATTTAGCATGACGTTTACCTAAGTTAACTTGTCCCTTCAGTGCTTGAGGGATTCATGATCGGTATGGATGATGAACTCCTTGGGATAAAGATAATGCCGCCAAGTCTCTGAGCCCTTACCACCGCATACATCTCTTTATCATATGTAGGATAGTTCAAGGTCGCTCCACTTAGCTTCTCACTAAAGTACGCAAGGCGCCTCTTGTTGAAGCAACTGCTCAATACCTATCCCGGAAGCATCACACTCAATTTCAAACATTAGATCAAAGTTAGGTAATGCTAAAACAGGCGAATGTGTTAACTCATGCTTAAGTAAATCAAACGCCTCTTGCTGCTTTTCACCCCATTCAAATTTTACATCTTTCTTAACTAACTCATTCAGGGGTGCGGCCTTTGTGGAAAAATCCTTCACAAACCTCCTATAGAAGCTTGTAAGGCCGTGAAAACTTCGAACCTCAGATGCCGAAGTAGGAATTGGCCAAGACCGAATGGCCTCCACTTTTTGCTCATCAACTTTAATTCCCTGTGCACTAACAACAAAACCAAGAAAAACAACCTCCTCTACACAGAATGAACACTTAGCTAAATTAGCAAAAAGTTTTTCTTTTCGCAAAGTCATCAAAACAAGTTTCAAATGCTCAGCATGCTCATTAATGTCTTTGCTATACACCAATATGTCATCAAAGTATACCACAACAAATTTATTGATAAAAGAACGCAGGACATGATTCATAAGACGCATGAAGGTACTAGGAGCATTTGTCAAACCAAAAGGCATAACAAGCCACTCATACAAACCGAACTTGGTCTTAAAAGCTGTCTTCCATTCATCACCCTCTCTAATTCGAATTTGGTGGTATCCAGATTTTAAGTCAATTTTGGTGTACACCTTTGAACCATGCAACTCATCCAACATATCATCTAAACGTGGAATTGGGTGCCTATACTTAATGGTGATTTTATTAACAGCACGACAATCAGTACACATACGCCATTCACCAGTTTTCTTAGGCACAAGAATGACAGAATGCACATGGACTCAAAGATTCTCTTACCGACCATTTAACTAAAAGATCTTCAACTTGCCGCTGTAGCTCTTTGGTCTCTTCGTGGTTGGACCGATATGCGGTCGATTTGGTACGTTGTGCGTGATGAAATCAATTTGATGTTCAATTCCCCTTTTGGGTGGCAATCCGTGCAACTCGTCAGAAATACATCTTGGAATTCGCAATATGTTAGAAATCTCAACCGGTAGGTTGGATGGCAAGTCGAGACTAAATAGAACATTAGATTCACAACAAATAAGAAGAAACAAAACACGATTAGTATGCAGACAATTATCAACATGTCGGACATTTGCATAAAAATTCGGTTGCTTCTTATTTACTTGACTCACTTTCTTGCTCTCAATATGTTCTACTTCATTTAACTCAATTTTCTTAGGCGTAGAATTCTCAAATTTTCCTTCTTTTCTCACGGGTAGTGCAATTCAATTTCATCATTTGTTCAAATTCGCCTTTTAAATGCAATTGAGATTCAAAAACTTGAGTAGGCGACAAAGGCAGTAAAGTAGTTTTTCTACCATGAACAAAGAAAGTGTACCTATTACTTGCCCATCAGGAAGCATCCTGTCAAATTGCCAAGGTCTACAAGCAATAGGTGACCAGCTTGCATAGGAGCCACATCACACAAGGCTTCATCTTTGTATTTGTTGACTGAAAAATTTACTAAGACCTGTTTTGTGACTCTCACTTCTCCAGTCTCATTGAACCATTGTAACCGGTATGGATTTGGATGCCGACGTGTGGGCAATCTCAGTTTATCTACAAGCAAGGTTGAAGCAATGTTAGTACAACTGCCACTGTCAATAACAAGTATACATACCTTCTCATTGATGGTGCATTTAGTGTGGAAGATATTCTGGCGTTGAACATCGTCCTCCTCTTTAATCTGAACATTTAAAGATCTCATAATCACCAAAGATGGTCCTTCATCAGGGCCAAAAACATCTTCATCAGATTCACCATTTTCTACAAGAGCTGGCATATCATCATGGTCACTTTCATGTTCACTCTCACTTTCGATCATGCCATCATCTCTGACAACCATAATTCGAGCATTAGGGCACTCTCGTGCATAGTGTCCCTTGCCTTGGCACTTGAAGCACGTAACCTCCCTGGTTGGTTTTCTCATCTCACTTGATTTGTGAGTGTTTGAAACCACGGTTGGAGTAGTTTTGAGGTACTAGGAGTTGCGGCCTTTTGAAGTCGATGTTTAAATCCTTCTTAGGCCATGTAGACTTCAAGGTGTTTGAATTTGAAGTCTGTGGGGTTGAAAAGGTTCTGACACCCTCTCCTTAAGCGCTCTCACTTTCATTGCCTTGTGATACATCTCATTGAGATCTTCATATTCTTGCATCTCTACAATGTGGGCAATATCCTTCCTTAGTCCTCCTAGGAATCGAGCCATAGTAGCTTCACTGCCTTCTTGAATGTTGACTCAAGCATCGTAGTCTCCAACTCTTGGTAATAATCCTCCACACCCTATTTCCTTGGGTGATCTTTTGTAACTTGTTGAACATCTCCTGTAGTATTGGTGTGGAACAAATCGCTTTTTCATGAGCTTCTTTAATTCATCCCAAGTACAGGCCCTTCTTCATCACGCTCCTTTCGGCTGAATTTTGGTCCACTGATTCACGCATATCCCGCAAATTCAACCACGCCTAGCTTGACCTTCTTTCCTCCGAATAGTTGTGCAATGTAAAAATACTTTCAATTTTATCGACCATTCAAAGAAAGCTTCGTGATCTTGCTTACCAAAGAATTGAGGAATTTTCATTTTGATACATCCTAAATTGGAATCAATTCTAGGAGTACGGTATTGACTTCCCTGAAATGCCTCGAAGGCTTCATCATCATTGTCGTTGCCGTATGTGGTCTTTGTAGATCGAGAGGATTCGGCTCTCTCAGCTTTGAGCTCCTTGATGTCCTGTTGCAAACCTGAAACCAAAGTGTAAAATTTTGCTAACATCTCCTCATAGGATTCCTTAGAACCCGGTGGTGGTGGTGGTGGTTGCCTCTCCATTATAGCTGCAAAGGTTAGCAAAGGAAATAAAACAGTTTATAAGTCCTCACTTCCCTTCCCAATTCCCTAAATTCACTCACCAAGTGTTTGAGTACTCTCGGGCTTATAAAAGTGAGGGGTCGGATTCACACCACTCAATTTGCTCTTCTGTTTCTATTCTTACTCAAACAATGTTACACAAAGGAATTTACAACAAGTTAATGCAGCTGGACAATGAGATTAGAATGAATTCTAAGGAACCAAAGAAAACAGTACCAAAAATCACAAGAATTCGAAAATTTTTTTGGCAAGGAAGAATGAATTCAAGGAATCAATGAAAACAGTACCAAAAATACAAGAATTCAAATTTTTTTTTTTTTTTGGTAAGGAATTTGGACAAACTGAATGCAAATTCAGAATCTACACGAAAAATCAGTGAGACACACAAAATTTCAGAATTTTCGGATCACAATTCAAGAATTTTCAGATCACAATTCAAGACACTTGAAGAACAAGAAATTTGGACAAAGCAGCTTGTATATTGGTGGTCGGTCTCAGCCCTTCCAAATTCTGGAATTGGTCAAGGATGTTTCTGGGTTCAAAATATGGTAGAAGGGATGTATTTGGATAAGTAGAAGGATAATCACAAACTGGAAAACAATCCAAAGTTCAATCGGAAATGCAAACTGCTTTTTCCAAATCGGAAAAAAGGATTTTTGGCATGGTAACTTCAAAAGGTCATAACTTTCTACTCCGATGTCGGATTTTGCCCGTAAGTACTCAAATCGAAGCTCTCGGAGAGATCTACAAGTAGACGGCCGGCGGTCCGTTGGGACTTTGGGGTCAAAACTCACGCTAAGACCACCTTCAGCCCGCCCCAAATTTTCTGCTCAAGTTCCAACAAAGAACTTGATTTTTGCCACAACTACTTACTGTCCGATTCTCTCCCTTTTTTTTTTTTTTTAATCTCTGTTTTTTTTTTTTTTTAATCTTACCAAGGCATAAACAACAATTGGATCAGACAAAGAAATTTTTTTTTTTATTTCAAGAAGGCATAAACAACAATTTCAAGCCAAGGTATGGATTCATCAAGAAAGCAAAGTGCGGTTTTGTCTAATATTTTGGAAGCAAGCCGAAACCAACACATCAATACAAAAACAGAATTTGCTTCATCAATACAAGAACATACCAATGATGATGATATTCAGAACAACAAAAAGATTGAGGATATAAAGAGCATACCAATGATGATGATATTCAAAACAACAAGAAGATTGAGGAGATAAAGAACATACCAATGATGATGATTTTTTTTTTGTACGGTAAAAGAAAAGATATGAACAGCTTGGGAACCAAGACTGCTCTGATACCAACTGGCGTGAAATTCCCTTGGATCTACCCAGCTGAAAATTCTTCCCTTGGAGTTGGTATGTTCCTTGAAGATGGAATAGGTCCTCAACCCTTGATAACCCGTATCAAGAAACCTTGGAATCAATTGAAGGATGGAATCAATTTCCTAGGAACAAATCTAGGAAATCAAGAACAACAAACACACAAATTCGAATTTGTGTAATTTGCAAGTAATTACGTAAACTAGAGAGCAATTCTCTCAAGCTTGTAATGTCAAGAACCAAATTTTCATTTCATCCAATCGCTTCTTCAAGATGGCCGACGGCCATTATATGAATACAAGCTAGGGTTTACAAATTAGGGTTGCACAAGCTAGGGTTTCTTTTAGGGCCAAATGGGCTACATGACTCTTTGGGCTACATGACTCAATTTACCATATAATTAAAACTAAACCCAATGATCCTAAGTAGTTCTAAAGGAAAATAGTAGTAAAGCCAAACCCATTAACAAGACCCAATTACACTTAGTACATTAATAAACATGGTCTTGTCAATCTTGGTCTTCTTCCCTTCCTTTTGGGCCGTTTGGATGAGTCCATTCAAGGCTTCCTTCATTTTCTTTGTTCTAGCCCTTGTCATTGGTCCACCAAGACCTTGAAGTGGATCCAAGCTTGTTCTCGACACCTTGCTATTGTCGTCATGCTTCAGGGCTCGAAGTCTCGTCAATGCTTGTTGAATTCATATCATGAACTCCATTACATAAAGTAGGAAATTATTGAAAGGCAACTGCAAATACTGAAAAGACAGTTAAAAACGCAAAGCAATGCTAAGAATCAATGGTAAGAAATCAAATAAAGGCAATGTACAAGGGAAATATATAGGCCGATCGTGTAAAAACAGAATCTTTTGATAGAAGCAAAGGTGAGTAGAAACGTAAAGACACAACACGGGCCACCCAAAACAAGGTAGCAAAGGACAATGGAACAAAAGAATATCAACTATACAAAGATCCATTTTCGTAGAAGGCAATATCATACAAGTAATGCTGTCGTCTTTTTCATTTAGTGCAAATAACAAACTATAGTGTTAGCAGAAAGGAAGAAAAAGATGGAAGGGCCATTAAAAAAACCAGTGAAATAAGTGAAATAAAGACAGCTCTTACAGAGAACCCTCGTCAAATAAGTAAACAAAATAAGCAAGATGTCCTACATAAAACTAATACATAGTGTTTGGAGAATCCAAAATGAGCAGGAATTGTCATCCTCTTAAACTAACATTAATAGAAGGCAAAAAATTAAGATGATCGCAACATTACAAGTAAAGACATATCCTTCTCCACTCAAGCAAGAGAAAGAATTGTTCATCAATGGAAGAGAATTCATTTAACATGGTAAATAGTCCTGACTTGTAATACCAGTAAAGAAAAACCAAGGCAAGTTTAATCAACCAGAGGCAAAAGAGTAATAGCAATGCACCTTCAAACATAAATGAAAGTGCACTCTAGAAATAACTTATTTAATGTAGTCAAGAACAGCCAGCATTAAAAAATCAAAAGCGATTTATCCACCCAGAGGCAAAAGAGCAATAATGATGCAAAGAAAAAAGGGATAGAAAAAATTTGGCAAAAATACAAGGAAAACCACACCAAAACGCAATGAAGAAGGTTTGTATTTGACCTTTGAACTTCCCATTTTTATATAAATAGAATGATGCAAAGAAAAAAAAGAGAGTAAAAATTAGGCAAAAATACAAGGAAAACCACACCTAAACACAATGAAGAAGGTTTTTATTTGATCTTTGAATTTCCCATTTTTATATAAATAGAACAAAAGTTATGAAAGGAAAATTTGTGAAAGTATACAGCCACGGTATGTATTCTGGCTATACAAATTTTTTTGTGGTATAAAATCTATATGAAAACTGCAGGAAGAAAGTATAAAAACAGAACAGGAGCAGGACGTAAAAAAAAAGTAAAACATATTTGAAGATGGGATCTATTATATAAGGCAGTTCATTATTGGAAGCGAAGCTCAAATGCCACAGAAGCATTTAAAAAAGCAGACAAATAGCACAAACGAATAGTAAGAAATCATGCAAAGCCATCCCAAACAAAGGAATATAGGAAGTGAAAACAGGCAAAAGCATCAAGAGTAGCCCTATTTTGTAAAACCAGCGAACATAATGTAAGAAAAAGAAAGGGGACCCAAAACAAAGAAGCAAGGCACAATGCAACAGAGAAAAAGAACCAAAAGAAGTTTCATTTTCTCAAAAGGTAGGATCACATAGGTAATGTTGTCTTAATTTTAATTCAGTGTGCCAAAATAGACACAGAGGGAAGAAAAAGATGGAAGAGCCATTAAGTAAATCAAGTGAATAAATGTAACAGAAGTGTACAACTGTAAATTGAGAACAAAAATATAACAAGAAGGTAACATAAATAAAAATGAAAAGCTGCCTTAGACATCATTTAATGTAGTACAATAACCATCAACATTAATACCAGTAAGGAAAAAAGAAGGCATGGTCATTTAACGAACCAGAGGCAAAAGAGTAACATCCATGTACACAAGAAAGGGAACAAAAATATTTTGACAAAAGAGAAGGGAAACCACACCTAAACACAACCAAGAAGACCAAGACAAACCCTAAATACACCAGAGGGGAAGAAGGAAATTGTTGTAGAAATAACAAGCCAACAAAAGGAACATGGGCCTTTTTTTTCCTTATAAAAACCTGACAAATGAGACTGATAAGAAAGAAAACAGGGTAATAAATGAAGATCAATCTTGACTTGACAACATTGTACAATAGGTATACACACATAGATAGGAGTGAAATCAAAGATTTGACAGCATCAGCCCATCCAGTACAACCCAAGAGCACATAACATTAATGGATGTACCCATTGATAGACACATAACAGCATAGCTAGACACATAACAAAAGACCCAAAATTTAAAAAACAACAAAAAAGAGAAAAGGAATTAATTTCTTAGCCTTTTGAAATTGGCAACGAAGGAAGGGACGTAATTGCAACTCTCACTAACAGAAAGTCTGACACAAATTTTTGGGAATACGTGTAATGAAACTAGTTAGGTCTTTCGGCGCCGAGGGAGAGGGGATTTTTTAAAATTATGGATAGCACACAGGGAAGAAAAAAATACCTTCTTCTATTCGGATGGAGTCTTTGGCCCTTCAAGGAGGCTGAATCCTAGCCAAAACTGGGAAAAAAAAATATATGTTGAGATAACACCACAAAACAACAAGAAGAAAAAAAAAGAAAAAGAAAATGCCGCAGCGCACAAGAAAGAAAAAAATACCTTTCTCTATTCAAATGGAGCCTTCGGCCATTCAAGGAGGTTCAATCCCAGCCAAAATTGCCAAAAGGAAAATATATATATATGCTAAGATAACACTACAAAAAACTAGAAGAACAAAAAAAAAAAGAAAAAGAAAAAAAGAATGCAGCAGCACACAAGAAAGAAAAAAAATACCTCTCTCTGTTTGAATAGAGACTTCTGCCATTCAAGGAGGTTCAATCCTGGCCAAAATTGTCAAAAGAAAAATATATATGCTAAGATAACGCTACAAAAAACTAGAAGAACAAAAAAAAAAAGAGAATGCAGTAAAAAAGAAGTTCTCCTTCAGTATCAAATCTCGAACTCTCTTTCTCCTCATCTATGGGCCTTTTTTTTCAATGGCGAAAAACAAATTAGGAAAAAATTAGCATCGGTGGACAACATTAGAATTTCAGAAAAGCACATAACATTCGTATAGCATCGGTCCCAAAACATTACAATCTGAAAAATCCAAAAAACCCTAAAGGTATAATAAAAATCAGGACATGAAAATAGACGGCAAAAAAGAAATTAGGAGAACACAACATTAGCCAGAAAGTTAAAAAAAAAGGATACGATGGAGACGAAGAATAGGCACAAATAAGAGAGAAAAAAAACTAACAACAATAAAAAACTTGAGCAACAGTGACCATCTGGTAGAAGGATTTGGAGAAAGAAAGTAGAAATTATTGACCAAGAGTAAAACCAAAGAAACGGCGGTCGGTAGGAAAAAGAAGAAAAGACAACAAACCCTAAAGACAAAAAATGATACATAGATCTCACAAGTTAGGTTTTAGCCAATGTGGAAAACCAAAGGTGCGCCGCGCCGCCACCGCACCGTGCGCGGGGAGGAAGGAGATAGTGTCCACGTGTCTTCACCGCAATTAACTTGCTTATGCTTTTATACTATATGTTAATGACAAAAAATGTTCACTTTTTAATAGTTCAATGGTCATTTTTGGGAAGAAAAATATATAGCGACCAAAATCCAAATTTCTAAAAAGTATGATGACCAAATTTGTGATTCATTCAATTAGAAAATATGCAAACAAAAGTGGCTATGTTTGAGATTTTGATCAATTAGATAAGAATAATTATTCTGTAAATATTTGAACATTTATTTCATATTGAACTAGTTTAATAGTACAAAAACTAATACTAATAGGGAAAATACTAAAAAAAGAAAAGAATATTGATATAAATACTGATTTTGTATTGATATTGACAAATACTTATTTTTGAATACATTAAAACTCTATTCAACAAAAGAAATATATATACACACACACACACACATATATATATATAGATAAACTCTGTTCAACAAAAGAAATATATATACACACACACACACATATATATATATATAGATATGGATGTATGTATGTATGTATGTATAAGAGGAATAATATTAACACTCTTTTCATCCCAAAAAAAGTTCATATTTGATTATGTATAATTATTTTTTTTAATTATAAAGTACAAAACATTTAATGTATCATTTAATATATACATTTTTTATTTTTTTATTCTTACTTCTTAATATTGGATCTATATTGTTATTATTAGTAAGAATATTATAAAAATTTTATTCAAAAATAAACTTTTTTTAGTGGGAAAAAATTTGAAAAGTAACTGTTTTTTTAAGACATAGAGAGTACTAATTTATGTTAACTTTATCTGAATGACTCTAATTAGTACCTTTATTTTGCTGCGACAGCGAAAAGTTTCCTGAAAAGCTTTGAGTGACGTATATTGTCTCTTCATTATTTGGCTCTGACTAATTGATTCGGAGGCAAAGACAAAGGTCGTTTCGGCACCAGAAAATGTAGTAGATTTATTGCTTGTACGTAATTAGCAATGATAAGTCTGCTCTGAAATTTCTCGCACAGGCCAAGCTTGTTTTCTTTTGTCCTTTTCCTTAATTTTCCTTAATTTTACTTTATTCTTTTTCAATCTTATGTTGATACCCATCATGATAAGGATTACTACTCTTTTATCTTCCTGCCAGCTGAAAAGCTTTAGTGCCTGAATCAATTTTTGGTGTTTTTTTAATATATTTTATTTTATAATTATTATATCAAAAAATATAAAAATATATTTTAAAATATTATCCATACAAACCATTATTATCAATAGCTAATGGTAATGTCCATGAAAGGGCATTTTTTTTTAAAGCGGAAATCTAGAAGGTATATTATATTTTACTTATTTATTTATTAAACTCTGGAAAACTTATTTTGACTACACATATCCCAATTTTAGTGATTTAATATTCTTTAAAGGTGATTAACATAGCAAATTATAAATGTGTATATACAGAGAGGGAATATTAAAAAATGAGAATGAAACTTGAGTGAACTTAAGGTTCAAATCGACCAATATTGAAAAATCAACGAATGAATAGCAATTAAAATTGAACTTATTTTAATAGAAAGACAACTTAACTCCATGCAAATGAATTAACTACTAATATTGTATTGGAATTTGTTCTTAATACCAGCAATTTAAGAGAATACTACTAACCCTATTATGTAACCAAACAGAAGAAACATTAAGTATAAGGAGATACTCACTCGTTTTTCAATATTTTTCTATTATTGCATACAAGGATAAGATGAACATGATTAATAGGGAGTGCTGCTATTTATGACTGAAGGAACCTTATTGTGGTGCTTTCTTTTCAGGAAAAAAGAGATATGATTTAATCCCATCTTTAGCATCATAGAAAAAGCACTATGCACTAATTGTGAGTGGGGTTGGTTAACCAAAAATTATCTGCCGACACAATGACTGTGAGGCGCCTTCATTACACACAACTGGAAAGAAATGGTCATAGTCCGCTAATAAAATGAGCTTAACCAACATCAAATGATGATGTTTTGTTAAGAATAAGATAGGTTTGCTAACAAGTTAATTAGGTTTAGATACAAAAACCACAAAGTTATTTCTATGATCACCTTCATCAAATCAAGGACTAAAACCATTGCAAATTTCTCAATCATATATGATTGTTCAAGGTAAACTTCCTCATAAAGACACGCTTCCTTTTTCTAAATTGGAATCAATCAAAAGTTTAGACAAGCATTAGAGGGGAAACTTTAAGAAAGAAAAATAAAGCACAAAGTTGATTAAGAAAGCGAAAAGATGTGAGAACCAACATATCAACCGGCAAGTAGGAGCAAAATCAACAACTTTGTTTCACGAAAGTTGAGTGGTAAAGTTAGGCCCTCCATTTTGTTAACGTTTTTATTGAATGTGTGATGCCTTAGTCCTAGATGGAAAAAGTTCACGAGACAAGTAATGTGAATATAAGATATTGATAAATTGATTATTAAGAGCTTGACTTAAATATTTTAGATTAATGAGAATTAAATCAAAAAATTATTAGATCAGTTTACAGTATAGGGCATTATAATTGAAATCATAGATAATTTAACTTGGGAATTAGGTGCTACTTAATTATGGGTTCTACAAAATGTAGCTCTTTTTAAAAATTTTAAATTCCTACACCACAAATTTTAATGGAAGAGAATAATGAAAGAATAATTTACTATAATATGCAGCTAATGAAGAAATTATTCATGAATTTCTAATTTCTTAACTTTTTTAAAAAAATTTATTTATGGATTGTATCATGGAGATAGAGTTTGATGTCTTAAACTTAATCCAATTTCTATTTGACCAATAAAGTCCACAAAGGCTACCTCGAACTGACTACCAACTCATAGTTTTTTTTGTTTGTTTCTTAAAATTTTTGAAGGCAGTGCAAAATTATATGACATTCTAAGACTAATCAGTGCAAAGAAAATATATATTGTTTTAACGGAGGAAAGAATAGATAACAGAACTCAATATGAAAGTTTTGGAATCAGTAAAAATTAGCAACCATAATTAGGTGCAAGCACTTTTGCACTGCCTTCAAAAATTTTCATCTAAATTATTTAAGGATTGATATAGATGGCAACTTTGTTCCGTAGGTGACTTAATATTCACCAACAGTTTTCATATTTACTTAAATATCGTCTTTTGTATGTTGATTATGATAACATGGCCGGCCATGCACTTTGAAATTATTACCAATATCTATACTCTAAAATGGAGATTTAGTGGTGACTTGCTGTCCGTAAATTTCCTCTAACTTGTAGGTTACACTTTGGTAAAAGTGTGATTTATTGAAAATTTGAAACTATTTTTGTATACGTTTAGTATATTAAATAGAAAAAAGTTTTTATTATTTTATTATTTTATTATCAATTTAAAATTTACTTTCAAGTACATTAGTTGTAATTTAAAATTAATCAAAATTTTTTATCATACATGGGATTTTGTTTTTTCAATTTTTATTACTGTATAAATTTTGTAACTCATGTACACTTATATATTTCAATTATATATATTATTAAATGTTTTATTCTAATATTAAAAAATTTTAGTTAGTAGTATATACTAGAAAATTATAGAAATAAATGTTTAAAATAATTAACTTGATCCCATTTATTATTTTAAATACTTTGACTAAAAAAAATATCAATATTAATTCAAAATATTGCTTTAAAAAATGATAAACACTATTATTACAAATAATTGGCATATTTATCTACAAAAAAAATTCATACTCTACATTTACATTTATTTATTTAAACATTTTGTAATTATTACCTTCAATTATTATACGTATTAAATTAACTAAATATACTTTTATATAAATTAATTTACATCGTAATAATAAATAAATAGTTATATATATTTAAAGTTGTAATATGTTTTAATTTTAATATATTAGTGATAATTAAATAATTAATTGAATTAACTTCATATCTACTATTAAAATTTACATATACTAAACAAATTTTTATATACCCTTAATAGAATAATTTTTAAAAAAAGAAAAAAAAGTTACATGATATTTTAACTAACAATATAATTATATAAATTAACTAAAAAAGAATTTATAGTTCATAAATATAAAAAAAATAAATTACAAAAATAAATATATATTTTAAAAACCAAACTAATTTTTTCTTAAAAAATTAATATTTATTAAATTTTAAAATATCACGCTTTGCGTGGGGTTAATTATAATATTGTGGTCTCACGTTTGAGGCAATTCCTAATTCTTACAGAATCAGAAAATAGAAATCATAAGAAGAAGAGTATTTGGCTCGTTGAAGTTGGAGGCTTAAGGTTGGTCAACCAGTGGCAAGATGCAATTTATGTAGGTTACACGTTTCATTTGTTTATTTATCCTATTGCCTTTATGCACTTGTTATTTTATGTTTAAATTAATTTGAAATATTTTTCAAAATTTGTAATTAATTTTCATAAATGCCTTTCTGATATGAATATAATTTTGTTAAACTTTTAAGATTATTTATTTCAAAATTCATTTGTTATTATTTTTCCTTGAATTTAAATTGAAAATTATTTAATTTTACCAATAATCAAATTTTAAGATTAATTAATTTTTTGTAATATGTTTCAGAATTGGGGAACTTGATTTTTCAACTTATCATTATACAAATTTTATGACCCAATATACTGCATATTCTAACTCTAATATTTACTTACATAAAACTCATAACTATTACTTAAAAATAATTTACAATCATTTACCTGAATTACTTCTATACAAAACTAAAAATACACCTATAATTTTTTTTCCGGAATAATTGACAAGAAAACTCAAATAAATACAGAATCATAAACATTTAAAGTTGATATGTTTCAATTACAATGTAAAAATGTCAATGAGGCAATCAAAATAACTTCAATACTAATAGTTCATGGTACAAATACCAAATATTTTTATTATAAATAATATTTGTATTATTTTTAAAAAATAAAAAATAAAAACATCTTATGACGCAAAAAATAAATTCAATATTTCTTCCTTTCTAACTTAACAAATATTTTACACTGGATTAAAATAATCCAGTGTAAAATTACGTTAGTAAAATTACACTGGATCAAAATTACATTAAAATTTAAAATTAAATTGAAAACTTATAGTATATAATATATATATATATATATATATATATATATATATATATACTTTTAAGATAATAATGACATATATTTTTGTTAATCATGAAGTATTAAAAAAATATTATTAAAATCATTTAAACTTGAGATGCAAATAGAATAACTAATTGTACAAATTTATCTAATAGTAAGAATTTTTAAGTATATTGCACTGAATTTTTTTGTCATTAGATAGAAATAATCTTTTTTGGGGTAGAGTTGATTGTTCCCCAAGTTTAAGTAGATTTTAAATTTGACCTTGGTTTCCATTGAAGTTCACTTTATATCACTCACGTATACAGGGAAGCCAATTAAATAACTAATCATCCTGCAAAGATTGCCAGCCAAATTCAAGTAATTTTGGTTTATTATTGCTTGGATTTGGATCGTTAGTATATGAACAACATCATTTTCTATGTACTTGTCAATCTCTTTTGTATTCATGATTTGTATTTTGATCTTAGTAATAAAAAAAGAATTAAAAAAAAAACCTTAGGAAGACATTTTACAACAAAAAATTATTTGTTTTTCTCTATAAAAGTCGCTCTTAATAGAAATTTCTTTAAGAAAATTAATATTCCAATGACCAATATTATTATAAAATTTAATTTAAAAGATATAAATTAAATGCAAATTATATATTTGTGTAAAATTAAACACACATAAAATTTTCTAAAAGAATTGTAAAAATTAATATTCATCAAAATTTAAACTAAAAACTAGTTCCATTTCAAAGCAAAAGTGGTTAGTACGCAAGACGCAGCCACTGCGAAAAAAAAAAAGAGGAATGAGGTATTTTGGATGAAATGGTCCGACAAACAATATGAAATTCCAGATAACGACGGTACTGAAAAGGAAAAAGGTAAATTGCATAGCTTGTCGTGTTCTTTCAACAATGCCCTTTTCAGTGACATCGTAACGCTTCATCATCAACCAGGCTGGTAATCAGGTATGTCTTTTGTTTTTTTTTTCCAATAACGTTAAGTATATTAATTAGCCAATTGGCAAAAAGTACAAAGTCAAAAAGTCTGATAAACTCTGTGGTGTTAGTTGTGACTTAACCCATGAAGACAAACTCCTCCTAAGGAGGAAAATAACACAGAACACTCACCTAAGGCAGGACAAAACAACCAGCCCCAAGGGTCTACAAAAGCAATCGCTAGTCTAACAAGGGTAAACCAAATTACAACAACGTACGAACTAAGACGCCGTCTCGACCAACGCACTGCAAATCACATTGGATGAAAGAAATTGAATGCCCGTAGGGTCCCAAACTCTCGTCGTATACTATTCGTGGTACTCCTTACAGACGTTGAATGCAGTTAAAACTACTATCGTCTGGGTAGAGGCGACAATCGAAGCCGTAACAAAACACATATAAAAAAAATAAAATAAATTTGGACGATCGCACCTCCATCGCACTTTCAATCGCACACAATGAACGATTGTAGGGCAAGAGGTGCATGCCCTGTTCCAAGAAATTGACACCTTCACCTAATTTGTCTTTTGTTGCTCAAATAGTTCTGCCAAGTACATTCTATCATGGAGCTCAATCTTAAAAAAATGAACTACAAAAACAAATAGTTCAACAAATGCAGTACAAATTTGTTTCTCGTTTAAAAATTGTGGGCGTATATCAGAACAAGCCAGTTTCATTTGGAGTAATTGGTGTGTAATTTTGTCAAACAACAAAAAGTGCCACTACTGTACATCTATAGATTGGCCATGACAATAAACCTAACATAATTTCCAGGCCCGAGTTTACAATCCGACATGAAGACAAGCCAGTTTCGTTTTCAAGTAAATGAAGTTAAATTTTGTCAAACAAAAAACGTACTATTAGAAAAGGAGTAACATGTCCATGCTTCATTCTCATACTACAAACAATTGCAAAACGGTACGTATTATTTGTAAGGACAAGAACAGGAAATGAAAGAGGACAACACCAGCCCACACCAGAAACTTAAAGAATTTAATTCACTTCCTTTATTTTATCAATAAAATCCGTCATGTTGTGCCGTCCTCTGTGGGGACCTCAAGAAGTCACAAAGTCCAGACTCAAGAGTCCTTCTAAGGCAAAACACAGTGTAATACTTTGGGGGCTGGGGGTGGATGTGGGGGCTGGGGCGTGTTATTTATTTTCATTTCTCATATTGAAAAACGAATCTGTTCACGAACTTCAGTTCAAGATACTGATGCAATTACTCAAAACTGCAGAGATTTCTGTCCTTTTGAACCGCATGAACACATATATTAGTTGTACTGCTTATATTCCTTGAGGTTCAAATTTCAAACACATGCCTCAGAATAGTACTAACAGAAGTCAAGATGTCCTCTTCTTTGCATCCTGTCACAAAATTCACTGCAAAAGGAAAGGGAGTCGAATTGTGTCATATAGGACAATCAGAATCCCATTCAGGATCACAGTAGAAAAAATAATTCAACAATGAGGGCCAAGGTACAGTAGAATAAATAATTCAACAATGGGGGCCAAGGTCATTATAAAAGCCAACAAAAACCATGCGTCATTTTGTTTCGCTAGATAAGTTTTTATTAGGAGTGTTCATTTGATCCATTCCAAAATTTCGGATCAAATTCGATCAAAATTGGATCGGTTTGAATTAACTTTATATTTTAGATTGGATCGAATCGAATATAATTTGATCTGATTTAATTTAAAATTTGATCCTATTATAGTTTTTTATTAATTTTGAATTGTGATCTAAAATTTCAAATATTATCGGATCAAGTTCAAATTAGATAGTCATTCAATTTGAAGAGCCCTGATTTTTATCATCGATTATATTTTGGAGTGAACTTTTGCTGGTGGCCATGCCTATTGTGCTATAGGAAGGGTATTTATGTATTAATAATACCCATTGTGTTATAACATATACTACTTTATTACTTAACAATGTATTTGAAATATTATATACCACATCAACATCACTTTTATCCCAAACTAATTGAGATTGGTGATCGATCGCAGTATTATATACTAATAATCCAATTTTGCCTAGCCAAACTAAAACTCTCAATTGAGTTGGTAGAGAAAACAAGTTTAATAAATGTGATATATCTTTTCAGTTTGGCATTAAATTTCTAACCTTTTTTTCGATAATTCTATTCTATTACAACTCTATGTATACACCTTACACAATATGAGATAAGGCTTCTTTTGAGTTGGTAAAGAAAACTAATTTAATAATTGATATATCTTTTAAGTTTGGTGATTAAATTCTTAACTCTTTTTTTTCCTTGACAATTCTAATCTATTACAACTGTGTGTATACGTCTTACACAATGTATATGCTTTATACAATATGGGGAAAGATGAGAATTTTAACTAGAAGGAAGAAAATACACCTTACACTTATATATACTTTATACAATGTGGGATATTACAACTCTGTGTATACACATTACACAATATGAGATAAAGCTCCCTTTGAATTGGTAGAGAAAATTAATTTAATAAGTGATATATCATTTAAGTTTGGTGATTAAATTCTTAACTTTTTTTTTTTTTTGGACAATTCTATTCTATTAGATCTTTGTGTATATACTTTCCTAACTTTTTTTTTTTTTTGACAATTCTATTTTATTACAATTGTGTCTACACCCTACATAATGTATATGCTTTATATAATGTAGAGTAAGACTCTCATTTTAACCAAAAGGGAGAAAATACACTAACTCTCATTTTAACCAAAAGGGAGGATATACGCTTTACACAATGTATATGCTTATACAATGTAAGCTAAGTTAACTAGAAGGGAGGAAAGACGACAGGAAGGGGGAATATCAAAGAGGGAGTTCAAACCCCTCTTTTCCTGACTCCAACAATAGTTGAATAATCATTAGGGCAAGTCTAGCGGCTCCTAACTTTTCAAACAACCCAAATGAGTTTTTTTTTCTTTTTTTTTTGAAGATAATTGAATAGACAAAACTGAATTAACTCATATAATATATTAGAATTACAATTCGCCTCATATAAAATATTAGAATATGTATTGCTAATTGTAAGAAAATAATTCTAATAGTTACAGTAAGGACTGAAGTAACTTTAAACTAAGGAAAACAAGCCACTAAAAACCGAAGCAGAACGGCGACACCCAAAAAACATACAGGCATCGGATTATTTGCATATTTAACGGATAAGTGGAGCTGAAAAATCTACTTATAATACTTTATAGATGAATTACATCATTTCATAAACAATTTGACATTTAATTTGCTTCAAAATACAAAGTCGAAAATTAGAAATAATTATCAATGGCTAAGTGAGCAAAAGAAATCAGATTCTGTGATAATATTAGATCCAAGAAATTCCAATTACTTAAAATGTACAAAAATCAAATTCCTTAATTGACAACAGATATAAGTTAACAATATATCAAAACCGTTAGCGCAATGGTAAGTGCTGAAGTCCATGGGGGCAATGAGGGGAAATGGGAATAAAACAGCAAGCCGGAGTTAGGTAAACATATGAATCAAACCAAAAAAACAAAATGATGAATTGACAACAAAAGGGCCGACTACACAGTAGTTAATAAAGCGATAAAGATCAATAACCAATGGGAAAAGGAGAATCATTAATGTAGGAAGAAAATGTTGGGGTCGAGATGGGCAACTTTACCTACTGTATTATTTCATAATCATCATGAATAAAATCAAAATATGCAGTCAACAGTGGTGATTCAGCAGATCCCTTTTAAAAGAGACTAATATAGCGATACAAACTGTATTTTAAACAAACTATATAAAATGAAACAGAGAAGAAGGAATAAGAAAAAGAATTTGGATAATGTGGAAGAGGATATTGAAACTCACAGCATACTCTCTTAACAGACTACTATGGTCTACACACGTGTGTATGAGACATTTGACCATATACTAACAATAAATCTTCAACAACACAAAAGAAGGCTCAGTAAATAGAACAACTCAACCACTACCTGCGAAAGAAAAATCCAAAATTTGTATGTTGGTTGCCAGCCAGGCATTGATTATGCATTGGCCAAACAAGTGAGGCACCAAAAATATGTAAAGTGGAGACAAGTGCTATTAATTCATCAAGGGCTGACAGGTTAGTGTAGTAGTCCATCTTAGCAGATTTGATTCAACATTTCAACAACACTGAAGACACTCCCGAGAAAGATTCTTAGCAACTATGGAGATAATCCTTGCACTTCCAAAAGTTTTTCTAGCTCACTATAATTTCAGGAACGTACAAGAGCATTAATAAAATTCAGCAAACTCAATGTTTGGACGATGGAAACTTGCTTGAAAATCAGACATGAACATTGTAAACAGGCAAAACTATGCCTAGAAGCTGAAGATCCAAAATAGGATCACAAGGAAATGGATTAAATAAATAATTAGAAAGAAAATCCTGTCTCTTCCATGAATGTGCTTTTAAACTAAAGGAACAGATAAACTTCTCTGTCGCTTGAAAAAATACTTTTCATCTTTTCTCTTAAATAGCCAAACTTCCATCACTACAACCACATTGGCATCCTAAACAGACTGCCATTCCCCCACCGCATTCTTTCACCTTCCTTTTCGGTGTGATTTGATTTTTTATTTCCCTCGCTCAAAGGCAACTTCAATTTCATCCAAGCATTGATCAAATATCACCATCTTTTGACTGTCACCTAGCATCATATCACCATCATCTGGGGCACCAAGGTGACACCTTCAATTGGCATGTAATCATTAATAGCAGCCCTTACCACATCACCCTCTAAAACAGAAAATCTCAGTTGTAACTAAGCCTTAAACATTTCTTACTTTGTTTTAATAAATTTAGTCTCACACATGAGATCAAGAGATACAGATCTTAATTTGCACACCTGTCTGCAGGCGTGCATATTTACAACATTCCTAAATCCTCGTAAACTAAAAATTTCAAAAGTAGCCTTAAAACTATAAGATCATAACACACATTTTTATCCTTGAACACACTGCATAACTTCTCTTATTAACCTGATTCCCATTGGACTTCTTATTTGATAATTTAATCAGTTTAAATGACTTCAAATGAGAAGCATGATAGAATTAATGTAGATAACTTTATATATTAAAGCTACAGTAGTTATTTGTTATAACCCTCTTCAATACTTCAAAATAGAACTGAACCTTTCACTTTGCTTTTCTTGTTCTCTCACTGAAAAATCCTAACCACCACGATACCAGCATTCCAATCAATCTCAAGATCAGCATACATCAATGCTTTCTACCCTCTTGAAGCAAAATTATTTTGTATCTGCCAAATGTTCCACAATGCTAGTTGCTGATCCACTATAGCCCCTTCTCCTGATAAATATCAATTGCACATAAAAATTTTTATACTTAAAACTTCAAAGTTCTGCTGAGCAATTTTTGAAACTTTTATGGAGAAGTTTCACAGATGAGCCATCATCATCATAATTATCATACAGATAGTCTTTTTGTCCTTGGTTACTCTCTCATCCTTTGAAAATGAATAATATCATCCCCAAAGGACATGCACTTTCCTAATGAATAGCTTGGTTATACTATTTTAGCTCTCAATAGGATTATAACAGCATCACTTGCACCTTGAAAGCTGCAGCTAATAATGGAAGAATTGGCTGTTAAGAGAGGAAGATTTTATGAAGAAATCAAATGTGATGTCAAAACATGAATGTTCAGTTCAGCTATCAAATTCCATTATGATAAATTAGCCAATTTATGAAAATCAAATTGCAGATCTAGTGATTGAACCTTTGCTGTCAGAAGCTAATAGTTTAGAGTCCTCAACACAAAGAATGATAGAATACACCAGTTTGACAATCCCTACAGCAAGGCCAATATCGAATTCACTCTGTGAAACAGGATATGTTTTTCATCAAGAAAACAAATAACTGTATTTCTTGTTGCATATCTCCACCTAAGACTCACCATTAGCAGAATTGCTACAACATTCAGTTGTAGTGCCAAAAATGGCAATTTCCAAACAAACTGTCATTTGCTCTTTTCTCTGAAACAGGTAACTTAATTGCAAGCGAACTCTTCCGAATTCTATAGAGCCATAGTCATCAAAATAAAATATTAACTATGATTAGCATTACCTGTAATTTAGTTAAAAATGAAAAAAGTAGAAGTTTGGCCAGAACAGTACAGTGCTGGAAATTAAGAAATTGAATTGCTTCCGGCTTCTCTAAGTGAAAAAAGAATCCAGAGAACCAAAATGTATGCACTGTCACACAAACTACTGGCAGCTCAGATAGCCCTATTATTCTGTTGAAAGTTCCAAAATATCCAAAATACTTATCACTTTTCAAACATTGCTTATCACTACAAAATGTAGCAAAATCCCTAATATAATGCCTATAGGCACATTTTAATGAAGTTGAAAAGCACTCTGGAACCTAACTGAAAAAGAGTTCTTTCTCACAGGTTAAAAAGTTGCAAACCAGTTTATTTATTCCAAGACAACACTTCCATATTTCATGTAGTAGTTAACCAACTCTGAGCATAAAGACATATAACGCTAGCAGAAATTTGGGCTATATTAGGAAGCCAGCAAATCATATCATCTCATATCTGAATCTGACAAGGAAATTCACAAACTCAGAAAGTTACTTCTCTAGAGAAAATCCAACAAAATATTAATCAAAAGCAGGTTTAACTACAGGTTAGTATGATAATAAAGTTGTTATCAGAAAAATAACTAGTATACTCTAATGAATCTCAGTAATGATTACCAAATATGTTCAGAATAAATGAAACTGTGAGATCAAATATCTGGAAGGAACATCACTAAGAAAAGGAAAACAAGCAATGAGAAGGAGTAGAAACATTAGTGTGCAAAATTAAATCTTACCCCAAGGAAGAATAGGAAATTCCCACCTTTGTTTGGGAACAGATACCAAATAAGCAACAACCTGTCAAGGACTGGAGCTTTCACAAAGACTCAGAGTAAACTTAAGAAGAATTTTTTTGATGAAAAGTAGTTTTAAAATTAAAGGAGGAACATACCATCACAGATGCAGCCAGAGAGAAGGAAGAACTGTAAAGAACCATTTTCTCCTCCTTTTCATAAAGTAAATCCAAAATATCCATACAGTATTCAAGCTTTATGTATTCTCCAACTTGAGCAACTCTTCTACAAAAAACAAAAGCAAGGCCAAGGCCTTAGCCCCATTACTTGGTCCAGAGGATGAATAAATAAGTAGCAAAATATATATGGTTGTTGTCATGAAAAATAGCAGATAAAGAAACTCACTTTAACTGAACAAGAAGTTCCTCCAGAAATATAAAAGCAATATTTAATGTACCAATCCTGAACTTCAAAACCTTTCACAATACAAAAGTAACAGTCTTGTAAGCATAAACTAGCCACTCATTTTTCTTTTAGAAAAGGGGGAAGGGGGCGTATAAGCTCTCAGTCCAACTAAAGAAATGACATGTACTAATTATATACTGACTGTAAGTCACAATAATGAGAACTTTACCTGCATTAAGATCACCTCCTGCAGAGTCATCAACTATTATGACAATGGTGATAGTAAGCAAAGCATCCTTCAAAGTATTGTTTTGTAAATAACTAGCTTACTGCTTCCAGGAGATCTCTTGAAGTAAAATGCTGCTCTCTAATAACCCTGTCAGCTAAATTCTTGAAATGCTTGACAGACAGTGGAGGAGAATCATGCATCTGCCAATTGATTAGTTTTGAGGCAAGAAAAATAAAACATTGACAATTTTACTTTAAAAAAAATTACTTTGCTTGAGATCCATAACGAAGTAAGGGCAAATAGCTGCAGGTTGCTTTCTGTCATGGGATATAAAAGCCAATTTGCTGTGGCCTTGTTCTCCAAGAATCTTCACAAATAAAAAGAAAATATAACAATAGGCCAGTCACCATAAATTTTAAAAAACACTTACTGTCACCAAAGCATGAAACTGTACCATAGCAAAAAAACATTTATATGATGCCATAGTTACCAGATTCGTGTTTCCGGCCCATGAACATGCTTTTGAGTGCAGAGTTCTAATACATTACTAAAATCTAAATTGAAATTCACCCCTTTTTCTTCTGTCAACTCAAAAATTCTTAATCCAACCAATCACAGCTTGCAATGTGCAAAGTCTAACATTCAAATGATACACAGGAAGGAAGTTCTTCCATGGTTAAAGTAGCAAGGAGGCAAAGCTTTAGCCCATAATATCACTAAGTAGCTCCTTGCCATTATTATACACCTAATGTGGTAGTGGTAAAAAATGTAAAAAAAATTAAGTTCCATTAGTCATTGCTTTGATGAATATACATTTTGCATTTGAAATGTTCAAATTCTTATGTTAGGTATGTTAACTTTGAAGAATAAAATGGCAAATATTTTTTCTGGTTATAGTATCTAGTCCTTAATGCCTGAATCTTTCATAGTTATCCACTTATCCACTTTATGCTTATGGCAGTTTCCATTTAAAAAATGTGCCCATACTTCAAGCTTCCTGCAGGTGAGTTCATTCAAACAAGTTGGAAGTGTTATACAACACTAAAGAGAGAGAGCTAATCAGAAATCAGACCATGACCAAAATTTCATTGCCCATGGTTCCTTACTCATTTGATTCTGTTATTTCTTCACAGGGGGTGATATAAGGGGCTACATGCAAAACATCAGTGGCCAAATTTAAAGAAATTTTACTCTCAAAACCTTCCAAAGCAATAGAACTAGGTTAAAAGCCAAAACTTTAAGGGCTGAAGTGGTGACGAAATAAGAAGCAAAAGTTCTAAGCGAATCTACAGCAAGATGTTAAAGAATTAAGCATATATAAAACCAATCCATCAATTTCTACAGAGATTTTCAGCACCTAATCTTTTGTTTGTCCTATAATGGCTTGCTATACTAATGAATGATGGTTTGCCTTTATCCATCTACTTTTTTCTATATGTCATGATTGGGGGCTTAGGCTTCATGCCCTCCACTGGAGCTTAGCGGACAAAGATGCCAAAAGCCATGTTTAACTTTTTCACTTCAAAACATACTACAGCAGCTTTACTTCAGGCTCTGATAACATTATTGGATTTAGAAGCAAATTTTCTCATCTGATGAGGAAAAAAGGCAAAAAACGAGAGAGAGAGAGACAATAAACTTTCAACGCTATTGTTTTTTCAAAGGTGCATCAAAGGACAAGCCATACTAAATTCAATCTTTATCTAGCATAAAATTTCTCCATTTATCAGTCTGCCATTAGTGGTAAATAACTTTATTACATCACAAAGTGCATATAAAAAATTCATGGTGAGATTCCTTCCTCCAAAGAAGAGTTGCAAATGGCTGCTTGAAATTATAAGATAAAACTACTAAAATACTAAATGAGGAAATGGTTACAAAGCATCAATGAAATTATCAGCTAAATCAAATTCCCGAAATAATAAAGTTTCAATTTTTACCATCTGCATTTTTGTTATTATTGAATTATAATTTATTCCGCAAAACATGAAAAAGCAATTGATGAGCAATTCAATCCAAATTCCAAAATGTCAATAAATCCGTCATTCAACTCCATGACATTCCCCGAAAGTTCAACTGCAAAAGCCCTAAAGATAATAACATTTCCCTTAATACTTCATTCATGACAAAGAATTACAGAAAAGAAACAAACACAACAAAATCAGAAACAAAAAACTGACAATTAAAGGAAACTAATTAGGCAATTGGAGAAAGTAGTTTATTCGTACCTGGAAACAGATGGATAAAGGCGTTGAGCGAAGAGTTCTAACGCCGAGTATTTCACCACTGGAGAAACTTCTAGCTCCTGTGTAAAAGATGAAATTAAATGAAAAAAAAGAAGCAATTATTAAAATGTAAGAAGTTAGGATTTTGGAAGGATTACATGAGCACAGTGAATTAGGAATTCCAGAACACGGCCTCTGGTAGATTTGCAGAGCTCGACCTTCATCTCTCCTTCGCGATCACTCTGTGACTGTGTGAAAAAGTGGCCTCTGTGGAGGGAGTTTCAAAAATGGCAGGGAAAATCTGTATAAAGGGCTTGGCGATTAAGAGACTCATATGGACCTGGGCTTTATAGAAGCCCAACCCAGTTTGAAACTTTTAAACTATTTACTGTAATTAATTGTTTTTGTTTAATTTTACTAAGGCTTCATTTGGATTTTTCTTATTTGAAAAAAAATGTGTGAAAATTTTGATGGGTATTTTTTTGATAAAAAAGTATTTGAGAGGGAAAAATAAGAGGGAAAATATTTTAAAATTATGTGAGAAAAATTTGAGTGGAAAAATTTGAATTTTAAATTTTGAAATAAAAATATGTTTGAATAGTTTGTTTTTATTTGAGAATTTACTTATTTGCAAACAAGAATCACTTGTCCAAACAGACCCTAAGATTTTCTTTTTTCTTTATTTTTAATTTGAATAGTGATTTCCAGTTTCTTTCTTATTCTTCCTTCTTTTTTTTTTCGAAACGATAGAAATATTTTATTAATGTAAACCACATAAAATTGATACAATAGCCAATTGGCTAATTACATTTGTGAGTATCGATTTAGATCTAACAAGTAAACTAAAACTCCAATTTTTTCTGCAGAAACCTTAGCAAAAAAGTTGTTTATTAACTTTATATAAACATACTCAGGAGTTCACTTAATTTAGTTCAAATAGTTTAGCTACAACTAGAGTAAATAAAAACTCTTAATAGTTGACTAGCAAACTAAAATGAGATTTATAAACTCCCTAATAGTTGAATTGTAACTAAATCTGTAGATTTATATATTTACTCCCTAGTAGCTATAAACTATCTAAACAGTGACACTAGCAAAAAGGTAAAAACAAAAATAACTTTAATTTAGCACAAAATGACTCATCTAATAGTAGTATATTCTAGCCAAACCGAAAACGCCTCCTGCCAACTAGAGGCAAATTTTGAGGCTCAAATCTTGAAGCTGTGTTGTACTCCAGAAAGTATCATCCAACTCCATCTATCCTTATTTTTTGATCAGATCTCTCCTTCTTGGTCATTATCTTTCTTTCTTCTTTGTTCTTTGGCAAAAAGATTAGATCTTGGGATTGAGGACAAAGGATGTTCTAGAGTTTTTTTTTTTTTAATAAAGCCTTCAGCCGAGCATTTGCTTCCTTTCTTGGGGTAAAACAAAAACTCTCCAATGTATTAACTTTTTGATTGATGTTACTCTACCCCTCTAGATTTAACTGGAGATTTGATTTGAACAATTTTTAAAATTTTTTTGATATTTTTTTTTGGAAAGCAACTTCACGAAATGATACTCTTTCTCTCTCCATATGCAGAAAGAAAGAAGTTGACGAGTGAGGAAGAGAGTAATTTTTCCTCTTCAGATTCAAGTTTTAAGTTAACCATAACATTGAAAACACAATAAAACTAGATCTAAAATTGAAAAATTATAAAAAAGACTAGAAACTAAACTCATAAAAGAACTTCAAAAGAGGGAGACCAAACTCTCATATGGAGAGACAAATACACTTCTAAAACAGAGGACTAAACCTTAATAAATAGGGACATAATACTACTAAAGATAAGAAGAAAGAGCAACCTCCCTCACTCTCCAAAAAAGAGAATGAGAGGGGAAGAGAATGTTGCTTAAAGTGAGAGAGATGAAAAAAACGAGGAGAGCAATCAAAAGAGAGAGATGTTGCTTGATAGCTTTTTTTCTTATTCTTCCTTAAGTGAAAAGGACATGTTATTACTCTTATGCCCAATGCATTTTTTACAATGCAATTGCATACATAATTTAACACCTTAATAATTAGTTGAAGATAGAAATATAAGTACTTTATACATGTCCTTAGATTTTTTGAATCATGTTTAGTTGGAGCTAATTTACCTAATTTTAGCTTTGCATGAGAAGATTTATCCTTGATATTCCACGAAGCACTACAATATTTCATGAATGTAAATAATATTTGGAGCTTTATTTTTGCATTCAAAAGGATAAACTTAAAAATTCTTTTTTTGTTTACATGATAGAATAAAGCTTTATTATAGGATATAGTTGTAAATTTATACATACTACAATGTGCAAGGTTTTCATAGTCCATAACTTAGTCGCATTTGCCAAATCCAACCTAAGTTTTAGGGTGCATTTGACAAATGCAAACTAAACGCCACAGTGCGCATTTCCAAAATATGCACAAAGTCTAAATTTTGATATTTATAAAATTAAAGTGTTATTTTAAAAGTTTATTAGAATATTAACCTATTTTTAATATGATATAAAGTGTTATTATAAATTCGATCCGTTTGAAGTTTATTTTACACTAAAAGATACAAAGTGATATAAGTGATATTTTACTTGACATCTGAAAAAGGGATCCTCAATAAATGTTAATCTACCATTTCATACCAAATTTTATTTTATAATCAGGTCAAATCCATATCACAACTTAATTATAAAAATTTAGATTACAAATACCTTTTTCAATAAAATTTAATTAGAAAGACCTATATTATAAAGGATTAATTACATATACCTGCATTATGATTACTTAATTACAAAGATCTATCTATAAATTTATAATAATTAGAACTCAATCTCTTGCATGTGAAGATTTAATTTGTAGCTTTTGAAACTTTCAAACCACGTCCATTGAATCACTAGCAATATTTCATACCTTAGTAAATTGGCTTGCATTTCGAGTCTCACAATGTGCCACATAATCTAAGAACATATATTACATTTGGGACATTGCATCCATCTAATTGAACACTAATAAAAAAATTTAGATGGTGTTTGAAATTAAAATATTTAGAAATATATGTTTAGAACAAACACATACCAGATACTTTGTCTTGGATCTAGTGCCATGAAAACTTTTGGGTACTGTATCAACACGACTTGGATAAGAAATGTACAGGATCATGTGTGGCTCATACCATGAAAGATATTCATGAGATGGGAATGAGAAGTCATCCAAAATATTACTTTCCTTAACTAACTCATGGCGATCTATCCACACGTCTATATATACTCGATGTGTGGCTACCTAATCATTATTTCTCCTTTCTTACTGTCCAATGTCATGAAGAACCTTGAAATGATTTACTAATCTAGGCATGAAAATAGGCTAAATCATCCTAAACTGCTGTAGAATATGAAGTGGTACATGTGGTTCAATGACGCTCCAAGATCGCTAAATTTCTCAACCATGCAATATGGAGAAAGTGCTTGTAGAACCTCTTTTGAATAATGTAATCATACAAACTATAAAAATAAAAATTGTGTGGATAATTACTCAAAATTTTTTTGTAAGAATGAAATCTATTAAAAATACTAAACTTAGATAACAATTATTATAGAGTATCTGGTTAGAACGAAAACTAGTCAACTGATTACGGTAAGTGACAGAACATGCATTGGCACTCTAGACATATCAAAATATCTACTCCACCTGTACATACAGTTAACCTATTATTAATTTCACTAAAAATGCAATAAATATTTTAAAAATTTTATGAATTTTATCCTTATAAACCTCACGTTATATGGGTATTGAAAATCATTAACTGGATTATGACGATTTAACCTGACAAGAGGTATCCTCTCCTAAATTCATAACTACAAAACATTATAATACTACATTAAATCCATCATCTAAATATTCAAATGCGAACTAAATGAAATATTTAATTAGTGATTTTACTTGTAACAAGATTAAGGGCCAAGCGATCTCACTAGTAGATGGTGATGTCACATCGTAAAAATTGTGATATAGGCACACCAATACTGTATACTCCCAAATGTACGCCTATGTGACCCCAAATTTTTTAACATCAGTAGGTACAACAAGTACACTCGATAACCAGACTTACTGGAAAATAAAAAGCCATTGAATAAAACCATGATATAGGTGCACGCACATTATATATATATTTCCTCTAATGCATTATCTGCTATGGGAGTATACAAAACTAAATCCAAACATTCTACATGAAGTCAATCCTCCCTAATGACTGATGCTATAGGGGTAAATCTAATAGTCTCTGGCATATATTAATCCACTAATCAAGACTCTGTCAAAATTCAGTGCTAATGATAGCATCCCATCTATATGTATACCCCATAGCACATCCACAACCTGTAGTGTCATGCTTGCATCGTTGACTGGCAAATCAAATGTATGAGTCTCTAGTCACCACTACCCAATAAACAGAAGTGATAAATGCATGATCAATTTTAATATGACCACATTGCAAAATCCCTCAAAACTAAATAGCAAAACCTAATTTGGTAATAAATTGTGTCACTCCAAATTGCTATCACATATCTATATTTGGACCTGCGCATCCAGTATATGACCATAAAATTAATGTAGTGGCTCTATGCTGATTATGCAAGAATAGTGAATGACGTGCTATTTTCTACAAGTGCACCGAATCGTGTCAAGTAGTAAATTAAGATATCGTCCCATAGAGAATTTTTAAAACTGAATATTGAAATACTCACTATGTTTGCTTGTTTAGATACTGAAATTAAGTTTTGAACTAAAATTACTAATCAAATAAAAAAACTAAATTCTATCAAATATAAAAACTAGGATTCTTATTATCAATTTTGACCATTTATTAAGATTGATTAACCGGCAAAGCCTATGTTAACTCTAATCCATTTTGAAGGGATCTTAAGAACCATATATTTTCCTCTCAGACAGTACCTATGATTAATTGATAATTAATTAATACTAAGTTTGACGGCTCTCACCAACCTAATGTCTTTTAACTTCAATTTTAATGCACAACCTTTTAATCAATGTTAACCACTTAACTGTCTCTCAACTAATTAAGCTATTAACAGGTTATTGCCTAATCCTACAAAACCTATCTCTCAATCAAGTTCTATAGTGCTGATTCAATCCCAGGGTGATCAAACCTAAGATGACATTAAGCACAACAATAACTAATGAATCAAAACTAACAACCTACATTAATCACAATAAGCACATAGTCAAATTGGAATAAGAACCCTAAAAATGATTTAGCCACTCATATTAAAAATAAAAGACAAAGATAAAGAAATAAAGAAAACAAATCCAAACATCATAATATAATAAAAAAAATTACTATCAATCATTCCCTTTAAATCAGAGAAAACACAAGGCTATTGGAATTGCTCTAATAGAATTTCTAAAAACTAAAGAAAGAAAAAAATCAATGTGCGTCTTCAAGTCTCCAGAGAGAGGGATAGATGGTGGCTGCTTGTGTTCCTTTTTCTCTCCACGTTTTTTTCTTTCTTTCTTTCCCAGCCTTGCCAAAGTCCAAAAGTGGTTGGACTTTTCCTTGTTCACAATTCTACTCCTAGTCAAACTCCTTTTTCCTTCTTTCTTTCCTTTTCTCTTTTTGTCTTCTTTTGTTGTCTCAAACTCTCACCCATAGGATGTCTTCTCCAATTTGTCCAAGTCAACTCCTAATACCAAGACTTGGTATTTTCTCTCTCTTTACTTCTTCAATGTGGTTTTTCTTATTTTCTTTTATCAATTTCTCCTCCAAGTCAATATTTCCCATTCCTACAACAAAAACATAAAAAACATCATATAATGTTCCTTAAAATCACAATAATAATGAGAAAATATTAACAATAAAAATGACATTTTAACCCCTATCAGTAAATCCAAGATGATTGGTATAGGATACATATTTGCTGATGATGATTAGGATGACACACAACAAATTTTTCAATTTTTTCCATAATCAATTATTTTCTTTAACATTATGCAATATAAGCATATAGGAAAGGAAACACAATGTATGATTTGATATACATGCCATGATCAAACACAAAAAAAAAGATAGAATCTCCCCTATTAGAGCTCACATCACCTATGTTCAAAATAGAGATAATATCCAAAAAGGTCCCTCACATATTGACGAATGAGCTTTTTAATCCTCCAATTCCAAAATGAGACAAAATCGTCCCTCACATTCTATAAACAAACCATTTTCATCCCTCACATTATATAAACGAACCATTTTCGTCCTTCATATTACATAAACAAAGTTATGTTAGTCCCCCAAATCATGTGTAGTGTAATGTGAGGGACGATTTTGTCTCATTTTAAAATTGAGGGACTAAAAAACTCATTCATCAATATGTGATTGACCTTTTTAGACATTATCTCTTCAAAATATGTTACAAACATGTTCCATAACATAACAGTATGATATGATCAACACAAGAATAAGACGATGTATAGTTCGTAGTGGATAGCATACTAAAAAAAAAGATAGAGTCTTCCTTGTTAGAGTCCACATCACCTATGTGCATAATATGTCACAATCAAGTTCTACAATACAGTAGTATGATATGATTAACAAAAATGTCACGTACAACAAAATTACAATGTCATTATTAATTTTGGACCAACTTAATAGCAATAAATTTAATACAAACAAATATACATCACAATCAGGTTGAGCATCTGGGCAATTTTTTCTATTATGCCTGACTTGATCACAATTTGTACATATGCGAAATTTACTCATCAATCTCATTAGATATGTGATTTGCACGCACACAGCCACACTATTAAGAAAAGAATCTAGCGATGTCTAGTTAGAGTCATTAGTCTAGATCTAGCTATTAGTTAGAGTATCGTAGTGGAGGATAGTGAGGACTTCAATCCATTCTATTATATTTTTATTTTTTAGTCATAATTCTTGTCCTTGGTAATATAAACGAAAGGATAGAGATTTGGTTGCAAAATTAAAATCCTAGATTTTGAAGAATGCATGATATAGATGAGTGTATTGATGGGTTTAAAGCCATTGAGAGATTTTTTGAATTGAAAGATGTATTAAAACAACAAAAGGTAAAAATTACTGCAATCAATTTGAAGAAGCATACTTCAATTATTTGAAAAAAAACAAAGAATTTGTGATACGAAAGGAAAGATTGTCTCTTGGGACAAGATAAAAAAGGCCTCAAAGAAAAAATTTCTACTAGAAAATTATTGCCAAGATATGTTTCTTAAATTTAATATTCTCAAACAAAAACAACTTGAGTGTTGTAGACTATACTATTGAGTTTGAAGATCTCACTTTGCAATGTGATGTCTATTAACCTAATACACAAACTATTGCTTGTTATCTTAGTAGTTTATGTATTGAAATTTGTAACGTTGTTCAATTCTAGCCTTATTGGACAATCATGATGTGTGTAAGTTGGCCCTTAAGGAAGACAAAGAACTCAAAGATTCCAGGACAAGTGGTTTTTGCTTCAATCAATGAGGAACTGTTACCTACAACCTCTTCAACACTTAAGGTTTTTACTATTAAGATGTAGGACACGAAATCAACTAAAGGAGACAATAATGTGATTGGTCCTAGTCATCCAAATACTTCTAATACTCCTAGGAAGTGTTCCTAGTGTCAAACTTTAGGCCTATTGATTGGTTTGTCGAAACCTTCAAAATTAATCACTGATAACCTAGTGAGCTTAACTAAATTTTATAGTATAGTAGACTAAGGGATCTAAACTTTGAAGAATGAAATATCGTAACTCAGGGGATTTTTTGGTGATTTAACCAAATTTACTAAAGTCTAGCAAACAATTAAAATGGATAACTAAATAGAAAAATAAATAGTAAAGAGAATTTATAATGTCAAATGGGGATAGTAGATGGGTGGGTTGGTTCACTCATAGGTTGGGTCATTAATGGATTAAGATTTTACGGATCATAGCTCAACCTAATCAATATAAGTACAGGTTTGTTTTGAGTTGGATCACTCTTGGGTTGGGTTAAATTCAATTGACCCAATGGGTCAATTTAACATTTTTTTTTTACTTTCTCTATTTAATTAAGGAAATTAAGTTTACATTTTCTATCTTTTTTAAGTACCTTTTTAAAACTAATCTTATTTAGTTTTTTTTTTAAATTAATATATATATTTTTTAAAAAAGACTATTTTTATGTTTTTCACCATAACCAAAAATAAACTAATCTTATTTAGTTTCTCTATTGATATCAATTCTTTTTTAAAAAAACTAATTTTATTTAGTTTTTTAATTAATATTTTTTTAAAAAATAGAATATTTTATTTTTTATAGAATATTTTATTTTTTAAAAAAATAGAATATTTTTTCACCATAACCAAAAAATTAAACTAATCTTATTTAATTTCTCTATTAATATCAATTCTTTCGAGTGAGTTCTATAAATATTACCAAAGTCACCAAAACCAGTAAGCCACTAGAGTACTATTGGCCAGTTGTTGGGTTAGATATATTAACCTGAGGTTAAAAAAGGGGCAAAAAAAAAAAAGACCTTACAAAAATTTTCAAGTCTACAGTCTACCAACACATTGGGTAATCTGATCAGAGTGTTTAAACAATATTATTTCATTTTCTATTAATACGAATACCAACATCAAATCATAATTGAGAAGTTCCATATCAACTTCATCAATAACAAACAAAAACTGTTGCCATCCTTATAATCAATAGAACTACTATATAAGCACCAAAACATTCATTGTTCAACTAGGCAACTACCAACTACAAAACTCCATTTCTTTTGCAACACATCATGAAAAGTATTAAAGCACTCACTAGAGAAAAAACAATGTATTTCTTTCTAACTTTCGATTCAGAAGATAAATAGGAAAAAAAATAAGAAACTCTAGACAACTATCAATCCATATACCTAACTCTATATTTCTATAAAACCAATATGCTCATCAACTTGACATAATTTCTAACATAATGTCACTATCTATCAATGTTGGATACAAAATCTTGAAATTTGTATTGTTTACATACTCAAAAATCAATATTCGAAGAAACATCTTATGAATTAATGAATTTACTTATATCAACTTCAATTACATCTTCTTTTTCTTCTCCATTTTCAACTCTAGCACCTTGATTAAGATCATCTTATGTAGCTACCATAGAAAGAAAATGAACAATTTTATTTAACAACTATGAAACATTTAACGCTTAGATAGAATTTTTTTTTAAAAAAAAGAAAAATTAAACTACAAGAGAACCAAATTTTTTTCAAAATTTATACTTGTAATAAACTTTAGTAACCAATCCAATGAGTTTAACACATCAAAAATTGTTTTGGCTTCAAGAACAATTTCAACAAGGTATATATTTCATGGGCTCAGAACAACAACCAATTGTATGAGTTCTTCTTTTAATAGTGGAAGAAGGACGAGAAAGAGGAGAAACAGAAAGGGAAGAAAAGGAAGAATTGGCCGCCTATCGCCTAACTCTAGGATTGTCTTTGCTTGATTGCTAGAAAAAGAAAAAATAAAATTTAACTTAATCCATTGAGTCACTCTTAACCCAATCCAATCCAACCCAAAATTACAAGCCATTATATGACCTTATCAATGATTAACCCATGACCCAAGTGACCCAATTTGTTGGGTTAAAACATTGAGCATGTTGGGTTCGATCTAATTTTGCCACCGCTAATGTCAAACATCTAATCCAAGGGCATAGGTTCATTCAATTGTATCACTGATTACAGATTATAAATATTTACCTTGTTAATTCAAGTATTTAATTGAAGATTTGTTAAGATAGCCACAACAAATCTTCCGTTTCCCTAAGGTATTTGACTAAACCTAACATTCAAATTAACACTTGTTACTAATCAATTGGACATGATAACGTTCCATATCAATTAATGGTAGCATTAGATTTGATGGAATTAGTTAAATCAATATTTACTAATCGAAATAGCTGCAATTACCCATTCCTCTCCTATTGATTCCCTAAGATCAATTGTGTATATTTTAGATTCATAAACACAATTAAACTGGTTGCTTTTTGTTCCACTCATTCAGCAAATCAAGCAGACTAAAACTCGCATCTCCCTTCACTTTAGAGCTTTCTTGGTCTGTGGTGTCTGCTTCGAGGCCAAGAATTGGACCCAAATTTTGCCCCACCGCTTCTTCCATTGGGGATTTGGTACCTCTTTCCTTTATCGGTGGTGGTGGAGCACTCTCTGTAGGTACGGTGACTTTGGGTGAAGGAGTTCTGTATTCAAGACTGAGCTGATGGACAATCTCCAACACATCCAACTCTTTTTAGTTCTTTGCTCAAGTTGCTCCCCCGCGACCGGCTCTAAGTTCTCTCCCGAGGTGTGCTGTTCATCACCGACCGCCCTAGTCCCTTTTTCAATCCCAGCCAACCCAGTCCCTTCTTGAAGGACTTTGTTGTCATCTCCAGGGGTTGAAACCTCTTCGGCTGCAGCAATGACATATGGCGTCGGAGTTTTATTTACTTCAAGGCTGTAGCTGGGGGAAGTACCTTGCAAGAGACTAGATTCAGGGGACGATCGTCGTATAGCCTTATGTGATATAAGGATTTGCACATACTCTTCCAACATATAAGCCTTAGCGGTCATCATTTCGAGGTCATCTTTAAGGGTCTTGACTCTATCATCCGTCTCCGACTTTAGAAGCTTGAGCTCATCTTTACACATTGACAATTCTTCCTCGGCCTTAGTTTGTCGTTCAAGTAGCTAATGGATGAATTCATTTGTTCGCTTTTCTTCATCCTCGACCTCATGGCGGACTTTCTGTTGCTTTTCAAGATCAGAGACGTCTTCTTCTCTGCTCATCTTCCTAACGACACAAAAAAATCAGCTGAATCGGTATGCTCTCCCCCCAATTTCGCATCGTCCTCCTCTGCCTCCTCTGTCTCCTGTTTCCATTGCAAAAATTTTTCTCGTTCTTCTGGAGTTGGTTTCATTCAAGTTATTTTCATCTTCTGTATGAAATTAAACAATAAAGTTCGATGCATTAAGAAAGTTATATTGCACGTCGAACTATACAAATCATGAACAGTGTGTGATGTCAAACATTGCCGTCGGCTGTTCATTTTTTCCACACTCGCTTCCTCTCTTGTTCTCTATGTTGACAATTCACACATTTCCATCTAAACATCCTCGGCTTGTCCCTAGAGGATTCGACCCTTTGAACCATCTTCAAATGCTCAAGATGTAGCATTACCTCATATGCGAACACCTGAGAAAGTAGAAGGAAAGAAATTAGGATCAACGTATTTATATTACGCATGTACTTATAGAACTTAAAACACAAGTTAATGGTATCCTTATCTTAATGCCATTGGGAATCCCCCAAGCGTGTATGTCCTGTTTCCAGGGTGATTAGTTTGCTTCAAGGCATTAATCACGCTCTTTCTAGCACTATCTACAGTCGCTCTGTAGGAGAGTTCACCCCACGGGATTTCATCGAAGCTCTTCCAATCACAAGCCAAATGAAGAAGCTTGTCTTCAATTTTAGTTCTCTTGGCCATGCCGTTAATTGATATGTAAAGAACTAATAGTATCATGCTCACGACATCAATGTCTGAATAACTTGAGTTTATTTGATCGTAAGCCTTTAAAACTTCATCGTATGTTGCTTCCTCCGTCGAACTAAGGTGTTTAATGAACTTCGATATTGACAGAGAACCATTTAGTGCACGGTATTTGGCATATGCAGTATCAAAATCGCCTATCTTCAGGCCCGTGATGATGGCAAACTCCCTCTTGCCAAATTTCACATTCTTATCTGCAATGTTGAAGTATATGCTATTATCCCGCTTGGATTTCTTGTCGGGTTTGAGTTGCCTTAACAGCAGGGAATGTATGATCTGTTTGCACCAGAATGTATGCTCGTGGTCAAGAGCAATTTCAGCAAGACAACTATCCATTCGAAGTATTTTCTTTTGTGTCTCGGTCAATTTGGACCGGATTATCTTCATATTGGCTTCATAATTGCAGTACTGGGAAACCTGAGCATTGAAAAACTCTCCCTGAATGACCATTTGCGCCTTTAGATGTCCCTGCACATAATAATGTAAAATATGTAAAATATTTGCACACCCAAACTCTCACCTTTTACTCTAAAACATGTCAAAGATATGCATTCAATGTTATTTGGCAAATTATAAATTTTACAACTGTTGGGAAACTTTTACAATTATATACTTGTTTGATTTGGAAAATTGGGACATATTAACTTTATGATTTCTGTCAACACTTAGCAAAAGTAATTTTAAAAAGTTGGTATTTATAATCAATCTATTTGAAGTCCATTCATAAACTAAAAACAAAACGACTTAAATGATGTATTATCTATGATTGATGAACATTATTTTTTTTGAGAGCTAAGCTGACATCTTTATTTCATCAAATTTAATCAAATTTTGTTTGATTGTTATATCTTTTAGTGGCTTAGATTTGTTGCATCACCATTTCTAGTGTTGGTTTGTTTGTGTGATATTATTCATATAAGATCAAACAATGATGTGAAAGTAACTAAATGAAAGTTTAGAAAAAATATCTCAGATTACAAAGCAAAGAGAGATAGTTTGAACTTGTATTTTAAGCATTTTGTCCAATTTTACCATGATCGAGGCTTTGTATCGATGTTTTGATCGACACTTGTTCGAGACATATTGGGAATACAGTCAACACATTTGTTCAAGACATATTGAGCATATAGTCAACACTTGTTCGAGACATATTCGGCATACATTCGACACTTGTTCGAGACATATTGAGCATAGAGACGACACTTGTTCGAAATATATTGGGCATATAGTCGACACTTGTTCTCGCCCAAGTGTTAATCATTAACATGGTTCTCGAGTGTTTTGTCGATAGTTTTTGTGTCTTTAAAGTTATAAAAAAAGTATTTCAACAGTATGAAAGGGTTTAAACAGGTGCAAAACCCTAACTACTATAACAGCTTTTAAACGAAATGTGCGGCAAATACACAAAAATGAGTAACCAAGGATTATGCGCACTTAGCACAAACATGAAGCAATATGTGAACTAACCTTCTTCTTGTCCTTAGTCGTCTTCTTTGATTTCTGATCCATTGCGCCAGCTGCTGGACGTCCACTTCGCGTATGTGCTATTTAAATTGCAATGCTTGAATATGGTGTAAATGGTGGATGTAAATGGGTTCTCAAGATGTGAGAGTGTCAATAGGTTGAAAAATATTACTTCCGTGTTCTTCAGCAATTTAAGTGATGGCCAACGGGAGTGGGAGAACGAACAGTTGCAAGAATACGATCAGGCGCGGTTTTCAAATAATATTTTCGTAATTTTTTATCTCGACGAAATATCGACGAAACGTCGACTAAAACGTCAATTAAAATCTCGACTAAACGTCAACTAAATGTCAACTAAAGCATCGATTAAAGTCTCGAATAAGAGTTGACTAAAACGTCAATTAAACCCTCGACTAAGCGTCGATTAAACATTTATTCGTCCAGCAGATACCGTCTTCGTTCTTTATTTGTTCGTAGAACCTTAATAAGTCTTCGGCCATCTTCAAACATCCAATTGCCAGTTTGAGACAAGTGGATTTTGTTTGTTCGTCGGTCGGGGTGTACTTTACATTTTTAATTATTACTTACGAAATAACCTGTATGGGACATTTAAACTAGTTGTTTGATTTCATGTATGCACTGTGGAAATGTGAGATGTTTAATCCATGAAAAATGAAAGAATGCAGAAGAACAGTGAGATGAAGTTAAACGATGAAGTTCATAAACTTCAGGGATTTTTTGATATTTTTCTGTGGCCTAAACGGTCAACCTATTATTGTTGCAAATGATTTGGTCAACCTACTATATTTGCAAATGTCTTTGGTGGAGCTATTATTTTCTCAAATCCTCCCACCAAATTCACCCATCTCGTGAGAATTTTTTTTTTTTGCTAAAAAAACAATCATTATATTAACTACCAAAATTTAACATTCACATTTTACCCAACCCGTGGGGATTAAACAGGGCAAATACTTGTAGCATGTAGGTGATGGGTGAAATTGTCATCCCAAAATTATGACTTTATTGCATTGTGGAGAACAACTTGATTTTGTGGGCTGGAGTTAAAATGGCCCCAAAGGCCCAAATCTTTATCAGGAACGGGAAATTAGATAAGAAAAAGAGTAATATCATAATAATGATAATAGAAAAACCCTTCCTCTTCCTCTGGTCTTCTCTTTTGACAACTGCACTTCACTGAGTCTGCTCTGAATTTGTCTTTCAGGCACACACATCCACACACAGTGCAGCTCTCCTTCTCCATTGTTGCCTTCGAAACTTTTCGATGAACTTGATGAGGTGGATTTGTTGAGTCAAATCCGACCAAGAAAATCATGAAAAATTCGCCAAACGTAATTTTGAATCTCATCTTTACCATTCTCCTGATCTGCCCTTTAGCCTTCTCATGGAAAAAAGATGAGTTCAGAAATTGCAACCAAACACCATTCTGCAAACGGGCCCGTTCCAGGAAGCCGGGCGCGTGTAAGCTAATCGCCACCCATGTCTCCATCTCCGACGACGGAGACCTCACTGCCAAACTCATCTCGAGAGCCCCAGAAAACATTGAAACACTTGATATGCCAATTGAGAATAATGGTAAGCCTTTACTCCTTACCATATCTGTTTATCAAGATGGGATTTTGAGGCTCAAAATTGATGAAGATCCTGCTTTGAACCCACCCAAGAAAAGATTTGAGGTGCCGGAAGTGATTGTTGATGAGTTTGCAAGCAAGAAATTATATTTGCAGAGACAGAGTGAAGAAAAGATTGATAATGATTTGGAATCTTCGTCCGTGGTTTATTTAGATGATGATTATGAAGGGGTGCTTAGACATGAACCATTTGAGGTTTTTGTAAGGGAAAGAGGGAGTAAAAAGAGGGTTTTATCTATAAACTCAAATGGGTTGTTTGATTTTGAGCAGTTGAGGGATAAAAATGAAGGGGAAGATTGGGAGGAAAGGTTTAGAGGTCATACTGATTCTAGGCCGTATGGCCCACAATCAATAAGTTTTGATGTATCATTTTTTGGGGCTGATTTTGTATCTGGGATTCCTGAGCATGCTACGAGTTTGGCATTGAAGCCTACTAGAGGCCCTGGTGTGGAGGATTATTCTGAGCCGTACCGGCTTTTTAATCTTGATGTGTTTGAGTACCTTCATGATTCGCCTTTTGGGTTGTATGGTTCGATTCCGTTTATGATTTCTCATGGAAAGGCTAGGGGAACCTCAGGCTTTTTCTGGTTGAATGCTGCTGAAATGCAGATTGATGTGTTTGGTTCTGAGTGGAATGCTGGAGAAGACAAGATAATGTTGCCGGTGGATGAGAAAAGGATTGACACATTATGGATGAGCGAGGCAGGTGTGGTTGATGCGTTCTTTTTTGTAGGTCCCGGGCCTAAAGATGTGGTGAGACAGTACACTAGCGTGACTGGAAGACCAGCAATGCCACAATTGTTTGCAACAGCATATCATCAATGCAGATGGAATTATAGAGATGAGGAGGATGTTTTTGGAGTGGATTCAAAGTTTGATGAACATGATATTCCATACGATGTACTGTGGCTTGATATTGAGCACACAGATGGGAAGAGGTATTTTACTTGGGACAATATCCTATTTCCTAATCCAGCAGAAATGCAGAACAAGTTGGCTGCGAAGGGTAGGCATATGGTTACTATTGTAGATCCTCACATTAAACGGGACGAATCTTATCATATACACAAAGAGGCTTCAAATAGTGGTTATTATGTCAAGGATGCAACTGGTAAAGACTTCGATGGATGGTGCTGGCCTGGTTCCTCATCATATGTTGATGTGGTCAATCCAGAGATTAGGTCCTGGTGGGCTGATAAGTTTTCTTATGATCAATACGTTGGCTCCACTCGATCCTTGTACATTTGGAATGACATGAATGAACCTTCCGTGTTTAATGGTCCGGAGGTAAATAGTCTTATTCTTCATAATTCTGATAAAATGAATGCTTGCTGTTGCATTATTTCTTTCTTCTCTTATTGTTATATCTTTTCGGCACTAGATTATCATCTTAGGTATATGTTGTTTGATTAACATTCACAGCGCCCTTTCAAGTTGTTGTGGTCCCTCCCATATTTGTGAAAAGTTGAATTTCTGGCCATAGTGCTGTTGAATATACTAGTGATTATACGGTGATAGGTTGTGCATAAATATTAATAGAGTACCTGTTTGAGTTTTACTTTTATTACATTATTTGGGCTTCTGAAAGATATAGTTCCTATTCAATCAACTAATAGCTGCATAATCAGTATGAGGATATATATCTAGAGTTAGTTAATCATTGACATACTCTTAGCACTGACTTTATTGATTATATGCTGGAACTGGAATTATTTCTCCAGTAAACCATTCTAGGTTAGAATATGAAAAGGTATAGCAACAAGAAAATTTTTTATGCATCATGATGTATATTATATGTGCTATGATGTATCTGGGGGCTACATTTTTAAGTTTGTTTTGATAATGGAGAAATGTGCTACCAAAGTACATGATATGTTTGTTGCATATCATTCAGAAATATGCTGCTGAACAACATGATATATTTGTTGCATATCATCCATTTGTTAGCACTATTCTTATAGTAACATTGCCCTTTAAAATTTGATCACACTTTGTATGTAAACCAGGTGAGTATGCCTAGGGATGCTTTGCATTATGGAAACATTGAAAATAGAGAGTTACATAATGCATATGGTTATTATTTTCACATGGCTACATCAAATGGCCTTCTTAAACGAGAAAATGGAAAGGACAGGCCTTTTGTTTTATCGAGAGCCTTCTTTCCTGGAAGTCAGAGATATGGAGCAATATGGACTGGGGATAATACAGCCGATTGGGATCAGCTACGGGTTTCAATTCCAATGGTTTTGACCCTTGGGCTTACTGGAATAATATTCTCTGGTTGGTGAATTCCTTTAACTTTCTTATTGTGGGGTGGTTGTCTTCTTCTTCTTCTTCCTCTTTTCTTTTTTTTTTTTTTTAATATAATTTTTAGTGATGCTTGATGTACTCTACAGGTGCTGATGTTGGTGGATTTTTTGGCAACCCTGAGCCAGAGTTGTTAGTGCGTTGGTATCAAGTGGGTGCTTACTACCCATTCTTCAGGGCCCATGCGCATCAAGATACCAAAAGACGAGAGCCTTGGTTGTTTGGGTAGGACTTTTTTTCTGCGAATTGATTGCAAGACAAATAGTTAATGGCTTAATGCTGCATCATCTTTTTTTTTTTTTTCTTTTATCGATGTATACTTTTCATGTTTTCTGATTCGAAGCTGTTACTTTCTTTTTGATATATGCATCATACCCAGCAAGAACAACAGGTAAAAAAGGTATGCAGTGTGCATTAAAGAAAAGTAACAGCTTTGAATCAAGTTATCGTGGGTACAAAGTGTTTGTTAAAGAAAAGTAACTGCTTTGAATCTCAAATCACAAAACAGTCTAATGAGCAGAATGCATCAATGCATGGTAGAGCCCCATCCTTTTCAGCTGCAGTGACTTACACCATTTTGCAAGTCCAAAGGTCTTTTGATATTCACTCCCATGTGCATAGCATAATTCTCTCTCGTCCTCCTGATCGCTTTTCTCCAGTTTATTAGTAATTAAGGATATAATGCTTCGCTGAGTCCTTAACCTACATCATGCTTTGCTGAGTCATGAACCTCTGTTTACCTTTCAAAGAGGCAAAGCAATTCTCCAAAATCAACTTTTCCTTGGATATCTTCAACCTTAATGAAGTGTTTCAGTGTAATCTTATTGATGTATCAAGGAGTTATAACTGGCCACTGATTTTAGTTCATGAATGCTATTGGGAAGAGTAATTATTTCTGTTCATCATATTAATGAACACATGGTTAGCTATGGATATGCAAATCATGCTCCTCTCTTGTAAAAAAGAAAAGAGAATCTTCTAGTAGTTCAGTATATTCTCTGCATCTGCAAATATTTTCTTCTTCTTTCAATTTAATATTTTGAGTGGCCTTGTAATGTGTAATTTTGCATTATTTCAAGTAAGTTTTTCTTAGTAGGTTCCAAATCCTGCCCCCACTTGGTTGTTATAAACTTCAGAGAAGATATACTGGGCATTCATCAGCATAGGAAGGTCCATTGAGCCAATTATCTATTGTACTATCTGCCCCCACTTACCTGCCAACTGAGCCAATTATCTGCCCCACTTGGTTGTTATAAAACTTCTGAGAAGATATACTGGGCACTGAACTATGAGGGCTAAAAATCTTAATCATTAAAAACCTGTCACAAAGCAGTGAGAAACAATTAGAACAGTTTTTTCTTTGTTGGTACCGTCCAATGTGCACCAACAATGAATCTTCCACTTTGAAAGATTAAAAAGTATCTGCCAAAGTAAAGTTTCTATTCTTTAATAGCTTTTGCACATGATACTGGTGATTTGAAGTGAAAGACCTAGTTTTAGTGGTGAGTAATCTATAGGTGCCCTCTAAATTCAATAATGACTGACTTGCAATCATTCGTAGGTCTGTACACCTAATATGCTTGCTAAATTTGGCTTATGCTGCTAGGTATTATTGGTTTTACTGGAAGATTTATTTCTCTACTTGTGTTTCATAGTTCCCTGATACAAACAGTTCGGTGATAATATTTTTTAAAATTTTATGTTTGTATCTTATATTCAGTCGTGTGACTGTCAGGGAGGGAGGGGTAGGATTGTAAATGACTAAATACCTATCAAGAAAGGCTTTGTAATTGATTGATTTCAGAAAGCATATTTCAATGCAATTATTGCATTGATGGTGTACATGGTTGTATTATTACATTGTTTTACATTGGCTTAAGTTGCAATAATCTTTTATGTATGATGCTTAATTTTTGCAATGGCTTGTGCTGTTTACAGAGATCGAAATACAGAACTGATTCGGGACGCCATTCGTGTTCGCTATATGTATATTCCTTATTATTACACATTATTTAGGGAGGCAAACATGACTGGAATTCCAGTTCTACGTCCACTTTGGATGGAATTTCCAGCTGATGAAGAAGCTTTCAGCAATGATGAGGCTTTCATGGTTGGAAAGAGTCTCTTGGTGCAAGGAATTTACACTGAGGTGATTCCTCATAGAATTATTTCACACATATGTCCTGTTTTCAATTATATCATCCACCTCAACATCCCCTCACCCGCCGGCGGCCCTCACAACCCCCCCTTCTTCCTGCTCCTCTTATCACACAACTGATCATTTTAAAATCTTTTCTGTCCAGAGAGCTAAAAAAGTGTCTGTGTATCTCCCTGGAAAAGAATCTTGGTACGACACGAGGACTGGAACTACTTACAAGGGAGGTAAGATGTACAAGTTTGAGGTCTCTGAAGAGAGTATTCCTTCCTTTCAAATGGCTGGAACCATCATTCCAAGGAAAGATCGGTTACGGCGTAGCTCTACACAAATGGAAAATGATCCTTACACACTGGTAAGTAACTGTTGGAGCTCTATGCATTTTCCTAGGAATGTAGGAACGTAGGCTTTTATCCACTCATCATTTCAAGATGGAAACCTTCCCCATATATCAACCATAGATGTGACTGGCCGAATGCATGTGACATATAAGACTTATTTTGCTTTATCCCACTGATATGAATTGGCCAAATGAAGAAAAGAAGAAAAGAAGAAAAAGAATTGATGAGCATTTATGAAAGTAAATCCATCCAAATTGTTAAGTTCAGACTGTTGAAGGAAGCAATGCGATTGAAAGACAAAGGACATTTTGAAACTTGCTAGTCACTGGGAAGACTTGTATTGTTGAGGAAATATGGTTTGATTGAATCTGAAGTTGAGGAGTGATGTTTAACATTTTAGTGAATGTGATTGTGTATGATGGGTAGTAATTTGTGAGTGTGAAGCATGTTATTTGCTCGCATGTAACCTATCAAATTGAAGTTCATTGAAGATCTATACCCGAAATATGAAAAGGTAAATAGAATGTATGAAAGGAAAAGAAGCTTAGAGTTAGTCGAAGTAAAATGTTTTAAGTTGAAAGTAGATGATTGACAACTGGGTGTAGTAGTTTAACACCAAATTTCCTGTTAAATTTTTTTATTCATTTTTTGTGGGCTACAAAGGATTTCAGGTAATCTGCTAGCAATTGCTGGAATTGAAACATTGATTCTGATGGTGTTTTAAGTTGCCTTACTTTTTTTTTCCGGCAATATTATTGTTCCATTTTGCATCTGGACACTTAAAAAGTTAATTTTGTACAACTTCAGCATGTGGAATGTAATTTTATTTTCCTTATTAGGGTTCAACAAACAATAGGGAAAAGTGGGCCCAGGTGCAGCCTACTTAATCCTCTTTTCCACGAATGAATTCTCTCAAAGTGAACCTGACATTGATTGTTTCCTTGTTTGAATTTATTCTCTGATGGTCCTTCTATATGATTGATTAATATGCTTGTTCTCTTTACCAGACAATTTTTTTGTTGTTATGTTAAATTTGAATCTGAAGATAGTTGGAGGTTTTGAGTGGATTAGTCTTGCTTGATATCCTTTAACCATTACAGAAATTTTACACATTTCTCATAATACAAATTTGCCAATGATATAGCTGTTCACATTGATGGGCCAAAATGTTGTTACTTTCATTGGCAGCTAGTCTAAGCATCCTGACTCTTGTTTTTATTAATGGCATTTTGTGTGCAATAGGTTATTGCCCTTAATAGCTCGAAGGAAGCTGAAGGTGAGCTTTATGTAGATGATGGGAAGAGTTTTGAATTCCAGCACGGAGCCTATGTTCATCGTCGCTTTGTATTTTCATCCAATAAACTTGCATCTACAAGTTTAAGCTCTTCAGCTGCTGGTGGTTTCAAATCTTCCACTGTGACCTCTGTGGAGAGGATCATATTATTAGGGTTATCCTCTTCATCAAAATTTGGAGTAATTGAACCCGGAAACCAGAAGGTTGAAATCGAACTAGGACCGCTTTTGCTTAGACCTGGTCAGAGCCATTTGTATCCAACCATCCGCAAGCCAAATGTACGGATAACAGATGATTGGACAATCAAAATCTTCTAGGGCAATGCCTCATTTTGTTGGCAAGGAATTTGGTTGGGAGAGCATTGAAATTTAATGTTTTAGTGTAGTTTCCTTAACTTGTTGAGAAAATAACTAGATTCTTCAAATCATAGTTGGAATATACAAGGATTCTAAATCCCAGAATGTTGTTGGCATCAGGATTTTGACCCGAAAAGTGTAAGATTTATTAACCCTCGTCCCTCCCCTGACCTTTCTCATAGTTTGTGTTATCCTCTTCATCAGGATTCTGCCACTGTCCTTTCTCATAGTTTGTGTTAGTCACATGTATACTTCTCTCTACCACACTACTTTTTTTTTTTTAATTAAAATGATAGTTGTATTTATTTTTTTTTAAAAAAAATATCACCATATACAAATTGTCCAGTGACTGTAACTTCTTTAGTATTCAATTTGAGTTTAGGGTTCAATAAAATTTTTTTCTCCATTGTTGCATCGCTAGACCGCAGCTACACTACTTGTTTATATGGCCAAAAAGATTGAAACAGATTAAGACTTACAAAATTTATATTCTTCGGAGTGAGCCCTCAACTATATCCACCTATAGTGGGTTAGTTAACCTTTCACCTTGAGAGCAGGTTATTTCACCCACTTTAGCTTATATTTTCCCCTTTGTAGTCAATAGGTGCTACTGAATCTAATCATTAGTTCCTAGTCCCTAGTCCCTACTCCACCTTACTCCAATTGTATCAGTTATGATCTTCTCTCTTTTCGCTAATTGCTTGGAATTCCAACCACTCTGCCATTGCTAAGTTCATTATGATCTTTTCATTCCTCCATTCTTTCTGGACCAACCAAAGATTATTTTCTAAAGCATCCAAAGTATATAAACAGTCAATTGAGTTTTGTCTTGCCAATTATTACCTTTTTTCCTTGTACATATGTTATGCTAGTAGTTTTTGAAGTCCATTCTTGTGAGTCCAAATCCTCCTATTTCACTAATGCAATTTTTCATACCAACCTTGCTCTACAATAGTAGAGTAAAACATACTCTAGTATTTCCTTTTGTTCTCCGCATATAACATATTTGATCATCTTGGATGCCTCTCTTTTTTAGTTGGTCATTTGCAGGTAAAATGCTAGGCCAACACCTCCAAAGAAAATGCTTTGGCTTTCCTTTGATTCCTAGTTTCTAGGTTTTCCTCCATATACCTTTCAGTGTTCCTCTTGCTATACTACATTGTGCTTTTTGGGGTCGCTACAAGTGTTCTCTAAGTGCCTTTTGATATGCAAACTGTACCGTGTAGATTCCTTACTTGCTGGGCTACCAAATTAGCTTGTCCCTGCTTTTATTCAGCTTGATTGGAATGGCTAAAATGGTCTCAGCATCATAGCGGTTGAAAATGTGCCGAACCAGATCCTTGTTCGAGTCCTTACCTTCTTGGTTCCTGAGCTGGTTGACCCAAGTAACTTGTTCCTTGCAAGAAGGTAATGGGGTAGGTTTTCCTCCCTATATGTCCGGAATCCAAGGGTGATCTCAAATTTTGATGGATTTCCCATCTTCCACTTGAAATTTTGTCCCTTTTTAAATAATGTATCTTGTTCCGATCTAGCTCTTCCACAGCCAAGATGTATTACCTTTCTTATGAGTTGATACATCAATAACCCCCAATTAGGGAAATACTTGGCATTTATCACCTTGCTCATAAGAAGATTAGGTTGGGTAATTAGCCTCCATAGTTGCTTATCTATTAATGCATCATTAAACATTTGAATATTCTTGAAATCGAGCCCCCTTCCTCTTTAGGTGTAGCCAGGTCTCTCCAAGCTTTCCAATGGATTTTGGCTTCCTCTTTTTCTTTTCACCCCACCAGAAGTTTGTTGAATTCCTAATAATGTTCTGATAAACACTGCTAGACAGTTTGAAGTAGGCTATGGCATACGTTGGAAGCGTATCAATTACTATTTTGATGAGAACCTCTTTCCCTACCAAGTTTAGAAACTTGTTCTTTCACCTTTTGATTATTTTCTGCACCCTTTCCACAACGTATGCAAACGCTTCCCTCTTAGACCTTCCTATATGCATAGGCAAGCATATGTAGTTTGCATTTTTCTGCTCCTTGATTCTGTCCAGAGTTTGGCATATGGCATCTTTGTGCTCCTTAGACATGTTTCTACTGAAGAAGACTGACGACTTGTCTAAATTGACCATTTGGCTAGAGAACCTGATATACTTGGCCAACAATATCTTTATCTTCCTTGCTTGTTCTATATTTGCTTCAAAAAATAGGAGAGAGTCATTTGGAAACAAAAGATGAGTGATTAATTGTCCCTTCCTATATTCATATTTCATACTTGCTTGTCTAATCATATTGAAGAATGTTTTGGAAATGATTAAGAACAAGTAAGGTGAAATTGGATCTCCTTACCTCAAACCCTTTGTTGGTTGAATGTATTCACATTTCTCCTCATTGATGTTAATTGAAAAGGTAGAAGAGCTAATACATTGCCTAATCCATTCTATAAAAATGCAAAAACACCCCATTTTTGTAAGCATCTCACACAAGAAATTTCATTCTACTCTATCATATGCCTTAGCTATGTCTGACTTCAATGCCATGAACCCTTTTTTCCCTTATGCTTAGAATATAAAGTATGAATACACTCATGAGCAACTAACATATTATCTAAGATTTGTCTCCCATGAATAAAAGCTAGTTAGCAAGTACAAATGCATTTATGAAGGTAGATTTTCAATCTTTCAGCCACAATTTTAGATATAATTTTATACACAATATTGCACAAATTGATTGGTCTATAGTGAGCAATTGAAATGGGGTTCTTAACTTTTGGGATTAGAGTAATCAATGTGTGATTCATTTGTTTAAGCAATTTCTTTTGAGAGAAATTTTTTTTAATAGCATTGCAAATATCCACTTTGATTACATTCCAATAAGACTGGAATAAAGAAGGGTCATACCATCTAGGTCAGGAGCCTTATTAGGATGCATTTGAAAGAGTACATTTTTGATCTCATCTTCTTTCACTGGCCATATCAATCTTTGGTTCATTCTCTTGGTAATGGACAGTGGGATGCTATCTAACCATTTATGAAATTGTCTTGGATTGGAGAAAGTAAACAGCTATTTGTAGGAACCTAATATTGATTCCTTTACCTCATTTGACTTCTCACAAATCTGGCCATCACTTCTCACTAGCGTATCAATAGTATTCTACCTCCTTCTGCTCACTGTGCATGCATGAAAGAACTTTGTATTCCTATTGCCTTCTTGAAGCCATTGTGTTCTAGCCTTTTGTCTCCAATATGTCTCCTCCTCTTGATAGGCTATGCTAAGTTCAGCTTTCAACTAGCTTCACTTATTCCAATTCCTATTGCCCTCTTGATTTCTCATCTCTTCCAATTTTCCTTTAATCTTTGAGATTTGTTTAGCTGAATTGAGTTCTTGCTTGTGACTTTTTTTTAGTAGCTCCACCTTGCATTGTTTTATCTTTAAGAAAATTTGGTACAATGGAGTTCCTAGTTGTCTTTTCCTCCACGCTTGTTCAACGATCTTCTGTACCTCCTCCTTCTTGATTCATTTTCTATTAAATACAAATCTCATTTTCACTTGTTGCTTATTAGGAGCTATGTCTAGTAGTAGGAGTGAGTGATCTGAGGACTACATGTCGACGTGGTACACTTTAGCTCTTTGATTTTCCATCAGCCAGTTAGAGGCTCTAAAGAACCTATCCAACCTCTCATCCACAAATCTTTCCACTTCTCTATTATTAGCCCAAGTAAAGTTTCTCCATACAAAACCTATGTCCCCCATCTCCATTCTCCTAATGAAGCTTTTGAATGCCACAAAATTGGATTCAACTCTTACTCTCCTATTTTTTCTCATCTTTATGGACCAAGTCATTAAAGTCGCCTTCTATGAACCATCCATCTCTCCACTCTTGTTTTTTGTCTTTTGTTCCTCTCTTACTTTTGAATCTGTGCTATTATAAATAAAATTGCCCAAAACTTGCTAGTCTCCCCTACCATTGTACATTCTAGTTGGAAGCAAAAGCTTGTAGATATGATTTTAGGTACATTAACTTCTTCAGACCAACAAGCCAATAGCCCTCTCTTGGGTCCTTCCGGTTCCACTGTCCTCAATCTATTGTGGAAATGAAGTCTTTTGTAGACAGTTAACACAAAAATATTCTTTTTTTTTTAGTCTTGGAAAGAAAGACTAAATTTGGGTGGTGGGATCTTATTGTTCCCTCAATTGAAAAATTGTAGAGGGTTATCCAAAGTTCTACAATTCCACACACATACCTTCATGATTCATTTTGGGACCTTGACTTTACTTATATTTCTTTCTATTGCTGCATTTTTTTCCGGTACCATGACTCATCTTCTTCTTCCATTTCCTACTCCTCATCTAGTAGGCTTCATCCCCTTCTTTTTCCTAATATTGAATCAGTCACTACGTCATCCTCATTGTTGCCTTCTACCTCAACTATCTTCCTACTTGTCCTTGTCCTTATTTTTACTTGCCTTATAGCCCTTTCATTGCCTCTTTTTGCAAATAATTTTTCAAACTTTTTCCTTTCTTAATGCTTCATACAGCCCTTTATTCGAAGCATCATAGATGATATTAACATTAATTAGTTCCATAGTTTGGACCTCATGGTTTTTTCCATTTTCTCCTTATTTTCTTTCTCTATCAGTTTTTGCAATTTATCCCCACTTTCTAGCTGATTCTTTTCATTTGCTCTCTGCTGGTTGTTCCCTATTCCTTTTAGCTGTTCCTCACATCTTCTTAGAACTGTTCTTAGCTCAGATGGTAGTCCATCATAGCTTAGAATCCCTTCTTTTTGCCACTGTTCTTGCTCCCCAGTCCCTAACTTCCCATTGCCTTTGTCTTGACCCTTCAAATCGACTGATTGTCTATCTACATACATAATCACCTCCTGTTGGCAATTTCCTTTGTCCATGTATTGAGACTGACTACTGTTTTTTCCTGCATCCTCCAATCCTTTTTTTTCCCCGATTGATCTATCCCAGCTCAGAGCTCACTTGGCTCTCCTCCAGCTGACCTACTAGCATTTTTTCCCTCCCTATTTGACCTTTGATATCCCCAAAACCAGATTCCTACAAACCAAATGTGTGCACCTCAGCATCATTTTCCTTTAGCCATTCCAAATTGCTGACCTTATTTCTGCTACTTCTCCATACAGCTTCCCCCTTTCTCTTTCTCTTTGGTGTTTATTTTGGTCTCTACTGCCCTTAACCATTCTCTAAATTGGCCTCTATTACTGTATTTTTTCTGACATTCTCACTTCTTTGTTGGCACATTATTTCTCTATGTCCTATTTTCCCACAGTAATGGCAAAATGTAGTAAGGTTTTTATACTTAAAAGAAATCCAGTAGGTTTTGCAAAAGGTGTTTGCTGAGGTCGATTATAGGCAAAATTTGCAGCTGTTTGCTTGTTTTACTTATGGATTCTAATAGCCAAATATCAGCCACATTCTGAAACAACTTGCCAATTCTAAACCCTATTTCTCTTGTCAACCATTGATACGGGAGGTTCTAGATTTGGACCCAAAGTTCAATCATCTAAAATTGTTTGGATTCAGCTGCAGTTGCTTGGTCCATTCTTTCAAGATTATATATTGTTGGTCAAATGTACATCACCAACCCTACAGAACTTTGTGTTTGTCAGCTTCATTCTAAAAACAAAAACAGAAAGATGTTAGCTCCCAGCTTCTTGATTAAGAATTGTTCAGGGGTTAGCCATAATCCCTTTAAAGTATTTCTCAGCTCAGTGAAATCCACCATTTTTTCCCCAAAAATTCTGCCAACCAAGCTTCGGCCACATTCTTTCTTACTAGCCTTGACATCCTCTTCCCCCAGATTCACTCCATCTTCTTCTTCCTTAGATAGCTTGATTTTTTGGAACAAACTAGCCACCTAAATTTCACTATCCATACTCCAGTCTGTTGCCAAAGATTAATTTAGCCTTTAAGAAGAAAAGAGACAGAGAGCATTAGAAGGAAACCTTGAAACACAGCCCAACTACTGGGATAAATAAGCAAGCAACAATGAGCAAGCAGCAAGAGGCAGAGAACAACTACTAGACACTTAGATATACTATATAGCAAAGCAAGGAGGAAAGGAAGCTTGATTTAACTTGATTCCAAACTAAATTGAAGCAATTTTGCTGGAAAGAAATTAGCAAACCCTAGTTTGTTCTCTTTAGCTTTGTTTGAAGGAAGGGGACAAACTTAATTTTGTGTTAGGGATGTACTTTTACCTACTGACAAATTAGTCTTATGTTTGGACATAATTAATTGATGTTTAGACCAGCACTTAATTCAATAATTCAGTTTTGTGGCACAAATACAATCTACCTCCCTAAATGCACTATCCTCCTCTTCTCTTAGAGAGAGGAACTAGACATTGCTAAGGAGACTATCTCTCCCCCACTCTTAATCATATCCATCTTATCCAGTCATTCTTTTTTGGTTTCAAACGATACATTCGTTGAATTATAATTGTCAGGTTTGTAGTGTCTAATTTTGAAGTTTTATTCATCACTGTTTTTAGTCAATTCTCACTGTAGACGTGGTTGTCAATTCCTGTGAATTTTGTAAGGTGGCACTTTGTATAAATGGTGGGTTTAGGAATAGAATGGATTTGATAGAAGAAAAGGTTTGAAATAGAATGGAATATTATTTTGTAATAGAATGGAATAGATTTTATATTAAAATTAAAATTTAATATTAATATTAATAACTTTTATATTAAAATTTAATATTAATATTATAATAAAGATATTATTATTTTACATTATATTATATTTAAGAAAATCATATCTTGTTCCAAAAATAGTCAAAGTTCATGTTAATTTGTAGAGAAAAATATTTTCTACAAGTTAGTGAAATTTGTTTTAAAAAAAAGAAAAAAATAAGTAAAATGGTAGTTGCAAACTACAAACCATTGGTGGGTTTGCAACCATTATGACATGCGGTGTACGCCCAGTCACATTAGCAGCTGACAGGCTCGTCAACGCCTGTTAGATGCAAATTTTTTTTTTTTTTTTTAAAATCTTCCTCAAAACGACGTTGTTTTGAGCCCTTTTTGAAACCATTTCTTCCAAACCCAAGGGAAGGTTGGGTTTCAACAAAACCCACCCCCAACACTTTCTTTAAACCGAACACCCCCAACCAAACAACCATTTTTATTCCATTCTATTCCATTCTTCCCCAAAACCCATATACCAAACGACTCCTAAATATTTCCTTTGGTTGGGTTCATTGGTTAGTTGAATTCATTGTTCACTTAATTATGATTTTTTTTTTTGAAAAATATAATCATATTACACTAGAGTTTGGATAAAAAACCGGAACCTTCAAAAAATTCTAGAAAGTATGAAACTTTTAAAATCAGTGCATTTGTAAATATGAATGCGTTGGACATTCCCTATGAATTGATAATCAATGGAGTTTGATGATAATTTTGCTTTGGATGTGCAAACCGTAGAGGAACCGCTAAGGCTTTTGTATTATCCGACAAAATGAATCTCATTCATAAGCATCTCTTATAGCAGTTGCGATTATCGGCAGTCCCACATGAAACATGCCGAAGCATAATGGATTAACGCTTTCTTGTCATGAATCCATCACAATGGGGTTATGCCAAGTCTCGTTGACATGGTTTCGCAGCAGAACATTTATATTATTGACTCAAGGGCAATGAGCTGGATAATATGTTACATTTTGGTTATTTGCTAAACTTTTATGTCCTATATAACTTGAACATTAAATTTTCAATTCTAATTTTTACGTTTCTTTTCACCTCTTTTTTGGGTATCTATAATGAGTTTTAAAATGATTATATATGACATTCTCTCAACTAAAATTACACACAAGCAAAAAATTTGACCGCATAATTAAGAATTGGCTTTTGTAAATCAACATTTGCATCCAATTATCACCTCATCATTATTTTCTTTTAAGAACAGCTATTATACCGCTAGTAGGTCTGACTGTTCTTTTATTAATAATAAGAAATAAACTACATAGGAGAGTGGGACGTAAATGTTATTGGGTGTGTGTGAATTATTAGAAAATATTTCATACATCCGCTATATCACGTAGAATTATGCAGTCATATATAATTATAGAAACAGTTTATATATTAGGGGGACAGTCTACATACATAATAGGGGGTAAAAAAAAGAAAATTATGTGATTCATTTGCTGTATCAAAAATCAAGATAGATGTATGCAATATTTTTCATAGATTGTGTTTCAAAATTATTTTTTGTATTTTTTAAAATAGTGATTATGAGATAAAAGATGTATTGAAAAACGTAAATTACGTTCAAAAGTGCAAAAATATATTTTTGAAATTAAAATCCATACACACCTCTCTCACAATTATAGACAAACATACCGCACTTATGCAATACATGATAAAATTAATTAAAGCCAAATTTCATCAATAATTTCTCAGCTACCAACTCCACAAATTGAACAAAAAAGAATGGGAAAAAGTATGTGCTGATCTTATTTGTCCTTTAGACAAAAACAATGCCCACATTCTGTGAACCTCTGCCAGATATACCTTACTATATCCTAAGCTGTGACTTCCAAGTGAACAATCCACAGGTGAAGTAAGACTTAGGACGACAGTCCATGTCTCATTCGTCCCAAAAGAACCGCTGAAATGATCGTATTGTTTTCTCCTCTTTCATTGGTTATCTTTGTCCAATCAAATATTTTCATTTTGCATAGTGACTATAGCATAAGAAAACTTTAATTTCCAAACAGTGGCAGTGGGTCAAGCAATGTGTCATGCAACAACAGAATTTTGGAAGCCTTTTTCGAGGAAATAGTTTCAGATCGCTAGTTGTTGGACCAAAACCAGCATTACAATGTAGAATAACATTGATAAGGATGGGATGACATTTGGACACCTTTTTGGCTGCAAAGCAACACGATAAAAGGGATGACCAATACCAATGTATACTCGTCACCCTACTTTTTAGGAGGGAAAAAGAAACCACAGCTTCTTGTATGCTTTGATTTGGACAAAATTCTCCCATATGTACCAGAGAGATCTTTTAGTCAGGCGGGATGTAAATCGAAGGATGTGCACGACTTGTTAAGTGGATCTCTTGTGAGCATTAATTCTACAAGATAGAGGTGGCCTTATCCTGCACCAATCCGAAATTAAGATCAATGGCAGATAGAGATCCTTTTCGTATCATGATTTCTTGCTCCTACATCATGAGGAAGTGGTTGTGTACTTATCTTTGTTATTTAAAAAATGGGCGACTCGTGGTGATAGTGATCTCACTCGTCACTTGTGGATACTCGTTCTGTGGGAAGGGGGACAGAAAGAACGAGTCGCATGTGCGGCTGCACTCTCCCTCCCCTAATCCTGTCGCATCTAAATGGAGCGGGCGGGTGGTGGGGAACCTATTTATCCATTTATTTATTTTATTTATATAATATGTATATATTTAAATTTTAATAAACATGTTACCCGTATTAATAATATATGTATATTAATTTATTAATATCAGTTAAAATATTAATTTGTTATTAACTTATTGTTTAATTATGATTAAATTATATTTATGTTAAAATTATTTAAATGAAATTTTTAGTTATTATATTTCAATTAGTTATTGATTACTGTTAATTTACTATTTGTTTCTTATTAATTATGAATTACTCTTTATTTAATCAAATTTTTTTCATTATAGTATATTATTAATATATATAGTATATTATTTTGTATTTATATGTCTTTGTTAATTTGATATATTTAGTATTTGATATATTTTAAATTTTATTATGTAAAAAAATAAGAATTAATATGTCATAGTTCATATGTCGTTATAATTATATGCATACTCATTATAAAATGTACTACAACTAATAATATTTATTTTTATAAAATTATAAATAAAATAATTTTTGTTAAAAATAAAGTCTCGTTACGCACTCGCGGGAAAGACAAAGGTGTGGGGTGCGCAGCGGTGGTAGGGTGGAGGGTTTTTTTAAACGGGCAGATGTCAAGAGAGGCTTCCTTCGCCCATACTAACCCTGGCTCTTTAATGAATTTTCTCCCTCATAGAGGAAATAAGGCCATTCAGTAGTATATTATATTTATATGAGCATATCATTTATTTGTACAATCACAAAACCCTTCTCAGGCAAACAACAACATTGAACCACCTAGGATTTTTTTTTTTAAATTTTCTATATTAAGTTTATTAGTTCTAACCATATAAAATTCTTCTAAACATTATCTACTCCCAATTTTCTTCTTTTCCGAAACTTTTCTCACAAGCATTCACAACTCCGCCGAGCCTTGAACCAAGAGGCTTTTTACTGTACCACTAAAAATTGAGTCTCTGAAATTCATATTTACTAAAAAAATTATCAAGATATGGTTTGGGGCATCTTTTTCGTCAACCCACTTCCAAGTTTCAAAATTTCTATTCATATTTTTCTCTTAACCGATTAATTTTATTGCTTTTTTTTTCTTTTTTTTTTGTCGGTTTAAAAAATTAGGATATAGTATAGCATTAATCAAGATTTTGTAGGTGTATGCTCAATGGAGCAATTTTGAAAATAATAAGTAGGCTTTCAATATGCTCTAATATGTAGTTGTCAATTTTCGATAATATAAAGGTTCTATATTAAAAAATATTGGAGGGAATGTTTCGTACAGAGAAAAAAGAAGTATTAAAATGTGGAAGGGGGATTGGAAGTTGATGATATTTAGAAGTGTTTTATATAGTGAGAACTAATGAAATTAGTATGAAAGATTAAAAAATCTTAGGTGACTTAATGTTATTACATGTGTGATGACGTTTTATCATGATCATTTTGATAAATGATACTCTCTCTCTCTATATATAAAATATTTGAACCCCTTCTAACTACTTATACATTCTATTATCTAAATAGATAATTCATTAATTTAATTCGTAGAGGATTATAAATGGATATATTCTTTTTTTAGAAAAATGATACTTTTAATTCGTAAAGTTTAGGAGTTCAACACTTTTAATCCTTAATGTTTGGTGCAACCAACAAAAATTACAAAAAACTAACATTTGACTTTGGTTTGACGATTAGAATCTAATTTCAATTGACACTTTTAATCCCTAAAGTTTGTAGAGTTAATATTTTTAATCCTTAATGTTTGGGAGTTGATATTTTTATTCCTCAAAATTATGAAAGTAATTTAGTAATGCAAAGTAACGTAACACTATCTTGGTCTGTTTATGTGCACATTGTAGTAATTAATTAGAGAAAAAAATACTTTTCTAAATAAAAAGAATGCTTTTTTAGTATAATAATGCTTAATTATTTAGAACGCTCATATCTAGTGCTTACAAAGTAAAAATTGAAAAGGCTATATGAAAAGAATTGTTTCCTAATCACGTATTATTATAGTATTATGGATAGAAAAAATTAGGTTCATACGAAAAAAAAAAAACTTTTATATATGAGCATTCTAATAATTAAGCAGATGTAGTTTTTTGTGTAATAAATAACACTATAATAACATTTAATTACGAGTTTTGTTTAATGTAGACATGTCTTTTCTTATTCTTTTTTATTTATTTTTATTTCATATGCATTGATTGGGGACATTCTATTAATTAAGTGTTATTATGGTAACAAAAAGTATTTTTTTTAAAGAGGATTTTTTTTGCCTAATTAAATAATACTTCCTCCTTCTCAAAAAAAGATTCCAGTTTTAAAATTTTATTTATCTTAGAAAAAGAGTTCATTTTTTATGTGAAATTTTTGTACTATCCTTGCTAATAATAACAATGTATACACAAATTAAAAAGTAAAGATAAAAATATAAAAGCATAAATTCAATGATGTATTAAGTGTGTTGTACCTTATATTTTAAAAAAAATTGTGCCAAATCAAAAGTGAATTTTTTTTAAGACGGAGGTAGTATAACTAATGCCCATATGAGGAAAGTCTGAAAGTGTGACATCACTTTCTTTTAGTTGTTCTAAATTTCTAATATTGAGTTATTTTTGAAATTTTTGGGACTTAAAATATCTACTTTCAAACATTAAGAAACTAAAAATGTTACCCTACAGACTTATGGGGATAAAAGTGTCGACCAAAATTAGATTTTATTGGTTAAACTAAAGTGGAATATTAGTTTTTGATAAGTTTCGTTAATTGGAATTGGAATAGAACTTATGCATTTTTTTTTTAAGTGTTAACCAACAAACATTAAAAATTAAAGATGACGAACCCCTAAACTCTAGGGACTAAAAATATAATTTTTCCTATAGGAGATTAGGAATAGTTTTCTACAAAAATAAATAAAAAAACCTCTTTAGTCGCATCGATGCTAATATATATCGAGTTAACTTATGGGTTTATAGATTGTACATATATATATAGCATTTTGTACAATTAACTATATCTAAGCTTTTTTTTTTATTCTAAATTTCGTAGCATATTCTATCAATACATGGAAACTCATCGTCTGTTCTATCCACCCCTAACTCGTCTGCAATTTTATCATCATACCTTTCTGAATAGAACAAGCTCCCAAATTCCTTCAACTTCCTTGGAACTCTAACTTCTGTGCTAAAAATTGCCTTCACTGGCCTATGATCTGACAGTTTCATTTCACCTCTGGCGTACAGAAGTTGCTTTAAACCATCTCCAAACCATATTATCCTGTCACACCTACAAGTCAAAAGAATTGGTAATATTTAAATGAGTAAATTATATTTCAAAAAATTAAAATATTGTGAAACTGAATTGACCAGAAAGGAGAACAATTTTTGTACCATGCTGGGGAACGTTTCTTTTCGCGCTTACTTCCTTCAAGGGAGCCATAATACGTATCAGAATTCGGACAATATTTGTAAGTAGGAGCAAATTCAATATTTCCTTCTTGCCATCCTTCAAACACTTGGCCATCCATGAGTTTCGTCTTCAGCTATATTCCAACAAAGAATTTGGCAAAAGTATTTTGAGATTTTTTTTCACTTAATTTTTTGAAATCTCTTCTCATCCCTTACAGAGTACGCACACCGTCAGTCTAGAACAACATGCCTAATTTCCAAGCACTTAGATTTCTATATCTTTTGCTCAAAATATCTTTTGGCAAGCTATTTTGAAGAAATTATTTGTAAAAAATTATGATATTTATAGTGAAAAATATTCGGTGGAGAAGCAGAAATTCACACAGCATGTGCTTTGTGGATTAATGTGAAAAGATGGGCTGTAAATTTATATCATATGGATTCTATGTCAATACAAAAATAATTAACTGAGATTTTTCATTATGAATGTTATTATTACTCATCAAAATTCACAATGAAAAATATTATCTATAAAATGGTTGTACCTGGTCATTTTCCAACAAGGCATTCCATTCTCCTTTGTCCACCAACACTCTTGTAGCCGATTCTGGTAGAGAAATCCTATAGTTCAAATCTCCAAGCCAAACTACCCGACTGCATGAAATTGCATGTGGTTAGGTTAAAAATGATGTAATTAGGATTTCCTAGAAATTAAGATACTGCACATATAGTTAATACTTCAAAAATGATTTTTTTTAACCATATGCAATATTATAAATAATAGTTCACAATCTAAGAAGAAGTCAACTTTGTTCATCTCGGCTTTCCTTTTCATAAAATAGCTGGTTTACCATGGTAGAAATCAAGCTTTTGTCGTTGGATTAGCAACGGCCATTTTATTCACATTGGTCCAATAGTAATCAAATACTTCAACTACATAAACTTTTTTTTTTTAAAATAAATTCCCACAGAAGGTGATTAATAAAATTATCATAAACCATTAGCCCTTCTTGATTGGAGTCTAGAATTGAATAAACGACAAAGATCAACTTATGGACCACCAATATATTTGTAATCAATTTGTTAATTACTTAAATATTAGCAATTATTGTCTTATTTTATGACTTTTAGTTCATATAAAGATAATAGTTTATTGAAGATCCATATGAATAATGAATCAATTTAGACTATTGGTAAACAGATGGTTAATATAATAACATCTACATACTCATGGTCAAGAATCTTTCTTGGCAAATCAAGAGAGGGGCCTTTAGGAAAGATTGTCCTAGACAAAATTTCAGCTGCATTTGAATTCCTATACTTTTCATCTCCTCCGCTTCCGCCTGAAGCTAGATGACTGCATACAAAGCAGAAGCTTGTTTCATGTAACCGAAATCTAACCGACACAGAGCCCTGCAAGTCGAAAATTTTAGGGAAAATTGGAAAAGAAACACATAAGTCTAACTTTTAGGGGGAAAAAAGAATTCATGTAATGTACGCTTGAAATTATTTTAAATTTTTTTATTAAATCCTCTATATCTAAGACACCAGAATATTGAACATGAAGCGAAAAAAGCCTATCGGCTAGTGGTTATGTAATAGTACAGGATGCATGAAAATGCTTCTCCAAGGAATGGTTCAAGTACATGTTCATTCCATTATATATATTCTTCTCAAGGAAAAAAGTTTCATGGGACCACTTCATAACTGATCTATAAGGAACAAGTTGTGAATAATTTGCTTCGAATTGAATTTTTAAAGAAAATTTCTTTTTGTTTTGCTTAAAGATGCAAAAATTATAGCATTATAGGCACAAAAGACGAATGTTCTCATCAGTATGAATAGTAGATCAGGAAATATAATATATGAATTGTGGTCCTTACCTTATTTCCTAGGCATCCCATTATGCCACAGCCCACACAAGAAACACTAGGGTTTCGAACGAATGAACGAAGATCATCTCGAATCCAAACTGAAATCAATATTCCAACCATTTGCTTGCTAATTATGCATCGGTACTTCGGCAAATTTTCATCGTTTTTGTCCCTTTTGCAATCTCTCTTGTTCAATGCTTGTCTCATTATGGAATTCCACCGCATGGTAATTTTTCTATTTTCACCGCCAAAAACACTTGCCGCGCTCAGGGGCACAACTTCTTGGAACCTAAATCAACAAAATCACATAAAATATAGCCTTTATTAACATATTTCTTTTGTGAGCAACCTCCATTAGCTTTAGATTAGTCTATTAATTAATTAGAATTAGTTTGCTTCCATCCTAGATGTTAAGTATCATTGTGATTGATGATTGGTTTTTGATTAGCAATCATTGGGACATAAGATATTTACCCGCAAACATAGACATCGCAGGACATGTTACATGTTTCTAACCAATCATCAATATTCAAATCATCGGTCGGTGCAACACCACCAACGTTCCACGTACCAACAAAAACCCTTCAAAAAACCAAATTTAAAGAAGTTAAATCCATAAATAAGAAGATGAAAAACTCCATATCAATTTTGAACTAATGACAACTTGTTTAAAACAAAAATTCATTTCCAATAACAAAGCAAAAATTCGGAAAACAAATTTCGTTTGTTAACTCCCTCATTGAAATTTTCTCTATTGGTGTTTCTTTAGTTGTTGGATTTTAGCACAGTTTAGTGATAGATTTCTTTACCCTTGATGTTCTACATCGATCGTATTGATAGAGAGAATTAAATCAGGATTCCAGCTCCATGGTGTAGCAGAGATTAACCCATCAAGAGACTCTAAAAATGGAAATATAGAGCGAGGCTAACATCTTACCTATAGTCTTGTGTCTCTTGTTGATCCACTACCAGGCTGTCAGAGCTGAAATATTTTCTATCTAAAGAAGGAAGTTCAATCCAAGTTTCTGTGTCACTTGGATAATCAGCAACAAAATTGTTGCTTCCCACTCTTCTTTTGAGTATTTTACTTGCTATTAATCTTGGCCACATGACCTTATAAATGCCAAAGAAAATCAAATCTTAGGTGAGCCATAAGCATGAATTGTATCTAGTCTGGCAAAACAGAGGGCAGGAACACATAGACATACACACACACACAGAAACTGAGATAAGAGAGTGAAAAAATGATGCTTACTTCTCTTGGCATGGTTCTTTGTGGCACAAAATTTAACTAAATCACTAATCTTCTCCAGGAGAGAACTGGATGCTACATGAAAAGAGAAGAAAAAGATCATGCTGCGGAAGCAGCCACTTAAGCAAGTTGGAGTGGAAGAGGCAGATTAGCACTGTGACGTAGATAATGATGGTTCCATTTGTATAGTTTGAACAAGAAAGAAATTGAGACAAAATATAAAAGAACAAGCATAGTCTCTTTGCAGCCTTTATTATTTGACAGTTGATGGAGTTGATTGGTGGGACGATCACAATGTTAGCTAGTTAAAATAATGGACCTCCACATACTTGAAGTTTTGTGTTTGTTGGGAGTGATTATAAAGATATATTTTGTGGTATGAAAATATATTAAAAAGCCAGTTGGTGGGGTCTGAAGTATTATACCAAAAAACGGGGGGGAAAGGTGGGATGGGCCCTACTCTTGTTTAATAATGTGAAATAATTTCATCCCCAATTTGAAAAATACTTGTGGTTGAGATTTGATATAGTAAACCTATTTTATGTAGATGTATGGCCAAAACTGTCAATTGAATACATGTAATTCTAGAATTCCTTTGAAAAAAGAAAAAGAATATTCTAAGTTGCCCCAATGGTTCTTCTAACTGTATTAAAGGGACATTCAATCCCACAAAAAATATTACATATTTGTCTGCAACATGAAAAGAGACAAAGAAGCCCACCATGCAAATAGTATGGAATATGTATGTCCATTTATGGTTTCTCAGGCCTAAAGTTGAATAGCAGTAAAAGGGTTTTCAAAATATTTGATGTGACAAATGGTAGGACGGTTGCCAATAATATTGACTTTCTTTTCCATATCCATCTTTTAACTTTTCCATGCCATTTTGACTTCATCCATGTCATTATTAAATCCATTGTTAATTGTCCCTGTTTTGGTGTGTTCTTTTGTAGTAATTCTCTTTCTTCAAATCCGTTTTCACTCCGGAAAAGTCATGACAGGTGAGTACAGCAAGATTTTTATTACAAAAATAGAAAAGAATTACTTCTTAAAAAAATTATTAGAAGAATCCATTCCAAATCTTTTGTCATGGAATTGTTAATGCCCTAGAAATTTTCAAGATCTTGGTTATGTGAGATGAGATAATAAATTTTGCGTTTAAATTGTTTATGAAACTACGATATTCAATTAACAACATAGTTAATGAACCTAAAAATCTATTCCTCAACAACTACAGTTGGTCTGAAATTCAGTTTGAAAACTTTAAAATCTTAAGTCCTGCTCTTACAGCATCCTCTATCCCTTTTCTCTTGTACTATTTTGTTTTTTCAAATAACCTAAAAAGGATAAAAAAGAAACTCTTACAATAAAGAAATTAATGCATCAGAGAAAATTAATCACTAGCATGTACAATTACATAGCAAGGTTAATTTAGTCTTGAGCAATTTGCTTTTTAAATTTCTGATTAACATCAGTTACAAACACATGATCTTAGAGTAAAAAAGACAAAAAGAAAAAGGAGAAGTTTCACCTCTAGATAGATCTCAATTTAGTCAGCTAAGATCTTATTTTTTGTCCTGATTAATATAAGCAGATGAAAGTTTACCAATAAATCTTACCAAAAAATGAAAAATTCAGAAGGTAAATCCTTATAAATTACATCAACCCTCTTTTAAATAATTCTTAATTACTTGACTCTTACTTTCAAACATGTAATTAACTACCTTACACCTAAATACGTCATTGCCTGATTAAAAGAGACACAAAGGTTCTTGAAGTGCAGCTGATTCAACAATTTAAATGGCTTCTCTACACATTTTAGTCTATTTTTCTTCTTTCTTCTTCTTTTTTTTTTTTGGGTTAAAAAAAAAAGGGATTAAAATCTTCCCCTGAAAAAGGTTACCACCAAGAATTCAATTATCTACTTAGACTTTAGTATATTTTTGTTCTTTCTTGTTTAGCTTGTTTTTAAAATTTAGTGTCACAATGACCAACCAAATTAGGATTAATTAAAAACCCTTCTCCGGCAAAATGTCTCCATCTAGAATTAAATTTGTAAAAGGGTTAATGTGAACAAAACATATAATATATTGAGGATTATTCTGTTAATATAATATTTCGAGGCAGGTGATTGTTTTTAATAAGAAGTTGTGTTGGGTTCCTTTAATATGTATGTGGAGAGAAGAATTTACTTTTAATAATAAACTTACATATATAAGTTGATGCATACTAGTACTTTGTAAAAAACTAAAAAATTTACGCTTGAGACAATAATATTGTAATAAATTGGTAGAAATTCAATCTTACAAACAGTTTGGCCAATTTGATGGAGGTGGGATGCATGAGGACAAACATATAACAGTAGAGCTTGATAAATAATGGACTAATTTCTTCCATGTTGGCCTACAGAAAAGAATAAGTTTAACACAGATTGAAAAGCAAATTAAATATACAATCAAATTGTAATTCATACCAGAGTTTAAATATAAGCAAAATGTATAAACACGTTCATTCAAATAAAAGACGTTATGATTTACCTGTTGGTATATATTGTTGAAGTCAGTATATATTGTCTTCTACACTATGCCAAACCCTACCAAAACCCTAAGAATCTTTAAATTCATATATATTACAGCCTCAGAAGAGTATATGGAAAGAATTATTAAGATATTAGTGATTTTGGACATGTGAATAACAATTAGGATTCACATAATCAATCAAAAACTCTTATCAAATTATAGGGTGTAACAATTACAAGGAATATAGATACCCTGTATCAAATTGTAGGGTTTAACAATTATGTAAGGTGCATGGGATTGCAAATTTTTCCATCGTGGAAACACGTTTAAATTCATAATCAAAAGATGATTCGTTTCCAAAACAATGTTAAGTATCTCACTGAATTTAAGATTAATACCATAATGAAAACTATGAAATAAGTATTGCAAATTTGTTGAAAACTTTGTGTAGGGTGTAGACCAAATATTAAAAAAAGGATTGTTTATTTAAAAAAAAAATAAAGGAAAATAAAAAGTTGTTGCTTGCGAAATTTTTGTTAAAATACCATATTCGTTTTGCCGTCTGCACCTGCAAGGAGTCACTCAGGATGTCAATTTTCAGACCTTAATTGGAGATTAACTATTCAAGCCGACTTTGGCAGCCTCCTCATCCCAAAAAATGAAGGTCATCTTTTTAAAAAATCCCCATAGAACTATGTTTGGACCGTCATTTACATTTCAAACTTTTTAATTTCAGAACTTAGATCCTCAAATTATCTATTTATTGCATAGTACTATAATTTGACAGTTTGGAAATCTTACGAACAATTTTGTGAAAGATCCCTGTGAAAGATTTCATTAACTATTTGTGTCAACTATGCATTATTGTTGTGGTCTGAGAATTTTCAATTCATGAACTGTAGAAATGGATTTATTTCACCATAAACAGAGACAAAAGCAAGTTGGTTTAATTCAGAGCTGGTGTTATGCCTGTCATTAATCTTTATGTTGTACATATCAAAATGCACTAAATTAATGTAATAAACCCTCAATACTCTTCATTTATCCTAACCATAAGAATTGCCAAATTTTGCAGTGTGAAAATATTTTTGGTTCCCTCTGATAAATGATTTCGGTTTTTCAGCATAATTTATCATTATAGATCATGTCTCCACAAGGAATTTGGGAGTCATGACAATTCAGAGCGGATTTTTCAGTGCAATTCCATTCATGATAATCACGAAATTTGCTTTCTTCTCCACCGAAGGAATCTCATCAAGGAGGCCTTATTTATAACTCATGTGTTCGGGGAACCCTCGTGAACCCTTGCCTCCGATATTGAAAAGTTATCAGACACAAAAAGTCTTCTCTAGTACCAATTGACATGGAGAATAAAAATAAAAGAAGGGCATTAAACGAGACACCAATTAAAAAAGAAAATCCTAAAATCACTAATGCACCTAAAGTAACTTTGATGCCCAAAATTTAATTACACTATTTGTCTAGAAAATGTAGATACATTTTTAGCTTATTTTATTTATTATCTGATTAATCCCACAAGACATTATAAAAAGTGATCTAATTCTTTGTCATTAAGGGGAAAATATTTCATACATGACTTGTATCATTATTTTTAATACAATCAATTAATCACATAATTAAATTTTTATGTTTTTTGCCCTCTTATATGTAAATAAATTGTCCCCTCTAATTGTTTTTAAATTTACCATCCTACGTGGTGATATGAATATTTGCAATATTTTCTGGTCACTAAAACTTACGAGTCTAATTATCAACACTCAAGTAGAATTCAGATTTCAAAAAGATTAAATAAGTAAATAAGCAGTCTAATAATGTCCATATTTTTGACAGATTTTTAGCTTCTCTTCTTTTATCCTCTTACACTTCAAATCATCCATTGAACAAATAATAATGGAAAAAAAAAAAAAAACATAAACACTCGGGCCAGACCTGGACAAATATCATATAAAACCCTGAGATATGTGTGGCTGTGACATTGGGCACCTTATGTTTACTCTCATTGCATTTCAGTCTCGGAACTAATTATCTTTCTTCCACATTGACCCAGTCAGTAGAATTTTCTATTGGGAGATTGAAATTAATTATTTTTTATTAATACAGTTACACTATTATAAGAATAAAATCTAGCATATTTTTAAGAGTAATGTACACACAATAACTTTTATAGTGACTTTTCATAACGACTAATATGACAAGTATGAAAAGTCAAAATTCATTTATCATATTGCTTAAAACATGCAACATATTAAGCGAGAATTTTATCTTTTTATACTTGCCACATTAGTCACTATTATTTTTCACTATGAAAAGTTACTATCAATATCATTACTATTTTTAAAATCAATTTAGAGGTACAACACAATGTTCCTAAACTACCAATTAAGTTAATTGGGTAGAAACTAAAATACATTACGAGTCCGCTTGGTCTCTTGTTAGAATTAGACTTATGTTAAAATTAAATATATTTTTTTACAGATTTTAGTTTGAATTTTTATAGTTTCTGCATATAATTTAAAAATATTATAAAATAAACATTCGAAATGAAGTGGAATAAGGAAAAAAAAATCAGAAAACTCAACCAAACATAATGGAAGAAGTTCCCTAATTTTAAAACAATTTCAATTTTAGTGAGAAACTAAACACACCTTGTGTGAGTGTTAGACACGGAATTACCAGTAGAATTTATAATGCAAATAAACGAAACAATAGAATCATTTTAGATTTGCACTAATATAAATAAAAAAGAGTGAGGAGACATGCCAGTATATTCCAGCCTTGTAATGGATATAGTCCCAACCATCTCCACTCAGAGTGGAGATGAAAGCAGGAATAGTATCTAACCTAATCCCCCACCAACTTTCCAGAAGACAAATAATTCAATAATTTGTACTTGCAAAATGCACATACATAAAATAACAGTGCGAGTGTGAGCATGGATCATTAATTTAATGCGCATTTATTTATATAATAGCAACAAATATTATATGGTTGTGGATTTGAATATTTTCTTTTTCTCTATGGAGAAATGAATATTAATGATTTAAAAAGAATAATATGTTCCAAATCTCAATACACTTTTGATTAATTAGTAGTTTGAATTTAAGAAATTTGTACATTGTACATTTATACCTAAATACTTAATTTAAAAAGTTAGATCTTCGAAATATGAATACAATTTCGAGACTTCATTAGATAACTTTGATTTTGGAAAGGGTTGGAATTGTTGAGTAGAACGATAGCCACATTAAAAAATAATCATACAACTTTGTTGACATAGATAAAGACCCCAATACAAAAGTGTATATGGTTTTTGTATTTGTCCAATTATTCATATATTATAATCCTTTGTGTTTGTTTCTTACTCTATAATCTTCATGGAAATCAAGACTATGACAAATAATTCCTGAAACTACAAAACATTGATATTGAGGTTAATAGTAATTAAATTTGAACAGTAATAAAATGTCAGTAACATATTCTTCATGCATAAGACACAATTGCTTCGTAATACTAAAATATTTGCTACAGTGAAATAGGAGTTCATTATCTTGATAGGGAGAGAGGGACTATACAAAGTGATATAGAATAATTTATATTGTGTGATTCCCAAGAGTGTGAACAAGAGGCAATAGTAGGACTAGATACCAAAACTAGTTTTCAACTAGATAAAGTTTTGTAAACTTTGTTGTTTTATCCACGATGAAGATGATGGAAAGCATATAAAAAGTACAAAATCAAAATTACTTATGTGGACTCCTAATATTGAAAAGAAAAGAAAAGAAAAGAAAATTTTCTTTTTGACAAGTTATGTTGTATTATCTGTTGAGATTTTATTTGATTGAAAATTATTTGATAAAATATCTTTTAATTGTGGTTGATTTTATGTAATTAGAGTATGTATTAATGGTATATTTGATTTGATTCCATATTGATCTAATAGGTATCAATCAATTAGTAATTGATTATAATTTATATTAATCAATTAGTAATTGATTCTAATTGATATCAATCAATTAGTGATTGATTAATTTTTACCTTGTATAACTCATGCATTCAACTTATAAATAGGCATCCAGTTGTATAGACTAAAGGTGTGAATAAAAAAAATATCACTTATCTCCTATTCCTCCTTTTTTAGATGGTATCAGAGCCACTATGGTAAAACGAGCAAAGAAATTGATCACTACTTCTCTTTCTGAGTGTCTTTTTGAAACTCCTTTAAAATGAGTGGGAAAAGTATTTAATCAACGGGAACAAAATTTGTTCCAACTGTTGTTCAATCTGAAGGAATATTTAATGCAGGGATCATTCTCATGGAATTCAATTATGACATATGGTCTCAACTGATGGAGATGCATATTGCAAGGAGGGAGAAATTCTCATATATTCGTGAGACGATATCACCACCTACAGAATCAGTGATGAATATGAGAAGTGGTATGCTGAAAATTAAAAAGTGAAGCGGTGGTTATTGATGTTGATGACTCCAAAAATTATTAAACGTTATCTACGTTTTTCTACTGCCCGTGAAATATAGATGGCTCTTTAAAAAGCCTTCTATGATGGAAATAATGAATTACAAGATTTTCATTGAACCAAAGAGCTTTCACTGCAAAACAAAGTGGAAGATCTCTATCTGAATATTATGGAGAATTAACTGAAATCTTTCAAGAGTTGGACCACAGAGATAAAGTGGTTATGAAAGATCCAGATGATATTATCATGTACAAAAAATCAATCCAAGGAGTCAGGGTACACGTTTTCCTTGTTGGACTGGATAGTGAGTTCAAACAAGTTCGAGAGGAGATTTTACAAAAAGATCCTGTTCCAAATTTAGAAGGATGTTTTGCATTGATTTGATGAAAAGCAGTACATCGAGTAATGTTCAAAGAAAATATTGAAGGTTCTAATGCTATAGTAATGGTAACTAAAAGCAGATTAAAGACAACTAATAATGTCGACTACTCTACTTACAAATGTAGCTATTGTAATAAGATGGGTCATATCAAGGATTGTTGCTATGAGATTGCGAGATATCCAGAATAGTGGGACCATAGTCATACTTCTTGAAAAAAGAATCAAAAGAAGAGCCCTACTGCAACTGTTGTTAAGACAAATGCTGGTGATGGTGAAAGTGATAAAACCTCAAAGATTAGTAACTACTTGTTGTAAGTTTTTTAATGTTTCTACACATAATTTGAATAGTACATTAATAATTGATTCTGGTGCTACAGATCATATGACTTTTGATTCTAGACATATCAAACAATTCAAACCACAATCCCAACAGTTTGTGTCCATAACCAATGGTGAGATGACCCTAGTTACTAGAGAAGGTTCATTAACCCTTAATAATTTGAATTTAGATTCTATTTTAAATGTTCTATCTTTAAGTTATAACCTCTTATCTGTCTCTCAAATAACCAAAAGCTTGTCTTGTGTTGTAATTTTTTGACTTGATTTTTGTACGTTTAAGGACATCCAAACAAAGCAGACGATTGGTTGTGGTACTAGATGAGGGAAGTTTTATTACTTGGATTTACAGCAACAGAGTTTTGAAAAATTAAATCAGGCCCTTGTCATTGATAGTCTTGAATCTGAAAAGAAAAAAAATCTGAAATTTGGTTGTGGCACTGACATCTAGAACGTCTTGGACATGTTTCATTTGGGTATTTAAAAAGATTATTTCCCAACTTATTTACCAAGATTAATTGTTTTATTTTACGATGTGATGTATGTGAATTGGCTAAAAGTCATCGAAATTCATTTCCATTTTAAATAAAAGTCCACTTCCTTTTATGGTTATATATTCTTATGTGTGGGGACCATCTAAAATTCCAACTATGGGTGGTTCATGTTGGTTTTTATTGATGATTATATCAAAATGACTTGGTTGTGGTTAATAAAGTCTAAAATGGATGTGAATTTCATATTTCAAAATTTTCAAAATGGTGAGAACTCAATATAATGCACAAATTCAGGCTTTACGTAGTGACAATGGTGGTGAACACAGAAATGATGATCTCCAACAATATTTGAAAGAACATGGGATTGTTCATCAGACTACATGCCCTAATACTCCACAGCAAAATGGTGTTGCTGAAAGGAAGAATAGACATTTGTTGGAAATGGTTCGAGCATTGTTGATTGAAGTTTGCATGTCATTATCCTATTGAGGAGAAGTACTTACATCTGCTACATATTTAATTAACAAAATGCCCTCACGTAAAATTGATTTCAAAACACCACTTTAGACTCTTATTGATGCTATCATTGTTTCACCAGTTTCAAGTGTGCCTCCGCATGTCTTTGGATATGTGATGTTTATTCATCTACATCAACATCAATAGAGCAAATTAGTCCCGTGAGTCTTGAAGTGTGTTTTTCTTGAAAATGTTGTATATCAAAAAGAGTACCAGCATTACCATCCACCTACACGACAGATGTTTATCACAATAGATGTTGTTTTTCATGATAATTCAATGTATTATTGCTCAAAGTCTATCTAAAGTTCAGGGGGAGCATCACAAGAAAATTCAAACTCTTGATTATGATACTGTGGAGTATCAGCCAGATCAAACAGAAGTTGGATAAGTAATTGAAGCAGAAAATATAAATCCAACAAATACAGAATTTGAATCTCTTACCAACATACCACACTAATAGTTTACTGAGGATGTACCTGACGAAGTACTTGAGTTACGCAAAAAATAGTTACCACCACATCTCACTCGAGGTATTCCTAAACTATAATATGAATATGAAATTTCTAATAAAATTAAATATCTCATGCCTAATTATATATTCTACCACGATCTGTCAGAATCAAATTAGTCATTTATGAATCAATTATTTGCTGTAGCTGTTCCTAACAGTATGCAGGAAGCCTTAAGTGACCAAAAATGGAAAACTGTCATGAATGAATAAATGAAATCTTTACAAAAGAATGAAACTTGGGATCTAGTTGATTGCCCACCTGGAAAAAAGTTAGTAGAATGTCTATGGATTTATACTATAAAATATAAATCAGATGGCACTATTGAAAGGTACAAAGCAAGATTGGTGGACAAAGGGTATACTCAAACGTATGGAGTTGATTTTACAGAAATGTTTGCACCTGTGGCAAAAATCAATACTGTCTGTGTACTATTATCCTTGACTGCAAATTTGGAATGGCCACTTCAACAGTTTGATGTCAAAAATGCCTTCTTAGATGGAGAATTATCTAAAGAAATATACATAGAACTCCCACCAGGATATATAACTTTGGATATTATGGCAAAATGTGTAAATTGAAAATGTATTTGTATGGGTTAAAACAGTCTCCAAGAGCATAGTTTGGAAGATTCTCTAAAGCCATGTTATCATTTGGATACCGTCAAAGTAACTCAGACAATACTTTATTTTTGAATAGACAGTCAGGAAAAATTATTGTACTTATCATATATGTTGAAAATATGATTGTTATAGAAAATAATCCACAAGAAAGGAAAGTATTGCAAGAGTATTTGTCTCGAGAATTTGAAATGAAAGATCTCGGTTTCTTAAAATATTTTCTTGGGATTGAGGTTTCTAGATCTCGGAAAGGAATTTTCTTATCTCAAAGAAAATATGTTTTGGATTTGTTGTAAGAGATAGGTATGTCTGCATGTCATCCAACTAACACACCATTAGAAGAATGTTTAAAATTGTATGTGACACTAGATCAAGTTTCAGTGCATAAAGGTAGATACCAAAAGTTAGTTGGGAAACTGATATATTTAGCACACACCAGACTTGATCTTACTTATGCACTAAGTATTTATTGTCAGCCAATTTATGCACAACCTTAGAGAGCAACATATGAATGCGGTTATGCACATTTGGAGATATCTGAAGTCTGCTCCTGGCAAAGGGTTATTATTCTACAAGTATACAAATTGGCAAAACATAGTTACATATACTGACGTTGATTGGGCTAGATCAATAGATGACAAGAGGTTAACTTCTAGTTATTTTATTTTCATAGGAGGTAATTTTGTGATTTGGGGGGAGTAAGAAACAAAATGTTGTTACTCGCTCAAGCGCAGAAGCTGAGTTTAGAGGTATGGCACTTGGATTTTGTGAAACCTTGTGGCTTCGATTACTTATGAATGATTTGGGTTACTCATCTGGGTACCCAATTCAACTGTATTGTGATAATAAAGTTGCATGTGACATTGCTCATAATCCGGTTCAACATGATAGAACCAAGCATGTTGAGATGATAGATTTTTTATCAAGGAGAAGTTGGACAATAAAATTGTAGAACTACCAATAGTTCGATCTAAAAATCAATTGGCAAATATTCTTACCAAAACAATTTCCAATAAACTATTTTCAGAAGTTATTGGCAAGTTGGACATATGCGACATCTATGCACCAACTTGAGAGGGAGTGTTGAGATTTTATTTGATAAGATATCTTTTAATTGTGGTTGATTCTATGCAATTAGATTATATATTAATTGTATATTTGATTTGATTTCATATTGATTTAATAGGTATCAATCAATTAGTGATTGACTATAATTGATATCAATCAATTAGTGATTGATTGATTTTTATCTTGTATAACTCACGTATTCAACCTATAAATAGGCATATAATTGTACAAACTAAAAGTATAAATGAAAAAAAACGTCAATTATCTATTACTCCTCTTCTTTTAAAATTATCTTATGATGTAAAGTGTAAACCTTTGCAGTTAACGTTTTCTGGTTTGTCTTAGTCATTGATTGTTAAAGGGTTATTAAAATAACCCACAAAAAAAATTAAAAGAAAATAAATTCGAAATGGCGAAAACTCGAATATTTAATATAGGTTAAATATGATCCTCCTCCACGAAAATTCAGTACTAGTACTACTTTTGTGTCTAATTATAGACAAAAATACTTTTGCATGCATGGGTTTCGTGCTTTAACAGAAAGCAAAAGAAGGAAACAAACTATATAGTAATTAACAATAATTTTCTTCGAAAACCAGCAAAGGCAAGGGTGTTTTCACAGGACATGACCTATGAAACATTATCACAAAAGAATATTTTACCTAGTGAAAAGAGTGTATAAAATATTTTTCTCATTTGTTAGACTTTTTTTATTATAGGAACTTCATTCTCCAATCGACTACAAACCATATTACATAGACCACACCATATTAGCAAATATGCCTAAACAAGTATTAAATTTTAAGTACTATACAGCATTCACCATGTACAATTACATAAAAAAGATAATGAAATTTTGATTTATTTTTGTTTAATTAATTTTTGATAATTTTTCGAGAAATAGAAAATTTGTTCTAACTGTTGCCCTGAATATTTATAACCAAACATGGAAGGAATAATAATTTTCCGTTGTCACTATTTCTCATAAAAAACTTTGTACAAAGGACGATCAACTTCACAGAAAGAGCACGTACAAAAAACATTCCACAGAAACACAAAAGATTGCTTTGCTTTTAATACTTTTGCTAAAGCCACCTAAAATTTGTAGCCTTTAAAAAAAAAATTCATATAATTTGATAGGACAAAATTTATATCGCAAAATTGTATTCCAAAAAAATATAATTCTAATCCCCCACCCTCCCCCCCATCCCCCGCCCCGAAAAGGACGAAGAAGCGCTTAATAATCTAGGATAGGAAATGGAATTTGGTCCATATAGCACGAATAGTTATACATCTTTTCTGATAATTTGATAGCAATATATGATTCATATAACCGATTTTGCAAAATATCTATCTTATATTTTAAAGTTAATTTATTTATGTTTATTACTAATGTGAATAGAAATAAAGGGTCACACATAATATAGATGATGAATATAATATTATAATTATGAAGTGATTATAGGGTAAATTAATGTTAAAAATTTATTAATTAGTTATTGAGTTACTTGGTTAGTAATTCAGACGCATTAAACTGTAAGTTCCAACGATAGGTTTTAGAAGGAAAAAAAAGCTTGAAATATTATACGTATGGTAATTATGAGAAACTTAGAGTTCTATAGATCTTAACTTTTACTATTTAAACATACATTCAAGATAACAATACTATGCAAAATTGGTCAATTCTATAAGAATTTTAGAAATTATCTGTGTAAATAATTTTAAAGTCACACAATTGTATAACTCGTGATCAATCTCATCTATAGATATTGTTTCTCATAAATCTATTGTTATCTCTAATATCATATGGGTTACAAAAAGTTTCTAATAACTGTACTTACACATAGTGCCTCATATATCAATATGTCATCTTGCCATACATGGGAAAAAGAAGTGACTATAAAAGAAATAGCAGTTGGGTCAGACCATGCAATTTTCCGTCGGGCCTTGTAACGAATTACATCACCTTGCACGCCTGATTGTGATGACATATATAAGTCTTTAAAGTGTTTTCAACATCAACAAGAAACATCAGTTCCTTTTCATGACAGAAAAAAGATCCCACAGTTTAACGTTTTCATGACCAAAAATAAATTATGTCCTTTCTTAAATTGTTCAAACAATTCACAGCGTACCTCAGCCAGTTATAGTTAAATGCAAATGTCACAACTGTAGCAATTCACAGCTGGATTCCTCTCTATCAAAATATTTTATGAAACTGTCGCCTCAAGAAAAATAAAATGCAAGGAACATTCAATTAATTGACGATGACTTCCAATTTGTTATCTCCCTGAAATAGGACTCTGAAGCTCTCGTCGTCTCATTTCATTGTAATGCCAGCCAATAAAAGGCATATTACATGAGCTTTGCTCCTGAAATTGATTTTCCAAAGACCAAATAGGTTATAAGTTTAATAAGTACAAGTTGGAATGCATGCACGCATGCATGCATGCTGCACTTGTAATTAATATTGGTAAATTTCGTATAAGTTACTTCGTCATATGAATTTTTAAACAGCTAAGTTGTTAAAAAATGAAAAATAGACTGAAATTGTTGAACCATATGAGGAAAGTAAATTAGATTAGATTAGATTATTTAATATGGAAGCTAGAATTAGAGTGGTTAAACTATTGCATACAAATTTCAGTATCTCTCAATTATTTAACTACTTCAAAATCTTGTTATTAAATAAAATTTTCTTAATCAATTAATTTTAAATATTTAGTGACGATATCAAACATGCCCTAAAACTAGTAATTAGTAATACAAGCCACAAAGGTCCAGAGAAAATAAGCACATTGATACTTGGAAGATCGGTAACTATGGAGTTTCCACCATATTTTTCTATTTAGCTTATAATGGATATTAATTGTGATTTTCTGAGAGATAGAATTTTTTTTTATTAAGTCTTTTGCTTGTGTTTGGATTTTGAGAAAAATAAAGAAAAATTATTCGAACCCAGAATAGGAAGTTAATAACGTATATGTACACTTAAATATCACATGATTCTGATCATCTTGATTTGCAAGAGCAAAAAGATTTTGTGTACGTTCGTTATAAATATGTATATAATAATCGTTTTCCATCTATTTAAATTGGACGAATAATGCTAGTTATCATCAATTTAATTAGTTCCAAAAGTTGATCTAGTCCTCAGCATAGAAAATGTTTTAACTAGGTGATTAAATCTGATAATTTGATTTTAGTTTGTTCTTTGACTAAAACTAAATAAAATCAATAGATCAAAGATCAAATGTAATCGAAGAATTTTTGAAGCATAATAATATTCAATTAGGACATTCAAAAAATTCCTTTGATTCTATATAATTTGACAAATAATTAAATTTCTTGATTTCACCTGATGTTTTTCCAAAGAACAATTAAAAATGAAATTGCAAAGTTTGAATATTTAATTAAAGCTTTTTAAAAATTAGGAACCAAGCCAAATTTTGAGATCAAGTTAAGAAATAATTAGCGTTATTTGTAGAATTAAATTTGCTTTGATTTTTATTTTTCCATCTAGATCTAGCTTCCTTTATCCACATTTGACATCAAAAGAACAAATATTAAACTGAATTTAGCTAAATTCATATGAAATTGGACATGTAATACCGGCTAACTTTTATTCATATGAATTTTGTACCAAAACTACATGAAATTTAAAGTGGCTATTATTTTCTAATCGGTACACTTTGTTCCAAGCTAAGTAATGAATTTACTTAAACTTTAGAGAGTTTACATTTATGAATCATATAACTGTTAAAATTTAGTTGCCAATCAAAGTTTACTTCCACCATTTGATAGAAAAATGAAATATATAAAAATGATAAACGACCACTAATTTGTGCAAGTTAGATAATACATGGGGAGAAAATTAATAAGTTGAAATTCAATTTAGACTTAAAAATTTAAATAAGTAGATTTTGACCACATTCCACGCGTGTACTAGATGTTTTATATATTTTTGTGATATGTGGAAGGGTAGTATATTTATTCAACTACTAATAAATAAGTTAAAACCGTATTTACATCTAAAAGTTTAAATAAAATTTGAATTCATGTTACTTATTAAATAAAACGGGTATATCTATTAAACAAGTAAAGTTTGAAACCAGTATATGTATTCAACTACTAATGTGTAAGTTAATGTTGGGATTAATTATATTAAATCCTAAATATATATTTTAATATAATTAACAATAAGTGAAGATCTGTTATAAATTAATTGAGTAATAACTTATTGACAAATATAACCCTAAGCAACTGCCTATAGGGTCTGTTGGGGGCAGCAGTGATGGGTATTCACATTCTGATACCCTAGTTGTAATGCTTTAAGTACCATCGTCTATTTTCTCTTTAAAGAAAACAACTCAACCCCAACAGTTAAAACCTTATTTGGATCTAAAAATTTAAATACCATTTGAATTAATTTGACTTATTAAATGTTTTATATCTCACTCTAAAACTAATGTAAAATAAATGCATTTACCCATTAATCCTAGCATAAACGATCAACACCAGTTGAACTTTTATTTTAGATGAAACACAAGTAGAGATTACTGAATAAAATTTTATCCTTAAGTATGAGTGAAGATTTTTTTTATTTTTTAATTTTTTTTGGGACCCATGAAGATGTATGAAATCGTTCAAGCCTATAAAACGTAATCGTTCTTGCAATTTGAGTAACCTAGTGGGGGTTTGCTTAAGCAGTGGGGAGCAAGAAGTAAGCAACTTGCATTTATAGTTTCAGGTGGTAAGTATATTTGACTCCAAATACCCACAAAATAGATAACTTATGCCGACATTTCATTTTTTTATGCGGACAATAAAGGGATTGGACACTGCGGCCATTCATTCATATAATTTTTCCTTTTTTTTTTTTAGTTTTTCTATGGACGGTTTCAACCATCTTGTCTACTTTATAAACCAAAAAAGAAAACTAAGTAGGTTAATTAAGGTTGAAAAATTGGTGCATATTTTGAATTTTTGAAATCATTGTAAAATTCGTTTTTTTTTTCTTGTTATATATATTTTGACTCTTGAAACTCATTGAGAAATTTGATTTCAGAATCAACCCAATAAAAAGCTAGCTTTATACACTGGTTAATGGCAAATTTATCTATGGCATGGTGGTCAGAAGTAAATGAGTTTTCTCAGATTAGATCATGCAGAAAAGATGCATGTTTTACTTGGGTTGTGTGCTTATGCACTCAACTGCTTCCGTATTGGACTTCAAATATTGGACAGAGCCAAAGTATACTTTAATTTGATTAAGACTTAAGTCTCAAAGAATTGTGAAGCTTAGCTAATCAATTACTACAAGTTGTTATTACAGAATTCATTGAAAAATTCAAGGATTCGGTTGATGATTGTTACATGATAAAAGGTTGGACCATTTGAGTTAATTATTAATCCTTCTAGGACAATCTTAGTGCGCAAATGCTCACGTAGAAAGTGGGGGCAGGGACGCACGGCTATAAGCTAAAATATGACTGGTGTGGATTATTCTTATTACTTATCGGGAGTAATTATTTGGCAGTGAATAACTCATTGCAGTATAAGATAGATAATTATGACATAAAATATTTATCGTTATACTTTTTGCTTGTCATTTTATGATATATAGATATTTTAATAAATTAATATAAATCTTATAGTTTATGTTAATATTTATATTATTGATATTTATTTTAATTATAATTAAATTTTAATACTAAAAGTTCACTTTTTTGTTATTAAGTTATATTTATTTTGAATTTTTAGTGTAGAAGAAATCAAAAAATGCCACAAAATTTTATTAAAATATTAGATTGATAAAAAAAATAATAAACTTAAGTATTAAAAATAATTAGGATGAAACTAGATACTAATAGTGGATATGTATATAAATACGTTAATATAAATTACAAATTTATATCAATTTATTAAAGTACCTAATATAGAGTAATACACAAAAAGTGTAAGAAGACATCCAATGCGTAATTATGAGTGACAATATATATATATAAAAGAAGAGTTGTACTCTAAATCTTGTCACTACTTAATCACTTGTACTTAGTTGCTGACCATGAAAAAGCTTCCCAAACTTGAAATTTTCAAAATTTTGGGCCAATCCTGACTATAATTGACCTGGTGCCTGTGCTGGGTTCATGAAGCCACATAAAGGTTTTGATTGAATACTTATTTCGACCATGCTCAATTCGTGGCCAAAAGTTCACCGATGCAAACTTTGGAAGTCAGTTATACAAACACCCAACCCAAGAAAAATCGAGTCTAATGCTGAATCAATTCCTCCATATTAATCTCCTCCTAACAGGGGTGTTATGGTACGAACATAATGTTATTTGCAACCAGTAAGGGATAGTGTATAGATCGTAAGTCTCACCTCAAAAGTTGGAAAATTGGAATTTTAATAAGCTCTATAAGTTATCTTTGATGCAGTAGAATTAAATTAAGTATTCTAATATCTTATTGGATTTATAATTTGTAATTTAATAATTCTATTAGATTTAGAATTATTAATCATATTGGGTTTTGGTTTAGTAGTTACCAAATCCAATAGGTATAGAATTTAGTTGAGTTCTATAAATAGGACATGTCATTCATGATTTTAAGATACAGAGAGAGAGACAAAAGAAACAAAAAAAGAAATCAAGAACAGCCGTTATCCTTCTTCCTGTTTTTCAAGTTTGGTCAATTTTGCTTATTTATTTGTTGACCGAAGTTTTTCTTACAATTCAAACAGACTTTGTTTGGTTTGTGCGTGGGCCCGCAGGTCAAACCATCAATTTGTTTGTCTTCATAAGTTGATCTCCAGAAATTCAATTTCATTGTAAAGGCTTGTTTTGCTTGCACGTGGACAGTAGCACGGCTTTTCCTTTTGTTTGCTTGTATTTGTTGTGCAACCATTGGTTTCTACCCAAATCAATTTATTTTGTTGTCTTGCGGCCAAGCTCTTCAAAACCCGTACACCGGTTTTCATCTATTTTGGTGTAACTTTTTGGGATTTATTTATTTTGATCCCAACATCTGGTATCAAAGTTTTGGTTGGTGTTTGAAAGTTATGGCGAATCGAAATATTAATTGTTCCGTACCCAAATTAAAGGGTAAACAAGATTACAATTTTTGGAGGATTCAGATGGAAACGCATCTCAACGCGTTTGATTTGTTAGCCCATATTCAAGAAAATTTAGCAGAGGATGCTACTAAGGTGACGAAACAAAACGACAATTTGGTGTTGTCTCAAATACACTAGGCAATTGATGTTTCTGTATTTGGAAAAATATCCACTGCTAAATCCGCAAAACAGGCATGGGATATTTTGGCCAAAACGTATCGTAACGTTGACAAAGTCCAACAGAGTAACTTGTTGACGTTAAAAACAAAGTTCGAGCTATGCAGCATGGAAAAGAATGAGATTATTGAGTCTTATTTTTCTCGTTTGAATGTATAAAGAACGAGATGCAGTTGAATGTGTATGATCTTACTGATCAACTCATTGTAGAAAAGGTCTTGAATACTTTGCCATTAAAGTTTGACCATGTCATTGCCGTGATGCAAGAGACAAAAGAGATGTCAACATTGTCAGTTGATGAATTGTAAAGGTCATTGCTACTGCATGAATAACGAATTAATGGCAAATTGGATGAATCTCATGAAAAGGAACCTGTGGAGAAAGCGTTGCAAGCTGTGAAAATTCAGACTGCTAAGGAGAAAAACAATGAAGATTCGTCCAATAGTACTGCTTCTAGTGGTCGTGGCCAGAATTTCAAAGGTCGTAGACGTGGAAGAGGTAACTCTCGTGGTCGCAGTAGAGGTAACAATTCCTCCCAACAAAGAGGCAATTTTTATAATTCCAACAATAATCAGCAAAAAGGGCCTAAATGTTTTAATTGTGGTAAAGTAGGCTATATCCAAAAGAATTGTTGGTCTAATAAATCAGAAAATAAGGATATCAATGCTAATGTTGTTAAAGATTCTGGTGAAAAGTATGAGACAATCTTATTTTTTGCTGGTGTGGCTAGGGAGTCTAAAAATAACATGTGGTATGTTGACTTTGGATGTAGTAACCACATGACTGGAAAGAAGGAATTATTTAAAAATTTGGATGAGTCATTTAAATCCACTGTTCGTTTTGGTAATAATCATGAAATGACTGTATGTGGTAAAGGAGATATTCCTATTACCTTGAAGAATGGTGCAAAAAGTGCTGTTGCTGATGTGTTTTATGTGCCTGCTTTGCATCAAAATCTCTTGAGTTTGGGCCAACTTCAAGAGAAGAATTATGATTTGCGTTTTCGAAAACGCGTCTGCACCATCACTGATGATAGATTGGGTTTGATTGCAAAGGTGAATATGACAAATAGCAGATTGTTTCCTATTATTTTGAATTGTGGTGATTCACCTTGCTTTAACTCGATTGAGGTTGATGACACTTGGTTATGGCACATGAGATTTGGGCACTTTCACTTTCGTGGATTGCAGTTTTTGGCTAAGAATAATATTGTTTTTGGGCTGCTTTTCATCAACTTTCACCATAGACAGTGTGAGTCTTGTATTTTGGGCAATAAGCATCGAGACCCGTTTCCTAATGGCGAGGCTTGGAGAGCAAAAGAACTTTTATAGCTCATTCACTCTGATCTATGTACAGTGGATGTTCCTTCTAATGGAGGTAATAAGTATTTTATTACTTTCATTGATGATTTAGAAAAGGCACAGGTTTATTTTACGAAGAATAAGTCGATGCTTGTGATACTTTTAAAAGTTTTAAAGTATATGTTGAGAAGCAAAGTGGTCACTCCATTAAAACTACGAAGCGATGGTTGAGCAATTATACAGTTTGTGATGATTTTTTGGCACAGCATGGGATTAAGCATCAGATGACAATAAGATACACTTCTCAGCAGAATGGTGTTGCAGAAAGAAAGAACAGAACTGTGATGGACATGGTGCGATCAATGATGGTTGCCAAACACATGTCCAAGGGTTTCTGGGCAGAAGTGGTTTCATGTGGTATCTATTTATTAAATAGATATCCTACTAGATGCAATGGTGGGAAGACCCTTTATGAGGTTTGGTCTGGTAAAAAGCCAAATATTTCTCATCTTAGAGTATTTGGTTGTTTGGCATATGCACATGTTCTAGATGCTCTCAGGAAGAAACTAGATGATAAGGCGGAGAAGTGTATTTTTATTGGTTACAGTTCTGAGACTAAAGGGTACAAGTTATACAACCCTTTGACAAAGAAGATCACCTTTAGTAGATATATGAATTTTGATGAAAAAGGTATCTGGGATTGGTCAGAAAAAGGGTCAGATGTGGCGGTTAGTCATCCTCCACAATCTTCATACTTTGATGACAATGATGATGAGGTCAATCAGCTCGAAGTACCTGAACAGCAACCAGTTTCTACTCAACCTATTCTTGCGTAGTCTAGTAGGCCACAAAGACAAAGACGTCTACCAGCTCGTTTGCAGGATTATGTTGTTGATGATCACTCTCAAAATTTATCTGACGAAGATGTTGTTAATTTTGCTCTTATTGCAAATTGTGACCCAGTTACTTTTGAAGATGCTGTTCATGAGGATCACTGGAAGAAAGCAATGGCTAATGAAATTCATGCCATTAAAAAGAATGATACTTGGGAGTTCACAAATCTTCCAAGTGGCAAAAAACCCATTGGTGTCAAGTGGGTTTACAAGACGAAGTACAAGCCCGATGGAGATGTAGACAGATTCAAAGCGCGATTGGTTCCTAAAGGTTATAAACAAAAACCTGGCATCGATTATTTTGAGGTATTTGCGCCTGTTGCTCGGCTTGATACTATTCGCTTAATTATTTCCTTAGTTGCCAAAATGGTTGGAAAATACATCAAATGGATGTAAAGTCTGTATTTTTTAATGGTATACTTAAGGAAGAAGTGTACGTTGAACAACCTGTAGGATTTGTGAAGAAAGATCAAGAAAATAAGGTGTACCATTTAAAAAGAGCCCTTTACGGCTTGAAGCAAGCTCCAAGAGCGTGGTACACCGTATTGATTCTTTCTTCGTTGTGATGGTTTTCAATTGTCCTTTTTATCATGCTTCATATGTGAAGATATCTTCTCATGGTGCAGTTGTTATCGTATGCTTATATGTGGATGATCTAATATTTACTGGAAATAATTCCAAGATGATTGCAGAATTCAGGGAGGCTATGATTCGACAGTTCGAGATGACAGACATGGGTCTTATGTCATACTTCCTTGGAATTGAGGTTTCGCAGACTGATCAAGGCATTTTTATTTGCCAAAAGAAATATGTTGGAGATATTTTGAAGAAGTTCAAGATGGATGATGCAAAACCAATCTTGACTCCAGCTGAAGAACGGTTGCATTTGACCAAAGATGGGATTGGCACTTGTGCGGATCCTACTTATTTTAAAAGTTTGGTAGGGAGTTTGAGATACTTGACAACTACAAGACCTGATATCAATTTCAGTGTCGGCTTAATTAGTAGATTTATGGAGAATCTACGTCAGTCTCACTTGCAAGCAACTAAGAGAATTTTGAGGTACATTAAAGGTACTCAAGGTGAAGGAATCTTTTATGCAAAAAGTGATCCTGTTGATCTTCTTGGGTTCACTGATAGTGATTGGGCTGGTGACACTATTGAGAGAAAGAGTACTTCTGGTTATGCTTTCTTTATTGGTTCTGGTATATTTTCGTGGAATTCAAAGAAGCAACCAGTTATCGCGTTATCCACAGCGGAGGCAGAATACATTGCAGCGGCTAGCAGTGCTACTCAACCATTGTAGCTTAGAAGGATGCTAGATTTTCTTCAACATAAGCAAGATGGAGTAACTACTATCTTGTGTGATAATCGTCGTGATAAAGATGACAAAGAATCCAGTGTTTCATGGTCGAAGCAAACATATCGACATCAAATTTCACTTCATTCGTGATTTGGTTCAACGAAAAGAAATTGTGATCGATTATTGCAAGACCGAAGAGCAAGTAGTTGATATTTTCACGAAAGCGTTGAAGATGGATTCGTTTATGAAATTGAAGAAAATGTTAGGTATGACAAGTTACGAAAGCTTAGTTTAAGGGAGGCAATGTAGTAGAATTAAACTAAGTATTTTAGTATCCTATTGGGTTTATAATTTGTAATTTAATAATTCTATTAGATTTAGAATTATTAATCATATTGGGTTTTGGTTTAGTAGTTACCAAATTCAATAGGTATAAGGTTTAGTTGAGTCTTATAAATAGGACATGTTATTCATGATTTTAAGATACAGAGAGAGAGAGACAAAAGAAACAAAAAAAGAAATCAAGAACAGCCGTTATCCTTCTTCCTGTTATTCATGTTTGGTCAATTTTGCTTATTTATTTGTTGACCGAAGTTTTTCTTACAATTCAAACAGACTTTGTTTGGTTTGTGCGTGGGCCTGAAGGTCAAACCATCAATTTGTTTGTCTTCATAAGTTGATCTCCAGAAATTCAATTTCATTGTAAAGGCTTGTTTTGCTTGCACGTGGGCCGCAGCACGGCTTTTCCTTTTGTTTGCTTGTATTTGTTGTGCAGCCATTGGTTTCTACCCAAATCAATTTATTTGGTTGTCTTGCGGCCAAGCTCTTCAAAACCCGTACACCGGTTTTCATCTATTTTGGTGTGACATTTTGGGATTTATTTATTTTGATCCCAACATTTGATTACTTCTTTTTTTTATTTTAAAAAAAGTTAAATTTAAAAAAATAACACAAATAATTACGGTTTGGAAACAAATTACTTCAGGGATTGGGAACACTCAAAAGGATATTAGTGTATGCATAACACAATATATTAGATATGCTTTCGGTGTGCAAATCACCACGATTGTAGCCTAAGCCTATGTGTAAATCAAAATTAAAAGATGAAAAATTATAATAAGAAAAACACATCCCGCATGAGAGATAACTAGATGAGTCTGTGTCTAGTACCATCAACCCGAGGAGAAAGCAAAGTATTGTTCACCAGGGGCAATTTAAAGGGAGTAAACGGTGCGATTGGTGGCTACAATTTTTAATGTAATCATAGTATTTTTTTTTCGGGGGTTGTGTCTTTAGTATGGAAAGAAGAGCTGTGTAGTTTTATGGAAGGTCAGAGGTTATTTCGTAATGATATCGGCGAGCCTTCTCTACTGAGTAGTTTTGGGGTCCTAACTTGAGTGGAGGATCAAGCACGATGATATGCAATGTAAGTTTGCGCAGGGACAAAGTTAGATTCATCCAATTCCGTACTACAGAGGTAAATCTATGGTCTGTTTCTTCTGTGACTGCTGAGGGGAATTGTACAAGTAGAGGCAAATAAATTAGGGATTTTGTTGCTCTTAACTAGGTTAGCGTTAGGAGTTACCGGGCCCGTTTTACCAGGTTATGCCGGTTTCGTTTGATTGGAGTTTTGCCTTAACCAACCTTACTGGATTTAGGTTAGTTGTGTTAGAACTTGTCTTTTTAAAGTTAGTCTTTATTTGGATCCTCTCTCTATTTTATTAACTTGGATATTTTCACGTTAATAAAATCAATTTGTTTTGAAAAAAAAAATGAGTCTGTGTCAGCAAGCTGGGGCGCATTAATTCCACTTATTAAAAATATTATGCTGAGCGATGGAATTGATTTAAATTGAAACTGTAATATCATTGGTCATCTTGTGTCCATTTCAAAAATTTTCAATTCCCCACAAGTGTGCCCGGTTAGCCAATCAGAATAGAGGAATTGTTGAAGCAATAATATATTGTTAATCGTGGCTGACACCAAACTTTTGGATTTTTTTTTCCTTTCTAAATAAATAATTATTTAGCTGAGATTACCCCTAATGACACAGCTAAGAGAAATGAAGTTGATTGATTAGGAATTGAATAATATTTCTCTCTCCTGATTCTCATCTAATTATTGGAGAATAAAAGTAATGAATAACGTATACCCTTCTAGGGCATTCTACCAAGTTTCTTGGCCACAACAATTATAGACAATGCTGATCTCTGCATATGCTTTTGTTTTACCAAGCTTCTATTAAAATCGGAAATAATTAAACAAACTTTTTGGGGGAAGAAAATGTAAAGAAGGTTTCACATACGGAAGGTTTTAGTTTAGAGTTATTTTTACGCCGTATCAACAGCAGGTATGTGTATCAGGTTTTTACATTTTATCTTAGCAGGCATAGGTTGATCTTATGAGGAAATGTACTAACATTGTTTTCACTAAAGTCAAGATAATATGTACTTAACTAAGACCAAGCAATAAGAAAAAAGAGTAAACTTGATAAAAATAAGATAAACAAATTTATGAAGTAATTCAACAAATATCAAATAAGCAATAAGCAATAAGATTACAACATCCTTCTTTTGTTTCATTTGAATCCATTATCCCCTTAGAATATTTGGGTTGAAATGAATAATTGGTTGAGTTGCCTAACGTGCCAAATGGTCTTTTTCAAGTTTTATTAGATATCCTCTACGGCCATAATGCACTTATATATTCGATTGGCACCTTCAATTATAAGGTCTTTAAATCTAGGTATTTTAATGGCTACCCATGTCTTGAGAATATCTCTTAATCTCTCAAAAAACTTTACATTGTTACTCTTAAATCATAGGCTATTTTATCTAGAGTTCAATCGCATTCTCCTTTGTTAAGTTCAATGAAATTTCAAAACATAACCAATTAGTGATTAAGTAACTGAAGGAAATTAAGATACAAATAAATTTGACAATTTATATATCAACAACCTATAATATATGTAAGAGAATTACAAATTCAAAACTATATAAAAGAATTCAATCATAATCTTAAACATAATTAAGACAATGCAAACATTAAATCTCAAGGATTACAATCGTAAAATTAAAATAAAAGAAAGAGAATCTTAGAATAATATTTCTATCTCCCTAGTATTTTTCTCATCAAGTGGGTTATATTTATAGAGTCCTAAAGGTTTCTTAGACATCTTTAATTTGGTCACATCCCTAAAAAAGGGCTTTAGCCATTAGAACTCTAGCTGGACAAAGAGTTCGATGAAAGACCCCTCCTCTCCTCTGCTATCCTTATTTAAATCTTTAGAGGTTTCATATATAGAAATCTAAAGACAAACAGTAAAAAAAGAAAGATTATTTTTTGTTGATTTTGACTTATTGACCCTTTGATTTTTTTTACTTATTAATTTTGTCCGACTTCTTTTCAACCCACTCCTATAACACAATTTAAACTCTTATTCAACTAATTTTTCATCAAATATGCTTTTAAAATAAGAATATTAATATTAATATTAATATAAATTAAATATCAACAATAAAATAAAGTATAAAAACTATTATTTTTCGCACAAATTTGTAAAGAATTTAATAGTTAATATAACAATTAGCACCTACCAAAGAATAATTGGTGGTGATCATAGTGGCAATAGTAGCAATGGTGGAAACAATGTGCGACAACGCAATGACAATAGCAATGAACATGGTGGTGGTGGTGGTAGTAGAGGTTGTGATTATGAATTTTTGTTGACCTATTTTTTTTTTGGAGAGAATTTTTTGATTATTTGGTAAAAAAATAAGTTTAACATATTATTTTCATCCAAACATGAGATAGGATGTATAATTTTCTATTTTTTTATTATTGTAATAACATTGGGATAACACATATATTTGTTCTCCTTCTATTGAGTGTGAACATAAAATGTGAAATTCATAACTCACAAAATAGATATTAATAATACATGAACTTATATGAAATTTATCTAGTTTTGAATTTTATACACATAACTAACAGCGTAATAATAAAATAAGTATTATATCACAAATGATAATGTCTAACAAAGATTACAATCAACACTTAAATTTACCTACCATAAGTTCACATATACATTGCAATTTGATTTCGAAATTCATTCCACTTACCTACTCCTTCAGTGGAAGTCTCCAAATGAAAAATTATTGACAATCCATCACGATCCACAATCAGGTCCTAGTTTAGATGCTCCAAAAAATATGCATCATTAAGTAATTGCTCCCTAATAAAGCTTTACAGTACACAATATGTAATTGCCATTGATGTTTGTCTAACCATCATATATTTTGTGTTAGCCCTTTCAATAGGGAAAGTCTTTTCCTCAAGACACCAAAAGTCCATTCAATTATATTTCTCACTGAAAAATGACAGTGATTAAATAGTTCTTTCTATGATTTAGGACCTCTACCACTTCCACAAAAATCACATAAATGATATCTATGACCACGGTATGGTGTAAGAAAACTAGGAATGTTTTTATATGCCGAGTTAACAACATAATATTTATCTTCAAAAATTCAATAATATTCATAAGTACATTGATAATGAATTTGAAATATTATGCAATTTATAAGTGCCATAAAATATAGATTATGTTGTTTGCATGGACTATTCACTGTCATAATTGCATGTGTTCATATTTATTTCATATATAATATTATAATGTTAGCAATAAATTATGTTAGATAATGAAGAGGAACTAATTATTAAGTAAATACCATTAATGCAACTTTATGCTATAATTTTTGTAGTTCGTACTAAATGCGTACTTTGTACATACATGAATGATTAGTTATTTATTACCTTGAGGTGGGAATGAAAAATTATTTTCTGGTCTCAAATATCCATCTCAAAAAACATGAGCATCATGTGCACTGCCTTCCCAACTAGCAAAAAAAAAAAAACAAAATCGCATTTCATGATCACATGCTGCTAATACATTTCATGAAATTTCTGCCTTACTATTACGAAATGCTTCCCTTCTATAGCTCAAAACCCAAGCACATATTGTTGTTCTATCAATTGCACCAATACAGTCCTGAATGGTTGATGTATGTTAAATATGTCATAAGTAGGCATTATTATATATTCATGGTAAAATTCTTCTACGTTTTAATGAAAAACACAAAAATTGATCCATACTTTAAACCATGGATAATATTTCGCATTATTCAAATTTCATGGATGTACATTTTGCTGATTTCACGGACAAATGACTATCGATCCCAATGCTACTATAGCTCTAACAACCCTTTTAACATTCCGATTGATTGTCTCCAAGGAGTGTTGAAATCTTTCAGCCAATACTTGTTGTCTTTGATTGTGACTCACAAGTACAAGAAACATACACACAGTTTCTTCAATGGACACATGTCTATGCGAGTTATCATTAGTATACCCACCATCTCATAATAAATTACAAAAGTAAAGAAATGTAACCACATTCATTCTACAATTTTCAATCAATCGCATATGATGTCCCATCAATATCTCTTATACCCATTGACATCCTATTAATACAGAATCGCGACATGGCTATCATGAAATTCACAGTTGTTCCTCGTATGCATTTAAATTAATAAGGATTAGAAATTCTAACTCATAAGATTCGTCGTCTGAATCTAAAGAGTTATCATTATCTGCATTGTCTCCAATTTGATTATGAAAATAATTCCACGATGACCTATCCATAGATTGATACTATGAATACGTTATGTTAGTAATGCAGTATGAATACAAAATTATGGATCGACACAAATATACTGTAACACCTTTACATGGTAAAAAAGTACAGTTCACAAAATTATTTTGAAGATAATTAATACTAATATAGTACAAATAAGCTTGTAAACCATTTTATAATGAAAACAACAATTATAAACAATATACATCTTATCTTCAATTACTTTTTGGGTGGACCTTTTTTGGTTCAAAACAAACAGAAACAAATTATTATAGTAAACAGATATCTTTAGTGAATGTATCTCACAAACATATTTGTGGTTGTTTTCAAAAAAATCATAATACAAATTTTGTAAGGAAAAAAAATTTACATGTAAATTTTCCTTTCCAGAATATAACTGAGAAATGCTTAAAACTTGTTATAAGGAATATATGGAAACTTCCACCACAGGTTTGAGAATTCTTGTTGGTATATCATTCTAACAATAATCTCAACCATAGGTTTCCAATTATTTATGGCCTTAACTCTTCAATTTTGAATTATTGTTTTGGAATTTATCCAATAATCATGTTATGCAATTGTTGAAAAGTTATAATGTTGTCTTACAAGATTCATAACGTTTTGTGCTCATATAGACAGATCATGTGTGAAGTACATGCATTATGAGAGTTAGAATACATGTGAAAAAAACACAAGCTACATTTGGGCCAGTACCGTGCATTTGAAAGAATGGCCTCTCAACTTTTTTACTCTCATGAATATGAACCACTCCATGAAATTTGAACAATTAAATTGGTTCAATTCTCTTTTTATGTACCACTATTACTTTTTTTGTGCAATTGTTTGATTGACAGAGTATAGTTCATATTTCTTTTGCTAAACTTATGAGAGAATCATCATCATCATTTGTCCCTTTATCTGCTAACTTTTTGGTGATTGGACAAGCATGATTATTAGGTTGAAATGGCAAATATTTTTTATTTATTACATTAATTTACATTATTAATAATTGAAGTTACCCTTGATGCACTTGAATGGCAATGGTCCTTAAATTATTTGGATTTTAGTGGTGAAGCATTTGAGAGAACAATTTTTATAATATTGTACTCAACACACTTAAAATGTCCTTTCATTTCAAAGGACAAGAAATGTTCAAAATGTCAACTACAATGTTCAAATTTTCAAAATTCTATAAATAAGTGTTTAGATGTCCCATACCAATTATCAAACAATAAAAACAATTGGAGAATAGTCCTTGTAGTGTTGATTATGTAATGAAAAGATAAACATTAGTCCTCCAAATTAGTAGAATTACACCAAGGGTCTGTTTGATGCCTTAGAATTAGAATTAAATTGGAATTATAATTATATACAATTGAATTTATTATATTAGAATTCTAAATTATTTGAATTCTTTTGTTTGGCAAATCACTTGTATCATGATAGAATTCCTTTCTAATTCCAAATTCTTTGTTTGGATGTTGAAAAATTGCATGTAAATTGAAATTTAAATACAACTAAAATTTACTAATTATACAAGTATAATAAACAATAGGATAAAGGTTGCTACATTAAAAGAGTTAGTTGATATTGGTGCATATTTAACAAATAATTTTGATCAAATATTGTTATGTAAACAAATAATTTCAATATTTGAGTTTTTTCTTAAAATGTTTATTATTTTAATATAAATTAAATAAATATTGCTATTTAAAAAAAGTTAAATTTCTACTAAAGTCGATATTGTGAATATTGCTTCATGTGAATATCGACTTTAAAGTTAACATCCTCGATGTCGACTTTAGACGGCTACATAAACCAAAAAAAAAAAAAGGAAAAAAATGAAAAAAAGAAAAAACCAACCCATAGTCCCATTCCCATTTGTTTCTGCCACACCCTCCCCCTTCCTCTCCCCTTCCCAATTTCCTCTCCCCCCTGCTGCAATCCCAAACCTACCTGCACCACTCCCGTTGACCCCTGTCCCCCTTTTCTCCCCTCCAAAAATTTTTGCTTCTGTTTTTTCTTCCCACCCCTACCCATTCGTCTGCCCCCGGCCCAGCTTCTTCTTCTCCTTTCCTAATTTCCCTTTCCTCCCTACTGCATCAATCCCCATCCCACCCGCACCTTTCCTCTCCCCTTGTCCAACCTGAAGTCAGTCAAACTTCTCCCCTTGCCCAAACTTTCCCTTGTATAGAAAGTAGGGAGGATAATGATGTTCACTTGGTGTCCAAGGAGGATTCATCTCCCTCAAAGTCTGAAGTCCAATCAAAACTTATCAAATTAAAAGATACCAGCGTTGGCCCATCACCTTTTGTGAGATCCCTCGATATTTCCAAATCACCTAAAGGAAAGGAAGTTGCACATTTGGTGGATTTCTTCCTTCTCTTCAAAACTTTCAGAAGTTAGGTTGGTCTCCATACGGATTCAAAAAATCTAATGCTTTAGTTTAGTGCTGATTTTGAGCCTTCTTTTTAGTTTTAGATTCTTTGAACGATAATATCATAAGGAGCTTTTTCCTCTGTAGTTGTGGTGGTTCCATCTCAAATCATGATTTTGTGATTTTTCTTTTTTTTTTATGTGGCTATTTGCTGTGCTTGTTAAAAGAGAATCAAGCTCTTGGACGACATTCTTTTTTTAACTGATCCCTTGAATTTGACCTCCTCGATGTTGACTTCAGGAGAATTAATTTTTTTTTTAATTCTGTTTGAAATCAATATCTTGGATATCAACTTCAGCATTTTGGACCCCTTCCTAAATTATCAACATTTATTTAATTTAAAAAAAATAATATTCTAATATTTTACTCATCATGATCAAGTAACAATGCACTCGATCCAAAAAAATTTTAATGTTTGCATTACTCTTTAAAATTTAAATATTTATATTAAAATTGTTAACATTAAAACCTACACTAAATAGACTCTTACATTTCAAAAATATTCTTGTACGAGAACAAGTAATATCACAAAAATAAACTAAAGCAACTAGACAACGAGTTTACACACTATATTATCCAATATTATACTATGGTTGTTCAACACTTCAACCATCAATGAACATTATCATTAAAATGACCTAATAATACTAGTTTTTTAAAATTTCTCAAATGAAACATTTTATATCCTTCTATAAGTAAAAGTTGAACAAGTCTTCAACATGGATAGTAGTTGCTTGCACTTTAACCATTAATGAGTTATATAACCCCGTGGAAAAATAAATAAAGCTATTTTGATTACGAGATAAATTGTCCTTGGAGCTCAAACACTGACATTCTGATGAACTGAGTTGTGTAGCTCATATGTTTTATGTCCTCAATCAGGCACTCCAAATTACAGTAGGATGATCCAACTTGTTCCACAGACCTTCTAGCCCATTTTGCCTTCTCTTTTACACATTTGATGAACTCATCTCTTTTCACTTCCATCAGATCTTTGATCATCTTCTCAACCATGACTCTGTCACAAGTGTCCTTCGTGTCCTATCCAACCTTCCAAACCTCCCCAACGAGTCGACTGTTCACTTGTTGGTCTGCATAGAAAGACTAGCGTATCATTGACACTCCTTCATCTAAACTTTCTGAAGCAGAATTCCAGCCACTGTGAGTCAAGAATCCACCAATGGCTAGTTGTGCTAGGACTTCTTCTTGTGGTGCCCATCCCACCATATACCCACTTTTCCATGTGCCCTCCAAAAGTTCTACTGGAATATTGCCATCTGCATTGACAAATTTTGTCTAACAATCCACAAAAAAAAAAAATCATGACATGAAGCAACTTGAACTTAAAATTTCCCTAGTTTAGTAGCGAACAAAACTCCAAATCACAGAACATACATATTTTAACTAAAGAAAACAAAAAGGTATTACATGAACAAGTAATAACCAACAATGAGGCCAGAAGAAACTCCAACACCAAATCCATCCATTATGAATTTATGTCACATAAGTAAAAGATACATTCAAGAAGGATTTTAATAATGCAAAAAATTTGTTAAGAAGAAATGGGCTTAAAAGCTTAGGACAAGCAATATGACTGCTCCAAGGAAAAAGAGAAACAAATGGCCAAGATATAACAGTTGATGAGGAATTTCAATAGTTTGCTTAGTCTTCAAACCAATAATTTAAATCTTGACTCCTAGTATTACATATTATGCAAACTATTTTGCAATATCCATAATGAAATGGTCATACAATACAAGTGGAATTTTGACACAGCCTTAACCAAACAAATTGAGTGTACAAGATATGGAAAACATGAGTATTTATAGCCTTTACCAAACAAATTGAAGTTCTAAAATCCATTGTAACAATTACTACTACCAGAGTAAAGAATTGAGCAGACTAATAAGACATGCATAAATAGAATTGTAAATCCAGGATAATTGGGCTACTCAAAACAAAAGCATGCATAATACTAACTATTTGCAAGTAAAGAAATTCATAGTCAAACCCATCTATTAGAGAAATACATCTAAGCTATTGGTACCTATCCACTTGCAGTCAGCAATACAGAATAAAAGAGAAATTCAGGATTGACAACAAACTTGAATTTTAGCTTACAACCTTTCAATTCATGCGCAAAAGATCATTCAAGAATAAGAACAAACAACTACTGGTAGTTAGATATAGTCCCCCCACAGAAAGTAAATGACACAGGGTAACAAATAACTCATATATGAATTAACCATAAACCTTAAAAGAAACAACAACATCAAGCAATCCCAAATCCAAACCAATCGTACAATCAAGAGAAAAACACTTAAAAAAAGTGGCCACCTTTTTGTCCAAATTTGTGGAGTCTAGAAAAGAATGAGAGCTTGGAAGCTTTAATATTGGGCTCAAAAGAAGAGAATGTATATGAAAGCAAAGATAATGGTATAATCTGGATATCAATTTGATCGTGATTGGTTGAAATGCAAAAGCTCTATCATTGCAATACAAATCCATTAAAAAATTCCATCTTTTGAACCTGAAAATACAACAATAAAGCCCACATTATTCATCTACCTTCTCCACGACATATTCTGAAAATAAATTAAAAAAAATCTAGGTTACTGAACACTTGCAACGAGGAAACTTCAGATATCCAAAATAATTGCCCAGCATCCTTTTAATCAAAAGTTTTGATAACAACATCAGGACAATACCCAACCTAAGAATATTCTCTATTCAAAATAGACATGCAATAACTTCCCATGTTCAACAACATTTTTGTGTAGAAAAACTCTCAAGATACATTAAAGTATGATGAAGGGGTGTTTCATAGTAGCTCACTGAGAATCCATCTGAACTATTGTGTAGTAGGCTTGTAGATCTAAGTTGTTAAAACCATATCTTCTCAAAATTAACAGGCTGTGTAATTCAAATATAGTGAATTTACATACTTCACAACATGCTTTCTTAGTCAGTTTTTCTTGCCCTTCACCCCCAAAAAACAGAATGAAGATGAAAGAAATAATGAAATCCCCAATTGTAACACCCAAAGAAGATGAGCTTCCTATCCATTTATGGATGATTCTTAATGACTAAACAATTAGTTAAATCGATCTGGAGTTCTGGGCTTAACCATAATTTGAATGATCATACTACAGCATTATCCTAAACCAAGAATCTAAGGAACCAATATACTCTTTGCCTACCAGACCATTTGGATCACACTAAATTCTTTGCATTGACTCAAGATGTTATGAGTACTTCACTAACTTCCATATTGATCATAGTGACCAAATAAATGCGCAGGATTCTATCCATAGTCACCAAGTTCAGCAACATCCAATAATGTAGAACAAATCCATTTGCACCCAATTAATCGGTAGTGTCAAAGGCATCTAAGTTTAATATTTGGAAACTAACAAGAAAAACAATACTACAGTTACAATTTTTAAAAAAACTCAAGCATAACCGTTTCGTTTCAAGTCATCAGCATTCTGAATAGAAATTAAAAACAAAGCTCAAAACTCATTTCCAAAATGTATACATCCTCTTCCAAGGTCCATCAAACTCTTTCCATGATATAAATAAAACCCAAAACTAGCTGGATAATTGATTTCCCTAATTAAAAATTTCAGCTACTAAAAGCCCACTCCAAAACAACCCCAAATTGCTAGAAAATCCTGCCACGAACAAACACTTCCATCACACGGCTTGAAAAACACCATTCAAATTTTAAATTCTAAACTAATAACACTAAAAGCCTTAAATTTTCCAAGCCCTAAATTACAGAACTGCACCGTGTCGACATCGCAAAACTGGCCAATACCCAAAAAAAAAAATCAAAAGCACACACCAAAATTTATACTATAGTTAGCTAAAGAACACCTATTGGAATCAAACACTAAAAAATTCATAAAAATAGAGGGATAAAATTTACTAAATTTAGTGTAAAACCTTCTCATTTTTTAAGTGAGTAAGGATATTTCCGAGCTCTTTATCAACATGAAGGCATTCTTGCTCTTTGTTCTGGCAATTGCAGATGTTGCTAATGAACACAACAGCCCTCTCATGCCAGATAGATGAAGCAAAGAGGTGAAGTGAACAAGGAACAACTAAAGAAGCAGAAGAGATGAAGCGAAAAGCTGAATTCTACCCGATTTCCTTTTTGACTTGAAATATTTTTAATGATCCAATTTTAAAACCCGCGTGTCTTGAAATTAGTTTTGTAATTTTAAGGGTGTGGAATTTTAAGAGTTTGGAATTGTAATACAATTCTAATTTTCTCATATTTTGTGAAAATAAATACCAGAATTAGAATTGGAACTTCCTATTTCAATTCTAAAGCCCCAATTCCACGGTGCAAAAAAAACCCCAAAAGAAATCATGTAATGCCTATCCTTGAACAACCTTGGTCATGGAAAAGCTAGTAACAAAAGCAATGGCTCCAATAAAAACAATAAATGAACTCCTGGCTTTCCTAGGTGCCATTGAGTGTTGCCGACGCACACAAGAGTAGGTCAAGAAGTAAACAAAACTAGTGACTGAGGTCTTAGACTGGTTCAACAACTACTACCATGGCTTCAGCCAAAATCACAACTTTTTTTTGGCATGCTTTAGTCATAAGCATAATGTACCTCATCTCTATCATTAATCACAAAATCCCCCGACTCCAACTTGATGAGTGGCATTAGGTGAGAGTAAGTAGGTTTCTTCAGGAATCCAATATGTCATGATCACATAATCTCTTTTAGCATGGTGGTACTGAAATCCTTTCTATATTTCACAATAACCAAATTAACATCATATGTATGAAGTGCATCATCAATCTTTACAAATTTTCTGCTGTTAAATATTAACTAGAAAACAATACGACTTTCCTCCTCTTTATGCAAAACTTTAGGTGTGGAAGAGTACATTCATTGCTATAGGAACAAGTTCAAATTTTGTTATTGGTAGTTTGAGCTAGACCCTTTTCTTGCCCTGCAAAGAATGATAATATTGAACTCCTTACAAGATTGAATGAATGAAGTTGTAATGGGAACTAGGAAGGCATTAACTACTAGTGGAACCACAAACTGAACAGGATAGTTTTTATTTACACTAGAAAAAATCAGGAAATTGATATACATACCTAAATGAATCACATGCATCCAATTGTTAAACATTTTAGCCTAATAGGAGATGCTAAAACTATACTAATATACAAGCCAACACAAGATAGTAAAGACTACCTGATGAAAATATTAGAAGCAAGTCCGAGACCATCCAACCAGCCAATACCATCCAACAAACTGAGACAACTCCACATTTGAGATGTCCACACTTTGATTCATTGCAAAGCATTAGAGGTCTTATGACTAGATCAAGAACTAATAGAATGCAAGCTGCCTTAGCAACTCTTATAACTGAGGCAATGAAGACCAGCTCTCAATATGTCATTATGATCACTATAATTAGTGTTGTAAATGATGAGCCGAGTGTTTCCAATACTTCTTCATAATCGATAGGATAGCCAAGGTGATTAGAGAAGCTTTCAAATTCATAGCCATGATGAATAGAGAAGCTTCCAAATCCAATTCAAGAGTAGAATGCTCCATTTGGCTAAACACAAGCAAATCCAATCCACACTTGGATTATAGTTTAGGAAGTATTTCCTTTTCTTAGAATAGTAGTTCTTTTAGTAATTGTTTCTTTAGGTAGTTAGTTTCTTAAAATGCAAGGAGTTCTAATCCTTCTAGAGAATGGATTTCTCCTTGGCCAAACCTTGTTAGCATCTATAAATAAGGCCATTGGCCACACAAACAAAAACAACTTTTATCAATGCAAACTTGAGAGCTTTTAGCTTTTCTTCAAATTCTAATTTTAGATTTTGTTTTGAGTCTTTGAGGATAGCCTCTTAGGTTCATGTTTAAGCTATTTTGTTGAGTCTCTTTTCCTCAACAAATTGAGCGTGCTTCTTGGTTCCAAAGAAACAGTCCAACTCATAACCAAGTTTTGGATTGATCTTTTGGGTGTCAAGTAGATAAAAGCAAGGTCCTTTTTCAATCATGGAGTTAGTGTTTTGCTAAAGAAAGAACTAGTTCAACCTAGAAGACGATATTAGGATCTACATTCTGGTATTTGTTTCGAATTTTATTCTTCAAGTCTAGAATTCGTATCACTACCTTCACTTTCCAATGAGATATTGATGAACGAAGTATGGATGCAAAAGCAATGGCGTTAGATGGTAGGCTTCGGGGTGAACAATTACTCCATTGTACTCATCATTAGATGCATCAAGTACTCTGGCATCCCTAAAATATGTGGTCAAACCATTTGTACCATTGACGTAGTAAGATGGAAATAAAACTTCCTTTCCACTGACTGGTCTAATAGCATTTTGTGAAATACTTGAATAAGAAGCCCTTATATACGTACCTAAGTATAAAAGCTAGGAATCAGATACATACTAAATGGATCAATACACAAAGATTAATGCCTTATCAAGTAAATGAAAAATGTTCATTTAGGTATATAAAACAAGAATATCTGTTATACTTTACATTTTTTGACTTTGAAATCTAAAAAAAAAAAATGAACATCGCATTTTTTCAAGAGTATAAAACCTTCAAAACATTCACCAAAAAAAAAAACGGATTATTGAGTATTTTCACTAAAAACCATGAGTAAATGGATGGCAAAAAATCACAATGAATGTAGTTTGATGTTAGTCAAACTTCACACTTTTGAAAACTTTTGAGTGAGACATTGTTACATAACAAGGACTAGGACAACATCAAGTTGTATTTGTAGTAAGGAATTGTGGAAAGGGAAAACAAGACACATTAAGGCCTGCAATCCCTTCTGTCCTCTCCATAAGTAGTTACGTTAAGAATTTTTTTTTATCATTGACTTGTAAATGGGAATTTGAACTATTGTAGTTACTAGATTTTTAGAGACCCATGAAGAACAAATTGATCAAAATCAAGAAAACATTTATAGATAGACTCTGTCAAATTGTGAAGGGGTAGGGAAGCAACATTATGCAAACTAACTAGTCATCACATTTTCCCATTTCTTGAAGTCAAAGAAGGAAATCCACGAATCCATTTTAAGATTTTTAAGAAGAGAATACCTCTGCATGACAAAGATTGTGTATAAGTTGCATCTTTGTAGCCCACCATGGAGGTTGAGTTTATAAATGAGCTTGTGAACATCATCTTTGTTCTAACTATCTTGGACATAAACGTTGCTTTAGCTTTTCAGCAATCCTATAGAACAATTAAAATTCATATTTGAGAATTAATCATTGACAGGCAATAGGTTGTTCAAAAATCTACGCAACAACAAAAAATAGTTAATAATTCCTCACGCTTCTCATTAAGGAAAGAAGGCTAAAAAAATTCAGGTGATTGATCATAAAGAACGGTAGCTTTAGGGTATCCCAAAAATAGAGGATATAGAATCACTTATTGCAACTAATGCATAACTGTGACTAATCGGAAAGAAATATAAAGCAATGAGAGTTCGTTTGCTTACTTAATCCCCCAGTTCTGATCCAATTCATGTTGCATAGTCTTTGTTACACATAAGGAACCACGTGCCATCTTCCCAAAATGCTTCTCAATTCTAGGTATTTATTAACACTATTAATCAATCATGAAGAAATCCAAATTTGAAAAGCAAAAAGTAAATCACAACATCCTCGTACCAGTGATATATAGTTACAAAAATGCTAGTCTTTCTTAGAAACAATGCAAAAAGTGCGTAACCAAAATTATGCCAATATAGTGAGTTGAACATGATTCCACAAATGCAGATTTAGAATTGTAGGAAACCGAGTACATCAAGCAGCAAAATTTTAAAATTCGGTTTCCTCCCAGAATCCATACAAAGTGAGATCAAATCAGAGTTTAGAGTTTGTACCTTGATAGTTTCGGAAGAGTCGGCTTGCGAAGATCATTGTTTGTCGAATCGCCAGTAAAACCAATCCGGCTTCACCTCTATGGTATCCACATGAACGATCCAAACTTCTAGTTATTGTCACAGAATTAACTAGAATAGGAGCTCTCAAAAACTGAAGTGCTAGCTTCAAAATTTGAGTTCATGTTTCTTAGAATTTTTCCGCTCAAGGTTTCATTTTTTCACTTCTTGATTTTTCTTTCAAAAGGATGTCGACTGTTTTCTTTCAAAAAGATGGCCGAAGGGTTTCTTATGTTTTCTATATTATGGCTGCCGAAAATCCTAGTATTTATAGACCTAGGTTGTGGTTCTAGGGTAAAACTCTTCTAAAGAGTTTTACTTTGACTACCAAATCCTAGTCTGTTTGGAATTTCTAAATTCAATGAATCTATTGGCTGCCAAACACAAGAATTCTATCCCATTCGGATTTGGACTTCAAAGCTTTGGATATTTCCATTGCTAAGTCCAAAACTATTTTGGATTTATTAGCACTAAAACCCAAACCTTTTTAGTTTTAAATCCAAATACCATTTTAAACTAGAAAACCCTAGAGAGTCTTATTCACATTAGGATTTTTGTGATTATTCAAAATTCATTATATGAATTTTACACTCTTTTTGGATTCGGTCTAAGTGTGCAACCCAATAGGTTCTCATAACGTTAGTCATGACATAAAATTTATTTTATGCCATAAGCAATGAGCGGTGTCTAGCAACACATCAAAGCTACCCAAGTTATGAGAATGTCAGTAACTCGACATAACCTTATATTGTGATAGATGTTACCATATAATTCAATCCTTTTGCCCTAGATACCTTGATTGAACATGAGCTATAGAACGTGTCACTCTCGCATAATTCAATCTGTGCATTTCTTGAATCCTTAGTAGACTTCTCTAAGCAAATGAGCCTGATGTCACATATTGACTCATTTGAACACTGACATGCATTTTATGGTCTCACTCAATCAAAGGGAGGAGCAAAGATATCACTCTTGTTATATGGGAGGGGCAAATCTTATCTTAATCAGTCAACATCTCACTACATGATTCATTGCATATCCAATTACTGCTTTTATAGTTCACCCTATTACGGAAAACGTTTGACCGCATCAAAACATACAACTCCTCATGTTAAGATCTCTAATGACCTTAAGTCTAAGGATCACATATATCATTATTACTATGAGACATGCTTATGATATTTATATATTAATCCATGTAGCATTTCTTATGGCGAGTCGATCCAGTACAATGTTCTCTAACATGTACCTATGTGTTAACTTGATATCTCATATCATGATACATGCCATTAGTCATTACACATAGTAGTCTTAATGCATTATCATTGTCCTATTTGATGATAATATTTGACTAGGGATAGTTTTAGAATTGCCAAATTCTAGGGACATTATTATATTCATTCATGTTACGCAGATGTATAATTGAACATAATAATAATAAAATGCCATAAACAATAAGCGTTATGATACAATGTATGTCTAAACAATCATCACATGATTGGACTTGAGAGCATAATCCAATAAGAATTCCTTAGAGACAATGCAAATTCACCAACAACACTCTAAAAGTTATCATTCTCTCCTTTTGGAGATAATTCCAAAAATGTAAATTTAGAATTCTTTGAAAGTGCATTATCAGAATTCTGGTCAAGAACTTACTTTTTGTATAAAGCCGATGGTTGAGTCATCATGCTGGTAAGACCAAAAATTTGGGTGAGAAGTAAGAGTGTTGTTCCCTATAAAATATTATCAAATAAACCAATGAACTTTCTAACAAAAATCACAACCTACACATTGGCTAAAGTTGATAGTAAATGTGCTATACCTCTTTTTGGCAGTATTACTAAAAGCATTTATATATTGCTTAGAAACTCTCGGACTTGTAGCCTACAAAACCCATCACAAACATGAAAGACAGTGCACACTAGATAACTGCATATTTTAGAGATGCACAGAACCAAAAATAAATACTAAATTCGACATAAAAAAACTCTGGTATGCAAAATTTGTACATAAATAATCAAATCAGACAAAAATCAATCACATTTATATGGCTAAAATTGTAGCATTAGGTATCTAAGGCTCGACAAGGAACAAAGAAGGGTCAACGTTGTTGAAAATTTTCTGAAAACAATAATTTTAATTCACAATTACCAACAAAAGTGGATGCCACGTGACAATCCGATAATAAAAGTAGGACTTTGGCCTTGATTATATCGAAGACTCACCTTAATGCCCCCATGCTCCTTGAGAAATTTTGATACCATAACAATTCCTTTTGACATTTGAGCTCCAACAAGGATGGCTTGTGCTTCTCCTGCATAATTAGACACCAAAGTAGCAAAAAACATATTAGTATATTTAGATTAAAGTAATCAAACAAAAAACTGACACAGATTGCATCTCAGAACTACTACGTAAAGTAGCACTTATGCAGCAAAGGGCAATGCATCATTGCAATAGCATACCAAAAAAACAGTATTAATTACTTTAATGTGAGTCAGAGACCAAATCTATCTTAGCTTATAACAATAATAAGAACTACTTGCCTTTCACTCTATTAACCTTGTCCAACTTTGTGGTCTCTTAAGCAAGAATGATTGCTTGCCTTTCTCCTGTTACAAAGAAAAGCAACCTTTTTGTTAGGCTAAGACAAAGAAACCATGTTCACATGCAACATTGCAAGAGAGTATATTCATTTTGATTATAAATGAAACATTGACTAAAAGCAGTATTATGGTGCAAAAAACCAATCATCCTAGAGATCATTTTAGTTTGAGTTTTTGGGCTTTTCAATAACATGACATAAGTAATAGAAACTAGTATCTTTACCAAGAAAAACCTAGGACCTTCCTATTACAAAGTAAGTACTAAGAAGACTGAGCAGATAGAAACATGCTCTAGTTACTAGAAACAAAAATGCTAGTCCTCCAATAAACATCACATGGACAGGGAAGAAACATTTTTCTTACTTAAGAAGTCAAGACTAGTATCTAATAAGTTGAAATGAAATTGACTAGTACTCAACACATGAACCAAGCCGTCACCATGTAGTCTCATACGCTGGAAAAACCAAATTAGTTTCTTTTCCTAGATTTCTTTATATTTTAGAAATGAAGTGTCAGCATTTTGAACTCATTATATTAGTTGCTTTTATGTGTGAGACCTATGGCTACTGCATTGATAAAAAACGCCATACAAACCTCCATATGCTACTATGTCGACTTCCAAGCTTGTCTACAACAAAAAAAAATGAAAAAAAATGAATATCCATAATAAGATTTTGAAAATACTAAAAAGCAAAGTTCAACTACTGATTAGTCACAATGAGAAGCTAATTATATCTTAAAACATCCATGAACATAAAAATCATGCAAAGGGCTATATGTTAACATCACTTAATAGAGGTCCAGCACTAACCAAAAGCTAATTTATCAATCATTGCATAGGATAAATACAACAAAACTCTAACTTTGATATTTATTTGTTTAGTGTTTTAACATATAAACTTGTGATAGAACTAAACTTCATAACATGCTAAGATCCTCTTTTTAGGTTTGTATAGCAACTAAATTATATCAAAGACACTCAAAATGGTTATATAAGTTAAGATAAATTACCAAGTCCAAATGCTCTACTTAACTCATAAAAAAATCTAACAAAATCTCTTATAAGAGTTGGAGTAACATCACCATGGTTCGCTCACACTAGAAATAGAAAGGCTAAATATCTGAATTAGTATGTATCCTGTAAATCATACCATTTTACAGATGAGGGGAAAATTAGTAACATGCTAACCACAAACATCAACATATTATATATAATCAGATAAACACATTGCACAGACAATGAAACTAACATAAACGTCATACATTCACTCCATTAATAAAACTACCTAGATTAAGTTAGAACACAGTACTAAACTAAATACATTGTCCAGAACATCAAGACATTTAAATGTTTTAACAAAATTGAATAAAACCTAGTCGCATTTTTAGGTGCATTGTCATAAAGGTTGCCACACATTGCGTGCCACATATTGCTGTCTAAAAACATGTGGATAGCCCCATAATATAGATTTCGGTCTTCTAGTTGCATAGCATGGAGGACTAACATACATTTGTAAATGGAATATGTGTCATTTGGATCATATGAACTAGAACGTTGTAACTATTTTTGTGCTCAAAATTGAGTAAGCATATTCACGGATGAACCATCCTTGTACTTCTTTGACCCTCGATCACCACTACTCATCTTTCGATTGCCACTGCTCATTGATGCATCAGACATTCAAGATGGCCTGATTTCTTAAAATTGTTTGGCAACGAACAATTTTCTTATGATTGCCTCGCCCTTGAAGCTAAACTCCAAAAAATTCTCTTTCTCGGAGTTTAGAAGTGACAAAATTTATAAACGAGTAAATGTACAAGTAGCAATCATAGTAGTAAACAATTGGGTCAACTCATTGTAATTGGGAGACCACAATGACGAAATTTACTGGCATCCTCTTGTACCTGCATGATGCAAAAGTGGCCATACTTATTTGGACTAACATATGTAATCATAGAACACAATATAGTCAACTTAATACATTCACTTATAGCCTCCAATGCTTGCCATTGTTCACCAATTGCTATAATTGCACCAGTCACAAAATGGATGCCTAAACCAGTCTGACCTTTCTAAAACCTATACTTGCACCAATCACTTCTCAATCGATTGAATTTCGTACTTAATTGATCTAGAGTCTTTGTCTTTTCTGTCCTTTGGAATCCTTCAGCTTGGATCTTGGTGTACATGGTAGATTTGAAGTTAGTTGAAGTGAGTTCATCCTTGAATTCTAGCATTCTTCAGATAAACTCTACAATCTCTCATCATTCCAAGACCGACTATTAGCCGTAGCCTACAAATGAATATCATGTTAACATATAATGTAATGAACATTATTTAGATAGCATATACATCATCTAAAACTATATCACCTCATTAAAATGCTGTGAACAGATTTCAATATTATTGAAATCAAAGTCGAAAGGCACATATTCAATATGAAGTGCTTGAGAATGAATGGTAAAGATATTAGCTATATAGTACATACACAAGATTGAATAATATCAATAAATTTGTAATAAATTGAGAACCATGATGCATATAAAATATTAGAAGAAATATGTGAGGGCCATTATCATAGATAGACGTAGCGTAGAAATTTCTCATAATTCTATATATTATTCTAAAATGCAACCCAAAGCTAGTTTTATTGATGAATGAATCTTATGTTTGTCATTATTTCATACCAAGAGTTGATTGATTTTTTCTTTTTTTTTTTAAAAAAAAAAACGAATTGCATGGAAATCATTGGTAGAACAAAGATAGGCAACAACCCTATAGCTAGATCCCCAACACATGAATTAAAAAAAACATATGACTGGCAAGAACTCACAAAATTGGTATGTAAGTATGAATGTCAAAGCAACAACCCTTCATAATCAAAGCATTTAAGTATCCCTTTAAGCATACCCACGTAACACTAAAAATAAAAGCATGGTTTGTGCATGGTCCAAGGTACAATAAGATTGAGTAACAAACAATAGTAGCCTCAATCCATCAACCACAAGAACAACAAAGTCAACACATCAAGAAAGAGATATCAAATTACATTATGCTAAAAAATTGAATTATGCACAAACAATGCCAAAGGACATAAACAACACCTGAACTTGTACTACAGAACATGTAATTAATCGGGAAGCACCAATTTGATAACTGCAACATATAAATGCAATAATGGTTAAAAAAATTACAATAAAAATAAAAGGTGAAATGGAATACCACATTTGGTAATCCCAAACCTGACTAAAATTTGTTGTTGGTAGCAAAATTAGAATAGTGTGTAAGTATACCAATGCCCAATTAGGGCTCTTGTCAAAGATTTGCATGGAAATTGATGCCCCAATATACTCTTTTAAATAGGAAAGATGGACAAAACCCTATTACAATACTTGGGGTGTATGTTATTTTCCAAAAAGTGCAGTGAATCTTGCAGCCTACTCTTTTGTCGATATCAAAACGTATACTAAAAAATAAGGAATCTTGATGAGAGAATTGATTTGTCATGGAATCCCTGTTGATTTGTAGTCTCATTGCCATAAGGCTGAGCAGCATGTGAATTGCAAGGGGAAGGTGAAGAAGGAAAATGACAGCCTTTGTTTTCTTTTGCTCCCTTGTCTGAATTTTTTTTTTTATCTTAGACCAAATGGCTTTTGGGATGAAAACATTTGTGTGTTATATGGGCTATCCAAACAGCACCAAGGCTTTTTTTTTTTTTTCTTTCATGGTCTGACGAATTTTGGGCTCGAGAATTTAAGTATTAGCTGGTCTATCCAAACTTGCTTTGACGGATTGAGAAAAAATGGCTAAAAATGGGCTAAGCAAACATAGCCTAAATATCATTATCAACTTTAGTAATGAGAATGCAAAAATTGTTACAGAATGTGCGATGCAAAACACTTTGGCAATTACTAACCAATTTTAATAACAATATTTGGTTTGGTCATCAAAAGTTTACTACTTATACCTTTTGTGATGATTTGATATCGTCATTGATATTTTACCTCTTAGTGAGGATTTTGGATAGTTACAAGTTTATTTATATATGCATGCACTACTATATATATTTGAGAATATGATATATCAGGATCATCCTGATAAAACCTTTGTTAGGCACCCAATAATATAAAGACAACTAGGATTATTTTACTTTTTCCATCTCAAGAAAATTAGTCTTCACCACACAAGATTTCTCCTACTAAAAATTCCTATCATTCAAAGCCGAGAGAAACCCCCAAGCCGAACAGCAAAATTAATTTTTTGGTCAAACAGCAAAATCGGACGATAGAGACAAACCATCAGAGACGTAATTGAAGTGAATGCTCTGAATACAAAAGGGCTGACAGCAATGGATATACTGGCCATACTGCTCGAATCTTTTACCGATGTCCAACTCAAAAAAATACTGCAACACTCTGGATTTGGGACAATAGACAAAAGCACAACCGAATGGAACCCAAAATCAAAAGAGAAAAAATTATAGCAGGGCAAATTGATTTCGCAAGCAACGCCGTCTGAACGAATTTGGGAAACAACCTTTGGCTTTGCTTTTGGGACAATAGACAAAAGCACAGCTGAACAACATTGCTTCCCAATGAAAACTACTACAGGCATGGATAGGGTAGTATCAGTATTTCCGAATAGGAAAAGACAACTCCAGACAAAAAGGTCATGGGATTTCGTGGGCTTTCCTCAGGATGTTGTGAGAAGAAAAAAGGTTGAACATGATATTATCGTAGCAGTGCTTGATACTGGGATTTGGCTAGAATCTGCGAGCTTTAATGAATCAGGATTTGGTCTGCCCTCAAAAAAATGGAAGGGCATTTGCCAAGAATCAAAAGATTTCACTTGCAACAAGTACGTCATGATTCGTTGCCCCACATATATGCATGCATGCATTTTCACTTGACCGCGCACCCATTATCAAAGCGGCAGTGTTAAATTAATTCTTAATTTGGTTGCAGTGAAATAGTTGGAGCAAGGTACTACAATCTCACAGAAGAGAAAGCAAGGGAAGAAGATATAGCCGTTCTTCACAAACACAAACCCGTTCTTGCAGCAGAACAAGCAAATCAATTTCAACATCAAAGCCGAACGCCCACGGTGAAACTTGCCCTGAGCAATTTAAAGACGGAGAGCAATTTGCAGCGGCCTCACGACGAGTATCAACTCTTGTCAAGGACGGCTTTGCTGTTGAAATTGATTTAATTGTTTTGCTGCAAGAACGGATTTGTGTTTGTGCTTTGCTGTTGAAATTGATTTGATTGTTTTGATGTAAGAACGGATTTGTGTTTGTGAAGAAATCAATTGCACGGCTGTGGACGTTCAATTTTTTCCTGTTGAAATTGATTTGCTTGTTCTGCGGTCAGAATGGATTTGTATTTGTGAGGAACGACTTTGCACGGCTAAGGCTGGTTCGGCTTGGGTAAAAAAATTTTGATTGAGGATTCTATGTTGTTAGGAGTACTGAATAATAGCTACAAAATCTCTTATGTGATCCTGATAAATCATATTCTCTATATATTTATATCTAATAACGCATATATATATAGAGGCGCACACACATATATACACATAAATACACACATATATGTGTGTACATATGATTGTACGTATTGAGATGATTTAAATATCATATGATTTATTTTCTAAAATTTTTCATTTTATCTACATGTACGTATTATTAAATATTAAAATAGAATAATATATTATTTTATTCTTAGTGCATTATGAAATTGAAATTCACATTTTTAAAAAAGAAAAATTTTAATATAAAAAAGCGCCGTAGAAAAATAAAAATAATTCAAAACACTAATATATAAATAATAGAAGAAATAGTCCAAATGGTCACCAAACAATCTAAAATCTAACATTTATTCATCAATCTAATTTACTAAAGAAAATGGTCACTAATTTATTTAAATTGTGAAAATTTGATTATTCTCTAAATAAAAACCCACTAGAGTTAATGGAAAAATCAATTATCTGAATTTTATGCTTTATTCTTAGGAGTAAAAATATTTGACAAATGGTTTCCCTCAACTACTCCACCCAATAGGCATCACTCCTACTACCACCATCTCTAGTAAGCTCTCTAATACTAAATGTGTGACTCCACCCCAACCTCCACACCTACATCCACAACTCTAACCTCACCACCATACCCATGACCTCTTCAAACCCATGCTTACAACACCACCTCCAAAATCACCACCACCACCACCACCATAATGCAACTGTAGCGCCAACATCCACAACTGTAACTAACCGCAACAAAGATAAGCTCTTCAAACTCATGCCCACAACTCTACATTTACTGCCTAGCCAACACTCACTTCTCCAGCCTCACCACCAAACTCAAAACTACAACAAATTATATTCGATAGTAAAACAAAAATAACCCAACATATGAATAGTCAAGCTAAGGGGGCGCTTGTTTCAGGGGTATGAGGGAGGAGGAATGGGAATGAAATCCATTGGAGGTGGTTGGTTAGGGGGAATGGTTTGGATGAACAGTAAAATGATGGGTAAATTACATCTACCACTCTGTAGTTTGTAAAAACTACTAATCAAATCCCCAAATTTGAAATATTACCAATACCCCCTTAAATTTGATAAATTCATAACATTTAGCCCATTTAAAAAACTAAATTCATAACATTTTGGCCTTTTAAATTCATAACATTTAACCCCTTTAAGGGGATATTGGTAATATTTCAAATTTAGTGGTTTGATTGGCAGTTTTTACAACCACAGGGATAGTAGATGTAATTTACTCATGATTCTCCACTACAAGGGTATCCTCATATCCCTCAATATTGGGGGGTATGAAAGCTATTACCCCAAAAACACTTTCCTCTTTCCCTATAATAATTAATTAGTTTAATATTTTAATGAATAATTAACTAATACTAACTAATTAATTAATATTAATTATTATAATTAATATAAATTAATTTATAATTAACTTATTATTATTAATTTATAATAAATAAATAAATTAAGATTAATTTAATTAATCATTAATTTAGTTAATATTGTAATTTAATATTATAATTAATAATTAATTAAAATTATTCATTAATATTAATTATTATAATTAATGTATAATTAATTTTAATTAATTTATAAATAATTAATTTATAATATTAATTAATTTATAATTAATTAATTACTTAAGATTAATTTAGTCAATAATATTTTTATTAATAATTAATGAATTTAATATTATAATGAATAATTAACTAATACTAACTAATTAATTAATACTAATTATTATAATTAATATAAATTAATTTATAATTAATTTATTGTTATTAATTTATAATAAATTAATTAATTAAGATTAATTTAATTAATCATTATTTTACTTAATATTGTAATTTAATATTATAATTAATCATTAATTAAACTACTTCATTAATATTAAATATTGTAATTAATTAATTACTTAAGATTAATTTAGTCAATAATATTTTTATTAATAATTAATGAATTTAATATTATAATGAATAATTAACTAATACTAACTAATTAATTAATACTAATTATTACAATTAATTTATAATTAATATAACATAATTTATAATTAACTTATTATTATTTTTATTAAATATCATAATTTGTAATTATTAAGTAAATTTCCTATTCTAAAGATTTAGAAAGACAACCACCATCATTGGTAATTATAATCATTCCCCAACGCAAACCAACCACCATCATTGGTAATTACAATCATTTCTCAACACAAATCAACCAATAGAATTATAATGAAACAACCCACTATCATTCCTTACTACTATCATTCCTATTTTTTTAAACGAACCAACTGCCTCTAAGTTTTGAATATGCATATCAAAGCCCATGACTACAGAATCTTTTGACCTAAAACAATAAAAATTTCATGAATTATCAGTAGAGGGTGAGAAGAAAGGTGGCAAGGAGGAAGAACTGAAGTAGATTAGGATAATGATTGGGGACATTTAAAGGGAAGAAAAAATTTGAGATAGGAAAATTCATATGAGAGGGAGAAGAAGGAAGTTTCGATAAAGGAGGGGAGCAGAGAGATGAGAGATGAGAGATGAGAGATGGCACAAGGGCATAGGGAGAAGCATGGAGAGCTTAGTAGAGAGGGGAAAAAAAATAGACTTTTACATTTTTATCCCCAAAATATTGCATGCATATATGTTGACTAACTTTCTATTAACGTAATTGAATTTGTTTACCAAGTGATCATTTTGTTTAATAAATTAGATTGATGATTAGAAGTCAAATTTTTGGATACTTTGTTGACTATGTGGGCCATTTGCTATAGATAATATGTAAGACCATGATATTGGGTTTTGAATAAGTGTGCATGTATTTGCCACAATTGAGGGGTACATAGAGTACATAAATTGAGTTTCAGACTACCCATATGAACATTAAGGCAACAGGCTTCTTTTTTATATATTGATTGGGTTGAAATTCGGCCTATCAATAATATGGTGTCGGATTTGCAAAGAATTTTGCAAATTTGGACTCCAGTCAATATTGAAATTACAGAGAAAAGAATTAAAAGGAAAAAAAAGAAAGAGGAGAATTCAGAGATAAATTATCCAAAGAGAAAAAAACAGAATTTTTATTAACATAAAGCCCTGTTTTATCTTTTACACATTTTTCCTATTTATAACACTCTGAATCGAAATAGAAGACTGATAACTACAAAACTGAATTCACCCCTAGATCATGACATATGGCTCTTATTTTCTATTAATTCTAGTAACACACTCTATATTTTTTATTTTGCTCACATAAAATTTTAATTCAAGCCCATGGTTTTTTTTTAAATAAAAAATATGCTGTTGATTAATAATATTTAAATATTTTTATAATGTTCACAAATTTTATTTCTTTGTAAGAAAATTATGAATAAAGGATAATTTTAAATTGAATTGCAATCTAACATAGGTACAATACTAGAAAATTAAGTTTTTGTAGTGTCAATTTTTGTGACAAAAGGAAAATTGTAATGAAAAATATTTTTTATGATAATACTATCATAAATACACTGACTAGGGATAGTTTAATAATTGTGTTACTTATGCTTTAATCTCATATAATTTATTCTCCTATCTTGTGTTCCTCAATTTTGTTCTTGTTCTTTATTCAATGATTTGCCATTACAATCTTAAGGTGTTTTTTTTTTTCATGGAGTCAAGTAAATAATCCACTTTCAAAGTCATGAATTAAGATTTTGTGAAGTTGGATCGTATGGAGGGAACTGGAACTAACTTCAATAGAGAGAAGAACAAGATGATGTTCTTTAACATTGCACTTAAAAATGCATGCTGATTCAGTCCCACTTTGCTTCATATTCTTGTGCCAAAACATGATCATACTAATGCAATCCAAGCACAAAGGCAAAAATGACAAGAGTATAAAATCATTTGTAGAGGACGCATGCTTAACAAGCTTATGGATTGCCTCTATAATCTCTTTATGGTGGTCAAATCACGAACAAAAATTTAGGTTGTACTTGATCATGCGCACACCACTAAGAAACAAGGGGCAGATAAGTTTTTTTATTAAAAAGTATTTTGAATTTAAAATTATTGATGGTTTTTCTCTTATTGATCAAATTCGTTACTTATAATTGATTTTTTTTTTTTTAAACTCAAAGATCTAGTGTTGAAATTTCAGAGTCATTGAAATTAAGTAGGGGCAATTATTGATGAATTGCCTTCTACTTAGAATGATAACAAAAGAAATTGTTGTGCACTACTGAAATGCTTATTATAGATAAAGTTTTAAAATATCTTAGAATTAAATGGGATGTTAGAAATCTTCATAAAAAAGAAATAAATGTTGATCCTAAAGTGAATTTGATTAATGAGAAGAATGCAAAAAGAAAAAAAAAAGTAGAAAATACTGATTCTAGGCATAAGAAAAAGAACAGAAATTACTCTAATTGTTGCAAGGAAGGCCATTATAAATTTGAATACAAGTCCAACAAGAAGCAAAAGGCTAATGGTACAAGTGCAAATCTTGTTGAGGACAATGCTGAAAATATAGCTATGGTGTCGTTAGACAGGGTAACTGAAGTGAACATGGCTTCACCAATCTCTTCCAATGATTAGTGTATGATTCGAATGTAATTGTTCATACTTGCAATGACAAGATGCAATTCAAGAACAATGAAGTTCTTGAAAGGCATGAAGTAATAATGAGAAATGGTGCAAGAGATAAACTGCATTGCAAAAGATGTGTGAAATTACAATTCATTTCTAGAAAGAAATTAGTCACTACCAATGTACTTTATGTTTCAAATATTAGGAAAATATTGTTTCTACAGATATCTTTAGTAACTAAGGATTAAGGGCTATGCTTGAGTCAAAGGAGGTCATCTTGTCTAATAATGGTGTTTTTGTATGGAAAGTTTATTCCTATTACATGTTCAAACTAAATATCAGTAAAATTAGTCATTCTCTTTATATTGTTAATTCTTCTTATTCTTTATTATATGGTAAATTAGAAATTATAAATCATAAAGTACTACGATACATATCAAAACATAAACTAATTCTAGGGACGGTTTAGACTTTCACTGGGTCAGCCGAGAATGATGTTTTCATATTCTTATTAGTCAAATAAGTTTAAATTTCCTTCCTCACAAAGCATGTATTTGTTTCATTTTCACCTAGATTATATAAAAATAAATACTTGATAACTTCTTAAAAAAGAAAAAAGAACAAAGAAAAAGACCCTAAGAAGTGCCGTGATTTGAATTGCTATAAAACTTTTCAAGTTCATCATGCCTCTTTGTACTTGCATCCAATCAAAAGTAATCAAATAATATGAAAATAATTGATTTTAGACATAAGTACTCTAACCATAAATAATAAAATTAACCAATTCATGTGGATAAAAGCAACATACAAAAGTCATTGTAATGGTCTGTAGCACAACATAGTTACATAAATACAATATGATATACATACAATTTTCAAAAATATTGATAAATTATCTATAAGTTATGTTCATTAACCAAAGACATATATGTTAGATTGTTTACATTACAATCAACAGAAAAGAAAGACTTCTAGTCCTAGAATATGTAATTTTCTAAAAGTGTTGCCAATCAACTTAAAAGAATTGTGACCTGCTGCTTTTTGTTGAAGCAAATTCTTCATGTTGAATTGAGACTTAATGTTTCAAAGCAATTTCTCTCTCTCGATGAGAGAAAATAAAAGAAAATAAAGCAAGCAATGTTTACAGGATAATTGATGATTATAATTTATAGGCGAGGGCTCATTTCAATGCCACATAAGTTTTAATGATTCGAAAAACACTATAGTGCAATCAAGATGAGGGTTTGGACCAAAAGAAATCTTCAAATTTAAAACTACCATAAAAACAACTAAACATTTAAAACTTGTCTTATGAAATCTCTCAACTCCCACATTGATTGCCTCTAGAATTGCCGTGGTATAAGCCATTTACAAATTTTGAAAACCAAGAAAACCATCACATTGCATTGCTACCAATTTGCCTGCGATATCATGAGCAGATTCACAAAATAACAACAATAACAATAAACAGATCATAAATAACAAATCAATTGTTATCAAGAAACATTGCTTTTACAAACAATGATAACGAAATCCCATTTAATAATAACATGCCATTATGAATTGAGTTCGTAAACAAACAATTAAAGACATTCAAAATTATGGATTAAGAAAAAATGCAAAATAAAGTGGGATACCTTTGGTAATGAGCTTAACGAGAATTTCAAAACAGACTTGATGAATGAACAATGAGATTAAGAAACAAAGGCTTAAACTCGAGAAATTGATGTCAGTTGATGTTCTTGTTTGGAGGCCGGATACCGGGTGTGGCCAAATTAATTTTTAAATATAATACCGATTTTTTTTTTGAGTTTGGTGGCCTTGGCCCACTGGGCCATATGGTGGTCTGGCCGCTAATTTCTTATGCTGATAATGTAAATAAGAAGCGTGAAACTTGTGTATAAACCAAATTAACAAGATTACCTTTTCCAAAAGTTGAAAGTGTTGGTTTTGTACTAAAGCTAATTAAATCTAAGATTATAATTTGTTATTTATTTCAAGTGATTAAGAATTTAGGGTCACACACATAAGTTAATTTAATTTAGTTAAAATGATTAAATAATTATATGATAATTATTTAATCATTTTAACCTAAGAACAAATTCTTTATGTGTGTGGGTTAATTTGTAAGACAATTAACCTAAAGGGTCTCCTATAAAATACGCTTTAATTTCTTTTTGAAAGAAATTTGATAAGGTTATCTGATAAACTCTATCATGATAAAGCATCGTAAAAGTCTGTTAGATTTTTACCGCATGTAACTTACCTTTTAATAGAGACAGATGCCAAGTTCCATATTGAGTGTACGCATGCATTTTTGACGCATCAAAGTTTATCGTAAGATGAGAGAAAAGTTCTTTTTGTTTTGTTAAAGTTCTCTTGAACTCTAAATTTTGCGTGGTTGTACACTCATTGAAGGACCTGCATATTGGCTTGTGTAATCAATCCCAGAGAATCCTAGAACTAGTTCGTGTGGATACCTTAGAGACCTGATATCCGTGCAATGCATGATTGATGTAACTTTCTTCATCAACATAATCTTCACCATCAAAATGCATTTTTGTTTTATACGATATTGAAATTGATCCTCGTGAAAATCTTGTTTTAATTCCACTCTATAAATTGTTTATGGCATACATGATTTCCTAACAAAGGGTATCAAAGCATGAGGATTTAATTTATGATAAATATAAATCTATGTGAATATAAATTGTTTATGTTTACATATATGTATGTGTTATGTTGAATGATTGAGAAAAATTATTTTGTTGAGTGAAAAAATTGTTTTTCACTTTCAAACAAGTTGGAAATTTTATTTGAAAATTTTCTAATTTATTGTCGTTGCTTATGATTCATGTTATGAAAAGAATTTTTTTTTTTGGGGAACGCTACGCAAGAAGAAAAAAGAAAAAATGCTTTTTTTTCATTGCAGCAATCTACGCAAGAGATTCGACGCCATGTTGATGTCGCATCAGACCGATGTCGATGACGCCAACAATAGTAGCAAAATGATGACGCCATGAGATGACGCCACGATAAGAGTAAAATGATGACATCATGAGATGACGCCATCGTGACGCCATCATATGACATCATCTACTCGCTTATTAAAATTTTAAAATTTCTAATGGACCATTGGGCCATTTGTTAGATTCTCGATCAAGGCTCCTTGGGCTCCTTTTAATTTAGTCCGCTATTGGGCCATTAATGATCAAGTCCACATTTAGGACTTGGTTTTAATTTGGGGCGAAATCGTTGAATTAGGTTTGGACAAAGGCCCGCACACTCCAAGATGGAGTGCCAAATGGTTTACTAAGGTTTGAGCTTTTTCTGTAGAGTGGGTCTTGAGTCTATTAAGACTAAATGGATCAAACCTAATTAGACCAATACTAAATAAATAAATAAATAAATAAATTTGGGGCATTTTTCATTATAAAGAGTTTATTTATGTTAAAGCTCTTTTAATTTCTCAAGTATTTATTTATTATGGCCCAAAATTTGAAAAATTTATGTTAACCCATAAAACTTCTCAATTAATTCAATAATATTTCTAATATGATTAGAAAAGTAATGCATACAAGATTTATGACTAAAATTTGTTTATAATTGTTTAATGTGATTATTCAATTGTTATGTTATATGTGATTTAATATTTGATTAAATGATTAGATTATTTAATTGCATATTGTATGTTTAATATAATCAAATATTTATTACATATGATATATGTAAATGATGAGACCATAATTTAATCCTAATTAAATATTAAATCAATTTAAATGCCTTCCATTGTTATAGTTTAAAATAGTTTTTTTAGGTAACTTGTTGAGCTAACTCAAGGTTGTCTTACCAAAAATGTGTTTCAAACTATGAGATAAGATATCCGAATAATGGATATGATCTAATAAAGATTTTGATTTGTTGAGCTAACTCAAAGTCAAAAGTCTTTGAGACAAGAATTAGAGACATATATGATATGTGTATCAAAAGTTGATAACCTAACTATCTAGGAGTTGCAAATAAATTGCAATTGATAATTAATACCTACTCATTAAAATTATTTTTTATTTGTTGAGCTAACTCAAGATTAAAAATAATTGAAATGGGGTTCTAGCTCGCTAAGAATTTTGAGAAAATTCTCAAATCAATTTGAGGGATATTGATTTGGATAAAATAGTGAGAGCAAAACCAAGATTTTATTAAGTCCATATATTTGTGTATTTTGGTTTTGTAAATTGTATAAATTTAAATTCTTATTCTATCTTTATTTTCTTGTTGTAGAAAAATGAATAACAACATGAACTTGCGTACTATTTTATTTGACAATAACTTAATGGCCCAAACTATTTGGGCCGGGTTCAAAACCTAAGAATTGTTCTTAGGAATGAGAAGTTGCTCTATGTCCTGATGGTCCTGCTCGATGAGCCTATCGTTGATGTTGCTCAAGCAGAAGAAATGCATATCTCAAACATTTAGATAATTCAAAGTGCATATTGCATCATGCTCACTTCAATGAGTCCCGAGTGCAAAAGCAGCATGAGGACATGAGTGTCTTTGCAATGCTTCAACATCCAAAGCATTGTATGATAGAAGGGCTAGAAGTGAGCAATATGATACCTTGAAGGAACTCTTCCAAAGCAAAGTTGGTGGAAGGATCTTCAATTTCAACTCATGTAATCAAAATGATTGGTCTCATTAAAAAGATGGAAAAACTAGGATTTGTAATGTATCATGAGTTAAGTGTTGACTTGATACTACAATCCCTTCCTCCCAGCTTTTCTCGGTTTGTGATGAACTTCAACATGAACAAAGTTGAGACCTCTACTTTGCCGTAGTTATTGAACTTGCTTAAGGAAGCTGAGGATACCATGAAGAAAGAGAAGGCTACTGTGTTGCTAGTTGAGGGGTCCAATAAAAAAAAACGTAAAGCTGGTCTTAAGAAGACCAAGAAGAAAGCTGGACCCAAGGCAACACAGAAAGCCAAAAGGGACAAGAAAGAAAAGGGCACTTGCTTCCACTGTGGACAAGATGGACATTAGAAGAGAAATTGCAAGGTTTATCTTGAAACCGTGAAGGTAGAAGTTTACTAAAGCTTCTACTTCAAGTTTGTTTATGATTGAAATAAACCTTTCTACTTCAAAATCAAATTCTTGGGTATTAGATATTGATTTGGCTCTCATATTTGTAATAATATGTAGGGTCTAAAGATAAGTAGAAAGCTGGCAAAGGGAGAGGTAGACCTACGTCTGGGCAATGGAGCAAAAGCTGTTGCTTTAGCCGTAGGAACATATAGTCTCTCTCTGCTTAGTGGATTGATTCTTGATTTCAAATATTGTTCTTTTGTACCAGTACTCACGAAGAATATTATTTTAATTTCCTATTTAGACAATGATGGTTTTGAAATAAATCAAAAGAATTAGTGTTGTTCTATTTTTCGTGAAAGTATTTTTTATGGTGTTGGTTATCAAAATAATGGTATTTATATATTAGATTTTAAAAACCCAATTTTCAACATAAATACAAAGAAACCCAAAATTGATAATTTTAGAAATTCTTATCTCTGGCATTGTAGACTAGGTCACATAAATGAGAAACGCATAATCAAATTGCATAATGATGGTTATTTGGGCTCATTTGATTATGAATCATATGAAACATGCGAATCTTGTTTACTAGGAAAAATGACTAAAACACCTTTTACTGGAAAAGGTGAAAAATCTACTGAATTATTAGGTCTCATACATACATGTATGTGGACCTATATCAATTCAAGCTAGACAAGATTTTTCATACTTCCTAACATTTATCGATGATCATTCTAGATATGGTCATGTATACTTATTGAAGTATAAATTTGAAGTCTTTGAAAAGTTCAAAGAATATAAAAATGAAGTAGAAAACAACTTGGGAAGAGTATTAAAATATTTCGATCGATCGAGGGAGAATACCTAAACTAAGAATTTCATAATTATTTAAAAGAGAATGGATTCTTTCACAATGGACTCTCCATATACACCACAACCAATGATGTATCTAAAAGGAGAAATCAAACATTATTAGATATGGTTCGATCCATGATGAGTCATGCAACTCTCCCTAAATCATTTTTTGAGATATGCCCTAACATCGCCTCCTACCTTTAAATCATGTTCCATCGAAAGTCATAATCCTACCCCATATGAGATATGGTATGGGAAAAAGCCAAATCTTAAACATTTAAGAATTTGGGGATGTCCCATTTGTTAAAAAGGTAGAGACAGATAAGCTCGATTCGAATCAAAATGCTATTTTAGGATATCCAAAAGAAACTTTTGGGTATCAATTTTATAACTCCATTGAACAAAAGGTCTTTTTCAAAACATGACATATTTTAGAAAAAGAGTTTGTTCTAGAAAAGTCAAGAGGGAGTAATATAGAACCGAAGAAGTTCTAGAAGCACAAATTAGCAAAGATAGGAACATAGAACAAAAGCTTGAACCTCATAATGATGTGGTAGTAATCAAGCTCAAGATACACAAGTCACGTAGGTCAATTAGGACACGCCATGCACCTAGTAGGTATGATGATGTTCGTGAATTGCAAGCGCATAATATCAACAAGTAATATAGTAGTAAGTAGAGTATCGTTCTACGAGAATTGTTTTTAATTTAACCAATTACTTACCAAATTGACTAATTCGAGAACAAGCTAGCCAATTAAATTACTTTCATGCAATTTTAACTAAACTTAACAAAGAATGAAAAATTTATAACAATAAACAAATACTAAAAATTTACCAAATTAACTAAGATTTTAGAGATTTCATTCCACTTAATCAATCCTAATTAACTCTCTTAACTTGTCATGCAATTAACTTAAATTCCAAATTATGATGGTGAAATTTCCCTAATGTAAATTAATAGCCGACATCGGTCTAATAACCCTATTTAGATTAAAATCAACTCACACTTGGTCTAGGTGAATTTAGATTTCTAAATGCATTAAGAACTATGGAAATTCCCGGATTCAATCTAAGTAGCCACGACTTAGTTCTACTACCGAAACCACATGAACAACCTAGATTATTATGGTCTAAATTGAATTCATGGTTTAATATCACATGAGCACATGCATGTAATCTCCACACAGTATCAAACAAGCATCAAAAATCAATTAGGTGGTGATCAGTCACCTAAAAGCATTAAGAACATGATATTAAACTCATAATGGAAATATAGATTGCATGAACAAGTCTTAAGAATTAATTATTCATGATTAAGATCCATCTAATCTCTAACAAAAGAAATTAGAACATAATGAAGTTTAAACTAACAACAAAAATAAAAGTAGACATAATTAAAATTAAACCAAATTCTGAAAATTAAAGTAACTATATTTAATAAATATAAAAGCTACAAAATAGTTAATACTTAAAAATAAAAACAACTAGAAGTTCATAACAAAACAAAAGAAATTAAATCGCTAAAATTGTTAAATTAAACTAAAGAAAAACAAGGAAAGAAAGCTAAATTTGCTAAACTAAAGAAAACAAGAAAGAAACAAAACCGAAGACTTAGAAGTCAGACAATAATTTAGCTGCTTTGTCCGTAGTTTCTAAACAAAACAAGAGTTTAGCGCCCAAAGTCCAAATTTTTGGTCAGAAAGCTAAACTTACTTACTAACTAAAACAAACAAGAAGAAAGACTAGAAATTCGGAAATCTAGGAAGAGGAACAAAGAGCCGATCGACGCTCGTGGTCGTAAGTCCGTGAAGAAAACCGAAGTACTATCGCAATGTTCGTAAGAAAACCAAGGAGAAGGAACCATCAATATTCTCAAGAAAACCCGAGAGGAAATCTGGAATTTACTAAACTACCAAAAGAAAAGAAAACAAAAGAACGGCCGTCGCCGATTAAACAGAAAATGTAATGGAAAGAAAACGCGACTGAGAAGCAAGGATAAGAACTACGCTCTAAACTAATGCAAGAAAACAGAAGAAAAAGAGCTTGGCTAAACTAAATCTAAACTAGAGGAAGAAAAGAAAAAAATAGAATGGATGTGCTACTACTACTCCTAAACTAATGAAAAGAAAAGAAGAGAAAAGAAAGAAAAAATACAAAGACCGAAGAGTTGGTTGTCGTGTTTGTTCCTCTCTTGTGTGCTTTATATAGAGCAAAAGATTGGTTGTTTATTTCTAAATTCTACAGACCCAAATCTTTCTTTTGTTTTGTTGTTTGTCTTCAACTTGTCATCGGTTTCCTTTGTTTCAAATCCCAAACTTTTGTTTCCAAATTTACCATATCCAAATTAGTTTGTACTAATTTCACTTTTTCTCTATGCGTTTTCTTTTTTTTTCTGCTTGGCTTTCTTGGCTTTGTATCAAGCTTCTTCATTCCTTTTTTTCTTTGACTTTTGACAATAAAATAGTCCCAAGATAATTGGTTAGTCGTTTTATCCTCAAATTAGAAGAAAATTCAAGATTAAACTCAAAAGTTCTAAAACTATTAGAAAACTTGGTAGTCATAAAATTAAAGGATAATTTGGCCAAAATATGTAAAAACAAATTAAAACACAAGCCAATTTCTAACCAAAATTAACAAGAAAACTCTAAATAAAATAGAGTTATCAAATTACCCTCTAACTTAGATCAAAGCTTGTCCTCAAGCTTGCACTAGAAGAATATATTTCTTTTCTTTCCATACCCTTTCTAACTCATCCATAAATAATTCAAAGTCATTACACATTAGAGATCCAGACTGGAATAATAATCCAAAGAACAAGTATTCATAGCCCTTTTCTTAACAAAATACACATCTCATTAATTCCAACAATTTCACAAATCAAATGCACAAGATTTGATAACCTCTCATAGGTTGCACTCTAATCACTCAAAGTGTTTAGGGTTTCATTCATCACTCAAATCAAACATAGCATGTCATTACCATAGGCTTGCTTATATATCACATCTCCACCACTAATAAATATGAATCCATGCAATAATCAAAGGGTCTTTATAAAGGTTGTAACGGGCTTAGGTAAAGGTAGGTAAAAATAAAGGAAAATTTAGGTTTTTACAAATCAAGATATGTAGAAACTTCCTTGCATGACTCAAGTAGCACATTAGAACCACTTCTTTACTCCAAATAACATGCATCCCTTTTCACAACTTCATCATATAATTGACCATCTTGTACACAATGAAAACATTAACTTTGTCCAATCTTCGTAGGGAATATTGTTCACTTCTTTTCCTTTTTTCTTCTCTTTTTCTCTTCTTTTTCTTTTCTTTTTTTTTCTTTTTCTTTCACCCCTTTCATCATCATTTTTTTTCTATTTTCCTTTCTATTTTTTTCAAGTGGTTCTTTCTTTGGAATCAATAGAAATTTTATCATGCAATTCATTCCTACATACTCTTGATAAAGGGTTTAATGGTGGTAAACAAAAACAACGGTTTAAGGCTAAAGAATGTGGTATTATAACAAAGAAAGGTTAAGGCTCAAAATTGGTTGACTAGGTATATGTAATGGTTAAGCTTTTTGAAAGTTAAAACGGTTAATCCTAAGTGCCCTTATCATTTCAAAGCATAAATCCACAATGTGATCTCAACATGCATAACAAAGCAAGTTCTAGAATGAACATCCCATATTTGACAACACTCAATCAAAGAAACATGTGAGCAAAGAAAAGAAATTGCTCTTAGGCTCAAATACTCACAATGGGTTCAATGTATATCAAATCTTGCACATTCTCATTCAATTCAATCATTAAAATCAACAAGATGCTTTAAAATTTTCAAAACAAAGACTAATCATACTTGCCTCATTCATACATTCCAACCCAAATAACTAATGCATATAACTCAAAATTATTCTAAATGAGTATCAAAAGGGTTAGAAATTTCAAAGAAGATATCAACAAAATGGAAAACTTGGAAGGACTTTCTTTTTAACCCAATAAAAGTGAAATCTTGCAAAAATTTGATAGAAATCCAGCACAAAATTTCATGTTTCCCACCCCAACTTAAAATTGAGCATTGTCCTCAATGCAGCAAGGAGCAAGGTAAATATAGCACTAAAGAGAATTTAAGAAAACAAAAGATGAGGAAACTCCTGCTTTTGAACAATTGTTGAAGATGAATGTCATTCAGGTACCAAAACAGCTCCAAAAATATGAAATTTGGTGTAGATGAACCGGGATGAATCTTCTACCTGTCTGTAAAATTTCAGCGCAAAATTCCAATTAAAAGGCCTTGAACCGAATTCTTCTTCAGATCAAAAAGAAACATGTGAAGCAAAATTTTATGCCCAAATTCCTTGCAAAGGAAACAAAATCCCATAAATATATATTATTGAACAAATAAAAAATAATAATAAAATAAAATAATAAAATAAAATAAAAGCAATAAAGGTAAAAGAACTTGGATTGCCTCCCAAGAGCGCAATTTTTAACGCCGTTATGCTCGACGCCCTCTATCGCTCAAATAATTAAATTTTTACCAATTGCTTGGACCATATTTGCATGTTCGTTATTGATTTTGCAAAAGCCACCATTGCATTCTCAATCACTTTTACATGTGGATTAAGCCTCCTTGTGGTTGGATGATTGGCTTGTAGTGCTCCTTCCTCAATGACCGAACCATACACTTCTCAATTGGGTCCTTGGTCATGGCATGAATTGCAAAATTTTGACAATTTCGCCCACCACTTCAATTTGCAAGCAATCACTGATCGTAAGGAAATTTCATTGCTTTGAACACATTGAAGGTGACTTGCTCATTTTGAACTCTAAGAATTAATTTTCCTTGTTGGACATCAATTAGAGCTCGCCCAATGGCTAGGAATGGTCGGCCTAAAATAAGTGGTACTTCAAAATCTTCCCCATTTCTAACACAATGAAATCACAGAAAATAAATTTGTCAACTTTGATCAACACATCCTCCACCACTCCTCTTGGATATTTGATAGATCGACCGCTAGTTGAAGAGACACAGCGGTGCCCTTGACTTCTTAGTCCAAGTTTCTTAAAAACAATAAGGCATTAGATTAACACTAGCACCAAGATCACATAAAGCTTTGTCAAAATAAGAATCACCAATTGTGCAAGGAATAGTAAAACTCCTCGATCTTTAAGCTTTGGTAGCTTATTTTGCAAAATAGCAGAGCATTCTTCGATGAGGTGGACTATTTCATAGTCCTCCAACTTCCTCTTGTTTGCCAAGATTTCCTTTAAGAACTTTGCATAGCTCGGCATTTGAGCCAATGCATCCGCAAAGGAATGTTAATGTGCAATTTTTTAAACACATCAAGAAATTTGGAGAATTGCTTATCTATTTTGTGCCGCAGTCGCCTCAAAAGGAATAGGAGGCACATATGGCTTAGGATTGTCGGGAAATAGCTTTCTTTGAGGTGGTTCTTCTTTTGGTTCGGCTTTATCCTTCAAATCGGCTTTGGACTTCTCTTTTTCTCCTTCTTCTTTTCCTTCATTTATAAGCTCTTTTCCACTCCTTAAGATGATGGCATTTTCATTCTCGACTGGATTCGTCACAGTGTTACTCGGAAGGCCACCATATGTTCTCTCAGACAATTGGCTAGCAATTTGACCAACTTGCTTTTCCACATTTCAAATGCTTGCCTCCAATGTCGAATTTTTGCATCTTGAATGTTCATGCGACTTTCAAAGCGATTCACCACTTCTTGATTTGATTGAACAAGCTTTGCCACCATTTCTTCAATGTTATTATTCGGTTCCAATCGTGGTGGGAATGCCGTCTAGGTGGGTTCATCGGTTGTCGATTTTGCCCTCCCCAAGAAAGATTAGGTGATTCCTCCATCCGTGGTTGTATGTACTTGAATAAGGATTATTTTGAGGCCCTGTTGAAATTAGAACAAAATTAGCATCTTGAGTGTAAGAATTATGATTTACCCGACAAGCGCTTGACTCATGTCTTCCACCACGAAGTCGCAAGTTGTCTCCTTTATCTTCAAAACCGAATCTATCTTTCTATTCAAAGCAAGAAATTGAGCAAAGAATGGCAGATAACATCAATCTCATGCACTCCACTTGGTTTCGCATTGAATCTTTCAATGGTCATTGATAGCTATTAGACGCCATTTGATCAATCAACTCAAAAGCTTCTTCAGGCGTTTTATTATTCAAAGTACCATTAGCTGGGGCATCTATAGTACTTCTCATATTTGAACGAATTCCATTATAGAAGGCTTGCACTTCCATCCAAATTGAATACCTGGTGTGGACATCTCCTTAGTAGCTCCTTAAACCTTTCCCATGCCTCATATAGGGATTCTCCATCATTTTGTATGAATGTGGTGATATCATTCCTCATTTTGCCGACTTAGCGGGGAAAATAACGCTTAAGAACTTTTGCGCCATATCCTCCCAAGTGATGATAGAGCCTGTAGGAAGAGAAGATAACCATGTCGCTGTAGTATAGTGGTGAGTATAGTGACCCGGTTCGATTGACCTAACTACGCCAAAAACTTGTTCGGTGAATTGCAAGTGTACAATATGAACAAGTAATATAGTAGTGAGTACAGTATCGTTCCCACGAGGATTGTTTTACATTTAACCAATTACTTACCAAATTGACTAATTTGAGAACAAGCTAGCCAATTAAATTGTTTTCATGCAATTTTAACTAAACTTAACAAAGAATGAAAATTTATAACAATAAACAAATACTAAAATTTTACCAATTTAACAAAGATGTTAGAGATTTCGATTTCACTTAATCAATTCTAATTAACTCTCTTGACTTGTCATGCAATTAATTTAAATTCCAAATTATGATGGTGAAATTTCCCTAATGTAAATTAATAGCCGACATCGGTCTAATAACCCTATTTAGATTAAAATCAACTCACACTTGGTCTAGGTGAATTTAGATTTCTAAATGCATTAGGAACTATGGAAATTCCCGGATTCAATCTAAGTAGCCATTACTTAGTTCTACTACCGAAACCACATGAACAACCTAGATTATTACGGTTTAAATTGAATTCATGGTTTAATATCACATGAGCACATGCATGTTATCTCCACACGGTATCAAACAAGCATCAACAATCAATTAAGTGGTGACCAATCACCTAAAAGCATTAAGAACATGATATTAAACTCATAATTGAAATATAAATTGCATGAACAAGTCTTAAGAATTAATTATTCATGATTAAGATCCATCTAATCTCTAACAAAAGAAATTAGAACATAATGTAGTTTAAACTAACAACAAAAATAAAAGTAGACATAATTAAAAGTAATACAAATTCTGAAAATTAAAGTAACTATATTTAATAAATATAAAAGCTACAAAATAGTTAATACTTAAAAATAAAAACAACTAGAAGTTCATAACAAAACAAAAGAAATTAAATTGCTAAAATTGTTAAATTAAACTAAAGAAAAACAAGGAAAGAAAACTAAATTTGCTAAACTAAAGAAAACAAGAAAGAAACAAAACCGAAGACTTAGAAGTCAAGACACACTTCTGGCCATTTCTTTGTCCGTAGCTTCTAAATGTAACAAGAGTTCAACTCCAAAGTCCAGCTTTGGTCAGAAAAGCTAAACTTACTTACTAACTAAAACAAACAAGAAGAAAGACTAGAAATTCGAGAAATCTAGGAAGAGGAACAAAGAGTCGATCGACGCTCGTGGTCGTAAGTCCGTGAAGAAAACCGAAAGTACTACCGCAATGTTCGTAAGAAAACCAAGGAGAAGGAACTATCAATATTCAAGAAAACCCGAGAGGAAACTGGAATTCTACTAAACTCAAAAGAAAAGAAACAAAAGAACGGTTGGTCAGCCGACATTAAACAGAAAACAGAATGGAAAAGAAAAACGCGACCTGGAGAAGCAAGGATAAGAACGGCTGCTCTAAACTAATGCAAGAAAACAGAAAGAAAAAGAGCTTGGCTAAACTAAATCTAAACTAGAGGAAGAAAAGAAAAACAGAATGGATGTGCTACTACTACTCCTAAACTAATGAAAAGAAAAGAAAAGAAAAGAAAAAAAAATATAAAGACCGAAGAGTTGGTTGCTGTCTTTGTTCCTCTCGGTTGTGTGCTTTATATAGAGCAAAAGATTGGTTGTTTATTTCTAAATTCAGACCCAAATCTTTCTTTGTTTTGTTGTTTGTCTTCAACTTGTCATCGGTTTCCTTTGTTTCCAAAACTATTGGAAAACTTAGAAATCATAAAATCAAAGGATAACTTGGCCAAAATATGTAAAAACAAATTAAAACACAAGCCAATTTCTAACCAAATATAACAAGAAAACTCTATATAAAATAGAGTTATCAAATTACCCCCAACTTAGCTCAAAGCTTGTCCTCAAGCTTGCACTAGAAGAACATATTTCTTTTCTTTCCATACCCTTTCTAATCCATCCATAAATAATTCAAAGTCATTACACATTAGAGATCCAGATTGGAATAATAATCCAAAGAACAAGTATTCATAGCCCTTTTTCTTAACAAGATACACATCTTATTAATTCCAACAATTTCGTTGAAATCAAATGCACAAAATTTGATAACCTTTCATAGGTTGCACTCTAATCACTCAAAGTGTTTAGGGGTTTCATTCAACATTCAAATCAAATATAGCATGTCAAGGAGTTGGAAATATTCGCTTTGATGATAAAATCAAAAGTCCGGTTTTATCAAAACGAAATGAACCTTATGTATACAAAAGGATTAGTATGAGTCTTGTAGTTTTCCGATATTATATGTGGATGACATATTATTGGTGGAAAACCACATACCTTCTCTATAGTCATTAAGGTATGGTTGTCCAAAAACTTCTCAATGAAAGATTTGGGTGAAGTAACTTATATTTTGGGAATAAAGATCTATCGTGATAGATCCAATAAGTTGCTTGGTTTTTCACAATCAACATACATAGATAAAATGCTAAAAAGGTTTAGCATTGATCAATCTAAGAGAGGTTATGTTCCCATGTCTCATGGGATTTACATTTCTAAAGATATGTATTCAAAAATCGATGTTGAAAAACATAGTATGCAAAATGTTCCTTATGCTTCAGTAGGAACAATTATGTATGCTATGTTATGTACAAGACCAGATGTCTCTCATGCTCTAAGTGTTACGAGCGGATATTAGGCTAATCCCTGATGGTTATTGGAAAGTCACAAGAATATCCTTAAGTACTTAAGAAGAGCTAGGATTTATTCTTGATATATGGAGGCAAAGCTTAAAGTACGTGGGTTCACTGATGCTAGCTTTCAATCTGATAAAGATGATAGCAAGTCTCAGGTTGGGTATATTTTTACCCTCAATGGTGGTGCTGTAAGTTGGAAAAGTTCCAAACAAGAACAGATTCTACAACAGAAGCCAAATATATTGCTACTTCAGAAGCTGCTAAAGAGGCTGTTTGGATCAAAAAGTTCATTTCTGAACTTGAAGTGGTTCCTTCAATAGCCGACCCAATACCTTTGTATTATGATAAGAATGGGGCTATTGCTCAAGCCAAGGAACCTAGGTCTCATCAACGGTCCAAACATGTACTTAGGCACTATCATTTGATTAGAGAAATCATTAGTAGAAATGAAGTAAAGATAGAAAATATTCCTACAAAGAAAAACATAGCAGATCCATTGACTATACCTTTATCTCAAAAGAAACATGATTGTCATGTGTCTTCATTCAGTTTAAAGTACATGAATGATTGGTTTTAGTAAGAGATATGTTATGTAATTTAAAACCATCATATTTGGTTGTATTTTGATATTTTATGCAATAAAGATCTATGGCGTTTATCATCTTGGATTATATATATTTATATATTGATGATAAAGTCCTTAGAATAATACTTATTATTCTTAAATATCCTTAATCATAATATTAACAAAATTAAAGATGTTGTTAATACGTATAGATTAGCATATATGTTGATATATGAATGAATTGTTGGAGAACAATTCATTGGATTGATCTCGCTAGAGATTCCATAAGGTTAACTATTTGAGTGCCAATGGTATAATCTCTAGTGATGAGTATAAGTAATCCTCGGACTTGAAATCATAAGAGTATCTATAGTGTGAATTGTTATACTTTAACCCTATGAGTCCATAATCAGAACTCAGTTGTGTGTGCCATAGAAGTTGGGTATAACATGAAACATTGATAGATGATTTACGATCAATAAAGGATTCACCACTTCTAATAGTAAAAGAGTATATCCCACAAACGCCACTTGTTGAAATATCAACTCAAAATGTTTAGAAACGAGTAAATAAATTTGGAAGAGTTCTAAATTTATTTTAAAGGAGTTGAATTTCGGAATAAGAAATTATAATAATTAGTACATTAAGAGTTGTCACTTATACCTTACTCTTGTACTAATTAGGGATATAGTATGATGAAAGGATATTAATTACACTGATTGGTTCATGGAAAGGTGAAGTCAACCACTTGACTTTTCTTAACTCTTGGGTGGTCATGATGCTGCCAGAGACCAATCTTGATCTGTAAATACAAGCTCATTAATTATTGAATTAATCATAAATTAAAGTTGTTTAATTTATTTGATCTTAGAATACTCCGACTAAATTGACTTTAGTCCAAGTGGGAGTTTGTTGGTTTTGTACTAAAGCCAATTAAATCTAAGATTATAATTTGTTATTTATTTCCTAGTGATTAAGAACCTAAAGGTCACACACATAAAGAATTTGTTCTTAAGTTAAAATGATTAAATAATTATATGATAATTATTGGGGTTAATTTGTAAGACAATTAACCTAAAGGGTCTCTATAAAAATACTTTTAATTTCTTTTTGAAAGAAATTTGATAAGAAGGTTATCGGATAAACTCTATCATGATAGAGTATCGATAAGTCTATTAGATTTTCTACCGTGATAGAACTTACCTTTTAATAAGAAACCAAGTTCCATTGAGCGTGCGTATAGAATTTTTGACGTACTATAGTTTTTCGCAAGATGAGAGAAAAGTTCTTTTGTTTTGTTAGAGTTCTCTTGAACTCTAAATTTTGTAGTAGGTTATACTCTCATTGAAGAAACTAGAATATTGGTTTGGTGTCAATCAATCCGGGAGGATCCTAAGAACTAGTTCGTGTGGATACCAGAGAGGCGGGCCGTCTATGCTCGTGGTTGACAAAACTTTCTTCATCAACACAATCTTAGTCATCAAAGGTTTTTGTTTTATACGTATATTGAAATTGATCTTGGTGAAAATCATGTTGTAATTCCGTTGCTTATAAATTGTTTATGACATACATGATTCTCAAAATGCACTAAGGAGAAGTCAAATGCAAAGAGAAAAAAATAGTTGCATTCTGATTTTATTTTTCACAAGCTATTGCCTTCTTTGTTGAAGGCAATAGGGTTCTCTACTAAATAAAATTAGAATTTCATTTAGCGTAGAGAATGATTCTAAAAGTTTTAGTGAAGTTATGAAATCAAGAGATGCAGAATTTTAGAGAGAAGTGGCAAATGATGAAGTGGATTCAATATTATCTAATAATATTTTTATTTCTTTTAGATTTTTGTTATGGTTCTAAAATAATATGTTTTAAATAAGTATTTTTAAAAAAATATGTCATGGATTACAAAGCTAGACTAAAACCTAAAGGCTATAGCAAAAAAAGGGAATTGAATTTTGACACTTATGCTCTTGTTGCCAGAATTACATGTATAAGAATAATATTAATTTTATTTTCAATTTATAGCCTATGTGTATATCAAATGGATGTTATAACAGCATTTCTAAATGGTGACCTAAATAAAAATGGCATATACCGAATAATTAGAAAGTTTTATATTACCAAAAAATGAAAACAAGTTATGTAAGCTAGTTAAATCGTTTTATGGTTTAAAGCAAGCACCTAAACAATAGTATGAAGAGTTTTAATCTATTCTACTTTCTAATGGATTTTGATTTAGAAGTTCTAATATGTGTATTTATTCTTTTTCAATGATGTGTATGGTGTGATCATTTGTTTTTGTGTAGATGACATGATCATTATTAGTAGAAACCATAAAAGTGTGATTGAAACTAATATCTTTCCTCTAAATTCAAGATGAAAGCCCTTGGTGAAATTGATACTATCTTATGTATGAAAGTTAAAACACATGGGTTTTACACTTTCTCAATCACATTATGTTGAAACTTTTTTTAAAAAGTATCAACATTTAAATGTGTAAAAGGCTAGTACATCGTTTGATCATGCCTTTTAAGTTACTTAAAAATTCTAGTAATCTAATTGGTTAGCTAGAATATGCAAGTGTATCTAGAAGTTCATGTACACAATGAGTTGCACAAAACTATGTATTTCATATTCATTCAGCCAGAATCGTTAGATACACCAAAAATCCAATTAGGGATCATTGAAAGCTATAACAAGAGTTCTTGGATATTTTAAGAGAACTAAAATTTTTAAACTGTTCTACAATGTTTCCAAGTGTACTTGAAAGATATTTTGTTGCTAGTTGGATTACTTGTACTAATGATTAAAGTCTTATAAGTGGATGAATTTTCATGCTTGGAAATGGAGTTGTTTTGGGATTTAGAAAACGAATCAGTAGTTACTTATTCTACCATGGAAGATAAATTTATAGCACTATCTTCAACTTGTAAAGATGCAGAGTGGTGGACTTGTTAGTCAAAATAAATCTATAACTTCATCTTATGCTTGCAATTACTTCGCATTGTGATCGGAGGCAACAATGTCTAGAGCATTAAATATAGTAGGGTAAAGACATTGAGGCCACTAAACTTTTGAGATCGTATACTTTTGGCCACTCATTTAACAAAATTACGCGATTAGCCATTCAACTGTAAATTTGGCAGCTCGTGGTCATTCCATTACTTTCAACGTTAAAACTAAATGGAAATCAATTTTTCAGGAGCAAAATAGTCATTTTTGTTTGGTTTTAACAGCTGAAAGTAACAGAATGGCCACGGGGTGCCAAATTTACAAGTTGAATAGTTATTCGCACAATTTTGTTAGATTAGTAGCCAAAAATATACTATTTCAAAAATTTAGTGACCTCAGATGTTTTTACCCAATATAGTATATAATGGTAAATCTAGACATATAAGTATAAGGTAGTCATTAGACAAGTAATAAATGATGGTGTCGTGAGAGTTATATATATATATGTGTGTGTGTGTGTGTGTGTGTGTGTGTGTGAGAATATATAATAATTTGGTAGATCTATTCACCAAATCTCTTGATGTAGTCAAGTCACCATATCATTGAAAATAGGATTAAAGCCCTTTCACTACAAGAAAAATAGGTTTTAGTAATAAAATGCGAGGTAACCAATAAAATGGTCCCTCACAATTCTTCTAATAATCTTTTTATCCCCACATTTAAAGCGATAAAAAAAGTTCCTAATATTTTATTAGTATACTTTTTAGTCCTCTGTCATAATTCCATCCAATTTTCCGTCAAAATGGCAGTGTTACTATGACCAAAATTTGTGAAAAATTGAATAGAATTGTGACGGAGACTAAAAAGTACACTAATAAAAGAGACAACATCCAAAATCATTCTTCACATTTTAACAAATGATCTTTTTGTCATTCACTTTTAAAATGGGAACAAAATATCTTTACATTTCATAAACCGAATTTTTAGTTGTTCGTTACCAATCTGTCTCTTTTATGTTAAATCATTTCACGCAGCACGTGACATTTGGACTAGGGTGAGGTGAAATTAAGCCAAAAATTAATATTTTGACCCAAGAGTGATTTAACCCAAGAAATTTGACCGTGGTCCCCAAACCCACCCGCTTCATCGTCGTCCCTTCCCACCCTCAAACCCGCTTTTCCTCTATCCCATCGCCATCGCGCCCTAACGCCGCACTAAATTCACCAACGCCCGTGCCTCCAAAGCATCGCAAATCAACCCTAACTCTCTAGCCCTTCATTCTCGCTGCTTAAGAAAATAATCTCACCACATATGATTCAACTTTTAGAGGGTAAAACTAGTTCCAAGCAAGACACATTCAGAGGGAATCAAGTTGTTAGAACAGAAAGAAGTCCAAATAGTTGTCAACCACACATGATTTCTAAATAGCGTTGGTGCCTAGTTGCCCAAAATGAAAGAAGATATAATTTCCACAAGCAATACATATTTTTAGGATCAACATATATTCGAAATGATGTAGATTGATTTGGCAATAACATCCATGGTAAACTATGAGTTCGTAACTGCATCCTTGAAGACTAACGTCGCATATTTGTTGATAATAAGGCATGGATATATAACGAATTTGAACAGTTCTAGCTAATAAAAGTTCCATACAACATTCTAATGGATGGGAAAGAAAAGGCAGAATTCCATATATGAATGAATATATCCACTTGGGACAAGAATGACACAAAAACAAGATTCGATATTGATTTCTTTGCACAAAAATAATGAAGTCTCACGAAAATTTAAGAACCATCAATATTTCGTGAGAAAAGAGAATCTAAGTACATACTTCCTCAAATAGGGATGCCTGCATTCGGTCTCCACCTTCAATCTAAGTTGGGGTTGATTTGCGATCGCCTTGGAGGGCGACGAGGCGTTGGCGAATTTAGGTGCGACGGGTTAAGGGCGCCAATGGCGATGGGATGGAGAAACAACCGGGTTTGGGGTGAGAAGGGGACGACGACGGCGGGGTGGGTTTGGGGACCACGGGTCATATTTCTTGGGTTAAATCACCCTGGTCAAAATGTTAATTTTGGCTTAATTCCACCCTTACCCTTGGTCCAAATGTCACGTGCAATGCATGTGGAGTAATTTAATGAAAAGAGACTGATTGATAACGGAATTAAAAGTTCGATTTATGAAATATAAGGATATTTTATTCCCTTTAAAAGTGAATGACAAAAAGATCATTCACTAAAATGTGAAGGACGATTTTGGGTGTTATCTCCTAATAAAATGTCGGGGACATTTTTTCATTGTTTAAAACATAAGAGATAAAAAGATTATTCGCCAATTTGTGATGAACTATTGTATTCGCTACCTCTAAAAATGCAATGACAACAATAATTCTCATCACTAAAGACAACCTGTAGTGATGAAAATAAAGTCATCAATTAACTTTACATCATCGTATTTGCTTTAGTAATAAACTAGTAAAAGTAGTCACTAAATAGTGTGGTGCATAATAATGCCGCAAATTGGATCACACAAAGTGATGAAAGTGGGTAATGATTCATTTCGGTCACTAAAATGTTTTGTTTATTTATTTGTGATGAAATTTTATTATCAATAATTTTGTGAATGTTAGTGATGATTTTATATAATTACTAATTTATCTATATTTTATTGACTATTTGACATACTTACATATATGCAAATAATTTAGAATTTAATTAGAAATGATAAACAAAAAAGTTGTGTTTAAAATTTTTTATTTTATGAAAAATACTATCATAAAATTACTTAAATAATTACTTATTTAATACTATCACCGTGTTCATAAAATAAATACTATCACCGGGATAGTATTAAGTTGTGATAGTATTATGAAATTGAAATTTATCTTTTGAAAATAAATTTTCATATAGTAAAGTAGCCACAACAAAATTGAACTAATTTGAGACACGGAACCCAAAACAACTTATATGTATATAAAATATGTAAGCCCATATGAGCTGGGTTACATTAAATATGCGTTACTTATATATAATGAATGGCCTTACTATATTATGCAATAAACTAATACATAACGTAGTTATAGCATAAACAATTAATACATAATAACTAGTACATATACATAGTTATATTAGTTATGTTTATTCATTTATTGTCAAGTAAACAATCATATTTTTATATTATATTTTCAAGAAATTTCCACGAAACTTTTAATCAATATTGAATTTTATGTTTTATTAATTAAAATTTATTATACACTATTAAATTAAATTTTTAGTAAAATTTTAAATTGAATATTCTTTTATAATCAAGTTTTCCAATATATTGGTGTTTATAAAACTTAAATTTCCAATATACATATTTTTTAAATTTCTCTATAAATTTTTATCATTTGATTTATTTTAAAACATTATCACGTTTAACAAGAAATGTTGAATTAGCATTTTATTTTTTAAAATCTAAATATAATTTGTTTTAGGCACACATTATGACTGCTAATATGAGATTTTCTTTTAAAAAATGTCTTAAAAAATTAAATAAATAATTACTTACTAGAAAATTTTATAGGCATGCATCATAACTCCTACTATGAAATTTTTATTAGTTAAAATTTCCAATTGATTACTATCCAAAACAACTCTTTGGATGTGTGGGAACTGAAATTTCCAATTACTATCCATCATAACTCTTTGGACTCTGCCGTCCAAGAGTCCAAATCGCATTAAATGCGATTGATATGTTGTGTCATTCGATGTCATAGCATTAAATACTACGGGACCTGGAAATCATTTAAAAGGATGTGTGGGAAACGAAAATTTTCCTATAAAAGGCAGTCACCGACATTTGCAGTTACCTTTTGGCAAACTCAGTTCTCTTTGCTACCGCTCGATGCGTTTCTCTATGTTCGTGCTTTTTAGCGTTTCCGGTGAGCATCCTATCCATCCAACAAGCAATCTCACGGTCGAACGTTTGTCTTCTGCATCTAGGCATCTATTTCCACAAAGTTCATTCCATTGGTGCAACTTTCAGTTTTGGCTGATCACTAACAAAAGTAAGTATGTCTTTTTCTGGGTTTTTGTCTGAGGCATCTTCAAGATGGGGTGATAGATCTGTTTCCCTGGCCTGCGAGGAAGAAGAAGTTAGTGTAATGGGTTCGTCTAGCCAAGGGGATAGTATCGCACAAGAAGTAGAACAAGTGAGTAGGAAAAGGGTTAGGAAGGGAAAACAAAAAAAGGTCAGTTTAAGTTCGAAAGAAGAATCGTTGCTGGCTAATAGTAGATTAAACTCATCGTTGGCGACGAGCTCTTGAGAGAGAGAGGGAGAATTTTGTGTCGAGGGTTTTAGACAATTACCTAGAGAAGTTTACTCTTATAGTAAAAGCTCTAACCTTGATCTTAGGGGAGGTCGAGGTCAGGAACCTTAGGAAGAAATTCTATATTTCTAAGGAGTATGGGATTAGAGCTGCGAGGTTAAACTGGAGGGCCTGTCGACCTCCAGTAGGATATTGTGCCGTGTATTATGGGATAGGCTTGGCCTAACTTGTACCCAACTCGAATTGGGTTTGAGATTCTATGCCGAGAAAGTCAGATTGAGAGCTCAGTCAATTTTTTTAGGTATTTTTATTTTATGAAGTAATTGGTCAATTCAATAGGTCACTTTGTCTTTTTTTCGAGGTCTGGGTGTAAGGTAGTGAAGCCCTCAAACCACAATAATTAGAAGAGTAGGTTTGTTTTTTTGTGAAGTCAGATCCGTAGGTGGAGATAGAATGGCTCTATGGAGATGCCAATGATGGCTATTGAATCGAAAGAGTCATAACTCAAGGTCGGTTATATATTGAGTTCTAAGAAAAAGGATTGGGAAATACACTAAAGAGGAGCCGTGAAATACAACTCGAGTCCAACAAGAGTGGAGGTTAGACCTCGACCACAAGGCTTGTTCAAAAGAAAAGATAAAGGGTAGGGTTGTTGTGCCTTGCAATGGTTCATATGTAGCCTGTTGAAGTTTAAGACTAACTAAAATTCCATTTTGCAATGGGGAACTTTAGCGTATCGGCATCAAAAATGGGAACACCTCTCGTAAAGGTGCAAAAGATGCAGAGAGAGAGTGGAGCTAATTTAGCGACAAAGCCCGTAGGGATTGAGCCTTCCAAAAAGAAGGTTGACAAAAAAGCACCAAGGTAAAAGCAACCACCAAAAGCAAGAAATCAAGATGGCTGGTACAAAAGAGAAAACCAGCCAAAACACTATCGAGGTTAGGACCTCAGAGGCAAACTTTTTCTTCACTCTTCTAAGGGAATATTCCCCAGGGTTGGTGGTCCAAGGCATGGAGGAACAACAGAAGAAAACTGAAAACATGCCCTTCTCAGACTTGAACAATGGGGCCACATCGTGCATTCCTCAGTTAAGTATTGAGAACCTTCATGTGTTTTGCTTCGCATATTAATAGGGACTAGGCTTAACGTAAAGGTGGCACATAAAGAGTTGATAGGCCATGCATCTATGGGCGGAATATCTCTATAGAGCGAATCGCTTAGAGGAAGAGGCCGCAAAGCAGAATGCCAAGATGGCCCAATTAGAGGAATCCGAGGCGGCATCTTGTCACGTTCAGGCAGAAGCGGTGGATGTGTAGAAAATAGCTAAAGTTGGAAATTTGTTATTGTGCCAACAACTGAATCCTACCAAAAAGAGGTCTAGAAATTGAAGGATCAACTAGGAGAGTTTACTCAATTGCTCGTGAAAAATGTTTTTCTCACCCTAGGTTTCCACAACGAACCTTTTCCAAGCAGTTAGGGATATCGGCCTACACAATGCGGCCACAGAGATTCAAGAAAAGTTCCTAGACCTAAAATTGGAAGAGTTGCTTGGGTACAACCCCGAGGTCATGACCAAGGCCAATCAGGCTTACATTGAAACCGTGAGGGGTTTTAACAGATCCTTTACACTTCATGATCAACTGGCATCTCAGAACTCCCCACTGACATTAGAAGATTTATAGGAATGCCAAGTTGATGAAGACTTGGACCTTTGCACTCCCAAAGGCAGAGAGATGGGTGGGCAAGAGCCAAAAGCCAAGACCTCGTCTCGTGTAGAGAAAGGGCAGAAAGAGGCTTGTTCTTAGGCTCTTATTGCCCCCCCCCCCCCATCTCTCTCTCTCTTTTTTTTTAAAGTTTTGTAAAACCACTTTCCTTTTATTGAAAATCTAATATTGTTTCATTCGTACTATGTCAGGTTCTTTTTTGCCTTTAAGATCTAATTTGAATGCTATGAATGAGAAAGGAGGCCACATACGACAAACTTCAAGATATGATAGATAGTTTAGGCAACAAAAATAGTCAACTTAGAGACCAAGTTGCCTATCTTGGATGCTTAAATTGCGCTCTTGAGAAAGATAAGATAAAACAACAAAGGGCAATCGGGGACCTGATTATTTGAGAGAGGTTAGTTGCTTCGTAAAATGAAGCATATAAAAGATGATCACAGAAATCTTCTCAAATCTCCTTAATGGACTTCAAAATTAAAGGGCGAGATGAAGTAATCCGCACTTCACTCAGGAGTTGGAGGGGAAACAAGAGGAGATTTGAAGTCTCCAAGAGTTGCTTAGACCATACAAGAAGCAAATCTATGAGCTACAATTTGAGTGTAAAACTTGGAGATTAAAGGTTGAAAAGATGGAAGCTCGCCTGAACAAGGAGGGCCTAAAGTCGGCTCCTAGTGATAGGGATCATGAGACGATAATGAAGGAATTGGAGATCCTAGTTCAACAGGGTAAAAAGGGGACTGACCAATATAGGAGGAATGAAGCAATGCTAGATATGTACATACAAGATAGGGTTAGATATGCAGAGAAAAAAAGAAAATTGTAAATTTTTTTCATGTAACACATTTACTGTTAAGAACTAAATTGTAATGAGAGTTCAAGGGTGTTTGGGATTCTAGTTTTTATGCACTTATCTTTACTTTAGCACTGTAGGGTGTTGTGATCTCGTCACTCCTTAAAATGTTTGATAATAAAGATTTTACTCTTTCACCCGTAGGATGTTCAGGATCTCATCGCCCTTTAGGATGTTTGAGAATACGCAGCTGAACCGAGGTCACACGTGATTTTCTCGATTTATAGTAAAGCAAGATAGCTTGGCTACGTTGAACTGAGTTTGAATTGACTTGAAATCTTTCACTCGATTTATAAATGATTAATAGTGAAAAATGAATAAATAAACATAAAAGAATAAGATATTTCATTGAATTGTTGAGAATTAAACATAAAAGCGTTTCAAATTACTTACATGTCACACTTGGGGTAACAAATCCCCTTTCATCATTGCTAAACAAGAACTCCTAGTTCTAGATGTATAAATGATTCCATAGGGACCCTTCTAATTGGCTTCCAACTTGTTGAATTTTTGAGGCCTACTCTTCTTTTTACTTGAACTCATTGACCTTAAGGAGTCTCTTCTGTGACCACCTAACGTGTGGTCCGGTAGGCCCAGAGGACTTTTGGGAGGTTCTCCGCCCAATCTTCTTTGGCTTTATCTAGCCAAGCTTTGAGTCTCTATAGCAATATGCGATTTGTAACCTTGACTTGACCACTAACTTGAGGATGTGCAACAGAGGTGAAATTCTGCTTAATCATGAGCTCTTCGCACCACGATTGAAATGGATCGTTCGCAAACTGCTTTTCATTATTTGAGACGATAATATGAGATATGCCTGCAGATAATCTTACTTCACACAAACTTCAATACATTCTTCCTCGTGATAATAATTAAGGGTTTAATATCTACCCATTTGGTAAAATAATCAATTGCCACTGTCAAGAACTTCAAACGACTAGGGTTTCAGGGAAGAGTCTAAGAATATCAATCCCCCACTATAAGAAAGGCCATGAACTCTGAATATCGATCAACTTCATTTGAGGTCTCTTGACTATTCAGACATGGATTTGGTACTTCACGCATTTCTCGCATCAAAGTCATGGGCATCTTGGAACATAGTAGGCCGTAGTATCCCTATCACCTAATCTCTTTAGAAAGCATGTGTGGTCCTATATGACCACCAAAGGACCTGAGATGCACCTTCTTGAGTATATAGTCAACTTGTTGGGTCCCACACATCTAAGCAATGGTTGGAGACAAGAACATTTGTAAATGATACCATCTTGCAAAATATACCAAGTGCCTTTAGCTTTATCTTTCGTGCTTCATTCTTATCCTCCAAGAACTTTTATTCGGCAAGTATCGCTATATGAGAGTCATCCAGTTATCTCTCCCATCTTCAATAACCATGGTGGCATTCTCTTCCGTGTTTCAAAGGAGTACCTCGACTAACCTTTCGTTCGGATGGGAAAATGCGGTAACGCCAACTTACTCAGACATTAGTCCTTTTATTCTTAGACCTCGTGGATTTGTTTGATGTCAACACTATGAAAATAGCAACCGAGTTGCCATGCCTTGTCCAGTATCGCTTCATCTAAAGTTCTTTATCTTTCGTGCTTCATTCTTATCCTTTAGTAATTCTTTATTCCGCAAGTATCACTTTATGAGAGTCATCCAGTTATCTCTCCCTCTTTAATAACCATGGTTGCATTCTCTTTCGTGCTTTGGAAAAGGAGTACCTCGACCAAAACCTTTTGTTCAAATGGGAGAATGCGGATGACGCCAATTTATTGGTCGTCTTGAAGTCGAACCGCAAAACATAGGTGACCTCGACACCTTTAGGGCTTCAGAACAATAAACCAACTCTGCTACCCTCTTCATTTGAAACTCCATTGACATACAAGGCCCACGCTTCCGAATCATCGTCTTTTTCCTGCTTAGGTTTGGATGGGATGAGGTGATCAGCACTAGGTATTTCCTTAATGAGGATCTCAGTTATGAAATTCGCCAAAACTTGTGCCTTGTTAGCTATCCAAGGTTGATAGCATATATCATGCTCCTCGAGTTCGATAGCCCATTTTGCCTACCTCCCAAAGTTTTAGGTTTAGATGATTTGTTTGATAGGTTGGTTAGCTAAAACGCATATAGAATGGGTTTGGAAATAAGGTCATAACCTTTTAGTAGTGTGAAAAAGAGCTAGGATCAATTTTTTCATAGGATGATTGCGCGTCTCGACCTCTTGCAGAGCACGACTAACATAATACACTGACTTCTGAACGTGGTCTTTATCTTGAATTAGCACTGCATTGACAGCATTATCCAAGACTACTAAATAAAGTGACAAGACTTTCCCTGGTTTCAGAACTGTCAGGGCTTGTAGACTTGCCAATTGTGTCTTCAGTTCTTGGAAAGCTTTTTGGCATTATTTGGTCCACTTGAAGTTTTTAGTTTGTCGCAACACTTGAAAGAACAGAAAGTGCCGATCTATCAAGCGAGAAAGAAATCTACTCAGAGCTGCTAGAGATCCTGTTAACCTCTCAGTACATCTTTCACTATTTGTGGAGGTACAATCTCGACGATAACCATTACTTTCTTAGGTTAGCTTCAATTCCCACTTAAATCCTAAGAATTTACTGATCCTACTCCAAAAGTACACTTTTGGGATTCAAATGCATATTTGTATTCACGTGGTTTGCAAGGTTTCTTCCAAGTCATTTGGAGCATCTCCGGCTTTTCACTTTATTACCATATCATCAACATAAACCTCTATATTTCTACCAATTTGATTGGAAAAGACTCGGTTGAACAACCGATATGTTACTCTAGTGTTTTTAACCCCAATGACATCTTCTTGTAACGAAAGATTCTCATCTCGTAATGAAAGCAGTCTTCTTGGCATCCTCTTCATCCATTAAGATTTGCTGATAACCTTTGTAAGCATCAAAAAACATAAGGATGTTATATCCCGATATAGTCTTGACCTTCTGATCAATCACTGGTAGAGAGTAACAATCCTTGGGATAATACCTATTGACGTTAGTGTAATTAATACACATTTGCCAACTATCATCAGGTTTTCTTATCAACACTGGATTGGACAGCCATGTCGGATAAAAGAATTCTTTGATGATGTCATATTGCAACAACTTTTTTCACCTCTTCATTGATGACCTTATTCTTCTCAGGAGCCAATGCCCTTTTCTTTTGTTGGACGGGTTTTATCATCGGATCAATATTTAATTTGTGTGTTACCAGAGAAGACGAGATCCCATGCATATCTTCTGGATTCCAAGAGAAGACTTCCTTGTACTGTCACAAAAAACTAATTATTTTATCCTTCACCTCAGCAGGTAGTAAAGATCTAACTTTGACTGTCCTGTCCCTGTAATTGTCATCGATCACGATGTCTTGCACTTCATCTGTGATCTCCGCGATCTCTAGTGCTTATGTTTATTATCTTGGGATGGCAATGTCTTGGGTTTCCTAGAGTGTGACCCTAGGATTACCAAGGGAGTTTATGCATTCTCGAGGTGAGGTCTCGCGATTTCCTTGAGAACCTTGATGTTCCTAAGGTGTGACCTCAGGACTATTGTGGAAAATAGGTCTTTCCTCCCTGTTTTCGAAAAAGTAAGTATCTGGACTTGGTGCGGACGCAGTTGGGGTTTGAATAGCATAAACAGTGTTCATCACAGTTCCTTTGCATTTCAATGCACTACACATGCACTCTCGCGGCGTATTGGTCACCCTCATACATGCTACCTTATGCTCTGTCGGAACTTCATAACCAAATGGTAGGATGACCATATGGCTTTACTTATTCATCCACGACCTCCCAATAATGGCATTGAAAAGAGATAGTGCATTCACAACATAAAAATCCATCATGATTGTTTTATTTCGGAGGTAATCCTCACAATACAAGCAACATGATTATTCCAATGGATGAATGACTTCATGAGCAAATGTCACCAATGGCATACTTGAGGGTCTCAAAGCAATCAAGTCCATCCCCAATTTACAAAAACAATCTATATACAGGACATCCACAATATCGCCATCATCTACATACACCCTATGCACCTCCTTGTTGACAAGTATGGCTTTAATTACTAGGGCGTCATTATATGCGCAAGTGTTCAAGACCGTGTACTCTTCAGAGGAAGTAATGACTTTAGATGGCTTGAAACACTTGTGAATCGGTTCTGAAGTGGAATTCTTCTCGCATTGGCTTTTATAGCATATTGGAATTGCCTATCTAGATATCCTCTAGATATGACATGGATAACCCCATAACGTTGCGATTGTCATGAGAGGGACATTGAGGTTGTGATGGTTGCAGAGGATTTCCTTGATATCGTTGGAATTGAGATTGTGTGGGATCCTATCTCAATCGAGTGTCTATCCAACTTCCACCTTGTCCGCCTTGTCCTTGTCCTCCGCCTTGCCCACTAACGTGGTAGCCACCTCCCGACCTCCTGACCAAGGTTGGTCTCTATCAAAACAAGAATCCCACTCAATATATTGGCCAAACATCTCATTTTGAATGCAATCCTCAATCTCTTTTTAGATCTTTACAATCTTGATATGCCCGTGATCATTGTGAAAGCACACCACAAGTGTCATGGTCACCGTGTGGTGTTGTGGTTAATGGAATCAAGGTCTAAGGAGATCTCTATGTATAGACAGATTTGGTATGAATCTTAGTGATTAAGGAGGGTAAGAGTTTTATCTTGAATCAGGTTCCAAACAACCTTGGTTATGGTTCAACCTTTCAAAACACTCTTTTGGCCACCTTTCCTTTGGAATCCTCCTTATGCCTTCTTTCATTCTTCTCATTTTCTCGCATATTCTTATTGGCCTCCTCTCCTCTAATGTAACTTTCTACCATCTGCCATAGAATTTGGGCATCAGTTGTTGGGTCTTAAGCCAATTTGGTGTAGAATGAACCAAGGTTTAGACTATTCATGAAGGCCGAGATTACCAACTGATTGGTCCGATCCGTCATTTGTAAACTTTCATCATTGAACCTCTCTACGTATGATTTCAAGGACTTATCTTTCTCTTGCTTTAGATTCATCAGAACTGCAATAGTTTTGAGGAACTTCTTTCTCTAGAAGAAGAAGGTGTGGAAAAGCTATGCCAACTACTTGAAATACGAGATGCTACCTTGAGGTAGGCCATCAATCCATACGTGGGCATTTTCACTAAGATAAATAGGAAACGCTGACACACCACTTCTATTGGGGCATTCTTGAACATCATATCACACTTGAACCGTGATAGTAAGTCCAAGGATCCGAATCCTCATCGTATGTGGGAATTCTATAAGGCAATTTGAATCATGCAGTGTAGGATATTGCATGATGTTAGGTGTGAAAGGAGATGGAGTGTTTCCCTCATCATCAAATCCTAACAAATCTTGGATATCATCCGCCACCCTCTTACCGATCTAAGGAGTTCATTGATCCGAGATTGTTTTGTGCCATCTCTTGCCTTAGCTTTGGGACGGCCATCTTGACAATTATCGCCAACATGAGAGGTCGATCGCTCCTTCCAATTACCATTTCTCCTTCGACGTGCATACCCTAAGTTTTTCTATCCTTGGTCATTCTCTGAAGGTCTTTTATTGTGTCTAGCTCTTCAAAACTCCTCGAACAGCGCACGATTTTGCTCCATAAACTCCCTTCATTTTCCTTATATTGCCTTTGCATTGGAGAATCATCACGGTTTGAAACTATACGCGTGAACATCCACTCACGCCAAAGGCGTCGGACCACTCGTATATATTCTAGGCATGGGTTATCGCCAATAGCAATACCTAAATGTCGGTAAGTCATTCTTCTTTTGGTTGGTACTTTTGGTTGTCCTGCGACCACACAAACTAGTATTCACCATTTTTGGCAATGAAAATTGAGAATACGAATATGCCTTTCAAGAAAATTTTGAAAGCGCTTTATTAGCTAGTGTTTCTTTCCCACAAACGCGCCAATTAATGAAGACGTGATCCGTAACCCAATCCAAGAATCATAATTCACAAACCTTCAGCTCTTCAATTAGCATTCACCGCAAAACAAATTTTAGAGTGGTTCTCGGTAGAAACTCCAATGTCTGAGTTAGCGAGTGTTTTTGGTTGTCTCCACACTCAATGGCAAAATTACAGAAGAATCCAGTTTTTTTCCCCTTACCTAGCGGCTAAACTGAGCATATATACCTTTCCTACGAGACCCACGGACATGTTGTAATGGTTGATCACACATTCTAATGTATCTCCTTAAATACCGCATGCCATTAACCACTTACAAATAAGCATAGGCTAATGAGTTCCTACATTACTCATGTGGTCTAAGTTCCCACATGACTGATGTGGTTTGGACGTGACCCAATTTCCCATATTGTTAAGTAATAAATTGAGACTTGATATACATGACAAGAATTGTTGGGCTCTAAGCCAAAACTATGCTAAGATCCTAAAATTAGAATGAGATCCGACATACATCACTAATTGAATGAGAATGTACAGTGAAAATGATGGGCTAAGTCCCAAATCCATATGTTGTAGTATCAAGAAAGAAGATTGGCGGAGAAAAGAAAAGTACATTTGTAACTGGTACAAATGTAATTTCACATAGGAAATGTTAGGAAATCATGTATGCCATAAACAATTTATAGGCGGAATTAAAACATGATTTTCACCAAGATCAATTTCAATATAAGTATAAAATAAAAACCTGTTTTGATGACTGAAAATTGTGTTGATGAAGGAATTTCTGTCAACCACAGCTGCAAAGACGTCCAGCCTCTAAGGTATCCACACGAACTACTTCTTAGGATCCTCCTGGGATTGATTGACACTATGCCAATATGCTACTTCTTTCAATGAGTGTACAACCCTGTTTTGTTTAGAGTTCAAGAGAACTCTAAAAAAACAAAAGCAGAACTTTTCTCTCGTCTTGCAGTAAATTTTGATACGTCAAAAATTCTGTACTTACGCTTACTTTTCAACTTGGCGTCAGTCTCCTATTAAAAGGTAGATTCTGTTTGCTAGAAAATCTAATAGACTCATCTGATACTCTATCATGATAGAGTTTATCTGATAACCTTCTTATCATATTTCTTTCAAAAAGAAATTAAAACTTATTTTTATAGGAGAACCTTTAGGTTAATTGTCTTACAAATTAACCCCAATAATTATCTTTCGTACTAAAACCAATTAAATCTAAGATTATAATTTGTTATTTATTGCCAAGTGATTAAGAACCTAAAGGGTCACACACATAAAGAATTTGTTCTTAGGTTAAAATAATTAAATAATTATATTTAATTATTTTAACCTAAGAACTAATTCTTTATGTGTGTGACCCTTTAGGTTCTTAATCACTTGGCAATAAATAACAAATTATAATCTTAGATTTAATCGGTTTTAGTACAAAACCAACAAACTCCCACTTGGACTAAAGTCAATTTAGTCAAGAGTATTCTAAGATCAAATAAATTAAACAACTTTAATTTATTATTAATTCAATAATTAATGAGTTTGTATTTATAGATCAAGATTGGCCTCTAGCCAGGCATCATGACCACCCAAGAGTTAAGAAAAGTCAAGTGGTTGACTTCACCTTTCCATGAACCAAAATCCGTGTAATTAATATCCTTTCACCATACTATATCCCTAATTAGTACAAGAGTAAGGTATAAGTGCCAACTCTTAATGCACTAATTATTATAATTTCTTATTCCTGAAACTCAACTCCTTTAAAATAAATTTATAACTCTTCCAAATTTATTTACTAAATATTTCAAGTTGATGTTTCAACAAGTGGCCATTAGTGGGATATACTCTTCTTACTATTAGAAGTGGTGAATCCTTTATTGATCATAAATCATCTATCAATGTTTCATGTTATACCCAACTTCTATGGCACTCACAACTAGTAACAGTTATGGACTCATAGGGTTAAAGTATAACAATTCACACTATAGATACTCTTATGATCTTAAGTCCGAGGATCACTTACTCTACTGTCACGTAGAGATTATACCATTGGCACTCAAATAGTTAACCTCATGGAATCTCTAAGCGAATCAATCCAATGAATTATTCTCTAACAATTCATTCATATATCAACATATATGCTAATCTATCCGTATTAACAACGTTCTTAATTTTGTTAATACTATGATTAGGGATATTTAAGAATAATAAGTATTATTCTAAGGACTTTATCATCAATATATAAATATATATAATCCAAGATGATAAAACACCATATATCTTTATTGCATAAAATGTCAAAATACAACCAAATATGATGGTTTTAAATTACATAACATATCACTTACCAAAACCAATCATTCATGTACTTTAAACCGAATGAAGACACATGATAATCATGTTTCTTTTCTATATTTACTTTATTTCTACCAATGATTTCTCTAATCAAATGATAGCACCTAAGTACATGTTTAGACCGTTGATGAGACCTAGGTTCCTTAGCTTGAGCAATAGCCCCATTATTATCACAATACAAAGGTATTTGGTCGGTTATTGAAGGAACCACTTCAAGTTTAGAAATGAACTTTTTGATCCAAACAGCCTCTTTAGCAGCTTTTGAAGCAGCAATATATTTGGCTTTTGTTGTAGAATCTGCAGTAGTTTCTTGTTTAGAACTTTTCCAACTTACAGCACCACCATTGAGAATAAAAATGTACCTAGACTGAGACTTGCTATCATCTTTATTAGATTGAAAGCTAGCATCAGTAAACCCACGTACTTTAAGCTCTGCCCCTCCATATACCAAGAATAAATCCCTAGTTTTTCTTAAGTACTTAAAGATATTCTTGACAGCTTTCCAGTGACCATCACCGGGATTAGCCTGATATCTGCTCGTAACACTTAGAGCATGAGAGACATCTAGTCTTGTACATAACATAGTATACATAATTGATCTTACAGCAGAAGCATAAGGAACATTTTGCATATTATGTTTTTCAACATCAGTTTTTGGACACATATCTTTGGAAAGGTAAATCTCATGAGACATGGGAACATAACCTCGTTTAGATTGATCCATGCTAAACTTTTTTAGCATTTTATCTATTTATTTTGACTATGAAAGACCAAGCACCTTATTGGATCTATCACGATAGATCTTTATTCCCAAAATATAAGTTGCTTCACCCAAATCTTTCATTGAGAAGTTTTTGAACAACCATACCTTAACTGACTGTAAAGAAGGTATGTCGATTCCCATCAATAATATGTCATCCACATATAATATTAGGAAAACTACAGCACTCCCACTAATCCTTTTGCATACACTAGGTTCATCTTCGTTTTTGATAAAACCAAACTTTTTTATTATATCATCAAAATGAATATTCCAACTCCTTGAAGCTTGCTTAAGTCCATAAATAGACTTTTGTAGCTTACATACTTTATAAGGGTCTTTGGATACAAAGCCCTCAGGTTGTATCATATACACCTCTTCTTGCAAATAACCGTTAAGAAAAGCTGTCTTAACATCCATTTGCCATATTTCATAATCATAGCATGCAGCTATAGCAAGTAAAATTCTAATGGATTTCAGCATAGCAACTAGTGAAAATGTTTCATCATAGTCAATACCATGTTTTTGTGTGTAACCTTTTGCAACCAGTCAAGCTTTATAAGTAGTCACATTACCATCCATGTAAGTTTTCCTTTTGAAAACCTACTTGCACCCTATGGGTTTTATCTCTTCAGGTGGATCGACTAAGGTCCATACCTTATTGTCATACATGGAATCCATATCAGATTTCATGGCTTGAAGCCACTTTTTAAAGTCCTTATCAGATAGGGCTTCCTTGTAAGTAGTAGGTTCATCATTATCAATGATAAACACATCATCATACCTACTGGGTGTATGACGTGTCCTAAATGACCTACGTACAGTTTGTGTATCTTGAGCTTCGATTTCTACCACATCATTATGAGGTTCAAGCTCTTGTTCCATATTCCTATCTTTGCTAATTTGTGCTTCTAGAACTTTTTTTAGAAGTATAGCATGTTTTGAAACAAACACCTTTTGTTCAAAGGAGTTATAAAATTGATACCCAAAAGTTTCTTTTGGATATCCCACAAAATAGCATTTTTCAGATTTTGGAGCGAGCTTATCTGATTCTACCTTTAAAACAAATGCATAACATCCCCAAATTCTTAAATGTTTAAGATTTGGCTTTTTCCCATACCATATCTCATATAGGGTAGTATCAACAGCTTTAGCTGGAACATGATTTAATAGGTAAGAGGCAGTATTTAGGGTATATTCCCAAAATGATTTAGGGAGAGTTGCATGACTCATCATGGATTGAACCATATCTAATAATGTTCGATTTCTCCTTTCAGATACACCATTCAGTTGTGGTGTATATGGAGGAGTTCATTGTGAAAGAATCCCATTCTCTTTTAAATAATTTTGAAATTCTTGGTTTAGGTATTCTCTATATCGATCTGATCGAAGTATTTTAATACTCTTCCCAAGTTGTTTTTCTACTTCATTTTTATATTCTTTAAACTTTTCAAAGACTTCAAATTTATACTTCAATAAGTATACATGACCATATCTAAAATGATCATCAGTAAATGTTAAGAACTTTGAAAAACCTCCTCTAGCTTGAATTGATATAGGCCCACAAACATCGATATGTATGAGACCTAATAATTCAGTAGATTTTTCACCTTTTCCAGTAAAAGGTGTTTTAGTCATTTTTCCTAGTAAACAAGATTCGCATGTTTCATATGATTCATAATCAAATGAGCCCAAATAACCATCATTATGCAATTTGGTTATGCATTTCCCATATATGTGACCTAGTCTACAATGCCAGAGATAAGAATTTCTAAAATTATCAATTTTGGATTTCTTTGTATTTATGTTGAAAATTGGGTTTTCAAGATCTAATATATAAAGACCATTATTTTGATAACCAGCATCATAAAAAACACCTTCACGAAAAATAGAACAACACTTATTCTTTTGATTTATTTCAAAACCATCATTGATGTGATTTCGACCCCGAAGATGTGATTCACAATCGGAAGGATCGGAAACACTTGAAATTGCCCGGGATATGTTTAAGGGAAGCTTAGACTGGATGGTGTAAACCGCAATCCACTACCTATGAAATAGATAGGAACCTTGGTATAAAAACACCACAACCAATTACACCAAAAATTGGTTGATAAGTTTGTATGAACGCCACAAATCTCCATGGAGAACTTGATAAGTTCTAAGTTCTTAAAGAACCAAATGAGACAAACTCACAATTTCTATTGCTCAAAACTTGTTTTTAAAGTAGTACAAAGATGCCTATTTATAGGCTAAAATAAGTCTTAAAAAAGAAATAAACAAATCCTAGTCTAGAAGAAATAAATAATAATTTGACTTCCTAACTTCTAGACAAGACTAATAAAATTCTGCATTTTAATCTATGAATTATGCATAATTCTAAATGATATGTTGGCTGAAATCAAGATGCATTGGATTGGTACGTTGACCAAGTGTTGGAATGAGAAGGTTCATACATCTTGAGTTGGCTTGCAAAACTCCATTATTACTCCTTTGACTGAATTTTCCAAGGCTGAATTTCATCCTTCAAGGCCTCAAAATGGATGTTTGACCATTGAATTTGTAATCTTCAACAGTTGACTACATGAATAATTGTTAGTTAGAATTTGGACTAACTTTGGACTAAAATTGATCTTTAACTTGGATAAGATGCACTCTTGAATTTAGACCTTCGCTTTATAGAATTGGGTGGAAAGTTGGGGCCAAGTTTGCAGTTCTGATAGCAGAGTTCACATCTTCGCTCGTAGAGTTCCCATCTTCACTCGCAGGTCGAGAAGTGTGAGCCGAAGGTCGGGAAGTGTGAGCCGCAGGTCAAGAAGTCTGCACCGCGTCTCTTTGAGTCGCAGGTCGGGAAGTGTGAGTCGAGATCACATCAATCATTGTTTAAATAGGAAATTGAAATAATATTCTTCGTGAGTACTGGTACAAAATAACAATCTTTCAAATCAAGAATTAATCCACTAAGCAGAGAGAGACTATATGTTCCTACGGCTAAAGCAGCAACTTTTGCTCCATTGCCCACACATAGGTCTACCTTTTCCTTTGCCAGCTTTCTACTTATCTTTAGACCCTGCATATTATTACAAATATGAGAGCCAAATCCGGTATCTAATACCCAAGAATTTGATTTTGAAGTAGAAAGGTTTATTTCAATCATAAAAAAAACCTGAAGTAGAAGCTTCAGTAAGCTTCTTCTGCTTCACGGTTTCAAGATAAGCCTTACAATTTCTCTTTCAATGTCCATCTTGTCCACAGTGGAAGCAAGTACCCTTTTCTTTCTTGTCCCTTTTGGCTTTCTGTGTTGCCTTGGGTCCAGCTTTCTTCTTGGTCTTCTTAAGACCAGCTTTACACTTTCTTTTATTGGACCCCTCAACTAGCAACACAGTAGCCTTCTCTTTCTTAATGGTATCCTCAGCTTCCTTAATCAAGTTCAATAACTCAAGCAAAGTAGAGGTCTCAACTTTGTTCATGTTGAAATTCATCGCAAACTGAGAAAAGCTAAAAGGAAGGGATTGTAGTAGCAAGTCAATACTTAACTCATAATACATTACAAATCCCAATTTCTCCATCTTTTTAATGAGACCAATCATCTTCCGCACATGAGTTGAAACTTAAGATTCTTCCGCTAACCTACTTTGGAAGAGTTCCTTCGAGGTATCATATCCCTCATTTCTAACGCTTCTATCATACAATGCTTTCAAATGCTGAAGCATTGTAAAGGCACTCATGTCCTCATGCTGCTTTTGCAGATCGAGAATCATGAAAGCGAGCATGATACAACATGCATTTTCAGAATCATTTAAATGCTTCAGATATGCATTTCTTACTGCTTGATCAACATCAGCAGCAGGCTCATCAGGAACAAGACCATCAAGGACATAGAGCAACTTCTCATTCCTAAAAACAATTCTTAGATTTTGAATCCAGTCCAAACAGTTTGGGCCAGTAAGTTTATTGTCAAACAAAATAGTACGCAAGTTCATGTTGTTATTCATTTTTCTACAATAAGAAAATAAAGATAGAATAAGAATTTAAATTTATGCAATTTACAAAACCAAAATACATAAATATATGGACTTAATAATATCTTCGTTTTGCTCCCACTATTTTATCCAAATCAATATCCCCCAGATTGATTCGAGAATTTTCTCAAAATTCTTAGCAGGCTAGAATCCCATTTCAATTAATTTTAATCTTGAGTTAGCTCAACAAATAAAAAATTAATTTCAATGAGTAGGTTTTAATTACCAATTGCAACTTATTTGCAACTCCTATATAGTTGGGTTATCAACTTTTGATACACATATCACATATGTCTCCTAACTCTCTTACAAGGATGGTAGAGTTACCTACGGATTGTCGCCCCGCTTTTTTCTATTGGAAGTTGGCTTGGCTACTTTGGGGATGTTTGGGTTGCTGTTCAAAATGAATGAGGTGAGAAATCTACCAGAGGGGGTTGTTCAGTTGGCGAATGTTTGACAGCTGGGGTGTTTGCCACAATGGCTTCATCCTCTATTCCGTTGCTATTAAGAGGGGCATGAGGTGAATCACTTTCATAATCACTGCCAATATCACTAGCATTCCCTTCAATGTCACCATCAGAGTCGGAAGACACAATTGAATCTCACCGAGGAGCATAAGATGACGATGGCTTATCATCCGAAAGCTTGGTCCCAGCTTGAACATTCATGGCAATCTTTTGAGGTGTTCGTCGGCCCTTTCTAAATCCACTTCTTTCCTTTCTTCTTTTGCCTAGGGGAGAGAGATAGGAGTTGCTTGAGAACCAGATCGTAATGTTGGATGAATAGCATCTAGGACTAGGGGAGGGGCTTCCATAGGGGTAGATGGAGGGACTATAACATGGTAAATGGAGAGACTTCAGGCATAGGAGGGACTTCAGTAATAGAAGGGTCCACCATAGATAGGGGACACTTGTGACTGAAGGTACTACATTTACTACATGATTGTGGCTTCCATTCATAAAAGATTTTAATAATACGAAGCATCCCATTTAATAATACTACCACCGAATTAGTATAGTGTTGAGCAGCTCTAATCTCCATGTACATACGAACATATGATATCATCGTCATGTTTTCCGTTCTCTTATCCACATAAAGGGGCTTCCTGATCAAACTTGCAATTGCACTAATACCAGGTGTAGACCACAAGGCTAATGGGATATCTTTCAAACAAATCCAGACCGATAAGGTGTCATAAGTATCTCTCTAAAGATCCAAAAATGGATGCCATTGTTGAAGGAAAAGAGGTGCACGAGCCATAGTGATCGGACCACCATCAATTATCTTACGCTGAAACTCCTCATTTGGTATATGAAAAAAGAAGAAGCCCTCCTCATTAGCCAGTACTCCCATGAGATGAGCATCCCATAAATCCTTAGTAAGTGATTCAACAAGTGGGCGGGGGAGCTTTTTACCAACCAAGTATCCCACTAAACATTCCTTTAACTTAGTATTTGTGGCCTCAAGGATTTCCTCCATGGCATTTGGAAAAAGTTTATTTTCGAATTCAATAGGAGGTATATGGTTAAGAGCATACCCCTGACTTGCAACTTTAGCTATAGTAACCCACGACCGTTGCAGAGAAGTGCCATCACCATTCAGGACTTGGCATCTAGGTTGAGCTTGCTTCAAGCTTGCTGTACGATGGCTCCAACCTCGACTCTTAGAGCGGGAGAATTTCCCTTGATTCTTTATTGTCTCAGCACCACTTATCATAGTGGTTTTTCCTTTTTTTAGTAGCAGAAGGATTCCCACGAACATGGCCTTCAGATACAGCCACTCTCGATTCAGCACCCCTATTCCACTTTTGAGTCTCAATATGGTTTTTTGAGGTCGCAATTCCCAATTGATGAGCTCCCATCACCACAAAAATCAGTCGTGGAGGCTCATCCCCCTGATTTTCCAATTTTTCAGTCAGTCACCCCATTGCTGCAATTCACGATAGCTGGGTTTACCATTCGTGAACAACAACAAGACACCGTGAACAACGCTTCCCACCATGAACAGCAAGACACAAGACACCATGAAACAGCAAGCGACAATCGTGAACAAAGCTTCCTATCATGAACAGCAAGCCACAGGACATCGAGAAACAGCAAGCTACGGTAGCAAGACACAAGCTACACAACAAAAAGTTATAATAGCAAGACACAAGAGCTTGGGCCTTCCCACCAAGCTGCTTTCACCAATGAGCTCGAGGACAAAACTAGGACTAGTTGATCTAGTCCCCAACCATCACCACACCTCCGTTGTAAGATCCGAACAGTGAGGATGTTTGAGATGGTGAGGCGAGATTTGAGTCAAAAAATCAGCCCTATCGGTCGGAGCAATCAAGAAATGCCGACGGTGAACAGTGCGTAGAAGGGAAGCTTTTTTCTTCAAAGCTTCCACAGCCTTTGTTGGCTAAAAAAAAAAAATTGATGACCTTTTGTCATCAATAAGTTTTACTTTTTGTGATGATTCTTTGCATTCCATCACTAAGTACCTTTAGTAACAAGACTTTGATGACATTTGAGTTATGAACATTTTCTCATAAATAAGAATACTTAGTCATGAAATCTGAACTTTTCATAGCAAAATCTTTCGATCATTAAAGTTTATTTTAATTGTAGTGAATTAAATAATAAAATATTTATAATAATATTTGTACAGAATAAATAATAGTCATATCCATTATCATTTTAACGATTAATTTCTCCTACAGTGATATCTGTAATACCTCTCTGAGAGGATGATCAACCAATTATTGGAACTGAAACATGGCCCAAACTCCTATGGGAGGGAATTCCCTTTCCTTCTTGTAATTGACGTAGCCCCTATTTTCGACTAAAATAAAATGAGGATACTATGTTGGGATACGTGCATTAAGATACGAAGGCTTCTTATTCCACAACAATGAAAGTACTTTTCCACTTGGAAATGAAAATGTTCCATACTAATGGATTCGAGTCCATAATCATGGGTTCCAATGTACGAGATCTTGGAACACTTACCAATGAGGCCCTATCCACCCTAGCTCCTCCAAAAATTCCTATTTTTCCTTCACTGCTACAAGGGGCTAAAATATCTACTACTTTAATTCCCATTTCAAAAATCGATAATTTTGTATCTAACTATATAAAAGCGAACGCAAATCTATGAATAGGAAATGTTGTAAGGATATCTACCAAACCTAAATTATCAATAGGTTCTCTAAACACGTTAAAAATTCGTCCTACTGGTCAAGATAGCTCAGTTGGTAGAGCACGTTTTGTTGTTATTTTCCTAATTGTTATTCTAAATTAGTTATTAAGTTGTATGACCATCGAGAGACTTTTATGATGATGCAATTCTTCATATGTTTATATATTATCCTTAAATTAGCAGAGTATAATAAGATGGGATATTACTAATACAGATAAATTAAAATATGTTATGCTTTTCCTAATATAAGAAGTTGTAAATCTCATTAACTATTATTTGTCTTTGTGATGTAAATTTTTCTTCTTTTTCATCTCCCTAATTTGCTAAAACGGTCCTCCTTATTTCTATTTGTTCACAACCGTACAGATAAAAAATAACCCTACAACAATTTCTTATCCTAATTAAAGTATTTTTATTTTTATTTTTATTTTTATTTTTATTTTATAAACAGTCCTCTAGTATAACATATTTAATAGTTACCCAATTAATTAAATAAAATAAGTTTTGGGTAGTACATTCATTGCTACTATAAAGTGTAATATTTCGGGCTCTTGTGTGGTATTGCTTCTTCTAGAGTAAAGATGATGGTAGTACTTTTTTTTATTTTATCGAAATGTAAAAATTTGTATTGATCAAAAGGGTATAATTTCACCGAGCATTCCCGAGAGATACAACAATCACCAAGTGACTAGAGACACAGGAATAAGCCATTAAGGTTTAGGTGCATAAAGAATCCTACATACCTGAGTCTTGATTCTTTTAACAATATTAGCTAAACATGGTGTCATTCGATCAAATATCAACCGAATCCTAGTAATCCAAATGTAGTATACAGTACACAAAAAAGCTAATCTCTTAAGGCGGCTTGGAAAGTGATGGTAGTCCTTTTTCATTGACAACAGGGTTGTATTAGGCATTTAAGCTTATATCCACTGTTTAGAAAGCATGGCTTCCCAAATTTCTTGAAGCTATCAGCTGTCCATGTCCAAAATTTGGAAGTAATTTGTTTTGTAAATTGTGCTTATATTTTGGCTGTTACTTTCAAGTCCAAACTTTTTTGCCAGCCTTGAAGGCATTTTCTATAAAGGAAATCAATTATGGATCTTATGCCACGTCAGAACAGGTATAAAGTCTCTTAGATGGTATTGCATAACTACTCTCTGGTCACATCAAAACATTGGAAATGCAATATAAAATTCGTGTTACTTTCAAGTCCAATCTTTTTCGCCAGCCTTGAAGGCATTTTCTATAAAGGAAATCAATTATGGATCTTATGCCACGTCAGAACAGGCATAAATTCTCTTAGGTGGTATTGCATAACTAAGCTCTGGTTCACATCAAAACATTGGAAATGCAATATAAAATACGGGTAGAATGTGTGTCATAAAACCCGATTGGAAAGAAACACATAACAACTACCTTAGAAAAAATGAAATAACATAACACCACTGTATGAAACTTAAAGCTCTTTCTCTTCACATAATAAAAGTTCTTTTTCCTCAACTTTCATAATGCTTTTGCTAAAATAATTTGAGGACAAATATGTTGCTTTAGAATGATGCATGACAATGTGATCTGACAAACTCAATCATCCAATGCAAGTAAATAAAGCAAGGGATTTGTGTGCTCTTAGCCAAGAGATCATGCATATTCCAATTTTGTTGTGCTGTAAACAGATATTTAGTGAAGATTGCATATTTAAGTTTTTAACGATACATAAAACTTCTTTGTCATCTTCTTTATGTGTTAGTTGTTATTATTGATATAGCATCTTTTGATTATTTACAATTCAAATATTGGATAACGTGACTCTCTTTGTTTTGGGTATGTTACTTGCTAGGTTTCCTTAGTGTTTAAACTTGCTCAAGATTAGGAATTGCAGTTTTGACATATCTTTAGAATGAGAATGGAATTGGAATACAACACTTCTTACATGTCCTTTCTATTGTCTCTTTTATCTATCCTCTTTATATTTCCTTTTTCCTTGTTTTGAAGCAAAGGTAAATACATGAGGCTATTTTTTTATTACATGGCAATTAAATTTGTCAGGAATTCCACCCTAATAATCCAATAAGTAAGTAATAATTCAATTTAATCCTAAAACTTTAAGCTAATAAGATTTGGATTACACCAACTTATTAAGCAAGTGTTTGGAACATGGGTTTAACATGAGTTCGGAAAGGAATGGCCAAATTTTGGGCATTTGGAACACAGTCCATGGGTTTACAGAATCCTTTGGCCATGGGTTTACAGAAACCACTTCTCCCCCTGGTTTTGGTTAAATCCATCAAGAGGGGTTTCAAACGGACTAAAAAACGACATCGTTTTGAGCCAAAAAGGTTGAAAACGACATTGTTTTGGCGCAAAAAAAAAAAATTTGGGCGCTAACGATTCTTGACTACTGTCGCCAATGTTGAAGCGCCACATGTCAAGAGGGTTGCAAATCCCCCAAAGGTTTGCAACCCCTATTTTACCTATTTTTTTTTAAAAAAAAAAAAAAATTCACTAAATTGTAGAAAATATTTTTCTCTACAAATTGACATGCATTTTGACTATTTTTTTGAACAAGATATAATTTGTTAAATATCATATAATGTAAAATAATAATATTTTTATTATAATTATAATATAAAATTTATTAATAAATTTATTAATATTAATATAAAATCTATTTTCATTCCATTACAAAATAATACCAAACAACATAATTATTATCATTCTATTCTATTCCAAACCTTTCCTTTTATCAAATCCATTTCATTCCTAAACCCACTCTTTATACTAAGCGTCCCCTAAATATTAATTTCCAAAACTAATATAGAATACTTCTTTTAACCATCAACCTAATATTCTCCCCTTCATTGGGAAATTATATATTTATAGTATCTCTAACTTAAATATATATCCACTTATCCAAGACCAACCTTTTTTTAGCTTACTTTTAACATCGAGACTCACCTTTTCTTTTTAGTCTAGTTCACAGTGGACTTGACCTGACCTGATGCCAATAATTGCGTTTACTTTTCCTCCCAACAAGAAACATTATGATCTCTTTTGGCTGAAGTGGGGTTGGAGACTTCAGCAATTATTGAAAGTTAAAGTGATTGACCAAATTGTTTATTACTCCCTCCCAATGAAAAAAAGTTTACTTTGATTAAAAATTAAAATATAATTTTTTATTAATTATTATATATAACTCATTTAATACATAATTAAATATATAATTTTATATTTTTATTTTTATTTTTAAATTTTAAGTATACAAAATTATTATTAATAAATATATTTTAAAATTTTAATTTAAAATTAAACTCTTTTTTTTTAATGAGAAAAAAATTTTGAACTGAATTTTTTTTTTTAAACAGAGGGAGTAAATTTTTGTATTGGTTCCTTGTTTTTGTTATCTTTTGCTTTATGATGTAAAAATTGGTAGTTGCCTATTAACTCTATTTAGTGATCATAATCTCAATTAGCACTTTACTTATCAGTTGGGATTGTGTTCTGTAAGTTTCAAAGAGCAAGAACTTGACCTTTGAGCAGGATATATGCTTGGAATATCCCCTATAAACAAAAAATTAATTTTTTCACAAAAAAAATAAAACATCTAAATACCTTTTTATTTTATCTCAAATTTATACTTAAAATTTAAAATTTCTCCCCAAATTCTCCTTATATAATTTTAAAATTTTTTCACTCAAATACATTTTTTATTCTCCTCTCAAAATATCTTTTCCAAAAAAAAATTCTTAAAATTTCATACATTTTAATAAAAAAAAATTTCAAATAAACCACAATTCAAACATCACGGAGTTTCACATCCAAAATGTGAAAATATTTAATGTGTATATAAGTTTTTGGTTTATGGATTACCAATAATTAGGTTTGAGCAATTTGGGTTAATAAGGGCGGAAAAAACTATTAAGTCAACATTAACCAGATGTTATTGTGTTACGATAAAAGTCCATATTATGTTATTATAGGCTCCGTTTGGTTAATGATGTATTTGAGAAAAGTTATATTAGAATGTGTGAAAATTTTGGTGAGTATTTTTTGACAGAAAAAGTATTTTGGAGAGAAAAATAAGAGAATTTTTTTTTAAAAATTATGTGAGAGAAATTTGAGTGAAAATTTTTGAATTTTAAAATTTGAAATAAAAATATGTTTGAATGTTTTTATTTTTATTTGAGAAAAATTAACTTTTTGTAAATAGAAACATACTCCAAACGGAGCCCTAGTATTGTATTGTGATAAAAGTCTTATTCAGGACTTAAACATTGACCTTCAGATGCAGGCAACAAATTTTGTTAGTTTGCCTTAATGCTAAGCAGCATGGATAGCCTCAGTGCGCATGAGTCACTTAGAAATCAACTAGTCAAATTTTATTTAGTAAGCACGTGTGAAAGCGCTGAGGTGGCGTTTGGTATAAATAGTAGGTTTAAAAATTGAATAAATTTGACAGAAAAAAAAAAGTTTGGAATAAAATGATAATAATTATATTATTTGATATTATTTTGTAATAAAATGAAATAAATGTTATATTAAAATTAAAATTTAATATTAATATTAATAAATTTATTAATAAATTTTATATTAAAATTATAATAAAGATATTATTATTCTATATTATATTATATTTAAGAAAATCATATCTTGTAAAAAAATAGTTAAAGTGCATGTCGATTTGTAAAGAAAAATATTTTCTATAAGTTAGCGAAATTTGTTTTTAAAAAAAGAAAAAAATAGATAAAATGACCGTTGCAAACCAATAGTAAATTTTTTTTTAACGCGCCTATCAGTTACAATTTTTTTAAATAATTTAAAAACAACGTCATTTTGATATTTTGATGAAATCTTTCCCCTCCAAACCGGGGGAGGGGGGGAGTGGGTTTCAAGAAAACCCACCCCCACGGGTTTTCTTCTATTTCCCTAACCTCAAATCCACCAACCAAATAATCATTTTCTTCTTCCTTCCAATATATCCCCCTGCTCTCAACCTACTAACCAAACACTACCTGCAAGTTAATAATAAATTGTTTTAACACTCGTCAAACAAATTTATTGAAGGTCCCAGAAGTTCACCAAACCAAGCTTTCTTGCTTTTTCCGCTGCTGACGCACACACACTTACGTGGGAGTTAATGATGGCAAGGGTTGTTGGAGGTTCTAATCCTCATTGATTGGAGTTTCCATAATTTTAGTTTTAAAAAAATTTTAACTCAATAAATTTAATTTTTATAATTTTAATTTATAATAATTTTAAAATAATTAATCAAAAAAAGTTAATAACTTAATAGTTGAATCATATGAGATTCATATTTATATAATATTTTTTTGATAATTTTAATTTCTAATGTTTAAAGGTTTAATGGTTTTAGTACTTAATATTTAAAGGTTTAACAATTTTAAGTTTTAAATAATTTAATCGAACATATCTATTTAGATATTTTTAATTTGTAAAAATAAAAACTGGCCTCATTAGTTTAAACAAATTAGGAAGGTAAAGTGACGTATATATGTTTTATTTTTCAAATCAACATGAGTAAAAAAAAAAACATTTTTGTTCCATATTTTTCATTTTTTCTATTGATATTGATTTAAAAAATTAAAAACAAAAACTCCCTCCATTCCAAAAAAAAAAAAAAACAGAGTCTACTGTAATTAAATTACAACTTTTTATTAGTTTTAGATACAACTCATTTAATGCATCACTAAATGTATAATTTTACATTTTTATCTTTACTTTTTAATTTTGAATATACATAATTATTATTAGTAATGATATTTTAGAAATTTAGTTTAAAAATGAATTCTTTTTTTGGGATAAGAAAAAGTTTCCAAATTAGACTCTTTTTTTGGGACGGATGGAGTATTTCTTAATTTACTCTTCCCATTCTTTTAAGGTATTAAGATTACAAGGTTTCTCTTTCAGAAATAGAGTCTCCTTTGTGAGCTTATGTTCAACACGATTTTCTCACTGGAAAACTGCAGATTGAGGTTCTTGGTTCTTTAGCTCTGCAATACCTTCCCGATCGGTTTTCTTTGGTGACAGTTTCTTTTTCTTCTTTTCTCTTTCTCTGTACACCCATTTTGAATATTCACGACATCGACATACACAACCATTCCCACACATTGTCACCATATCTTTTCCTTGTTTTTGACCTCTTTATCTTTCCTGTTTTTTTGAGTTGCTCTCCAGGTGTTTGTATTTAAGCCGCACATAATAGAATGGCAGAGGATTTGGTTGCACAATTTCGGCAGTGTCAACTATCTAACGAGGAGCAACTAGGAGTTGAATTACAAGTAAAAGATGTGCAGGTTAGCAAGGAAATGTGTGAAAGAAGTCTGATAGGAAAAATCTACAGTGACAAAATAGTAAATTTTACGGGCCTGAAGTTCACTTTGGCCAAAATCTGGCTGACCAAAGGTCTATTTTCTGTAGTAGAGCATGGAGCTAACCTCTTTCAGTTTGTGTTCAACAATCAAGAGGATAGGAACAGGGTGTTAAAAGGAAAGCTATGGTCTTTTGAGCAACAATATCTGCTTTTAAAAGAGTGGTCGGCAGGGATGAATATCCACAAAGAAAAGTTCAATCAAATAGACATATGGGTCTAGATCTGGAATATCTCACCCCATTGGTTATCCAGAGAAACAGGGATGAAAATAGGGAAATTGTTTCCTAAGGTTTGGGATGTGGAAATTCCTAGTACGGGAAGTAAATTTGGCAGGTGTCTCAAGTTATATGTTACAATTAATTTGGAGCAGGCGCTATTGAGAGGTACACAAGTGAAGCTCCAAATCAACATTGTTGGGTTATTTTTCGATATGAGCAATTGCTGAACTTTTGCTCTTATTGCGGCAAAATTGGTCATGTAGAAAGTACCTGTTGGACCCGAAAAGAGGATTGTAAGGCAAATAAGTTGAAAGAAAGTCAGTTTGGGGAATGGCTTAAGGCAAATTCAGTCAAGAGAGTTCACAAATCATGTGGACATGAAGGCTCTAATTCTGGAAGACAGACCGGCACTCTGTTATTTGTTGATGTAAGTACCCCTGTAGCGGAAAAAGTAAATGAGGAAGCCATTCCGAGCAAATCCGAGGGCTCCATTCAACATTCAGAGGAAGAAGTTTCTCTCCCTATCCCTGTAGAAGATCAAACCAAGAAGCCTATGACTGATTGCTTAGAGAAGGGTGAACAGGTGAGTAAGGTGGATGGCAATCTTTCTACTCCTCGGATACTGGATGAGGATAAAGTTGAGCAAGAGTCACTACTAAGTAAACCTATGGAATTGGATATCGGAGTGGCAGTGACAAGCAGCAATTTTCTGGAGGTCTCCCAGCATCTCGTTACTATCCCTATTACCAATGTGAGTGCCCAAAGTCCATTATCTGCTTCACTTCCTGTCACTAAATATGAATCTTCTTATTTAGATAGCAAATTGAAAGGCCCTCAGATGAGAAAATGGCATAGAACTGTTAGTCCAAGAGGTCACCCTAAGTCAAGCACTCAAAAAACTGTCAAACAGCAGTCTTGTGCCGGGGAAAAAAGGAAGGGGATAATTTGCGATAAGGAGATTCTTGAAGAAGTGGTGCTGGATTTCGAAGTTAGGAAAAAACGAAAGAGTCAAGGTGTTAAGATTCGTGATTTGGAGGTGGAGGAAGCCAGCCTAAATTGGCCCTAAGAGGATTTATGAAAGTGTGTATGTGGAATTGTAGAGGTCTCAGAGGGCCCTCTACAATTTCTCAACTCAAGGAGACAACAAAACTCCACCTCCTGGATCTAGTCTTTCTTTGTGAGACTAAAAATAAGAGACCCTTCATTAAAACAATATGTAATAACCTAAGAAAACAAAATAGACGGCTAAGTGTGGATTCAAATGAAAAAAGTAGTGGCCTTCTAGTTTTTTGGAATGACAAAATAAGTGTATGCCAAATGTTTTGTAATGAGTTTTGCTTTGAATTTCAAGTTCAGAAAGAAGGAGAACAGGAGAAAGTCTGGGCTATCTTTGTTTATGATAGTACTGACCCACATCTTAGGAGCAAACAATGGGATTATCTCCTGTAAGCAAAGAGGAAATAGGGTGATGTCTGGTTTATGGGGGGTGATTTTAACGACATAACTGGGAGTGAAGAGAAAAGGGGGGGGTCACTTGAGGGCGGAGACTAGCTTTAGCCCTTTTAGAAATTTCATTCAGAATATGGGCATGGAAGATCTAGGCTTCTTGGGCAGAAAGTTTACTTAGTCAAATAATAGAGAGCAAGCAGATTTTGTGGAAGAACGAATTGATAGAATTTTTGGTTTAGTAGCCTGGTTACTCCAACATCCCAATGCCTCAATCCAACACATTGAGATGCAATCGTCTGATCATTCATTACTATTGCTGACAACAAAACCAGAGCCTACAAGGTCACGGAGGCGATTTTATTTTGACAAAAGATGGATTCATCAGGAGGATGCTAAGCAAGTGATTGAGAATGCTTGGAAACAGCCACTCGTGGGCAATCCAATGTATCAAGTGCAAGGTCGCATTAAGAAGTGTCGAGAAGAGTTGATTAAATGGAATAGAAATATTCCATCAAACTCAGCCTGGAAAATCAAGGACATAAAAGCATAGTTAGAGCTGCTTATCAATGAAGGTGGAGAGAGGGATTGGAAAAAATGAAAAATGTTACTAAGGGAGTTGCATAGTGCATATAGACAGAGGAGTAGTTTTGGCATAAAAAATCTCACTTACAATGGCTAAAGGAGAGAGATAAAAATACGAGTTTTTTTCATGCATCTACTGTCCAACAAAGAAGGATAAATGCAATTGAAAGGTTGATTAATGAATCGGGAGAAATATGTGAATCCAAGGAGGCCATTCAAGAAGAAATATCGAATTTCTATTCTAAGTTATTCACTACCTCCTCCCCTCAGTCTGGGCAGAATTGCTTGCGAGGAATTCCAAATTCAATCACAAGGGAAATGAATCAACAATTGACCCGGCCGGTGGAAGACAAGGAGATCCGGATGGCTTTATTTGACATGCACCCTCACAGGGCCCCCGGGCCGGACATATGACACCACTTTTCTTCCAACATTACTGGCATATCATCCAAAAAGACATAATTTTTGCTGTTAAAAACTTCTTTGTACAGGCAAAAATGCTCAAAAGTATCAATCACACTCTTATTACTCTCATTCCAAAAATCAAGAACCCCACTCAAATCTCTCACAATCGGCCAATCAGTTTATGCAATGTAGTTTATAAAATCATTTCTAAAATTTTAGCTGATAGATTGAAAAATTGTCTCCCTTGTTGTATACATGAAAGTCAAGCAGCCTTTATCTCAGGAAGACAAATCACGAATAATGTGGTCCTTGCATATGAGTATATCCACTATATAAACAGTCTTAAAAGAAAAAATAGGGGATTTATGGCTTTAAAATTAGACACAGCAAGGCTTTTGATAGGGTTGAATGGGGGCTCTTATCTCAAATTTTAGCAAAAATGGGTTTTGCTACGAAGTTCATTGAATGGATTCTCAAATGTATTAGCTCCACTTCTTTCTCTTTCAATATTAATGGTGAGGTGTGTAGCTATGTGAAACCCTCAAGAGGCCTTAGGCAAGGTGATCCCTTATCTCCATATTTGTTTATCATTGTTTCTAAGGTTTTTTCATCCTTAATAAGAGAGGTAGTTAGGGAAAGAAACTTCAAAGGAATGAGGCTATCTCGAAAAAGTCCTCTACTAACCCATCTTTTCTTTGCAGATGATTCCTTACTTTTTTGCGAAGCGACTTTGGAACAAGCTCAAAAAGTTAGGAATAGAATGGAAGAATATTGTATTGCTTCAGGACAGCATGTGAACTTGGCTAAATCTTCTATGTTTTTTTAGCAGACACACTAACGCAAACAGCAAAACAGCAATTTTCCAAGCCTTGGAGGGTATCAAGGAACAAAGAAGCACAAGATACTTGAGACTATCTTTGGGTATTGGCAAATCCAAGAAAGAAGTGTTTATATATGTACTGGAAGCTGCGAGGAAAAGCATTGGCAACTGGACCACACAATTCTTGAGCCACGCAAGTAAAGAGACACTCATAAAAGCTGTACTCAATTCACTTCTTGTTTACGTTATGTCTTGCTTTAAATTGCCAATTGGAATATGCAAAGACTTAAGTAGGGAGACAGCCAATTTCTGGTAGGGTGCCAATGAAAACAAGGGCTCTAAAATCCATTGGCGCGCCTGGTCCAAGCTCACGGTTCCTAAAGACATGGGAGGACTTGGTTTTCAAGACATTCAATTATTCAACGATGCATTGCTAGCAAAGCAATTATGGAGAATAATTCAGAACCCAACCTTACTGCTGAGCAAAGTTTTGAAGGCCAGATACTTTCCCAATGGAAACCTACTACAAACAGTTGCTCCACAACATGCGTCTTTGTTGTGGCGAAGTTGGATAGGGGCAAAATATATACTAGAAATGGGGATAAGATACTAAGTTGGTGATGGTAAAACAATCCGTGTTTGGGAGTCCCTATGGCTACCTCATAGAGATAGTTTTAAACCCCTTCCTAAGGAGGTAAATCATGAATCAATCATTTGGTGCAGTCAATTGATGAACTCGGAGGGCACACAATGGAATAATGAGCTGATTCAGGTTTTGTTTCATCCACAAGATGTAGATGCTATCCTCAACATAAAGATCAACCAAAACGGAGAGCGAGATAAGATTGTATGACAGCACAGCAATGAGGGCTAGTATTCTGTTCATTCAGCATATAAGTATGCCAAGGAGGTACAGCAGCGATCATCAGCTATTTGCCACTAGTAGTTACAGGATAGAAATTGATAAAAGAATGTGGCGGTCAATATGGAAACTTCAGATTAAAAGAAAGCTGCAACATTTCTTATGGCGTTGTTGTCACGGTATCCTTCCGACCAATATGGAACTAAGCAAAAGAAGGATAATACTAGATGCCAAATGCAGCTGGTGTGGGGAACATGAGGAGACATTGGAGCACTTTTTCTTCCTTTGTGAAAGGGCTAAAAAGGTCTGGAAATTATCCCCTGTGAGCTGGAAGGGAGTGCAAGATAAATGCAATTCTTTCCAGCATTGGTGGGAAACACTGAGTGGTCTAAATAACTCCACAATTAACCTTCATCGAGTGCAGCTTTCTGTGTACATATTGTGGATGTTGTGGAAGACTAGAAATCTATGGATATTTTGAAAGCTATATAAACCGGAAAAGGAGATTGTTGACCAGGCTGTCTTGGAATGTCAAGAGTATCAAGAGGTTATGGCAAGGGATGCACACATGTATAGAAGCCAGTAGGGTCCTGATGGAATACATAGCAAAAAAAAAAAAAAGGAAGAAAAAAGAGGAAAAAGGAAAAAAGAGGGAAATTCTCTAAATAACATAATGAATACATAAATGAGTAAATAAGCCAATCTAACAGAAAGAATGTTGCGGAAAAGTCTTATTTTTTCTAATCTACTTTTCCAACTATTTTGTTTTTTATAGTTGGCTAGTTTATGTTTTCTCCTAATACCTTCTTCTTTTGTATTGCTTTCAGGTGTACAATACATGAATTTGCATTTGGACATGGGGCTCAAAAATGGCTTCTGTGGTATATCCTTAAGTTCCTCACTATTTGAGAGCTTATTTTCCAGCATATGTGATGGTAAAAGCTGATAAATTGGCTTATGAAGTCACAACAACGTGTTTTTGCTTGGATAGTTGGCTTAATTTTACATCCTTATGATAGTACACATATTGCTTGCCTATATTTTTGGTTTCTCTGTTTTCTCTGGAATATTTCATCCTGGATTTACTGTGTGATTTTTTGCTCTCTGATATTTATTGATCTAAAGGATCTTGTTGATGTTTTGCTTGGATTGGGGGCTGCTTAGTGTTCATACTAAATCCCAAGATTCTATTTTCTCTGCCAAACTGAATATATTTGTTTTAGGAGACAGTTTCTATTTTCTACTTGGATTTCTGATATAAAAGCTTTTCTACTCTTGTGGACAAGTCTTCTCCCTCTGGAATTTTTTTACATACTGGATTTCAACTCAATGTTTCTTGTTGTACTTTGCTTTGGGTTGGGAACTGCTCACATTTTCTTAACTCCATAATGCCCTTAGCTTCTTCTCAACACTCCTAAGCTTTTCACTGATGTTCTATAAAGCTGTTTCCCTGAGATTACTAATTTTTGGTGAAATACAGAATAGATCAAATATAAAAAAGGCACCCTTTTGCTCTCGAGACTATGTTGCTGAACAAAAAGAGAGAGAGAAGAAAAAAAGAAAAAAAAAAGAAATCAGAAAAAAGGAAAAAGGCAAAATGAAAGAATGACCACAGGAAAATGAGAAAGTAAAGGCGGATTCAAGTGCATACCCATCCCTATTTCTTCTGATGTAATTTGGTTTTTTAATTTTCATTTTGGTTTCATTAGTTCCAGCTGTGGTATTTGGCAAGTACTTTGAAAAGTGTCCTGTGGCTATCTGTTTTCATTTGGTACTATCATTGCTCAAAGTAGTTTTCTATCATCTACATATGCTTTGCTGTTATTGAGAGGTTGATAATTTTAGTGTGGATGGATTGCAAGGAGCTGAGAGTAGGTTGTTGCCCTTTCTAAGCTAAGCATAAATCTATTGTATTTAGAAAGATATCTTAAACTTACTCCAAGCTTTAATAGCATGAAGGAAAAAAGGAAAACAGACCTTATGTATTATTAAAAGAGAGAGAGAGAGAGAGAGAGAGAGAGAGAGAGAGAGAGAGAGAGAACAGAGAACGAAAAACAGATAAAAAAAAAAGAGAGAGAGAGAGAGAGAAAAAAAAAACAGAGAAAAAAAACAAAAAAACAAAAAAATAAGAAAAGAAAGCAAAAAAAGAATGCCAAAAGAGGAAGTGTGAAGGGTACAAAGAAGAAATAAGAGGAAAAAAGGAAATCAAGTTGCCTGGTAAATGTAAATAGTTGGAGTCTTTCACATGATAATTTTGTATGGCTTTCAAGTCGTTGTTTTTGCTAGGCCCTTTCTATGTACAGTTAGATTGAAAGACTCCATTTGTTAGGCCCTTTCAAGTAGTTGGAGTCTTTTATAGTTAGTCTTCTGTAATCTACATATGCTTTACTACTTTTGAGAGGTTCATAGATTAGTGTGCATGGATGGAAAAAAGATGAGATTGCTGCCTTTTCAAGAAAGTAAGAGACATATTATGTTTTAGGGTGGCTCTTGAATTTTCTTGATGCTTTTGTAATACGGAAAATTTTTGATTTCTGAATTACGATCTAAAGAAATGGGTAGGATAAAAGGGAAAGGGAACAAGGGGGGAAAGCAAAAGGAAAAAAAGAAAAAAGAAAAACGGAAAAAAGGAAAAAATAAAAAATAAAAAACAAAAGGTAAATAAGAGTGGAATCAATGAAATAGAGAAAATGAAAAGGTTACAATGAAGAATCAAGAGGAAAAGGAAAAAGCAATTAAACATGTCTTGTAAATATAACTGGTTTTGTTTCTTTTAACTGATACTTTTGTATGGAGTTAACTTGATAGGAATTAGTAGATGTTCCTGGTAGTTTTCTCTTAACTCAATGCTTGCATTAATTTCTTTGCATAGATACATCATCTGATCTTCGGAGTTCTCGATTTAGACCACGATTATTTGTTCACAAAGGCCACTGTTACTTGGTTGCCCGCAACTCTCTTAGATGGATTGGAATTCTGGATAGCTTGATGCGGTTTTTGTTTTTGGATTCACAAGTTGTAATTGCTACTTTTGGTATAGCTCTAGGTAGTTCTTTAAATTTTCATTTTACCTCAGACTAGATTGCAATTGAGGTTCCGGAAATAACATAAGAGCCTAGTCAATCCATTGAAGTTGGCTTTTGCATTATATGAAACCATCAATTTTTGGTGCAATCTTTTTGCTTTTGTCTAGTTCTTACCATGTATAGTTAGGTAGAAAAGCTATTAGTTTCTTTTCTAATTAGTTTACAAATCAAATGGGATGGTAGTTTTACTTTCATCGCATTTTCCTTCTGGGCTCTAATGTGAGCCTAAGGAGAGCATTTAGCCTTTTTGACTATCATTTGTATAGTACTTCTTATTGAAATGAAATGAATTGATTATCGTTGGAAAAAAATAAGATTTTTTTTTTTTTCATTTGTTGTAAATTGAATGTCTAAAAATTAAATTTGTCTACATAAATTATTTAGAAACTAAAAATGTCAAAACTTTAAATATTAGCAACTAAAATTATCACAAATATTATATAAATGTGGCCGATGTGTTCCCCCCATAAAGTAACTAATTCTTTTTTCCTTCACTTGTTCTTAAATTATTATAAATTGAATTTAAAACTATGGAAACTAAATCTGTTAGACTTCCAAACATTTTTGACTAAAACTATATAAAACTCTAATTCAAAACTAAATTGTTTGAACACTTGTCAAATTCAACAAGATATCAGAGGTGCTTGATTAGGGGAAATTAAATTAGTTAATGGAATTCATTTTATTATTTGATTCTTGGTTAGGGGTTGATGATAATAGAATTTGGCAATGATTATGAAAGATTAAACAATTGTTGATTATTTACCTTTTCATTTGCATAATTGATTACCTAAAACTTAATAATCATTTTTATTTTGTTGCTCTAATTTTACCTTTAATACTAAACTTCTATAGTATATTGATTTCCTCTCTCTCATTCCTCTACATTATTTTTTCTCTCTTTTCGCTCTCCCTTCTTTTCTCACTTACTCCTTCCATTCTAAAAAAATAGTTCATTTTCAAAACTTTTTTGTCCTAAAAAAGAGTCCAATTTTAAACCAAATTATTAAAATATCTTCACTAATAATAATTGTATATACTCACAATCAAAAAGTAAAGATAAAAATATAAAATTATATATTTAGTTAGTGCATTAACTGTGTTGTACCTAATAACTAATAAAAAATTATACATAAAACAAAGTAAACAGGAGCAGAAGTAGTATTATTTTTTTTATTCCACTTTCTCTCTCATTCTTTCTATTGTTACTTTCTCTCTTATTCTTCCCATTGCTTTTTTCTCTCTCATCATTTTCTTACTTTACTTTTTTTCTCTTCCCGCTCTCTTCTATTTCTCTCTCATTCTTCTATCACTATTACTTTCTCTTTCACCATTTTTTCACTCTGCTTTCTCTCTTATAATTTTTTTCACTTTTCTTTCCCTTTTATTAATTTTCTCACTTTTCTTTCTCTCTAATCATTTTTCTTGCTCCACTTTCTTCCTTATCCCTCTCACACTTTTTTCTTTCTCTCATCCCTCTCTAGTGTTACTTTTTCTCTTATCATTTTTCTCACTTTACTTTCCCTTTTATCACTTTATAATATATTTTTTCTCTCTTCCCATTCACTCTACTATCTCTCTCTACTATTAATTTATCTCTCATCATTTATGATATTTCTTTTTTCCCTCTTACTTTTCTTTCTTTCTCTTTCTATTCACTTCTCTTTCTCTCTCATTTTACTTTACTTTTAATTTTTTCTTCTCTCTTATTACTCTATAATATTATTTTCATTAATATATTTATTAATAAAGGTAAAATAAAAATTTTAATTGATTCTTATTTCTATAATTGAATTAAATCAAACATTAACATTCACATTAATATTTATTTTAGGGTTTGAACCAAATACAAATTATGTAATGAGCATTCTTATTGTAATAGAACATTTCAATGAATTCCATTGCGATTTTCAGTAGGCTCTGTTTGGTTATTTAGAATTGGAGTCTTAAAATTGGAATTAAAGCAAGGATAAAAATGTAAGGAAATAGATATGCTGAATGGGAATGTTTAGTCTTGATATGCTGACAACAAAACCTTCAATTGAATTTTTTTTTTTTTTGGGAAATTTTTCTCTTTCACTTATACAATGAATTTGCAGGTTCGTTCCCTACAGCCTAAAATCATTGCTTGTGGGAAAACAATTGCTGCTTTTCTATGGTTGTTAGATTTCTTCACGACCTACTGTTATGGCTGCTGTTATTGTAACGGTTTGTGCTTTTCTCATCAGTGATAGCCTTGGTTTGCTCTTTGATCAAAAAAAGAGCTTTTATCTTGTCTATAAAAAAATTGAAATTTCAATTGCTTCTTTTCTATGGTTGTTAGATTTCTTACACGACTTACTGTTATAGCTGTTGTTATTATAATGGTTTGTGCTTTTCTCATTAGTGATAGGCTTGGTTTGCTCTTCAATAAAAAAAAAAAAAGAGCTTTTATCTTGTCTATAAAAAATTTGAAATTTCAATTGCTGCTTTTCTATGGTTGTTAGATTTCTTACACGACCTACTGTTATGGCTGTTGTTTTTATAATGGTTTGTGCTTTTCTCATCGGTGATAGGCTTGGTTTGCTCTTTGATAAAAATAAAAAAATATATATATAAAAAGAGCTTTTATCTTGTCTATAAAAATTTTGAAATTTTAATTTACATATAACTTTTTAATATCCAAACAAAAAATTTTTAATTATAAATAAATTTTATTTTGATTCAAGTGATTTGTTAAATAAAAATATTTAAATAATTTAAAATTTTAATAGAATAAATTTTATTTTACATAATTTTAATTCTAATTTCAATGCACCAATAACGGCACGTTTGGTTCACTATAATGAATAAGGTTGGAATTGAATATAAATTTGGTGAGAATTGAATTGGGCTGTAATTGAATTGAATGGATTTGGTTCAAAGGAATTGTATAGGGTGCAATCATTAATCTTGTGCTTGGTTGGGATGTATAGGATTAATTAATAATGTTAAAATAACTAAAATACCCTTATTTTAAGTATTTTATTACTGAATGAGAAAATGATGAGAGAGAAAAAGAAGAGTGAGAAAATGAGGAGAGAGAAAGAGAGAGTGAAAGAGAAAGAAGAGAAAGAAAAAAGAAAAAAAATGAGAGAGAGAAAGATGAGAGAGAAAATGAGAGTGAGAAAAATGATGAGAGAAAGAGTGAGAAAATGATGAGAGAAAAAGTAGAGAAAATGATGAGAGATAAAGTAGAGTGAGAAAATAATAAGAAAGAAAAAAGAGAAAGAGAAAATTAAGAAAGAGAAAAATGAGAGAGAAAGAAGAATGAAAATGATGATGAGAGAGAAAGAAAGAGAAAGAAAGAGAAGAAATTTGAGGGTAAAGGTAAATTAGAAGGAAGAATTTTTTTACCAATTCCTTGCTACATGGAATTACAATTCTTGACTAATGCGGCTAATGAATTGGAATTCATAGGAGTTTCAATTCCTTTGAATCAAACAAAAGAATTAGAGTTAAATAGGAATAAGGCTGTAATGAATTTACAATTCCCTTAAACTAAACATGCGGTAAGAGTTTAAGTAATTTGAACCAAAAGCCACATCAATTTAACGGTGGTCCCAATGGTTCAGTAGAACACGCTTTCTCACTTTTTCCTATCGTCGTAGACACGCTGACATGGTCCTGCCCTACGGGTCTTTATAAATATGTTATGCTTTTTCCTAATATAAGAAGTTGTAAATCTCATTGACTATTATTTGCTTTTGTGGTGTAAATTTCCGTTCTTTTTTATCTCCCTAATTTGCTAAAACGGTCCTCTTTAATTTCATTCGTTCAGAACCCTACATATAAAAAATAACCTTACAAAATTTCTTATCCTAATTAAAGTATTTTTATTTTTATTTTTATTTTTATTTTATAAACAGTCCTATAGTATACCATATTTAATACTTACCCAATTAATTAAATAAAATAAGTTTTGGGCAGTACACTCATTGCCACAATAACGTGTAGTATTTCGTGCTCTTGTGTGGTATTGCTTCTTCTAGAACAAGATGATGGTAGTCCTTTTTCATTGACAACAGGGCTATATTAGGCATTTAAGCTTATATCCACTGTTTAGAAAGCATGGCTTCCCAAATTTCTTGAAGCTATCAGCTGTCGACGTCCTTATTTTGGAAGTAATTTGTTTTGTAAATTGTGCTTATTTTTTGGCTGTTACTTTCAAGTCCAAACTTTTTGCCAGCCTTGAAGGCATTTTCTATAAAGGAAATCAATTATGGATCTTATGCCACGTCAGAACGGGCATAAATTCTCTTAGGTGGTTTTACATAACTAATCTCTGGTTCACATCAAAACATTGGAAATGCAATATAAAATACGTGTAGAATGTGTGTCATAAAACCCGATTAGAAAGAAACACATAACAAGCAACCTAGAAAAAAGAAATAACATATACCCCTGAATGAAACTTAAATAAAAGCTCTTTTTCCTCAACTTTCATAATGCTTTTGCCAAAATAATTTGAGGACAAATTTGTTGCTTTAGAATGAGGCATAACAATGTGATCTAACCAACTCATTAATCATCCAATGCAAGTAAATGAAGCAAGGGATTTGTGTGCTCTTAGACAAGAGATGATGCATATTCCAATTTTGTTGTGCTGTAAACATATTTTTTGTGAAGATTGCATATTTAAGTTTTTAATGATACATAAAACTTCTTTGTCATCTTCTTCTTTATATGTTAGTTGTTATTATTGATATAGCATCTTTTGATTATTTAGGGGTTGCCTATTGTAACAGTAGAATGGAAAATGTAATGGAAATGATAATAGTGGGGTCAATCATTATAATTATACTGGTTGGTTTGTGCTGGGGAATGGGAATGATTACTAATAATGGTGGTTGGTTTGTGCTGGGGAATGGAAATGATTATAAATTAATTGTAATAATTAGTAATAATTAATTAGTTATTATTAGTTAATTATTTATTATAATAATAAATTAATCTTAAGAAATTAATTAATATTAATTGTAATAATTAATATTAGTAAATGAGATTAATTAATATTAATTATAATATTAAATTATAGTATTAAGTAAATGAATGATTAATTAAATTAATCTTAATTAGTTAATTTATTATTATTTAATAATAATAAGTTAATAATAAATTAATTTATATTAATTATAATAATTAATATTAATTCCTTAATTAGTATTAGTTAATTAATTAGTATTACTTATAATAACTAATAGGAATTAATTAGTATTAGTTAATTAATATTAATTAGTAATAATTAGTAATTAATTAATATTATAATTAATTTTTTATACCTTAATTATAATAATTACTATTAATAAAATGAGATTAATTAATTAATTAATTATTTATTTATTTATAATATTAAGTAAATGATTAATTATAAGTAAATGAATGATTAATTAAATTAATCTTGATTAATTAATTAATTATTACTTTTAATAATAATCAGTTAATAATAAATTAATTTATATTAATTATAATAAATAATATTAATTAATTAATTAGTATTAGTTAATTAATTAATTACTATTAATTAGTATAATATTAATTAAGAAAATAGTTTCCATTCCCTTGTTTCCATACCCCCCAATATTGGGGGGTATAAAGATTACCCCATATGGGGATATGAAATGTCAAATCAAGTGGGCAAGGGAATGGAATTCCCTTGAATCAAACAACAACAATGCAATCAAATTCATTTCCATTCCATTCCCCCCACCAACCAAGCAGTTCCTTACAATTCAAATATTGGATAACGTGACTCTCTGTGTTTTGGGTATGTCAATTGCTAGGTTTCCATAGTGTTTAAACTTGCTCCAAATTAGGAATTGAAGTTTTGACATCATCCACTTCTTTAGTAAATGATTAATTATAAGTAAATTAATAATTAATTAAATTAATCTTGATTAATTAATTAATTATTACTTTTAATAATAATCAGTTAATAATAAATTAATTTATATTAATTATAATAAATAATATTAATTAATGAATTAGTATTAGTTAATTAATTAATTAATTAGTATTAATTAGTTATAATATTAATTAAGAAAATGGATTCCATTCCCTTGCTTCCATACCCCCGAATATTGGGGGGTATGAGGATTACCCCATATGGGAATATGAAATGTCAAATCAAGTGGGCAAGGAAATTCCATTCCCTTGAACCAAGAAACAACAATGCAATCAAATCCATTTCCATTCCATTCCCCTCACCAACCAGGTAGCCCCTTACAATTCAAATATTGGATAATGTGACTCTCTTTGTTTTGGGTATGTCACTTGCTAGGTTTCCATGGTGTTTAAACTTGCTCTAGATTAGGAATTGAAGTTTTGACATCATCCACTCCTTTAGAATGAGAATGGAATTGGAATACAACATCCACTTCTTACATGTCCTTTCTATCATCTCTTTTATCTATCCTTTCTATATTTCCTTTTTCCTTGTTTTAAAGCAAAGGTAAATACATGAGGCTATTTTTTTATGAGAATAACATTTATCGTGATGATCCTGATAAATCACTTATAAGGCATCTAATAGACACCTGTTAACTCAGATTTTTTTTACCATCTACCTTAAGTTAATTACTCCTTACCGCATACAATCATTGTAACTCTTCCAGTCTTCCACCAACAAAAAGCCCTTCCACCCCTTCCACTGCAACTGACAAAACGTTTCCACCAAAATCAAGAGGCGAAATATTAACTCAAAATTAACTTAGCCAGGGCACAATCATCCAAAATCAAGTAGCGGAAAATTGCTCAGCCAGGGCAAATCGATTTCAGAAGCAAATTTGAGCTCAACGAGGCGGTGCGGTGGAAAAATCAAGGCGGGCGTTCATACTAAAATTGATCATTGCCTTCTCATCTTTCTTGGTTCGCCCTTCGTTGTGTGATGGGAATACAACCACACACCGATCCCTAATTGCCACTTGCTTGGTTGACAATAGTGTCAACAACTTCACTTTCTTCCCAAATAAAAATGAAGACAACAGAACTTATTACAACTTCCTAGATTTCTCCATTAAAAATCTTAGGTTCACTCTTCCATCCGTGCATAAACCAGTGGCCATCGTAATACCAAAAAGCAAAGAGCAACTAGTGGCGACAGTCCAATACTGTAGAAAGGGATCGTTGGAAATTAGAGTGAGGAGCGGTGGGCACACCTATGAAGGGACCTCATCAGTTGCTACAAATGGCTTGCAGTTCGTGATCATTGACTTAATGAACCTGAACGAAGGGTCCATCGATTTGGATTCACAAGTGGCTTGGGTGGAGAGTGAGGCAACTTTAGGCGAAACTTACTACGGAATTGCAAAGGCAAGCGAAGTGTTTGGTTTTGTAGCAGGATCCTGCTTGACTGTGGGAGTTGGTGGGCACATTTCCGGTGAGGGTTTCGGTTTGCCGTCTAGAAAATATGGCGTGGTAGATGATAACGTAGTGGACGCACTTTTGGTAGATGGTATATGGCGTTGCGGTAGAAAGTGTTTTTGTTGGTGGAAGGGGGTTTTTTTTTTTGATGGAAAACAGGAAGGCATACGATGATTGTATGCGGTGAGGAGTAATTAACTTAAGGTAGATGATAAAAAAAAATCTGAGTTGGCAAGTGTTTATTAGATGCTTGATAAATGATTTATCAGGATCATCCTAATAAATGTTATTATCTTTTTATTACATGTTGGCAATTAAATTTGTTAGGGATTCCACCATAATAATCCAATAAGTAAGTAATAATTCAATTTAATCCTAAAACTTTAAGCTAATAAGATTTGGATTATGTCAACTTATTAAGTGTTAATTTCCAAAACTAATATAGAATACTTCTTTTAACCATCAACCCAATATTCTCCCCTTCATGGGGAAATTATATATTTATAGTATCTCTAACTTAAATAGAGTTTTTTCCCTTAATATTGATTCAAAAAAAAAATAAATAAATATATATTTTTTATTTTTCTTCCATTTGTATGAAAGTCGTGTTTTGGAAACACGACTTTGAAGTCGGTTTTTCATATATCGACTTCAAAGTCGTGTTTCGGAAACCGACTCCGAAACACGAATTTAAAGTCGATATATGAAAAACTGACTTCAAAGTCGTGTTTCCAAAACACGACTTCCATACAAAACTCAATAACCCCGCGGCTTTCCTTCTTTTCTTCCTTCTCTTCTTCTTTCTTCTCTATTTCCGCCGTCAGTCTTCCTTCTCCATTTCCACCATTTTCTTCTCCAAATTTCTTCTCCCTTTCATGGATCCAGCCCTATTCTCACCTCCTCCTCCCTCCCTTACCCCAAATCAAGCACTCCTGCACCCCTCTCCCCCCCCCGGCCCCAGCCAACTGTCGCCCCAACAAAAAAAAAAAATACTCTACAACACTTCAAACCTCCTTCTTACCCCATTTCTTATTTAAAATGTGAATTACCATTTTTTTTTGCAATTTTTATGTTAAATTTGTATGTTGTTTTATATGTTAAACTTTGTGTTACATTTGTATGTTATTTTATATGTGATATGTTAAATATTATTTTATATGTTAAATTTGTATTTTAAATTTTATTTTAAATTTGTATGTTAAATTTTATTAGTTAAAATTTGTTAATTAGTTATCCTATATTGATAAAAAATTTATTTTATAGCGAAAAGAAAAATAAGTTGAGCGAAGAACATTTTCGAGGATCGAAAAAACCGACGAAGGTAAATAATTTATATAATATGATTGTGATTTGACGTTAATTTTGTTTCAAAAGTTGTTAATTATTGATAGAATGGTTTGAATTGATGTTGGAAATTTCGTTGTGAATAAAGTATGGTGATTTTTTGATTTGAATTGATTGGGATTGATTACTAATTTCATTCACTGAATTGGCGATTATTAGAATAATAAGCGTTGAATAGTGGTGTTGATGATGTAAGTTAAAGAATGGTGGTCGGTTTTAATGAATATAATGCTTTATGTTGTTGGGAAAATGTTAGGTTATAAATGTATGTGAAAATGTTAGTTGTCTACTTTTGTGAGGTGGTGATTTGGATTGATGTGGAATTTTATTCAATGAGTTTGCTATTATTGAAATAATAAGTTGTGAATAGTACTGTTGATGATGACGAAGAATGAATTTATATTAGATTTATTGAATATAATTGTGAATGTTATTGGGAAAATATTTGGACATACAAAACAGGAAAATTGTTAGTTGTTTACTTTTATCTAGTTGTGATTTGGCTTTATATGGATTGATTTGGAATTTTATCCAATGAGTTTGCTATTATAGGAGTAATAAGTTGCGAATAGTGGTGTTGATCTTTGATGATTAAAGGATTGTAATTGGATTTGATGAATATAATGCTTTATGTTGCTGGGAAAATGTTAGGTTATAAATAGATGAAAAAATGTTAGTTGTTTACTTTTGTTAGTTGAAATTTTGGATTGTTTTGGATTGATGTGGAATTTTATTCAATGAGTTTGCTATTATTGGAATAATAAGCTGTGAATAGTACTGTTGATGATGACGAAGAACGAATTTATATTACATTTGTTGAATATAATTGTGAATGTTGTTGGGAAAATGTTTGGACATACAAAATAGGAAAATTGTTGGTTGTTTACTTTTGTCTGGTCGTGATTTGGCTTTATATGGATTGATTTGGAATTTTATTCAATGAGTTTGCTCTTATTGGAATAATAAATTGTGAATAATGGTGTTGATGATGACAATGAAAGGATTGTGGTTGAATTTGATGAATATACTACTTTATGTGGTTGGAAAAATGTGAGGTTATAAATAGATGGGAAAATGTTAGTTGTTTACTTTTGTTAGTTGAAAGACTGATTCCATAAATTTTACTATGCCTATTACTTCAATAACTTTGAGTCCAATATTAATGTCAGTTTTATGTTATTATTGATGTCATATACAATATAGAAATAGGGAAGGATCGAGTGAGGTTTGTGTTATACTGGGATGGAGAAATAGTTAGTGGTCCGAACGGCTCCAGATACAGTAATATGCCAAAACGGTTCATTGTTATTGATCAAAATATTAGCTTGTCATAACTTTTGAGAAAATTGCATCGAGTGACTAGAATGGATAGAAGTCAAGTTAGGATGAAATTAATGTGTCGTTATCCTATTAGCATCGCTGGTAATTCAATAACATACATACCCGTTCCAGTGGATGATGATGAGACAATGAGGGAGATGTTGTGCATTCCAATCACATGTCCGAATCTTAATGTGGTTGAATTGTACATAAGTTACGAATCCATTCCACATGCCTTTCGTTTTGAGAAAAATATGTCATTCATTCCTCAAACAAATGTTGGGTCATTCACACAACTTTTACAGAGTAGAGAGGGAGAAAGGCTGTTTAATGATCAATGGTTTTCTTATGGTGCTTTCATATCGAATGATGTGTTTTTGCAACGACCTTATTTTGGCCCTGAGGATCCAAGTTGTGGCCTTTTTAACGAGGGACCAATTCGGGGCAATTTTAATGAATGGCCAAGTCATATTGCTTTTAATGAGGGACTAATTGGGGGCAATTATAATGAAGGCCCAAGTCATGGCCCTTTTAACGAGGGACCAAGTCGGGGCAATTATAATGAAGGGCCAACTCATGCTACTTTTAATGAGGGACTAATTAGGGGCAATTATAATGAAGGTCCAAATTGTGGCCAATATAATGAGGGTGCAAGTTGTGGTAATGTTAATGAAGGGCCAAGTCGTGCAGCTCTTGATGAAGAGCTTTCTAAACCCGAGCCAATTGGCCAAGCAGTAAATAGGTTGACACTAGGGAGCACAAGCCAAGATGTAAGCATTCCCGATGATCCCGTACATGTATGGGTAGACAGTGGTGGTGACTCATTGAAAGATAGTGAATAGGAGAAGGGCGAGAGTGGTGGCCAACAAGAATGAGAGATTTCGAATCCATCAATTAATGCAACTATAGATAACGTTGTCGATGATATTCCCTTCCATACCGACATTGGTGATCCAAAGCTTTCTATGATTGACAAATTCGATGACTATAAACGATCTGTTTGGGTTAATGATCGAACTTTGGAATTAGAGATTGGAATGGTTTTCAGGACCAAAGAAGGGGTACAACATGCAGTTAAATGTTGGTCCATTTGTGCGCACAGGTGTTTCAAAGTATATGAAAGTACTCCTACTAGCTAGTTTGTCCAATGTCTTTATTATATGGACAAGAATTATTTATGGAAGCTTCGAGCAAAGTTGAGAAACATACATTTTGGGAGATCACAAAAGTGCACCTAAAACACACATGCTTCCCCAAGATACAGCCAGAGGACCACCCAAATTTAGATCATGGGATGGTTGGCCGGATGGTTTGAAACAATATTAAGGAAAATGCTTCATACATGGTGCTCGACATAGTTGAAGATGTGTGCTCTTTTGGGGTGAACATATCATACAAGAAGACATGGTTGGGGAGAAGGAAAGCCATTGAAATGGTATATTGTAATTGGGAGTCGTCGTACACTATATTACTGAAGTTCTTACTTGCCCTTCAATCTTGTAATCCTGGCACTATTGTTGAATGGCGTCACACCGAAGATAGTATTGGAAATTACAATATCTTTGGTTCCGTATTCTTGGTATTTAGGCCTTATATTGATGATTTTCAACACTGTCGTCCCGTAATTAGTATCGATGGAACTTTTCAATACGGGAAATGTAAGAAAAATATCTTTATTGCAATCGGTGCTGATGCAACTGGGCATATTCTACTCTTAGCTTTTGCAATTGTGGATGAGGAAAGTCTAGCAAATTGGTCCTGATTTTTGTATCACTTATCTCGCCATGTGATTCGTGACCGAGAGGGAATTTTTTTGATTTCTAATCGAGCGAGAGGAATTCTGTGAGCCGTTGAGAACAACCCTGCTTTACAACCACCAATGGTTTACCATAGGTATTGCGTATAGCATTTCAAAGCTAACTTTAGTGAATGATTCAAAAATAATGCTTTGACAGAATTAATGCATGGCGTTGTGACTTCACATCAACAGCGCAAATTTGCTCAAATAATGAAGCCACTCAAGCATTGGATGAAGACGCCTATAAATGGTTAATGAATATTCCTCTTGAGAAATGAGCATTGTGCTATGATGGTGGTTTTTGATATGGCATAATGACCACGAATAGTTCCGAATCGTTCAATGAGGTGTTGAAAGGTGCTAGGAAATTGCCAATAACAACTTGTGTGCGGGTGACTTTTTATCACTTGGTTAAATATTTTGATTTGCGCCGCACCGAAGCCCACAAACATGTTGTTGATCAGAATTCGTGGCCGTCAAACGTGCTGGAATAGTCCTTCGCAATGAGCATAAGTCTAAATATCACCAGGTGACGGCCTTTGTGCAAGAAGAAAGCCTGTACCAAGTCACGACAGGGGTTCATGGTGACAAAGGAGGAAATGTGCATACGGTACACCTTAACAACCGATCATGCACTTGTGGAAAGTTTGAAATTTACAAGATTCCTTACTCCCACGCACAAAAGGTTTGCGCTCAAATGGGACAGGTCGCTTTGGCACTCGTAGATAGTGTATATAATGTGGAAAAAATTATTCAAGCCTATTCAAATCATTTCTACCTCATGCCCTATAAGGATTATTGGCCGCCAGCACTTTTTCATCTGGTCGCCAATACTGCAAGGCTCAATGACAGTCCGGGCCGTCCAAAATCTACTCGTATAAGTAATGAAATGGATTGAGCGCAACGGCAGAGGTGCAAGGCATGTAGAGTCGTTAGACATAACAGGAAATCATGCCCTAATATGAAGAGACTTAGAGATAGGGCAGCTATGAACCCGTGACTGCTATTGTGCAATAAATACTATTTGTGATATTTGTATCTCCATTAATATTATTTATTTGATGTGGTATTTGATACCACGTGGCTAAACATTGTGTGTTTATTCAGTGGCTGTTTTTAAATAGGCAAAATGGACCACTTAGCTTGTTTTCGCTTGTTAATTATGCAATCTCCAATGTATCTCCACTAATATTCTTTAGTTTTTGGGGTGTTTGATATCACGTGGCAACACGTTGTGTGTTAATTTAGTCATTTTTAAAAATATGCAAAAGGGACCCACAGTAATACTTTCGCATGTTCTTTGTGCAATCGTCATTAGATTTTAAAATAATATAATAAAATTGTAAATCATATGTTTAGGTTATGAAGGTAGATGGCACTTTATCCAGATTCACAGATATAACTCCTCGTCCACAACGGCAGAATGTTTTGACGCTTCAGTCCAGTCATCATTGCAGCTCGTTTGGGACAATCCAAAAATGGAGTCGTTGAAAGTGTATAGGGCAGATGTGGACTTGTGGAAAACTGGCTCACTCGATATTAGGGTTGTAGATGTATTTTATGACTTGGGCTTTTATGGTGTATATATAGCAGGATGTATACAAGTAGATCATTCATTGATCACGGCATTGGTGGAGATATGGCGTCAAGAGACGCACACATTCCACCTTCTAGTCAGTAAAGCCATCGTGATATTACAAGATGTCGCTACACTTTAGGGTTTACGGGTCGACGGAGAGCCAGTGGTTGGTCCAGATCTAAGTCATACAGTTAAAGAGTGGCAGACTATATGTTATAAGCTGTTGGGTTATATGCCAGCCCCAAACAATTTCAATAGAGATCGATTGAAATTGAGGAGTATCTCCATGCATATTCAAGCTCGTCCTCTACTGGATGAAGCCACCCATGATCAGAAGTTATAGCATGCCAGATGCCAGATCATGCAAATTATATGGTCGATTATGGGGGATAAGTCAGGTACAATTGTCAAATTGATATACCTACTTCTACTAAGAGATTTAGCAACGGCATCGAGGTATAGGGCATTATGTCGGACGGCAATAGGAAATACGGCCGGTATATGTGGACTCCTGAAATTATTGCAAGTGTGGGTGTGGGAGAGACTACTGAGAATTAGGTTGCAACACCGTAATGTTAGAAAAGCTCATTTCTTCGGTTACCCCGGCATGCCTCTCGGACCAATAGCATGCGTATACGTGTTTCCCACTTTTCTTTTCAATGGCACATTTGGTTTATTTGAAATTGTGTCTAATCTTCTATATTGTCATATTATAATAATTGTAGATGAAACATAGGTTTGAATTTTGGAGATGTCGAATGACATGTGTTGCGTATGTATCGGGATCGTTTAGACTATATGGCAGATGATGATGTAAGTAGATAAATCATTACTGTTTCGAAACTTTTGACTCGTTACAATTAAGTTTACTTCAAATACTAATGATTCTTAATTTTTTTATTTTATAGTTTATCTGGCAACTGTATCAAACGGAGGAAGGTTTATACGAGTTGCCTGACTATAGCTTAGTTGGCCGTGCTATTTGGTATAAAGCTATGTCTCTGCTCAATTTTGATTTAGTTGAGCTACATTTACCAGAGCGAGTTATACTGCAAGTTGGCTATAATCAGACGATTCCTCTTACTATTGACACGGATATGAGATTGTATCGAACGGATCGTCAGGGCAGGAAATGAGTGAATTCGATAACACAGCATGCAATTACGTTGCCGCGTGGAACAGCCGACTGGAGAGAATTGTGAATGGCGTGCCTTTAAGTGGTCATATGCATTATTTCTCAGAATACATGATTTGGTATCGTTAGATTACTCAAATTCTTATTGGTAATCCCGCGCATCGTTCTGCCCAGGGTATGCACCCAACTGTATCGGTTGTCGAGTATTGAGTATGTATATGACTTTTAAAGTGTTCATATTTAGCATAGTATAGAAAATGTAACGGCTAAGCATTTATTTATATGCAGGGTGAATGTTGGCAACAAGTGAATGAGTTGTCCCGCGATTTCACCAATTTAAAGATAGATCCAAGAGCTCTATTATCAAACGTATATGACTTGTCTTCCCATGCATTGACGATGATTGGGGAGAGTCGCCGCATACAGATGCCACGTTCATGTTTTCAAGGTGAATTTCAACAATCGCATGGTCGTCCATCTAAGTTCGGACATTCGCCTACTTCCTGCCGTCGTAATTTTGATGATGATGATCGGATATTGGCAGCTAGTATGTTTCTTCATCAGCCCAGTGAGTCATATAAAGAGACACCTGAGATGAAACAGTTATCGCAAGGCCACACTAGTACATCATCTCAAATGCCTCAATGTAATTTGGTCTATGAGCGTCGAAGGCGTCCTCGTTCACAATCACATTTGGATCAATCAATTTGCTTTTGATCTAAACGCACTAGAGACAGAAGACAATCCACAGCCCCAATTCCAACCCCTTAGGCGACAGCCACGTAGGAATATTAGACATCCTCCCTGTGGGACTTGATTTTTTTTTTTTTGAGACTTATAACTTTTTTCTATAACTTGATTAATTAAGTGAAATCTCCTCACTCATTCCAAATGTTATTATACAAGAAAAATACATGAGAACATAGCGAGAGGTAATCTAATCTAAATTGCTATAGGAAGTTGATTTCCTAAATATGCCCTTTTTAATGGTCTAAGGTAAGATGCAACAGTGTTAGGGGGAAGGGGGTTTGGTAGAGCATAGCATGTACGAAAACCCTAAAAATATTATTAAATAGCAAAATTGTAAAAAGCATGTACGAAAATTTTATATGTCTTGTTACGAAATAAAAATATATAATTATATTATTTTTAATTTAAAATTATCTTATGCATTTTCAAAAAATATAAATTAAAATCATTTGTACAAATACGAGTGAAATTTGTGAATATTGTTTTTTTTAAATTAAATAAATATTGATAATTTGGGAATCGTTCTTAAAATAGTAAAGTTGATAACGTGGATATCGATTTGAAGTAAAATATATATATATATATATATATATATATATATATATATATATATATATATATATATTTTGTCCTACACCCTCCTCTCTCTTCTACATCTGGTTTGTATGCAGGCTTGGACGAAAGCTTCGGTGGTTTTTCTAAAACTCCATTATTCACTTATGGAAAAAACTCCATTGTACCCTATGAAATTCTCAATGGAAAAAACTCCATGGATAACTTGACAAAATCCTCGGCCATGCCGTCTTTTGTGTTTATTTTATTATTATTTCCTACTGCAGATGTAAATGAAGGAGCAGAACTACCAAAAACTTGTTGTGAACCAAATAGAGAATGTGAAGACGAGATTGAAGCAGACGCTGTGGTGAAAGGGAAAACAAAGCCTGATAATCCACCAGCGGAATACCTAAACACCAGTGGAGGGGGAGGGATGGCAGGTTTAGGGTTAGGGTTAGGGTTTTGGGTTTAGAGATTAGTGTTTAGGGTTTACGGTTTAAGGTTTAGGGCTGAGGGTTCAGGGTTGAGGGTTGAGTATTAAGTTTTTAGGGTTTAGGGTTTAGGGGGTTCAGGACTAAGTTTTCTTTTTCATAAATTGTCTGAATTGATATCTGAGATTTTGACTTCAAAGTGATTATCAGGAATAACGACTTTAAAGTTGATATCCTAAATATCGATTTTGAAGTCGATATCTCAGATATTGGTTTCTTTAGGAATAAAAGAATTTTTAAAACATTAATAGTGATTTAATTTATATTTTTTATATACTTTTTTTGGGAAAAAACTCTTAACAATACAAAAAAAATTATTGCAAATAATAGTTCAAAGTTACATTATTTTCAAAAAAAAATTACTAATACGTGATTCAAAAACTAATTAACTAGTATTTTAATAAAAAAAACTTTTAAAAAATAATATTAGATTGAAGTGGATATATAAAATATCGACTATGAAAAATTTAGTTGTAAATATTATTTTATTTTTGAATTTTTTATAATAAAATATAGTTAAATTAATTAACTAGTTTTAATCAAAAATATATATTTTTTTTAAAAAAAACATTGAAGTCGATATATCGGATATCGACTACAAAGTCAGTGTATCAAATATCGATTTTAGTATTCCTAGACAACTTCTACCAATATCAATATTTATTTAATTTTTTTTTAAAAAATAATATTATGCAAATTAACTCAACTTAAATATATATCCACTTATCCAGTATAAACTTTTTTTAGCTTACTTTTAACATCGAGACTCACATTTTCTTTTTAGTCTATTTCACAGTGGACTTGACCTGACCTGACCTGACCTAATACCGATAATTGAGTTTACTTTTCCCCCCAACAAGAAACATTACGATCACCTTTTGCTGGAGTGGGGTTGGGGACTTCAGCAATTATTGAAAGTTAAAGTGATTGACCAAATTATTTATTACTCCCTTCTACTAAAAAAAAATTACTTTGATTAAAAATTAAAATATAATTTTTTATTAATTATTATATATAACTCATTAAATGCATTTTAAATATATAATTTTTTATTTTTATTTTTTAATTTTAAGTATATATAATTATTAGTAGTAAAGATATTGTAAAATTTTAATTTAAAATTGATTTTTTTTAAATATAAAAAATTTTAAACTGATTTTTTTTTTGAGACGGAGGGAGTAAATTTTTGTATTGGTTCCTTTTTTTTGTTATCTTTTGCTTTATGATGTAAAAATTGGTAGTTGCCTATTAACTCTATTTAGTGATCATAATCTCAATTAGCACTTTACATATCAGTTGGGTTTGTGTTCTGTAAGTTTCAAAGAGCAAGAACTTGACCTTTGCGCAGGTTTTATGCTTGGACTATCCCCTATATACAAAAAATTAATTGTTTCACAAAACAAATAAAACATTTAAATACCTTTTTATTTCATCTCAAATTTATACTTAAAATTTAAAATTTCTTTCCAAATTCTCCTTATATAATTTTAAATTTTTTTCACTCAAATACATTTTTTATTCTCCTTTCAAAATATTTTTTCTTAAAAAAATTCTTACCAAAATTTCATACATTTTAATAAAAAATTTTTCAAATAAATCACAATTCAAACATCGCCAAGCAACCTTAATGCTGAGCAGCATGGACAGCTTCACCGCGCATGAGTCACTCACAATCAACTAGTAAATTTTTATTTAGTAAGCGCATACGATAGCACAGAGTTGTTTTTTGGAAATTAATAATTAAAATTAGGATAAATTACAAATACTCTTGAAGTTTGGATCTATTATTAATTATTTTTTGTAATTTGTTAAAATTACTAATACCTTCTGTGATTTAAGTTTTTTTAATATATAAATTCATTTTAACGATTCTGTTATAATTGTAGAAAATTTAAAAATTTTGGATAAAATTATCCTTATTCATCTAACCTTTGCAATTGTTTTTTTAGAACAAAATTAGGACAAAATTTTAATATAATTTTTTTTATATTATCTAATAAATTGTATTATTATAAAAAATAACTTATTTTTAATTTATTTTTAATAATACTAACAATGATAATATATAAATTAAATTAATAAAATAAAAATAAAAATTTAAAAATATACTTATAATAATGTATTAATTATGCAAAATATTAAGACAAAATTTTGTAAAATATTAGGACAATTTTTTCATTTTTTTTTCATTTTATTTAGTACTTTTGCATTTGCCTTTTAGGGGGGTATTTTTATCATTTCACTCATTAAATCGGTTAAATATTACAATAGAGGAGTATTTGTAATTTTGACAAACTACAAAAGATAATTAGTAATAAACTCAACATTAGGAGTATCGGTAATTATTCCTAAAATTGTTTTAACACTCGTCAAATTTAAGTACCTTTCAAATTTAATGAAAGTCAAGTCGTCCACCAAACCGAGCTTTCTTTGCTTTTTCCGCTGCTGACGCACACACGCTTACGTGGGAGAGTTAATGATGAAAGAGTTCTTGATTGGAGTTTCGAGAATTTTAGTTTTTAAAAATTTTAATTTAATTAATTTAATTTTTATAATTCTAATTTATAATAATTTAAAAATAATTAATAAAAAAAATTAATGACTTAACAGTTGAATCATATAAAATTTACATTCATATAATTTTTTTTAATTTTTAATATTTAAATTAAACATTAATATTCATATTAATATCTATTTTAGAATTTGAGTTAAATACAACCAATGTAACAAGTATTTTCATTGTAATTTAACAGTTCCAGTTGGAAATTTGAACCAAAGGCCACATCAATTTAACGGTGGTCCCAACGGTTCAGCAAAAACACGCTTTGTTGCTTTGTTGCTGCAGTCGCGGACACGCTGACATGGTCCTGTCCTACTCCGTCTTTATAAATGGGCCATTTTAACAGCATCATTATCAATCGTCAAAACCCACTTCTGTGAAAATTTGACAAACTCCGTCCGGAGAAAAGAATTCTATACTTCTATAGTCTCTACAGGGAAAAGAAAACCTCGAACATGGCGACCTTGACTGTTCCTCCAACATTAACCACTCCACGTGATGATGCCATGCATCTCTACAAAGCTTTCAAGGGTAACCTTAATTCATCATGTCTTTTTAATTTTGGTCTTTGTGATTCTTGATATGGGTTGCCAAAACCAGATAATTTGGCTGATTATGTTTTGTTGAATTAGAGGTTTCTATCATGGGAGCCAAAGGAAAACCTGCAAATGTTCTGCTACTTTTTTTTTTCTTTTTTATTTATTGTTTTGGGTGGGGTGGATGTTCTTGATCAGGGTAGTAAATTGCAAGAAAGTGTTGAACCACTGGTCATTCTGTTTACTGCAAAATGCTCTGTTGATTGAATAAGAATGTTGCCGAATTTTCTGTTTTTCTTGGAATTGTATGCTTGGAATTTAGAACCCCTTCTCTCTAAGAGGGGTGGGTGTGCCCTTTTGCGAGAAAAGCTAGTTTTCTGAAATACAAAAAACAGGGATAGACTTGTCAGCCCCGGAAAAAATAATTGTATGACTAATGGGGAAAAAGGAAAGGGGAAGAAGGGCTGTGGGCATGAATAGACACAGAAGACTATATGTATCAAGAATTGAGGGACTTGTGATTTTTTTATTTTCTTATTTTTTTTTTATGCTCCTATACTACAAGCTTGGATTAAAGGAATTTATAGAGAATTTTTTAGAAAAATTTCAGGTTGGTTTTGTGTTTTTGATGACTAATTCTAAGTTAGAAGAGGAAGGTAATTACATACTTTAATTGAGTGAGCACTTCTTAGACGTGAAACTGTAACAATTGGTGATTTGAGCAAAGCAAAAAGTTATTCTGATTTTTTGGTAGAGTAGCTACTGATATTTTGGTAGGGCCCATATCTCTATAACCAGTCTATGCTGTTTCAGCCGCATATTTTTTAGGCACAGTGTAGGTCATCTTAAATTATGGGGAAACACCCCGAGGGGCTGGATCACTGGTTCAACTTGGGAGCAATTCCAAGGAAGATCACGGTTTGAACCTCACTAATTGCAGCTGGGGCTTGGGGCATGTCTTGGTTGCCTTGGGGGATTTAGTCCCATGCCTATTGTATGGGCCACTTAGCCATAGCGAAGAGTTGAGACCTTCCTTGTCTACAGGTCCACAGATCACTGCTTGGAATGGAGTGTGGGACACACATAGCCAATGAATGTAAGGATACTTCCAAGGAAAAAAAAAATTATGGGGAAACAAGTTATTTGTGTTTCACTGTTGTATAGGAAAAGAAATGTTAATGGAGACAAGACTCTTCTAGCCAGCTGGACAATAACTTTGAAACTAGTTCCACATTTTCTGCCAAAAGTTGGATTTGAGATTTAAGTTGTAAGATGCTCATGTTGGAGATTTTTCTGGTTCTCTCTTATGTGTTGTTATATACAAAAGGGAAGTGATACTAGTGGTGGATAGAGTAAAGCTGAAGGTGGAAAAGATTAACAAGTTAAATTTAGTTGGAGACCTGGAGTTGTTAACATTGCTGAAAATCCAAGAAAGAAGCATGTTAGGTTTGATTGATAATTGAGTACTTACTGTTCTTTGATCATTTTAAAACTTACTTGAGGAATCTAGTAAAATGTGTTTGGAAATGGGCTAACTATCAACTGTAACAACAGTAATAAATCAAAGCTATGATGCTTTGATATCGTTTCTTTTTTGTAAGAAAAAGAGAGTGGCTGCTATTTCTTGTTCTTGTGGAAAAAATTATTTACTGATGGTTCAGAAAGTTCACATTGTTTGCAATTTCTTGTTTATGTATGCATTTAGTTAAAATCCTTTGTCTATGTATACCTGCAGTTAAGTATCACTCTGGCAACCTTCTGTTACTTTGTTCCTGTAGGATACCTGTAGGAGTAACAAAGATCTCTTTTGTTCTTTAAGCTCTTACTATGGTTTTCTGATTACATTTTTATTCAATGGGACTGAAAATATGTAATTAACAGAGACTAATAAGTTATAGGTCAAATATTTTATTTGTTTTCAATTTTCCTGTTTAGTTTTTAAGTTAAATCTTGTGAAAATATATTTCAATGAAATTATGATGATGTGCGCTATGCACGATCGTAAAATTTATGCTACTATATATATCTTTTATCATGATGATGATGATATATATCTTTTATCATGAGAAAACAAAGAGCTTTAAGTTTGGTACAGTGGTATTATGTTGTTTTCTTTTTCTAGGTTATTTTTCACGTGTTTCTCTCTTGCAGGGGTTTGTGTCATGGATTCTACACGTGTTTTATATTGCATTCCCAATGTTTTGATGTGGACATTCTACTGTTACTGAGCTGATATGGAAGAATAAATGAAATAGTACAGTAAATGCAAGAGATTTTGAGAAGCATCAGATTACTTATTTCTCTGAATTTCAAAAATGAAATGTAAAAAGCATATTGAGTCATTAGCATTATTTGAAAACCGAGACTAACATTACTTATTTCTCATTTTACAATGGTGAATAATATTATTGTTCAGATAAAGTTCAATGTCTTTCTTTTCTCTTTCTGATGTCTTTCATCCTTTGATAGTTCTGAGTAATCAATATCATGCTCTGGTATATTTCTATTTCAGACGTTATCACTTAGGGGATAATGGAAATAATTTTATGTATATGTGGAAGTTTTTTTAGTTCAGTCCTTTGTAAGCAAGGTTTTATTCATTTCTCTTATTCTGGTATTTTCATGGAACACACAAAACTTATGTTGTCGGGAATCTAAAGCCTTTATACATTTCCTCAGGATTTGGATGTGATACTGCAGCTATTATTAATATTCTTGCCCATCGAGATGCAACACAGCGTCCTCTAATTCAACACGAATACAGAACTATGTATGGTGAAGAACTTACCAAACGTTTGTCTTCAGAGCTTAGCGGTGACGTCAAGGTAGACTAACAGGCGGTTCTTTTATTTTCTTTTATCAAGAAAGCCTAGAAAGCTATTTATATATCCCACATTTCCATTCCTGATCATTTGGTGAACCCTTGGAGTGAGTGACAAGAAATGTGCACTCAATCAAAAGCCTAGCACCCAGGGAGTGAAACAAGAAAACGGTACAGGAAATAGAAATCAATGTGGGAGAAAGACGTATTCAACTTTCAATTAGTGAGGGAGTGATTTTTCTTACTCTTCTATTTGTAATTTCTTTCAGCGAGCAGTGGTACTTTGGATGCATGACCCAGCAGGACGGGATGCCACCATAGTGGGCCAGGCCCTGCGCGCTAATATTGATCTGAGAGCTGCCACTGAAGTAATATGCTCTCGAACTTCAACCCAGATACAGCATTTTAAGCAAATTTACTATTCTCTATTTGGTGCTTATTTGGAACATGATATTGAGTATCAAGCAACAGGAGACCACAAAAAGGTTCTCTCTCTCTCTCTCTCTCTCTCTCTCTCCAAGCAGCTGCAACTAATAATGAACAGGAAATGGTTCGAGGAGTTTTGCTCATTTTTCAATTTATGAAGCTTCATCTATGATTATACGAGTCTTGAAGTATCAAATCATTTGAGACGCTGACTTTTATTGCCTAGTTAATGGAAGCACTAAACTGGACTATAGTTACTTTTTTGTTAATATTCTCTTTCAAACTTTTACTTAATCTTCACATATAATTGAATTTATTTTTGCTATTTGAGTCTTGACTCTTTCAGCTGGTCTTTAGCTATACTTTCTTCTGATACCTCTGCGTGAGCAATCGACTGCAGGATAAACTGTACTTTTAGCTAATAGTAGTGACTCAAAGCAATAATTCACCATTTTGACATGTCTATTTTTTTCTTCCTAGTACTGAATCATGTTTTACTCCAATTACTTGAAACGCATTTGGATAACATACTTTTTCAATTGGGTTTGGCTTTGACTATTCCTACTGCATGCCAATTAGTTAACCGTTGGCATATTTTAGTCATTGGTCGTATAGTGAATATCGAAAGTTATCGCTGCAAACCCTGAGATATTGTTACAGTGAAGGATGAACCAAAATCCAGAACTCTGATTGAAAAATATCTGCATTTGTCCCCCTACGAAGAATTACCAAGTCATTTGATTTTTCACCTCACCCACCCTTTCATCACAGATGTCTCTAATTAGAAATCTCTTTGTGACTTGGTACATTTTAAACTTGACTTCAATTCCTGCCAGACTTCTGTTAAACTTTTACTGTTTCCTTGGCAGCATGTCAAATAACTAATCAACAATTGACCACTGCAATAGTCTATGACAATCCTAATCCATTTCTTACCTTATCATGCTATAAATTATTCATTTATTCTAAAACATTATTCTTGATTTACTTGATTGTTGTAGCTTCTGCTGGCTTACTTAACTAAACCACGCTATGAAGGTCCAGAAATTGACAGAGCAATGGTTGAGCATGATGCTAAAGCTCTCTTTAAAGCTGGGGAGAAGAAGTTGGGAACTGATGAAAAGACTTTCATACACATTTTCAGTGAAAGAAGCAGAGCCCACTTGGCGGCTGTTGATTCTGCCTACCATAGCATGTACGGAAACTCACTGAAAAAGGTAAATCTTGCAATTTCGATCTATCCTCATTGATGCTTATCGAGAGAAGTAGTCATCTTACACATTTTATTTTTTGCAGGCAGTCAAAAGTGAAACATCTGGTCTCTTTGAGTTTGCCCTTGTGACAATTCTGCAGTGTTCTCAGAACCCTGCCAAGTACTTTGCAAAGGTATTTTTCACTATTCATATAACAAAGCATATTTTACTTCTGAAAGTTATTGTGATCATTGTTGGTTTTTTTTTTACTCTCCCTCGGTCCTTTCTTTTGCGGATCATCATTTCCAGTATATAATGTCCACTGCCATGCTACTTGCTCTTTTAATTCTTGATTGTCATGTGATAGATCCGTCAACAGTTCATATAGTGATGCAGCACAAGTGTGGGTTCAAGTTGAACGGATCTTATTAACTTGTTAGGCTTTATGAAAACAGAAAACTATGGGTTTCCTTTTTTGAAAGAAGACTTGAAACTGAAATCAATAATTAAAATGTAAAAAAAAGGAGAATAAATCTGTAGCATCACTCTTAGAAACCTTCGACGTCACACTTAGGGACCTTTAGGCGTTACAAGTGAGGCAAAATTGCATCTCACAACCTATGAAGAAGACAAATTTGTCTGTAGAAATTTTATTGAACTCAAAACTCTGAATTTTTCCTACATTATTTATAGACTAGAAAACTGAAAACAATTTAGATTAAAATTTCTAATTTATAGTAAGATTGAGTTTAACTCCAATTCTCAATAGGATTTAGCTTCTTAATTAGACTTTAAAATATCCTTTACTTAACTAGACTCATCTTTCCAAAACTAAAATATGACGAAAACAAAGACTCAATAGGATTTCCTAAAAACATCTAAAGAATTCTAAAACTCAATTAAGGTAACTTTTATAAATTAACCAAGATCCTGAATTGGATCCGCATTGTCCAATGCATGCCAAATTAAGGTTTGGGCTTTGGAGTTTTCTTTACTCCACCTCTTGTAGACTTCAGTAACTTTCTGCCATTTGTCTCCATCATATAGATTACAGATTATATTCCCTTTTTTTTTTTTATCTTCTAATTTTTGTAATTCTAGTCTGAATTTCCCTTGCTGAAAGTGTTCTGATTTAACAATAGGCATTATATTTAATGAAGCCTTAATTGGTTTTGTGGTTTCTGTCAGCCCAACAACCTTCCTCATACCAGCAACCTTTTTCCCTCTAAGCATGGACACAGTAGTATTTAAATTTCATGTACTCAAGCTTCTACTTTATCAATTAGGTGCTACGCAAGGCAATGAAGGGCATGGGAACCAATGACACAACACTCATTCGAGTAATTGTAACAAGGACTGAAATTGACATGCAGTATATCAAAGCAGAATACCGTAGGAAGCATGGAAAAAGTTTGAATGACGCTGTACATTCAGAAACATCAGGTCATTATAGGACTTTCCTCCTCTCGCTTTTGGGCCCAGATCACTGATAGAGAAGCATGAGGGATGTGTAGATACTGTGTCAGCCTCTATGTTCTGAGAATGCAACAATCCAAGTTCAACTCTAAAGATGAAATTAGGGTATGATGCTTCTTGTAGTATTCCATCAAAGTATCTGTACATTTCGTAGTTGTGAATTCTTGCAAGTGTTGGTGATGTTTCCTGGTAGACCTCCAAAACGGTTCTAGATTTCGTTGCAGAATGCATTTGTTCTTTGTGTGCTGTAAATTTTTAAACAGAATAGTTACCCCTGTTGCTTATCTGCATTTGCAACTGTTCTTTGTCCTTGATTTGGTGTTACAAGGTGTTTTCTTAGCTGGCGATGATTTTAGAGATATAGTTAGTTTTCCTGTTGATTAAGTTGTCGTGTTTATAAATCAACAATAATAACAAGAAACCCCAATCTATAATAGCCTTGGATTAGATTCCACCAAGGGTGGCAGAGAGGCGTGTCTTGTCACTCAGATTAGTTCATTAATGTGTTAGGATTTTACGGTCATGATTGAATCTAATAAATATAATTACGGGTTAATTTTTGGTTGAATTACTTTTATATTAGATTAAACTCAATCAATTTAATGGGTCAACTTAACAATATTTTTTTATTTTTTCTATTTAATTAAGAAAATTAAACTTACATTTTGTCTTTTTAAGTACCTTTTTAAAACTAAACTTGTTTTGGTTTTTTATTAATCTTTTTTTTTTTGAAAAAAAAATAGTTTTATGTTTTTCACCATAATAAAAAAAATTAATTTTATTTGGTTTCTTAATTAACATCAGTTCCTTTTTTTTAAACTAATTTTTTTTTGTAGTTTTTTTTAATTAATCTTCTTTTTAAAAGACTGTTTTTCTGTTTGCTCCATAATTAAAAAGTAAACCAATGATATTTAGTTTTTCGATTAATATCAATTCCTTCAATTAAGTTTTATAAACACCAAAGTCACCAAAACCAAGAATCTGACCAAATAGTAACCAAAAATCTCAACTCTTCTCCAAATCACAAAGACTTAGAAAATTAAACTATAAGGGAACAAAAAAAAAGGTCAAATTTTATAAGGAAAGTTACAAAAATAACATAGTTGACCGTTGACTTTACAAAAATACCACTCTTCTTTTTTTCTTTTGTGTTATAACACTTCCAGTTTAAAAAAGTCTACAATACTCCTCTGTTGTATTATAGAACCTGCGGGAAACCAACGCTTGAGAAACCATAACTTGCTTCAAAATTTTCGTGTTAACCCATTCCAAACATTTAGAAAAGTACACACAGTAAGATCGAAAGGGCAGGGGCATCTCTTTACTTTAGCATTCATCCTAGCCAGGGAATTGAAAGAAGAGTAAGCGAAAGGCTATCGTTAAGAGAACAGCCGTGACGGAGAAGAAGAAGGAAGCACATCATAACGAGATCAGCACCATTTTGTCGATAAATTTATCATTTTATTCTTCATACGTAGTGTGTGTTGATATTGTATGTACGCATTTGAAATGGGTTGACTGAATTTCGTCGAGAAATTGGTCGGGCGGTGGTCAATGATAGGTCCAGCCCTATATTTAGCGTTACTCAACCTCTTAAAAAGTCAAGTTTTAAGTCGATTCTTTAGTCTAGTCAATGGTTCGCCAATGGTCCAGTCTTTAATTTTTTTAGCAATTTCTATGTTTGGTCGAGCTATTAGTCGAGTAAAGGGTCGAGCAAATTTATTAAATTTATGTTTTTAAAACTATATGTTTTTGGTCGAGTTATTAGTCGAGTAATGGTCGAGCCAGTTTATTAAATTTATGTTTTCAAAACTTTATGTTTTTGGTCGAGTTATTAGTCGAGTAAATGGTCGAGCCAGTTTATTAAATTTATGTTTTCAAAACTTTATGTTTTTTGTCTAGCTATTAGTCGAGTAAAGGGGCGAGTCACCCATTCCATTCATCTACTTCGAATCTTCATCAAAATACATATCACCCGTTTCAAAGGCAAGCCCAAAAGGAGGACCATCATCTTCGAGCAAGAAAGTGCAGGCTCACGAGGTCAGTCAAAATTTCAATACAAATTGTCATTTTAATCTTACAAATTAAATGCAGTCTTGTTGAATGTTTGAATTTGTCGAGCAAATTATCAAGCATGAATTAAGCATGTTCCTTGTATTTTCTTTCATGTATTGCAGAGAAATGGGAGATTGTAGCTCGCATATGCATGAACGAATGAATGCTCTTGCCCCTAAATAGCGGCGGATGAGAGATGCCAACAATACATCGCGCTTAGAACATGGCGTCAAACATTTGAATAAGGGCGTCAAACGTGTTCGTGGCGGCCAAACTTGATGCTCGTGTTGAGAAAAGAAGGCCAAAATTCAGAATTTAGAACAGGCCATAGGAAATGTTTAAAACGTAGGAACTACTTTTGAAGAGGGCGAATGTAGCGATTGAAGACGATTGACAAAAACTAATGTCAATTTGTATTTGTCTTCACTTTTATTTTAAGGAACATTTTAAGAAATTGTCATTTTTCTTTTGTTTGTGGAACATTTTATTGTTGATCAAGATAACTTATCATTGGTATATCTAAAGCAAGAAGAGTTTTTATTTGGTCAAGTTTCTAGTCGAGTAAATAGCAGAACTCGATAATTTCATAATTCTGCATTAATAAATTATGGTTGAGCTTAGTATCGATTAGGAGGTCTAGTTTTTATTTGGTTGAGTTGGTAATCGAGTAAGTAGTCGAGTAGGAAACAGAAACTTTGATACTTTTGCTTCAATAAATTATGGTCGATTTTAAGGTCGAGCACATAGTCGAGCTGGAGACAGAAAAAAAAGTCATAAATTAAAAAATATTGAAGAGGCTTGTGTCTTCACGTGAGTACTCGACTCTAATATTAACTAAATACTCGACCTAACTACGTGCGCAACTCCGCTTTGACCGATCTGGACCTCGTGCTTGACCACTTCCTTTGTACGATTCACAAACCTAGTTCAAAAAGGTAATAAATCAAACTAACCTGCAATATAATTCGATTTCAAACTAACCTACAATATAAATCAAACTAACCTGCAATATGATGAGTAGTCTTGAACTGAGCAATCGACCAAACAGTCTTTACAACGTTGAAGTGAAGAGTGGGGAAGAACAGATGTGCTAGAGTCTATGTTCTATAATAGAAGAGAGGGGTGTTGTAGTCTTTTTTGGGATGGAAGTGTTATAACACAAAAGAAAAAAGGGAGGGTGGTATTTTTGTAAAGTCAACGGTCAACTATGTTATTTTTGTAAATTTCCCAATTTTATACTTGGAATAAACTTTAGTAATCTATCAAATGAGTTTAACACATCAATAATCGTTAGGATTTTAAAAACACTACTAATAAGGTACAGATTTCATGGATATTTGGTGGAAGACGAAAAGAACAATGGTTGCCTAATGCTAGTTGATTCACTTTTGTAGTTCTGCTTCTTTGCTCAATGGTGTTGGGGCAAAAGAAAAGTTTATAACCCAACGGGTCATCCTAATCTAACTAAACCCAAGCCAAATATTATGTGTCACTATATGACCCAATCTTTTATTAACGACCAAGTGATTTAACTCATTGGGTTAAAATATTGAAAGAGTTATGTTGATTTTTTTGAATTTGATATAATTTTGCCACTCCTACATTCCACAAAGAGTTAGGACTCAAACATAACGTTCCAACAAGAGCTGAAGGCTCAAGATGAACATGTTTATGGTTTGGTGTCATAATGTAAGACAAAGAAGACTGACCTTCAACTACAATTCTTTTAAAAAAAACTTAGTTCCATCTCGTTTTTGTTAGAATTCAAATTGATTTAAAATTAAATATATTGCTTTTATTTTTAAAAAGAGTTCAATTTTAAAATTTTTTACTCTAACAAAGAGCAAAAGAGGCCTTTAAAATAAAGGAATTTGCACAATTTTGTAGGAGATCATAGCCAACATCTACTTTCGTTTTCAATTAGTAATTTTTATTGGTGAATTAAGAAACTAAAAATCCCAACAGTTTTTTTTAATATACACATGACTTTTTTTTTTCCCTTTCTTTTACTTGTTAGCTCTTTGTATGTTAAACATGTATACAAGTCAAATGTTTTTAGCATAACAAATCCAAAATCTAGATAAAAGGAGTAAAATATTGGAATATTTTTTAAAAAAAATTAAATAAATATTGATAATTTTGGGAGTTTTCCCAAAATGCTGAAGTCGATATCCTGGATATCGACTTCAAAGTCAAATTACTGTACATCATTCTTAGGTTTACAGTCCAATTTTAGGTTTACAGTCAAATTTTTGCGGCAATATGAAATTACTCCAATTTTACAGTCCATGGACAACTTGGACTTCGCCGTCCTTTCAAACTAGGATGGAACGAGCATTGTACTTGGAACCAAAATTTCAAAGAAGGGAGAGGCACCAAAAATTCTAGAAATGCAGTTGTTGCAACAAAAAGGCAAAAAATTTCAGAGCGAGGGAGAGGGATAAAAAAAACTAGAAAGTTTGCAACCAAAATTCCAGAAAGCTTGCAATTAGTCGATTGATTCTTATTCTTTTCATTATTCTTGTTTTCATTGTTCTGATCCAAAAAAACCAAAAAACTCCCTATGTCCAACAAATTTCATTGTTTTTGTTATTATTCTTCTCTTGCAAAAATACTACCGTAGGAAGGGGGAGCGTAGGCCAGGAGCCACTTGCAAGGGGTGGGGGTAGCACCGGGGGTGCGGGGTAGAGAGGAAAGAGGGGGGGGTTGACCAAGATTGGTTGTAGGGGTGAGGGTGGTGGAGGCGCGAGGAGAGGGGCAGGGGAGGGACTTGCTGCGGAAGGAGGAAAAATGGGAAGAAGAGTGCGGCCGCAGGGAGAGGAGAATATCACCGAATACAAGAACATTAATAAGTTGCTCTGACCACCGTTGTCCCTTGTTCTGTATTCCATGCCTTGTTCAAACTCCAGTGGCTTGTCCTGCCGAGTCAAGCGACTTGATCCCTCCTTCTTGCTCCCTATTATCTACAAAACTATTCAACCCTTTTGTCCCATTCTCACTGCTTACCCTTTCCCTACCACATTCAAATTTTCCCTTTCCTGTTGTTAAATATCTATGGCTAGCCCCTCTTCCAGTTGGTGTTGCTCTTCCCTTCCTTGATTAGGTTATCATCTCTCTTGTCATTAACCAAGACTCTCAACAATTCTCCTCCCAAACTGCTCTCATTGGCATTCCTTTGCCTCTGCTTGCCATTTCACTTCCAGTCTTTCTCATTTGTTTTGTTCCTATTGCTCTAAGCCATTCACCAAACCGCTTTCTTTTGTAGCGTGTTTTTCCGCAAGTTTCTTTTGGACAAACAGACCTTTCCACATGACCTATTCTCTCGCAATAGAAACAAAACCTCAATAGTTGTTCATATTTAAAACTCACCCAACAACACTAATCTTGGTGTCTTATTGTTGTCCCTCGCAGAGGCAAATCTAGGTTAACATGACCAAAACTTTGATACATCTACCATGTTTATTACCGATTTGGAATCACCACATCCTCACTCACCGGAAAAGAGAACCAACTTTCAACCCCGCTTCTCTAGACATCCAATGATTTGGGAGAATCCAAATCTGTACCCACACTTCACCGTGTTGAAAGCTACATCTTTGGTGTCTAGCTCAAGTGACCATTCCTTCAAGACCAAGTATTGTTGCTCAAAAGACCAAAGCCTACCTTGTGCCACCCGATTCCTGTCCTCATCACTATGAAAAGCAAATCAAACAAGTTAGGTCCCAATTCTATAACAATAAATGGACTCTGTGTTGGCCAAATTGATTGTAAGGTAAGCTTCAAAGCGTTAAATTAGCTCGTTTAACTCCATATAGTTTCCCCACTAAACTGCGTTTACAAAATTCATCATCGTGCCTAACATCCAACTCAGAACTCAACTTCATCCTCCTCCTAGATAACTTGAAATGCCTAAGTCAATCTATTACCTCCTCACCATTGTTGGACGGGATACTCCCACAAACACTTGAAAGGCAATACTTCAAACCTTACCCACTTGTGATGAGCAAAGAAGCAGAAAGATTAAAGCAGAGATATGAAAATTCAAAATCAAGATAGTTGGAAACAATATAAAAGATTATTAAAGCTGTTGAAATATGGTTAGTCAGTAAACTTGTTATCCCTTAGTTGACTGAACTAGCTGAAACCTAGAAGAAATCCAGAAACTTAGTTTTTAAGTTTCTATGACTGTTGGACTGACATAGTGTTTACTATGAACTACTAGGTAGAACTTAGCCGTTAACTATCCTACTTAATTTTACAAGATTGTGGTTGCTAGAGTTTACTCAAAGTTGAAAACATCCATTCAAAACCAAGATTTGAAAACCGAAGAAAGAATGGCAAATTTTCCTCCAACCCAAAGGACTACAGTTTTCTATTAGAGAGAAAATATGCACTCTACGGTGAGAGACTCGCCTTTTAATCATTCAATATGACAAATTAGGTGATAATGAGCATAACATATAAATTTTCAGCTCATCACAATGTTAAACAAGTATGACTCATTTTGATAATAAAAACAGAATAAGCCATTGATAATATTAAGTATCCAATGATCCCCAGGGGCGGACCTATTAAGGGCCCAAAAGGGCAAGTGAGCCCTTCTATATGTTAGATTTCTTATCCCAAAAATCCAAATTTTGATCAATGAAGGATAATATCACCATTTTTGTTCAATAAGATACCAAAGTGACTGAGAGACTCATTCCATACTAGAAATAATTGCAGGAAATCTTTTGATAACACGGATTCCTATTTCTCAATGATAATATTAAAAATTGAACGTAGAGGGTCCCACTTTACATTCTAAGAACCCTTGTCCTGAACTTGTTTAGAAAAAAGAAAACTACTATTCATTAAATCTATTGGTGGATACAATTTTCAAAAAAACCTATTTGAATTTTCGTCAATATCAATTCTAAAGATTAAAGAAATATTAATTGACTAATAAGAGAATAAATATTTATTAGCAAAACCTCTCTCTCCTTTTGGCTTTCAAACAAAAACCCCTCTTTAAAAAAATACAGATTGTCATGGTTCCTACAGGCTTCATCCCTTCCTTAGCTCAAAGAAATTGTTGTCACTTTATATGGTTTTTCTATTCATCATCTTTTCAAACGTGGTTGACTATTCTATTGCTTAAAATTATGTCTTTATCTCTTTTGTCTTTCCGATTTTTTAGAATCTTCTCTATTTTAGATTTATTTGTTTTACTTTGATTTCGTTAGATATTTGTTTTTTTTTTGTTTTTTGAAATTATTATGATAATTTTTATGCAAATAAATTAAAAATATAAATATTTATGCAAAAGAATTTGGAATCTTATTAGTAAAAATTATATTGTGAATTTTTAATAGGTTGCAAAAAATAATTGAAATCTTATTTTAAGAAACCTAGTGCATATAAACATTCTCGATCGAAATCTTTTTCTGATGATTTTAGAAAAGAATTATTTAATGAAAAAAAAAATACTCCCTCAAAACTCTTATAAAATGTAATCCTACTCGGTAATATTTCTGGGTTCGCCACTAATGATCTTGGTTCAGCCGTGATCAACCATTAGCTCATGAGAGACTTAAATGGCGGGGTCATTAATGTTTGCATAGAAAAATGAGCCTCCCCAATCAGTCATGGTCTAGGATGGGTGGTAAGTGATGGATGAGTTTTAGCACTCTTAAAATTGTAAGTGGAAAGAACGAATGTCGTCCCATGAAAATTTTAGGATATATTCAATTAAACTTTCACAACCCCTTTTCTTTTTCCGAAATGATATTAGATTAAAAAAGGCACAATGGCTATATACAGAGTGCCAAATATCTGAGGTATTGATAAAGCGTCATTCACGGAACTTTCATGTATACATTCCAAAACCAAATACCCAGGGGCAAGAACACCACGACAAAAGAGGAAAATCCTTTAGGCAAAAGGACCCATAAAGTGCAGCCGACGAGCAACAAAAATACAAAAAGCCGTTATATCGAACACTAGTATATACAGGATGCTACTCATCCCAAGTGACCCACCACTAATGGCCGTTAGCTGAAACGAAAATTAATCCCTAACTATCACCTAATGCCAAGACGTGGAAGCCAACTCGCATACAGCATACCCAATGACGCCGGTGTGGAACTAGCAAGACCTTAAAAAAAAACCTAATTTTCTTTCTTAGCCTTCTCCGCAAACCCAAACAAAGACCGATCAAATCCACACCACTTCAACAACAAAAAGCATACCAAGACAAATAAAACATGACAATCCCATGCTTTTTCATCATCCAACTTCCGCATCTTCTTCATCGCCTAACTCCTAGGAGCTGCCCGATTCCACATCTTTCTTCATCAACTCGGAAGAAGCCAGAAACGATGAGAAGAAACAAAAGTAAGCACAACCCAAGAATCATTTGTCTCTTCTTGAAAGTCATCAAAATCGGTTGAAGAAATATCGACCAACAAAAGGGTAGGGGAAGCACTAAAAGTAGGGATAAAATTTACTACAAATAAAAGAGCAAAAAATAAAGACTTGGTACTCCCTCATCCTCCACAGAGGAGAATGAGGGGGTGAAGTGAATATTTTGTATGTTTGTTATCACTTCACAAGCGGATGCTTTGAGAAGAAAGGATGCCTTACAAAATTTGCTCTTCACAATCCCTTTTCTACTTCCAACAAATTAATCAATATTGTAAAATCTATATAACAGAGGGCCAAATATCTGTTAGGTATTGAAAAATGACGTCATTCACGGAACTTTCATGATATACTCTCTGTTCCAAAACCTAATACCTCAGGATATGCAATTTCTTTATGTAAGTTTCCTTTTTGATTTGGTTTCTATTTTGATAAAAGAAATAGAAAATTTTAGACAAGAAGTAGCAACTCTCTCTTTGTTTAGATATAGCAACTCTCTTAAATGTACTAAATTAATTCCATGGCTATTAAACTACCCACGTTGTATAGTTTAGTCATTTAACTTATTGTTCCAATAAATTCATCATCCAACTATTTTATGGCTATTCTATCTATTTTTTAAATTATTTTAGTTAGAATAATTAACATGTGCAATTCACGGGTTTATTTACAGTGGTAAAATGATGATTATCATTGTTTTATAATAGATCAATAATAAAAATTTTGCAACATTTTACCTCTAATAATGCAATGATAAATTTATTCATATTGGATAACATGTTAATTGCATATATTAGCTATTATATCTAAATTAATAATGAAAATGAGCAAAATATATATTGAGTCACCAACTTAAAAAGTGGGATGGTAAATTTATCAAAATAACAAAGTAAATAGCCAAAAATATAAAATGCAAATGATTTAGTGGTTATGGCCTGTAGAGATAGTTCGCTATAAATGTATCATATATAAGAATAATCTCTGCCCCGAAGTTGGTCCGATGGCAAGTACTGTGTTCATAAAGCATTGTAAGGCTAATCGGGATAAAATTTCCGCGATAGTCATTGGCTGCCAGTATTTAGATGCGAGTACTGGTGCCCCAGGAAGATTAGTTCCGCGCTTACTCAATGATCCTTAGCCCAATATAAAGAAACTTGATAAGTCACTATGTACCATGTGGGGAATAGTTAATAATATATATATAAAAAAGAATAATCTCTAACAGCAGTGTATTTTGATTTAAACTATAGCTACCGCCTTGAAAGCCTATCACTATATCACCAGCTGTAGTTTTGGTATATGTCCAAATTTCTTTCATTTGTAAGATTGTAGTGTTTTTTTTTTTGATTCCTGCAATGTTACATTTGGGATTGGGGATGCTAGGCTACTAGCTGTACTATGCAAATGATGAAATTTGAACTCAGTAGAAATAGAGCTCTAACAACTTTGCTTATTGTTCATTAATTATTGGATGTTGTAATTATTTATTCATAGAGATTTTACTTAAGAGTCCTCGTAAAAGCAATGTTGTTAAAATCGGACCACATCTGTTATGAGTTCAAACCCATTTTTATATAAAACCTGTTGAAAAATATCCCGTCAAACAGCTGTTTGACAAGTCAAATTAAGTTGACCCAAGTTTGAGTTGATAATTAACTTCATTTTTAAAGAAAATAACTTTAAATTTGAAAAATTATAGTTTTACCCTAAATTTTTGTAAAGCTAATTTTTTTAATTACTTTTTGTGTGAATTTTATTTATAAAGTTTTAGTTTTTTAAAATTGAAAATCTCAAATATTTAAACTAGAGAATTCTTAGAATTTTTAATATATTTTTTATTTAAAATATTTTTTATATTACTTTTCACAAAATTATTCAATCATCTATTTAGAATTTTAGACAATTTATATTAAATTGAAATTTAACTATACTGAAAAAACTAAATAATTTATCTATAGTACATTTGTATATTATTATTAATATTTTTATAATTAATTTATATTTATTACATTAATAACATTATTTGATTTTTTAACTATCGATCCATTGGTCCGACTAATTAATCTTTGATTTTCTAGTTTCATCCGGTCACGCTCCGATCTAATTGTTATAAAGTACATTGACGTTCTCCGGAGGTGTATTTGCAAGCTGAGGAAGGTATTCTCTAAGCGAGCTGTTAACTAGGGATGATTTTGTAGTCCTCAAATGAATTTAACACTACTTTAAATTAACCTTGTCTGGTCCTGGTTTTATATTCACAAGGTCAGACAACTTTACATGAATTAATAAAAAAATTGCACATTCTTTTTGGGTAAAAGGACCGCATCCTGATTTAACATGCAAACTTACAACTTCATTCTTGAAAGATAAAAACAATGCATTGCTTAACCAACCAAAGGCATGATGCCAGAATAATAATTCTTGTGCCAAGAATATTCTTGGCCAATGAATTATAATAAATGTAAATAAATAAAGTAACCTCACATTAAGAATATTGGTTTTTATTATTTATAAATTTTACCCAAAATTCGATACCAGTAAAAACTTAAGGGCCGCCTGGTTCATTTTAGGGTATGGGAAAGGGAATAAAAATGATAGTAGTGAAGAATGATAGTTGGTTGTTTCATTATAATCATGCTGATTGGTTTGTGCTGGGAATAAGTATAATTATCAATGATAATTATAAATTAATTGTAATAATTACTATTAATTAATTAGTTAATATTAGTTAATTATTCATTATAATATTAAATTAATTTATTATTAATAAAAATATTATTGATTAAATTAATCTTAAGTAATTAATTATTAAAAATTAATTAATATTTTCAATTAATTATTTATAAATTAATTAATATCAACTATACACTAATTATAATAATTAATATTAATAAATGTGATTAATTAATTATTAATTATAATATTAAATTACAATATTAACTAAATGAATAATTAATTAAATTAATCATAATTAATTAATTTATGATTAATTAATAATAATAAGTTAATTATAAATTAATTTATATTAATTATAATAATTAATATTAATTAATTAGTTAAAATTAGTTAATTATTTATTATAATACTAAACTAATTTATTATTAATTAAAATTATTATTAATCATAGAAAGGGGAAAGAAAAAAAAATTTGTTTAATAGAACCCATTCCCCCGCTCATACCCCAATATTGGGGGTATGAAAAAACCCCTCAATGGGGTAATCAAGCCCCCAAACTAGGTGGAGGGAATGGGGAGGGAATACTTTGAAACCCACTTTCCCTTCTCAAACCCCCAAACACAAGCATGCCCTTGGTAACTCGAGATACAATTCAAAACAAAAAAGATTGTTAAATTTGTCATTACTTATAATGTAATAATACGGTTTGATTTTCATTTTCTTCTTTCCTATGGTTTCCCTTTTAATTAACAAAATCATATATATCCCACCTCATTAATCAATTAGATTGGTTCTTACTTTTTAAATGAAACTGAGAATATTAAACTTTTTAACTTCAAAGCTTTACGCCTTTGCATGGTTTAATTTCATTTTGAGTTTTTTTCATTATTTCTTGATACATATGCATTTCTTCCTCTCCTAATTTTTTTTTAATTATTATTATAGATCAACTAAACAGCCCAAAAATGGTCAAATTTGTGAGAGTTTATCTAAGTGTATTCAAGTGTAAGTCTTCTACCTCACCAATTTCCTCCTTCTTCTTAAAAACAAGTGTGACTCTTTTTAGTTTCCGATTTAGGAAGAATAGAACGTTTTTTTTAAAACAAAAAATGCTAATGATAAATATATTTGGTTCTTGTTTCTCATTGATTGCTCTATGTTGATATTTTTTAAATTGAAAAGCCAAAAGCCATAAAGTTGCTCTTAAAAATTTTGGTATCAAATTACCTTTTTAGTGTCATCAAACCATTGTGTTTCTTATTGTTGTCTTATTTACCTCTTCTTTTTTTTTTTCCTTTTTTAGTGGTTGTGTTGCAGAATTTTATGAATGCAGAATTTTTAACCCTTAAGGGAATGGTAATTAATCTTGTTTTTGTGCCACAATTAATCAAATTTCAAAATATATTAGCTTCTTTTATATTTCGATAGCATGGGTGTATTAAAATGGTAGTTAATGTCAAATTATATTTTAAAAGGACCTTCCATATTATTGCATAAATTTTAAAATTTTGCTCATATTAGAGTTGACCAAAAAAAAAAAAAAAAAGCTTTGGCGTATATCTTTGAAAAAGCACATTTAATTCATTATGCCTATGCATTTTGAATTTCATAAAATAACTTGGCTTCTATGCTGTTATGTTTTTGGATTATGGGAAGAGTGGAATTATAAATAAAGAGGTGAGAAGAAAAACTCAAAATTCATATTTGTATAGTGAAGCTCTAATTGCTAAGCATAGAGAGAGGGAAAAAATAGAAATTAGAATAACCAAACCAACAATAGAGTCTAAGCCGATATATACGAATGTTGAATACCATTATTGTCACAAGAAGGGGCTTATTAAGATGTATTATTTCAAGTAGAAAAAAGAGAATGGAGCAATGGTACTCAGTCTAAAAAGAACAAAGATGGCAAAACTAATTGTGTTACTGCCATCACCTATAATAGAGATTTTGTCATTATTTTTTATGATAGTGACATTAATCCTTGTTTTTTTTTTCAATAGTATCTATGTGGTTGATATTGGTACTGCATTTCATGTTACAGTAAGAAAGGAATTTTTCACCATCTACATTGCAAGTGATTTTGGTTCACTGCGAATGAGAAATAACAGTGTATTAAAAGTAGTTGGCATAGGTAATATTTGTTTAAGAATTATATTAGGTCTATATTATTTCTTAATGATTTTAGGCATGCTCCATATATCCACTGTCGGGAAATATGATAATGGTTGTTATAATAGTTTTGGAGATGAAAAATGGAAGTTCAGCAAAGATTCCCTTATTGCAGCCCAAGGTTAGATGTTGAAAGGCAAACTTGTAGTTGATGTAAGCTTTTGTTTCAAATAGAACTGTAAATTTAGTTGAGAATGGTCACTCATTAGAGTTATAGCACAAGAAGTTACATCCCACCTTTAGCAGATCGCTTAACCTCGGTCATCTTTAGTGCAAGAGCGCTTATAAGGGGGGATGACTAAGATAGTTTTGTGGATCCCCCTAACTTTCTTTCTTCCTTTTAGTAAATTCTGAGATGTCTCTGCATGGATATATTTTGGGATAATATATTTTGATTTTAACAATTATATATCGGTCAAAATTGATGGCGTGGGTCCCAGTCACCATTAAAGTTGGAAAAAAGACACAAAACCCTTCGATATAAAACATATAGTTTAAAATTCTAAAATAAATTTTTAAAAAGAAAAAAAATACAAAATTTAAAGACAAAAATTTAATAAAATTATTTACACTATATAATAAATTTTTTTAAACAAAAAAATAAAATTTAAATATGAAAATATAATAAAATTTAGAGACAAAAAAGACACAAAATTGTGTGGTTAAAAAATAAAGTATCTATAAAAAAATTCAAATTAAAAATCAAAGTATCATATAATAATTTTGTCTGTTCGCACTAAAATTTTTAACAAAATTTTACATAATTTTATTAAATTTTTTCTTTTAAAAAGTTAATAAAAAATTTTAACTATATCAATTTTGTGTCATTTTTGTCTTTAAATTTTATTAAATTTTCATCTTTAAATTTTATTTTTTTGTTTATCATAATTTATTATATAGTGTAAATAATTTTTTTAAATTTTTGTCTTTAAATTTTGTATTTTTTTCTTTTAAAAATTTATTTTAGAATTTTAAACTATATGTTTTATATCGGGCTTTTTGTCTTTTTCCAACTTTAATAATTGATGGTTGACTCCACGCCATCAATTTTGACCGAGCTATAATTGTTACAAATTTGCATCAGATTAAAATGAAAAGGTCGTCTGCTAAATTGTTACAAATCAAATTTTCAGCTAATTATCCCTGTATATTATACTTTTCAATGTCTGGTTTAGACAAAGGATAGTCATATTAGTGCAAAAGACTTGAAAATTTAATGAAGAAGAATGTTCTATGGGTAAAGAGTGCAAGTTTGGAGAAGTCTTCTTTTTGTCTTGAATGAAAGCAAAATCGAGTGTCTTTCAAAACTAATCCTTCTCCTAAAATCTCAAATATTTTAGATTTAGTACATTAAGATATTTGTGGTTTGTTAAAAGTACAATCAATTAGTGGTGCCTCTTATTTTAATACTTTTATTGATAATCATTCCAAGAATCTGTGGGTTTATGCCTTAAAAAGTGTTTGATAAATTTAAAAAGTTTCAAACTTTAGTTGAAAGACAGACTAGAAAAAAAGTTAAAGTGCATTTTGATAGACAATAGTAGCAAGTGCCGTGGGTCATTTGAAGAGTATTGCAAGCAACATGATATTAGATATTAGTAACTTCTCCAAAAGCACTTCAATTGAATTATTTACCTGGAAAAGTGAACAGGATACTGATTAATAGAGTTAGATATTTGCTTTCTGAATCTAAACTTCCAAAATCCTTTTGGGGTAAAACTTTATAAATTATTATTCATGTTATTAATTTAACTCCTAATGTTGCTTCATAGTGTGATGTTTCAAAAAATGTCTGGACTAGCAAGAATACTTTTTATGATCATTTATAAGTATTTGGTTACGAAAATTGTATCCATCTCTCAAAGGATGATAGGTCAAAGTTGGATACAAAAGCTAAACAATGTATTTTTGTTGGTTATGATCAGGATGAGTTTGGTTACAAATTTTATGATCCAATAGAGAAGAAACTTTTAAAAAATTGAGATGTGGTGTTTCATGAGAACTAGAACATTAATGTTATTGAGAAAATGTAAAAGACTAATTCTCATATGCAGTATGACCTCACAAATTTTGATCCAAATCCTGTATTATAGTCACCTAATAGAATAACCACTGGGCTTGCCCAATTGGCCACCAATCAATGTTAGGGCCAAGAGGAGAGGGGTTCAAAACCCCTCTCTAACATTCCCCCTCCTTGTCGTCCACCCTCCCTCTTAGTTAAAGTGAAAGTCTTACCCCATATTGTATAAAACACATATATACAATACAATTGTAATAGAGTAAGATTGTCAAAAGTAAAAAAAAAAAACCTAATAGAATTGAGAGGGACTTGAGATTGAGATATAGTAAGATGATATTGATATTGATAATGGCTAGCATAATGGTAATTTATATAATTCTTTGCAAAGTGTTAATGGTACTCAACCTGAGAGTTCTACAGCAAATTCATATGCATCTCTATTGAAAAGATCTACAAGAAAAAGATAGCCTTCTTCTAGATATCCTCGTGATGAGTGTGTGCTCTTAACTAATGAAAAAGAACATATTTTATGAAGCCAAAGAATGTGTGGATAGGCAGTAGTAGGTTCATGCTGTGAAGGATAAGATGAAATCTTTATATAAGACCTTTGAATTGATAAAGTTAGCTAAGGTAAATTTTTTATGAAGGAGCTTGAATACTTTCAAAAATGTATGTGTTGTTTTGTGACAGTTAAAGTGCAATTCATTTTAGAAAAAATATACTTTCCATTCTAGATCTAAACAAATTGATGTGAAATATCATTGGATACATGATGTGCTAAATAAAAAGTTAGTTGTGGTTGAAAATGTCCATATAAATGAAAATGTTGTTGATATGTTGACCAAGTCATTGGAGTTTAAATTATGTTGTTCTTTTGCAAGAATGTTGAGTTTCTCTACATAATTGTGACGGGGGAGTTTTGTATGGTTTTTGGATTTTCAACTTATGTGGAAAAATTTTTAAATTATTGGGTTAATTATTTGCTCATTAAAAGATTTAACCTTACTCTTTATAGTTAAAAGCTGAAAATCATGATTTTAAAAAAAAAAGATGAAAATTTGAGCACTACAAATACTTGGGGGGGAGGGGAGGCAAATAGACTCTTCTACTAATTATTTCAGAGAAGTTGTCCTCTAGTCAAGAGAACAATTTTTTTCATGTGCTTACTGACTACAAGAAAGCCATTGGTTGGAGTATAGTTGACATTAAGAGAGTAAGTCTCTCCATGTGGATGCATCGAATTTGAAAGGTGTAAAAAAAGATATGGAAGTACAATGCAGGTTGAATACCCTTGTGATGGAAGAGATAAAAAAAGATATTCTTCAACTTTTAGACATTTGGGTGATTTACTCGATTTTAGACAGTAAGTAGATAAGTCCAATGCAAGTGATTCTTAGGGCAAGAACAAGCTTTGGCTACCAAACTAGACCACGTCACATCGCATTACATTACATGTTTCTATACTATTTACATAGCCATCATCAAAAAAATATCCACATCAACCCCTGGCCTTGTATGTCACATTACTAATTTTCTCTCTCCTTCACCATACTCTAAACTATTATCAAATTTCTTTTATATTAATAATACAACTTATAATTAAAATTATCATACATTTACTACTAAAAACATTTAATGGAAAATTTTTTATTACATTAAAATTAAAACTTACTAATACACTTAAAATATGAAAATAAATACGATAAATTAAATATGAAATATTTATAACAATTAATAGAAAATAAATGTTCATTACACTAAAATTAAAATTTAATAATATACTTAAAACATTCGGATAAATACGCTAAATTAAACATAAAATTTTTGTTAACGTGAGTAATTTTAATAATTTCGCTATGTAAATAGTGAAGGTCAGGCTTTTGTTTCAAGGCCTAGCATTTACTATTCACATAGCCAATAATAATTTTTTTTATATTAATAATAAAACTTATAATGTTATTTATCATACATTAAATACTTAAAAACAATTAATGGAAATTTTTTCATTACATTAAAATTAAAATTTAATAATACACTTAAAACATAAAAATAAATACGATAAATTAAATATGAAATACTTAAAACAATTAATAGAAAATAAATTTTCATTACACTAAAATTAAAATTTAATAATATACCTAAAACATTAGGATAGATACGAATGTATTGGACATAAAATTTTTAATAACGTGAGTAATTTTAATAATTTGACTGTGTAAATAGTGAAGACCAGGCCTTTGTTGACTGTGTGAATAGTGAAGGCCGTGCCTTGAAACAATGGCCTAGCCTTCACTATTCACACAACCATTTTCATTAAATTTTATATTAATAATACAACTTATAATTTTAATTATCATACATTAAATACTTAAAAACAATTAATAGAAATTGTTTTCACATTACATTAAAATTAGAATTTAATAATACACTTAAAACATGAAAATAAATACTCTGAATTAAATATGAAGTACTTAAAAATAAACATTCAAAATGAACATAAAAACATAACTTAAATTAATACACTTGAAATATAAATTACTACTACATTCCTAAAAATTCGCTAAACTTATGAAACATTTTTTCTCAACGCTTGATAAGTTTTCTTCACGATTTGTAAAAGTAAGCCAAGTTTGAACTTTTGGTCATGTTTCATCCTTTCATGAGCAATTCTATCAATTTCCATTTGCCGTTCTTGAGCAATTCTTTCTAATTCTTTTCTTTATTCTTGAGCAATCATTTCTTATTCCTTTTTTTCACTCGAGCAATTCTATCCTCCATCGCTTTTTCCTCTCCAAAGCAATCTTCTCCCTTTCGATCTCTGTCTTCTCGTGATAGGTAATGTTCAACTTTTCGAATTTACTTGGACTTTGCGAAAATGATTGTTGGCCGATCTTTTGTTTTCCTTTACTTTTAGCCCTTTTCACCTATTGGTCGCTTTCGACTAGTAGCAGTGTGTCTTCAAAATTAATGTGATCATCTTCACCAAACCAAACAAAGTATAAAGATGTCATTTATTAAAATCGAACTTGAATTAGAGAAAAAAATCTATATATTAAATGCATATATTAAAATCAATTAAATGCATAAATTAAACCGAACTTGAATTAGACAAATTAAATCTATATATTAAATGCATATACTAAAATCAATTAAATGCATAAATTAAACCAAACCTGAATTAGACAAAATAAATCTATATATGAAATGCATATATTAAAATCAATTAAATAAACATATATTAAACCGAACTTGAATTGGACAAATTAAATCTATATATTAAATGCATATATTAAAATCAATTAAATGCATGTATCAAACCGAACTTGAATTAGACAAATGAAATCTATATATTAAATGAAGTACATACACGAACGTACATACAACGAAGTAAATAAACATATTACATAGAACATGATATTTAAAAAGTGAAAGATGAAATGTAGTAAAAAAATTACCAGTTGGAGACGATAGGTTTACGCAATAATCATCAGAAAGTGATCTCTTCCCGCTACTAGCAGTGTTTGGTGTTTCAGGGGTATTCAAATCATCAAATGGTACATTCGAAGTGGAAACATGATGTCCAATGATGGTTTCCCACTTAGGATAACACCTCAATAACTTCCATTGCTCCATAAATTGGAACTTTGAACCCTTATTTGAATGCTCCCATATGGTCAATGCATTTCGGATCACATTTTCATCGTTCATTCCACTTCTTTTTTCTCTTTGCGCCTCCGATAAAATTTCAACCTATTTTGACATAACTGCGCTAATTCTCCTCCATCGAGATCTAACTTGAGCCAAATTTCTGTGATTGATGTGGTCGTTGTCGTCCCGAGCGGATCTATATTGTGATAGTATGTCCTTCCATATCGTAAAGCTCTTTTGAGATGTACCTATCACCGGATTGGTTGAAATGTTAATATATGCAGAAATCAGAGCTGTGTCTTCATTGATTGACCAAGTGATTTTTTTGTTTTGCATGTGCGGGATCGATGGGTCGGTATCCGGTTCCGCAAAATTTCCATTGTCTCCGGAAGCATTTTCATTATCAACGTTTGTAGGAACTCTACAATTTTGTTGAGGCATGAAATTGGACATCATGTGGTGTTGAAATCTTGGAGGTTGAAACATTGTAGGATCGGTGGGAAAATTAGTTGCAAATTGTGTTGGATTTTGGGCAAATTGGGTAGAGTTTGGACCAATAGGAGGAAAGTGACCAAAATTATAAGGTGATTAATATAAACCTTGAAAGATTTGGCCCGTAAATGGTAGATAAGGATAAGGATTTGGAAGGTTATTTGGACCAAATGGATTTTTTCCAACATTTTTTGAAGGATTCATTTTATAGAAGAGAAAGAGGGATTTTGAGAGAGTTTGGGAGAAAAGGGTTTCAGATTTTGCAAAACCTATCCAAAATGTATGTCAATTTATAGAGAATTTTTTTTCCTAGTCGTTGGAATTTTTTTATTTTTTATTTTTTTAAAAAAATAACCCTCAAATGCCCGTTGCAAACCCTTCAACAGTTTGCAACGGGAAATACAGGTGGCGCGCATCACCTCGGGCATTGACAGGCATGCTCTTTTTTTTTTTTCAAACGAAAATGACATCGTTTGGCCCTTTTAGGGCGCCAAACGACGCCGCTTTTTGGCCCCAATGAAAAAATTGCCCGCACATCGACAGCATTGACGCGCTGTCAGGTCACCGGTGTCGTGAATCCCACTGACACCCAGCCAAAAACGACGCCGTTTTCTTGCTTACCTGACCCAAAAAAAAAAATATGGCCATACGGTAAGAAGTGATTTCCGGAAGACCAATCCCCACAATATTAACAACCAACGGCCACACCGGATCAGACACTTGCTAATCAGATGGCCCAAAGCCACCCACGGCCAGCCCCAAAAGGGGCTGGTGTGGGTGCCCTTATAAAATTTGATGTGACATTATTGACAAATCAAGATGGTGAGTTTAGTTTCTATTTGTGTGCAAATTGGGTGGCAGGTTGATATCAATTATAGGAAACTTAATTCAATGACCCCAAAAGATCATTTTCCACCTCCTTTTATTAATCAAATGTGGGCTAGCAATCGTACTTACTAATGTTTCCTATTTGGATTTTTAGGTTATTTCTAGATTGCTGTTATACTATAGGACTAAGAAAAAGATCACTTTCACATGCCCGTTTGATTCGCTTGCCTAATGAAGGATATTTTGGTCTTTGCAATGCCACTTATGCTTTTTAGAGGTGTATGATTAGTATATTTTGTGAGTATATTGAGTCCAGAACAGAAATGATCATGGTTGATTTAATATCTATGGTGATTCTTTTGATGATTGTTTTGATAACTTCACATTGTTTCGAAAAGATACATTGATGATAACTTCCCATAGACGGTTAATTAGATCACTTATTTTTAAATTAACTAAAACTAAAGAAAGATAAAAAAAAAATAGTTTTGACGGTGAATAATTCAAACTAAGAATTGATATATATTTGCATTAATGAGTAGTGGCAAAATTCCAGTGCTGAATCCTGACATAGACCAAGGTTTGTTATTTTAATTGATTTTGATACTTTAATATGAATTGATCCTCAGTTGTGTTTTTCAAAATGAAACAATATACTCAACCTCTCCCATCCTTGTTCTCGTAGCAAAACAATTAAATTAGATACTCTTTGTGGGAACGATTCTTACTCGCACTACTACGTATCTATAGTCTAAAAAGGAGAGTGAGTGGTAACCTACTATCAGTAGGTTTGCTTTAAGTGTCAGATTACATTTTGATAAAAATGTAATTTCTTTTAATTTTGAGATTATTTTTTGTATACTTTTAGTATATGAATTTAGTTAAAACTTTTTATTATTTTATTTTCTTTGTTATTAATTTAAATTTTACTTTCAATTACAATTAGTTGTAATTTAAAATTAATCAAAATTTGTACATGGGATTTTTTTTCTAATTTTTATTACCAAATAAATTTTGTAACTCACAAACACTTATATATTTCTTTTATATATATTCTTAGATGTTTTATTTTTCATATTAAAAAATTTTACTTAATAATATATATTCAAAAATTATAGAAATAAATATTTAAAATAATTTAACTTTATCCCGATTTATTGTTTTAAATATTTTGAATAAAAACTATCAATACCAATTCAAAAAATTATTTAAAATTATTATAATGTATAATTATTTAATTAAATTATGAGCACTATGATTGCAAATAATTGGCATATTTATCTACATAAAAAAAAATTCATGCTCTGTATTTACATATCTTTATTTAAATATTTTATAACTATTACCTTTAATTATTTCTACATATTAAATTAGCCAAATATACTTTTAAGTAAATTAATTTACATTGTAATAATAAATAAATAGTGTATATATTTAAAGTTGTAATATGGTTTAATTTCCATATGTTAGTGTTAATTAAGCAATTAATTGAATTAAATTTATTTCTAATATTTAAAGTTACACATACTAAACAAATTTTTATATGCTCTTAATAGAATATTTATTTTAAAAAATAGAAAAACATGTTACATGATATTTTAACTAATAATATAATTATATAAAATTTTTTCAAATTAACTAAAAAAACTTATAGTTTATAAATACAATAAAATAAATTAAAAGTATAACTTATATATTTTAAAAACCATACAAAACATTTTTTAAAAATTAATATTTATTAAATTTTTAAATATCACTAGACACACTCACACTCACACTTGCGTGGGACTAAAAAATTAGTATTTTTAGAAGTATAAGTTTATTTTTGGTTGTTTGCAATAGCACAGCAAAAACCTAATTGGAATGAATACGACAAAAAGTAAAATTAATTTATGATGCAATCAAGCAAAAATATTTATCAACAAAAATTTAAATGATCCAATAATTTTGGTGCAGCCATGATCAACCATTAGCTTGTGAGAAACCTGAATGGTGGGGCTGTCAATTCTTGCATAAAAAAATGAGCCTCCCTAGCCAGTCGTGGTTTAGGATGGGGTGTAACTGACGGATGAGTTTTAGCACTCTCACCCTCGAGGGCAAGTATCCGTATTAGTTCGAATAGTAAATGGAGAGAACAAATATTGTCCCATGAAAACTTTAGCATATAATCAACTAAACTTTCACAATCACTTTTCTAGTTCCAGCAAATTAATCATTGTTACAGAATTTAACAGCTAAAAACGAAAGTCACCAATAATAAAATACAAGAACCAAAGAACAAGTTAGAATTACTAAGTTGAGATTTTTAAATCAAGGGTATCAGTTTTTCATATTCGTATCAATTAGTCAATCTACTCATTTTACACCAACATGTTGTAGTGAATATTAGTCGGTTCTTCTTTCATTCAAGGGCTTTCATCAAGATCCAATGGGCGTCTCCCAAACCTTAAGTTCACCTATGTATTAAGGATAAGTACCTATTGGCTACTCATGTTTTAGAAGTATGTCTTCATCTCACAAGAAACTTTAGTTTATGAACTCTAAATCACAAGCCACAATATTTAGGTTAAATTTTACTTCCCTTTGTCAAGTTCTACAGAATTACTGCACACAATCAATTAATAACCGAATAATTGAAGGAAGTTCACTTTCAAGATATAGTAGACAATCCAAGTTCTAAAACATATAGTATAAAATAAATAGATCAGCACAACTACACGAAATCATATAATTGAAACCCTCGAGGAATTTAGCTACATATAATTTCAAACTCAATCAACGAAAAGGATTCAAAAGTCATAAAGTACATAAATTGTAGGCATAGGAAGGAAAAACTCAAGTGAGGTCTCTTGAATTTTAGTTATTCTCTTCAAAACCCAAGCCAAGGTATCTTCTCCTTGATCTCTCTTGCATGTGACATTTTTGCTTCTTAATAGCTACCACGAAGTTCTCTTTTTACTACCCTAGACTTTAGTTTTTATCTCCCTTTAACTTTTTAAGGCAAGAAACTCGAATATTTCTTAAAACCCGTTTCAAGAAAAGAAGTTAATCTAATATAAATCCCACTATTACCTTGCAATGCATGTTATAATATGGTTATGAAATCTAGTTCTTGACTAGTTCTACATTTTCACCTTCCTCATCTTCTATGCTTCTCTCAGAACCTTGATTTAGACATTTTCCCTCCAATTACGGTCATAAACACAAACATACAAAAGCAAACATTAATCATACCAAAATGACAACATAAAACTCAACACTAACTGCTAGGTTAAATTTTAGAGAAAATTAAGAGGTAACTGACAAAATAGTATCTCACAAATTGATGAATAATCTTTTTTATTCCTCATATTTAAGATGATGAAAAAATGTTATTAATATTTTATTAGTATATTTTTTAATCCTCCGTCATAATTTTATCTAATTTTCTATCAAAATGGTAGTATTACTATGGCTAAATACGAGATACAAAAACGCATACTTAGGCAAAAAAACTTTACAAATGTATTAGTCATAATAACAATAACTTTCTCCACATTTTGACATGCACTACTATTTTGACGAAAAATTGAATGAAATTGTGATGGATGACTAAAAAAGTATACTAATAAAATGTTATGGACTTTTTTTTTATCATTTTAAATACGAAGAATAAAAAAAATTATTTATCAATTTATGAAAGACCATTTTATTAGTTACCTCAAAAATTAATAACATATTTCACATTTATCAATACCAATACATAGCCTTTTGAAACCAACATGATAGTTTCTGGCAAAAAAGTGATCCTAACAATGAAGGAGTGGGACAATATACATTTCAATTAATTCATAGATCTTACAGGAGGCCTGTAAAAATTTCCCCAATTAATTGGTCGACGAGGCCAAGTCGCGCCAAACTCACTCCTTATTGTGGACAATTTTGAGTGCGATATCAGTGTGAATTTTTTTTTTTTTTCGAATGAAGAATTGAGGGATCATAGTTAACTTGTGCGGGGCAATTCGTGCTTTTTCTTCCTGGGAGAATTTAGGGATGGCACCCACTTGGTGAAGTGTGATTCAGGCTTCTTCATAACTAAGTAGTCTTTTGTCCCTATTTGTTAGGGTTTATGTCCCAATTTATTAGAATTTTTTCCTCTCTATTAGAGGTGTTTAGGTGTTGTACTTTCTTTTGTAATTACGATTTGATATCAAATGTCACAAAAAGTAATTAGTCTTTTGAGGCTATTTTATGTAAATATTTACTATTATAATACAATATCTATGTTGTTGTTAAAAAAAAAAATTGGTGGACCAAAACAATTTCAAATCAATCCACTAGTTTGGGTTAGACAGTCTAGAAGTGATTGTTTTTTTTTTTAATCTAAAAACGATAGATATATTGCATTGCAATGGCAAAATATACATAGCCAAAAATGCTAAATGATCTTCGTGGTATTTGATTTGAACCACAAAGGAGAAATGACAACAAAAAAGGTCTACAAAAAAGGCCACAAAGGCCTACAAAAGTGACCGCTAGCCTAACTAGGGTTTACTAACCGACAACGAACTACCAACTAACATGTTGTCTCAATTGGCCATCGCAAATTGCATACATTGAAAGCAATTGAACTCAGCATTCCTAGCTCTCGCCCCATGCCTTACGTGATGATCCCGCAAAACTGCATACGTTAAATAGTCTGGCAATCAAACTATTGCTGCATATACATTGAAGAGCCTGCAACCAAAGTTGTAGTAAAACACCTAAAAAAAAAAACAGATGCAAATCGCACCTACTATCGCACACTCAATCGTCTCTAGTAAATTGGTTTTGGGCGGCCTGGCGGACCAGAACTCTACGTATGTATTTTTTGCACCTAGAAGTGATTGTTCAGACGCTAGAATTGGTTTGAATTCGCGTTGGTCCAATGGACATAGCTCAAGCTTAGATCGGCCAGCCCCTTTTGGGGCTAGCCGTGGGTGTTCACAGCCACACCACATCAGCACAATGGCTGATGTGGCGTGGCCATCGTGCTCAATGGCCATGGGGAGTGATCGTCAGCAATCACTCCCCATGGCTTGGCCATGGTTTTTTTTTTTTTTGGTTGACTGGATGTCAAAATGTCATCGTTTGGTGTCATTTTGATGCCAAATGACGTCGTTTGGAACTTTTTTTAAAAAAAATAAATTCAACAGTTGACACACACTGACATGCACCATCGCGATGATTGTTGCAAACCAATGAACTAACAATTGATTTGCAACGGTCAAAATCTTTTTTTTTTAAATTATCACTAAGTAGAAAATAATTTTTTTTATAAATTTACATACATTTTGTCTATTTTAAGAGTAAAATTTGATATTTTTTATTTTCTAAATCCTCTTAAAATTTCTTTCTAAAAAATAAATTTGTTAAAAAATACTTTATAAATAAATAATAGATAATATTTTATATTTATTAATTTAAATAAAAGTATTAAACATATTCAATAAATAATAAAAAATTTTGATAATAACTATAAAAATAATGAAGATCGAGTTAATTAGTGTAGGTATTTTTTAATAATAATTATATAAATAATAAAAATTAAATTATGAGTTGATATGACGTTGATCTGACCTTAACGTAGCGTGGTGATTGGTATTCTATGGCCAGGACTGGCGATAGGTATTCTGTGGCCAGGACTGCTGTGAGAAATATGATGAGTATAGAAATTGGTTCCTGACACCCAACATTGTGTACAAGAGAGACACTATTCTTTTCTTGGGCTCAGCTTGTTTTCTGATTCTTTGTCGTCTTCTAGTTGAGGATTTTTGTCAATCTCTTTAGAGTTTCAATGGCGAAAATATCGTGTTCCTTTGGTCAATGATTGAGGCACCGTCGTATCTATTGCTTTTTTCATTATTATCTGAAGACATTTTCATTATCATTTTCTTGGTCGACCACAAAATTCAATGATTCATCCAGTGCTTCTTAAGGCATCCACATCAATCTCAATATAGCCTAATATTACGTTATATCAGTACCACATCAACATCATATTAACTTTAAACGTTCTTTATTATTTAGATAATTATCATAAAAAAAAATACTTACGCTCATGAACGACTTTTACTATTCACGTAATAAATTTTTCTCTCTTTTACCTTCTTTTGCACTATTTATTTAATATATTTGATACTTCTTATTTAAATTAATAATTCTAAAATATTATCTATTTTTCATTTATAAAATTCAATATATATTAATAATATAACTTATAATTTTAATTCGTTAATACAATCAATACTTAAACAATTAATGGAAAATAATTTTCATTACATTAAAATTATATTGTAATAATACATTTAAAATATGAAAATAAATACCTTAAATTAAATATGAAATACGTAAAACAATTAATGGAAAATAAATTTACATTACATTAAAATTGAAGTTTTATACAATATTATATTTAAATTAATTATTTCAAATTTTTTGTAATTATTAAATAAGTATAAATAATTTTACGTAATATTAAAATTAAAATTTAATATTAATAGAATTAAACTTAATATTAATAGAAATATTAATAATTTTATATTAAAATTTATAATATATTAATAAGTATATTATAATTTCATATTATATTACATTTAAGAAAATCAGATATTACACCAAAAATAGGCAAAATGCATGTCACTTTGTAGAGAAAAATATTTTCTACAAGATGGTAATTTTTTTTTAAAAAAAAAGGGGTAAAATGGGCGTTGCAAACCAATGGGTGGTTTGCAAGGCCCTTTTGGTGTGGCGTGCACCCAATCAGTCAGCTGACAGGCACACAGGCGAATGTCAACTGGCTTTATTTTTTTTTAAGGCAGCAGTGGCCAAACGACATCGTTTGGCCTCAAGGCGTCATTTTTGGATGCCAACATGTGAAGAAAAAAAAAGCCCACGGCCTCTCACGCATTTCATGGAACAAACGGTTAGAAGACCATTTGTTCCGAGAAAACCTCCACATCAGTAAATTGCTAATGTGGAGGTCGTTGCAGGGAAGGCCAACCCCAATATGGGGTTGGTGTGCTTGCCTTTAACAAATTTGGTGGATGAACCCAAATCAAATCTTGTGGCCAAATTAGAATAAATTTCAGTGTTCAAACTTAAATCTAATTTGATTTTAGTGATGAAACCCGAAAATAAACCAATTCCAATTATTGAACTTGAAACTATTATATTTGTAGATATTTTCTCACATTAAAAAAGTAAGAAAAACTAGAATATTTAATAAGGTAAGATTTAAAATTTATTAGTTTAAACTTTTGAATTTAAATTAGGATCTAATTGCTTGTTAAGTCGCTCTAGTTGGATTTCTCATATGTATTCTTCCTGACAAGTGATATTACTATTAGACTACTTAAGAAATTTAGTGATTCCTCTTTTAGTTAGATCAAAATTTAGACAAGTGATTTTTTTCTAGTTGGACCAAGGTTTAATGGATACTTGCGAACAAATAAGTTTTTGATAGCAATTTACTATTTATACAAGCACTAAATAAGTCTACTGTAAAAAGATGGGTCAATTACCAATACCTCCTAAGGTTTGAGTCAATTATCAATCGCCCCTTATGGTTTGACAAAACTACCAATACGCCCTGTCGTTATATTTAATTGATTTAATTGGTAAAATGATAAAAATACCCCTTGCAAAATGCAACAAATAAAATACAAAAAAAAAAGAAAAATTTTAAGTCCTAATATTTTGTAAAATTTTGTCCTAATATCTTGCATAATTAATACATTATTATAGATATATTTTTATATTTTTATTTTCATTTTATTAATTTAATGTATACATTATCATTATTGGTATAAATAATATAATAAATTTATATTAAAAATAAATTAGAAGTAAATAAATTTTTATACTAATACACTTTTTTAGATAATATAAAAATTTTTGTTTTAAAATTTTGTCTTAATTTTATCCCCCCCAAAAAAAAATGCAAATGCTAGAGGAATAAGGGTAATTTCGTCTAGATTTTTTTTTAAGTTATAACTAAATCTATCAAAATGGAACCATTTGTTATAAAAACCTAAACTTTAGGGGGGTATTAGTAGTTTTATCAAACTATAGTAGGCGATTGGTAATTGACCCAAACCTCGGGGGGTATTAGTAATTTACACTAAAAAGATTGACATACTAGAGTAGGTGTTAGATTTGTGAAGGAGTAGGGTTTGATATGATTGTATATCCATGAAAAAAGAGATTTGTTGTGATTATAAATACTATTTCATGTTGGAAAAGTAAGAAGAATTAAAATACTTAATAATTTGAAAGAATCCAATAACCATTAATTTAAAAGTTTGAGTTCAAATTGATTTTTAATTATTTATTTAGCCATTTTAGTTGGGGTTATCATGTGTGTGTATTCTCCTCAATGAAAATAAACAACTTTCAATAGCGATCCCGAAATCAAATCATTTCAGATCCCATTTGTTCTATGTATGAAGAGCAATATGAAAATTTGGAGCATTTCTTATTTTTCTGCAAAAAAGCAAGGTTGGTATGGAAAATTGCATCAGAGCAGTGAAAAGATCTAAAGACACAAGATTGGTGGCGCAAAATTTGTTTAGGGAAACCGAGTAGTCATTGCATTATAGAATTCAATTGACAGCTTACATACTATAAATGCTATGGAAGTCTCGAAACTACAGGATCTTTCAAAAATAGTGGTGGGAAAAGAAATTGGTAATAGATATGGCAATGGCAGAATAGATGGAGTTTCAGAATACTAACAAAAAGGGATGACCCACTTTCGAAGAAGGAGGATGCCATGGTAAATGAGTTATAGTGGATAAGGTAACTTTTTTTAAAAAAAAAATAAAAATGAGAGTTATATTATCTATTATAGATGGTGGTAGGGCTGCCTCAAAATAGGGATTTTGAGTTTAGGTCTAGTGAGATAGTCAAAATGACAAGATGTCTATTTTGTGCCTTAGGTTAATCGAGAGTTCTGATGATATTATTTGCCATTAGGCAAACTTGTAAATATTAATTTTTTGACACGTAAATACAATTATCATTTTGAAAAAAAAATCCAAACAATTTCAATTTGAGCCCGAGCCATTTCCATTGGATCAATCGAAATTCGAGCCAATTCTTTTGTCTAGAAAACCACTTCTATTCATCCAACCTTTACTAGTGAACTGATCTAAAATTGTTTTTAGGGTCCCCATTTGGTTGGGGAAATTCTAATAAAACATATCATCATATCCCTTATTCAATTGAAGTATATTTCATCATTTTCCTCCATTGTTAGGATTTCTTTCTCTGCTGAAAAAAACTGTTGGAAAATAAGAATGGCTCTGTTGAGCACATGTGAATGAGAAATTACTCATTAAGGAGATGCATGAATAAAGGCCTTTCATTTTTAAGCACATTATTCATGATGTTGGTAGGTTATGGACCTTTCATTTAATGGTTTATGAATGATGCCCTTTGACTTTTCATTTCAATCATGAATGGTGACTTTTGGCTTTTCATGTCAAGGATGAATGAAGACTTTTGGCTTTTCATATATCAAGCATAATGGATGGCTTTTGGCTTTTCATGTTAAGGATGAATGAAGACTTTTGGCTTTTCATGTATCAAGCATAATGAATGGCTTTTGGCTTTTCATTCTCCAAACATAATGGCTTGTCTTTTGAACAAGGAAATCTCCTTTATAAATAGAGGACTTCCCTTGGTGGACAAGAATAATGAGAAGAAAATTTTCTAACTTTTCCCACAAAACTCTCTCAACAATTTTCTCTTTCAAGTTTTCAATTCTAGTAGTTTTCGGTGATAGAAAAAAGGCACAAATTCAAGTTCGCCGTAGCGGTCTACCTTGTGCAAGTAAGCCGTTAGTTCGTCGCTGTATCCTGGAAGATATACGTCCGTTAAATCCTCAAGCGCACACAGGAGGGGACGAATCTGTTTTAAGGAAAGCGTCTAACGCGCCTCGACGTAATTTTCCTCGTTATTCAGTTGTTAACGACTAAGGTTCTATTTACTGAATTTAATTTTATAGTCAATTCTCATTACTATATTTTCATACCTATATTTATCTAAATGTGTTAACATAATTATATATACTATTATGTATATACTATTTGGATAACAAAAACTATTATGGTGGTTTCAAAGAGTTACTAATTGTTGCGGTTACATTTTTTCTATGTAGGCGTTGATGACTCAAACACCCGAGTTCCTCACTATGGCCAATGTTCGATCACAACCCTGGCTAGCTATATCATAGGGTATACTAAAGTCATTGATAGCCTGAGTTGTTTTTATTAATGGAATAAGTTATACTTGTTTGACATTGTAATGAGTAGATAAATCTTATATATTATTTCCACTAACTATCATCTCGTCACATAAAAAGAGTAAAATAGCAGCATTATGTACCTAACACTAGGTCGGCACTAATGTACAGAATAATTATTGCTCATTCCCTATATATACCCTCTCATGTATAAGATAAGAGGGTAAAAACCCTTTTATTAGCTTCATATTTTTATGTCTTATTAGTATAAAAATATAAAAATATAAGATAAAAGGATAAAAACTCTTTTAATATATATTTTATTACATAATTTTTATTTTAAAAAATATAAAAAATATATTTTAAAATACAATCTATACATCTGCGACGAACTAAACTACCCAGGTCATCTTTTTTTCTACACATCATTAATTGATAACCCATCCTATCAATCCAACCCAAACAAATTCATCCTAGCTAATACCTACTGGTGTATTTCGTCATATCTAGTTCTATATGAGCAGTTTATCCTCACTAGTCTTTACCTGGGCAATCTATCTACAAGCATTTCATTCAATCTACCTCTGGATCAATCCACCTACATCATCAACCCATGCGAAACTTACCTTTGTCAAGATGCTTAATGCAAGAAATAATAGAACATGAAATGTCATGCTCACTAGTAGGAGTTTGTGACATTTTCTGTCGTTTAGTCTATTGTGCATATTTATGACTTTCCATCCAAAATAAATGAACACATAGTCATTTTTAAAATCCACTGTGCATATCACAGTCCGAAGCGAGACGTTTGTGCATAACAATCAACTCACTCATTCGCACAGAGCAGCTAATGGTATACAGTCAACCTAAGCTTCAGTGACAATTTGAACTTCCATTGACAACCACAAACGCCCCATCGGCTTGCCCATGCGTCATTGTCGACAATTCATGGATCGAACCATGGAGATATCTTCGTTTTAGATTTCAATGATTAAGATGTATATATATATATATATATATATTACATTATTCAATGATTAATTGAACGAAACAATTAATTTTTCATTTGAGATTTTTTTTGTACGCAGAGGTTAATTTTTATTTTATTTTATTTTTTTGAAAACAATAATGTATTAAAAAAGCGCCAATGTAATGTACATAAGAATTAAATTGAGTTAATGCAATCGAAAGACAAAGCTTATAACCCACGAAGACAAAAAGCGCAAAGGCAAGAACACCCGATAACACGGAAAAAGCCACAAAGTGAAGCGGGACAAAAAGAGGTTACTCTTTATTAGAACCAAAAATATTTACTTTCAAAATCCGAAGTTTGAATGTTTGTTCCTTCCCTCAATTTGGGTTTCAAAAGTTGTCTATAATATTTTTGTGAGAAGAAATTTGGTTTTAGGAAGCCAGCCCCAATAATAAAGAGTTGTTTCGAAATCAAACTTCAAGACTAACATTAAAAATCTAAGCTTAATATATATTATGTACCTTTTTACTTCTTTAATTAAATATCTAATTCCTTAAATGATCTAATCTGACTGCCCTTTCCCCATCCCCAGCATGTAGGTATCTATTCCATAGGACCATAGCCTTTCTATTTATTCCACAGCCTTTGTGAATTTGCTTTCCATTAAGTTACAAATTTACTGAGGTAGACATAAGAAAAGAAAATATTTGAGCAAATATTATGAAAGATGGATCTGTGAGATGAATTGGGATGGAATTTTTTATTCCCAAAATCATGAAGGCATGCCTATGGATAATCACTACCTAAATCCTGTACCCTAAATTGATGAAGCATAAGAATCTTACTTTCATGTTGATTACATGTCTCACGGGTAATTAACCTTTTAATTTGCTCAACAAGTTTTTTAATTGTCAAATTTTGCTTCAAATCACAAAAATTGAGCACAATATTTCTCTCTCTCAGAAAAAAAAAAGAAAAAGAAAAAGAACTAGTTGCACCACTCAAACTACACTTTTAGGACCAAAAAAATATTTTTATTTATGATACATAATAATTTTTGATTGTGTCAAATATCTTTTTCATCAACAAATTTTATTTTTAATTTATTTTCTCATATTAATTTACTTTTTTTTTTTGGAAAACATGACCCTGCCACATTAAAATGTAAACCTCAAAACTAAGACTTTGTTCAGAATTTATTTTTATTTACAAAAAGTTAATTTTTATTAAATAAAAATAAAATATTCAAACATATTTTTATTTTAAAATTTAAAATTCTAATTTTTCCACTCAAATTCCTCTCACATAATTTTTTTTAAAAAATCATCTTATTTTTTCCTTCAAAATACTTTTTTTACAAAAAAATACTTACTAAAATTTTCATATATTATAGAGATAACTCTCAAAATAGTTTTTCATATATTGACTAATGATCTTTTTAGTTCCTTACTTTTAAAATAGGAATAAATAATCCTTCACATTTTATAAATATATCATTTGGTATTCATCACTATTCTATCACTATTTCGTTACTATTCTGACAGAAAAACAGGCGAAATAATAATGAAAGACCAAAAAAGTACATTCATAAAATGTGAAAGACCGTTTATTCTCATTTTAAAAATAAAGAACTAAAAAAAATATTAATTAATATATGAAAAACTATTTTAAAAATTATCTTTATATTTTAATATAACTTTTCTCAAATAAATAACGTTCTAAACAAAACCTTGAGAAATTTACCAATCAAAGTCCAACCCTGAAAATCCAAATCAGCTGTTAACAAAACTTTATTACGGAACTTTTTTTTTTGGGGGGTGGGGTCAAATCCAAAGCAATGCTCACCACAAGAAAAGAAAAAAAGATTAAAAAAAAGAAGAAGAAGAAAAAAAGCCTTTGCTATGCATGATTTTGGGACCCCCATTTCCTTTCTATCCCATCAATCCATCTCCCTCTTTATTCTATTTTAATCCGTCTCCCTCTCTATTATTCTATTTTCACTTTTCCTAGTGCTATGCATACGGGCTGTCCTCGTCTGCAACTTCTCAGGCTTTGTTTGGAATGTTCTTATTTGAGAAAAATTATATTAAAATATGTGAAAATTTTAATAAATATTTTATGATAAAAAAAATATTTTAAAAAAAAATAAGAGAGAAATTTTTTAAAATTATATGAGAGTAATTTAAGTAGAAAAATTTGAATTTTAAATTTTGAAATAAAAATATATTTAGATAATTTATTTTTATTTGATAATTTACTTATTTACAAACAAGAATTATTTGTTTAAACAAACCCTTAGTTCTCATTGATCAAATATTATTACAATTCAGAGCTTGTATAAATTGTCATTTCATTTTATATTTTTTATATTTTTAAAATAACTTTTTTATGTTCAAAATAAAATTTATCAGGCAAAATTTATATCAAGTTTTCTTAATTTTTCCTTTCCTATGTAATGTAATGTACAATAATTTTTTAAAAAGTATTGTACAAAAATCCAGGCTGGATAGGAGCTTTAGACAAATGGATAAAAATTTGTCCACGACGTTATTATAACCTTAAAAAAAAGGAATTTAAAAGTTTTGTACTCAAATATATGAAAATTTTGATAAAAATTTTACTTTTATAATTAAAAAAATTAATTTTTTACAAATAAAAGCACAAACCAAACGAAGCCAAAAAAATAAGTGCTCATCGATTTTGACACAAAAGCACAAGGCATCCCCTCGCCCACTAATTATCTTTCCCTTGCACGTTTTATTTACCGCATCAGAAGGAAGCTTCCTTGGTTCTTACCTCCTCTGAGCCTACCTTTTTATTCCCTGGTTATTTAAGCATCCTTTCCCTCCAGAGCAACTCTCATCAGTAGCCTTAACTTGGAAGCTTTGTACCAAAACATATCCATGGCTTCCAAGAACTACCACAACATCATTCTGCTTAACAAACTCATCCTCTTTCTTGGGTTGTGTTTGGTTTTCGCTAAGTCTGAGCTTCCAAGATTCGAGCACCCCATTAAATCCGATGGATCACTCAGTCTTTTGGTTGTGGGAGACTGGGGAAGAAGAGGGGATTATAATCAATCTGAAGTCGCAGTTCAGGTACCATTTTTGCCCGATAACATACCTTAATTTTCATGGGATTCATAGCTCTACTAGATCTGTGGATGATATTCTGATTGCATTCTTTTGGATGGTTAATCTATGCATTGTTCCTGTGGAGTTTGACCTTCCTTTTAGGGGACACAAGCACAACATTTTCCATTTCTTTTATTGAATACAAAACTAATACTGTTTCTTGTGCTTGTTACATTTTGGATTCTATTTTTAGCATTATGAATGTATGCTGGAAGAAAAAATAAATGCATGTTATTGTTTTTTTTATGGTGAGATTGAGACTCCAGCTCAGGTACATTAATATCTACATGAATGCTTAGATTTTACAAGACATTATATTTTAAAGTGCCAAAATGTCAAGTTGGTAATAATGACAAATTTAAATATATATCTAATTCTGCACTAACTACCTGTTCGTCATGAAAAATAAATGAAAAGCACCATCTTGTGAGGGTTGGAATAGAGCCCTACCATGTTAGTTATATGATTCTTAAACTTAAAAATAATACCTCTTTTCTAGATTGAAAAAGTGAAAAAGCACTTTATGCCAGTGCCTTAACATGCTATGTATTACTATATATGAATTGTGATTTTTGAATCCTATCTCGTGATGTGATCTTGACTGCAGAAACTATAAACCCAAATATCGCACTACTAGCAGTTGATTTTTTTTTTTTTTTATAAACATTTTCATCCGATTCAGTAGAGTAATAACCATCTAATATGCTCAAGGATGTTTTACTTCAAAAGGAGATATCATTACTGCATAGGTAATGGAAAAAAGGAGCTTCAAATCAAAATTAACACTTAAGGGTAATGTGTTGACGATATCCAAGAGCCAAGACCTTTTTTGTCCCCAAATAATACACATGTTTGAAGATCTGTGTGGGTTAGGTGTCATCTGATGGTGCTTAATTAAAAATATTAGATGCATAATTTATATGGTTTCATATGCTTTTGGGCGAAGATTATTGATATTATTATATGATGAGATGTGGCAACAATTCATTAAATAATTATATTTTGCCAGTCTTACAAAACCAAACTTGACTTTAACCTTTCGGATACTTTTTGTATCCAATAAAAGTTTGGCTCTTGTCAGCAAAGAATATGCTGGGAAACTATTCTGCGTCACGGACTTGGCTTCAATCGCCATCTGTTTTTGAACTTGTGAGGTGCCATAAGGAATTATCCCACATAGATTCCATGAAAATTCTCTTCAATGGGACAAGTAGCGCAGCATAATTGGATATGTGGGCCAAGTAGTTCTGGGCATAATCACCAATCAAAAAGTTGACGTATAGATTCTGTGATATTTTTTCTTTGGTTTTCTGTTTTACTTTATTTGTTTTCAATATTTCTTCTTATTGGTCCATCCTAAAATCATTTTTTTTAACTTTAATTGGTGTATTTACTTTCAAAAAATCGACATGTACAATATTGTCAACTGACAATGATCTCCTTAGTACTCCATATGAGTCTAAGACAGAAAATAAATTGTTCTAATAGCTTACTCGAAAGTTCTAATATTAGCCATCCCCTATCCTCCTCTATAGTAGATAATGTAACCCTTCTATTTATAAGAAGGTTACCTGCTCCACTATAGTTTATGTTCCATGGCTCCCTCCTTAATAGGAATTGGCTCACCTGGTATTGTTAGTCTCTTGAGATTCCATCCACTCGGACATTACCAGGTCATTACTAATTTCTTCTCTCTTCACTCCTATTGAAAGATTTCTAGACTTCCACAGCATTCATAGTATATAGACGGTCAGTTGAGCTCTGTCCTACCAATTACTACCCTTTGTCCCCATGCAGATGTGCCTCCACCAATCCTTGAAAGGCTGCTCTTGTGAATTAAAATCCTCTCACTATACTTGGGCAATTTTTCATACTAGCCTTGCTCGTCTACATTGTAGTAAAACATTCGCCAAGGTTTCATAGTGCTCGCCGCACATATTGCATGTAAGATTCTCTTGAATGTCTCGCTTGATAAGTTGATTCTTAATGAATAGAATTCCATTCCAGTATCTCCAGAGAAAATGCTTAGGCTCCGTTTGGGCAACCATTCTTAAATACAAAAAGTTAACTTTTTTTAATTACAAAACAAAATATCCAAACAACTTTTTATTTCAAAATTTAAAATTTAAATTTCCTTCAAAATTCTTCTTAGATTATTTCAAAAAAAAAATTTCTTCAAATCTACTTTTTCATATTACTTTTTCTTACAAAAAATTCCCACAATACAAAATTCTCAAATACAACACAATCCAAATGGAATTTCCCTTTGATGCCCATCCTAAAATCATAGACATTTTGAGATACAGAAAACTCATTAGAAAAGTTGGTCACCTACAAGGGAAATTAAGAAAAAGTCCCTGTTCTTGGTTGAGCCCGTCGCACAGGGCTTGCCTAGTGTGGTTTACTTCTCCTGTGAGGGTTTGTAGGCTATTTTACAAGAGCGGGGTTTACCTAATGCGCACCCTTGGGTAGCGGCTGCGGGTTCTCTTGTCAACAAAAGAAAAAGTCCCTGTTGGATTGTTGATTTTGGAATTTGCTGTTTCAGTTGTTGATACTAGGATCAAATGCTAAGATCAATAGTTTAAATTCTGCAAAAGTGTAGAAATACCATGTTGATGTCTGTTGCCGATTGTTAAAAGGAAAAAGAAAAACAATAAAAACGTTTACACACCGTTCAAAGGTTGCTGATTTTTCAAGTAATTTCCAAATTTTATGCATGATTTCGACATTTCAACTTAGTTTCTGTAAGACCTGTCACATTTGATGTTTGAATGGTTCCTTTTAATGAGACATTGTGCATTTCATGCATTAATATTGAAATGATATTAACGTAAGGATGAAAAATGAGTGGGTTGAATCATTCCCTTAGATTTGTTACTTTTCACATTCATCATAATGGGTTAGCAATTAAGTTGTTTTCTATATCAATGAACGGATTATTTTAAATGGTTGGTAAAATAAAGGGATAAAAGGAAGAATCTTTATATAAATATAGATATATAGATATACTGTATATTAAAAACACATTTCGATATTATTTTGGGAGACTATATATAATGTGTATGCGAATTTAAGGGTATGTTTGGACAATTGATTTCTATTTGCAAATAGAAAAAGTAGGCAATTTTCTCAAATAAAAACATCACACTCTAAACACATTTTTATTTTAAAATTTAAATTTTCCCACCCAAATTCCTCTTACATAATTTTAAAAAATCTTCTCTCTTATTTTTCCCTCTAAAATATTTTTTCTATAAAAAAATACTCACTAAAATTTTCACACATTCCAATACAACTTTTCTCAAATACATCATACTCCAAACATACCCTAAGAGACTTGTCAAATTAAATAATGTCTCTGAAATTAAATTATCAAAAAATTGAAACACTTTTTAGGTTTTTTAATTAATTATTTTCTTCTTTATTTTTTCTCTATACAAGATTAAGGTTTTTTTCTATTCTTATTATTTCTCTATATTTGACAGATGGGTAAAATTGGAGACAAGGCAGATCTAGATTTTATAATTTCTACTGGAGACAACTTTTATGAAGATGGGCTGACTGGCATTGATGATCCAGCATTTGAGGAGTCATTCAGCAATATCTACAAGAGCCCAAGCCTACAAAAGCAGTGGTATATTGGTAATTTCCTTACCCAACAATTTATATTCACTTCAATATGTAATGTGCTCAATATATTTCCAACCCTCTTCTCCTCTTTATCCACATTGAATTTGAGAACTTCTATTGATATTTATTGTTGTCAATTTTGGTGCAGTTTTAGGAAACCATGACTATAGGGGTGATGCTTTGGCTCAATCGGATCCCATCCTCAAACAAAAGGATCATAGATGGTTTTGTATGAAATCTTATATTCTCAACACAGGTAACCAGAAAATGACCATATTTCTTAAACTACAACTTCTTGTTACAAAATTGGCAAAAAAGGCTCTTTAAATATTTAACTTAGTCATTAATTCCTTGAAATTATGTAACAAACACTTTCATCTATGGTCTTCTGTTTTTATACCTTTTTCCCCTATGATTCGGAATACCTGATTTGTAGCCAATTGTGGAAAAGGGTTCATTAACAAACGCTTTTATGCATAAACTTGAGTAAATTCACATTATTTACTTTCTTCCACATCAAACAGATGTTGCTGAATTTTTCTTCGTCGATACAACGCCATTCGTTGATAAATATTTCACCAATCCAAAAGACGATACATATGACTGGAGAGGAGTGCTTCCCAGGGAGGAATACCTCTCAAATCTGTTGAAGGTAGATGGCAAAAATTTGCTGTATGCATGTTTGAAATTTTTTTATTATATTTACCAAGAACTTCTCTCTTTATGTACACTGCATAGTTTTGCCATTTCCTTTTGACTTATTCCCTTAGTACCAATTTATCATGCTAGGATTTGGACATTGCCTTGAAGGAATCTACCTCAAGTTGGAAAATTGTAGTCGGTCACCACACAATTAAAAGTGGTGGAAATCATGGTAACACTGTTGAGCTCGAGAAAAGGCTCCTTCCAGTGCTCCAGGTAACTTGTTCACATGTCCATCTAATTGTCAGATCTTCATTTATAAACATTCATCAGTTAGGATGGATAGGACCAATTTCACTTAAAGTTTAAATAAAGATGTGAAATTCATAAAGAGGAAGTAAAACTTTTGAAGTTGCTGTTAAATGCATGGCAATGTGCATGTTCATAAAAAAAATTAGTGCATATTGTGCTTACTGTTGAAGTTCTGTTGACATGCAATTTGCATGTTTCATATTTCTAGTCTATTTAGTCGAATTTTACTATTATGCTCAATGTTTGGTTAAATAATTGCTCTTCAAATTCAGGAAAACCATGTTCATCTTTACATCAATGGACATGACCATTGCTTGGAGCATATTACTGGTTCTGACAGGTAAACTTTGTGCGGTAAAATGTCATTCATAAATATTAAACGAATATGTGTACGTAAATTTAAGCTCTGCCCTGTGGATATTGCAGCCCACTTCAATTTCTGACCAGTGGTGGAGGTTCAAAGGCATGGAAGAATAAATTTCATCCAGTGAGCGCTGATGAGCTGAAGTTCTATTATGATGGGCAAGGTTTCATGACCATGAAGATCACTAAAGCTGATATTCACTTCCAGTACTACGATATCTTTGGCAACGTTTTGCACCAATCTAGTGTTTCAAAAGGGCTCTCTGACTTGTGAATTTGTGTTGGCTGATGTACAAGTTGGTGCAATTAACAACTGAATATCTTTTGCCAAATTGCTCCATAATTGATTAGATTAAAGCTACACGTATGAAGTCATGATCTTTTGGAGCAAGATTATTATTATTATAGCTTGTAATATATTGCTCGAATAAGCCGAGACGATGTTTTAGACTTGTAGTAACTAGATTTGGGCCTTTTAACAGTTTGTATTCTCTGTATGCAATGTAGTGAAAAGTTGGATAAAAGCATATTTAGTTCTAAGTGAAAGAATTTTGCGCTCAATTTAATAAATATGTATAAAATTCAAAATCTAAATAATTTGAACAAGCAAATGGAAAAGACATTCACGTTAAAATTGCAAGGCGAAAACAAAAGTTGTACGCGTCAAATGAATTAGAAGAGGCAAAGCCTCTCATAAACTAATCAAGCTAAAATTAGTAACCAAATTTCTCCTCTTTTCACAAGAAATTGAGAAGAAAATATTGAAATGAAACTTATACTTCCTATTAATTAGGATAACAAGTTTATGAAAAAGATTTTAATTGTTTACTTGGATCCCTTTCTATTGGGATTATAGTTTTTAATTTACATTAGTTAAATATTGAAGATTTGCTTCAAATTTTCAAAATGCCTAAATGCATATTGGAATCTTAATTTAAAAGTTGAAATTCTCTGTCTACATTTTAAAGTCAAGCTGCTAATTTCAGTTTAAAGTTAAGATGGCCAATCTAACTTCAAAAGTCATGGGAAAAAAAATTCTCATTAAGTACATTTTTAACGTAAAAAGATTAACATGCCAACATTTTCTAAAACAGTCTTTAACACCTATAATTTTTTTCTGAAGGAAAGAAGTTGGATTTTACAACTAAACCAACATTTATGTTAAAAAAAAAAAAATCTCTTATTTATAGGCTAACATGCGTACAATAGAATTATAGGTTAATGTCAAATAATTCTTGGAACATAAAAATATCACTATACACCACGCAAGGAAGGTAGTCCACATTTTCAAGCCAGTGTTGCCTTGCCTTGATGTGGAGAGGTTCCCAAAGCATCGTGGGATCTAATTAAGCTGTGGCCGTGCTTCAGATGAATGGATATCGAATAATGCCATTTCTTTTTATAAATATACATCAACTCAAAAAATAAAAGAGGTACAGAATTACTTGACGTTGAATTAGAGCCCAAGAGTCATACAGCTTGTCACTACACAATAACCAAAATGGTGGCAGATTGACTTGGGACTATTGAGGAGATGTGAAAGTTGTTCTCTTTTAATAACTTAAGCCAGTATGGAGAATGTAAAACATATCACATTGTTTCACCAAAATCACCCACTCGACAATCAAAAATCGATTCATGCTTTTTCCAGTGTGGGAAGCTCAGAACTAATTCTTTCTGCAGTTTAGAACTGTAAGCTTCCCATTCAACAACTGCGGCAGAGAAACTAGCCCAGTCAAATCGAAATTGTAATTTCTTTCCACAACTCAAGTTTGTGAGAAATGTCTCCGCCTGTTGAAGATCTTTAAGAACCACTAGTTTTAGGTGATTGATATTCTCCTCTTGTGCTTCGGAAAGTGGCTTAACATTTGTTGAAATTTCTTTTGCTTCCGCCATCGTACAAAACGGCTGCTTATAACAGTAAAATTGCACCACCTGTTGGATAAAGGAACGCAATGATGAAGGACAAGTTCATGAAACACAAATTGATCTTGATTCACAGTTTTACAGGACCTATTTGGGTTCATGTCAACTTTTAAAGTAGAATCAGACATCTGATGTACAAAATATATCAGTTCAGATGAAAAAGTACCTGAAGCACATGCATTATATTGACAAACTCCCTCTCGAGCAGCTCATCTCCTTGTGCCAATTGTAATGGCCCCATCAGTAATTCTAGCAAGTCACATGATGAATTTGCTGCTGGATAACGTATATTATCATCAGAAGAATACAGATCTAGTCCTAGCATATGCAATCTTGCACAGCGTATGTCGAAGCCAGATCGAAATATTGATGCTTCATCAGGAGGAAACCAGTACATGTTATTGGATGCCGAGGCAGGTAAATATGAGTCAAACTTTCTGTCTAATCTATCCGGTGAATTTTGAGAGAGAAATGAAATTAGTTTCACATCTTCATCATGAGAAGAGTCCCGGCTGAACCACAAAGTAAGTGTGATTCTCTCTCCTTCTATAATCTGGTTATATAATTCAAAAGCGGAAAAAAAAAAAAAAACAGAAATGGAACTTAGCAATATAAGATGTCAAATTTTGTAATCATGAATGCAGAATTGGTCAGATAGTCATGGGAATTCATTGAAGAAATATTAACACACATCCTCTATGGTGGAATAAAAAACGCTGGTAATCTTAAACCAACTCAATAACATCCTATACAGCAAACAACACGCCCATTAACAAGAAAGAATATAATCTATATCTCCATATATCCCTACAAAAGAAAAGCAGTTTGGTATTGAAGACTGATCCAGAAATACTCAAGATGATCAATGAGGGCGTATCAACTTTAGTAACAAGCGTATTGGGTTATCAAAATGCATCAATGAGTTACTTGAACATAAAGTTGCACCAAATCTCAGGAGCAGACAATGGAACTTCCAGTACCATGAGCCCAATATATAGAACTTAAGCGAAGATTTGATTTTCCATTTTTTCCCAGCAAAAGGAATAATCAAATCTCCTTGGAAATTGAAGTTTACAAACCTGTTAGAGGTTTCTTTTTCCTGGAAGTATAAAGTGAGAAGCTTGTGTTTTGTTCTCAAAAACAAAAACAATAGACCCACCAAAAAGTGAAAATGATTCAACAGCAAAAAGCTGACGCTAACAAGTTCAAGAATTGAGTTCGAGCACAAAGCTTCCAACTATCACCCTACAACTTTCTCCAATGGGGGTGGGGTAGTTACCATAATTAAACTGTTAGCAATTTCAGTGACTGGTCTTTCAATTTGAAGCACCAAAGTATCTTAAATTCGCCAGCAACAGAACAGCCAGAAGTACAACATCAATTTTGTCCTAGGATTTCAATCAATCACATCAAAAGATGGAAGAAACAAAAAAAAAAAAAAACACCTTCATACTGCCAGCAGCACTGGTCTGTCCACAACTGTTGTTCACCATAGCCATCCAATATTATGTTGATTTTAGATTTCATTGTTCTTTCTTTTCCTAATTAGCTTAGAAATATTGTAACAATCAATTTCCTATTTCAGTTGGCTGTCAAGGAACTCTAATTAGATTACTATTCTAGTTGGGAAAAGACTTGTTTAGCTTATTTCTTCTTTTGGAGATCACTAATCTTCCTACTCTTGAAGTTCACTTGTATAACTATGGAGTTTCTGCTAAATCTTTTGTGTATAAGGTTTCTCTTGGTTTCACTTACCTAGAATAATTCCATGAACAGAAGTCTGATTCATCCTTTTTCAACTTGCATCTATATCTAGAGGATTTACAAAGCAACATAGATCTAAAATAGATAAATACAAGTATGACAATCCACAGAATAAATAACCAAGAGCAAAGCAAGAAGATTGGAGAAAGGGTGATATTTATGGAAACTGGAATGTTACCTCATCAACAGCATGTATATTTTTGCTGTCAGCAGTATACATCAAAATATCCTGGCAAGACACAGTCATGATTAACCGCAGCAAGTGTATCATACAACGACAACAACAAAAACAACAACTAAGCCTTTATCCCTTATGTGGAGCAAGTGTATCATAAATCAAAATAATTAATAATGGCTCTCAAGTAACTATTTTCCTGGGTAATCTGTAGCAATTCCAACAATTTAGCAATTACTTTACTGCCACCTTAATAAGAAAGATTACTGAGCTAACTTTTTCTAACAACTGAGAAGCTTCCATTTCGTTAATAACCTGAAAATGAATTCCCATAAATATGTAATCCCAGTATATAATTTCTGATGGAGAAGACATTAGCTAGGATCTATACATATACTAACAGTTACTTATCAGACTCCAGATCTTCTACCCAATTAAAAAGTATGCAATTACATGTAAAGCGCTTACTCCGGCCATGGGCACAATGGTTGAGGGTTCTCCATCCTGAAAATGAAAGAGACCTCCTCGGAAATCCTCATCATAACTATTCAAGTAACAAACTACCTTCAGCCAAAAGGTATAAGAAAATTTTGAGATAATCTCATATAGAGGATATAAATGCAACAAAAATATAAACTCTCAGATAGACTAAACTTGCAATGAAACATTACCAAATTCCGTTTTAAAAAATAGAAAAAAGGGAAAGTAATTGCGTATCAAGAATGAGAAATACTTCTAAAAGAATAAACAGAAGAAAAAACACCAAAACAATCACCCCATTTCCAAGTAGAATCTGTCAAATATTTAGTACATAACCCAGCATACCTGTGAGAGGGAAGACAAATGAGTAGACATATCCTACATTACTCTACAGCCAACAGATATAACAATGTTGGGATTAACAGGTATGCAATTGTTGAATTAACCCTTAGCTCCACCCCCACCCCCAAGTGTCCAAAAAAATGAAAAAGAACCAAGAATAAAATAATAAAACTCCATGGGTACCTAGTTCACTATCCCAGGTGACGGATGTTTAATCCAAATCCATTGAAGGACATTACTGTGCACGAGGGAAATATTACTCAATAAATCATCAAGATTATTTCAAACATAGATGAGAACAATCGGAAATATAGATCAAGCTAAGAGAAAACAAACGGAAAGTAAAAAATACACACCGCAAAAGCTCTTTGTTTTAGATAAGGTCTGTTATCATCACTGTGCCATCCAATACTTGCTCCTCTAGTCCAGCTGGTTCATCATGAAAAGTTTTATGAGTAGTTGTCAAATAGAATAATATCCATCCATAAAATACTAAGCCACGTGAGAACGCTGACAAAGAGAAAAGCATTAAGGAAACTAGTTATATGGAGGTCTGACATAAATGAATGAACACTAGAACTTTGAACTATTTGAATTGCATGAAATAACATATTACAAAATTTCTCATAACTTAGCAGTCATTAGCTTACCACAGAGCATGATAAATCTGTTCCCAGAATTTTTAAAATTTGCTGGCAAATATGCAGGATCATGGCAAATGAACATATTAACAGCATTAGGGTGAAACGCTCAGACAATATAACTAGCCATTATTAACAAATCCACATTATGAAGTTATTCCACGGCTATGGCAATGTAATCGTGTAAAACTGAAGTTGCTTCGTTATTAAACAGTGTACTATCGGCCTTATGGTCCAAATTTCTCACAAAAATTCCACATTTTCACACAAAGTATATCCAAAAGCCTAATCATGATCAAGACAGAGAAACCAAAAGCATAATACACACAGAGAGTAGGGAAGGCCAAACCTGATGAGGCCTGTGAATTCAACAACCAACTCATACTGGCAACCAAAATACTCTTCCACCTTTTCCTTCAACCTCTCTACATTTTTAACAAATCCCATGCTCAAAAACACAATAATAATAATAATAATAAGAACAACAACAACAACAACAACAACAGAACCAAACAACTAAAATCCCAAATAAACAAAAAATTGAACATCCACAGAAAATAATTTGGGATTGGAAAATAATAATATGTAAAAAAGAAAAAGGAAGAACCTCTAATGGGCACAATGGGCATGATGAGATGCGCAGAATTAGTGGCAATTAGATGAGAAAGTGTGGTAGAAAACACACTGGGTCTGTATCCAACAGTACAACAGCTCTTGTGTATAAACTGCAATTCCTACTAAATTCCAAGAGCATATATAAGTGATGTTACATGTGAATCAATTAAGGATGTTATTCTAGGTTTGTAGAGATGGAAATCAACCTTGCAAACATCTGTAGAAAGAAATTTGTGGAGTATGAGTCGTGGGTGCTCTGTTTTTGCCACCATTGATGAGCTGATTTTTTAGGATTTGGTAAAAACATAAGAAAAAAGAAGGTAATAATGTTTTCCTTTTAAAAAGTTGCGCAATGCCAATAGATTATGTAGCAAACTAGTATTCAATTAATTGAACGGCCAATTATTATATAAGATGTACAATTATTTTTGAAATTTTAGGTAAAAATGTAAAAATTAGTGTGAATCTGAATTGTTTAATTATAATAATAATAACTTAATCTATATTTTCCTATGTGAAATCCAATATATGGATTAGATTATATTTTGCTATTGTATTTTATTGAAATGCATATTTTTATTAAAATGCTCGTAATCGTATTCTGTTAAGAAACATATTTTTATTTATCGATAGAGAATTTCATGTTATTTTTAATAATTAATTATATATGAAATTATTCAATAAGGAAATACAATAATATACACATAAAACTAATATGTATATGAAGAATAATGAACTAAAAAAATGTAATTAATATTTACCTTAATACAAATTAACAAAACTAAATGTTTAATATTTATTTATTAAGTACTATTTAGAAAGTTGGAAAATGGAGGTAAATTTTGATGATTATTGTAAGTTTATTTTCGTCCTTTGAAAAGTCCTTGCTTGAATTTTCAATGGTTGTAATTCTATTGTCATGGTACTACACATAGTAAATATCAAAATTTAATAGAATAAAAACTATAATAGGAACTTTTTAAAATATTTAATAAGAAAAGAAAAAAGAAGAGCTTACCTCCTTGCACTTTTTTTTTTTTTAGGATTTCCTTTCATTTGAATTTGGTTATGACTTAAATTGATCGTGTTGGAGGAGAATATGAGGGCAGAGACATAATAAGTAGTAGAATATTTGTTGATTCATCTTTTGTTTCACTTGTTTTCTGAATTGAATCAATCTAATAAAATTGATATTGTATTAGTAAAACATATTAATATATGATAAATATAGAATGTGGATATAATTATAAAAGAAAATACCTGTGTAAAAAGGAATTGTGTTTCTATTTGCAAAATACAATAAAATCATTTTGTCACTGTAAGGTTATGACTCCCTTGTTCTAAATTATAACTATTTAGCTTTATTTGAAAGATGTAGGTTTTGAAACCATTTTGCTATCTAATTTATTTTCATTAAATGTTGAAGGCAAAATAAGTACTTTAACTGTGCAAATGTTCTTGCCCTTGATAAAGCAATATACAATTGTCCGTGTAAAAATACAGGTTCCCCAAAAATACACCCCCACATAGGCAATTGTTTGCCTTTGAGATTTGCAAATTGTCATGGCCAAACACAATTACAAAGAAAATTGTGTTATTGAGAAAGGAATACCATTTTTTTCATTATTAGGCCTATTTAAAGGTATTTTGGGAAGAAAAAAAAGTTTTTCTCAATGCTCACCAATTGCAATCTCTATATAGATACTATTTGCTCTTACCTCCCTACATATAAGCCTAGTTTCATTACGCAATCTCTCAATGGGATCCAAATTCTAGAAGAATCAGTGGACAATTTTTCTTTAAAGTCAATTCATGAGGAGGAAGGCTTTTGGATTGAGAAAAATTAAAAAATTCTTAAAATCACCTTGATGCTTTTGATCAAGAGTTTTATCTATACTTCTAAAAACATGAGGCTGACTAGAAAATTTGTTGATCAACTTGTGATTAATATCATCAACTAATCCATTCTTTACAAAAAAAAAAAAAAGAAGTATACATCTATTAATCATTATCTGTAGGTTAATAGAGAAGTGTTCCAAATCATTAAAAACATAATCCACCAAATTGTTTATAAGAACCAGCTAATAGTGAATAAACATTTAAAATAAAGAACAAAAATCAATATAGGTGTGATTATTACTCATTTGTTCAAAGAGTCTTCCTTTTCAATGTAGGGGAGAGCTATTTCAAGGTAAAGTTGTGTTTTTATATTCATCATTAGGCTCTAATCCTTCACCCATTTTAAGCAACAAAACAGAAAAAGATGGATTTACCTGAGCTCGTATATTTTCTTTGAGAACAAGTTTTTTTATTGAAGTTCACAAATGTGAATTTAAAATGCTAAAATTGATAAGAGTTTCCTTAGAAGCCTTCTCAATTACAGAAAGAGTTTGCATAAAATCCACCAAACACTTTGTCCCAAATGGTTTATCACTATCCATAATGTCCTGCAACAAACTATTAAATGCCTCTAGTACTTCTCTTTTTGCCATTGAAGTTTCATCCCATAGGATAAGCTTAACTTCAGAAATCAACTTTGCTATAATGCTTTGCTAGCTTTGATTACAACCTTTCCATTTGAAAAATCTAATAGAATTTTGAACCTATAATGAGCTATTTTGCCACTTAGAAAGATCAAAGTAGCAACCCCTGATGTAGCAACAACAATAGCGATAAATCCTTGCGACCTAATGTGGCAAGAAGATACCGATATAAAAGGTTTTACTAGTTCCACTGGGCCATCCACAAAAGAGCCTCATCTTTACCAGTTGACATTTTTTATAAAATAGCATCATAGGCTTTTTTGTGGTATATATTCAGTCTTGTAACCAACAACAAAACCTGTTTTGCAACTTTAATATTTCTCTGACTCACTAATTCTCTAGTCAACCTTTCTTGAAATGTTGATGCAAAGTAATCATAAACTAAATGATACTCATTGATATCCCTCCCCATTTGCTACAAATATCTGTCAATCTTTTTTAAGGTCATGGCTCTTATTTGGTGAGAATCAATACAAGTAGCATACTATTTGTTTTTTGCCCCTTAAATCAGCAAATAATTACTCCTCAAAATGTTCCCAAAGGCTAGTAGGACTACTGGCCGACAAATGACAAGAAGAGGGGCAAATAGGTATCTCAAAGCAGCTGACAACTGGAAAACAGTAGCTTCTTTAAGACTTTTTCTAACCTAATCATCTGATTATGAAAAGCCTAATTAACAGTAGCCTCTCTAAAGGAAAACATCTTTGTATGATTCACAGATAACAAATCTTCCTAAGATGTAGGAGCTTTAACACATCAAAGAAGAAGTCCAACATAATAGCAATCTCTTTCCTTCGGACGTACTGTAACCATCCTACCAACAACTTTTTTTTGCTTTTTTTTAGTCTGCTCCTTATATGTTTGGCTCCAAACAAAATGTTAACATTATGTTTGGCTCTTTGCCTTGGCATTCACCCTATTCATCCCCAAAAATTCAGTTAATATACTTTTAGAAAATTCAACAGCCTTCAATAGTTCCTGCAGGTCAGAATGTTAAAAATGTAAACAGCAAGTTTTATATTAATAAGGGGGAAAACCATAAATGTGCTAAATAGCTTATGGTGGACCAATGTATCGACCATCTTGAAAATCCTATATTTCATTAATATCCCGATCATCATCAAGAGCAACAATATAGAAACTCACAAAATCATGGCTCTTGTATATAAATGTACTCAATTAATTTAATAGTTGAACAAGATCTCCACATTTAAATGATAGTCAAACAAAACCAATAGATATGGATTATAAGGAACGACCCATTGATAACTTAAAAATTACCCTCTCACCTTCACAATTTGGCCATCATTTCGACAGCAATAAAGTCAATAGCTATCATCAACATGGGATGTTTGCTCACAAAATTCATTAGGACAATGATTTTACAACTCCCACTTCTCATGTATGAATTTTTTTGATTCATAGATTCACATGGATCATGCAACATATGCCGAACCACGAGCATATATAGATGTAGATTTTTTATTATTATTTTTTTTTTTGATCAAGTATCTCACTTGACACAATCCTATCATAAGCATCAGGATTCAATGGTTTATACTTCTCTTTTAATTTAAGCAAAAGATGTGTAGTGATATTTCTCGTTTTTGGAACTCAATAACATAAACACATTTTGCTACCTCATAGAAAATCTTTCTTTTGAATAACTCATATTTCAACATTTCAAGTTTGGCTCAAAACACTTTGGCCAATAAATCAGGTCTATCAAAAGAAGTCTTCTCATATTTCAGGTTCTATTTAATCTCCAAAAAATTAGGATTACAAGCCATGGTGAGAAGATTATCTGGCTTGCCATATTTTTGCACTAAAGCTATTGCATCCTGTTGGGATTAAAATCAATACATTCCAAAAGCAGCAAAATTGATTGTAAAACATAAAAAAAAAACGTACAGGTAAACAAGCTAAGCCTTGCGGCTATGAAGTTCAAAATTGATCATAGCAATCGGCTTTCTGGCCAAGGAAATTGATTTTGGCCGAACACAATACAATCACATGCACAAATAGACAAAACAGTTCCAAGGCACAAAACCAAGAAGGCTAAACAACAAAATAAGAAGGCTAAACTGATCAAAGCTTTACAAGACAAGCCGTGCGGCTTTTGAAGGATGGCAGCTGAATTTGTGTGTTTTTCTCTGTGTTTCTCTATACATCAATTGTGAATAATATATCCTATTTATAAGATTCAATAAAACCCTACACCTATTGGATTTGGTAACTTCTAAATACAAAACTCAATGTGATTAACAATTCTAAACCCAATAGAATTACCAAATTACAAAATCACAAATCTAATAGGAAACTTAGTTTAATTCTACCACATTGCCTCCCTTAAACTAAGTTGTCATAACTTGTCATACCTAACATTTTTTTCAACTTCATAAATGAATCATCTTCAATGCTTTTGTGAAAATATCAGCCATTTGATTTTCTGTCTTGCAATAATCGATCACAATTTCCTTCCATTGAACCAAATCACAAATGAAGTGAAATTTGATATCGATATACTTGCTTCGACCATGAAACACTAGATTATTTGTCATCTTTTTTGCCGACATACTATCACACAAGATAATAGTTGCTCCATCTTACTTATGCTGAAGATAGCATTCTTCTAAGCCACAATGCTTGAGTAGTGCTGTTAGCCGTTGCAATATATTCTGCCTCCGCTGTAGACAACGCGATAACTAATGGCTTCTTTGAACTCCACAAAAATATACCGAAACCAATAAAGAAAGCATAACCAGAAATACTCTTTCTCTCCACAGTATCACCAACCTAATTACTATCAGTGAATCCAAGGAGATCAATAGGATCATACTTTGCATAGAAAAGTCCATCACCTTGAGTACCTTTAATGTACCTCAAAATTCTCTTAGCTACCTGCAAGTGAGACTGACGTGAATTCTCCATAAATTTGCTAATCAAGCTAACACTGAAATTGATATCAGGTCTTGTAGCTGTCAAGTATCTCAAACTCCATACCAAACTTTTAAAATAAGTAGGGTTCACACAAGTGTCAGTCCCATCTTTGTTCAAACGCAATCGTTCTTCAACTGCAGTCAAGATTGGTTTTGCACTATCCATCTTGAACTTCTTCAAAATATCTCCAGTATATTTCTTTTGGCAAATAAAAATACCTTGATCAGACTGCGAAACCTCAATTCCAAGGAAGTATGACATAAGACCCATGTCGGTCATCTTGAATTATCGAATCATAGCTTCCCTGAATTCTGCAATCATCTTGACATTATTCCCAGTAAATATCAAATCATCAACATATAAGCATACAATGACAACCGCACCATGGTAGATGACTTCACATATGAAGCATGATCAAAAGGACAGCATTTAAAACCACTGTTAACAAAGAAAGAATCAATACGGGTGTACCATGCTCTTGGAGCTTCCTTCAAGCCGTAAAGGGCTATTTTCAAACGGTACACCTTATTTTCTTGACCTTTCTTCACAAATCTTGTAGGTTGTTCAACGTATACTTCTTCCTCAATTATACTATTCAAAAATGCAAACTTTACATCCATTTGATGTATTTTCCAACTATTTTGGGGAGCTAAGGAAACAATCAAGCGAACAGTATCAAGTCAAACAACGGGCTCAAATACCTTAAAATAGTCGATGCGAGGTTTTTGTTTATAACCTTTAGCAACTAACTGCGCCTTGAATCTGTCTACTCTTCCATCGGACTTGTACTTCATCTTGTAAACCCACTTAACACCAATGGATTTTGTCACTTGGAAGATTTGTGAGCTCCCAAGTATTATTCTTTTCAATGACATGAATTTCATCAGCCATTGCTTTCTTCCAGTGATTCTCACGAACAACATTATCAAAAGTAACTAGGTCACAATCTGCAAAAAGAGCAAAATTAACAACATCTTCATCAAATAAATTGTGAGAGTGACCATCAATAACATAATCTTGCAAACGAGCTAGTATACGCATTTGTCTTTGTGGCCGACCAGACTGCACAGAAATAGGTTGAGTAGAAACTTGTTGCTGTTTGGGTACTTTGGGCTGATTGACCTTATCATCATCATTGTCATCAAAGTATGAAGATTGTGGAGGATGATTAACCGCCACATCTGACCCCTTTTCGGACCAGTTCTACGTACCTTTCTCATCAAAGTTCACATCTCTGCTAAAAGTAGTCTTCTTTGTCATAAGGTTATATAACTTGTACCCTTTAGTCTTAGAACTATAGCCAATAAAAATACACTTCTCTGCCTTATCATCAAGTTTCTTCCTGAGAGCGTCAAGAACATGTGCATATGCCAAGTAACCAAATACTTTAAGATGAGAGATATTTGACTTTTTACCAGACCAAACCTCATAAGGGGTCATCCCACCATTGCATCTAATAGGACATCTGTTCAACACATATATAGCACATGAAACTGCTTCTGCCCAAAAACCCTTTAGCATATGTTTGGCAACCATCATTGATCGCACCATATCCATCTGATGAATATAATGCTTTATATTGTTGGGAAAATGTAAGGTTATAAATATATGGAAAAATGTTAGTTGTTTACTTTTGTGAGGTGATGATTTGGATTGATTTAGATTGTTTTGGATTGACGTGGAATTTTATTCAATGAGTTTGCTATTATTTGAATAATAAGTTGTGAATAGTAGTGTTGATGATGACGATTAAAGAATTTAGATTAGATTTGTTGAATATAATTGTGAATGTTGTTGGGAAAATGTTTGGACATAAAAAAAAAGAAAATTGTTGATTGTTTACTTTTGTGTGGTCGTGATTTGGATTGATTTGGAATTTTATTCAATGAGTTTGCTATTATTGGAATTATAAGTTGTGAATGAGTGGTGTTGATGAAGATGATTAAAGGATTAAGTTTGGATTTGATGAATATAATTGTGAAGGTTGTTGGGAAAATCTTTGGTTATAAAAATATAGGAAAATGTTAGTTGGTTATTTTTTGTTAGTTGAAAGACTGATTCCATAAATTTTGCTATGCCTATTACTTCAATAACTTTGAGTCCGATATTAATGTTAGCTTTATGTTATTATTGATGTTATATACATATAGAAATTGGGAAGAATCGAGTGAGGCTTGTGTTATACTAGGATGGAGAAATAATTAGTGGTCCGAACGACTCCGAATATAGGAATAGGCCAAAACGGTTCATTGTTGTTGATCAAATTATTAGCTTGACAAAACTTTTGAGAAAATTGCATCAAGTGACTGGAATGGATGGAAGTCAAGTAAGGATGAAATTAATGTGCCGTTATCCTATTAGCATCACTAGTAATTCAATAACATACATACCTGTTCCAGTGGATGATGATGATACGATGAGGGAGATGTTGTGCATTCCAACCACAAGTCCGAATCTTAATGCGGTTGAATTGTACATAAGTTACGAATCCGTTCCAGATGCCTTTCATTCTGAGGACAATATATCATTCGTTCCTCAAACAAATGTTAGGTCATTCACACAACTTCTATAGAGTAGAGAGGGAGAATGGCTTCTTAATGATCAATGGTTTTCTTATGGTGTTTTCATATCGAATGATGTGTATTTGCAATGACCTTATTTTGTCCCCAAGGATCCAAGTTGTGGCCCTTTTAACGAGAAACCAAGTCGGGGCAATTTTAATGAAGGGCCAAGTCATGCTACTTTTAATGAGGGACCAATTGGGGGCAATTATAATGAATGCCCAAGTTGTGGCCAATTTAATGAGGGTGCAAGTGGTGGTAATATTAATGAAGGGCCAAGTCGTGCATCTCTTGATGAAGAGCTTCCTAAACCCGAGCCAATTGGCCAAGCAGTAAATAGGTTGACACTAGGGAGCACAAGCCAAGATGTAAGCATTCGTGATGATCTCATACATGTCTGGATAGACATTGGTGGTGAATCATTGGAAGATAGTGAAGAGGAGGAGGGCGAGGGTGGTGGCCAACAGGAAGGAGAGACTTCGAATCCACTGGTTGATGCAACTATGGATAACGTTGTTGCCGATCTTCCCTTCTATTCGGACATTGGTGATCCAAAGTTTTCTATGATCGCTAAGCTCGATGACTATAGACGACCCATTTGGGTTGATGATCGAACTTCGGAATTGGAGGTTGGAGCGATTTTTCGGACCAAAGAAGGAGTGCAACATGCAGCTAAATGTTAGTCCATTTGTGCGCACAGGTACTTCAAAGTGTATGAAAGTACACCTACTAGCTGATTTGTCCGATGTCTTTATTATGCGGACAAGAATTATTTATGGAAGTTTCGAGCAAAGTTGAGAAAGAAACATACATTTTGGGAGATCAAAAAAATGAATCTAAAACACACATGCTTCCTCGAAATATAGCCAGAAGACCACCTGAATTTAGATTATGGGATGGTTGGCAGGATGGTTCAGAACAATATTATGCCTCATACAAGGTCCTCGACATAGTTGAAGATGTGCGCTCTTTTGGGGTGAACATATCATACAAGAAGGCATGATTGATGAGAAGGAAAGCCATTGAAATGGTATATAGTAATTGGGAGTCATCGTACACCATATTACCGAAGTTCTTGCTCTTCAATCTTGTAATCCTGGCACTATTGTTAAATGGCGTCACAGCGAAGATAGTATTGGAGATTACAACATCTTTGGTTCCGTATTCTGGGCATTTAGGCCTTCTATTGATGGTTTTCAACACTGTCGTCCCGTAATTAGTATCGATGGAACTTTTCAATACGGGAAATACAAGAAAAAAATCCTTACTGCGGTCTATGCTATGCAGTTGAGCATATTCTTTTCTTAACTTTTGCAATTGTTGATAAGGAAAGTTTAGTAAATTAGTCCTGATTTTTGTATCACTTATCTCGCCATGTAATTCGTGGCCAAGAGGGAATTTGTTTGATTTTTGATCAAGTGAGAGGAATTCTGCAAGCCGTTGAGAACAACCCTGCATTACAACCATTAATAGTTCACAACAGGTTTTGCTTGCGGCATGTCAAAGCTAACTTTAGTGAGCGATTCAAAAATAATGCTTTGACAGAATTAATGCATCGCGTTGCTACTTCACATCAACAGCGCAAATTTGCTCAAATAATGGAATCCATTCGAGCATTATATGAAGACGCCTATAATTGGTTGATGGATATTCCTCTCGAGAAATAGGCATTGTGCTATGATGGTAGTTTCCGATATGGCATAATGACAACGAATAGTTCCGAATCATTCAACAGAGTTTTGAAAGATGCCAGGAAATTACCAATAACAGCTTGTATGTGTGCGACTTTTTATCGCTTGGTTAAATATTTTGATTCGCACTGCACCGAAACCAACAAACATGTTGCTGATCAAAATCTGTAGCCGCCAAACGTGTTGGAAAAGTTCCTTCGGAACGAGCACAAGTCTAAATATCACCAGGTGACGGCCTTTGTGTGAAAAAAAGGCTTATACCAAGTCACGATAGGGGTTCATAATGACAAATGAGGGAACGTGCATACGGTACACCTAATCAACAAATCATGCACTTGTGACAAGTTTGAAATTTACAAGATTCCTTACTCCCACGCACAAAAGGTTTGCGTTCAAATGGGACGGGTCGCTTTGGCACTCGTAGATGGTGTGTATAATGTGCAAAAAATGGTTCAAACCTATTCAAACCATTTCTACCCCATGCCTCGCAAGCAGGGGTGGTCAACGGTTCGGTTTTCGATTTATTCGGTTTATTCAGTTCGGTTTATTCGGTTTGACATTTTGGAACCCTCTAACCGAAAACCAAATAAAACCGAATAAGGAATTTGGTTAACCAAATAAACCGAATTTCTTTTTTTCTTTTTTTTTTCAAAACTTCACAAATAAATTAAATAATTCGGTTTCAAATCAAACATTCACAAATAATTTTTTCAAATTCGGTTTCAAACATGAAACAAACATTCACAAAACATTACAAATTTACAAACTTCCTTAACTCCTTATGAGTTATGGCTCAGTACTCATCATTCATCAAACCAAAGCATTACAAAATACAAACTATAAACAAAATCAAAGCATTAGCTGCATTACAAACTTCATAATCAGTCTATCAAAACATTAGCTACATTACAAACTTCAAAATTAGACAAACTTCAGAATCAGTCTATCAAAGCATTAGCTACATTACAAACTTCAGAATCAGTCTTAGCTGCAAACTTCAGAATCAGACAAACTTCAGAATCAGTCTATCAAAGCATTAGCTACATTACAAACTTCAGAATCAATCTTAGCTGCATTACAAACTTCAGAATCAGACAAACTTCAGAATCAATCTATCAAAGCATTAGCTACATTACAAACTTTAGAATCAGTCTATCAAAGCATTACAAACTTCAGAATTAGTCTATCAAAGCATTACAAACTTCACAGAATCAGAAGATTCAGAACTCAAGCTCACCAAAGCATTACAAACTTCACATAATCAGAACTTCAAGCTCACAGAATCAAAACTTCAAGCTCACAGAATCAGAACTTCAAGCTCACCAAAGCATTAGGAACTTCACAGAAATTCTGCCATATGCCATATCTGAAATTCTGTGACAAAATCAGAACTTCACACAAATTCCACTGAAAAAAACCTCACAGCAGTCACAGAAAATGGAACGCACAAATCCAGAAAATTAGAATTCCATGATGATAAAACAATAAAAAATAAAAGATTAATACTAGTGGTCTAAAAGATATCATTCAATTAGTGGTAGTACATTTTTATTTTCAAATACTCCCCCTCCTCCACCCTTCGTCTCAAAAAAAAGTAAAAAACAATTCAGTTTTAAAACATTTTTTGTCTAAAAAATAATTATTTTTTGTGCAAAAGTTTTATATTAATTTTAATAATAATAATATATAATTTAAATTGCAAAAAGTAAGAATAAAAAATAAAAATTATACCTTTAATAATGCATTAAATGTATTATATCACTAGAAAATTAAAAATTAAAAGGGATACCTTACTAGTACATTCTAGCCCAGAGCCCAGTTAAATTCCATACAACACAGCAAGATGAACCCAAAGAAAACTAAAAATAGGGGTGAAAAGGACCCACTTTCACGTGAACAACCTTACACAATACTAAGAATAAAACACGAAAGTCCTTGCCTGGTTCAGAAAGAACTTTCCCTACCAAGTGAAATTAATTAAAAATAAGCGGCAGATGCTAAATTTTAAGGAAGCATTTTGAGGGCACGGCCGCACGGGCACTTATGCATCATCATTCATCAATGAGCAAGCAAGCAACAATGTCATCAAATAAATGACAAGTCAAACTATTGGATATGAAATTAGCAAAGAGCAATAATGGTAAGACATCAACAATCATCCTCCAATCAAATTTCAAGAAAAAGAAGTTTTGCATGAGTATTTCTTACAAACCAATAAATCATTTGCTTCCAAAACACAATAAATCGGTCGGTCAATGTGAGCAAAGTAATGAAGGGCAACGAGAGAAGAATACAAAGACGGCAAACATAGATAGAAGCTATAGTGTAGCAGAAAAAAATCCAAAAAATAAAAATAGAAATAAAAATTGACTTGCCAGAGATTGAGATTAGGGTTTTGAAATAATCAGCAGCGGTGAAGGGGATTAATGGAGGATTAACGAAAAGAATCCACAAATTGGGTATGAATATCGGTGAATTTGATCGAGAATCAGAGTTCCTCTAAAAATTGATCAAGTCGCGACCGCGGCAGGATCTTCGATTTTGATCTTCTCTTCTCTTCTCCGATGATGTTTGTTTTTCCCTTTTTCTTTTTTTTTTTTGGGGTATCGTATTGAATTGTACCGTATTGGTTCGCTTCTCTACGGCGGAGAAGACCGAGAGGCAGAGGCCGAGATTTGAGGCGGAGAGACCGAGAGGAGAGAGAGCTGCGACCTGCCGGGGGGGAGGGGTTGGGGAGGAGGAGAATCGGGAGATTTCTTGGCTATTCGCAGAATTGCAGAGCGGTGGAGGAGATTGGAGAGGAGGAGGAAAATTGCAAAAATGCTGAAAAGTGAAAAGCCCTAGCCGGCTAGCCCTAATTGGATATGGATAATTGGATTTGTATTATTTTATTTTACAAATTATATTATACCCATCAGCCATTAGAAATGAACAAAATTATATAACAACCATGCCCACCATAATTTATTTTATTTTAACAAACAACAAATATAAATCATTTCAATTACATCCTTAATGTATATTTTTTTTCTTTCAATTAAAACTCGCTACTTTATTACTTATTTAGTTTAATTGTTTAAATTTGTAATTGTAATATAAAAATCATTTGCATATTGTAATTATTAATTTATTAGTGTTATTACTCAAAACTATTAGCCTATTACTTATTAGCCTATTAGGCATTAGCTAAGTAACTAAGTTACTAAGTTAGTACTTATTAGTTATTACTCAAAAGTCAAAACTAAGATAGTAATCATAGACTCATAGTATTATCTAAGTTAATGCCTAATTAGTAATTTATTCCTTATTTACTTATCACTTATCAGTGTTAACTAAGTTAGTATTAACTTATGTATATTAAGTATTATTCAACACTAAGTTAGTATTAAATAAGTACTAACTAATTTAGTGCTTAGTTTGTTAGTAAACTTAGTACTCATTATTCATTAATCATTATTAGTTATTAACATATTACTATAGCTAAGTTAGTATTAAGTATTAACTATGTAACATGTTAGTACTTCTTAGTATTATAAGTTTAACTAGGTTAGTATTTAGTTGTAATAATAATTACTTGATCAATAATAACTAATTATAAGTATTAATTATTATGATATTTGACTCGATTTAAATACGTATAATTAATTTGCAAATTATAAATAATTTAGAATTTTGAATAAATAACCGTTAGTAAATATTATATAGTTATAATTGATTACTCAAAAACTCAACACTCAATCATTTAATAGTTAATACTTAGTAATCACTTAGTTAACAACAATAAGTTATTAATTATTGACTATTATATTGAATAATTGATGATATTATGAATATATGATATTGATTCTAATTAAATATATAAAACATAATAATCGGCTAATCGCATGCTATATAGTTACACGCTAGTACGCTATATAGCCTACAGCCTACAGCCTACAGGCCTTACACCTTCTAGATGCTTAACATTTTAACAACTTTGTCAACTTATGCATTATTTTATTTTTCTTTATTTTTAATTTGATATTTCATATTTGTTTAACTTTTAAATAAATTGATAAATTAAAATTACAATATAAACTATACTAGTATATAGTTTAGTATATAGTAAAATTATTTAGTATATAGTTTAGTATATAATATATAGTAAAATTGTTTAGTATATAGTATATAGTTATATACTATATTAATATTACTATATATTCATTATATTGTCCATATCATTATTCATTAATGATAACAATAAATATAGTTCTATACATGATAAATTTTATAAAATAACAATAAATTTTATAATAACAATATAGTATATTAATGAAAAACAATATTAATGATAGTATATTAATGATAACAATATAGTATATAGTTCTATACATGATAAATTTTATAATAACAATAAATTAATTATACAAAAATATATATACATAACTACAAAGTCTACAATAGTTTCATAAACTATAAACCATAACTATTCTATAAAATAACATATATTTATACTTATACTTATATAAAATATATTTATAAATTTTGAAATTCGGTTTTATTTGGTTTATTTGGTTTATTCGATTCGGTTTCCTTATTCGGTTCGGTTCGGTTCGGTTTTCAGCACCCTAAACCAAAAACCGAAACGAAAACCGAATAACTTATTCGGTTTGGTTAAAATTGAACCGAATAAACCGAATTCATTTTCGGTTTAGTTTTTTTGGTTTTTCGACTCGGTTTATTCGGTTTAACCAAACCATAACCACCCCTACTCGCAAGGACTATTGGCCACCTATATCTTTTCATATGATCGCCAATACTGCGAGGCTCAATGACCATCCGAGCCGTCCAAGATCCACCCATATAAGGAATGAAATGGATCGAGCACAACGGCAAAGGTGCAAGGCATGTGGAGTTTTTGGACATAATAGGAAATCATATCCTAACATGAGAGGCTTAGAGATAGAGCAGCCATGAACCCGTGAATGCTATTGTGTAATATATTTTATTTGTGATATTTGTATCTCCATTGATATTATTTAGTGGATGTGGTGTTTGATATCACGTGGCTAAACGTTGCGTGTTTATTTAGTGGGTTTATTTAAATATGCAAAAGGGACCCAACGTTTGTTTTTGCTTGTTCATTATGCAATCTCCAATGTATCTCCACTGATATTATTTAGTTTTTGGGGTATTTGATATCACGTAGGAACATTTTATGTGTTAATTTAGTAGTTTTTGTTAATATGCAAAAGGGACCCACAACGATACTTTCGCATGTTCTTTGTGCAATCGTCATTGTATTTTAAAATAATATAGTAAAATTGTGAATCATATGTTCAGGTTATGGAGTCAGAGAGCACTTCATCCAGATTCGCAAAATTAACTCCTGGTCCACAGCAGCGAGATGTTCTCACGCTTCAGTCCAGTCATCTATCGAAGCTCGTTTGGAACGAACCAGAAATGAAGTCGTTAAAAGTGTATAGGGCAGATGTGGACTTGTGGAAAGCTGCCATACTCGATATTATGGTGGTAGATGTATTTTACGAAGTGGGCTTTTATGGTGTGTACATGGCAGGATATATACAAATAGATCATTCCTTGATCACGGCACTGGTGAAGAGATGGCGTCAGGAGAAGCACACATTCCACTTTCTAGTCGGTGAAACCACCGTGACATTACAAGATATCGCGGCACTTTGGGGTTTACGGGTTGACGGAGATCCGATAGTTGGTCTAGATCTGAGTCATATATGGTTGAGGAGTAGCAGATTATATGTCATAAGCTGTTGGGTTACATGCTGGCCCCCAACCATTTTGATGGAGATCGATTGAAATTGAGGGGTATCTCCATGCATCTCTAGGCTCGTTCTCTGCTGCTCGAAGCCACCCATGATCAGATGTTACAACATGCCAGATGCCGGATTATGCAAATTATAGGGTCTGTTATGAGAGATAATTCAGGTACAAAAGTTAAATTGATGTACCTACTTCTACTGAGGGACCTAGCAAGGGCATCGAGATATAGTTGGGGTAGCACCGTTCTAGTATCGTTATATAGGGCATTATGTCGGGCGACAATGGGAGATACGGCTGGCATATGTGGACCTCTGAGTTTATTGTAGATGTGGGTGTGGGAGAGACTACCGAGAATTAGGCCGCAACACTGTAATGTCAGAGAAGCTCATTTCTTGGACTACCCCGGCATGCCTATCGGACCAAGAGCATACATGTACGTGTTTCCCACGTTTCTTTTCAATGTCACAATTGGTTTATCTGAAATTGTGTCTAATCTTCTATATTGTCGTATTATAATAATCGCAGATGGAACATGGGTTTCAATTTTGCAGATGTCGGATGCCATGTGTAGCGATGTATCAGGATCATTTGGATTAGATGGCGGATGATGATGTAAGTAATACATCATTACTGTTTCAAAATTTTTGGCTTGTTACAACTAAGTTTAGTTCAAACACTAATGATTAACTTTCTTTATTTCACTATTTATCTGGCAACCGTATCAAACGGAAGGTTTATAAGATTTGCCTGAATATGGCTTATTTGGCCGTGCTATTTGGTGTACAGCCGTGCCTCTGCTCAACTTTGATGTAGTTGAACTACATTTACCAGAGCGAGTTATGCGGCAGTTTGTCTATATTCAGACGATTCCTCCTACCGTTAGCACGGATATGAGATTGCATCGACTGGATCGTCAGAGGCAGGAAGGGAGTGAATTGGATAACACGGCATGCACCTTATGTTGACGCGCGGAATAGCCGAAGGGAGAGAATTGTGAATGGTTTGCCTTCAACTGGTCCTATGCAATATTTCTCAGAATACATAGTTTCGTATCATCGGATTACTCAGATTCTTATAGGTAATCTCGCCCATCGTCCTACCTAGGGTATCTACCTAACTGCATCGGTTGTAGAGTATTCGGTATGTATATGACTTTTAAAGTGTTAAAATTTAGCATCGTATAAAAAATGTAATGGATGAGCATTTTTTTTATATGCAGGGTGAATGTTTGGAGCAAGTGAATGAGTTGTCACGCGATTTCACCAATTTAGAGATAGATCCGAGAGCTCGATTATCAAACCTATATGAATTTCTTCTCGTGCATTGATGATGGTTAGGGAGAGTCACCGCATGTAGATGCCACGTTCAAGTTTTGAAGACCAAGGTGAATTTCAACAATCGCATAGTCGTCCATCTACATCCGGTCGTCCGTCTACGTCCGATCGTCCATCTACTTCTGGGCGTCCATCTACATTCGGTCGTCTATCTACGTCCGGCATCCGTCTACTTCTTGCCGTCGCAATGTTGATGATGATAATCGGATATTTTGTATTGGTATGTTTCTTCATCAGCCCGGTGAGCCATATGAAAAGACACCTGAGATGGAACATTTATCTCAAGGCCACACTAGTACGTCATCTCAAATACCTCAGTATAATTTGGTCTATGAGCGTCGAAGGCGTCCTTATTCACAATCACGTATGGATTAATCAATTCCTTTTGATCTAGACTCATCGGAGACGCAAGACAACCCACAGTCCCAACTCCAACCCCTCAAACGACAGCCACGTAGGAATGTTAGACAGCCTTCCTGTGGGACTTAATTACGTTTTTTTTTTTTTTGTAACTTGTTGAAACTTATAACCTTTTTCTATAACTTGATTAATTAAGTGAAATTTCCTCACTCATTCTAAATGTTATTATAGAAGAAAAAAACATGACAACATAGTGAAAGATAATCTAATCTAAATTGCCATAAAAAGTCAATTTCCTAAATATGCCCTTTTAAATAGTTTAAGGTGGAATGCAATAGTGTTACGGGGAAGAGGAGTTAGGCAGCGCATGGCATGTAAAAAAACCCTAAACCCCTAAACCCCTACATCCCAAATATTATTAAAGAACAAAATTGTAAGAAGCATGTACGAAAAATTTATGTCTTCTTATGAAATAAAAATATATAATTATTTTATTTTTAATTTAAAATTCTCTTATGCATTTCCACAATCTATAAATTAAATTCATCTATAATAATACGAGTAAAATTTGTGAATATTGTTTTTTTAAAAAAATATTAATAAATATTGATAATTTGGGAGTCGTTCCTAAAATAGTGAAGTTGATATCATGGATATTGACTTGAAGAAAAAAAAAATATCCCGCACCCTCCTCTCACTTCTACATCTGGTGTGTGTGCACGGTTTGGACAAAAGCTTCGGCGGTTTTTCTAAAACTCCATTGTTCACTTATGGAAAAAACTCCATTATACCCTGTAGAATTCTCAATGGAAAACTGTACAGGATCCTCGGCCATGCTGTCTTCTGTGTTTATTTTATCATTATTTCTTGCTACAGATGTAAATGAAGGAGAAGAACTACCAAAAACTTGTTGTGAACCAAAGAGAGATTCTGAAGATGAGGTTGAAGCAGACGCTGTGGTGAAAGGAAAAACAGAGCCTGATAATCCACCAGTGGAAGACCTAAACACCATAGGTGCAATATTAGCACTACCAAAAGAAGAGGAGCCTCTAAAGGAAAACCATTCATTCATGGTAGTTAAATTGTTATAATAGATAATCCAAACTCAAACAACACACCTTCTGTATCAGTATCCTCCAAATTTGAGCTTCCAAAGTCAGAGAATTGAATTTGCATTGAAGGAGTTCTTTTAGGTGGCAAAGATACATCATCTTCTGAAATAATTGCAGGCAATTTGGAGGGGTGGCGGGTTTTGGATTTAGGGTTTTGGGTTTAGGGCTGGCTGGGGTTTGCAAGGTTGGCGCGAGAAACAAAGAGGAACAGGAGGGCGGCCAACACAAATGGGGAAAAAAGGGTTGGGATTGCAAAAAAATGTCTAAGTTTTTTTTTTTAATAAATTATCTGAAGTCGATATCTGGACTTTAAAATTGATATCCCAAATATCGATTTTAAAGTCAATATATCAGATATCGATTCCTTTAAAAATAAAAAAATTATTAAAAAATTAATATTTATTTAATTTATATTTTTTTATACAATTTTTTGGGAAAAAACTCGAAATAATACACAATAAATTATTGCAAAATTATTGTTCAAAGTACATTATTTTCAAAAAAATTATTAATATATGTTACAAAAACTAATTAACTAGTAGTTTTAATCAAAAACTTTTAAAAAATAATACTACATTGAAGTGGATATGCAGAATATCGACTATGAAGAATTTAGATTTGGATATTAAATTATTTTTGAATTTTTTAAAATAAAATATGGTTAAAAAACAAATAATTAGTTTTAATAAAAAAAAATTAAAAATAAATACAGACTTTGAAGTCGGTCGGTATTTCGAATACCGACTTCAGTATTTTTGGAATAGCTCCACCAATATTAATATTTACTTAATTTTTTTAAAAAAATATTATGCAAATTAACTCTGTTATTGATGATGGGATCAAATTTCATGATAAATATAAAAATCCAAAGAATGTATTATATACTTTTTTTGGTTTGGTTGTTTTTCAACTGTCTCTTTTATAAATAGAATAAACACAAGCAAATTAGGTATTTTTAATTAGGTAAAAAATCTTGCTACCAAAATAAAAAAAGGATTTTAGGGTATGTTACCAGAGATCACACAATAAACATATAATAAAACATAATATATAATAAATAAACTCACTTTTTTCACAATCGATTTGTTACATGAAATGATAGGCCAAGAGAAACATATTTTTAAAAACAATGGAGTCAAACAAATAAGATATACATACAATAAAAAAAAAACAAATAAGAACAACTCACCTTTTTCATAGTTGATTTGTTGCATTAACAGCATGTTTGGTTCACCGTAATAAATAAGGTTGGAATTGAATATAAATTCAGTGGGAATTGAATTGGGTTAGAATTGAATTGAATGGGTTTTTTAATAGTTTGGTTCAAAGAAATTGTATGAGGTGCAATCATTATTCTTGTGTTTAGTTGAGGTGAATAGGACTAATAAATAGTGTTAAAATAACTAAAATACCCTTACTTTAAGCATTTTATTGCTGAGTGAGAAAATTATGAGAGAGAAAAAAGAGTGAGAAAATTATGAGAGAGGAATAAGAGTTAGAAAATAATGAGAGATAAAGAAGAGTGATAAAAATGATGAAAGAGAAAGTAAAGTAAGAAAAATTATCAGAGAGAAAGAAGAGTGCGAAAATGATGAGAGAGAAAGTAGAGTAAGAAAAATTATGAGAGAGAAAGAAGAGTGTGAAAATGATAAGAGAGAAAAAAGAGTGAGAAAATGATGAGAGAGGAATAAGAGTAAGAAAATGATGAGAGAGAAAGAAGAGTGAGAAAAATGATAAGAGAGAAAAGAGTGATAAAAATGATGAGAGAGAAAGAAGAGTAAGAAAAATTATGAGAGAGAAAGAAGAATGAGAAAAATTATGAGAGATAAAGTAGAGTAAGAAAATAATGAGAGAAAGTAAAGTGAGAAAAATGATGAGAGAGAAAGAAGAATGAGAAAATGATGAGAGAGAAAGTAGAGTGAAAAAAATAATGATGGGGAAAGCTGAAGGAAAAAGATTAGAAAATTTTTTTTTTTATCAATTACGGACTGTTCAAAAATTCTAATTCAGAGTTTTAAGTCGTGAATTCCAATTCCCTTTTTGGTTGTAATTACAATTCGTGTAAGTTTTTAATTCAGACAACCAAACAAAAGAATTAAGACTGAATAAGGAATAAAATTATAATGAATACTCAATCTTTTGAGCCAAACATGTTGTAAATTATGGGCCTTTACCACGAGGCTAATATTAGAATGATACAAGTGCATAGAGATCGTTGTGGTACATTTTATCTTTCCACTATTATTATGTCTGTTTTGGAATGATAGATTGAAGAAGGTATGACAACCAAATAGTAATAAATCATATCAATTGGGAAACATTTTAGATATTTTATCACATTAGTAATTTTTCTTTTTTTTTCACCTAAGAATGGTAAACTAATATGATATCACCAGCAGCTAAGAATGGTAAGGCTAGTGCACTGTTGGACCCCCACAAGTTTTTGTATGCGTAGAGTTTCAGTTTATGTTCTCTTCCTCAAAACCTAAACCACAACTAATAACCATATAACCGGAAATATATATATATATAATATTGGGAGGGGGAGGACAGAGTGCAGAGGGACGAGAATAAATCTGCCAATTAGGGGTAGAAAATTATCCATGATGGAGCTAAGAGTTAAATTCTGCGAAAAAGGTTACCCGGCCCTACTAAATGTTCCATGAGAATCCCATCTAGAGGAGACAACAAAAAACTACAGCAACCAGAAGGATTAAAATGACTACAAATTTTTACACCCTTCCCCATGCCCTGCTGTAGGTATGCAAAGTGGAAAAGTCTCAAATTTGCCGCTCTTTACATTTGCTTCCAACTCTCTGTAATTTCCAGCCTATGCTTCTTTCAAAACGTGGCATTCTCACCAACTCTCTTCCTGTTTTCCCTTTCTAACTTGATACTGTTCCCAATTGTTTTCCGGTCGCCTTAACATCCATACTTTGATGCTGTTCTTCCTTTGCTATTGATCTCTTACCAGTACTTCCATCTATGGTCCCATTGCAATCTTGCTGTTGTGCTTTTTCATCAACTGTACCTTTTGAGGAAGCAGTGTTAACATTTGAATTCACCTCCCGATCATCCTTGTCTCGGGCAGACAATGTCTCTACATTAGTGTTCTCATTTGTAGGGTTGAATGTCATGGATTGATTTGTTGAATTTCCAGAACCAGGTGGAGGGAGGAAAACTCCAGTGCCAGGGACTGGCAAGCGAGGTGGAGCATGCCTTGGAGGAGCTGCAGGCCATCCGGTAGAGGCAGGTGGCAGAGCAACTGGTGCAGGAAAAGGCATGGCTGGAGCAACTGCAGCAGGCACAAAAATTGGCTGGATACCATTAGGAGGCGGTAATGTTGGACGAGGATTTGGGGCTGGCAATACACCACTTGTAGGCACTGGACCAAAATGCTTAGGACCCGCAGGATGACGAATATGATTTGGTGACCTGCTTGGAGGTGGAACCCAGTGTGAGGGAAGTGCAGCACTGGAAGGAAAACGTTGAACATCACTGGATGTGAACTTCTTTGGCTGTGACTTTGTGAAGGTAACAAGTAATCGCTGCTTGTTGATGGAAGGAATCGCATGTCTGGCAAAGTCAGACGATTTTCCTTCAAGTACAAGCATGGATCTGTAGCAGTTTTATGGTAAATAATTTATTGATTAGCAAACCAAAAGCCCAAAACAGAGTAAATTTTTAATGAAAGATGACTACAGGCTGAGATGGCTCAAAAATAAACAATCGGTAAATTAAGAGCAAAAATAACCATGACAAACAAAGTAGCAGAGATAAAGAGGAATACCCTGGTGTAAGAGAGAGTCTCACAGATCCTCTGTAATCACCAGGACGATCTATCCCAATCACCTTACCAAATGTCATTTCACAATCTGTCAAGAATAGTACACACACTGGCCTTCCAAACCAATGAGGCCACATGTGAGGATGAGAGTGATCACCCTGCAATGATAAGCAAAATATTAGATCTGCCTAGCAATGTTCACAATTTCCATAAATAATAGCAGGATATTCTAAAGTATGAACCTCATTGAAGATGTCAACAATGCAGCAGTCTGGCTTCACAGAAACAACTTCCATAGCAACTAAACGTTCAATGACATCTTCAAACAAGTTAGGGATGGGTTCAATTTTCCAATCTGCAAAGTATATTGCAAAACTCCAATTGAGACATTGAAACTAAAACAGGACAATAACTCTGAACGCAACAGCTAAAACATAAACAAATTTTAATGGAGGCAAAATCAGAATTATGAACATGCCTTTAGAGGTCCCAGCTGCAACTTCATCCTCAATAGGCGCATCTGCAATGGGCAGACCAAACTGAATCATCTCTCTCCCATGCCCCTTCATGGGTCTCTTGGAGACCACAAATGTTTGTCCTGCTTCTTATCAGACATGAAATCAGAAATCAAGACTTATATGAGCAGAAAGTCAAACTTGAAATTATTACACTGCTCCAAAATGCTACAAATGGCATCACAACTAAGATATACAAATGCAAATTTCAAAATCTATTATGTATATAAAACAATGTCCATCTCTTCACATTCTGCCACGTGTATTAACTCTATATTTATAATTATGCCATGTGTCATTGTTTAAGTTATTTTTATTTTTACCATCATTATTTGAGTAATGTTATACCATTTTAATTTTTTGATAAGCTATTTGAACTCATGTTTCAGTTACATACAACTAACAAGAGTATGTAATTATTTAGTTTTTCAATTGACTTTTAAAATTTTCAATTTAGAAATTTCTAAATCTTCAATATCCACATACTCTATATTTACATCAACTACTTTGTAATCTGGCCATCTCTTATAATTTATATGTTTGTCTGTATCTCAATCCTCAATTTTCACATACCAAACTTACATCCACTAATTTATTTAATATGATGTTAAGGCTAAGTAATAAATAATAAAAGTTATTGAATTTATTTATAAACAACAATTCTTATCTTTTATCTTTATCCAATAATAAAGTTATTTTGTTTATCTTTTTATCTATGAATTACAATACATTACAATTCTATTTTTTTGAATTATAATATAATACAATTTTTTTTCAATAATACCATACTCCCGTGCTAATGCACGGGATGAAGGCTAGTTTACAGATAATTCCAAGCTCTTGTTCACTACAATACTTAGAGAAATTGTTGTGGTTGTCCAGTAAGATGAAACCTACCATTGGAAAAGAGAACCAAGGTAACAGGACAATAACATAGGAAGACCACATGATTTGATTTACCAGTACAATATAAAGTCCCTCATCCAACAAAACAAAATCCAAAGGAGCAATAACTGACATAAGCTGTCAAATCCTAATCTTTGTCTTCATAATTGGAAAACGGATACTTGTTCATCTGAAACCATTTATAATCTTAGTTACAGAACAACCTTTCTCATCCCAATATTAGTTCTAGGCTCAACATTTCAAGGCAACAGACAGAAATCTCCCCACCTTTTCTTTCATGAAATGGAATTCTAAATACCAGAATAAAATGCAAGAAACAGGAAACCAAGAAAAATTTGCAGTTAACCAATTCCCTTGGTCTTCCTACAGGTCAATTTACACCCACTATATCTGAAAAAGTCAAAGGAAAACCAGGGAAAATAAGCATAATATTCTCATTTGTTTAAAGTGTTAAGCAAGTAGTAAAGTAAACCTGAAATATGAAGATCTACAGTAAAGTAATCTGATTCAGTAGATTTAGATTTAGTAAAGTAAAACATTATCACGGAAGAATTCAATATGATTCAGTAGGTTTGCTTCTCTGTTTCTTTCCTATTCTGGAAAGGGCAAATGATGTAGAGGATTGATATATTCCTTCTGTAGATACAAAGATCATATGGCTCAAGAACAGAAGTGGTTTAAGGTGCATGTAGGAAAGATCAATCAAGTAAAATTTTGGATAGGTCATTATCAACTCATTGGTAAAATGAAAAATAATGTAGGACTATAAAATGTTTCTGTACATCTAGAAACAAAACGAAAGACTGAAACAATTAATAAAGAGATTCACTAACTGAATAAAAAATATAATTGAGCCTTTCATCATCAATCATTTGTACAAAGCCAGATGACAAAATAATTTTAAAAAAATAAAATTAAAGGTGATAATTCTCTTACTCTATAATGACCCAAGAGGACATCCAATATTTATGTATTCTTGTTGCATCTTCCAGCTATCTAGGCTCTTTAATAAGCTCTCTAACTTCATTGTCCTACCTTGTTTCTCCAAGAATCGGATTAGGTCATCTATAAATTAAGTTCCAACCTTATAGAAATGACACGACAATGTTGTGGGTCACATTTTCTCAGAAAAGCAGAGCAGGGCATCCACAGTTTTTCCTAAATAAAATCAAAGAAACTACAAAGGACAGGTAACTGCAGCCAGATGTGTAGTGTAATATCATACACAGAAGCAGATGTCTTCTTATGCCATAGCATAGAGTATGTTCACCAACTGGACAATGGGAGTTCTCTAGTAGAAAAGGTCAATCAATTCACTTGCAATACAAACACACACCAAATTTAGTTAATCATAACTGAACATTTAATTACATGTTCCACACAAACACACACCAAAATACAAGTTCCACATTAGCATTTAATTACATATTTTCCAAAGGAAAAGCTTGTACACTGTTAATTGGACATTACAAAATCTAACCAAAAAAACCAAACGAAATGTTGAGAATACATTTGAAATAAATTTCCTGAAACTACAATAAAATGCTGAGACATAACCATAAAGCTTGCAGTAAATTCATGAGTATGAACAGAAATTCATCATTTCCTCCATCTAATATCCCTGCTAAAAAATGAAAATGAATGTGATGACAATGCTACTTACGAGATGGAAAATATTAAAGGATGACGAAACAGTTTAAGTATGATCTTGCCACCAAAATAAACAAAATTAGCCAAAAAAAAATAAAAATAATGAAGGATGAAAAGAAAATTAAAAATAATAATAATGAGGAACTTGCCCTGAAACTGTCCTCTTTTCCCAGCAACTCTCGAGTCATTTACCAGTTTAACAAGTTTTGAAACTTCTGAATGATCAAACATTTCTTCAAACAGTTTCAGTCCATCAACCACATTAACCTATACAAGAGATCGGTAGATGTTATTATAGCAAGAGTAGATCAATCAAAGCCTCAGATCTTAACAACCAAATTGTTAAAAAAAAAAGAAAGAAAGAAAGAAAGAAAATTACCGTTTTCCCATCAAATATCTCATTACCAACAAATGTTTTTGGAGCAGCTGTAAGATTTTGCTTCCTATGTGGTATGCGTTCAGAATCAGTATCAGTCTCCACATTACATGACCCTTCAAGTACATCAAATGAATTATTTAACTCAAGTATTTATACCACCAAAAACAGCAAAAAGAACAAATATGGAAGCCATATCATTTAGAGCATCCCTAACAAGAGAAAAGTCCATGACACAGTTTGTTCAAGTGACTGAAAACTTATATCCACAGTAAGACTGGGAAAGTGCAAAGAGATGTACATATTCATTTCAAAAGTAAATTAACTACAAGGAATGAGGTCAAGCCCCTAAACTGTTAAAGATGAAAGGGAATGCAGAAAAAAAGAATCTTCAAGTTAGACATATGACCACCATTACATTCTCTCACAGAGTTTGACTCACCAGTGGACGCTGTCTTTTGGCTTCCTGTGCTTTCAACTGAGCTATCCATTTCCGGTTTCACTACTGCTTCTATTTCAAAACACGTAGGGAATCATAAGCATAACAGGTTACAGAATTTCCTCCCATATCAACAGGCATTTCAGAGCATGTGCAATTTGGGGGTAAGGTTTGCACATGGTCACGTGTAATCATTCATGTTAAACAAATTTCATCATTATTTTCATGATACATACCTAATTCCGAACCAAAAAAGTGACTGATAAATTTAGACATGTATGCCTGGCAAACCGATGGACAGTAAGCATGCAAAGACCAACATGTACAGATAAACTGATTCCAGTCATTCTAAATTGCAATTTCAAACTGATAATTGATCTAGTGCAAAGTAAGTGCTACTTTAAACCATAGATGGTTTCCAGTTTAGCATTTCAGCCCAATGTAACAGCCCATGCCACAATTTTTTATTTTCTCTATGATAAGGGAAACATAAGGACAACATCATGCGCTTACCACCTAAGAAGGAACCCTTGTAGGAAACCCAACATGTAATTTGAAAAGCTATTATTATCCAGCAATCATTTTGGAGAATAAGTTCAGGCTTGCAAGAATAGCATTTGAGGAAAAAAAAAATAATGAACCAAAAATTCGCAAAAGGGCCATCTGGAAATGGAAAAAAAATTTAAAAAAAGGAGAACAAAAGAAAAACAGTTTGGTAAACAATCCTGTAGTATAATTTTTATGGATTCTGTCAGTATAACCCTTTTCCTGCCCGTATCGAGAAATAGAACTGACTAAAAAGGTTTTGGTAAATAATCTTCATCAAATAAACTGTCTTTATAAATTTTGGCTTCAAATGGCACCAACAAGGCATATCCCTTCAACAAAATCCAGAAATAAATGCTGTATCAAATTATAACATTAACAAATTTTATTAGGCCGTTCATAGCAAAAGCTTACCCTTGAATCCATATTTGGGGAAAAGCGAAATGGTAAATTGATTAATAAATGTCATTAATTCCAAGGCCACTATACTCCAAAATCGTAAACAGATTACAGCTAGACAAGCAGAGAAGAATACAAATTATGACAAAAGAGAATGAGTACCAAGACGGCAGTAAGTTCACAATTTACAATAATTATGAAGGCCAAAATGCTTTCATTAGAAACACAACTACGACTACAAAGTCCCATTCAAAATTAAACCTATCTCATCTAATTGGTAACTCTTTAGCCACCAACAAACCAAATCTAAGATAAATTACCACAAATAGAATAAACCAACATTCAGAAACTAATTTCCATTTTCCCCTCATAAATGCAGAACAACCAAGAACCCATGTTTAAGAAGAAAAGAAAAACACATAAAATTGTTTACAGAACCATAATTATATAGACTATAAAGCATTGATGAAACAAAAAATACTTCCCAAAATGGAACACGTATTTTAAAAACTCCTTCATTTCTCACCTTTCTGCTCTTCCACCTTACCATTTCCCACTCTTCCGTCACCGCTCTCCAAATTCAAATTCTCATTCTCATTCTCATTCCCATTTATTTCCTTATTCTGTGAGACGCCACCATCAAAATTACTAAAATTCTGCCCATGATGAGCCTCTTTCCCTTCTCTAAACCCCCCCTCCCATCTCTCCCCCCCTCTTCCTCCTCCCCCCCCCCCCTATTCCTTCCCCACTTTCCCACTCCCTTCAAAAACCCTCTGCTGAGGTTGATTTTTCCTAAACCCCACTTGCTGCAATGCATATACCACTTCATTCACAGAAAAATACTGCTGCATATGCAACACAGGATTCCAATTACACCTCCTTTGCTGTACACATCCAATCACTCCATCATACTCTCCTGGCTCACCCACCAACCTAAGATGATGACACAATGCATCGATTATCGCGTTTGCAGCAGCGAATTCCCCTCTTAACCATGATATAAACCCATCCCTTTCATCCATTTGAAGCAAAGAATGTTGATGATTAGGCCACCATTGCTGCCCTCTCCCCTGTTGCTGCTGCTGCAACCCCTCACCGCCGCCACCGTGCATTTTCTCCGACGCCGCCGCATTCCCAGATTGCATTGCCATCAACATATAACTCTCAACAAAAATCCCTTCTAATATGTGACTTAATTTATGATTCTAATTTTATCCAATAAATTAAAGATTTAATTTTTTTTAACTCATTGTTGGAATCAGATCTGGTAGGGAAGAGGGTCTGGAAAACAAGCAAACAATTGAAAAGGGTCAGTGATAGATCAGTAAAAGGACTAAAATTTAACAGAAAAATAAAGTGAACAAAATTTTGATGAAACGTGGGAACTTAATCTGTGATTTGTTGTAGTGGGATTAGATCTGGGGTGTGTGAAAATGCGAGTGATGTAACTTCGTAGACCTCTTTATCACAGTGAACGTAAAGTGTGAGTGTGCGAGTGTCAAGATCTAGGTTTGAGAAGATGATGATGAAAAATGGCTTAATGGACACGCGCAAAATGAACATGAAAATTATAATGAAATTAGGGAAAATGAAAAATTGATAGATGGCATTGTCACTGGCATAAATGGAGGCCGGTTGTGGGTTTGTGGTTTTATCGTCTGCTACTATTTCTTCTTTTATTTTGATATTCTACCAGATTGTAGGATTTACAGAGAAATATTACATCCAAAAAATATTTTATCAAATAAAAAAATTAGGTGGGGAGATGAGGTAATGTGAAATTTAATTGATTTTGAATTTATTGTGATATCTCTCGTTCTACATTTTGAAATGATTCCTACTTCATTTACACAATCTAAATGTTATTTTGAAGGGTTGAAAATTTGAATGTTGAGTAATTTATTAACTTTTCATCCCTTATCATTTATGTAAAAGACTTATCAACGTGTTTTACAATATTTATATATTAAATGCTACTATTACATAAATTTTTAGAAGCCCTATTATATTTAAAATAAATTATTTTAATTTTCTTAGCAAAATTTAAAATTACAAATATAACAATGACTTAAATGGGTTCAAATATTGAATTTGGTTGTCATTTTCCTTCCTATTTCACACGTTAAAGGGCATAAAGAAGAGGCTATCATTTGTCTTTTTCCTGTGTATTTCACACAGTAAAGGGGCATAAACAAGTTTTTTTATAACAAACTTGACAAAAGATTAAAATGTTATAGAAATACAATTATTTATTAGTTTTCAAAATTTCTAATAGGGTAAAACTTATCCGTTTATGTAAAAGACTCATCAACCCTATGGTGTTTTACAATATTTATATATTAAATGCTACTCTTACATAAATTTTTAGAAGATAGTTTTACCATATTATATTTAAAATAAATTATTTCAATTTTCTTAGCAAAATTTAAAATTACAAATATAACAATGCCTTAAATAGGTTCAAATATTGAATTTGGTAGTCATTTTCCTTCGTATCTCACACGTTAAATGGCATAAAGAGGAGGCTAGAGTCAAGATTGAATCATTTGTCTTTTTCCTGTGTATTTCTCACAGTAGCGGGGCATAAAGAAGTTCTTTTCTAACAAACTTGACAAAAGATTAAAATGTTATAGAAATATAATTATTATAAAAATGTTATAGAATTACAATTTTTTTTTCAAAATTTCAACTAGATTAGTTTAAGACAAAAGCCTACTAAAATTTAAATATTAAATGGTACAATTTCAATATTGAAACACTTAATTGCTGAAAATAAGAAAGAGAGAGGGGACCAAAGTACCAAACTTTTTGAACAATGTAAGTAGGGTTGGCAATTGAGAGAGAATACTAAGGAATTGGGTAGGATTTAAATTGGTAGGGAATTATTAGGAATGGAAAATATTATTCTCATTAAGTTTTGGATTGGGAGGGCATGGGATTTAATGGGATTGGAATTTCCTAATTTCCATTGAAATTCTATTAAAAATTTTCATTGGGAATTAACTATCAATATTAATTATTACCCAACATTAATCATCAATCATTAATCATTTATTATTAAACATTAGCCAACTATTACTCAACAGTACCTAATAATTACATATTTAACTATTTACCCATGGGTATTCCATACCCTTCCTAATAAATTTTTATCCTAATAACATCCCTCTCAATTATTCATAATAGGTATAAGAATTCCAATAACTCCCATCCTATTGGGTACCAATGGAGATTATAGAAATATTGTCACCGCGAAACTTAAAGAAGAATGAATGAGTTAAAATAAATTACAGTGGATCATAGCATGATTAGTATTAAATATTAAGTCAAAATTGGACTCCTTCAGATATTGTATAGGGTATCAGTACCCCCTTTAATCAGTTAGCTTAGCTACTTTAAAATTTAGAGCATATTTAGCATTAAGTAAGAAACTAGACTGCTTAAAATATTGTATAGGGTGTGCTTGTCTTATTGGAAAGGTAATTTTGATATGTGATAGTTATTAATGTTAAATTCTTTTTCCCATTCTTGGTGAATTTTCCATCTCAATTAGGAATAGAAATCATTTTTCCAACTTTCAATTGTTTTAGCAATGTGTACAGATGGAAGGTAACATTATTTCTATGGAATTTTTTTACTCCTTTTTAATAAGTAGATATTATTTATAATTGATATAAAAATGTATAATATCTAGCTGTGAATTAAAATTATCCCACATAAAAAAACTCAACCTAGAAAAAAAATAAAAGAAGATAAAACCCCACCACACACCAAAAGAAAATTATTCTGGAAAGATAAAACAGAAACTAAACCGCAAAAAAAAAGGGGAAATTAATACTAACACAAAAAGAAAATTAAAATCATCCCCCCCCCCCAAAAAAAACAAAAAAAAAACCAAAAAATAAGAGAAAACTATATTCCCATAAAAAGAAAAAGAGAAAGAGAAATTAAGACCCAAAAAAAAAAGAGAAAGTAATGCCAAATAAAAAGAGAAGAGGGAAATATTAAGAGTTTATTACTATTATTAGTCTTATTTAATAAAAATAATCACGCATACATGGTATTGAAATCACTCCTGTTGATGGTCATTTAATTACACGAGACATCTGATGTAGCTCATTTAATGCTGTATACATGGTATTAAGAGAGTTTATGACTTTCTTTTCCATATTTAACAAAGAAAGGGATAGTTTGCATTCTGTTGATCATCAGACTATTGTGTTCTGTTTCTAGTTTTTTGTTAACCCATATGTTACTAATAATTGACTGTTATGCAATGAAATTGGACATTATTTCAAGAATTAAACATAGAGAATTAGTTTATTTTATAACCTGTTTGAGTGCGTGTATATATATATATATATATATGTCGTTTTCTGCTATTGTCTTTTACAACACGTTCCTTCAATTAGAAATGTCAAGTCTTTCCTACAGCTAAAAAGTTAATTCAAGTCTAATATATATTCAATGTCTTATAATTTGGGCTCAAGTAAAGTGTTAGAAAATATTCTATTTCTCTTTGATTGTGAAGATCAAAATAGAAGATATGTTGATAGTTAGCTTATTGTATTTCGAAAGCGGCATGCTTTAAACCTATTATATTAAAAAAAATCATATCTCATCATTCAAGAGTTAAAAAATCAAGTTACTCTTTTCTAAAAATTCTAAGACATTTCAAGAATGCTTCTAGCCGATAGATCTCAATAAGACTCTCATGTTCAATTATAAACAATCCAAGAAATGGACTAAAAAAAGTAATTTTTTTCTATGATTGGGTTCCATTAAGGAGGTGGAGAAGAAGTATGCTAAATAGGTTCAAAAATGATATTGCTAGAACTAACTACTCAATTGTTTGTCCATTGATTTCTATGATTATTATTCAATTTCGTATCCCATTTTAGAAAAGATAATTTTACAAAAGAAATATGGTATAAAAGAAGCTAGAATGGAAAATTATGTCAGTAGACATTATTTTAAGTATCAATAATGGAGAAACTTTGCTTAAATACATGAACTCCAAAGTATACTTCCTGACATTAGCAAATGCAAATGGCAGTCATTATTGACAGGCTGCCTGGTTAGTGATTAAGACATTCAAATGATTATATTTATAAATAAATGGATATCACTTTTGTGATTCTTTATGTCGCATCTTTGTATTGAGAAAGGAGGCAAGAAAACAAGATAAAAATGAGGAGACCCCAGTAAAGTTGAAACCAACAAAGTAAATTTTATTGTTTTTTATGAAAATACCACAAAAATAAAAAAACAACAAATAATGCATACTTGGGACCAGGAGGAAAAAGTTTGAAAACTAAATTCCGTAAGTCACAAAGTCAAAATAAAGGGCCGAAAGGAGTATAATTATCTTTTGGTGATAGCGATATATAAAATATGGTAGGAGTCCATTTGAAAGGGACAAAAGAAGAGCCTGGAGAAATTATTATTACTAAAATTTTTTTTTTTTTTCCAAACGATAGCAAATTCATTAAATAAAGAATAAGGGTTTCTGAGACATTAGCCTAAAAGTAAAATGATCTCCTTGGTCTAAATTAATAGCCAAGGAGGAAAATAGAATAATGGATTGAAGTTGCCATTATTCCATTAGTTACAATAGAAATTGCAAAATATTGCATTTGCAATGTGCTTGCTAAGCAATATCTTTACACTAGCTATGAAATGAAAACATTACCTATTTAAAGGATTGCCAACCAAAATATTGAATTTACGAGATATATTATGCTAACTTCAACCGAATGACTAAGCTTGGACAATATATCTTGAATATCAATTGCAATCCATATACACAATTTGATTTATTATTACATAAAGAAAACCTAAAGGCGATTAAAGAAATAGGCCATTAAATTAGGAACTTCGCAAAGCATTATGCCACCCATCATCTTCTCATAAACATTTCCTTGAGACAGAAAATAGCAACACCAAGCGGTCAATCATCAAAAACCCAAAGATAAAAGCGTGAGAAAAACCTAAACACCAGCGATAAAATGTGACAACATTCAAGAGTTCGCAGATTGAGAAACTATGAAGACTTGATATCCAGCGATGAGTTGTTCAGAGCAGACGGAGAAAGAACTCAAAAGAAACCTTCCTTCACAGAGGGGTAAGAAACCTAATTTAGATGAGACTACCTCTACACCATCTAGCAGAAGGATGGTAATAGCTGCTTCCTCTTTCTTTTCTTTTTTTCCCCTTTTTTCTCCCTATTTTTTCCTTATTATTTTTTTCCCTTTTTTTTTTTTCCTGTTTTTCTTCCCCTTTTTTTTTTTCTTTTTTTTTTTCTTTTTTTTTTTTTCCATATCTTTTTTCTCATCTTTTTTCTCATCCTTGTTTTTTCCTCATCTTTTTTTTTTTTTTCCTCTTTTTCTCTAATTTTTTTTTTTCCTCTCTCTCTTTCTCTTTTGATTTTTGCCTAGATGAGCAGAAAATAATTTAAACATTTGGAGACTATACATCCATAATGAAGGAGACATTGGAAGAAATGACATAGAATTTGATTTTCTTGCTACACTATTGATGTTTCATCCAAGTTGCCAATCCTTTGTAAGTACCCAACTAGCAATAAGCAAGTTATAAGACAATATTAGAAAGGATATTGGAAGAATAGAATTTCGGGGAAATTTCGGGGTAAAAAGGGCATTGAAAGCAGTGAGGCTGCGGTTGTAAGCTTATGAAATGAGGAGGAAAATGGCCTCATTCTTTGGCTCAGGGCTCGGCTCTCAGGGGTTTAATCCTTTGATGTTAAAAGATGAGTTACTAAATTGAGAGCAATTGCAAAAGCGGAAGGCTTCAAACTCTCTTTTTAGTTTGTTTTTCTTTTTCCCCTCTTTTTCCTCTTTTTCTTGTTTTTCTCTCTTTTTCTTTTCATTTGTTCCATCCCAATTTTTGTTTTTTTCCTTTTTGTTTTTCCATTTTTCATTATTTTTCTTTTTTGCTTTTTTTTTTTTTTTTTTTCCTTTTTCTACAATTTTCCTTACCGTTCAACCAACAATTTTGGTTCTTTGCTACTCTGTGTTGCCTCCTTGTTGATGTTTTGTTTGCGATACCCCAATCTTGCCAAGGTGAATGTGATCCGCCTCTAGCTTCTTCAATGAAGACATCAACCAACTATTGCCTTTTAATCCAAAATTAAGCTAGCAACCCTTTTAGCTACTAATTAGCCAAACTTGAACAAATTATATGAGCTTAATTCATAACCTTTTCTTACCGTATCATACAACAAGAAACTCACATTAGTGTTATATGAGACATTTTATCAAAGCGGGTTGTGTGCTTTCTGGCCAAGACTTAGCAACACAAAATTGAAAAAGTAATCGGAACCCATATTTCAGCAATTCAATCACAAACCAACGAGAAAATCGAGTGATACATGATCCAATCTATCCACTCATTACCCAACAATTCGATTGCAAAGATAGGTTCAAAGAAAACTTACCGAATATGGATTGAAGATGGGCGTTTTATAATACCTTTCCTTAACTTTGTTGATACCTTTCCTTGACTTTGATGAGACTCAACTTGCGGGTATTGCAAGAATCTTCATGCGAGGGAAAAAGAGTTGAGTGATCTCCCTATGTTGCCTTATCTCCAACCCTAGCGTACGGTGAGGGAATAACAAAGAGTGGGATTTTTAATAATCCTCATGACCAACTCTATCCATTTGACCCGTTTAAATAAGTCAATCCTCCCACCTCATACTTAAATTACAAGCTCGGACCGAGACATATTCATCAATTTGAACCGAGAGCTCATCTTCAAGGTCCCATTGTATATTACCTCATAGCCCCTCTCTTAGCTCCCCGCCTTCAAAAACACTCAAACTCTTGGGAAATGGTAAGTGAAATGATCTCAAGGACTTTCGGACAACACAAATGCCGCGAGAAAATAGAAGTCCGGATCTCTTCATGAATTTTCCGTGCTCTTGCAATCCTCTGTGGTCATTCTATTTCCTGTCAACCCTTCCTCTCCTTTACCCTTGCATTGGAGTTGAATTGAAAGCTGACTTTTGCTAATTATCTACTAATGCATCAAGTGGATGGCCAATATATCTTCCTTTATTCTGAAAAAGAATCGTATTCTTTAAATCTTTGAAAAGGAAGATTTATTTATAATTAACACCAAGGTTAGTTTATGGCTAAACAAAAGCAACAAAATTTAGAAAAGACTGGACCCATTACGAACTAGAGCAACCATTTCTAATCTAAAGCTAATTGAATGCTAAGCGGGTTTTAACAATTAAATAGCCTTTAAAGCGATATGTACTAAGATAGAATGCAAGAAATGGCTTAGTAAATTGAGTTAGCCTCGCTAGTGTCTCTTGAAATTAGTCCACTCCATCCAAGCTTTGTTAACCATTTCCAATCTTTGTGTGACTTTTCCTCAAACATCCACAGATTCCTTGTTTTCCATAACATCGAGCATATATACGGAGAGAGTAATCCTATCCATGTTAATTAAATTCTTACTCATAGCACTAAGCGATTCCCACCAAAGCACGAAACTTAACTTTTCTTGCCTCATTTTATCCCGAGTGAACAGGAAATTTTCCAAACCATGTCCGCTCTCTCACACGTAAAGAGAGCATGTTCTATGGTTTCCTCATGCATGCCACAAGATTCACAAATGGAATCTTGCAATATTTTGCGTTTACACAACTCCATTTTGGTTGGCAAGATCCTTGACATCTCCAAATAAAATGTTTGATTTTGCTTTGATTGGAAGTTTCCAAAGTCTATTCCACATGTGGTTAGATGTAGTTAATTTGGAGCTCTTTGGTAGCCACATTCCCATTTTGTTGATCTCGATTCTGCTCCATTACCACGATATGCCGATTGCTCAGAAACTTTCCTTTCTTTGTCATATTGCCAAATTATTATATCAGGACTGTCTCCTTGTTAAGAGGATGTTAGAAATTGCATTTGCATCTTAGGTTGGAAAAGTTGGTCTAGCGGTTTTATTCCATTTTGTTCCTTCCTCCATCATAAGTTGGTGGCACCAAATTGTGGACTCATTCTTCTGAGATTTTGGCAATGGTGTGAAATTTGCTCTATGTGCTAGCCATGGTGACTCCCAAATTCGAATTTCTTTGCCATTTCCCACTTGGAATCTCATTCCCCTCTCTAGAACATGTTTTGCTCCCATCCAACATCTCCATAGCCATGATGCATTGGTGTGAACCTTGGCTTGCATGAGTGTACCTTGAGGATAATATCTCGCTTTCATTACACGGCTTAGGAGCAAATTTGGCGATTGGATTAATCGCCATAATTGCTTAGCTAATAAAGCATCATTGAACACTTGTATATCTTTAAAACCAAGTCCACCCTGTCCCTTTGGCATTGTTAATTTTGACCAAATTTTCCAGTGTATTTTATGGCCCCTTGTTGTATTAGATCCCCACCAGAATTTGGCCGTTTCCCGGCTCAATTCTTTGCATATGCCGATAGGTAATTTAAAACAAGACATTACATAAATAGGTAAGGAATTAAGAACTGAATTTATGAGAGTTTCTTTACCTGCTTGACTCAAGAAATGAGTTTTCCAATTACCTATTCTGTTCTTTACCGTATCAGTGACATATGCAAAAACTTCTTTTTTGGATTTACCGATACCCAAGGGCAAGCCTAGGTATCTGGCACTCCTTTGTTCTTTGATCCCCTTTAATACTTGTAGAATAGCCTTTTTCTCTTGACTTGCTAGATGCCTACTGAAGATAATCGATGATTTGCTCAGATTAACTTGCTGCCCCGAAGCTTCACAGTAAACATCTAATATATTCCTGATTTGCATAGCTTGCCTTTCTGTGGCTTCTCCAAATAATAAAGAATCATCTGCAAAAAGAAGATGAGTTAGAAGTGGGCCGTTACGGCACAATCTCATTCCCTTATATGAGCCCTCCTGGACGGCCTTTCTGATTAAGAAAGAAAGCACTTCTGAAAGGATTATGAACAGATAGGGGGATAGAGGATCTCCTTGTCTAATACCCCTTGTAGGTTGCACGTACCCACTCACCTCACCATTGATGTTAAACGAAAAGGATGAGGTACTTATGCATGTAATAATCCAGTCTACAAACTTATGTGAAAAACCCATCTGCCTTAGGACCTGTGATAAAAAACCCCATTCCACCCTATCAAATGCTTTTGTCATATCTAGCTTTAATGCCATGAAATTTTTACCTGACCTGCTATGGCTTTTGATGTAATGTATACATTCATGTGCAATAACCACATTATCTGTGATTTGCCTCCCAGGGACAAAGGCCGCTTGGCTTTCATTGATGCAGACATTTAGGCAAGTTTTCAGTCTTTCTGCTAGAATCTTAGATATGATTTTATACACAACATTGCATAAACTAATAGGCCTATACTGTCCTATGTTTGTAGGGTTCATGACTTTGGGAATGAGAGTGATGAGAGTATGATTGACACTTTTTAGCATTCTAGAATGGACAAAGAAACTTTTGACAGCAAATATTATATCCTTTTGAACTATTTTCCAATAATTTTGAAAGAAAAGTGGAGTCATACCGTCAGGTCCCGGAGATTTATTAGGATTCATACCAAACAAAGCTTTCTGTATCTCTGCTTCCTCCACTGACCGAGTTATCCTCCTATTCATTGCATTTGTTATTGAAAGAGGTATACCTAGCAAAAAAGGTTGATCAGGGTTAGGAGTGGATGTAGTAAAGAGATAAGAATAATATTCTGAAATTTCCTCCCTGATTTCTTTTGGATTGGTACAAATCCGTCCATTGGCTTGCTCCAACTTCTCGATTGTATTTGCTCTTCTTTGTTGGACTGTAGAGGCGTGAAAGAATTTTGTGTTTTTATCCCCCTCTTTTAGCCATTGAATGCGTGCTTTTTGCTGCCAATATTGTACCTCCGCTCTCTATATGCTTGGTGCAATTCACCTCTCGATCTTCTCCATGATGCCAATCCCTTATTACTCCATCTGGCTCATTTCTTCCATTTGCCCTTTTAGCTCCCTTATCTTCCTTGCTGCATTAGTTCCTCCCCCTTGGCCCACTTGAGCAACTCGATCTGGCATTGCTTGATTTTGCTTGTGACTTGGTACATTGGTACTCCTCCGAGGCTTAGACCAAGCTTGTTCCACTATTTCTATAGCATCTTCTTTTTGAATCCATCTTTTATCAAAAAGAACCTCTTTTTGTCTAATCTCACTGTCTGCTGTTTCGGTAATATCAAGGAATGGTGGAGGCTGTTTCTCCACATGTTTGACAACCCAATTAGGAAACTTGAGTATCCATTGGTGATCCAAAAACGATCTAGCCTTTCTTCCACAAATCCTTCATTTTTCCTATTGTTGGCCCAAGTAAATGGTCTCCATTAAACCCTAAATCACCATACCCATATCGTGATGAAGGCTCTAAAATGTTGAAAATCGCTTCCGAGCGGGTTTGGCCCCTCGTTTCTCATGCGCTCCACAATATCATTAAAATCTCCCCCCATTACCCAATGTTGTCCCCATTTATTTTTGGCTTGTAATAGATAATCCCATTGCTGAAATCTGACTCTAGAATCCGTACTCACATATACAAAAATTACCCAAAAAAGCTCTTGTTCCCCTTTTTTTTGAGCTTGAACTTCTAAACAAAAATCCGTTGATAGGACTTTATTTATTACAACTGTTTCATTCCAAAAGAGCAAAAGCCCTCCTCTAGTACCCCTTGGATCAACGTTTTTCCAACGGTCGTGGATACGAGCTGATCTACAAAAAGTATGAATAAAGGACGTCTTTTGCTTGGTTTCACTAAGAAAAACTATATCCGGGAGGTGGAATTTAATGGTTTCCTTCAGCTGAGAAATTGTAGAGGGCCCTCCTAGACCTCTACAATTCCAAGCACAAAATTTCATTGGTTTTCTTGGGGCCATTTAGGGCTGGCTTCCTCCACCTGCATTTCCCTAACAATGATACCATGAGACTGTCTTTTTTGGCTTCTTTCTTGGTTTCTTTCCCTATCAACTGTGTTCTCCTCTTCCAGTATTGGCCATTTTCTTTTTTCCCCAGCTGTACTTTGGACTTGCATCACCTGTGCCCTCTCAAGCTGGTTGTGCCCTCTATCTCCTCCAATTCGATGCCATTTCCTTGTTCGAATCCCCGGCTCCATTGCAACCATTTCTGAGATTTTGCTTTTCACGTTTGGTGGAGTTGTCGTCATCAAACTCAAAGGTATCGAGACCAAATTCTGCTCTAATTCAGCAATCTCAACCTCCATTGGTGGGTTTTTCTTCCTCTCTGTTGATTTCATTTCAGATTCCCTTTCCAATTCCTGTGGCACTTTATCCCACTCCATTGACACCCCTGCCTTCTCCTGTACCTCTTTTGGAGAAATCTTTGCTTCTATAGATTCCTCAACGGGTGGTTTTTGAATGGCTTCTATATGGGGTGTGGTTGAATGCATTTGACCCCTTGAAATGATTGGCTTAATGATACTCTTTTCATTACCTTCTCTGCTCCTGCCCTGAGTTGCTTCTGCTCTTAGCCAATCACCATATTGCCCTTCCAATAAGGTATTGTTCTTGAGATCCTCCTTTCGACACCAGCAAGTTGCCTCCGTATGGCCAATTCGACCACAATAGAAACAGAAGTTCAGTAGTTTCTCATACTTGAAGTAGATCCAACTGGATTGATCTTGGAGTTTGAGCTTCGTACCTCTTGGTAAGGGTTGTTCCAAGTGGATGGTAGCATATATTTTGATGTAATGACCATTTTTGCTACCCGTTTCAGGGATCACCACGTCCCAAACCTTATGGAATAATTTACCCAATTTGAAACCTGTTTCCCGTGACAGCCACTGGCTTGGTACATTCCACACTTGTATCCATACATCAATAGTATTAAACTCTTCTTTTTTGAAATTTAGGTTAGGACTCCAATCTTTCAATATCAAATATTGGTTATTAAAAGTCCATTGCCTACTATTCAGTACCTTTCTTTTGTCCTCCTGGGTAGCAAACACAAATTGAAATAAGTTGGGTCCTCTCTCGATTATTGAAAAAGCTCCCTCAATAGGCCAGATTCTGCCTAAAGTTGTCTTTAGGGCCATGTAGTTAGCCATTTTTTCCCCATAGATCTTACCCAACAAGCTGCGTTCACATCTTTCTTGACTTGTAAGAATATCCTTTTGTTGTAGCTCGATGCCACCCTCCTCATCTGTGGAGAGCGTACATTTTTGTAATTTATTCAGGATTTCTTCATCCATTTGCCTTATATAGCAGCGAAGCACACAGAGCCGCTAGATTGGCAAACCCGTGAATCCCCCTAACGCCAATGCTGATTCTTGAAGTTGTTCCACTGCCTAACAAATTCCTCTATTTTGGTCCGGAATGAAACCTCGGAGAAGATCTGGATTTATTGTTTATCTCTTCCCGGTTGTGACAGATCTGGCTTGCATTGTGCTTCCCGTGTTGTTTCTGATTTGCTCTTCTCATGACTTGTTAACTCCGCTAAAATATGTAAATGATTAGAATGTTCGGTTGTGCAAATCAGATTTTGAAACTTTCCGAGCTTTTTGAAGTAATATTAGATGGAGTATGAATTTTATTGTGTAAGGTTTCTTGAGGATGAAGAAGGGGACTCTACTAAGAGAAGGGGACTCTACTAAGAGAGAAGGTCGCAATTATTCAAGAGTATTATTACTAAAATTTGAAAGGGACAAAAAGAAGAGATTGAAGAAATTATTATTATTAAAATTTTTAAATAATTGATTTCTATTTTTGGCTAAGGGAGGTACTCGGGACAACTTACATGTCATAGGTATGTTTTTGTTCATTTGCGATGTATTTTTGTGGATTTGTCAAATTTGATGGATATGGTGACATCTAAAAAAAAAATGTTGAATGTAGTAAATGGCTGAAATTGAATATTCAGGGGTTGTTTTCGAAATAAGTGAAAGTTGAAGGTAATTTTTTGTAATTATTATTATTATTATATTATCTCCACTAATCATTATAGGCAGTATTTAAGAGAAAAAATGAATAATTATATTTTAATGTGTCAAATACAATTCGGGGTACAAGTATAAATATAACAATGGAATAAATATATAAGGAAACTAAATATTGCCTAATTATGACTACATATTGCTTAATACATTTACAAAAGAATATTTTAAATATATTCTAACATTCCCTATCAAACTCAAAGTGGCAAAGCAAGTTTGAGTTTGGAAACAAGATAAAAAAAATAATTTAAAAAAAAAAGCAACTAGGAGTATGAGGTTTGGTAAAAATATCGGCAATTTGATCAGAAGACAAAAAACCAAAATAAGCTAAACTGTACTTTGAGATACATGATGACATACAAAATGACAGTCGATCTCAATATGCTTGGTACGCTCATGGAAAACATCATTATGCGCAATTTGCATAGCACTATGATTGTCACAATGAAATAGAATAGCTTAACAATGAGGAATATCCAAGTCTTGAAATAATCATCACAACCACAAAAGTTTAGATATAGTGTCTGCAAGTGCACGGTACTCAATCTCAGTGATAATGAGAGATGACTGTTTGTTTTTTACTGCACCAAAAAACAAAAGAATCATCTAAGGAAAGGCAATAACCAGTGTTAGAGTGTCGGTTTGTGGGATCAATAGCCCAATTCGCATCTGAGAAGATGCGTAAGTGAAGATCAGAAATATGTGAAAAATAAAACCCATGGAACAAGGTGTCTTTAACATAACGAAGAATGCGAAGAACAATTGAAAAGTGCACGGTGCAAGGGGCAATCATGAATTGACTACCAACATGAATAGCATATACAGTATTAGGTCGAGATATAGTTAAATATATAAGGTTTTTAACCAACTGACGACAAAGAGTAGCATCAGAAAGAAGAGTTCCATTAGTGAGTGAAAAATGAACATTAGAATCCATGGGAGTAGTGGCAGTTTTGGAATCTGTAAATTAAGCCCGAGAAAGAAGTTCAGAGGCATATTTAGTTTGAGATAAATAGTAACCAAAAAAATCAAAGGATACCTCAAGCCTCAGAAAGAAACTGAGAAGGCCAAGATCCTTTATTTCAAACTGACGACCAAAGAAGGACTGAAGCTTAACAATGCCGTGCGAATCATAACCAGTAGTGATCATGTCATCTATATAGAGAAAGAAAGGTATATCCCTAAGAAAATTTCCTTATAAACAAGGCATGATCATAAAGGTTAGAAAGAAAACTAAATTGAGCTATAGTAGAGCTGAATTTAGAAAACCATGCTCTAGGCGATTATTTCAAACCATAAAGGGCTTTGCGTAACTGACAAACTTTATTAGGTGGATGATTATACCCATGAGGAGGATGCATATACACTTCTTCTGACAGGTCTCCATTGAGAAAGGCATTCTTAACATTCATTTAAAAAAGTTGCCAATATCTCATAAGAGCAATAGCAATAAGTTTACGAACAGAAGGGAGACGAGCTATTGAAGCAAAAGTTTTCTCGTAATCTATGTCATATTCTTGAATAAAACTCTTATCAACAAGTCTAGCATTGTATCGTTCAATGAAGCCATCAACATGAGTTTTTATTTTGTACACCCATTTGCAGCCAACTAATGATTTCCCCGGAGGAAAGTCAATAAAATCCCAAGTATGAGTTTATGTAAGAGCCTGAAGTTCTTCTGCCATAACTTGCTTCCATAAATGATGAAAACAAGTCTCATGATAAGTGTGAGGTTCATAAGAATCAATAGTCACAAAAATAGATGGAAAGCTGATGTACACAACTAGACCGACGAATAGGAGAAGGTGAAGTGGCAATGGATGAAGAGGCAGCTGGATCCATAAACAAGAGAGATCCATTGAGATGGACGAAAGGTTGATCGTGATGGGAAGAATCAGCACCTACAACATCATCACTAGGAAAGAAAGGAAGAACAGGATTAGCAAGAAAGGTAGGAGAAGTATTATCAATGTGAAACGAAGAAAGAGAAGAAAATATCTTGTGCTCCCAAAAGGTAACATAGCGACAAATGTGGAGTCACTGAAATATAAGATTCCAACAACGATACCCTTTATGTTCAATCTCATACCCTAGGAAGTAGCATAATCGAGTTTTGGGTTCTAATTTGGTGCACTCATGGGGTAGAAAAAGAACAAAATAAGCACTTCCCAAATTTTTGAATATATAATAGTTAGGTGAATATTTGTATAAACGTTCATAAGAAGAAAAATTATCAATAACTTAGGAAATGAACATGATTAATAGTATAAACAACAGTTAAAGTGGTTTCCCTCTAGAAATTTTCAGAACAAGATGAGGAAATCACAAAAGCTCTGACAATATTTAAAATTTGCCGATATTTCCATTCTGCTCTCTCATTTTGGGGGGATGTGCCCGGACAAGATCTTTGAATAAATGTGTCATTTTTAGACAAAAATTATGTAAGAGTAAAGTATTTATATTCCATGGCAAAAAATTTAATTTTAGAGAAAAATTGAGTAGCAATCATAATAACAAATTGAATGTAAATGGATGATAATTCAAATTTATTTTTGAGTAGATAAAACCAAATATAACGAGAATAATCATCAACAAAAATAACAAAATAGTGACTACCTCCCATAATAGTAGTAAGAGCATAACCCCATATATCAGAATGAATCAAATCAAATGGAGTAGAATATATAAATTCACTATAAGGTAAAGCATGATGTTTGGAAAGTTGACAAAAAATATGATCAATTTGTTATGATTTTACAGGACCCAAAGTCCTATTTGAAATTAAAGAAACTAATGTAGAATTAGATAAATGCCCTAAAAGAGCATACTAAAGTGAAGATGTAACAGCGACGGTGATGTTTGATGATGAAAAATGAAATAAAATGAGTTCAAACAAATGACCAACTTTACGCCCTATCATAAAAATCTTGTCGGTATGTGTATCCTATAGAAAACAACCACGACTTGAAAGCAAAACATCAATACCAAGTTTACACAATTGGCTAATAGATAAAAGATTTAAGAAACTTGTGGTACATGAAAAATATTAGAGACAAACAAGGATGTAGTATGAATAAAACCAATATGGGGAACATACATTATAGAATTATCAACTGTATAAACAATAGGGGAATTGATGAGATATGTTTTGGTAGTAAAAATGGAAGAATTTGATGTCAAGTGATTGCAACATGTAGAATCTAAATACCATTTAGATGTTGTACCTAAACTAATAGAGGAGACATGAGAGATATCAGAGCTAAAGGGAAACTGTGTCTGTGATTGAAACTGTAATTGATTCAAAATAGTTTACATATCTTTCAGAGAAAATATTGGTAAGTTTGACTCAAATGATTCATTAGTTGTGGCAGCTGCAGAATAATGGGTAGACTGTGGGAAATATGCAAGACCCTAAGATTATCTGAACTAAAGAGTACAACATTATGAAATGACATGACCCATCATTTTGTAATAATAGCAGGTTGGCCAAGATTTGAACTGGGAGCGAGAGCCAGAGTGAGAACAAGAGTTACCACCACCAGAATATCCTTTCGAAGAGTTTGGAGGAAGGGTTATCAATGTGGAATTAATAGCAGAAGTGATTGATGTAAGAATAAGAATAACTAGTGTAGCAAGGACCAACTTTGGAGCATAAGAAGTACGGTCTTCCTAAAAAGTTTTTAGGTCAATTTCTTCTGCAAGCAATTCTTTAATCACTGTATCAAGTGTAGGTAGAGGGCTTCGGTGTAAGAGAAAATTACAAATATGTTCAAACTCACCTCAAATGGTCATAAGGAAATGCAAAATACTCTGACGGTCATGAAGATAAGCATAAATAATAGCAGTTTCAGAAATTAGCCATGCTAGATCACACATAAATAACTAATTCCAGAGAATTTTTACCTCAAAAACATAAGAATGGATAGATTGGTCAGACTGTTGTTGCAAATGATAGAGTCAACGATATAACTAAAACTGGTGAATATCATTTGCAAGAGAATATCGAATGCTAAAAAAAATCCCACACAGTTCTAATGCAGCAAACTTGTGAAAATCTAATTTGATACTAGTGGTATAAGTATTAGGAAACCATGTTAAAATTTGATAATTTTTAACATCGCATTTTTCAAGCATATCAATGAATTGGACGTCATCCTCATCATTTTGCCAAGTAGATTTTAGAATTTCACCCATAAAAGTTTGCCTTTAAGAAAACTACACATTTCTTGGGAGCACATATCATAATTAGACCCATAAAAAATTATTATAATGGGTTTAAAAATCGGTTCAGTAGCTTCTATAATAAAGAATAAGAATTGACCACGATAAACGAAACATCAATATGAATTAAAAAATGTACAAAATGATCTGGCCAAAATCAACAAACTGGACCAAGATTAGCAAACAGCAGATCGACAAACAAAAAATTTGGAGCACAATTAGCGACAAACACTAAGAATAAATATTTGGACCCAAATCAATAAATCCCAAAAGTAGAAAAAATTTATTATCAAATTGGGCCAAACACTTGGCTGCAAACAATTCAAAAGTTGGCCGAATTTAATCAATGGAAACCGCAAGCCGTTCAGCCAAAATAGAAACAAATTAAAAAAAAAAAAACGACGGTCAAGAGATTTGGAGTGATTCAGCCAATTCAAGGACATTTTTTAAGAAATTGATTAAGCGAAAACGAGGCTTTGGCTCGGAACAAAATTGGGCGGTCAAAAGTTTGGAGAACTAACAAAATTGATAGATGCCTTAGAAAACAAAATTTGGACGTGGCTAATTTTCAACGAACGAAGGCTTTCAACAAAAAAGCTCTCATACCAAGCCAAAATTTAAGACAAAAAATGAATAATTGTATTTCTTCAAATACAATTTGGGGTATAAAGTATAAATACAATAATAGAATAAGTATAGAAGGAAATTAAATATTATTTAATTATGACTAAATATTGTCTAATATATTTATAAAGGAATATTTTGAATATATTCTAATAATTATGTGTACATATTATCTATTATGCAAAAGGAAAAAAATTTGTTAATCAATTAGATGTAATTATAATGATTAAGGGGGATTAAATTGTCTTTTTAGCAATTTTACGCCTTAAGCAATTTTGACATATTAAAGTATTAAACCACGTCTAGAACTCTTTTCTTAGTTTTTTCTTTTCTTATCCATTTTGATGTAATTATTATAATTCTCAAAAAAAAAAATATTTTTACTACCTTTTAGTCAATGAATATTAGATAATTAAAATTCTCATTATTCTAAACTTTAAATAGATTCCAATACTGGTGAGTACGGTTCTAATTCCAACTTAAATTGAATCTGTGATTTCAATTTGGAAATTAGAACCGTGGATGAAGGCTATAACTCTAATCAAAATGGGACCACTCTATTTTGTGGAACCAAAGTGGGGCTGGCGGTTCAATTTTGGTTTAGAATTGTGGAAAAGTTTGATATATAAATGAATATATATATTGTATAATTTCTATTTTGACATAATATTTTCATTACATTATTTATAATTTATTTCAAATAATTATGTAGCTTTTTTAAATTTTTTTATACAAGTTTTAAAATTTTCAAAATATAAATAAAATATACTTTTTTATTTTTAATTCTATGTGTATGTTATATTTTTTCCCTATCTCTAATTTATATTTTTTTTATAACTTCTAAGTCTATGTTTTCTAAAGCCATGCTTGGCTAGTTTTCTTTTAGTGTTATTTATTTACAGTTTAATTTTATTGATGTATGGCCAATTAAACCGTCTATTTTAATTTTTTTTATTTACAATCTGTCATTTTAAAAAGAAAACAAAGTTTATAATTTTTAAAGTATAAATAAAATATACTCTTTTTAACTTTCACTTTTAATTCTCTGTGCAAGTTCTATCTTCTTCTTTTTTTCTTTTTATTTTCTCTTCTCAATCTAAATTATATTTTTCAAAATATAAATAAAATATACTATTTTCTCACATTCATTTTAATTCTAAGTATAAATTATACTTTTTCATAAATTTAAATTCTATTTTCTTTTTAACTTCTAAGTTTTTTTTTTTTTTTGGGTTTGGTAATTGAAACCAAACTGTAATCGTAACCAAAATTTGATCTAAACATAAACTGATGGTTTTTGAATTGGACTAGTACTGTCTCCTTTAGGATTTGGTTCTGATTCCACTTATGATGGAATCATGATCTGACAATTATAGAACTATGATCACATTTTGTTTTTAATCATTTTATTCTTTTTTCCTTCTCTTTTAACCATGGGCTCATGGAAATTTCTTACACTTGAAGGAGGACTTTTCAATTTTTATTGTTGCTTCAATTCCTTACCAATTAAATACATTATATGAGTTAATAGTATTATAGGCTTTTTTATATATCTACTTCTACTAATGTTGTTTTCTTATTTAAACTTGATAATAATGGTTACAAACTAAAATCTTTAATGCGAAGATTATTAAAATTCTTATTCTTGCACACTTTAAATAATTTTTTTTTTATTAATGTCAATATTATTAAAATTCTTACCTTACACAGTCTAGATAAATATGATTTCTTTTTTTAACAAACATGGTACCTCTATCATGTCAATTGATTATAATCCTTAAAGATAAATTTATTTTTTCTCTCCTTTTATTAATTATAATATGATTAAAAAGTCTGCTATTTACTAAATTTAAGCACGCTGAACATGAACATCAAACACATTTCCTTCCGATCATTGCAAACTATAGAAATTTATGTCTCTTGACATTTTTAGTTAAAGTTATCCACATTTGAACTACATTCTTATTTTGTTGCTACATTAGGAGTTATCCTCTCGTACTAAAAAGTTATTTTTTGAAGTAATTATTTGCTTTTATTTTGATTTCAATCTCTAAACTTTAATACTTTAGCCTCTAAATTTTAGTTTTTTCTTTATTTTACATAATTACATAGTCTACAATTAAAAATATTTAGATCAACATAACATAATCATATAATTTTTAATAAAACCACTTTATGAATAACAATTATAAGTCTTTGACTTAGGGTCTATTTTGTTCGTCATTTAAATTGGAATTGTCTTCTGAAGGCCAAATCAGCAACCTGATTTGGATCTGACAAGATGGTGTGAATCTGATGTTCTTCGTATTCTTGATCGCTGATTCTTCTTGCAAAATAGATTCCGAAGTGGTTCTCCGAAGTAAATTCTCCGCCTAAGTTAGAACTTTAGTTGGAGTATAGGATTTTCTAAGTTTTCAAAGAATGTCCCTATCCTTGGTTGTTTTCCGGGTTTATCCCATCATTCATGGGATTTGTTCTCACATATCGGCATGTGGGATATGGTTGTAACTGTTGATTGCACGTCACAATATCATTCCATGATTATAGCATGCTGTTATGTGCTTCCATGATTATAACATGTTGTTATGTGCTTGTGGATAAGCATGACTTTGCTGAGTTCTCACTTCATGGCTTGGGACTCCAAGGTCCTGCACACTTAGTGTGATTTCAATGTGTCGTCACCGAAGTTCGGATGTAGAGCATACTGTCGAAGTTTGGACCTTCGACCTTTGCTTGCTGCGAAGGTCCGAACTTTGCATGTCGCAGAGTTAAGGTCTTTGGCACTCTGAGGTCTTGTCTCATCGTGTTGAGATCTTTGGCTCCAAGGTCTCGCCTTGGTTTAAGAAGGGACTTTGGGAGTTGGATCCCATACCCATCAATCTCCCTACCTAGTGATATTTCCCACTTATCTATCATCTTCCATGATTTGGGAGAATTGATTATTACAGCTCAGTCTGTTGGCTGAATATTCGCCATTTCATTTCTCCATTATTGTCGCCCGTGATTGCCGTATACTGTTGTACCCGTAATTGCCACATCATGTTGTGTAGATTCCATACTCATCATCTTTGAGGAGGAGATTTTTTACTATTAAATTTAGTTGAATTTTATAGAAATTTTCTAATAATTCTAACATTTTTTATAATAATAAAGTTGAAATTATATAAAAATATAACATTCTACCCAATTTGTTTTTTGAAAAAATTCTAATTCTCATACGACTTTAATTTTAATGAGGAACCAACCAGTCCTCAATAAACTTTAGTTATTTTTTTATTATTATTTTTAAAAAAAAGACCATTGTCGAAGTCTTCATTATGATGAAAACTATTAGGCATTTTAAATAATGAAACTTTTTTTAACTTTATAATATATTCACATTTTTTAAGCAACATAATTTCCTATAATATTTTTATTTTATTTTTTTAAATATTGCAGCTGGTCGTCGAGAGTGCTCCAATCTACACTCTCAGTTACCAACCCCATCCTATTACTACTCTTCCCTCTCTCCCTCCTAACAAGATTTTATTTATTTCAATAAATAACGAAACAAAATAGTAAACAACTTAACAAAACTAAAATAGAAAATTTATTTATTTTTATAAAACCTTAAATTTTCTATCTATTAACACGGTAAAATACTTCTCTACTATAAAAAAAAGGGTTCACTTTTGATTTGATATAATTTTTTTTTAAAATTACAAAATATAATATATTTAATACACAATTAAAATATAACTTTACATTTCTATCCTTATTTTTTATTTTGATTTATATATTCTCATTATTAGTAAGGGTAATACAAGAATTTCACACCAAAAGTGAACTCTTTTTTTTAGGACAAAAATATTTCTGGAAACTTAACCAAAGGTAGTAATATATTTTTAGCAAAAAGCAATATACAATTTCACATATTCTACTGTAAACTACAAGAATAGCATTAAATTTGTCAAAAGAAGCACTAAAAGACTTAAGTATAATATAATAGTTAAAGAGCTAACTATAATATAGTACTATTTTTCTTAAGTATAATGTAGTGCTAAAACAGCTACGAGAATACTCTTTAAAATATTTTTTTTTCTCATTCGTCTCTTTTAACAATATAATTGCATAATGTAAGTACAATATTGTAAAAAGACATTAAACAAATATACAAATTGCACTGGATACATAAAACAAACATATATCTAACAAAATAATAATTTTAACATGTGGGAAAATTAGGAAAACAATATTACAGTTCAAAATATACATCTAAAATAATTTAAAATTTTAATATTTATTATGAGCTAAGATAAAAATGGCACTATTGTTCTTTAAATAATTATGAGTATAACTGACTAATAATACAGGTTCAATATTTTCATATATAGGTAAGAAATAACAAGCTAGAGTTTTTACTGAATATAACTACAATGGAAATATACCAAAAAGAACTTATAGTAAGCACAAAATCTATATATTCATGTTAACATTATAATTAGATATATTTTTTTAATTCAGAAATTAAAATTTTAAATTGAAAAAGGATGAAAGTTTGGGCATTCCCTCCCTCAATGAGAAATTGACCAAAGCTAGTCCAGATGTTTAACCTACATAGTAACAACAAATGAAGTACTTGATACACAATAATGATACACTAATATCACAAAAATAGACATTTTCAGATTTGCAAGATCAAGACAGTCCATAGAATTATGATGATCGACAAAAAAATCCAATCATTAGTTAAGAAGCCAAATCAATATTAATATAAAATTAAGTGGTTTTTATGATATTATGTTTCTAGTTTGTTGTTTTCAAAAATAAAATCTCATAATTAGGTTTAGTTAGACTTTTAGTTTCTCAGTTAGGTTCTATATCAAATTTAGGATTGGTCATCCTCAATATTTTTGGGGTTCAATCAACTGTAGGATAATTGTCATAATTTAAAATTTTAGAGATTCATTGGCAATACTGTTGGTGTATTAAACCAAGCTTATTTAGGAAATTATATTTTGATTAGGATTTACTAATTCAATGTTGAATTAGATTTGAATTGTTATAGGAAAGTGGATTTTGAATAGGATTTAATTATCAAATCCTAATTGGTTTTGATTAAATATGGGATCTATATAAAGGCCCATGGTTATTAGTTTTTGTGAGACTCAAAAAAATAAAGAAAAAGAGAGACTCCAAGAAAAATAGAGACTCCAAGAAAAATAGAATTGTGAGAAGTAAGAGTTTTTTCCTATCGTTTGTATTTTGAAGCGTAGGATTTTTTCCCTACCTTATTATTTGTCTCCAAATATATATATATATATATATATATATATATATATATATATATATTGTCTTTCCGCTATGTGATTTTATACATAGGATTTTTACATCCTACATGTGGTATCAGAGACAACAACATTAATTGTTGGTTTCTTGATCCTGGTGATTTTCTAACAAGGGAAGCTAAAAGTTGTTCGTTAGCCATGGATGATTGGAACATAAAATGTGTTGTTTCAAAACTCACGAGAAAGCAAAATTATAAATTTTGGAGGATTCAAATGGAAACACATCTTCGAGCATACGATTTGCTACAGTTTATTCAAAAAGAGATACCAGATAATGCCGATGCCAAAATCAAAAGAAAGCTATATTTAACCTTATCTCAAATTCATCAAGCAATTGATATGTCAATGTTTCATAAAATTTGTATTACTAAAACTACCAAACAAGCATGGGATATTTTAGAAATAGCTTATATTGGCATAGATCAAGTTAGAAAAAACAACGTGTTATTATTGAAGAGAAAATTTGAGTTGTGCTCTATGGAGAAATTTGAAACGATTGAGAACTATTTTTCCCGTTTGTTAGATATCAAGAATGAGATGGAATTTAATGAGTGTATTTTTGATGATAATTTTTTATGAAAAAGTTCTTTATTCATTATCTATAAAGTTTGATTATGTTGTTGCACTTATATTGGAGACTAAAGATTTATCAACTTTGAACATTGAAAAATTACAAAATTCATTCATTCTTCATGAACAAAGAATTGATGGGAAGCTTGTGTTAAGGAACAAGTCAGTGGAATAAATATCAAAACCTCAAGATACTACAATAATTGAGGAAAAAGATGGTCCCAATTTGGAGTCAAATGTTCAAAGTCAAAATTTTGAAGAGATGGATTGTGAAAATTACCAAGCTGATTTTGTAAAAGGCGAAGAAGAGATAATTGGTTCGGCAGGGCAACAAGAAGAAATTTTTGATGTTTTGGTTGATGAAGAAGTCGTCAATTTAGAAGAAAAATTGGAAATCATTGGCACGGTTGAAGAAGATGATGATGCTGGTGCTTCTTGGAAATCCCCTGATATGAAGTAGAAAGATATCTCTTCTTGCAAGTTGGAGGCTCATGTTGATGAATCTTGGATTTGGTCAAGAACCCGTCAGAGGGACGAGGCTTCTTGGTCCATGTGTGTGATTTGTGATAATGATCAACCTACTGGAAAAATGAAAGGGCTATTTCAATGTGACCACTTTATGTGCGAGGATTGTATGAGGGCTTATGTTGGGAAAATCATTCAAGAAAATATTCATTAGAAGGTGATAATAAAGATGAATATTAACAAGTTGATATTGCATGTGGTCTACACTGCAAAAGAGATTTCGAAAGAAATTCATACTCGAGATAGAGTTGGAGCTACTTTTATGGCAACTTGGTTTAAGGGAGGCTTTGTTGGTGTATTAAACCAAGCTTATTTAGCAAATTATATTTTGATTATGATTTACTAATTCTATGTTGAATTAGATTTGAATTGTTATAGGAAAGTGGATTTTCAATAGGATTTAATTATCAAATTCTAATTGGTTTTGATTAAATATGGGATCTATATAAAGACCTATGGTTATTAATTTTTGTGAGACTCAGAAAAATAAAGAAAAAGAGAGACTCCATGAAGATCAGCAGCCGCTGCCAGCCAGCCATGAATTTCCTTATGACCTACTTTACCACAATTAAAACATTTAGGCCTTTTTTGCTGATTATTGTTGGAATTATAAAAATTGTCTCTTTGCTGAGAGGAATTGTTACCTTTATCGCGACCACGAAAGTTACCTCTTCCACGTCTACTACTTTTGAAATTCTGGCCACGACCACTAGAAGCAGCACCATTGGAAGAATCTTCACTGCTTTTCTTCTTAGCAGTTTGAATTTGCAAAGCTTGCAACGCCTTCTCGACAGGCTCATTTTCATGAGATTCATCCAATTCGCCATTAATTCGTTGTTCATACAACAGCAATGACCCTTGCAATTCATCAACTAACAAGGTTGACATATCTTTTGAATCAATCTTAGTTGGATTTGGGATTGCTTTGTGGCTTGGTGTCGAGAGTTACCTCCACGATCAGCAGCCGCTGCCAGCCAGCCAATAATTAACTGCCAGAAGGAGAGGGCGGCGGCTGCTGCTGCTGTTGATCGTGAAGGCCAGGCGATGTCGGAAAGCAAACCTGAGCATCAAAAATGTCTTTTCAAAACAAAATCATGGTCAGTCAATATGCACCGCGATACGGTGTGGTCAAAACGGAAGCGGGAATTTTATCGCCGCAATAAGAGTTTCACAAGCCACGACATGGATGAACTTCGGAGTTGCTTTGAATTGGGTTTTGGGCTTGATTCGCCTGATTTGGATTCCAGGTTGTCGGCTACCTTTCTAGTTCTCGAATTTTATCGTGCTGTGACCAAGTATGGTAATGGTAATGGTGGCTTATTTAGGTCTCTTTTGGCACTAACCCTTGGTTCCAATTCCAACATGTCTACTGCTTCGCTTGAAGAAATCCCTTTCAGAAAATTCTTTAATGTTGAAGATGATTCGGAGTCGATGAAAATTAGACTAAAACAGTGAGCACAAGCGGTGGCATCCTGAGCATGGTTGATAATGGAGTTGGCAAAGTAAAGTTATCAAAGTATGAAGATTTTCGAGGATGACTAATCACCACATCTGACTTCTTTTTTGACCAGTCCCAGACACCTTTCTCATCAAAATTCACATCTTTACTAAAGGTGATTTTCTTTGTCATAGGGTTGTATAACTTATACCTTTTAGTCTCAGAATTGTAACCAATAAAAATACACTTCTTTGATGTGTGTGGATACTGGTATCAGGTGCAGTTTTGTTCTAGGTTTGTGCTGACTTTAAATTTGCTTCGTCGGTGGTTGCTATATGGATATTTCCATTTACTAGCTTGAGATTTTTTTCTTTTACCTTTGCATTTCATTGGGATTAAGCGTCAAATGACAACAATGTACACTCCTCAGCAGAATAGTGTTGCAGAAAGAAAGAACAGAACTGTGATGGATATGGTGCGATCAATGATTGTTGCCAAATATATGCCCAAGGGTTTCTAGGCAAAAGCAGTTTCATGTGCTATCTATGTGTTAAATAAATCTCCTACTAGATGCAATAGTGGGAAGACCCCTTATGAGGTTTGGTCTGGTAAAAAGCCAAATATCTCTCATCTTAGAGTATTTTGTTACTTGGCATATACACAAGTTCCTGACGCTCTTAGAAAAAAACTTGATGATAAGGCGGAGAAGTGTATTTTTATTGGTTACAGTTCTGAGATTAAAGGGTATAAGTTATACAACCATATGACAAAGAAGATCATCTTTAGTAGAGAAGCGAATTTTGATGAGAAAAGTGTCTGGGATTAGTCAGAAAAAAAGTCAGATGTGGTGGTTAGTCATCTTCCAAAATCTTCATAAAGATGTTGGGATCAAAAATAATAAATCTCAAAAACACACACCCAAACCCATGACCCACAAAGAAAATAATTTGGTTGAATCTGTTGAATTGACTTTCGGCCAAGAAAACAAGCAAAGCAATCTGCTTGAATTGTAGAGAAACTACGGCCAACAAGTAAGCACGAAAGAATTAATTGGATGGACCACGGTCAAAATCAATTTCCTTATACAAAATTGGGCAGCCGAATGAAAGGAACAAAATTGATCAAAGCCGTCAAAACCAAACCGTGAATTTAAGACCGTGACGACTGATTTTTGATTTCTTTGTGTATTTCTCTATTTCTCTGTACTCTAAAATCATGAATAACATGTTCTATTTATAGGACTTAACTAAATCCTATACCTATTGGATTTGGTAACTACTAAACCAAAACCTAATATAATTAATAATTCTAAATTTAATAGAATTATTAAATTACAAAATTATAAACCCATTTGAATACTGGGATACTTAGTTTAATTTTACGATATTGCCTCCCTTAAACTAAGTTTTCATAATTTGTCATGCCTAACATTTTCTTCAACTTCATAAACGAATCTATTTTCAACGCTTTTGTGAAAATATCAGCTACTTGCTTTTCGGTCTTGCAATAATCGATCACAATTTCTTCTCGTTAAACCAAATCATGAATGAAGTGAAATTTGATGTCGATATATTACCTTTCGTTGAACCAAAAACTATTTTCCGCTGCGTGATTTTTATACATAGACTAAATTATTGCAAAACAAAATTTTTAGTTGAATTTGCAATTTAATGGGTGTATTCTTGATGATAATTTTTCTGTGGAAAAAGTTCTTTATTCGTTATCTATAAAGTTTGATTATGTTGTTGCACTTACATTGGAGACTAAAGATTTATCAACTTTGAGCATTGAAGAATTACAAAATTCATTAATTCTTCATGAACAAAGAATTGATGGGAAGCTTGTGTTAAGGAACAAGTTAGTGGAACAAATATCAAAACCTCAAGATACTACAATAATTGAGGAAAAAGATGGTCCCAATTTGGAGTCAAATGTTCAAAGTCAAAATTTTGAAGAGATGGATTGTGAAAATTACCAAGCTGATTTTGTAAAAGACGAAAAAGAGATAATTGGTTTAGCAAAGCAACAAGAAGAAATTTTTGATGTTTTGGTTGATGAAGAAGTTGTTAATTTAAAAGAAAAATTGGAAATCATTGACACGGTTGAAGAAGATGATGATGCTGGTGCTTCTTGGAAATCCCCTGATATGAAGTAGAAATGTATCTCTTATTGCAAGCTGAAGCCTCATGTTCATGAATCCTAGATTTGGTCAAGAACCCGTCAGAGGGACGAGGCTTCTTGGTCCATGTGTGTGATTTGTGATAATGATCAACCTACTGGAAAAATGAAAGGGCTATTTTAATGTGACCACTTTACGTGCGAGGATTGTATAAGGGCTTACGTTGGGAAAATCATTCAAGAAAATGTTCACAAGAAGGTGATAATAAAGATGAATATTAACAAGTTGATATTGTATGTGGTCTACACTGCAAAAGAGATTTCGAAAGAAATTCATACTCGAGATAGAGTTGGAGCTACTTTTATGGCAACTTGGTTTAAGGGAGTCTTTGTTGGTGTATTAAACCAAACTTATTTAGGAAATTATATTTTGATTAGGATTTACTAATTCTATGTTGAATTAGATTTGAATTGTTATAGGAGGTGGGATTTGAATAGGATTTAATTATCAAATCCTAATTGGTATGGTTATTAGTTTTTGTGAGCCTCAGAAAAATAAAGAAAAAGAGAGACTCTAAGAAAAATAGAATTATGAGAAGTAGGAGTTTCTTCCTATTGTTTATATTTTGAAGTGTAAGGTTTTTTTCCTACTTTATTGTTTGTCTCCAAATAATTTTTTTTTGTTTTTTTGTTGTGTGATTTTATACCTAGGATTTTTACATCCTACAAATACATTATTTTGAAATGTCATGATTAGTAATTTTTCCTATTATATTTAAATATTTAAAACTTATTATAAATACTAGTCTCAAAAATTATGAAATTTGATTCTTTGTCAAATATTTATACTCGTGACTCCTTATTTACACACACACATCTATTATACTACTTCTGTCCAAAACAAAAAGTATACTTTTGATTTAGTATATATTTTTTTAAATTATAAGATACAACACATTTAATGCACCATTAAATATATACTTTTATATTTTTATTTTTATTTTTAATTTAAATTATACATGTCATTTTCAATAAGGTAGAAGAATTTTCGTATAAAAAAATTTTTTTTTTTTGAACATTATTAATTTTAATTTTTTTTTTTTTTTTAAAGAGTATATAATTCAAATTATTCTAATCAAAAGCAAAAAATAAAAACAATTTAGAAAATTATTTTGTTTGAAGTGTGATGTATTTGAAAAAAGTTGTATTGGAATGTATGAAAATTTTGGTGGGTATTTTTTTTTATAGAAAAGTATTTTGGAGAGAAAAATAGGAGGAAAATTTTTTTAATATTATGTGAGAGGAAATTAATTAGAAAAATTTGAATTTTAAATTTTAAAATAAAAATATATTTAAATAATTTATTTTTATTCATTTGTAAACAAAAATGACTTGTCCAAACATAGGGCTTGGGCAACAGTCAGCCAGCCTCTCCCTCATCACCCAACACGAGTTTTGTTTAAAATGGTTGAGAATGCGTTGACCCAAATGCATTTTTCACAAGAAACTCATGGTTAATGACTAAAATATTTTAATAAAATCGTGACAACGACGTAAAAAGTCGTAATCCTTGAGAAAAATGTGCCTCTCACTTCCAACCCATGAAAACGACACCGTTTCGTTCAAACCATACAGCTCAGCTGACGTAGTCTTTTCCAGCTCAACTTGCTATATGTATGTCCACATTCCCTCCTCACAGTTCTATGCGTCCACCGCCGCTACAGCCGTAGCCACCACTAAAACGGCGGCGCTTTTGGATGCAAACAGAGAAATCCCATTTCAATTAGGCCATGACTTCAATGACAGTTTCTCCATCCTCCATCAAAAGATCCTCTCTTTTATGCCCCTCTTCATCCATCTCTAAAAGCCCAGTGACAAATACCCAATCTTTCCTCAAGTTCAAAATCCAAGAGCAGAAAATTTATCTATCAAATAAAACCCGCTCATTTTCACCAAAGATCAACGTGGCCCATGTTAATAATAATGCTCCTAAAAGACCCACAGAAAATCCCATCATTGTGATTGACAATTATGATAGCTTCACTTATAATCTTTGTCAGGTGAGGCTTAAATTTTGAGTGTTTTTTTTTTTTTGGTTGTAATTTTAAAATAAGTTATTGTTATAATTTGCTGAAGCTGTTTTTTTCCCTCCATTCTTCTTTTTGGGTTTGTTTGAAGTACCTGGGAGAGTTGGGGTGTAAATTTGAGGTGTACCGGAATGATGAGCTGACGGTGAAGGAATTGAAGAAGTAAGCTTTTGTTTTTCCTTTTTTTGTGTTTTTTGGGTTCGTTCTGATGGTTCTGTTTAGGGAAATTTTGGGTACTTGTTGGCTGCATGATGTAATGAATTGTACAATTTTCCGTTACAGTTGCCATTTTAGGTGTTTGAAATTCGATTTTGCGATATTATTTCGTTTGCAAAACTTTTTCGGGTAGCTTTAGTGTAGCTCTTGTTTTGAAATCCTGTAAAACGAAGAATCTGCTCTCTGTGCATGTTTCTTACTTCTTAGCCATCTCTGTCTTTATCACATGAAGGGTTTTTCGATTGCTGGATCATTGCTTGCCATTATTGTGCTAGCTTTTGCTATTGGTGCTAAATTTTAAAATCCCCACTTTATTTTATTTTATTTGACTTTTGTAGGAAAAATCCTAGAGGGCTTCTTATATCTCCAGGACCTGGTGAGAATAATTTATTATTATTATTATTAATATTTTAAGCCATGCCATCATGATTTTCATATTTCCTTTTTGTTGAATTTTATTTATTTATTTATTTATTGGGATATTTTAATTGCATGAAATACAGGAACACCTCAAGATTCAGGAATATCATTGCAAACTGTGTTAGAGCTAGGACCAAGTGTGCCATTGTTTGGTGTGTGTATGGGGCTGCAGTGCATTGGGGAAGCTTTTGGAGGTATCTTTTTTTTTTTTTTAAATTTTTTAATTTTGGCTGGCAGCAAAGCTACTGAGAGAACTTCAATCATATACTTTGTATCTTTGCTTTTAGACATGCCATCAAGAATACTTTTTTCTAATGATTCAGAAAATATTTTCTGCTAGTGAAGGTTATATGTAGCTTTGGCTGGGGATGGTTTCAAACTTGGTAATATGAAGAAAAATGGATGGCATGTGTTGTAAAAAGACTTATTTGTAAAAGTTACATGATATCCAGCTGGGAATGTATCATCCTATGGTATGAGTGAAATTTAGTAAAAGGGTGATCAACTTGTTTATGTTCAAATGTTAGAGGATCAGTTGCATCTGGATGGGATTCTTTCAAGAACATGCATCGAAATATATGTAAAACATTAGTATTCTTTAAAGTTCAAGCTCCATTCTGCAATTGGTTTCTTTTGAAGCATTCTACCAAATTGATATAGAATATATCTGGGAGGAAAATCAGCTTTAGTTGCCTTTGTTGTCAGTTACTAGTGCCTAGAACCCTCTTTCCCAGTGTTTTAGAATGCTTATTCTCTGAAAACCTTTCTCTGGTTACTATCATATGCTTTTTAAGGTGGGCTGATGATGATGGCGCATAAATTAGATTGATGTGAATTTGGTCCTTATTTAAGTCAGGTATCACTTGACATTACAATCTTGACGTGTTATGTAGTTTGAAAATGATAACGAGGAAAGTATGATATATAATAGCATTAACGGTTGGCACTTAGTCTGCTTTTCTGCGTTACATAATTTAGAAAACTTCCATCTTGGGTGAAGTGTTTTATGTCAAGTTTGAATTGGCTTCCAGCATCATTGGCCAGTCAGATTGAATTAACAATAAAGAATAGATGATTTATCGCTCATGTTGAAAGCATTTTTTGTTATCTATTGATGTTGCAGTGAGGAACAGTATGTTCTAAAATGCAATGGATGGAGGCCATTTTTTAAGAGCGGGCTTTGACTTTTGTTCCTTTTTGGATTATTATTTACCCTACAGCTCAGACTTTGGTGTCATGTTTGCTATGTATATGAGCAGGAAAAATTGTGCGCTCTCCTTTTGGTGTAATGCATGGAAAAAGTTCTCTTGTGTACTATAACGAGGGTGAAGAAGAGGGCTTGTTAGCAGGCTTATCCAAGTGAGTTCTTTTAGTTTGTGGCATCCAATTAGTACCCTCGAAGTCTGGTTAATATTGATTTTGTTGAAAATTTTCTCTATCTATATGTGATTGAGCACTTAATATATTGGGCATAAACTTCCTGGTTTGGTGAAATATTACGTGACTTTGTTACTTGACTTGTTTGACTTGTTTTCTACTGCCTTTGTGCCATTGCTCTTGTCTACAAGCTACCATAGAACTTTCTGACCTTGTCCTTGATATTAGCTTGTGTTGTGGTCCTCAGTTGAAAGAGAAAACAACAGCAAGGCTTAATTGTGTATATGAGAGGAGCCCAACTAGCTTAAATGGCCATTGTGTATTATTAGCACCTTAATTGTGTGGAGTCCTATATTTCCATAGAAGATTCCCATTGACCTGAAATGTGAGCTACCATATTATGAAGGTTGATGTCATTTGTAATGTGAAAACCACATGGAAGAGGAGCCAAACAAATTAATGCATTGTCTATATATTCCTACAGTGTATTTACTGAGATTAAAGAGCATTAATTTCTATGTGCTGAAGGAGTATCTATTAGCAGATTCATTGTTTTCCCTCTATGTGATGGGTTGTGACCTTGCCACTTCATTTCCCATGTTTTATTGTTGTTGCGATCTATCTCCTCGTGTATACACACTGTTTGGGTGAGAGCCTTATCTGTATCATATATGTTACTAAAGCTTGAATATTACTGAAATTGTAACATGCATTCTTAGCAACTTGAATGGATAAAGTGGAGTAACCAAAACTTGATTTTTTCTAGTCATCCACTTAGAAGACATGCTACTTTGAGATGATAAAATTTCTTGAATTGGAGTGTAAAAGGATTAGGCTATGATTAAGTCAAAGACGAACAGTGGTTATAGACTGAACTATCTCTGTACATGGATACTTTTGCATGTTCAAATCTTCCTGGATCCCTTTATGTTGATACTTGGTTTGTATCTTGTTTTTAGCCCTTTTACTGCTGGTAGATATCACAGCCTTGTAATTGAAAAGGAAAGTTTTCCTAGCGACAAACTCGAGATAACAGCTTGGACAGAAGATGGCCAGATAATGGCTGCTCGTCATAAAGATTATAAGCATCTCCAGGTACTTCTTTTATTCTCACTAGCATACAAAGGAAAAGATTAAAAAACTGCCATGCATGCACAAATTGAAGCACTCAGTTCACGCATGCAATGCTTTTACGCCAAAAGCCAAATTCAGGAGCTTCAATTGTTGGTGTCATAAATGATATTGAAAACCTATCATGTCATGAATTCATGAATTTTTTTCTCTTCTGCTGAGTAATTCAATGATGCATGCATGACAATATCATTTGTATTAAGAATTTTAGAGGATAGTGTGGAAAATCAGACCTGACTTTTACCTTACTCATATGTTCATGCATGCAACACTCTTACACGAAAGACCAAATTTGGGAACATCAAATTATTGGCATCATAATTGCGAATTTTTCTGTCCCTTAGCTCATTGATTATTGAAATGTTTGGGAAGCTACCATGTAGGTTTGCAATGAATTCATGATCTTTTTTTTCTCCTTGTGAAGTAATTCAATGATGCATGCATGATTATACCGTGTGCATAAGAGTCTAGGTGAATGTTGAAATTAGACCTGAGTTTTACCTTACTCATATCTATAAGATATGGTCACCACTTATATATGCATGTGAGTGGAAGGCCTGACTTCTGTTGGATCCTTCCAACAAAATTTTTGTCAAGTACTAGAGATGCTAGTTTGTGGGGGTAATTTTTCATTTAGACAGTAGCACTTGATGTTATGAATTTGATCTTAAAATTTTACTTAGTGATTGGGAAAATATTAAATGAATAAAAGTAATAGAAGAAGGATTAATTTCACTAAGGAGGAGGTAGTTGTGCTCTGGGCATAGAAATATATGGATTCCGGATGTGACGATCAAGATACTTTATTACGAGATGCTTTATTTCACTGGTTCATCTTTTTTGATTATTGTAGCGCATGATGTATGGAAGTTATCCCTTTTATAGAGGCTTTCTTTATGTGAAAGTACCCAAATTCATGGAGTTAAATATAACAATAAATCTGGAGGACATGTTTTATCCTTACGCACCTCTTTTGAACTTCTATTGAAATATTGTTTTCTTGCTAGTATGGTTCTAACTCAAGTGTTTCCAAGTCTGTAATAAGTTGTTTGCCATCTGATGCAGGGAGTACAATTCCATCCAGAAAGCATCATAACAAGTGAAGGCAAAACAATAGTTGGCAATTTTATTAAGATGATTGAGCGAAAAGAAGCTGTTTCTGAGAAGTAGAAGCTTCAGTTATACCAATTTATAGTCTTGTTCTAAGCATCATCTTCAGGGCATGTTACAATCTGAAAACTTGTGCTTTTATTTTGGTGAACTTCTAGATAAAACAAGAGCTTTCCTTTGACTGCATTGGTACAGAACTATGTAATAGTAAAATTTTAATTTCCCTTCTTTCAACCAACAAGAAATACTGCCAAAGGATCATTGCAGTAATTGATACATAAGAGATATGTAACTAGAATTTAAAGTAAGATGTTCATTTACAATGAGATAACTAGAGTTTTGAAGCAACCATCTTTGTGACAACTCATAAAACATATGAAAGGCAGGTTGGCCTGAGTCCATTTTACAGGTTCGAGTTAACACAATGTCACTTTCATTAGGAGTAGACAGTTTACTACAGATGTTCACAAAAAATTGTTTCGTAGCGTATGTAGTGATTGATTCAAAATTTAATTCTTATTGATGGCATACTCAAATTCCTGTCGATAACTGAATAGATGTTAGTATCGATTCTCTTCTTCTTTTACTTTATTTTTATTTTTTTTTAAATTTTGGTGAGAGGAGGGGAAGGTGGGAATAAGCAAGAAACAGTTTTATTCAATCATACAATTTAGTGGTACAGCTAAAGCAGTAAAACTTGGTGGACAATTTCATCAAATTTGAAATGAAGAAAATATTCAAAATGTGTTTTTATATTTTTTGAAATAATAATTATGAAATAAGAGATATATTTGAATTTTTCGAAATAATGATAATAAGATAAGAGATATGTTTAAATTTTTTAAAACAGTAATTGTGAAATAAGAGATATGTTAGAAATTGAAAAAGTGTCTTGCAAAGTGTTTAAACGCTGTTCAAACATGCCTTTAGTCTCTTAATGAAAATGAGCAACTTGATTCTAATATCTTTTTACTTAATTGATTGTAAATTTTTAGCAAGATTAAGTTGGAAATGACAATTCTGTTCTCCTGTATTGATAAGATTGATGTAGACATCTTCAAAACAATTTAAAATATAATAGGATGATGTGAATTTGAGATTTTTAATGGCCTCTTTGTTGTAAGATTAAATTTCATTTATAGCATATAATTTCTTTTGTCCTAAAAAAATTCAATTTTTTTTTTTTTTTAAAAAAATTTCACTTTTTGTGTAAAATTATTGTGTTATTCTTACTAATAATGATAATATACAATCCAAATTAAAAAGTAAAGATAAAAATGAAAAAGTATATATTTAATTATGTATTAAGTGTACTATATTTTATAACTTTAATTTTTTTTTATCAAATTAAGAGTTATTTATTTTTTTGAATCAGAGAAAATATATCTTTGACTTGATTATTAAGTTTTCAACCTCTTCAGTAATTTAGTTAAACTCACCCGTCCCTCCTTCCCTTATAATATAGGATATAATATTTATATTATCAAGTTACCGCCAAAAGAAAAAGGTAATTCATGAGAATAAAAATAATATTCTCTCCATCTCAAAAAAAAAAAAAAAAAAAATCTACTTTCAAATCAAAATTTAATCTAATATCATGTAACGATAAAAAATTTAAAAAACTAAAGAAAAAAGTTTTAAGTTTATCCAAAAAAATTCCAATACCTCTTCACAAAATCCAAAAATTAAACAACTAAAAAACAAAAGGGGCAGCCCAACATAATAATGTTTTGTAATGAGATTCCTTGAGTTTCTAAAAGTGGTTAGAAAATAAGGCCATCAAAAGTTTATTGCCTCTCAAAAAACAAGTTTCAATACCAATTTGTCAAATTTAACATACCTCAGTACACAAATAATCCTTCACGCCACCAAAATAAATAAATAAATTATCTATAATGTATATAACTTGTGTTCTTTTTTTTTTTTTAAATTATTTATGGATAACCAATTCAATTTTAAATATAGGTTGTCTTTATCGGTTAGAAATATTGAAAATGTGAGTTAAAATAGAGAAGTAGGTATGTAACGAAGCTTGTCCTGTTTATTGGCTCTATCATAAAGGCTTTTTTCTGTGTAAAAATATAACTCAAAATTAAATAAAACATCTCCAACTAATAGAGATATCAGGAATAGCAATAGGATTAAATACTAATATAAGAGCAACAAAGGAGGAAGAAATTCTGGAGAAGAGTTGAGTGAATTCTGAGGGTACTAGAAAGGGTATTTATAGGCATAGAAATGCAACCAACCATTAGGAACATTTTGGAAATTTCGAAAACATTGGAGGGGTTGAAAGAAATCTGGTCATATATGGACAAGACTCATATCAGGTAAAAGAAATGTAAACTAGTATGGATAAGATTCAACCCAAGTATGCCCCAGTAAAAGGTAAAACAACAATTGGACCGAGTACTAGCATAAGAGCAGCAAAGGAGGAAAAAAGTTTGGAGAGGAGTTGAATGAATTCTGAAGGCATTGGAAAGGTGTTTAACTAAAAGAATATGGATAGTCAAAACAGGAGGATGGAACATGATATGAATAAAAGGTGCAAACAATGACGGTCCAACCTTGCTACACAATGCTTACTTACCATGCGGGAAGGATAGAGGATTAGACTTCTGTTAGGATAGTTAGACCAAGACCTTGATTATCCACTTTTATACTACCATTGCACGCACTTGCCTATAAAAAAGAAGAGAGATCTCTATCTATCGAATTAGTATTTCATCGAGTCTAAGAATTATCATTCTTTAAGTCCTTAAAAACACATCTTAGTAGTAGCTAGGAATCCTTAGCTGCCGGGATTGCTTGGGCATATTTATATTACTAGGTTCATTACTAGCATGGGGTACTTCAAAGGGAATTTCCTTTAAAAAAGCGAAGCGTATCAATCAGCACGAACTCCTTTAAAGCTTAACAGCCCGGATATCTCAACACTTCACATTCGAATAGAGGATGAACGACTAATGCTTGCTTCAAGGTCGACCTCTATGGAATGGGTATTGTAGGCACAAAAATGCAGCCAACCATTATGAACGTTGAGAAAATTCTGGGAATGTTGAACAAGTTGAGAGAAATGTGGTCAAATATGAATAAAACTTAGATCAAGTAAAAGAAACGAGGACTGGTATGGCTAAGATTCAAACTAGGTAAAAGAAATGTGGACTAAACTTGGTCCACATGTAAGACCAAGTTTGTCGCGGTAAAATATGAAAAATATTTTTTTTTCCTATTAGGCCTAAACTAGAAAAGAATAAAACCGATTGGACTGTGTTTAATCCACACAAAGAGGGGGTGCAAATCTATAGTTTTTTATTGGATTAGCCCAACTCATTCTTCTCTCATGTGCGTAGACTTCTCTCATGTCCTATTACTAGCCCTCTTGTCATCACAAGTCCACTAAAGTGTTATTCAATATAAAAAGTTGTAAAGGCTTACAAACTTCTAATGTGGGACATTAATTTTTTTTTTTGAAATACTTAAAATATGTCGACAATCCACTACATATTTCAAAAGATTTGAATAAAATGTGATAAAATTTTGTTAGATTTGTACGAGTGTAAATGCATTCGGTTTGGTATCTTTTGAATTATGAACCAAAATTAAATTAATAAAACACGAAGATTTATTAGTAAAATATAAAATTTCTATAAACTAATAAACCAGTGATATAATATAGAGATTCTATCAATTATAATGTAACACTGATAATTTTGTTGTTCAACATGTTTTTGCACAAATAGGTCATGTGCATACCTGGTGTTCATGTAAGCTCTAAAGATTTAGCCAAAATCTTATAGGAGGGGCCTCACTCCACTCTCATATAGGTGAATTTGTCAAGCATATACTGCTTTAAATACACTATCCACAAAAAATATAAATTCATTAAGAGTTAAAAACTCAACCTCGCAAATAGTTGTAGTCAAAAGTATGTGCCACAGAAGGGACTTAAACTTAAGTGTTTTAGTGTGAATATTGATTTGCTTACTCATATGAACCTATTTCATAGGATCACCAATCACATAAGTTGGGTTATTATTTATATTGACAACTTATTGTTTTTCAACTCATTTCCCTCGATGTTTGAAGAATTAATTTTCTTTTTAAAAGTTTAGGCTATGTTGGGTTTGAATCTCATTTAAGAAAAGTTAATCTTTTTTTTTTCAAATAAAATTTAAAAAATCCAAACAATTTTTTTAATTTTATTTCAAAATTCAAATTTAAAATTTAAAAATTTCTACCAAAATTATTCTCACATTATTTAAAAAAAATTCCCTCCAATACACTTTTCCATTTTCCCTCCAACACACATTTCTTACAAAAAATTTCTACAAAAATTTTCACATATTCCAATACAAAATTTTCAAATATAATGCAATCCAAACATATAATTAATGAAAATTATTTCATCTCTTAGCAGCTATTTTACGACATCATGTCTCAATCTCATGTGTCAATTTTTATAATTATATGATTTATCTTTTGCAATTGCGATTGCCACTTGACAATTAAAATGTATAGAAATATGAAGCACTAATTCCTTAGTTACAGGAATACCAGCTAAGAAATTTCTTAACTAGTCAACCTTAGAACTAGCTAACTAAATAGCAATAAACATTGATTCCATAGTTGATCTAGCAATAATCATTTGTTTGGTTAAATTCCATGTTATTGCATCACCACCAAGTGTGAATACATAACCTATAGTAGATTTCATCTCTGTTGACTTGATTCAAATAGCATCATTGTATCCTTCTAATACAGTGGGAAATTCACTATATAGGATAACATAGTTAATGATTCCTTTCAAATATTCCATCAGTCTAACTAATGTAGAACAATATTCATGATTAGGATTATAGGTGTATCTACTTAGTCAATATGCAGCATTAGCTATATGAGATGATGTAAAAGTTCATCAAACGCATCAAACTCCCAATAATCTAAGCATATTTAGATTAGACAACTTGGCTACCATGATTCTTTTAAAATTGAGTTTTAGTATCATAAGGAGTGTTCATTAGTGTCACATTATAATTTTCAGACTTCCTAAGCAGCTTCTTAGTATAATGACTTTGTGACAATATAATTCTGTTACCTCTCCTTATAATTTTAATACCCAATATAACATTAACTTCATCCAAACATTTCAGGTCAAGACAGAAAACATTTAGTACTATTTACAACATTTAAACTAGTACCAAATATAAGTATATCATCTACATGCAAAGAAATATCACATAATCACTATTTACAATTTTTGCATAAACACATTTATCTACCTCTATTGATGAAAAACCATCATTCAGTAAAATTCACATTTCTTATGCCGCTATTTAGAAAATAGTGATTATTCTCTTATCTAGGAAAAATACAACCCTTAGGTTGTAATACACAAATTTCTTCTTATAATCTACATTAAAAATGTAATTTTAACATCCATCTAATGAATAAAATGTTTTGGAATAGAAGTTAAAATAAATAAAACTCTAATAGATAAATTCTAGTTATTAGTGCAAAAATAACAAAGTAATCAATATTTTGTTTCTAAGAAAACCATTTTGCTACTAAACGAACTTTATATTTATCAATAGAATTATTATAATTGTATTTTCTTTTGAAAATACTTTTACAACCAATAGGTTTTGCCTCAAGAGGTAAATCAACTAAAATCTAAAATTTATTTTCAAAATTAAATTAATTTGAACATCAATAGTTTCGTTTTAAAATTTTGTGTCAGAAAAAGAAATATCAACGAAAAAGTTAGGGGATCATTATCAATAAGATAAGTGGAAAAATTATTTCGAAATGAAAATTCTTTTCTAGGCCCTTTTCTAATCATTATTAATAAGATAAATCTAAAAATCATTTTCAAAGGAAAATTCTTTGCTAAGTCTTTTTCTCCTTCTCAACTTTTCATTAGAATTTATTTCCCTATTGTTTTCAATAAATACATAAGAAATTTCTAAAGAAAGTAGAAAAATGTGTTAAAAAATTTCGGCATTCTTTGTTTCAATCATTGTATTATCATTGAACACATCACTTTTTAATACAAGAAATATATTTGCAGCACTATGTTCAATATATCCTATAAATATATAATTAGATTTCTTTTAACTTATTTTTTTTCCTTGGGTTCATGCAACATAACTTTAGCCAAATTCCCATACACTTTTAAATATTTTAAATTAGGTACATATTATTTCTATAACTAAGGTGTTTTTCTAATTCTTTTATGTGGAATTTTATGTTGTAAGTGACATGCAGATAAAATAACTCCATCCCACAAATTTTGAGGTTTAGAAGAACTAACAAATATATAGTTAATCATTTCTTTAAATATTCTTTTTTTTCTTTCACCTACACTATTAGATTCAGGTGAATAAAGTTGAGTTATTTTATGAATTATTCATTCTTTTTCATAATAATCTTTCAAAGGTAAATATTCTCCTCCTCCATTTGATTTAACTCTTTTAATTTTTCTAACAAGTTACATTTCTACTTTATTTTTATAAGAAATAAAGGCATTAAAAGTATCATATTTATTTCTAAGAAAATATAATTTAGTAAATTTAGAAAAATCATCAATGTAAGTCACATAATATGTTTTTTTTACCACTTCTAGTCATAGTTTGTCTTAAATTACTCAATTTAGTGTGAATTAAGAAAAATAAATTTTCTTTATCTACAAAGCTCCTTTTGCTAATTTTAGCTTTAGCACATATTTCACATTTATCAATACTAGTTGAATTTAAACTATATATTAAACCAAGTGTTTGTATTTTTTTTTATATAGTTAAAATTAGTATGTCCTAATCTAGCATTCCCTAAAAAAATGACTCAATAATATAAACAAAAGAAGAAGATGCATTTTATTGATAATATTGGAAACATTTAGTATAGAAAGTCCTTGATTACAATAGTCCTTACCTGCAAACACATCATTCCTAGTCATTACAATATTATTAGATTCAAATGACACTTTATCCCCAACTTTCTAAGTAAGGCCACAAACATGAAATTAGCTCTAATGGTTGGAGCATGCAACATATCATTAAGAGTTAAAGTCTTTCCAGATGAGAGTTTGAGGAGAACTTTGCCCTTTTCAAGAACTTTTATAGTTTTAGAGCCTTCAAGGTAGATTACTTGAAGAATTTTTGTAGGAGGTAAACGCTTCTCGATTACCACAAAGTGTTGAGTGGCCCCAGAATTTACTACTCACTCTTTGGCACTTGCTACTATGTTCACTTGAGGAATGATGGGAGCAATAACATCATCTTCTTCGACTAGATTAGTCTTTGGAGGATTTTTATTTCTTACTCTTTTAAGACATTGAGAAGTATGGTCTTTTGGTTTTTCATAAACAAAACAAGAACCTTTCTTTTTCTTAAAGTTAGGGTTTTTAGGTTTGTAATCTTTAAACTTAAATTTTGTACATTTATTGGAATTGCTTCCTTGCACTAAGTTTGCTTTCAATTTTAATTTCTTGGTTTTGATTGCATTGACTTGCTTCCTATGAATGTCTTCAATGAGAATGTGCCTCGTGAGCTTTTTCACAATTAAAGTTTTTTGCTTATTTGAGACTAATTTTATAATCATTCTAAGATTCTGGTAGTTTTTCAATCAACACTTGTACAAAAAATATTTCTAATAGCACAATCTCTTTAGCTTTTAGATCTTCAAGTAGTTTTTAAAACTCATGGATTTGAATCTTGATATAACCATTTGCATTGGAAAAATTTACCAACAATAAATTTTTATTTAGTTTCATCTTCAACTGTGTATTTGTTGATTAATGCCTCCCATAATGATTTTGCCTCTTTGCAACTATAGTAAATATTAAACAACTCATTAGAAATAGTCTATAGAATAGTATAGCGACAAACCTTATTGGCATGTTGCCAAAAATCCTGAATGTGGATATCAGCTTCTAAAGTAGGTTTTGGATCTGTCAAGGCATGGGTGACTCTATGGACATCTAGTAATGAAAATATTTATTTTTGCCACCTTTTAAAGTTGTCATTAGCAAAAACTTCGATTTTGGACATGCCTAAAAAATGGTTTTGCATTTCTAATTGCAATAGGTACTATAGTTGATGCCTATGTTTGAATGGGTTGGAAGGATTGGCAAAAACATTGGAAGGATTGAAAAAAGCCATGGTAGCACTAGAAGCCAAAATAATCTCTTAGGTTATTGGAAATGTGAGTTAAAATAAAGAAATGGGAATATAAGGATGCTTGAGTCATGTAGATTGACACTGTTCTAAAGAATTATTTTTGTGTAAAAATTTCTCTCTAAGAATAAATAAGCCTTCTCTAACTAATACAGGTATCAGGAAGAGCAACAAGATTGAGTATGAGCAGAAGAGTAGCAAAAAAGGAAGAAAGGCTGGAGAAGAGTTGAGTGAATTCTAAAGGCACTAGAAAGGGTATTTATGGGCACAAAAATGCAACTAACCATGAGAAATGTTGATGAAATTTGGGAACGCTAGAGAGGTTAAGAGAAATCTGGTCAAATATGGATAAGACTCAAACCAAGTAAAATAAATGTAGACTACTATAGATAAGATTCAGAATAGGTAAAAGAAACGTGAACTAGACTTGGTCCACATATAAGACCAAGTTTGTCTCAATAAAAGATAAAAAAAATATAATTTTTTTTATTAGACCCAAACCAAATGACAATAAAACCGAGCCGAGCTGTATTTAACCCATGTGTATGGGATGCAAATCCATAGTTTTGTATTGGATTGACCCAATTTAGCTTTTTCTCATGTGCAAAAACCCATCACTAGTTTTCTTGTCATCACAAGCTTACTAAAGCGTTATTCAATATAAAAAGTTGTAAATGCTTATACACTTTTAATGTGGGTTCTTTTAAAATACCTAAAATATGCCAACAAGAAACACACTCTTTGTTACATATACATATAAGATATTATATATATTTATTATATTGTGTATACATACAAATACACACACATACAAAATTGCTAATTTAAAGTTTAAAGTAGAGACGAGCAAATTTGACTTTAGATTGGATACTACCAATCGTTAATTAGATATTTTATGAATTCAAATAAAGCCATTAATATTTCTAAAATTTCAATTGAATCTAACAACATTAGTAAAATAAAACCAAGGTAGCATAAACTAAATCAATCTAAACTCTTCTATTCGAGCCTTGATTGTGAAGTTTTCACCACCTTAGCATGGATGATGGATACATTAGTGTCCACGTTGTCATGAGTAAATTTCAAAAATGTGCCACTTTTCAAAAAAGTGGCTCACTTTATTCTTTTTTCTATTATTGAATTTTGGATATTTGTATTCAGCATTTGGAAAATGCAAAGTCTAGTCAAACATCGTATTCCCCAAATGTGAAACTTTCATTTTTTTTAACCTCTAAATGGCTTCACATATTAAGAATCGGAAACCAGTTATGCAGTCTAAAATGCGAAACTAGTTTTAGAATCTTGCTTTTGCATTTTTCTAATGCTAAAGCATTTTCACATTTTTCAACTGCAAAATTGGCAGTTCTTAAGTTATAAAAAAAATTTCAATTACTTTTTTTAGAAATAACTTAAATTGAATTGCATTTTAATGTTTTGAAATAAAAGATAAGAAATACAAAAACATCTCATAAAATAGAACGTTTATATAATTAAATAGAAGGTTATTTGATTTGATAAAGTTGAACTATTCCATGAAACTTTTTGAGCATTTTTTAATTGATTCATATTTTATTAAAATGAATTTAGCAATAGATAAATTTTATTGAAAATTAAGCCTTATGTCCAAAATAAGCTCTAAGAAAATGTAAATGGCAATTTTGATTTGCAATTAGACTTTATTTGTTCTGTATTTTAATGAGAGACATTTTCAAGTTTTTAAATAATTTTGATTATATTATTTTTTTCATTTTGGTCTAAGGTGTAAATGAAATTTAAGAAGTTCATGTATTTTAAAGTTTTTTCTTGAGTAATAGACAATAGTGGATATAATTATATTATTTTGTATTTGTAAACTTGTATGTTTGATGAAAGGATTTGGAATAATACATAGTCATATATTGAAAATTTGGAATAATATATAATTTTAGCGAGAATTGGTCATTTATTATGGTTGAATAAGGGTTTTATTTAAGGGTTTAGAATTGTGGTACAATAAGCGCTAAAAATTGTAGAAAAGAGTTATGAATTGAATGTGTTCTATATATTGTAACAATATAAATATATATTTGTCATTTATTTCATACTATATATTGTTGTGTGCATTATAACCTAGAAAACATGAGTAAAGAAAAAATTATGAATCTATATAATGTTTGTTAAATATCTAAAATTTAGTTTGGATAGCAGAAATTGTTAAAAATAAACAAGAAAAAGTACAGCATACTTTACAAAATTTAAATATTGGTCGTTAGGCATCATTTTTAGTTAAGGGGAAAAAGAAGCCCATTGGATTTGTAGAAAATATATGTGTATGTCATTTAGTCTATTGAATTTGTTAAAACTAACATAAAATATATATACAATTTATACTAACCTAGATAAAATTTATCATGCATTTTGTTTATTTAAACCACAAATGACATGAAGATGACCTTCCTTTCCGTTTTAATTGTTTTGCTTTCTCTTTTCTATTTCTATCATTTCATAGAATAACTACCTTCTATCTCACAAATAACCAAGTGTAAGGAAAAATGCACAAAAATACTGAAAATCTTTATAAAGTAACCAAGACATGCATTGAAATTAAAATTTGATAAGCGTGAAATTTATGAATCCAAAAATATTTAACTAACATACTACATTAACTATAGTGAAAAATGAATTTAATTTTCAATGAGCTTTCAATATATACCACAAGTGATAGGTTTAATTATCTTTTTTATGTACAGCGTGCCAAGGGTACATATTGGTGAATCTACATAAATTATTTCTAAAAAATAGCCTCACTAGACTAATACACATCATTGTCATTTGGTATTGCCATCTTTAAATCATTATTATCTACTACATTATGAATCATATTAGAAGTATTAGAAAGACTAAGAAAGAAACTGGAGTAATAGATGACCGAGTTATATTTAGATAGATCATTGCACGATGAATTAATGACAATGGAATCTATGATTATATCTCGGTGGTATCCTAGGGAAGGGGAGAATCTATATTTGTGATGTGCTTACAACAAAACATAGATTATGGCACATTACTAAAAAACTCTCAACATTAGTGTCTGGAATATGATAGTCATCAAATTGTTGTCCTGATTTTGATGATTAAGTTCACTGTTGATTATGACCTTGCTTGTCCCTTTGAATCTTGTGTGAAAGTACTCTTTAATGGGGAATTTGCTCCAATACATTCGAGGTCCTAATTTGTAAACATTGTTGCCTCTAGCAAGATGTATATAATAACCACAAAGTTTTGAATTTGAGCAAAATATTCTACATGACTTTCATCACTCATGGCCATCAAATCCAATGATTCGTAGAAGACCGACACATGTTATTAGTTAAAATTAGTTAATCAACAAACGAAAAATAGATACTAGAGTAATGAACCAAAAATAAAGTAAAGAAATCAAACCAAAAACTCAACTGTGGCCCTATTATCTTGATAGCCCTCTACAAATTGACGTCATCTCATCGGTTATAATATAAATGATCATTTGCTATCAATACCAAGTCATGTATTCTACTTGGCATGCATCGTATTAACAATGGTGCCATTTTCAACATGATCATTTCTTTCTTCCCAATGATCATGGTAAAAAGTGGTGAATTTTGATTCAATCATTGTTCAATCTACTTCTCCATGTCAATTTGTGTAGTGTAACATTATTCTATAGTAAACGAGGAATAGAAATTGACCGATATGTACATTCCAAATTATCGCAAAATCCTTTTAGGTTTTTTTTTTTCCAAACGGTAGTAGATTAATAAAGAGGCACAAGGCCAATGTCTGATCACCACAAGGGTTTTAGTGTGGCATGCAGCAGCCATATAACCCACGAAAACAAAGGCCCGCAAAGGGGCAAAAAGCCCACGAGGGGTAAGAAAAAGCAAAATAAAGTAAACCCGCACGAGACGGGAAGCTAAACCTGCACTAGACGGGAAGGGATGACAACCTAGACGACCTAAGTTCAACCGCATTGAACCCCGCACATGACGGGAATGGTTGAGGACTTGGACAACCTAGGAACTACCCAAATACAAAATCCCGGTTATATCGGGACAATAGTACTATACAAAATGATACTACACTACACTCAAGTGGCCCAATACAAATGGCTTATGATGAAAGAAACTACAACTTAATGTCTATCTCTCACCGCATACCGTTGCGTGAAAGCCAATGCAGACGTTGAATAGCGCCACCGACGAACTACTGCCGCAAAGCGTTGAATAGCGAGACGATGCAACTACTACCGGCTGGAGATAGTGCAATACCTGAAAAAAAAAAAAAAAAAAAAACAACAACAACAACAACAGCCCTAATTTTCTTGCCCCCAACCTTAGTCCGCCGCCACCCATCGACCCAGCCAGCTCTTTCCCATCAAAGCCAATCTCCTTCAACAACATGGGAGGAACCAAGACAAAACAAACATTACAGTCCTATGCTTCTTTACATCATCCGACTGCATCATCTTCTTCTTTGGCTGAAGTGGGTTTGTTTTTTCCCCTGATTTGCTGCCATTTGCTGGAAGCATCAGAAACCAAATCAAGAGAACCCAACAGAAGCCATGAGAAGAAGCAAAGGTGAGCAACTCCCAAGGAACGTTTGTCTAAGTTTGCTAAGCCGTCGAGATCGGAAAACATTGAAGAACATCGGACCAACAAAATAGGAGGGAGAACCTCTAAAACTAGGGATTTGAAAACTACAAAGAAACTAAAATGAAAAACAGGGAAAAGAAAATCAGGGAGGTAAGAAAAAAATTCTCTGCGAAAGTTGGTACAGGAACGTTGGGGAACAGAGAGAGAAGAGTTGGCCGACAGAGAGAGGAGTGATTTGATGCAAAATCCTTTTAGGTAGATGAGTAGATTTGTGACTAATCATCATACACCTTGGCCCTGTTTACAATAGGGAGACAATCTCGCGAGCGCATCTTGTGAGTGAGGAAATTATATAAACTTTATAGATAATAATATTAGTTTATTTATTGTAAGAATTTAAATGATCTAAAATGAATAAAGCACAAAGGAAAATCTAACATCCAGTATTAATTTTGCAGCTTTTAAGATTAGAACAAAATTCAATGGGAAAAAAATTGGGCGTTTCTCTTGTTTCTGGACGTATCTTCCTATTCTATATATATATGTGTGTGTGCATGTGTGTGTGTATGTATGTATGTATAAGAAATACTAATCACACTAACTAAAAACTATCACCATATGCATTGATTTAATGAGTATTTCAATGAACTGATTAAGTTATTCTCTAAATATTTTACATTAATATTTGATAAGGTTGCAAGTTGACTAATTAGTTGCAATAAGCAAGTAACACATGCATGGGCACTTGAGATACATTAAATTCCACATTTCTTAGTTAAAATGTATAAATAAATGCAAACAAGTATATTAACACAAATGATTTCACTATATTTACAGAACATACCTCAATACATATGGACGATTGAAATCAATTTTTGAATTTTGTTAAATGGGTTGAATGGTGGATAATCATCCCTAAAGCCACAACTATGAAAAATACGATAATATATGTCAAATATACTTTATATTGTTGTTGAAATCATTTATAATGAAAGTTGAAAAATTATTTTTTCCTATAACAATACCAGTGGTCCATAGATCTTAGACATGGCTTTACATAAACATTTATATAAATATGTTAAAATAGCACTCCCCAACTCATTAGTGAACTATCAATCATGGTTATTAGGAGATTGATGTGGTGTAGATATACACTACTGCCAGATAAGTCAGATAACAAATGACCACCGAGTAAATACAAAATATAAACCTTTGTTTGTTGTACACTCGAGTGTATCATCAAGTAATGGCATACAAATAACATCATACAAATACTACAAATGGATGTAAATGTCAATAATTGCTCCATCTGGTAGTATAAATCCCATCGTATTCTCAAATATGTTTATCTACTTTTCTAATAATTTACTCGAATTATTGCCAATTATTAGCATTCCATGTACACAAAGTATCCATAATACCTTGACATCTAGTAGAGTAATTGTCGCCTCACCAACTAAAAAATAAAAGTGAGTATTAGAATGCCATCGCTCCACCAGTGCGGTAATAAGTGCATGATCAAGTAGGATGTATTCATATCGAATAACACTCTCAAAACTAGTCTCTCGTATGTATCACATAATATGCTTTGGGATGTCAAAAACATGTTTCCAAAAATTGCTAACATAGTCTAACCTTGAGCTGGCAATCATCTATTTGTCTTTAGATAAAGTAGCTGCTCTATGTTATTGATATAAAAATAACACATTGGGTATGAGTTGGCTTGGATTTGGGTTATGGCGTGGTAATGCTACCATGAACCTTCAAGAAAATGATAAAAAAAAGTTATCATCATACTTCTATTACAACATTAAAAAAATATTACATGTAATGATTTTTTTTTTTAAAAAAATCAGGTAGGGTTTTCACTATTATTGACAATATCTCTCGACTAATTCCCCTATTACTGACGGTATCTTTCTGCCCAAAAAAAAATTTATATAACGAATCACACATTGATTTTAAATACAATCATTATTGCATACTTGAATATCTCATGTCCAATAAACAAAAGCACACATATTGAGAAATAGAAAAAAATTGAATCAAATAAAGCAATAGGGGTCAACAAATGTTGTTAACCCATGTAATATGTTCAATATACTAAGTGCCAACTGATTGAAAATATATCAAGTATTAATATCACTATGTACTTTAGGGTGAGAATTAGGATAATTTCTCCTATTGTGACCAGTCTAGTAACAAATGTGACATCTACATAGTTCATTAGAGTGCCTACAATCCATTTGATTATGTATTCAGTTTTCACGCATCCTACCCTGACCATGGGCAATATTTTTAGTATAATCTGCTTGAATTTCCCAACTTGGATTTATTCAATACTTAGAATGAGAATAGGAGTAAATCTACTAGAATACCAAGCTTTTTGTGTCTTATTAGCATGCACTTCGTGCACATTGTTAAAAGGAGTATCTCCTCTATATCGATACATAGCAATTATGTGAACAAGGGAATCTATACATTTGTCACCTTCTACACATGCATTTTTATTGATAGTAATGAACGGTTTGTACATGACACTCTTTACCATTTAATTGTCTTGTTTTGATAATTTTGTATACTGTTGTTATATAGTCAAATTCCTCGATGTGGTGTCCTTGTGCATGTCTCTCATTATATCTAAATATATGCCATTTGTTAGACGGAAGAGCTATACTACAATGATAAATTGTCCCACTATATCTTTTGAAAAGAATAGTTCTATGAAAGGATAGATCTATGCATGCTTTAATTAATAAACATCTAGCACCTCTCAAAATGTTGTTGAAACTCTTTGATATATTTGTTATGAGATAACCGCATCGATGGTTGTCATAGTAAGCAAGATACCACTGGTTTCTATCAATTTTATCTAAGTATTCCTATACCTTAAAATTAATTGCCTTTATTTCCCTCTTGTACCTATTCTACCTTCTATTTTTGAGTAGTATTGCCAATGGCCCAACGATATTGTTTCAAATTTAAATTCTTGAACTTGGTTATGAAATTAATACGAATATGTCAGAAACAAAACCTATGATATGTAAATGGCTCTTTTAATCTTCCAGATTAGTCATGGCATGAATTATTCCATAGTGCCTATCCAAAATAACACACAATGGTTTGTAACATGTGATATACTATATGAATTGCTTGAAAAAGCAACATAAGCTTTCCAAGGTTTTCTCATTAACAATACTAAAAGCAATCTGAAAAGTATGATTATTTGCATCTTTTGACATGACAACAAATATTTTTTTGTATGCCTCTAGTAAGTGTATATCTTCAACACTTGCAATAGATCTACACCCATAAATATATTAATACCACACAAAAATGACCAAAAAAATATATTTAAGGATCTTCACACTTGCAGTACTATTTGGATGATAAAGTTATTTGATAATAGTATTCGGATTGGATTGCTCTAACACGGAAATGTATTTAGAAAATTGAGCAAAATTACTTTTCCAATCTCCATAAACAGTTTCGATGGCTTTTCTCCTTCCATGACATGCTTTCTTATAAAACATATCAACATTCATGTACTTCTTAATATTGGCATGAATATCTTTTATATCATATCTAAGATCGACCTAAATTCAATGGAGGATGTGAGAGGCAATAATGCAGACGTCAACTTTTTATTATTGTTCTACTACAAGAAATTGCTTTAAAGACAATTATATCATATTCAAACAAATTTCATATTGGTAAATACCAAAAGCAAATGAAAATTTATGAACAAAAGTATAATTCTAAAAGTGAACCACAAATTTTGTCATTATACTTTTTCAAAGTTTATATTTTGGTCATCATACTTTTTTTTCCAAAATTAATCATTGAAGTACGAAAAAGTGTATGTTTTTTTGTCATTTTGTCAAAGTGTGTCATTAAACCAAACGGAATCCATACATTTCAAGGGCATTTTTGTCCTCCACCCATATTTAACTTCACAAAATTTCCTTTCTCTTCATAATCCCTCTCCCATCTTTTCTCCTCTAAATCTCTTTCTTCCTCTTTCACAAACTCTCAAATTCCATCACCTTCACTATTTCCCCAAATCCTCTCCTCTAAATCTCTTTTCCTCTTCTACAAACTCTCAAATTCCACCATCTTCACCATCATCCCCAAACCCTCTCCTTTGAATCTCTCTACCTCTTCCACAAACCCTCAAATTTCATAGAGAGGATAACCTTGAGACTGTCCCTCTAGGTATTAAATGAATTACTGAAATTATAATTTTTTTGAAATATGAGTAATAAAGGCATTAAAAGGGTGCGTCCAAAGTTCCTAACAACGTGTGGATAATGGATTGAATTAATCCTCCAAATCAAAATGGCTAAATTGCTTCCCAACGTTCCATAGCTTCTGCGATTCAACCATCAAATTTGCAAAGTGTCAAAATACTTAATGAATCACCAAGCCTCAACTCTATTCCTTCTAAATATGCCTGTTCTTTCACCACCTCCACTGACTTTACTACCTTAGATGATAGCTTTGATCAAGTTTCAATACCAATAATTTATTTTTCCCTTTTTGGCTCCACTAATTCAGAACATCATCTCAAAGTCATCCAGTACTTTGGCAGAGCCTGCCAAGATTGGGACTTCTTCATGGTACCTCATATTTCTTAATATTAGAAAATGTAAAAAGCAAGTTCATTTGCACGATATATCATATTTGCAAGTAATGAGTGTAGCTATTGAATCATGGCATACCAGAAGCTTGATTAAGGTGATATTTTAGGTGATTTATGAGTTCTTCAATTGATGTGTTTCTCAATTTGCCAAAAGAAGAAAAGATGTGTTATCAAATTAAGTTTGTCTTGGATCCTATCAAATGTGGAACCAACTTCAATGCTTTCAATGCATCCAAAGAGAATTTTTTTCTGGAGGGATTATCTCAAGGTTTTGGTTCATCCTCACTTTCATTGTGAAGAGATGAATTTGGGAATGAGAGTGAACTGTTGTGTGTTTTGGGAGTGTTGGTGTAATGATGATAATATTAATTTTAGATAAAAATGCCCTTAAAAAAATCTCGTGCTTCTCATGTGTTGTGGATTTCGTCTACATTAATGGATGTATTTGACAGAATTACCACAAACAACCGCTTTTCATACTTCAGTGATTAATTTTAAAAACAAATTATGATGACCAAAATCTAAACTTTGGAAAAATATGATGACCAAATTTGTGGTTCACTGTAATTCCAATTTTTTCATTGATTGATGTTCAATACGTAATTCCTATCTAAAGCAACTTTAGAGAAAGATCATCACTAATCCAAAACGAAATCTATGACAATAGATGCCAATATAAATATGAGAAAATCATGAAAAATATATTGTTCAATTCAATCATAATTGGAGAAAGTTGACAGACTTACCTTGACTTTATTCTTCAAAACTGCCTAGTCCTTTTAGCTACCATCTTTGTTGTTGCTCTGATGGGATAGATCTAGAATCAGTGTGTGATAAGTGTGGGGACTTTGTCTTTTCAATTGATATGGCCGAAGTACTAATAATTATTTATTAGGAAATGAGTACAAATTAACTTATAATTCTACCAATAACATGTTTGGAGTCCATCAGTGCCATACTTGACCAACTCTTAGTTTGTACAACAGGACACCTAATCTTGCAATAATAGATAATACTCTCTTTGTCCCAAGAAAAGAGTCCACTTTAATTTAGGTATAACTTTTTGTTAGTTATTAGATATAACATACTTTGGTTTAGATACAGTATTTTAGTAGTTATTTGGTAAAGTACATTTAATGTATTAACTAAATGTATAATTTTACATTTTTGTACAATAGGACACCTAATCTTGCGATAATAGATAATACTCTCTGTCCCATAATAAAAGTTCATTTTGATTTAGGTATAACTTTTATTAGTTATTAAGTACAACATAGTTTAAGTATAACATTTATTAGTTATTTGGTATAGTACATTTAATGTATTAACTAAATGCATAATTTGAGATTTTTATCCTTACTTTTGAATTGTGGATATACATAATTATTATTAGTTAGGATATTTTAAAATTTTGGTTTAAAAGTAGACTCTTTTTTTGTGACAATAATTTTTTTTTTTGAAAGTAGACTCTTTTTTTGGATTGGAAGGAGTATTATATATAAACGATAGCTGCTCATAGATAAGGTTAACTTTTGGAGCGTACAATTACATGTTTATTAAACATGTATATTACTACTGCAAATCTATGGCTAAGCTAAGTATTAAAGTTTCTAAGGTGAATTACATCTACTACTTCTGTTGTTTGTGAAAACTACTAATCGAACCCCAAAATTTAGAAAAACTACCAATACTCTTTTGACCTAACAACCATTAAAGTGAACTATTGAAATATGTGAAAAGACGAAAAATTAGCCTACAAAAATAACATATACCCCTGAGATTTGTTTTAATTATGAAATGATCCTTAAAGTTTTAAAATTTTAGTAAATACTCCTCCATCCCAAAAAAAGTGAGTCTGCTTTTGATTTGGTATAACTTTTTTTAAAATTAGAAGGTACAACACACTTAATGCACAATTAAATGTATAATTTTACATTTTTATCCTTACTTTTCAATTTGGGTTATACATTGTTATTATTTGTAAGGGTAATATAAGAATTTCACCATAAAAGTGGACTCTTTTTTCTGGGACAAAGAAAAATTTTCAAACTAGAATCGTTTTTTGAGACGAAGGGAGTAAAATTTAATAACTTCTATTTCTTTACTTTATATTCTTATATTCCTTTCCTTTTCTTTTCTTTTCATAAGGAATAATTTTATTATCTTATTTTATGTTATAAAGCGATAAATGAAAAAAAGTAATAAGAATATAATATCAATACATACTTTTAGAATTTCTTGAAACTAAATTATAAATCAATAATTTTTACCATATTACTATGTTTTCATTTTTACATTTGGAAAAACTTATTTTCTAAATTTTTATTGTACCTTCAATATTAATCTACCACTCTAGTTCCTTTAAATGATTGAATGATTTTTTATTATTTGTGTATCTCTATAAACTTTTAAAAATAATTATTTATTTAAATCTCTTGTTGTTTTATTTTAGCTATTATATGAATCGATGAAGATTTTACCTTGACTTTATTTAAATGTTCATAAATCTCTTGTTGTTCAAATTATACCATCCTTATTAGCATACCATCCTTTTTAATTTCTCTTTTGCACGTTACAATTAGACCACATTCTAATGTTCAACGAAAAAAATATTATTGAACCTATAAGTTTTCTAGATTGTATTTATCTTCTTTCTAAACTAGTCATTTATGTGAAGGGAAGGAAAAAGGGAAAAAGAGGATTGTCATATAGATTTGGTGAGAATTTTTCAAGAACTTTAATTCTAACCTGAGTAGAATCGGATTTACGCAAGTGAATCTTTGGATTTTAAGTAAACAACTTTAATTGATCAAGCTAAATGAATGCAATATGCGATGGGGGAGGGGAGGGAGTGTTAGGTGGATAATTAGGTGAGAAAGATTATAATTATGAGGTCTTGAATTTAAGACCTTCTTATTACCAAAAAATTATGATTAGAAAAAATAAATGAATGCTATATGATTGAAGGTTTAAATGGGCATGGAAAACATTAAAAATTTGAATATGATGTTTTTACCTTAATTGATTTTAGATCTGATCGATCAACATGATGGGTTTGTCGAGGACTAATTGCATAACCGACCATGGATCACCCATATGTATACCCTGCCAATTCAAGTATTTAACTCAAAACTTATTCGGATGGCATAACAAATTGGCGTGAGCCCTTGGATAACTTGTTCCAAGAACTCACTACACAAGTTGTGCCTTGGATCAACCTAATCAAATCTTTCCTTGGAGATGGTATGTTCCTTGAAGGTGGAATAGCTCCTCAACCCCTAGATAACCTGTACCTAGAAACCTTGGAATCAATGGATGCATGGAATCCGAATTTCCTAGGGAACAAATCTAGAAATCAAGAACAACAAACACAGAAATTCGAATTTGTGTAATTTGCAAGTAATTAAAACTAGAGAGCAATTCTCTCAAGCTTGTAATGTCAAGAACCAAATTTTCATTTCATCAAATCTGCCCTTCAAGATGGCCGACGGCCACTATATGGATACAAGCTAGGGTTTACAAATTAGGGTTGCACAAGCTAGGGTTTCTTTTAGGGCCAAATGGGCTACATGACTCTTTGGGCTACATGACTCAATTTACCATATAATTAAAACTAAACCCAATGATCCTAAGTAGTTCTAAAGGAAAATAGTAGTAAAGCCAAACCCATTAACAAGACCCAATTACACTTAGTACATTAATAAACATGGTCTTGTCAATCTTGGTCTTCTCCCCTTCCTTTTGGGCCGTTTGGATGAGTCCATTCAAGGCTTCCTTCATTTTCTTTGTTCTAGCCCTTGTCATTGGTCCACCAAGACCTTGAAGTGGATCCAAGCTTGTTCTCGAGACCTTGCTATTGTCGTCATGCTTGGGCTCAAGTCTTGTCAATGCTTGTTGAATTCATATCAGTCCCCCCTTCTTCGAGAGGATTCATCCTCGAATCCAGATCATCATAATCAGTAATGTCAAAAGGAGATAAATCAGCAACATTGAATGTAGTACTTACATTGGACTTACCAGAAGGTCGATCTTGTAAGCGTTGTCATTGATTTTCGCGACAACTTGGAAAGGTCCATCTCCACGTGGATGCAATTTTGTCGATCTTTGTCTTGAAACCTTTCCTTGCGCATATGAACCCACACCCAATCTCCTGGTTCAAAAGTGACTTTCTTTCGACCCTTGTTTGCATTTCGAGCATAGGATTCATTCCTCTTCTCAATATTCAGCCGAACCTGCTCATGTAACTTCTGGACAAAGTCGACTTGCGCTTACCATCTAAATTAAGCTGCTCCTTGATTGGCAAAGGTGAAAGATCTAAAGGTGTCAAAGGATTAAAGCCATACACAACTTCAAAGGGAGAATGGTTAGTAGCAGTGTGAAGAGTTCTATTGTAAGCAAACTCACAAATAGGTAAACATTCCTCCCAATTTTTAAGATTCTTTTGCACAATGGCCCGAAGTAAAGTCCCAAGGGTACGATTAGTTACCTCAGTTTGGCCATCCGTTTGTGGATGACTCGTGGTAGAAAACAACAATTTAGTCCCTAACTTACCCCATAAAGTCTTCCAAAAATAACTAAGGAACTTTACATCACGATCACTGACAATGCTCCTCGGTATTCCATGTAGTCGAACTATCTCCTTAAAGAACAAATCAGCGACATGCTTTGCGTCATCAGATTTCCTGCAAGGTATGAAATGCGACATCTTAGAAAACCGATCAACAACCACAAAAATAGAGTCATTACCTCGCTGACTTCTTGGAAGTCCAAGGATAAAATCCATGGAAATTTCCGTCCACGGTGAAGTCGGAACCGGTATTGGATGATACAATCCGTGTGGCTTGACTGTAGACTTAGCTTGCCTGCAGGCAACACAATTAGCACAAATTCTTTCAACTTCCACTTTCATCTTAGGCCAATAGAAGTGCTCACGCAGAATCTCGTAAGTCTTTAAGACACCAAAATGTCCCATTAAACCGCTATGAGCTTCATGAACCAACATTCACAGATGGAACTCTTCTAACACACAACCTGTTTTCTTTGAACAAGAAACCTTCAAATCGGAAAAATTTGTTGAAAGCACCATGTTCACAAGCAAAATAGACACTAGAGAACTCAGGGTCAGTTGCATATAATTCCTTCAACAATTCAAAACCCAAAATCTTAGTGCCTAAAGTAGTAAGAAGTGCAAACCTTCTAGACAAGGCATCAGCAACAACATTGTCTTTGCCTTTCTTATATTTGATAACATAGGAAAAGTGTCAATAAAAGAAACCCATTTAGCATGACGCTTACCTAAGTTAACTTGTCCCTTCAGTGCTTGAGGATTCATGATCGGTATGGATGATGAACTCCTTGGGATAAACATAATGCCGCCAAGTCTCTAGAGCCCTTACCACCGCATACATCTCTTTATCATATGTAGGATAGTTCAAGGTCGCTCCACTTAGCTTCTCACTAAAGCACGCAATCGGCGCCTCTTGTTGAAGCACCGCTCCAATACCTATCCCTAAGCATCACACTCAATTTCAAACATTAGATCAAAGTTAGGTAATGCTAAAACAAAGTAATGTGTTAACTCATGCTTAAGTAAATCAAACGCCTCTTCGCTTTTCACCCCATTCAAATTTTACATCTTTCTTAACTAACTCATTAAGAGTGCGGCCTTTGTGGAAAAATCCTTCACAAACCTCTTATAGAAGCTTGTAAGGCCGTGAAAACTTGAACCTCGATGCAAGTAGGAATTGGCCAAGACCGAATGGCCTCCACTTTTGCTCATCAACTTTAATTCCCTGTGCACTAACAACAAAACCACGAAATACAACCTCCTCTACACAGAATGAACACTTAGCTAAATTAGCAAAAAGTTTTTCTTTTCGCAAAGTCATCAAAACAAGTTTCAAATGCTCAGCATGCTCATTAATGTCTTTGCTATACACCAATATGTCATCAAAGTATACCACAACAAATTTATTGATAAAAGAACGCAGGACATGATTCATAAGACGCATGAAGGTACTAGGAGCATTTGTCAAACCAAAAGGCATAACAAGCCACTCATACAAACCGAACTTGGTCTTAAAAGCTGTCTTCCATTCATCACCCTCTCTAATTCGAATTTGGTGGTATCCAGATTTTAAGTCAATTTTGGTGTACACCTTTGAACCATGCAACTCATCCAACATATCATCTAAACGTGGAATTGGGTGCCTATACTTAATGGTGATTTTATTAACAGCACGACAATCAGTACACATACGCCATTCACCAGTTTTCTTAGGCACAAGAATGACGGGAACTGCACATGGACTCAAAGATTCTCTTACCTGACCACGAACTAAAAGATCTTCAACTTGCCGTTGTAGCTCTTTGGTCTCTTCAGGGTTGGACCGATATGCCGGTCGATTTGGTACGTTTGTGCCCGGTATGAAATCAATTTGATGTTCAATTCCCCTTTTGGGTGGCAATCCGGCGGGCAACTCGTCAGGAAATACATCTTGGAATTCCTGCAATATGTTAGAAATCTCAACCGGTAGGTTGGATGGCAAGTCAGCACTAAATAGAACATTAGATTCACAACAAATAAGAAGAAACAAAACACGATTAGTATGCAGACAATTATCAACATGTCGGACATTTGCATAAAAATTCGGTTGCTTCTTATTTACTTGACTCACTTTCTTCCTCTCAATATGTTCTACTTCATTTAACTCAATTTTCTTAGGCGTAGAATTCTCAAATTTTCCTTCTTTTCTCACGGGTAGTGCAGAATTCAATTTCATCATTTGTTCAAATTCGCCCTTTAAATGCAATTGAGATTCAAAAACTTGAGTAGGCGACAAAGGCAGTAAAGTAGTTTTTCTACCATGAACAAAGAAAGTGTACCTATTACTGGCCCATCGTGGGAAGCATCCTCACAAATTGCCAAGGTCTACCAAGCAATAGGTGACCCGACTTGCATAGGAGCCATATCACACAAGGCTTCATCTTTGTATTTGTTGATCAAAATTTACTAAGACCTGTTTTGTGACTCTCACTTCTCCAGTCTCATTGAACCATTGTAACCGGTATGGATTTGGATGCCGACGTGTGGGCAATCTCAGTTTATCTACAAGCAAGGTTGAAGCAATGTTAGTACAACTGCCACTGTCAATAACAAGTATACATACCTTCTCATTGATGGTGCATTTAGTGTGGAAGATATTCTGGCGTTGAACATCGTCCTCCTCTTTAATTTGAACATTTAAAGATCTCATAATCACCAAAGATGGTCCTTCATCAGGGCCTAAAACATCTTCATCAGATTCACCATTTTCTACAAGAGCTGGCATATCATCATGGTCACTTTCATGTTCACTCTCACTTTCGATCATGCCATCATCTCTGACAACCATAATTCGAGCATTAGGGCACTCTCGTGCATAGTGTCCCTTGCCTTGGCACTTGAAGCACGTAACCTCCCTGGTTGGTTTTCTCACCTCACTTGATTTGTGAGTGTTTGAAACCACGGTTGGAGTAGTTTTTGAGGTACTAGGAGTTGCGGCCTTTTTGAAGTCGATGTTTAAATCCTTCTTAGGCCATGTAGACTTCAAGGTGTTTGAATTCTGTGGGGTTGAAAAGGTTCGGGTACCCCTCTCCTTAAGCTGCCTCTCAGCTTTCATTGCCTTGTGATACATCTCATTGAGATCTTCATACTCTTGCATCTCTACAATGTGGGCAATATCCTTCCTTAGTCCTCCTAGGAATCGAGCCATAGTAGCTTCACTGTCTTCTTGAATGTTGACTCGAAGCATCGTAGTCTCCAACTCTTGGTAATAATCCTCCACAGTCCTATTTCCTTGGGTGATCTTTTGTAATTTGTTGAACATCTCCCTGTAGTATTGGTGTGGAACAAATCGCTTCTTCATGAGCTTTAATTCATCCCAAGTACGAACAGGCCCTTCTTCATCACGCCTCCTTTCGGCCTGAATTTTAGTCCACCAGTTACGGGCGTATCCCGCAAATTCAACCACAGCTAGCTTGACCTTCTTTTCCTCCAAATAGTTGTGCACTGTAAAAATACTTTCAATTTTATCAGACCATTCAAAGAAAGCTTCAGGATCTTGCTTACCAAAGAATTGAGGAATTTTCATTTTAATACATCCTAAATTGGAATCAATTCTAGGAGTACGGTATTGACTTCCCTGAAATGCTTCGAAGGCTTCATCATCATTATCATGGCCATATGTGGTCTTTGTAGATCGAGAGGATTCGGCTCTCTCAGCTTTGAGCTCCTTGACTTCCTGTTGCAAACCTGAAACCAAAGTGTAAAATTTTGCTAACATCTCCTCATAGGATTCTTTAGAACCCGGTGGTGGTGGTGGTTGTCTCTCCATTATAGCTGCAAAGGTTAGCAAAGGAAATAAAACAGTTTATAAGTCCTCACTTCCCTTCCCAATTCCCCCAAATTCACTCACCAAGTGTTTGAGTACTCTCGGGCTTATATAAGTGAAGGGACGGATTCACACCACTCAACTTGCTCTTCTGTTTCTATTCTTACTCAAACAATGTTACACAAAGGAATTTACAATAAGTTGGTGCAGCTGGACAATGAGATTAGAATGAATTCTAAGGAACCAATGAAAGCAGTACCAAAGTCAATGAAAACAGTACCAAAAATACAAGAATTCAATTTTTTTGGTAAGGAATTTGGACAAACTGAATGCAAAAACAGAATGTACACGAAAAATCAGTGAGACACACAAAATTTCAGAATTTTCGGACCACAACTCAATATTACACAAAGGAATTTACAACAAGGTAATGTAAGTGGACAATGAGATTAGAATGAATCTAAGGAATACAATGAAAACAGTACCAAAACACAAGAATTCGAATTTTTTGGTAAGGAATTCGGACAAACTGAATGCAAAATCAGAATCTACACGAAAAATCAGTGAGACACACAAAATTTCAGAATTTTCGGACAAAGTAGCTCCAATACACGAGAAGAAATTTGGACAAAGTAGCTTGCATTGGTGGTCGGTCTCAGCCCTTCCAAATTCTGGAATTGGTCAAGAATGTTTCTGGGTTCAAAATGTGGTGGGAAGGATGTATATGGATAAGTAGAAGGTATATGGATAAGTAGAAGGCTAATCACAAACTGCAAACAATCCAAAGTACAATCGGAAAAAAGGCAAATCTGTTTTTTTCCGAAATCAGAAATTTTACTAGTTTGGCATGGTAACTTCAAAAGGTCATAACTTTCTACTCCGATATCGGATTTTGCTCCGTAAGTACTCAAATCGAAGCTCTCGGAGAGATCTACAAGCAGACGGCCAAAGGCCGTCCGTTGGGACTTTGGGGGTCAAAAAATGACGCTAAGACCACCTACTGTCCGCCTCAAGTTTTCTACTCAAGTCCCAAAAAAAAATTCCAGCAATTTTCTTCTTCTCTTTTTTTTTTTTTTCTTCAAATTCAGCAAGGCATAAACAGCAATAATATATGGAAATAACAGGGGTAAGGCCGCAAGGTATGGATTTATCAAGAGAGCAAAGATATGGATTTATCAAAACAAAAGCCGAAACCAACACATGAATAAGAACAGAATTTCAGCAAGGCATAAACAACAATTGGATAAGCAAAGGTACGGATTTGTCTAAGATGGAAGCAAGCCGAAACCAACACATCAATACAAGAACGGAATTTGCTTCATCAATACAAGAACATACCAATGATGATGATATTCAAAACAACAAGAAGATTGAGGAGATAAAGAACATACCAATGATGATGATTTTTTTTTTGTTCGGTAAAAGAAAAGATATGAACAGCTTGGGAACCAAGACTTCTCTGATACCAAAAACTGGTGTGAACCCTTGGATAACTTGTTCCAAAAACTCACTACACAAGTTGTGCCCCTTGGATCAACCCAACTGAAATCTTTCCTTGGAGATGGTATGTTCCTTGAAGGTGGAATAGCTCCTCAACCCCTAGATAACCTGTACCTAGAAACCTTGGAATCAATGGATGGATGGAATCAATTTCCTAGGAACAAATCTAGGAAATCAAGAACAACAAACACAAATTCGAATTTGTGTAATTTGCAAGTAATTACGTAAACTAGAGAGCAATTCTCTCAAGCTTGTAATGTCAAGAACCAAATTTTCATTTCATCAAATCGCCCTTCAAGATGGCCGACGGCCACTATATGGATACAAGCTAGGGTTTACAAATTAGGGTTGCACAAGCTAGGGTTTCTTTTAGGGCCACATGGGCTACATGACTCTTTGGGCTACATGACTCAATTTACCATATAATTAAAACTAAACCCAATGATCCTAAGTAGTTCTAAAGGAAAATAGTAGTAAAGCCAAACCCATTAACAAGACCCAATTACACTTAGTACATTAATAAACATGGTCTTGTCAATCTTGGTCTTCTCCTTCCTTTTGGGCCGTTTGGATGAGTCCATTCAAGGCTTCCTTCATTTTCTTTGTTCTAGCCCTTGTCATTGGTCCACCAAGACCTTGAAGTGGATCCAAGCTTGTTCTCGAGACCTTGCTATTGTCGTCATGCTTGGGCTCAAGTCTCGTCAATGCTTGTTGAATTCATAACAAATCCTCTAATTCGCTAAAATATATTTGACCGAATCAAGCATCCGAATTCAAAACTTATCACCAACTGATTGGACAAGATAGCATTATGTACCATTTAATGACAGAATTAAGCCAAAATTGTACAATTGAGATAGTTGCAATTACACAATTTTGTCTTGTTGATTCTCCTAGATCAATTATGTACAAACACAATCAATCTAGCTGTTACTTGGTCCACTCATTCATAACAATTACAAAGCATGGGACTTATGAGTGGCAGTAGAATAAAGAGTGTTAAATCAAAATGTTAGATTGGCTAACACAAATCATCTATAAAAAGTAAAAGCAATAATCAACAAGTACTCGAATTGAACGCAAAGAAAAAGAATTAAACTCAGGCCACAATGATAGCAGTTGGATCAAGACATCCCTTGAATCAGAAGAAATTATCTAGCCACTCATGGTGGACAACATACTATCACTATTTTATTTTCTGCCTAACCTAACTCTTCTGTCTCCATTTGTTATCAAGAAAGACAAATGGAAAGGTTTTTAAATAGAGTAGGTACCTAGACTGATAGGGTCTAGATAATGAGGATAAGATAATACAATGTTTAACTTATAACTAAGGTAAGAATAGAATAATCCATCTAAAACAAATTTCTAATTATACTAACCTAATCTTATTGATTTGTAGCAAAGAACTTTCTTCATCCTGATAACCAGCTTTCAACAACTTCCTTTTTGAAAATCTAAGTCGTCCAGCTCTCCAACTGAATAGATGTCTCAATTACAAGCTTACCACTTGAGATGGAAGAAAATTAATATCTTTATTGATGTCAAGGATATAGCAAGAGAGCTGCAACAACAAAAATTTATATTGGTGGAGCTATCTATTGCATGTATCTAAAAACATCATGTTATTGAGTAAATTTTTGGAAAATTGCCAATGTTTTTTTTATTTCAAAATAATATAATGTTTTATTTACAAAGCTAAGAAATATTGCAACTGAGTATCTATGTGATCAAGATTGGAGATCAAACTTTCCATACGGGTTATGCAAAGAAACTAGAGGGAACAGCCACTGGACTGATGTACAACATTTTCTTTATCATAATGAAAATCTATCGTTTTCGATAAAACAACCAAAGGAAAAAAAAGGTAAAACTAGAACAAGAGGGAATTTCATTATTTGCCCCATGATTCTCAAGCAAGGTAAGTAAACAAAAATAGAACAAGAGGGAATTTCATTATTCACCTCATGGCTGACCATTACAAACAAGAGAGCATTGAACCATTCGTCAATACCTACAGTTTCACTTCTTTATATGGATTTAAATACAAAACTTTGAAATACTAATTTAACGAGACAAACTTTCCGTAATATCTAATTATGCCGGCCCTTTGTCTTCTCTTTTGGAAGTTAATATTTATAATTGAAGCAACTATTTATAATCTCGGTTGCCGTGAAAAGACAATGACTATCTTATCTTTTTAGCGTTTACTGATTCCTCAGGCTGAGTAATTAAGTGAAGATGCCCAAGTTCACCAAAGGACTCTTGTGTTCAGCAAGAATCCAAGATCGTTGCTTGCCACTAGAAGCTCTTATATCCGTATCCAACAAGCAAATATTACTCCTAACACTATTCTGATTCAGAAATGGATGTTGACTTTGATTTTTCTGCTCTCTTTGTGACATTCGTGGCCATCCTTTTGCTTCTAAAATTGGGAGGCAAATTCAGAACCAAATCAGTTTCTAATCTTCCTCCAGGGCCATGGAAACTACCTTTCATAGGAAACATTCATCAGCTTGTTGGCTCTCTACCTCACCATGCCCTAAGAGACTTGGCAAAGAAATATGGACCCCTTGTGCTGCTTCAGGTCGGTGAAGTTTCAACGCTTGTAGTTTCATCTCCAGAGACCGCAAAAGGAGTCATGAAAACGCATGATATCGAATTCGCCTCAAGGCCTCAAATTATTGCAACAGAGATCTTGTCTTACAATTCCACCAACATTGCATTTGCTCCTTATGGAGACTATTGGAGACAACTGCGAAAAATCTGCATATCTGAGCTTTTGAGTAATCGTCGTGTTCAGTCTTTCCGATCTTTAAGGGAGGAAGAAACTTCAAATTTGATTAGATGGATAGCTAGCAATGCAGGATCATCAATAAATCTCACAGAAAAAGTGTTCTCATCCAATTACACCACCACTTCACGGGCGGCTTTTGGGAAGAAATATGGGGAACAAGAAGCATTCATTTCTTTAGTCAACGAAGGTAATAAAATAGCAACAGGCTTCAACATTGCTGATATATACCCTTCCATTAAGTTCCTTCATTTGATTAGTGGTGTGAGGCCCAAATTAGAGAATCTTCATAAGGAATTGGACAGGCTACTTGAGAACATTATTAATGAGCATAGGAAAGATCAAACTATAAAGATCGATGAGCCTAAAGCCCCTGGAGATCTTGTAGATGTTCTGCTGAAGTATCACGAGGATGAAAAGAATCAATTTTCCCTCTCAGTCGAGAATATTAAAGCAGTACTTCTGGTTAGTGATCTCAATCTATTCTTATTATTTTCTGAATCTGCATGCTGCCTGTGATAACGTGTTGTGTGTGCAAGCACAAATGTTCCTGTCTTGGAAACAAGGTACCAAGAAATCGGGCAAATGAAAACATATGCGCCAGGATGCATAATAAAGAAAAACAGTAATGAAGAATTAATAGTCAATGAGTTCATTGATTTCTTACCATATATGCTAATGGTTCATGGATCTGTTCACTTATACGCTCTATGGCTTAAAATTGAGGTCTCATGTAGCATCTTCTGCACAATTACTTTTCATTCTTTTCATAGCTCGAATCATAAATACCATTTTCTTTCATCTTATCTCTTGATTTATAATCAAAGAGTGTAGTAAATCAAGGGAATTTCACTAATGAATGAATGATTTTTAGGACATTTTTGGAGCTGGAAGCGAGACATCAGCCACGACTGTTGATTGGGCAATGGTTGAGATGATAAAAAATCCAACAATAATGAAAAGGGCACAAGAAGAAGTAAGAGAAGTTTTCAGTAGTAAAGGATATGTTGATGAAGACGGTCTTGATACACTTGGGTACCTAAAATCAGCCATAAAAGAGACATTGAGGTTGCATCCACCAGTACCTCTATTACTTCCAAGACAAAACAGTGAGAAATGTGAGATAGCTGGATACGAGATACCAGCAAAAACAAAGGTCATCGTGAATGCGTGGGCAATAAGTAGAGACGCTTCATACTGGAAGGATGCAGAATCATTTCAACCGGAAAGATTTCTTGATAGCTCAATTGACTATAAGGGAATGCATTTTGAATACATCCCATTTGGTGCAGGAAGAAGAATATGTCCTGGGATTCAATTTGGTATAGCAAATGTTGAGCTCCCACTCGCAAAGTTACTATACCACTTTGATTGGAGTTTACCAACTGGAATAAAGCCCGAAGAGTTAGGCATGAAAGAAACCTTTGGAGTCACAGTTAGAAGAAAAGATGATCTCTATCTAATTCCTGTCATCAGAAATCCTTTGCCTGCTGAATGATCCCTGCTTTCTTTTCTTTTACTCAGGCAACTTGATGTTCGTTCAGTTTGTATTAATCCTTTTGGCCTCAGTGAGATAGGCTTAAGAGCTGCAACCAACTCTTACATGTTGTATTGAGTTTTGATGAGGAATGGTCACTAAATTTCTGACATGCTCATGACAACTTAGTTTACTCCACTTCATTTGTACTTTTCATAGGCCAGAAGGATTCCAACTTCTGCCCGTAAGTTTGAGGTTCCATAAGGCAGTTATATATGCTCTGATAAGGGAGTTTAGAGCTTGAGGAATTTATGTGCATCCTCGATATAAAATTAGAACTATGTTCTTGTCTTCAATATTGTCTTTCTGGAGTATTTCACTAGGGAATTTGTACGCCAACAAGCCTTGTATTTTTTTACAGTTTCTTCCTTTTCTGAATAACCTTTATTTCTGCCAAAGAAGAAATCAGAAAAGTAACTAAAAAAATTAATGTATGCTATATTAAATTTGGAGTCGTGTTCATAATTGAAATGTAAATTTTTCATTTTTAAGCTCATTTATACAGATTAACTGTGTTGGATTATGGTATAAAAAAATTAAGAACATCAACTGAACCCAATTAAAATTGAGAAAGAAAAAGAAAAAGTTTAGTTTGATCACTGAATTCAAAGATTTCTGTAACTTCTCACGCTAGTTAATGTGAGAAAATCAGTTCAAATACTGAAGGATGGACTATTCCATATTATGTGTTGTTGGACCAAATGGTTAAAATGGGGTAAAAATCTAAGTCATCTCTCAGTGAAACCTCCAAGTTAACAAGCTTGGTCTTGTTTGTTGAAAATTTCCAAAATTTTGGAAAATGAGAAACGGAAAGTTGAAAAGGTGCAACTCTTTATTTCCAAAAGTTACAATTCAAGAGTTATAATTTTTCATTTACTTGCAGATGTTGAACTCATACGTTAGGTCTGATTTTAACCCTTATTAATATTATATATTCTGTTATTATCATAATACATCCCATTAAGTGCGGGAAGAAGGATATATCGAGGGATTCAATTTGGAGTAGCAAATGTTGAGATCCCACTTAGAAAGTTTCTAAACCGTTTTTTGATTGGCCTTTACCAGTTCAAATGAAACCGGAAGAGTTATGCCTGGAAGAAAGCTCTGGGATCAGAGTAAGAAGGAAAGATGATCTCTATCTAATTCTGGTTGTCAGAAATCCTCTGCCCGTCGAAAGATTCTTTTCAACAGCTTATGCAGCTTGGTTTCCTTTGCTTTGTATTAAATCGTTTTGGCGTAGGTGATTTTTACCAGGAATGATCAACAATTATTGCTCCAATGTTTGGAAAGCATGCTGCCAATTTGTGTCATGCTCAAGTGGCTAGCAACAGAGCTTTTCCTTCCGGTGCACATTTTTAGCTACAACCATGTTTAATGATTTGACTATTTTAATGATATGAACAAGAACAACGTGTCAAAACGAATTTTTATATTTTTTTAATATAATAATTATAAAATAAAAAATATATTAAAAATTAAAAAATATTTACAAAAACGTAAAGATGCACATTAAATGACTATCCAAACAAAAAACTTCATAGGTTTCTTAAACAATGAGATCCCACTGAAAATTGAAATAACCATGTTTTATTATTTGATTATCTTAATCTGTTAAGAGTTAATAAATTTCTTAGGTTTCTTGAACGATGGAATCCCACTGAACAATGAAGTAACCATGTTTTATGATTTGACTATCTTAATATATCAAGAGCCAATAAACTTCATAAGTTCAATAATTTGATGCAAATAACTATTAAATAAGCGGGTTTTGAGATTCGATCTTCAATTCTTGACTCTTTTTTTTTGTTGGTTAATAAATTATGCCAACAGCTTTGATTTAAATATTTAGTTAACATGGAGAAGGGTCATGACCAATAAACTTCATAAGTTCAATAATTTGATACAAATAAATATTAAATAGCGGGTTTTGAGATTCGAGATCTTCAGTTCTCTTTTTTTTTTTTGGTTAATAACTTATGCCAACAGCTTTGATTTAAATATTTAGTTAACATGGAGAAGGGCTATGACCGTGATAACTGTGGAGATTTTAACTACATAATCAGTCCTTTTCTTTATGACATTGTGTCCATGATTTTTATTAATTAAACAAGGACAGCGTTAGTTGGCCACTTACCAAATCATAAATAAAGTCGTTTGAAGACGGATGCATATGTCTCACTTATGCTTGATATTTCTGGACTGATTAATTGGACACTTGCAAATTTGATGATTTGCAAATCTTTGACAAATAATTCAGGGAAATTGCTGGTTCGTTTGTTGCCATTCAATGTAATGATCACATGACGATACGAACAAAAATAACTAGTTTACACCACTTCGTTCACATTTACAACTTCTGCCTGTAAATTGAGGTTTCAAAAGGTAATGATGCTCTAGGGAGTTCAGAGCTTGAGAAATTGATGTGCATATTGGGCTATTTTAGTAACACTCAGGGTTCGTACCCTTTAATTGTAGGCAATCGAGCGTTCTTTAAAAAAAGAAAAAAAGAAAAAGAGATCTTTTTTCTCAAGAACCTCCATTTCTGCCAAAGAAGAAATCAGGAAAATAAATCAGAAACTAAGAAGAAAGTCCTCGTGTTGTACCCCTCTTTTCCCGACCACTTTCTTTGCCCCCAGGGGCATAGACAAGTTGGTAAGCCTGAGGTAATGTAGGGAGAAATCCTCTGACAATGCAGGTTCAAACCTCGCGTGGGGTAAATTTTCCGCTGAAATATTGTGGGAGTCTGTCTTAGGGTTTGGTTTGTTGGCTCTCTCCCTCAGACCTCTGCCAATTCGTACACATCCCTCGATTTATATCCCCCTGGCTAAGGGGCCTCTGGTATAGGTGGGAGAGTTTCGCCTTCGCAATGAGGACTTTCTCTAAATCAAAGAAATCAGGAAAATAAATCAAAAACTAATGCAACTGCTATGTGCCTATGGAACATAAATGAGTTAAGAAATGAAAGGAACCTTAGCACCATTGCAAAAACTATTACCATATAACTATTGCCATATAATTGAAAAGTTATGAATTTGGATACCAAAATAAGTTCTTACAAAAATATAATAAGATAAATTACTTACTTACATTAGGTTTTAATATTCCGACCTTTTTCTCGAACCCCACACATTTGGGAATTTTAGTACAATAGGCTGCCTTTTTTCAATTCAAGCTCATTCATGCAATAGCGTCTCAACTATCAACCGTGGTTAATTAATGGTATCAAGAAATAAGGAACATGCAATCCAATTAAAAATGTAACACGGGAGGATAACAAAAAAACAAATTCCTCAACAAATCCCTACCTGACTCGAAAAAATCTGAAACAAAAGTTGAAAAGAGTTTGACACCTAAAAAAAATTATTGAAAGAAATTCAATATCAACTTATGGTAATAAAAACAAAGCAATTTTGGACCAGTCGCATGAGCTAATAGGGTTACCTTCAATTACTCTTATAAATCTTGTCACAAATATGCAATAATAGTGATTATGAGGATGTAGATTAAAGTTATAGCCATTTAAGGTTGAGCTCTATATTTGCTTTGATTGGACCAATCCTGCATAAGCCAATAATCATCCACAATTCATTCCACATCAAAATAACAAATAAGCAGAAGTTTTAGTCTGATCACGATACACAGAGTCTAATGAAACTTCTCATTACAAGTATACATGAGAGAATCAATTCAAATGCTGGAGGATAGATTACGAAACTGAGTTGTTGGACCAAATGGTTGAAATGTCAAAAGCTCACACATCTCTCAGTGAAACCTGCAAGTTAACAAGCTTGGCTTTGTAAATGGATGTGGCTTTATTCCACTAAAGAACTGTTACGATAGGGAACAGGGATCAAGTTCAGATCATTTTTTCGCCTCACGGATAATCCAAAAGCCTCAGTCATGTCTAGTTCCTCATTCTTCTGTTCACCTGGAAGTTTCCAGTCAAAATGGTACAGCAATTGTGCTAGTAGCAGCTGAATTGCTGCCAGACCAAGTGAAATGCCAGGACATATTCTTCTTCCAGCTCCAAATGGAATATATTTGAAATCCTTCCCTTGATAATCGATTGCAGAGTTCAGAAACCTCTCAGGATTGAATTTCTCAGCATCGGTCCAGTGCTGGGGATCCCTGCTAATCGCCCAAGCATTGATGATAACTCTGCTTTTCGCTGGTATGTCAAATCCATTAATCTTGCATTGTTCACTGCTTTCTCTTGGAAGTAGCAATGCAATAGGAGGATGTAATCTAAAAGTTTCTTTGATCACTAACTGTAAATACTTCAATTCATGAATGCGTGATTCGTTCACATTCCCACTTCTGTCGAAAGCTGTCCTCACTTCTTCTTGTGCCTTCTTCATCACCCCTGGATTTCTCATCATTTCTGACATTGTCCACTCCAACGCTGTAGCTGATGTTTCACTCCCAGCACTGAAGATGTCCTAAAAAATCAGTTTGACAAACTTGATTATCAAAATTAGTGGATTCAATAACAGGATCTTCAATAATAATGCCAAGAATACTCTGTGAAGTCTTCCAAGAGTACAAAAGGCACGTTTATTTGTTTTGTTAGTTGTTTAAGTTTCTTGGAACCAGTTAGTTTGATGCTATATATTCTCAATTTCCTTACTCTTAAGTCTTAAACATGATGGTTAGCACTCCAAGTGAATTACTAAAATGTTCAAAATTTTAATACCTAACCAGGTAGTTTGATGCTATATATTCTCAATTTCCTTACTCTTAAGTCTTAAGCATGATGGTTAGCACTCCAAGTGAATTAATAAAATGTTCAAAATTTTAATACCTGAGAATAGTACAAACATTCTTCTCAGCCTTGCTGATATGCGGAGCATTAAAGAAGATGAAAATTTTGTAGAACTGAAGTCAATTTATGCCACTCACCAGGATGACTGCTTTAATGTTGTTTATGGTCAATGGGGTCCCAAAATCAGGGGACTTTTGAACATTGAGGAGAACATCAACTAGATCCTCTTTTGCATCTCCTTGCGCTGGTTCTTGGCTTTTCTCCTTGTGCTCATCAATTATATTTTCAAGTGTTTTGTCAAGAAGTTTCTGCGTCTTCTTGAATTTAGGATTCATTTCACTGATGACCTGAATGAACTTGAGTGAAGGATAAACATCTGCTATAGCAAATCCTGAAGTCATCTTTGCAGCTTCTGCGTTGTGTAAGATGAATTCTTCTTGGTACTTGCTCTTCCTTCCAAAGGCAACTCGTGCGGTGAGGCCATATGTAAATGAGCAAAGTTTTCTGCTAAGATTGATTATTGACCCCTGTTTTGAGGAAATCCCTCTAATGAAATTGAGGACCTCCTCTTCTCTAATTGGCCTAAAACTCTGCACACGCTTATAACTTAAAAGCTCCATCACACAAATTTTACGCAGCTGTCTCCAGTACTCACCAAACGGAGCAAATGCAATGTCAGTGCAACCATAACTGAAAATCCTGGGACAGAGAAGTTGAGGTCTGTTGGCAAAAATGATGTCATGAGTTTTCATGAACTCTTCTGCAAGCTCTGGTGAGGATACCACCAGAGTGGTAACTTCACCGAGCCTCAGGTGCATCAGAGGGCCATATGTTTTGGCCAAGCCTCTCAGGGTGTGATGGATTAAAGAGCCAAAGAGATGGTGCATGTTCCCTATAATGGGAAGTGACATTGGCCCTGGAGGCAAATTCAAAGTTGACTTGGTGGATTGTTTCAGAAACTTGATTAGCATGAAGAGAAAGGCAAAGAATGCACAGAGAGCTGTTATGAACTCCATGAGGATTGAAGAGAGAAAGTGCTATAGATGGTTGACTTTAAGCCGAATCGTTATAAGTGCTCAAAGTTTTGTACTTCACTGGGACTGTTGATCTCATAAAAGAATAGTATATTGCAGGCAGATCCGTAATAGGTGGATTCACAATCAAGACAGGAAAATGCATGTCTTTAATTTATTTTGTAGTCTGCTAAGAAGATGATCAATGGAAAGTTATTTCTTTTCTTTTTTTTTTATCTACAACGTTAGCTTTTCATTCTAAATGGATAAATGTACCAAGTTTAGCTACCAAAATTAGGCTAATTGCCCTCTTTGGTGTTTGAACAAGAAAAATACAATAACAGTGCACGACTATTAGACTTTTCTAAACTATACTATGCTCTGTCTTAGAAGAAATAGATTTAAAATATTTAAAACGATTGCTCAAAAAAAAAATTAATATTTTCAACTACAGTGATAATACTAACATTAAATGTCTTTTATTGACTTAGTTTACTCACCGTAACCTAGACCTCAATCACAATCTATACCTATTCCTAGCCTGGTTTGTCAACCTGTACCTGAACCTATCTGCCAGCATGCAACATAACAGCCTCTAACTACAAACCATTGCATCCAAAATGAAGTACAGCCATAAGCACAGGCAAACTTAAAGAAAGGAAAATCAACGAATAATGCACAGCATCCACCCAAACGACACACCATGCACCCAATTCTATCAGATTTGCTTCCATTGATCCAAATAAAAAGGGTAAATTACATCTACTACCTCCGTAGTTTGTAGAAACTACCAATCGAACCTCAAAATTTAGAAAAATTATCAATACCTCTTTAAATTTGAAAAATTTATAACATTTAACCAACATTGACCATTGACTTTTGACCAAGGCAATGGTGAATTTGTTTTAAATTCCTAAACTATCCTTCAAACTATAATATTTAAATTGCATTTAACCCCTTGAGATTTGTTTTAATTACAAAACGAACCCTAATGTTTAACAAAATGGGTCATTCGCTACTTTTTTCTTATTTAATTAATATTGCGAAAAGATTAATAATAACTACTGATAAACAAAATTTGGATAAAATTTAGATAATTTTCTACAAATTTTAATAATATAACATTTTACCAAAATAGATATAAAGTTTAGAGGTTGCAATGTTTTATTGTGCTTATTTTATCATTTCCATTCAAATAATTTAAGTTTAGTCTAATAAATATAATTCTTAGTTTTACGATCATTACGTCAAATCATAATAACCAAAATAATTCTTAAATTTATGACTATTACATTAAATTCTAAAAACTAAAAAAAAATTGCAAGAAATTTAAATAAATAATTATTTTGCAAAAGTTTATAGAGATACACAAACAATAAAAATAATCATTTAATCATTGAAAGGGACAGTAGTGATAGATTATTATTGAAGGTATAATAAGAAATTTAGAAAATAAGTTTTTCAAATGTGAAGATGATGAAATAGTAATATGGTAAAAAAAAAATTCTACAAACTACTAGAGTAGTAGATGTAATTTATCCAAATAAAAATGATGTGAGAATCGTGTCCATAACCCATCTTGTTGATTCAGAAGAAATTAGTCCACACCCGTGTAAGCCTACGTTCACACTAGTCTTAATTGAATCATTGACTAATTTGGTTTCCAACACAGATCCTATTTAAATACTAACATTTGGATCCAATTTAGATACACTTAGTTGGTGCACTGAAATTTGATCCGTATAAATACTTACATACATTAGAAACAAACACAACTATTGACGATTTAAAAATATAATAATTTAATGAAAAATAAATTAAATACAAAACATGAATAACATAGAAAATTAATGTGGGAATTTGATTTCAAAACCTAACGTCCATCGAGAGAACCAAAACCAATTCTTCATTATAAGCAAAAAAATTCATCAAGAATATTCCTTGTATCTTAGTTTAAAAACTCTGACTATTTCTCTCAAGTTATATCTCTTTCTTATGTGTAATATTCCTTATATTTTATGAACAAGACCAACTCCTATTTATAAGCACAAACATTACTTGATTTGTAATTAAATAATGGCACTAAAACAAATTGGTCTCTACGCCAAATTAGTATTAGTTTTGAAAATTACCATAAAAATATAATTCTACAAAAAAAAAGAGGTAATTCCTTTTTTTCAAAAGAAAAATATATCAATTTTCTAACAAACTTCATCTTGACAATTTTTCTTTCGTTAAATTGCAAATCAACCAACTATTTGTCTTTTACCCACCAAGTATCATGGTGTCTACTGCACACTTGAATCAAATAGTCTACTTGATTCAACCAACAAATAAACATGTATAGCTAACCAAGCCGAATCTTCAATTGACTTGCAAGAAGGGTCTCAACTCCACTTTTTTTTCTTTTGCAAGATTTTTCTTCTCACCACTATTTGTAATTAGGAATACTGAATTCCTTGACCTCATGCATTGCCATTGAAAAATCAAAATAGTACATGGTTATCATATTTCTTCCCTTCTTAGACTGTATGTCATGTGTGGTTTTCACGATTCCTTTGACAACAAAAACTGGTAGCTTCAAAGTCTAATTGACTCTAAAAAATTAGATTTTTTTTTTTGACATCTTTGGGACATATGCCACATCACCCAAAGAACCACAATAAAAAATTCTATCAGGACTAAAATATCTATATATTGAAGATTGTGAGAATATCTCCAATATATATGTCAAGAACTTCTCCTTAGTAGAATAATTCTTTATCCATCCAAATTTACATTAGACACCACCATTTCCATTGACACTGTTAAGAATTCTCCCTTTCCAATTCTTTTCTCGAGAAACCAATACATTTTTGTACCTTACATTGGTTTGCATTTTTCATTAGATAGCAAAGATGATTTTACTATCTCGAAATATAAAGTGTCTTGCCCATTCACTGGGTTATCATCACATTTTCAAAGAATTAGGGACCAAGCTAAAAAGTAAATGGCCAACTTTCTTTCTCAACAAAGAGTTGACCAACACATAATGATTAAACTCTACCCACTCATCATCTTTTGTGCTTGCACCATCCTTGTCTAATATCTTCTTTAATTCCTATTTGATCTGGATATGCTCTACCCTCAAAAGAGAGTAAAGGCTTTCAATAAATTGTTAAATTTTATCATTGTATACAACTATCCTCTTAAATCCAATAGTCACCTTCGGAATGAATTCGACTATGGTACCAATTGTTGGAGGAAAACAATGCGCGGAAACAAACACAACTATTGATGATTTAAGACTACAATAATTAAATGAAAAATAAACTCTGGATTACCTCTCTCACCCCTAAGAGTTACATCTTTTCCTTGCGTATAATAACTCTCATATTTTCTGTACAAGATAAGACTGTTCAAATTTGATTCGTAATTTGGATTGATCTATCAATCCGATCTGATCCGAAATTATTTAAATCAATTTAAAATTTTAAATATTACATATCAAATTAGATCGGATCGAAAATGGGTTGATTTGATCCGAATCAATTAATTTAATTTCTATTTAATTAATTAATTTAATTCCAATTCAGGCTTTGGGTATAATTGGAATTCATGGGAGTTTCAATTCCTTTAAACCAAACAAAGGAATTAGGGTTGAGTAAGGAATAAGATTGTAATGAATTGGCAATTCCTTTGAACCAAACGAGACCTAATTCCATTTTTTCTTGTTGTCATCTCTTTTTAGCCTTGTCTTTCACTGTCACTGTCATCCCTCTTCTGCCATCGTCTCTCTCCTTTCTTATCACCATCCGTCGTCCCTCTTCTTTCTTACTACTGTCTCTCTTTTCTTGCACCTCTGAACTTCACCTATCCACCGTCTCATTCAATTGCAAGAAATGTAGTGTGACCTACTGATTGCTTCTGGGTACACAGGAGTTTCCATGTAGGACCTAAACCCAGATCGCCGATCGTCATTACGAGGTACTTTTTCAACTTGTATCTCTCTCTTTTTTTTTCATCTTTATTTGATTAGGATTTTTATGTAGCTCCTTAGTTGTTTAAAGAACCCATGACACTAACACCTTAAGCCTTTACAGTCGTACAATATAACCAATCCTTTTTGTTTTATGCATATACATGATTCTTAGCTAGTAGTATGTCTTGATTTGAGTTTGGGCTAAAGGGTTTTGATTGTTTATGAATTTGAATACTAGGTTGGTGATTTTTCTATATGAGTTGCTATATTTGTAGACTTAAAGATTGAATCTTTGTTGAAACTAGAACTTTCAAAGCTGGTGTTCTTTTTAATGATTCTGTATGTGATTACATTGCATTTTGGATTGTGGGTTCAAATTGCATGTCATTATCTTTTCCCTTGAATAGCTTCACGTACAAGAAAAGCTTATCTTTTTATTTTATATTATTTTTTTTGTGTTGTGAATGCTGCAGAGGGTGGAATATACGTGATGGGGTTGGACGAAGGATATGCCCAGAAAATTGCTACTTTTCTGGATTAATTTATTTGATAAGTTTCTTGACAAGTTTAATTAGGTAAAACAGACTGGGACTTAATGTTTTTTAGGAATTCCTAAAAGGGTTAATTGCTTCATGGGATGTAAACTAAAATAGTTGATCTTTGGGTGAAGAAATTTATCTGTGATTACATGCTTTGCTTGGGGTATGATGTGATGCGTGCATGGAAACGTTTTCTTCGAATGAGCTTGATTGAATCTATGCTTTTGTTTGTGATTTTGGTTTTATAGGGGAAAAAATATTTGAAATTTATACTGTATAAATCACTGGTCTTTTACTCATTCCATGTGACTGAGTAGTTTTGATATTTTTCCACTATTATAATCTTATGTGTCATTTTTACTAATCATTGTAATATCTATTGTTTAAAAGGTTTCAAGTGACTAATTAGCTTTGAAATTTTTCCACCACTATAATTCTATGTATCATTCTTATTGGTCATTGCAATCTCTAATGTTTAACAGGGTGGTTGTTCTTTCAAGCTAAGAAATGCTTTCTACTTTATTCTATTTTCATTAGATACTTAACTTGTTCATGTTGTTCTGCATGCTTTTGTTCTTTATTTTAATCTTCATCATTTGTTTTTTGAAGCTCTATCATGATGTTCTTCATTGCATCTAAGGGGGAAGAAAAAGGGGAAAAAAACACATGTTAATGCATTCGAAGCAACTATCATGGCTCACTTAAATATTAAAATTATCTCTTTTCCTCACTATTGTCCCATGTACCATGATCCCCTCTTGAACCCTTGCATTGTTGGAGTGATTTTATTGGCTGTTCATGGCAGTATTGCCTCTTCATCATTTGATGGGACAGTTGGTTAAAGTCGACCTACTTTAATTGCAATATGAAGTCAGAAGCTGAATTCTTGCCTTAAGTTTTTGTGGGCTTATTGTCATTTCAATTAGCTATATAAGTTGTGCCTTTTTTTTTTAAATGTCAAGCACTGGGGATGATATTCGTATGATGGCTGATAATCGTGAGCAATTTGCAATTCCAATAAGACACGAAGTTTCAAGCAATCAAGAGGATAGACCTAATACCAAAATTGAGAGTAAGTCTGAAAATCGTAGATTATGGGTTTGGAACCACTATGACATTCTTGAAGGTATGTCTAAAAATGAGCAAAAAGAATCATGTGTTTATTGTCAGGTTGTGCTATTTTGTCCAAGTAATATGGGTACTAGTTCTTTAGCTAATCGTCTAATTAGATGTGCGAAGTCTCATTTCTATAAATGAAACAAAAAATTGAAAGTGGTAGAAATGAAATCTCCAATATCTATATTTGATCAAGAAAGATGTAGGAGAACATTGGCTATAATGATAATGACTGATGAATTACCATTTAACCATGTTGAAAAGGAGGCATTTTGTATTTTTTGTCATGAGATGCAGCCGAAATTTAATATTCCCTAGCAGCTATTGTAACAATGGATTGTTACAAACTCTTTTTAGAAAAAAAGAGAAAATTGAAACAATTTTTTGGAAATTGGACTTCAAGTGTGTGTCTCACAACAAATTTGTAGAGATTGATAAAATATTGATTACTTGTGTTTAACTGCTCATTTTATTGATGACAATTGGAAATTACATAAAAAATAATTAATTTTTGTCCAATTGCCAATCAAAGTGGAGATTTAATTAGCAAAATAATAGAAAGATGTTTATTGTAGTGGGGCATTACGGTAACTTTGGATAATATTGGTTCAAATGACACTAGTTACAATATTTAAAAAGGAGGTTAAATAGCTGGAAAAGAACAATTTTGAATGGAAATCATTTGCATATGAGTGTGCTACACTTGTTTTGAACTTAATTGTGAAGAAGGGCTTTAGAGATTTTAATGAACATATATCTAGAATTATAGCAGCTATTAAATACGAGAGATCTTCTCCAGCTATAACTCGACATTTCAAATCTTCTGTCAAAATAGAAAGGATATAAAGTAGAGGCATGCCTAGTTTGGATGTGGAAATTCAATGGAATTCCACATATTTAATATTGAAATCAGCATTAAAATTTCAAAAAGCTTTTGAAATGTTAGAAATTGTGGACAAGAAATTTGTGGCAGAGTTGAATAATTAAGTGCCAATTGATTATGATTAGAGATCTGCTACTTCTTTGTTGCCTCTTTTGAAAAAATTTTATGATACTACTATTCACTTTTCTGGCTCTCGATATATTATTGGGAATGAGTACATAATACAAATTTATGGTGTTGGGCTCATCCTTTCTAGGATGATGCATGAGAGTAGTAGTGATTTAAGTGTGATGGCATCCAACATAAAGACAAAATTTGATAAATATTAAACAAATTTTGACAAGATGAACATGCTTATTTTCATTGTTACTGTCTTTGACCCTTGACATAAATTGAGTCATGTTTTGTTAGGTTATTGATAAAATATATGATGTTGTTCAAACTGATGAGTTGAAAGAAAAAGTGAAGACCATTTTGCATGCGATATATGATGTCTATGGTCCAACAACATTAGATCATAAGGACTTACACACTCATTTTGGTTTCAATGTGTTGGATGTTGATATTGATAATGTAATTGGGACTGTTGCATATATGAATACATTATATGCCAAGAAGCATGATGATTCAAGTAGTGTTGTGGATAAAATAGAATTAGATATGTACTTGCTTGATGTAAAAGCTGACAAAAATAATGCATCATTTGTTATACTTAATTGGTGAAAAGCAAATGCTCATAGATATCCCACACTTGTTTTGATGGCAAGAGATGTATTGACTATTTTAGTATCAACTATGGTTTCCGCTATTTCAATATTAGAGGTCGTGTTCTTGAGTCTTTCCTAAGCTTTTTGTCTACAAGAATGGTAAAGGTTGTGATTTGTGCACAAGATTGGTTGCGCAAAAGTCATGAACCTCTCAACATGAAAGAGACTTGGAGGAGCTTGAGAATATCGAATCAAGTGATGAAATATATAATTTAACATTTACTTTTGATATAATAATTTTAATTGGCTCTAATTTACTCTTATTTTGTGTTTGATTATAAAGATAATAGGACTAAGTGAAAAGCATCCGATTGTCAACATTGATGGATAAAGTGGTAACAACTTTATAGAGGTATTAAGTTATTTTGGAACTTCTTCTTATTAAATTACCTTTTAAAATACTATTAATTAGTTATTTTGGAAGCCTAGGAATGATCGTGCCTATTGTGGTTGGCTGGTCATGTCAACTGGAGGAGCTCTTTTTTGTGTTTTCATTTTAGTTTTTCTGTTTGCTTAAGTAAGGTGTTGTTATTTAGGTTCTTTGGTCAGTTAATGTTTACCCTTGGAAAGCTGAAGTACATGATAAGCAGTATGCGTTGGATGGAAAGGAAAATCAACTTCTAGCATCCAAATGAGGATATTCAAATATGGGAAAGGGACCAAAAGATTGAAGATCCACTTGATTTTTCATTTTAGTTAGGTAGTGGAGATTCTTTTTGATTTGCTTGGGTAGTTCTAATTCTTTTGTTTTTGCCGGAGTTTTAACCTCTTAAGGAAAAGTTTTTAAAACAGTATATTTTGGACATGTATGAATATATGTGTAAAAGGTGCATTTGCATATCTCTGGATCTAGCTTTAATACAAGAGTTTGCCCTCCCTTTTTTTCATTTGTTTTTTACCCTTTTGCTGATATTTTGATGCTATAGTGATGCTGCATTCATTTTATCTTTTTGCAATGGTGAATGTGGATGTTGTTCTTGATATGCAAACGCATTTTTTATGTTTAGGTGCCTTGATGTCAAAGGGCAGATGATGAATTTGATTTCCTCCTCCCTTGTTTTTGGAATATTTTCAACTTAATTGTATCATATTTTGCTTATGATGAAGCTCTGAAGCTTTCCCCTGTGTGCCCAAATTTAGTTCATCAACATTCAACATACCAAACATAAACATCTCTTCTCATTTTGGGCAAGAGATTAATTCTCATCCTATACTGCTTTTGTCATGGTTCATGATTTAGAATTTTAGACCATGCACTTGGTAACCTCGACTCCCTACCAACCCAAGATGTCCTAAATTCTCTGATTTTTATATATCTTGCACTGATAATTGATTTCCGTGCGTGAATAAAAGATTTTTGGTTTTTGTCACAGTCCTACCTATCTTTTTCAATTCTTGACCAAAAAAAAAAAAAAGAAAGAAGGGAAAGGCTAACTTTTGAATTTCTAATTTGGGTTTGGGACAACAAAACTAAAGTTTGATCTAAAAATTCAGATTAGATCGAGTTCAAATTGGATCAGTTGATTTGAACAACCCTAGTACAAGACCAACCCCCTATTTATAACAACAAACATTACTTGATTTCTAATTAAATAATAATATTAATAGGAAACAAATTGGTTTTTATTCCAAATTAGTATTAGATTTAGAAATTACCACAAAAAAATATAATTTTACATGAAAAAAGATAATTCCTTTTTTGTCAAAAAAAAAATATATCAATTTTCTAACAATACATGTGTGTATATATACGCATGATTCGAGCTTTGTATTTGTTGACTAGCTCTCTCATATTGCCGTATTTTCTTTTGATTGTACATTTGCAAATCAAGCATCAATCTAATCTCATTGCAAATTAAGTAACAGTTGGTTGGGAAATGGAAGCTACAAGCAGTACTTGAAAGGGGGTGTAAATGATCATAAAAAGCTAGCAAAAACTAATCAACCCCAGGCATAACTGAAACAGAGTTCACCATTATTTATCCGGGAGACGAGGATTCTTGAGGACAGGAATTAGGCCAAGAGGCTTGTCTTTTTATTAACTTTCTAGCTCTGGACTAACTTTCAGCTCTAAATGGGATATACTTGAAGATCGTTTTTCCCTTGTATGTTAACTTAACTATAAACAAATCTATGTGGCTCAAAGCACTCTACATTGACTTCTTGGTTATTGTTGTTTTGGCCAGTGTTGTCAGAATCAAACTAGAGTGCAAACTGGTGAAATCAAGGGGTTAGGAGTTAACCGATTGGACGATAGTAAAAACACCAGATAACGTCATTATGATATAAAAAATATAAATTAATTATAAAAATGTTAATACTAATATACAAATGTACTATAGATAAATTATTTAGTATTTTAGTATAATTAAGTTTAAATTTAGTATAAATTGTATGAATTTTAAATATATAATTGGATAACTTTGTGAAAAAAATAGTATAAAAAATATTTTAGATAAAGAATATGTTAAAAATTGTAAAACTTCATTTGTATAAACATTTAAAAATTCAATTTGAAAGAATTTATAACTTTATAAGCAAAAAATGAGTTTCATAAAAATTTGAAGTTAAATTATAATTTTCAAAAATTAAATTATATTTTTTAAAAATAAAAATTTTGACTCGATCAAACCCCAATTTGACTTTTGACCAGGTCATTCCAAGTCAAAATTTTAATGAAATTCAAATCAATTCATGATTAGTTTCCGATTAGACTGATCAAATCGGTCGGTCCTATCTGAGTTTTACAACATGAGTTTTGGCAAGCGTCTCATATCCTCCAATTTCAAAACCTTGACTGTTTTGTCTTAGGCATAAAAGAGATGGTGGATGTGACCTTGCATTTCTCTTCTGCACCTGAAACCAGATAGTTGAATACATTATCTTTTGACGACAAAAACAATATTGCATCGTCATCATGATAGCAGTACCAAAATCCAAAGCCCCACACCCAAATCAACTCCTTGGTGTAATCAATGGACAATTGCCAAACCAAAAGCAGAATCTCAACGTACCATTATGTAAACATGTAAATGAGTCAGATTTTATCCCATTTGACAAAGAATCATATCCAGTTTTAATATTACACACTATTAGATGTTGACCAGAACTTGAGACTACAAAGAGATCCTGGAGCATAATTTTCACTTGTGTGAATGTTTTGTGGAGATTTTGAATCACATTGTATACCATATTTTTACTCATTACGTTAATGTTTTCCAGCTGCATAATTGGAAAAACTAATGTCTACCCATTCCACATATGGAGTGGAGCTGACGGTTAAAAGAAATTACAAATTATTTTTTAAAACATATTTTTACCTTTTTAAAATAATTTTTATCACAGAGAAATACAAAAATAAATCTTGAAATGCAATTTATAACAATTCAACAAATATATTAGAACACCTCACTCATCTAGTACCTCATTTGGTACCCAAAAAAATTATATTTTTTCAAATGGACGATGGTAAATCTATTCGAATCTGGGATCATTCATAGATTTTAGGTTGGCAAGGATGGACACTTACAAAGTCCCCATTTTCCCAAGTTACTTGATTGAGTCAGCTTATGAATCAGGAGCACAAGAAATGGAATCAGGAAGTCATAAAGAAAGTTTTCAATCGCACGGAGGCCACAGTTACCCGTTTTATCTCCATCAATCAAAAAGAGGGCCAGGACAAGCTAGTTTGGCAACCCAATGAGCAAGGAATGTATACTGTAAAGTCAGCATATCAAAAGCTAGTCCGGGACCAGATGCGAAATACAACAATTGTAGAATTCAGTACAGCAAAGGGCACAAGGAGAGCTATTTGGAGGGAAACCTGGAGGCTGGGCGTAAAAGGCAAATTGAAGTGTTTTCTTTGAAGATATTAGTATGGCATTCTTCCAACAACGGATCAGCTTCTCAAGCGAGGTATATGTGTGGATCCTATTTGTCATATGTGTGAAAAACAAGATGAAAATTTGGAACATGTCTTACTCCATTGTAGAATAGCAAGGCTAGTATGGCAACTTGCTCCAGTGCAAAGGGAGTCGTTGATTTCGCAAGCTCACACTTTTCAAGATTGGTGGAGACACATATGCATGGGAATGAAAGGTCGTCATGGGCATGATCGTGCTTAGGTCCCAGTCTATATTCTCTGGCAGCTGTAAAAGTCCAGAAATCTTTGGATTATCCAACATGAATGAAGGGAGAAGAAATTGGTAATCGATTTGGATATGTTCGAATGGTTGGAGTTCCAAGCTACTATTATCAATGAGTGAGCCAATTCTTTTGTGAGAGAGAGGTAGGGAATAAGAGTTATAGTGAAAAGGGCCACTTTTTTTTAAGTACGAGGGTTATGGTTTCTACTATAAATAGGTGGTCTCTCCTTTTGTTTATATCTAGAAGTCTAGGCATCTCATGAATGGTCGTTTTCTGCCTTAGCCTTATATGGCGTACTAAGGCGCTCTTTGCCACTTTGCAACATAGTACAGATTCATTTGTGGGTAGCAAATACAGCTATCGATTTGAGAAAAGAAAAAAAAAAAAAAGGTACGAACTGAATTTGGACAATTGGAGTCTAAATCAGAATCATTGAGAAATTGAGTGGTGGAGGAATAGGATCAATACCCAGTTAAACAAAACTCTAGTCCTTATCCGATGTGGGTGTCAATCTCAATTGAAAAAGAAAAATGGGCAATGCATGCAATGAAGCAAAGACATCTTTGTTTTTTTTAAACAATAATTATATTTACTATAAAAATTATTCATTTACAACATTGCCTACTAACAATAAAGGCTTTCGATATCACAGAGATTTACTGATAATTGTATATACTCATAATGAAAAATAAAGATAAAAATATAAAATTATACATTTAATTTGTCTATTAAATATAATATGTCCATTAATAACGAACTCCCCCTTGGAATAGAATACGTATTTCGTCCATGACTTCATTGCCCTCATAAGTCATACCAAGACAAATTTGCTTTCTAGGATTGTCTTTTGCAACTTGCGTTTCCCGACGACTCACACTTCCTTCCAAAATTTTAAAATTGTTTTGGTGTTTATTACCACTCCATCCCAAAAAAAAAAACATTTCGTTAAATAAAATATACTTTGTCCGTCTCAAATAACAAATTCACTTTTAATTTATTATAAATTTTTAATTTATAAAATATAATACATTTAATACATAATTAAATACATTATTTATCGTTACTTTTTAATTTAGATTATACATTATCATTATTAATAAGGGTAATATAAAAATTTTGCACCAAAAGTGAATTCTTCTTTTAGGACCAAGAAAAATTTTAAAATTAAACTCTTTTTTTGAAACGCAAAGAGTAATTTTTTTAAAATTATAACACGTTAAACACTTAAAGATATATTGTAAAATATTCTTCCATTCCAAAAAAAGTTCACTTTTGATTAATATATAATTAAATGTATACTTCTACATTTTTATTCTTAATTTTAAATTTGATGTACACATTATCATTATTAATAAGAGTAATATGAAAATTTTACACAAAAAATAAAAAAAAAATTAAAATAAAATATTTAAAGCTAAACTCTTTTTCTAAAACATAAATAATACATAATTTTTTAAAATATGAATCATATATAATCATTATTAATAAGATTAACATCAGAATTTACTTTTAAAATAAATTTTCTTTAAAAAATAAAAATGATATTTATTTTTTTTCAATATTGAAAGCTATGGGATCCTACCCCACCTTGCAACTTCAAGAAAAGGGTGGTAGGGAATGTGGATATACCGGAATGAGAGAGAGAAATGGAGGGGTTGCATCACAATGTTTAATTTCTTGGCATTTTTCTTAAAGTGACTTGTCTCAATGTCTACGCTTAAGATGGACTGGTGCGTATTGCTATTATTTATTATTATTATTATTAGGCTAAATTACATTTACTATTTCTGTAATTTGTGCAAACTACTTATTACATTTACATTTACTATTGACTTGGTCAAAACTTGATTTTATGACTATAACTTTTTAAATTATTATTAATTGTAATTTGCTATTAATCAAGTTTCAAGATTTGAAAAAATTACTAATACTTTTTTAAATTTGATAAATTCATAACATTTAGCCCTTACCATTAGTTGACTAACGTTGACCATTGACTTTTGACCAAGTCAATAGTGAATTTGTTTAAAAATCCTAAACTACCATTCAAACTATAATATTTGAATTACATTTAATTCCTTAAGGTTTGTTTTAATTACAAAATGAACTCTAGAGTTCAACAAAATAGATCACTCGCTATTTTTTTCTTATTTAATTAGTGTTACAAAAATGTTAATAACAACTACTGATAAACAAAATTTGGATACAATTTAGATAATTTTCCACAAAATTTAATAATACAACATCTTACCAAAATAGATATAAGGTTTAGATGTTGCAATGTTTTATTATGCTTATTTTTCATTTCCATTCAAATAATTTAAGTTTAGTCTAATAAATATAATTCTTAGTTTTACAACTATTACTTCAAATCATAATAACCAAAATAATTCTTCATTTTATGACTATTACATCAAATTCTAATAACTAAAAAAAATTACAAGAGATTTAAATAAATAATTATTTCTTAAAAGTTTATAGAGATACACAAATAATAAAAATAATCATTTAATCATTTAAATGGACAGTAGTGCTGGATTAATATTAAAGGTATTATGGTAAAAAAATATTAATTTTACTATTCAGTTTTCAAAAATCCTAAAGGTACATATTGATATTATATTATTATAACTTTTTAAATTTATTTATTTATGATATAAAATAAGATTATAAAATTATTCTTCATGAAAAGAAAAGAAAAAGAAAATAGGAATATAAAATAAAGAAATAGAAGTTATTAAATTTCATTTAATAAAGTTTTAAAACTTTTAGGGTCATTTTGTAATTAGAACAAACCTCAAGGGGGTAAATGTTATTTTTTCATACTGGTTTTTTAGTCTTTTTACTTATTTCGTTAGTTGACTTTAACAGTTGTTAGGTCAAAATAGATATTGGTAATTTTTTCAAATCTCAAAATTTGATTAATAGTTTCTACAAACTAGAAGAATAGTAGATGTAATTTACCCTTATTGTTATTGTCCAATCTTATCTCTTTTCCACTTGCCATGGATTTATCTCTGTTTTTTTCCTGCTATTGGGTCCCACTGGGCAAGCTTCACCACTCTTGTAGTTTTCTTCCTTTTAGCCCAAATCATATCCAATTTGGTACGAGGGGTTCATGGCCCAATGCGTCAGTGTACTTTTCCGGAAAACTTGGAGGAACCCTAAAAAAGAAAGGAGTTCCAAGATTTTATTTTTGCTCTTAATTTCTATAATATAATAAGAACATGAAGATATTAGATGTATAATGATTGACCAGGTAGATATGTTTCTTTTGGGAAATAAGTAGCTTATAAGAAACTCTCTGACATCAGCATGAGCCTTCATAAGGATTCATGGGTTCTAAATCATTTCACACATTTCACAATCAACATTGAAAATTTTCTAGAAGTGACGGTGTAGGAAAACTAATGCAAGGTAGAGGTTTCTGACCTGAGACACTGAAATAATGTTCTATACTATAAAGGAAAATTCATCTACAAGATCTTTATGTGCTTCAGACTCGTATCATTGATTGTACTGAGGCCTGTATTTGTATTCATCTACAAGATCTTTATGTGCTTCAGACTCGTATCATTGATTGTACTGAGGCTTGTGTTTGTATTCATCACGGATTCTTTACGATTGAACATGCATTGTTAAGAATCCGTGCTTCACACCACTAATCCAACGAGGGAAATTGGGAGAATGGTATACAATATCAGCAATATAGAGTAACACTGCTGCCACTTTAATGGCTTCTTGAGATTTGAATACAAAAAATTTACCTACTTTTGCTTTTCTTGACAGAAGCTGCTGCCTTTGGAGTAATACCATAAGTACACGAATGAATTTTATCTATGAGTTTATTCATATTTGGTTCTGCATTAGAAGCTATCCATCTTATCAGATTTGAAATTTCTTCCTCTCTTATAGATGCAGGAAGGATTGAACACGGCTCCCACTTGAGAGAAAGTAGTCTAATTTGATGCCACTTGAGAGAAAGTAGTCTAATTTGATGTTGTATTATGAGGCCTTGAGCCAAAATATTAGCATTACAATTTGATTTTAATTTGTGATTGGTTTACTATACTTACAGCTAAAAAAACATAGGGTATGACATATAACTAAAAAGTAAGAATAAAAGTAAAACATTATATATTTAATAAAAAAATATAGGGTATGACACATAACTAAAAAGTAAGAATAAAAGTAAAACATTATATATTTAATAGGGCATAAGTCTGTCGCACATTATAACCAAAAAAAAATAAATTGTATTTAATCAAAAGTAGATTCTTGTTTTGAGACGAGAGAAATGTGTAGAAATATTTAAATAATATTAAAAAAATAGAAATTTAAAGCATAAATTTTATATGTATAAATATTTTAGGAAAATTCTCCAAAAGGAGTTCTAAACTTATGCATTCTTAAAAGAAACTATGTTTGGATTGTAGTTTAGTTGAAAAATTGTGATTGGAATGTATGAAAATTTGGTGGGATATTCTTGAAAGAAAAGTATTTTAGAGTGAGAATAGAATGTGTATTAGAGGGGAAAATTTTTTAAATTATGTGAGAAAAATTTGGGAGAGAGAATTTTTGAATTTTAAATTTTGAAATAAAAATATGTTTGGATGTTTTATTTGTTTTGTGAGAAAAAATAATTTGTTGTATTTGAAAGATAATTCAAACATTGCCTAAATTTTAAAATTCCTATGAAAGTGTAAAATAAATTTTAATGATTCAATTTATTTTTTAAGGACAAGTCTACCCGTTCTGAAATCTGACACATGAAATTAAAAATAAAAAATCAATTATTTCCATCGTATGATAGCAAAATTAAATTGGTTCATATGAAGCAAATTGTGTTGAAATTAATACTAATAGAATTTGAGTTATTGTATAGTGTTTTGGTGGATTTGGTTTCTTAACTAGGTCAAGGATAATGTTTTGAGACAATTAATCAAGTGGGGGAAGGCAAGAAGAATCAATTCATTTATTTTCCATACGTGTTTTTTGGACTTTTTTATTTGCTAACAATTAAGGTATTAACTTATTAGAATGCACAAGATATAATGACAAAAAAAAAAACTCTTTTGTCTCAAAAAAGTTCACTTTTAAAAATTTTCTTATCCCATAAAAAGAATCCACTTTCAAACCAAATTCATAAATATCCTTATTAATAATAATGATACATACTCACAATTAAAAAAGTAATGATAAAAATGTAAAATTATACATTTAATTAATGCATTAAATATGTTGTACCTAATAGTTAATACTTCTTCTGTCCCAAACACAAAATCTACTTTCAAAATTTTTTCTTGTCCTCAAAAAAGAGTCCACTTTGAAACAAAAATTTTAAAATACCCTTACTAATAATTATTATATATACTCACAATTAAAAAATAAAGATAAAAATGTAAAATTATACATTTAGTGTATAAAGTGTGCTGTATCTAATAACTATTAAAAAGTTATATTTAAATCAAAGTGGACTTTTTTTTTTTTTTTTTTGGGACCAATGGAGTAACAGGATATCCTTTGTGATATAACTAATCCCAATATTGAAAAGAGGGAATAGGTTTAATGAGGGAATTTTCCCGGATTAAATGAAAAAAAAAAGGAATTTTGTAACACTTTATCTCATATTTTTGTTAACCATAGGTAACAAAATAATAATTTTGCTCGTAAATTCCTTTGGCAGTATCATTGTAGTATTTGGCACAAACTCTCTACTTAATATTGACTTAAATTTCATTCCTAAAATTAAAGTCATATGGGGAATTAAAGTTTATTGAGTAACTTTGCATGTTCCAACTACAGAAGAAGGAATTTTTTTAAAAAAATCAACAAATATATATATATATATATATATATAGCCCAAGTTTGGGATAATATTAAAGAAAAACAAACAAACGAACATGCCTCCTCCTGGGTCATTGACACTTTTTTGCCTCTGTATGCTACTGCACTTCATAGGTCATCCGGCACTAACAAGAACCCTTTTTAAAATAAAATTATTAACAAAAATTCTTTTTAAATTTATTAAGAATGATGATATTGGCACGTTATTTACAATCCATTTTCAACATAAAAAGTATAATCAATAACAAAATAACACTTTATATTATTAGTGACAAATAAAAATTACCAATAATATAAATAAAATGGTACACCCTTTGTCCCAAAAAAAGTATTCGATTTTCAAAATTTTTTTGCTTATCTGAAAAAAAAAATAGTTTTAGTATGAAATTTTTATACTATTCTTACTAATAATAATAATATATAATTTAAATTAAAAAATAAAAATAAAAATAAAAAGAGATAATATTATTTATCTGAATCGTTCTAATAAATCTTTTCTCAAACACCCAATAACATAGACATATTTAGAATTTTTTTTTTGTGACTTCCATCTTAATTTCATTAGTTCTAATCACATATGAATATTTCTAAATGATAAACCCAAAAGCACCAAAATTAATCAACCCAAAAGAACCAAAATTATATTAAAACTTGATTGAAACTCCTTCCACGGCCGTACGGATTTTGGCTGCAAACAATTCGAAGTATGAGAAGGAAGTTGGTTCGACCGACGGATTTTGTTACTCCTTCCACGACGTACGAATTTTGGCTGCAAACAATCCAAAATATGGGAAGGAAGTTGGTTTGACCGACGGATTTTGGTTGCAAACAATCCAAAATTGGGTATTTTGGATTGATTTATTTTGGTACTTTTGGGTTTATCATTTAAAAATATTATAAAACTAGTAAGTAATATTAAGTGTATTAAGTTTGTTGTGGATTGTAATTTTAATAAAAAATTATTAAATAAAAAATAAACTCTTTGTTTTAAAAACGAAAATAGTAATATGTTTAACTTTTGTTGATATTGTTATTAACAAGAACCCTTATCACAATGGAGGGTTTAATCATATTTACTCTCTAAGTTTGGCTATTATAAAACTAACACTAAAGTTTGACCAAATAAGAGCTATCCCCTTGGATGGTCAAATGCATAACACTTTTTTTTTTTAATTTTTTTTAGGCTCAAATTTTAAATTTGTCTTTATTAAACAAACCTTGGGTGGATTTTGTAATGTAATCAAGTTTTAGAAATATAAAAGTAACTAACCCCACATAGTGAATACGATAAGCTATATATAAAATATACTCAATTGTAACCATGTGGATGTGACAAGTACACAAAGCTACCACTATATAAAGTTCAAGGCGAAACATCAGTAAGAATATAGCTGGGAACCTCAAGGTATGAAATGCTATATACATACACAACATCATGATACTCAATGACTCATATAAAAATCCCAAATCACCCTCTATATATATATATATGCTCTAAGCCCTTCATTCATTTATTTGTTTATTTCCGCGTTTGAGGTATGCACAGGGGAAAAATCCTGAATGAAACTCACAAGTCACAAGGGATATGACAGTAGTGAAAAATTGACCTTATTTTCACAATGCAGATAGGACTGGTTTTCTTAAATAAAGGACGCCTCTGCTTGACTGGATCTGCTCCGGCGGTGTCGCTTGCCCCGGTGATGGCGAGGGACGCCTCCAAAAGTTACTGGGTCAAATTCGCGGAGGCGGTTGGCTTCCTTAGGATCAAAGACGCATTCACTTGGAGGAACCTTGTATCTAACATGATCATAACAATATGAGTATTGCATTTGTTTTTGCCTGACATTCTCCATTTTAGTTCTTTGTTTACGCGTAATTCCAGCAGGGAGTGAATCATATTTTGCAATATTGTCACATTTTGGTGACTGCTCAATTGGATCAACAGCACAACCATGAAGCACAAAGTCTGAGAATTTGGCTGTGTAAGGTGCATATTTATAATTGACTCTATATCTTCCTCCACTTGTAGCCCAACCTGATCCATCCCATATTGTTGCATAAACAGACATAGGCTTAGAAGGAAAGTCCCCACCCATTGATGCTGTCCTTTTGATCTCTCTTATGGGAACATTATCTACATAAAAGCTGCAATGAAGCAATACAGATGCCAAAACAAACAAAACAGGATCAACCTCTCAGACACAAATCACCATTAATGTACATTAGTATGACAAATTTTAATGGTAATACTTAGTACTCCTGCTTGATGTGGGAAGACGAGAAAAGGTGAGAAAGTATGTAAGTGCAGTAAATTCTCAGAGTAAAGAAACTAGGGAAATTTTATCTTCTTTTTTTTTTCCCCTTTATCTCCAAAGGAATTACTATTTTCCCAATGCTACCGTATCTTCATTCCCAATATGCCAAAAAATCTCAAATAAGCACTAAATAATTAGGGAAAACAGAGTAGAAAACCTAAAAAATGAACAATATCCTTCCATGCCAATGGGCAAAGGTTTGCATACATGAAAGCAATAGACAATTCAGATAATTTTCTTCACATAAAAGAAATTTGTGATACTAGTTACTAACTGTTGGTAGGTAACAACTACAAAACTAATAGTCAGAAGAACAGGGGAAAGTTATGAGACAACTAAATCAAATAATTCTCAGAACTGGAAATAAATCAAAACCAGAGAAAACCATGTTCACAAAACAATCAAAAGATTGACTCCAGAGAATTATAAGATCCAAACGGCAGAGCATTTAAGAGATTCAAGAAGAAAGAAAGGGTGTATTGGGTAGTCAAATCTAATTAAATGCAGACTATGAAAAAATGTGTATGTAGCAATTTACACCACAGATTCCCCTAGTCTAAAGAATAGTTACTTCTTATTATTCTTGGCAAACCGAAATGGGAAGTTATGGCTGAGTTAACGCATATTAGTAGGCATCAGAGCAGGAAATAATACCGGAAAGAAAGAAACGCAGCCATAGCATTCCAATAAAAAAGAAAATCCTACAGACTGAGACATTACAACAAGAACCTCCAAAATTAAATTAACAATATTATTGCACAAGGGATCACAAGAAAATATTGCATTTGAAAGTAGAACATAGGTATCAGTCAAACAAAGCCTGGGCAAACCAAAACTTATGAAATTCAATGAAAAAGGATCCAAAAAAATGGGGATAGTTTCGCATTCTTACATAATCTGATCATCAGTCCAGAGGACACCGTACTGATGGAAATCTTCAGAAGGATCAAACCAAAGTCCATATCTCTCTTCTCTGCCAACACTTGTGCTACCGTTTCCATAAATATTGGTCTGAATTCTCCAGTCTTTACCCCTTATATTTCCCAAGAACTCAAAATCGATTTCATCATGGTTCTTTTCAAACATGTCAGCATTTGACATCTGTCATTAACAAATGAACTCAACTGCATCAAAAAAAGAGGAAAATGCATATAGTTTTCAATCCTCAAAACTAAACCTCTGTCAATAAAATCTTTTGAATGTAAAAATCAACAGATAAAGATCTCTACCTCTATTTAACATTTTCCAAAATAGATTTTTCATGCATGAAGCAAATTATCGACGTTCTTGAATTTACGACACTATGCATCTGCGCTTGATCGATATACAACACACGCTAGCACTCGAACAAAATTAAAAAGGCTCCGTTTACTTGTCATCAAGAATAGTACCGAATGGAGGATTTTACTTACATAAAATGCTACAACAACACCAGCTGTGTAATCTGATGGAAGCTTCACAGAAGCACTGAAGAATCCATGTAAGTAAAGGTTTTGTGACACAAATCCAGAACCTATCACCACCACCCAACATCAAAAAATATATATCTATTGCGATTTTACAAATCAAAACAGAATAAATTATAGTGAAAAGAATAGCAACGGTAATTCAAGAGACCTGTTCTTTCATCCAAAGAGAGATGGACGGATTTTCCATCCTTAATCACCATAAGATTATCAGCACCAAAGAGTTGCGAGTATACTTCATCAAATGATAGAATTGGAAGATGTCTTGACGACCCACAGCCCAATACAACAAAAGAGGCTAAAACAAAAAATCCCAGATGAAAATTCACCATTTTTTTCAATCCCTTTTCTCCTTACTGCGTGATTTTTTAAATTTTTTTTTCTGCTTTTTTGCTTTGTCTTTCTATGATCAGTGTTTCAAACAGAACAAACATATGTGTATAAAGAAATTCTTCTGGGTCTTTCTTGGGCTTTCGCTCAGTTTTTCTGCGTGAGGAGTCGTATTGTGTAAGCAAATGGAGAGAAGAGGCGATGAAGGGACTGACAGAGGAGAGCGTGAGAAGTCTCAATCTCTACAGAAATTGAGAGGAGAAAAGTGAGAGTGAAAGGACTAATGGGAACTGGGAAGGGAGACAAGGGGTGATTTTATTTGGTGGCGTTAGGATTTCAGTAGCACGTAAATAAATAATCAATAGCTGTTAGGATTTCATTCTCATACACTTGAAAAAAAAAAAAAATACAGTGTACATGCCTCTCTAACTCTAAATTTTGAAGGCAATTATTTACAATCGAGTTATCCTTTCCTCTCCTATTTTTGTGGTGAGAAGAATTTTGAAGTTTTGAAAATCTAATTGTCTTGATTTTTTCCACCTTTGTCACACGTCAATCCTTAATATTTACCGGAATTTCAGTGCTTTATAGTAATTTTTTGTCTCACAATTTCTGTTCATTTACACATATTCTTCCTTTCGAAAAAGAAACCATCTGCGAGTGTGTTAGACATATTTGATTTGAAGTTTGTAACAAACAAAATATATTATGCTTATAAGTAATATATTGTTTTTTGAGTCATATGTGTCATTAGTGTGATAGCAGAATGTCTCATCTCCCCAATTGCTAACTACCAAGTTAATCCTAACCACTCCTCATTACTAATCTTTCTTGTCACCTTTTTCCCGTCGTCATTACTAATCTTCTTGTGACTTTTCCAGTTGTAACATTTACATTTGCTTTGGAAATTTTTTTTCTAAAGATCCTATACTATTATACCTATTTTTATTACAAAAATATCCCAGTTGTAACATTTTTCTTTAGACAGTTGTTTTAAAAATTATTTTTTAAGTTCTTATACTATTATACTATTATAAGAATGTTATTAATCTATTACACGATATCTCTCTAAATAGTTGAAGTCACTAGAAATATCCCTCTAGACATTTAAAGTCGCCTTAACAACTATTTTTATTTCAAGAATGTCACTAATTTACAATGTCTCTCTAGATATTTGTGTGAAAATGAGTTGTAAAATATGTATATGAGTTGTAATTAGCTAAATTAGAATTTATGCATCAATAGGAGACTTTCTTTTCTCTGTATATATAGATATTTAGGTCATTGTAACAAAGATAAAGAAGAAAATATTTTTTCTCTCCAAAAATTCTCTGATTTAACATGGTATTAGAGCTGTTCCCATAGCCACACCTTGGAGTGCTTGTGGCAGCTATACGCTCGTAGCACAACTCTTTCTTGATTGGCCAAATTTCCTCCTTCAAAATCAAGCAAATTGGTTTTTTGCTTGTGGTGGCCGTGGTTATTTTCTTTCAAAATCAAGCAGATTGGTTTTTTGCTTGTGAAATCCGTGGTTATTTATCTTCAAAATCAAGCAGATTGGTTTTTGCTTGTGGCGGCTGTGGTTATTTTCCTTCAAAATGAAGCAGATTGGATTTTTGCTTTTGACCACCGAAGCACGGTTTTTTGCTTCTTTTCCTTCAATTTCTTTTCTTGATTGGCCGAAGTACTTCAATTTTGCTTGTCACTCAATTTGATCACCGAAGCACTGTTTTTGCTTGGCATTCAATTTTTCTTTCCCTTCAATTTCTTTTCTTGATTGGCTGAAGTACTTCAATTTTGCTTGTCATTCAATTTGACTATCGAAGGGTTTTGGCTTGGCATTCAATTTTGTTGTTTGGTGGTTTTTTGGGATTTATTATTTGTGATCTCAACATCAGACAACCCCATGACCGATCATAATACTACAAAGGAGGTGATTCCCCACCAACATCAAGAGGAGAATTTGACCGCTGAAGCACTTTTGGAGAATCTAAATACCACATATTCTGACCCAGAACTAGACCTATTCCCCCAACACCACAAACTGATTCTTCTTCATCACAAATTGCAATTAAGTTAGATGGAACTAACTATGGCTAAGCCTGGGGTTGTTTCGAACGGAGGCCGATCTACCTCAGCTCCACATCAGAAAATTCTTCCTGGGGAAGGTTGCTCACATTGTGGTAATTCTAAGCATACCAGGGAGACTTGTTTTAAACTTCATGGGCATCCAGATTGGTGAAAGGAGTTAAAGGCTCGAAAGCAAACAGAAGGCAAAGGGAAAGTTTCTCTAGTGATCACATAACCTTAACTGTCATTGATACCTCACATAGATCCACAGAATAAGCAAAATACGATATCAAAAGGTAATCATGGTCATGCTTTGGGTAGTTCAAATTGGGTTGACGAAAATCGTTGGATCATTAATTCAAGAGTGATTGACCACATAACATTTACTCCCGATGGCTTTGTTCATATTTCAACACCAAGATGTGATAGTATCTCAAATGCTAATGGATTCACCTATCCAATGTTCGGGGTTGGAGTTGTTGCGATTTCCTCCAAACTCTCTCTCCCTAACACGTTGCTTCTTCCTTCATTATCCACCAAATTAATTTCGGTTGGACAAATTACCACTGATTCAAACTGTGTTGTTCTAATGTATTCCCATTTTTGTTTATTTCATGATATTCTCATGAAAGAGATAATTGGGCGTGGTACTAAGAGAGTGGTGGCTGTATTACATGGATGACTTCCGTTCTGAAAGTACAAATCACGTTCAAGGTCCATCTAGCAGTAGGGAGAAACAAATATGGCTTTGGCATCGACGGTTGGGACATCCATCCTTTGGTTATTTGAAGGACTTATTCTTGATTTGTTTTTTAACTTGAATCACTTGGATTTACATTGTCAGATTTGCATGTTGGCTAAGAGCCATAGAGTTCCTTTTCCTATAAATAAAAGTGAAGTTCCTTTTTCTTTGATACATTCGGATGTTTGAGGTGCATTTCCCCTTACTGCTGCTTTAGGGTGTAGGTAGTTTGTGATATTTGTTGATGGTTGTACTAGGATTACATGGCTTTATTTGATGAGAAGCAAAAATGAGATAGCTAAGATATTTCAAAATTTTCGTACTATGATACAAACCCAATTTGGTACGCAAATCCAGGTTTTAAAAAGTGACAATGGTGAGGAGTACTTGAATGACTATCTTAAGGAATATTTCCAACAACATGGCATGATCCATGAGACTTCATGCTTTTAAACACCTCAACAGAATGGTGTTGCAGAGAGAAAAAATAGACACATCCTCAAAATAGCTCGAGTTCTTCCGATTGAGATCCACGTACCTCAAAAATTTTGGGACAACACTGTGATCACAACAGTGTATCTTCTTAACCGAATGCCATCTAAAGTGCTAAACTTCCAAACACTACTACAGGTTTTATCCACCTATGTTCTTCTGCCTTCGGTCCTAACTCCTTAGGTGTTCGGGTGTATTGCATTTGTACACATTCCCAAGACGTAACAAACAAAATTTGATCCCTATGCACAGCGATGTGTATTCTTGGGCTCTGGTACACATCAAAAAGGATATCGCTACTACAACCCCTCCACTCGGTGAACTTATGTCACTATGGATGTCTATTTTGTTGAAACTGAATCATTTTACCCGGACTCCAATTCTTCCTTCCATGGGGAGCCACAAACAAAAAGGGAGAATTGGTGGGAGTTTTCTAGTATTCCTAATAATATAGTATTCGAAAGAAGGGGATGGGTAAAGGTAGCAGATAAACAGTTTGGGGGAGGAGAGAAGGAGATATTGCCTGATATTGGGCAACTTCGACAGGTACAGAAGTCACTGGAAAAGGTCAAACAAGAAGAGAAGGTGACTGGACAGTTGGTACAAGATTTTGAACAGGTTCGGACAGAGAAGAATGAACAACTTCCCTCATCTCTAGTGCAACTCCTACAGGAACAAAATCACGAACAACAACTTCCTTCATCTCCAGTACCCGACTCAGCTCTTGAGAGTATTCCTAAGGTAACCTCTTCTCCACTCACTTGTGTCTTTGATGAGTTTAATACTTGTGTGAGATATAAACTACCTGCAAGGCACAATCGAGGCAAGCCCCCAAATAGATATTCGCTGAATGCTGAAGAAAAGAAAAATGTATCCTATTGCAAATTATGTGTTAACCAAAAGGTTGTCAGATCCACTAAGAGCGTTTGTGTCAAATATATCTATAATCCGTATTCCAGAAAGAGTACATTATGCTCTAAAATATCCCAAGTGGATTCAAGCGATAAAGGAGGAGATGGTTGTATTGGAAACAAACAAGACTTGGAAACTAGTGAAGTTACCCGAGAGGAAGAAAACTGTGAGTTGTAAATGGGTTTTTTTCCGTTAAGTAGAAAGTAGATGGATCCATAGAAGGGTACAAGGCCAGACTAGTAGCAAAAGGGTATATGCAGACCTATGGGGTTGCTACCAGGAAACGTTTGCTTCTGTTGCTAACTTAATACTGTTCGGGTCCTATTGTCTCTTGCAGCTAATCTAGACTGGCCACTACATCAATTTGACGTGAAGAATGCTTTTCTTCACGGTGATCTTGAAGAAGAAATTTATATGGATATTCCACTCGGGTACAATTTACTTTTACATCCTGAGAAGGTGTGTAAGTTAGAGAGATCATTGTATGGTTTGAAACAGTTCCCACGAGCCTGGTTTGGCGGTTCACTTCGGTGATGAGGAGATATGGGTATTCCCAGAGTGACTCAAATCACACGTTGTTCTTAAAACGACAACAAGGAAAGATAAATGTGTTAATTATCTATGTTGATGATATAATTATCACCGGAGATGATAAGACAGAAATTTCTAAGCTCCAAAAGAAACTATCTGAGGAGTTTGAGATGAAAAATCTTAGGGGGCTGAAGTGCTTCCTAGGTATCGAGATAGCAAAATCGACAGAGGGAATACTTCTCTCACAAAGAAAGTATGTGCTAGACTTGTTGGCAGATCTGGGAATGTTTGACTGCAAGCTCGCGGATACACCAATTATTCAAAACCATAGGCTTGGAGAATATCCAGGTCAAGTACCTATAAACAAAGAATGATATCAAATGTTAGTTGGGAAACTAATTTATCTCTCGGATTCTCATCCTGACATTGCATATGCAGTAAGCATTTTTAGCCAGTTTATGCATACCCTAAGTAAAGACCATATGGATGCAGTATTGTGTATACTCCATTACTTGAAAGCCTCACTAGGGCGAGGATTAAAGTTCTTAAAAAGGGGTCATCTTGAGATTGAAGGGTTGATTGATGCAGACTAGGCTGAGAGTGTTTATGATAGGGGATCAACATCAGGATACTTCACCTTTGTGGGAGGAAACTTAATTACTTGGAGGAGTAAGAAGCAGAAAATTGTGGCATTGTCAAGTGCTGAGGCCGAATTTAGAGGGATGGCTAAAAGGCTATGTGAATTTCTGTGGCTTAAGAAGCTAATGTCGAAAATTGGGTTTGCTCCAAAATGTGAGATGAAGTTGTTTTGTGATAATAAAACAACAATTGATATCTCTCACAATCCAATTTAGCACGATCATACTAAACATGTTGAGGTGGACAGTCACTTCATCAAGCAAAACTTGGACACCAAAGTGATTCGGTTTCCCTTTGTGCGATCTGAAGATCAATTGGTAGATATCCTGACGAAAGTTGTATCAAGCAGAGTCTTCTACAGCTCACTTACCAAGTGGGGCATTTACGACATCTATGCACCAACTTGAGGGGGAGTATGAAAATGAGCTGTAAAATATGGTAATTAGTTGTAATATATGTATATGAGTTGTAATTAGCTAAATTAGAATTTATGCATTAGTAGGAGACTTTCTTTTTTCTGTATATATAGAATTTTTTCTCTCAAGAAATTTTCTAATTTAACAATTTAAAATCCCTAAAAATATCTCTCTAGACATTTGAAGTGTGAACCACAATGGTAGGGTGGCCATTGAGCAATCTCACAGGTTGTTTTGGAAATTGTGAATCACTTACTTTTGTTGACAAGGGAACCTGTAGCCGCTACTCAAGAGTTATGAACTTATGACTTTACGGTTACACGCTCACCCGTCACACCAACTTGGCTACCCCTAAGGGGGCATTGTGAATCACTTACTTTATTTTATAAAAGATGGTGCGTTGACAAATAGTACCAAATTCTTTTATTAAAAAATGTAGTTGTTATTTAAAAAAAAAAAAAGGCAATGAAAATAGGGCCGCATTGATTAGAAGGCAATCGGAAGATATTCTATGCAGCAGTTATTCTATTTAAATATGATCCTATTTAAAATACGATTCAAGGTTGAAAAAATCTGTTTTTTTATTTTTAATTAATTTGTTGTCAAAAAAATGATAATATGGCTGTTCTTGTACTAAAGAGTCAGTCTTTTGAAAATTAAAGTACACACGTTATGGTGAAAAAAGAGAAAATATTTCCTGTATCTCTTCTATCATTAAGGATTGTGTAATCATAAATAATTAAGGGGGATAATTTAAAATTTAAGAAAATAACTTATATATATAATAAGGAGTCAAAAAATAAAATTATATAATCAATTTATTGTATTAAAAATAAAAATACAGAGTATGTAATATTTTTTCAGGCAAGAGAAGGTGTGAAAAACAAAAGGGAAAAAGAAATTCTTTACTTGCGATAAATCTAAACCAGAATTTCACAAAGTTAAAATAGAACGAAAATTGGTAATGAGTCATAGAATCTTTGAGATATCTATGATCAAACATTGATGCATTTGCACACTCTTTCGATGCCAAGACTAAGGGGAGGGGAGGGAGGAGTAGGGGAATAAACAAAGATAAAAGGAATAAATCAATTGTCATTTGTCGCAAGAAAAGGTGGTAAAAAAAATGGAATGAATTGACCCTTTTAACAACTTTTTTTCTTTTTCATCCATTTTCCCGTTACTTTATACCTCTGAGAAGCTTTTGAGTTTGAATATGAACAAGAATCCAATTCAAATCTTAATGCCTTCAACCAGGAATAAAGTAATAAAATTATCAATAAATTAACCTAATTTACTTAGTATTGTAACCCCACGGGTTGAGTCACTTAGATCTTGGGTCATGGGTTATTAATAGATTAGGTACCTATAGTTTTTGGATGGGTTTGGGTTGGATAATGGTGACACGTTGGATTAAGTATATTTTTAATTTTTTTTTAAAATGCTACAAAAGTTATTTAATAAATAAAAATAGCATAATTTTCTCTTAATTTCTAAAAGAACAAAGTAATTTTGTCTTTTAGACATAAGTTTACTTTTTTAGATGATTTTTTTAAACTTACACTTAATTAAATATATAACTTTAAATGGTAAAATATGAAATTAAATGATAATAGTTTCTTAATATTAACACAAAAAAAGTAAAAAGGTTTAAATAAATAATTACAAAATATAAACATTTTATTCAAAAATGTAAATTTAATTTTTTTCCTTTTTTTGTGAACCAGAATGATACGTAATAAAAAAAATATCAAAATAATTACATAATTACAAATTACTAAAAATAATTTATTATTTTGATATTTTATTTTTAACTTTTTGAGAAATTTAATGTTAAACAATATCGAAATTCTCAAAAAAAAATTTAAAAAATCTTTATATAAATTTTCTATGTTTTGATAGCTTTTCAAATATTCTAACTTTCAACTTTCCATCTTCAGAAATTTTGAATTTTGAATTTTGATGGCCAATAAATCTTTATTTTCACATAGAAGATTTTTTTAAAAAATTAGATATATGGTTATATTTAAAAGTACAAAAAAATTTCATTTAAAAAAATAAAATTCTGTTTAGAAAGTAAAATATATTTATCCTTATTAGAAATTTAAATAGAATTATGCTATCTTTATTAATTTAATAACTTTCATTGCCATTTTTATTTTTTATTTTTTTTATTTTTAAGGCAACCAGACAAATACGAGATGCATTGTTATTGCAAATAGCAACTAGAAATTATATTCGTGATGCATTGAATATAAACCTTGCCACTTTTAAGAAGCTTCTCAAGAAACTCCTTTCAAATATTTTCTTAAATCGATTAATGGTTTTCACAATTATTGTCATATTGATTATAGTGACTTTGATAATGTCTATAAAGTTTAGTTGAAAAATGAAAATGGATGATAGCCATTATGTAACTAATATATGTTAATAAAGAAACTAAATAAGATTAGTTTTTTTTTAATTTTAGTAAAAACATAAGAATATTCTTTTTATAAAAATATTAAATAATATTAGTTTAAAAAAAGTACTCAAAAAAGATAAAAAATATAGGTTTAATTTCCTTAATTAAATAGAAAAAATAAAAAAATTATTAAATTAACCTATTGAATTGATTAGATTTAATTTAATCTAAATATTATTCAACCCAAATATGACTCATAATTAAATAATTTGAATTGAATGTTAAATTATAACCACCCAATTCACCCAACTGCTACCCTATAGACTACACCGATATTGGTTCTCCTGTGCGCTTATCACAATCCCCACAGGGGGACTACTGAGTCACTGACGCAAAGATTGGTGACGAATTTTCAAAGGCGGGAATGATTAGCGACAAAATAACAAAGGTAGATAATGACTTTTGACGCAGAAAGATGTTCTCTCTCTTTTTTTTTTTCTTATTTTTCCATATCACTATTATAGTATATTTTAAGAATCATATATTCACAAAAGTGAATGAACTAAACAAAATAAATACTCCAATCTTTTCAAAAAAAAAAAAATCAATTTTTGACATTATTTTTGGTTTTATAAAAGAGTAACTTTGAATGAAAATTTAAAAGTACACTTATTAGTAATAATATGTATAATCTATTATTAAAAAATAAAAATATAAAATTATCTATTTAAAAATTACATTACATGTATTATATTTTATTATTAGTAAAAATTTGTATCTAAAGAAAAGTGAATTTAAAAGAAAAAAATTGGGAGAGCAGTTGAATAAATTTTTTTTTTTTTTGACTAAATGGACGGTTTGTTGCCTTGTTGACTGGGTAACCGCCCAGGAGCTTTTTATAACGGTGCAGCAATTGGTACCTCCATAGCAATTTAAAATTTCAATAAAACCACAAATTGTCTATCTTTGCAATATATTTGGAATTCTTTTACTCTTTTTGTCTCAAAGAAATTCATTTTAAAATTTGTTTTTTAAAAAAATAATTTATTTTTATGTGAAATTTTTATATTATTTTTATTAATAATAACAATGTATAATTTAAATTAAAAATAAAGATAAAAAATAAAAAAAATACTCTTATAATAATTTATAATTTTAAACAATCGTACTAAACGAAAAGTAATTTTTTTTTCTAGAATGGGTGAGTATTATTACTATGAATATATAGGCTTTGTTTGGAAAGAATTTTTATTTACAAAAAAAAATAATTTTTTTAAACAAAAATAAAACATTCAAACACATTTCTACTTCAAGATTTAAAATTTAAATTTTCCTATTCAAATTCCTCTCGCATAATTTTTAAAAATTTTCCGTCCTATTTTCTTTTGTAAAATACTTTTTCTATAAAAAAAAATATCCATTAAAATTTTCACACATTCCAATACAACTTTTTTCAAATACATAACGGAGCCTTTGTATTGGAATGTGTGAAAATTTAGATGGATATTTTTTGATAGAAAAAGTATTTTGGAGGGAAGAATAAGAAGGAAAATTTTTTAAAATTATGTGAAAGGAATTTAAGTAGGAAAATTTGAATTTTAAATTTTGAAATAAAAATGTGTTTGGATAGTTTGTTTTTGTTTGAGAATTTACTTATTTACAAATAGAAACCCTTAGCCTAAACAAAAGGGGTTTTTGTTAATTTAAAAAAAAAACTGCAACTAACAAGTGTTAACGCGTCTGTCAGCTGCGCGCCGCGTGTAATGCCCTTTGCAAACCCACCACTAGTTTGCAATGAGCATTTCACCTATTTTTTTTTAAAAACAAATTTCACCAACGAGTAGAAAATATTTTTCTCTACAAATTGACATGCACTTTGTCTATTTTTAATGCAAGATATGATTTTCTTAAATGTAATATAATGTTAAATTGTAATATACTTATTATACTATTAAATTTTAATTTTAATACTAAATTTTAATATAAAATCTATTAATATATCTATTAATATTAATTTTAAATATATTAATTTTAATTTTAAATCTATTAAGATTAAATTTTAATTTTAATATAATGTAAATTATTTATACTTATGTAATAATTACAAAAAATTTGGAGATTTGTTTTAAAATAAAATTTTGTATGAAATTATTCCATGTGATGATTAAAAATTATATCTATTCATAGTTTAAAAATATTTATAATTTTGTAACCAAATCAATTACAAAATTAAAGAAATAATCACGTTTGTCTAAATGAAAAATAATTTTTTGTAATTAATTGATAAGAATGCTAAATTTATTTAAATGATTTTAAAATTTAAATAATTTTGAATTTTATAAAAGAATTAAAGAAATAATAAGTTTTTGTCAAATCATGCTCCATTATCGAAAAAATTATTACAAATAATTCATGTGTTGTTAGATCAAGCACCGTTATTGAAAAAAATTGGTACGAATAATTTATGTGTAGTCAAATTATGTTCCATTATCAAAAAAATCGATACCAATAATTCATGTGTTGTCAAATCAAATTCCATTATCGAGAAAAATTGGTACGAATAATTCATGTGTTGTCAAATCAAGCTCCATAATCAAAAAATCAGTACAAATAATTCATGTGTTGTCAAATTATCAATGCATGTATCACCAAATTTGAAAATGTGTGTATAAACTATATTGTTTTCATTGTTTTTGCATTATATCAAAAAAATCTTTGAACTCAAATTACCTAAGAATGTCATTCTCACGAAATCGGTATCATGCATTTGACGAAAGCGACTGGTTGGATGCAGAAATGGACCAAGTGTTCGAAGAAACTTGTGTTCAAGTCATGAATGCATATAGTGTGAATGTGGAGAATACAGAATGGCCATTGAGGAGCAGAAGAAGGCTTAGACGAAACGAAAATCTCCATCGTCATCCTGATAGGGATCGGGAAGCTGGTTATATCTGCCTTTGGAATGACTAGTTTACCGAACGACCTATCTATGATGACAGACATTTCAAAATTCGTTTCAGAATGGACAGAAGTCTCTTTTTATGTATAATGGAAAAGCTACAAAACTTTCACTACTTTCAACAATGCCCTGATGCAACTAGTAGAATGGGTTTCACAACTTTAAAAAAATGCACAGCTACATTACGAATGTTAGCCTATGGAAGTTTTGCGGATTCAATCAATGAGTACTTGCGCATTGGTACAAGTACGTCTAGACAGTGCATTTTCAATTTCTGTCAAGGCATTATTGATGTATTTGGCGTTGAATACCTGAGGAGGCCAATCCCAGCAGATATACGAAGGCTATTGCATATTGGCGAAATTCGTGGATTCTCGAGCATGATTGGAAGCATTGACTGAATACATTGGGAAAGGAAAAATTGTCCAGCGGCATTAAAAGGGATGTATCAAGGGCGTGATGGTGTAGCTACATTGATACTCAGGGCTGTAACTTCCCAAGACTTATGGATTTGGCATGTATTTTTCGATACTCCAAATTCGTGTAATGATCTTAATATGCTTTATCGTTCCCCTATGTTTGATGATGTATTACATGATATGACACTCGCTGTTCAATATACAATTAATGGCCATCAATACTACATAGGATACTACCTAACGGATGGTATATATCCAAAATAGACAGCATTCATCCAATCAATCCCAGTACCACAATCAAGTAAACAGAAACTGTTTTCCCAATGCCAAGAAGCTACTCGTAAAGATGTTGAGCGGGCGTTTGGAGTGCTGCAAGCACATTGGCAAATAATTAAAAATTCGGCGCTCGCATGAGATAAGGATATATTGCATCGTGTCATGAATGCATGTATTATAATGCACAACATAATTGTTGAGGATGAACAAATTAACTATCAACATTACGTTGAACCTTTAGCATTCATTGCGAAGCAACTAGAAAGTAACAATAGAGCGGGAGGAGATAATACTACACTGCAATTCCTGACTGGAAGATTTCCAAAAATGAGCAATTATTTGATTAACAGGGATCAACTTCACAATAGAAATGTCAACAATGCGTTGAAAAATGACTTGATTGAGCACATATGGCAGCGTTTTGGTGGAAATGACATATAATCATGGAAGCAATGTGTAGTTTATTATGTTTTAGAGTTGAATGTTTAATGTTTAAGTATTTTATGTTTAATTACGAGTATTTAATTTCATGTTTTAAGTGTATTATTAAATTTTAATTTTAACGTAATGTAAAATTATTTTTCATTAATTGTTTTCAATTATTTAATATATGATAAGAACAAATTATTTGTATTATTAATATATATTGAATTTGATAAATGAAAAATAAATAATTTTTATATAATCCAATTTAAAATAGTGAAAGCCTGGCCAATATTTCACAGTCTGGCATTCACTATTGACATAGCCATCATTAAAAAATTACCACGCTATTAAAATTTTTTTGTTAAATTTAAGTATTTATTCGAATGTTTCAACTATATTATTAAATTTTAATTTTAATGTAATGTAAATTTATTTTTCATTAATTGTTTGAAGTATTTCATATTTAATTTAGAATATTTATTTTCATGTTTTATGTGTATTATTAAATTTTAATTTTAATGTAATATAAAATAATTTTTCATTAATTGTTTTTAGTTTTTTAATGTATGATAATTACAATTATAAGTTGTATTATTAATATATATAAACTATATTAATATAAAAATAGATAATATTTTAAAATTATTAATTTAATTAAGAAGTATTAAGTATATTAAATAAATAGTGGAAAAGAAGGTAGAGGAGAGAGAAATTCATTTTGTGAATAGTAGAGGCCGTTCATTAGCGTGAGTAATTTTGTTACGATAGTTGTCTGAATAGTAGAGGCTGTTCATAAGCTGCTGTAGCGTAACCTTAGCCTGGCTGATGTTGGGGCTGTTGTGGATGCCCTTCGTGAGTGAAGGGCAAGCAGGATTGTACTGCCACTTCTATCGTCTATGCTATTCCACATCAGAACACTAGATGTTGCCATGTGCGTCCGGCTAAAAAAAACATTTGCTTTCAAAAAATTTTCTTCTTTCAAACAAAAATTTTAAAATATTATTATTAATAATAATTGTGTATATTCACACTTAAAAACTAAGAATAAAAATATAAAATTATATATTTTAATTAGTGCATGAAATACGTTATATCTAATTTAAAGTGAACTCTTTTTTAAAACAGAGAGAGTAGAGTGTTAGTATTATTACCTCGCTACTAGTAAACATCTACTGTGATGTGTAAAACTAAAGGATACTAGGATGATATAACTCATCGTTGCAATATTTAAGGATTACTGACTAAAAGAATTGAGCCAACCTAGAAAAGTTGAATGAAGAAGAAAATTACAAATAAATAGGATAAAATAATTATGTATTGTTATCAAAATTCTAATATCATGTAACCATTAAAAATTAAAAAACCAACGAAAAAAGTTTTAAGTTTATACAAAAAAAATTCCAATACCTCTCGACAAAATCCAAAAATTAAACAACTAAAAAAACAAAAGGGACAGCCCAACATAATAATGTTTTGTAATGAGATTCCTTGAGTTCCTAAAAGTGGTTAGAAAATAAGGCCATCAAAAGTTTATTGCTTCTGAAAAACAAGTTTCAATACCAATTTGTCAAATTTAACATACTTCAGTACACACATAATCCTTCACGCCACCAAAATAAATAAATAAATTATCTATAATGTATATAACCTGACTTCGTTTTTTTTTAAAAATTATTTATGGATAACAATTTTAATTTTAAATATAGGTTGTCTTTATCGGTTAGAAATATTGAAAATGTGAGTTAAAATAGAGAAGTAGGTATGAAAAGATGCTTGTCATGTATATTGGCACCATCATAAAGGATTTTCTATGTAAAAATATAACTCAAAATTAAATAAAACATCTCTAACTAATAGAGATATCAGGATTAGCAATAGGATTAAATACTGGAGAAGAGCAACAAAGGAGGAAGAAATTCTGGAGAAGAGTTGAGTGAATTCTGAAGGTACTAGAAAGGGTATTTGTAGGCATAGAAATGCAACCAACCATTAGGACCATTTTGAAAATTTCGAAAACGTTGGAGAGGTTAAAAGAAATCTGGTCATATATGGACAAGACTCATATCAAGTAAAAGAAATGTGAACTAGTGTGGATAAGATTCAACCCAAGTATGTCCTAGTAAAAGGTAAAACAACAATTGGATTGAGTACTAGCATAAGAGTAACAAAGGAGGAAAAAAGGTTAAAGAGGAGTTGAATGAATTTTGAAGGCATTGGAAAAGTGTTTAACTAAAAGAATATGGATAGCCGGAACGAGAGGATGGAACCTGATATGAATAAAAGGTGCGGACAATGATGGTCCTAGGCATAGACCCCAACCTAGCTACACAATACTTACTTACCACACCGCAAGGATAGAAGAATAGACTTCTGTTAGGACAGCTAGACTAAGACCTTGATTATCCGCTTTCATACTACCATTGCGCGGACTTGCCTATAAATAAGAAGAGAGATCTCTATCTATCGGATTGGTATTTCACCGAGTCTTAGAATTGTCATTCTTTAAGTCCTTAAAAACGCATCTTAGTAATAGCTAGGATTGCTCGACCATATTTATATTACTAGGTTCATTACTAGCATAGGGTATTTCAAAGGGAATTTCATTTAAAAAAGAGATGCATATCAATTAGCACGAACTTCTTTAAAATTTAACAGCCTGGATATATCAACATTTGACATTTGAATAGAGGATGAACAACTAATGCTTGCTTCAAGGTTGACCTCCTTAGAATGAGCATTATAGTCACAAAAATGCAACTAACCATTAAGAGCGTTGAGAAAATTTTGGGAATGTTGAACAGGTTGAGAGAAATGTGGTCAAATATGAATAAAACTCAGATGAAGTAAAAGAAACGAGGACTGGTATGGAAGATTCAAACTAGGTAAAAGAAATGTGGACTAAACTTGGTCCACAGGTAAGACCAAGTCTATCTCAGTAAAATGTGAAAAATATATAGTTTTTTCTATTAGGCCTAAACTAGAAAAGAATAAAACCGAATTGGACTATGTTTAACCCACACATAGAGGGTGTGCCAACCTATAGTTTTGTATTGGATTAGCCAAACTCAGTCTCCTCTCATGTGCATAGACCTATTACTAGTTTTCTGCATCACAAGTCCACTAAAGTGTTATTCAATATAAAAAGTTGTAAAGGCTTACAAACTTCTAATGTGGGACATTAATTTTTTTTTTTTGGAAATACTTAAAATATGTCAGCAATCCACCACATATTTCAAAAGATTTAAATAAAATGATAAAATTCTGTTAGATTTGTATGAGTGTGAATGCATTCGGTGTGATATCTTTTAGACCATGAACCAAAATTAAATTAATAAAACACGAAGATTTATTAGTAAAATATAAAATTTCTATAAACTAATGAACCGTTGATATAAGATAAAGATTCTATCAATTATAATGTAACCCTGATAATTTTGTTGTTCAACGTGTTTTTGCACAAATAGGTCATGCGCATACTTGGTGTTCATGTAAGTTTAGGAAATCAAATACAACATGCAGCAGAAATTTAAATTTTTTTATTTCCTCCAAAGATCCTTACGAAGTGATTTCAAATAGGTCGTAAAGAGATTTACCTTTATCTGTAGCGGTTGAACTTTCCTTTGAAAACTTTTGCTTGTCGAATTACAACAACACTCAACGGAGTCTTGTCTCTATGGAATCCACATGATCATCTCCAAGTTTTAAGTTAATTTTCTCACAATTAACCCAAGAAAAGAAGCAGTAAAATCTAATGGTGCTAGCCAATAGTTTTTGCCTTCGGTTTTCTCAGATTTGAAGCTTCTCAAGCTTCGGTTTTTCCTTGCTTTTTGACAAGAAAGCAACTGCTATTTTTCTCTAAAAAATAGCTAAAGTGCTGCTTATTGTGTTCTTGAAAACGGCTACCGTTTCTTCACAAGAAAACGCTGAAAAGAATTTTTCCAAAAAGCAAGCAAGGATTGGTTTTGGCTTTCTTTTGCTGCAGAATTTTTCATCACAAGAAAAATTGATTTTGTGGCTTTTTGATGCAGCAAAAAATAATTTGTTTTCTGTTCACGTTTAGGGTTGGAGGCTACTGAAACTTTATGTCCAAATATATAGAAATAGATTAGAATAAAACTTCTTCTAAAAAGCTTTACTTGAACTATAAGTTCTAATCCATTTTTGGAACTTTCTAATTTTTACCTTTCTAAATTTCAATGGCTGCCAAAAAAAGAATCACATTCTTATTTTTCTTTCTAATTTTCAGCTGTTACATCATGAATTAACAAATCCAAAATTATTTTGGATTTATTAATACAAAACCAAAATTATTCAGAATCCAAAACCGAATACCGATTTAAACTGGAAACCTAATAGAGTCCTATTCACAATAGGATTCTTAAATTAACCAAAATTCATCACATGAATTTTATACTTGTTTTGGATACAATATAATTCTATGACCCAATAGGTTCTTATAACGTTAGCAATAACATAAAGAGATAACCCCCCAAAATGGTCCCTCACATATTGATCAATGATCTTTTTAGTCCCTCACTTTTAAAACGGGAACAACTGGTCCCTCACATTTCATGAACGTACCCTTTTGGTCCTTCGTCACTATTTTATCACTATTCCGTCAATATTTTGACATTATTCTGACAGAAAAACAAATGGAATAGTGACGGAGAATCAAAAAGGTACATTCATAAAATGTGAGGGACCATTTGTTTCCGTGTTAAAAGTGAGGGACTAAAAAGATAATTGGCTAATATGTGATGGACCATTTTGGGGGTTATCTCTAACATAAAATCTATTTTATGCTATAAGCATTGAGCAGTGTCTAGCAACACATCAAAACTACCCAAGTTATAAAAATGTTAGTAATTCAACATTACTTTTATTGTGATAGATGTTACCATGTAATTAAATCCCTTTGCCCTAGATATATTGATTGAACACGAGCCATGGAGCGTGTCACATTCGCATAGTTTAATCTTTGCATTTCTTTATTTTCAAGTAAACACATCTAAGAAAATGAGCTCGATATCACATATCGACTCATTTGAGCACAGCCAAACATTTTATGATTTCACTTGATCAAGAGACCCAAAGATATCACTCCTATTATATAAAAGGGGCAAATCCTATCTTGATCACTCAACATCCCACTACATGATTCATTTGTTTCCAATTGCCACTTTTATAGTTCATTCTGTTACGGGTAACATTTAGTAGCATTAAAACATGTAACTTCTCATGTTGGGATCTCTGGTGACCTCAAGTCTAAGGATCACTTACATCATCATCATTATGAGAAATACTTATGACACTTCATGTACTAACCCATGTAGCATTTCTCATGGCGGGTTGATCCAGTACATAGTTTGCTAACATGTACCTATGTGTTGACTTGATATCTCATATCCTGACACATTTCATCAGTCACTACACATACTAGTTTTGATGCATTATCATTGTCTCATTTAATGATAATACTTGATTAGGGATAATTTTAGAATAATTAAATTCTTGGGATATTATTATATTTATTCACAAAGCGCAGATATGGAAATAAACATAATAATCATTGTCATTAATTATAAACATTATGATACAATATATGCCCAAACCATCATCACATGATTGGTCCTTAGGGCATAATCTAACAATAAACTCTAAAGATTTAGCCAAAATCTTATAGGAAGGGTCTCACTCCACTCTCATATAGGTAAATTCGTCAAGCATATATTGCTTTAAATACACCATCCACAACAAATATAAATTCATTAAGAGTTATATACTCAACTCCGCAAATCGTTGTAGTCAAAAGTATATGCCATGGAAGGGACTTAAACTTTAGTGTTTTAGTGTGAATATTGATTTGCTTACTCATATGAACCTATTTCATGAGATCTCCAATCACATAAGTTGGGTTATTATTTATGTTGACAACTTATTGTTTTTAAATCCATTTCCCTAGATGTTTGAAAAATTAATTTTCTTTTTAAAAGTTTAGGCTATGTTGGGTTTCAATCTCATTTAAGAAAAGTTAATCTTTTTTTTTCCAATTAAATTAAAAAAATCCAAATAGTTTTTTATTTTATTTTAAAATTAAAATTTAAAAATTAAAAATTCCCATCAAAATTCCTCTCACATTATTTTAAAAAAAATTCCCTCCAATACACTTTTCTATTTTCTCTTTAGTACACCTTTCTTATAAAAACTTTTTACAAACATTTTGACATATTTCAACACAAAATTTTCAAATACAATGTAATCCAAACATAGCTTTAGTTAGAGGAATGGCCAAATTTACTTTTGACTTCATATAATTGATGAAAATTATTTCATCTGTTTACAGTTGTTTTATGACATCACGTCTCAATCTCATGTGTCAATTTTTATAATTATATGATTTATCTTTTGCAATTGTGATTGCCACTTGACAATTACAATGTATAGAAATATGAAGCACTAATTCCTTACCTAGAGGAATATAAGCTAAGAAATTTCTTAATTAGTTCACCTTAGAACTAGCTAACTAAAGAGCAATAAATTTTGACTTCATAGTCGATCTAGCAATAATTATTTGTTTGGCTAAATTCCATGTTATTGCATCACCACCAAGTGTGAATACATAACCTATAGTAGATTTCATTTCTTTTGACTTGATTCAATTAGCATCATTGTATCATTATAATACAGTGGGAAATCCACTATGTAGGATAACATAGTTAATTATTCCTTTCAAATATTCCATGTGTCTAACTAATGTAGAATAGAACTCATGATTAGGATTATAGGTGTATCTACTTAGTATATACGCAACATTAGCTATATAAGATCATGTAAAAGTTCATCAAACACATTAGACTCTCAATAATCTGAGCATATTTAGATTAGACAACTTGGCTACCACGATTCTTTTAAATTGAGTGTTAGTGTCATAGGGAGTGCTTACTAGTATCACATTATAGTTTTCAGACTTCCTAAGAAGCTTCTGAGTATAATGACTTTGTGACAATATAATTGTATTACCTCTCCTTATAATTTTAATACCAATATAACATTAACTTCATCCAAACCTTTCATGTCAAAATTTGAAGATAGAAAACATTTAGTACTATTTACAATATTTAGTATCAAATATAAGTATATCATGCGAAGAAATTATCACATAATCACTATTTACAGTTTTTGTATAAACAAATTTATCTACTTGTATTGATGAAAAACCATCATTTAGTAAAACTGATATTTCTTATGCCACCATTTAGTTCTCTTATCTAGGAACAATACAACCCTAAGGTTGTAATACATAAATTTTTTTCTTATAAATCTATATTAAAAATGCAATTTTAATATTCATTTGATGAAGAAAATGTTTAGGAATAGAAGTTAAAGTAAATAAAACTCTAATAGATAAATTCTGGTTATTAGTGCAAAAATAACAAAGTAATCAATATTTTGCTTCTGAGAAAACCATTTCGCTACTAAAAGAACTTTTTATTTATCAATAGAATTATTAGAATTATATTTTATTTTGAAAATGCATTTACAATCAATAGGTTTTTCCTTAAGAGAAAAATCAACTAAAATTTAAGTTTTATTTTTCAAAATTAAATTAATTTCAACATCAATAGTTTCTTTTTAAAATTTTGCATCAGAAAAAGAAATTTCACTAGAAAAAAGTTAGGGGATCATTATCAATAAGATAAGTGCAAAAATCATTTCCATATGAAAATTCTTTTCTAGGCCCTTTTCTAATAATTATTAATAAGATAAATGTAAAAATCGTTTTCAAAAGGAAATTCTTTTCTAAGTCTTTTTCTCCTTCTCAACTTTTCATTAGAATTTATTTTCCTATTGTTTTCAACAAATACATGAGAAATTTCTAAAGAAAGTAGAAAAATGTTTTAAAAAATTCTAGCATTTTTTGTTTTAATTATTGTATTATCATCGAACACATCACTTTTAAACACAAGAAATATATTTGTAGCACTATGTTCAATATATCCTATAAAAATATAATTAGATTTCTTTTAACTTATTTTTTTTCTTTGGTTCATGCTACGTAACTTTAGTGAAATTCCCATATACTTTTAAAATTTTAAAATTAGGTGCATATCATTTCCATAACTAAGGTGTTTTTCTAATTCTTTTATGTGGAATTTTATGTTGTCAGTGACATGCAGATAAAATAACTTCATCCTACAAATTTTGAGGTGTAGAAGAACTAACAAATATATAGTTGATCATTTCTTTAAGTATTTTATTTTTTCTTTCACCTACACCATTAGATTCAGGTTAATAAAGTGGAGTTATTTTCTGAATTAGTCATTCTTTTTCATAATAATCTTCCAAAGATTCTCCTCTTCTATATGTTCTAACTCTTTTAATTTTCCTACCAACTTAGATTTCTACTTTATATTTAAAAGGAATAAAGGCATTAAAAGTATCATCTTTATTTCTAGGCAAATACAATTTAGTAAATTTAGAAAATTCATCAATGTAAGTCACATAATATGTTTTTTTACCACTTCTAGTCATAGTTTGTCTTAAATTACTCAATTTAGTGTGAATTAAAAAAAATAAATTTTCTTTATCTACAAAGGTCCTTTGCTAATTTTAGCTTTAGCACATATTTCACATTTATCAATACTAGTTGAATTTAAACTATATATTAAATCAAGTGTTTGTATTTTTTTTTATACAGTTAAAATTAGTTTGTCCTAATCTAGCAAGCCTTAAAAAAATGACTCAACAATATAAACAAAAGAAGAAGATGCCTTTTTATTGATAATATTGGAAACATTTAGTACAGAAAGTCCTTGATTACAATAGCCCTTACCTGCAAACACATCATTCCTAGTCATTATAATATTATTAGATTCAAATGACACTTTATCCCCAACTTTCTAAGTAAGGCCACAGACATGAAATTAGCTCTAATGGTTGGAGCATGCAATATATCATTAAGAGTTAAAGTCTTTCCAGATGAGAGTTTGAGGAGAACTTTTCCCTTTGTAAGAACTTTTATAGTTCTAAAGTCTTCAAGGTAGATTACTTGAAGAACTGTTGTAGGAGGTAAACGCCTCTCGATTACCACAAAGTGTTGAGTGGCTCTAGAATTTACTACTCACTCTTTGGCACTTGCTACTGTTTTCACTTGAGGAATGATGGGAGCAATAACATCATTTTCTTTGACTAGATTAGTCTTTGGAGGATTTTTATTTCTTACTCTTTTAAGATGTTGAGAAGTATGGTGTCTTGGGTTTTCATAAACAAAACAAGAACCTTTCTTTTTCTTAAAGTTAGGGTTTTTAGGTTTATAATCTTTAAACTTAGATTTTGTACCTTTATTGGAATTGCTTCCTTGCACTAAGTTTGATTTCAATGTTAATTTCTTGGTTTTTACTGCATTGACTTGCTTCCTATTAATGTTTTCAATGAGAATGTGCCTCACAAGCTTTTTCACAATTAAAGTTTTTTTGCTTATTTGAGACTAATTTTGTAATCATTCTAAGATTCTAGTAGTTTTTCAATCAACACTTGTACAACAAATCTTTCTAATAGCACAATCTCTTTAGCTTTTAGATCTTCAAGTAGTTTTTAAAACTCATTGATTTGAATCTTGATATAACCATTTGCATTGGAAAAATTTACCAACAATAAATTTTCATTTAGTTTCATATTCAACTATGTATTTGTTGATTAATGCCTCCCATATTGATTTTGCTTCTTTGTAACTATAGTAAATATTAAACAACTCATTAGAAATAGTCTACAGAATAGTATGGTGACAAACCTTATTGGCATGTTGCCAAAAATCCTGAATGTGGATATTAGCTTCTGGAGTATGTTTTGGATTTGTCAAGGCATGGGTGACTCTGTGGACATCTAGTAATGAAAATATTTATTTTTGCCACCTTCTAAAGTTGTCATTAGCAAAAACTTCGATTTTGGACATGCCTAAAAATGGCTTTGCATTTCTAATTGCAATAGGTACTGCAGTTGATGCCTATGTTTGAATGGATTGGAAGGATTGGCAAAACCGTTGGAAGGATTGGAAAAAACCATGGTAGCACTAGAAGCCAAAATAGTCCCTTAGGTTATTGGAAATGTGAGTTAAAATAAAGAAGTAGGAATATAAGGATGCTTGAGTCATGTAGATTGAAATTGTCCTAAATAATTATTTTTGTGTAGAAATATCTTTCCAAGGTTAAATAAGCCTTCTCTAACTAATACAAGTATTAGGAAGAGCAACAGGATTGAGTATCTGCAGAAGAGCAGCAAAGAAGAAAGAAAGGCTGGAGAAGAGTTGAGTGAATTCTAAAGGCACTAGAAAGGGTATTTATGGGCACATAAATGCAACTAACAATGAGAAATGTTGATGAAATTTTGGGAACTTAAGAGATGTTAAGAGAAATCTAGTCAAATATGGATAAGACTAAAACCAAGTAAAATAAATGTAGACTACTACAGTTAAGATTCAGACCAGGTAAAGAAACGTGGACTAGACTTGGTCCACATATAAGACCAAGTCTGTCCCAACAAAAGATAAATATATATATATATATATATATATATATATATATATATATATATAACTTTTTATTATACCCAAACCAAAAAGAAAAAAACCGATCCGGGCTGTATTTAATCCATGCATACGTGATGCAAATCCATAGTTTTGTACTGGAATGACCCAATTGAGCTTCTTCTCATGCGCAAAAACCCATCACTAGTTTTCTTATCATCACAAGCTTATTAAAGTGTTATTCAATATAAAGAGTTGTAAATGCTTATACACTTTTAATGTGGGTTCTTTTAAAATATCTAAAATATGGCAACAAGAAACACACTCTTTGTTATATATATGTATAATATATTATATATATTTATTAGATTGTGCATACATACAAAAACACACATACAAAATTGCTAATTTAAAGTTTAAAGTAGAGACAAGCAATCTTGACGTTAAATTGGATACTACCAATCATTAATTAGATATTTTATGAATTCAAATAAAGCCATTAATATTTCTATAATTTCAATTGAATCTAACAACATTAGTAAAATAAAACCATGGTAGCATAAACTAAATCAATCTAACCTCTTCTATCCGAGCCTTGATTGTGAAGTTCTCACCACCTTAGCATGGATGATGGATACATTAGTGTCCACATTGTCATGAGTAAATTTCCAAAATGTGCCACTTTTCAAAAAAGTGGCTCACTTTATTTTTTTAATTGAATTTTGGATATTTGTATTTTGCATTTGGAAAATGCAAATTCTAGTCAAGCATCGTATTCCCCAAATGCAAAATTTTAATTTTTTTTAACCTCCAAATGGTTTCACATATTAAGAATGGGAAACTAGTTATGCAGTCTAAAATGTGAATCTAGTTTTAGAATCTTTCTTTTGCATTTTTCCAATGCGAAAGCATTTTCGCATTTTTCAACTTAAAAATTGGCAGTTCTTAAGTTATATAAAAAAAATCAATTAATTTTTTAGAAATGAGTTAAATTGAATTGCATTTTAATGTTTTGAAAATAAAATATAAGAAATACAAAAACATCTCATAAAATAGAACTTTTAATAATTAAATAGAAGGTTATTTGATTTGATAAAGTTGAACTATTCCACGAAACTTTTTGAGCATTTTTTAATTGATTAATATTTTATTAAAACAAATTTAGCAATAGATAAATTTTGAAAAGTAAACTTTATGTCCAAAATAAGCTCTACGAAAATGTAAATTGCAATTTTGATTTGCAATTAGTAGATAACAAATCTAATAATGCAAATTTTGTTACTTGTAGACTTTATGTGATCTGTATTTTAATGAGAGACATTTTCAAGTTTTTAAATAATTGTGATTATATTATTTTTTTTCATTTTGGTCTAAGGTGTAAATGAAATTTTAGAAGTTCATGTATTTTAAAGTTTTTTCTTGAGTAATAGACAATAGTGAATATAATTATATTATTTTGTATTTGTAAAATTGTATGTTTGATGAAAGGATTTGGAAAAACACATAGGCATATATTGATAATTTGGAATAATATATAATTTTAGCGAGGATTGGTCATTTATTATAGTTGAATAAAGGTTTTATTTAAGGGTTTAGAATCGTGGTACAATAAGGGTTAAAAATTGTAGTAATATAATGTTTGCAAGAGTTATGAATTGAATGTGTTCTATATAATGTAACAATATAAATATATATTTTTAATTTATTTCATATTATAGCCTAGAAAACATGAGTAAAAGCATAAATTATGAATCTATATGATGTTTGTTGAATATATAAAATTTAGTTTGGATAGCAGAAATTGTTAAAAACTAAGAAGAAAAAGTCAAGCATACTTTAAAAAAAATTAAATATTGGTCGTTAGACATCATTTTTAGTTAAGGGGGAAAAAAGCCCATTAGATTTGTTGAAAATATATGTGTATGTCATTTAGTCTGTTGAATTTATTAAAACTAACATAAAATATATAAATACAATTTATACTAACCTAGATAAAATTTATCATACATTTTGTTTATTTAAACCACAAATGACATGAAGATGACCTTCCTCGCCGTTTTAATTCTTTTGCTTTCTCTTTTCTATTTCTATCATTTCATAGAATAAATACCTTCTATCTCACAAATAGCCAAGTGGAAGGAAAAATGCACAAAAATATTGAAAATCTTTTTATAGTAACCAAGACATGTATTGAAAATTTTGATAAGTATGAAATTTATGAATCCAAAAATACATATAAAATTTAACTGACATATTACATTAACTAATGACAAATTTCTATTGAACATAGTGAAAAATAAACTTAATTTTCAATGCCTTATGAGCTTTCAATATATACTACAAGTGGTAGGTTTAATTATCTTTTTTATTTTCAGCATGCCAAGGGTACATATTGGTGAATCTGCATAACTTATTCCTAAAAAATAGTCTCACTACACTAATACACATCATTGTCATTTGGTATTGCCATCTTCAAATCATTATTATCTACTACATTATGAATCATATTAGAAGTATTAGAAAGTCCAAGAAAAGAAAATGGAGTAATAGATGACCGAGTTATATATAGATAGATCATTGCACAATGAATTAATGACAATGGAATCTATGATTATATCTCCATGATATCTGAAGGGAGGGCGAATCTATATCTATGATATGCCTACAGCAAAACATAGATTATGGCACATTACTTGAAAACTCTCAACATCAGTATCTAGGATATGGTAGTCATCAAATTGTTGTCTTGATTTTGATGATTGAGTTCATTGTTGATTATGACTTTGCTTGTCCCTTGGAATATTTCCACCTTCCCTGTGAATATTGTGTGAAAATACTCTTTAATGGAGAATTTCTTCAATACATGCGAGGACCTAATTTGTAAACATTGTTAGCCTTTAGCAAGATATATAGGATGGCTACAAAGCCTTGAATTTTAGCAAAATATTCTACATGACTAGCATCACTCATAGCCATCAAATCCAATGATATGTAGAAGATTGACACATGTTATCAGTTAAAATTAGTTAATCAACAAACGAAAAATAAATACTAGAGTAATGAACATATAACAAAAAATAAAGTAAAGAAATCAAACCAAAAACTCAACTGTGGCCCTATTATCTTGATAGCCCTCTACAAATTGAAGTCATCTCATCCGGTTTATAATATAAACGATCATTTGCTATCGATACCAAGTCATGTATTCTACTTGGCATGCATCGTATCAACAATAGTGCCATTTTCAACATGATCATTCCTTTCTTCCCAATGATCATGGTAAAAAGTGGTGAATTTTGATTCAATCATTGTTCAATCTACTTCTACATGTCAATTTGTGTAGAGTAGCAGTATAATCTTGTAAACAAGGAATAGGAATTGACTGATACATTCCAAATTATCGCAAAATCCTTTTAGGTAGATGAGTAGATATGTGACTAATCATCATACACCTTGGCCCTGTTTACAATACTGTGACAATCCTGCGAGCACATCTTGTGAGTGTGGAAATTATATAAACTTTATAGATGATAATATTAGTTTATCTATTGTAAGAAGTTAAATGATCTAAAATGAATAAACCACAAGGAAAAATCTAACATCCAGTATTAATTTTGTAGCTTTTACGATTAGAAAAAAAAATCCAATGGAAAAAGAATTGGGCAGTCTCCCCTATTTATGGACGTATCTTCCTATATATATATATAAAAGAAATACTAATCACACTAACTAATAACCATCACCATATTCACTGATTTAATGAGTATTTCAATGAACTAATTAAGTTATTCTCTAAATATTTTACATTAATATTTGATTAGTTTGCAAGTTGGCTAATTAGTTGCAATAAGCAAGTAACACATGCATGGGCAGTTGAGATACACTAAATTCCACATTCCTTCTTAGTTAAAAATCAGTTAAAATGCATAAATAAATGCAAACAAGTATATCAACACAAATGATTTCACTATATTAACAAAACATACCTTAATACATGTGGACACTTGAAATCAATTTTTGAATTTTGTTAAATGGGTCGAATGGTGGATAATAGTCCCTAAAGCCACAACTATGAAAAATACGATAATGTCAAATATACTTTATATTGTTATTGAAATCATTTATAATGAAAGTTGAAAAATTATTTTTTCCTATATCATTATGACATGGCTTTACATAAACATTTATATAAATATGCTAAAATAGCATTCCCTAACTCATTAGTGAATTATCAATCACGGTTATTAGGAGATTGAGGTGGTGTAGATATATACTACCGCCAGATAAGTCAGATAACAAATGACCACTGAGTAAATACAAAATATAAACCTTTGCTCGTTGTACACTCGAGTGTATCATCAAGTAATGGCGTACAAATAACATCATACACATGCTACAAATAGACGTAATTGTCAATAATTGCTCCATCTGGTAATATAAATCTCATTGCATTCTCAAATATGTCTATCCACTTTTCTAATAATTTATTCAAATTAATGCCAATTATTAGCATTCCATGTACACAAAGTATCCATTCCTCGACATCTAGTAGAGTAATTGTTGCCTCACCAACTAAAAATAAAAGTGAGTATTAGAATGTCATCGCTCCACTAGTGCGGTAATAAGTGCATAATCAAGTTGGATGTATTCAGGGGTGGACGCAAAAATATTATAGGGCGGGATCACACTTATAAGAAAATTAAGTAATAAATTTGACAAATATAAAAAGTATAAAAATAATGTCATATATTGTAATCCAAAAAAAAGTAAAATCATATATTATAAAATCATTTTTCGAAGCTTCATCTCTTGAAATAATCTCATAATGGCATCATTATCAATTATATCAAATACATCATTTTCTATGAAAGTCACCATGCAATCATTCATCCAATAATCTCCCATCCGATTACGAAGTGTAGTCTTTAAGATTTTCATTGCCAAAAAAGCTCTTTCAATCACATGATTGCTCTTGCAAAACCAATGCTAACTTTATCGACAAATAAACTAAAGGATATGTCACATCTTTTCCCTTTTCAACCATTTTTTGAGCAAGCTCGCTAATACTTTGCAAGTTTGAAAATTTTGAGTTAGACCTCATATCATAAATATAATTCTCAAGTTGTTCTTCAAGAGAAATAAGTTTGTTCGTATCAAACTCCGAAGGATAAAATCTTGCAAATTCACATAATTTAAAATTATTATATCTTTGAGAAAAAGTAACACGGGTCAAGACATGCCATGGATGAAAGCAACTTTACATTAACATCGTTGAAAGGATCCTCCAATTCTTGAAGTTGATTATCTATCAGTGCATAAAAAATTTCAACTTTAAAATGACGAAGATGTGTCACACGCCCAACTCTACGCTTTTCTCTTCCTTGAACCTTAAGTTGGCTTTCCATATCCGGAATTTCCACATCATGTTTAGCACAAAATTCACAAGTCTTTTCAAACAAAATATCCCACCCCTCATCTCTTAACTTTTGTAATCTTACTTTTGATATCTTAACTAAAATTATGGCATTTGGGAGATCTTGATCTTTTCTTTGCAATGCTTGTGACAAGTCATCTGTAATTCCCAACACTTTGGTCATGAGGTGCAAGAACAATATAAATTAAAAAGTTTGCATAAGTGTGTAAAGGCCGAATGCTTCTGATCACTTTTCCTGTATTGGATGCTCTACCCTTAGAATTCCTAATACATCAAGAATGGGGCCAAACAGGTGGTTAAACTCAACAAGGTTCGATAATGAGACCCCCAACATGTATATCCTAGTCTTGTCAAAGTTATTTCTTGATTTAAACCTCGACCACTTTGCATTTCACCACTCGTAATACCTTCAACTACTTGTTCAAACTGTTTGATTCTCAATAACTCTTTCCTTTTGCAAGAAGCTCCAATTGCATTACATATTAAAGAAACATGTTCAAAGAAGGAGTTAAGTAACTCAACTTTTCTTGCACAAGCAACTAAAGCTAATTGTAGTTGATGAGCAAAGCAATGAACATAGAAAGCACACTTATTTTCTGCCAAAATCAAGCTCTTAAGGCCATTGAACTCACCTTGCATGTTGCTTGTTCCATCGTAACCTTGACCACGAACCTTTGTTAAGCTCAAACCATGTTTGCTAAGCATTAATTTAATGGCCTTTTTGAGTGTTGTAGCTACAGTGTCTGGAACATGAACAATTCCAAGAAAACGTTCAATGATGCACCTTTTTTTTATCTACATATCGCAAAGCAATAGCGATTTGTTCCTTAATTGATACATCCCAAGCTTCATCAACTAATAATGAAAAAAAATCATCTCCAATACTTCCAACAATGGCTTGAGCAGTCAAATAAGCTGCAACATTAGCAATGTCTTTTTGAATTAAGGGTGCAATCATCTGATGATTTTTAGGAGCATTATTTAACGAGGCTCGATTAATAGTTTCATTGTGCTTGCAAAGAAATTTCAATAGCTCAAGAAAGTTTCCTTAATTCACGAAATCTAATTCTTCATGTCCTTGAAAAGTCAACCCTTGATGCAAAATAAATCTTATACAGTCAAGGGATGCATTCAAATGAATGCGATAGTCAATCTTGGCTTGCTCAGAAATAGCAGAAACTATAATATCAATGTGTTGCTTATGGTTTATTAAATCTTGAGCAGCATTATAACACATATTATGAATACTCCAGACTTTTCCAACATGTTCACGCAATTTTTCTTTTTTCTTCCAATTTCTGAACCCTTCACTAACAAAGACATCATGACCAGAACCCCTATCACCGTACTCACAAGTGAATAAATAGTAATATAAGCAAAACGTTGCATCCCTGGATTCACTATACTCAATCCAACTAAATTCTATATGCCAATGTTGATTAAATCTTTGCATTTTTCCTCCAATCAGTATTTGAGGAAATTTATCAAGCATTAGTTGAATAGGGCCGTTAATCAAGTATGCCATTCGCAAGTTTTCTATCTCTTTACTACTCTTAGTAGCACTAAAAATAGAAGGCCTTTTACCCGGATCAGTAATAAATAGATTACCATTAAATTTCATTGTTTCATCCTTACTTTGTGAGGGTCCTGAGTGAGCACTTTCATTTTTCTTTTCATTAGACAATTCTTTTCTGAAATCATCTGAAGAAAGTTCTGATCGAGGACATTTAGATGCATTAAGCTTCTTAAAAAAAATTTCCAAATTCTTTTGCATCCTATTAAAAATTCACAAGATATTTTTTACTAAAAATAATTAGAACAAAGAGACAAGAAAATTTCATGATTCATACTCAATATTTTCGCTAAAAATCAACAATAATTACTCCTTAACTGTTATCATAAACACACACTCATATAAAAGTAATAGTAACTAATTGCAAGGTGTATATGAATCAAAAAAACCCAAAAAAAAATAAAATAAAAAGAAAAAATAAAAGAGTAAAAAAAAAAGAATGCGATATGAAAAAGAACTCACCTAGAGAACAGGGGCAATACCGATAAAAAAACAAGCGAATAAACACTAAATTATCTGCAACAATCTCCAAGATTGCATAAAGCTTTTCAATAACCCTTTCAATCTATTTTGCATAAAGGAGACTTTTGTTTGATTCATGCAGGGGAGTGGGGACGATGGAAAGGGGAATTGTGATGGAAAGGTTTCTAACTTTTTGTTGGATGCTGGAGCAGCTAGACACATGGGGACAAAAAGAATAAAAAAAATTTGAAAGGGTTTTTGTTGGATGTGGAGCAGCTGGACGCATGGGGACAAAAAGAAAAAAAAAACAAAAAGGGGGGGGGGTTCCAAATTTAATACTATTATAAAAAAAAATTTACTACTATAAAAAAAAATTTACACATGGGCCCCCCCTGGACCCTGAAAGGGTCCACCCCTGGATGTATTCATATCGAACAACACTCTCAAAACTAGTCTCTTGTATGTGTCACATAATATGCTTTGGGATATCAAAAACATGTTTCCAAAAATTGCTAGCATAGTCTAACCTTGAGCTGGCAATCATCTATTTTGTCTTCAGACAAAGCAGCTCTTCTATGTTCTTGATATAAAAATAACACATTGGGTATGAGATGGCTTGGATTTGGGTTATGGTATGGTAATGCTACCATGAACCTTCAAGAAAATGATAAAAAAAAAATAGCATCTTTCTTCCATTACAATATTAAAAAATTATTATGATTTTTTTTGAAAAAGAAATTAGGTAGAGTTTTCCCTATTATTGACAATGTCTCTCTACCAATTCCCCTATTGCTGACGGTGTCTCTTTGCCCAAAAAAAAATATATAATGAATCACACATTGATTTTAAATACAATCATTATTGCATACTTGAATATCTCATGTCCCATAAACAAAAGCACACATATTGAGAAATACAAAAAAAAAAAAAATTGAGTCAAATAAAGCAACATGGGTCAACAAATGTTGTTAACCCATGTAATATGTTCAATATACTAAGTGTCAATTGATTGAAAATAAATCAAGTGTTAACATCACTATATACTCTAGGGGTGAGAATTAAGACAATTTCTCCTATTGTGACCAGTTTGGCAACAAATGTAACATCTACATGGTTCATCAGAGTGCCTAGGATCCATTTGATTATGTACTCAGTTTTCACACATCCTACCCTCATGCATCCTACCCTGACAATGGGTAATATATTTAGTATAGTCTACCTGAATTTCCCAACTTGGATTTATTCAATACTTAGAATGAGAATAGGAGTAAATCCACTAGAATACCAAGCTTTGTAGTCTTATTAGTATGCACTTCGTGCACATTGTTAATAGGAGCATCTCCTCTATATCGATACATAGCAATTACGTGAATAGGGAAATCTATACATTTGTCACTTTCTACACATAAATTTTTATTGATTGTAATGAACAGTTTGTACATTACACTCTTTACCATTTAATTGTCTTGTTGTGATAATTTTGTCTACTGTTGTTATGTAGTCAAATTCCTCGATGTGGTGTCCCTATGCATGTCTCTCATCATATCTAAATATACACCACTGGTTAGATGGAAGAGCTATACTACAATGATAAATTGCCTCACTATATCTTTTTAAAGAACAGTTCTATCAGGATAGACCTATGCATGCTTTAATTGATAAACATCTAGCACCTCCCAAAATGTTGTTGAAACTCTTTAATATATTTGTTCTGAGATAAATGCATCGATGGTTGTCATAGTAAGCAAGATAAAACTGGTTTTTTTTTTATCAATTTTATCTAATTGAATTAATTGCCTTTATGTCCCTCTTAATTCAATTTTATCTAATTGAATTAATTCCTATACCTCAGAATTAATTGCCTTTATGTCCCTCTTTGACCTATGCTACATTCTATTTTTGAGTAGTATTGCCAATGGCCCAACGATATTGTTTCAAATTTAATTCTTGAAACTTGGTCATGAAATTAATATGAACCTATCAGAAACAAAACCTATGATATGTAAACAGCTCTTTTTAATCTTCTAGATTAGTCATTGCATGAATTATTCCATAGTGCCTATCCAAAATAACACACAATAGTTTGTCCTATGTGATATATATACTATATGAATTGCTTGAAAAACCAATGTAAACTTTCCAAGGTTTCCTCATCAACAATACTAAAAGCAATCTGAAAAGTATGATTATTTGCATCTTTTGACACTACAATAAATATTTTTTCTTTGTATGCCTCTAGTAAGTGCATATCTTCAACACTTGCAAAAGATTTACACCCATAAATATATTAATACCATGCGAAAATGACCAAAAAATATATTGAAGGATCTTCACACTTGCAGTACTATTTGGATGATAAAGTTGCTTGATAATAGTATTCGGATTGGATTGCTCTCACACTGAAATGTATTTAGAAAATTGAGCAAAATTACTTTTACAATATTCATAAACAGTTTTGATGGCTTTTCTCCTCCCATGCCATGCTCTCTTATAAGAGATATCAACATGCACATACTTCTTAATATTGGCCTAAATATTTTTTATATAATATCTAAGATCAACCTAGATTCAATGAAGGATGTGAGAGGCAATAAATGTAGACGTCAACTTTCTATTATTGTTCTGCTACAAGAAGCTTTAAAGACAATGATATCATATTCAAACAAATTTTATATTGGTAAATACCAAAAGCAATGTAAATTTATGAACAGCAATATAATTCCAAGAGTGAACCACAAATTTTGTCATTATATTTTTTCAAAGTTTATATTTTGGTCATCATACTTTTTTTCGTCCAAAATTAATCATTGAAGTACGAAAAAGTGTATGATTTTGATCATTTTGTCAAAGTGTGTCATTAACCCAAACGGAATCCATATTTTTCAAGGGCATTTTTGTCCTCCATCCATATTTAACTTCACAAAATTTTCTTTCTCTATTCATAATCTCTCTCCCATCTTTTCTCCTCTAAATCTCTTTCTTCCTCTTCCACAAACCCTCAAATTCCATCACTTTCACCACTGCCCCCAAATCCTCTCTTCTAAATCTCTCTTCCTCTTCGACAAACTCTCAAATTCCACCATTTTCACCATCATCCCCAAACCCTTTCTTTTGAATCTCTCTCTTTCTCTTCCACAAACCCTCAAATTTCACAAAGAGGATGAACTAAGACCTTGAGATAATCCCTCCAGGCATTAAATGAATTACTGAAATTATAATTTTTTTGAAATATGAGTAATAAAGTCATTAAAAGGGTGTGGCCATAGTTCCCAACAAAGTGTGGATAATGGATTGAATTAATCCTCCAAATTAAAATGGCTACATTGCACCCATCGTTCCATAGCTTCTGCGATTCAACCATCAAATTTGCAGAGTGTCAAAATACTTGCTGAATTGCCAAGCCTCAACTCTATCCCTTCTAATTATACTTGTTCTTCCACCACCACCACCACCACCACCACCACTACCACCACTGACTTTACTACCTTAGATGACAACTTTGATCAAGTTTCAATACCAATCATTTATTTTTCCCCCCTTAGCTCTACTAATTCTGATCACCATCTCAAAGTCATCTAGTACCTTGGCCGAGCCTGCCAAGATTGGGGCTTCTTGATGGTACCTCATATTTCTTAATATTAGAAACTGTAAAAACCAAGTTCATTTGCACGATATATCATATTTGCAAGTAATGAGTGCAGCTATTGAATCATGGCATACTAGAAAATTTGATTAAGGTGATATTTGAGGTGACTTATGAGTTCTTCAATTGATGAGTTTCTCAATTTGCCGAAAAAAGAAAAGATGGGTTATCAAACTAAGCTTGTCTTAGATCCCATCAGATGTGGAACCAACTTCAATGCTTTCAACGCATCCAAATAGAAAAAAAAATTCTGGAAGGATTATCTCAAGGTTTTGGTTCATCCTCACTTTCATTGTGAAGAGATGAATTTGGGAATGAGACTGAACTCGTGTATTTTGGGAGTGTGGGTGTAATGATGATAATATTAATTTTAGACAAAAATACCCTTACAAAAAATCACATGCTTCTCATGTGTTGTGGATTCCATCTACATTAATGGACGTAATTGATAGAATGACCACAAGCAGACGATTTTTCATACTTTGTGATTAATTTTTTTAAAAAAATTATGATGACCAAAATTTAAACTTTGAAAAAATATGATGACCAAATTTGTGGTTCACTCTAATTCCAATTTTTTTGATCGATTGATGTTCAATACATAATCCCATCCAAAGCAACTTTAGAGAAAAATCATTGCTAATCCAAAATGAAATCAATGATAATTGATGCCAATATAAATGTGAGAAAATCGTGAAAAATATGTTGTTCAATTCAACTATAATTGGAGAAAGTTGGCAGAGTTTATTCTTCAAAACTCCCTTTTAGCTACCATCTTTGTTATTACGGTGATGGGTTAGATCTAGAATTGGAGGGTGATAAGTGTGGAGACTTTGTCTTGTTCAATTGATATGGTCGAAGTACTAATAATTCTACCAATAACATGTTTGGAGTCCATCAGAGCCAAACTTGACCAACTCTTAGTTTGTACAACAGGACACCTAACCTTAAGATAATAGATAATACTCTCTTTGTTTCAAAAAAAGAGTCTACTTTGATTTAGGTAAAATTTTTTATTAGTTATTAGGTATGATACTTTGGTTTAGGTACAACATTTTAGTAGTTATTTGGTACAGTACATTTAATGTATTAACTAAATATATAATTTTAAATTTTTGTACAATAGGACACCTAATCTTGCGATAATAGATAATACTCTCTTTGTCCCATAAAAAGAGCCTACTTTGATTTAGGTACAACATACTTTGGTTTAGGTACAACATTTATTAGTTATTTGGTATAGTACATTTAATGCACTAACTAAATATATAATTTCACATTTCTCTCCTTACTTTTGAATGGTGGATATACATAACTATTATTAGTAAGAATATTTTAATAATTTAGTTTAAAAGTAAATTGTTTTTTAGGACAATAAAAAATTTTGAAAGTGGAGATTTTTTTTTTTGGATTGGAAGGAGTATTATATATAAACGATAGTTGCTCATAGATAAGGTTAACTTTTGGAGCTTTCAATTACAGGTTTATTAAACATGTATATTACTATTGCAAATCTATGGCTAAGCCAAGTATTAAAGTTTCTTGAGTGAATTAAATCTACTACTCCTATTGTTTGTGAAAACTATCAATTGAATTTCGAAATTTGAAAACATTACCAATACTCGCTTTGACCTAACGACTATTAAAGTCAACTAATGGAATAAGTGAAAAGAAGAAAAAACTAGCCTAGAAAAATAACATATACCCCCTGACGTTTGTTTTAATTATAAAATAACTCTTAAAGTTTTAAAATCTTAGTAAATACTCCCTCCATCCCAAAAAAAGAGTCCACATTTGATTTGGTACAACTTTTTCTTAAATTAGAAAGTGCAACACACTTAATGCACAATTAAATGTATAATTTCACATTTTTATCATTACTTTTTAATTTGGGTTATACATTGTTATTATTTGTAAGGGTAATACAAGAATTTTACCCTAAAAGTAGACTCTTTTTTCGGGGATAAAGAAAAATTTTCAAATTGTACTCTTTTTTTAAGATGGAGAGAGTAAAATTTAATAATTTCTATTTCGTTACTTTATATTCTTATTTTCCTTTTCTTTTCTTTTCATAAGGAATCATTTTATTATCTTATTTTATGTTATAAACCGATAAACTAAAAAACGTAATAAGAATATAATATCAATACGTACTTTTAGAATTTTTTAAAACTAAATTATAAATCAATAATTTTTTTATCATATTACTATTTTGTCATTTTTAAATTTGAAAAAACTTATTTTCTAAATTTTTTATTGTACCTTCAATATTAATCTACCACCATTGTCCCTTTAAATGATTAAATGATTGTTTTTATTATTTGTGTATCCCTATAAAATTTTTAAAAAATAATTATTTATTTAAATCTCTTTCAGTTTTATTTTAGCTATTAGAATTTGATGTAATAGTCATAAAATTAAGAATTATTTTGGTTATATAATTTGATCTAATGGTCGTAAAACTAATAATTATATTTATTAGACTGTGCTTAAATTGTTTGAATGGAAATGAAAAAATAATCATAACAAAATATTGCAAGATCTAAACTTTATATGTATTTTGGTAAGATGTTATATTGTTAAATTGTGTAGAGTATTGTCAAAATTGTGTCCAAATGTTGATTATCAGTAATTGTTACTAATTGTTTTTAACACGAATTAAATTAAAAAAAAGTATAGATGGATCTATTTTGTTAAATCTCAAGGTCCATTTTGTAATTAAAAAACACCTCAAGGATTTAAATGTAATTCAAATATTATAATTTAAGGGGTAGTTTAGGAATTTCAAACTAATTAACTATTCACTTGGTCAAAAATCAATGGTCAACTAATGGTAGGAGGTTAAATGTTATGAATTTCTCAAATTTAAGAGTATATTGTAAGTTTTCCTAAATTTAGGGTTTAATTGGTAGTTATCATAAATTATATGGATAGTAGATGGAATCCACCCAAGTTTCTATTCCAATGATCACCTCGTTACCTATTTTATAAGCACAAATATCTAGGGATTGACCATGAAATGTTGACATATTGCAGTTGTGGAGTTACGAATTCATCAGAGGGTAAATAAACAATAAGATTTTTGTTAATATAGTAGTAAGGAGGTATATTTGAATGGAAAGGTAGTGACAATGGACCATCAACCCTTTAAATTAATTTGTCGCAATATTGCTCAAAATCGCTTGAACTTCCTTAATTATGATGATGCCTCAATAGTTCGAATTATTGATGTTTTGATTTATAAATTATTTTTGGTATTCCATTTAAAAGGCATTACATTATAATTAGTAATATTTTCATATGGATGTTTCTTAGTTTATGTAGAAACTATTTCTTGCCTTTTCTTTGTTTCTAACATGTTAGGTTCTTTACAAAGCAGAAATTGCTTTTTCCCATTTTGTCGATTTCTAATATGTTAAATGATTACCACTAATTACTTTCATGCAAAACCTAATAGAAGAATAAAAAATTAATTTTTAAATATTTTGACCTCAAATTTTGCCTCAATATTGATGAAGATTCATAAATTATTCAAATTATACCATCCTTTTTAGCATAACAATTGTGTTCACAATTTTGACACATTACAATTAGACTACATGCTAATGTTCAATAAAAAAATATTATTGAACCTACAAGTTTTCTAGATTTTATTTGTCTTCTTTCTAAACTAGTCATTTATGTGAAGGGAAGAAAAGGGCAAAAAGAGAATTGTCATATAGATTTGGTAAGAATTTCTCAAGAGCTTTAATTCCAACCTGGGTAGAATCAGATTTATGCAAGTGAATATTTGGATTTTAAGTAAACAACTTTGATTAATCAAGCTAAATGAATGCTATATGCGATGGGGGAGGGGAGGGAGTGTTAGGTGGATAATTAGGTGGGAAAGATTATAATTATGAGGTCTCGAATTTAAGACCTTCTTATTGCCAAAAAAAATATGATTAGAAAAAATAAATGAATGCTATATGATTGAAAGTTTAAATGGGCATGAAAGACACTAAAATTTTGAAGTTAGATGTTTATACCTTAATTGATTTTAGATCTTATCGATCAACATGACGGGTTTGTCAAGGACCAATTGCATAACCAATCATAGCCCACATGTATACCCTGCTAATTCAAGTATTTAACTCAAAAATTATTATGATAGTATAACAAATCTTCTAATTTATTAAAATAAATTTGATCAAACCTTGTATTCAAATTCAAAACTTATCACTAACTAACTGGGCATGATAGCGTTCTTTACCAGTTAATGACATAATTAAGACAAAATTGTATAATTGAAATAATTGCAATTACACAATTTTGTCTTATTGATTCTCCTAGATCAATTATGTACAAACACCATCAATCTAACTGCTACTTGTTCCACTCATTCATGATAGCTACAAATCATTAGACTTATGGATAGCAGTAGAATGAGGAGTGTTAAATCAAATTTTCAAATTGGCTAACACAAATCATCCATAAAAAGTAAAAGCAAGTAGCAATTGGATTCAGACATCCCTTGAATTAGTAAAAATTATCTAGTCACTCATGGTGGACAATATATTATCACTACTTTATTTTCTACCCAACCTAACTCTACCGTCTCCACTTGTTATTAGGAAAGACATATGGAAGGGTTTTTAAATAGAGTATATACCTAGAGTGATAAGGTCTAGATAATGAGGATAAGATAATACACTGTTTAACTTATAACTAAGGTAAGAATAGAATAATCCATCTAAAACAAATTTCTAATTATACTAACAACCTAATCTTATTGATCTGTAGCAAAGAACTTTCTTCATCCTGATAACCAACTCCCAACAACTCCCTTTTTGAAAATCAAAGTCGTCCAGCTCTCCAACTGAATAGATGTCTCAATTATAGGCTTACCACTTGAGATGGAAGAAAATTAATATCTTTATTGATGTCAAGGATGTAGCAAGAGTGTTGACACAAGGTTTATAACTCAATTTTATAATTGATTTTGATGATAACAAACATTGAATTGAATTTCCATAATTAATTTGCAAATAGACATTCAATAAAATATTTTAATTTGATGGATTAAAGATAATATGCTTGGAAAATAATAATATTACTTTTAAGGAATTTTTACATAATTTGGATGAAGCAAGAAAGGAATTTTAAAGTTTAAAGTAATGGAAATTAATGAAAGATGAAAACTTGAACTAGAAGGTTAACTTGGATTAATAAAGAAATCAAATATATGTTAGTATTTTGATAATATCTAAAGGTTTAATGGTTTAACTATTGTGAAATTTTAATATAGTAAACTATACTTCCATATCTACAACTTTAATGAACTAAACATTTTCTGAATATGAAGTTTAGACGTTAAAAAATGTGCTGGAAGATTAGTCATTACTGAAGATACTTTAATTCTGAATTCTGGAGCTAGTTTTGGTTTTTGAAGCATAACTCATAATTTAAAAGTTTAAAAATTCGAATTTTAGGTGTGTGAAAAGAAGACATATATATATATATATATACAGCTTTTGTATTTTAAGGTTTACCAAATTCGGAAACAATAATAGTGAAACAATATCTTTAAAGTGTAAACATAGATGCAGATTGTTAGAAACAGTTATCTGAACCTAGTCTCGGTTTAGAGACTATATCTGAAGATCTAACAATTGGATGAAGCTCAAATTTTCCAGATGATAGTCAACTTTTACATATACAAAGTCATTTCTCTTAGAGATTGTCAAATATGAACGTTATCAAGGTGAAAAACGGTCACAAATGTATCTTGGAAAATCTTAATTTGAAAGGAAGTATTGGAAGCAAGGAAATTCAAGTTCTTTGAAGGGCAAAAGTGTCTTTTCACTTAGCAATGGCCATTTTGGAATTTTTGCCTATAAATACAGCCTCAAACTCAGATTACTGTAGAAGATCAAGAAAAGAAAAAGAGATAAGGCAAGAAAGAAGTGCTTACAAAGATAAATAAGTTTTTGAGTGAATTCTTCTCACAATTGTGCTTCATTTTTCATATTCAAATTTGTGAGAGTTTTGTTTTTAGTTGATTGAATTTTTAAACTCATCATTATTGTTGTAAGAGAGAGAAATTTGTTAGCCTTTTGTTTTTGTGAGAGTTGGGAGAACTCTTGTTGATCTTAGTCCAAGTGTTAGAACCAAGATAGGAGATATTCTTTTAAGAAGACTTGTGGAGTGATTTGGGGACAAAATCACTTGGTGTGAGTGATTCAGAGATAGAAGCACTTGATAAGGTTTTTTAACACCTTTGGAAGCTAGTTTGTAACAAGTTATTTAAAGAATAGTGGAGAAATTTCAAGGAAGGTCTTGAGGAGTGAACGTAGGCAAGATTGGAGCCGAACCACTATAAATCGCTTGTGTTTGTTTCTCTTCCCTTCTCTTTATATTTATTGCATATATTATCACTTACTTTTCATTTAAAATATGTTGAATATGTTTTTGTGAGTTTTCTATATTTGATTATCATCTTCATTGTGATATACTTGTTTTACAGTTTGAAATTTTATTTGTAAATTTTTTTTAAACAACTCTATTCACACCCCCCCCCTCCTCCCCTTTAGTGTTGCTATTTGGGACAACAAAGAGAACTGCAACAACAAAAATTTATATTGGTGGAGCTATCTACTACATGTATCTAAAAACATCATGTTATTGAGTAAATTTTTGGAAAGTTGCCAAAACAAATTTCATTTCAAAATAATATAATGTTTTATGTACAAAACTGGGAAATATTGCAATTGAATGTCTGTGTGATGAAGATTGGAGCTCAAATTTTCCATACGGGTTATGCAAAGAAACTAGAGGGAACAGCCATTGGACTGATGTACAACATTTTCTTTATCATAATGAAATCTATTGTTTTTGTTAAAAAAAAACAGAAAAGAAAAGAAAGTAAAACTAAAGTGAATCTCATTATTTGCCCCACGATTCTTATGCAAGGTAAGTAAACAAAAATAGAACAAGTACGAATTTCATTATTCACCTCATGGATGACCATTACGAGCAAGAGAGCATTGAACCATTCATCAAACCTACAGTTTCACTTCTTTCTATGGCTGACCATTACGAACAAGAGAGCATTGAACCATTCATCAAAACCTACAGTTTCACTTCTTTGTAAGAAAGGGAAATTTATTACCTTTATGTTTTTGTTAGAGTTGGGGGAACTCTTGTTGATCTTGATCCGTGTTAGAACCAAGATAGGAGATATTCTTTTAAAGAGACTTGTGGAGTGATTTGGGGACAAAATCACATAGTGCGATTGATTCGGAAATAGAATCACTTGATAAGGTTTTCTAGCACCTTTGGAAGCTAGTTTGTAACAAGTTATTCAAAGAATAGTGGAGAACTCTCAAGGAAGGTTTTGAAGAGTGCATGTAGGCAAGATTGGAACTGAACCACCATAAATCGATTGTGTTTGTTTCTCTTCCCTTCTCTTTATATTTATTGTGTATATTATCACTTACTTTTCACTTAAAATATGTTGAATATGTTTTTGTGAGTTTTCCATATTTGATTATCATCTTGATTGTGATATACTTGTTTTACAGGTTGAAATTTTATTTAAGCAACCGTATTCACCTCCCCCCCCCCCCTCTCTAGTGTTGCTATTTGGGACAACAAAGAGAACTGCAACAACAAAAATTTATATTGGTGGAGCTATCTATTGCATGTATCTAAAAACATCATGTTATTGAGTAAATTTTTGGAAAGTTACCGAAAAAAAATTTCATTTCAAAATAATGTAATGTTTTATGTACAAAGCTAGGAAATATTGCAATCGAGTATCTATGTGATGAAGATTGGAGCTAAAATTTTCCATACGAGTTATGCAAAGAAACTAGAGGGAACAGCCACTGGACTGATGTACAACATTTTCTTTATCATAATGAAAATCTATTGTTTTTCTTTAAAAAAAAAAAGAAAAAGGAAAGAAAGTAAAACTAAAGTGAATCTCATTATTTACCCCATGATTCTTACGCAATGTAAGTAAACAAAAATAAAACAAGTGGGAATTTCATTATTCACCTCATGGCTAACCATTACGAACAAGAGAGCATTGAACCATTCATCAAAACCTATAGTTTCACTTCTTTGAAAGAAATTACCCTTTTTTTTTTTTTGTAGGAGTTGGGGGAACTCTTGTTGATCTTGGTCCAAGTGTTAGAACCAAGATAGGTGATACTCTTTTAAGGAGACTTGTGGAGTAATTTGGGGAAAAAATTACTTGGTGTGAGTGATTCGGGGATAGAATCACTTGATAAGGTTTTTCACACCTTTGAAAGCTAGTTTGTAACAAGTTATTCAAAGAATAGTGGAGAAATTTCAAGGAAGGTCTTGAGGAGTGGATGTAGGCAGGATTGGAGTCGAACCACTATAAATCGCTTGTGTTTGTTTCTCTTCCCTTTACTTTATATTTATTGCATATATTATAACTTACTCTTCATTTAAAATATGTTGAATCTATTTTTCTGAGTTTTCCATATTTGATTATCATCTTCATTGTGATATACTTGTTTTACGGGTTAAAATTTTATTTGTAAATTTTTTTAAGCAATCCTATTCACCCCTCCCCTCTCTCTCTCTCTCTCTCTCTATCTCTCTCTCTCTCTCTAGTGTTGCTATTTGGAACAACAATTGGTATCAGAGCAAGGGCTCTTATTTGTTTTTTGACTTAACCGTCTAAGAGTTAAGATAATGGAACCTCCTTTGGAACCTCCACTTTTGAAGGTCAATCAACCCACCGACCCCCTTTGTTCAATGGAACAAATTATAATTATTGGAATGCTAGAATGAGAATTTATGTTCAAGCCATGGATTATGGGTCATGGAAGGTTATATCAAATGGTCCTTATGTTCCTTCTAAAACCATATTGGATTATACCCTAAGAACCAATCATATGATGATGGTATATGCATATATTATATCATAATGTTCATAATTAATGGCACTAATTATTATGTTTATCTAATATCTGCATTTTATGAAATAAACATAATAATGTCCCAAGAATTTAATTATTCTAAAATTATCTTTAGTCGAGTATTATCATTAAATGGGACAATGATAATGCATGAAGACTAGTATGTGTAGTGACTGATGAAATGGTTCATGATATGAGATATCAAGTCAACACATAGGTATGTGTTAGAGAACTATGTACTGGATTGACCCACCATGAGAAGTACTATATGGATTATTATATAAAGTGTCATAATATTTCTCATAGTGATGATGGTGTAAATAATCCTTAAACTTGAAATATTCAGAAATCCCAACATGAAGAGTTACATGTTTTGATACTACTAAACGTTACCCGTAAAATGGTGAACTAAAAAAGTAGTAATTGGATATGTAATAAATCATGTAGTGGAATGTTGAGTGATCAAGAAAGGATTTGCCCCTCTTATATTATGGGAGTGATATCTTTGGACCCCTTGGTTGAGTAAGACCATAAAATGCATGGCCATGCTCAAAATGAATCGATATGTGATATCAAGCTCATTTGCTTAGATGTGTCTACTCAAGAATCATGAAATGCAAAGATTGAACTATACGAGCATGACACGCTCCATGGCTCGTGTTCAATTATGATATGTAGGGCAAAGGGATTTAATTACACGGTAATACCTATCACAAAAAATGTAATGATGAATTACTAATATTCTCATGACTTGGATAGTATTGATGTGTTGCTAGACACCACTCATTACTTTTGGCATAAAATATATTTTCTGTCAATGCCCATGTTATGAGAACCCATTGGGTCGCACACTTAGATCGTATCCAAAAGAAGTGCAAAATTCATGTGATGAAATTTTAGTTAATTTTAGAATCCTATTGAGAATAGGAATCTATTGGGTTTTGTTTTAAAACGGTTTTGGATTTAAAGCCAAAAGATTTTGGTTCTATTAATATTAATAAATCCAAAATGAGTTTTAGATTTATTAATTAAATAATAATCAAAATGGATATTATTATTGGAAAATGAAAAGGCATCCATGAGTGCATATGTAATACATTGTAATTCATTTTATGAAAATGAAAAGGCAGCCGTTTATTGGAAAATGAAAAGACAACCACGTGCAACATATTACAATTCAGTTTTTGGAATCTGAAATGTGAAAAGGCAGCTGTTCACATGGATGAATAATTGAATGCAATTGGAGGATAGCCGAAGAGACACTTTCTATTTGAGAGCTTTCTATTTAAGCTTTCTTTGTTGGAACAAAATCTTAGCTATTCTTTAGTTCATGAATTATTATTCCTTAGTCTTCTCTTGTTCAATAAAACGCTACTCCTTATTTGAGAAATAAGAACAAAATAAATTTTAAGCTAAGAGCTTGAAAGAAAACCAATCATTGAGTTGAGAACTTGAGGGAATAACCAAGTAACAAAATCTTAGCTAGCACTAAAAGATTTTGTTATTTCTTTCTTTAATTAATTGTTTGACAATTAACTTGAGACTTGGAGACGAGCGTGCGGATATCATAGAGGCAAGGCTAGACTGGTTTTGCTTCTGATTCGACATTCGACATATGATCTTCTACCGCTACTAGAAAAGGTATAAATTCCACCTACCGATTTGATTCCACTTCGTATGGATCCTTGAAGGAAACCAATAAAATTTTAAAATTTCCGCTGTGTTCTTTGACTTGGTTTCCTCCAAACCATAGATAATAAGATGGTTTCTAAGGATGAAAATGAATGGCCAGAAGTTGATGAAGCTAAAGTCCAATTAAATGCTAAAGCTCTGAACATGTTACATTGTGCACTTGATCATAATAAGTTTAATGGAATTTCTACTTGTGAGACCACAAAAGAAATTTGGGATAAATTAGAAGCCACTCATGAAGGTATTAATCAAGTTAAAGAATCTAAGATTAGTATGCTTGTTCATCATTATGAATTGTTTCAAATGAAACCAGAAGAATCTATTTCGGAAATGTTCACTAGATTTACCAATATTATAAATAGTTTGAAATCCCTTTGTAAAATCTATACTAATGTTGAAATGTTAAGAAAAATTCTTAGATTTTTACCAAAGGAGTAGGAACCAAAGGTGACAGCCATCCAAGAAGCTAAAGATCTTAAGAGATTGAGCCTAAATGAACTCTTGGATTCACATATGACTCATGAGATTACTTTAAAAGCTAATGAGGAAAAAGAGTCCAAAAGGAAGAAAGGGATTGCTTTCAAGTCCACATTTAATGATGAAAGTGTAGATGAATCAAATGATGAAAACATTGCTATGATCACGATAAATTCAAGAAGTACATCAACAAAAAGAAACAAGGCGGAAGAAAATTTCACAAGAAGGAGATAATCAATGGAGATTCAAGTAAGAAAAATTATTTGTTATGAATGCAAAAAGCCTGGTCATATCAAACCCAAATGTCATCAACTTAAAAAGAGTTATAAAAAGGACAAAAAGAAGACAATGGTGACAACTTGGGGAGATAGTGATGATAATTCATCCGATGATGAGTCACATGGAGAAGAAATTGCAAACATTTGTTTCACAGCTCAAAAAGAAAAGAATGAGGTATGTGAATCTTCTAATCAATTTACTTATGATGAACTTTTAAATGCTTTTGAAGATTTACATCATGAATCTAAGAAAATTGCTTTAAAGAATGTTTCTTTAAAAAAGATGATCTTTTCTCTTTCTCAAGAAAATGATGTATTAAAGAAAGAAAATGAATTTTTGAAAAAGGAGCTTGAAACTAAAATTTTGACTCCAAATGATTTTCAAAATGAAAATGAGACCTTAAAAATTCAAATAGAGAATTTAACAAATCTCTTGCAAAATTTTTTAAAGTGAAAACTTGGATATGATTCTTGGTAGTCAAAGATGTGCTTTTAATAAAAGTGGAATTGGTTTCAACTCTTCTAAAAAGGAAAAATTTTATAAGGATTTTTGAAAAGTAACATCTTCTAATAGTCATCATTCTACTTGTCATTATTGCAATAACATAGGACATATTATTCATTTATGCCCTTGTAAGAGAAAGACTTATAGTGGACCCAAAATTATGTGGGTTCCAAAGAAGAAAATAAATGATGATACGTCTAACCCTCAAGGACCCAAGAAGATTTGGATACCAAAATTCAATGGTTGATTTTATTTTGTAGGTTTGCTTGAAATCTAAATCAAAGAGTGAAAGATAGTTTTTTGATAGTGCTTTCTCAAGGCATATGACGGGTGATGCAACTATATTCACCTTTTTATTTCTAAAAATAGAGGATTTGTCACTTTTGGAGATAATAGAAAAAGAAAAATTATGGGATAATATATTAAAATGTCCCAAACTTAGGCTCTTGTAATTGTTTTGACCCGACCTTTTAATTTTATCAACACGACACCTGGACTTTACAATTTGTAATAATAGTGGCCTCCATCAATGTGCCGTCTTGAAAGCTGTTAAATTGATGACGTGGCAGCCAATTGGTCTACACGTGGACAGCCCAGTTAGCAAAAAAATTTCTTTCTTGGAGGGCTGAAATCTTCTTTTTGGACAGACCAAATCTTATTCTTCTTTCTTGGCCGCCTCTCCATCGCGCATACCTTCACTATCTCCGTCGCTCTTCATTTTCTTCAATTGGAATAGTCACCATCTCCGTCGCGCGCATTCTCACTAGCGTTTTTGCTATTTGAAAGTTTTGGTTGGTTGTATTTCAATTCCATTTCCGCCCCAAACCCCAGCTTCAGAAACCCTCATTTCAGAAACCCTCCATTTCTGTCACCAAAGAAAGGTTCTTTTCCGATTGGGCAATGCTACTTCAATTGAACTTGGTAAGCAAATCGAGTTTTTGTAGGAGTATTTTGAAGAGTATTTTCTGCATTTCTTCAACTGAACCCTGTTGGATTTTTCGTTAGATTTTTGTCCAATTTTCTGTTATTTTCTGTATTTCTTTCTGCAGTTTTTTGGCTTTTCCCTAGACTATTTTTTTAACATTTTTATGTGTAAGAATTTTGATCGACTGATTTTGGTTTTATTTGTGCATTTTCCCACTGCCGCAACTGATTGTAGTGTAATTGTCTCTGAAATTTTGTGCTACTGCTGTGCAATTTTCTGGAACCATTTTTGCGAATGAATTATTTTTGGATTTTTTTGTGAGACTGAATTCTGTGCGACTAAATTGTGTGCAATGAATTTTGTGCGACTGAATGTTTTGTGCGTGATTGAATTTTGTGTGACTTTGAGGAATTCGGTTAGCCAAACTTGGACTGAATTTTATGAAAATTTTTGGAATGTTTTGTGCATTCTGGTTTTTTTGTGGGACTATTTCTTGGACTGAATTTCGGAATGAACTTAGACTGAATTTTGAACTGAATTTGGATTGAATTCTGAAATTTCTTGGACTAAATTTTTGGAATGAACTTGGACTGAATTTTGACTGAACTTGGATTGAATTTTGAAATTAACTTGGACTGAATTTTTGGAATGAACTTGGACTGAATTCTGAAATTTCTTGAACCGAATTTTTGGAATGAACTTCGACTGAATTTTGGAGTAACTTAGATTGAATTCTGATTCTTCTTGGATTGAACTTGGACTGAATTTTGACTGAACTTAGACTGAATTATGAATTTTCTTGAACTGAATTTTTTTATTGAACTTGGACTGAATTCTGAATTTTCTTGGACTGAACTTGGACTGAATTTTGAACTAACTATTTCTGGTTTTTTTTGCTTGCTTCGTCCAATTTCTTGTATTTGTTTTCTATTTTTCTGAATTTTGTGTGCGACTTAATTTTATGTGCAACTGAATTTTGTGCGACTTTGAGGAATTTGATAAGCTAAACTTGGACTGAATTTTGTGGGATGTTTTGGACTATTTTGTGCATTTAGTCCATCTATTTCTGGTTTCTTTTGCACTCTTCATCATATTTCTTGTATTTTTGTTTTCCTTTTTTCTGAATTTTGTGTGTCAGCCCTGGATTGATTTTTTGCACTTTTGGTTGAGTGTTTATAGGCAAAAGAAAATTCGATAAATTCATTTTAGCCAAATTAATTTATAATTGCAAATCAAACCAAATTAAAGACTGAATTTGTATGTGTATATGTTATATTTACTCTTCCTTCTTGGGCAGCATTAATACTGCAGAATTCAGTATCCTCACCTTCATTAGATTCTATTAATTCTTTAATCACATCTAAATATCACCACCATATGGCTGCATTTTGCTATACCTCCAAAAGTCAAAGCAACCCTGAACGTCGGTTTTTGAGGTGTCGTTTGTGGAAGGTATGTGATTATAGAATTTACAAAATAAAAAGATAGAATTAATAGAGTAATGTAATATGCTTAATAACAGTTTTTCCATTTATACGTGGACGGATGATTGCGGGTGCTTTGTGTGATTGGATCAGCAGAGCACTGATCATGAGAGGACATATGTGTTGATAGTATTGGGGGAAAGATATTCCCTGAAATGTACAGTGGAAGAGTTAGAGTGGAAGTCAAAATCAATGAAAGCGGAGTTGGTTGAGATGAACAACAAAGTTGTCTTATTAGAAAAGAAGAATTTCATATTAAAAAAAAGGTACCAAAAGTAGGAATGTACAAACATCAATATGTCCCAATTGTAATTTTATGTATTGTGTTGATTATGCTTATGTTACTAGGGAATTTAATAGAGTTTGTTGAGAGGAGGGAAGTGTTGCGTTTGCCCAAATAACTTATGTTTAGAAAGATAGATATATGAAATGAGATATATTCGCTTACATGTTTTACAAATATTTGGATGTATTAGACACTCATTCCACAAATACAAACATGAACATCAAATTGTTACTAAACTTAAATGCAGAAGCAGATAAATGTTTCATAACACTCATTTCACAAACATCAAATTGTTACTAAACTTTAAAAATGGCTTATAAAACCATCCATCAAATTTGTTGTTTTATTAACAACAAATTGCTAATAAAACAAACCCATCTAACAACAAAATGGCACAAACATCAAATTATTACTAAACTTAAAAAAAAAAAGGCTAATAAAATCCATCCATCAAACTGTTACATTAACAACAAATTGCTAATAAAACAAACCCATCCAACAACAAAATGGCACAAACATCAAATTATTACTAAACTTAAAAAAGTCAAGAAGATAAATATTTCATAACACTCATTCCACAAACACAAGCATTAACAACAGAATAGCACACACGATCCACATCTCTTCGTCTACTAAGAATGCATTTGTTTTGCCGTCATTTAGAAGAATCTTGAGTTAACTGCGACTGCTATGAAGGATGTGCTGGTGTACGAGTTGTAGTATAGTTTCGGGTTCTTTGTGCTGCCATTTTGACCCTTTTTTTGGTGCCACGACCTGCATAACCTAAAAGAGTACCTGAAGATGAAGTACCAACTCTATCCGTAAGTGAACCTGAAGTTGGAAGCCCACCCAAAACAACATTCCCGCCTACAAGGGAACCTAGTCTAGTACTTGAACTTGCCCTTACAGCAGCTGCGACACTTGCACCCCCATATACATACATTATTTGTGAAGTAGTACTCCCCTATTCCGATAACACCCCAATTACAAAATAAGTCAGATTATACACATATGAAATTAAATCAAAATATATGCATTATATATTCCAAATTCACCTTATAATAGATTGATGATCCATCTGTTGACATGTAGCAACCTATTCCTCTACTTGCCTATAATACAGGCCAATGTTAATACAAATGGTACATTATATAAATTATAAAAATTAGCTAAGTAAATTCTTTACTATTGGAAATGTAATATACTAATGCTCTATCTTTTACTGCAATTGCAGCATCACTTAATTGCTTTCCCTGTCCTTCTGCTTGATTAGTGGATGCTTGCATGGTTCCCAAACGATTTCCAGAAGACACAGTTGTTGGTCTAGCCCGTTTTTTCGTCTACCAAACCAAATGTATTTGGTTTAACATACATTCGAGATGCAAACATTAAAATTAAGTCAACATTTAGTAGTTACTTGATTTTGCAGAATGTGTTGGTGTTGAGCATTTGGCTGCTTACATATTCGCTTGTTGTTTCCATATCCCGTGCACCTTTGGCACCTCATCTTTACTCCAGCCCTTGAAGATGTCCCTATCACCCTCTGCTCCTCATCGTTATCCCTCCTTCGATTCTTTTTAGGCCGCCTTGACTGCTTCTTATAATAAGTGGTAGTATAGGGCTTTCTTTAATCTGAGGCCAACATTTGGATCCATTCATAGGATCGAGCCCAAACTCATAGTATTTCAAATACATATCCCTCTTTAAATAGCTATCAACAAAATCCACCTCATCCTTTTTCATGTAGTTAATACACGCAATCGCATAACAACAAGTAATTTTTGAGATTTCCCAAGCCCTAAAAGCACAACTCATACTCACCAAGTCAACAACATACCTATCATCATAATGATATACTTGGAATTTTTCCCCTATTACAGGCTTCACAATACAGTGTCTCGTTGTGTACTTACTACTTTCAACTTTCTTTCTAACTCTTGGTGAGAGCATATCTTCAGATGAATCCATTAATTTTTTCTTCATGAATATTCTTTCCATCAAAGTAGTATGGATTTCATCGAACATGTTGATTAATGGCAAACCTCTATCGTATAGTACATATAAATCTTGGTTAGTATTACATACAATGCACTAACAGTAATATACAAAACAAAGAAAGCGAGATGTATTCATACTTGGACTTTAATATGTAACCGTTAAATGTTTCTGATAAGTTATTCTCAACCACATCACACTTTGATATCGGATTGATGAAAGCCTTACAAAATTTCTTATATGGTAGATTGATAAAACTATCATGGGTGGTTTCATTTTCAATCTTCATTGCCTCCATAACTTCGTGAAATGCTGCTTTATTAGTTGCTCTCATAACTGACCAAAAGAAATTCTTCAAAACTTGCCCCTTATAATTTTTTTTCAGTTGGCATAAACATATCTAGCGCAGTTTCTGTGCTCAAAGTAAGGTGCAAGGTCTCTAACAGCATTCTCCAACCCCTATCCTAGCATAAGATGTATCAGTATTTGGTAGATATAGTCAATAAATACAAAGCAACCAAAGGATTAAGGAAAACGTACCTTCTATTGGTCACTTACGAACGTCTAACCAAGCCCATCAACTAATCCGAGTTCCTCGAACAAAATACGAAGAAACCATTTCCATGACTCTTCACATACTCCATCAACAAATGCCCATGTAATTGTGAACATTTGATTGTTCCCATCACAACCTATAGCACTAAGCAGTTGACTCCCCTCTCGGGTCTTCAGAAAATACTCATCGAATCCAATAATAGGCCTGCAACCTTGTTTGAAATCCTAAGTCAAACATGAAAACCCAATGTAACAATACCAAAAAACTTGCTTTTCAGGTGATGCATCATGTCACAATTCAACCTCAAATCTCCCCTTTTTATCCATTTTCTTCAAGGCTAATATATATGAACGGAGCTTGGCATAATGTTCTTCTAACGTACCTTGAAGCATCTACATTGCTGTCCACTTGGCCCTGTAATATAACATTTTGTTCACTATTAAAGCATATTTAGTATGCACATCAGCCATCATTTCTTTCACACAATAATCGGTATTTCTTCTGAATATGTCTAAATACTTCTTCGCTAACCACTCTTTTGTTACCTGCCTATTTGTTAAAGACCTGTAGCAATTGTGCTCATTACTCAACACTTTGATTACAAATATTTTCTCCTCTCCTTTACATGAAGCATATACTCGCCATGGGCAATTTTTCACACACCTAACTTCCATCTTCCAAGATACACTCTTTGTCCATGTTATGTTGAAACCATTCTCAATTGCATACCTTTTTATAGCCTCTTTGAATTGGATTTTACCATCAAAGCACAAGTTCAGAAACAATTGCAACTCTTTATGGTTGCATCTCGGATCATATCTGCGAAACCTCTTCTTTTTTTTACACTCCATCTCAGACTCATTGCTATTAGGTGTGGGAGCTTCCAAGGAGGATTTTTCATAGTCACTGATATAATCTTCAGTGTTGAAATCAGTAGATGCACCCCATCCTCTAAACGTACATCTCCCTTTCTGTCATTCTGTCTTACACCAGCATTTTCATCATTCAAATTCTCTTTATAATTTCTGATGTTATCCCTAGTTGTATACAGCTCATCATTATCAGTTAAGATGTCCTTGCTACCTACACTGTAGGAACTCTCTATATCGTCTTCTTTATTCTAAGTAGGATCATCTTCTTCGATTTCACTTCCCATCAGATGTAGATGACGTTGGATGTCATAATCTATATTGTTAACCGACTCCTTACAGCTTTCATTGCACTCAACATACACATCAACCCTACCAGGTTTTACTTTGACTTCTCCCATCTCGAGGACAACAGTATTGTTAACTGACTCCTTACAACTTTCATCGCACTCACCATACACATCAACCTCACCAAATTTCACTCCGACTTCTCCCATCTTGAGGACGTCATTATTAGTTGTAATCATCCTCAAGTCAAATCCATCTCTGAATGCCATTTTATGGACTGTCACATATCCTCGTGTATTGGCTACATCTTCTATTTCGAGCATAAACAGCTTGTCAGGATTGCAATTATCAACATATTCAAACTTACCACTCATATAATTAATATTGCACCAATTTGTAATACCCCACCATGGTGCAACTTCATTGTAAATAACTCATCTATTCTACAAACATCAACAAACACCTTGTGAGTTTCACTAAAATTAACTGTTTATTATACTACAAGTAATAAATTGAAGACAAAATATGTTAACATTAATTCAAGAAAATAAAAATACAAGAAATAGGATGAAGAGTGCAAAAAAAACCAGAATTCAGTCCAAAATTTAGTCCAAGAAGAATAAGAATTCAGTCCAAAATTTAGTCCAAGTTCATTCCAAAAATTCGGTCCAAGAAATTTCAAAATTCAGTCCAAGTTCAGTGAAAATTCAGTCCAAGTTCATTCCAAAAATTCAGTCCAAGGTAATTTCAGAATTCAGTCCAAGTTCAGTCAAAATTTAGTCCAAGAAATTTTAGAATTCAGTCCAAGTTCATTCCAAAATTCAATCCAAGAAATAGTCCCACAAAAAAAACCAAAATGCACAAAATATTCCAAAAATTCCCACAAAATTCGGTCCAAGTTTGGATCACCGAATTCCTCAAAGTCGCACAAAACATTCAGTCGCACAAAATTCATCGCACACAAAGTTAGTCGCACAAAATTCAGTCTCACAAAAAATTGAAGCGCACCAAAAAAATCCAGAAATAATTTATTCGCAAAAATGGCTCCAGAAAATTGCACCACAATCATACAAAATTTCAAAATTCTAAATACAGTTACCCTACAATCAGTTGACCCTGTGGCTATGGCGGCGACGGCGACGGCGACGGTGGTAGGAAAATACACAAATGATGCCAAAATTAGTCGATCAAAATTCCTACACATAAAAATGGTAAAAGTTCAGTCCAGGGAAAAGCCAAAAAACTACAAAAAGAAATGCAGAAAATAACGAAAAAATGAACAAAAATTCAACGAAAAATTCAACGGGGTTCAGTCGAAGAAATGTAGAAAATACTCTTCAAAATACTCCTATAGAAATTCAATTTGCTTACCGGATTCAATTGAAGTAGCATTGCCTGACAAGAAAAGAACCTTGCTTCGGTGGAAGAAATGGAGGGTTTCTGAACCTGAGGTTTAGGGTGCAAATGGAACTGAAATATAACCAACCAAAACTTCCAAATAGCAAGAACACCGGTGGGAATGCATGTGACGGAGATGGTAACTGGTTCGATTGAAGAAAATGAGGAGCGACGGAGATGGTGAAGGTTGCGCGACGGAGAGGCGGCCAAGCAAGAAGAAGAAGAAGATTTGGTCTGTCCACGAAGAAGATTTCAGTCTTACATGAAAGAAAATTTTTTGCTGACTGGGCTATCCACGTTTAGCCCAACTGGTTGCCACGTCATCAATTTAATGGTCTCCCAGGCGGCGCATTGACAGAGGCCACTATTGTTACAAATTGTAAAGTTCAAGTGTCGTGTTATTAAAATTGAAAGATCAGGTTAAAATGGTTACAAGAGCCTAAATTTGGGATATTTTAATATATTATCCCAAAAATTATTGGTATAGGTAATATTGGTAAACCTCTATTTCCTACCATTGAAAATGTATTATTAGTTGAAAGTTTAAAGCATAATTTGCTTAGTATTAGTCAATTATATGATAAAAATAATCGTGTTATATTTGATAATTCCCATTGCATTCTAGAAAACATCAAAGGCCACAAGACATTATTTTTAGTGCATAGACATGAAAATGTTTATGTTGTTTATTTAAATGATTTATCTTTGAATGATGTCAAAAGTTTTTCGGCAATAAGTGATAATAGTTTATTATGGCATAGAAGACTTGGACATGCTAACATAGATTTAATTTCAAAACTTTCCAAATATGATTTAGTTGTTGGCTTACCCAATATTAAATTTGAAAAAAGACAAATTATGTGATGCATGTCAATTTGGAAAATAAGTTAGAACATCTTTCAAATCTAAAAATATGGTTTCAACTTCTAGGCCATTACAACTACTACACATGGATTTATTTGGCCCTACTAGGACTTTAAGTTTTGGTGGAAAATCATATGCACTTATAGTAGTTGATGATTACTCTAGATTTACATTGGTAGCTTTCCTAGCTCATAAGGATGAAGCTTTCATGCTTTTATAAAACTTTGTCGGAAATTTCAAAATGAAAAGGGATTTCTTATTTCTTCAATTAAAAGTGACCATGGTAGAGAATTTGAAAATTCTTCTTTTGAAAAATATTGTGATGAACATGGTATAAACCATGACTTCTCAGCTCTTAGAACTCCTAAAAAAAATGGTGTAGTTGAGAGGAAAAATAGGACTCTTGAAAAAATGGCTAGAACTATGCTTTGTGAAAATAATCTACCAAAGTACATTTGGGCTGAGGCGGTTAACACCGCTTGCTATATTATAAACCGAGCAATAATTAGACCCATTTAAAAAAAAAAAACTCCATATGAGTTATAGAAAGATAGAAAGCCTAATATTAGTTATTTCCATGAATTTTGTTGTAAATGTTTTGTTTTGAATAATAATAAAGTTAACTTAGGAAAATTTAATGCTAAATTGGATGAAGCAATATTTCTTGGATATTCTACTTCTAGAAAAGCTTATAGAGTATATAATAAAAGAACTTTAGTTGTAGAAGAATCTATTCATGTTGCATTTAATGAATCTAACAAATTTTCTTCCAAGAATATTGAAAATGATGATGACATAGGATTAGAACAAAGAATGAAAAGCATTACTATTCAAGAAGGAGAAGTAAACTCAATGAAGGAAGATAAAGACCTAACTTTAGCCATTGAGAATGCTTCAAAGTTTGATGAGTTCAAGAACAATAAAGAAGACTTGTCTAAAGAGTGGAGATATGCTCACAATCACCCTATGGAGTTAATCATTGGCAATCCATCCAAAGGTGTAACCACTCGCTCATCTCTTAGAAATATTCGTAATAACCTACCTTTTCTTTCTCAAATTGAGCCAAAATGTTTTCAAGAAGCCGAAAATGATGAAAGTTGGATTTTAGCTATGCAAGAAGAGCTTAATCAATTTGAAAGAAATAAAGTTTGGGACTTAGTCCCTAGACCTAATGATCATTCCGTGATTGGAACAAAATGGGTTTTTAGAAATAAAATGGATGAATCCAGAATAGTTACTATAAATAAAGCTCGATTAGTTACCCAAGGTTTTAATCAAAAAGAAGGAATTGATTTTGATAAAACTTTTGCACCAGTAGCTAGATTAGAAGCAATTAGAATGTTACATGCAATTGCATGTTTTAAAATTTTCAAGCTTTATCAAATGGATGTTAAAAGTGCTTTTTTAAATGGATATATTTCGAAGGAAGGTTATGTTGAACAACCTCCCAGTTTTGAAGATTTATGAATTCTCAAATCATGTTTATAAACTCAAAAGGGCTTTATATGGTTTAAAACAAGCTCCAAAAGCTTGGTATGAAAGGTTAAGTAAGTTTTTTTTTATTGAAAATGGCTTTACTAGCGGAAAAATTGACACTACTCTTTTTATTAAAAATATTAATCATGATATACTTGTTATTCAAATATATGTAGATGATATTATATTTGGTGCTACTAATGACTCTCTTTTTCAAGAATTTGCTAAAAGCATGCAAGGTGAATTTGAAATGAGTATGATGGGAGAGCTAAATTATTTTCTTGGACTTCAAATTAAGCAAACTAAGGAAGGCATCTTCATAAACCAAGCCAAATACACAAAATATCTACTCAAGAGGTTTGGAATGGAAAATGCAAAGCTTATTGAGACGCCTATGAATCCTTCAACCAAACTTGACAAGGATGAAAAAGGTAAGAAAATTGATGAAAAACTTTATAGAGGAATGATTGGCTCATTTTTATACTTAACTGCCAGTAGACCCGATATTATGTTTAGTGTATGTATGTGTGCTAGATTTCAATCATGTCCTAAAGAATCTCATGTTATTGTAGTTAAACGTATTTTTAGATATTTATTAAGAACTTCTAATTTTGGATTATTTTATCCTAAGGACATTTCTTTTGATCTTATTCGTTACTCCGATGCGAACTTTGCCAGATGTAAGGTTGATAGAAAAAGTATTAGTGGAACTTGTCAATTTTTAGGTCATTCACTTATATCATGGTTTAGTAAGAAGCAAAAATCTTATAGCTTTATCCACCACAGAAGCCGAATATATCGTGGTTGGAAGTTGGTGTGCACAAATTTTATGGATGAAGCAACAATTAGAAGATTTTAGGTTCTACTCCAATCAAATTTCAATTAATTGTGATAATACTAGTGCTATTAATTTATCAAAAAAATCCCATTCAACATTCTAGGACCAAGCACATTGAAATTAGACACCACTTTCTTAGAGATCATGTTCAAAAAGGTGATATTACTCTTGAATTTGTTGGGACAGAAAATCAATTAGCTGATATTTTTACTAAGTCATTGAATGAGGATAGATTTTGTTATATTCGTAGAGAACTTGGTATGTCTAATCCAATATGATATTGATTTAATCTCCTTTATGCTCATTGACGCTATCATATGTCTAGGGGGAGCAAAATATATCCGTTTTTATATTGACATTGATGCACATATTGGGGGGTAGAAATATGACATATTTTAATTTTTTTTCTCTCTCCTAATAATATTTTTGATGATGTCAATGGAGGAGAAAGACAATATTGATGATTGATTTATTTAGGTAGAAAATATTTTCTTGATTTATGTCATTTGAAAATTTAAGTATTAAATCATCAATGGTTTGTCATCATCAAAAAGAGGGAGATTGTTGACACAAGGTTTATAACTCAATTTTATAATTGATTTTGATGATAACAAGCATTGAATTGAATTTTTATAATTAATTTTCAAATAGACATTCAATGATATTTTAATTTGATAGATTGAAGAAAATATGCTTGGAAAAGATTAATATTAATTTTAAGGCATTTTTACCTAATTTGGATGAAGCAAGAAAGGCATCTTTTGAAAGTTAATATTTATAATTTAAGCAACTATTTATAATGTCAGTTGCTGTGCAAAGACAATGACTATCTTATCTTTTTAGCGTTTAATGATTCCTCAGGCTGAGTAATTAAGTGAAGATGCCCAAGTTCACCAAAGGAATCTTGTGTTCAGCAAGAATCCAAGATCGTTGCTTGCCACGAGAAGCTCTTATATCCGTATCCAACAAGCAAATATTACTCCTAATACTATTCTGATTCAGAAATGGATGTTGACTTTGATTTTTCTGCTCTCTTTGTGACATTCTTGGCCATCCTTTTGCTTCTAAAATTGGGAGGCAAATTCAAAACCAAATCAGTTTCTAATCTTCCTCCAGGGCCATGGAAACTACCTTCATAGGGAACATTCATCAGCTTTTTGGCTCTCTACCTCACCATGCCCTAATAAACTTGGCAAAGAAATATGGACCCCTTGTACTGCTTCAGGTCGGTGAAGTTTCAACACTTGTAGTTTCATCTCCAGAGACTGCAAAAGAAGTCATGAAAACGCATGATATCAAATTCGCCTCAAGGCCTCAAATTATTGCAACAGAGATCATGTCTTACAATTCCACCAACATTGCATTTGCTCCTTATGGAGACTATTGGAGACAACTGTGAAAAATCTGCATATCTGAGCTTTTGAGTATTCGTCGTGTTCAGTCTTTCCGATCTTTAAGGGAGGAAGAAACTTCAAATTTGATTAGATGGATAGCTAGCAACGCAGGATCATCAATAAATCTCACAGAAAAAGTGTTCTCATCCAATTACACCACCACTTCACGGGTGGTTTTTGGGAAGAAATGTGTGGAACAAGAAGCATTTATTTCTTTAATCAAGGAAGGTATTAAAATGGCAGCAGGCTTCAACATTGCTGATATATACCCTTCCATCAAGTTCCTTCATTTGATTAGTGGTGTGAAGCCCAAATTAGAGAATCTTCATAAGGAATTGGACAGGCTACTTGAGAACACTATTGATGAGCATAGGAAAGATCAAACAATAAAGAGCGATCAGCCTAAAGCCCCTGGAGATCTTGTAGATGTTCTGCTGAAGTATCACGAGGATGAAAAGCATCAATTTTCCCTCTCGGTCGAGAATATTAAAGCAGTACTCCAGGTTAGTGATCTCAATCTATTCTTATTTGTTTTCTGAATCTGCATGCTGCCTGTGATAACGTTCCTGTCTTGGAATCACAAAATGTCGTGTGTGCAAGCACAAATGTTCCTGTCTTGGAAACAAGGTACCACAAAATCGGGCAAATGAAAACATATGCGCCAGGATACATAATAAAACAAACGAATAATGAAGAATTAATATTCAATGAGTTCATTAATTTCTTACCATGTATGCTAATGGTTCATGGATCTGTTCACTTATACGCTCTATGGCTTAAAATTGAGGCCCCATGTAGCATCTTCTGCACAATTACTTTTCATTATTTTCATAGCTTGAATCATAAATAACATTTTCTTTCATCTTATCTCTTGATTTATAATCAAAGAGTGTAGTAAATCAAGGGAATTTCACTAATGAATGAATGATTTTTAGGACATTTTTGGAGCTGGAAGCGAGACATCAGCCATGACTGTTGATTGGGCAATGGTTGAGATGATAAAAAATCCAACAATAATGAAAAGGGCACAAGAAGAAGTAAGAGAAGTTTTCAGTAGTAAAGGATATGTTGATGAAGACGGTCTTGATATACTCGGGTACCTAAAATCAGCCATAAAAGAGACATTGAGGTTCCATCCACCAGGACCTCTATTACTTCCAAGACAAAACAGTGAGAAATGTGAGATAGCTGGATACGATATACCAGCCAAAACAAAAGTCATCGTGAATGCATGGGCAATAAATAGAGACGCTTCATACTGGAAGGATGCAGAATCATTTCAACCGGAAAGATTTCTTGATAGCTCAATTGACTATAAGGGAATGCATTTTGAATACATCCCATTTGGTGCAGGAAGAAGAATATGTCCTGGGATTCAATTTGGTATAGCAAATGTTGAGCTCCCACTCGCAAAGTTACTATACCACTTTTATTGGAGTTTACCAACTGGAATAAAGTCGGAAGAGTTAGGCATGGAAGAAACCTCTGGAATCACAGTTAGAAGAAAAGATGATCTCTATCTAATTCCTGTCATCAGAAATCCTTTGCCTGCTGAATGATCCCTGCTTTCTTTTCTTTTACTCAGGCAACTTGATGTTCGTTCAGTTTGTATTAATCCTTTTGGCCTCAGTGAGATAGGCATAAGAGCTGCAATCAGCTCTTACATGTTGTATTGAGTTTTAATGAGGAATGGTCAATAAATTTCTGACATGCTCATGACAACTTAGTTTGCTCCACTTCATTTGTACTTTGCATAGGCCAGAAGGATTCCAACTTCTGCCCATAAGTTTGAGGTTCCATAAGGCAGTTATGCTCTGATAAGGGAGTTTAGAGCTTTTGAGGAATTTATGTGCATCCTCAATATAAAGTTAGAACTTTCTGCAATATGGTCTTTCTGGAGTTTTTCACTTGGGGGTTTGTACGCCAACAAGCCTTGTATTTTTTTACAGTTTCTTCCTTTTCTGAATAACCTTTATTTCTGCCAAAGAAGGTTTTGGTCTGCTGGCTCTTCCCCTCGTGCCTCCGCCAATTGCACACATCCTCGATTTACAACCCGCCTGCTGGCTAGAAATCCAGTGGGGGAGGAGTTTCACTTGAGGGACTTAAAATCAGAAAAGTAACTAAAAAAATTAATGTATGCTATATTAAATTTGGAGTCGTGTTCATAATTGAAATGTAAATTTTTCATTTTTAAGCTCATTTATACAGATTAACTGTGTTAGTTTATGGTATAAAAAATATTAAGAACATAAACTGAACCCAATTAAAATTGAGAAAGAAAAAGAAAAATTTTAGTTTGATCACTGAATTCAAAGATTTCTGTGACTTCTCACTCAAGTTAATGTGAGAAAATCAGTTCAAATACTGAAGGATGGATTATTCCATATTATGTGTTGTTGGACCAAAAGGTTAAAATGGGGTAAAATCTCAGTCATCTATATATCAGTGAAACCTCCAAGTTAACAAGCTTGGTTGAAAATTTCCAAAATTTTGGAAAATGAAAAACGTAAAGTCAAAAATGTGCAACTTTTTATTTCCAAAAGTCACAACTCAAGAGTTATAATTTTTCATTTTCTAAAAGTCACAATTTAAGAGTTATAACTATTCATATCCAAAAGTCATAAAGAGTTACAACTCTTCATTATCAGGAGTCACAACTCTCTATTTACTTTAAATTGCAAAGTTTCAAGTTCAACATTCAACCACTATAAAATGTCTAGTTGATGTCCTATTTGATGTAGAAAATAAATCTCCAACATTTAGGGCCTGTTTGGACAGCAGATTTCTATTTGCAAATAAGAAAATTCTCAAACAAAAACAAACTATCCAAACATATTTTTATTTCAAAATTCAGAATTCAAATTTTCCTACTCAAATTTCTCTCACATAATTTTAAAAAATTTTCCCTCCCTCCAAATACTTTTTCTACAAAAAAATACCCACTAAAATTTTCACACATTCCAATACAACTTTTTCCATTTGTAAATAGAAATGCCTTGTCTAAAGGGACCCTTAGAGATTTCTGCACTACCTTTCTTTTGTTTTTAGTGGGTTGGAATACTAAGTGTATAATGCTTTCAACCAAATTTTACCTTATCCAAAAGGGATATTTGTCCTTGATTCTTTGCGTACTACAACAGACAAATTTAGTTTAAAAAAAGTTAATTTAATCTACGATTTGAAACATATTTTTCAAAATTCCATGTCTTTTTCTTTGCCAAATATACACCAATAATCTTGAGGCTAAATTTTGTCTACTTGAAATGGCAAGCTTTTTGAAAGATTTGGCAATGAATATCATCAAGTTAGAGAGGTTTGATGGGAGGCAATTTCATAAGATGGAAGAGAAGAGTTTCCTTTTTATTGGTAGCACTCCAAATGGCATATGTTCTCACCACTTCAAAACCTTCTACACGAAGTGAAGAAGAAGAATCTCCCGATGACATGAGAAGACGCCAAAAATAGGAAAATGATGATGAGATTTGTAAGGGTCACATATTTTATGTTATGAGTGATGGATTACTTGATATCTACCATTCAATTACTACTGCCAAGATATATGCAAGAAAATGCTACAAGTAAGAAATTCCTCGTTTCTTTCTTTTCAAATTACAAAATGGTAGACAAAAGATCTGATATGGAACAATTTGTAGAGATTAAAAAGATGTTAGATCATTTTAATCAACATAATATGCACATAGATGATACCGTAATTGTTAGTTCCATAATTGACAAACTATCTCCTTCTTGGAAGGAATTCAAGAGAGATCTTAAACATAAGAAGGAAGAAATCACTCTTGAAAGTCTTGCTAACTCTCTGCATATAGAAGAAGAATTTTGCATGCAGGAGAACAAAGATTGTCAATCTAAAGATGAGGATAAAGGCAAAGATTTTCCATCTAGGATGCACGTGATTGAAGTTGGACAATCAAATAAGTCCAATGAAGGCAAGAAAGACATTTAGTCCAAAAGTCAACCCAACAACAAGAAAGAAGAAAAGGTAAATACTTCCATTGCAACAAAGAGGTACATTATAAATGAGTATCGCGTCGTCAAAAAGATGATGAGGAAGCAAGACTCTTCTAACAATAACAGTAAAGGATTGGTGGTTATGATTTCTGAAATAAACCTCTTGGAAGATGAACTTTCTTAACAGGTTGATTCTAATACTACTAGATATGTATGTAAGAACAAGGAAATTTTCAAATCCATGAAACCAATTAATGATGAAATCATTATTTACATGGGAAATTCATCCACTGCTCCTAGGACTTGGGGAGATAGATTTGAAATTTACTTTTGGAAATGTTGTAACTTTTACCAGTGTACTACAAGTATCAGAAGTGAGAAAGAATTTGGTGTCTTGTAGTTTGCTAAACAAGTTTGGCTTTAAACTTGTTTTTTAGGCTAATAAATTTGTTCTTTCCAAGGGTGGGAGTTTGTTGGAAAGAGATATCTTTGTAATAGTATGTTTAAACTCAATGTTATGGCAGATAAATAAGAATACTACTTCTTTTGCTTATTTGGTTTAGTATTCTTCTATTTTATGGCATCAAAAATTAGAATATGTTAATTATAGAAGAATTTATGACCCGATGAAATTAGATTTATTGTTATATTATGAACAAAAAAGAAGAGAAATGTACTACATGTATGTTAAGCAAAATTACAAGAAATTATTTTTCTAAATTTGAAAGGAACTAAAATAAAATGGAACTTATACATAGTGATGTATTTGATTTGCATAGTAGTCTCACTTGAGGAGGAAAGAAATATTTTGTAACATTTATTGATGATTGCACAAGATATTGCCATATTTGTTTATTGCATTCCAAAGATGAAACCATATAAAAAAATTAAAGTTTTTAAATTTGAAATTAAATTTCATTATGAATCTTTTATAAAATGTTTAATATCCAATCGTGGTGGAGAATATTATCTAAATGAATTTTTTGAATCCACTAGAATTAAACATGAAGTTATTGCTCCTTACACACAACAACAAAATAGTGTGGTTAAACATAAGAATCATGTGCTAACTAAAATGTTTAGTGTAATGTTGGCAAATTCAGGTCTAAGCCAAGGTTTTTAGGGTGAAGCAGTACTAACTATTTATCACATATTAAATAGAGTTTCTAATAAAAAAAGAGTTCAATTACCCTTTATAAACTCTAGAGTAAACGGAAACCTAACATCCAATATTTAAGAGTTTGGTGTTGTAGAGTCAAAGTCCTAGAATCCAAGAAAAGAAAGTTGGGAGAAAGAGGTATTGAATGCATATTTTTAGGATATGCGCATAATAGTAAGGCTTATATAGATTTATGATTATAGAACCTAATGATTCAATATTGGTTAATGCGATAATGAAATCAAGGGATGCAATTTTTAGACAAAAATAAATTTACCTCTATATTTAAAGAAGTTGACAATACTTCAAAGCAAAATAATATAACTATTGAAGATGAGAATGCCAATGACAAAGTCATTGAAATAAGGAGTTAGAGAATCAAGAAAGCAAAATCTTATGACTCAAATTTCATTACTTACCTTGTGAAATGAACAAGAGAAAAATAAGTAATTAAATTCCTTATTGGTTCAACATAACTGATCCAAAACATATGGAGAAACAATGAAATCACAAGACACCTCATTTTGAAATGAAGCAATAAATGATGAAATGAACTCAATTATGGCCAACAAAACCTAGAAATTAGTTGACTTGCCACCTAGTTCTAATTCTATTGATTTCAAGTGGATTTTCAAAAAGAAATTAAAAGTTGATGGAACTATTGATGAGTTCAAAGCCAGATTAGTCGCCAAAAGTCTTACTCACAAACAAGGAATTGACTATTTTGATACATATTTTTCAGTGGCAAGAATTGCCAAAATAAAAGTACTAATTGCTCTTGCGTCAATTCAAAATTGGGTTATTCATTAAGTAGATGTTAAAACAGCATTCATAAATAGTGACTAGGATGAGAAGATATGCATGAAACAACTCGAAGGGTTTGTTGTAGCTAGGCAAGAGTATAAAGTCTGTAAGCCTTTTAAATCCCTATATGGGATCTGTTATAGTTGGGCAAGAGTATAAAGTCTGTAAGCTTTTTAAATCCCTATATGATTTAAAACAAACACTTAAGTAATGACACCAACAATTTGATCAAGGGATACTTGGTAGTGGATTCAAAATCAATGAATATGATAAATACATTTACAGCTAATATAATGATGGAACAAGTGTTATTATATGCTTATATGTAGATGACATATTGATTTTTTGGGATAGTTTTAGAAGAAGTCATCGAAACCAAAAAGTTGCTATCAAACAAATTTTATATGAAAAACATGGGAGATGCAAATGTCATCCTAGGAATAAGAATTGAATGAAGACAATGTATCATTACACTCTCTCAGTTTCGCTATATGAAAAAGATTTTTAAAAGGTTCAATGACCTAGATTGTAAACAAGCCTATACACCGATGGATCTTAAAATTGATTTTATTAAAAATATTAGGAATCCAATGTCTCAATTGGAATATACCATGGTGATCAGATGTTTGATGTATGCTATGACTTGCATTTATCCAGACATAGCTTATGCTATTAGTGTATTGAGTAAATACACAAGCAATTCAAGTAAAACACATTGGTTAGATGTGATAAGAATTTTGAGATAATTAAAAATCACTAAAAATTAGGGCATATGTTATAGTGGTAATCTTTCAATTTTGGAAGGATATTCAGATGCTAGTCGGATAATAAATAAAGATGATCACTCGTTAACAAATGATTAGATCTTTATGTTTGGTGGAGGAGTAGTTTCTTGGAGTTCCAAGAAATAGACTTGCATAAGTGACTGTATCATGGTGGCAAAGTTTGTAACTCTTGCATTAGCTAGCAAAGAAGTTGAATAGCTATGTAATTTGTTACATGATATTTCTATGTGGCCAAAACCTATATCACCTAAATCTATACGCTTTGATAATGTTGCAACTCTTGCAAAAGTTTATTGTCAAGTATATAATTGAAAATCAAGGTATATTGGGCTAAGACCCAATCTTGAAAGAGATTTGATTTCAAAAGAAGTGATTACAATTAACTTTGTAAAATCAAAAGAAAATTTAGGTGATCATTTGACAAAAGGCTTATTTAAAAACTTGGTGTAAAAAACATAAAAAAGGATGGGACTAAAGCCCAATATTAATACTCACTAATGGTGGAATCTCGATTCAACATTAGATATAATGTCTAACCTTTAAATTCAATGAGTCAAAGTGCACCATTTAATGGTCAGTGCACTATATTAAATATCATCCTAAAAGTAATAGTGCAAATGTACTTACTAGACAAAGGAAGGTTGAATATGAGATTCTTACCAGACTTTGATAATATTACAAATGGAGAGGGCATTAAGAGTCTACCTATGTGAATGTAGGATTTCCAACTTCCACAAAGTTTTGGACTTAGTTTCGGAAACATTCATGAAAAGATAGATACAAGATACAATGAATGATACATATGTATAGAATCTATGTGTGATATATTCACGTAAGTTGTTGATTATACAACTGATTCAAAACTTGTCTACCATCTTGTATTGACTTGTTATAAAGAACTTTCATTAAAATAATGGTTGAATCAAATGATACTATTATTTTGAAAAATTTTCGACAATTTTTTGACCTATGCTCAACTAATTTCTCATGCAATCCCAATTCAAATTTAAACAAAAACAATCTATGTGATAGGATATGCACAATTTTAATGTGTTCGAACCAATAGCAATTGTGATTACATCAAAAATCAAACAAAACCCTAACTTATCATATTTCTTCTAAAATCCATAATCAAATGAATTATAATCACCAAAGAATCAACATTTTTGCTTCTCTGTGGAAGCAACCTTTTTCCTTGAAGATGACAGTCCTCCTTGCGTACGTGCCATTGATGCAGACGAAGAAGAAGAATGTGTGAAATGAGATTTTGAATCGATGAAGAATGAAAAAAAATGAGTAGGGAAATTCAAACAACAACAATGCAATGAAATAATGAAGTGAAGAAGAAGTAAAAAAAAAACGAAAATAAAGGGCATGATGTTTTTCATCGTTTGTAAATAAGGTCATTTAGATCTTTTCGATTGGTCAAACTACATTGATTTTCTACTTTGGTAATGAATTTTTACCGACTGCTATATTGTATAAACCCACCTAAAAATGTGCTATTTTTGCAAATTTCCCACTAAATACTAAAGTAACCATGTTTTATGATTTGACTATCTTAATATATCAAGAGTCAATAAACTTCATAAGTTCAACAATTTGATACAAATAAATATTACATAGCGGGTTTTGAGATTCGAGATCTTCAGTTCTTGACTCTTTTTTTTTTTGGTTAACAAATTATGCCAACAGCTTTGATTTAAATATTTAGTTAACATGGAGAAAGGCCATGACCGTGATAACTGTGGAGATTTTAACTACACAATCGGTCCTTTTCTTTATGACATCGTGTCCATGATTTTCATTAATTAATCAAGGACGACGTTAGTCGGCCACCTACCAATCATAAATAAAGGCATCTCGGCCGAATGAGTTTGAAGACGGATGCAAATTTCTCACGTATTCTTGACATTTCTGGACTTATTAATTGGACACTTGCAAATTTGATGATTTGCAAATCTTTGACAAATAATTCAGGGAAATTGCTGGTTCGTTTGTTGACATTCAACGTAATGATCACATGACGATACGAACAAAAATAACTAGTTTACACCACTTCATTCACATTTACAACTTCTGCCTGTAAATTAACGTTTCATAAGGTAATGATGCTCTAGAAATTAAGGGAGTTCAGAGCTTGAGAAATTTATGTGCATATTGGGCTATTTTAGTAACACTCAGGTTCGTACCCTTCAATTGTAGGCAATCAAGTGTTCTTTGAAAAAATAAAAAATGAGATCTTCTTTTATCTAAAGAACCTCCATTTCTGCCAAAGAAGAAATCAGGAAAATAAATCAGAAACTAATGCAACTGCTATACATGCCTATGGAACATGAATGAGTGAAGAAATGAAAGGTGCCTTAGCACAGTAGCAAAAACTATTACCATATAACTGAAAAGTTATGAATTTGGATACCAAAATAAGTTCTTACAAAAATATAATAAGATAAATTACTTATATTAGGTTTTAATTTCCCGACCTTTTTCTCGAACCCCACACAAATGGGAGTTTTAGTACAATAGGCTGCCTTTTTTCAATTCAAGTTCATTCATGCAATAGCGTCTCAACTATCAACCGTGGTTAATTTATGGTATCAAGAAATAAAGAACATGTAATCTAATTAAAAATGTAACACAATCACCAATTCAACAAATTACTGATCAAAAATCCAAAAATTGTTATAATTATTGAAAGAATCAATCAATTAGAAACAATTTGATACAAATAAATATTACATAGCGGGTTTTGAGATTCGAGATCTTCAGTTCTTGACTCTTTTTTTTTTTTGGTTAACAAATTATGCCAACAGCTTTGATTTAAATATTTAGTTAACATGGAGAAAGGCCATGACCGTGATAACTGTGGAGATTTTAACTACACAATCGGTCCTTTTCTTTATGACATCGTGTCCATGATTTTCATTAATTAAACAAGGACGACGTTAGTCGGCCACTTACCAATCATAAATAAAGGCATCTCGGCCGAATGAGTTTGAAGACGGATGCAAATTTCTCACGTATTCTTGACATTTCTGGACTTATTAATTGGACACTTGCAAATTTGATGATTTGCAAATCTTTGACAAATAATTCAGGGAAATTGCTGGTTCGTTTGTTGACATTCAACGTAATGATCACATGACGATACGAACAAAAATAACTAGTTTACACCACTTCATTCACATTTACAACTTCTGCCTGTAAATTAACGTTTCATAAGGTAATGATGCTCTAGAAATTAAGGGAGTTCAGAGCTTGAGAAATTTATGTGCATATTGGGCTATTTTAGTAACACTCAGGTTCGTACCCTTCAATTGTAGGCAATCAAGTGTTCTTTTTTTTTCCAACGATAGCAATTTCATTCAATGAAGACTAAAAGCTTTACAGATATTAGCCCTAAAGGCTAAAATGATCTCCTTGGTCTAGATTATTAGCCAAGGAGGAAAATAGAATAATGGATTGGGGTTGCCATTATCCCATTAGTTACAATGGAAATTGCAAAATATTGTAATTGCAATTTGCTAACTAAGCAATACATCTACCTAGCTATGGAATGGAAACACTACCCTATCTAACGGATTGCCAACCAAAAGATTGATTTTCTGAGATATAATGTCCAGCTAGCTTCAACTTAATGACTAAGCTTGGACAATATATCTTGAACATCAATTGCACTCCCTAAACACAATTTGTTTATCTATTACATAAGAGAAATCTCAAAGCCGAGTAAGGATAAAATACCATTAGGAAGCTCGCAACAACATTATGCTATCCATCATCTTCTCTGTATCCTGATCCCATGTTCGGTCTTCAACAGAAATTCAGATCTGACAAAAACAACTTAGTCCGACCGAATAAAAAGTCCCTTGAGAAAGAAAACAGCCGCACCAAGCAGTCCAACCATCATTGTACAATAAACAGCGATCTTGATAAAACTATTATAGATACATCAGAACAGGAATTTAAAATTAAAAATCTTTCTAGCAGCCTTTGTAACTGGAATTCAGAACCTGCATAGGTGAAGTCTTCAAGCTAGCAGAATTAGTCAAGAGAATTCGGGATTTTGAGAGTAGAAAAGGAGTAGAATTAAAATCTAAAATTTGCGGATTGGGAATCTTTGGAGTCATAATATCCAGAAATGAGTTGCTCAGGATAGAGCCAGAGAAAGAACAAAGATATGATAACAAGAAACCAAATGAACCATTCTTTCACCAAGGGGTAACAAACCTATTGTTGAGGAGCCTACCTCTAACCAATCTAGGAGTCGGGTGTAATCTCTAACTCATTTGTAGAATACAACCATACCCAGTGTATTTGTAACTAAGACAGCAAACTGCTTCCTCTTTCTTTTTTCCTTCCTTTTTTTTTTTTGTTTTGTTTTTTTTTTGTTTTTTTGTTTTTTTTTTGTTTGGTTAATTTCTTTTTTTCCTCCTCTCTTTTTTCCTTTCTTTTTTCCTCTTTCTTGTTTCTTCCCTCACATCTTTTCCTTTTTTTCTTTTTTTTTTTCCTTTTTTTTTCCTTTTTCTTCTTTTTTTTTCTTTTTTTCTTTTATTATTTTTCCTTCCTTTTGGTTTTTGCCTAGTTGGGTAATACCAGCTTAACCAACTAAGTAATTTTTTGAGCAGAAGATAAAATAAAGATATTTATAGACTATAAGGCCAAAATGAAGAAGACATTTAAAGACATAGAGTTCCCAGGCTTCCTACTACACTAGCCTAATTTTCAGCAATGGCAAAGTATTAAATGTACCAAGTTAGCATAACAACCAAGGGGACCTTAGAAGACAACATTAGAAAGTATATTGGAAGAATGGAGATTCTTGGGAACCTTGTACTAGCCAAAACTTCTAGTTGCCTCTCTTTTTTGATATTTTCCTTTTTTTTTCCCCTCTTTTTTCCTCTTTTTTCTGGTTTTTTCCCCCTTTTTTTTGTTTTTGTTTTTGTTTTTTTTCCTCACATTTTTCCTTACCTTTCATTGCAGCTACTATCTGTGTTACCTCCTTGTTGCTGTCCTGTGTTACCCGTAAATTGCAAAGGTAAAAGGTAAGCAGCCGCCCCTTTGCTTCTTCAAGGAACCTCAACCAACAATTGCCCTTTTTAAACAAAATTGAAATAGCCATCTTTTTATCTACTAGCTAGCCACAATTGAACAAAAATATATTAGCTTAAATCATCACCCTTGCATACCCGTAGCATGTACCGAGAAAACTCACCTTAGTAATCTATGAGTCATTTTATCAAACAGGTTGTGTGCTTTCAGGGCCAGGCATAGAAACACAAAATTCATTATGTATTAGGACCCCATATTTCAGCAATTCAACCACAAAACCAAATAGAAAAATCAGAGTGATATTCAGACCCAAACGGTCTACTCATTTCCCGACAATTCAGAACAAAGATGGTTTCAAGGGGCCTTACCCGAAGATGGAGTTCTTGGCTGCTGGGGTTTGATTTACCTTTACCTGACTTTGATGAAAACTTTAATTGCTGGGATTGGGAGAATCGTCACTCATGTATTCGGGTTAGGGAACAATTAGTTGAGGAATATCTATCTTTTTTCCTTGTCTCCAACAATAGAGTCTAAAGTGGGATGAACGACAATGGGTGGGAGTTGAAATAATTCTCATGACCAACCTCTATCTATTTGACCCATCTAAAAAAAGTCAATCTTCCAACTTACCTTGAATAAAGGGCTCGGACCAAAGTTAAACAGAATTGAGGGCTCATCCTCTCGGTCCCAATGAAAACTACCTCACCCCATTCTAATTATCAAGAGAATCACAATTGTTAACCTCATAGCCCTTTTCATTGAGCATCCATCCTGCTTACTCTTCGGACTTGCAATAGGCCTTCCAACTCCTTATCCGGGAACTAAAGGGTAGCGACAGAATATTTTCCTTTGCCCTGGCGATGGATATAGAACTCTCTGTCTCTTTGAAAAAATAAAAAATGAGATCTTCTTTTATCTAAAGAACCTCCATTTCTGCCAAAGAAGAAATCAGGAAAATAAATCAGAAACTAATGCAACTGCTATACATGCCTATGGAACATGAATGAGTGAAGAAATGAAAGGTGCCTTAGCACAGTAGCAAAAACTATTACCATATAACTGAAAAGTTATGAATTTGGATACCAAAATAAGTTCTTACAAAAATATAATAAGATAAATTACTTATATTAGGTTTTAATTTCCCGACCTTTTTCTTGAACCCCACACATATGGGAGTTTTAGTACAATAGGCTGCCTTTTTCAATTCAAGTTCATTCATGCAATAGCGTCTCAACTATCAACCGTGGTTAATTTATGGTATCAAGAAATAAAGAACATGTAATCTAATTAAAAATGTAACACGGGAATAACAAAAAAAAAAAAATCCTCAACAAATCCCTACCTGACTCAAAAAATCTGAAACAAAAATTGAAAAGAGTTTGAAACCTAATAAAAAAAATTACTGAAAGAAATTCAATATCTACTTAGAAACGAAATAATGGCTGATGTAAATCAAAACAAAGCAATTTTGGACCAGTCGCATGAGCTAATAGGGTTACCTTCAATTAGTCTTATAAATCTTGTCACAAAATATGCAATAATAGAGATTATGAGGATGTAGATTAAAGTTATAGCCATTTAAAGTTAAGCTCATGTTTTTGTATATTTACTTTTATTGGACCAATCCTGCATAAGCCAATAATCATCTGCAATTCATTCCACATCAAAATAACAAATAAGAAAAAGTTTTAGTCTGATCAGGATACACAGAGTTTAATGTAACTTCTGATTACAAGTATATATGAGAGAATCAATCCAAATGCAGGAGGATAGATTACGAAATTGAGTTGTTGGACCAAATGGTTATAATGTGAAAAGTTAACACTTCTCTCAGTGAAACCTGCAAGTTAACAAGCTTGGCTTTGTAAATGGATGTGGTCTTATTCCACTAAAGAACTGTTACGATAGGGAACAGGGATCAAGTACAGATCATTTTTTCGCCTCACGGATAATCCAAAAACCTCAGTCATGTCTAGTTCCTCATTCTTCTGTTCACCTGGAAGTTTCCAGTCAAAATGGTAGAGCAATTGTGCTAGTAGCAGCTGAATTGCTGCCAGACCAAGTGAAATGCCAGGACATATTCTTCTTCCAGCTCCAAATGGAATATATTTGAAATCCTTCCCTTGATAATCCATTGCAGAGTTCAGAAACCTCTCAGGATTGAATTTCTCAGCATCGGTCCAGAGCTGGGGATCCCTGCTAATCGCCCAAGCATTGATGATAACTCTGCTTTTCGCTGGTACGTCAAATCCATTAATCTTGCATTGTTCACTGCTTTCTCTTGGAAGTAGCAATGCAACAGGAGGATGTAGTCTAAAAGTTTCTTTGATCACTGACTGCAAATACTTCAATTCATGAATGCGTGATTCGTTCACATTCCCACTTCCGTCGAAAGCTTTTCTCACTTCTTCTTGTGCCTTCTTCATCACCCCTGGATTTCTCATCATTTCTGACATTGTCCACTCCAACGCTGTAGCTGATGTTTCACTCCCAGCACTGAACATGTCCTAAAAAATCAGTTTGGCAAACTTGATTATCAAAATTAGTGGATTCAATAACAGGATCTTCAATAATAATGCCAAGAATACTCTGTGAAGTCTTCCAAGAGTACAAAAGGCACGTTTATTTGTTTTGTTAGTTGTTTAAGTTTCTTGGAACCAGTTAGTTTGATGCTATATATTCTCAATTTCCTTACTCTTAAGTCTTAAACATGATGGTTAGCACTCCAAGTGAATTACTAAAATGTTCAAAATTTTAATACCTAACCAGGTAGTTTGATGCTATATATTCTCAATTTCCTTACTCTTAAGTCTTAAGCATGATGGTTAGCACTCCAAGTGAATTAATAAAATGTTCAAAATTTTAATACCTGAGAATAGTACAAACATTCTTCTCAGCCTTGCTGATATGCGGAGCATTAAAGAAGATGAAAATTTTGTAGAACTGAAGTCAATTTATGCCACTCACCAGGATGACTGCTTTAATGTTGTTTATGGTCAATGGGGTCCCAAAATCAGGGGACTTTTGAACATTGAGGAGAACATCAACTAGATCCTCTTTTGCATCTCCTTGCGCTGGTTCTTGGCTTTTCTCCTTGTGCTCATCAATTATATTTTCAAGTGTTTTGTCAAGAAGTTTCTGCGTCTTCTTGAATTTAGGATTCATTTCACTGATGACCTGAATGAACTTGAGTGAAGGATAAACATCTGCTATAGCAAATCCTGAAGTCATCTTTGCAGCTTCTGCGTTGTGTAAGATGAATTCTTCTTGGTACTTGCTCTTCCTTCCAAAGGCAACTCGTGCGGTGAGGCCATATGTAAATGAGCAAAGTTTTCTGCTAAGATTGATTATTGACCCCTGTTTTGAGGAAATCCCTCTAATGAAATTGAGGACCTCCTCTTCTCTAATTGGCCTAAAACTCTGCACACGCTTATAACTTAAAAGCTCCATCACACAAATTTTACGCAGCTGTCTCCAGTACTCACCAAACGGAGCAAATGCAATGTCCGTGCAACCATAACTGAAAATCCTGGGACAGAGAAGTTGAGGTCTGTTGGCAAAAATGATGTCATGAGTTTTCATGAACTCTTCCGCAAGCTCTGGTGAGGATACCACCAGAGTGGTAACTTCACCTAGCCTCAGGTGCATCAGAGGGCCATATGTTTTGGCCAAGTCTCTCAGGGTGTGATGTATTAAAGAGCCAAAGAGATGGTGCATGTTCCCTATAATGGGAAGTGGCATTGGCCCTGGAGGCAAATTCAAAGTTGACTTGGTGGATTGTTTCAGAAACTTGATTAGCATGCAGAGAAAGGCAAAGAATGCACAGAGAGCTGTGATGAACTCCATGAGGATTGAAGAGAGAAAGTACTATAGATGGTTGACTTTAAGCCGAATCGTGATAAGTGCCCAAAGTTTTGTACATCAATGGGACTGTTGATCTCTTAAAAGAATATTATATTGCAGGCAGATCCGTAATAGCTGGATTCACAATCAAGACAGGAAAATGCATGTCTTTATTTTATTTGGTAGTCTGCTAAGAAGATGATCAATGAGAGGTTATTTCGAATTGATTAAAACTACGATTATCACACTTGTCTTAATTGAATCATTGACTAATTTGGTTTCTGGCATAGATCCTATTTAAATACTGACTTCTGGATCCAATTTAGATACGCTTTGCTGGTGCACTAAAATTTGATCCGTATATATACATGCATACATGCATTTTAGGGAAAACAACACGTGGACAAACACAACCATTGACAATTTAAAAATACAACAATTTAATGAAAAATAAACTAAATACAAAATAAGAATAACACAAAAATTCAATGTGGGAATTTGATTTCAAAACCTACGTCCAGCGAGAGAACTAGAATCAGTTCTTTATTATAAGTGAAAAATTCATCAAGAAAGGTTTAAAAACATTGAACTATTTCTCTCAAACTATATCTCTTCCTTATGTGTAATATTCCTTATATTTTATGTATAAGACCAAATTCTTTTATAACAACAAACATTACCTAATTTGTAATTAAATAATAGCACCAAAACAAATTGGTCTCCACTCCAAATCAGTATTAGATTTGAAAATTACCACAAAAAATATAATTCCACACCAAAAAAAAAGGTAATTCCCTTTTTTCAAAAGAAAAATATATCAATTTTCTAACAAACTTCATTTTGACAATTTTTCTTTCGTTAAACTGTAAATCAACCAACTATTTGCCTTTTTCCCACCAAGTATCATGGTGTCTACTGCACACTCGAATCAAATAGTCTACTTAATTCAACCGACAAATAAACATATGTAGCTAATCGAGCCCAATCTTCAATTGACTTGCAAGAAGGGTGATACGAATCTTAAACAAAGAATAAGAATCCGAACCTATATCAGAGTGTTGGTCCTAGTATCGTCCTCTAGGCTGAACTAAGTTTTCCTTTAGCAAGACACCAACTCCAACTTGTGAAGAAGGACTTTGCTTTTGTCCACTTAACACCCAATGGAATTATCAAAGACCCAAGATGTGAACTTTGACTATCCTTGGAACCAAGAAGCACACTCAGATTATTGAGAGAAAGACTCTCAACAAAATAGCTTAAACATGAACCTAAGAGGCTATCCTCAAAGACTCAAAGCAAGTTCTAAACTAGAACTCAAAGAAAAACTAAAAGCTCTCAAGTTTGTATTGATCAAAGTCTTAATTTTCTTGAGGCTGAATGGCCTCTATTTATAGATTACAATGTGACAACTTAAGAAAGCCATTCCCTAGTTGGATTAGCTTCTTAGGAAACTAACTTAAGAAATAATTACTAAAATAAATACTTACTAAAAGTATTCTAAGCTAAGAAAAGGAAATAACAAATAAAGTTGCCTAAAACTAATCCAAAGCTGAATTGAATTGAGCTGGCTGAATTTGTGTTGTATTTGGCCAAGCTTAATTTCGTCCAAGCTTGCATTGGATTTGGAAGCTTCTTTAAATATCATAGCTATGAATTTGGAAGCTTCTAATGTAGCTTATGATCAAGTAGTGGCAATACTTGATCCATCATTTACAACACTAAGTAGAATGACATGTGATAACTCATAACCGGAAGTCCTTGTTGTCTTAGTGTCTTGAGTTTCAAATACTTTAGCTATAAGTGTTTCTAAAACATCATTCATTCTCTTAGTTCTTGACCCAGTCATAGGCCCTCCCGTGCCTTGCAAAGGATCAAACTTTGAACGCCTCATTGATGAAGTTTTAGTCTCATCTTTGGCTTCATGTTCACATTCAGCTACTTGAGGAGTTGTAGTTGTCTCGGACCTTGGATTTTCATCAAAGGGTCTCAACTCCACTTTTTTCCTTTTGCAAGATTTTCTTCTCACCACTATTTGTAATTAGGAATACTGAATTCCTCAGACCTTGTGCACTACCATTGAAAAATCCAAATGGTACATCGTTTTCATATCTCTTCCCTCTATAGACTGTATGTCATGTGTGATTTTCACGATTCTTCCAACAACAAAAACTAGTAGCTTCAAAGTCTAATTGACTTTAAAAAAATAGATTTTTTTTTTTCACATCTTTGGTACATACACCACATCACCCAAAGAAGCACAATCTAAAATTCTATTAAGACTAAAATATATATATATTGAAGATTGTGAGAATATCTCCAATATATATGTCAAGAACTTCTCCTTAGTAGAATAATTCTTTATCCATTCAAATTTACATTAGACACCACCATTTCCCTTGACACTGTTAAGAATTCTTCCTTTCCAATTCTTTCCTCAAGAAACCAATACATTTTTGTACCTTACCTCAGTTTGCATTTTTCATTAGATAGCAAAGATGATTTAACTGTCTCGAAATAAAAAGCGTCTTGCCCATTGACCAAGTTATCATCACATTTTCAAAGAATTAGGGACTGAGCTAAGAAGTAAATGGCCAACTTTCTTTCTCAACAAAGAGTTGACCAACACATAATGATTAAACTCTATCCACTCATCATCTTTTGTGCTTGCACCATCCTTGTCTAATATTTTCTTTAATTCCTATTGAATTTGGATATGCTCCACCCTCAAAAGAGAGTAAAAACTTTCAATAAATTGTTAAATTTTATCATTTTATGAAACCATCCTCTTAAATCCAGTAGTCACCTTCGGAATGAATTCGACTCTAGTACTAGTTGTTGGGGGAAACAATGCACGGAAACAAACACAACTATTGATGATTTAAAAACACAAGAATTTAATGAAAAATAAACCAAATACAAACATGAACAACATAAGGATTTAATGTGGTTTGACTTGATTTCAATGCCTATGTAAACCAAAAGAACCAATTCTTTATTATGAGGAAAAAATCCATAAAAGAATATTTCTTGTATTCCAGGCTAAAAACTCTGGATTACCTCTCTCACCCTAAGAGTTACATCTTTTCCTTATGTATAATATCTCTCATATTTTTTGTACAAGATAGGGCTGTTCAAATTTGATCCGCAATTTGGATTGATCTGTCAATCTGATCTGATCCGAAATTAATTAGGTAAAATTCGAATCAATTTAAAATTTTAAATATTTGATCGAATTAGATCGGATCAAAAACAGTTTGATTTGATCCGGATTAATTAATTTAATCTCTACTTTGTAAACTCCAATTGCATTTCTTCCTATTGCCGTCTCTTTTTAGCTGTGTCTTTCACTGTCACTGTCATCCCTCTCTTGCCATCGTCTCTCTTCTTTTTTATCACCGCCCCTTGTCCCTCTCTTTTCTTGCTGCTACCTCTCTTTTCTTGCCCCTCTGAACTTCACCTGTCCACCATCTCATTCAAGTGCAAGAAATGTAGTGTGACCTACTGATTGCTTTTGGGTACATAGGAGTCTCCATGTAGGACCCAAACCCAGATCGCTGATTGTCATTATGAGGTACTTGTTCAACTTGTATCTCTCCTCTTTTTTTTTCATCTTTATTTGATTGGGATTTTATGTAGCTCCTTAGTTGTTTTAAAAACCCATGACACTAATACCTTAAGCCTTTACAGTCGTACAATATAAACAATCCTTTTTGTTTAATGCATATACATGATTCTTAGCTGGTAGTATGTCTTGATTTGAGTTTGGGCTAAAGGGTTTTGATTGTTTGTGAATTTGAATACTAGGTTGGTGATTTTTCTATTTGAGTTGCTCTATTTGTAGACTTAAAGATTGAATCTTTGTTGAAACTTACTGGGACTTTTAGAGCTGGAGTTCCTTTTAATGATTCTGTATGTGATCACATTGCATTTTGGATAGTGGGTTCAAATTACAAGTCATTATCTTTTCCCTTTAACAGTTTCACATACAAGAAAAGCTTATCTTTTTATTTTATTTTTTCTATGTGTTGTGGATGTTGCAGAGGGTGGAATATGGGTGATAGGGTTGGACGAAGGATATGTCTAGAAAATTACTGCTTTACTAGATTAATTTATTTGATACTTTTCTTGACAAGGTTGATCAGGTAAAAGATATGGGCCTTAGTGTTTTTTAGGAATTCCTAAAAGGGTTAATTGCTTCATGGGATGTAAACTGAAATATATGATTTTTGGGTGAAGAAATTTATCTGTGATTACATGCTTTACTTGAGGTATGATGTGATGCGTGTGTGGAAATGTTTTCTTTGAATGAGCTTGATTGAATCTTTGCTTTTGTTTGTGATTTTGGTTTTATAGGGGAAAAATATTTGAAATTTATATTGTATCAATCACTAATCTTTTGCTCATTTCATGTGACTGAGTAGTTTTGATATTTTTCCACTATTATAATCTTATGTGTCATTCTTACTAATCATTGCAACCTCTATTGTTTAAAAGGTTTCAAGTGACTAATTAGCTTTAAAATGTTTCCACCACTATAATTCTATGTATCATTCTTATTGGTCATTGCAGTCTCTAATGTTTAACAGGGTGGTTTTTCTTTCAAGCTAAGAGATGCTTTCTACTTTATTCTATTTTCATTAGATACTTAACTTGTTCATGTTGTTCTGCATGTTTTTGTTCTTTCTTTTAATCTTAATAATTTGTTTTCTAAAGCTCTATCTTGATGTTCGTCATTGCATCTAAGGAAATGTATTTTTTAGTTTTACATGTGATCAATCTTCGTATGCATGTTGACAATCAACTCACTATAAATTTTTGTCTAGTGAATTTTTGGTTTTCTATGTTTATAAGTAAATAGACTTGCTTTCTAGTGGCGCACTGGTTTTAGGGGGACTAATAAAGAGGGAAAAAACACATGCTAATGCATTCGAATGAACTATCATGGCTCACTTAAATATTAAAATTATCTCTTTTCCTCACTATTGCCCCATGTACCATGATCCCTTCTTGAACCCTCGCATTGTTTGAGTGATTCTATTGGCTCTTCATGGCAGTATTGCCTCTTCATCATTTGATGGGATAGTTGGTTAAAGTTGACCTACTTTAGTTGCAATATGAAGTCATAAGCTGAATTCTTACATTAAGTTTTTATGGGCTTATTGTCATTTCAATTGGCTATATATGTTGTGCCTATTTTGTTTTAAATGTCAAGCACTGGGGATGATCTTCGTACGATGGTTGAGAGTAGTGAGCAATTTGCAATTCTAATAAGACATGAAGTTTCAAGCAATCAAGGGGTAGATTATTGGTTTCGAGCCACTATAACATTCTTGAAGGTATGTCTAAAAAAATGAGTGAAAAACATCATGTGTTTATTGTCAGGCTGTGCTATTTTGTCCAAGTAATATGTGTACTAGTTCTTTAGCTAATCATCTAATTAGATGTGCGAAGTCTCATGTCTATAAATCAAACAAAAAATTGAAAGTGGTAGAAATGAAATCTCCAATACCTATATTTGATCAAGAAAGATGTAGAAGAACATTGGCTATAATGATAATGACTAATGAATTACCTTTTAACCATGTTGAAAATGAGGGATTTTGTATTTTTTGTCATGAAATGCAACCGAAATTTAATATTCCCTAGCATGCTACTGTAACAAAGGATTGTTACAAATTCTTTTTAGAAGAAAAGAGAAAATTGAAACAATTTTTTGGAAATTGGACTTCAAGTGTGTGTCTCGCAAGAAATTTGTGGAGATTGATAAAATATTGATTACTTGTGTTTAACTGCTCATTTCATTGATGACAATTGGACATTACATAAAAAATAATTAATTTTTGTCCAATTGCCAATCATAGTGGAGATTTAATTGGCAAAACAATATAAAGATGTTTATTGTAGTGGGGCATTACAATAACTGTGGATAATATTGGTTCAAATGACACTGGTTACAATATTTAAAAAAGAGGTAAAATAGCTGGAAAAGAACAATTTTGAATGGAGATCATTTGCATATAAGTGTGCTACACTTGCTTTGAACTTAATTGTGAAGAAGGGCTTTAGAGATTTTAATGAACATATATCTAGAATTAGAGCAGCTATTAAATATGAGAGATCTTCTCCAGCTATGACTCGACATTTCAAATCTTGTGTCAAAATAGAAAGGATGGAAAGTAGAGGTATGCTTAGTTTGGATGTGGAAATTCAATGGAATTCCACATATTTAATATTGAAATCAGTATTAAAATTTCAAAAAGCCTTTGAAATGTTAGAAACTGTGGACAAGAAATTTGTGGTAGAGTTGAATAATTAAGTGCCAACTGATTATGATTGGAGATCTGCTACTTCTTTGTTACTTGTTTTTAAATTTTTAAATTTTTTTTTATTCACTTGTCTGGCTCTTGATGTATTACTGGGAATGAGTACATGCTACAAATTTATGGTGTGCAGCTTATCCTTTGTAGGATGATGCATGAGAGTAGTAGTGATTTAAGTGTGATGGCATCCAATATAAAGACAAAATTTGATAAATGTTAAACAAATTTTGACAAGATGAACATACTTATTTTCATTGTTACTATCTTTGACCCTCGGCATAAATTGAGTCATGTTTTGTTAGGTCATTGATAAAATATATGATGTTGTTCAAACTGATGAGTTGAAAGAAAAAGTGAAGACCACTTTGCATGCAATATATGATGTCTATGGTCCAGCAACATTAGATCATAAGGACTTAGACACTCGTTTTGGTTTCAATGGGTTGGATGTTGATATTGATAATGTAATTGGGGCTGTTGCATAAATTAATACATTATATACCAAGGAGCATTATGATTCAAGTAGTTTTGTGGATAAAATAGAATTAGATATGTACTTTTGTTGACAAGAGAACCCGCAACCGCTAACCAATGGTGCGCACTGGGTAAACCCCGCTCCTGTGGAATAACCCGCAAACCCTCACAGGAAAAGTAAACCGCACTAGGCAAACCCTGTGTGACGGGCTCAACCAAGAAGGTGTCAATAAAGGGATTTGAACTCGTGACCTTATGGTTACGCTATCACCTGCCACACCAACTTGGCTACCCCCAAGGGGGCGAATTAGATATGTACTTGCTTGATATAAAAGCTGACAGAAATGATACGCCATTTGATATACTTAATTGGTGGAAAGCAAATGCTCATAGATATTCCACGCTTGCTTTGATGGCAAGAGATGTATTGACTATTTTAGTATCAACTATGGCTTTGGCTATTTCAGTATTGGACGTCGTGTTATTGACTCTTTCTGGAGCTCTTTGTCTACAAGAATGGTAAAAGCTGTGATTTGTGCACAAGATTGGTTGCGCAAAAGTCATGACCCTCTCAACATGGAAGAGACTTGAAGGAGCTTGAGAATATCGAATCAAGTGATGAAATATATAATTTAACATTTACTTTTGATATAATAATTTTAATTGGCTCTAATTTACTCTTATTTTGTGTTTGATTATAGAGATAATAGGAGTAAGTGAAGAGCATCCGATTGTTAACATTGATGGATAAAGTGATAACAAATTTATAGAGGTATTAAGTTATTTTGGAAACTTCTTCTTATTAAATTACCTTTTAAAATACTATTAATTAGTTACTTTGGAAGCCTAGGAATGATCGTGCCTATTGTGGTTGGCTGGTTATGTCAACTGGAGGAGCTCTTTTTTTGTGTTTTCATTTTAGTTTTTTTGTTTTCTTAAGTAAGGTGTTGTTATTTAGGTTCTTTGGTCAGTTGATGTTTACCCTTGGAAAGCTTAAGTACATGATAAGCAGTATGCGTTGGATGGAAAGGAAATCAACTTCTAGCATCCAAATGAGGATATTCAAATATGGGCAAGGGACCAAAAGATTGAATATCCACTTGATTTTCCATTTTAGTTAGGTAGTGGAGGTTCTTTTTTATCTACTTGGGTAGTTCTAATTCTTTTGTTCTTGCCGGGGTTTTAACTTTCTAAAGGAAAATTTTTTAGAGTAGTGTCTTTTGGACATGTATGAATATATATGTAGAAGGTGCATTTGCATATCTCTAGATCTAGCTTTAACACAAGAGTTTGCCCTCCCTTTGTTTCATTTGTCTTTTACCCTTGTGCTGATATCTTGATGCTATAGTGATGCTACATTCATTTTATCTTTTTGGAATGGTGAATGTGGATATTGCTCTTGATATGCAAACGCATTTTTTATGTTTAGGTGCCTTGATGTCAAAGAGCAGATGATGAATTTGATTTCCTCCTCCCTTGTTTTTGCTTGTACATTTGCAAATCAAGCATCAATCTAATCTCATTGTAAATTAAGTAACAGTTGGTTGGGGAATGGAAGATACAAGCAGTACTTGAAAGGGGCGTAAACATTCATAAAAAGCTAGCAAAAACTAATCAACCCCAGGCATTGAGGATAGGAATTAGGCCAAGAGGCTTGTCTTTTTATTATCTTTCTTGCTCCAGACTAACTTCCAACTCTAAATGGGATATACTCGAAGATCGTTTTTCCCTTGTATGTCAACTTAGCTATAAACAAATCTCTGTGGCTCAAAGCACTCTGAATCGACTTCTTGGTTATTGTTGTTTTGGCAAGTGTTGTCAAAACCAAACTGGAGTCTGAACTGGTGAAGTTAGGAGGTCAGGAGTCAACCGATCGGACAATTGTAAAAAATCAAATGACGTCATTATAACGTAATAAATATAAATTAATTATAAAAATGTTAATACTAATATACAACTGTAATAAAGATAAATTATTTACTATTTTTAGTGTAGTTAAGTTTAAATTTAGTATAAATTGTATGAAATTTTAAATATATAATTGAATAATTTTGAAAAAAAATAGTATAAAAAATATGTTAAATTTTGTAAAAATTCATTTGTATAAACATTTAAAATATTCAATTTGAAAGAATTTATAACTTTATAAACAAAAAATGAGTTTCATAAAAATTTGGAGTCAAATTATAATTTCCAAAAATTAAATTATATTTTTTAAAAATAAAAATTTTGACCCAATCAAACCTTGATTTGACCAGTCAAATCAAGATTTGACCAAGTCATTCAAAGTCAATTTTTTAAGGGATAATATATTAAAATGTCCCAAACTTAGGCACTTGTAACCGTTTTGACCCGACCTTTCAATTTTAACAATACGATACCTGAACTTTACAATTTGTAACAATAATGGCCTTGGTCAAAATTGATGACGTGCCAGTCAACTGGTCAACCCAGTCAGCCATTAAAGTTGGAAAAAAATACAAAAAAGCCCTCAGATATAAAGTATATAGTTTAAAATTCTAAAATAAATTTTTAAAAAGACAAAAATTTAAAGACAAAAATTTAATAAAATTATGTACACTATATAATAAAAATTTGTAACTAAAAAAAATTAAAGATGAAAATTTAGTAAAATTTAAAGACAAAAATGACAAAAAATTGATATAGTTTAATTTTTTTATTAACTTTTTAAAAGAATAAATTTAATAAAATTATGTAAATTTTTGTTAAAAATTTTAATGTAAACAGACAAAAAATTATTATATGATACTTTGTTTTTTAACTTCAATTTTTTTTGTAGATACTCTGTTTTTTAACCTCAATTTTTTTTGTCATTTTTGTCTCTAAATTTTATTAAATTTTCATCTTTAAATTTTATTTTTTGTTAAAAAAATTTATTATATAGTGTAAATAATTTTATTAAATTTTTATCTTTAAATTTTGTCTTTTTAAAAATTTATTTTAGAATTTTAAACTATATGCTTTATATTGGAAGGCTTTTTTGTCTTTTTTTCAACTTTAATGGCTGACTGGGTTGACCAGCTAACTGCCACATCACCAATTTTGACCGAGGCCATTATTGTTACAAATTGTAAAGTTCAGGTATCATATTGTTAAAATTAAAATGTCGAGTTAAAATGGTTATAAGCGTTTAAGTTTGGGACATTTTGATATATTATCCCATTTTTTAATGAAATTCGGATAGATTAGTTTCCAATCGGACCGATCAAATCGGTCGATCTGGTCGGATTTTACAACATGAGTTTTGGCAAGCGTCTCATATCCTCCAATTTCAAAACTTCGACTATTTTGTCTTGGGCGTAAAAGAGATGCTGGTGGATGTAACCTTACATTTCTCTTCTACACCTGAAACCAAGTACTTGAATACATTTTCTTCTTCTACATACCCTTTACTCTAAGAAACTCTCTGACTTCAGCCTGAGCCTTCATCAGGATTCATGGGTTCTAAATCATTTCACACATTTCACACATTTCACAATCAACATTGAAAATTTTCTAGAAGTGACAGTGTAGGAAAACTAATGCAAGGTACAGGTTTCTAACCTGAGACACTGAAATATTGTTCTCTACTATAAAGGAAAATTCATCTACAAGATCTTTATGTGCTTCAGACTCGTATCATTGGTTGTACTGAGGCCTGTATTTGTATTCATCTCGGATTCTTTACGATTGAACATGCATTGTTAAGAATCCGTGCTTCACACCACTAATCCAACGAAGGAAATTGGGAGAATGGTATACAATATCAGCAATATAGAGTAATACTGCTGGCACTTTAATGGCTTCTTGAGATTTGAATACAAAAAATTTACATATTTTTGCTTTTCTTGACAGAAGCTGCTGCCTTTGGAGTAATACCATAAGTACACGAGTGAATTTTATCTATGAGGTTATTAATATTTGGTTCTGCATTAGAAGCTATCCATCTTATCAGATTTGAAATTTCTTCCTCTCTTATAGATGCAGCAAGGATTGAACACGGCTCCCACTTGAGAGAAAGTAGTCTAATTTGATGTTGTATTATGAGGCCTTGAGCCAAAATATTAGCATTTCAATTTGATTTTATTTGTGATTGGTTTACTATATTTACAGCTAAAAAAATATAGGATATGACATATAACTAAAAAGTAAGAATAAAAGTAAAACATTATATAATGAATAGTGCGTAAGTCTGTCGCACATTATAACCAAAAAAAAATAATTGTATTTAATCAAAAGCGGATTCTTGTTTTAAGATGAGAGAACTGTGTAGAAATATTTAAATAATATTGAAAAAAATAGAAATTTTATATGTATAAATATTTTGAATAAAAATTTTAGGAAAAATCTCCACAAAGGTGTTCTAAAATTATGAATTCTTAAAAGGGACTATGTTTGGATTGTGGTTTAGTTGAGAAATTGCGATTGAAATGTGTGAAAATTTGGCGGGATTTTTTTGAAAGAAAAAGTATTTTGGAGGAAAAATAAAATATGTATTAGAGGGGGAAAAAATTTAAAATTGTGTGAGAAGAATTTGGGAGAGAAATTTTGAAATAAAAATGTGTTTGGATGTTTTATTTGTTTTGTGAGGAAAAAAAAACAATTTTTTGTTTTTGAAAGATAATCCAAACATAGTCTAAATTTTCAAAATTCCTATGAAAGTGTAAATAAATTTTAAGGACTCAATTTATTTTTAAGGACAAGTCTACCCGTTCTTAAATCTGACACATGAAATTAAAAATAAAAAATCAATTATTTCCATTGTATGAGATCTGATAGCAAAATTAAACTGGTTCATATGAAGCAAATTGTGTTGAAATTAATACTAATAGAATTTGAGTTATTGTATAGTGTTTTGACACAATTAATCAAATGGGGGAAGGCAAGAAGAATCAATTCATTTATTTTCCATACGTGTTTTTTGGACTTTCTTATTTGCTAACGATTAATGTATTAAAAATGCACAACATATAATGACACAAAAAAAGAAAATACTCTCTTTGTTTGAAAAAAAAATTCACTTTTAAAATTTTTTCTTATCCCAAAGGAAGAGTTCACTTTCAGACCAAATTCCTAAATATCTTTAATACTAATAATGGTGTATACTCACAATTTAAAAAGTGACGATAAAAATGTAAAATTATAAATCTAGTTAGTGCATTAAATATGTTGTACCTAATAGTTAATACTCCTTCCATCTCAAAAACAAAGTCCACTTTCAAAAAAATTTCTTGTCCAAAAAAAAAAAAATTCACTTTGAAACCAAATTCTTAAAATATCCTTACTAATAATTATTATTTATACTCACAATTAAAAAGTAAAAATAAAATTATAAAATTATACATTTAGTTAGTGCATTAAGTTCACATGTTCCTCAATTAAATTTTATTGAGTAACTTCACATGTTCCAACTACAGAAGAAGAAAAAAAAATTAAAAAACCAACAAATATATATACTAGTAATATCCACTGAAAGAAGGAAAAGCTGAAATTACTTATCAATTTAATTATAATACTTGAGTTATCACCTTTGTCCATGCGTTATATAAAAATTAATTTTTGTGGCAGGAACGAAGGAAAACGAAAAATTATGTAATTTTATTAGCAAAGATAATAAAAACGATTGCGAAAACTTGTAGTTATATATACGTAAAGGATCTTCCCGTATTGTTAATTCTAAAAAGCATGAGGAGAGGCATGTAAAATAATGGTACTTGTTTTTTTTGCTTAATTATTAAGGGTAAATTGCCAATACCTCTGATGTTTGGATTTATTACCAATCGCCTCTTGTATTTTGATGAAACTATCAATACCTCATTGTCGTTATATTTAACAATTAATTAGCAAAATGACAAAAATACCTCCCTGAAAAGCATATGCAAATGCAGCAAATAAAATACAAAAAAAAAATTAAAAATTTTCCTAATAGTTTGCAAAATTTTGTCTTAATATCTTACATAATTAATACATTATTATAGGTATATATTTTTTATTTTATTAATTTAATTTATATATTATCATTGTTAGTATGAATAATATAATAATTTTATATTAAAAATAAGTAAATTTTTATAATAATATACTTTTTTAGGTAATATAAAAAAATTTCATGTTAAAATTTCGTCCTAATTTTATCCCAAAAAACAAAAAAAAAAATTTAAATGCAAATGCTAGAGGAATAAGGGTAATTTCGTCTAAAGTTTTTAATTTTTTCTACGGTTATAATGGAAACTATTAAAATAAACCTATATGTTATAGAATCCTAAATCTTAGAAGTATTGGTTATTTCGCCAAACTATAAGAGGTGATTAATAATAAACTCAAACCTAATGGGCATTGATAATTTACCCAATTATTAATCAGCCGTCATAATCGACTCCGTTGGCAAATTGCCGTTCGCAACATGACCCAAACCAACCTTAACGAGCAAACCGACCAAAAGGGCCCAAATTTGGGATAATATAAAAAACACAAGAACAAACAAACTGACATCCTCCCAAAACAAACATGCCTTCTCCGGGTCATTGACCCTTTTCTGCCTTTGTGTTTGTATGTTGCTGCACTTCATAGGTCATCCGGCACTAACAAGAACCCTTTTTAAAATAAAATAACATAAAATGACAAATAAAATTATTAACAAAAATCCTTTTTAAACTTATTAAGAATGATGATATTGGCATGTTATTTACAATCCATTTTCAACGCAAAAAGTATAATCAGTGACAAACTAACACTTTATATTATTAGTGACAAATAAATATTACCAATAATAAAAATAAAATGCTACGCCCTCCGTTCCAAAAAAATATTTGATTTTCAAAAAAAAATCTATTTTTAATATAAAAATTTTATATTATTTTTACTAATAATAACAATATATAATTTAAATAAAAAATATCATTTATCAGCATTATTTTGATAAATCCCTTATCAGACACCAAATAACATAAAGATATTTAAATTTTTTTTTACTCATATTTTAATTTCATCAGTTCTAATCACATAGAAATATTTCTAACAAAATATTTCTAAATGATAATCCTAAAAACACCAAAATTAATCAACCCAAAAGAACCAAAATTATATTAAGGGGGCGCTTGGTATAAATGGTGGGTTTAGGAATGGAATGGATTTGATAAAATGAAAGATTTGGAATAGAATGGAATGATAATAATTATGTTATTTGGTATTATTTTTGTATTGGAATGGAATAGATTTTATATTAAAATTAAATTTTAATATTAATATTAATAAATTTTATATTAAAATTATAATAAAAATATTACTATTTTACATTATATGATATTTAACAAATTATATATTGTTCAAAAAATAGTCAAAGTGCATGTCAATTTGTAGAGAAAAATATTTTCTACAATTTACTGAAATTTGTTTTTTTTAAAAAAAATTTGAAATGGGTTTGCAAACCTTGACATGTGGCGACGCCAATAACATCGCCCTGACGGGCGTATCAACGCCAGTCAGAGCCAAAACTTTTTTTTTTTTCGTTTTTCTCCAAAACTACGTCGTTTTTGTTCAATTTAAAACTCTCATTCTTGGGTTTACAGAAAAGGAGGCTAGTGAAACCCACCCCCAAAGGTTTTTTCAAACCATTCCAGATAAAACAAACAACCATTTTTCTTTTAAACCTTTCCAATCCCAGTCCATTCCCTCGTACCAAACGGCACCTAAAACTTGATTGAAACTCCTTCCACGCCCGTACGGATTTTGGCTGCAAACAATCCAAATATGGGAGGGAAGTTGGTTTGACCGACGGATTTTTGTTGCAATCTGCAAACAATCCAAAATTGGGTGTTTTGGGTTGATTTATTTTGGTGCTTTTGAGTTTATTATTTAAAAATATTTTTGTCCAAATTAATATGGAAGTCAAAAAAAGATGTAAATATTTTTATATTATTGGGTGTCTGATAAGAGGTTTAGAATGATCGTGATAAATAATATTTTTATAAAAATATAAAAGCATTAATATTATATTAGGTGTGTAGTACATTGTAATTTTAATAAAAAAAATTATTAAATAAAAAATAAACTTTTTTTTAAATGAAGATAGTAATATATTTAGTGAAAATTTTGTTGATATAATAAATCATAAAGATGGACCTTATTAGATTTTTTGGACGTAAAACTAATTAAAAAATAACCAGTAACCTTGCTAATTTTTCTTCTTTATTTTATTTTATTTTATTTATTATCAAAAATCAACAAGGTAATATTCTTCTAATTTGAAGGTCATTCATAAATCAAAAGGGAGATATTATTTAGACAAACCTTGGGTTGGTTTGTAATGTAATCAAATTTTAGAAGCTCAAGGCACTATATAAAATACAATAAGCTATATATAAAATATACTCAATTGTAGCAATGTGGATGTGACAAGTACACAAACACCACTATATAAAGCTCAAGGCAAAACACCAATAAGAATATGACTTAAGGTATGAAATACTATATACATACACAACATCATGATACTCAATGACTCATATAAAAATCCCAAATCACCCTATATATATATATATATGCTCTAAGCCCTTTATTTATTTATTTGTTTATTTCTGCGTTTTAGGTATGCACAAGGGAAAAATCCTGAATGAAACCCACATGGGATATGACAGTAGTGAAAAATTGACCTTATTTTCACAATGCAGATAGTACTGGTTTTCTTAAATAAAGGATGCCTCTGCTTGACTGGATCTGCTCCGGCGGTGTCGCTTGCCCCGGTGATGGCGAGGGACGCCTCCAAAAGTTACTGGGTCAAATTCGCGGAGGCGGTTGGCTTCCTTAGGATCAAAGACGCATTCACTTGGAGGAACCTTGTATCTAACATGATCATAACAATATGAGTATTGCATTTGTTTTTGCCTGATATTCTCCATTTTAGTTCTTTGTTTAGGTGTAATTCCAGCAGGGAGTGAATCATATTTTGCAATGTTGTCACATTTTGGTGACTGCTCAATTGGATCAACAGCACAACCATGAAGCACAAAGTCTGAGAATTTGGCTGTGTAAGGTGCATATTTGTAATTGACTCTATATCTTCCTCCACTTGTAGCCCAACCTGATCCATCCCATATTGTTGCATAAACAGACATAGGCTTAGAAGGAAAGTCCCCACCCATTGATGCTGTCCTTTTGAACTCTCTTATGGGAACATTATCTACATAAAAGCTGCAATGAAGCAATACAGATGCCAAAACAAACAAAACAGGATCAACCTCTCAGACACAAATCACCATTAATGTACATTAGTATGACAAATTTTAACGGTAATACTTAGTACTCCTGCTTGATGTGGGAAGACGAGAAAAGGTGAGAAAGTATGTAAGTGCAGTAAATTCTCAGAGTAAAGAAACTAGGGATATTTTATCTTCTTTTTTTTTCCTTTGATCTCCAAAGGAATTACTATTTTCCCATATGCTACCGTATCTTCATTCCCAATATGCCAAAAAATCTCAAATAAGCACTAAATAATTAGGGAAAACAGAGTAGAAAGCCTAAAAAATGACCAATATCCTTCCAAATGGGCAAAGGTTTGCATACATGAAAGCAATAGACAATTCAGATAATTTTCTTCACATAAAAGAAATTTGTGATACTAGTTACTAACTGTTGGTAGGTAACAACTACAAAACTAATAGTCAGAAGAACAGGGGAAAGTTATGAGACAACTAAATAAAATAATTTTCAGAACTGGAAATAAGTCAAAACCAGAGAAAACCAAGTTCACAAAACAATCAAAAGATTGACTCCAGAGAAATATAAGATCCAAACGGCAGAGCATTTAAGAGATTCAAGAAAGAAAGGGTGTGTTGGATAGTCAAAAATGTGTATGTAGCAATTTACAGCACAGATTCCCCTAGTCTAAAGAATAGCTACTTCTCATTATTCTTGGCAAACCGAAATGGGAAGTTATGGCTGAGTTAAGGCATATTAGTAGGCATCAGAACAGGAAATAATACCGGAAAAAAAGAAACGCAGCCGTAGCATTCCAATAAAAAAGAAAATCCTACAGACTGAGACATTACAACAAGAACCTCCAAAAATTAAATTAACGATATTATTGCACGAGGGATCACAAGAAAATATTGCATTTGAAAGTAGACCATAGGTATCAGTCAAACAAAGCCTGGACAAACAAAAAATTATGAAATTCAATGAAAAAGGATCCAAAAAAATGGGGATAGTTTTGCATTCTTACATAATCTGATCATCAGTCCAGAGGATACCGTACTGATGGAAATCTTCAGAAGGATCAAACCAGAGTCCATATCTCTCTTCTCTGCCAACACTTGTGCTACCGTTTCCATAAATATTGGTCTGAATTCTCCAGTCTTTACCCCTTATATTTCCCAAGAACTCAAAATCAATTTCATCATGGTTCTTTTCAAACATGTCAGCATTTGACATCTGTCATTAACAAATGAACTCAACTGCATCAATTCAATCCTCAAAACTAAACCTCTGACAATAAATCTTTTGAATGTGAAAATCAACAGATAAAGATCTCCACCTCTATTTAACATTTTCCAAAATAGATTTTTCATGCATGAAGCAAATTATCGATGTTCTTGAATTTACGACACTATGCATCGGCGCTTGATCGATATACAACACACACTAGCACTTAAACAAAATTAAAAAAGGCTCTGTTTACTTGTCATCAAGAATAGTACCGAATGGAGGATTTTACTTACATAAAATGCTACAACAACACCAGCTGTGTAATCTGATGGAAGCTTCACAGAAGCACTGAAGAATCCATGTAAGTAAAGGTCTTGGGACACAAATCCAGAACCTATCACCACCACCCAACATCAAAATATATATCTATTGCGATTTTTACAAATAAAAACAGAATAAATTATAGTGAAAAGAACAGCAACGGTAATTCAAGAGACCTGTTCTTTCATCCAAAGAGAGATGAACAGATTTTCCATCCTTAATCACCATAAGATTATCAGCACCAAAAAGTTGCGAGTATCCTTCATCAAATGATAGAATTGGAAGATGTCTTGACAACCCACAGCACAACACAACAAAAGAGGCTAAAACAAAAAATCCCAGATGAAAATTCACCATTGTTTTCAATCCCTTTTCTCCTTACTGCGTGATTTTATTTTTTTTTCTGCTTTTTTGCTTTGTCTTTCTATGATCAGTGTTTAAAACAGAACAAACATGTGTGTATAAATAAATTCTTCTGGGTGTTTCTTGGGCTTTCGCTCAGTTTTTCTGCACGAGGAGTCGTATTGTGTAAGCAAATGGAGAGAAGAGGCGATGAAGGGACTGACACAGGAGAGCGTTAGAAGTCTCAATCTCTACAGAAATTGAGAGGAGAAAAGTGAGAGTGAAAGGACAAATGAGAAGGGAGACAAGAGGGGTGATTTTATTGGGTGGCGTTAGGACTTCAGCAGCACGTAAAAATAATTAATAGTTGTTGGATTTTTTAATCATTCTCATACACTTCTAAAAAAAATACACTGTACATGCCTCTATAAACCCTCGTTTGGACAGAAAATTTGTATTTGTAAATAAAAAAATATTTAAATAAAAATAATTTATTTAAACATATTTTTATTTTAAAATTTAAAATTTAAAATTTTTCACTCAAATTCCTCTCATATAATTTTAAAAAAAAAATCTTTTTTTTCCTCTAAAATACTTTTTTATTAAAAAATACCCACCAAAATTTTCATACATTCTAATACAACTTTTCTCAAATAAGAACAATCCAAACGAAGCCTAAATTTTGAAGGCAGTTATTTACAATTTTTTCAGATTTCATTTTCCAAACATCAAAATCTAGGCTACTTATCACTCATTTATATATAAGAAATTATCTTGTATATTTAATTTCTTGAATTTTGTAAAATCGAGATATCCTTTCCTCTCCTATTTTTGTGGTGAGAAGAATTTTGAAGCTTTGAAAATCCAATTGTCATGATTTTTTCCACCTTTGTCACACTCCAATCCTTAATATTTACCGGAATTTCAGTGCTTAGTAGTTTTTTGTCTCACAATATCTGTTCATGTACAGATATTTTTCCTTTCGAAAAAGAAACCATCTGCGAGTGTGTTAGACATATTTGATTTGAAGTTTGTAACAAACAAAATATATTATGCTTAGAAGTAATAATTGTTTTTTGAGTCATATGTGTCATTAGTGTGTTAGCAGAATGTCTCATTTCCCAATTGCCAACTACCAAGTTATCCTAACCACTCCTCATTACCAATCTTCCTTGTCACCTTTCTTTCAGTCGTCATTACTAATCTTTCTTGTGACTTTTCCAGTTGTAACATTTACATTTGCTTTGGAAATTGTTTGTCTTAAGATTCTACATTATTATAACTATTTTTATTATAAAAGTATCCTAGTTGTAACATTTTCTTTAGACATTTATTTTAAAAATTATTTTTTTAAGTTCTTACACTATTATAATTATTTCTATTACAAAAATGTCACTAATCTATTATACAATATTTCTCCTTACATTATTATAATTATTTCTATTACAAAAATGTCACTAATCTATTATAGAATATTTCTCTAAAACCGCAATAGGCAAATCCTGTGTCAATATTTCTCAACCAAGAAAGTGTGAGTATGGAATTTGAACTCATGACCTTACGATTACGCACTCATCCACCACGCTAACTCGACTAACCCCAATGGGGCATTGTGAATCACTTACTTTATTTTATAAAAGAGGGTGCATTTGACAAATAGTACCAGATTCTTTTATTAAAAAATGTAGTTGTTATTAAAAAAAAAAAGAAATGAAAATAAGGCCCCATTGATTAGAAGGCAATGGGAAGATATTCTATGGAGCAGTTATTCTATTTAAATATGATCCAATTTAAAATACAATTCAAGGTTGAAAATTTTTGTTTTTTTTATTTTTAATTAATTTGTTGCCAAAAAAAAATGATAATATGGCTGTTCTTGTACTAAAGAGTCAGTCTTTTGAAAATTAAAGTACACACGTTACCGTAAAAAAGAGAAAATATTTCATATATCTCTTGCATCATTAAAGATTATGTAATCATAAATAATTAAGGGGAATAATTTAAAATTTAAGGAGATAACTTATTTATATAATAAGGAGTCAAAAACGAAAATTATATAATCGATTTATTGTAGTAAAAATAAAAATACAGAGTATGTAATTTTTTTCAGGCAAGAGAAGGGGTGCGAAAAACAAAAGGGAAAAAGAAATTCTTTACTTGCGATAAATCTAAATCAGAATTTCACAAAGTTAAAATAGAACCAAAATTGGTAATGACTCATAGAATCTTTGAGATATCTATGATCAAACTTTGATGTATTCACACACTCTTTCGATGCCAAGACTAAGGTAGGGGGGAATAAACAAATATAAAAGGAATAAATCAATTGTCATTTGTCGCGAGAAAAGGTGGATAAAAAAAATGGAATGAATTGACCCTTTTAACAACTTTTTTTTTTCTTCGTCCATTTTTCCGTTACTTTATACCTCTGAGAAGCTTTTGAGTTTGAATATGAGCAAAGAATCCAATCCAAATCTTAATGCCTTCATCCAAGGATAAAGTAACAAAATTATCACACAAGTAAAGCTACATTATCTACACGGCAAAATTATAATCAACCCAATAAATTAATCTAATCCACTCAATAGTTTTATTCAACGAGTTGAGTCATTTGGGTCTTTGGACTTAGGTCATGAGTCATTAATTGATTGGGTACCCATAGTTTTTTAATTCGATTAGGTTAAGTAATAGTGACACGTTAGATTAAGTGTTTTTTTTTTGAATTTTTTTTTAAAAAAATGTTACGGAAGTTATTTAATAAATAAAAATGACATAATTTTCTATTAATTTATAAAATGACAAAGTAATTTTGTCTTTTAAATACAATTTTATTTTTTTAGATAATTTTTTTTAAACTTACGCTTAATTAAATATATAACTTTAAATGGTAAAATATAAAATTAGATGATAATAGTTTCTTAATATCAATACAAAAAATATATATATATAAAAAGTTTTAAATAAATACTTACAAAATATAAAAATTTTATTCAAAATTTTCTTTTTTTGATAAAAAAAAAATCAAAATAGTTACATAATTATAAATTACTAAAAATAATTTACTATTTTGATATTTTATTTTTAACTTTTTGAGAAATTTAATGTTAAATAATATCAAAATTCTCAAAAAAAAATTTATATAAATTTTCTATTTTTTAATAGCTTTTTGAATATTCTAACTTTCAACTTTCCATCTTCAAAAATTTTGAATTTTGATAGCCAATAAATCTTTATTTTCATATAAAATATATATTTTTTAAAATTAGATATTTAGTTATATTTAAAAGTGCAAAAAAAAATCATTTTAAAAAATAAAAATATATTTAAAAAGTAAAATATCTTTAACCTTATTAGAAATTAAAATAAAATTATGCTATCTTTATTAATTTAATAACTTCCACCGCCATTTTTTAAAAAAATTTCCTCTTTTTTTTTTAAGACCACTAGACAAATACAGGATGCATTATTACTACAAAGAGTAACTAGAAACTAAATGTTGGTGATGCATTGAATATAAATCTTACCACTTTTAAGCAGCCTCTCAAAAAGGTTATTTTCACATATTTTCTTAAACCCACTAATAATTTTTACAATGATTGTCTTATTCATTTTAGTGACTTTGATAGTGTCTATAAAGTTTAGTTGAAAAACGAAAATGAATGATGGCCATTAAATAACTAATACATGTTAATAAAGAAACTAAATAAAATTAGTTTATTTTCTAATTTCGGTAAAAAAAAATAGCCTTTTTATTAAAAAAATATTAATAAAAAATTAAATAATATTAGTTTAAATATAAGTTTAATTTGCTTAATTAAATAAAAAATAAAAAACTATTGAATTAACTTATTAAATCAATTAAATTTAACTTAATTCAAATATAATTTGTAATTAAACAAATTGAATTGACTCATAAATCATTAAATTATAATTTATTAGTGGCCCAACCCGCTCAACTACTACCTGTATACTACGCGGATATTGGTTCTCCTGTGCGCTTATCACAATTCCCCACAGTGGGACTACCAACGCAAAGATTGGAGACGAATTTTCAAAAGCGTGAATGATTAGCGACAAAATAACAAAGGTAGATAATGACTTTTGACCCAGAAAGATGTTCTTTTTCTTTTCTTGTTTTTATTGCCATATCACTATTACAGTGTATTTTAAGAGATCATATATTTACATAAGTGAATGAACTAAACCAAATAAAAACTCCTATCATTTCAAAAAAAAAATCCACTTTTGACATTATTTTTGGTTTTATAAAACGAGTAACTTTGAATGAATACAAACACACTTATTAGTAATAATATGTATAATCTATATTAAAAAATAAAAATAAAAATATGAAATTATATATTTAAAAATTACATTACATGTATTATATTTTATTATTAATAAAAATTGTATGTAACGAAAAGTGAATTTAAAGGGAAAAAATTGGGAGAGTAGTTGAATAAATTAAAAAAAAAAATCTTGACTAAATGGACGGTTTGTTGCGTTGTTGACTGGATAACCGCCCAGGAGTTTTTATAACAGTGCAGCAACTGGTACCTCCATGGGCATAATGGCCATAGCAACTTAAAATTTCAATAAAATCACAAATTGTCTATCTTTGCAAATATTTTATGTGAAGTGACTTCACCGCGAAACGTAATGCAGCCTGTTAAATGAATTTCTTTGAGACAAAAAGAGTAAAAGAATTCTAAATATTTTAACAGGCTCCATTTGTATATTATGTCCTTGAATTAGCTTAATAAGATAAACCCTTTTACAAAATTATCAAAATCAGTGTCCTTGTCTTTAAAGTAACAATTAACGATTGGGAAGAAAAAAAATTAACAAAATAAAAGGAATAACCTAGCAAGAGCTAATAGAATTAAGTTGCCTACATAGTAGCAATAAGGAACATAAATGAAATTAAGACGGAATTCTAGAAATTTGCAGCATACATAATCTTCAATAGAGGTGTTGTTTACACTATTTCCTCTCCAATTTAAGCTTTAGCTTTCTCTCGGGACTTTTGGCAAACAGTTTATAGGCAATATTGAGTTTGAAGAATTCCTGAACAATAGATCACGTGAAATCAAGCCCATTATCTCTTGGAGATTAAACAACAAAAAAACATAGAAAATCCAAAAAAGTGGAAGCAACTTTGTTGCTTCAAAAAAGAAAAAAAAAATATTTTTCTCTGGGAAATCAGCCAACAAAATAGATATAGAATATCCAGCCCCAGAGAAAATAAGAAGATGGAGAAAACTCACTTGAGTAAATGAAGGGCAAAGGCGAAGGTGAAGGCTGTGAAGCAAACAATGAATTATTACTAGAATTATTTGAATTGATGTTGGAAATTTCGTTGTGAATAAAGTATGGTGATTTTTTTATTTGGAATGATTGGGATTGATTATTAATTTCATTCACTGAATTGCCGATTATTGGAATAGTAAGTGTTGAATAGTGGATTTGATGCTGTAAGTTAAAGAATGGTGGTCGGATTTGATGAATATAATGCTTTATGTTGTTTGGAAAATATTAGGTTATGAATGTATGGAAAATGTTAGTTCGTTACTCTTGGATCATTTTGGATTGTTTTTGGGTCGTTTTGGATTGTTTTAGACCGTTTTGGATTATTTTGGATTTTAGCCAATGAGTTTGATGTTATTGGAAGGATTAGTTGTGAATAGGGGTGTTCATGGTAATAAATAAAGGATTGTGGTTGGATTTGACGCATATAATGCGTTATGTTGTTGGGAAACTGTTTGGTTATGAATGGATGTGAAAATGTTAGTTGGTTACTCTTGTTGGGTTGTGAGTTAGATCGTTTTGGATTGTTTTGGATTGTTTTGAAATTTTATTTCATTCAATGAGTTTGCTCTTATTGGCATAATAAGTTCCAAATAGTGGTGTTCATGATGACAATGAAAGGATTGTGGTTGGATTTGATGAATATAATGGTTCATGTTGTTGGGAAAATGTTTGGTTATGAATGGATGTGAAATGTTAGTTGGTTATTTTTGTGAGGTGATGATTTGGATTGCGTTGGATTGTTTTCGATTGTTTTGCCTTGCTTTGGATTCATGTGCCATTTTAGCCAATGAGTTTGCTATTGTTGGAATGCTAAATTGTGAATAGGGGTGTTGTTGATAATGATTAAAGGATTGTGGTTGGATTTGATAAATATAAGGCTTTGTGCTGTTGGGAGAATGTTTGATTTTGAATGGATGTCAAAATTTTAGTTGGTTGATTTTTTTGTCGTCAGAGTAATTCCATAAATTTTTCGATACCCATTATTTCAATAACTTTGAGCCCTATATTAATGTAAGTTTCATGTTATTATTGATTGCACACACAATATAGAAATGGGCAAGGATCGAGTGAGGCTTGTGTTATACTGGGATGGAGAAATAGTTAGTGGCCCGAACTGTTCCGAATACAGTAATTTGCCGAAACGGTTTATTGCTGTTGATCAAAATATTAGCATGTCCGAACTTTTGAGAAAATTGCATCGGGCTACTGGATGGGATGGAAGCCAAGTTAGGATGAAATTAATGTGCCGTTATTCTCTTAGTAGCGCTGGTAATTCAATAACATACATACCAATTCTAGTTGATGATGATGATACGGTGAGGGAGATGTTGTGCATTCCAACTACATGTCCGAGTCTTAATGCGGTTGAATTGTACATAAGTTACGAATTCGGCCCAAATCGCATTTGTTCTGAGGATAATATATCAGTGGTTCCCCAAACAAATGTTGGGTCATTCACACAACTTCTACAAAGTAGAGAGGGAGAAGGGCTTCTAAATGATCAATGGTTTACTTATGGTGCTTTCATATCGAATGATGCGCCTTTTCCACAACCTTATTTTGCCCCCGGAGATCCTAGTCGTGGCCCCTTTGGTGAGGGTCCAAGTAGGGCCAATTTGGAAGAAGGTCCAAGTCATACTATCTTTAATGTTGGACCATTTGGGGGCAATTACAATGAAGGCCCAAGTTGTGACCAATTTAATGTGGGTACCAGTGGGGGTAATTATAATGAGGGGCCAAGTCGTGCAACTTTCGTCGGAGACCTGCCTAAGCCCGAGCCAATTGCCCAAGCAGCCGATAAGTTCACACTAGGGACCACATGTGAAGATTTAAGCATTCCCTATGATCCCCTACGTGTATGGATAGATGAGGGTTCAGATTCATTGGAAGATAGTGAAGAGGAGAAGGCCGAGGGTGGTGGTGATCAGGAAAGAGAGACGTCACATCCACCGATTGATACCGTTGTCGATGATATTCCCTTCGACACGGACATCGGTGATCCAAAGATTTCTATGATCGACCAGTCCGATGACTATCGCCGACCCGTTTGGGTTGATGATCGAACCTCAGAACTAGAGGTTGGAATGGTTTTCCATACCAAAGAAGGGGTGCAACATGCAGTTAAATGTTGGTCCATTCGTGCACACAGGTACTTCAAAGTGTATGAAAGTACTCCTACTAGCTGGTTTGTCCGATATCTTTATTATTCGGACTAGGGGTATTCAATATTTAGATAACCTGAATATCCGCCCGAATTCAAACCAAACCAAAAACCGAATTTTTAAATTTTTGGGTTTTGGATTAAACCGAAACCCGAATATATATTTATTTTTTATTTATATATATATATATTATACGTATAATTATATATAATATATATTTATGTATTATTTATGTTAATATATATTATTTTTATAATTACATATAATATAAAAAATTAAATTAGGGTTCGACCGAAAACCGACTAACCCAAAACCGAATAAACCGAAAACCGAATAAATCCGAACCGAAGAACCCGAAAAACCGAAGAACCCGCCAGATGAATACCCCTAATTCGGACAAGAATTGTTTATGTAAGGTTCGAGCCACGTTGAGAAAAAAACATACATTTTGGGAGATCACAAAAATGCATTTGAAACATACATGCATCCCCGAGATACAGCCAGAGGACCACCCAAATTTAGATTATGGGATGGTTGGCCGAATGGCTCGGAACAATATTAAGGAAAATGCTTCATACAAGGTCCTCGACATAGTTGAAGATGTGCGTTCATTTGGAGTTAACATTTCATACAAGAAGGCATGGTTGGGGAGAAGGAAAGCCATTGAACTGGTATATGGTAATTGGGAGACGTCGTACACTATATTACCGACGTTCTTACTTGCTCTTCAGGCTTCTAATCCTGGCACTGTTGTTGAATGGCGGCACACGGAAGATAGTATTGGGATTACAACATATTTGGTTTGGTGTTTTGGGCATTTAGGCCTTGTATTGATGGTTTTCAACACTGTCGTCCCATAATTAGTATCGATGGCACTTTTCAATACTGGAAATATAAGGAAAAGATCCTTATTGCAATAGGTGCTGATGCAGCTGGCTATATTCTTCCTTTAGCTTTTGCTATTGTTGACGAGGAAAGTTTAGCAAATTGGTCCTGGTTTTTGTATCAATTATCTTGTCACGTGATTCGTGGCCGCGAGGGAATTTGTTTGATTTCGGATCGAGCCCGGGGAATTTTGCGAGCCGTTGAGAACAACCCTGCATTACAACCACCGATGGTTCACCATCGGTTTTGCCTGCGGCATGTCAAAGCAAACTTTAGTCAGCGATTCAAGAATAATACTTGGACTGAATTGATGCATTGCGCTGCAACTGCACACCAACAATGCAAATTTGCTTAGATCATGGAATCCAAGCGGTCGTTGGATGAAGACGCCTATAAATGGTTGATAGATATTTCTCTGGAGAAATGGGCACTATGCTATGATGGTGGTTTCCGATGTGGTATAATGACAACGAACAGTTCCGAATCGTTCAATAGAGTCTTGAAAGGTGCCAAGAAATTGCCAATCACAGCTTGCGTGCGTGCGATTTTTTACCAATTAGTTAAATACTTTAACTCGCACCGCACCGAAGACCACAAACATGTTGCTGATCAGAATCCGTAGCCGACAAACGTGCAAGATAAGTTCCTTCGGAGCGAGCACAAGTCCAAATATCACCAGGTGACGGCCTTTGTGAGAGAAGAAGGCTTATACCAAGTCACCATAGGGGTTCATGGTGACAAAGGAGGGAACGTGCATATGGTTCACCTTAACAACTGATCATGCACATGTGGGAAGTTTGAAATTTACAAGATTCCGTGCTCCCACGCACAAAAGGTTTGCGCTCAAATGGGACGAGTCGCTTTGGCACTCGTGGATGGTGTATATAAAGTGGAGAAAATTGTGCAAACCTATTCAAACTATTTTTACCCCATGCCCTACGAGGACTATTAGCCACCAGCAACTTTTCATCTGGTCGCTAATACGACAAGACTCAATAACCGTCCGGGCCGTCTAAGATCCACCCGTATAAGGAATGAAATGGATCGAGCAAAAAATCAAAGGTGTAAGGCATGTGGAGTATTTGGGCATAATAGGAAGGCATGCCCTAACATGGAGAGACTTAAAAATAGGGCAGCTATGAACCCATGAATGCTGATATGTAATAAAAACTATTTTGTGATATTAGTATATCAATTATTATTATTTTAGTCATTCGGTGTTTAATTTTATCCTTTGGATCGTTTTGTGTTTTATGTTGTGTCTGTCTATTTGTACAAAAATATAAAATGGACTCATGAGCTTGTTTTTGCATGTGAATTACGCAATCTCCAATATGCGTCCACTGCTATTATTAATTCTTTGGGGTGTTTGAATGGACGTGGCAAGACGTTGTGTGTTAATCGTCAATGGATTTTGCAAATAATGTAGTAAAATTGTGAATCTTATTTTCAAGTTATGGAGTTTGCGGGCACTTCATCCACATTCGCCGATGTATTTCCTAGGCCACAACGGCGGGATGTTCTCACGCTTCAAGCCAGTCATCGATCAGAGCTCGTTTAGGACGATCCAGAAATGGAGCCGTTGAAAGTGTACAGGGTAGATGTGGACGTGTGGAAAGTTGGGCAACTCGATATTAGGGTGGTTGACTTCTTTTACGAAGTGGGCTTTTATGGTGTATACATGGCAGGGTGTATACAAGTTTACTGGGCATTGATCACGGCATTGGTGGAGAGATGGCTGCAGGAGACGCACACATTCCACCTTCCAGTTGGTGAAGCCACCGTGACGTTACAAGATGTCGCGGCACTATGGGGTTTACGGGTCGACAGAGAACCGGTGATTGGGTAAGATCTGATTCATATGCTTGAGGAGTGGCAGACTCTATGTTATGAGCTGTTGGGTTACATGCCGGCCTCCAACCATTTCGACGTAGATCGGTTGAAATTAAAGAGTATTGCAATGCATATCCGGGCACGTTCTCTATTAGATGATACCCCATATGAGCAGATGGTACAGCATGCTAGATGCCGGATCATGCAAATGATAGGGTCGATCATGGGAAATAAGTCAGGTACGAAGGTCAAATTGATGTACCTACCTCTAATGAGGGATATAGCGACTGCATCGGGGTATAGTTGGGGTAGCGCCGTGCTAGCATCATTATATAGGGCGTTATGTCGGGCGGCAATAGGAGATACGGCCGGCATATGTGGACCCATGGGCTTATTGTAGGTGTGGGCCTGGGAGAGATTACATCGAATAAGACCCCAACACCGAAATGTCAGAGACCCTCATTGATATGGCTACCCCGGCATGCCTTTAGGACCAAGAGCGTGCATGTACGTGTTTACCGGTCACATTTTTGCCATGACATATTTGATTTATTTTAAATTGTGTCTGATCCTCTATATGCTCGCATATTGATTCATTGCAAATGGAACACGGGTCTGAGTTTTGCAAATGTAGGATGCCATGTGTTGCGTATGTATCGGGATCGGCTGGATTATATGGCCGAGGAGGACGTAAGTAGATAAATAATTACTGTTTCGAAATTATTGGCTCGTTACACCTAAGTTTAGTTCAAACAATGATGATTGTTAACCTTCCCTCTTTCACAGTTTATATGGCAACCGTATCAAGATGGTGACGGCCTGTATGAGTTGCCAAAATACTGCTTATTTGGCCGTGCTATTTGGTTTGCAGCCGTGCCTCTGCTCAACTTTGATATAGTTGAGCTACATTTACCTGGGCGGGTTATGCGGCAGTTTGGCTATATTCAGACGATCCCTCCAATCGTTGACACAGATATGAGGTTGCATCGAGTGGATCGTCGGGGCAGGAGCGGAACGAATTAGATGTCACGGCATGCAGCTTACGTTCACCAATGGAACAATGAATGGACCGACCAGATCGCGTGCCCGCACTGGTCCGATGCATTATTTCTTAGAATACATAATATGGTATCGACAAATTACTTGGGTGCTTATCGGTAATCCCACGCATCGACCGGACCAAGGTATGCGCCCAACCGGATCGATTGTCTCGTATTGGGTATGTATTTAACTTTTAAAGTGTTCATATTCGCCGATGTATAAAAAATGTTATGGCTTAGCACTTTTTTATATGCAGGGATCATATTGGGAGCAAATGAATGATTTGGCCCGCGATTTCACCAATGTTGAGGTAGATACCAAATCTCAAATGGGAAATGTATATGGCGTGTCCAACCGTGCTATGACAATGATTAGGGAGGATCGCCGGCTGCAGATGCCACGAGCTAGTTTTCAAGGTGAATTTCAACAATCGCAAATGCAGATACCACGTGCAAGTTTTCAAGGTGAATTTCAACCATCGCATTCGCGTCCCTATACGTCAGGCCGGCCTTCTACTTCGGGACGACCATCTACTTATGGTCGTCCATCTATGTCCGAACGTCGGTCTACTTTCCGCCGTCGCAATGTTGATGAGAATGATCGGATTTTGGCCGCTAATATGTTTCTTCATCAGCCCGAGGAGCCATATGAAGAAACACCTGAGATGGACAATTTATCACAAGGCCGCGCTAGTACGTCATCTCAAATGTCTCATTACAATTTGGTCTATGAGCGACGTCGAAGGCGTTCTCGTCCGCAATCACGTATGGATGAATCAATTCCTTTTGACCTAAACGCACTGGAGACGGACGACAACCCACAGCCCCAATCCCAACCCCAACCCCAACCCCAACCCTCTAGGCGACAGCCACGTAGGAATATTAGACAGCCTCCCTGTGGGACTTGATCACTTTTTTTTCCTTTATAGTCATTTGTTGAAACTTAAAGATTTTTCCCGTAACTTTATTAATTAAGTGAAATCTCCTCACTCATTCCAAATGTTATTATGAAAAAACTACATGTTACGGCTTGAGAGGTAATCTAACCTAAATTGCCATAAGAAGTTGATTTCCTAAATATGCCCTTTGTAATGGTCTAAGGTGGGATTCCAAATATTATTAAACAACAAAATTGTAAAAAGCATATACGAAAATTTTATATGTCTTCTTACGAAATAAATAGATATAATTATATTATTTTTAATTTAACATTCTCTTATGCATTTCTAAAAAATATAAATAAAATCATCTGTACAAATACGACCGAAATTTTTGAATATTGTTTATTTAAAAAAAAATATTGATAAATTGGGAGTCGTTCATAAAATAGTGTAGTTGCTATCATGGATATCAACTTGAAGTAAAAAAAATCAATATTTATTTCATTTGTTATTAAAAAAACAATATTATGCAAATTAACTCTACTGGTATCCATATACTTTTACCTATTTTGATTGGTTTTGCTTTTCATGCAAAGATTTTTCAAATCATTTCATATAGTAAGCCGTACAAGCATGGGAAATAGTCGAAACACGAGAGCCTATGAGGCTATGAGCCCCACTTTAAATTTTGAGAGCCAGCCATCACAAGCTTTCCACAACTTGGGCGAAAGTTTCGGCGGTTTCTTGAAAACTCCATTCTTCACTTTTGGAAAAACCTCCAGTGTACCCTGGGAATTATCAATGGAAAAAACTTCATAGATAACTTGACGGAATCCTCGGCCATGCTTTCTTTTGTGTTTACTTTATCATTATTTCCTGCTGCAGATGTAAAGGAAGGAGCAGAACTACCAAAAACTAGTTGTGAACCAAAGAGAGATTGTGAAGATGAGATTGAAGCAGACGTTGTGCTATAAGGGAAAATAGAGCCTGATGATCTACCAGTGGAAGACTTAAATACCAGTCGAGAGGGATGGGCGACAGGTTAAGGGTTTTGGGTTAGGGTTTTTAGGTTTAAGGATTAGATTTTAGGGTTTAGGGTTAAAGGTCGAGAGTTGAGGGTTGATAGTAGAGTTTTTAAGGTTTTGAGTTTAGAGGGTTTAGGGCTAAGTTTTTTTTCATAAATTGTCTGCAGTCGATATCTAGGATTTCGAATTCAAAGTGGTTATCTGGAATAGCAATTTTTAAAGTTGATATCCTTAATATCGATTTTAAAGTCGATATCTTAAAAATGGATTTCTTTAGAAAAAAATTAATTTTTCAATAAAATGTTAAATTTAATTTATATTTTTTATATAGTTTTTTGGGAAAAAACTCGTAATAATACACAATAACTTATGGAGAAAATTATTACATTATTTAAAAAAATATATATTAATATATGGTACAAAAACTAATTAACTAGTAGTTTTAATAAAAAACTTTTAAACAATAATTCTAAATTGAAGTGGATATGCAGAATATCTATTATGAAAAATTTAGCTCTGGAATATTATTTTCGAATTTGTTAAAATAAAATATGGTTCAAATACTAATTAATTAGTTTTAATCAAAATAAATGTTAATTAAAAAAATTGTACTGAAGTCGGTTTTTGAAAAACCGACTCTAAAGTTGGTTTTTCAAAAACCGACTTCGGAAGAAAATGAAAAAAAAAACAATATTAATTTAAATTTTTTTAAACCAATATTTATGGAATTAACTCCTTACTTTTTTTGTCTCAAAGAAATTCATTTTAAAATTTGTTTCTTAAAAAAAATTATTTTTACGTGAAATTCTTATATTATTTTTATCAGTAATAATAATGTATAGTTTAAATTAAAAAATAAATATAAAAAAATAAAAATACTTGTATAATAATTTATAATTTTAAAAATCATACCAATTTTTTTTTTTTAAAGAATGGGTGAGTATTATCACTATGAATGTTTAGATTTTTGTTTGGAAAAATTATTCCACGAGGTGTGCCTAAGAAATTTTAAATATTTTTGTGCACTTTTTGAAAAAATTTTAAGCAAATGTTGGAGTTACCCCAACAAATATCCACCATATATTAGAGACAAAAGAGCAGAGTTTGAATCCTGACTCTACATCCCTCCGTTCAGGTGTGAATGAATAAAGGGATAATTACCAATACTCCTTGAGATATTGGTCTATTACTGATACCCCTATTTAGTTTGTCAAAATTACTAATACCCCTACAATTTATGTTTTTTAACAAATAGGTCCATTTTAGATGATTCCGTTAGTATTATAGCAACTGATTGAATTTTTCAGACGAAAATACCCTTTTGATCCAGTTTTTGTATTTACTTTGTATTTTTTTTAAAAAAAATTAGGACAAAATTTTAAAACAAAAATTTTTATATTATCTAAAAACATTGTATTATTATAAAATTTTAATTATCTTTAATTATTTTTATTATATTATTGATATTAAGAGTGATAATATATAAATTAAAATAACAGTCAGCAAATCGAGATGTAAATAAATCTCCAGTCATTGGCTCAAGATATTTAATTATTGATGGAGATTCATACCCAACATACATACCCAACCTCCTTCGAGGTCCCCATCTTAATGCGTTGTGGTGGAACAATAGGAATATAAACTGCACTTTCAAAAATTCTTAAATGGGAAATATTTGGTTCCTGACCATGAACCAATTGTAATGGGGAGACTTCATGATAATTCATTGGCCTTATGTGAATCAATGCTGCTGCATGCAAAATAGCATGTCCCCAAGCAAAAGTTTGAAGATTAGTTCTCATAAATAATGGCTGAGCAATTAATTGCAAACGCTTTATAAACAATTCTGCTAGACCATTTTGTGTATGAACATAAGTTACAGGATGTTCAACACTTATCCCAATAGACATGCAATAATCATTAAAAGCTTGTGAAGTAAATTCACTAGCATTGTCCAGATGTATTGTCTTAATGGGATAATTAGGAAAATGAGAGCGTAATCGAATTAATTCTCCCAACAATCTCGCAAATGTCAAGTTGCAAGTTGATAATAAGCATACATGTGACCATCTCGTTGATGCATCAATTAAAACCATAAAATATCAAAATGGTCCACAAGATGGTTGAACAGGCCCACATATATCTCCGTGTATGTGTTCCAAAAATACGAGAGATTTGGTTTTAATTTTCATTGGTGATGGCCTTATAATTAACTTGTCTTGAGAACAAGCAGCACATAAGAATTCATGGAATTGAAGAATCTTCTAACTCTTCAAAGGATGACCACATGAATTCTCTATTATTTTTTGCATCATTATAGAACCGGAATGGCCTAACTGATCATGCCAAATGAAAAAATCATCATAATTAGTAAACTTCTGATTTACTGTTGCATATATTTCAACCATAGCAATATATATGTAGTACAACCCAGATGAATAAGAATGTAATTTTTCCAATAGAACTTTCTTAGAAAAAATACTTGTAATATACTTGTATTCATTATTACTTTCATTTGTAGTCTCATTATGATTTCATTTCGATGGATATCTTTAAAACTCAACAAATTCCTTTGAGACTTTGATGAATATAATGCATTATCAATTCAAAATTTTATTCCTCCAGGCAAAATTATAATTGCTCTTCCGAAGCCTTCAATTAGTTTTGCACTACCACATATAGTACTAACATGGGCTTCTTTCATAATTAGAAAAGAAAAATATTTCTTACCATTAAAAATGGAGTATGTAACAATTGCACTATCTGCAAGATATAATTCTTTGTTATTTAGCTTTGGAACGTCCTTTTTCTTCACCAAAAATAAAAATTCCAAACAAATATACAATTTTGTATAACATAAAAGAAAAACATTAAAGTAAATATTCAATAATAAAGATTTAAAACATCAAATTAAAAGTTTATTGCATCAAATTATTTAAATAAAAATTACCCTTGGACATTTCCATCATTAGTGACTAGTATCACCTTCAGGGCGATAGACAAAGAAATCAGTAACATCCAAAGAAGTAAAATCAGTAAAGCCATTGTCATTAAGACCAAGGTCATAATTAACATCATCACTAAATTTGTCTCCATCTTCTTTTCTTTATTTTTCAATGATTCTTGATAGAGATCAGCAAGATGTTTTGGCGTATGACAAGTACGAGACCAATGACCTTTCATGCCACAGCGATAGCACTTATTATCCACTTTCTTTTTGTTTTGGTCTCTATCTTTCTCATCATTATTCTCCCACTTCTGGTGATGAGTAGCATTTTTTGTATGACCACCTAGTTATTACGACCACGACCACGCCTACGCCCATGATTAGATTGTAGGGCTGTCACATTTGCTTTAGGAAATAGAGCAGCACCAGTTGGGGGGGCTTCATGATTTTTCAACAAAAGCTCATTATTTTGTTCAACAACAAGAAGACAAGAACCCTCTTCACGATATTGCTGCTGCAGGAGAACATCAGATATGGGAAGGGTGGAGAAAATTTTCTCTAACATATCCTCATTAGTAACTTGTTCTTCACATAATTTCAACTGTGAACTGATTCTGAAAATTGCTGAATTATACTCACTTACAATTTTGAAATCTTGCAAGCGCAAGTGTATTCAATCATAGCGAGCTTTTGGAAGAATGACCATTTTTTGGTGTTTATACTTTTCTTTTAAACCACTCTACAAGATGAAGGGATCCTTAAATGTTAGATATTCACTTTTCAACCTTTCATCAAGGTGGTGACGGAGAAAAATCATCGCTTTTGGCATTTTCTTGATTTGTAGCTTTACTCCCTTCTTTGATAGTCTTAGTCTCTCCAAGACCATTTGCATCTAGATGAATTTCAGCATCTAGCACCCATGACAAGTAATTCTTTTCAATAATATCAAGTGCAACAAATTCAAGTTTTGCAAGGTTAGCCATAGTGATAAATATAACTAATAAAAAAAAAATCTCACCTAACTTACCCGAAGGAATGGAAATTGGCTAGAGATTCGTACTGATAACGTGTTATAAAAATACTACTAAGCAGTATTACTACTACAATTCTAACTGTAACAAACTAGTAAATAGAATAATAGTATGAAAGTAAGACAAAGAAAAAATGTAAAGAACACAAATTGTAGTGAAATTTTTCTATCTTTTTTCTTCTTCTTTCATACCTTCACTAAACCTCTATAGGTTGCTTTAACTTTTCGAATGTGCCTGTCTATTCATGCTGTTTTGAATGTCCATAGCTGTTTATCCATGGGTCTCAAATATATTTTGCATTTTCAATTTTTAATAGGATGCAAAAGAATTTGAAATTTTTTTTAGAAGCCTAGTGCATTTAAACGTCCTTTATATTTATTGTATTTATTACTTAATTTTCTTATAAGTGTGGCCCTACACTATAATATTCCTGCGTCTGCCCCTGTATATAGGTTTAGGGTTTATCCTCCCACATAATTGTCTTGTAGGTTACAAGAGTCTAAAGGTCACAAGTTACAAGAATCTAAAAGGTTACAAGAACCTAAAGGATCACAAGTTACAAGAATACTAGCAGGCACTTTCCGCGCAATGCGCGATTTTTTGAGTGCCCACTGTATGGCACAGTATATAAAAAAATTTGAGGGTAAAATTAAGATAAATTTGACAAACGAAAATCACAATAGTATTAAAAAGGAAGAAATATTCAAAAGGGAGAAAGGAAATTACATAGTAGGAGTGACTTGATGTAAAACAAAAATAGAGTAAACATATTCTAATTTATCTTAAATTTAAATTGCCATGGATATAATTTTTCTATCCCATGACTGTTAAAAATAATAACAGTGAAAATATCTTGTATTTGTGGTATGAAAACTAAATAGTCGTTCTCTTCCAAATTATGATCTTGTACGAATTGATGCCAATTTCGACGAAGTGAAGAACACCTGACAGTGATGTCATATACTCGATTTCCAGATTTCAAATGAATGTCACATTGTTTTGCTTCTTCTAGATAAAAATTCGAATATTTTGGAATATTCTAGGTGACAACAAGGAAATTGTATTAAGTTAGTAAAATGAGAAGTGCAAAATTTTTTGTAGAATAAATGTGCAAAATAAGTAACAAATTGAAATATTACCAATCTAAAAGTATCGATCTTTGTGGAACTTGGAAGAACGAATGGTGTGGAGTTGAACAGAACTTTTGAAATGGATGTAGTGAAGATGAGAGGACATTATGTTGAAGATTTGTTGTTTTGAAGACTGAAAATAATACATAGAATTCATTAAGACAGTACATATTATTTAATTAGAACGGAAAATGTATATTGTTAAATGAACAAACCTTGTTTTGGCAATATAGGCAATGGCACCGCCCATGGCATCATTATTTCATTTCTTGAAATTGTTGTACGTAAGACTATCAAATTTATTATTTTCACGAAGTCTCAATAAAATTGAACAGTCTTGACTGAGTAAATTATCATCAAAGAATTTAGTCCAGCCAAATGTGAAAACATGTTGATTGATTGTTAACTTCCATTGCATTTGTCCTTGTTGGATTACAATTTCATCCCCATCATCAAAGATTTGGATAGCATAAAGACCTATAGGTACTGGCTATAAAAAAGGACAAGTTTTTTTATTGGGTTAAATGCAATAAGAAGTGATAGTTGTAATAGATATTAAAGTAAAATTTATAAAGAGTTAAAGTTGAACCTGATTCTCTCTTTGAAGGGATTTCAAGAATAAGCAATATGACCTTTCATTTGTACCTTTGAAAGGCGAGTAAACATATTAGAAAAAGAACATAAAATTATGTTATTTCGTATGAAAAGCATCATATGAAAAAAATTATGAATGAAGTTTATAAAATTAAATAGAATTACCTTGTAACTGAAATAGCATTGGATTAGCAAGTAAGACATTTTGCATCCACTCTTGAACTGATTTTTCTGATTGTGCGTTCGGATATCCAATGTTTTTAAATATTGTTGGATAAGAGACGAAAAAATTATAACATATTCGATAATTGATCTGATTGTTGTGCACATATGTTAAGGTGCCAGCATGTACACGTGTATGGAATTTAGTAACAAAATAAAATTTGTGTTTATGGCCATTTTGTTTCGTCAACCATTTTGTAAATGGATTATTTGGCATCGTCATCACCTATAAGAAGAAGAAATTGAATGAAATAATTTATTTGGAAAAATATATAATTCATACTTCGAAACTAATAGAAAATGAAGGAGTAGAAAAATGAAGTATAACCAATCTTATTGCCGGTATTTATAGACAAAATTTCAGGTAAAGAAATGATATTTTAGCTTATTCGAAACTGCTAGATTTAAAATGTACCCTTAAGGATTTAATCTTGGGAAGATGGAGTACAACATAAAAAAAGTAATAGGAAAATGAAATAGAACCAAACTTTAGAGGAAATTTCAGTTTATTGCAAATGGCAGCATTAAAATCAACCAATCAATCCATTTAATTGGGGAAGGAGTACGGCACTAAAAACTAGTAGGAAAATGGAGCATAACCAATTTTATTAGAAGCAATTGTATAAAAAAACGCAGGTAAAGAAATGTTATTTGACCATATTCCAAACGGTAGGATTATTATGCACCAATTAATCCATTTTTTGCAGGAAAATAGAGTACAAAATTGTAGAAAGCAGTAGGAAAATGTAGGACAACCTAGTAATGGAGTACAAAGTTGTAGAATTGTAGCTGCTTTGAAATTGGTAACACAAAGTGGTAATAATGCACAAATCATTACAAGGTTTCCAGAAAACGTTTCCATACATACTATTAAACGTTAATAGCATACATAAATTGAGGAAAATGTATCCATACTAAAAGCTGTGAAGATGTAAAATACTGCAATCAGAAACTAATATTATCGTAACTTTCAACATACATAATTTCGACGTCATTACAAAGGAAAGCCATTCCTTTGAAATAAGATAGCAAATCAACGGAAAAATGACTTTTCTATCCTATGTACATTAACAGTGTGTATTTATTTATGCCTATTTGAAGAGCAAACACCAATCAGCGCCAAGACAGAAAGTCACTTGATAGATTAAAAAATTGGCAGGGGAGTTTCTGTTCAAACAAATTATGCAGAAAGTTTTACCATATGACAACAAGCAGCAAACAAAAAACTAAAGTATAATAACATGCAAGAGCAATCTGTAAAAAACAAAAGAAAGAAGAAGAGTAATTTTACCTTTTGCGGAGCTATTGTATTAGTTGATCAGTTTCCCAACATCCATTGCCAATAAATTTTTATTAAATGTACATACAATAAGGAAAAAAACGGTTAGAATCCAGCAAAAAGAAACAAAGAATATGCAGTTGAAGAGGACTACACTAACCACATTTCTATACTACAGAAATGAATGTCTATTTTTGAACTATGGGTGCCAGTACTTATACAAATAACTAACCAAAAGAATTGCCACTTAATTTATATTCGATCTTGATCACAGCATGAGCAGTATTATCAGTGTATATTTTTTAACAATCAGCAATATTTATACAAATATCCTGAGCAGCAATAGCTTAACAAGTAAACCCCAAAAATAGCACACATTAATTATATAAAGTCAAAATGAAAGGCAGTAAGAAGCATGATGGTTTAAGTTTGAAAATTGAGTACAGAATTGCAGAAGCATGGAGGACAACCTGGTAATGGAGTACATAATTGTAGAATTGCAGATGCTTTGAAAATGGCAACACGACATGGTAAAAATGCACAAATCATTACAAGGTTGCCAAAAAACGTATCTATACATACTATTACATGTAAATATGATACTTAAATTGAGGAAAATGTATCCATACTAAAAGTTGTCAAGATCTGAAATATTGCAATCAGAAACCAATATTATTGTAACCTTAAGCATACATAAATTTGACATTATTACAAAGGAAAGCCATTTCTTTCAAATAAGAAAGCAAATCAAGGGAAAAATGAGTTTGGTGTCCTATGTACATTAATAGTGTGTATTTATTTATGCCTATTTGAAGAGCGAAGACCAGTCACTGTGAAAATAGAAAGTCAGTTAGATTAAAAAACTGGCAGGGTAGTTTATGTTCAAACACATTCAAATCTATAGCATCAACAAGAGGGACATTAGTTTAAGTTACAAATATAGCTGAAATTGCATCTACATATTATAAAGTTGACGACTATACGCAGAAAGTTTTACCAACATCAGAACAACCAGCAAACAAAAATCTGAAGCACCATAACATGCAATAGCAATCTTAAAAAAACAGAAGAGAGAAGAAGAGTAATTTTACCTTTTGAAGAGCTACTGTATGAGTTGATCAATTTCCCAACATCCATTGGCAATCAATTTTTATTCAATGCACATAGAATAAGGAAAGAAAGAGTCAGAGTTCAAAGAAAATAAACAAAGAATATGCAGTTCAAGAGTACTACACTAACCACATTTCTATCCTACACAAAGGAATGTCTATTTTCCAACTAAAAATAGCATGCATTAGTTGTTTGAAGTCAAACTGAAAGGTAGTAAAAAGCATGACAATTTAAGTTTGAACCATAACAAAAAAACAGGAAACAGGAAAATGGTTGAATGAATGTTACATAGTGAACGTATCTTTATAAACATGAAATAAATAAAGGCATGGCTAACTCAATAAAAAACAGACTCTTTTGATGGAGGATACCATTGACTAATCAAACCAATGCAGTGGATTTGTAACAGATTACTTCTGAGTTTCTGTTTTTAGGTTAAAAAAAAAAATAGAAGCTGAAGTTACAAGCTGAGGAGGAGGATACCGTTGAGTAATAAAACCAATGCAGTGGAGTTCTAACAGATAGCTTCTGAGTTCCTGTTTTTCAGAAAAAAAAAGGGGGAAAAACTGAAGTTAGAAGCTAAGAAGAAGGAGAATACCGTTGATTAATCAAACCAATGCAGTGAAGTTCTAACACATTACTTCTGAGCTTTTGTTTTTTGAGAAGGAAAAAATTTCAAATCAAGTTACAAGGTAAAAAGGAGTAATTTTAGCAAAGGAAACAGTGGAAGATAGAAAGGGAAGTATATGACCTCCGTGCACTATTTCTTGTACAGAATTACAATGAATGGCATGGTTCTACTTTATAACAATACTTGTACAATGTGGTTGATGGTGATGTGACCTACTTTTACTTTTACAGCTCTGTTTCAGTTGTCAACTCAAACTGAGCAGTCACATGGGTATGTTAAAAAAAAGCTGCAGAAACAGAAGTTGCAATTTTGGCTTGGGAATAATGAACAGAAATAGAAATGTTTACATTGGAAAACGGATTTGGAAATAACAATCTCTGTTGCATAATATTTAAATCAAAATCATGTTATCTTAGCCTGAATCTCGAGGCAAAAAAATATATCTGTAGAGCATGAGAAAATGCAGTATATGATTCAGATAATATTGAGACTGTTTGTAGGGCATGCATGGATAAGAGGTCTTTGACAAACAGAAGAAGTAAGAGCAGTAATTGCCAAAAGGCCTCTAAAACAGCAAAGCCACAACAGGTGTAGACCATTTACAATAGGTGCAAACCATTTAATATGAAATTTAATTCTTATAAATAGAATAACAAATATACCTTTATGATTGATAGAGATTAGCCCCAGTATACTACTCCTACAAAACAGAGACAAAAGAATTGAAATCAGTTTTTTAAAATATATGATGCTGTTGCAGGATAAGTACAAGTTTAACAAGCTTGGAGCACAGAATTATTAAGTGTATGCTGTGTAATAGGAGATTCAGTGAATGGTGATCAGAATGCACCAACAGTAGATAGTCATTGGCAAATGTAGATAGAGGAGACCAAAAGCATTCATGTTTCCAGCATATGTTGACAGAAATACAGGTAAAAAAACTATAATCAGAATGTAATCATGCAAACTCATGCAGCACATAAATACAGTTGTGTGCAGAAAAGAGAACTTTAACTTTCTGTTAAAATGCATGGAACAGTTAACATTGGCCTACGGCAAGACACTTAGAAATCGTACAAAGATAACAATAAATTGTTTCCTACAAGTTTTTCTGCTTTTATGTGATGTACTCAGAAAACTGACTGCCTACCATTCAGTTTGCATAAGTACACCCATAACCAAAAAGACAAGCAACACAAAAGAGCAGTCCCAAAATACATAATGTTCAAATACATATTCGCAAAATGTGCAAAGTAGAAAGAGCTAATCTATTTTCTGTTTCTTCTTTGTGACATTGGCAGGGTCTTTAGTATCCAAATGATCTTCTTCTTCTGATGACACCAGTTTGTCAAGAAGGCAAAGGCGGGCCTTTGGTGATGATTTGCTGGGAAGTTGCCCTGCAGGAAAAATAAGGGATGAAAAGTACAACTGAATTTGTAAAATCTTCCAAGCTATAGATATAGTCAGAATTTTAGACACAATAAGTCATTGAAATATTACCTTCAGATTGTGTCATTGGCTGAACTTCAAGAACACTTGTGGATGTTATTTTTGTTGCACTTGCACTTGCACTTGCACTGTTCTGATCGCTGGACGAGGCTGAAACCTGACCTTCATGAAATTCAGCATAAGAAGTGATGGTTTAGCGCTGTCTACCGTCTGGAGTCTTAAGTTTGATTGGCCTAATCTGCACCAAGAATAATCTGGACTGCAATGCCTTGTGAACTTCCTGTAAAGAAAGTTCAGTGTTCTAGCAAAAAGGAAAAACAAAAGAGTTAAAGCTGAACCATATGCACCCGTGGAAGAAAAGCAAAAAAATTAATAATGTGAACAGGTAGTTAGGTAGTAGGAATGACCTTGTTTGCATATTCCATGACTTCAGTTGCTGAAAATGTTAATAATTTTTCAGCCAGATTTCCAAATATAGAGGCTGTAATGATACCACTATCATCAATCACGTCAACTTCAAACCTACACCTGTTAACAAAAATAATAATCAGTTAGGTCACCATACAATCAATTTAAAATGGAACTAAAAAGGAAATAAGAGATAAATTTACCTGGGTTCTGCCATCTGCTTTGAATCACACAAGTTGCAGGTGTATTCTTCATATTGAAGTGCAGATGTTGATTGGAATCATTTGGGACAAGCCATATACCAATACTTTTGGCAAATATTTTTGAGGGAAAGTTGTGCCTTGACAAGTACATTCTGCGAATAAATTGTAATAATTTAGGAGCAACAAACAGTAAAGCATACATGGAAAAAGGCATACTTTATCGATAATCAGCAAAGCAAAACTAAATACCTTGGCTAATGGTGTTATGTTAGCAACAAGACAAGTTTTCTTGTACGACTCTATAGATATCTCCGTAGGATTCTTGAAATAAGTCTTGTTGATGACAAAGTCAGACAGCATATCCTTGTTTCTGTCAGCCCTGGTGGATTGTAAAATACCGTTTTCAGTAAGACATCAAATAAAATGAGTAAAGCCATAACTTAATATAGGGATGCGTCACCAGTTTTTCAGACGAAGTGCACTTTCTATTGGAGGGTTCACCAGAATGACTGAATCATATTTGGTAGTCAGAGCTGTGCCTACAAATTGTATTTTTCAGGTTTATTAATAGATAACTGCGAAATAAAATATTGAGGGATGAACCAATAGTGTTAGCAAAAAAATTAAGGTGAACACAATGGGATTGACAGTAGAATACATTACCATTATAGTAAACAACTTTAATCCTGCGACAAATGATTACAGGAAAATTGTTCAGATTGTCAACAATATTAGCTCCTTCATTGGCAACAAACTCGTTCCAAATAGATAACATAACTGTCTTCATACTGCAACAAAGAATAATGGAGTTAACTTAGGAAAGACTTAAATTTCATGCGGCTAAGATTATAGAAGGGAATTTTCACATTCAGTTTCAGTAATTGAACAAAATACCTAAATTTCAAATTAAAACATATTGGATAATGTCTGGAAAACAGTAACAGAGAAATTCCATAATAGTTTGGCAAAACACAACATGCCAATAAAACACATGCATTTCGTATCAAAACAGTTTTATGTACTAACTGAAATTGATTGTTAATCAGTTAGATTGAAGTAGTCATTAGGTAGGGAAATGAGTACATTCATCTAATGGTTATAACAGATTTTGAAACACAAGTTTATGCAGTAAATAAATATGTTCAAGCTCATCTGCACAATTAATCAGTAAACAACATGGAATCTGCTGACCTGACGACAATGCTAAAAATATGAGAATGAACGGGAAATTTATGTAGGAAAATAAACAGAGTAACTAATAGAGAATATGTATTGGACACAACTCCATGAAGATAACCTGTAGACACTTGAACGTGAAATTAGGAGGATAGATTCTATAACCTTTGGTTAAGAAGGACGAATTTCTGAACCATTGAATCACATATATCACCTTTGATAGTCTTAGGCGGTAGACTATCAATCACCACAGCCAACACATCTACATAATGAACAAACATTTTACACAATCAGACCTAAATAGCAAGGTAAAACAGCCACAAATACAAGATAAATTTTAGGAGACTATCAACTAACATCAAAATTGACCTATATAAATTGAAATATCTGTACTACTTTGATATAAAACAGCCACTACAAAGCTAATAAGTAATCATGAAAAGAGGACTTTACCAACGGATTCTTTTTTTGCATCAATGAACCTAGCTAGGTCTTGAAAGTCTGTATACTGATAATTGACCTCGAGCACGCCTTCAGAATTGTCAATAGGTTCAAGGATGGTCCTTGAATTGATTATCCACTGTGCAGTGATCCCTTCAAATTGATATTCTTTTTTCAGCTGCTTCACCTCAGCATTTTTGATTTTATATTTCTTGTAGACTTGCATTTTCTTCCCCATGCGTTCGATCTCATGGTTAAAAACTATGGCTTGCACTCTTGAACCCTGTCAATGCAAACAGAAACCACTTGAGTAAAGAGGGGAAATATACTTTATTGTATGTGAAAAACATGAAAGTACCCAAAAATTAACACCTTTGAGTCTGCGAGAATGAAACGCTGATAACGTGAAGGACTGTTAATCGCAGTTGTTGGCTGAAGCTTTTCTTGGACAGTAACAATACATGACCATGCTGTCATGCCCTCAACAATGTCCTGAATTTCTAACAAACGGTCCATCTAAAAAGAACAAAGACACAATGTAAGTGATATTCAGAATAAGAGGCAAGAAAAAGTCCCAAAAATAAAAACGGGAATAGGAAAAATTTCAAACCTGTAGCAAAGACAGCAAAATTTACCATCAAGTATTTGCTAATTCAAATATTTCATTATAAACCACATTTTGAGTTTTGCAATCTGTCTTAGATTCGCTAAAAGTGGAAGGGAGTATTAGCACTTTTACTAATTTGGATGTTCTTGCTCTTGAAAGGGCAACATATAGTTGACCGTGTGAGAAAACCGGTTCTTGCAAATAAACACCGACATAATCTAACGTTTGGCCTTGGGCTTTATTAATTGTCATGGCAAATGATAACCTGACTGGAAACTGAGTTCTCTTAAATGGAATTCCATTCTTTTCTTTGTCTGAACTATGCAATGGAATTTTTGGTATGAAGACAACTCGCTTGGTCTTGACTGAAGCAATCTTTGCACAAATTGTATTGGCTGCTAATTCTAGACAAATCCGACGTGTGTACTGCTACAAAGACCTTCTGTTGGATTAAGATTTCGTAAAAGAATTATTGACAGCTTCTTTTTAGTAATTGATATGTGGAGGAAGACTTGATGGATTTAAGGAATTTAGAAAATCCTCATAATCCCTTGATGTTTTAGATCAATTGTTTGATCTCGAACTTGTGTATACCACTAAATTCCTGTGAAATTGTTCTATTAAAAGATTGTTAATGTCATGAGCAGTATTTTTGGTGACAAAATGCACCTATTTATCATTTCCTCCGTTTGGTAGAATACAAAAGCAAATTTGGGAAGATACAATCAATCAATCTGCTAAATATGGGAAAAATACACGAACAAAGACAAGTAATTAGATCAAAGAAATTTAATACACGTACAAAAGAAGGAAAAAACGACATAAGAAACATGTCAAATACTTACTTATGAAGAGATTCTTTTTTTTCAATATACGGAATGACAATTTCATGTGGTAATGTAATATTACCACATTCATCCATAGGCTCTGAATTTTCCCCAATCTTGAGAAGGAATTTAGAAAAAATAGGGTCTAAGAAAGCACGCATATTCTGTTTCAATTGAATTTTTTCCATTGAACACCATAGTGGAGAATTCACAATGCTAGCATTAACTTGTGACTTTCTTGTTCCTTTTTTAATAACTGGAAGAGTTTGTCGAAAGTCACCTCCAAAGACAACCACTTTTGAGCCAAATGGTTCATTTATTCCAGTTATATCTCTCAAGAGAAGATCAAATGCTTCTAAAGCATCTCTAGTTGTCATAGAAGCTTCATCCCATATTATAAGTTTAGCAGTTGAAATAAGATGGGCTGTACTGCTTTACTTACTCAATTGACAAGCTTTAGTAATAGAGAAATCAATTGGAATTTTGAATCTTGAATGAGCGGTGCATCACTCGAAGAATGGATGCAAAGAACACCGATGTTGCCACAAAGAATTGCAATAAATCCTTTGGATCTAATATTAGCCAACAGGCACGATATAAGAAAGTTTTTCAGTTCCTCGGGACCAACAGTGAAGAACGCTTGTCCTTCACCTAGATGGATTTTCCGGAGGATAGATTCATAGGCAAACTTCTGTTCTACGTTTAACCTAGTTGGAAGCAAAATATCTTCTTCACTAACAATTATATTCAGTTCACTATCTATTTCTTTTGTTAAATTACCAGACAGGAAAATTTGTTCATTTTCAGGAAGAATATGGTATTCATTTATATTTTTATTCATCTCTTCCAAAGAATTGTTAATGTCTATTAAAACTCTATTCATAACAACATGGATGTCAACATTGGAATAATCCAGTGACCTTCGAAAGTCACTGGATAATTCAAGTTGGAACTGTTCCCACAATTTTCTGGGTTCATTTGGAGAACAAAATACTAAAATAATAGCAAAAAGGGACCTTAGAGCACTTGGCATCTGATAAAGAGATGCCTCCTTTAACGTATCCTCTATGTAAGTATCAGATTCTAGCAAACCTAATTTTAGTGCTGCATCTCTAAAGGTTTGGCATTTTATGCCTGAAACAGTTAAAAGATCATCAAAGCAAGTAGGAGCTCTAATATTTGATAGTAATAGCCTAAGATAATATCGATCTCCCTCTTGTGGACTAACAGTGACCATTCGACCGATTACATTTCTAGATTTTCTTTTAGTCCAAATTTTAAGGGTAGAATTCCATACAAAATGCTGAGGAAAGTCTTTATAAAGACATTTCAACTGCTGAGCTGTTTGATTCACACGATTCATTTCAAAGAATTCAGTAAGCATAGTTTTTGAAAAGTCAATTTCTTCTATCAAAGTTGAAAGATTATATTTGTCTTTAAATGAAACAACTTGCCGACCATCAAGATGGACTTGCAAAGTATAAACAGCGGGGGTCATTTGACTAAGATTGAATCCATAAATCCTCCAAAGAGCTTCTGGAGGACCGATCCAACGGGCATCTTGAAACTGTTTAATTTCATCAATGTCTTGATGGGCATTTGGTTCAGAAATTTGAAAACTGACCAAATCATGCCCCTTATAAATGTATTTATAAATGTACTTCATGAGTTTAATGGTAGAACAAATTTCAACATTCAAATGACAATCAAAAGTAGCCAATAAGTATGGATTATATGGAATAACCCAGCGGTTATCTAACACACACTGCCTAACTTTAATTTGTCTACCATTATTTCTTCTTCTATAATAAGGATAACCATCTTCTACATGCATTGTTTGTTCACAAAAATCTCTTGGATAGTGATTTTTGCACTTACCATTTCGCATACATAAATTAGACTTATTCATTTGGCCACATGGACCATGAATCATGTGTTTCAGGACAAGATTGTATAAATGAGGATGTATTTCTGGATCTGGAATTTCTGCACATACAATGTTGTTATATGCTTCAGGATTCAATAGCTTAAATTCTGGTTTGAGAATTAATAATAAATGAGCATGAGGCATGCCTCTTTTTTGAAATTCAATGACACTAACACATGCCGCTACTTGTCCGAAGATATTTTTGTGCAATAGTTCTCTCCTGAGCATTTCAAATTTTGCTCTAAACACTCTTGCTAACTAATCTGGTCTATCAAATGCGCTTTGTTAGATAGATTTTCTTGTATCTCTTTCCAATTAGGATTACAAGTCATGGTAATAAAAAGATCAGGCTTGCCATATTTTTGAACTAAAGCCATAGCCTCCAAGTATCTACGGCGCATATCTCTAGGTCCGCCTACAAAAGAAGCTGGCAAAATAACCCGGCGACCCACATTAGAGCTATCTAGTTGGCCATTTGAAATGCTATCAAGGACACCTTGTAAAATTTCTGTTCTAACTTCTTTTTGTTTTAATCTAAGAAAGTCTAACCTGGATGTTTCTATTTTTATGTACATATCAACAACAAATTGTTGGAATAAACGCATTGAATGTAAAAGCATCGATTCATCATTTGTTCTCATCTGAAATCTGTAACAGTAATACTCCCTAGTGGACACACAATCTTTTCTCTTCTTTCCAGTTTCGATAGCTACAATGGAAGGATTAGAAAGCAGTTATTTGTACTGAAAATATGTTAAATACTACATAGGTAAAGTTTCCTAATAACGAACTCAAAAGGAACTTACTTGCATCTTCATATGCTATCAAATCTTCTGGGATTTCTATACTCGAAACATCAATGCTAGAAGCATTTACATTAGGATTTATGTTTCTATGGTTTTTATTTCTGTTTGGTGTTTTCTGTATATTATTATGCCAACCAGATTCCCCACAAGGAAATAACAATGGGTATTGAAGAGAATCATAACATCCAAAATAATGTCGAATTCTATGACCTGTATTAGAAGTGCTGTATATCTGAATATGTGTGCTTCTAGTATCCAAAGAAGTTTCCACAACATCCTCACAGAATATAGCACCCACTTGACTACAAGTGGGAAGATTATATCGACGTTGATCTAAATTTGGACAAGAATTAAGGACAATCCTATAATCATCCAAGTTGGGAACATGCCTAAGGTTTTTCAAGAACTTACAATAAGGATTGTCCTCTAAAATCTGCATAAGTAGAGATAAAGTTGTTTGACGTAATTTATCACAGGACTTAACTCGTTGGGCCAATTCCTGCTCTGTGTCATAAAAGTAGAACTGGATCCCAACTGTTTTTTCTTTGTCATGTGGCGAAAGACTATCAAGAAAATGATAGACTTGCCCCTGAACTCTGAAAGTATACATCCCTCTATTATTTTTAGTTAATTCCCTATCATATTTTGCCCCAAGGGACGTAAATGCTAAATTGTTGTTATAAGTTCTAATGTTTTTTCTAAAATGAACAGATTCCTCATCTTCAGCGGTAAGCAAACGACAAAGTTCATAGGGCATGGCAGGCATCACAATTGATACTCCGCCTCCCGCACAGCAAAAAGACGGAGGTTCTAAATAGAACCTCTTAGCTCCACAATGAGAACAATTAGGAACAGTAGAAAGGATCATAGAATTTTCAGGAATTTGGTTAAGTGGTGAAGAATATTTTTTCCTTCTTTTATTGGTTATCCTCGCATTTCCTGATACGTCAAATGTTAATATGTTACTGTAAGCATAGCAAAGAACAAGTATAAACAAACACATTTTGTCATAGTCATTTAAATTTACCTTTAGAATGAGAAGAAGACTCAAGGAGAATATGCTCTACTGTTTGAGTTGCCAAAGATGCACAACTCAAGGGAAACAAATTGCTGGTTTGTTTGTTTCGGTAGTACTTGCTACCTAAATTACGAGAAATCCTAGATTCACGCAAAATTTGATATCTTTTCTGCCTAGCAAGTTTTGCTTGAACATTAATACTAAACGATTCGGAAGGAAAAGGAGTCACACCGTCACTATGCGACGGATTATCATGAGGAAAGGAAATCCCTGTTTTCACATGGGCTAAAGATGTAGTCATAAAGGAGCATAATTCTTTTTTTCCTTGATTCACTACTTGTCTTGTGTTAAAAGGGCAATTTGAATTAGGCAAAGGATTGATAGCTTGACTTGAATCAGTCAAGCGACGTTCACAGTCAATAAGTTCAGTAATAGGTTCAGAAGTAAGCGTTTTTTGGTTTTTCTTATGTATGCATGTCTGGCCACAACAGGGATTAACTTTTCTCTTTCTATGCGGCGCCATTGCGTTGCTACACTTTTCAATGCTTAGGTTTCACATATATTTAAACTGATACATAAAAGGCATGCACAAGTGAAGCGAAAATAACCAGAGAATGAATTTAGACCGAAACAAAATTCGAAATTGGAAACAGCACGACAAAATGGCAACAAATAGCTAAATACAATAAGAACATAAATGATGTTGTGCAACAAACAGAAAAAGAAAGAGTACAAAGACTTAGTAAATCATTGCAATCCAAGATATAATCATAGCAAATTTGTTTAGTATACAAGCAGCATTAGGCTTATATAACAAGGAGTACCAAGGGAACATACCTTTAGATGACAAGCACAAGCAGTGTAGGCAGAAATCTGGAGCAAAAAGCTCTATCTGCAATATGACACACACATTCAGCACAGAAAGATCTTAATGGACATAGAATACATAGCCATTAATTAATTGGTTTTAATGTAAAATCAAAAGGTTTGTATGTAAATCTTTTGGCTCCTTTTAAACTTGTCATTTTTCCAATAAACAATGTCATAACACGAAAATAATAATTTCTATTACTTCATTTCATAAAGACAACTGCTATATTTTAAAAAGGAAAAGTAAGATGCAAAGAACACATACAGCAACAAATTGGAGAAAAATGAAAGAGAGAGCAAGAGTAACTGTACCTTTTGAAGTGCAACTTTATCAGGCAATCAGTTTCCAACATCCATCGAGAATCACAGTCCATTCAATGCAAATACGTATGGAAGAAAAGTTAGAATTTCTTTAAAAAGAAACAAGAAACATGTATTACAAGAGCAGAACATTTTAAAAAGTATATCCTACAGAAAGATGGCCATTTCTTAACTACAGAATGACAAATACACAAGTGTAAACATATTTGCAATATACGATCAGCACTTGCATTTGACAAATGGACTAAGCAGATAAAGTATAGATCACGACAACAGCCTAATAACTAAACATAAGCTTCCATAAGCACTACGCACGCACACAAAGAAATGGAGGTAATAAGCTTTCCATTGAACTAATCTAGTTACAAAGCTGAAAGAAGAATGCACAGTGCAGTAACACTTTTCAATTTGCACAAAACAAAGGACAGAAATTTTCCTTTGACACAAACTACGAAAAAGGAGCTAGATTCCTATGAAACTAAACTGTATGTATGGAATACGTTTTATAATAACATTAATGGCCATGCATGTTTTTTTCTGAACCGAAAAAATGCATGATACATCTACAACTTATCCATCTGGAAAAGATGCAAAACAAAACTAACAGATTCATTGGACAGATGTACTAAATAGGTGTAGTATATATCACGACAGTGGAAAAAACAAACCAATCATGGGATAAACTGTTTCATAATGACATGCTCAGAGTGCCTAAGCACAAACTCAGAAACATTACACGTGTGTATTCAACATAAAAAGATAAGAACCATTTATGGGATATATCAGGTTTTCGTTTTTGCAAGGAGGAAATGCAAAAACCAGATAAAAGCGCAAAAATAGAGGAAGAATAGTTTAAGGCATTTTTTTTTGGCAGTGCATTAAACAGTTTTTCTAGAATATATTGCATGCTTCTTTCAGCAGGCACAACTCTAAGTAGCGGGCCAGATTGCATGAATGGACATGATTTCCTTTGATTGAAACTGAAAACACACAACACATGTACTATCTATCCATTTTAGAAAACACTTCAATGCACATTAATGCACCTCAGAGACTGTACAAACTAAAATCCATAGACATAACCCCTTTTCCACGGAAACAGAAACCATACAGTACTAAACAGATATAATATTTATTATGTGAGTGGCCTATTAACGAATGACAACTAAGAAACAGGCAGGAAAGAACTATTTAAAAAACCATTAGCAGATGCATTAAGCAACTGTAATAAGTAAATGAAGTATATATCACAACATGGCGATGACGTAACGAGTAACAACATAATAGCGAAGTAAGTAAGAAACTAATAGCAAAAACTATGATTTTTCCATCGATGGTAACATTGTCCATTCATTTAGCCCTGTTAAAAGGCTGAAGAAAAGTGAGAGTATAAAAACAAAAAGAATCCAAATGGTGAAAACTGGTAGGAAACCATTTTTTATATATAAAACCTTTTAGACACAGGAGAGCGTTGTATTTTGATTCAAAGTGATTCATTATCACATACAAATTTACATGAAGAAACGATGTTTTTCCAAATGACGTTATATGTGCAAAAGTTCACATAAGGCAAATAATATCATGGAAACAACCAGCCAGAAATAAAACAAATACATTTTAAAAGCTGGCAGCATCTGGAACATCACAATCCGAAGGCAACAACCAGTAATATACGGCCTACCAAGCACATTCATGACATACACACATTAGCAACTTATATTAGAACAGGTAAACATATGTATTTCTCAGAACAAACAAGCAAGAACAAATATTAACAAATGATTCAAGGACATTTGAAGAAAAATAAGGCAATGGTTTGTCTTAACGTGAAAAAATACATAGCCATGAACTCATTCTTCCAATGTAATATCAAAAGGTTTCTATTTAAGTCTTTAGGGTGTTTTTAAACTTGCCATTTATTCAATAAACAGTGCCATAATAGAGAAATAGTAATTTGTATTACTTCATTTCATAAAGACAACTGTTATATTTTAAAAAGGAAGAGTAAAATGCAAAGAATACATACAGTAGCAACAAATTGACATAAACGAAAGACAAAGCAAAAGTAATCAGAATTCTAAAGTACAACTATATCAGCCAATCAATTCCCACCATCCATTGAGAATCATAGTTCGTACAATGCAAATACAAAAGTAAAGAGAAGACGTAGTTTTTTTAAATAAACAAGGAACATGTATCAAATAGTCCCATAATAGAATAATAGTAATTTCTATTACTTCATTTCATAAAGACGACTGCTATATTTTAAAGAAGAAGAGTAAAATTAGGCGTAAAGGAAAGACAAAGCAAAGAATACATACAAGAACAAATTGGACAGAAAGGAAAGACAAAGCAAGAGTAACTGCTTTTTAAAGTACAACTATATCACCAATCGCTTCAACATCCATTGAGAATTACAATTCATTCAATGCAAAAAATGTAAAGAAAAGAGTTAGTTTTTTTTTTCAAATAAACAACGAACATGTATTACAACAGCAGAACATTAGGAAAAAATTATATCCTACAGAAAGATGTTCATTTTTTAAGTACAGAATGAAAAATACACAAGTGCAATCATATTTGCAATTTTTAATGACTACTTGCATTTGACAAACGCACTAAGCAAATGTTCCTTTGACAAACTTCCACAAGGCTTACACACACACACCAAACATAAGAAGGTAATAAGCTTTCCATTGAACTAATCTAGTTATTATTACAAAGCTAAAAGAAGAATGCACAGTGCAGTAATATTTTTCAAATTGCACAAAACAAAAGACAGCTATTTGAAATGTCAGAAAGAATGGTCTGAAGAAAAGCTGTAGGTATGAAATAGACTTTCGGAAGTGAAAAAAGGCAAAACAAACCCAACAGATTCATTGGATAGATGCATTAAGCAGGTGCAGTTTATATCAAGACGGCAAAAAAAAAAACCAATCACAGTACAAGCCTGCTCAATACAAAGGGCCTCTTTTTTTTTGGGAAAAGGCAAAAAATGCATAAAGTATGTAAAGTCGCAAATTCATAGGAAGAAATTTGTTGGTCTGACCGCATAAGAACTATTCATGTGATAGACTGTTTTTTCTTTTTTCCAAGGAGAAAATGCAGAAACCAGATAAAATTGCAAAATTAAAAGAAGATTGTATTAATGGACATGTCTCGGTTTGATGGAAAATGAAAAAACAAAACACATGTACTATTTATCCATTTTAGAAAACACTACAATGCACATTAATGCACCTCAGAGATTGTATGAAACAAATTTCATAGACATCACCCTTTTTGCATGAAAACAGAACCCATACTGTACTAAACATATATAGTATTTACTATGTGAGTGGCCTACTAACAAATCGCAACTAAAAAACAGGTAAGAAAGAACAAAAAAAAAAAAACCATTAGCAGATGCAATAGGTAAATGAAGTATATATCACAACATCAGATAATAACTAACAACATAACAACGAAGCAAGTTGGAAAAGTAAGTGGAAAAAAATGATTTTTCCATCCTAGTAGAAGGCTGAAGAAAAGTGACAGCATAAAAAGAAAAAGAACACAAATGTTGAAAACCAATAGGAAAGCATTTTTTTTTAAATCTTGTAGACAGAGGGGAGGGAAATATTTTTTTCCCAAATCCATTCTATTTGTAAAAGTTCACATAAACCCAATCTCAAGCCAACGACCAGTAACATTCGGCCTACTAAGCACATTTCATCACACACACACATTAACAACCTATATTATAACAGAACAAAGAACAAACATTAAGAAATGATTCAAGGACACGCAAAGAAAAAAATAAGGCAATGGTTGTTGGAAGTCTCAAAACGAGTTAGGAAAAAGGAAAAAGAAGTTGGAAGATTTAAAACCAAAAGAAGGCAAGCACTCAATTAAACACAGAATATTTAATGCAGTAAAGAACAAGCAGTAAACAATCAGCAGCATTAATACCAGTAACCAAAAAGGGAGAACTTTCTTAAAATTCATTTAACACAGTAAATGAACAACAGGTAGCATTAATACGAGTAAAGAAAAGGATACAGAGAACAAAAGGACAAAAAGGGTTAGGAAAAAAAAGGAACAAAACCATACCCAAAGACAATGAAAAAGCTTGAAGCAATTAGTGAAAGACACGGTTAAAGAAGTAACAATATTAATGGCAGAAATAAGGAGCGCAAAAGTAAAAGATGGTCGTAGAGAAGGTATCAAAAAAACTGACAAATGATATGAGAGTGATTAGAAAGAAGCGGCGCAATCAATGAGAAGTTAATGTTTACACACTGGAAGACAGCAGTAATCAAATATTTACACATTGGACAATAACCATAGATACATAGGTAAAAGTGAAACAAAAGCCTGACAGGAAGCACCGGAAACAGCACATTTTACACCCAGGGAAATAAAAAAGGAAAAAGGCAATAAAATTGCTTAGCTTTTCAAATAGGCGGTAGCTGATTCCTGGTGACATAAGCAAGGATGTGGCTGGAACTGCAATTCAGACTGCGAATATCTCGGTTATCCAAGAAGAGGGGACAAAATGAAATGACGTGAAACAGAAGACATGCAAAAAATAAGAGAGCTATTTCATTAATACCCAAGTACGAATGAGGCTGAGGCGGCATATCTGACTAAAATGAAACTTCGACGAAGAGGAACGAAACCAAACAACAAACTACCCAAGTACGAATGAGGCTGAGGCGGCATATCTGACTAAAAATGAAACTCCGACGAAGAGGAACGAAACCAAACAACAAACTTGGATACCTGCAACCAATTTAGTTAGATTCCTGAGACCTAAAAAATTATCTGGAAGTAAAAGCAGAAATAAAGCAAACAAAAAATATTAGTTCCTTCTTCTCGGACCGAGCCTTTAACCAGCCACCAGTCGGCTCTCTTTTGCTTTCACCAGCCACCAGTCGCAGGACGACGGGAAAAACTGGAAATCAAAACAAGTTCTGGTCAGATCAAACATTTTTTGGGAAATCTAAAAAATGTAAACAAATTATAAAAATTGTCAAGTAAAAGGAAAAAAAATCCGGATGGCCGCGGCCGAAAGCTGCAAATGAAAGAAAAGATCCGGTGAGGTCACGTAAGGAAAAAAAAACCCAAAAAAAGCTAAGAAACAAACCACCTGCCGGAGATGCGAAGCAAGACAAAATGGAACAAACCCACACCGACGACCTGCCGGAGGGGCAAGGCCGAAAGCTGCAAATCAAAGAAACGGATTAACAAACCCACACCGTAACATGCGAAGCTAAAAAACCCAAAAAAACTATTAACAAGCCCTACCGTAACATGCGAAGCAAGACAAACAAAAGAATGGAAGATCTGCGACTAGATTTAAGGGAGAAGAAGAAGATTCGAAAGAAAGAAAAGGAGCGATGAAAGCGGCAGAGAGTCGGCGGAAGCAAGAAAGAAAATGTTAGGGTTTCGAAGACGTTTCAAATGCTGCGACCGATGACATGGAAAACACGTGTATACACGTATACAAACTGAACGAACGTGGCAAGGAGTAGCCGCGCAAGGCGCGGGTAAGTTGGTGTCCACGTGTCTTCGTGTGATGGTTCTTGTTGATGCATTATTACTATATGTTAATAAAAGGCCACAAGTTACAAGAATCTAAAACATTACAATAACCTAAAAGATCACAAGTTACAAGAATCTAAAATGTTACATAACTCTCAACTACATTTTAATGAATCATGGGTAAGTGGAGAATTATATAGAGTAATAATGAGGAATATAAATGGACATTTATAATTTGCATGATTCATAACATAATATCAATTATTATAACTTTTTATTACTCCCTCCATCCATTAGTATTTTTCTATCTTGAATATGTACCAGTGACATAAATATATTTGATACATGCAAGTTAAACACAAAATCAATACAACCATTGCTGGAATTAGTCAAATACTTACTATAATTGTTATGCATTTTTTACCTTAATCAACTCTGAAATTTGATGTTGTTATAATCTTCTTTTATCGCATAGCGTCAATCACCAGGAGTAAATCAGTGCCATTACCAAATTTATCATACTATTAAGAAGATTTTTCTTTATACATACATACATACATATATACATACATACATACATACATACATACATACATATATATATATATATATATATATATATATATATATACATATACTCCTAATTTTTTTTATGGGATATATCGAAAAAGTTTGCCAGCTAACCAAAATGACTTATAAGGGGGAAAAATTAACATCGTAATGTAACTAAAACTCCAAACGCACATGTGACTCATAAGTAAAGGCTATGTTTGGATTGTTTTTTATTTATAAAAAGTTAATATTTCTTTAAAAAAAAATTTCAAATATTTTTTATTAGGGTAAATTACATTTACTACCCCTGTGGTTTGTAGAAACTACCAATCGAATTTCGAGATTTAGAGAAACTACCAATACCTCCTTAAAGAGACTAAATGTTATGAATTTAGTTGATTAAAGGGGCTAAATATTATAAATTTATCAAATTTAAGGGGGTATTGGTAATATTTCATATCTCGGAATTTGACTGATAATTTTTACAAACTACAGGGATAGTATATGTAATTTACCATTTTTTTATTTCAAAATTTAAAATTTCATTCTCAAATTTTCCTCACATAATTTTTAAAAAAATCTTTTTATTTTCCTTTCAAAATACTTTTTCTACTAAAAAATTTTCTATCAAAATTTTCACACATTCAAATACAAAATTTATCAAATAAATCACAATCCAAACATAGCCACAGTGGTTATTGATTTACCTACTGATGACTGAACCTTATACCAAAAATTGACCACACTGGCTCTTTCGGTGGTGGCCGAGTTGGTGTGGCAGCAAGCGCGGGACCATAAGGTCACGATTTCAAATCCCCTTATCAACACATTCTCAGTCGAGCCAGCCCAACAGAGCTTGTCCAGTGCGGTTTACATCTCCTGTATGGTTTGCGGGCTATTACACAGAGGCAGAGTTTACCGAGTGCGCACATTTGGTAGCAGTTGCGAGTTCCTTAATCAATAAAAAAAAAAAAATTGACCACACTGGGCAGTCGTCTTATTGATTCTAATCACGCACATAATAAGGAATCAACTACTTTATATATATAGTCATTGTAAATTTGTGGTTGCTATTTCAAACTCCCCCTTGGTCTTCCTTCTCAGATCCGATTTTCAGAAAACATTCCCCCATATCATTTTAATTAGGGACTAGATGAGTTTCAGTCTTTTTTTTTTTTAAAGAAAAAAAATGAAAGAAAAAAGTTGGTAAACAAAATAAGTCATTTTATCAAGAAAATATTCTATTTATTCGTTGTATTACGTAAAATTATGCAATTAAAGACAATTAGAATGAACCGTTTATAATGTAGTAGAGGTAATCTATTTATATAATAGGAGACAAAAAAATAAAGAGTAATGATTGAGATAGTGACAAATTATAGTAACTTTGTATAATGACTGACGTGGCAATCATAAAAAGACAAAATTATCTTTTATTATTTTGTGTTTTGTAATGAGGATGGAGGGATGATTTTGTTTTTTTATAATTGCCACGTCAGTTACTATATAAAGTTACCGTGATTTGTCACTATCTGTATCATTACTCAAAAATAAAATTATGTGATTAGTTTGTTGTACTAAAAACAAGAATATGCATGTAATATTTTTTCATTTTATCATTAACACTTTATAGTCTATATTGTGGATAAATAATGGAATATAATCTAGTAATTAATATTTTTCTTCCTTACTATAGAACAAAATTGGATTCTTTCCTTTTCTTAACAAAAAAATGCAAAAAGGTCAAAATTTTTGTGTAGATATTTCATCAAAAATTTTATGTGGACGATATTAGGACAACAATTATTGCCACATTTTCAGCGAAGTTAATGTTAGGGTCACTAAATTCAAACCGTTCACGAGAAAGGTGGACATCGTAACCGTAACAATAGCTACTTTTGACCGATTAACCAATTTTCTTTCTTTACAAAATAAAATAAAAGAAAAAAAAATTTCTTGGCTATATGGTCAAACATGAAGAATGACTACGCAAGAAGCCATATTTGACATGCTACGCAAGATTTTAGGGATATCTTTCACGGGCCATTTACTCATCCCGGGCCATTAGGCTTCAATTCCGGGATGAAATGTGCATTGAATCGTCTGATATATTTATTTAACTATTTTTTATTACACATTTTAATAAATTTTGGTGTAAATTTTTTTAATTTATATTAATATATTCTATTAATATTTAACATTTAATTAATTTTAATATAAAACATTATATTCATGTATCAATCTTATATTTTAATAAAATTTTATAATATTTTTTAATTTATTATGATGAAAATATTAATAGTATAAATATTAATACCAATTATAAAATTTATATCAATTTATTAAAATGTGTAATAAAAAGTAACATATAAAAAAATTTCATAAGAGATTCTTTGCAAGTGAATGTCTAAATGCATTAACTAATTCACCGTCGGCAAATATGCGATAGAAAAGGTGAAATTAAAGTTACATACCTAACCTTTTGACATTTCTTCCTATGCCTTATTATTTTTATTATATCTCACTAAATCACGGGGACGGAGTTAAAAGCCAAATACAAAATTTTATATTAGATTTAGAGATGTCAATGTCCAATTGATAACTTTTATTTCAAACACTTTATGCTAATTTATATCTCTTTCCCTCTTTCATTCATATTGAGAAATAAAATTGACTAATTTTAAATTAAAAGTTAAGAAATTCAACGCCCTCTTTCATTTATATCGAGAGGTATAATTGACTAATTTTAAATTAAAAAGTTAAGAAATTCAATGCTAGTATTATTGAACAATTCGAAGCCAAACCTATTTTTCACACTATCACGGATAATATAAAAAAAAATAATGACAAAAATTCACTTATCAACTATGCTTGTCGAAAATAGGATTGACTACTAATTGTAAAGGAACTAGAGTTACATCTTTTTTCCATTTTTATTCAAGTATATTTATGTGTTCCACGCCACTTTTAGGTCCCAAAAAAGGTCTTATTCTTGTTTCTTTTTAAAAAAAAAACTCATACTTGATTGGTCACCTTAGAAAAAAAAAAAATCAATGGTGATTATACTAGTAGTTACTTCATTTATTAATTTTATAATAATAAAAATATATATTCTATCTAAACAAAATTTATAACTTCCTATCCTTTTTTCTTGAAGTTAAAGATTTACCAATGAAAAGGATGATTTATTCTTGCCCGAAAGTACTTGCTATTGGAGAAATAGTATCTAACCACAAGAGTACTCCAGAGAATTATTAGGGTTCGTTTGGATTGTGATTTATTTGAGAAAAGTTATATTGAAATATGTACAAATTTAGGTGGGTATTTTTTTGATAGAAAAAGTATTTTGGAGGGAAAAATAGGAGAGAAATTTTTTAAAAATTATGTTAGAGGAATTTGAGTTAGAAAATTTAAATTTTAAAATAAAAATATTTTATTTTTGTTTTTAAAAAGTTAACATTTTGTAAATAAAAATTATGTCCAAAGCCTAAATATTCTATTAACACTTTCGGAAGGATTTCAACTATTAATTACCCATGACTATTTATGCCTCTAGCCCAATACGAGAGTCCAACTACAAATTAAATATAAAGTGCAATGGTTGCAAGATATGTAGATATTTAATCGTCCAAATTAATAAAATTTTGTTCGTTTATTTAAATAAATGGAAAAAAAAAAAGAGAACACGGTGACTATAATAACTATAATAATATTCGGATCCGTGAGAACAAATTAAACATTTTTGTGGGAAAAAAAATGTTAGGACGAGTGCCAAAAACTTAATTAATGTTTGTAGCTTAATTAACATGGGAAAAATTGACTAAGTTCTTCTTTCTTTTTTTTTTCCCCCAAAACGATAGTGTATTAATGAGGCATAAATTACCAATTTACATAGCCACAAGGGCTAGGGTATCATCACAATGTTGCAACTGGATACTAGCACGATAACCTACGAGACCAAAGGCCCTCAAAGGGCAGAAAAAGCCCACAATGGGCAACCTGACGAGTGGGAATAAAAACCATTTAAACCCGCACTAGCGGGAAGCAAAACCATTTAAACTTGCATGAGCAGAAATGGTTGACAACCTAAACGACCTAAAATCAACCAAATTTAAACCCGCACGAATGGGAAGGGTTGATTGACAACCTAGACGACGTAGGAGCAACTGAAAGTACAAAAATACAAAAACTCAGTTATATCGGGATACTAATACTATACAAAATTAATGTTACTCATCGCAATGGGCCCACTACTAATGGCCTGTGATGAAAAAAATTAAAACTAAATCTCTAACTCTCATCTCAAGCCGTGGTATGAATCCAACTCGCAGCACCAAAAAAAAAAATACTATTCTATGAACAGTAAAAAACTGTTCATGAAACAATAAAAATTTCGCACCTCCCTCGCACGCTAGTTCCCCCGCACGCACAGTAGTTTTTGTCTTCTAGACAGCCTGCCGGCTAATCTATTGGAGACTTTACTAAGGGCATGCACAGTAGCCCCTGTCCCAGGCCATGGCCTTTTCTGCCACATCAACTCCACATAAGCTTATGGCCAACCTTATACTATTCACACAGCCATCATAAAAAAAAAATACCCACATCAGCCCTTGGCCTTTTCTGCCACATCGCTAATTCTCTCTCCTTCACCATATTCCAAACTATTAACAAATTTCTTTTATATTAATAATACAACTTATACATTAAATTAAAATTATCATACATTAAATACTAAAAAATATTTAATCTAAAAATTTTCATTACATTAAAATTAAAATTTACTAATACACTTAAAACAAGAAAATAATTACGATAAATTAAATATGAAATACTTAAAAAAAATGTGCGTAATTAAAATTAAAATTTAATAAATGTTCATTACACTAAAATTAAAATTAAATAATACACTTAAAATATTCGGATAAATACGATAATTTAAAATCAATAATTTTTTCATAACGTGAGTAATTTGAATAATTTTGATATGTGAATAGTAAAAGCCAGGCTTTCGTTCAAAGGCCTAGCCTTCACTATTTGCACAATTAGTATTAAATTTTTTTATATTAATAATACAATTTATAATTTTAATTATCATACATTAAATACTTAAAAACAATTAATAGAAATTTTTTCATAACATTAAAATTAAAATGTAATAATACATTTAAAACATAAAAAAAATACGATAAATTAAATATGAAATCTTTAAAACAATTAATAAAAAAATAAATTTTCATTAAACTAAAATTAAAATTTAATAATATACTTAAACCATTAAAATAATCACTCCAAATTAAATATGCAATACTTAAAAAATAAACATTCAAAATGAACATAAAAAAACATAACTTAAATTAATACACTTGAAATATAAATTACTACTTTATAAATTACTATACAACTATTATTAAATTTTTTTATATTAATAATACAATTTATAGTTTTAATTATCATACACTAAATACTAAAAAACAATTAATGAAATTTTTTTTCATTACATAAAATAAAAATTTAATAATACACTTAAAACATGAAAATAAATACTTTAAATTAAATATGAGATACTTATCTCACATTACATTAAAATTAAGATTTACTAATACACTTCAAACATGAAAATAGTCACTCCAAATTAAATATGAAAAACTTAAACATTAAACATTCTACGATATAACATATATTAATAAACAACACATTGCTTCCATTATCATATATCATTTCCACCAAAACGTTGTCATATGTGTTCAATCAAGTCATTTTTCAACTGATTGTGGATTTCTCTGTTGCGCATTTGCTCCCTATTATGCAAATATTTATTCATGTCAAGTAATCTTCCCGTCGAGGTTGGCAGTGCTGTACTCTCTACTCTTGCTTGATTGCTACTTTCTGCTTGCTCCATCATGAATGTTGCAGGATCAACGTAATGCTGATAATTAATGCGTTCATCCTCGACGATCATGTTGTGCAATATAATACATGCATTCATAATACGATGTAATATATCCGTATCCCACGCAAGTGCCGGATTTTTGATTATCCACCAATGTGCTTCCAGCACTCCGAATGCCCGTTCAACATCCTTTTGAGCAGCTTCTTGGCATTGGGCAAACAATCTATGTTTATTTGTTTGTGGTATTGGGATTGATTGGATGAAAGATGCCCATTTTGGGTATATACCATCCGTTAGGTAGTATCCCATATCATATTGATGACCATTAACCGTATATTGAACGGTTGGTGTCCTACCAGCTAATACATCATTAAATATAGGGGAACGATAAAGCACATTTAGATCATTACATGAACCTAAAGTATCGAAGAATGCATGCCAAATTCATAAATCCTGAGAAGCCACCGCCTCGAGTATTAATGTAGCTACACCTTCATGCCCTTGATACAGCCCCCTAAATGCCGCTGGACAGTTTTTTCACTCCCAATGCATGCAGTCAATGCTCTCAAGCATGCCCGGGAATCCATGGATTTCACCAATATGCAATAGCCGCCGCATATCTACCGGATTTGGCCTTCTTAAGTATTCACTACCAAATGCATCGATAATGCCTTGACATAAATTGGAAAGGCACTGTCTGGACGTACTAGCACTAATACGCAAGTACTCATCAATTGAATCTGCAGAATTGCCGTAGGCCAACATTCGTAATGCAGCTGTGCATTTTTGCAAAGTTGTAAAACCCATTCTTCCACTCGCATTAAGATGTTGTTGAAAGTAGTGAACATTCTCTAGAGCAGCCACTATACGTAAGAAGACACTTTTATCCATTCTGAAACGAATTCTGAACAACCTATTATCGTAGATAGGACGTTCCGCAAAGTAGTCATTCCAAAGACGGATATGACCAGTTTCCCGATCCCTATCAGGACGACGATCAGGATTTTCGTTACGTCTATGCTTTCTTCTAGGCCTCGAATTACTTGTTGTACTCTCCGCACGGGTGCATTCTTCCATCATTTGCTCGAATGTTTCATCCATCAATTTGTCCATTTCTTCCTCGATTGAGTTGTACTCATACCAAAAAGGATCCATTTTTTGGAAGATAAAGGAGTTTTGGAGAGTGTTTGGGAAATAAGAAAGTAAGATTATGAGAGAGTTTGATACATAAAAATATGAGATTTTGAGAGAGTTGGAGAGGGCAAAATATAAGATTTTGTTCTAAATATAGGCAAATTATATGTCATTTTATAGAGAAAGAAATTTCGGAGCCGTTGGTAAATTTTTTTTTTTTAATAAAAAACCCTCAAATTCCCGTTGCAAACCATTTAAAGGTTTGCAACGGGAAATACAGGTGGCGCGCGCCCAATGGGTGTTGATAGGCGCTGACGCCTCTGTTAGCGCCCTTTTTTTTAAAAAAAAAAAATAGAAACAACATCGTTTGGTGCCTTGAAGGCGCCAAACGACGCCGTCGCTTGGCCCCAGCGAAAAATTCACTCGCTCATCGACAAGCGCTGACACGCTGTCGGTAGTTCTCGTGTCACTGATCACGACACCAGGCGCAAAACGGCGCCGTTTTGCGTTTGATCTGGAGAAAAAAAAAATTAAAACCAGGCCTTCGTCCGATTTTACTGGATGAAAAAAAAAAGCCATGCCAAGCAAACGGCCACGCCAAATCAGCACACTTACTAACTTGGCGTGGCCCAGACCACCCACGGCTAGCCCCAAAAGGGGCTGCTGTGGGTGCCCTAAGTTCTTCCTTCTGTACCTGAAATTGAAACCTACGAATTCCACACTATTTTTCAAATCTAGGTTTCATAGACTCTTAGGTTAGGCATGTTCTGTTAATGTCTAGGATTGGATGTCTTTTTCATAGGATTTGGTTTAAATTTTATGGAAACTCTCAAAATTCCAATTTGGTCTATTGGTTTTGTCTTTTTTCTAAATTCATTCTTATTGAAACATTAAAAATTTATAAAAATTAAACCAAAACATATAGAAAATGTGTCCAAATTTAAGTCAATTCTAATTATAGAAAGCCAAACACCCTCTCTTTCCACAACCAATTTGAACCGTCCAAATAATGTGACTTATAATCACTACCGCACATAATTTTGAAAAAAACGAAAATTCACTTGAGTATCTGCTTTGTATCATACCATTACGATGCGAGCCTATTCCATGTAAAACCTCTCAAAACACGATGAAAAAAATCAAAATATGCTATGTATAAATACTCAAATTAAGCGAATTTTAAAGCCTATTGATTTAAAAGTCAAATTTCTAAATTACCGGAAGGCAATTTCTTTTTTAACCTTTACCAAAAGCCATGAGTAAAATGAGTGATTTTTTTATTTAATTTCCTATTATTCATATTTTATTTTAAGTGTGATAATATACATAGAGTGAGAAACTCCGATAAAAATTTTCAATGACTTACATGACGTTTAAATAGAATGAGCCATTGAAAACAAAAATCATTGTGATTATTTAATATCATTTTGTCATGTAAATATCACGTTTGTCACTGGAAAAAGTCATTGAAAATTTTTATTGTAAATTCATTAATTTTATTTTAAACTTCAATGGACATTATTTTAAAATAATAAAATATACTCCCTTATCTTAAAAAAAATTCAGTTTTGAAACAAAATTTAATGCAGAAAAAGAGTACACTTTTTGTACAAAATTCTTATATTACTTTTAATAATAATGACAATGCAGAATTCAAATTAAAAAATAAGGATAAAAGTATAAAAATATATAATTAATGATGTATTAATTGTGTCATATCTTGTAATTTAAAAAAATTATATTAAATTGAAAGTGAATTTTTTTTAAATACGGAGAGAGAGTAATAAACATATGATAATAGAACAGAAAAATCTTGGCTGGTGTTTGGTTGGTGAATTTAGGTAGGAATGGATTGGAATGGGATAAAAAACTAGTGTTTGGTTTGTAGGTTTGGAATGGATTAAAAATAGTAAGTGTGAGTTTTGTTCAAACTCATAGAGGGTGGGTTTAGGTGAGAATGGATTGGAATGGAGTAATAAGTTCTATACTTTTTTTTTTTGTAACTCTCATTAACTTATTAATAATAATAATAAATTAATTAATTAATTAAGATTAATTTAATTAATCATTCATTTACTAAATATTGTAAATTAATATTATAATTAATAATTACTTAATCTTATTTATTAATATTAATTATTATAATTAATGTATAATTAATTAATTACTTAAAATTAATTTAATCAATAATATTTTTATTAATAATTAGTTAATTTAATATTATAATGAATAATTAACTAATAATAACTAAAAAGTTTTTTTTTTCAAATTCATTCTATTACTAGAAATAACACCAAACAGCATAATTACTATCATTCTATCCCATTCCAAACTTTTTTTTTCTATCAAATTTATTTTATTTCTAAACTCAAAAATTATACTAAACGACTAATTAGAGAGTCTGGTTATTTTGGTTATTAAAATTCAGGATTAATGAAATCAATTGGCATAGGCCATTGTCACATTGTGTATCGTGGGGGGGTCAACAGTAACAGCTCTTGCAGGGAGCGTGTAGGACAAGAGGCTGAATGTGGGGTCCACACAATCATTCATCTACACATGTCAGAAACATTTTGTTCATCGCCGACGTGTTTGACCGGATATGGATTGCCACGTGATGCGAAGACCCAAACGCCAAAAAGTAATTGCGGCTCCTTTTGTTTTGTTTTTTTTTTGGTTTGTGTAAATAAGAATTTAGCCCCCGAATTTAAGGTTTATTATCCTCTCACACTCTGCCACCTGGCATTATCAATTTATTTATTGATTATTAGTACCAAGAATTTTCCTTTTCCCTTTTCTCCTCTTTTTTTCCCCCCTTTTTTGGGGGTCCCTGCGCACCCCACCACCCGACCATGGATGACACAATTTTGTAATCCTAGACGCCAAGTGCAATTTGATTTACAAATATTTTTACAAGAGTCATTATTATTGTTAGTGCATGTTACTATTATTATAGAGTTAGTTGTAAAAAATTGTGGTAAATCATAACATGATTGCAAAATACGTCTTAAGTTTTTAATTGCAGAAATTAGTTCCCCGAGTAATTCATTTATTACAATTTAAGATAAATTCTTTCTTCAACTTAAAATTAAAACACGAAATGATAAAAAAAAAATACTACTAGTGGGAGCCAAAAGTAACTTGAAATTTTGCATATTTGGGAACTTTTGCTTCTTTATCTTTTTTTGAGAGAAAACATTGAGTGTCGCGTTAATATCATTCTAATTTTACTATTTATATATTGTTGAACCCCAACCCTGAAGGATCTCTCATTTGCTGGTTCCACAGTTAGTGAGAAATGTAAAGAGATGTAAATTACGGATGTTCCTAAAACAGGTACGTGAGGGGATTCAACTACGAGATTTAGAAATTACAATCCATAACTTACAACACATCCTTACTATTGAAGTACTTACGCAAGGACTACTATCTATATATTGTTGAGTTGCTGAAATGATGTTTGTGAAGAGAAAATATTGAGTGTAACACTTGTATTATGTAAAATGTTCCCTCCTAAATATTTTGGGAGTAAAAGTATAAATTTGTTGATCAAAAGATGCACAATTTTAAAAGTTATAATTATTTTTTAGATTATTTCACAAAGCAAAAAAAATATACATTCGGAGAATGTATTAAATATTTATCGACGTTTGTGTTGTACCATTTACGATTGTTACTTGAACATTTGTGTGGTTATGAAGGGAGACATGCCTGTGGATGGCATGTTCATGCTTTAGATCACAACAACCAAATCTCTTAAAAAAAGAAACTAGTCATGGATAAGTTTTATTGCATGATATATCAAACTCCAACTATATATTTTTATATCAACCAAATGTCCAAACATGAACAATTAACAAAAAGAAACATTACAAACACACTCGATCCACACACATGCTATAATAGCTGTAAAAATGTTTCCATTCAACAACAAAACTATATTCCAAAAAAGTCATCAATGGTGCTCACTAATCAAGTACTTGGGAGGCCATATTTTGGCAAGGGAAACAAAAATTGTGGAAGGATAAACTACAATAATTCTTGTTTTGAGCAGGTACTTGATCTATCCTAACAATTAATTAATTTAACAATATGAATAAATCATTAGCAATTAATAAAATCCCAAAAGCCAATTAATCCATGGAAAAAATTAGTACAAATTAATTAATACAGTTTCTAATAAACATGCATTGCAATAAAAATTTAGTAAACAAACATCTAACTATCTTGACTTGATCGAGTCCTTAGTACAATTAGTTCAATTGTTGGAGTTCCGGTTTTGCAATTAAATTCTTATAACTACGAGTTAGATACAATTGTTTGATTGTTAATAATGGTATTTTGTTCTTGTACCTAAATGAGTGGTGTAAAAATGTCGAAAATTTACAGCGCTATTAGAACTATAAATTCATTGCGGGGAGTGATGTTGTTTATGAATTATTCACTTATTTTTCTAAATTGTATACTTTCTTCATCTAAAAAAAAATTTTTAATTTCAATTTTTTTATATTCCAAAAAAAAAGAAGCTTATTTTATATGTAAAATTTTTATATTATCCTTAATAATAATAATAGGGTATGAGTCAAATTAAAAAAAAAGAATAAAAATAAAAAATTATACATTTAATAATATATTAATTGTGTTATATTTTATAATTTAAAAAACATATACTAAATCAAGAATAAACCTTTTTTTTTCAAGACTAACGGAGTATATCGCTAAATTCATTTGGAAAATCGCAAGGGATATATGAAAAACCCTCTTCGTTTGGATTGTTCTTATTTGAGAAAAGCTATATTGGAATGTGTAAAAATTTTGGTGGGTATTTTTTTATAGAAAAAGTATTTTGGAGGGAAAAATAAGAGGGAAAATTTTTTAAAATTATGTAAAAGGAATTTGAGTGGAAAAATTTAAATTTTAAATTTTGAAATAAAAATATATTTGAATAATTTATTTATTTACAAATAAAAATTACTTGTCCAAACATACCTAACTTTTTCGTTTGGGTATCATACCCCTCCATGCCCCCACTCTAAAATAATTCAATTCTTCAAAATTGAGAGCTCCCAAATCCGGACAGGGACAACAAATGCAAAGCGTGGTTGAAGCCAACTGTCTACACGATCTTAGTTCAACATCCTCATGATCAAATATCAAATTTGGTGCCTTTATTTCCAAAGGGTCGTCATTGCTCAAGACACATATATAATTAATGACCCTTTTGGCATGACTTCTCTTTTGTTGCATTCAAAGTTGTGACTTCAACAAATGTGATAGATTTGGATAAGTGTTGAGATACCCACATTTCATAAATTTATGGGTGGTGGTTCTCAAGGTATGATGTGAATTGTGGTTTGTGAGGGGACAATTAACCAACTAGGGATGATGAAAGGGATTGAAAAGGGATGGCTTTGTGAAACGAAAGGGAAATAAAGAGCATGAATACATTTCTTACAGTTGTCAACAATTAAGGTTCGAATTGGACTTGTGTGAAGTAGAAATAAAGCAGAAATTCATGAGGACAAACCTTGTGGATACTACGTGAGAAGCACACATAGCAACTTCATACGAGCAAATAAAAAATTGTGTAAATGAAATTAGATACATATGGCAGAATATATATATAACATAATTATAATTAAGTTACATATTTTTCACAAAAAAATAAAAATAAAATGTGTACACGCACTTTACAACTTGAGATATCGAGTGAAACACAGATATTTCATACCCATATTTGTGTGAATATTAAAGAAGTCTAATTACATACCATAAATTTTTTTAGTTAAATAACTCCAATAAGTATCTAATTTAGTTTTATAATCCCATTTGGTGTCATGTTCAAATTTTTTTAATTAAGTCTTCAAATTTGGAGGACCATTTGATTTTATTTAGTCATTTGATCAAAATTAAACTAAACAAGAAGTCCAATTCTTTACCAAATCATATGCAATTGAATAATTTTTAAAATGCCCTAGTTAGATAAAGTTATGCTTAAAAAAAATCTTTCAATTCCATATGATTCTATAAAGAATTTGATTTGTTAATTTCACTTGATTTTGGTGCAAGGACAAACTAAATTAAGTCGTCATTAACGTAAAGATTTAATTGAAAATTTTAAATATTAAAAATAAATCAAAATTTAAACCAAATTTATACATGATTGCCGTTATTTATTACTCTTTCTGCCCCCCTCCCTCCAAAAAAAGGTATAATTTTGTACAATTTTTTAAAAAAATTATAAGGTATAATATATTTAAATGTATGATAAAATTTATACTTTTACAGTTTTATCTGTAATTTTTAATTTGGGTTATACATTATTATTATTATTATTATTAGTAAGGTTAATATGAGAATTTTATATAAAAAATAGATTCTTTTTTTTATGACAAAGAAAAATTTTGAAACTAATTTTTTTTGTTTGAGTTAGAGATAGTTTTTCTTTACCTCAAACGATAACATCTTAAAATTGAGAAGGGGGTGGTTGGGGGGAAGGGGAACGGGAGAGATTTCCCACCTCTACAATATACAAATGTACTAAATTTGGCCAAAACTTATATATGCGTGATTGCAAACCTCAAATTTAGAATTTGGGACATGCAAGAAATAAAAGTCTCTCATGTGGCCACTTTTAAGACAGAGATAATATGAGGGACAATTGCCTCCGCAAAATCTTCTATTTATTTATTTTTTATATAAGGTGATTTTTTTTTAAAAAAAATTATTTGATTGCGGTATATTTTAATTTCCTCACCATAAATAATTTTCGAAACTTTGATCAAAGTTTCATGTTGATAAATTATAACATTAAATGATCACACTCTTTCAACTAAGAACTCAATTTAAATACTAAGAACCAAGATTCGAAAATACGTTATGTAATTAAGAAAATCTTCATATACAATTTTAGACCTAAAAGCATATATATCCCAATGTGAATAATACAAAAAAGATGAGGAAATGAGCTTTTAGTTTTCGCCTATATCACATATTGATTAATTCAGCTAAACCTACAGCATTTTGTTGGGCACATCCAAAACTGTCCTGCTATTCTTTGGCAACATATGATTAGATTTAAAAATGCCTTGGTTGTGTGATAAAAAATATTTACTCATAGACTTGCAGACTATACATATATTTATCCTTGTCTATATTAAGGAACAATTGATTAATAATCATTTCAAATATAATTCCATTTATACCATTGAGATTGCCGTTTTTCATATGTATTTGTATTATTAAACTTATTAATTTTAAGACTTTCGCATCTCAGTATAAGTTTAAATTTTTAATAATTGTGTTTATTTTCGTGCATTATTTTACCAACACTAACTTCCTTGTAATGATTTATGAAGCAACCAAACAAATACTGATAAATAAAATCTGAGAATTTCAACATGAATAATTTCATATCTTCATCTCAAAAGTAATTTTCCTATCACTATTTCAAAGGATATCTTTCTATGGTATTATGATAACTTCTGAAAAGTGACATTTTTGCCGTATAATCATTTGAATTAGAATGCAACTTGAATCATTCACATGTAAATCCTACTCTGAGCTTCATCTCTTGATTTTGAGTTGGTGCATATTTTCATGAAATCTTACTGCCAACTTCACCCAACTTTAGTTCATTTGGAGTTCATTAAATTATTAATCTAATTAAATTTAAATTTGAAATTTGAAATAATTCAATAATTAACCGGATAAAAAAATATAGTGCTACTAATGTAAAATAATAATCTTAGCCCTAATTTTTTTTTTTTAAGGTGGAGGGGTTAAAAATTTGTAAAATATAGTGGCAATATATAGAAACTATTCAAGCACCATCTGATCCAAAACTTCTCTAATTATTTTTATTTATTTATTTTTTGAGTGAATATCTACTGAACCAAAAAGAAAAAAAAATAAAGGAAAATACCAAAAAAATAATCAAAACCAAGTATGGTACAGTAACCGAATCAAAATTAAATCATCTCCAAGTCAAAAGGAGCACATGCAATCAATCAAAAAGTCACAAAGGGAAAGTCACCAAACATGAACAAGAGGTAGAAATGCCGAACACACATCTGCATTGTCAACCAAGTATCCAATTCGGTCGAAACCATACAAACTATTGCTTTTACTCGTGTTTTGATAGAAACCAAATTGTCCTCAACAAGTACCTCATGTAAGGCTAGAACTAGCTAAACTAGCTCGCTTGCTTTGGGGGTTGTTTCATTGAAAGACTATTATATCTCATGTGAACTGCCTTTCGTGATGAGCAGAAAGTTCAAGTTTGCTTTTCCCTCTTGCATGCTAAGTCCCGGGGAAGAATGCACTCAATGCCCTCAAACACACACAAACATCTTATTAAAAGTAAGCAAAACGTGAAAGACTGAAAGTGAATAACAATAGTTGATCTTATTAACGATATTGGTAAAATGAAATATTCTTCTATTTATTGAAATTCAATGTAATCAAAATATATGTAGTATAAACATTAATTTACTGAGGTTTTCAAGAGTAAAGTAACATATTTATGTCATTGGAGTAAACATTATGACATTTTTGTAATTTTATAGGCCACGCTTTGGTTCAAATTATTTTACAATTTTCTGTTTTAGTTTTTGGAACCGGACGTACAGATCTTTATTGCCTTATCGAGATAACAACATGGAGTATCGATAATTCTTTGAAACGTGGTGTTATCTTTTGTTTTTTGATTTGTTCATATAATGACTTCAATTTTCTTTTTCATCATGGCCTCGCATTTTCTTTTTCTAAAATCCTTACAAGAGCGAAAGAAATTTTGGGGAGGGCATGCAAATGATGAAATCTTCAGAAACTCATGCGAAATGGTTTTTGTGAGTAAAAGGTTAAAATTTGCTTTTACCTTTTGCATGTTAAGTCCCGGGGAAGACTGCACTCATTGCTTTGATACACACACACACACATTTTAGACCCTTTAAATTTGATCCCGTTTATAATAATTAACTTATTACTTCTGAAGTTGTAAAATATAATTCAATCGTTAAAGGGTTTTTGTTTCTTATTTTGCTCGAAAGTTCAATTTTCACTATTTTCTATTTTTCATTTCATCGTTTTTTATTTTTCATTCTTCATCTACACCAAAATTATTATTATTGTTTGTCTTAAATGTTTTGAAAAGGGCACTTGCAATATGTATGTGTACTCCCATCGTCTTCATGAAAACTTGTATGAAAGAGAAGGCTCGCCATCATTGATGTAAGCATAATGTCCACTAGATCTACAAATTTCCCCCATCAATATCCATAGCTAGCTGGCTGTATATTATGCATCATATTTTTGATGCTTTTGTCATCATTACCAGATATTTAATTGAAATGGAATATTAGGAAAGAATTCATCATTCAGTCTGTATAGTGGCTGTCAGCTAGGCTGCATTACATTATTTTCTTTCTCAGGCTCCCTCTTTAATTCATACTCATTGCATCATCAAGTTGACAAAAATTTGAGTTCATTCAATGCAACTTTGCAATTTCTACTGTGCCTATGGATTCAATTGGGAAAGCCCAAATTGTAGCCGGAAAGATATTGCTTGGACCACTAGTGAAGGCTTCACTAACATCATTGCAAACCGAAAGACTAAAAAGAAGTGATCGTGCAATTGTAATGGAGTATGGAGAGGCATTAAATTTTTTTTTCTTTTTTGGGGGATTGTTCCGATCTAATGGTGTAAATTGGAATAGTAATGACTACATTAGAAGCTAATGAATTGAATAATGATATGCATTGTAAAATTTTTTACTAAATCCTTTTAGTGACTAATTTGATATTTATATGATAAAAACTATTAATATTTGTGTCGATCATTTTGATAATTGATTAAAAATTTTCATTATAAATATGTTTTCTAATTTATTACTATTGGTTGAAATCAAATTGTCTAATGCACTTTGGCTCCAGTGAAATTAATATCTAAATAAATTTGGTAAATGAGAGGGGTTAAAATGTCATTTTATTGTTAATATTTTCTCATTATTATTGTGATTTTAAGGAACATTATTTGATGTTTGTTATGTTTTTGTTGTAGGAATGGAAAATGTTAATCTAGAGGAAAAATTGATAAAAGAAAAGAAGAAAAACTATATGGAGGAAGAAAAGAGAGAGAAAATACCAAGTCTTGGCATTAGGTGTCGAGTTCGGTAATTTGGGAGACTTTCTACGGATGAGATTCTTGAGGCAACAAAAGAAGACAAAAATAAAAGAAAACAAAAAGGAAGATGAAGGTTGACTTGGGGTAGAGTTGTGTACAAGACAAAAGTCCATCCATTTTGGACTTTGGCAAGGGGATATACGGAAAACCCTAGAGACAAAGAGGGAAAGGGGGCTCTCTTTGGAGGCTGATAAAACACATGTTATTTTCTTCCTTTTGTTTTAGATAATTTTCTTAGAACAGAATTTCATTTTAAACAGTGTGAAGAACAAGCATTCTTTACACCGTGTGAAGGGAGTTTCGTTGTTAACTCTTCTTATTATTTATGATGTTTGGATTTATTTTCTTCATTTATTTATCTTTGTCTTTGATTTTTAATATGAGTGTCTAAATCTTTTTAGGGTTCTTATTCCAATTTGACCATGTGCTTATTGTGATTAATGTAGGTTGTTAGTTTTGATTCATTGGTTATTGTTGTGTTTAATGTCATTTTAAGTTTGATCACCCTAAGATTGAATCAACACTATAGAATTTGATTGAGAGATAGGTTACGTAGAATTGGGCAATAATTGTTAATAGCTTAATTAGTTGAGAGATAGTTAAGTGGTTAATATTGATTAAAAGGTTATGCATTCAAATTGGAGTTAAAAGACATTAGGTTGGTGAGAGCCGCCAAACTTAGTATTAATTAATTATCAATTAATCAAAGGTACTATCCGAGAGAAAGATCTATGGTTCTTAAGATCTCTTCAAGATGGATTAGAGCTAACATAAATGTTGTTGGTTAATCAATCTTAATAAATGGTCAAAATAGAGAATAAGAATCCTAGTTTTTACATTTGATAGAATTCAATTTTTTAAATTTGATTAGTAATTTTAGTTCAAACTTGATTTTGATATCTAAACAAACAAACATAATAAGTATTTCAATAGTCGGTTTTAAAAATTTTTGTGGGACAATATCTTAATTTACTACTTGACACGACTTTGTGCTTTGAGAAAATAGCACGTCGATCAAAATTGCTAATTTGCTAGTGAGCCACCTCCAAAAAGAGTTGTCCATCACCAGATTTTTTAAAACTCTTATTGGGTGTTGGTCCACGGATATAAAATTTAAGGTATAAATGTTTGGTGATTAAGTTAATAATTGTTTTAATAGTTCAGTTGGGATTCTCATTTTTCTATCCATATAGTACGTAATATGTTAAATATTACTAATTACTTCCCAAAAAAAGATAAAAATTGTCGGCAAAAAAGCTCAAAAAGAAAACCTAGCACTTGTGCATAGGATATATATCTGTACCTATTCCACTTGGAGAAATTAAAGCATTTAATACACAGCATTGCTACAATTATATATTGACTTCAAAAAAAACAGAAAAAAAAAAAGAACACTCCTGCCCTTCCTGGGAGCAATCATCGTCTCTTCGCATGATGTTTCCGAACTCCAAACTCTTGTTTTCTGGGAAGGAATCAAATCAAATAAGACGGGCTGTCGATCTGGTCATTTCAAAGGGGAGTGGGCCTTTTTTCAGATTTTTTTTCTTGGAAAAACTTGTTTGAGTAAGATACGCTTATGAAAGCCGGTTAATTGAAAGGCCCAATCTGCAACTATAATACAGTTGGCTTACTGGAAAACGGGTAATAGATGGATTTGGGCCGCAAAAAAAAAAAAAAAAAATGCTATAGTCTTTACAAATTAAATCCATATCTCGCTTTATTAATTTGTAGGACATTAAACATTTTTTTAAAGATACAATCAAGATCTAAATTAATTTAACAAAGGGTGGAAAGCTCAACTATATTACTAGTGTTGGTTTCCACGATGAGAGGGAGCCCAAACAAATTTTCTAAGTTATTTTTCTATTTTTGATTTTTTGGTTGTAAGAGTTTGTGAATTAGAGTATAATAGGTTCGTGTATATAAATGAGAAGTTATGAGTATAAATCTCTATTATGTAAAAAATAAAAGCTTGTCAGTCGGTCTACGTGATTTAGATTGTTTTTTCAATAAGTTATATTTTAAAATAATTTTATATATCAAAATATTACTTTATTTATATAACTCTTTTTATAACTATTAGAAATATAAAAATATAGGATTACATTGGTCTAATATTTAGATCAAATGAAATTACATTAGAAAAATAAATTCTAATAGAAGCAAACTTACTTTCTAATATATCTCTATTAAAATATTAGAGTTTCAATAGAGTACTATAAATTAATAAAAACTATTATATCATAAAATTTATAAAAACTATAGGATAACTCTATTAATTACATTGATATTAGATGTTCAAAAATAGTTATAATTATAAGGCTAATAATTGTGGAAAGTTATGAAGTTAGACTTTTAATTTATTATTTGCAAATTAGACACTCACAACCTTAATTATTTAAATTCTAAAAATTAGGATAGTAAAACAACTCATTATTTTAGAAATTAGAACAAATTACTATTATTAGTTCTAAAGAGATAGTTCTAAGGAATTAAAAATTTAAATTTCAAATTTAGAATGTAGGTTATTTTTAAATTGGGAATTCTCAATTACAAATTTTGGATATAGCCAATTTTAATAAATAAACTACACTCAATTATTGCATATTTTTTTCACAATTTCAATAATTTTTAATATTACAAACAATATTCCATAATATTCATTAATTTTTTATCCAAATTTTAAACATTTCAATATTTTCCACCTTTTCAAGTTTTTTTAAAACAATATCTAATCCAAATTCTAATCTATTAGGAATATTTTTTTTAATCAACATGATCAATTGAATCAACTATGTAATTTTTTAATCCAAATTTTATTCGTAATTTTCACAATAAAAAAGGACCTCAAAGTCTTAATGTAGAATCTACGCATCTTTTTCACAAAATAAGTCAATATTTGAAAAGATATGGTGGGTGTCGAATCCAACCAAAAATAAACCTCCTCTAAACTGGAACTTGTAATAGCAGTGAGTAGGGTCGAATCTACGGAGATTGGTTAAAACCTGTTTCTTAGTAACAAACAGGGGTTTGGAGATTTTAACTAATTAAACTAATAATTCTTAGGCAATAAACAAGAAAATAAATAAAAGAAAAATTCAATTCAAGAAAAAGCTTTCAATCAGGGATTAATTTCGGTATTGATTCTCTTAATTGATCATCGATTTAAAAGATAATTTTTTGTATTTCAAATAGATTAGTTCTAGTCATTAAGGATCCGTCCTATAACAACCAATCTCTAAAATTGTCGATAACTTTCGGAATACGACCTATAGGTTATTTCTCTAATTAACAAACATAATCTTCGATAACGATCTATAAATTATATCTGTTAATTGCATTAAGAACTGTAGAGACCCAATCTCTAGCCAGTAAACTCGGAAGTCGACCTAGTTTATTTAAGTTAGAATATATATTCCCATAGCATAAATCTTAGACGTTGATTACCTTTCGAATTTGCTATTTGTCACTAGTTCAGAACAATTGCATGAATTTATTCTAATTGACTGATTATTGTATTTAACTATTAAACAACAGGCCTGATTTGTTTAACATTCAAAACAATAATAAATTTATTACAAATAATATATAATATTCAAAATCAAAGAAACCGATGAAAAACATGAAATCTCACAATTGATTGAAATCAAACCTTATAATCCTTAGTTGAAAGGAAAAATTTAGCTAGACATAGTTTGAGAAATCATAAAGAAAAATAAATTGAAAGAACCGATCCTTGGCTTGTGCGGCTTTTCCCGAACTTTCTTTTTCTTTTATTTCTTCTTTCTTTTTCTCTCCAGGAAGGAACTTCCTGCTTTGATGCTAGTCTCCTCTGTTTATACTTGTTCTGGTCCCTAAAGACTAGGAGTTAATAACGTGTAAAACTCTTTTGACTGATCTTGAATGATCTGATTTGATTGCATAATTGGATAATCTTTTCTTTTTCCGTAAGTCTGCCAACTTACTCCATGCTGTGGCATGAAAAGTTACACGCCATGGCATTAGCATCCAAGTCTTTCTTTTCTCCAACAAAATCGTGACTTTTCTTCTGACGCAAACAATCTTTTCTCCAGTCTTTATCTTTCTCCAAGCAGTTTCCTTCCTACAAAATTGAAAAATACTTAAATTTAGTAAAAATTAATTAAAAGCTTCCTAAAACTTGAAATAAACAAAACTTTCCCAATTCTTTCCAATTAACTCAAATAAAATCAAAATATAAGGGAATTAGTAACTAAAAATATGACGAATTAACGACTTATCAAGATATTATTACAATAAGGTCTTATGACACTCAATATATATTATTACTTATTATTATTTCATATAAAACCATTTCATACCAAATTTCAAAACATCACAATGCACTAAAAGATTAACAAAAAAAAAAACCTAAACAATGGGCACCCCACACCTCTCACGGAACCAAACACTAGTAATTAATTAATTGCCAAACTTAAATATGAATAATTTCAAATGGAAATGCATTTGAATCGAGTTAAAGTTAAATAGTGTTATATTTGAACTCAAACTCTAGTTTGAGATTGGTAATAATGGAATTTGAGTCATTGATTAAAAACTAAAATGTTTTAATTTTATATAAAACATATATTTTAAAATAATATATATATAATTATACAAAATATTTTATATAAAACTAATAGAGCAACTCAACTAATGTTCTAGTATAGTATTTTATTGAAAAACTTTACTTTTTATTCAAATAGTTCAAATTTGACTTGAGCTCATCATTCAAAGTTTTAAACTAATAAATTGCTTTCACTCTTTATTAGAATTGCTCAAACTTGTCTCGAACTTGAATCGAACTCATCATTGAAGTTTTAAACTATTTAAATTGTTCAAACTTGACTCAAGTAACTAGAGCTATGGGTACGCTTTTGGAACTTGTCTAACCATTGGATAACCAAAGCAACGGGGTTCGAATTGGTAAAATATTTCCTCAAGTACATGATGTAATTATTCCGAAGGGGCAACCAAACAAGGAAGACACATGAAGGCATTAGTGACTATAGATCTCACGCAACCATTATTAAGAGGAACCAAGGTACATATGCATAATCAAGTTAGCGAGGTTATGTTTAAATATGAGTTCTTACCAAATTTCTATTTGTATTGTGGGAGAGTAGGACATGGGGAAAAGGTGTGTGAAAAAGAAAATTACCAAAGAAGTAATCAACTTCTAAGGCACAATATGGGGATTGGATTTGGGCAGGATTGGTAAATTTGGGAATAAAGAACAAGGGGATATGGAGGCTATGCGAAGAAGAGTTGGTTGGAAATGAGACAAGCTGCACTTAGCTACAAAAGAAACACAAAGAGGAAATGATATTGATATGTCTGATCCTATAAGGTTGTCTGGTTGCATTTCTAGTGATGGAGGGAGTGAAAAGGACCAAAGAGGGATGCTAATGCACATAATTGAAAATGAGATAAGAGAGAAAGGTGATAGCTATGGGACACTATAGTCAAGAAAAGGCAAAGAAATAATGAGGGAATAATAGGGAGAATTGGGAGGAAGTCATGAGCATAGTATGGCGGAGGGATCTCAACAAAATGAGGAAAATAATGGCCATGGTAGGATGGAGGTGGAATTAGTGAATGTCCCCATTCTTTGTAAGGGAATAAGGAATAAAGGTAAGGCTGATAGTTACAAAAGCAATACATTGAGGGTTAAGGGAAAAGCTAAGCTTGAGGTTGAGAGGGTGGGCAAATGGAAAAGAGTAGGTAGAAGATTATTGTCTATTCAAAGAGAGCAAGAGCAGCATGAAATACAAGGAGTACAGATTGGGGTGAAAAGAGGATGGAAGCTGATGAATGAGACTCTAGCTCCAATGAAGATCAAGAGAATAAAGACAAAAGTGGATGCACACAGAAAAGGCACATCGACAGTTTTGGGGCACAGGGGACTAGCCAAATAACCCCTTCCCCTAGAAACCTCATGAAGATATGTGTGTGGAATTGTAAAGGATTTGGTGCACCCTACACAATTTCCTAGCTGAGGGAGACCTTATATTCCCAACACTTGGAAGTGTTCTTTTTGTTCGAAACAAAGAGAAAAAAGGCTTTTGTGGAGACAGTTTCTAGAAAGTTAAAGTGTGATGGAAGGTGTAGTAATGCTGAGCCAGAAGGGACTCGAGGGGGTTTGTTAGCGTGTTGGGCTAACAATGTGAAAATTATTAGTCTGGTGAGTAATACTTTTTGTATGCAATTGCAATGTCAAGTAAAAGGAGATCCAATGGTTTGGTGGGCGATTTTTGTATATGCTAGCACCGATAGTAGAATGCAGGAGCAACAATGGAGCTACTTAGAAAATGAAAAAAAAATTAGGGTGATTGGTGGATTGTGGGAGGGATTTTAATGAAATAGCGAATCAACAAGAGAAGAGAGGGGGGAGGCAAAGATCCGACCAAAGCTGCATTCCATTTAGGAATTTCATTAGAAGGATGGAAATGGTAGATCTTGAGTATGTACGAAGGCTGTTTACTTGGGCTAATAATCGAGAAGGGGAGGGATATGTAGAGGAAAGATTGGATAAATTTTCTGGGGCACCAAGGTGGAGGCTGCATTTCTCACAAGCCAAAGTAGTACATTTTGAAAAACAAGCATCCGATCACTTCTTACTTACGTTGGATATGACCCCTAAATGCCAAAGAAGATGGAGACGGTTTATCTTTGATAAAAGATGGATCAAAAAGAAAGGAATAGAAAAGAATGTGCATGAGGCATGGAACAAAACAATGGGGCACTAAGCAGTATGTCTTGAGCTCCAAAGTAGCAGACTGTGGAGCATAATTAATGAATTGGAATAATAGACATAGGACTAACTCTGCCAGGCAGATTCACAGCATCAAAGAACAAATGCAAGATATGAGTAGGGAGGGAGGATCAAGGGACTGGCAGAGATGGGATGGCCTCCGGAACCAACTACAACAAGCGTATAAAAAGAAAAAAGGGTTTTGGTAGCAAAAATCCAAGAATCAATGGTTGAAAGAAGATGACAAGATTACAAAATTTTTCCATTCAACAACAGTACAACAAAGGAAAAGAAATTGCATAGAAAGGCTAGAAACATCCAAGGGGGAGGTTTGGGAGACGAAAGAGGAGGTGCAAAAGAAAATCTTGGGCTATTATGACAAGTTGTATGCTTCTAGTCACCCAACTCACTGTCCGTTCTTACTCAAAGGTATGCCCAAATCCATTACCAAGGTTATGAACAAAATGTTGATGAGACCAATGGAGTAAAAGGAAATAAAAAATGCACTATTTCAAATGAACCCCAACAAAGCACCCGGACCCGATGGTATGACATCTCTCTTTTTTCAAACATACTGGCATGTGATTAGTGTTGATATTATCAATGCTGTGAAGGAATTCTTCAATCATAGAAAATTGCTTCGTAAACTAATCAATACACTGCTTACCTTGATTCCTAAGGTCTAAATACTAGTTTTTATCTCTCAATATAGGCCAATAAACTTGTGTAATGTGGTCTATAAAATCATCTCAAAATGTTTGGCTGAAAGACTAAAATTGTGCTTGCATCAATGCATTAGTCCAAACCAATCTACTTTTATACCGGGGAGGCATATACTTTATAATGTGGTCATAGCTTATGAATGCATTCATACATTGAATTCTATGAGGAAAGGGAGAAAATGGTACATGGCACTCAAAATTGATATGGCAAAAGCTTATGATAGGGTTGAGTGGCAATTCCTAGACAAAGTGATCAAAAAAATGGGGTTTGTATGGGGTTTTATTAGATTGATAAGGCAGTGTATTAGCACGGCTACAATGTCCATTAATATAAATGGAGAGTAAAGTGATTTTATACAACCTAAAAGAGAGATTAGGCAAGGGGACCCTATTTCACCTTATCTTTTCCTTATCATTTCTAAAGCTCTTTCTAATTCCATTAAACAAGCTCTTAGAGGGGAGTATAAGGGAATGAGAGCTAGTCGTAAGGGCCCGATCATAACACATTTGTTTTTTGTCGATGATTCCTTATTGTTTTGTGAGGTAGATTTAAGGTAAGCATAGCTTTTGCAAAGTATACTTCACAAATACAGTCAATGTTCGGGCCAAGCTGTCAATTTGGAAAAATATTTAGTCTTTTTCAGCAAAAACGTGTCAAGGGAGGCCAAAATCCAGATTGGTCAAGTGATGGAAGGGGTTAAAGAACAACACAATGCACGTTACTTGGGGTTGCCAATGCGAATAGGGAGATCCAAAACGGAGGTTTTTAACTTTGTGTTGGAGCAAGTTTAGAAAAGAATTCAAAATTGGAAGAATAGCTTTTTGAGTTCGGCTAGCAAAGAAGTTTTTATCAAAGCGATGCTCAATGCACTACCAACCTATGTCATGGGGTGCTTTAAGTTGCCACTCAGTTTGTGCAAAAAAATATGCCGGCTAATAGCAAATTTCTGGTGAGGAGCACATAAAGACGGAAAATAGAAAATCCATTGGAAAAGTTGGCAAGATTTAACGAAGGCGAAGTCTGATGGAGGAATGGGTTTTCATGATATTCAAAAGTTCAATGATGCTTTGCTAGCTAAACAACTTTGGCATGTGATCACCAAGCCAGAGCTGATATGAGCAAACTTTTGAAAGCAAAGTACTTCCCATGTGATGGACTCTTGAAGACAGAATACAAAAGAAATGCCTCATGGATGTGGAAGGGCTGGATGGGTGCAAAACATGTACTTCAACTTGGAGCAAGATATAATGTTGGGGATGGAAAATCCATTAGGGTGTGAAGAGTCGCCGTGGATACCATGGAGGAAGGATTTTAGGCCGAGGAGCAGCTGTAATGCAGACCAACATTCAGTCACTTGGGTGCATGAACTAATACATCAAAATGAAAGTGGTTGGAATGGGACTGATATCCAGAATTTTTTAGCAGCAAGATGCAGATGCAATACTGGAAATGCCATTGGAAGATACAAGTAGACAAGATCAGATTATAAGGAACTTTAATAAGGACAAAGAATGCAATGTAAAATTTGCATACATGCAGTTGAGGAAGAGCCAGCAAGCCGAAAGTAGTACTAGCAGGACAAGAATGCAGTCGATGTGGAGAACCATATGGAACTTGAATGTTAAAGGAAAGTTGCGGCATTTCTTGTGGAGGTGCTGCCATGATATATTGCCACTGAAGACTAGATTACAACAAAGGAAAATGCTAGTGGATGCCATATGTTCAACGTGTAAGGAGGCAGTAGAAACTCTGGAACATCTCATGTTCTTATGCCTTCGACCCCAGAAAATTTGGAAACTGACACCGGTGGCGTGGCATTATAATGGAGAACAAGTACCTACCTTTGGGCAATGGTGGTAGGATCTTTGTGTTCATAAAACAGTGGATTTGTGGCAGGAAAGGCTACAGCTAATAGCCAATATCTTTTGGATGATTTGGAAGAGCTGAAACCTTTGGGTTTTTCAGGGCGAATGGATAGAGGAGATGAAAGTCGTGGATTTGGCAAATAAAAATTGGATGGAATTTTAGCAAAACAATAGGGTAGATTAGATAGCTAGGATCAACAAAGAGATCAGTGGCTGTCTAGCTTAGAAAGTGGAGAAAGCGGGAAAGTTAGTGGTCATCCTAACCTCTTTTGTTAGTTAATCCGTTAGCACATCCACTATGTTTATGTCACGTTTTTTTTTGGGAATGTGTTTAGATCTTTGACGTTTTAGTTGGTTACTTTTAGCTTAGTATTTTCTAGAGCTAAGGAGAGTCCTATTCGTGACATCAAATGTAACCATTAACTTGAGCAAGTTAATACAATTCTCTATTTTCAGGAAGAAAAAAAAAACTAGAGCTCATCATTGAAAGCTTTTAGAAAAAATTATTAATTGTTTAAATCGCTCAAACATGACTTGAGCAACTAGACCTCATCATTAAAAGTTCAAAACTATGTAAATTGCTTTGACTCTTTATTTGAATTGCTCAAACTTGACTCGACTTTATCATCAAGAGTATTAAACTATTTAAATTTAAAAGTTTTAAACTATTTAAATTGCTCAAACTTGACTCAAATAATTAAATATATCATTGAAAGCTTTCGGGAAAGATTATTAATTGGTTAAATTGCTCAAACTTGACTTGAGCCACTAGAGCTTATCATTATTAATTTGCTAAAAAATATATTGAAATTTAATGTTTGAAAAAAAAAATAGTAATTAGTTGGACACAACAAAATGTAACGTTTGTTTCTAGCAAATGACTTTAGACTCTATTTGGTACCATAGAATTGGAGACTTCAATTCTGTTGGTGTATTAAACCAAACTTATTTAGCAAATTATATTTTGATTAGGATTTGATAATTATTATTAGTCAATTCTAATTAGATTAGAATTTAGTAATGATTTGTTGAATTGGATTTAGATTCTTTCAGGAAAGCAGGTTTTGTATGGGATTCGACTATCAAATCCTAGTTGACTTTGATTAAGTATGGGATCTATATAAAGGATCAATGATTATTAGTTTTTGGTGAGACTCAGAAAAAGAAAAGGGAGAATCCAAGAAAAATCGGATTGTGAGAAGTAAGAGTTTCTTCCTACTGTTTGTATTTTGAAGTGTAGGGTTTTCCTACCTTATTGTTTGTCTTCAAATAAATTGTTTTTGTCGTCTTTCCATTGCATGATTTTTATACATAGGATTTTTATATCCTACATGTGATATCAGAGCCAGCAACGTTAGTTGTTGGTTTCTTGATCTTGGTGATTTTCTAGCAAGGGAGGCTAAAAGTTATTTGTTAGCCATGAATGATTGGAACATAAAATGTGTTGTTTCAAAACTCACGGGAGAGCAAAATTATAAATTTTGGAAGATTCAGATGGAAACACACCTTCGAGCATATGATTTGCTACAGTTTATTCAAAAAGAGATACTAGATAATGCCGATGCCAAAATCAAAAGAAAGGTATATTTGACCTTATCTCAAATTCATCAAGCAATTGATATGTTAATTTTTCATAAAATTTCTACTACTAAAAATTGCCAAACAAGTGTGGGATATTTTAGAAAGAGCTTATATTGGCATAGATCAAGTTAGAAAAAATAACGTGTTATTGTTGAAGAGAAAATTTGAGTTATGTGCAATGGAGAAATTTGAAACGATTGAGAACTATTTTTCTCATTTGCTGGATATCAAGAATGAGATTGAATTTAATGGGTGTATTCTTGATGATAAATTTTTTGTGAAAAAAGTTCTTTATTCGTTATCTATGAGGTTTGATTATGTTGTTGCACTTATATTAGAGACTAAAGATTTATCAACTTTGAGCATTGAAGAATTATAAAGTTCATTAATTCTTCATAAATAAAGAATTGATGGGAAGCTTGTATTAGAGAACAAGACAATGGAACAAAAAGCAAAACCTCAAGATACTGCAATAATTAAGGAAAAAGATGGTACCAATTTGGAGTCTAATGTTCAAAGTCAAAATTTTGAAGAGATGGATTGTGAAAATTACCAAGTTGATTTGGTAAAAGAAGAAGAAGAGATAATTGGTTTGACAAATCTACAAGAAGAAATTTTTGATGTTTTGGTTGATGAAGAAATTGTTAATTTAGAAGAAAAATCAGAAACCATTAACACGATTGAAGAAGATGAGAGAAAATTTGAACCCCTTTATCTAGAAGAGAAATTGCGTATAGTAGAATATTTTGAATTGCATAGCAATGGTGAAGATGATTGTTTTGAAAAGTGGGTCAATGTGGTTGAGGTTTTTGATCAAGAAGAAGATGCAAATAGAAAATTTTCAAAGTATAAATTTTCAACAATGACAAGATTGAAGGTAATAATGAAGATGAAGATCAAGAAGTTGATATTGTACGCGATCTACACAGCAAAGGAAATTCAAAAGAAATTCATACTCGAGATTGAGTTGGAGCTGCTTTCATGATAAGTTTGGTTTAAGGGAGGCATTGTTGGTATATTAAACCAAACTTATTTAGCAAATTATATTTTGATTAGGATTTGTTAATTATTATTAGTCAATTTCTAATTAGATTAGAATTTAGTAATGATTTGTTGAATTGGATTTAGATTCTTTTAAGAAAGCAGATTTTGTATAGGATTTGACTATCAAATCCTAGTTGGTTTTGATTAAGTATATGATCTATATAAAGGACTCATGGTTATTAGTTTTTGGTGAGACTCAGAAAAAGAAAAAGAGAGACTCCAAGAAAAATAGGATTGTGAGAAATAAGAGTTTCTTCCTACTATTTGTATTTTGAAGTGTAGGGTTTTTTCCTACCTTATTGTTTGTCTCCAAATAAATTGTTTTTGTTGTCTTTCCGCTACGTGATTTTATACGAAGGATTTTTATATCCTACATCATGTAGGATGTAAAAATCCTATGTTTAAAATTCACTTGAGAAAAAACAAAAATAATTTATTTGGAGATAAACAATAAGGTAGGAAAAAAAAACGCTACACTACAAAATACAAATAGTAGGAAGAAACTCATACTTCTCACAATTATATTTTCTAGGAGTCTCTCTTTTCTTTATTTTTCTGAGCCTCTGAAAAACTAATAACCATGGGTCCTTTATATAGATCTCATACTTAATCAAAACCAATTAGGATTTGATAATCAAATTCTACTCAAAATCTGTTTTCCTAAAACAATTTAATTCTAATTCAATTAATAATTACTAAATCCTAATCTAACTCTAATTTAGTAAATGAGCTTTTGGTTTAATACACCTACAATGCCTCCCTTAAACCAAACTTGCCATGGAAGCAGCTCCAACTCTATCTCGAGTATGAATTTCTTTTGAAATCTCCTTTGCTGTGTAAACCACGTATAACATCAACTTGTTGATCTTCATCTTCATTATCACCTTCAATCTCATCATGGATGAAAATTTATACTTTGAATAACTTTTATTTTGCTATTTTTCTTGATAAAAAAACTCATCTATATTGACCCACTTTTCAAAACAATAATCTTCACCATCGTTATGTAATTCAAAATATTGTACAATACCTAATTTCTCTTCTAGATAGAGAGATTCAATTTTTCTCTCATATTCTTCAACCGTGTAAATGGTTTCCAATTTTTCTTCTAAATTAACTATTTTTTCATCAACCAAAACATCAAAAAATTCTTCTTGTTGCTCTACCAAACCAATTATCTCTTCTTCATCTTTTACAAAATTAGTTTGATAATTTTCACAATCCATCTCTTCAAAATTTTGATTTTGAACATTAGACTCCACATTGGAACCATCTTTTTCCTCAATTATTGTAGTATCTTGAGGTTTTGATATTTGTTCCACTGGCTTGTTTTCTACTACAAGGTTCTCGTCAATTCTTTGTTCATGAAGAATTAATGAACTTTGTAATTCTTTAATGCTCAAAGTTGATAAATCTTTAGTCTCCAATATAAGTGCAATAACATAATCAAACTTTATAGATAATGAATAAAGAACTTTTCCACCAAAAATTTATCATCAAGAATACACCCATTAAATTCCATATCATTCTTGATATCCAACAAACGGGAAAAATAGTTCTCAATCGTTTCAAATTTCTCCATGGAGCACAACTCAAATTTTCTCTTCAACAATAACACATTATTTTTTCTAACTTGATCTATACCAATAAAAGCTCTTTCTAAAATATCCTATATTTGTTTGGCAGTTTTAGTAGTATAAATTTTATACAAAATTGACAGATCAATTGCTTGATGAATTTGAGATAAGATCAAATATACATTTCTTTTGGTTTCGGCATCGGCATTATTTGGTATCTCTATTTGAATAAATCAGAGCAAATTGTATGCTCGAAGGTGTGTTTCCATCTAAATCCTTCAAAATTTATAATTTTGTTTTCTTGTGAGTTTTGGAACAACATATTTTATGTTCCAATCATTCATGGCTAACAAATAACTTTTAGCCTCCCTTGCTGGAAAATCACTAGGATCAAGAAATTAACAATTAACGTTAATGGCTCTGATACCACATGTACGATGTAAAAATCTTATATTCAAAATTCACGCAGCAAAAAATAACAAAAATAATTTATTTGAAGACAAACATTAAGGTAGGGAAAAAACGCTACACTACAAAATACAAACGGTAGGAAGAAACTCATACTTCTCACAATTCTATTTTCTTGGAGTCTCTCTTTTCTTTATTTTTATGAGTCTCTAAAAAACTAATAACCATGGGTCCTTTATATAGATCCCATACTTAATCAAATCCAATTAGGATTGATAATCAAATCCTACTCAAAATCTGTTTTCCTAAAAAATTCAATTCTAATTCAATTAATAATTACTAAATCCTAATCTAACTCCAATTTAGTAAATGAGCTTGGTTTAATACACCTACAAATTCTAATTCTATGGTTTGTTTTCATAAAATATTGAAAAATTAGAATTATATTCCAATTCTACATCTCTCCAATTCTATAATTCAAATTCTTTATAAAAATCTAAAATTTTAAATTCTAATCTATCATATGCGATCTTTTCTTTCGAGTAAAATACAATAATTTGGTCATAACAATATGGGCAAAGTTGCCTGAACCTTATTCCTCGCCTATCTTTTTTTTTCCAAAGAAACGATCGTTATATTAACTACCAAAAATGTGACATTTACAAGTTGCCCACTGGCATAATATGATCTTAGCACTTGCATTAAGGCTAAGTGAAAAACAGTTGTGGAATATCCAAACAAAACAACGACTATCAACTTGTACATCAAACTATATAAAAACCAAACTTTAGCTTGATTAGGGTAGCTCCCACTGAACATTGGTGGTTGTTCCTAGTGCTTCCCTTAGGGTGTATCTGTTTCTTTCCTACAAATCTCTTGATACTCCACCCATTCTTCCATAGCGAGATCTACTACTGCCCTCTCCTCTTTCCATTCTTGTTGGAATAACCATAGGTTCCTGGTTTTCCAAAGCATCCACAAAATATAAACTGTAAGTTCAACTCTGTCCTGCATGACGATGCCCTTCCTTCCATTGCAAATTTGGGGCCACCATTGTTTGAAGCTGAAGTTTTCTCCCTTCCACCCATTCCATTTTACCGGTGCCAATTTCCAAACTCTCTGAGCTCTAGGGCATTTGAACAGAACGTGCTCTAAAGTCTCATCAACTTCTCCGCACATAATACAATTAGGATCTTCCGGAATGCCTCTCTTTAGTAACTGGACTTTTGTGGGGAGTATATTATGCCAGCATCTCCAAATGAAGTGTTTGAGTTTTCCTTTGATGCCTAGTCTCCAACTGCTCTTCCAAGCTTGTTTTGTTGTTTCTCTGGTTGAACTACTCTCTGCTTGATGGTGTCCCCCAAGTTGTGCCTTGATACCCTGTTGGGATGCGGATTTGGCCGTGTAGTTCCCATGTTTTGTGAAGTGCCACACAAGATTAACCCTACAATGATTATGAAGGTTACATTGAAGAGGGGTACGTACAATGGCTTCGGCATCTAGGGGATTGAAAATTTGGCGTACCAGTTCCTCATTCCACCGGTTACCCCTGTCCTGGATGAGCTCACTAACCCATGAAACCCTCTCCCACCGATTCGGGTGGAAGTTGGTTTGAAGTTGGGTTTCTTGGGGATCCAGGATTTTCCCATATTCGACCGATTTGCCATCTCTCGACTTGAAAGATCACCCCTTTGTTGATCACATATCTTGCTCCCATCCAAAGACTTCCACAACCATGATGCATTGTTGTGAACCGGGCTTTAAGAGTCCTCCGTTTGGGAAATACTTGGCTTTCAATACCTTGCACATGAGGAGATTGGTGGGTTATGATCCTCGAGTTGTTTTGCTATTAGCGCATCATTAAAGAGTTGTAGATTTTGAAACCCATGCCTCCCTCCTCTTTGGCCAAGTTAGATCTGCCATGCTTTCCAACGGATTTTGGCGTGCTCACCTTCTTTGTCCCCACCAAGCTTGAGGTCCTTTTGACGATGTTTTGGCACACTCCTTTGGGGATTTTGAAACACGACATCACATAGGTGGGAAGAGCATCTATGATCGCTTTGATTAGCACTTCTTTTCCAAATTGACTGAGAAACCTATTCTTCCACCTAAATTCTTTGATGCACCTTGTCTTCAACATATTTGAACACCTCCTTTTTGCTCGCCAATAGTCATTGGGAGTCCAAGATATTTGGCCTTTTACGCTCTGTGATGCCATCTAGGTTCGACAAATGGCCATTTTTGTAGCCGAGGATGTTCTTACTAAAGAAAGCGATGATTTCTCCGATTGACCATTGGCGGATGATCTGTGTAGTTGGATAATAGAGCTTTGATTCTTTGTGCTTGCTCTACTCGCTTCACAAAAAGAAGTGAATCATCTGCAAAAGAAGATGGGTAATTTGTGGGCCCTTCCCGCTACTCTCAAGCCCCTATATTCCCTTAGGGTTGCTGTTTAATTAAGTTTGAGAAGGCCTCGGACACTATTAAGAGCAGGATAAAGGGGATAGTGGATCCCACTTGTCTAATTCCTCTAGTTGGTTGGATATACCCACATTTTTCACCATTAATATTAATAGAGAAAGTGACAGAACTTATGCACTGCCATACCCAACCAATAAAAGTTCTAGAAAATCCCATTCTCTTCAGGACCTCACACAGGAATTCCCACTCTACCCTATCATAAGCTTTAGCCATATCAAGTTTAATGGCCATCCACCATTGGATACCTCTTTGTTTAGCATTTAGGGCATGGATACACTCATGTGCAACAACTACATTGTCTATAATTTGTCTTCCTGGTATGTAGGCCGCCTGGAAGGGGCTTATGCAATTGGGGAGGCAAACTTTTAACCGCTCAGCCAGTATTTTAGATATGACTTTGTAAACTACATTGCATAGGCTAATAGGTCTAAAATTCCCCGCAAATTCAGGATTTTTAGTTTTTGGAATCAGTGTGATCAGTGTGTGGTTGATTTGTTTCAGCATTCTATGATTTTCAAAAAAATATTTAACAGCTAGACACAAATCTACACCAATCACATGCCAATAAGATTGAAAGAAAAGGGGAGTCATACCATCTGGCCCAGGGGCCTTGTTTGGATTCATTTTAAAGAGAGCAGCTTTGATTTCTGATTCTTCTACAGGTCTAGTCAGCCTTTGGTTCATCGCTTCATTGATCGACAGTGGGATACCATCACGATCTTCGTGGCGAAAGTTTGGGCTAGAAGTCTGAAAGAGTTTCTCATAGAATGTGACAATTTCATCCTTCACTTCTTGGATACTTCCACACGGGCTTCCATCATCTTTCAAAGAACCTTTCAATTGTGTTTCTTTGCCTCCCGTTGATAGTCGAGGCGTGGAAGAATTTTGTGTTTTTGTCACCTTTGCAACCATGAACTCTTGATTTTTGTCTCCAATATACCTCTTCATCTCTGTAGGCACAATGAAGCTCTTTTTTCAGTTGTCGCCAGACATTCCAATTCCTATTGCCCCCTTGTCGAGATAAGCACTCCATTTGTGATTTGATCCGATTGATTTGTGTACCGGAGTTCTGCATGTTCTTACTGCTCCACTTTAAGAGTTCCACTGCTTTGGCCTATTTTGCCACACAGTTCATACATTGGAGTGCCTCTTTGTTTCTTTCTCCATATTGTCTCCAATAACTTGCCTACTTCTTCCTTTTTGACCCAGCGTTTATCAAAGATGAATCTCTTTTTTGCTTTTTGCTCTTTTGGGTTTGAGTCCAGCAAAATGAGTGAGTGATCAGATGATTGCCTCTCCACGTGATATACTTTTGCCTTTGACTGACTTAATATCCAAGATGGGGAACCAAAAAATCTATCCAACCTTTCTTCAACAAAACCTTCTCCTGCTCTGTTATTAGCCCATGTGTAACTCCTTCCTACAAAGGTTATATCTTCCATACCCATTTGGCTTACAAAAGATTGGAATTGTTGACAGCTTGCCTCAGAGCGGCACCTACCTCCATGCTTCTCATTAGGGCTTAGGATATCGTTGAAATCACCGCCCATGATCCACTTGTCTCCCCAGTCATGCTTTTGATGTTCTAAAAACCTCCACTGCTCTTGTCTTACTTTATTATCAGTGCTAGCATAAACAAAAATTGCCCAAAAGATTTGATGCTCCTCTATACTTTCACACTCCATCTGAATACAAAAACTAGTTGACCTTATTTGCTTAACATTGATATTCTCATTCCAACAGACAAACAATCCTCCTTTTGTGCCATCCGGTTGCACAATTCTCCACCTATCTTGGCACCTCAATTTTCGACACCTTGTGGACCTCAATTTCGACACCTGCTGTGGTAACAAATTTTTTGTTTTTTTTTTGTTTCTGCCAAAAATAAAACTTCTGGAAGGTGGGATCGAATAACTTCCCTCAACTGGGAAATTGTAGAGGGCCCTCCCAGACCTCTACAATTCCACACACATAGCTTCATTTATGGGGTTGGGACCACTCACGGCTGGCCTCCTCCACCTTTGAACTGATTATGGTATCTTGACTCTCACGTCTTCTTTTGTTGAAACCTGAGCTCTCATTCTCCTCTGACTCGTATATTTCATCTTGAAGTTGCCAAGGTCGCTTACACCCCACATTTGACTTACTTTGAGGTGCCATCAAATTTCTCTTCTGCAACCCTTTTCTTACCCACTTCTTACCCTGTTTTTCCTTTTTTGTTTGCTTCACTAAATGCTCACAATCGATCGTATATTAACCAAATCTAGATCAGAATTTAATTTAACACCTACCTCCTGCTCTTGCTGAATGTCAAGCTCCATGAAAGTCGGCTGAAGAATTTTGATTGGTCCCGACAAAGACAATTTCGGTTGACTAACAATGTTCCAATTTATACTCGGTCCCTCCCCTGATGTCTCCTGCACACTTCTTGAAGAGCTTGGTCCCGCCAGCACATGCTCATTTCGGATGTCAAGGGAATTGGAATGCTGTTTTGTTTGGTTGCTTTGTCCCTCCAAGTCAAAAACTGATGGCTGAAAATTGCCTTTATTATTAGTTTCATTCACACTTAAATCAAACACTTGCAACTTGTCCTTTGTTTCCTTGTGAGTTTCCTTCAACAATTGCTCCTTTCCAATCTCAGCTTCTATATACTGGTCTTCCCCACCAGTCGAGACTTCCAGTTTGGAGCTGCTTGGTTGCCCATTTTTTTGTTCCTCCGTTGCCACTTCGAAGGTGTGAATTTCCGCTCCCTCAACTTGGTTCTTCAGCTGCAAGTCAATTGCTTGATATTGGGGCTTGACAGCCCGCTTTTCTTCTCCTTCAGCGTAACTAGCTAGCTGCCTTCCGGTATGTGAACTCCACACTCTCTCTCGTCCGTGAGCTCTTGTTCCAGCAGCACATAGCCACTCTCCATATTGGCCAGCCCGGATTTCATTCTTTTCTGCGTCTGTTCTTCTAGTTGTGCACATTCGCTCAACATGCCCGATTTTGCCACAGTAGTGACAGAAAGCCGCCATATTTTCATACTTGAAGTTGACCCAACACTCTTGGTCTTGCATTTTCAACTTTGTCCCCCGCATGAGAGGTTTGCTCAGATCAATTTCTGCCAAGATTTTCATGTATCTTCCTTCTTTGCTTCCATTTTCTGGAATGAGGATGTCCAGCACCTTGGGAAAAATTTGTTTTAGTTGAATACCAGTGTCTCTCGTCAACCATTGAAGAGGGATGTTCCACGCTTGGATCCAAAGCTCCACCTTGTCAAAACTTCCAACTGGACAGTGAATATTTTTCTCCCACTCTCGAAGGATAAGATATTGTTGATCAAACATCCACCCTTTTCCTTGCAAGACCCTTAGTTTATCCTCTTTACTTCTGAAAACAAACTGATAGAGATTGGTTCCAAGCTCTCTCACTTTGACAGATTCTTTAGTTGGCCATATTTTTTCCATAGTGTTTTTAAGTCCAGTGAAGTTCACCTTCCTTTCTCCAAATATTCGGCCAACTAGACTTCTAGAGCATTCTTCCCAACCTTTTTCAATGTCCTTTTCTTGAATCAACACTCCGTTTGTTTCTTCAGTGGTAAGCTCCAATTTTTCCATCGACCGAGACTCCCATCACGAGATCTAACGATTTCCCATCGCCCATCCTTGGCGCTTGCTCCATTAGTATCGCTGTCGGAAGGAAACAAAAACCAGCAAGAATAAAAGTGAGACTATGATAAATGTTTGAAAGAAAAACTGCACTAGATCTAGTTTGAAAGCTATGGGTTGAAGGCTTAAATCAATGGTTGAAAAGTTTGATTAAGGATAGTGATGAAAGTGATGGTCGACTGCTTCAAAACTAGACAGCAGCATTAGTTTCCTACAGCAAGAAACTGCAAATTCTAAACTGTGAAATCAATGGAGAAATCTAATCTAGATGTTGTTTGAAGTTTGATAAAGACTGCATGACTATCACTGGCTAGCAGACAAAATTGCCCACTCAATGGCAAAGCGCTCCTTTGAAAAGGAACCGACACTCCTCTAGAGAGCACTAACCTTTTCCCCCCTTAGTGGGAAAAAACTAACTGTCTCTCCAATTTAGAGAGAAACCCAAAAACTCACACCTACTAAAGGTGTGAAAAAACCACTCGGCATTTCCCAATTCCTCAGCTATCTCATCTCGTCTTTTTGGGCATTTGAGCAACCGAAAAACCCATTGATCGACCGTTCTTCACACTGCCATTCCTACGCAAAGCCCCAATTGACATCTGTCTATAGAAGCCACCATTGAAGGATTAATCAGCTGCTGCAGAGTGGAAATACTTGTGACCAAACGCCACCAATTTTTGGCTAGGTGCTTTCTTGAAATTTAGTTGGTTATGTGGATCATTTCTTCACCTGGATTCGTTTCTGTGTTTTAAAGCCTGCAAACATTTCAATTTATGCAGTAATTTGGTGATTTGTTGTTCATAATTGAGACTTTAAATAGTTGGGTTCTGCCGGAATTGTTTTCTACTCTGACTTTAGGTGTTTTTATATGAAGCCCTTAATTTTGCTTTGCATGATTTTTAGTTTTCATGGAATTAGGGCCATGTACGCTGAAGTTTGGCACAATTTCATGCTATGTTGTCGTTGAACTAGTTTTTGTGAATTCAGTTGCCATTTTCTTTGGCATGTAAAATTGCAGTTTTGTATGCTATCTCCTATTTTTCTACAGGTTGGTTTGTTGGGTAGGAGGAGATCACTACAGAGGGTCTTGATTGAATTGCTGAAACTGCGGATATATTTAAGCTATGTATTGATTGGTAATGAACCTGAGGCTCTTATTTTTGGATAGGATTGAATACTTAGTATATGCAAGTTCACATTTAGTCTAATTTAGATCAATGATGCTAACTTATTACCTTAGCAGGAAAGAAAAAAGTTACCAAATTTTGTAAAGGATTTCAATATGATCTCAACTAACATATCCTAGTTAACGTAAAATATATAAAAGGCAAAATAAAGGCCAGTTCAGACAGAATCTAGAATATCAAACATAATACTATCATCATTCATAATAGCATATTATTATATCTCCCCAAGTTGACACAAGAATTAATCACTACATTACTGAAAGATGCTTCTAATGTAGAAGGAGCTAATAAGTTTGTTCACTAACCAACATTAATCAACAGTTACTAACCAATATTATCCCAACTAAACAGCATTACATTATTAACAAACTTTCTATTCATTTTTAGACATTTTACAATCTATGGATTAGATTTAACAAAATTCTTTCCAATTGTAGACCTGTTGTTAACCTAAGAAGGCCAAAACATCAGCAATTGAGTCACCATCTCCTTGTAGATGTGATCAACTCTAGCACGCACCTAACACAATAAAAAAAAATGCCAATATAAAATTGAAATAGTAGTTTTCTGACTTCTTAACATCAATAGTAATCTTTTATGGTATAGAATAATAACAAGTTAAGACACTTTTCAAATATAAAGAATCATCCAATACTGTCAACTTTTGAAGTTAGAGCTCCTATTTATTATACGTGAGTCCTTGAGTAAAGCAAAAAGATCATATACAACAAATTTCAAATCATATACAACAAATTTGTTATCTGTTAAAGGATGACCGTGCCCCTTTTACCCTCGACTTACTAGTCCTATACAACAAATACAACAAATTTGTTATCTGTTAAAGGATGACTGTGCCACTTCTGCCCTCGAAGTACTAGTCCTATATACGCTAAAGACCCGCCCCTCATCACAGGTGTAGTCCTCCTAACATATCCATCTTTCCAAATTTACTAGTCCACCGTCGGCGTCATCTCTCAACTTCAGGACATGCGCAATTATAATTAGAAGATTAAACAAAAAAAGAATAAAAGTGTAAAATTATTAAGTGTGTTGTACCTTGTACTTTAATAAAAGTTTATATCAAATAAAAAATGATTTTTTTTTTTTAAAATTGATGGAGTATATAGAGTATCGTGGTTCTAAAATTTGATTGAAATTTTATAATTTTATAATTTAAATTTGAATTTTTATTGCTATTGATATTGTGTGCAAATTTTTTTAACCCTCAAAATATAAATTCAAATATACTTGTTTATTCAATAATATTTAAAGAATATCTTGCATTTTTTTTTATAAAAAAGTTGTAAGTGTAATTTTCTATAAATTAGTTAATAAAAAATATTTAGAGCTAAATCTGCACATAAAATATAATTTTATTTTATTTTAAAGATAACCCTCAAAATGGTCTGTCACATATTGACCAATGATCTTTTTAATCCCTTACTTTTAAAATAGGAACAAATGGTCTTTCACATTTCATGAATGTACTATTTTGGTCTTTCGTGTTTTTTTTTTGTTAAAATAATGACGGAATAGTGTCAAAATAGTGATAAAATAGTAACGGATGACCAAAATAGTACATTCATGAAATGTAAGGGATCATTTGTTCCCGTTTCAAAAGTAAGGGACTAAAAAGGTCATTGGTCAATATGTGAATGAAATAAAAGTTATTACATTCTTGCCGCTGATAATGTCGAAGAAGACTTTAGGGTTGCCGAGTTTGGGAAAGAAAATAAAAGGAGAAAGAAAGAAAAGGAAAGAAAATGGAGGGAAGAGATGAGAAAGAAAAGAGAAAATAAAAGAAAATAAATAATTTTTTAACAAGAAATGAGTATTTTTGTGTGATCAAAATTGATATTCGTTGCACTTAACGGGGAATAAATAGAATGATTGATTTTAGAGCATTTTTTAATAATTTAGTGATTTAATAGTGAGATAAAAAAGTACAATAATTAGAGTTAAGATAAATTAAAAGAATAATAACTAAAATATAATTTATTTCCAAAAATTGTTGTAAAGATGTTACACAAAATGTCGATATTGAACTCTTGGTCTGTCAAAATTTAAATAAAAACTTATCAAGATTTGCTAAAAATTTCTTTTTAAATTTGCCCTTACCAGCTTCATGTGCATAACACGTGTTTGTCAGAATTTGTACTGAGAGACTCAGTAGAACTCAATTTGTACGTTTAAAGATTCAATTGAAACTTTTTCAAGGTCTACCAAATTTTTTTTTTCAAATTTGCCCCTATCAACGTCACATGCACAACATGTGTTTGTCACAATTTGCACTCCGGGATTCAATAGAACCCAATTTGTACGTTTAAGGACTCAATTGAAACTTTTTCAACTTATGAGATGAAATCGAACAGAGAATCCCAAGATAAGGGACTATTCACGCAATTAACCCTTTACAAAACGTACATCTTGGACTCTAAGGCTTGAAAACCTAATTCTGAAAAAGCTACAAGCTGAAAGTGCAACGTCACAAAAGCTGCTAAAAGACTGAAAAGTGAAAGAAGCTAAATTGAATTTTTCTACATTACAGGAAGCAGCCACTAATTTCGACTTTTTAGCACCCCACGAACAGAAACCCTAATATAGAAAACTCTCCAATGGCTATGGAACTTATTCTCCTGCAGGCAGAAGCACCGAACTAACACAGCAACTTCTGATATAAATACCCTTCAAACCATATACTCAAACAAAGCCTTAAAACTGCGGTTAAGATAAAATCACCCATACATCTATACAACAGCACTAAACACAGACATAAAATTAAAGAATCTTTCATTTTATATAATTATCCAAACATCCTCGTTCTGCTCTATACATTCCACATCAAACCATACTAAGAAATAACGATAGCCAATAAAATCTTCCAAGGACATCATGACATAGACTATGTCAGGTGCACATTATAATCAGGCAAACCAAGGACCAAAAGAATAGACATTACAGTCCCTCATACAAAAAAGAACAACGGGCTCCACATATCTGGGACCATTTACGGACTCCCTAGTAAACTGAAAATAATAGACATCACCATCTAGCTACTTAGAATTATAGTGATCAAGTACCAAGATATGTGAAATAAAGAATCACGCAGAATAGCCACTTCACTTCGGACCATTCTTTTTAGTTAACAGATTGTTCACCCCACCCCTACACTTTAGAGGACTGGCAACATGTAGTTGTGCATTAGTCTATCCACTTGCCAGTCATTTAATTAACCTAAGTTTATGACCTCAGAGCTAGGCAAAAGCACCTCAAATTCACACTTATAGAGATTATAATGTATGTTTGAGCTCTAGGGAGATGGCATGTTAGGGGAAAAAATAAGACACTGAAGCACACCAGACTCAGGTATCAAATTCATCAAATCAAGTGCCACTGAAGCACACCAGTATAATTGTGTGAGGGTGAAACTAACTTCTTTCCATTACATATTCATAAACGTTGTTGCAGTAAAGAGTCAGGAGAAGGGTCAAATAAGTAGTATTGCAACATTCAACAGGGAAAAATGATGAATTCACAATAATGGAAAGTCTCAAGGCCCATGATCTTTCAACTAGTGAAAGTTTCAGCAGAACTGATTGCGGTAAAAACTCATGATCACATTAGCTACAAGGTATTCGTGGAGAGGTCCTGCACCGCCGAGTTCTTTGGTTTCCTTCTCTACAAGGAGCTGGGCAGAAGGCTCAAGGTACTTCTTCTTCATCAATTTTCGCTCCTATCCAAGTTTTATTAGTAGTCTCTAGCTAATCAAGTTTTATTAGTAGACTCTGATGGCTGATTAATTGCGTCATTCTTTTAGATAACATCAGATGATGAAATGCCACGCATTCTGTGAATTCAATTATTTCCTACTTCCACTTCCAGTGAACTTCTTTTATTTGGTTTCACATGTATTTTGTCAATCTAGATATATATGCTTCAATGATCTTTTCATGCAAATATATTTCCGCTGTTCCTGATCTTAATTTGCTGTTCAAAATTTTAGGAATAAGTTTTTGTGCCCATTTGATGCTAGTGCACAGTGCTCTTATTGCTTGAGTTTAATATCCAAAAAAGAGAGAGATGAACATTACTTGAGTTGGATGCACAATACTCGAGTTGTTTCTTTTTCACGCAAGTCCGGATTTTACTGAAAGATTTTGTGCTCATAGCTCGTTTACATTCATGAAAGATGATTAATCTCTGGGTGTGATTAAACTTTGTAGTTAGCCATAGTTGACGAACTCTTATAATCTTTTTTGAATGGAATGCCTCTTGCAGAAAACTAATCCTGTGGTGGCTGAGATTTTCTCTCTTATGTCTAGGGATGAAGCTCGCCATGCTGGGTAAAATAATATTTCTCTTTCTAACACACCTTCATGCGCATCTGCATAAAATGATAATGATGCTGACGATTTGGTGCCATTTGGTTCGACTTTTGCAGGTTCTTGAATAAGGGCTTATCAGATTTCAATTTGGCGTTGGACTTGGGTTTCCTCACAAAGGCCAGAAAATACACATTTTTCAAGCCTAAATTCATTTTTTATGCAACTTATTTGTCTGAGAAAATTGGCTACTGGAGATACATAACCATTTACCGGCATCTCAAGGCCAACCCTGAGTACCAATGTTATCCCATCTTCCAATACTTCGAGAACTGGTGCCAGGATGAGAACCACCATGGAGATTTCTTCTCTGTCGTGATGAAAGCACAGCCTCAATTCCTGAATAACTGGAAGGCAAAATTGTGGGCGCGCTTCTTCTGCCTTTCGGTAATAATTCATGCTTTTGATGGGTTTATCCTTTTATTCTTTACAATTGGGAGGGCTTCGTTATTGTGGTAGATTTAATATTTCATTTGCCTCTCAGACGGAGCAATTTGTTGGTATTTCATCATCAATATTTGTTGTCTCACGTCTCATCAATTACATAATGCAGGTTTACGTGACTATGTATCTTAATGATTGTCAAAGAACGGCTTTTTATGAAGGCATTGGGCTTAACACAAAAGAATTTGACATGCATGTCATCATTGAGGTGAGCCTACACTCAATTTCAAGTGAGAAAAGGAAGAATCTTAAAAAACAAGAAAAAAACGCTTTCAATTTATATAGTAAATGGGAGTTGAAGCTGGCCCCAAAAACACACAGAAGATTTCAGATATGAATCTCAGTCATTTTCTTTGCTGCTGCAGACGAACCGCACAACAGCTAGAATTTTCCCTGCCGTACTAGACGTTGAGAACCCAGAATTTAAGATGAGGTTGGACCGGATGGTACAAATTAACCAAAAACTAATAGCACTCGGGGAGAGTGAAAAACTTGAAGAAGATCCCAGTCATTGCAGCTCTGGTCTCTGAGTTACTGGCTACATATCTTATGAAAACCATTGAATGTGGATCTGTGGAATAGCAGAGTTTGAACCCCAACTTGTTTATTAACATGTGAGCTTTTTTCTGATAGCAAATATGATCCTATATTGCTTAAGATGGAGTGAGCGTTAAGTTGTTATTACATTTACAGTTATTGATATGGAGCAATCATTCTGAGAAAACATTTCTATGCCAAGAATTGGCAACCACAATTACCCAGTGTTTGTATTATATAGTACTGATATGTTTTTGTGGTGATATCCACCACTGCCATCATCATCATATCTGCAGTCAATCTACTAATTAGAAGCCGAGCTGAGATTACCTCCAAAAGTACCAAATAGATGTCAATTCTTATTAGTGTCTATGTGTTACACTGTTAGAAATAGAATGAATGTACGCCCATGGTTGATAAATTCCCACGGTAAAGAACTAGAAATGAGAAAATGTAGAAGCCAATTTTTCAAATTTGGAAGGGGAAAGTGGGTCCATTAACATGCTTACTAAATGAATAAATAACAGAATTTGTAACTGCTTCTAGCACAGAATAGAACTTGTCGTCTATCATGCTACCATTTACTATTTTCTCCCGTCTGCTCGCTAAAACACTGAACTAGTATGATACACATTTTGTGAATGATAATGCTAGCGTGTTATGTGAAAAGTAGACAGGAAATAACAATTCTATAGTTCTCATATGACAAATTTTACATAGAAGCCAAGGGGTGAGAGCCACTCAAGGGGAAGAAAGCCGTCCAGTTGTAGTCCATCCCAAACTTCCTCTTCTAGTATCAACTCCATTTCCAGATCATTTAATCATTTTCATAGCTTCAGAACCTCCAGATGCTCACTTTTCTTCAATTTCTTCATATACTTTGTCCCACCTTGATTTTTCTCATAATCCTAAGCCATAGTCTTGTCATGATGATCTGTCAAATCAAATTTTACCAAACTGATCCTAACGAATAAATTAAGGCATGTACCTGTATGCGCGCACACACGGAGATTGTCAAAGTTGTGAACATTCACAATAGGTAAGAAGAAGTAATGCACAAAGAAAAAATTACTCAAAGTTCACCTATGTACTCTACAGGGCCAGCTCTTTAATTCCCCTCAATAAAACCAAGACAAGGGAGTTAATAAGGTAAGCACCTTGTAGCGAAAATCTAATTGCATCTAGTTATTCGCAATTCCAGATGCCTGAACAACTTGCAAGATGATTTGGGCCTTTCCCACTAATATATCAATAGAGAAAATTTACTCCAATTTATCTTAGTGATCTCAGATTCATGCTCAAAAGAGCCAACAACCATTAAGCCATTTAGTAGACAATCAATATCAATTGGGACATTTTGGGGTGTCGATGGTGGTTGAAAAGAGAGGGAAGGAATTAAAACAAGGTAAACTTCTGACATTTCCCTTTGCATCAACAGCAGCTACATCGATGGGAAGCAACAATGACACTCCAGCGATCTACGGTGAGGAAAGGATGGGAGGGCAGTGGTTTAGAGTTGAGAGGTGGGTTAAGATACAAGATAGATTAATAACAACAAAAGGAAAAATAGCATTTCAAATTTTTTGAATTGACATTCTATACCCTTGCATATGACAGAAGATATCAAAGCAAATTTCTAAACCCAATGGAATGACCAAAAGTTTACCATTGGAAGTTTGCTAGGTGATTTGAAGCCAAAACAGTAAAAGGCCAAAAGTAAACTATATGATTAGTTCAGTGACCTAGAAGTTTGTTCTACCCTTTTATCTTGTACAACAATGACAGAAATAAGTAGAATGCGTATCAGAATAAAATTCGAAGCCAAGAGAATCCTTCCAAGTTTTCTACAAGTTAAGGCTTTTGAATTACTTACAAATTCGACTATTTGACAGACAGAAGTACTTTGAATCTGATCATTCAGTCTTCTTTATTTTCTTCTCTTTGCCCTGTAGCTTGACTAGCAAGTTGAACATCCAAACTGCAAGCAGAGTTGCCTCTATTGGTGCAAGCCAGTAAACGAAAATATGCTCCTTTGATATATGGTCCCCACGAGCATAAGCCCAGCCCATAACCTAGATATAGCATCAGATGAAAACTTCCGGGATTCAATTATTCAACAGTTTACATAACAAACTTTAATGAAGTACTTACAGAGGCTGGATTCATGCATCCTCCAGTAAGATCAGAGCCAAGGATGTGGAGGGTAAGCTTGGAGAGACTAGAAATCCAAGTTTTCATAAAGAAACTTCCAGGAATCCTTCTAGAAAGCCCAAGTGAGATAATTACAATAGAAAAAGTCAAAATTCCTTCAGTCAGAGCACCTCTATGGATGTCTACAGTTAGTTTTGGTCCAGTGCCAATTGCAGGAAATGCTTCACGGATGAGCCTAACCCCAACAATAGACCCAAAGACCTTCGATCAGAAAAGTGAGAACCAGCACAAATGAGAGAAATTTATGTTAATAAGCTTCTTTTTTTAAAATAAACCTAATAAGCAAACAACATAAAGAAACATATGTTAAACCAAAGAAAACCAGAAGTTATCATCAGATTTTTTTCTCGTGTCAACTCTTTTCATGAAATATAATGTTATTTCAAGTCTATCTGGACCAATCACACAACGTATGCTACAAAAGCAGACCACAACTACCGCCCTTCCATGACCTACAATGTGTAACTGAGTATTTGAGATGAGACACTAGTTAGCCCTACTTGTTGAACAACAATTATTCAAAAATTCATAAGTACACAGCCAAAAATACTTCTCGGTAGAAAAGTGAACAACACTAATCTTCTAGCTTTTATGAAATAAAGATGTCCATAGACAATAGTAATCTAAAAAGGATGAAACTTTACGCATTGTAACAGGCTTTGGAAATAGATGAGTTGTAGAGCCAATGAAAATCTCCTGCACATAGTCTAAACTTTCAATCTTCTTCGGTTTTAGGATAGTGTGCATAATTGCACTTTTTTTTTTTTTTGCCTTTTGTTTTACCATATGGGGAATGGTTTTACTCATCAAATTCAAAACCTTAATGAAATCAATATTCTAAGTTTCTGCCCCTCAGTATCAATCAGCTCTCTCCCCTCCACCCGCTGACCACATAGAAAACCAAGAAGTCCAACCAAAAAAGGAAAAAAAACACATTTCCACTCTAAAATTAATGTCAACCCCACCATCCTCTATATTACTGTTATTGAGCAGCGTATATTTTTTGCATGAAGAAGCACAAAAATTGGTCTTTTTTATTTGTTTCTGTTTTAATTAGAGAATCACGTTTCAGTCGGTTGAGACTTGAGATTCAAAGGAAAAGGAGGAGCAAGCGAGCTCACCTGAGCAGGAATTCTGGCACCAACAACGAAGAGAAATTGGCTAAAATTGCTAGAGATTGCAGAAGAGAGGATGGTGAGGGGATTGTATGCCCCGCCTTTGGTGAGTTTCGCCAAGTAAGCAAAGAAGAAGAGGTTGATAATAGCTAGAGCATGCTTCAAGATTTCGGCTTGGAGATTGTGATGCGGCCCTCCAAAACCCAGGATTTTGTACACAAAGATTTTGATCAACGCACTTGACCAAACCCACATGATGGACATCATGAAATCTGAGACGAGCAATCTCCTTCCCGCCGATCCCATTTCTCGGCAATCCGGCTTCTCTGGGTCTCGGGAGGAAGGAAGGCGTGCGTCAATTTGTTTATTTCGATGGATTGGAACCTTTTGCTTTTTTAAACCATGGCCCTACGCTCACCACCAAACACAGTTGCACCTGAAATTTAGATGACTCCCGTCCACATATTTCATATTTCTCGGAACAATTTTTTTTTTGGAATTAAAAATAAAAAGGTAAACGATTCCAATAGTCTCTCGTGTTAAAGTTAAATTGCGATTTGATTTTTAGGATTGAAAAAGTTACAATTAAATCTCTCAAATTTATAATTGGTAACGCAGCGATTTTGACAAGGGCAATTTTATCCTCTTTTATTTTTTCTTTTATTTTTTTGTATTTTATTTGCTGTTTTGTATTTTTTTGCATTTGTCCTGTATTTTTTTAGGATGAAATTTTTAAGATAAAATTTTGCAAGATATTAGGACGATATCTAAAACTATAAATTCGAAACTGTCTTTCCATTCCTCAATTGCCAAATCTGAATTTATCTAATTTGGTTTTTTTTTTTGAGTTAATTACCAATACCCTTCTGTGGTTTATGCTTATTACCAATCACATCCTGTAATTTGTCAAAACTACCAGTACCCCCTGAAAATAACTTCCGTTATATTTAATGGATTTAATGAGCAAAACGACAAAAAACCAAGAAAAATGCAGATGCAAAGAAGGCACAAGTCAACAAATAAAATAATAAATATAATTTAGTCTTAATATCTTACAAAATATAGTTCTAATATCTTGCAAAATTTCGTCCTAAAAAAAAATACAAGGCAGATGCAAATGCGACACAAAGTAATAAATAAAATACCAAAAAAATATATATAATTTAGTCCTAATATCTTACAAAATTTCGTCCTAAAAAAAATACAAGGCAGATGTAAAGGCGACACAAAGCAGTAAATAAAATACAAAAAAAAAAATTTAGTCCTAATATCTTACAAAATTTCGTCCTAAAAATTTTATCCTAAAAAAAGGTAGAAGGCATATACAAAGGAGACACAAAATAGCAAATAAAATACAAAAATAAAATAGGATGAAATTGCCCTTGCCAGAATCGATACGTCACCAAGTGAGGACAAAATTGCGCCAATTATAGATTTGATGGATTCAATTGCAACTTTTTCAATCTTAAAGACCAAATCGAGACTTAGGAGCCGCTTGGTATAAATGGTAGGTTTAGGAATGGAATGGATTTGTGGAATGGAAAGGTTTTGGAATAGAATGGAATGATAATAATTATGCTGTTTGGTATTATTTTGTAATGGAATTGAATAGATTTTATATTAAAATTAAAATTTAATAATAATAATAATAAGTTTATAAATAAATTTTATATTAAAATTATAACAAAAATATTAGTATTTTACATTATATGATATTTAATAAATTATATTTTATTCAAAAAATAGTCAAAGTGCATGTCATTTTGTAGAGAAAAATATTTTCTATAATTTAGTGAAATTTTTTTTTTTTTAAAAAAAAAAAAGCAAAATAGGGGTTGCAAACCATAGGGAGGTTTGCAACCCCCTTGCCATGTGGCGCCAAAAGGCTCAAAACTACGTCGTTTTTATCTCTTCCAAAACCCATTTGGATGGGTTTACACAAAAGGAGGGGGGAGGGGTGGGTTTCACGTAAATCCACCCCCAAGGGGTTACAAAAACCCAAAACCATGTACCAAATATTCTATTTGAGTCCAAAATATTCCAAATTCATGCCAAAATCACATACCAAACACCCCCTAGTCTTAACATGAGGGACTATTGGAGTTATTTACCCAAAATAAAACTACACAGGTGCATGAAGTATGTTTTCCTTCCATGCAAAATGTGCATTTGCCTTATCTGAACGCTACAGTCAACGACCTTAACTTTTCAGCTTAAATGAGTGTGTTGTTTGATCTGTTTTGCTCTTCCTATTTAGGGAAAAAAATAATGAATGAACCTCACAATTGTTATATGAGTATTCAATTTTTTTTTTCTCATCCCTTAATCGGTTTGAGTTTTGTAAAAAGTTACCATTCTAAGGATAAAATGGTGTGATTTTTTATATTTTAATATATCATATCACTAAATAATTCAAATGTTGATTGGAATGGTAATGTAAAATGTTTATATTCCTTTTGTTTAAAAAAAAAAATTCATCCAAGTACCAGAGTGAAGAGTGAGATTTTTTATTTTTCGGCACGTATAAATTAGGTTTTAAATTGTATTTTTATACTTTTTAATACTTGTAAAATATAAAGAAATTATATAAAAAATAATAATAACTAGGCAATCTATACCCATTGTTTTGTTTGCTTTTCCTTCTTGTTTTAAACTTAGTGAGACGAGGCATAATTTAAATCATTGGTGACAAATTAATTTGTTAGGAATTAATGGGGTACAAATGAAAATTTGGGGAGGTATTGGAAATAATGAGATTAGGGTTGGGGTGGCTTTTGTGGCCAATTAAATTAATCATTAACTATGCAATGCAGGCTATCTTGGCGAGAAAGAAAGCAAAATCCAATTCAATTGGTGCTTCCTCTGAGTCTTTCCTCCTCCTCCTCCTCCCGGGCTCTTCCTCCTAACCTAAGAAAGAACCCACAAAGAAAAAGAAGTAATAACACCAGCGGGCTTTCTTCTTCGCCGCAACCTCCTCGCTGAGTCTCTCAGTGTGTAAGTAGACTGAAATTCCATCACCTAGATTCTAAAGTTCTTGCTATAGCTAGGGTTTCTTTGTTTTTGGCAATACTTTAGTGTACTTTTCAAAATTAATGTTCGTGTCATTCTCGAGTCGAGGATTTTATCTCTTCGGTGTCGTAGTTAATTCTAGTTAGTATAGTTATAGTTTAATGCGGTGGTTGTTTTTTAGGGTTTAGGGTTTAGGGTTCTTTTTCTTTCTTTAAATGTCTTGCTAAATAGTTTGGGGACGCACGAGCAGTTGCAATCAGAAATAAGCTAAAAATAATTATTAAAGAAAAAAAAAAGTAGATCAAGAAGAAGGAGAAGACGAAGAAGAAGAAGAAATACAAAAACCAACAAGATGAGCAGCATAGGTACAGACTAGAATTTTGTGGCTAGAATTTCAATTACTGTCCAAATTAGGGCTACCAACCAAGGAGTGTTACCCACCTAATATTTGTGTAATTATTTGAAATAGCGTCCAAGATGATGTTACCCGGCTCCAACAGGCGAATCCATGCTGTTCATCGCCATTCTTGCATGGTATATTCGTTCTCCATTCACGCACCCCCCAACAAAAAGGATAGAATTTTATTGTTTTCTTAAAATAGACTGGAAGTGTGCACCTAGGATTTATTCGTTTTTTGCATCTATAGGCTTTCTTAATAAGAAGAAAAATAAAAATGCTTTGAGGGGAGTTTGATCTTATGTGCACAAATATTCTAAGATTTTTTTTGGCCAAAAAAAAAAGATAAAAGTGTCCTTTTTGCTCTTGTTTGCAATTGTAGGACTGATTGCTTTAGATTTCATCTACTCTTTTATTTATTTTATTTTGCTTAATAAAATATGTTCAATGAAACTCATAGAGTTAATGCTAATAGTCCATAATTGTGGGCCCTTTTTCCTATTGTTGTTGGTAGAAGAGAATTTTTGGGAGCTTATCTGAAACTTAACTCTCCTTTGTCATGGTGTGCGTTGATTCTTGCCTCACAATTTCTGCTTTCTCCATGGCCTGATTTGATTTATTGGATCTATTATTATTAATTGCTGTAAATAGACTTGATATAATTCTTCCTGTTTTTCCAATTCTAGGCAGTTGCAGGCTTAGCTGCTGATGGGAGGCAAATTGTTGCAAGAGCTAAGGCTGAGGCAACCAATTATGAAAGGTTTGCCTTTGTGGAAATTTTCTCTATATTCTTGTCTTCCCCCCTTGAAGTTATCCTTTCACCTTGTAGCTAATGTGATCATGAGTTTTTACCACAATCAGTTCTGCTGAAACTTTCACTAGTTGAAAGATCTTGGGCCTTGAGACTTTCTATTATTGTGAATTCATCCTTTTTCCAGGTTGAATGTTGCAATACTACTTATTTGACCCTTCTCCTGATTCTTTACTGTGACAACGTTTATGAATATGTGACGGAAAGAAGTTAGTTTCACCCTTACACAATTATACTGGTGTGCTTCAGTGGCACTTGATTTTGATGAATTTGATACCTGAGTCTGGTGTGCTTCAGTGTCTTATTTTTTCCCCCAACATGCCATCTCCCTACAGCTCAAACATACATCATAATCTTTATAAGTGTGAATTTGAGGTGCTTTTGCCTAGCTCTGAGGTCATAAACTTAGGTTAACTAAATGACTGGAAATTGATAGACTAATGCACAACTACAAGTTGCCAGTCATCTAAAGTGTAGGGGTGGGGTGAACAATCTTTTAACTAAAAAGAATGGTCCGAAGTGAAATGGCTATTCTGCGTGATTCTTTATTGCACATATCTTGGTACTTGATCACTATAATTCTAAGAAGCTAGATGGTGAGTCTGTTATTTTCAGTTTACTTGGGAGTCTGTAAATGGTCCCAGATATGTGGCGCCTGTTGTTCTTTTTTGTATGAGGGACTGTAATGTCTATTCTTTTGGTCCTTGGTTTGCCTGATTATAATGTGCACCTGACATAGTCTTTGTCATGATGTCCTTGGAAGATTTTAATGGCTATCGTTATTTCTTAGTATAGTTTGATGTGGAATGTATAGAGCAGAACGAGGATGTTTGGATAATTATATAAAATGAAAGATTCTTTAATTTTAACTGTATTTAGTGCTGTAGTATAGATGTATGGGTGATTTTATCTTAACCACAGTTTTAAGACTTTGTTTGAGTATAGGGTTTGAAGGGTATTTATATCAGCAGTAGTTGTGTTAGTTCGGTGCTGTTGCCTACAGGAGAATAAGTTCCTTAGCCATTGGAGAGTTTTCTATACTAGGGTTTCTGTTCGTGGGGTGCTAAAAAGTCGAAATTGGTGGCTGCTTCCTATAATGTAGAAAAATTCAATTTAGCTTCTTTCACATTTCAGTCTTTTAGCAGCTTTTGTGATGTTGCACTTTTCATCTTTTAGTTTTTTCAGAATTAGGTTTTATTAGCCATTAAGTTTGCTTATCTCGGGTCACGGGCTTTCAAGTCTTTTGAGTCCTAGATGTACGTTTTTTATGGACTGGGTACCTTTGTAGAAATGATGGCATGGGCACCTTCTAGCTCAGGTTTTATGAGCCACTGCATTTGTTTTGGAAGTAATATGAGTTACATCCGTTCCTCTAAACTAATAATTGTGCTAGGGTATAAAGTTTGGAAACTGATGGAAAAATCGAGTATAGTGTTCACGAGTATTCTCCATTAATTTCACTCTTTGGTTTTGCTAGAAACAGTTCTATCAGCTCAGACAAAAACATGAGAAAGCTAAAGCATGAATCTTCGGATGAAAGAACAAGATTACAGTGGCTTTCTGCTGAAAGTGACGTGAATATTGAAGCTGAGTTTTGCCCTGATTCAGTTGCTCATTATATCAAGACGTTTAGCTCTAGGCATGGACGTCAGCCTTATTTAAAATTTGAAGTCAGAAAGCATCTCACACACTTGGGATGGAAAATTGAATATAGGAGAGATGGAAAAGTGACTAGAATGCGATATATTTCTCCAAAGGGGAAGATATATTATTCACTTTATCAAGCCTGCTTGGGACTGCAATGTGGAGAAGACGTCAAATCCCCACGTGGAGAACACGTTAAATCCCCACCTAATGATGATCTGCATGTAAGTTTGATCTCTTCCCAACCACAAGAAGAGATTGGTTTATCATCCAAAATCTTTTCTTCAAAAGATGTTGTACATGTTGAAAAGGAATATTGTCCACAAGCTTTGGTAGACTACTCAAAACTGAGAACTAACATGCAAAATGGTCATATCAATAGTGGTGGAAGGACTAAGGATATGGCTTCAAAGGCCAAGAAGCACCTTTCTGCAGTTGGATGGATATTTTATTACCAAGATAAAAAAGGCAGGAAGGAGATGCGATATGAATCTCCCACGGGGAGAAAATTTTACTCTCTTCTGACAGCTTGTGAATGGTGTCTAACTGAAGGAGATTGCTCTCTTATTTCTGCTGCATCCAACAAAAAAGCAAGAGAAGAAACGATGCACCAATTGACTTGGACAAATTCATTTTCTTCATCTGTTTGTATGCAATCTGAAGCACTGAATGGTGATTTGTTCAAAAAGCTGCCAATAGAGTTATCTTGTGATAAATCACTGCCCAAGGAACTTGTTCAAAAAGGTGAAGTCAAAATTCAAGAAAACAGTAAGCAGCCCAAAATGAGAAAACGTAGCCTACCACAGAAGTCCACCGCCTTTCTTCAACCAGGCCCTCAAAATGATGACACAAGATCACTTGATTCTCTAGTTTCAACCGATGTGAAAGCTGAACTCTCTTCCAGTGTGCTGCAAACAAGTAAAAGAGTTCGGCAAGAGGTTGTTTCTTCTTCAGCTTACCAAGCTCCACAGACTATTTTGTCTTGGTTGATTGATAGTGATGTAGTTTTGCCAAGAGCAAAAGTATATTACCGAGGTAAAAAGGATGGCTGTCCGACAAAAAAAGGAAAGATAACTCGTGAAGGAATCAGATGCACTTGCTGCCAAGAAGTTTTTACTCTCAGCAAATTTGAAGCTCATGCCGGCAGCACTCTTCACAGACCATCAGCAAATATATTTTTGGAGGATGGTCGGTCAATTCTTGAGTGCCAGTTGCAATTAAAACGTAAAAATCATATAAAAAAAGCAAGGCCAGGACCAAATCAAGTAAAAAGTAATCGGCATCACCATGCAAATGACTATATTTGTTCTGTCTGTCACTATGGTGGTGAATTACTTTTATGTGATAAGTGTCCGTCGTCTTATCATACAAGATGTTTAGGTTTAAAGGTATGTCTTCTCAAGTGGCCTGGTGTTACTATTGTGGTGGATTACTCTATGTGATGAGTCCATATCCTTTTATTCTACGATTTCATATGAAGTATAGTTGGAGTTTACTAATTATCTTCAAATGAGCAGGATATTCCCGATGGTGAACGGTTTTGCCCGTCATGCTGTTGTCAAATTTGTGGTATGGGAAGATTCAAGAAAGACAAGGAACAATTTGCAGATGACAGTTCTCTCAATTGTAGTCAATGTGAACTCCGATGTGAGTAGATTTATCTTATTTTTGTTAGGTTTGACTTGTTTAATAATTAAGTAATCTTGTTTATGCATGTTTTAGTAGAAATACTGCTGATTTTTTGCTGACAAGTATTGAATGTGATGTAGACCACGTTGGATGCTTGAGAAGTAAGGGTCTGGTTAAGCCTGACTATCATCTAAATGGGAATTGGTTTTGCAATTCGAGATGTGAACAGGTACATTAGTTGTGACTATTTTCGTCCATACTACTTTTAGTACATACATATAAATGTTGGATGCATATGTGAAGAAAGTGTTTCACATATTGTGGAATACTTATTTCTGGAGCTTAACTATCAAGTGTTTTAAGTGAATGCAACAATTTAGCTTTAAATTATACATTGATAATGATACTCTTACTATTTAACTATGTAAAAGTGATTTGATTTGCATTCTCTACAGATTCATTTGGGTCTCCAGAACATCCTTGGAAAACCAATTCCTGTTGGACATGATAATTTAGCTTGGACATTGTTGAAATACAAAAGGGATGAAGTTTCTGACAACGATGCTCTAGATAATGAGCATTCGATGGAAAGCTTCAGCAAGCTGAATATTGCTCTTAGTATACTACACGAGTGTTTTGAACCTATGAAAGAGTCACGCACCAGGAGAGATCTAGTGGAAGATGTTACATTTAGTAGATGGTGAGATCGTGTTATATGATATAAGCCATTTTGAAAATTCATTTTTCTGGCAATTTCCTTTCATTGGAATTACTTTTTGTGGCTTCAGAACTTATGATATTTTTCTGATGTTGTAGGTCAGAACTGCCGCGATTAAACTTTCAGGGGTTTTACACTGCGGTATTGGAAAGAAATGATGAATTAATTACCGTTGGTACTTTAAGGTATGACTGTTGTTTCTAGTTAGCTGCCTTGTGAAATTCACTAGACTAGAGAATTTAAATGCTTTTTTTCCCTTTCTTGTAAATAAGGGTTTATGGAAAGAAGGTTGCTGAGATACCACTTGTTGCCACGCGCTTCCAATATCGCCGGCATGGGATGTGTCATGTTTTGATGGACGAGCTTGAAAAGGCATAATATATTAACCTTGACTGCTTTATAGAAGTGTGAGAGCAACAATCTTTGATATTTTCTTGACAACATGAACAATATCTAATATCAGGTTCTTGTGTTTGCCAGAAACTGAGGGAGCTAGGAGTTGAGAGGATGGTTTTGCCTGCTGTTCCAAGCGTTGTGAGCACTTGGGAAACTTCATTCGGGTTCTCAAAGATGAAAGATTCTGAGAGGTTAAACTTCCTGGACTGCACTTTCCTTGATTTCCAGGGGACTATTATGTGCCAAAAACTCTTAAAAAACATCCCTTCTCCTGATTGTAATCTATCATCAAGTAAGTTTGACAATCTCAAGTACTATATCATTGGTAGAAAATTGCCAACAAAACTAAGCCGGCATTATTTTGTGCAGTAGTTCAGCAAAACGTTGGTGACCATATCAGTGAAAATGAGGTTGACCTGGATGTCAACAAGGTCATTTCTGAGGTATTTCAAGAAGATCGAGTGGAGGAAAGTGAAATTGCTAATCAAGGAACTGCGAAGTATGCATCTTCTCTGATCCCCAAATTTTGTAAATTGGGATATAAGAACCTAAGTGCATTTTATCACTGAAAATTTCTTGAATTGCATTATAATTTGTCTAAACTGCTTTTCGTGGTTTTCTATCCTTTTTAGTACTTCAAGAGGAACTGGGAGCAATGTTAGCAATGTTTCTACTCCATCGGATATTGTGGTAATTTCCTTTTGAACTGTACTAGCTTTAGTTTTTTCCACTTCAATCATGGGTATATGTTGTTTCATTCATTTGGTTTATATCTATCTTTAAACAGGTGAACCAAATCCTTGATTTACCTGAACAAGAGAAACATTTATCTGAGCAAGTGAATCGAACCCCACTTATTGGTCTCCTATCAGGCCACAAAGAACCTAGGAATGCCCATAATAACGTTTTCAAGTTCTACAAGAGGAGGAGATTAACTACTTGCGAAGCTTAAATTGCTTCTCATGCAATAAGAGAAAATACTAAGTCCCAATTTCATGCAAGCAGTTTGAAATTCTTCTCACGGGCCAAGAGATCATTTTGAACCTGTTTTTCAGAGACCCCAGGGTGTCAAGTTTTGCTAAAAAAACCTATGGCTTCCTTTGTAAATGGAAGAGTAGGAAGGAGCCCTAGGATTTGGACTTTGTTTCAGCTTCTTGTTTATTCTTCATGTATGTAGTCCAGTAGATTTCCACTCCAGCTAATTTTGGACGTTTTTCCCTGGTAGATACTTCTTTGCCAAGGGAATTCACTTTTGTAATGTACAGATTATTATGAGATATAATAAATTTAAACACTATTAATCATATATTTTTATATTAATGTCCTTACTTTTGAATTGTAAGTCATATACAGTTATTGCCTATTAAGAAATATTATAATAATTTCCCTCAAAAGTAAAGTATGTTTTTTAGGGATAGAAAAAAGTAAAAACTGATATTTTTCTAGAACAGATGAATACATATATATATATGTTTAAGATAATATGTTATTTTAAATAAATAAATATAGAGATAATTATTTATTTCAAAATAATAAATAAATATGAATATAATTACTCCCCTTTTCTCATAAAAAGAATCTAGTCAACTATTTTTTTATTATAATCTGAAACTATGTTTAACTCAATTATTTGTATTGATATATTTAATTTTTCAAAAATATAATTGTACCATATCAAATTTTAGATGAAAATCATGAAATGTTATTGTAAAAATAATTACAAATTTAAAAAAACTATACTCTAAAAGTTATACTAGTTGACCATGCACTATATTCAAAAGTGACAATAATAATGAGATAAAGGGTGGATTTGCTTCAAAATATTTTCCAATCTCGTCAAGCATATTAATAGATAATACTTAGTCGATCCCAAATAAAGAGTAAAAAAAGTTACACCCAATTAAAATAGACTCATTTTTTTGGATGAAAGAAATAATGTAATATATCATTTTGTGCAGCTATCTTCACAATAGAAACAAAAAGGAAATAAAAATTTTCTTAGTTACGTTTACAAAAATAGCCTCGTTTGGACAAGGAGTTTGTATTTGCAAATAAGAAAATTCTCAAATAAAAACAAATTATCCAAACACATTTTTATTTCAAAATTTAAAATTCAAAATTTTTCACTCAAATTCCTCTCATATAATTTTAAAAAAAAATTCCTCTTATTTTTTCCTCCAAAATATTTTTTCTATCAAAAAATACCCACCAAAATTTTTACACATTCCAATACAACTTTTCGTAAATAAGAACAATTGTGCGTATGTATCACATTAAACAATAACTTGCATTGTCTACAGTGAAAAAAGACGCTCATCGAAATCGAGACGTAAAAAAAAAAGAAAAAGAAAATAGATAATATGTTTAGTTATTTTTATAATAGAATTCAACTCTGCTACTGCAGAAACTAATTCTAGGTTTGTACATTCTTAAAGATGAAAATACAAGATTCTCCCTCTCTCGTTTTGTGTATTTTTATTTTTTTTTTCTAATTCAGGTGACATTTGTTAGTACCATCATGCAAGTTAAAAACCATCTATTTGTTAATTTATACTTAAATTGAACACTTGTATTTCATGTATAATGATTTACAAATTTTATTAATCCAATTATCTATAAACTAATGAAAAACAATAATTACTATTAAATTATTTTTTGCAATTTTGTTTTAAAATTGAAAAAACTCTCCTTAACTTAAGAAATAATTTCCCATTCTAATTAAACAAGTACTACTCACTCTATATATATATATATATATATAGAGTGAGTACAATTAAAAACAAAATACAAACTACAATTATTTTGTTTAGTTATTTTGTTTTAAGAATTTACAATTAAAAAGTACAATTTATTAAGAGTTACAAACTACAACTCACTAAATATGTCATTAACTATATAATTTTTCAATTGTGTTATTATCTTTCAACTATGAGTCCTACACATTCATTATTTAAAAATTATGTTACTATTTTGGAAAAAAAAAAGGAAAAAAGTGAGAACTAAGTTTTTCTTCTTTTTTTTTTTGGTGGTAAGGGGAGTAGTGTACTTGTTTTTGTTCAGATTGACTATTGTAAGAGTAAAATATAAGAATATGATTTTTTAAAAAAAAAATTAAATAAATATTGATGTTTTGGTAAAGGTTCCCATAATGTTGAAGTCGATATCTAGGATATCGGCTTCAATGTTTTTTTTTTTTAATGATTCATTAAAAATACTCAATTATTTTTGTACCTATTTTATTAATATTTTAGTACTTTAGTTATTAACAAAATTACGAAAATAATTAAACTTTGAACAAATATTTTTACAGTAATTTTTTGTGTATTATTACAGTTGATTAAAATTTATATATTTTTATATGCATAAGAAAATTTTTGAAATTTGAAAATTATAATTATATATTTTTATTTCATAATAAGACATAAGAAAAATAGTACAATTTTTCTTTTTTGTAAATGTTTGTATATTAATTTTTCGTACATGATTTTTACGATTATTTTCTTAAATATTTAATAGGGTTTAGGGGTGCCATGTGCTGCCCATCCCCCTTCTCCCCTAGCCCTAATGGATCCCACCTTAGCCCATTCCAAAGTCAATGTTATGAAGTCCATTTGGAAAAATAAATTCAGTTAATTAGCTCGAATTTTTACCATTCAATAATTCAATAAGAAGTTATAACCAAATGTTGTAAAAAAAAAACTAGAAATAAAAAGAAGTTCTAAATTTCAATAAGTTACAAAAAAAAAAAAACAAGTTCTACAACGAGACTGTATAATATTCCTACGTGGTCATTGCTAAGGGATTGAGTTGGGGTTGGGGTTCAAATCGCTGCGATGAATGTTCAATCTTAGGTGTCTCTCATATGGCTCACTGAATGATGAGAAATGAACGATATTAAACATTCATCAAGCAACATTACGACGACCAGATATAGATGGACGACCATGCGATTGTTGAAATTCACCTTGGTCTTCAAAGTTTGACTGTGTTATCTACATCTGGCGACTCTCCTCAACCATCGTCAATGCATGAGAAGAAATGTCATGTGCATTTGAAATAACTACTCGAATCTATTGATAACTCTATTTTATATAGAGTTTTCTTGTTAATTTTGGTTAGAATTTGGCTTGTGTTTTACTTTGTTTTTACATATTTTGGCCAAATTATCCTTTGATTTCATGATTTCTAAGTTTTCTAATATTATTAGAACTTTTGAGCTTAATCTTGAATTTTTCTTCTAATTTGAAGATCAAAGGACTAACTAATGATTTTGTCATTTTCAAAAACCAAGGAGATGCTACCATTTGAGAGCTCATTTCAGCTAAAAAAAAGAAGGTAACACAGCCGAGGAAAGGAGAAAAGAAAAGGCTCCAAGAATGCTACAAAAACAAGAAATATAAGGAAGAAGAAAAAAAATAGCATTCTGCAAATTGGAAATAAACAACCGAGAGAAAGACAAGAAAAGTAAACAAAGTGGGATACAAGAAGAAAAACTTCTAGATGCATGGAAAAAAAATAGCCAACTACCCACAACAAACAAAAGAGGAAACGAAACTGAAGTTTGGTAAAAAACCAATTCGGACAACAAAGAAAGAAGACAAAGCAGCCGAGCAACACAACCGAGAAAGACTTAATACTTAAAAATAAAACACAATTAGAAATTCTTAACAAAACACAAGAAATAATACTACTAAAATTGTTAAAATTAACTAAACAAAAACAAAGAAAGAAAAATAAAATAACTAAACTAAACTAAACTAAACAAAACAATAAAAGACAAAACCCATAAATGAAGACTTGAAGACCAAGCAAATAATGAATTTTGCATGCTTTTCTTTTCTCCACACAAGCTTCCATATAGATCAAAACAAACTATTATTTGCTTCTTTGTGAGTCAAGCTTGATGGCTGCAAAATTTAAACTCATTAACTAACTAAACAAGAAGAAAGAAATGATGAAAACTTGACTGGAAAAACATAAGGAACAACAAGAAAACAACTAAAATTCTGCAGCAAAATGGTACTTCAAAACCCGTAAGCATGCAATCAAATTGAACAAGTTCATTGAAAACATTCGACTGGAATTTGATGAAGACAACCCATGAGCAGCTGAAATTGTGAAGAAATCCGAGAATAAGAAGACAAATTTGATGAAGAAAAACCGTGAGCATGCAAACAGCAAAACCAAGAGGAAGTCAACAAAACCGAGACAAGAAATTAAGTAGAAAAGTGGAAAAACCGTGAGAAACAAGAAGAAGAAAGCAACAAAGCGTGGCTGTAATTCTTCTAAGAAAATTGAAATTATTTCTTGTGTTTTGTTAAGAATTTATAATTGTGTTTTATTTTCAAGTATTAAGTATTTTAGTTTTATATATATTAAATATTGTTTACTTTAAATTTCAGAATTTGTTTTAAATTTAATTATGTCTACTTTTATTTTTGTTGTTAGTTTAAACTTCATTATGTTCTAATTTCTTTTGTTAGAGATTAGATGGATCTTAATCATGAATAATTAATTCTTAAGACTTGTTCATGCAATTTATATTTCAATTATGAGTTTAATATCATGTTCTTAATGCTTTTAGGTGATTGATCACCACTTAATTGATTGTTGATGCTTGTTTGATACCGAGAGGAGATAACATGCATGTGCTCATGTGATATTAAACCATGAATTCAATTTAGACCGTAATAATCTAGGTTGTTCATGTGGTTTCGGTAGTAGAACTAAGTCGTGGCTACTTAGATTGAATCCGGGAATTTCCATAGTTCTTAATGCATTTGGAAATCTAAATTCACCTAGACCAAGTGTGAATTGATTTTAATCTAAATAGGGTTATTAGACCGATGTCGGCTATTAATTTACATTAGGGAAATTTCACCATCATAATTTGGAATTTAAGTTAATTGCATGACAAGTCAAGAGAGTTAATTAGGATTGATTAAGTGAAATCGAAATCTCTAACATCTTTGTTAAATTGGTAAATTTTTAATATTTTCTTATTGTTATAAATTTTCATTCTTTGTTAAGTTTAGTTAAAATTGCATGAAAGCTTTTTAATTGGCTAGCTTATTCTCGAATTAGTCAATTTGGTAAGTAATTGGTTAAAATTAAATCAATCCTCGAGGGAACGATACTCTACTCATTACTATATTACTTGTTGATATTGTACGCTTGCAATTCACCGAACAAGTTTTTACGCCACGGGATTGAATTTACTAATTTTTTCCAATTACTATTGATATTGATTGATTCTTGGTTGAGACTAGCCTTTTTTAATTTTTATTGGTTTGATTTTTGTCAAGGGAATTTCAAAGTTGCATGAATTTGAGAAATCGGAAAGGAGAATTGGAAGAATTTGATCCTGAACCTGAAAGAAAACTTCTAAGAGGATTGAAAAAGCAAGAGTTAGTCATTGACACAAATCCAATGGCGGCCGAAGAAGAACATCTCCCAATTCAACCTCAAAGGAGAACTTTGATGGACTATTCCACTCCAACGATTCTAGATTCTACTTCAAGCATTAGAAGGCCAGCCATTCAAGCCAACAATTTTGAGCTCAAGCCGTCTTTGATCCAAATGCTTCAAAATGCTGTTCAATTCAGTGGCTTGCCGAATGAAGATCCTAATCTCCACATTGAAGCTTTTCTTGAAATTTGTGATACCATTAAATATAATGGAGTTCACAATGACGCTATTAGACTTAGGTTATTTCCATTCTCTTTACGTGATAAAGCTAAGGCATGGTTATCTTCTCTTCCTACAGGTTCTATCATCACTTGGGAGGATATGGCCCAAAAGTTCTTAAGCCGATATTTTCCACCTGCCAAGTCAAGAAAATGAGGAATGATATCACCACATTCATACAAAATGATGGAGAATCCCTATATGAGGCAGGGGAAAGGTTTAAGGAGCTACTAAGGCGATGTCCACACCATGGTATTCCGATTTGGATGCAAGTGCAAACTTTCTATAATGGAATTGGTCCAAATATGAGGAGTACCATAGATGCCGCAGCTGGTGGTACATTGAATAATAAAACGCCTGAAGAAGCTTTTGAATTGATTGATCAAATGGCGTCTAATAGCTATCAATGGCCAACTGAAAGATTCAATGCCAAGAAACCTAGTGGAGTGCATGAGATTGATGTTAATAATGCCATTCTTGCTCAATTTGTCGCTCTGAATAGAAAGATAGATTCGGTTTTGAAGATAAAGGAGACAACTTGCGACTTCTGTGGTGGAAGACATGAGTCAACTGCTTGTCAGGTAAATCATAATTCTTATACTACTGAAGATGCTAATTTTGTTTCTAATTTCAACAGGGGACCTCAAAATAATCCTTACTCAAATACATACAACCCTGGATGGAGGAATCACCCTAATCTTTCTTGGGGAGGGCAAAATCAGCAGCCGATGAACCCACCGAGGCCAGCATTCCCACCACCAGTAGAAAAGCCGAATAAGAATCTTGAGGAAATGATGGCAAAGCTTATTCAATCAAATCAGGAAGTGATGAATCGTTTTGAAAGTCGCATGAACAATCAAGATGCAACGATTCGACATATGGAGGTAAGTATTCGGAATGTGGAAAAACAAGTTGGTCAACTTGCTAGCCAAATATCCGAGAGACCATATGGTGGTCTTCCGAGCAACACTGATTTAATCCAATCGAGAATGCAAATGCCATCATCCTAAGGAGTGGAAAAGAGTTTAAAAATGAAGAAAAAGGTGAAGGAGAAAAAGAAGAGTCCAAAGCCGAATTGAAGGATGAAGCTAAACCAAAAGAAGAACCACCTCAAAGAAAGCTATTTCCGACAATCCTACACCATATGTGCCTCCTATTCCTTTTCCAGAGCGACTGCGGACAAAATAGATAAGCAATTCTCCAAATTTCTTGATGTGTTTAAAAATTGCACATTAACATTCCTTTGCGGATGCATTGGCTCAAATGCCGAGCTATGCAAAGTTCTTAAAGGAAATCTTGGCAAACAAGAGGAAGTTGGAGGATTATGAAACCGTCAACCTCATCAAGAATGCTCGCTATTTTACAAAATAAGCTACCACCAAAGCTTAAAGATCCAGGAGTTTTACGATTCCTTGCACAATTGGTGATTCTTATTTTGATAAAGCTTTATGTGATCTTGGTGCTAGTATTAATCTAATGCCTTATTCTGTTTTTAAGAAACTTGGACTGGGAGAAGACAAAGGCACCACTGCTTTCTCTTGATTAGCGTGATCGATCTATAAAATATCCAAGAGGTGTCGTGGAGGATGTGTTGATTAAAGTTGACAAATTTATTTTTCTGCAGACTTCATTGTAATGGAGGAAGACTTTGAAGTACCACTTATTTTAGCCGACCATTCCCGACCACCGGACGAGCTCTCATTGATGTTCAACAAGGAAAATTAATTCTTAGAGGTCAAAATGAGCAAGTCACCTTCCATGTGCTCAAGGCAATGAAATTTCCTTCCGATCGGAGTGATTGCTTGCAAATTGAAGTGGTGGACGAAATCAAAAATGTTGCATTCAATGCCATAATCGATGACCCAATTGAGAAGTGTATGGTTCACCATTGAGGAAGGAGCAATACAAGCCGGTCATCAAACCACAAAGGAGGCTTAATGCACATTTAGAAGTGATTGAGAATGCAATGGTGGCTTTTGCAAAATCAATGAAAAACATGCATGTGGTCCAAGCAATTGGTAAAAATCTAATTATTTGAGCGATAGAGAATGTCGAGCATAACGACGTTAAAAAATTGCGCTCCTTGGGAGGCTACCCAAGTTTTTTTACCTTTATTGCTTTTATTTTGTCTTAATTTAAAAAAAAGAGAAAAAGAAAAGAAGAAGAAAAAGATCTATTTTATTCTCGCTTCACCTTTTGCTGCACTGTCTGAAGAAAAATCCGGTTCAAGGCCTGTCCCTTAGAATTTCGTGTTGAAATTTTATAGCAAGGTAGAAGATTCACCCAGGTTCATGTCGACCAAATTTGAGAATTTTTGGAGCTGTTTTGGTACCTGAACGAAATTCATCTTCAACAGTTGTTCAAAACAGGGCAGTTTCCTCACTTTTTGTTTTTCTTAGGCTCTCTTTAATTGCTATACTTGATCTTGCTCCTTGCTGCATTGAGGACAATGCTCAATTTTAAGTTGGGGGTGGGATACATGAAATTTTGTGCTGGATTTTTGTTAAAATTTTTGCAAGTTTTCAATTTTATTAGGTTACAAATAAAAGTCCTTCCAAGTTTTCAATTTTGTTGATATCTTCTTTGAAATTTCTAACTCTTTTGATACTCATTTGGAATAATTTTGAGTTATATGCATTAGTTATTTGGGTTGGAATGTATGAATGAGGCAAGTATGATTAGTCGTTGTTTTGAAAATTTTAATGCATCTTATTGATTTTAATGATTGAATTGAATGAGAATCTGCAAGATTTGATATACATTGAACCCATTGTGAGTATTTGAGCCTAAGAGCAATTTCTTTTTCTTTGCTCACATGTTTCTTTGATTGAGTGTTGTCAAATATGGTATGTTCATCATAGAACTTGCTTTGTTATACATGTTGAGATCACATTGTGGATTCATACTTTGAAATGATAAGGGCACTTAGGATTAACCATTTTTAACTTTCTAAAAAGCTTAACCATTACATATACCCCTAGTCAACCAATTTTGAGCCTTAACCTTTCTTTGTTATAATACCACATTCTTTAGCCGTAAACCGTTGCTTTTGTTTTCCAACGTTGTTCCCTTTGACAAGAGTATGTAGAAATCAATTGCATGATAAAAATTTCTACCGATTCCAAAGAAAAGAACCACTAAAAAAAAAAAAAGAGAAAAAGAAGAGTGAACAATATTCCTTACGAAGATTGGACAAAGTTAATGTTTTCATTGTATACAAGATGGTCCAATTATATGATGAAGTTGTGAAAAAGGGATGTATGTTATTTGAAAAAAAAAGAAAAAAATGGTTCTAATGTGCTACTTGTTGCTTTTAAGTCATGTAAGGAAGTTTTTACATATCTTGATTTGTGAAAACCTAAATTTTCCTATTTTTTCTACCTACCCTTACCTAAGCCCCGTTACAACCTTATAAAGACCCTTTGATTATTGCATGGATTCATATTTATTAGTGTTGGAGATGTGATATATAAGCAAGCCTATGGTAATGACATGCTATGTTTGATTTGAGTGCTGAATGAAACCCCTAAACACTTTGAGTGATTAGAGTGCAACCTATGAGAGGTTATCAAATTTTGTGAATTTGATTTCGACGAAATTGTTGGAATTAATGAGATGTGTATTTTAAGAAAAAGGACTATGAATATTTGTTCTTTGGATTATTATTCCAGTCTGGATCTTTAATGTGTAATGACTTTGAATTATTTATGGATGGGTTAGAAAGGGTATGGAATGAAAAGAAATATGTTGTTCTAGTGCAAGCTTGAGGACAAGCGTACAATATCAACAAGTAATATAGTAATGAGTAGATTATCGTTCCCTCGAGGATTGATTTAATTTTAACCAATTACTTACCAAATTGACTAATTCGAGAATAAGCTAGCCAATTAAAAGCTTTCATGCAATTTTAACTAAACTTAACAAAGAATGAAATTTTATAACAATAAGAAAATATTAAAAATTTACCAATTTAACAAAGATGTTAGAGATTTCGATTTCACTTAATCAATCCTAATTAACTCTCTTGACTTGTCATGCAATTAACTTAAATTCCAAATTATGATGGTGAAATTTCCTAATGTAAATTAATAGCCGACATCACTAATAACCCTATTTAGATTAAAATCAACTCACACTTGGTCTAGGTGAATTTAGATTTCTAAATGCATTAAGAATTATGGAAATTCTGATTCAATCTAAGTAGCCACGACTTAGTTCTACTACAAAACCACATGAACAACCTAGATTATTACGGTCTAAATTGAATTCATGGTTTAATATCACATGAGCACATGCATGTTATCTCCTCTCGATCAAACAAGCACCAACAATCAATTACGTGGTGATCAATCACCTAAAAGCATTAAGAACATGATATTAAACTCATAATTGAAATATAAATTGCATGAACAAGTCTTAAGAATTAATTATTCATGATTAAGATCCATCTAATCTCTAACAAAAGAAATTAGAATATAATGAAGTTTAAACTAACAACAAAATAAAAGTAGACATAATTAAATTTAAAACAAATTCTGAAATTTAAAGTAAACAATATTTAATAAATATAAAACTGTAAAATACTTAATACTTGAAAATAAAACACAATTAGAAATTCTTAACAAAACACAAGAAATAATACTACTAAAATTGTTAAAATTAACTAAACAAAAACAAGGAAAGAAAAATAAAATAACTAAACTAAACTAAACTAAACAAAACAATAAAAGACAAAACCCATAAGTAAAGACTTGAAGACCAAGCAAATAATAAATTCTGCATGCTTTTCTTTTCCACACCCAAAGCTTCCATATAGATCAAAACAAACTATTATTTGCTTCTTTGTGAGTCAAGCTTGATGGTCAGAAAATTTAAACTCATTAACTAACTAAACAAGAAGAAAGAAATGATGAAAACTTGACTGGAAAAACATAAGGAACAACAAGAAAACAACTAAAATTCTGCAAAGAAATGGTACTTCAAAACCCGTAAGCATGCAATCAAATTGAACAAGTTCATTGAAAACATTCATTGGAATTTGATGAAGACAACCCATGAGCAACTGCTGGAAATTGCTGAAGAAATCCGAGAATAAGAAGACAAATTTGATGAAGAAAAACCGTGAGCATGCAAATGCAAAACCAAGAGGAAGTGAACAAAACCGAGACAAGAAATTAAGTAGAAAAGTGAAAAACCGTGAGAAACAAGAAGAAGAAAGCAACAAAGCGTGGCTGTAATTCTTCTAAGAAAATTGAGAGAAACTACAACAAAGTTCAGACCAAAAACTGAGAAGAAGATGACCAAGTTACGAAGATAAAACCAACACAAGAAGCTGAAAAATTATACCAAACTACAACGAAGAACAAGAAACTTGTGCTGTATTTTTCTAAACTAATGAAAGCAAGCACTACTGCTACTAAATTTAACTAAAGAAAGAAACTAAAAACTGAATAGATGTGCTACTACAAAGAAGAGAAAACAGAAAAATAGAAGAGTGGGTTTGCTAAAAATCTACTATGAAGAAAACTAAACTACAATAAGGAAAAGAAGAAGAAAAATATGAAACTCTATGGATGCTCCTTGTGCTCTTGGTTGTGTCCTTTTATAGAGCAAAAGATTGGTTGTAAATTTCAACATTGTACAAATCCAAATTCTTCTTTGGTTTGCTCTCTTTGTCTTCAACTTGTTGCCCGAATTGGTTTTTACCAAACTTCTTTCTTTTTGCTCTACCGTTTCCTTCTTGTTCAACTTGTTGTCCGAATTGCTTTTAACCAAACTTAGTTTGGTTTCCTCTTTGTTTGTTGTGGGTAGTTGGCAAATTTTTTCCATGCATCTAGAAGTTTTCTTCTTTGTACAACTTTGTTTACTTTTCTTGTCTTTCTCTCGGTTGTGTTACCAATTTGCGAATGCTATTTTTTCTTCTTCCTTGTATTTCTTATTTTTGTAGCATTCTTGAGCCTTTTCTTTCTCTTTTCCTACTGTGTTACCTTCTTTTTTAGTGAAATGAGCTCTCAAATTGTAGCATCTCCTTGGCTTTTGAAAATGACAAAATCATTAGTTAGTCCTTTGATCTTCAAATTAGAAGAAAAATTAAGCTCAAAAGTTCTAATAATATTGGAAAACTTAGAAATCATAAAATCAAAGGATAATTTGGCCACAATATGTAAAAACAAAGTAAAACACAAGCCAATTTCTAACCAAAATTAACAAGAAAACTCTATATAAAATAGAGTTATCATCTATCTCTAAATTATTGAAAGTATCGTGTGTCAAATCATACACTTGCTCCCAACATTCACCCTACAAATAAAAAAACACTAACAATTAAAAAGTTGAATACTATGTTAAATATTGAAAAATTAAAATATCATATACATACTCAACAACCGATACAGTTGGGAGGACACTTTGGGCAGGATAGTGCGCGGAATTACCTATCAGAGTCCGAGTAATTCAACAATACCAAACCATATATTTTGAAAAATACTGTATGAGACCACTTGAAGGCAATTCATGCATAATTCTCTCCCTCCACCTGTTCCACCCATCAATGTATGGTGTATGCCGAGATATTCAATTAACTCCCTTTCTGCCTCGCAAATCAAGCCTATGTAACCTCAAATCCGTGTCAACGATAGCAAGAATAGTTTGATGATAGCTAAACTACAGCATAATCGGCTCAAGTAAATGCAATTCAACAACATCAAAGTTGATCAGAGACACGCTTGCACACCAAACATCATGTCCACGTAAGCAATAATTGGGCAACTAGTACAAATTTTTCGCTAAATATGGTTGCTAGATAAACTGTGAAATAAATAAAGTTAATCATAATTAGTATTTAAACTAAACTTAATTTTATAGAGCCAAAAATTAGAAAGCATTAATTATGTATTACTTATATCATCCTCCGACATATAGTCCAAATGATCTCGATACATGCACAACACGTGTGAATCGACATTTGCGAAACTCAACCCTGTGTTCCACCTGCAATAATTTGGAGAACGACAATATAGAATATGAGACATAATTTAGGATAAAAACAAATGTGCCATTGAAAATGTGGAAAAACGTACTTGCAGGCTCAAGGACCGATAGGCATGTCAGGAAAATCCAAGATTGGTTGGTCTCTCACATTACGATGTTGTGGTCTGATTCTCGATAGTTTTTCTCACGCCCACACTTGCAGAATGCATAGTGGGCCACAGATACTAACCGTATCTCCTACTAACGCCTAACACAGTACTCTATATAGAGACGCTAAAATAGCACTACCCCAACTATATTTCGATGCAATGTCTATATTCTTCAGTAGAAACAGATACATCAATTTGATTTTTGTACCTGACTTGTCCCCCATAATAAACCTAATAATTTGCATCATCCAACATCTAGCATGTTGTAAAATCTCATCATCTGTGGTCTTGAGTAGTAGGGGACGCGCCTGTAGATGCTTGGAGATACTTTTCAATTTAAGTCGATCTTCATCAAAATTTAAGGGGTGCAGAATGTAACCTAGCAGTTCTTCATATTTATTCTACTATTCCTCTAATGTATGGTTTGGATCAGGACCAATCACCACATCTCCATCAACAGGTAAACCCCAAAGTATTGTAATATCTTGTAATGTCACGGTCACTTCACCAACTGGAAGGTAGAATGTGTGTATCTCTTGTCGTCATATCTCCACTAGTGCCGTGATTAATGAATGGTCTACAAGTATACATCCCGCCATGTATATACCATAAAATCTCACTACGTAAAGAATGTCCTGCACCCTAATGTCGAGTGGGTAACTTTCCAAAACTCGATATCCAACCTATGCACTTTCAACGGGAGGATTGGGGTCATCCCATAAGAGTTCTAAGCGATGATTGGCCTGTAACGTCAGTACATCCGGCTAACGTGGTCTCGAAGTTAAATGTGCGAACTTGGATGAAGTTCTTTCTCTCTCCATAACTTAAACATATTAAATACAATTTTACCAAATTATATTCAACATAATAGTAACATTAATGTAAATTATGATTGCATTACGTAATAACGAAAACCAGCGTTTGGGTCATTTTGGCACATGAAAAAACAACATCAAAATATTCCATGAAAAAACAACATTCAAATATTAATACATCATGGATGCATGGTTGCCTTATCCCTAAATCTCTCTATATTTGGGCATGATTTCCTATTATGTCCAATTGCTTCACATATCTTGCACTTCTGTCTTTGTGCTCGATCCATTTCATTCTTTATACAGGTAGATCTTAGACAGCCTGGTCGGTCATTGACCTGTTCTTGATTGGCCACTAGATGAAAAGGTGCAGGTGGCCAATAGTCCTCATGAGGCATGGGATAAAAATGAAAAGAATATGTTTCAACCATCTTCTACACATTGTACACCCTATCTACTAGGGCCAAAGCAACCCTTCTTATTTGAGCGCAAACCATAAGCGTATGCGATCAAAGAATCTTGTAAATTTCGAACTTGCCACACGTGCATGTACGGTTGTTAAAATGTACTGTATGCACTTTGCCTCCTTTGTCACCATGTACTCCTGTGGTAATTTGATATAATCCTTCTTCATGCACAAAGGTCGTGACCTGGTGATATTTAGACTTATGCTCATTCTTAAGGAACTTTTCAAACATATTTAGTAGCCACGGATCTTGATCAGCAACATGTTTGCGGGCTTTGGTGATGTGCAAATCAAAGTATTTAACAAAGCAATAAAAAGTCGCACGCATATAAGCTGTTATTAGTAACTTCTTATCACCTTTCAACACCCCGTTGAATGATTCGAATCGATTTGTTGTCATTATACCATATCGGACCCCCACCATCGAAGCACAATGACTATTTTTCGAGAGGGATATCCAATAACTACTTATGGGTATTTCATCCAATTCTCTGATTGATTCTATTAATTGAGCAAATTTTCACTACTGGTGTGAACAAGTAGCGTGATGTATCAATTTCGTCAAAATATTATTTTTTAAACGAACACTGAAATTTGTTTTGATATGGCGAACGCAATACCTATGGTGATCCATTAGTGGTTTTAACGCATGGTTGTTTTCAACTGTAAGGATGTGAATTAGGTCGATTTTTGGTTTTTCTGGATAATTCGGCTCGATTTAACCTTTTTCAGAGGCCAAACCAAAAACTAAATTGAATTCAATCAAATTCGATTTGAAACCGATCGAATTCGGAATTCGATTTTCGATTCAAATTCGATCCGGCAAAAAAAATCAAATTTCAACCAAATTCGGCCATAACACGGAAACAACAAATCCATCCAATTGAAACAGCATAACACAGATCTAATGCAATGTTTGAGCAAACTAGGTACGAAAATAGCAAAACACACAGCAAATCCAATTAAAGTTGAAGGGAAACATGAAGAACTTATGAAATCACAAAGAAATTGTCTTTAAATTACAGTCATCATCTGAATTGGCAAAATACATTTAATATTTCCACATACATGCAGAACCAGTTAAAACCAATTCGCAACTCCCACTTTTCAACTCCCAGCTATTCCACTTCAGTTTAAAAATGTAACAATTGAAAGGAAGTTGCAGAAGCGGCGGTAGAAGGCAAAACACTAGTGTCAGAACTCAAAAGCAGAAAAGAATGGAATCTGTAGAATCTTAAAACGTGAAAAAACGAAGTGACGGCGGCAACCGAAGGTGAAGCAACTCAGTAAAGGAAGAAAAAGGCAACAGGCAAAAATTTGAAGGCGAACGGTAGGCAATGGGCAAGGGACGAAAGGTGAAAGAAAGGAAAGTGCAGGTTGTGCAACCGTGCAACAAAGAATGGAGGCGGCCCAATAAAAAAGCACAAAAAAACCCTACAACAAAATATAAAGTAATTTTGCAAGTAAGGACCTAAGGTTTTAATTTCTTAAAATTGAAAAATCATATTTATACCCCCAATTCATTTTATTTTTAATTTGAACCGAATTCCGTTTTCGGTTTGAAACCGAACCGAACCGAATTTGAAACTAGTAATCCTAAAATCAAACCGAAAACCGAATTTTGAATTCGGTTTCAGTTCAACCCAACCCGAAAACTGAAATTTCAAATTCGGTTTATTTTTTTGAGTTCAACGGCTGGATCAGCTCCTTTTCAGGGAGAGCTAATGCTTGTTGGGTATTTTGGTTTGACACTGCTTCACACCCAAAAAGAAGGGAGTTACGCCTGAGTTAAACTTAGAGATTGAAGTCTTCTTTCCTTTATCGACGGTGAAGTAAGACCAAGCCCATGGGCTTATTATCCTAAGTCGGAACAAAACAAGTTGATAGGATCTCCATTTTTACGCCCCCGTGTCCTCCCGGTGTGGCGACATAGGGGCAAAAAAGGGAAAGAGAGGGATGGGGTTTCTCTCGCTTTTGGCAAAGCGGGCCCTAGTGGGAGGCTCGCATGACAGGCTATTAGCTCAGTGGTAGAGCGCGCCCTTGATAATTGCGTCATTGTGCCTGGGCTGTGAGGGCTCTCAGCCACATGGATAGTTCAATGTGCTAATCGGCGCCTGACCCTGAGATGTGGATCATTCAAGGCACATTAGCATGGCGTACTCCTCCTGTTCGAAAAATAATCGTAATAAATGCAAGGCGGAGGCATCTTTTACCCAATAACGAAGGGTTTGAACCAGAATTTCCAGATGGACGGCACGGGGTATTAGTTAAAATTTAATCAGATATTCGAGTTAATTCGAAAATTACACACTCCTACTCAACGGCTCGCAATATTCCCATCGTTCGATCTGAAATTAAGCAAATGCCTTGCCGGCCACAAATTACATGACGAGATATATTATACAAAAACCAGAATCAATTAGCCAAACTTTTCTAGTCAACAATAGCAAAGGCTAGGGGAAGAATATGTCCAACTGCATCAGCACTGACTGCAATAAGGATTTTTTCCTTATATTTCCCGTATTGAAACATTCTATCAATACTAATCACGGAACGACAATGTTGAAAACCATCAATACAAGGCTTAAATGCCCAAAATACGGAATTAAAAATGTTGTAATCTCCAATACTATCTTCGGTGTGACGTTATTCAACAATTGTATATAGGTCATAAGATTGAAGGGCAAGTAATAATTTCAGCAATATGGTGTACGACAACTCTCAATTGCCATACACTATTTCAATAGCTTTCTTTCTGCCTAACCATGCCTTCTTATATGATATATTCACTCCAAAAAAGTGCACATCTTCAACTATATCGAGCACCTTGTACAAAAGCATTTTCCTAAATATTGTTCTGTACCATCCGACCAACTATGCCATGATCTAAATTTGGGTGATTCTCTGGTTGTATCTCAAGCAAACACGTGTTTTTCAAATGCATTTTTGTGATCTCCCAGAAGGTATGTTGTTATTTCAACTTTGCTCGCACTTTCTATAAATAATTCTTGTCGGCATAATAAAGACACCAGACAAACTAACTAATAGGAGTACTTTCATACACTTTGAAGTACCTGTGTGGGCGAATAAACCAACATTTAACTGCATGTTGCACCACTTCTTTGGTCCTGAATTCCATGTCAGTCTCTAACTTTGAAGTCCGATCATCAACCCAAACTGGTCGTCTATAGTTAGCGAACTTGTCTATCATTGAAAACTTTGCACCACCAATGTCTGAGTAAAAGGGAATATCAGCAACAACATTATCCATAGTAGCATCAACCGTTAGATTCGAAATCCCTCATTCCTATTGGCCACCACCCACATCTTTCTTTGCATCACTATCATCGGATGATCCACCACCATTGTCTACCCAATCCTCTATGGAATCACTGCGATTGCACACATCTTGATTTGTGCTCCCAAATGACAAGATAGTTATTGCTTGGCCATATGGCTCAGGAGTAAGAAGTTCCTCGTTTAAAGTTGCTTGGCCACTTGGTTCCTCATTAAAATTGGTACTACTTGGTCCCTCATTAAAATTGACATCACTAGGACCCCCGTGAAAAAAAGAAGAGTCCGATACAACCCTTGCTTGTGGTAAATACACATATTCGATATGAAAGTACCATAAGAAAACCATTGATCACTAAAAAGCCCATCTCCCCCTCTATTATGTAGAAGTTGTGTGAATGACCCAACACTTGTTTGAGGAACAAATGACATATTGTCCTCAAACCAAAAGTAATCTGAAATGGATTCTTAACTTATGTACAACTCAACGACATTAAGAGCAGAAAATGTCATTGAAATGCACAACATCTCCTTCAAAGTATCATCATCATCCATTAGAACATGTATATATGTGATTAAATGACCGGTGATGCTAAAAGGATAACAGCACATTAACTTTATTCTAACTTGACTTGTATCCATTTCAGTTACTCAATGCAAAATTTCCAAAAGTTTTGCTAAACTAATATTATGATTAACAACAATAAACCGTTTTGGACTAATACTATATTGGGAGCAGTTCAGGTCACTAATTATTTCTCTATCCTAATATAGCACAAGCCTCACTCGATCATTTCCCATTTTTATATTGTACATGACACAATAATAACATAAAATAGACATTAATATCTACTTCCTAGTTATTAAAGTAATTTGGATTTCAATATTTATGGAATCAAATTTTCAAATAACAATAATTAGTTAATTAATATTAAAAAATATTTAAGCAAACAACTAACATTTCCCAATAATTGTCTAACCAAGTGATTTCAAATAAATATTTACACTTATATTCATCAAACCCAATCACAATTCTTTGATTATCATTAGCAATACCATTATTCATAGCTTATTATTCCAATAATCATAAAGTCAGTTAATAAAATTATTAATGACTGCAAATCAATCCAGTAAGCATAATTTATTCACAACAAAATTATTACTCAGTTCAAATCATTCTATCAATAATATAATATTCACAACGTATTTTCAGATTAAAATAACATCAATTCATAATTCAAAATATATAAATTATATACCTTTGTCTCTTTCTTTTTGTTACTCTTCGAAATATAAGTTTATTTCCCTTTTGGCTACAAAATAAAAATTTTATCATTTTACCAATTATATAATATCACAATATATTAACAAATTTAAAAATTGCATGAAATACAAAGTAATTTATCTTTGTTGGAAAAACAAAAAAATTATGAATTTCTAGGCTACAATTTTTTTTGAAGGTGGGGTGGGGTGGGGTGGGGTGTTATACTAAAAAAAAAAATTAAAACGTTATTATTTTTTAGGGTGGGGAGGCAACAGGAGGTGGAGGAGAGAGGGCTGTGGGGTGATCAGGGAGAGGAGAGGAAAAAAAATTGCAAGAGGATGGGGGGTTGTGGTGGGGAGAAAAAATTGGAAGATTGGGCGACAGGTAATGAAGAGAAAGAAAAAGGAAAAATGTGCATGTTAGGTGTTTTTTTTTAAAAAAAAATGGCCTGAAGTGGACATCCAAGATGTCGACTTCAGGATATCGACTTTGAAATCAATATTTTTGATGTTGATTTCAAAGTCAGATTTTTAAAATACTAATATTTAGTTAATTTACATTTATTTAAACAATTGTTTTGGGAAACAACTCCTATTGTAAAGAGGGGATGAAGAAAAAATTACACAATATTTTGGGTGAATATTTTATGTTAAATTACACTTCTACCTTAACTTCTGTCCATTCAAACCATTTTCCTCAAGGGTAATCCTTGTCCACGTATTAAAAACCTTTCATAGCCCCGGAGTCCCAGATCGCGCTCGCTAAAGCGAGAATGCAGCAACAGCCATCCCCAGCGCCACCGCCGACGGCGGTGATTCCCGCCGGAACGCCTACGCCCTCCACAAGTGAGCAAACAGCAGAGGCACCGCCAAAACAAGTGGCTCTAGCGATGGACCGCCTAGCTCAAGCTGGTCGTCTCATTGCCAATATTAGACTAGGAGCCGATCGCCTCCTTGAAGCCCTTTTTGTCGCCGCCTCGGAGCCACATCAGCAATCTCCCAAACCAATGCAGCTCATCCTTAAAGAAGAAGCTTCTATGCGCCAACATCTCCAAGACCTACGCACTATCGGTATTTATACAGAATTATGCGTGTGTAAATGTGCTAATTTTGTTGGTATGTATCGTTTTGAAGTATTAATAAAGTTATGGCAGTGTGAATTTTTGGAGGCTAATGTTGGTGCTCTGCATTTTCTTTTGAATGGTTAGAACAAATATTAGGGTTTTGGAGTTTAAATTAAAAGTTGGGTTTTGATTAAAGTGACTACTTTATGTTTCTTCTTCAGGAAATGAAACTTTGAAATGTTTGATTAGGACTTTTTTAATAGTTGGGAGGTTTGTTGACAGAATAAATAGGTTCTTCGAATTAGGTGCTAGTTCTCATTCGCAGAAAGATTAGGGTTTTGAAATTTGATAAATGAAAATTTGAAGTGTTAATTAAGGATCTATTAGTTATGCAAGTGCAACATTGTATGGGAAAAAGACATGGAAGGATTTAGTTGTTTATTTATTTGCTTATTTTTGAAAGGAGGGTTTAGGTATTCTATTGATATGGCAAAATTTCAAACAATATACAGCCGGCAATATTTACATTCTGCAAGTTGTTGCACAATGAACAACAGTCATCAAGCATGCTAAACTAACAAGAAACCGGCAATCTTTCTAATGCAAAATGAAATAATATTATGATGTAGCTGGATAGTTTCTATGGTAGAGAGATTGATGAAGGGATTGTTCAGATAGAAGGAAAGGAAGTGAGAAAAAGAAAAGTTACCACCCGTAAAAGGGGGGAGTGTGATCCATTCATTTCCTTGGATGATATTGAGGGAGAGAAAAATTACTATGGGAAGAAAAAAGGGGACTGAAAGGGAAACTAGATTGTCTATACTAATCAAGATGGTTTAAGCACTTTATCATTGAATGGCTCTTTCTAGATCTGTATGATAATATTTACCACTCACTTCTGCTCATTATCCTTTGAGCTATTACGTATCAGATATTGATATCATTTAGCTAATTTTCTTGCCTAAGATTTAGATTAATCATCTATCAGTGCCATCTAAGTTGAATGATTGGTTTGTGTTATCTAATTTTGGGGTTTCCATGCCTTAGGTAAGCAGTTAGAAGATTCTGGTGTTCTCAATGACTCTCTTCGCTCTAGAAGTAATTCATGGGGCCTTCACATGCCTCTGGTTTGTCCAGATGGCGCTGTTGTTGCATATGCATGGAAACGTCAACTAGCTGGTCAGGCTGGTGCATCTGCTGTAGACCGGACTAGGTAAGTTTTATTTGGATTGAAGATTTTAGCAAGTCTAATTTGATCTTTCCAAAAATTAACTTATATGGAGGTAGAGAAGCATTAGAATTCGCTATCAGTCAAAAGGCAATTTGTGTGAAATTCTATCTTTTAACATATGAATTTGTATTCTAAAAATTAATTCTAGAATCATTATTGGGACAAACATTTTTTTTTATAGCATCGAATATCATTTCTGGAAGATATTTTATCCTCATAGAATGGATTACCTATTATATAAATCGCTTATGTTGTGATCTAAACATGAAATTTGCATAATATCACTGCATTGGAAATCCATGAGTGTGAATGGGGGACAATTGAAGACGTCTAGACTTCCAAGTTGATCAGTTTCAGCCTCTTTGTCTACTAAACTTATTTATCATAGCAAAAGGGCATGTATGTGTTGGTAGATGATGTAAATGTAGCCTGGTCAGTGATAAACAAGAATAGGGGACCATTGAGACATCTATACTTCCAAGTTGATCAGTTTCAGCCTGTTTGTATACTAATTTACCAAAGCAAAAGTGCATATATGTTTCGGCCTGGTCAGTCAAGCACTATTACCTTGTGCACACATGTGGTGTAATGTTTGTGGTGAGTTAAAGTGGGAGCTTGATTACATGATTCATACTGTTGCAGGCTTCCCTCTATTTTCTTTGAAACCTTCTCAACTTGATTTTTAAACTTTTAATGACCCTCGATAGTTGTGAACACTTCTATTTTTAAGACAAATTGATCAAGTATCTTGTGGGAATTGAACAAGCACATAATGGTTTATGTATTCTCAATGCTGTTTCTTAGTCTTCATTCAATTCCTGAACTATGGCAAAGAATTCTTAGTGTAGGTCGAGGATGTCAGGGGACTGATTTTGAGTGCATTGTGACCAATGCTTTCAGTGCGTAGTGGTTAAATTGTACCAAAGTCTTGGAGCTGTGGCAGATTATTCTTAATTTGGATGACTTGACCAAGCTTGAGAGTTCATGAATCATTTCCCTTTTTCAAAGGGGTTAAACTAACTTATTTTTGGCTTTTTCATCCCCATAATTTGGGTGGACTCCAATTCTTGACTGATATAAAAGCACTGATTATCATGTCAGTTAGCAGCATTGAATCAGTAATTTGGTATTATTTAAAGTTGGGTTCTAAGTCGCAACGGAAACCTCTCTTAGCTTGTGGCAAATGTTATCCACAAATGGTCTTCATGTCTTCTGGATCAGGAAAATTTCAACTGTCTGCATAAATGCTTTCTTTCTTAGGTCCTAGCAGTTTCTTTCTGTTGAATTCTCATTATTTTGGGTTGGATTATTTGCAGATTGGCTCTTAAAGCATTCACTGATCAGAAAAGAAGATTTTTTCCCAACCTTGATGAGGGTGCTGGTGCAGAATCTGCTAAAAAGAAACAATGTGTGCCCTTACTTCCAGAAGAGCTAAGTGAGAAGAGAACATTGTCTGATATTCTGATGCTTCTGGAAAAAGAGGTTCCAAATGTCAAAACTTCTACTTACCAGAGGTTAGAGTGGTTGAAACGAGCTTCCTTGTTGCCTTCTTCTGAAAGTTCAATTGAGTCTTTGAAGGATCACGGCTTCCACAATAAATTAGGACAAGCATCAGTAAACAATGTTGCTGCAGATAAGGTTTCTGTAATAGAATTGTTGTTTCCATCCATCTTTAGAGTTATAATATCATTGCATCCAGCTGGTTCTACAGATCCTGATGCTGTAGCTTTCTTCTCGCCAGATGAGGTGATTTTTCCTCCAGATTCAAAAGAATATCTCGATTTTGTCTTTGTACCGTTATTCTTTTTCAAATCTTGTTTGATAATGCTCCACATGTTGGACATTGTGTTTATGCATCTTGATAAAAATTGAATATATAATCTGTCAACATGCCTCTGGTTATGTATTTATAATTTCTTTTGATTTTTAAAACTAAAATGGATATTTGATTTGTGCGAAAGAAATGTTGGGTATGTGTATATATGATACCATGGTCTCTCTGGTTTGTTAAGACTTTAGTTTGTCTCCTATTATTTAATAGAGCATTTTGAGACAGTTATACTGTTTAATGATGGGGAACTGTTCTTTTACAGCAATATTTTGCAGAAAGGGTATGTTCATAATTTATGGTTTTTGGTTTGGTTACAAAAATCTGACCCATGAATTATGTAAGGGCACTGTTTTAGACACTCTCAAATAGGGATGTTATCAGATCTGTGCATTTTCTTCACGCAAAATCCCTGGACGTTTTTGTCTTCATAAACAAATTGTTTCACACATTGTGAGATTCGCTTGATTCCTATCTAATACAATACTAAAAATGTCATATATTACATCATGCTTGCCTTTGTTATATTGGTTATCGATTGAAAGTCTTTAGAATATGACCTCTTATTTTATTTTATTTTTTCTTCTCGTCTTAGTAGGTTATAATAGTTCCTTAATTCTTTAGTAGCTTGCTTTTGCCAGTTAGGAACATGCTTTTGATGGATTACTATTTTAATGATGAAGGGTGGCAGCTACGTACATGCAAGGGGGTTTTCAATTCATCATGTGTTTAAGCATATAACGGTAACAGCTTGTCTACTATTTACTCTTGTGTTTGCCTATTTTGGTCCCGTACTTTGTTGCATGGCTTTTCTTGTGATGTGGCTCGAGTTTGACATGCCTGGTCCTGACAATGGTATGTTTGGATGTTGCCTTGTCAACAGGAACATGCTTCCCTGGCACTGCAGTATTTTGTTGGTAGCAGCACAGAAACAGCCTTGTATACGCTATTGGTAATTCTGAGTTTTCTTCAGATTCTCTAGTTTTTGATATTCAGTTTCCCTGATTGCAATGAGAGCCTAGTTAGAAAACATGGAATTTGAATATCTTCTCTTCTGTTGTTGAAGCATTGGGTCTGCAGCTATCGGACTATCCTCACAAAAGTTTGCAGGTGAAATTAACTTCTTTTGTTTTTTTTTCCCTTGATCATCACTGAGCCATTTTTTCTAGTTACTAATTGTATATGCTGTTTGTGCAGCAAGTGTGGCCGGTTACTGTTGATGGACAAACAATCAGGATTATTTTTACCTCCAATTTGTCGGCCTTTCCGAAATTTTTCTACTGTTAAAGTTTCATCCAAGAGTTCCACAAGTGAGGATCAAAGTGTTGACATGATTGGGGCTTTTCACGTTGGCTGTTATTTGGAAGAAACATAGACCAGTTGTGTATATATGCCGACTAGATTGTAGAGTTAGTACTCTTTTGTACACGGAATGAAGTGATAGGTAATATTCATTAGATGTTTTAGTATAGACCATAGTTGTTAAAATCACGATCTGGATCGTAGAATTGCACAATTTTATAATCTAAATATACAAAATCGATCATAGAATTGTGTTCTGTGTAGGATTGGACGTAGGATCGTTAGAATCGGGTGGAATCGGCAGAATCGAACGTACGATTCCATCAATTCTACCGATCCTATAAAAAACCGAAAACGTCGTCATTTAATGTTCATTGATAAAGAGCAAAGAAGGAGTCGAACCCAGGTTACCCAGCGCCGCTTATCCTCTTCATTCTTCAGAGTCTTCTCCTTCTTCTTCTTCGCCAAATCGCAGCTTTGCTAAGAGCATCAGTCTCCACTCTCCACTCTCCACTCTCCACTTGCCCATTCCAGCCGTCTTTCAGTCTCCAATTTCTTCACCTTCGCTCTCAGATTTCAAGCCCTAGCAGCATTCCTAAATCCTAATCCTCGGCCAAGCAACTTCTAACTGTTTTGTTTCCTTGCATGTACTCTGCTTAATTCGTATAAGTTTATATCTATCAAATCAAAATCCTCATCCCATGTTAACTATTTCGGTCAGAACCCTCTCTGTTTGTGATTTTGTACTTCAGTGTGTGTGTGTGTGTTTAGCTTAACAGAAGGAGGAAATCACTTGGGCATCAGGAGTTGTGTAATTTCTTGGACATCTCTGCAACAGCAACTGCAACCGTAAGCTTCCTTCTTCTTTGTCTCGGCAATGCATTATCAAGTATTGTATTCTTTTTTTTTGGGAGGGGGGGGGGGGGGGGAGGGGGGAAGGGGGGAGACTTTCTTTTTTTAGTTTTTGTTCATTTTTTTTTCCTAATTTTGGTTATTGACATGCTATGTTTCTCTGAATTATTTCTGATTAATTTGATTCAAAATTTTAGTCTATTGTTAATAGAGCAGTAATGCATATGTGTTTAGGAGTGTGGGATGATAAATAAGTTTTTCATTTTGCTTTAAAGATTTGGTGTTGCTTTCATTGATATGCAATTTAATCCAAATGCAATTTATATGTTAGCCTTCGTGATCAGATTATCAGATTATTGTATGTGACCATGTTGGGTGTACAATCTGGCTATAGATTAGTAGGTTATGTGTGGAGCTAACAGGTAGTTATGTTGGATGGTTGGATGGGTTTCTTCATTTTTTATCGAGTAATTGATAGCACGTCTCTGATATGGGATGATTATCAGATTATTGTATGTGACCATGTTGGGTGTAAAATCTGGCTATAGATTAGTAGGTTATGTATGGAGCTAACAGGTAGTTACGTTGGATGGTTGGATGGGTTTCTTCATTTTTTTTTACTTCTAAAAGGAACTGTTTTTTCAAGTGACAAGTTGAAGGCTGCAAATTTTATTGCTTCTTCTTTAAGAATTGGGTGTTGCGAGGTAGCTAGTATGTTTATTTGTTTATTTGTTCTTCTTTTTTTCTTAATCTTTTTCTGCCCTTTCTATAATGTGAAGACTGTTTTGCTTTTGCTTGATACCACGTGCCTGGTGCCAGTTCATATCTAGCATGAGGGGTGACTTGGTTGCAAAGTGTTACTTCGCTAAGAATAAGCTTGTATGGGAAGTTCTTGAAGATCGTCTGAAAAGTAAAATAGAAATACAGTGGTCTGATATTATTGGTCTAGAGGCAAACTGTTCTGGACTGAAGCACTGCAAACTGTTTTTCTGTTTTTTTTTTTCTGGTTTCTTCTGGACTGAAGCACATTGATCTGTTTTTCTGTTTTTTCATGGTTTTTTCTGGACTGAGACACATTGATCCGTTGTTCTGTTTTTCTTTTTCTGGTTTTTTCTGGACTGAAACACATTGATCTATTTTTCTTGTTCTTTTTCTAGTTTTTTCTGAATTTTTTCGCCTTTATTCTCCAATCTAATTTTTTTTCCCTAACTTTGCATTTTCAGAATATCGGCTTCTAATCCAAAAGCAACAGTTAAAAAAAATGCCCCCATTGCTCAACTAGATCGTGATGACGATGATGACGGATTCAATAATGATGACATGCACTTTGATAATCATAGATTAGGATCTTACAATAAAGATGGAGATGATGACTTTGATAAGGATGATATGTAGTTTGTGTAAAAATATTCATATTATTAAATTAGAGTTGTGCTTTAATTTGTTATTAAATTTAATGTTTTAGCTAAAATTTTAATGGATTTATTTACATTGTCTATTTGGATTTGAAATTTTCATGTTTTGGTAATTTAAGATGCATTATATATTTTATTTGGTATTATTATTATTTTGTGTAACTCTGCCTATGCAAACTACTCTGCCTATGCAAACTACGCTTATGCATGTTTGCATAGCCTGTCCCAAGCCAAGATAAAGTGAGGAAGGTTGCGTCAGGCGTTGCGAGCCGGCTATAAAAAAACTAGCTATCTTTTATAAGATGAACCCAAAGGATATTTCGTTGGAGCGTACCCTTCTTAGCGACGCGTTGCATTGGCGCTCGAATGTAGCAAAAAATAAGCAAGGGTCTTTGCACCAAGTTAGGCGAGTGCGAGGGGTAAGAAAGCTAGCCTGGGGCTATTACTCCCGGAGTGATGCACCACATCGGTGCCCTAGTGTGGTGAAAAATGAGCAAGGGCGAGTGTGGGGGGAAAACAAGACCCAGGGGATAAGGATTCGACTAGAGAGTTGGAACATAGGAACTTTAACGGGTAAGTTGAGAGAGTTAGCAGATACTTTAGTTCGAAGGAAAATCAATATTGCTTGCCTGCAAGAGACTAAATGGGTTGGAGAAAAGGCTAAGGAAGTTGAAGGTATCGGATTCAAGTTGTGGTACACAGGCACAAAGAAGAGTGTCAATGGAGTTGGGATTATGATAGATAAATATTACAAAGATAAAGTGGTAGATGTTAAAAGGTCGGGAGATAGAATTATTTTGGTTAAGCTAGTAGTGGGAGAGCTGATTTTGAATATCCTTAGTGTGTATGCCCCTCAAGTTGGATTGCGAGTTACAAATGAGGATAAATTTTGGGAAGACTTGGAGGAAATTCTAAGAGGGATACCGCGTGAGGAGAAAGTATTTGTAGGAGGAGACTTAAATGGACATGTTGGGCAATATAGTGAAGGTTTTGATAGAGTTCATGGAGGTTTTGGTTACGGGACTAGAAATAAGGTAGGTGAGAATATTTTGAATGTAGCTCTAGCCTATGACTAAATGGTGACAAATACCTACTTTAGGAAAAGAGAGTCACATCAAATTACTTTTCATAGTGGCTTAAATTGTAGCCAAATTGGCTTTTTTCTTGCTAGAAGGGAGGATAGGACCTCATATGTAGATTGTAGTGTATACCCCGGAGAATGTGTAATTACGCAACATAAGTTAGTGGTCTTAGAGGTTCAGTATAAAAAAGTACGCAAACTGCAGAAAGTTGTTCAGAACCCAAGAATAAGATGGTGGAAACTAAAAGAGGAAAAACAAATAGCTTTGAAAGAAAAATTACTGCAAGAAAGACCGTGGCTATTGGAGGGTGATGTAAATGTGATGTGGAATGAGATGGCTGATTAGAGAGTGGCAAGGAGCACCTTAGGGGAAAGTAGAGGGAACGGACAACAAACAAAGGAAACTTGGTAGTGGAATGAAGAGGTACAGGAGGCAATTAAACATAAGAAAGAGTATGTCAGGCATTTATATAAATGTCATAGTAATGAGAATCTGCAAAAGTTTAGACTAGCGAGAACAAATGCTAAGAAAGCTGTGCGAGAGACTAGAGGTAAGGTTTTTTCAAAGATGTACAAACAATTGGGGACTAATGAAGGAGAAAAAGGTATCTATAGGCTTGCAAAAATAAGAGATAGGAAAAGTAAAGACTTGACGCAAGTTAGATGCATAAAAGATGAAAACCAGGAACTTTTAGTAAGAGAAGCAGATGTTGAGAAAGGATGGATAAGCTATTTTAGCAAACTATTTAATGAGGGAAGCGATGGAAGTGAGATAGAGTTGGAGGATGTTTATGATGACTCAAACAGAAGGTTTGTGTGTAGAATTAGAGAGTATGAAGTTAAGGAGGCATTAAAGAGGATAAAGACGGGTAGAGCATTGGGGCCAGATGGGATCCCTAGTGAAGTGTGGCAATGCTTAGGGGATGTAGCATTACGTTGGTTGACTAACCTTTTTAATAGGATTTTCCAAACAAATAAGATACCTGAGGGATGGAGGGAGAGTATGCTTGTGCCCATTTATAAGAATAAGAGGGATATCCAGAATTGTGCCAATTATAGGGGTATTAAGCTTATGAGCCATACAATGAAACTGTGGGAGAGAGTTATTGAGCATCGTTTGAGAATAGAGACTAAGGTCTCCGTAAATCAATTTGGATTTATGCCGGGAAGATCTACCATGGAGGCTATTTTCTTGATACGACAGCTGATGGAGAGATATTAAGAAAAGAAGAAAGATCTACATATGGTATTTGTTGATCTTGAGAAGGCGTATAATAGGGTCCCAAGAAAGGTTCTATGGTGGGTACTTGAGAAGAAGAAAGTCCCTTTAAAGTATGTACATGTTATTAAGGATATGTATGATGGTGTTTCTACGTGTGTGAAAGCTTGTAATGGAAGATCAAGCTATTTTCCAATCACAATAGGCTTACACCAAGGATTTGCTCTGAATCCTTACCTTTTTGCCCTAGTTATGGATGAGTTGACAAAGGATATCCAAGATGAGGTGCCATGGTGTATGTTATTCGTGGATGATATTGTGCTTATTGATGAGCCCAAGGCGGGGGTAGAAGCGAAATTAGAAATATGGAGAAACACGTTAGAGTCAAAAGAATTGACATTAAGTCGAAATAAGACTGAATATATGAAGTGCGAATTCAACACAGCAAGACGTGAGGACGAAGATTCCGTGAGTATGCTCGGACAGGAGGTACCTAAGAAAGATGGTTTTAGATATTTGGGATCAATATTGCAAAAAGGGGGAGAGATCGATGAAGATGTAAACCATAGAATTAGAGCAGATTGGATGAAATGGCGAAGTGCAACAAGGTTTTTGTGTGACCGCAAAATCCTGATTAGGTTAAAAGGGAAATTTTATAAAACAGCTATAAAATCGGCAATGCTATATGGAGCTGAATGTTGGCCAGCAAAGAGACAACATGAGCATAAGTTGGGAATAGCGGAAATGAGGATGTTACGGTGGATGAGTGGTAAGACAATAATGGATAAGATGAGAAACAAGAATATTCGACAAAGAGTTGGAGTAGCACTGGTGGCAGAAAAGATGAGGGAACATAGATTGAGATGGTTTGGGCATATTCTTCGGTGACCTATAGATGCACTGATAAGAACAGAAGTTTGTTATAAGGAGTATGATGGGAAGAAAGGGAGAGGTCGGCTGAAAGTTACGTGGGGAAAAGTAATAAAACAAGATTTAATGGAATTGGAAATAGATTAGCGGCTAGTTTGTAGTAGAATAGAGTGGAGGAAAACTATTAGTGTAGTGGAAGAGCAAAACTCTAGTGGTCCCGACCGCCCTTTATAGTTTTAATATTTTTATTTATTTCTTTATCTATTTATATATCTATTTATTTTATTATATTTTCTTTATTTTATGGATTTATGTCTTTGGGTTCATCGACCGCCGACCCCAACTAGTTTAGGATAAAGGTGATGATGATGATGATTATTATTATTATTGTTATTTTGTGCAGAGTGTGGTTGAATGATTGAATGATAGATGTTTGTTATTAAACAGGATTTGGACAAAATTCAGAACGCATATACATCGTACATTTTATAATGTTGGTTTTTTACAATTTAGCACAAGTACACAACTTATTTTTGTAAAAAAAATTAGTATAAGTGATAAAATATGAATAATTATAATTATTTTGATCATTTTTTAATAAAATCTTACAATCTTATAATCTGATTCTACTAATTCGATCCTCTTACCCCAAATCGATTTTACGTAAAATCTCGATTCTACAAAATATGGTATAGACTAGTGTTTTAGGGCAAGACGTGTGGCAGTGATATTTTAAAATTTAATAAATATTAATTTTTTTTAAGTTTTTAAAATATATAATTTATATTTTTACATTATTTTATTATATTTATGAACTATAAGTTCTTTTTTAGTTAATTTAATATTAATTTATATAATTATATTATTAGTTAAAGTATTATATAACATGTTTTTTTTTTGTTTTTCAGTTAAAGTATTCTATTAAGAGCATATAAAAATTTGTTTAATATGTATAACTTTAAATAGTAAATATAAAATTAATTTTTTAATTAACACTAACATATTGAAATTAAAATATATTATAACTTTAAATATATATATAAATTTATTTATTATTAGGATGTAAATTAATTTATTTAAAAATATATTTAGTTAATTTAATAAGTAGAAATAATTGAAGGTAATAGTTATAAAATATTTAAATAAGGATATGTAAATGTAAATTATGAATTTTTTTGTAGATAAAAATGTCATTTATTTGTAATCATAGTGTTCATAATTTATTTAAATAATTATACATTATAATATTTTAAAATAATGTTTTGAATTAGTATTGATATTTTTTCAGTTAAAGTATATTTAAAATAATAAATGGGAATCAAGTTAAATTATTTTAAACATTTATTTCCATAATTTTTTTAATATATATTACTAACTAAATTTTTTAAGATTAAAATAAACATTTTAAAAAATATATAAAAGAAACGTATAAGTGTAGGTGAGTTACAAAATTTATATGGTAATAAAATTAAAAATTTCCATATATGATAAAAAAATTTGATTAATTTTATATCATAACTAATTGTACTTAATGTAAAATTTAAATTAATAATAAAAAATAAAATAATAAAAACTTTTAAAATAAATTAATATACTAAAAATATATAAAAATAGTATCAAAATTTTACAAAATTATATTTTTACAAAAGTGAAACCAACCCCACCATTCAGCCTTTTAGATTCTGATACTTGAGAGTTTGACTTTCATAATTATTGAATAGAAAATATGTTGTATCTTTAAGATGGCCCAAGTTAGTGTTACTTGTTTGGAGCCAATATTCTAATTTGTAATTGTAATCGAACCCAAACTAGTGAAATAGATTTATTGTGTTCGCAAATTATAAGCATGGCTCGTAGCCTAATTTAGGACTCTATACACTTTTAGCCTAATTTGTAATGGTTTTGTGTTGGAGATTGTAATTTAGGAGAAATGTGACTCAATTTAATGGGCAAAATTTAAGATTTTTTTCAAGTTAGTTTTGCAAAGGAATAATTGAGATTATTTCAAGTTGCTTGATCAGTAGGATTATAAGCATGTATACGAGTTATTTAATGGAATATTATAGTTTTTTTATAAAAAAACAAATTAAAAAAAATATTAATACTTTAAAGTTGTTTTTTAAAATATTGAAATTAATTTTTTTAAAATTGACTTTTGACTCTAAGAAATAGACTCTTAAAGAGATTTTTTTAAAAAAATTTATTGGCAAAGCTCTTTTTTTTTTTTTTTCTTTTTCCCTTGGGCTCCTGCACCTAGAGCTGTTCAAACCTACAAAATTTAATCCGATTCGAAAATTTCAGATCGGATTGGATTTTGATCCGAATTGATCCATTTTACTTTTAAAAAAAAAAAAAAAAATTCTTTTTGCTTTTTTTTTATGTAAATTAATTTGTATATTTTCATATAAATATTTTAATTTATTTTATCACAAATTGACTAATTTTAATGAAAGAATTATTTAAATAATCAAAAAATACTAATTTATATTTTATAATTAATATTAACTATTTTCAAAAAAAAAAATTATTTGGATCAAACCGGATTGGATCGGATCGATCCATTGATCCGATCTGACCCGTTATTGATCCAACCCGATCCGACTCAAAATTTCGAATTGGATCGGATCCAATTGAACACTCCTACCTACACCTGCAGAATGAAAGTTAAGTAACCTGTATAAAATATCAAAACAAACATTGGCAGTTTCTACTGGTGAGAATTGGATAGGGTTTAAATGGGTAATAAATTATCAAAAATGAGAAATACAATTTCTACTAAATTTTGGGATTTGATGGAAATGAGATTTAATGGGATTATGAATTTTTAATTTTTATTGGAATCTCATTAAAATTTCTCATTGAATTAAATGATGACTACTAGTAACCAGACTACCATCGGATCACCCGCTAGCTGTGGTCAAGTAGTGATCCAGACACTGGTGACTACCATGATTTTAAAATAAAAAATTACTTATTAGTAATATATAAATGTATTAAAAAATTAAAAAATAATTACAATTATGATTACCCATTAATTATTCAATATTACTCAATAATTACCCAACATTACCTAATAATTAGGCATTTAGGGGGCATTTAGTATAAACAGTGCGTTTAGAAATGGAATAGATTTCATAGAATGAAAGGTTTGGAATAGAATGGAATGATAGTAATTATGATATTTGGTATTATTCTTGATAATGGAATGGAATAGATTTTATATTAAAATTAAAATTTAATATTAATATTAATAGATTTTATATTAAAATTAAAATTTAATATTAATATTAATATATTTTATATTAAAATTTAATATTAATATTATAATAACTATATTGTTATTTTATATTATATTACATTTAAGAAAATCATATCTTATATCAAAAATAGGCAAAGTGCATGTTAATTTGTAGAGAAAAATATTTCTACCCGTTGGTAAAATTTGGTTAAAAAAAAACAAATAGGTGAAATGCCCGGTGGAAACCAAGGGTTGGTTTGGAACGGGCATTACACATAGCGCGCCCCCCTTGGGTGTGGATCACCTCTACACCGACAAAGCGCAAGTAAGGTCACTACACGCTTTTTTTTTAAAAGAAGTTCAAAACGACATCATTTTGAACATTTTTTTGGGGAGAGGGGGTTGGGTTTCAACAAAACCACCCACCCCATGAGTTTTGTTCCATTCCCTTTTACTCTAAACTCACAAACCAAACAATAGTTTTCTTCCTATTCCAATCCATTCCCCTCCTAAACCCACCAATCAATCACTACCTTAATTTCTTTCATTAAAACCCATGGGTATTCTTATAAACACCCAATAAAATCACATCCCAAGAATATTTCTCCCATTTATTTCCAATGAACATTTTTAATGTGTATGGAAAGCCTAATAACTCACATCCTAGTGGGTACTCATTGGGACTATAAACATTTTGCCACGTCAAGCAGTTTCTTTGAGGTAAAAGCAACGCATTCGGTTCTATAGATCCTAGTTGAGAAATTGGAAGCCCTGGACAAATTCGCAAAAATGCGTGGGCCACCTGGCCAATTCTCCAAGTACTATGGGTGACAAAGGTGCGATTGGGTTTTTTTTTTTCTTTTTTTCATTCTAATTAGGATATAGATCTCTCTTTATGAGGGTTTTGTCCTTTTTATGGGAGGTGTTTGTAACCGAATTTGGACAGCGGGGCATTTGATGTTCTTAGCAGTGTAAAGATTAGTTTTTAATTTTTATCTGGCAACTTTGCATGTCATTTGTGATGCTTATGTAGAGGCCAACTAGTTAGGTTTTTTGTTTTAGTTTTTATAACTAGGATATGGCATGAGAATCTCCATGTTATACCACTTAGACTCCATGTGAGTTCTAAAGTTTTGATTGCCAGTGGACAATGTTAGGTACATTTTTTTATATTAAATACAATTCTATCGTTTTCCCAAAAAAAAATAAAAATCTCCAACTTGAGAAATTCAGGCCCCAAAAGTTTTTGTATTTGGTTATTAGCCCTCAGCATCTCATGCTACGCCAATATTGTCCATTCAGTTACTTCAATTTAAACAATTATAAGCTGCACCAACAGAGGAGTCGAGAAAATTCCCTGCCGCTATTATAGACCAATTATAAACTAGCCAATAACACCATTTTTTTTTAATAACGATAGATATTGGATTGCAATAGTAATATATTTACACGAAAGAGCTTCAAAAACCTAATTGCTTTTCGTAGTATTTGATCTCAAATCGTAATCATGAAAGAAAGTACAATACCAAAATACCTCCAACAAGGAGGAAAAAACCATAATAAATAGGGATACAAATCCTAATAAATAGGGACAAAAAACTAATTAGTTATGAAAATGCAGGAATCACACTTCACCAGGTGGTGCCATCCCTCAATTCTCCTAAAAAAAAAAGCACGAATTGCCCCTCAATTATTCATTTAAAAAACAAAAAGGAAAGAAGAAGAAGAAGGCAACCAAAATCGCCTACAGTAAGGAGCGATTTTAGCGCGATTTGGTCAAACTTTATTATTCCCGAGTAATCCATCCTTAGTGCCAATAACACCATTCAAGTTGAAAATTCTCTATCTTTAGTATTTATCTGTATATTATTTTTGCCTTTATTATAGGCCTATTATAAGTCGCGCCAATAACACAATTCAAGTTAAAAATTCTCTACTTTTATTATTTATCTGTACACTAACTGATGGGCAAAAGCCCCTATTTCTGTAACGACTAACGGTAGTAAATTTTGCCAGGAGTTTACTGTCAGGGGCAAGGGGTGGGGCGTGGTTGGAGGGTTTGTTGTCCGGAGAGCTTTTTTTAGTGTGCTGGAGAGGAAGAAGGAAGTTTTTTTTTTTTTCGAAATTTCTATCAGACTTACTTTAAAATTGGTATCTTAGGTGTAGATTTCACTATTTTGGAGAGTTTTTTTTTTTAACATTAATATTTATTTAATTTTTGTTAAAAATTATAATATTTATGTAAAAAACACCTTGTATGTGTCTTTGGGGAGTAAAATTCTTCGTAATTTTACTGTTTTAAGATCTTCATGATGTCATTGGTACTGGGAGTGTAGTAGATGAGCCAAATGCATAAAATCATTTCATCAATGTATTTAGAACTTGACAGGAGCTTCTGTATGATAACGAAGTGGTAAAATACCATAACCCAATTTCATGTGTATTACTGCTATTAGCAACACAAGCTTTTTCGAGTAGCAGATTAATTCAGTGCGGTGACATGGTTTTTTACATATAAGATCAAAAATTTTTGGTTAAATAGTAGGCTATTTGGGATTGGTAAAATCTTACAAGCAGCATCAAAGCAACAACCCTTTTACCCTTCCCGACATCCAAAAAAGGGAAAAAACAAAAAAGGGCAGTGGCTAATTGGGGTTAGTCGAGGCAATTGCACCTGCTGCCCCCAGCCTAAGTTCGTCTCTTCTTGCCAGTGACCGCAAGGTACGCCTGAGGATCAATCTTCTCCACAGATTTTTTCCCAAATTGCTTTGCCTTATTCTGCATCAACCAGGAGGTGTTAGTCATGGTCACTAAGGGAATGGTCTAAAATCAAATGAAATATGTTGCTAACAGAGAGTCATTTACTTTCAATGACAAGGCCATGGAAGACACATCATTGTCCCTGTCTTTAGTAGGAGAACCAGAATCATGTTTCTTAGGTTCCTGCACATCATCAAACAACAATTAGTGATAATACTGACATTAATGATGGATATGTTGGACAAGAAACAGAAAATGAAAGACAGCATGTGCCCTATCAAACCTCAGGGGGAATGAACGCGTCTTCCCGTTTTCTTTTACTTTCAGCTGTCTTTTCTGCCTGTTTTTCCTGCTTCTCTTGCCACTTTTTGGCTGATTTCTTCTTATCACTTAAGAAGTATTCACCACTTTCCAATTGTAAATCAATCTGAAATCCAAAAATAAAAAATAAAAAAATAAAAAATCATCATCTAAAAAGTGGACAATCAGAAATTTCAAATGACTTTCAATGGGTCAAGAAAAGGGAGGATCCAAATAAAGTATATTACATCACACAAGGAGGAAAGCCCCTTAGAATCAGCAATTCTAGGCAACTACACAACATTGTTGCCCGAGAGTTGATAAACAAGCATTAAGACCATTGAAAATCTAATCATTTATCACTACGCCAATAAATATGCTATATAGTTCTACCTCCAATCAACCAAACAAGTGAATGTTACAAATTTACCCGAGAACTTTAATCATTAGGCCCAGTATCTTAGCTTAGATTACTTTATTCATTGGTGTTTAATCAACAAATTCAGATAAAAAACATTTTTTTCAACAAAAGCAAAAGCATCACAAGTTTTGTCTACAATCTTTCTTTAATAACTCTACTGACCTTACTGGGTTGCTGTGGTGGAGGGAAAGGAGTATATGGTTTCTTCTCTTTTGATTTAACTTTCTTCTGTTTCACATTTTTTCTGAAAAAAATGTGGAAGAAGCATAGTCAATCATCTCTCCAATTACTAATTTGTTGAGACTCAGATGAAATTTAATGTAGAGATACTTTACTTTTTAAAGTTAGGAAGGAATCTGTCCCAGTTCTCATTAGCAAGTGCTGGATCTTTTGCAAGCTCTCTCTTCAGCATAAGGATCTAGCGCGGAAGGAAGGTGGGTCAGATTCTCAAGTATGAACACTACAGTACAGCCAAGCAAACCTAGCAAATTGACATTGACACTGTGTTCAAGAGTCGCACCTTGATATGATAAAGTGGATGCATTTTGTTTAGAATGCAGTCCTCCACAATCCTCCTCACTTGTTTAAGTCCTTTAAATGAACCCATGGCAGCAACAGTGTTCCCCTACTCATTGAACAGATTCAGAACTTAATAGCTTTCATTTTGACAATAAAATTTTAATTGCAATGTCAAAACTTTGACAATGAAGGAAAATTAACTTAGATGGAAACCTGAACAAGAATGTAGCAACCAGTCAAAATCTCTAGAGCCTGGATCACAATTTCTTTGTTAACAACACAGCAAGAAGGCACTCAAGGCCAAGGAATAAAAATGAAACAATGGACAATTTTCAACCACAAACCTTCAAAGTAGAAGAACTTGGGCCTACTAGATGTTGCCTACGCTTGACAAACCGTTCCTGCAAAAATTATCAAGAGGTTAGATATCAACTTTTGACTTGGCATGAATTGATGCAGATACTGACAATAGTCAAGGTTTGAGTCTTAATATCCTCAAAATCCTTCAAAATCACTTTTCTCTTTTCCTTTCTTGTACATTATTTGCATTCTCAAGAGTAAGGGCCTTACTCTCTCCATAAGTCTCAAATTATCCCTTTTTGACTTTTCCTCATAACTTTACACTACTGGTTGAAAGAACTACTTAAAATGTTCCCTAGGCAAAATGCATAAGCAGGAAGAATTTCTCTCCATTCATAACTTATTCATGCTCAAATCAGTTTCAGCTGATCAATACACAAACCTTGTTGCGAACCAAGTTGCCAATCTTGATGATGTCACACTGCATCTCATCATTCAATATCTTAATTGCCTGTAATTTCAAAATGTTAAGTATACACTTAGATATCAACTGAGAGTTGTACACCATATTTCTAAATTTTCCAATTGATATCTACATATCTATAATCTTCAACAAATTTAAAATTATGCACCTACAAAAAGCTTGTATGCAGATAAACTTCAACATCTAACACTATAAGATATGGATCAATTCATAAAGGAGGTAGTAATGGCAAGCATTTAGCTAGATAATGGAGTGGAAACAATAGCTCTAATTGCCTTCAAAATCACAGAACTGCATTGATTTAGTATTCAGAAGTCAGTTTTCATTTCCAATTTGGCTTCTCAAAATCACATGATTTTTTTAAGTGGCGGCCCTGATTTTCTCAATTCTTTTCCTCAGAGATCAAATCAAACACAGCCTCTCTAGATAATAATCATGCATTCATACAACCCCTTAACACAATTTAACTCCCAATTCCCTAGATAAAATATACGTCAAAGGACCAAATTGGAAACAAAAAATGACATTCAAGAGGCTTAACCAATGAACAGCTATAATATGGACATTATGTTCTCCAAAAAAGTATGAGACAATGGAAGGTCCATGGGAGCTTGAAGAGATCTTCTGGCATTCTACCAACATTCTGCATTACTATGAATAGAATAGAAGTGCAATCCATACAAAAATAATCCAAAGAATTATCGACAACTACTAAATGCATGTAACAGATGATTCATACATGATATCAAGAAACAAGAGCAAACATAGTGGCACACCTGAGGTGCAGGAACACTTCTTGACAGAAGTTTAATGAGATCCCTAGCTTTAATTATTGCGTAGGGATCCCTCGTCTTTCTAGTTGTTGAAACTGTCATGCATCCTTCAACCTGACCACAAATACAGCATCAATCAAAATCAACTTAAAAGAAGAACTAAAGTTTAAAAGAATATGAAAGGATTAAAACAATCAATTACTTGAATGTGGTATCTCACTATATAACTAAGGCCTTAAAGATGCTGCACGATGCTGCAAAATAAAACTAGACAAGTCACCTACCAAAATCTTTAATCTTTGGTCCTCCTAGCTCTACAACAGCCCACCAAAACCATTCAATCCTTTACATATCGAAGTTTCTGATTAAACAGATTACACAACCTTATGTCTCTTCCAAAATTAATAGCTTAGAGCAATCAACCACGCCACAAAATATTTACTGATACAATAAAACCCTCAAAACACACCACCACATTCCTTAACTACAAGCATTGGAAGTAAATAACAAAACATACGAGATGGAAATTAAAAAAACTCACCAAATTGAGCTCACATGCAACCCCGTACTCTTTCAGAGCACCTTTCACGACAGGCCAGCATTCCTGCAGATATTTTTCTACGCAAAACGAGAACAGCACAACATATGATTGGAAATTCAGAAAAAGAAATTAAGAAAAGCAATCGTAGAAAAGTTTCGTTGAAGGCCAACCTCTGTATTGAGGGAAGAGAGTGGAGAAAGAGCTGCCTTCCAGCATTCCAGTCTCGTTCCAAGAAGGATCAAATTTCTCAATCTTCCAGTGATCGATACTCTCGTCATCCCAAGGCTTTGGCTTATCGTGCTTCCCCTTATGTTTGCCGGATATCGGCTTTTGCTCTTCCGTCTCGCCGTCTGTATCCATCGCCGCCGTCGTCGCCGTTTACAAAACCCTGAAATTAGTTTGGGGGCAAGGAAAAACACAAAAGAATGGATTTGTTGTATAATTTGCAACAGAACCCCACCAAGTGCTTAAGTAACCCTGAAAAACGACGCAGTTTCACTTACTGTTATGGAGTATTTTTTCCTGCCCTCCGGGTTGCAGGATTATTTATTTATAATTACTTATGGCTTAATTACATCCTCTCCCCTCTGGTTTTTACTTATTACCAACCGATTCTTACATTTTTAAAGAATTACCAACACCTCCTTCGATTTAATATCAATTAAAAACAACTTACAGAAAATGTGAAAAGACAAAAAGTCAGTAAAAAGTTACTACATTTACCTTCCCGAGGTTTGAATTAATTAAAAAAATAAAAACACCCAAAATAGTCCTTCACATGTTAGCGAATAATCTTTTTCATCCTTTACTTTTAAAACGGGAATAAATAGTCCTTCAAATTTCATAAATTAATACTTTTAGTCCTTCGTCATTTATCCGTTTGTTTTTCTGTTAAATCACCTCACGTGCGTTGCCCGGACATTTTGACCATGGGTAAAATTGAAAATAAAAAAAAATCCTTTCTATCCCCACCTCTTCCCTGTTATCTCTCTCACTACCCACACCTCTTCTGCAACTCTCTCTCCCCTTCTTACTTCCATTTGCTCATAGCACCCTTCAACATTCAACAGGACTCTCTTCAATTTTCCAATCAAACACCATTCAAAATTCAATCTTTACAAAGCCCAAGTCTCTCTCCAAGAACGAACAACCATCTCTGTTCCCCACAAATTTAGATGAAAATCCAAATTTCTTCTTCTAAAAACTATATCCGGTCAATCCCAAAAGTTCCAATGCTTCAAAGCTCAAGAAAAAGTCTTATGAGAATAAATGAAAGATAAAGCCTATGGGTGTTGGAATAGTAGTCGAGACACTCAGTGAAGGATTGCTAAACTTCACGGAACCATTCCATGATTTTGGCGAAATTGAACATTCTAATGAAAAGCAATATGCGTTGGATAGAAAGGAAGATCAACTTCTAGCATCCAAACGTGGATATTCAAAGATGGGCATGGGACCAGAAGATTGAAGATCCACGTGATTTTGTGTTTTAGTTAGGTAGTGGAGGTTCTTTTTTATCTGCTTGGGTAGTTCTAGTTCTTTTGTTTTTCACAATTGGGGGGTTACTGATTTTTGGGTTGCTCATGGCTAATTTTTGGATGTTACTTATTTTCTTGGGTATGCCTATTGGGATTGCTAATGACGTAGATATTCCAACATGTTGAGTGTTTGCGGCTGAACTATACTTTTCTGTTGATAAGCTATTTTGAGCACATTTTTTATGATGGGGATATTTTCTTATGTTGCCGCTGCATTAATTTTGTGGTTGGAAGTCTGAAAGATTACGAGTGGTTGTTGTGGCTTCATTTTTGGTTTACTTACATATGATCCAATGTTCAGAAATTCTGCAAAATTATGTTCGTCTACTAACTGTTTGACAAAAGTCCTGAGACAAAAATTCATCATATTGTTATTGTAGTTTTGTGGCTATCTTTACTTCTCATATCATATCAGTTGTGTAAGCCGACTTGAAAAGTCTTCCATATCTTGTATTAGTAAGTTGAATGTTTCAGAAATGATGAGTTTGATTTGGTGGTACTTGACCAATCTCAAGATTTAACTCATCAACAAAGAATCGAAACACCAATCAATGATAGTAGTAACTAATGAATCCATTGCAATTGCAAATATGGCCAACAATGACAATAACCAACGAAAGAATAACAGACCGCAATGTGGTGCTAAAGTTGCTCAACCTTAAATACATCAAGAGATAACTTTAAGCAAAACAAGAAAAATAATATTACGCACCAAAGCCACGGTCGTATATCTCATTTGATAGTACTACAAAGAAAATAAAACTAAGGCCTAATATATAGAAATAGCCTCACCTTTACCTCTTGTAACAATTATAGCCCGACCTTTCAATTTTAACAATACAGTGCCTGACCTTTTCAATTTGTAACAATTATAGCCTCAGTTAGTCCACCGTTAAAACTTCTGTTAAATTGATGACGTGGCTGCCACGTGCATACGTCCGCCGATCATACCAAATCATAAAAAAACTAAATTTGAAGAACAGAAAATCCTGTCAAGCCGTCAAGCTTTGAAGAATAGAAAATCCCAAGCGGAACATGACTAGAATAGCAGATTAATCTCAGAAAAAACCGAAACGGAATCAACAACCAGTCATAAAAATCGCAGAAATTTCAGCACAAAAATTTCCCAATAAAACCGAAATGGATTCAGCAATATACAGTTCACAAAATCCGTTCAATCCATCAAATTACAAAGACAAAATTTCCCAAGAGGAATATCAAGCATCAACCGAATTGAAGGTTCACTCAGAGAGAGTTCATCCGATGACAAGAATCAGTAGAACCCAATACTATCAAATAATTATCCAACAAATTCCAGTAAATTCCAATAAATTCCAGAGGTAATTATGAAGCTGCAGAAGCAATGGAGCTTCACAAAACCAGTAAACAATCCCAGAAACCCGAGACTATAATTCAGCACATTCAAAGGGGAAGCCCGAAATTACTTTCAGAAAATTATCGGTAAAAACCAATGTAAATGCAGAAATTGAAAAAATTTCATTCACCCTATCTAAAACCCACACCAATCAAGATTCTGGATGGTATAGCAACATGGAATCCAGAATGATATATGCAAATTCTACAAATTCCAGCAGTGGCGGGTTTCGGCTATTTCAAATTTTGAAACTCAAATTTTGAAAATCAAAATCTTGAATCAGCCGCATATTCATCCACCCATGGTTAAAATAGCTGAATACTGGTTCCACAAATGTGTACCGTAGCTCAATCCAGCCGAAAATCAACTTATTACTCCAGAAAAACCGATAGAACAATCTTCAAGTTTTCCGGCATCGGGTTGGTCAAAATCGGCGTCCACAACGGTTTAGATCCAAGATAACCTATTGTAACATGTTAAGGAAGCCTCCCCGCCGCTTCTTACCACTTCAAACCGCTAGAAATCTGCATAAACAAACTGGTTGTCCGATCGGGTTAAAATCCAGCAAAAGCTCAATCAGAATTTTTCCCAGTCTGCAGCCCCAAAAGCTCAATCAGAATAAAAAAAATTAAAATTTTTTTATGATTTGGCGCTGACTGGGCAGTGACGTGTCGCCCACGTGGCAGCCACGTCATCAATTTAACAGAAGTTTTAACGGTGGACTAACTGAGGCTATAATTGTTACAAATTGAAAAGGTCAGGCACTGTATTGTTAAAATTGAAAGGTCGGGCTATAATTGTTACAAGAGGCAAAGGTCAGGCTATTTCTGTATATTAGGCCTAAAACTAATGAGGTATCCAATTTAAAAGCTTGCTTGTAAAAGGCCCTCCCAGTTGACGACAGCTGGTCCATGGCATCCAAGAAGTCAAATGCGGCGCAAAGAATTAGCATTAAAAGACTATCCTAAATGATTCATGCAACAAAAAATGTAACTTCTTAGATGCCACAAAAATAGTATTAACAAACCTTTGCATTGTCATCATCAGCATAATTCGCTTTCTTGCTTCCATTTTACATAATCGTGTGGCTAAACTTGGTGAAACTGTTTCCACTGGGAAAAGAATATTGAAAATTGACCATCGACATCTGAGGAAAACAAGAGCAACTTTAAAAACACATTGAATGATACCTTTATCCTCAAGTCTAAAAATAAATCAAATACACAAAAAGTTTGAAAGGAAAGATGAAACTTAGGTGCCAAAATGGAATATCAAGGATAATAATGAATCAGAAATTGTAAAGACAAACCCATAAAAAAGGCAATTTGCCTAATTCAATGCTTTATAATAATTACTTAAAATCCTCTCATATTCCTAAAATGCTACCATTAACAAAATCCAGCTCTTTGTAAAGATGATACTGCATGCCGAATTATGATATAAAACCACCCCAGAGAACCTTGGTCAACTTTCATTACCCATCGATAACCGATTAACACCACTTTGCTCTTCTCTCCTCTTCTGGTCTTGTATGTCAACAACTTCAAACATCCAAGCCAGAGGTAGACTTGATGAAGCTTGATGATGGATAAACTTGATACATAGTATTTGCAAAATGCGTGACGGATAAACTTGATAAAGCTAGCTCGGGTTTTCTCTTGGACATTTCCTCAAACATTTTGTCGACATTTCTGGAGCATGTTTGTCCGATATCCATTTCATCATCATCCGAGGACTCCCTGTCAAAGAAAACAGCAAGGGGGCACCAACATCATTAATCACGAGTCTAGCGGAGATTTGGGTGCCGATTCGTTACACTGCTTACTCAACACACGGTCTGCTTTGTTCTTGCGTTTGATTGGGAGCGAAACCACATCGCCTTCAAGATGCTTTTGTTCGAATTCAAAGATGTGGCTTTTTCTTCTTATCCATGAGTTTATGTAGTGACAATAAACATTCATGGAAAATTTTCAAGAAACCCGAGCTATACCCGATCGCGACGCGCCGACCTGAATTCAGAAATTACACATTAGCCAAGTTAAATTTAAGAAATTTTTTCAGAATTAAGTGTTGTTTTCAGTTGGAATCCTGATGTAAACAACAAATGTAAATTGCCCACAAAGTTTTTTGGTTGGTCACAAGAGAGATGAACGGGGGAAGAGGTAGGGATAGAAAGGTGGGGTTATTTTTTTATTTCTAATTTTACCCATGATCAAAATATGACGTGCCACGCACGTGGACTGATTTAATAGAGAAACAAACGGATAAGTAACGAAGGATCAAAAGTTTCAATTTATAAAATCTAAAGGATTATTTGTTCCCGTTTTAAAAGTAAAGGATGAAAAAGATTATTCGTTAAAATGTAAAGGATTATTTTGGGTGTTTCCTCAAAAATAACCGATATAGTTTTTAAAGTTATTATGGCAAAACTTTATTTTTTTCCTTTTAGTTTTCTTTTAAAAGGACTATGAATTTCTTGATTCTAGGTTGATGAAATGAAACCATTTAAGGCTTAATTTGTTTATAAAAAAATAAATAAAAAATTGATCTTAAAATTGATTTTAAATTGATTTTGTTAGGTTTTTTTTTCCTAAAAAGGATGATTTAATTATTTCAAGTTACATTTTTTTGTTGGTTTTTTTTATTATTAAGATAGATGAATTATTATCAATTAATTCCTAAAGGAATAAAACCTAATAATTTTTTATTATCTAACTCAAGCAGCAATCAAAATTAAGCATCAAATGAATCTAGTTAAAATTTACATATATTCACGCGTGCGCACACACACATGTGTGTGTGTGACTTGGTTATTTCAATAATAGGCTTGATCTAATCAACTATACCTTTTTATTATAACTACCAAAAACATTATATGATATTGCTATTGCGAATTATTTGAAAGAAATTTCAAAATTCAATTTAAAAATGTATTTTGAGATTTAAAATGAATTGATTTGCCATTTGAAAAAATCTCTCTTCTAACTCAAAATCATAGAGTAATATCTATCCTAACTCAAAATCATAGAGTAATATGTATCCTCCCTACTTTACGCATGGAATAAAAATGAATTTATAGACCTACTTGCCATTAACACTAGAATAAATTTAAAAAAAAAAAAAACCTATCAGCGGAAGAAGACCTCTAGGGATAATAAGTATAAGGTTAAAAGATAGAAAAAAGGGATATTTTGTATATAATTTTATATAATTTCAAATGTTATCTATTATATATATAATAAGAAAAAATAATTAAAAAGAAAAGATAAAAGTTGAAAAAATAAAAATAAATAAAATGACAATTTATATCTTTTAAAGGTCATTTGGTAATTTAAATATATTTTGGGGAGGTAAATGTATTTTAAAACTTGTGATAGAAGAGCATTTTAAAATATTAAAAAAATTATTATACTAACATTAGCAAATGTTATAACACTGCGAGATGACAAAGAACTATTTGTTAAATATTTCTATAGTTAAGGGGAGTGAATATAATATTCATATAAGGTAGGATTCGATTGGTAATAAACCAAAACTATAAAGGAGGGAGATGTAATTAAACATTACTTATTTTTCATTTTTAAAATTAGAGACAAGTTTTACTTTAAACATTATTAGAGATAACAACATATCATATTCTAATTTATTCTAACAGGAGCAACCAACAAAAACAAAAGGCTACATCCACCATCACAAAGATGCATTAGTTCTCATATCATTTAGATTAACAATATATATATATATATATATATATATATATATATATATATATATAATTACAAATATTCTCCTTGACTAGTCAACATATAGTATCTAAACTTTCGAAATTTAGTAAAACTAGAAAACTAACCATACTAGTAAAAGGAAAAAAAGTGAAATATGTAGACAAATTTTATCCCCTAATCTTTTTCCAATAATTATTTTATGTAAAACTACATTTAGAACTTTTATTATAAAGAAAAATATGCAAAATATTCCGTATATATGATTAAATAAATAGATGTATTTTTTATGCATTTAAATTTGAGCTTAAAAGTTATAAAAATTGACAAATAAAAAAAAATAGCAACAAAAATTCTTATTTAGGGAAAAAGTATACAATTTCAATTAAATTTGAAAATCATAATATCATATAATATTTATGATCAATTTTTTTTTTTACTTTTAATTTTTTTTATTTATATTTTTAGTTCAATAAATTGATGAGTATTGTAATCTTTTCTTACTTCTCAATATTTGACTTTCAATTAAAAGGTATTTGTAGTTTTCTCAAATAATGATATTTATTTTGTAATTTTACTAAATCTTAAGAGAGATAGATGAAATTAACTCTATTTTTAATGATTAAAGTGATGTTCAGATTATAGAAAAAGAAGCCACAATAAGTATCCATTAAACTAATACTTCAAATTCAAAATTTATGTAAAAACTCTAATTTCCAATTTCAATTTCTCCTCTAGTTCGCTTTCTGCGTTCCCGATTTAACAAAAAGCAAATAAATGATCCCAGAATTATAATGTAGCTGGAGTGATTATTTTTCACTTGTGCCTTACCCAAGTGTCAAGTTTCCCAACATAAATTCCAACCTCAACAGCTTAAGCAACTGAAGCACAACTTTACATTATGGCACGTACACTCCTTTAATATTCTGCTCTCCAACTGTCGCCATCTATTCACTATATATTCATGGATCTGTTAGCCAAACAAACTATACGCAAGAATCCAATTCAACAGAGAAAAATTAGTGCCATATCTTTAGTTTGCAAAGGTCCCTTTTGCAAACAAGATGGATCCCGGTGCTGTTCGTGAGCATTTATATTGGCAATCAGCCTCACGCGTTACGATTTTAGCCCATTTGTTTGGCGTAACAGCCATCATTCTTTTGCTTGTTTGGCTGCTGCATTTTCGTGAGGGCATGAATATTGATTCCGACAATCCATTTCGAATTTTCAATGTACATTAACTTGAAAATAGATCTTTTTTCCAAAAGAAAGTTTCAGTTTGGTTATCATGATTAATGTTCTCTTGGTTTGTTGTGGTGGGCAGGTTCATCCATTTCTGATGTTTTCTGGTTTTGTATTTTTTGCTGGTGAAGGTACATTAGCAACTTAACACACTTTAATTAACCTTCTACATCATCATGCATTTATTGATCTACTTTCATCTATTCATATTGTAGTCTAAATTAATTCTCCAATTTAGTATGGTCAGAGAAACAAGAATCGAATATAATTCAGAAATTATGGCCGTTTATGGCTTGAGTTTATAATGATTCCCACGTTATGCCTTCCTTATTCCGGCCTTTCTAAGCGAACTGAAGAAAGAAAAGGGATTAAAGGACAGTAAAAGAAAGCTTTCATTTGTCTAATTAAGTTTGGATATTATTAACTTTTGCTATGTTAATTAACATTTTGTATCGTGGTTGTTGGTAATTAACAGCAATGATGGCTTACAAGACAGTACGATCAGAGAGGAAAGTTCAAAAGTTTATTCATATGTTCCTTCACTTAGTTGCAATCACTTTGGGAATTATTGGATTGCATGCTGTGTTCAAGTTCCATGACAAGTCCAACTTTGTAGATATGTACAGCTTGCATTCTTGGATAGGCATGGGCACCTTCTGCTTGTTTATTTTGCAGGTAATTAAACTACAAATTCATATATATACATATATGAATGTATGTATATATTCTTTTATTCCCATTCCCCACTCTCTTATATCTAATATAATAGACATTTTGAACATCTGACTGAGAATTTAAGAGACATGAAAGAATCCCTTCGTCTCATATCATATCTCCAACACAGATTCTTTGTGAAAATTACATTTGTAGCTTTCTTCATATTTAGCGTTTCAATTCTCACTTCCTTTTGTATCAGATAAGTGGCTTGGAGGTGAAGTTATTCCACAAGAAAGTAGAATAACCTTCATTGTTAGTGTAGTTATATATATTCTCTCCATCTCAAAAAAATAGTTCAGTGTCAAAAAATTTCTTTGTTCCAAAAAAAAAATTTACTTTTTATATGAAATTCTTGAATTACCCTTACTAATAATGAAAATGTATCAGGATACAAATAAAAAAATTATACATTTAATAGTATATATTAAGTGTGTTACTACTTTGTAATTTAAAAAAAGTTGTATTAAATTAAGAGTGAACTCTTTTTTTTTTAAAAAAAAGAAATATATATTATTTACGGATTAAAATAACACAACAAAGTAAGTCTCAATAGATATATAGATATATGTATGTATGTATGTATGCATGTATTGTGAAACTTCAATGTGTTCAATCAGAGATTACTTTTAGGAGTAATGGAAACATTTTTATTTATTTGGGAAATAATATGGAAAGCCGTTGTATATGTTTTTGGGATAATTAAATAGCCGTTTGTTTGTAGAGTTCTAAGTTAATAGAATACTGAATGAAATAACTTGAAAGTAAAGATTTGTATCCCTAAAATTCACACATAATGATATTGGAATTAACAGACAAAGCACCCACTATTTATTAATGGTAAGATACGTACAGAAAGTTAGCCAAATGCATGGTTTTAAATCTTTAACTGCTCTTGTTTTTCTTTTTCCTTTTCTTATTATCCCTTCTGTTTCAAAAAATAGTTTACTTTTAATTTAATATAGTGTTTTTTTAATTACAAAATACAATATATTTAATGTATCATTAAATGTATAATCTTTCATTTTGTTATTACTTTTTAATTTGAATTATATATTATTATTATTATTAATAAAGATAATACAAAATTTTCATACAAAAAGTTAACCTTTTAAAATTAGGATGATTTTTTTTTTTTAAAACTGAACCTGTTTTTTTTTTTTTTTGGAACTAAAGAAGTAATATTTAAGAAAACTTGTACTCAAATTGTTGAAGAATGTCATAATTAAGAAAAATAATTTTGTTTGTTGCTACATATTAATTGCATTTTACAAACAGACCTATTTTGCTGATGATAGGCCACACATGAGCCAACGTGCATGAATCATGAATGGCTTGAGTTTAAGACTATGCATAATTCGGAATTCCCTCTCAATTATTTGTGCAAATACTCAATTTTTGTGTACATTTCTGATATTGATTTATGTTAAATCTGGATTTTATTATTGCAGTGGTTATTTGGGTTCATTACGTTCTTGTTTCCTGGATCTTCTATGGGAGCAAGAGCGAGAGCTCTTCCATGGCATATTTGTGGCGGTAGAGCACTTCTATACATGGCAATCATTACTGCAGAAACTGGTTTGATGGAGAAAGTAACATTCTTGGAACAACGACATAGCAGTGAATCAACATTGATTAATTTTCTTGGACTTGTAATTCTTCTTTTTGGCATAACGGTTGATCTTTCGGTGGCCCTTGCTCGTTATGTGTAATTGTGTTGAATTGTGTTAATTAAATCATCACCAGCACAAATATTTATGGAGGGCTAAAATTAATAAGGAAGGTTTCATCCAAAAAAAAAAAAAAAATTATTCAGTGTGGACTTTGGAGTGCTAGATTCCAAATTATGAAATGTTTATCTATATATAAGTTAAATGATTCATTTATTGAGTGAGTTTTGTTCACACACGTGAGTTTATTTGCAAATCTAATTGTGAACATTGTGAATACTAAATTATGTAAATTTATTTTTAATTTTTAATTTTTAGTTTTAGTTTAATTTTTTTAAAATTTTTTGTAGAATATAAAAAACCTATGTATAAGAGTCAAATAACGGAAAAACATATTTATATTAAGATAACAAAACAATTTGTTTAGATTCAACAAAATGGGAAAGCACAAAGGTTTTATAAGAACAAAATAGGAAAACAATTTCCAACCACTCAACACCAAAAATAGGTGGAGTCACTCAACACACCAATATGGGTGGAATCAATCACAAGAATAGGTGGGTGACTCCACCTGTTCTTGGTGTTGGGTGGTTGGAAATTTTCTTCCTATTTGGTTTTTGTAAAGCTTTGTGCTTGCTTATTTTGTTGCTCGCAAATAAATTGTTTTGTTATCTTAATATAATTTTGAGCGAGGCAATTCTGCTTGCACTTGTTGCTCATCGGTCAATATGTGGCGAGATCTTTCAACACAAGAATCATGTTTGACATCTTCCTCAAATGTTGTTTCATTGTATCTCCATGAGGTTTCTTGTAAGAGTCAAACTTTACAATGAGTTGTCTCGGTTTGGTAACCGATGTACTATCAAACATTCTTTAAAGCGATCCACATATTTTTGGCATTATCAAAACGCTTGAGCTCTCGCATATCTTTGGCATCACATACTTTATATTCATCAATTCTTGCTTATAAGTTTTAATGGTCCGATCAAATAAATGTTGTCGCAAACGTTTAAATTTTGAACATATTTAATCCATTTAATGAATTTAAGTTTCCAAATAACTTGATTGATCCATTGTCTGTCAATCAAATATTAAACATATTATAATTCTTGTAGGGAAAAAACACTTTTAATCCTTAAAATTTGACCCTGTAGTTTAAATGCTTTTGGACTAATAGTGTTTAGGGAGGAATTGTATAAATAATTAAGATTCTTGTTTAAATATGAGCTACCCAATTAAATTAATTAACTCAAACCATTGTCTTCTTTTTTTATAAAAAAAAAAAAAATTGGCTACAAGGCACTGTCATAAAATAAATAACATGATTTAGACAAAACTATTGAGGAAACTATTAAGCCATGAGGTACGCATTTGGAATTACCTCCCCCTTATTGTTCCAAACTAACAAGAACCTCCCAAGCGTTAAAAAAATTGTTGGTATTTTAAAGCAAATTTATTTGTGAATTCGAAAAATTATATTTTGATTAAGATTGGGTAATTACTAGTTCAATCAATTTCTAATTAGTTTCGAAAAGTAACTTTTGTGTAGAATTTATTTATCAAATCCTAATTATTTTTGAGTAGCAAAGGTTCTATATAAAGAATTCAAAACTATTAGTTTTTGTGAAGCCACAAGAAAAGAAAAGAGATATTCCAAGAAAAATAAAAGTGAAAACTATTGTAATTGACTCCACCCATATCGGTGCATTGGGTGACTCCACCTATTCTTGGTGTTGGGTGGTTGGAAATTTTCTTCCTATTTGGTTTTTGTAAAGCTTTTGTGCTTGCTTATTTTGTTGCCTCCAAACAAATTGTTTTGTTATCTTAATATAATTTTGCTATTTGACTCTTATATATAGGAGTTCTATATCCTACATATGGTATCAATGCCAGTAGCATTAAATTGTTGGTGTTTTTTTTTTTTATCCTAATGATTTTTTCCAGCTTAGGAGACTAAGAGTTATTCTTTAGTCATGGATGATTATAATATAATATGTGTTGTTCTAAAACTCATGAGTAAGTAAAATTATAATTTTTGAGGGATTCATATAGAAACTCATCTTCAAACATTTGATTACTATAATTCATTCAAAATGAGGTATCAGATAATGCCAATATTGAAAGTTTGAAACCAAAGGAAATGTATATTTAACATTATCAAATTCATTAGAAAGTTGGTATGTCAATTTTTTTTTATAAAATTTGTGCTGCTAAAACTGACAAACAAGCATAAAATATTTTGGAAAAAGCATATATTAGTGTAGATTGAATTTGAAAAACCAATGATTTATTATTTAAGAGAAAATTTGAATTGTGTATTATGGAGAAATTTGAGACGATTGAGAACTATTTTTCTCATTTGTTTGATATAAAAAAACAAGATGGAACTTAATGAGTATATTTTAAATGATGAATTCTTTGTGAGAAAAGTCTTTAATTTGTTATCTACAAAATTTGATCATATTGTAGCAATCATGTTAGAGACTAAGAATTTTTATCAACCTTGACTATTAAAGAATTGCAAGGTACATTAATTTTTTATGAACAAAGAATTGATGGGAAACTTGTATTAGAGAACAAGCTAGTAGAACAAGTATTAAAAGCTCAAGACACTACAATAATTAAGGAAGGAGCTGATTCCAATATGAAGTCTAATGCTCAAAATCAGTTTTTTTGAAAAGATGGATTGTAAAAACTACTAAAATTATAGTAGAATTAATTGTTCTTCTTAGTAACAAGATAGTTACGACAACTCAAATTATTATTCTTATCATGTGAAGACCTCTAAAATACTTTCTTTGAATTGTGTTGGAAATGAGAGAATTGTGAATAAATTAGAAGGAAAAGTTAATTTTGTGAAGGAAAAATAAGATATAGTTGGTTCAGCTGAGCAAAAGTAAGAAATTTAAATTGATGATATTGTAGAGAAAATACAATTGATATTTTGGTCGAAGAATAAGAAACTACTAATTTAGATGAACAATCAAAAATTGTTGACATGATTGAAGAAGATATAAGTCAGATCGAGTCTCATAGTGTTAGAGAGAAATTGAATCTCATAAAATATTTTGATTTGAAGAGTGACTAAGAAGATTATTATTTTGTAAAGAAGTTGGTCAATATTGATGAATTTTTTTATCAAGAAAAAGAACCAAATAAAAATTTTACAAAGTATAAATTCTCTTCCATATCAATATTGAAGGTGATAACAAAAATCAATTACAAGTTGGTGTTGTACATGGTTTATACAACAACGGAAATATCAAAGGAAATTCATGCTCAAAATGATATTGGAAGCGCTTTCATAGCAAGCTTGGTTTAAGGAAGACATTGTTGGTATATTAAACCAAACTTATTTATGAATTTGAGAAATTATATTTTGATTAGGATTTGGTAACTATTATTTAGTCAATTTCTAAATAGTTTAGAAAAGTAACTTTTGTGTAGAATTTGGTTATTAAATTTTAATTTTTTTTAAGTAGTAAAAGGTCCTATATAAGGGACCTAAGCCTATTAGTTTTTGTGAGGCCAAAGGAAATAATAAGAGAGACTCCAAGAAAAATAAAGTGAGGCTATTGTGATTGATTCCACCCATATTGGTGTGTTGAGTGACTCCACCTATTTTTGGTGTTGAGTGGTTGGAAATTGTTTTCCTATTTTGTTCTTATAAAACCTTTGTGCTTTCCCATTTTGTTGAATCTAAACAAATTGTTTTGTTATCTTAATATAAATATGTTTTTCCGTTATTTGACTCTTATACATAGGTTTTTTATATTCTACAAAAAATTTTAAAAAAATTAAACTAAAACTAAAAATTAAAAATTAAAAATTAAAAATAAATTTACATAATTTAGTATTCACAATGTTCACAATTAGATTTGCAAATAAACTCACGTGTGTGAACAAAACTCACTCAATAAATGAATCATTTAACTTATATATAGATAAACATTTCATAATTTGGAATCTAGCACTCCAAAGTCCACATGAATAAATTTTTTTAAAAAAATCCAATCATTTAAAGTCCAGAGTGAAAGCAGCATGTATAGCAACTCCACTTAATTGATGTTATGTTCACACTATAGCAAATGAATCTAGAAACATGTATAATAAATATGTATGTAAAAGCTAGCACCGAGGTAAGATGGGTAGCTTCAAAATGGCTAACAAATAGGAAAACTAAATATATTTTACTTACTATTTATTTTCTTGATTATCAACATAATAATCAATGTATGATGTACTAACATATGCACGTCTATTTCTATTTAAGCAATCATAAACAAGCTAAACGCATAATTTGCCATCTCTAGATTTTACTTGTTCAATACATGACAACAAAGATGCTAAGCACAAAATATACATATGATATTTTCCCTTTTGTCTAAAGATATTGATCTATGCTAGGACTACAACCTCAAATGAAACATTAGAGTGAGCAATCATGCTTCTTCTATACCTCCTAGAGGCCAAGAAGCAACCATTGGCTGATGTAGAGAGTTGTATTGCAATGCGAAAATGGCCAAGAAGAAAGCATTAGTTTTGGAAAGCTTTCAAATGTTAAATTATTTTTCTAAAATGGAACATAACCAAAGATTGAAAACTTTCTTGAGATTTTTGCCGTGTAAGAATAAAAGTGAAAGGAATTATAACAATTTCCCAAAAAAAAAAGAAGAAACCAATGGGAAATGCATGAACAATTAATTTGCAAACACAAACATGAAACATCTCCCCAAAATACAAATTTTCTAAATGATAACCTAATAGATTATGTATGCTGCCCTAATGTATCTATTCTAAATGATTACCAGCCTATATTGGGAAAAAAGAAAAAGGAAAGAAAGAAAAAAAGAGAGAGAGTATGCAAGAATGACAAAGATAAATAAAAAAATGTCATAAATTGCATCATTTATATACAAGTATGATATAAGCGATATTGGAATCCAACCAAATAGAAGTAGAATTGAGTGGTAGAAATCAACATGGAGATGGAACAAGCCCATATGCCACCCCAAAAGATCATGGAAATTTTCGTAGTAAAGGATTAGCCACTATAGGAAACATATTCCAAATTATCGTATACAAAATACGTATAAAAATTAGCCCAAAACAATTTACTCAGTATCACCGGTCGAATATAATCACGCTAGGAACTATATCCACTATCCACAGATTAAAATGCTTCATTTGCGCTAGAGAGAATAAGAAAAAACTTTTTTTTATAGTTTTTCTGCAGAACCACACACTCTTGTTGCTCACTTTCTTTATTTTGGTTTTATAGAAGTCCTTAGGCTTTTGGTAGTCCTCCTTAGACTCTTGGTATATCTAACTGCCTTTGCAATTATGATGTTAGTGGCCAACATGGGTTTGTTAGTGGGCAACATGGGTTGCCTTTTTGACTTCATGGGAGTTACTTGGAGTTACTTCTTTTATCTCTCACTCGCCCATGATAGTCAAACTATAACTCTCCCTTCCATGCAAAGTTCATACAAGCAAATAATCCGTGCGACCAGCATACACTGAAAGCTCGATGCTATACATCTGTTAGGAATATATAGCAGCTCATATTTGGGCATAATTATTTAGAGTAGATTTTTGTATGCATTACCCTAGACCAATCAGTCACATTATATTTCTTTCTTATCTCTTTAAATATTATATATATTGTATTCACAATTATGATTGAATTCAAAAAAATCATAATTAGCCTACTGTGAATACAAGTCGAATGTGACAAATAACAAATTGATCTTCCTCTTTCTTCAATCTCTCAATTTCAATTCAATTTGCTTTTCTAAAAATGTCGTTAGATTGCATCACTCATGATCGTGAGTAACATTCTAAGATAGCAAACATTGAATAAAATTTTTAAGAATAAGATAAGAGTCATAAGGGCACTCAATTAAGGACTTATCATCGTGAGTTTCACACGGCTTGACAGTTGAGATCAAAACTTTCACCAACTCACATTGGTTTATCTGCATACGTAGTATGAAATACGACATGCATATTTTTTCTTTCTTTCCCATGGGCGTATGTCTATACACTTAATACCGTCATGATGATAGTTTAGATAAATACAATGTCTAACTTAAGATCACATATCTACTCCTTTTAAAATATTAATTCATCGAACTCACATCCGGCATTAAAGAAAAATAAAGTGAAATATGTGGGTTACTTCACTTTGGACATAGTCAATATTATGTCCTTATCTTAACGCTTAGGTAAGGCGACATTCATATTTTAAGTTTGAGCTCTCAATTATCACCTAGATAATAAGCTTAAAATTGTCTCATCTCTATTACCACACAATAATAGAGGCAATTAACGTGTGAGTGGGCTAATCTTCCATCCGTCCGACGTACTTTCAAACAAAAATATAATGCACAAAGCATTAATATGCATAAATGTTGAATAGACTCTTAGGCAATAATAAGTAAGAAAATATCATGAAATTGTGAATTTTTGGGAAATACAAAATATTCAGTACATTAACTTTTACACAATCCTAGAGATTTCATATGATTAAGAAACACATCTCTAGGGATTGGTTTTGTCATAGGATCTGCTATCATTCTATGTGTAGATACGCATCAGACGTTCACTTCCTTTTGTGCAACCATGTTTTTTACAAAATTATACTTGTTATCTATGTGTTTGGTCTTACAATGAAATTTAGGATCCTTAGTGTATGTTATTGCTGCTTAGTTATCACAGTTAACCAATATTGGATTTGCAGCACGTTTAGCAACATCTAAGTGATCATAAAATCTTTTAAACCAAACACCCTCATAAATTTAGCTTCCATTGTTGATAATGCTATACACGTTTGTTTCTTACTACTCCAAGATATGGCGCCATTATTTAGTAAGAAAACAACCGAATGTTGATTTTCTCTCATCTAAATCTCCTCAATTAACATCGATAGCCTTCAAGGTGCAGATCACTTCCTTGATAGCATAATGAATAGTGGGCAGTACCTTTTAGATACCTTAGGATTCTTTTGACGGCAACCCAATGTGCTTGACCTGGATTGGATTGGTATCTACTCACCATTCCAACTGCAAAACAAATGTCCGGCCTTGTACACATCATAGCGTACATCAAGCTTCTAACAGCACTAGCATATGGAACACGTTTCATATGTTCCTGTTCTTGTGAAGTCTTTGGACACATTCTACGACTTATTCCTTCACCTTTTGCAATAGGAGTGTCTATGGGTTTGCAATCTAGCATATGGAATCGTTCAAGGATTTTATTTATATATGTCTCTTGTGAAAGAGATAATAATTTCTTTGAACGATCTCTTGAAATCTTAACTCCAAGAATATATGTAGCTTCACCCATGTCTTTCATTTCAAAATTGGAAGATAACCAATTTTTCACAATATTTATAAACTCCTTACTGTTTCCGGCAATAAGTATATCATCAACATATAATGATAAGATGACATATTGATCCTTGGATCTTTTGATATATACGCAATGATCTTTGTCAATCATAACAAAGTCATATGATATTATGCTTTATGAAAACGTATATACCATTGTCTCCATTACTGCTTAAAGCCATATATCGATTTTAAAAGTTGACTTACCTTTTGTTCTTGGCCTTTTGTTATGAAACCAACAGGTTGTTCCATATATATTTCTTCTTTTAATTCTCCATTGAGAAAAGCAGTCTTTACATCCATTTGATATAATTCAAGATCCATACTTGCCAGAATAAGGTGAATTGAGGTAAATCTTACAACAGGGGAAAAAGGTTATTCATAATCAATTCTTTCATGTTGATTATACCCTTTCGCTACAAGGCAAGCCTTATATCTTTCTATCGAGCCATCAGATTTACGTTTTATTTTGAGAACCCACTTGTTCCCAATGGCTTTGCACCCTTTGGGAGGTCAACCAGTTCCCAAACTTGGTTTGAGCTCATTGACTTCATTTCTTCTTCTATTGTTTTTATCCATTTTTCATTATCAGGGCATGTTAGAGCCTCATTTGCATTCCTTGGCTCATCATTTTCTTGTGGAACAATCATGAAAGCTTCCCCTTCAATGTCAAAACATCGACGGGGAATGCTTTTACGACTTGATCGTCATATCGAAGGTTGTTCACCTTGTAATACATCATGTTCCATGATACTCCCACTCGGATTAGATAATGGTGGTATCATCTCATCAAGTGATTGAGATGATGATTGTGTGTTAACTCCTACCATTGGAGTAATCCCATTATCTTGTTCCACAGTTTCATATAAGGATAGGTCTTTACCTATCTCGCCCATTTTAGGAAATTCATTTTCTAAGAATGTTATATCTCGTGATTCAAATTCAATAATAGTCCCACTATCTTGCACACCTACAAACACATACCCTTTGAAGTGCTCAGAGTATCTTATAAAAATACTCTTTTTACCTCTTGCACCCAATTTTCCATATTTGTTTGAGGTATCGTGAGTATAGGCAGTACACCCCCAAGGTTTGAGAAAACTCAAATCGGGTTTTCTTCCTGTCCATAACTCATATGGAGTGGAAATAACTGATTTAGTAGGTACTTTGTTAAGTATATAGGTAGCAGTTAATAACGCATCACCCTAATAGGTGATTGGCAAATTAGCTTGTGCCATCATAGATCTAACCATTTCAAGCAAGGTTCTATTTCTTCTCTCCGCAACGCCATTTTGTTGAGGAGTCCCAGGAATAGTCAACTATCGTTCTATTCCTTTTTCTTCACAAATATTTTTGAACTGATCAAATAAATATTCACGACCTCGATCGGTTCTCAATGCTTTTATTTTCTTGTCCAATTGATTTTCTACCAAACTCATAAATTTTTTAAAGCTACTTAATGCCTCAGATTTATGAGAAATCAAATAAACACTACCAAATCGAGTATAATCATCTATAAATGTGATGAAGTATATAGCCCCGTGCCTTGCTCTTACATTCATTGGACCACAGATGTCAGAATGGATTAATTGCAAAGGAACCTCAGCTCTTATTCCTTTTCCAAATGGTTTTCGTGTTGATTTTCCTACAAGGCAACTCTCACAAATAGGCAAATCGACACTTTCAATATTGCCTAATAAGCCCTCTTTGGCTAGCTCTTTTCATTCTATGTTGGCCAATGTGACCAAGTCTAGAATGCCATATGTTCACATCATTGTCATAAGAATTAGAAGACGTGAATAAGGAATAACATACATTAATGTTATTATTTAAAATATCCAACACAATAAAATCATCCAGAAAATATCCAGAACCATAATAACTTGTTCCCAAAGATAAGTCAACACCATTGATATGAAAGTTTAAATTAAAACCAAACTTAGTCAAAACTAACACAGAAACTAAATTCCGACGTATGTCCGGAGCATATAAGACATCATGTAAGAACAACGTGCGCCCACCAAGCATATTTAATTGGCAGGTGCCAATTCCTTTTACTTCCATTTTAGAGTTGTTCGCTACATATATCCACTTGGTTCCCTGTGGAACTCGTCGGAACTCTATGAAGGCATCTCTTTCCTTCGCTACATGGTCTGTGGCGCCGGAGTCTATAATCCACAAAGGATGAGATTCAGTAAGTAAAACAGAACTTGATACATAAGTTGTATTTTCAAAAATACGAAGGATTTGTACTTTCTTTGGCTCGATACAATCACGAGCAAAGTGACCCTTCTTACCACAGTTGAAACATTTCACTTTTGAAATATTTTTCTTGAAAGGACGCTTCCTTTCCCATGTTGGTTAAGCTTTGGCTTTTTGCCTAAAAAGGCTTTCCCCTTGCCTTTCCTCTTCCCACCTTGATACTTGCGTTTGGAGCCCGAAGCTCTTTGTGAGCTAGAATCTGCATAATATATATCAGTTTCCGGTTTGGCCGCTAACAAGCGGTCCTCTTCTAGCTCAAGATGACGCACCGTATCTTCAAAAGTCTTAATATTTTTATTTTAGGTCAAGTGGACTTTCATATGCTCTCAATTTTGAGGCAGGGAACGAATTACTGCTTGCACTTGTTGCTCATCGGTCAATATGTGGCGATCTTTCAACTCGAATCATGTTTGACATCTTCCTCAAATGTTGTTTCATTGTATCTCCATGAGGTTTCTTATAAGAGTCAAACCTTACAGTGAGTTGTCTCAGTTTGGTAACCGATGCACTACCAAACCTTGCTGCTAAAGCAGTCCACATATCTTTGGTATTATTAAAACGCCTGAACTCTCACATAACATCATTGTCCATGTTACTCAGCAACGTAATGCGAGCAAGATAGTTCTTTCTTTTCTATGCAACAAATGCCTCTCTATCTCATTGATGTTGAGCAGTATTCCCATTTTCAGGCTCTTTCATAACTTGTTATGACTTCTAGTACTTCTTGTTCTTGAGCACATATTGGATTTTCATATTCTAAATTTCATAATTATCGCCATTCAACTTTTCTCCTTTGTTCATCAAATTTACAATTGTCTTAGATGCTAAAGCCATCTCCTTTGAACACAAAGTTCTACTGCATATATATGCACATACTATCAATGCCTATCATTTATGCATCAATTTTACACTAATAATTATATTAATAATAATTTCACATAAGGTTTTAGATTCGAAAGTTCACTATGTTCCCAATCATTACCTAAAATCCCAATTTGAAATTATTATTAAAATAATTATTTATGTAAAAATTTAGTTCTTTCAAGTTACTAAAACCTTTAGAACTTCCCACATGGATTAAATATAGTCATGCAAATATTCAAATATATATATATATATATATATATATATATATATATATATATATACGAATAAAGCATAATCATATAAATATTCAAATATATGCGAGTAAAATATGAATTAAACATTTTCATATAAATACTCAAATTAAAATAAACAGTAGAAATCATGTTTCATCCTTGGCTACATAAGAAGTCTACTATTTACAACCAATTTAAATTCTAATCAATTTAACTTGCAGAAATGACTCATAAAGTTCTTTTGGTAACTCTATGTTTGATTTCCGTAGCCAAGGAGTAGTCATCGCTATTCCTTAGATTTGCGCAGCTTGAGTTCATTGAAAAAATTGATGTTTTTTTTTTTCCAAAAGCGATAGTAGATATATTGATAGAGTGGCACAAAGGCCAATGTACAAAGCCAGGGCTTAGAGTTTCGTGGCGCAACTGAAAGCAGCTATAACCCACGAAAACAAAGGCCCGCAAAGGCGTAAAGCCCACGAGGGCAAGAAAAAGCAAAATAAAGAAAATAAAGAAAACCCGCACATGACGGGAAGCTAAACCCGCACTAGACGGAAGGGAGACAACCTAGGCGACCTAAGTTCAACGCATTGAACCCCGCCAAGACGGGAATGGTTGAGGACTTGGACAACCCAGAACTACCCGAATACAAAAGTCCAGATATATCAGGACATTAGTACTATACAAAATTATATTACACTGAAGTGGCCCACTACACATGACCTATGATGAAAGAAACTACAACTTAATGTCTATCTCTCACCACGTGCCGTTGCGTGAAAGCCAATCTGCAGACGTTGAATAACAACACCGACGAACTCATGCCGTTGTGTGGAATCCAATCTGCATACGTTGAATAGCGCCGTCATCCAATTACTACCGCAAGCGTTGAATAGTCAGACGATTTTGCTACTACCGTTGCATACGTTGAATAGCGCTGTCACCCACCTACTACCGCAAGCGTTGAATAGTCAGACGATTCTGCTACTACCGTATGAAGAGACTGCAGACCTTAAAACAAAAACAACACAATCCAAAAAAACAAAAAAACAAAAAAACAAAAACAATTTTTTTTTTTAGCCCTAATTTTGCCTAATCGCATTCCGCGCCTCCTAACCTCTTACCACACCATTCCCTTCATAGCAAACCCAAATTGTGCAACAACATAGGAACCAAGGAAAGCTAGACAATCAACAACAAGCCCATGCCTAGATCCATTCATCTCGGTCCACCAAGAAATCATGCTTTTTAATGACCGGAAGATCAAGAAAAAGTAGAAAAATCAAGACAAAACAAAAGAAAACAAATCCAAGCCATAAACCGCTTCACAATCCACCCAATTCAATGTTGCGCTCCATACGGGTCTTCAATAGGTTAAACCGTGAGTAAGATAGAAATGGTGACTTTAGGATGCTTTTCTCATCATTTTTTTAGTTTTTGGATTTATTGGCTCGGAAAGAGCTTCTTGAAAAAGAAAGGAAAAAGTACCTCCCATTTTGTCGCCCTATCTTTATGTATTCTTCAGAAAACTTCCACCATCTTATCACATTCAGAAATTCATTATTCATATATTCAATTTCCCAAATTTTGTCAAGCATTATCCGCCACTCTTCAGAAGTGTTTGTCTGCATGCAGAACTTTTCCATCATTAGGCATAAGTCCTCCTTCCCATATTACTTGTTGTATCACTTCGTTGACCATGATAACATGATCGATCATGTTGAGATTTCCATCCCACCGGCAAATTGCTAATGCTTCTGTGCATTCTGCAAGTTTTGCTCTTTGTACTGGTGTCTTTGCAACTTTTGGAATTCTCATAAACAAAACCATGATTTCTGTAACAAATACAGAATAAAGGATACTCATTATCCTTAGATACAACAAAGCAGTAGGAAATCAATTTGAGAAACACAAAATTGCAATTTTCCCAAAACTGTAATTTTTCCAAAAATTGGGGATCAAATTGTAATTTTCAAAAAATTTGGGAACAAATTGAAATTTTATAAGCATTTGGAGACCAAACAAATATTTTACAAATATTTGGGGATCAAACTGTAATTTTTAAAAAATTTGGTCTATTTGGTACACCATCAACTCATTTTGGCCACAAAACTTCAGTTTTTTGTATGCTACTTTGGAGACTTATTTCTCCTTCATCTTGAGTCCAAATTGATCATATTATATATCATTTTAAGCCTTGAAGAATGTAGTTTTCAAATGTGTGGGTGGTGTAAATCACTTTCAAAAAATTTGAAAGATACAGGCCGTCAAACATGGTCATTAAATTCTGGAAAACAAATTTCCAGATTCAGTTTTTATGAACCCACGACTTTGGAGACTCGAATCTCCTTCATATTAAGTTCAAATCGGTCATATAAGATATCATTATAAAGCCTGTAATATCTAGTTTCAATTTGTACAAGATACGTAAATAAAAAAAAATTAAGAGAGATACAAGCAGTCAAACATGAATGCTTGAAAATTCTGATTCTGGAAAGCAAATTTCCAGATTCAAAATTTTGAGAATTGAATCTTCGTTGATTCATATCTCTTTCGTTTTTCATCCAAATTACACATATTATATACCGATTTGAAGCCTGTAATGTCTAGTTTCAGAAACTATAACCATTACTGCCTATATCATTCCATATTTCTTGAAAAATACACTAGAACAGAGGCTGATCAACATATTTGAACGAAATAGATTCATACTAGAAAATATGAACATTCAATCCATTCATAAATTTCATGTTTAAACATGTTCTAAACATGATAAATAACTAGGAAACAAGTAATTCTAAGGTCTGATACCAATGTAGGAAACATATTCCAAATTATCGTATACAAAATACGTGCGGAAAAATTTGCCCAAGAACAACTTACTTGTATCACTGGTCAGAATATAATCACGTGAGGAATCATATCCACTATCCACAGATTAAAATGCTTCCTTTGCACTAGAGAGAATAAGAAAAAACTTTTTTTAGAGTTTTTCTGCAACACCACACACTCTTGTTGCTCACTTTCTTTATTTTGGTTTTATAGAAGTCCTTAGACTCTTGGTAGTCCTCCTTAGACTCTTGGTATATCTAAGCGCCTTTGCAATTATGATGTTAGTGGGCAACGTGGGTTTGTTAGTGGGCAACATGGGTTGCCTTTTGACTTCATGGGAGTTACTTGGAGTTACTTCTTTCAGCCACTATGTCTCAAGAATATGAAGCAAAGCATGGGGCAACTCCTACTGTAAAAGAAAGCAAAGGTAAAAATCTAATGCAATGTCCGACTTAAATGATAAGTAAAAGGATTCTTCTTTAATAAGGAGTAGTGATGGTTGTCAAAAAGGATAGAATCTTCTTCAAATTGCCCTTATTCCATAAATGAAAAAGATCAACCAAAGCTTATAGGACCAATAAGATTTCTCTTAGTGAATATTGCTATTGTTTGGCATTGATGATTGTTGTTTTCTTTTGAGTTTTGAGCTTTTTCTAAAACCTGAACTTCATGAATGCTATTTCGCCTTATCCCACTTCTAGGTATAAAGAATATATAGAGGAGTTTCAAGAGAAATATGAGCTTTATTATTCTCTAAACAATGCCATTGAGTCCTACAAGTAAATTAACCAATCCTCACTTTCATGGGTTTAAATTAAGTCTATCACTTAAGTTCTTGATGTTTCTAATTTGACTTATTTATAGCTAACATAATCACCAAATAATGATTTGCATATAGATAATGAGTATACATTTTTTATTATGTTTAAAGCTAAGCTAAATTCTAAATAGCACACTGGTCTAATTTAGAAATTTGATAGCACAAGCTATAGGGAACTCTAAATAGCACAAGCTATAGGGAACTCTAAATAGCACAAGTTAAGTTGAACTCTAATTTAGAGATTCCAACTTAAGATCTGATCTTTTTTAATTTTTTAAATGAAGAAGCTTTTTATAGATCAATTCTAATTTTTTTTTTTGGGTCTGTCATAGGGTGATGCTAGAGAGGAACCAAAAGCATTGGATAATGATGGTGGAACCGAAGGCGTTGGATGATAGCGGTGACGCTAGTGGTACAGTGAGGTCGTGGAACTCAAAGATATGGGTGTGGAGATTTGGAGTGAAGTTACTATTAAAGTCAAGGATGGAGAGAAGTAATGGATAGAAGTTGAATGAGGATGAGGAGAATGAGAAACAAAAAAAAGGATAAAGATAAAGAGGATGAGAAATGAAGAAATCCAGATGAGAATGAGAATGAGGATGAGTCTAACCCCTCAGAAAACTTATACACAGCAACCGCCACCAACCCTCCGCCACTCCACCCACCTCACTGAATAAACCAACCAAAGCTCCAATGGTTGAAACTCTTGAAAAGAAATCCAAGCAATCCCTTGATCAAACACAGAATCTCTCTTCCTTGAATAGCATTTCAATTCCTCCGACCCACAAGCTCGGAACCCACCCCTCTCTGCCGTTCATCTCGCCTCCTTGACACCCCTGCCTCTTTCACTTTTTTCCCTTATTCAACACAACGAACTGCATCTTTCCTCATCCCACCTAGCTGAAATGGTCGTGAGAAAGAATTGAAGACATGAAGATTAGTTGAAAGGTCTACAAAAGTGTACAAGACTAGGGAATGCAAAAGTCTTAAGCCTAGAAACCAAAAGTAAAAATGCCTAAGGTTAGGTACACAAAATTCAAAAGGCTAGAACAAACACGGACTCAGCAAAAGTTCTATAAAAGGAGATTCAAGACTCGGGGAAACAAGACAACTTTTAACAACTTCATTACAGCTTCTTCAATCTAGATTAGAATTTCTTCAAACTCTTGTATCCAAAATATTCCATATCTCCTTGTATTTTCAATTTTTTTAGTTTCAAAAATTTTAAAGTTTGTATTCCAGTTTTCATTTCAAGGAACTTTCTTGTATTCATATTTCAATTTCAAAGCTTAATACAGTAAGTATTTCATTCATCTTGATTTTCTATTCATTTTGAGCACCATTTTCGATTTTACTATTCATTGTTACTATTCACAATTACTATTCATTTTTCTATTCATGATTAGGACCGGGTCATGAATAGTGAGACGTGTGAATAGTGATTCTACTACAATAGTCATGAATAGTAATGAATAGTAATTACGTGAACAATAAAAATGAATAGTAATTGTGAATAGTAAAATCGAAAATGGTACTCAAAATGAATAAAAAATCAAGATGACTAAAATACTTAATGTATTAAGTTTTGAAATTGAAATCTGAATACAAGAAAGTTCCTTAAAATAAAACCTGGAATACAAACTTTAAAATTTTGAAGTTAAAAGTTTGAAAATACAAGGAGATATGGAATGTTTTGGATATAAGAGTTTGAAGGAATTCTAATCTAGATTGAAAAAACTGTAATGAAGTTGCAAAAAGTTGTGTTCTCTGATGCTTGAATCCCTTTTTATAGAGCTTTTTGGTGAGTATGTCCTTATTGTAGTCTTTTGAATTTTGTGTCCCTAACTTTACCCTTTTTGAATTTTAGGATTTTAGGCTTATAGACTTTAAAACCTTGTTGTTTTGGTTGAACGACTTCCGTACTGGATTGTCTAGCTTTTGTCTTGTCCATTGACTCTCTTGGTTCTTTGAATAGTATTTTTGACTTTTGTGACTTTCTTGAATTGTTTGCATGCTTTTTAATTTGTCCTTTTCACTTTTGAATCTGAACCCATATTATAATTTTGGTTTTGATCAATATTAATTAGAATTTTAAACTAAGAATACGTGTCCGTCTTCCTAATAAAATAGAAGTGCAATTGCATATGTTGTTGTGACTAATGCTATGCCACCTGTAGACATGATAGTAGCAACTAGCAAGTATAGGTTATAATGTCTTACTTATATACCGAGGACCATCAATGAACAAAACTCCGAATAATCCATTATTTACTTTGTCCATTATTTTGTATAAGATTAAGAACTAGTTTTTGGTATCCGCTCTAGGAGTGGGGAGAGTGCACTTAAAATTTTTAACAAATTTTTAATTTGTAGTAATTTTTTATGTTTTTATAAATATATAATTACTATTATTTTAAATATTTTAATTTATCTTTCTACTATATAATTATTTTATTAAAATGATGTAAAAGTAACACAAACTTTATACTAATAGTGTTAATTGAAATATTAATAAGTTTTTTTTTTTGAAAAAAAAAATTGTTTGTAACAACTAATATATATAAAAATTAATACCGCATAGAAAAGTGACTTTTATTAGAAGAACTAAATTTAATATGATAAACTCTAAAATTCTAATAATTAGATATTTTATTAGTTATTATATTTGCATAAATTTAAAATGATTTTGATAGTTCATTTTTAGTTATTTGTGCAATGATTAATAAAAAATATATGTCATTAATAATTTTTAAAAAAATCTCTTGCAACATTTTTAATAATTAAAGATAAATGGAAAAAAATTAACTAAATTTTAGTATTATGTTTTTATAGAGTTTTATTTTTACATTAATATATAACATATTTGCAAATAAAAAATATTAAATTGATAGGAATACTTATAAGAGAAATATGCAAGTGTATTTAGGTCACAAAATTTATATATCAATTGCATTTGTAATTAAAAATTAAATAATAAAAAATAATACTTTTTACTTAAAATAATAAAATAATAACTTTTCAAAGAATAAATTCAAATAAGATTTAAAATAAATAACTAAAAAATTAATGAAATTAATCACTAAGGATGTGTAATAAAATAAATGAATTAATAAAAACATAGAATTTTTTTTTAAAACAAATTAAAAATCAAATTGCTTAGTAAAATCTAAAATATGTATTTTTTTTTATAAATAAATACACCAATTGACATGCTTGGATAAATATACATTATATTATTTTTAATGTTTATGATCAATATTACATTTTAATTTATGATAGCAAAAAATTTTTTTTTTTTTTGAGTATACATATGCATGTGTCCTTAATAGACAAAAATTATATGATAATATAAATTAAAACATAAATCTCCATGCATAACAAAAAAAAAAAAGATTTGATTTATTTTACACTGTGACTATTTATTGCATTTGAAAGTAAAATTTAAATAACTAATAATAATTTTATGTTAAAATAAAGAAAACAATACAAAAGCTGTTAGAACAAATGAAAACTCAAACTGTTGAAAAAATAGTCGTAAAATTTTATAAAATTATATTTATACCAAAGAGTTACATACAATTTCAAAGAAATCGGATGACAAAAGGTCACCATCAAGATTCTCTTTTATAATAATAGATTCTATTTTTTTCTTTCTTTCTCTATTCCTTTTTTTATTGCATCTCCCCAAACCCTACTATATTCTCCAATGAAGTGATGACCCAAACTGGTTTTTCATCTCTAAAATTCTTTCTCGTAATGGCCCCTTTATTCGTCAATTTTTGTTTAAACTATTTAAAAAGAGAAATTATCCACTAACATGTAATCTTAATGTGGGTCTCAAATATACTTCATGAATATAAAATATTAATTATTTTACTCTCAGTCCCAAAAAATATTCACTTTCAAAACTTGTCTAAGAAAAAGAGTCAATTCTTGAATCAAAAATTTAAAATATCCTTATTAATAATAATTATGTATATTCACAATGGAAAAATAAGGATAAAAATATAAAATTATACTTTTAGTGTTACATTAAATTTGTTGTACATAATGATTAATAAAAAATTGTACCTAATTTAAAGTGGACTCTTTTTTTATACAAAGAGTGTGTCAAATTTCACTCTAACTTCTAAAAAGTTACACCTAACCTAAAGTGGACTCATTTTTTAGACAAAGAGAATATCAAATGTGATTGGTACTATTTTATTAATATCTAAACATATTAGTAGTTGTATTTTTTCCTAGTATGTATTAATATAGAAAAATAAAATGAATAGTTATATACTAGCATAGAATTCTATTTCTAATACTTTATATTCATCAATTCTTGCTTATAAGTTTTAATGGTCCGATCAAATAAATGTAGTCGCAAATGTTTAAATTTTGAACATATTTAATCCATTTAATGAATTTAAGTTTCCAAATAACTTGATTGATCCATTGTCTGTCAATCAAATATTAAACATATTATAATTCTTGTAGGGAAAAAACACTTTTAATCCTTAAAATTTGACCCTGTAGTTTAAACCAATAGGAAGGAATTGATTATGAAGAAACTTTTTCCCTGTTGTAAAATTTACCTCAATTCGCCTAATTAAGTTATAGTGGCAAGTATAGATCTTGAATTACATCAAATGGATGTAAAGACTGCTTTTCTCAATGGAAAATTAGAAGAAATATATATGGAACAACCTGTTGGTTTCATAACAAAAGGCCAAGAACAAAAGGTATGTCGACTTTTAAAATCGATATATGGCTTTAAGCAGTCATCGAGACAATCGATATATGGCCATAATATCATATGGCTTTGTTATGATTGATGAAGATCATTGCGTATATATCAAAAGATCCAAAGATCAATATGTGATCTTATCATTATATGTTGATGATATACTTATTGCTGGAAACAGTAAGGAGTTTATACATATTGTGAAGAATTGGTTATCTTCCAATTTTGAAATGAAAGACATGGGTGAAGCTGCATATATTTTTGGAGTTAAGATTTCAAGAGATCATTCAAAGAAATTATTATCTCTTTCACAAGAGACATATATAAATAAAATCCTTGAACAATTCCATATGAAAGATTGTAAACCCATAGACACTCCTATTGCAAAAGGTGAAGGATTAAGTCGTAGAATGTGTCCAAAGATGTCACAAGAACAGGAACATATGAAACGTGTTCTATATGCTAGTGCTGTTGGAAGTTTGATGTACGCTATGATGTGTACAAGGCCAGACATTTGTTTTGCAGTTGGAATGGTGAGTAGATACCAATCCAATCCAGGTCAAGCACATTGGGTTGCTGTCAAAAGAATCCTAAGGTATCTAAAAGGTACTGCCGACTATTTATTATGCTATCAAGGAAGTAATCTGCACCTTGAAGGCTATACTGATGCTGATTGGGGAGGAGATTTAGATGAGAGAAAATCAACATCCGGATTTGTTTTCTTACTAAATAATGGCGTCATATCTTGGAGTAGTAAGAAACAAACGTGTATAGCATTATCAACAATGGAAGTTGAATTTGTGAGGGTGTTTGGTTTAAAAGATTTTATGATCACTTAGATGTTGCTAAACGTGCTGCAAATCCAATATTGGTTAACTGTGATAACTAAGCAGCAATAACATACACTAAGGATCCTAAATTTCATTGTAAGACCAAACACATAGATAACAAGTATAATTTTGTAAAAAACATGGTTGCACAAAAGGAAGTGAACGTACAGTATGTATCTACACATAGAATGATAGTAGATTCTATGACAAAACCAATCCCTAGAGATGTGTTTCTTAATCATATGAAATCTCTAGGATTGTGTAAAAGTTAATGTACTGAATATTTTGTATTTCCCAAAAATTCACAATTTCATGATATTTTCTTACTTATTATTGCCTAAGAGTTTATTCAACATTTATGCATATTAATATTTAGTGCATTATATTTTTGTTTGAAAGTATGTCGGACGGATGGAAGATTAGCCCACTCACACGTTAATTGCCTCTATTATTTGTGTGGTAATAGAGATGAAACAATTTTAAGCTTATTATCTAGGTGATAATTGAGAGCTCAAGCTTAAAATATGAATGTCGCCTTAACAAAGTGTTAAGATGAGGACATAATATTGACTATGTCCAAAGTGAAGTAACCCACATATTTCACTTTATTTGTCTTTAATGCCGATGTGAGTTCTAATGAATTAATATTTTAAAAGGAGTAGATATGTGAACTCAAGTTAGACATTGTGAGTGTCCGAACTATCATCATGCGGTATTAAGTGTATAGACATACGCTCCATGGGAAAGAAAGAAAGAAAAATATCAGAATCGTATTTCATACTACGTATGCACGAATCGACCAATGTGAGTTGGTGAAAGTTTTGATCTCAACTTTCAAGTCGTGAAACTCAAGATGATAAGTCCTTAATTGAGTGCCCTTATGACTCTTATCTTATTCTTAAAATTTTATTCAATGTTTGCCATCTTAGAATGTTGCTCACGATCATGAGTGATGCGATTTAACAGACATTTCTAGAAAAGCAAATTGAATTGAAATTGAGAGATTGAAGAAAAAGAAGATCAATTTGTTATTTGTCACATTCGATTTGTATTCACAGTAGGCTAATTATGATTTTTGAGTTCAATCATAATTGTGAATACAATATATATAATATTTAAAGAGATCGAAAGAAATATAATGTGACGGATTGGTCTAGGGTAATGCATACAAAAATCTACTCTAAATAATTATACCCAAATATGAGTTGCTATATATTCCTAACAAATGTATAGCATCGAGCTTTCATATATCTTTGGTCGCACGGATTATTTGCTTGTATGAACTTTGCATGGAAGGGAGAGTTATAGTTTGACTATCATGGGCGAGTGAGAGATAAAAGAAGTAACTCCAAGTAACTCCCATGAAGTCAAAAAGGCAACCCATGTTGCCCACTAACAAACCCATGTTGGCCACTAACATCATAATTGCAAAGGCAGTTAGATATACCAAGAGTCTAAGGAGGACTACCAAAAGCCTAAGGACTTCTATAAAACCAAAATAAAGAAAGTGAGCAACAAGAGTGTGTGGTTCTGCAGAAAAACTATAAAAAAAAGTTTTTTCTTATTCTCTCTAGCGCAAATGAAGCATTTTAATCTGTGGATAGTGGATATAGTTCCTAGCGTGATTATATTCTAACCAGTGATACAAGTAAGTTGTTCTTAGGCTAATTTTTCCGCACATATTTTGTATACGATAATTTGGAATATGTTTCCTACAGTGGCTAATCCTTTACTACGAAAATTTCCATGATCTTTTGGGGTGGCATATGGGCTTGTTCTAGCATCTCCATGTTGATTTCTACCACTCAATTCTACTTCTATTTGGTTGGATTCCAATATTAGTTATATCATACTTGTTATAAATGATGTAATTTATGACATTTTTTTATTTATCTTTGCTATTACTGCATACTCTCTCTCTTTCTTTCTTTCTTTCCTTTTTTTTTTTTTCCAATATAGGCTGGTAATCATTTAGAATAGATACATTAGGGCAGCATACATAATCTATTAGGTTATCATTTAGAAAATTTGTATTTTGGGGAGATGTTTCATGTTTGTGTTTGCAAATTAATTGTTCATGCATTTCCCATTGGTTTCTTCTTTTTTTTTTTGGGAAATTGTTATAATTCCTTTCACTTTTATTCTTACACGGCATAAATCTCAAGAAATTTTTTAATCTTTTGTTATGTTCCATTTTTAGAAAAATAATTTAGCATTTGAAAGCTTTCCAAACCTAATGCTTTCTTCTTGGCCATTTTCGCATTCCAATTCAACTCTCTATTTCAACCAATGCTTTCTTCTTGGCCTCTAGGAGGTATAGGAGAAGCATGATTGCTCACTCTAATGTTTCATTTGAGGTTGTAGTCCTAGCATAGATCAATATCTTTAGACAAAAGGGGAAAATATCATATATATATTTTGTGCTTAGCATGCTGTTGTCATGTATTGAACAAGTAAAATCTAGAGATGGCAAATTATGCGTTTAGCTTGTTTATGATTGCTTAAATAGAAATAGACGTGCATATGTTAGTACATCATACATTGATTATTATGTTGATAACTGAAGAAAATAAATAGTAAATGAAATATATTTAGTTTTCCTATTTGTTAGCCATTTTGAAACTAGCCATCTTACCTCTGTGCTAGCTTTTACATACATATTTATTATACATGTTTCTAGATTCTGTTTGCTATAGTGTGAACATAACATCAATTAAGTGGAGTTGCTATCTGTGCTGCTTTCACTATAGACTTTAAATGATTGGATTTTTTTTTTTAAAAAAAAATTTCCCATCTTGTCGTACAACTTCTCTTGTTATTACCTTTTCATATCATGCAAGTACTACTAATTCATTTATTATTCTTTTAGTTTTGACTGAAATGGCTAATCAAGGAAAAAACCTTTTAAAATATGAACATCTCGAACAAACAATGAAAAACAAAATTCTACTTGAAAACATATTTAAGTGAATTTATTCATGTTTGCACTGTAAAAAAGGAATCAATCAATAAAATCAAAACAACAATTTCCTCAAAATTTGTTGAAGCATACCTTAATTCGTTTAGTTATATTGGATTTTGAAAGCCAGATTACACTCCAACTGTTATTAGTTGGGTGCAAAAAATAATTACAACTGAATGAGCTACTTCTCTTTCAAAAGATAATTTATTCAATAAAATTATAAAAGTTATATTTTGTTCATAATTAATAATTTACATTATTATTACCGAAATGCTAATATTCTTATATTTTCATATTTTGCATCCGAAATGCTAATAGGAACTAAATTATTATCTGAAGAATTTGTTCATCTCTTACTTTGAAGGATGAAGGTGTTGTTTCTAAATTTAATTTTCAAATTTTCATAATTAAGCATTCAAAGGTGAAATTTTGAAGCTGGCCTTACCAAAGGGAAAATTCCAAGATGAAATAATGAGGATGACACGAAGAGGTTCTGGGACCAACTCAACAGTAGTAGGGAATGCAGCAAGTGGCAATTTAGCCTGAAAATCAAACAAACATTTTTAGCACTTGTTTTATTTTACACACGATTATGATAATACTAAATTAAATTAGCATTTCTTAAAAATTTCAAATAAACATATCATTTTATACTATGCCTCAGTGTCTTTTCTTTCTTTCTTTTTTTTAATTATTTGATCCTTCCAAAGAAAAATGGACATTTGAAAGTTGGTGGATTTCATATTTTCCTTCAACCTTCCTCCTGGTAGGAACCACAAAACCATTTTACAAGCATTTAAATTTTTTTTTAATTCCTTCTTTCGTTGAATATACTTTTGAATTTTCATTTTTCATTGTTTTTAGTTTTCCTTACTAATCAAAAATTAACAAACAGAGAGAAAGTTTTATGCCTAGTTTATGTGTTAGGAAAAAAAATCTGAAATGTATACTGAAAGCATCCAATAATTTTATAGATGACAATCTTAGCAACTCAAAAGTTTGAATTAAATCCTTACGATCAAATCGTACGTTGTAATTTTTTAAAACATTTTCGTGGTGACATTTTTACGCTAAATTTGAACCTTAACATTATATTTAGGTGTATGTGAGTTATAAAATGAGGAGGAGAAGCACCTTTTTACTTGACATCCATTGCTCCAAGGACCCCAGTGCATAGTTAAGAGTTTTTATCAATGGTCCAACCTTCAAAACAACAGCAGAAAGTTACACTTCATTAGTATCAATATAAATGAGCTTAGAGTTAATTATCTTTACCTACATCGAACTTTGATAAAATTATCAATAGTTTTATTGTTTAAAGAAATTACAAAATTTCTCTAAATAGTTTAAATTTTAACATTTAGCCTTGTACTGATGATGTCAGTTAAAAAAATTGTATTTTTCATGTATTTAGCTTTGAAATTGAGGGTTTAAAAAAATTGGTGCATAATAAAAATAATAATAAAATTCTAAATTTAAAGAAAATTTTTTGAAATTCAATGAAATTTTAAAACCACAATATCTTATGCTAGTAATATTTATGATTGAATGTCATATATATATTTTTAACTTTTAAGTTATTTTTATATTTGTATTTTTAGTTTAATAAACCGATGGATATTTTAGTTTTTGAAAATTTTTAATGGTTAATTTTAAGTTGGGAGATATTGATAGTTTTTTCTTCTTTTTTTTTTGTTTTGAAAAAAAAGAAGAAGTTATAGGAATACTATTCACCAAATTGAATAGACATGTCAAATTATGCATGTCTATTCATTTCTTTTTCTGTATGTTATGATCATATATAACAACTTAGAAAGGATGGCCATGTATAACAAAATTCAATGAAGGTGTGGGCTTGATGTAAATATTTCAGCGGAAAGGGAACTTGTCAATATTTATGTTGAAAATGCCATTTAGCAGTTATGGGATATTAGCCTCAATATTTCAAAAATTGGGCAAAGTTCAACTGTGGTTAAGCTTGAAAAACAAAAGTGAAGCTAAATTTAAAGACTGACATTTTCTCTTATATAAAAATTTACCACCTAAATTTAGTTCATAAAGTGATTGTAAGTCTATAATAAATTTAGTGTTAATATAAAAATTGTCAACATTAATTGAGTTTTTTTTTTTGTCAAGCCATATCAATCTAAAATAACATTAATTCATCTAAATATGTTTACAAGAATGTGACTTTCATGAAACATATCAAGAGAAATTACTTCTTTTTGTAGGAACCAGTTCTTATCAATTTAATAATAAGTTATATTCATGTATTAATGATATTGGCAATGATCACCCGAAATATCTAAACATATTGATACAATATTATCTAAATTTGAAAAAAAAAAGTCAATCAATTTCTTTTTTTCATTTTTATGATTTCTTTTAATTTGCATGTGATATTTGTCCTAGGCATACGTTTAACTTGAAAATTTAAAACATTTTGACAATATTTTATGAAACTCACTTTTCACTTTTAAAAAATGATAAATGTACTAAAGTTACCATTTTAGCTAATTCAATTATCTTATTTTGGCCAATATATCTAAATGAAAAAGAGTTTGTAATGTTACTAACAAAACCAATTATTTCCGTCTATGATAAACTAAAACTAATTTTTTGAGGGTGGTGTTTAGCCAAATATTTATGATACATTCTATATCCACTCCCTTTTTTGTAGACATACTATGCTTGATAAAAGTTGCAAGTTACCTTATAGGATTTTTCTATAGTATTAAAATGTCTATTGAATAAATTAGCTTTTAGACTTGAAAGCCTTGTTTGAGTTTTCGTTGGTGCATCGTAATTATTTTATAATAAACTTTCAGTAGCATTGTGTTTATTAATATCGACAAGTTTAAAATTTAATAAACCTTTAGGGCTAGCTATTTTGTACTTTTTAAGAGATAGAAGAAAATTACAAGATATAAAAATAAATTTAGATGAGAGAACAATAACTAAAAAACATAAAAATTGATAGAGAACATAAAGACATCATGGAGATTTGAGATAAAAAATAAAGAGATGAAATTTCCAACTATTATAGAATATAATATTAAAGAGAGATTAGAAAGAACTGAAATTTTGGAGTAAATTGTGTGAAAAAAAAAGATTGGGAGGAGAGAATTTATAGATATAAAAATTTAAAAGAAAAAGGGAGCAGGGTGAGGGGGTGACCAAAAAATTGGCAATTCCTCTAATGGTCTAATGACTGTTCTTCCAACCAACGATCATGCAAACCATTAGTCGGGCTGCATGCAGGCCTATATTACATGTTGATGTAACTTTTACTTATTTATTTTTTAATTCATGGTTTCAGATTCAAATCAAATTGGCAGTTTCAATTTTGGTATGCCATATTAGAAAGTAGAATTGGATTGTCAGATTCTGCAATTAGAACTACCATTTGATTTCAGTTTGAACTAAAAAAAGAGTCATCTCTAGTTTAACATGTACATGACCTGCCCTAAATGTGTTATGTCGGGAAATAATTTGTCAAACTACACTTCTCATGTAATTTAATTTATGAATCGATCTTTGTCACTCTAATAGCCATGCTAAAATTTATCAAAATTTAAGTAAACTAAAATCTGAATACTAAACTCTGTGAGATAGAATAAACAAGCCACAGATAAGTAGATCAGATTATTGTTTCTTGTAAACTTGAATGTGGCGAGGCACAAAGTTGTTGGATGATGGAAATAATGGAAGAGCTCAGTTTTCATTTTTGTGACCATAGGGCAACTTTGGCGAGGGGCTGAGCATACATTATCTTTAAATTCAAATTTATTCAGCCAAAATTTAAATCAACTCAATCACTAAATTTAAATCCAGAATTAAGTTCCCAGATCTAGTTTCATTCCCTTTCTGTTTCCATCCCTTCACTTAGCAGCCTTTTGATATTAAAAAAAAAATTATGTATAAGTGCAGTTATAAATTTCTCACGCAAATCAAAAGGATAGAAGTACAAATTTAAACATGCCTTGCCATTTAGAAGGTTTAAAATTCTAATCCTCTAACAAAATTTCATATCTCGGTGAAAACATGCACTTTGTTGCAGAAGTTCCAGGGATGGGGCTTAAAAATTAGTATTAAATTATTAGTTAGTAGTACCTGAAGGAAAGAAAAATAGCAAAATAGCATGTGTATCTATCTGTCCCATAAATGATTACAAGTACTTGGCCAACCACAGTAGCTCTTTGCTTTCTTTGAGTGCAAAAGTAACATCATCACTGCCTCAATAGAAAAATCAACAAGGTGATTTAGTTTTAACGAAAATGTTAAAAAAAAAGAAAGAAAAAGACGACAGACCAACAATAAAAAATAGAATGGTGTACCAACACATAATTATATTTTAGTACATGAATCCAATTCTATCCATTTTCAATGAGTACCATCATACAATATATTACATTGTAGGTTGAGAAAGCTATTATAGATTCACAGTGATATGAAAACTGCTGATTTTCTAAGCTGGCAACACCATACTCTATTCTAGAACAATTGATGCGGAACGGGGCTTGCATCTGAGATGGAATCAAAATTGAAATCTAATATCCACTCAATCAATCAATATATCCTCTTTATTCTTTGTAATGGCCTATATTGTGGTTTGCTCTATTAGGGAGGGGCACTCAGCATCAGCAACTAAAGTAACAAGCTGATCAAGTTTTTTGATTGAATATCTCACAGAAAGGACACACATGATTTTGTTGTACAAATTGTAAGTGAGTGGAAATAGATAGTACTTGTTTTCTGGACCTCTAATAGTCACAACTATGAAATTTAGTTTTACTTTTTTTAGTTCGCAAATTTAAGAAAATTAGCTAGATCAAAGAGATAATTTAGTTCTGACCAAGGGCTTGGTGAGGGAACTCACCTTGGGAAGTTGAGCTACAACTTTTGCAGTTTGTGTTTTCTTCCTGCTTCACATAATATAATTCTACATTCTCCAAGCTTACATCTGCAGGGAAATCAAAAGATTAGATGCAATAGGCTGTTGGAGTCCATCTTACTTAGACATACACAAACTATCTTGATAAATCAGTTCAAGAGCTTTGCTCATTTTTTGTATGGAAAGGAACAAACCATCCAAATAAAAAGAAGAGGATAGCATACTCATCATAGAGAAGCTTTTCCACTGTCAATAACTATCAGAACCCTTTGAATGAGCACACTTAGGGAAAGTGTTATGAAAAAAATCCAGAATGCTTTAACTAAAGAAGGAAGAAAAACAATGCTTGTTGAGATGTTTAACGAAGGAAGTAAGGTAGTTGGAGTATTCCACACAGTTTAATACTTAAGATTATTGAACAGTAAAACATTTGTAGATGTTACTACGCCAATGGTTAAGCAAATACAAATCAAAGACAAATTGTTGCAATTGGCCATCTAAACCAAAGTCATCTTAAACAAGGCAAAGTGGCATAAGAGGCTTCATTCAAAAGACTTAAAAAGTGAAGATTTTGTGCCTTACCCAACTCGCAAAACTGTGTCTAATCTTGGAAATGCTTCTCTATTGCTAGTACAAAGGCATGAAACTGTCGTAGCCAACTGCATACAAAGTAATAACTTGAAAACATTTTCCTCAAGAGAACTCTAGGCTTAAAGCATTTCAAAGAAGAAGTTACCAAATCGGGCACATAAAAAATTCATAAATTTACACTAATTCATAGAATCTTCCAGCTTAAATGGTAGTGAAATCTGATTAATCTTTTTAATACTTTACGCTTGGACTCTACTCCAATTAGCACTCGACAACCTCTCAAAGAATGACCTAAGGTAGGTGTAGAAAATGCTTGAGAGCAGGAAAACAAGCCAAGTAGAAAACAACCTCTCAGCAAAATTACAATCCTTTTTTCAGCACTATAAAACGTGAACATGCAAAATCTCTCCTCCTCAGGAGCCCCTTTCCAACCCCACTATCCTAAACACAACAAAGTGATAAAACAGGAAATAAATGATAACAATTATAGGTATTGGGAGACAAGTAGCAGACAAGTAGAACAAAAGAGGACAGTCCTTTATGTTCCATGGAAAAAATGGTAGCTTGACTCCTTAGTGCAGAAGCAGGTATTGGGAGTGCAAGAATGCAAAAGAGAGAAAAAGCCCGTTGGTTTCTTCTTTTTTTTTTTGGGAAATTGTTATAATTTCTTTCATTTTTATTCTTACACGGCATAAATCTCAAGAAAGTTTTTAATCTTTTGTCATGTTCCATTTTTAGAAAAATAATTTAGCATATGAAAGCTGTCCAAACCTAATGCTTTCTTCTTGGCCATTTTCGCATTCCAATACAACTCTCTATTTCAACCAATGCTTTCTTCTTGGCCTTTGGGAGGTATAGGAGAAGCATGATGGCTCACTCTAATGTTTCATTTGAGGTTGTAGTCCTAGCATAGATCAATATCTTCAAACAAAAGGGGCAAATATTATACATATATTTTGTGCTTAGCATGTTGTTGTCATGTATTGAACAAGTAAAATCTAGAGGTGGCAAATTTTGCTTTTAGCTTGTTTATGCTTGCTTAAACAGAAATAGATGTGCATGTGTTAGTACATCATACATTGATTATTATGTTGATAACTGAAGAAAATAAATAGTAAGTGAAATATATTTAGTTTTCCTATTTGTTAGCCATTTTGAAGCTAGCCATCTTACCTCTGTGCTAGCTTTTACATACATATTTATTATACATGTTTCTAGATTCTGTTTGCTATAGTGTGAACATAGCATCAATTAAGTGGAGTTCCTATCTGTGTTGCTTTCACTACAAACTTTAAATGATTGGATTTTTTTTTTTAGAAAAAAATTCCCATCTTTTCGTACAACTTCTCTTGTTATTACCTTTTCATATAATGCAAGTACTACTAATTCATTTATTATTCTTTTAGTTTGACTGAAATGGCTAATTGAGGCAAAAACCTTTTAAAATATGAACATTCCGAACAAACAATGAAAAAATAAAATTCTATTTGAAAACATATTTAAGTGAATTTATTCATGTTTGCACTGTAAAAAAGGAATCAATCAATAAAATCAAAACAACAATTTCCTCAAAAATTGCTGAAGCATACCTTAATTAGTTTAGTTATGTTGGATTTTGAAGGCCAGATTACACTCCGACGATTATCAGTTGGGTGCAAAAATAATTACAACTGAATGAGCTACTTCTCTTTCAAAAGATAATTTGTTCAATAAAATTATAAAAGTTATATTTTGTTCATAATTAATAATTTACATTATTATTACAGAATATTTATCTTTAGTGCATTATAATCAGCATAATGAAAAGCCATGGTATTACCTTTGATAATGTTTAAATATACAATAATAGATTATTAACTTTTTTTCATAATTAATCAATTATTTTGACTTAATCCTAATTGTTTCTTATTCTTTCGCAAAAAATCCCATTTTTGTCTATGTATTGAATGAATTCACAAACAATCAAGAAATCCATATTTATCATGGTAATGAATTTTGGACTTTGACTATAGAATCTAAACACTTTATGAGTAAATGAAGTAAATTTTGTCAAGACAATCTTATTGAAGTAAAAGTGATTATGTTTTGTTGACAAGGGTTTACTCCCCGCCCTATGGTCCCAGCCTGCAAGGGGCTCAATGGGATGCAAATCACACTAGGCAAGCCGGTGTAAAGGACTCTCAAGAGAAGTTCGACCTCTCGACCTTCGGCCATGAGCTCAGTAAAAGTGATTATGTTATTTAGAGCATATGGTAATTATATTTTTTGATATTATCTCTTTTGGAAGTGATCAAGGGCAAATAATGATGTTGTGGGTCCTTGCAATGTTAACAAATTATGAATAAATTATATACTTTTAAAGATAACTTAATATGTACTTAATACGTCCATCATTTTTTTTTTCAATCTTTTCTTCACTATAGGATTGTCAAATCCCATCACCATCAAGTATTTTCTTCATCCATACATCTATTCTTTCCAAATTTTATAGAATATTTTAGATGTTGCTATCAACATTACACCTTAACTACAAGAAACAAACTGGTAAGTATTATTTATTATATGAATGTTATGGTTTCTTTTAATATATATATATATATTTAGACTTTACATATTATAGTTCTATTTAATTACTAATTTTATTACAAGAAATTAATAGATACTTCCAATGTATGCGAATTGGAATTTACGTGAAAAGGAAATACTTACAGTTGAACTTACAAGTGGAACAAAAAGTTATTTTATAAGACTAAAATATTCAAGCTTTCATCAAAATTGGAATCAATTTATTGAAAATCATGATTTTCGTGAAAATTCTATTATTATTTTTATTTATAAAAGCCTATTTATTTTTTAATTTTAATTTTTGATGAATTTGTTGTAGAAAAAATATATCTTTGGTATTTTAAATTCATATATAAACAACAAATGAGCAATTTATCTATTTAGCATTAAATTCCTTATAATCTTAATTTTTTTTTTTTAGTTTGATCTAAATAGATGCATATTAACTTAATGCTTACATATATGCACAACGTTAAAATAATATTTCAAGTTTAACATAATATTATGATAATGCTTCAAACAACATATTTCTCCTCATTTTAGATACTCTAACATGGTAATTCAATTATTTATGTATCAAAATTGCCTAAAGTATCAAGAAAAATAAATTGTTTGTTTTGCAATTTATCTAATTTAAGCTTATACTTCAGTGAATATAGTGTAAAATTTCCAAGAACAGCATTATTTATCAATGAAGACAATCACAAAAGATAATTAAAAAAAAAAACTTTATAAAAGTTATTATGAGACATCTCATTATATACATAGCATGTTACGTGTTGTCAACTTCACTAATATTTATTAATTTGTACATGTTATGAAAAATGTCTAGTCATGTTTGACTTGTATATTTCATGATAAATGTTACCAAGTCTTTTTCGACAATGGAAATCAAAATTTAACTTTTTTTGGGGTACAGTTAATTAGCAATAGAAGTTGGGCCACATTTAGAACAAAAGTAAGCCTCAACTGTCAAAAGGTCCAAAAGGCATTCAAAAAACAACGCCAAATCCAGAGTGTCATTTCCCACCAAATATCTCACTAACTCTGGCCATCTCTAATCCTCTAACCTATAGTTGTTAAAATCGTGATTCAGATCGTAGGATCGCACGATCCTACGATTCAGGCACACAAAATCGATTCAGGATCGTTTAGTATATAGGATCGGTAGTAGAATCGCACGATTCTACCGATCTTGAATGATCCCATATTTTTTTACGCTGTCATTTTAAGCAAAACGACGCTGTTTCTTGTTTTATTATATGAGGAACTTCGACAGTTTGGCTCTCTCGTCTCTGCGCTTCGTTCTTGAGTTTTTTCTAATTGTGTTATGGAAAAAAAAGAAAGTAAATTTATGAGTTGGGGATGAGCCGTGTTATATTTGAGAATATGATTTATTAGGATCATCCTGATAAACCCCTTGTCAGGCACCTAATAACATAAAGACAACTAGGATTTTTTGTATGTTCCATTTTAACATCATTAGTCCTAACCACAGAATAATTCTTCTACCAAAACATCATTCTCGCTAAGCGGAACAATAAAAGGGCACAAAATTTCTGTAGACAATGTCCTAACCATAGAGTATTCCTTCTTGCCAAGCCCAAGGATGAGAGGGAAGCGGAAACCGCACAAAATTTCTATAGACAAACAACAAAGCCGAACGAAACCCAACATCAAAAAGATCAATACTCCAACAATTTGGATCTTTTTCTTTGCTTCTGTGCTCGAATAGATTCTCAAACCAAGCATGCCATTAGGAGTATAAACTGTGCTTGGATAGAAATTGATGCAGGTTTAGTGTATTGAATTTTGGAGGCTTTCTCTTTACTGTCAATTTCTTTTTTTGCAGTGTCTCTGTTCCTTCTTCCTTTATTCTTTCCGTTTCCTGTATCTGATTTTCCCTCAGCTCTCATTTTTCTTCTTTTCTATTAATTGAACTTCATTCTATGAGGGGGAGAACTCCAACAAATCCCCATACCAAATTAAAAAGCCAGGCTAATTTGATTTGTTATTATTACGGCTCCAAAAGAAAATTGGACGAAGATGATGATATTGATGAGAGGTTTGTAATCAGAAGATGAAATCTTTTTCATGTGCCCTCTGGCTGGCCTAACGAGATGAAGATGCTTCCTGTTGAGGCTTTCCCAATATTATTCTTTTTTCAAGTTCCTCGGGGGAATACAAATACATCTCTGGTCTTCTAGTAAAATTAACAGAAAAGTTCAATTAATGAAGGGTGTTGTAGTAGAAGAGTTACTCTGTGGTTAGGACTAATGAAGTTAAGATGGAAAGTAAAAGAAATCCTAGTTGTTTTTATGTTATTGGGTGCCTGACAAGGGATTTATCAGGATGATTTTGATAAATCATATTCTTATTATATTTATGTTCTATTTGCATTTGCCAAATGTGCACTTTTCAAACGAAACTATGCACAGGTTTGGATACATTCAGGAGCCGTTTGGTATGAGGGTTTGGGAGGGGAATGGAATGGTATGGACCAAAAATGAGTGTTTGGTTTGTGGGTTTGGGTTGGATTGAAATGGAATAAAGATAGTAAATGTGGGTTTTCTTGAAACCTTGGGGGGGGGGAGGGTTGGGTTTTGGGCGACAGGTTTCAACATAACAGAAAAAAAAATAAACTAGTAACGTTCTGCTAATCTCTTTCTCCTTCTTGCTTGCCTCTACTGCTCTTCTTCCTCCAAAGCATATCCAGACTAACCGGTGAGAGTCCATCGGAGACACCTTTCATCAAACATCCCCTCCATTATATTCTCTTCTCTGGGCTTGATTATCTCAACATTAACAAACTTGCTTCCTATTTCTCTACAGATTTGAAAAGGGTTTTGATTTCTCCAACAAATCTAGACTTTCTTGCGCCATTGCCCACTGGAGACTGTAAGTTAGCTCTAAATCTGCTATGCTATGCCATTGTTTTTTTCTTTTTATTTGGTTGTTTTAATAATCTTTAAACTGGGTACAACGAATCTGCTATGCCATTGCTTAGTGGCCGATATTGTTTCTTTTATGCCAAGGTCCACCAAAATCCTATGCCACATTTGTTTATTTGATGCTATGCCACGATTTTTTCTTTTTATTTGGTTGTTTTAATAATCTTTAAACTTGAATATGGTCTGGATCTGCTACGCCATTGCCTAGTGGAGGATATTTTTTCTTTGATGCCAAGGTCCACCCAAATCCTGGACTTTGTATCTATCCCATCTCTCTCTTCTGCATAAAGATATCAACTTTTTCACTAGGTTGGTGTAACAGAGTTTGTAGAAAACGAGTTGAAATTTTTCCTTCTTGTTAAGTGGCTTGTATTTGGTTGGTATAATATATTTTGCATTTTAAATGATGAAATTACTTGTTTGTGCTTTTTAAAAAATCTGGTTTGGTGTTTTATGATATGGAGGGTAAGAGAATATCTTATCTAGGCTGCGATTCATTGAATTGAAACTTGAAATGCTAGATATGGATGAACTCATTAGGCCAAATCCAGTTCCAAAGAGTATTGAATTATTCTTAGTTAATCCCATCTGAGCTAGTTTTTGCAACAATGTAGTTGCAAAAATAGGAGCTGGTGTGGTTTCATGCTGGTTTTGATTGTTGTACTATAATGAACTAAGCATTTGACAAATCTCCTCTGTCTTATTTTTTTAACTGTTTTTTGCAATAATGCAGTTGCTGATTTTTATTTTTTTTTGGTTTATGAGTTTTAGCTTTACTATTGAACTTTTTGGGCTAAAGTTTAGAAGCATGAAATACACTAAATGGACTTTCGTTCTTGTATTGTAATTTTAGCACTTGTTTTTTTGTCTTGTAATGTTTTTGAAATGGGATTTTTATGCTTGCTGAAGTATACTATGGGTCAAGATTATTTCTTCTCACTTTTGCAAAATAAATAGTGAACATTTATGTAATTGTTTAGTACATTTTTTTTTTTTGAAAATGTAGAACACAATGTCTAGATTGCCACTAACTAATAGAAGGCGTAGACGTGAACGCAACATTCGAATTTTTGCATATATGGTAGCTGCTTTCAACTTGGTTTATGTGGTTTGGAGACAATTAGTGGCACTTAATTTACAAATCATGTATCCCCCTCGACAAACCAAAGATGAGAGAAGGAATTGGAGGTTATATTGGATGTTTAAATTGACCAAAAGTCAGATACTGTATCTATTAGTGAGCTTCGGATGGATAGGCGTACATTCGAAATTTTGTGTGAGATGGTACGAGATATTGGAGGTCTACGTGATACAAAAAACATGTCTCTTGATGAAATGGTTGCTCTGTTCATATATGTTTTGGCTCACCATAAGAAGAATAGAACAATGGGGATGCTTTTCTACCGGAGTGGTGAAATCGTGAGCCACAACTTTAATAGTATTCTCCTAGCCATATTGAAACTTCACTCCGTGTTGCTACAAAAACTGGAACCCATAACAAAAGATTGTGAAAATGATCGGTGGAGTTGTTTCAAGGTAGATTTGTCATACAACAACATATTTAAATTGACCTTTTCGCATTCTTATTTGACCTCATATTTGTTTATTCTTATTGAAAGGGTTGCCTAAGTGCATTAGATGGGACGTTCATAAGAGTTTCGCCACCATCCGAGGAAAAACCACGCTACCGGACAAGGAAAGCAAACATTGTAAAGAATGTGTTAGGGGTATGTGATCACATAATGCTATTCATTTATGTTCTACCTGGTTGGGAAGGGTCTGCACATGATGGTCGAGTGCTTCGAGATGCCATTTGTCGACCGGATGGACTTAGAGTTCCCTAAGGTATGATGCAAGTTAATAATGATTATAATATAATCTTCGTTATATTATCTCGAATTATTGACCTCATATTTGTATTTGTTATATTGAAGGTTGCTATTATTTGGTAGATTCCGGATATTGCAATGCGGATGGATTTCTAGCACCTTATCGGGGCCAACGATATCATCTAAATGAGTTTGTAGGCCACCAACCTCGTACGGCTGAGGAGTATTTTAACATGAAATACTCTAAGGCTAGAAATGTGATTGAGAGATGTTTCGGGTTACTTAAAGGGCGATGGAAAATCCTTGCATCTCCTTCATTCTTCCCAATTGAAACTCAAGTGAGGATAATTTTGGCTTCTTGTCTCCTCCACAATCTTATTAGGAAGACCATGTCCTATGATCCACAAGAGTTGGAGCCTTTGCAAGAGGAAAAAGAAGATGGACCAATTGAAGAAAATTATGTCACATACATTACTCCATCCGAGGAGTGGACTAACTTTAAAAATGATTTAGCCAAGGAGATGTTCAATAATTGGAAGGCGAGAAGGACTATATTAGATGATAATTTGGACTAGGCCCTTAGATTATGCGTTTGTCACATAATTCACCTTTGCGTGGATTTTAATTGTTTATGTAATTTAGTTGAAATGATTTATGCTTCTGTGTATTAGAGAAATTGCCACTATTCGTAATTTTTTATTGAATGTGATGAGTCTTTGTTCTATTGTTGTTTATTTTAACTTCTATATAGATGATTGATGTGTCTATGTTATATTCGTGTATATTTTAACTTCAATATTCATTATTGATGTTATGTTCTAATCGAATTTATTTTAACTCATATTATTCGTAGATGGACCAAAGTTCAACACTAACCATCGTGGGCGCAACAAGGTGTTTTGGTTTGAAAAGAGGTTCAAATCTTGATTCAAGTGCTCCAAGAACTTTTTGTGATCCCAAGTGGAAGGCCGGCGGGGATTCAAAGCTAACTACATGGTGGAGGTGCATAGGCGTATTGTAGCTAAACTCCCGCAATTCCAAAAGCAAGTCACTCCTCACATTGAGTCCAAGATCAAATGGCTCAAAACCAAATTCCATATCATTAACGACATGTGTAGGGAGAGTGGATGTACTTGGAATGATGTGGATAAGAAGATTGAGTGCGAAAGGCAATGGTTTGATAATTATAAGCAGGTAATTCATTTTAATTGCAAGTTCTATATGGATTTTCACAATATGCCAAATCGATGATGTTGCCTCATATTTTTTGTCATTTCATTGTAGACACACAAAGAAGCACGGGGCATGTGGAATTTTCAGTTTCCATATATGAACCAACTAGAGTTGGTTTATGGCCGTGATCGGGCTACGGGGGCTGTAGTAGAGAGTTTTGGAGATGCTATACACAATATGGAGATCTGCCAAACACAAGAGGATGGAGGAGCAAGTAATGCAATGAGCTTATCAAGTTCAAGTGACGAAGAAGCCGGGAATGAAGAAGACACCTCTTTACGTACGACCCCAAGCTCAGCAAACACCAATGCTTCAAAGAGGTCCTTTAAGATGAAGCAACCGATGCAAGCCAAACGAAGAAAGTCTACCACACAAGATGATAGGGAGTCACAAATGGATAAGTTAAATATGCAATTTCAAGAGTTCGTTGAGGGATTTAATAAGAACTTGGAAAAGTTAAGCAATGCAATAACTGAAGAGTCCAAAGTTTTTGTTGCCGAGTCTACAAGAACAAGAAGTGTTGTGCCTGAACTCTTCAAACTTCAGCTCCCTAGTGGTGACATTTTCAAGGCTGCCAACATCCTAGGAAATGACAAAGAGAAGATTGAAGTGTTTTACGGGCTTTTGGTCGAGATGCGTCGTCATTATGTCATGAGTTTTTTACTTTAACTACTTATTTTGTGATGAATACTTGTTATTCTTTTGGTTCATGCCAATTTTGCACACTTGTATATTAGTGAACATTCGGAAATTGGCATGATTGCTTGCAAGCATCATATTTTGTGATGGATGCTTGCTCATCTTTTGCTTCATGTCATTTTGGCATGCTTGGATAATTAGTAGTATTGTTTAAGTGGTATGGTGCTTGAAATTGTTTATTTTGTAAAGATAGAATCTTCCTTTTTTTCCATTTTTCTAGCATTTTATCTAAGGGTGCTATGCTTAGTGGATCCGGTTCTAAGTTGCTGCTGAGCTGTTTGTTTATAGTGCTGTTGGTTTGTTTTTGTGCTAGGCTGTTTTGGGTGTTGGTTGTTGTTAGTTTACGAGATTTGAGTGGGGGTCGTGTTTGTGGTTTGGAGTAACTTATCTTTTATGTTGGCCGTCTGTATGAGTTTATCTTTTATGTTCTTAGTATGTATGAGTTTATCTTTTATGTTCTTGGGTGCACCGAACGGCTATTGTTTGGATTTTGATTTGGATTGGAGACTTCTTGCTGAATTCTGATTTCTTCTTTCTGAATTATTCTGAATTCAGAAAGAAGAAATCAGAATTCAGAAATCAGAATTCAGAAAGAATTTTGATCTCTGAATTCAGAATTCAGAAAGAATTCTGATATCTGAATTCTGATTTCAGAATTTAGAATTTTTTTTTTCTGAATTCAATGCTGTTATTTTTGTTGATTTGGATTGAAGACATGATTCTGCTTTTGGATTTGAATTCTGCTATGGAGACTTCTGAATCGTGCTAGAGACTTGAATTCCTGAGTGTACAATGAAATGATCCGTTCTTATTTGTTGTTCTCTTGTTATTTTTGGAGTATTTAGTAGCCACCATAAGTACTGTTATATGTTCTTGTACTTATCTTCATTTTTATTTGCATGTGATTTGGATGAAAAAAAAAAAAGACATGTCCCAGTATCATGTTTCCAATTGATGCTTCATTTTTGTGTTAGGACTTTTTTCAAAGACTTTGTGGGCAATGATGAAGTTGAAGAAATCTTGAATATTGGTGCATATGTAATAAAACCAAAAATGAAGGCATATCCATCATTCGAAATTTTCAGACTTCCAAACCACAAATCAATATAGTAGCAACATAAGAGAATTGTAAAAATTACATAAATATTGATATGCCAAAAGCCTAGCTAAAGCTTCTTCTTGTAGGAAGTTGTAACCCACGGTCTAAGAAAAGTGGTGTGTTTGTTGTTGTAGTATAGTCCTCCATTTGTTGTTGTAGCTAGAAAGAAAAGGGGTGTTTGTTTGTTGTTGTAGCCATTTGTTGTTATAGTCCTCCATTTGTTGTTGTAGCTATAAAGTGGTGTATTTGTATGTGAGAAAATGAGTAAAAATAAAAGACATGTCCCAGATTGGAAACAAAGAAAGTGTGAGTAAGCTAGTGTTGGCTTGTAATTCTGCAGTTGCTATCCAAGCATCCAAGCATCCAAGCAATCACAGCCACAAGCAAGTTGCAAGAGTTGAATTATGTGCATTAACTAAGGCTATTCTAGATATTATTAGGGTGTACGAAATTTGTGTACTAGTTAAAGCTTCACTATTGCTCATGATCCGTTGAGGGCTATATTGTGTGTGTGTGTATGTATTAAATTATGCCTTTTGGCCCACTGGTAGTAAATAATTTTTGTCAACACCTCATGCGTTTTTGTCATTGGATTTCTCCATTTAATTCATATTAAAACATTCTATTAGCTTAAGGAGGGTTGATTTATTATCTTTATTTTATTTTATTTTAAAATTGTGTGCAATCAATGAACATACGAATCACTATAAGTGGGATTAAATGAATTATTTATTATTTTTTGTGTTGTAAACTAATAGAAATATAAACTTTTAACCCTATTTTATATTTCATAAGTTTACTAATTAAATTACTCCGCACATACTATGGTAGTATGGTGCTACACAATATCAACTCACATATACTACAAAAAAATTGGCTTTTTGTACAAAAAAATTAGCTTTTAGTGACAAGTCAATAGTGGTCACAAATGGAATTTAAATTTTTTCGATCCTAACAAGTGATATCAAAACCAACAATATTAAAAATTAATTAACAAAAGCTATTAAAATAAACTAATTAATTAATATTAATTATTAGAATTATTTATAATTTATAATTCATATTAATTATTATAAATTAATTAATAGTAATTTATGATTAATATTATGATTTAATATTATAATTAATAATTAATTAATCTCAAAGGAAGAACAAAATTAGAAATTAAATTCTTATATAAAATTTTGATTTCATTCCTTTTTATAACCAAACAAGGTTTTTCAGATTCATTCCATTACCAGAAATAATACCAAACAGCATAATTACTATCATTTCATTTCATTCCAAATATTTTCTTTTATCAAATCAATTCAGTTTCTAGCCGCGATTTATACCAAACGCCACCTCAATAAATGCGCCACTCCATACTAAATGCGCCTGTTTCGGGTTAGAGAAAAAAAACAAATTTTGAACCTTTGAACCCTTGGGTCAGAGTGTCAGGGTTAAACCCTGAAGGCAACCAACTTCAATAACTTGATAGGCAAGAAATAGAGAAATATAAAGAAAAAGGGAGGGGTCAAGAGATAATAAGAGGAAAGATCTAGAGAGAAAAGAGGGACCAAGAATACGGGATAAAGCCCAGTTCCAATCATCAAAAGCCTGAATGATACATTGCTGCTGCAGCTTATATAAAGCTGAGCTTCAATCGACTCCCTCTAACCACCTGTAACTACTGCTAACTACTAACATATCAGTCCTGCTAGTCCTGCTATTTATGCTAATTACAAACTGACCTTCTTACTTACATGATCATGACACAGAGCCGGGTGCGGGGAAAGTAAGGGTTTCTTGGGCTGCGCCCAATTGAAGAAATAAATACAATATTGAAGAAATAAATATCAATGCGCCCAATTGAAGAAATAAATACTGCGCGAGAAGCCCTCTTCCAGCCTCCGCCGTCTGCAAATCCTTCAGCCTCCCTCCCATGAATTGTTTTGGTCCGCCGGCCTCCTCGCCCATTTCCGACTCCATAGCGCCGCCGCCGAACTCCTCTCCCTCCCTCTTCGATATTTTCGTCCGGCGAGCATCTGAAATTTAGAGATTTCGTCCGCGATCCAGGGCCATTTTAGCCATTTTCTGTGGCTCTCCCTCCCTCTGAAAGTTCTGTTTTCGCCCGCGTCTGAAAGTGGAGTGGAATTTTTTCGGCCGCCGCCGCTCTTCTCTCCCTCTCTCGGTCGGCCTCCTCGCAATTTCACCCATTTCAGCCTCGATTTTGTCCGGCCGCATCGTCATTCACAGAAGCACGGCAGACTGAAGTGGGGAAATTTTTTTCGGCCGCCCTCCTTGCAATTTCAGCTGTTTCTGCCACGGTTTTCTCTAGTCATTTCAGCCTTTTTTTCCGGTCGCCCTCCTTGCCATTTCAGCCTCGATTTTGTCTGGCCTCGTCGAACCAGTGGTAAGCACGGTTGAGTGAAGCGACTGCCGGTAAGTCTGCCGCCGCCGCCGACGTCGAATTCCGCAATTGTCCGTCATTTTCTGCCGCCGGTGTTAGCCATTAGGTAATTTGGTAAATTTTATTGAATTTTTAAATTTTTTATACCGACATGAAGCTACAATTTACACAGTTGTTGATTGGTCGTGTAAATAAAACTATTTGTATTATTTGATAGTGAAATTTTGGATTGCTGAGTATATATTTGGAATTTAAAATTTACACAGTTATGGATTGGTTGTGGAAATAATTTTATTTGTATTATTTGATAGTGAGTATATATTTGGAATTGTGTGAGATGTATTGGTTGTGTATTATTTGGAATTTACACAGTAATGGATTGGTTGTGTATTATTTGTGGGAATTTTGGAATGCGAAACAGAGAGTCTAGAAACAAAGGATAATCAAGCATAATTTTTCCTTGTAAATTTTGGTGTGAAGGATAAAGGCTACAAGGATGGGTCTCTTTTAGTCATTTGAGATGTTGTTATGCTTCTTTTCTTGCTAGGTCATCTCAGAATCTGTGTAGTTCATAGACTACATTGTGCCTTGTTGTACGGTAGTTACTCCATTCTTTCTCGCATGAAACATAGGGACTGAATTCTAATTGTTGTACCTTCTTGATTTTTGTGTTGATGAACCGTGAATTTCTTTTCGAATATGTAATAATGGGATTGAATTTTCTGGGATGTTTATTTTTTTAGTCGTTGCAATTTAGTAGTACAATATGGTGTGTACACATGGCAATTGTTTGTTTTCAGTGTTTAGCATTAATGGAATTGATTTGTCTTTGCTGTTTACTTTTGAGCTTCGCTGCGTTTTAGTCGTACAATATGGTTTCACCGCTTCTCGATGCTGTGATTTACTGTTGAGTGTTGCGGTGATATATTTAAAAATTTGCATGTAGGAGGTTTGGATTTTATAGGGGAAACTCTGGCCGTTTTATCTCGTACATACGATGTTGCAGTCGTTAATTTATGTTTATTGTGTAGCTTTAGCGTGATTTTTTTCTTTGGTTTAAGAACTTTCAAGTTAATGTCTCATGTTCTTTTGGTGAAATTTTGTTTGGCAGACATGCAGCCTGGGCCACGTATTCCTGAGTTATTGTTCAGACATGATTAGCATAGGGCTTCAGCTCTATTTCATGGCCATATAGAGGATTCACAACTTGTCTAAATAAATAAATAAATAAAAATTTGTTTAATACAATTTGGAAATTCCGTAGTTAGCCTTTCCATTTCGGTTCTTTTGTACATTATTTCAATGCATTGTAGTTAAATAAACCTTCAAATCAACAAACCATTAATGTAAACGTAATGTACTTATGTATTGACAATGTATACTTATCAACAAACCAATTTTCTTTATCATTCATGTAATTATGTAAATCATTGAATACATATGTAAATAGATAAGCACTCCATATGGACAAGAACTGATGAAAATCCTTTAATAAATTAATTATATAAAAATGGTTAGATACGTTTGTTTTGGAATTATAAGCTAACTTGGACAGGTTGTCATGGAGTTAGCAAACCTAGAGTACGATAAACAGAAGGTTACACTGCAAAAACATGTATATGATAAAACTTGAAGTAACATCTCTCTTTGATTAAACTGCAAAAAGTACCTACTACTAAATCATTCCAACAGCACTCTGTGGTTAAATTGAAAAAGTTACCTTCTACCACATCATTCCAATATCTGCTCTACCTTCAGCTTATACAAGCCCAAATGCTGCAAAGGCGAGGGCAATAGGAAAAGGTTGTTTGACAACATCAATTCTAGTTGATTAATGTTTTGAATTGTTTGTTGCAGGCTAACCCTAAATCCCATGCCCTCCTAAACCCTACACTCTGAATACTAATCCCTAAACACCCTAAACTCAACACTCTAAATATTAACCCCTAAACACTCTAAACCGTAAACCCTAAACCCAAAACTCTAAATACTAATCCCTAAACACTAAACCATAAATTCTAAACTCCGAACCCTTAATAGTCTCGTGCAATACATAGTAATACAACAATTGTAATCTTATTATTACTATTTTTATTGTTATTATTAATATTATATATATACGTACGTGTCATGCAATAATTTATACATATATATTTATCCTTTAAATATAAATAAATAAAAAGTACATTCAAAATAAATTTACATGTATTATCATCATATCTGTAATTATTGTAATATTACAATAATTTATACTTTTATATATATGTAATTCAAATTTTATGACTTATTAGTGTCATTAATATGATATTAGTTCTTAATATTATTATAGGTACTTTATTTATTATTATTCATGTCTTACTATTATTATTATCATAATTATTAACTCTTATTATTGGTTAATACTCTAATAATTATAATTGTTAGCTTTTCTTATAATAATTATAATAATACAAATTTTGTTATTCATAATTATTATTGTAATAATATTATAATATTATAAAAGAATTACCTAATAATTAAAAAATGGCCGCATTTATGGAATTAACCCATACATGAGGCGCATTCCTAAATGCGCCCATATGAGAGGGGCGCATTTGTGGAATGCGCCCTTGTGTGTGCCGGCAATACAGTTCCGGGCTTGGACAGTGCGCATTTGTCAAATGTGCCCAAAGAATTAGAGACATTTGGCAAATGCGAACATCACATGATAAGAACACCGATAATTCTCAACTTACAAATTTCTTTTCTTTTTTTTCCAATCACAAAATTGGAAAAGCCTCTTCGTTCTTCTTCCTCGTTTTCAATTCTTTCTTTTTTAGACTTCACTTTCAATTGCTCACGCTTCACGGCTTCAGCCTTCAGTCACCTTCAACTCAACTCTCTTCGCCTTCAATCGATCAAACTGGGTTCAAGAAATCAAGCTCCTAAGTCCTAAGTCCCGTGAGTTAAGAAATCCAGCCATCGTTTCTCCTTGTTCACCTCTCATCTCCAAAGACTCCAATTAAATCCACCGCCAGTTCCTTGCCTCAATTTTTACCCGTTGACACCCATTTATAAGTTGAGAAATTGAATTGATATCGGGACATAATCCCCCGTTTCTTGCCCAAATTTTTGCAAGACCGGGGACTGTAATTGCAGTAGTTTTGTCCTCCTCTTCCTCAGGTATCTATTGCAAGTTTTTTTTTTTTTTTTTTTCGACCGTAGAGTAAAGATGACACATCTTGCGTTGTAATTTGCTTCGGATAATGCATGTAGAATCTCAAGTAGCAGCGAAGCATTTGACCACAAAGTATTAGTTGATTGCACTGTAAATCACTGGAAGAAGGAGATTTTATTTTTATGTTTTTGCTTGGGAGTAGGATGAGATTTTATATATATGTTTTTGCTTGGGGGAAAATAGTAGGTTGAGATTTTGTTGTGCAGAATGCTTTCTGTGATGACACTTCTTTGTGTCCCTTCTTGTCCTCTATAAATGTGTGAAATGTTGTGCGATGGTGCTTGCTCTTTGTAAATGGATAGGGGACAGCATAATAATGCCCCACTCCTCTTTTACTACTTTGGATTGGATTTCAATTTCAGAAAGATTGGATGAGATTTTTCTGGCTTTTTCTGGACTGGATTGGCTTGAAACATTTGGCTATGATTTATTCTAGTTGTTTCTGGATTGGCTATGCATTTGGCCATATATATTCGCTTGTTTATATATACATTACGATTTAACATTTGCCAGAAAGTGTATTGCTGATTTTGTTGAGTGGTTATAATTTGTTGATTTGTTGATAAGAATTGGCATTTGGTGTTTCGTAGTTGACAGAGCAGAGTTTAAAATTCATAAAGATATGTAAGGACTCTTGGAAACTTTATTGTTGTTGATTGAATGTATTTGCAGCCTTAATAGATGTTATGAGTTAATAGATGTCCTGTTGAGTGGTAGCAGTTTGTGTTGATTCTACTTGTACTCAGCTGTTTGACTGACCTGGAAAGACGTGCTGATATATATGATCTTGATGATATGAACTGCTAACAGCTCGAATTTTTATGTAAAGAACGAACTATCCAGATGATATGTGTGAATGTGGCCTTTGCACTTTCTCTATTCCGATTGCTTGTTATGCATCGTATCAAATGAACCAATGTTAAAGCAAAGGTTCTGGAAACCATGTTTAGGTAATGTTCTTTAGGTGGAAATGCCATTTTCCCCAATAGATGCTGTAAAAGTTGTATCCCTATTTGTTGTGCAGAATGAGTGGTGCTGCATTGCAGCATTTGTTTTTCCACAGAGAATGGGATCTGTATGTTGTAATTTCTCAGATGTTTTTGATTGTTCATCATTATGCTTATTCGTTACTTTCTTCAAGTCAATGAAAACAGCCTTAGCATATCACCAACAGCATAAATTTTTTGGCAATCTTTGTCTCTGTTGGTTGGGGATAATTTATCCACCAAAGCCATCAGCATGGAGGATGATATGTAATTTGTGTAAAAATATTCATATTGTTAAATTTGAGTTGTACTTTAATTTGTTATTAAATTTAATGTTTTAGCTAAAACTTTAATGGATTTATTTACATTGTCTATTTGGATGTGAACTTTTTCATGTTTTGGTGATTTAAGATGCATTATATATTTTATTTTGTGCTATTATTATTTTGTGTAGAGTGTGGTTGAATGATTGAATGATAGATGTTTGTTGTTAAACAGGATTTGGACAAAATTCAGAATGCATATACATCGTATGTTTTATAATGTTGATTTTTTACAATTTAACATAAGTACATAATTTATTTTTGTGAAAAGTTAATGTAGGTGATAAAATATGAATAATTATAAATTTTTTCCTCATTTTTTGTAGGATCTTACGATTACGATCTGATATTGCTACCTCAAATCGATCTTATGTAGAATCCCGATCTTGCGAACTATGCTCTAACCCTTCAAAAAACTTATACATAGCAGCCGCCACCGACCCTTCGCCACTCCACCCACTTCACTGAATAAACCAACTAGAGCTCCAATGGCTGAAACTCCTAAAAAGAAATCCAAGCAATCCCTTGATCAAATACAGAATTTCTCTTCCTCGAACAGCATTTCAATTCCTCCAACCCCACAAGCTCGGAACCCCACCCCTCTCCGTTGTTCATCCCGCCTCCTCGACACTCCTGCTTTTGCCACTGTTTCCCCTTATTCAACACAACGAACTGCATCTTCCTTCATCCCACCTGGACGTAAGTCCCTCAATTTCACCACCACCAACACCCCACGAAAATCAGCTCCCAAGAATCCCAAAACTGCCACTAAGCCAATATCACCAATATCTCCTGATCGGATAGAAACGAGGTGGAAAAGGAAAATCAGGGAACAACAAATAGTTGGTGGTGGAAAAGATAAGGTTTCGAAGGGTGGTAAAAAGAGGGTTTATTATAGAAAAGTTGTTTATGATGGGAGCGAGTTTTCAATTGGGGATGATGTTTATGTGAAGAGGAGAGAGGACGCTGAATCGGATAATGAGGACCCTGAAGTGGAGGAGTGTGTGGTGTGCTTCAAGACTGGGACAGCTGTGATGATTGAGTGTGATGAATGCTTAGGTGGATTTCACTTAAAGTGTTTGAGGCCGCCTTTAATGGAGGTTCCAGAAGGGGATTGGATTTGTGCATTTTGTGAAGCAAAAAAGATGGGGAAAAATGTTGAATTACCTGTTCCACCTGAGGGCAAGAAAACGGCTAGGACTGCAAAAGAGAAGTTACTGTCAAGCGATTTGTGGGCTGCCCATATTGAGAGGTTTGGCAATTACATATATATTCTGTTCTATTAACACTTTAATTTGCTTCCGTTAGCTGTTGACTGTTGAATGTGCTATAGAATGTGATGTTTTTCCAAAAAATTGTATAGTATATGGAAAGAAGTGGATAGTACTTATTGGTTTCGGTCTCGGTGGTATATAATTCCTGAGGAGACAGCTGCAGGGAGACAGTCGCATAATTTGAGGAGGGAGCTATACAGAACTAATGATTTTGCTGATGTTGAGGTACTTATGTGTTCCAAGGATATCTGTGCATCTTTTTTTCTTATGGAAATTTATTCTGCTTTCTGCCATGACAGAATCCTGCAGGAGAACATGATTAAATTTATCAATTCATGGATCATGTTTTCCACACACTTTCCAGAATTTTTTTTAATATTACCTTTATGCTCAGTATGTCCTTTAGCATCCTAACCAATAGCCAAAAATTGCCTTTGATAGTAACCATGTACATCATTGTTCGACATATGAAACCTGGGATAGATTTAAATGGATTATAGACATTTAAATGCTTCTTTATCTAGGAGTAAACAAGGAATCTAGGAAGTAGATTTTTCTTATCATAGAGGTATTCTGTTTTCAAGGAGATCCCTTTGCAAAATGGAATTTCTTATATTCAGCTAATGCTTGTTCCTGCAGATGCAATCCATCATTAGGCACTGTTTTGTAATGAGCCCTAAAGATTTTTCCAAAGCTAATAATGATGGAGATGATGTTTTCCTGTGCGAATATGAATATGATATCCATTGGCAAAGTTTCAAACGCATTGCAAATATCACAAATACTGAAGAGGTAACTGGTCCTGGAAGCTTGACAATATATGGGGGTGGCATTATACTTTCTCATTATACTTGCAATTATTTGGATCTCATAAATACTTTTAAGATTACTAGGATGCTGAAGAAGCTGAAAGTGACAAGGACTGGAATGATGGTGAATATATGGTTTCGAACTCAGAAGATGATAACGAATATGAAGAAGAGAAGAAAAATAGGTCACTGACTGGACCTTCAATGGGTCATTCCTTAGCTGCTGTATGATATTCCAATCTCTTTGTGAAACATATCCTAATTACTTGATTGTAATTAGATAGAGCTGAGACTAAATATCTCTTGTAAATTAACACAGAACTCACGGAAGGGGCAAATATTTGGACTTCAAAAGATTGGGGCAAAGATAATACCAGAACACACAAGATGCCACAAACAGACTGATCTTGAAAAGGCAAAATCTATGCTTTTATTGGCATCTTTGCCCAAGTCTCCACCTTGTAGAAACAAGTAAGTAAAATCTGCTGCAGAATTCTTACTTCCTTTTACTCAGTAATAAGCTGATGGTGATGGATCCTTACAGAGAAATGGAAGAGATAACTGCATTTATCAAAGGAGCCATATGTGATGATCAGTGCCTTGGAAGATGTCTTTATATTCATGGAGTTCCTGGAACTGGGAAAGTAAGATCAGTTAGTTATTTCTAAAACATATGCGAAAATCAGTATCAAGTTTTTTTACCTAATGCTTTGCGCTTGCCCTATGTTTATATGTCCACAGACCATGACTGTACTTGCAGTGATGAGGAACCTACGAAATGAAGTTGATGCTGGGAGTATCAAGCCTTATTGTTTTATAGAGATCAATGGTCTTAAGCTGGCCTCACCAGAGAATATTTATAAAGTGAGAGTTTTGATAGATTGATTTCTTCTAAATTATAGAGCATGCCACTCTTTCTTAGTTGACATGATTTAATGCTCTTCCTTTCAGGTTATTCTGAAGCTTTAACTGGGCATAGAGTTAGTTGGAAAAGGCTCTACACTTCTTGAATGGCGATTTTCAAATGGGCCAAAATGTGGAAAAGATGATAACCAGCCGTGCATTTTGCTTATAGATGAACTTGATCTTTTAGTAACCAGAAATCAATCGGTAATGATGAGAAGATTTAAGATTAACTACAATCACCTCAGCTTCTTGCAAAATCTTGAGCATTTGCTATGCATGACTCCTTATATATATGTTGGCTTACAAATCATAGGTTCTATACAACATTCTTGATTGGCCAACCAAGCCACATTCAAAACTGATTGTGATAGGTAGGCAGCCCAGTTTTCTAAATGCTTTGCTTAGTTTGATAGAAAATAAAGAAATTGATGTAGTTTTTCTGCATTTGAAACATCCAATCTAGGGATAGCAAATACCATGGATCTGCCAGAAAAGTTGCTTCCACGAATCTCGAGTCGTATGGGCATACAAAGGCTTTGCTTTGGGCCGTATAACTACCAGCAGCTTCAAGAAATCATACATAGCCGCCTCAAAGGAATTGATGGTTTTGAAAAGCCAGCAATTGAGTTTGCTTCAAGAAAGGTTTAACTCACAGTTACTCAGTCCATCAATGAGTTTTGATAACTAATTGATCAGAAGACAGTTCGCTTGTTTTGAAGCTTTCTTCATTATCAGTGTTTATGTTTGTAAGTGTAGGTTGCTGCTGTTTCTGGTGATGCTCGTCGCGCACTGGAGATATGTAGGCGAGCCGCAGAACTTGCAGATTATCACTCAAAAAAATCAAAGTCAGTTCCTAATGTTGCTGCTGCAGGTGATCTCTTTTGTCACATCAAGAATTTTATTTCCATAATTTGGGCATATTTTAGCTACAATGTCACCTGTGTGTCAAGTAAGCATCTTATGCAAGGTAATACTTATAGGTATTAAAGTATTAAGCTACAAGCTCTTATGCATTTTGTTCTTTAGTTAAAAATTAGGAAAATATAATTAATCTGTGTTTATCGACATTTATTTGGTGGTGAATTTTTCTTTTTCTTTTTAATTATGAGGTGACGTCAGCTGAGCTGATGCATTTAAATTCCTTAGTGCTTGACATTGTTTAGTGTGCTTGCTATATTAGTCTGGAAAGGACCAGAGGAAGGACATTAAGGATCAATAAAACTGGAACTTGTATTTGGAAAATGAAGCGGATTAGAAGAAAATTACCCGGTAGTTTGTCACATTAAGTAGAATTACGCTAAGTTGCTTAAACCATTTTGAGACAACGATTGTGAACAGAAAAGATTAGTACTATTAATGTTGTCAAATAAATAAATTATTAAGTTTTCTAAAAGATAATTGAGTAGAAGTATTGCAATATATCATATTTCAGAATTTGCTTCTATGTAGAGTGGGAAAATGAAGACAGACCAAGCCCAGTTCCATTTCATGCTGGGATTAGCAAAATATTTGTCGTGCTATTTGGTCAAATGAAGTTGTCATTGTCTCAATGTGCTAATTCTTATGCTGGTTTCTAAACGTAGTGAAGCATTTGTAATTTCTTTTTTGGTTGCATTCTTTTTCTTTCCCAAACTACTTAGGGTGCGTTTGGACAAGGCATTTCTATTTGCAAATGGAAAAAGTTGTATTGGAATGTGTGAAAATTTTGGTGGGTATTTTTTTTATAGAAAAAGTATTTTGGAGGGAAAGAAAATTTTTTAAAATTATGTGAGAGGAATTTGAGTGGGAAAATTTGAATTTTAAATTTTGAAATAAAAATGTGTTTGGATAGTTTGTTTTTGTTTGAGAATTTTCTTATTTGCAAATAGAAAATGCCTATCCAAACGCACCCTTAGAAATTTCTTTATGTAATATCATCCTTTTTTTTCCTGTATTGATAATAAAGGCTTTATGCAAATATTGACTAGACCCATTGTAGGCAGCTGTCAAAGTTTCTCTACTTTCTAATAAAGAAACTTGATTATGATAATCTAGAGAGAGAGAGAGAGAGAGAGAGAGAGAGAGAGAGAACAGCCCCAGAATTGTCAAGGAACATGTAGAATAAGAATTCATTTGTTTATCTAACTTCTGAAATGCGCCTCCTCTCTTTAAGGGCGGGCCAGGAAGCTTTTCTGGAACTGCTTTATAAGTCCCTGCCTTCCTGAGAACATAGAGAACATTTTATCAGCGTTTAATAAATATGTCTTATGACCAGAGTCTCATTAGTCGGGCTATACCAGAATATCTGCAGGCTTACACAATTGGTAACTTCTTGGTATTTAGGACACACTGCCTTCTGTTTCCTTTTGAACAGCAACATTGTAAAGACCACAGTGCTCTACTGTTTCATTCTGATAGAGATGTCACTAATATATCTAACTAACCTATTTGCACCTCTCTCTGGATAAAACTGTCTTACCTCCCAAGAGCTTCTTATGGCATCTAAAACTATAGACAAATTACTGATCAAATGTCCTACATGATCTCTTAGTATGAAGGTCAGTTTTATAATAGTTCTGGATCATTGAAGGGACAGAATAAAAGTAGCCCTGATATCTGCAGCTTCGGTAGAATAGTCTGTTGGTACTTTATATTGCAATTGAAAACCAGTTCTTGCTATTGCAAATGATGTACAGTTTCTCTGTAGTAAGAGTGAATAGTAACTGAGCTTGAGGGACTTCTAAATTGTTTTACTTTTCTCTTAGAATACTCGGTCAACTTGAAGAGGTAGGATTATTTTATCAGGAACCGTTATTGTTTCTAACAAGCTTGCGCCTAGATGATGAATCTCAATATTGCTGTTTGTTCAGGAAAAAGTCTTGTTGGTGTGGCCGATATTGAAGCAGCCATAAAGGAAATGTTCCAGGCTCCTCATATTCAAGTAAGTTTTGACGAACGTATGATTGAAATGTCATTTGTGAGCTTTGCTCAATTACAGTACTTCCTGGGGAGAAAAAACACGAATGTGAAACAAGTTTTGTGCTGTCTGCTTGAGGGCTAACCCGTGATGCAACTTATTCTCCAAGTTCGGCTTAGTCAATTATGGAAAGCATTGATTGCTCTCTTTGTTTTGCAGGTAATGAAAAGTTGTTCTAAACTGAGTAAGATATTTTTGGCTGCAATGGTACATGAGCTATACAAAACTGGAATGGGTGAAACCAGCTTTGAAAAGGTATTAATAGGCTTTTTCTCTCTTTTGCATTCTTGCACTCCCAATACCTGCTTCTGCACTAGGGAGTCAAGCTACCATTTTTTTCCATGCAACATAGAGGACTGTCCTCTTTTGTTCTACTTGTCTGCTACTTTTCAATTAGCACTTGTCTGTTACTTGTCTGCCAATACCTATAATTGTTATCGTTTATTTCCTGTTTTATCACTTTGTTGTGTTTAGGATAGTGGGGGTGGAAGGGGGCTCCGAGGAGGAGAGATTTTGCATGTTTACGTTTTATAGTGCTGAAAAAAAGATTGTAATTTTGCTACTTGGCTTGTTTTCTACTTGGCTTGTTTTCCTGCTCTCAAGCATTTTCTGCACCTACCTTAGGCTGTTGCTGAGAGGTTGTCGAGTGCTAACTGGAGTAGAGTCCGAGGCAGAAAGTATTAAAAAGATTAATCAGATTTCACTGCCATCTAAGCTGGAAGATTTTATGAATTAGTGTAAATTTATGAATTTTTTATGTGCCCGATTTGGTAACTTCTTCTTTGAAATGCTTTAAGACTAGAGTTCTCTTGAGGAAAATGTTTTCAAGTCATTACTCTGTATGCAGTTGGCTACGACAGTTTCATGCCTCTGTACTAGCAATAGAGAAGCATTTCCAGGATGGGACACACTCTTGCAAGTTGGGTAAGGCACAAAATCTTCACTTTTTAAGTCTCTTGAATGATGCCTCTGATGCCATTTTGCCTCGTTTAAGATGACTTTGGTTTAGACGGCCAATTGCAACAATTTGTCTTTGATTTGTATTTGCTTAACCATTGGCGTAGTAACATTTTCAAATGTTTTACTGTTCAATTATCTTAAGTATTAAACTGTGTGGAATACTCCAACTTCCTTACTTCCTTCGTTAAACATCTCAACAAGCATTGTTTTTCTTCCTTCTTTAGTTAAAGCATTCTGGATTTTTTTCATAACACCTTTCCCAAGTGTGCTCATTCAAAGGGTTCTGATTGTTATTGACAGTGGAAAAGTTTCTCTATGATGAGTATGCTATCCTCTTCTTTTTATTTGGATGCTTTGTTCCCTTCCATACAAGAAAGGAGCAAAGCTCTTGAACTGATTTATCAAGATAGTTTGTGTATGTCCAAGTGAGATGAACTCCAACAGCCTATTGCATCTAATCTTTTGATTTCCCTGCAGATGTAAGCTTGGGGAATGTAGAATTATATTATGTGAAGCAGGAGGGAAACACAAACTGCAAAAGTTGCAGCTCAACTTCCCAAGGTGAGTTCCCTTAGCAAACCCTTGGCCAGAACTAAATTGTCTCTTTGATCTAGCTAATTTTCTTAAATTTGCGAACTGAAAAAAGCAAAACTAAATTTCACAGTTGTGACTTTTGGAGGTCCAGAAAACAAGTATTATCCATTTTCACTCACTTAAAATTTGTACACCAAAATCATGTGCGTCCTTTTTGTGAGATATTCAATCAAAAAACTTGATCAACTTGTTACTTTAGTTGCTGATGCTGAGTGCCCCTCCCTAATAGAGCAAACCACAATATAGGCCATTGCAAAGAATGAAGACGATAGATTGATTGATTGGGCGGATAGTAGATTTCAATTTTGATTCCATCTCAGATGCAAGCCCCGTTCCGCATCAATTGTTCTAGAACAGAGTTTTGGTGCTGCCAGCTTAGAAAATCAGCAGTCTGCATATCATTGTTAATCTATAATACCTTTTTCAACCTACAATGTAATATATTGTACAATGGTACTCGTTGAAAATGGACAGAATTGGATTCATGTACTAAAATATAATTATGTGTTGGTAAACCATTCCATTTTTTATTGTTGGTCTGTCGTCTCTTTCTTTCTTTTTGTTTTTTAACGTTTTCATTAAAACTAAATCACCTTGCTGATTTTTCTGTTGAGGCAGTGAAGATGTTACTTTTGCACTCAAAGACAGCAAAGAGTTATCGTGGTTGGCCAAGTACTTGTAATCATTTATGGGGCAGATAGATACACACGCTGTTTTGCTGTTTTTCTTTCCTTCAGGTACTACTAACTAATAATTTAATACTAATTTTTAAGCCCTATCCCTGGAACTTCTGCAACAAAGTGTGTGTTTCCACTGAGATACAAAATTTTGTTAGAGGATTAGAATTTTAAACCTTCTGAATGTCAAGGCATGTTTAAATTTGTACTTTATCCTTTTGATTTGCATGAGAAATTTATAACTGCACTTATACATAATTTTTTTTTTTTTAATATCAAAAGGCAATTTTTGCTAAGTGAAGGGATGAAAACAGAAAGGGAATGAAACTGGATCTGGCAACTTAATTTTGTATTTAAATTTAGTGATTGAGTTGATTTAAATTTTGGCTGAATAAATTTGAATTTAAAGACAATATATGCTCAGCCCCTAGCCAAAGTTGCCCTATGGTCACAAAAATGAAAACTGTGCTCTTCCATTATTTCCATCATCCAACAACTTTGTGCCTCGCTACATTCAAGTTTACAAGAAACAATAATCTGATCTACTTATCTGTGGCTTGTTTATTCTGTCTCACAGAGTTCAGAATTCAGATTTTAGTTTACTTAAATGCCCTGAGAAATAATTAAAATATAAAATATAAAATACCACAATAACAGAAAATACAATATTTTTGGAATCCTTTTGAGAGATCAGGGTGTCCCTTTCAGAAAGAAACTAGGATTTGTTCCCTTTCCAACAACGGTACTCGAGCCGGACATCCTATTAGGTTACCCATACCTTCACCTATGTCAAACTGAAAGTTTCATCATAACCCCTGTATTATGATAAGTAGGAACTTATCAAAGGATCGATTTTTTGTTTTTTCCAAAATCAATAGACAAGAATATTTCCCGCGGAATATTACTGACAGACTTCACCTTGACACCCTGTGACTGGTACGGCCTTAATTTCACGGTCTGAGGTGTCCGGGATTTACGTCTAGTACCTCATCTGAACAGTAACTTCTTTGAGAATGAATTAATTGAAGAACATGATTTTGGAAATGAATTTTCGTTTTTTTTTTTTTGAAAAACTATACAAAAATAGAATCTGGGAAAATTCATATTTAGAGACACAGTAGTGGAGTTTCCCTTTGGGGAACCCCGAAAAGAAAAGAAGAAAAAACTAAAAGAAGAGAGAAGTTTTAAGTCTAAATGATTGAAAATGGAAATTTTTATTGAGAAATCAAACCATGTAAATAGCTATCTCTCGTGTTTCTTTTCTATCTCTATATGCTATTCTTCTATTATCTCTCCCTTTTCTTCTCTTGTGTCGTGTCTATTCTTATGGGAGATTATTCAATTTATAGGCAAGCACGGACATGAATCCCCGGACCTAAGCCCAAAAATTACTAAATTTGTCAGACTAGGCTTGTAAAATTGTCTGTATCCTATTCTTACAATTTTGTCAATACCTATAAGACTAGGACAAGTTTGTCAAAGGCTAAGTTTAGCCTTGTCATTGATGTGACATGCCTATCTAAAAATTTCTACGACCAAAGCACTAAGCTTTCTTCAAGACAAATTGTGGTCTTGTGATGTGACAAGTCTTTGGTCAATAATATCTTCTTATTTGAACAAATCTGGTCGGTGGAGACTGTTTGCTTTTAGTGTGTAGTCTTTTCAGTCTGAAAGTAAAGATCGCGTCTTTTCTTCTCTTCTGGAGTATTCTAAAGAAACCATATCTTCTGACTGATTGTCTGGTCCTCCATTGCTGATATCTGCGTAACATCTGTCTCTCTTGAATCCTTTTCATTAAAACTCTCTGTAGACGTAATAATATCTGTCTGAAATAATTTGTCCTTATTAAGTTTTGAAGCCATCTGCAGATAATTTTCTGGTCTTTCATTTTAATCGTCTCCTTCTCTTCCTTGGTAATTAATAGGGCTTCCTACTTCTGGTGTAGCACAATCTAGGTCTTCCGAATTTACATCGAAGCTTCTGCCCAATTTTTGAGATCCGTAATAAGTTGAGATTTTATGTCCATCATTAATTTTTTGATAAATTCTTTATCTGCTTGAAATAATGATGTCTGTGCCTTATGAGCTTCTGTTTCTTTTTGGCTTTTTAGCAAAGCCACGGTATCAATGATTTGATGTCTGCTCACAGTGCAGTTTGAGCCTGTGAAAGTGTAGTCATTTTTTCCCCAACTACACATGATTCTTTTCCTATACTAATAGGAGATTTGAGGGTCTGGATAAGGTTCTCAAGGGTCTTTATCTGATCATTTAATCTAAGATTTTTACGCTACAAATTTTGTTTATCCGGTCTTTCTGGACTTTGTGGTGTCTGATGAGGGTTTCACAGTGGTCACAGAAAAGAACTTTTCTTGGTTTATCTGAAAGGTTCTGAAATGGAAGTGGTTCTGTATAGTTTCTAATACTGGGGTGAACAAAAAAGTTTATTCCTAATAATCCTCGGGCAAAAGAAAAAGTTTCTGAAAGGTCATTAAAGCCTTTATAATGAGGATTGCGGAAATTATGATTTACTGCTAGAACTGATCCCCAGGTGGGATATACTCCTGGTTGCGTACCTGCAATAACGACATAAAAACGAAATCCTAGTTTTTGGTTATGAAAGTATTCACAAAGGGCATTCAATGCCGCCCTATGATGTCCAGAATTATTATGGTTAAAGGTAAAAGCATAATGTAAATTGTCTACGAGAACCTTCTGTGGTCTGTCTATTGGAACAAAATTTCTGAAACTAAGATTGAAAAAGGGGATTACTTTTAAAGTAAATCTCCCAAATTCCATTGTCTGTTTAATAGAGTTTAGAATATCTTTCTGGCTAGTTGAACTTGGATGCATAGGCTCTTTTCCTGCTCTTTTTTCTTCCATCTGCAAACAAATAAAATCAGATTAGAGATCTAAATAATTGGTCTGCTAGATAATTATCCTTTCCAGCTATATATTCTAACTCTACCTTAAAATTATGATTAGCTATGAAATTCCTAAATTCTAACCATCTTCTTATTTGTACTTTAGTTTCTTTTTTCTGTGTAAATTTAACAATTGCTTCATAGTCCGTTCTTAGAGTAAAAGGTCTTCCTAAGATCATAATCTCAAATGCTTTCATACCCATAATTGCTACATTAATTTCATAATCTAGGCTTGTTAAATTCTTATTCTGAAATTTTCCACTACTATACCTACAAATCATTTCTGTATCCTTATTATCATATTTACTAGGTTTTTTTCTTTAATACCGCCCCCCATCCTTCTTCACATCCATCAACTTCAATTATTTTATAATCTGTTTCTAATGGTAAAGAAAGTGAGGGTAAATTTTTAACCACTTCTTTTAATTTTCTAATCCGCTTTTTATCTTCTTCATTAAAATATCTATTCTCTTTTTCTGAAGTTTTATTATATAAAGGTCCTAAGTAATTTTCCTAAGAAGTTTTATTAGAAGAAATAGATTTAAAGGATATGATAGAAGAAGAATATGAAGAATATGATAATAAAATTAATACAGAAATAGAAAATAGATTATGGTTAGAAAAAGATAAAGCACCTAATCTTAATAAAAAACAATTAGAAGAATACGAAGAAAAATTACTTAGCCAAGGAAATTTAGATTATTCAGAAGAATTATATTATGATATAGAAGGAAATATAAGAATTAGACTTATAGATGAAAATATAACTAAAGAAAAAGTAACAATGATTCTTTAGAAAATTACTTAAAAGAACAATATGAACAAGTAAATAATGATGATCAATATAGTCAAAAACAAGAATTAGTGGTAGATGTTAAGTCAGAATATTTAGAAGAATTAGGACAAATACCTATGATAACCAGTGAATTAAACACAGAATTTATGAACCAAAACATGCCAAATCCGATAGTACCGAGACCACAGCCTCAACCAATAAGAACAGTACCTTAATATGATTATGGGAATATACCTAGGAAACCTTATACAAATTTTAATTTTGAAAAACCAGAATATTCATATAAAACAAAAGGATTGAGATTTCCTACAGAACAACAAATTAAGTTGCCAGAAGGTAAAGTGTTAAATTTAACAGCTCATGATCCTCAGGCTTGGAATCAGACTATAGATTTTTGGAAAGATCAGGTAATAAATGAATATAAGCAAGGAGAATATAATCATACAGGAGAACAAATGATGGCTTTTTTAGAAACATATCTAACAGGTAGTGCTAAAGCTATGTGGGAAGCATATAAAGAAAATTTTTCAGAAGATTTTATAGCAATGGCAAATGTAGGACCAAACCCTTATAACTTTGTGAATAAAGTAGGAGTTATAATAACTGGAGTTGACCCTAATGCAGGACAACAAGAATTACAATTTCAGGCAGTACAATACTTAGAAAGATTAAGTATAACAAATTGGTTCTATATAAAACAATACTTGGCAGATTATGTTTATTATACTACTATTTCAAGAAATACTTATAATAAGCTATTATGTGACAGGATGTTACTAAGATTACCAGGAACCTTAGGAACGGAGATTGTAGAAAGATGGAATAAGCATAAATAAGATAATATAATTCCAGAAATAATGGATACTATAACATATAGAGTTTTATTTGTAATAAAAATATTAAAAGAAAAATGTAGCAATATACAAGTAAGCAAACAACTGGAAGGAGAGACTAGTTATTGTAAAACCATTTATATACCGCAACAATATGGTAGTACAGAAAAGACTTATAAAAATAGATTTAATAAGAACAAAAGGTATATGATAAAAAGGTCAAAAAGAAGAAAACATTTCCTAGATTCAGAAAAACACGTTAGGAAGTTTAATAAAAATAAAACATATAGTAATAAGCTAAGTTGTTATGCTTGTGGACAAACAGAACATTTTGCTACAAGATGCCCTAAAAGACAGAATTTATTAACTACTAGAGCACAAATCATAGAAGATGTAGAAGAGGACTTAATAGAAGTAGATGAATATATGGATGATTCAGAAAGTATTTATAGCATAGTAAGCATAGATGTAGCAACAGAACAAGACTTGGGAGATGAATTAGAAAATGCTTTTATAGAACAAATAATTAATATGGTAAATACGATTAATAATGAATGTAAGCATAATTGGATATTTAGAAAAGGTGATGACAGTAAACCATGCAACCAGTGTAAGAATTATCCATCCTTTAATCATAGATATCAGTGTAATCTTTGTAGAATGCAGAAATGTAGTTTATGTTTAAAAAATAATAAGGAGATAATATCAGCACCAAATGTAGAATTAAAAGAAACTGAAATAATAAAACTAGAAATATTAGCCAAAGAAGTTGATATATGCAAACAACAGATTATCTTGTTACAAAGAGAAAATATTGTTATTAAAGAACGATTAGATAAGTTAGAAAAATCTGTAGGTAAAAAACCAATAGTGGAAAATCCCCCATATGAGGAAAACAACAATTTAGTAGAAGTCGTTGAGTTTTTAAGTAAGTTAGACACACCATTAAAATTAATATGTGACCAATTAGATAATTCAAAAAATATCAAGATAGACTGTAGAATTATTACATAATATAATAATGTCATATTTATAACTGCTTTTATAGACACATGTTGTACTAGTAATATAATAAATCAAAATATCCTTAAACCAGAAGACATTACGGATATTCCTAAAGACAGATTAATTAGAGGAACAGGAGTAGAAGGAAAACCTTTTATTTATACTAAACAATTGGCTAAATCAAACATAAGTATTTTTACACAATGTGGATCGTTTTCAGAACCTTATAATATATCAGAAGTCTTAGTAAGACCTTTAAAAATTGAAGTTGACTTACTTTTAGGTTTAAAATTCTTATTACATGATAATGGTGGTATATTTCTTACAAAGAATATTTTATCTATCTTCAAAAATTCTCTTACTGCACCAATTCGTATATCCCCTAAACCATCTTATGTAACTACAACATCAGAGTTGTCAGCTAAGCGTGGTGGACCTAGCATACAAAAACAACAGGAAAAAATTAGTTACAAAGAATTAGCAAAAAATAGTAACAAAGAAAAACAGGGATTAAAGAAAAAAGAATTAGAACATTGTGAATGTGAGATACCAGGACAATGTAAGATAGATAAAACCATAGATAAGAATTTCAAAGAAATGCATGAATCAGGATTAGAAATAGATGAAGAAAATATGTGTGTTATAAATTTAGAAGATTTAGATTATTCAGAAATGATAAATCCTGAAATTTTATACAACGAACTAATAAATTCAGAAATAGATGATACCATAAGTAGACTAGAAAAATTAGAAATAATAGGAGAAAACCCTTTAGCATTTTGGCACAAAGATAAACCAGAATGTAATTTAAAAATCATAGATCCGGAATTAAGAATAGTGACAGCTAGTAATAAACATACAATGGTAGATGAAAAAGATTTTAAAATGCATATAGAAGAACTCTTGAAAGGAGGATTAATTAGGAAGTCGGATTCAAGACATAGATCAACAGCATTTATAGTAAGAAAACATAGTGAGATAATAAGGGGAAAAAGTAGAATGGTAATTAATTATAAAAGGTTAAATGATAATACCCACTTTGACGCTTATATAATTCCAAATAAAGAATTCTTGATAGAACATATCCAAGATAGTAAAATATTTAGCAAGTTTGATTGTAAATCAGGATTTCATCAGATAAAAATGTCAATGAATCTATAGAATGGGCAAGATTCACTACACCCTTAGGACATTATGAATGGATAGTCATGCTTTTGGATTAAAGAATGCCCTTTAGTTTTTCAGAAAAGAATGGATGAAATATTCTTAAAGTACAGAGAATTTATATTAGTATATATAGCTGATATCCTCGTATTTAGTAAAAGTTTTGAAGAACATATAGCTCATTTGCAAGTAGTATTTTCAGAATTTGTTAAACATGGAATAATAATAAGCAAGAAAAAGATGCAATTAGGAAAACAGTATATAAAATTTTTAGGTTTAGAAATAGGTAATGGCATTCAAAAATTACAACCACATATAACAGACAAAATAATAAATTTTCCAGAAGAAGAATTAAAAGACTTAAAGACTTTACAAAGATTTTTAGGATTAGTGAACTATGCCAGACCATTTGTAAAAGATTTAGGAAAATTCTTAGGACCTTTATATAATAAAACTTCAGAAAAAGGGAATAGATATTTTAATGAACAAGATAAAAAGCGGATTAGAAAATTAAAAGAAGCGGTTAAAAATTTACCCTCACTTTCTATACCATTAGAAACAGATATAGAATAATTGAAGTTGATGGATGTGAAGAAGGATGGGGGGCGGTATTAAAGAAAAAACCTAGTAAATATGATAATAAGGATACAGAAATAATTTGTAGGTATAGTAGTGGAAAATTTCAGAATAAGAATTTAACAAGCCTAGATTATGAAATTAATGTAGCAATTATGGGTATGAAAGCATTTGAGATTATGATCTTAGGAAGACCTTTTACTCTAACAACGGACTGTAAAGCAATTGTTAAATTTACAAAGAAAAAAGAAACTAAAGTACAAATAAGAAGATGGTTAGAATTTAGGAATTTCATAGCTAATCATAATTTTAAGGTAGAGTTAGAACATATTGCTGGAAAAGATAATTATCTAGCAGACCAATTATCTAGATCTCTAATCTGATTTTATTTGTTTGCAGATGGAAGAAAAAAGAGCAGGAAAAGAGCCTATGCATCCAAGTTTAACTAGCCAGAAAGATATTCTAAGCTCTATTAAACAGACAATGGAATTTGGGAGATTTACTTTAAAAGTAATCCCCTCTTCCAATCTTAGTTTCAGAAATCTTGTTCCAATAGACAGACCACAGAAGGTTCTCGTAGACAATTTACATTATGCTTTTACCTTTAACCATAATAATCCTGGACATCATAGGGCGGCATTGAATGCCCTTTGTGAATACTTTCATAACCAAAAACCAGGATTTCGTTTTTATGTCGTTATTGCAGGTACGCAACCAGGAGTATATCCCACCTGGGGATCAGTTCTAGAAGTAAATCATAATTTCCGCAATCCTCATTATAAAGGCTTTAATGACCTTTCAGAAGCTTTTTCTTTTGCCCGAGGATTATTAGGAATAAACTTTTTTGTTCACCCCAGTATTAGAAACTATACAGAACCACTTCCATTTCAGAACCTTTCAGATAAACCAAGAAAAGTTCTTTTCTGTGACCACTGTGAAACCCTCATCAGACACCACAAAGTCCAGAAAGACCGGATAAACAGCCTTGTAGCAGAAAATCTTAGATTAAATGATCAGATAAAGACCCTTGAGAACCTTATCCAGACCCTCAAATCTCTTATTAGTATAGGAAAAGAACCATGTGTAGTTGGGGAAAAAATGACTACACTTTCACAGGCTCAAACGGTACCTGTGGAACGGACATCAAATCCGTTGACAGCTGTGGCTTTGCTAAAAAGCCAAAAAGAAACAGAAGCTCATAAGGCACAGACATCATTATTTCAAGCAGATGAAGAATTTATCAAAAAATTAATGATGGACATAAAATCTCAAGTTATTATGGATCTCAAAAATTGGGCAGAAGCTTCAGATGTAAATTCGGAAGACTTAGATTGTGCTACAGCAAAAGTAGGAAGCCTTATTAATTACCAAGGAAGAGAAGGAGACGATTAAAATGAAAGACCAGAAAATTATCTGCAGATGGCTTCAAGACTTAATAAGGACAAATTATTTCAGACAGACATTATTACGTCTGCAGAGAGTTTTAATGAAAAGGATTCAAGAGAGACAGATGTTACGCAGATATCAGCAATGGAGGACCAGACAATCAGTCAGAAGATATGGTTTCTTTAGAATACTCCAGAAGAGAAGAAAAGACGCGATCTTTACTTTCAGACTGAAAAGACTACACACTAAAAGCAAACAGTCTCCACCGACCAGATTTGTTCGGATAAGAAGATATTATTGACCAAAGACTTGTCACATCACAAGACCACAATTTGTCTTGAAGAAAGCTTAGTGCTTTAGTCGTAGAAATTTTTAGATATGCATGTCACATCAATGACAAGGCTAAAGTTAGCCTTTGACAAACTTGTCCTAGTCTTATAGGTATTGACAAAATTGTAAGAATAGGATACAGACAATTCTACAAGCCTAGTCTGACAAATTTAGTAATTTTTGGGCTTGCGTCCGGGGATTCATGTCCGTGCTTGCCTATAAATTGAATAATCTCCCATAAGAATAGACACGACACAAGAGAAGAAAAGGGAGAGATAATAGAAGAATAGCATATAGAGATAGAAAAGAAACACGAGAGATAGCTATTTACATGGTTTGATTTCTCAATAAAAATTTTCATTTTCAATCATTTAGACTTAAGACTTCTCTCTTCTTTTAGTTTTTTCTTCTTTTCTTTTCGGGGTTCCCCAAAGGGAAACTCCACTACTGTGTCTCTAAACATGAATTTTCCCAGATTCTATTTTTGTACAGTTTTTCAAAAAAAAAAAGAAAATTCATTTCCAAAATCATGTTCTTCAATTAATTCATTCTCAAAGAAGTTACTGTTCAGATGGGGTAGTAGACGTAAATCCCGGACACCTCAGGCTGTGAAATTAAGGCCGTACAGTCCGCAGTGTCAAGGTGAAATCTGCATCGATATTCCGCGGGAAATATTCTTGTCTATTGATTTTGGAAAAAACAAAAAATCGATCCTTTGATAAGTTCCTACTTATCATAATACAGGGGTTATGATGAAACTTTCAGTTTGACATAGGTGAATGTATGGGTAACCTAATAGGATGTCCGGCCCGAGTACCGTTGTTGGAAAGGGAACAAATCCTAGTTTCTTTCTGAAAGGGACACCCTGATCTCTCAAAAGGATTCCAAAAATATTGTATTTTCTGTTATTGTGGTATTTTATATTTTAATTATTTCTCAGGCCCCTGAGACTGGTAACTGGATCGTCAGTCCAGTGGGACAAAGATCAATTCATAAATCAAATTACATGAGAAGTGTAGTTTGACAAATTATTACCCGACATAACACATTTAGGGCAGGTCATGTACATGTTAGACTAGAGACGACTTTTTTTTCAGGTCAAACTAAAATCAAATGGTAGTTCCAACTTCCAATTTCAGAATTTGACAATCCAATTCTACTTTCTAATATGGCATAACATAATTGAAACTGGCAATTCGATTTGAATCCAAAACCATGAATTAAAAAATAAATAAGTAAACGTTACATCAACATGTAATATAGGCTTGTATGCAGCCCGACTAATGGTTTGCATGACCATTGGTTGGAAGAACAGTCATTAGACCATTAGAGGAATTGCCAATTTTTTGGCGGCCCCCTCGCCCTGCTCCCTTTTCTTTTAAATTCTTATATCTATAACTTCTCTCCTCCCAATCCTTTTTTTTGCACAATTTAGTCCAAAATTTCAGTTCTTTCTAATCTCTCTTTAATATTATATTCTATAACAGTTGGAAATTTCATCTCTTTATTTTCTATCTCAAATCTCCATGATGTCTTTATGTTCTCTATCAATTTTTATGTTTTTTAGTTATTGTTCTCTCATCTAAATTTATTTTTATATCTTGTAATTTTCTTCTATCTCTTAAAAAGTACAAAATAGCTAGCCCTCAAGGTTTATTAAATTTTAAACTTGTCGATATTAAAAAACACAATGCTACTGAAAGTTTATTATAAAATAATTACGATGCACCAACGAAAACAATTACTGAGAAATTCAATTGATATAGGGACATAATCCCCCATTTCTTGCCCTAATTTTTGCAAGACCGAGGATTGTAATTGCAGCAGTTTTGTCCTCTTCTTCCTCAGGTATCTATTGCAAGTTTTTTTTTTTTATTGACCGTAGAGTAAAGATGACATCATGCATTGTAATTTGCTTCGGATAATGCATGTAGAATCTCAAGTGGCAGCGAAGCATTGGACCACAGAGTATTAGTTGATTGCACTGTAAATCACTGGAAGGAGGTTTTTTTTTTTTTTTTTTGCTTGGGAGTAGGATGAGATTTTATATTAACGTTTTTGCTTGGGAGAAAATAGTAGGATGAGATTTTGTTGTGCAGAATGCTTTCTGTGATGACACTTCTTTGTGTCCCTTCTTATCCTCTGTAAATGTGTGAATTGTTGTGCGATGGAGCTTGCTGTTTGTAAATGGATAGGGGACAGCATAATAACGCCCCACTCCTTTTACTACTTTGGATTGGATTTCAATTTTAGAAAGATTGGATGAGATTTTTCTAGACTGGATTGGCTTGAAACATTTGGCTATGTTTTTTTCTAGTTGTTTCTGGATTGGCTATGCATTTGGCTATATATATTCGCTTGTTTATATATACATATTACGATTTAACATTTGCCAGAAAGTGTACTGCTGATTTTGTTAAGTGGTTATAATTTGTTGATTTGTTGATAAGAATTGGCATTTGGTGTTTCGTAGTTGACAGAGCAGAGTTTAAAATTCATAAAGATATGTAAGGACTCTTGGAAATTTTATTGTTGTTGATTGAATGTATTTGCAGCCTTAATAGATGTTATGAGTTAATAGATGTCCTGTTGAGTGGTAGCAGTTTGTGTTGATTCTACTTGTACTCAGCTGTTTGACTGACCTGGAAAGACGGTACTGATATATATGATCTTGATGATATGAACTGCTAACAGCTCGAATTTTTATGTAAAGAACGAACTATCCAGATGATATGTGTGAATGTGACCTTTGCAGTTTCTCAATCCCGATTACTTGTTATGCACCGTATCAAATGAACCAACGTTAAAGCGAAGGTTCTGAAAACTATGTTTAGGTAATGTTCTTTAGGCGGAAATGCCATTTTCCCCAGTAGATGCTGTAAAAGTTGTATCCCTATTTGTTGTGCAGAATGAGTGGTGCTGCATTGCGGCATTTGTTTTTCCAGAGAATGGGATCTGTATGTTGTAATTTCTCAAATGTTTTTGATTGTTCATCATTATGCTTATTCGTTACTTTCTTCAAGTCAATGAAAACAGCCTTAGTGTATCACCAACGGCATAAATATTTTGGCAATCTTTGTCTGTCAGGTGGGGATAATTTATCCACCAAAGCCATCAGCATGGAGGATGATATGTAATTTGTGTAAAAATATCCATATTGTTAAATTTGAGTTGTACGTTAATTTGTTATTAAATTTAATTTAGCTAAAACTTTAATGGATTTATTTACATTGTCTATTTGGATATGAACTTTTTCATGTTTTGGTGATTTAAGATGCATTATATATTTTGTTTCGTGTTATTATTATTTTGTGTAAAGTATGGTTGAATGATAGATTGTTGTTAAACAGGATTTAGACAAAATTTAAAACGCATATACATCGTATATTTTATAATGTTAATTATTTACAATTTAAAACAAGTACATAACTTATTTTTGTGAAAAAATTAATATAGGTGATAAAATGTGAATAGTTATAAATTTTTTCCTCCTTTTTTGTAGAATCTTACGATTTTACGATTCGATCTTACTGATTCAATCATGCTATCTCAAATCAATTTTAGGTAGAATATTGATCCTGCCAACTATGCTTTAACCCTCGCAACAATAAGTGAAAAAAAAAATCTCTAATTGATTGAATTCGCGCGCGCACACACTCACACACACACACACATATATATATATATATATATATATATATATAATATTTAATAGTTATATTAAGTATATTATATTTTATAACTAATAACAAATTATGTTTAATTAAAAGTGAATATTTTTTTGAAAATAAAGACAGCTTTTTAAATACATCGATCCAATTTGATCTGTACTGTATTGACACTTCATCACAAAGGGAGTATGTTATTTCCTAGAGAAAATTATATATTGGAGAAAAAATTGAAGCAAAAAAAATCCAACTAGATCAGAAATAATTTATATAGCGAAATTAATTTAAATCTTACGGTAATTATTGAAAGCAATGGACCAAATATTTCTTCAGTCATGATTGTAGCTGTGAGTGGAGGATCCAACAATATTGTCGGCTCAATGAATCTGCAACTCATAAATAATTCTTCACTTACTAACCAAAAGCATCATATCATGTAATATAATCTTCCCTGAATTTTGTTACAGTTAAATTAGCCATCATCTCGAAGGTATAAATTTATACGCCGTGCATCTCTGGTTGAGCTCCAAAATTCTTTTTCGTCTTTCCTATTTGTAAATAAGTAAATTCTTAAATAAAAATAAATTATCTAAATACATTTTTATCTCAAAATTTAAAATTTAAAATTAAAATTTTTCCCCTCACATTTTTTTCACATAATTTTAAAAAAATTTCCCTCTTCTTCTTCCCTCCAAAATACTTTTTTTATAAAAAAATACCAATCAAAATTTTTACACATTCCAATACAACTTTTTCCAAATACATCAAACTTTTCTTTCTTTTTTTTTTCTTTTTGTTTTTTGGGCCTGGAACGTAAAAGCACAAAGCCAGAACTCTAGATATGTAGATTAAAAACAATGAATTAAAGGCCAACCCACTTTGTTAGGGTATTTCTACTTGTAATAGAAACTTTCAGAAAATTTGTTCGAAAGTTAGCTATGTTTGGACAAGCCATTTTTGTTTGTAAATGAGTAAAAAGTTAACTTTTTTTAAACAAAAATAAATTATCCAAACAAATTTTTATTTCAAAATTTAAAATTCAAATTTTCCCACTCAAATTCTTCTTACATAATTCTAAAAAAATTTCCCTCATATTTTTCTCTCCATAATACTTTTTCTATCAAAAAATACCCACCAAAATTTTCACACATTCTAATACAATTTTTTTCAAATATATCACAGTCCAAACGGAGCCAATTGGTCACCGTTTCTTTTTTCTCACCCTTCTTTTAAAAAAATAGAGAGAAAAGGTCATACGCCAATCATATTTGCTTATTTTAATGTTTAAACTTTAGTGTTTGTTCATTTATTTATATGTTTTAAGATTAAATCACAAAATAGTTATTTACTTTTAGCTGTTTGATATTTTTTTGTCTCTTATATTTTAAAATGAAAATTTTGTAATCTTTCACAATTGATAGCATTAACGTTCTTTTTACATATTATATTAAAATAAGAAATAATGTCCAAAAAGGTCCCTCACATATTGATAAATGAGCTTTTTAGTCCCTCAATTTCAAAATGAGACAAAATCGTCCCTCACATTATATAAACGAACTATTTTCGTCCCTCATATTATATAAACGAACCATTTTGGTCCTTCACATTACATAAACGAAACCATTTTAGTCCCTCAAATCACATGTAGTGTAATGTGAGGGACGATTTTGTCTTATTTTGAAATTGAAGGACTAAAAAGCTCATTCATCAATATGTGAAGGGCCTTTTTAGACATTATCTCTTAAAATAATCACGTATCTGTCACATGAAATTGTTTTCAGCTATAAATATGGTTTCACAGTTGACTATTTAAACTTGTTATTCCTCTCTTTTCCAATTTTACACTCTACTTAAATAGATGGAATCTACTTCTAAGAGCAGCATCAGAATAACTTTCGTGTAACTTCACATGATGGACACTACTTTAAATAGAATTCATAATAGAAGCCAGTCAAGGGATAGTATATATACTAATTTTCAGGAACCAAAAATTTTATTTTGAATTATAAAAGGAGAAAAGACTAAAAATCTAAATGTAGGAGACTTCCTTTGTGACTGAATTTTCTTTTTTTTTTTTTAATTTCAATAAGAAAAAGACTAAAAATCAATGCTTTTTTTTTGTCAAGCCATATCAATCTAAAATAACATTAATTGATCTCAATATGTTAATAAGAATGTGACTTTCATGAAACATATCAAGAGAAATTACTTCTTTTTGTAGTAACCAGTTCTTATCAATTTCTTTTTGTAGTAACCAGTTCTTATCAATTTAATAATAAGTTATATTCATGTAATAATGATATTGGCAATGATCACCCGAAATATCTAAATATATTGATACATTATTATCTAAATTTGAAAAAAAATCAATCAATTTCTTTTTTTTTATTTTTATGATTTCTTTTAATTCCCATGTGATATTTATCCTAGGCATACGTTTAACTGGAACATTTAAAACATTTTGACAATATTTTATGAAACTCACTTTTCACTAAAAAAAAAAATGATAAATGTACTAAAGTTACCATTTTAGCTAATTCAATTATATTATTTTGGCCAATATATCTAAATAAAGAAGAGTTTGAAATGTTACTAACAAAACCAGTTATTTCCATCTGTGATAAACTAAAACTAATTTTTTGAGGGTGGTGTTTAGCCAAATATTTATGATACATTCTATATCCACACCCTTTTTTGTAGACATACTATGCTTGATAAAAGTTGCAAGTTACCTTATAGGATTTTTGTATAGTATTAAAATGTCTATTGAATAAATTGGCTTTTAGACTTGAAAGCCTTGTTTGAGTGTTCTTGGTGCATCATAATTATTTTATAATAAACTTTCAGTAGCATTGTGTTTATTAATATCGACAAGTTTAAAATTTAATAAACCTTGAGGGCTAGCTATTTTGTACTTTTTAAGAGATAGAAGAAAATTACAAGATATAAAAATAAATTTAGACGAGAGAACAATAACTAAAAAACATAAAAATTGATAGATAACATAAAGACATCATGGAGATTTGAGATAAAAAATAAAGAGATGAAATTTCCAATTGTTATAGAATATAATATTAAAGAGAGATTAGAACGAACTGAAATTTTGGACTAAATTGTGTGAAAAAAATGATTGGGAGGAGAGAATTTATAGATATAAAAATTTAAAAGAAAAAGGGAGCAGGGTGAGGGGGTGACCAAAAAATTGGCAATTCCTCTAATGGTCTAATGACTGTTCTTCCAATAAACGGTCATGCAAACCATTAGTCGAGGTGCATGCAGGCCTATATTACAAATTTATGTAACTTTTACTTATTCATTTTTTAATTCATGGTTTCGGATTCAAATCGAATTGCTAGTTTCAATTACGTTCTGCCATATTAGAAAGTAGAATTGGATTGTCAGATTCTGAAATTGGAACTACTATTTGATTTTAGTTTGAACTGAAAAAAGAGTCATCTGTAGTCTAACATGTACATGACCTGCCCTAAATGTGTTATGTAGGGTAATAATTTGTCAAACTATACTTCTCATGTAATTTTTATGAATCGATCTTTGTCACTCTAATAGCCATGCTAAAACTTATCAAAATTTAAGTAAACTAAAATCTGAATACTGAACTCACGTATTAATAAACAAGCCACGTATAAGTAGATCAGATTATTGTTTCTTGTAAACTTGAATGTGGCAAGGCACAAAGTTGTTGGATGATGGAAATAATGAAAGAGCTCAGTTTTCATTTTTGTGACCATAGGGCAATTTTGGCTAGAGCTGGGCATATATTATCTTTAAATTCAAATTTATTCACCAAAATTTAAATCAATTCATCACTAAATTTAAATCCATAATTAAGTTGCGGATCCAGCTTTCATTCCCTTTCTTTCCATCCCTTCACTTAGCAAAATTGCCTTTTATATTAAAAAAATTATGTATAAGTGCAGTTATAAATTTCTCATGCAAATCAAAAGGATAGAAGTACAAATTTAAACATGTCTTGCCATTCAGAAGGTTTAAAATTCTAATCCTCTAACAAAATTTCGTATCTCAGTGGAAACATGCACTTTGTTGTAGAAGTTCCAGGGATAGGGCTTAAAAATTAGTATTAAATTATTAGTTAGTAGTACCCGAAGGAAAGAAAAATAGCAAAACAACATGTGTATCTATCTGCCCATAAATGATTACAAGTATTTGGCCAACCACAGTAGCCCTTTGCTATCTTTGAATGCAAAAGTAACATCATCACTACCTCAACAGAAAAATTAGCAAGGTGATTTAGTTTTAATAAAAATGTTAAAAAACAAAAAGAAAGAAAAGGACGACAGACCAACAATAAAAAATGGAGTGGCATACCAACACATAATTATATGTTAGTACATGAATCCAATTCTGTCCATTTTCAATGAGTACCATCATACAATATATTACATTGTAGGTTAAGAAAGCTATTATAGATTAACAATGATATGAAGACTACTAATTTTCTAAGCTGGCAACACCAGACTCTGTTCTAGAACAACTGATGCGGAACAGGGCTTGCATCTGAGATGGAATCAAAATTGAAATCTAATATCTGCCCAATCAATCAATCTATCTATCCTCTTCATTCTTTGTAATGGCCTATATTGTGGTTTGCTCTATTAGGAGGGGCACTCAGCATCAGCAACTAAAGTAACAAGCTAGACCAAATAGCACGACAAATATTTTGCTAATCCTTGCATGAAATGGAACCAGGCTTGGTCTGTCTTCATTTTCCCACTCTACATAGAAGCAAATTCTGAAATATGATATATTGCAATACTTCTACTCAATTATCTTTTAGAAAACTTAATAATTTATTTATTTGACAACATTAATGGTACTAATCTTTTCCATTCACCATCGTTGTCTCAAAAAGGTTTAAGCAACTTAGCATAATTCTACTTAATGTGACAAACTACCAGGTAATTTTCTTCTATATGCTTCATTTTCCAAATACAAGTTCCAGTTTTATTGATCCTTAATGTCCTTCCTCTGGTCCTTTCCAGACTAATACAGCAAGGTCACTAAACAATGTCAAGCACTAAGGAATTTAAATGCATCAGCTCAGCTGACCTAACCTTATAATTAAAAAGAAAAAGAAAAAGAAAAATTCACCACCAAATAAATGTCGATAAACACAGATTAATTATATTTTCCTAATTTTTAACTAAAGAACAATATGCATAAGAGCTTGTAGCTTAATACTTTGATACCTATAAGTATTACCTTGCATAAGATGCTTACTTGACACATAGGTGACATTGTAGCTAAAATATGCCCAAATTATGGAAATAAAATTCTTGATGTGACAAAAGAGATCACCTACAACAGCAACATTAGAAATTGACTCTGATTTTTTTGAGTGATAATTTGCAAGTTCTGCGGCTCACCTACATATCTCCAGTGCACGACGAGCATCACCAGAAACAACGCAACCTACACTTACAAACATAAACGCTGATAATGAAGAAATCTTCAAAACAAGCGAACTATCTTTTGATCAACTAGTTATCAAAACTCATTGACGAACTGAGTAACTGTAAGTTAAACCTTTCTTGAAGCAAACTCAATTGCTAGCTTTTCAAAACCATCAATTCCTTTGAGGCGACTATGTATGATTTCTTGAAGCTGCTGGTAGTTATACGGCCCAAAGCAAAGCCTTTGTATGCCCATACGACTCGAGATTTGTGGAAGCAACTTTTCTAGCAGATCCATGGTATTTGCTATCCCTAGATTGGATGTTTCAAATGCAGAAAAACTACATCAATTTCTTTATTTTCTATCAAACTAAGCAAAGCATTTAGAAAACTGGGCTGCCTACCATTCACAATCAGTTTTGAATGTGGCTTGGTTGGCCAATCAAGAATGTTGTACAGAACCTATGATTTATAAGCCAACATACATATAAGGAGTCATGCATAGCAAATGCTCAAGATTTTGCAAGAAGCTGAGGTGATTATAGTTAATCTTAAATCTTCTCATCATTATCGATTGATTTCTGGTTACTAAAAGATCAAGTTTATCTATAAGCAAAATGCACGGCTGGTTATCATCTTTTCCACATTTTGGCCCATTTGAAAATCGCTCATTCAAGGAGTGTAGAGCCTTTTTCCAACTAACTCTATGTCCAGTTAAAGCTCATAAATAACCTGAAAAGAAGAGCATTAAATCATGTCAACTAAGAAAGAGTGGCATGCTCTATAATTTAGAAGAAATCAATCTATCAAAACTCTCACGTTATAAATATTCTCTGGTGAGGCCAGCTTAAGACCATTGATCTCTATAAACAATAAGGCTTGATACTCCCATCATCAACTTAATTTCGTAGGTTCCTCATCACTGCAAGTACAGTCATGGTTTGTGGGCATATAAACATAGGGCAAGCACCAAGCATTAGCCAAAAAAGCTTAATACTGATTTTTGCATATGTTTTAGAAATAACTAACTGATCTTACTTTCCTAATTCCAGGAACTTCATGAATATAAAAACATCTTCCAAGTCACTGATCATCACATATGGCTTCTTTGATAAATGCAGTTATCTCTTCCATTTCTCTGTAAAGATCCATCACCATCAGCTTATTATTGTGTAAAATGAAGTAAGAATTCTGTTGTAGATTTTACTTGTTTCTATAAGGTGAAGACTTGGGCAAAGATGCCAATTGTTGTGTTTAGGATAGTGGGGCTGGAAAGGGGCTCCGAGGAGGAGAGATTTTGCATGTTTACGTTTTATAGTGCTGAAAAAAGGATAGTAATTTTGCTAAGAGGTTGTTTTCTACTTGGCCTGTTTTCTTGCTCTCAAGCATTTTCTGCACCTACCTTAGGTTGTTGCTAAGAGGTTGTCGAGTGCTAACTGGAGTAGAGTTCGAGATAGAAAGTAGTAAAAAGATTAATCAGATTTCACTGCCATCTAAGCTAGAAGATTCTATGAATTAGTGTAAATTTATGAATTTTTTATGTGCCCGATTTGGTAACTTCTTCTTTGAAATGCTTTAAGCCTAGAGTTCTCTTGAGGAAAATGTTTTTAAGTCATTACTCTGTATACACTTGGCTATGACAGTTTCATGCCTCTGTAATAGCAATGGAGAAGCATTTCCAGGATGGGACACACTCTTGCAAGTTGGGTTAAGCACAAAATCTTCACTTTTTAAGTCTCTTGAATGAAGCCTCTGATGCCATTTTGCCTTGTTTAAGATGACTTTGGTTTAGACGGCCAATTGCAACAATTTGTCTTTGATTTGTATTTGCTTAACCATTGGCGCAGTAACATTTGCAAATGTTTTATTGTTCAATTATCTTAAGTATTAAACTGTGTAGAATACTCCAACTTCCTTACTTCCTTCGTTAAATATCTCAACAAGCATTGTTTTTCTTCCTTCTTTAGTTAAAGCATTCTGGATTTTTTTCATAACACATTTCCCAAGTGTGCTCATTCAAAGGGTTCTGATAGTTATTGATAGTGGAAAAGTTTCTCTATGATGAGTATGCTATCCTCTTCTTTTTATTTGGATGCTTTGTTCCCTTCCATACAAGAAAGGAGCAAAGCTCTTGAACGAATTTATCAAGATAGTTTGTGCATGTCCAAGTGAGATGGACTCCAACGAACTATTGCATCTAATCTTTTGATTTCCTTGCAGATGTAAGCTTGGGGAATGTAGAATTATATTATGTGAAGCAGGAGGGAAACACAAACTGCAAAAGTTGCAGCTCAACTTCCCAATGTGAGTTCTCTCAGCAAGCCTTAAATTTGGAGGTCCAGAAAAAAAACAAAACTAAATTTCACAGTTGTGACTTTTGGAGGTCTAGAAAACAAGTACTATCCGTTTCCACTCACTTAAAATTTGTACACCAAAAATCATGTGCGTCCTTTCTGTGAGATATTCAATCAAAAAACTTGATCAGCTTGTTACTTTAGTTGCTGATGCTGTGTACCCCTCCCTAATAGAGCAAACCACAATATAGGCCATTACAAAGAATGAAGAGGATAGATTGATTGATTGGGTGGATATTAGATTTCAATTTTGATTCCATCTCTGATCGAAGCCCCGTTCTGCATCAATTGTTCTAGAACAGAGTTTGCTGTTGCCAGCTTAGAAAATCAATAGTCTTCATATCAATGTTAATCTATAATAGCTTTCTCAACCTACAATGTAATATATTGTACCATGGTACTCATTGAAAATGGACAGAATTGGATTCATTTACTAAAATATAATTATGTGTTGGTACACCATTCCATTTTTTATTGTTGGTCTGTCGTCTTTTTTTTTTCTTTTTGTTTTTTAACGTTTTCATTAAAACTAAATCACTTTGTGGATTTTTCTATTGAGGCAATGATGATGTTACTTTTGCACTCAAAGACAACAAAGAGCTACTGTGATTGGCCAAGTACTTGTAATCATTTATAGGGCAGATAGATGCATGTGCTGTTTTGCTGTTTTTCTTTTCTTTAGGTACTACTAACTAATAATTTAATACTAATTTTTAAGCCCTATCCTTGGAACTTCTACAACAAAGTGTGTGTTTCCACCGAGATATGAAATTTTGTTACAAGATTAGAATTTTAAACCTTATGAATGGCAAGGCATGTTTAAATTTGTACTTTATCCTTTTGATTAGCATGAGAAATTTATAACTGCACTTATACATAATTTTTTTTAAAAAAATATCAAAAGGCAATTTTTGCTAAGTGAAGGGATGGAAACAGAACGGGAATGAAACTGGATCTGGCAACTTAATTTTGGATTTAAATTTAGTGATTGAGTTGATTTAAATTTTGGCCGAATAAATTTGAATTTAAAGATAATGTATGCTCAGCCCGTAGACAAAGTTGCCCTATGGTCACAAAATTAAAATTGAGCTCTTCCATTATTTCCATCATCCAACAACTTTGTGCCTCACCGCATTCAAGTTTACAAGAAACAATAACTTGATCTACTTATCTGTGAATTGTTTATTCTGTCTGACAGAGTTCAGTATTCAGATTTTAGTTTACTTAAATTTTGATAAGTTTTAGCATGGCTATTAGAGTGACAAAGATCAATTCATAAATTAAATTACGTGAGAAGTGTAGTTTGATAAATTATTACCCGACATAACACATTTAGGGCAGGTCATGTACATGTTAGACTAGAGATGACTCTTTTTTCAGTTCAAACTAAAATCAAATGGTAGTTCCAATTTCAGAATCTGACAATCCAATTCTACTTTCTGATATGGCAGAACATAATTGAAACTAGCAATTCGATTTGAATCCGAAACCATGAATTAAAAAATGAATAAGTAAAATTTACATAAATTTGTAATATAGGCCTGCATGCACCTCGACTAATGGTTTGCATGACCGTTTGTTGGAAGAACAGTCATTAGACCATTAGAGGAATTGCCAATTTTTTGGTCACCCCCTCACCCTGCTCCCTTTTTCTTTTAAATTTTTATATCTATAAATTCTCTCCTCCCAATCATTTTTTTCACACAATTTACTCCAAAATTTCAGTTCTTTATAATTTCTTTTTAATATTATATTCTATAACAGTTGGAAATTTCATCTCTTTATTTTTTTATCTCAAATCTCCATGATGTCTTTATGTTATCTATCAATTTTTATGTTTTTTAGTTATTGTTCTCTCATCTAAATTTGTTTTTATATCTTGTAATTTTCTTCTATCTCTTAAAAAGTACAAAATAGCTAGCCCTCAAGGTTTAATAAATTTTAAACTTGCCGATATTAATAAACACAATGCTACTGAAAGTTCATTATAAAATAATTACGATGCACCAACGAAAACTCAAACAAGGCTTTCAAGTCTAAAAGCCAATTTATTCAATAGACATTTTAATACTATAGAAAAATCCTATAAGGTAACTTGCAACTTTTATCAAGCATAGTATGTCTACAAAAAAGGGAGTGGATATAGAATGTATCATAAATATTTGGCTAAACACCACCCTCAAAAAATTAGTTTTAGTCTATCACAGACGGAAATAACTGGCTTTCTAGGAACATTGTGAAATTCTTTTTTATTTATACATATTGGCCTAAATAATATAACTCAATAAGGTAAAATGGTAACTTTAGTACATTTATCATTTTTGTTTTAGTGAAAAGTGAGTTTCATAAAATATTGTCAAAATATTTTAAATTTTCAAGTTAAACGTATGCCTAGGATAAATATCACATGGGAATTAAAAGAAATCATAAAAAGGAAAAAAGGAAAATGATTGATTTTTTTTTTCAAATTTAGATAATAATGTATCAATATATTTAGATGTTTCGGGTGATCATTGCCAATATCATTATTACATGAATATAACTTATTATTAAATTGATAAGAACTAGTTACTACGAAAAGAAGTAATTTCTCTTGATATGTTTCATGAAAGTCACATTCTTATTAACATATTTAGATCAATTAATGTTATTTTAGATTGATATGGCTTGAAAGAAAAAAAAAAACTCAATTAATGTTGACAATTTTTATATTAACACTAAATTTATTATAGACTTACAATGCGTATTGCCCCGATTTTTTATATCTACTAGAAGCTTCCAATTGCCCTTAGTCACACTTCTATTCTGTTTCCCACTTTCTACTCATATCGGAACCAATCCATTCGGCAATTAGTCATTAACTTTACCTGTGTTTCTTTGTTTTTGTGACATGCTCAAATAAACAGTCAAATCCATATGTGGGGTTTTTTCATCTTGCTTGTTATCGATTGAGCCATTGCCAGGGAAAAAAAACATTCATATTGTGAAAAGGGCTAGCATTTTTGACGACACAAATCTGACCTATTTTATATTTATATGGAGTCTCATCCCCGTCACTAGACACTACAACCGCAACGCCGTAAGTATGTTATCATCGCCACCATGATGATCCCTTGGCAAGCAGAGTATCCTAATTGTTCTCGGGCTTGTCTTGCTAATCATGATAATATTTTTTAATCTTTTTTTAATTACATGTCTCTTTTACTTGCATCTCAAGCCTGCCAGAGAATAGACAAAGAACTAGTTTTATTAGAATACAAACTTTAATCTTATGCATAGAATTATTACTATAGTTTTGTTATTGTGTTTAATTTTTTAATCATTTATATAAGTTCAAACTTAACATGATAAAATCCAAAAATCAAACTTATTAACAAATAATTTATTTTGAAAATCTAAGTAAATTTAATTACCAAAATATATAAGAAAAATAATATAATATGCAAAATCAATTCAAATTTGTAAGTGGACCAAAAAAAAATGCAATATCAATAATTAATTCATGTGGTTGTGTTATGTACGGAATTATTTTTATTTATTAAAAAAATCACTTGCACGCACACAAATTCCAGCAGTGCTCTCCAAAACATATGAGTCCAGAAATTATGGGCAAAAAAAAAGAAAGAAAAGAAGTAACGCAGGTGAAGATCACTCAGGATTGATGAGGAAAAAAAAAAAACAGGAAAGAGCAGAAGAGGAAGAGGATGTCGTAGAGTTTTTCCACCATTTCTGTTAGGGTAAAAAGAAAAAGAAAGAGAAAAAGAAAGGTCGGTATGGCTAATAAGAGATTAAGCCGATTAGACTAATCGATAAACGGTAAGGATTAGGAAGTTTATTTGAACTAAACTACTTGGGAGTGGGACGCAAGGCAAACCATCGTATCTGCAATTACTGATTCCTTTTTGGATTCCTAAAACTTTAAACCCAATAAAAAAAAACCCTACAAACTCTCTAAAATATGCCCGCACTTGCTGCATTCTCCCATTCTAATCCCAGACTAAGCCGTCTAAGCATTCTCCCATTCCAATCCCAGACAAGCTTTTCAATTTCAAGACAAGGTTCTTCTCGAGAAAGTTGAGGTAATGTTCATGTTTAATTATGCAGAAAAATAATTGTGTAAGAAATAATTGCATGGGAACTAAAATTTATTTCTTTAATGCACGTCATATCAATTGGATTTCTGTAGTCATTGAGGGTTTTTGGTGCCATCTTTCAATTGGGATATGTGTTTCGTGTTTTTATTTAAGAAAGTTATTTTTTGCATGTTAGAATTTATATTGAAAGTTGTGACTTGTTAATTTATTCTAACGAAATCTTCCCTGCCTTCTTCCTGAATCCTCCTCAATTCTGTTCTTTCTTTTCTGTTAATTCTCATCTCTTTCGTCAGGGTTCTTAACTCAAACCTTGACATTGATCTTTCACTACTAAGTCCATCATGAACCCTCCATTCCAACCCCAATGGCCAACTACGCAAATAGGGATCAGGACTCTTGAGTCCACCTAGTTTGGACCGCGGAAATTCAAGATCCAGTTGGGCATTAGTTTGAACAGCGCCGTTGCAATATTGGTTGTGTTTGGCGTGTTTGGCCTCATATAAAGAATGGTGTAGGTTAGAAGCAAAGAAGAAACAGAGTTCAAAAAAGGCATTAATTTCACTAACTTGATGTTGACTAGGTGTGTGTGTGCTATATTCAAATCAAAGTGGGTTTTTTGATTTTTGAATCCGTTTTTGGGTTAATTCAAATTTTGAATTTTAGTTTTTTAATCGAATTTCAAATTGAGAATATCTAGAGCTACTTAGTTTATGATGTTATAGAGTGAAAAATCTATTAATACTGTGATTTTAATTTTATTTAATTGTTAAATAAATAAATAAAATTTCTAATTCATTTAGTTAATTTAATAATTGCAATATAATGCATTAGTGTAGAAATTGAGATATTAAAATTGTAAAAATAACATTAAAACTATAAAAAGTAAGTTTATTATTTGGATAGGAATAATAACCTCTTTCCAAGCCTAAGGCTAAAGATGCAAGGAATAATCACAATTTCTAGTCTAAAGCGTAGTTGGTAGTCAATAGTTAGTGTTTTAATTGTGGTAGAATAAAACTAAATTTCCTATTGGGTTTGTGATTTGGTAATTAATTGTTAATCATATTGAGAATTAAACTAAATTTCTTATTGGGTTTGTGATTTGGTAATTAATTGTTAATCATATTGAATTTTGAATTTAGTAGTTATTAAATCCAACAGGTATAAGGTTTTCTTGAGACTTATAAATAAAACATATTATTCACAATTTTGATGTCAAGAGAAATAGATTGCTTTGATAATCTTGTGCCACTCGAAACCTTGAAAGCTTTCTGTATCAAATCAATTTTGCGGTCAAAATCGATTGCTTTGTTCAAAATTTGCGTTAACCAAATTCTGTCCTCTGCCTTGGCCGAAAGCTTCCTGGTTTCTTGATCAATTTTTTTAACCTCCAAATCCGTACAGTTTTGCTTTGTTTTGTTCAAAACCTTGGCTGCCCATTTTGCATTCACAGGTGACAACCCCCTCTGCTAGCTTCTGCATGCAATACCCCCTTATTGTCCTTGTCCTGCATCAATAAGCATGACTGGTAGTTTATGACCAAATTTTCTTTTTCATGCTTAATTTTCTTTCTGAAAACAAAATTTGCTTTTATTTGGGGAACTCTTGTTGGTTTTATTACTTAACTTGTCTTTCTTTGTTTGGCTCTTGTACCCATGGTGAGATGAGTGTGGCGATTGCCATCAAATTAATTGTGCCTACTTTTAATGGAGCCTTTAGCCTCATTGAGTTGTTACGCAATGCATAGATTCAGGTTGAGTTATTCTTAGTGAAAGATACGTGTAGTCGACAATGGATGATTATACCAAAATAAAGAGTAGTACTTTTAAAACGTATTTTTGTATTTTTTAATATATCTCATATTTTATAATTACTATTTTTAAAAATACAAAACACATTTTAAAATATTATCTGTATAGGCCCTTGCTTTTTGATTTTGTTTAATTTTTCTTGTTATGGAATTTTGTATTTTGAAGTTGTATTAGGTGTATTTTTATTTTCTTTTTGTAGACTTTTTGTTTCCCAAGTCTAATTGTTGGCACTACCTTTTTATGTGGCAGTTTTATGAACAGACCTCCCTTAGCATCCTTGATGAGGTAATTGAACGCGTATGTTACATCTGCACAAATGAGGTATGTATTTTAGAATTGTTTTAGTTTACTATAATTCTTTTTTTCTGCGTATGATTATGAGCAATGCAATATTCTCTATGTCTAACAGACGGCAATTTATGGATATCTTCAGCTCAAACAAAAAGCGGAAGAGAAAGCATGAATCTTCAGATGAAAGAACAAGATTACAGTGGCTTTCTGCTGAAGACGACATGAGTATTGAACCCGAGTTTTGCCCTGATTCAGTTGCACATTATATCAAGCATGGATATCAGCCTTATTCAAAATTTGAAGTCAGAAAGCATCTCATACACTTGGGATGGAAAATTGAGTATGCCAGAGATAGAAATGTGACGAGAATGCGATATATTTCTCCAAAGGGTGAGATATATTATTCACTCTATCAAGTCTGCTTGGGACTAGAAGACGTTCAATCCCCAACTAACGTCAGGTATAATGATGATGATCTGCATGTAAGTTTGATTTCTTCCCAACTCACTGAGAAACCGCAAGAACATATTGGTTTATCCCAAGTATTTTCTCCAAAAGATGTTGCGCATGTTGAAAAGGAATATTGTCCACAGGCTTTGATAGACTACTCACAACTAAGAACTAACATGCAAAATGGTCATATCAATAGTGGTGGAAGGACTAAGGATATGGCTTCAAAGGCAAAAAGGCACCTTTCTGCTGTTGGATGGATATTTTATTATCAAGATAAAAAAGACAGGAAGGAGATGCGATATGAATCTCCCACGGGGAGAAAATTTTACTCTCTTCTGACAGCTTGTGAGTGGTGTCTAAGTGAAGGAGATTGCTCACTTATTTCTACTGCATCCAAAAAAAAAGTCAGAGGAGAAACTATGCAACAATTGACTTGTGCAAATTCATCTTCTTCATCTGTTTGTATGGAATCTGATGGTGATTTGTCCAAAAAGGTGCCAATAAAGTCATCTTCTGATAAATTACTGCCCAAGGAACTTGCTCAAAAAGGTGAAGTCAAAATTCAAGAAAACGGTAAGCAGCCCAAAATGAGAAAACGTAGCCTGCCACAGAAGTCCACAGCCTTTCTTCAAGCAGGCCCTCAAAATGATGGCACAATATCACTTGATTCTCCAGCTTCAACTGATGTGAAAGCTGAACTCTCTTTCAGTGTGCTGCAAACAAGTAAAAGAGTTCGGCAAGGGGTTGTTTCTTCTTCAGCTTACCAAGCTCCACGGACTATTTTATCTTGGTTGATTGACAGTGATGTAGTTTTGCCAAGAGCAAAAGTATATTACCGAGGTAAAAATGATGGTTGTCCGACCAAAAAAGGAAAGATAACTCGTGAAGGAATCAAATGCAGATGCTGCCAAGAACTTTTTACTCTCAGCAAATTTGAAGCTCATGCCGGCAGCACTCTTCACAGACCATCAGCAAATATCTTTTTGGAGGATGGTCGGTCAATTCTTGAGTGCCAGTTGCAATTAAAACGTAAAAGTCATGTCAAAAGAACAAGGTCAAGACCAAATCAAGCAAAGAGTAATCGACATCACGATCCAAATGATTATCTCTGTTCTATCTGTCATTATGGTGGTGAATTACTTCTATGTGATGAGTGTCCATCGTCTTTTCATACAAGATGCTTAGGCTTAAAGGTATGTCTTCTCAAGTGGCTTGATGTTACTATTGTGGTGAATTTCTTTTATGTGATTAGTGTCCATCTCTTTTTATTCCACGATATCATATGAAGCAGTTGAAGTTGTACTTATTATCTTCATATAAGCAGGATATTCCCGATGGTGACTGGTTTTGCCCATCATGCTGTTGTCAAATTTGTGGCACGGGAAGATTCAAGAAAGACAAAGAACAATTTGCAGATGATAGTTCTCTCAACTGTTGTCAATGTGAACACCGATGTGAGTAGATTTATCTTGTTTTTGTTAGGTTTGACTTGTTTAATAATTATGTAATCTTGTTTATGCATGTTTTAGTAAAAATAGTGCTGATTTTTTGCTGACAAGTAATGAATGTGATGTAGACCACGTTGGATGCTTGAGAAGTAAGGGTCTGGTTAAGCCTGACTATCAACTAAATGGGAATTGGTTTTGCAATTCGAGGTGTGAACAGGTACATTAGTTGTGACTATTTTCGTCCATACTGCTTTTAGTACATACATATAAATGTTGGATGCATATGTGAAGAAAGCGTTCCACATATCATGGAATACTTATTTCTGGAGCTTAACTATCAAGTGTTTTAAGTGAATGCAACAATTTAGCTTTAAATTATACATTGATAATGATACTCTTATTGTTTAACTATATAAAAGTGATTTGATTTGCATTCTTTACAGATTCATTTGGGTCTCCAGAACATCCTTGGAAAACCAATTCCTATTGGACATGATAATTTAGCTTGGACATTGTTGAAATACAAAAGGGATGAAGTTTCTGACAACGATGCTCTAGATAATGAGCATTCGATGGAAAGCTTCAGCAAGCTGAATGTTGCTCTCAGTGTACTGCATGAGTGTTTTGAACCTATGAAAGAGTCACGCACTGGGAGGGATCTTGTGGAAGATGTTATATTTAGTAGATGGTGAGATCGTGTTCTATGATATAAGCCATTTTGAAAATTCCTTTTTTTGGCAATTTCCTTTCATTGGAATTACTTTTTGTGGCTTCAGAACTTATGATATTTTTCTGATGTTGTAGGTCAGAACTGCCGCGATTAAACTTTCAGGGGTTTTACGCTGTGGTATTGGAAAGAAATGATGAATTAATTACCGTAGGTACTTTAAGGTATGACTGTTGTTTCTAGTTAGCTGCCTTGTGAAATTCACTAGACTAGAGAATCTAAATGCTTTTATTTTCCTTTTCTTGTAAATAAGGGTTTATGGTAAGAAGGTTGCTGAGATACCACTTGTTGCCACGCGCTTCCAATATCGCCGGCATGGGATGTGTCATGTTTTGATGGACGAGCTTGAAAAGGTATAATATATTAACCTTGACTGCTTTATAGAAGTGTGAGAGCAACAATTTTTGATATTTTCTTGACAGAAAGAATAATATCTAATACCAGGTTCTTGTGTTTGCCAGAAACTCAGGGAGCTAGGAGTTGAGAGGATGGTTTTGCCTGCTGTTCCTAGCATTGTGAGCACTTGGGAAACTTCATTTGGGTTCTCAAAGATGAAAGATTCTGAGAGGTTAAACTTCCTGGACTGCACTTTCCTTGATTTCCAGGGGACTATTATGTGCCAAAAACTCTTAAAAGAACATCCATTCTCCTGATTGTAATCTATCATCAGGTAAGTTTGACAATCTCAAGTACTATAAAATTGGTAGAAAATTGCCTCCAAAACTAACTTGGCATTATTTGGTGCATTAGTTCAGCAAAATGTTGGTGACTATATCAGTGAAAATGTGGTTGACATGGATGTCAACATGGTCATTTCTGAGGTACTTCAAGAAGATCGAGTGGAGGAAAGTGAAATTGCTGATCAAGGAACTGCAAAGTATGCATCTTCTCTCATCCCCAAATTTTGTAAATTGGGATATAAGAACCTAAGTGCATTTTATCACTGAAAATTTCTTGAATTGCATTATAATTTGTCTAAACTGCTTTTCGTGGTTTTCTATCCTTTTTAGTGCTTCAAGAGCAACTGGGAGCAATGTTAGCAATGTTTCTACTCCATCGGATATTGTGGTAATCTCCTTTTGAACTGTACTAGCTGTAGTTTTTTCCAGTTCAATCATGGGTATATGTTGTTTCATTCATTTCCAGTTCAATCATGGGTATATCTATCATTAAAACAGGTGAACCAAACCCTGATTTACCTGAACAAGAGAAACATTTATCTGAACAAGTGAATCGAACCCCACTCATTGGTCTCCTATCATGCCAGAATGAAGCTACACCAGAGTTCTTAATCGAAGCAAGCAGTGACAAAGAACCTAGGAATGCTCGTAATAACATTTTCAAGTTCTACAAAAGGAGATTAGTTACCTGCGGAAGTTGAACTTCTTCTCATGCAATAAGAGAAAATACAAAGTCCCAATTTCATCCAAGCAGTTTGGAATTCTGGTCAAGGGCCAAGAGATCATTTTGAACCTGTTTTTCGTACAGCTCCGGGGGTGTCAAGTTTTGTTGAAAAATCTGTGGCCTCCTTTGTAAATGGCAGAGTAGAAGGAGCCCCAGTGAACTTTGTTTCAGATTCTCGTTTATTTTTCATGTATATAATCCAGTAGTTTGTAGTCTGTAGATTCCCACTACAGCTGAATTTGGAAGTTTTTCCCAGGTAGATACTAGAAACTAATTATCCAATATGGTTTTTTCATTATTATCTCATAAGATTGGAGCTTTCTTTTTATTCAAATCTTGTTCAAGGTGATTTTGTGTACTCTGAGATCCCTTTTCCAAGCCTTATTTAAAATATAATTAAACATTCAATAACTCATGAAGAATTGACCACAACAAAAATTTCTTAACATAGAATATGTTTGGACAAGTGATTCTTGTTTGCAAATAAGTAAATTCTCAAATAAAAACAAACTATCCAAACATATTTTTATTTTAAAATTTAAAATTCAAATTTTCCTACTCAAATTCCTCTTACATAATTTTAAAAAATTTTCTCTCTTATTTTTTCCTCTAAAAAACTTTTTCTATCAAAAAATACCCACCAAAATTTTCACACATTCTAATATAACTTTTCTCAAATAAGAACAATCCAAACGAAGCCTAAGATATGTACATGTTCATTCCAAATTTGATGACAAAGATAATTTCCATATGACAGTTAAGAAAACATTAAATTTTACATATAAAGAAATAACTCAAAAAATAAAAAGCCAATTATTTTGAAATGTTAATTTGAAAATATAGATTTCTATAAAACGTAGATTAATCTTCCCATCAAAAATTCCAATTCAAACCTGCAATCGAGAGTGACAATTCAAACTTGAGAAAGCCAATTTCCCACTATTAATTATTGCAAGAATCCCCATTTAGTCAATAGACAAACATCTACCTTTTCATAGAGACTTCAATTTTCATTATTCTATTATTGTAGGTTAATTCTTAACAAATAACTAGAATAACAAAAAGGCTAATATATATTAAAAAAATTAAATTTATCACTAGGTCTTCTATCCTCTAATTTAATAATTATGACTCAGAAAATCCTACTTATTATTTTTTTTCCTGAATTATATCTTTACTAAATTAAGAATATTTTACATATCAGTCAACTCATCTTCTCCCTCTGGCTCCGAAAAAGAATCTAGTAATAAGGATTAGGTTACATGAAACTAAGTATTACAGTAATAGATATTGAAGTTAAAACTGCCATAGTTCTTGGTATTCACTCATGTTAATATGCGTATCCATCACCACATCATATTTTCCCCTCATAACGTATGTATGTATGTATGTATATCTGGGCTTTTTTTTTTTCCTTTGTAATTAAGAGGTTTTAAATCCAAAACCTCCTAATTACAATCTCTATATATTATTTTATGGCCAACAAAAAATCCAAAATATGATTGAAAGTCATATTGACTAATGTGGTAACAATAAAAAAACAAAATTATTCCTCATTATTTCGTATTTTTCAAGAGTGTGATAAATTATTTATGTCTTTTTATCACTAGCATGTAATTTATTATAATTTTTCACTAACATTATCACAACTCTTTTTAAATATCTCCATTGGCCTTTCGTCTACTCCTCACAAAGTAAATAGGAGTAAATTTTAACTTGAACCCAAAAAAAATAAAAAATGTTATGAACTAAAAAAATCTAATTTAAATAGTATTCCACTTGTTCTAAAAAAAGAGTTTACTTTAAATTAAATCTAACTATTTTCAGTTATTAAATATATTATTTTACATTTTTATTTTTATTTTTTAATTGTGGGTGATGCATAATCATTATAAGTAAATATATTATTATAATTTATTTCAAAATGAACTCTTTTTTAGGATAAAAAAAGTTTTAAAGTTGAGATGTAGGAATGGCAAGCTTACCTACCACCAATAGGCACTCATCCCATTTACCCACTTAAATTTATTTATAGAATATATATGTTTAAGTTTTAATCAGTATATTTTTTATATATATTAGTAAATATATTATTTATATAATTAGATATATTATTTTGCAAGTATTAGTTAGAATACTAATGTATTATTAAATTATTTTTTCATTATCATTAGATTATATTTATATTAATATTATACTAATAAAAATTTTAGTTATCCTATTTCAATATTAGTTAGTACTTACTATTAGTTTACTATTCTTTCTCTATTAATCACGAATGATTATTTATTCACTCCTATATTTTTCATTATAATATATTATTAATACTCATAGTTTACTATTTGGCACTTATTTTTATATACTATTGTTAATTTCATAATTTGATATATATAGTATCCTATATATTTTTAATTTTATTGTTTACAAGAATATGAATTAAATGCTATAATTCATGTTCCATAATTTCTACAATTGAATTAAACAAAATTACTATTAATAAACTTTTTCATTATTGTACATTATTAGTTATTAATAATTTACTACTTACTATTAATAAGTTGATATCATATATATATATATATATATATATATATATATATTATACTTTAGATTTTATTATGTAAAATAATAATAATTCAAATAATGAAGTAAAAATTTATTATATTTTCAAATTTTTATTTACAAAATAATGAAATAAAATAAACTAATAAATCAAAATTTTAGTTAAAATTTTATAATGTTTTGAAATTTTATTTCCTCTATAGTAATTTTTAAAATATTTCAATTGGGGCCCTTAATAATTCTAAATAATATCTATAATTATTTTTTATTATACCATAATACCCTAATAATATGATTTTAGCCCCAAAAGAAAGCAATAATTATCTTAATTTGTTTTTTTTTCCTTTCAAGTATCTAATTTACTAATTATTACATATTTATATTATAAATTTATAATCTAATATAAATATAGAAATAATATTAATATTAAATTATTGATAGTTATATAGTAATTAAGAATTTAACATTTATTAATTATTATATTTTACAAATTATAATGTTATCACTTGTAGCATTACTAAGTGCTAACATATAGCTTAATTTTACGTACTCACTTACTTAGCTACTTGTATACAATGCTAAACATTTTATGGTTTATAGTCATAACTTTTACATATTTTCTTTTAAAAGTAATATTTGCATTTAATTTCTTATGATCTCATTATCTCAATTACTTTTTTAGAAAACTTTACCATGAATGCAAAGCATAATTTTACATTTAACTCGTATACAATATTTGCTTCTTATACTTATATTGAAATATATAATAATACTTTTCTAAAAAAACTTCTATAAATAGCAATTTTAACTCATAAAGTATTCAAATATACTGAAATAACTGAATACATTGCATTGTATGAAATCAATCAATTAACTATATACATGGCTATTAAATTATTAATGATATCCTTTTTTAAAAGATTTCAAACATGTGAATTTTCATAAAGTGTAGTGATGAAGGCAAAATCCGCAACCTGATCTAAATTCGAAAAGATGGTTTTGATCCATGATTCTTTGTCTTCTTGGTCGATGATTGTTCCTACAAAACAGATCCCGAAGGGGTTCTCCGGGGAAGATCCTCCGATGCTCAAGTTAGAACTTATGTCGAAGTATAATATTTTCCTTAGCTAGTTTTCACTTATCCATACCTGGTGGTCTTCTCCGGTTTTTATCCCCTTCTTCCCGTTAATCATGAGATTTTGTAATGGTTATAGATTGCTGAATTGCGGGTGTTTCTCCTCTTGGAGCGTCGTTATTATCATCCTGTAATTACAGGTTTAGATTACATGTCTGGAGACCATGCTGTTGAGAATGCAGCAGAGGACCAAAACTTTGCGTGTCACTAAAGTTTGATCTTTGACTTCGAGATCCCGTTTTTGGGGCGCAAAGGTTGAGGTCCAGTTTTTGGTTCCAAGGTCCCACCTTTGGGACGCAACTGTCCAACCTTTTAATGACACTTATGTATAAGCACAATTTCGCTGAGTTCCACTTTGTGACCTGGGACTCTAAAATCCCGCATACTTAGTGTGATTTCCCTTATAAAGAGTGACTTTCCTTCCTCTAAGTTTTTCAAGTTGAACTGGGTCACGTCTTCTTGGCACACCACTTTCTACCCAACATAGGTAAGATCTAGTGTTTACCATTATATCCCTGCTTTCAGGTATCATATCAATTCCTGCATAGGCACGAATAACCAAAGCTTTTGACAAATTACTATCATTTGTTGAGAGTAATAAATCAATAAACAATTCAATATAAACTATTCCCTTGAATATATTAATACTCCAAAGTTTGATGATCCTTTGATCTACATCTCTAATGTGATCATCTGTCAAGGCAATCTGGACTGGTATGTCGATACCTGTTGTTCCGAGAAACCTGACCAATATCTGCACACAAGCAACATGATAATAGCCATGATTGTTGTGATATGCATCCATATCTTCTAGAGTTAGAATTGAGATTCTTATCTCTTTATCAATAGAGTAATCTCTTTCTACACTCTTAAAGATTCTTCTTTTAGGGTTTCGACTACCTTTATTAGTTTCATACAAGGCTTCTTCTGGAATTTCCTTGATCCCTAAATTGGCTGCCTGATCAAACTCACTGAAGCTTATTTTATCATAAGTTTGACATTTCTGGCTAGGTACCTCAATGATTCTTAGCTTAGAGAGCAACTCCTTTGCCTTTATCATTGGGAAATGTTCTAATTACAAAAACATTTTTACCTGTTACGTCTTTTTTGGATTTAACCCATCCAAAAACTGGCTGGGGTTCTATCCCTGAAGAGCTTGTATGGAGTTGAACTCCTTTTATTGCCTCTGCAAGTTTAAGGATTTCATTTTGAAAATCAGATTTTTGTTTTGAAGACTCTTCTTCAGAATTATCCAATATTGTTTCTTGTTTTTCTGAAAGTTTTTCAAGCCTTACTTTCAAATCATTCATATCTGTAGAAACATTTTCAATCAAAGATTTAATTTGGTTTTGGTTTAGCAAAACTTGCAAGATTAAAAATTGATTTGATATAAGTCCCTTTTTTGTTAATATACCTACTCCAGATATATCAAACTTAGTTTGTGGGCCATTTCCTAATTTGAGTGAGTTCTCAAGCTCCTTGAGTCTCTTTCCTGCCTCCATAATATATAAAGACAAAATACTCATTTTAAAACATCTTTTACGTTGTTTAACAAGGTGTCAACACATTCAAGTATACTATTGGAAAAACCTCTTTTATTAATAGTAAAAGTTGTTTAGAATCTTTCTCCATCCGTAACTCTACAGATTTAGGATTATCTGGGTTGAATTTTACCTCTTTGGTTAATTCAACTACTTTGTCTCCTAAGACATCAATCTTATAGGTTAAGGCCTGTTTAGAAGACTTTATATTTTCAGAAATTAGTTTTGGCTTTAAGGACAAAAGCAATTTTCCTATCTCTTGGTTAGTTGAGGTTAACTACTTAACCCTTGCTTTTAGAGAGTCAAGTTTTCATAAAACTCTGTAAAAACACTTTCGTTAAAACTATTTTCTAAAGAATTTTGAAAAGATTTTGGTTTCCTTCTAGACACCTTCTCCAGGGTTTTGAAAACTAGATCGATTTTCTTGATAAAAAGTTTTTTCTTGACTAGGACAGAGTCAAGATTAAAAAGACCTCTTTCTAATAAATTTCCCATATTATCATTTTGTCTAATGATCAGTACACACAAATCAAGAATAGTATTGCACATATAACCTACATCTCGTCTAGAATTAGAATTTTTGTGCGTATAGTGAGGATACATCTGACCTTTTTGGTTGATGATACCATAGAGATCTGGATGAATCCCACTTCCAGATGTCAGTTGGTATCCGAGTAATCCTTCGGCATTTCCAAGCAATGAGCTAATGAAGTCTAGTACCATCAGTCTGTATTGGCGTACTCTTCACTGCTATACTATGCTCTTAGCCACTGTGGATCAGGTGTAATCTCTTCATCTGAACTATATTCAGTTTGAGTTCCCCGATCTGTATTTGCTGGATATCTGATCCGGTCTACTTCTCGCCCCTGGATCTGTGACTCCAAATACTCCAGTCTGTCGAGAGATTCTCCAATCTGTTTCTGAGGTCTGATATTTGGCTCCAAGATGCGGATATTTGATCTGAGATCAGAACCTTTGGTATGGGGTCCAGACCTTTTGCCCCTTTATCAATGTCTAAGATGAGTAAAAGTACTAGTCAAAAACTAGAACCTCTGACAAGACTTCTCTTTTAAGCAGCAAAAGGCAAGAGTTCCAGCCAACCAATACCAGTTGGTTTCTTGTATTGAAGCAAATTCATCATCATGCCCTGATGCTGTCCTCTACGTGAATAGTCACGCAACAGAGATTTCACAAGTTGATTTCGGAGTAATAACTTATCGCCTATGCAATTTGTAAAAATGAAAGGTGAAAAGTGATGTGCGGCCAAAGTGTAGGAGGCCGATCTTCTACTTGATGCTTTATCTAGAGCACCAGAAACCCATGACTTTACATAAGCTTCCAGAAGCTTCTCATCATCCTCAATGGGTTCAAGATACCCATTAGCTTTACAGTTTACAGTTCAAGAGCACGAGCATTAAACAGCGCATTCCAGGTAGCAAGCCTAACAGAGGCTTCAACATGTCGATGCAAATAAACAGAGACTTGAAGACCAAATACCACATCACCATATGCTACAGCAGCAAATTGCTCAACAAGCATTTCAACAAATGTAGAGTATTTGTCATTCGCCTTTGATTGAAATAGCAAAGATCCACTGGCTAGCCTTTCTCTTGTATCTGCCCATGGTAAGTTATCAACAACTTGACCATAGACATTCTACAAAGTTTGATAGACATCCCTACTTTTCTGGTCCTCAAGAACACCCATTCCATTAATTAATATTACAGATAAAGCATGCAATTTCCAAACCACTGGTACAATATGGACAAAAGAATGGTACTTTGGACTAAGGAAGGTTGGCATTACTTCCAGACCTAAAGAAAGAAAAGCCCACCTTAAACAACTTTGAGAAGAGTTGATTGCTCCTGCTCAAAATTTGCTCTTCTAGGAGCACTTGGAAAACTAGCATCTCTCTTACAGTGCATAATTGAGATGGGACTAAGAAACCAATGGATGGAAAGAGGCAACATCTGATAAGCCCATTCTTGGGTCAAAGAAGTTGCCGAACTCCTATCCAGGTATGGGGAACCTTCCACTTCCTCATAAATTGTATCAAGTGGAATATTCGAAGCTTAAAGTGGGGCAGCTGTAGGCTTAATTGGACCATTTGAGGACTGACTTTGAGCAAAGAAAGAGTCCTTCTCACCTAAAGTAACCAAAATGTTTGAAGAAACATGTTCAGGAATTTTCTTTGGCATTTCCTCAAGCACATTGTGTGCATTTTTAGGGCATTAAAGCAACTCGGACTTCCAATAGTCTTCAACTAATCCAAGTGAAATACAGTCTTGACCTACTGCAAAAGACTGGTGTGACGGGCTAGAAGCCATGTGCCACACTAGTAACTTCAGGTTCAAAACTCTCTGTTTCAGCTGGTTCAATCTTGGAAAATTCTCATGAATTTCGATAGATTGTAGGTTCACTACAGTATTTAACCATCACAAGCCCTGACTTAGCCTATGTAGTAAATCAAGTCTATCAGTTCATGCACTCACCTACAACTAAGTATATGGCAGCTGTTAAATGAATTCTGAGGTACCTGAAGCATACACTTGGTGCTGGTTTAGCCTTAACAGCAGGCTCCAACTCAATCTTGCAAGCCTATACTGATGCAGATTGGGCTGGGTGTCCAGACTCTAGACACTCAACTACAGGTTTTTGTGTGTTTCTTGGCAACTCACTCATTTCCTGGTGCTCCAAGAAGCAGCCCACAGTGTCAAGATCAAGCACAGAGGCAAAATACAAGGCTCTTGCTATAACCACCTCAGAAATGCTTTGGATATCCTATCTCTTATGAGATCTTAGAGTTCCTTTCAAGCCCCCTTTACTTCTTCACTGTGACAGCCTTTCAGCAATTCATATGGTTGCCAATCCAGTCCTACATGCTCGTTCCAAACACATTGAGGTTGACTACCATTTTGTGAGGGATCTAGTACTCAACCAGAAACTTAAAGTCAAGTTTGTCAGGACACAAAGTTAGCTAGCTGACATATTCACAAAGAGACTCAGCTCTCCAATTTTTTATCACCATCGCGATAAACTTCTGGGGTCACCACTCATCAGTTTGAATGGGAATGATAGCACAGTACAGCTGTGAATCTGTTATTCTATTATACTTTCTTTCCTTTATGTTTTACTCTATTTATACTGTACATAACTGTGTAACTGAATCCACACATTTTCTCATGTAATTTTCATGTAATCTCTTATTCATATATATACAATACGAAGGCTGATGATGATTCATTCAATCAATCACCTTTACACAATACTTGTCAGAAATGTTCATTCAAGATGCAATTTTAACCATGGTAGTACTCTGTTTTCGTTTCCCAACTATGCATTTCCACCTTTTTTAACCTATCATAGAAATTTGATTGATGAAAGGTAAAATTGTACAAGAAAACATTCAACTTTTGTTTTCCCACTAGTTATAAATTGTTTTAAACCTATAATAGTGATTTAATTGATGAGGAATGGTAAAATTATACAAGAAACACATCCATCTAATTCTTGCACAACTTTCTACTTATGTCAATCCAAAAAAAAAAAAAATCAAAGGAAAAGCCACTAAGATAAAATCCATAATAAAAACAAAACAATTAGCAAAATCCATGAAATATAAACAAATACTAGCAGCTAAAAGCATAAATCATTTTTGAATCTTGCTAACTTTCTTCTTGTTTTTCAGGAACTTGTTCGCGAGCCTAGGGGTCATTGACCATGTTTGTCTTATTTGAAAGCCACATTAGAGGACCAAAGTTTAATTATTTATTTATATTTTTGAGTCCTTTCAAAATTGATTACTATTTAATTAATTTGTCGGCCGTTTGATTCTTTTTCTGCGTAAAGTCCGCATGGTTTCATGCATAATTCTTCTCTTTTGCCAACATGAATAGTCAACATTATTTGATTGGTACTTATTTTGTGTATGTTTCTCTTTCAGATTCTAATTTTTGTAGAATAATGTTAGTCCCTTTTCCTTTGGTTGTATCGACAGGATTACATACTAGTGGACAAATGTGGAAATGAAAATTACATTTAAGCTGCTTAATACAATTTTCAATTTTTGCATTGGAGAGTTTTGGAAAAAAAATGTATATGAAAGGCTTCCCAAGAATTGATAATATTTAAAACTGAATTAATTTTTGAAAGTATGTGAATGTACATTCCGTTAAACAATGATAATTTTATATGTATACAAACGTGTAGTATGCTTTTGCCAATGAATTCATTAAAGTTATCGTGTCTTTAATAATATCAATTCCAAAGAATTTTATTGATGTACAGCAAAACTCGAAAATGTTATATGGGGTACCAAAAAAAAAAAAAAACTGTAACTGATAAAATCTCTGTTGCATGTGAACTAAAAGATATGAATATAGAGAATATAATTTCAAATTATTGTGCTAGAGCATATATAATTATATATTGATGGTGAAATTATGCTTTCTTCCAAAAAAAATTACTAATAAATTTTGCTACTTGTAAATTTGTGAAAAGAACTGTCTCTGTGTGTTTTACTCACAAAAAAAAAAAAAAAAAATTCCCCTTATATTGGGATATCCACAATATTCCCCCTTATATTTGGGGGGAGAAAAATCATACTTCATGAATATTTCATTTTCCTATTACACAACCTTAAGTAGAATAAACACTCGGAACTAATGTGATTCCCTAACGTAAATCTACATATAAAGTTGTTTTTATGCCATCTCACAAAATCCCACAAAATCTAAAGTTGTGACTGATTTCTCTTCAACTTGTCAATCTAAACCTTTAGAAATTTTTTGTCTTTTCAGAATCAAGCAAGTCTGAAGAGGCTGCCACTGTTTTTCCAGGAAAATTAATTTTCTCCTCAGACATCTCATCCAATTATAAGAAAACTCAGGTGGTCTACTTTACATTTGGTAATTGCTCGATCTCTATATAGACTCTTGAATTACATTTCTACGATCTTAGATGCGCAGACATTCTTCTTATAATTTCAGTACGTACAAAGGAGCTAGAATAACTCCATTTATGGGGCAAAAATTTCAGGTTTAATGGCGTAAGAATTAGCAAACATAAGATAGATGTTGTCGATTATACATTTTTAAAAAATATGTAGAAATGGTACTTTCTGGTCTCCTTTTCTCATTGTTTTAACAAGGGTTTTCTTATTGGGGGTCTGTTTATGTATGGATGTGGAAGAAGATGAGGCCTGCATTAGATTTGGATTATTTCAACTTCTTGCCGTCAAATTGATTCTCTAGCTGGTTGGTAATTTTATTTAATATAAAGTCGCCTCTTTGTTTGTTCTTTCTGTTCTTCTTTTTCATCCTAAATGCCAAAAATAAAAATGAAGTGAGTTTAGCTATTTTATAATTTGCACGAAAGGAAATCAAAATCTCAACTCCTCCCTTCCTGTATACTTTCCTTGAAATTTTCTTTGCTTTCCAGGTTTTGTATATTTTATCCGTTCTAAAAAAAGGAGTCTAATACTTTTGAATGAGATTTTTAAAATATTCTTATTAATAATATATATTGCCCATCATTAAAAAGTAATATTAAAAGTATAAAATTATACACTTAAACTGTATGTGAATTATTTTACAAAATATATTTTTAAGTTTTTCAAAATAGTAATTGTGAGATAAAATATTTATTAAAAATATAAAAAATTGTGTTGACAAACGCAAAAATACTTGTTGAAATATAATCTGAATGGAACTTTAATAATTATATTAATATATTGTATTTTATAACTAATAAATATAAAAGTTGTACCTAATGGAAAGAGAACCATTTTTTTAAGTTGAAAGGCGTAGCACATAATTCTTACTTTAGGCTAAAGAAGAGAAAAAAAAAATAACTTTAGTATCCTTGAAAAGATTCCCAGTTGATTACACAAGATTTTTTAAAGTAAAATAAGAACTTTTATTAATAATCAATTTCATAAGATTGTTAATGAGTGTAAGCATCAATTACCTGTACACTTCTTATTAGTCAATATTAGTTGACACATATCGAGTTCAATTTTTCTATCTCTCTCTTCTTCTTTTTTTTTTCAATAGACAATGCGGACGTGCTGTATCTATAATTTCCTTAATTTAAAAAGAGTAGTGCCATGGTAGTTCGGAAGTCAATTTTCTATTAGTATGCAAACACTTTGTCCGCCAGGCTGCCAAACAGAAACTTACTAGCGGCGATTTGTGTGCGACACTAGGTGCCATTTGCACTTTTTTTTTTCTTAATTTATTTGCAGGGCTATTCAATGTATGCGGTCGTAGTTTGGTGACAGTACTATACAACGTATATAGTAGTGTCACGAAAGGCATGAAGCAGACGTTAAGGATGAAAGTAGTCCAGTAGTGTTTCGTTGCATGACTTTTAAGATTCTTCAAGTTACGGCCAATCAATTAGGATATATAAGTAATCTTTAGGTAGACTTTTGTCCCTATTAATAGGGCTAATTCTCGATTTATTCGGGCTTTTACAGACCTTTATGGCCGCTTTTATAGACCCTTTTGTGATCGCTTCTCCTTTGTGGTTCCGATCACATACAACGAAAATCATTTAGCATTTTTAGCTATATACTTTTGTAATTGCAATGTTATATAATTATTGTTTTTCGTAAAAAAAAAAAATGTAAACACGTTGTCACCTTCCTTGTATTATTTGTGCAGTTTAAAATCTTCCAATTTGATATTAACGAAGACGCAGCTAGGCCTATATCCACAATTCCACTTGGGATTAAAAGCCCACTGTATTTCCTACAACTCTTTGCCTTTATAATTAATGAATTAAAGGGTGTGTGTATTTATTTCCACAGGATAATTACAGTTATTTCCAAGAATGAAACCCTTCAATGTTAACACTCTAGCCTTAACACCTGTCTTTGAAAATTAAAATAATAATACTAATAATAATAACTCTTACTTTGCTCTTTCTATTCTCTTCTGTCGTACTACCGAATAATACTAATAATCATTTTACAGTAAAAATAATTATATATTATCTTTTCATATAACATTTATTTACATACTATTTTATCATATCGACTAGTGAGTGAATATCATGTGTGTTAAATCAATTATGAAAGATATTTCTCGAGTGACTAAAATGATTTTAAGTTCATCCAAATTAAAATGAAAAGATTTGAAATAATCAGTAATACGTAACGAATTTCTCTCTATATATAATAGTGTAGGTTTGTAAAATTACAAAAACAAAAGAATGAACTAGGAGAATATACTACTTAAGTTTAAGGATCATTACTATTGTTATTGCATTAGAAATGTTTTTGTAGGTCAAAATTATCCCATAACATGATGAAGGTGGAATATGACGACATACACCATAGTTGATAGAAAGGAACAATCAACACGTCGAGGGTACCTTGTTGACAATATTTCATCAAGTGACTTTATTTGTTATGTTTTTGGCCTTGTTTTAAAAGTCAAATGCGATGAAGACTCTTCCTCCCCCTTGGGAATACGAAGGACTAACAGAATTTGTTTGGTAGGTGTCATGAATAACCAAATGGATCGTTTATAAGTCAATTCATAATTTCATAGATATTCAATCATAATACCTACTATACTAGTTTACAAGTTGGGTTTTTTTATCAAAAGATCGATAATATTATTAACTATTACCAATTAAACTATACAGGCAAATATCTTAAAAATGATTCTTTTTAGTTCAAAAGTCAGCTAAGACATAACTAACGCCCATACGTCAAAAGAAACCCGTCCACTTACAATGGACATAACAACTCTTCCTAGTTAAAAAATTAAGAAAACATAACTCTAACTTGATGGCCTTTACGTGCACAGCATCCGTCGATCCCTCAGATCATGGCCTTACGCTATGGATCATCGTGAATGCTCCTCTTTCCAAACTAGAACTCCAAAACCCTTAATGAGAGTGCAGCCTTACCAAGAATCACATGAAATCGCCACTAGTTTCGAAATCTAGCAAACGAGCGTCCATGATACACCCTAGCACGGCCTCCTATATTAGGGACACAAAAATCGATCACCGAACGTAAAATAAAAAAAAAAATCTGTACTGTTCATGAACAGTGATCATTAAAATTTTGAAAATTTTATTGTTCATAAACTGTAAAATTTTCGCACCGTTATCGCACGTCGAATCGCCTGCAGGAACAGTAAAACTAGAGAGAAGCGGCCTCTTCGGCCACAAATTGGGTTTGCTGAGCAATTTTTGAGTTATAATTTTTTTAGTTAACTGTATCATTTAACTTTTGATTTACTTAACAGTGATTGCGAAACTAAGTACGGCAATAAATGTGGTTAGTAAAATTATCTATCACTTTTGGGGAAAAAAAAATACGGCAATAAATGTGCCAACTGCAACATCTAGGATTTAACCGAAATAATAATTTGACATATTCTTTTGAATCTAAGACCCCAAAAATAAACACTAAAGGCTATGTTTGGACAATGTCTTATACACAAAAAGTTATTTTTCGCACAAAACAAATAAAATATTTAAACACATTTTTATTTCAAAATTTAAAATTTCTTTCTTAAATTTTCCTTACATAATTTTAAAAATTTTTCCCTCCAATTAAAATTTTATTCTCCCTCCAAAAGATTTTTTTCTTACAAAAAAATCTCATCAAAATTTTCATACATTCCAATACAAAATTTCTTAAATAAACAACAATCCAAACATAGCCTTAGAGTTGCATCGCGCAAAATAATATAGTTTAAATAATTTAGAAATAAGTTTGAAATTTTGTTGATAAAGATTAACACAAAGCAAGCGAGAAAAGTTTTGAATATTATCTTTTCTTTTCTTTCTTTTTTTTTTTATTATTAAATTACTACACACAAAAAATATAAGTACAATTACTATACTTAAAGCAATACTAAAGAGATTTAGGGTGCTTATAAATTGTTTATTAAAATATGTTTTTTGAGTTTGTGAAAATAATACTTTATATTTTTAGGAAAAAATATTTTTCAATTTTTATAAAATAAAAAAATATATATTTTAAAACACAATTCATACACACTTTTTTTTTTCAATTTTGAAAAGTTAAATTGGTTAATTAATTGGTGGAATTGCATAGGTTTTTTTTTTTGTTTTTTTTTAATGCCTTGCATCATTGACGACAGCAGGAATCACTGTGACGCAAAAGGGAATAGCCACAACAGTCAAACGAGCGTAAGAAATTTGGCACCATCTAAACCAAGGCCCCAAAGGGATGAGTCTGAGAAATTTGGCATAATCTGAAATAAAGCCCCAACTTGAGGAAAATAAATTGCCCTTTAAAAAAGCTTTAAAACTTGGCTCAGCTTGATTCACCTGTCAAAAGTACGTGAAACTAAGGCCCCAAAAGGGATAAGTCTGAGAAATTTGGCATCATCTGCAATAAAGCCCCAACTTGGGCAAAATTAATTGGCCTTTAAAAAAGCTTTAAAACTTGGCTCAATTTGATTCACCTGTCAAAGCATGGTTAGTCTTCCCAACTTCACCATAGATTTCGTCCCACCCCAGATCTAGATAATTTCTAAATACTATTTGGAAACCATGATTAAGCTTAATTAGCTTTCAATGGCTTGACAAACAATTATTGGAATAAACAAGGAGACATGTTTTCACCATGAAAACGAGTTGGAACTTTAATTACTACTCGTTTTTAAGATAAATAAAAAAGAAAAAAAATTTGGAGAATCCAATGATTTGGGCTTAGTTTCCTCTCAACCTCGATTCTTAAGAAATTTTTTACTTAGATAATCTTTCTTATACCATTAAATAAAGTGCAATATGGTAGAAAAATAATTTTTAGCACTCATACATAGATAAATAAATAAATTATTTTCTTGATCTAATAATTCATCGACGACCTTTTATATGGTCAGTTTGGAAGCAAAATAGAAATTACTGATCATACATTTATATATTAAATGAGGGTCGATGATTTTTCTTTTTTTTTTTTAAGTACTCCATTAAGGCTTCTTTCCAGATAAATGATATTGGTTAAAATATGTAAAATTGATAGTGGGTTTTATTACTAATGGTTAAATACGTAAGAGCCATGGAAGATCCGCCACTCCAGAAAGTCCTCTTTGGTTTTTACCACTACACCACAACAAATTTATTTATAAAAAATCAACAAACATTATTATTATATATATTATTATTATTATTTTAATATAAACTTGGTTCCACCATCCGTCAAGGTATGAAAATCAGACAATTTACAACATGAAACCGTGATTCAATTCCATGTATAGACACAGGAAATTTCATTACTTTTATCATGAATTGACCATATTGTAGATATTTATAAATGTAGACATTGGCCCAACCGTAATTCCAACATAATGTAAAGGATTTGGATCCAAAACTATATACGAAACAAAGCATCAAAAACTATATACGAAACGAGGCATACCTACTTTAATTGTTCCCATCGATTTGGACAGCTTTAAAAATGGTGGTTAGCCTGTTTTGTGGTTTGCTTTGGTTCTTGGGGAGGATTTGCTGTCGTTTTTCCCTCGTGACAAGAAATTTTCTCTTTTTTTGCCGGATTTCATTGTTTGGCCATGGTATCTTAGTGCTTTGATTACTTCCCAGGTGTAGATTGCCGTCTCAGTTATAGATAATTAGAGAAATATTTTATAATATAGGGGGATATCTTATCATAATAAAAGAGAAAAAAGAACCGTTTAAAATATTGAGAACGAATATTGAGAACGAAATTTGTAATTTAATCAAAAAATTATGTGATTCATTTGTTGAATTAAAATTAAAGATAGAGTAAATATAATGTAATATTTTTTCAAAAATTTATATCAATATTAAATCTCGTGAACAATTCACAGAGACCAAGTTAATTAAATGATATGCAATACGTTTCAACCTGTTTAATTCCAATCCATTCTAAGTATGTACCTAAACTCTTAATTTTACATTATATATAGGATTTTTTATTTTTTATTTTTGGGATGAGAATAACACATGGAAGATTGATTCCATATTATACTATTCATTAGGGGATTGATTATTATATCCAAAAACGTATGCAATGACAAACTTCATGTCCTAATAAATACAAACATAGGCAATTTACTTAGTGCTTGTGTGCGTGTGTTATCAACTTCGTTTGCATTCACTGTTGAGAGAGAGTGAAATGGCTCCCAAAAGCAGTTCCTATCGAACGTCGGCAACGCCGATTACGATGTTTGCTCATTTGATATTCGTAGCAATCTTCATCCTTGTTCTTGTTTGGCTAATCCAATTCCGGGAAGGACTTTCTTTCACCTCAGATAACAAGCTGAAACTTTTCAATGTACTATTTGTCTATTTATAGATTTTTCTTGGATTTGTTCTTCAAAATTCATTCCTAATTCTTCACCGACTTTGTTGTTGCAGCTTCACCCGCTGTTTATGGTCATAGGCTTCATCTTAATCTCAGGAGAAGGTAAGTAAGAAAAATTAAGATTGATCATCAAATTTGATGACCATTTTTCTTTTTGTTCTTGTCAAAATTTTCACCTTTTCTGTTTCTGTGTGTTTCTTTTTTTTTTCCTTTTTGGGTCTCTTTAATTTTTGAGGGAACACTGGCCAAAAATTTATGAAGTTGGTTTATCGTCAATGTTTTGTAAACTGGTTGGACCAATCTATTTCGGAGTGGGAGCTTTGGAAGACAATTATAAATTAGTTGGTTAATATTTCCTTTTTCGAAGTTTTCGAAGTTCAAGTCCTAATAATTGCTCACTTTTACGATTACCAAAAACACTTATCCTTCCTTATGAAACATAAGGTACAATTTCCAGCCAAAGAAAAAATAAAAATAAAACATTACCAATCTAAGAAATTAAGTGTTAGTCCATTTCTTTACTTCTCTTTCCGTATATGATTGAGTTGTGAGTTCTTCTGATGTTATTATGATAATTTGGAGGAAGCGTTGAAAAGGGTTGGACCTCTTTCTTTATTCCAAAAATAAATACAGTAGTAAAGAAACTGAAGAGGAGAGTGAGTCTTGTCTTGGACTTGAACGAGTAGCAGTAGCCGGTAGCCGGTAGCCCTTTACCAACCGACTGAAGTTTTGCCCGAGTAGTTGAAAGCTTGTTATGTTATGTTGTTTTAGGGTGAATTATAGTCACTATTTATGTAGTTTGTAAAAATTACAAATCGGATTTCAAAATTTAGAAAAATTATCAATATTTTCGTTAACCTAATGATTATTAAAATCAATTAATAGAATAGGTGAAAAGAATAAAAACCAGTCTAAAAAATAATATATATCCCCTTGAAATTTATTCTAATTACAAAATGACTTTTAAAGTTTTTAAAACTTTATTAAATAAAATTTAATAAATTTTTTTATTTTATATTCTTATTTTTTGTTTTCTTTCATGAAGAATAATTTATAATCTTATTTTATATCATAAACTAATAAATTTAAAAAGTAATAAGAATATAATATCAATATGTACTTTTAAAATTTTTGAAAATTGAATAATAAATTAATTTTTTTACCATATTACTATTTCATCATCTTCAAATTTGAAAATTTTATTTTCTAGATTTTTATTATACTTTCAATATTAATCTATCACTCTGTCCTTTAAATGATTAAATAATTATTTTTATTATTTGTGTATTTATATAAACTTTTAAAACATAATTATTTATTTAAATCTCTTGTATTTTTTTAGTTATTAGAATTTGATGTAATAGTCGTAAAATTAAGAATTATTTTGGCTATTATGATTTGATATAATGGTTAAAACTAAGAATTATATTTATTAGGCTAAATTTAAATTATTTGAATGGAAATGAAAAAATAAGTATAATAGAATATTGCAACATCTAAACTTTATATCTATTTTTGTAAGATGTTATCTTTTTAAATTGTGTAGAAAATTGTCTAAATTATATCCAAATTTTGTTTATCAAGAGTTGTTATTAACTTTTTGTAACACTAATTAAATAAGAAAAAGTAGGAGGAATCTATTTTGCTAAATCTCAAGGTCCATTTTGTAATTAAAACAAACCTTTAAGGCTAAATATAATTCAAATATTATAGTTTAAAGGGTAATTTAGTAATTTTAAACAAATTAAACATTTATTTGTTCAAAAGTCAAGTCAACGTTAGTCAATTAACGGTAGGAATCAAATGTTATGAATTTATTAAATTTAAAGAAGTATGGGTAGTTTATTTAAATCTCGATATTCAATTAATAATTTTCACAAATCACAAGAGTGGTAGATGTAATTCACCCATTATTTTATTATGATCCGTCTTACTTTCTTTGACAAGGGTATTGTCAAATTCTAAAGTGGATTTTTATCACTCTTGTACAACATCTTGATAGCCCTCTTATTTATATCAATGCTGATATTATTGGTGTCTATTTTCATCCTTGTAACTTCTAATTATTTGTACTAATTTTATTATTAAGATTTTTTTGGTAATTTACATACCTCCCTAAAGTTAGTGAAACAAATCTTTTATTTGAAAAATTATTGATACCCTCCTTAATCTAATGACAACTAAAAAAAGGCTAAACATAATCAATTAACAATAGAGTGTTAAATGTTGTTAATGTTAATTTCCTAAAATTTTGAGATTTGTTTAGTAATTTTGCAAATCTTAACGGAGGTGAATGTAATTTATTCTAGATTTTTAACACAAAGAACAGTAATAAAATTTTGAAAAAGAAATAAAATGTAAAGTTAGAACAGAAAAAAAAAAAGAATCTTCGCATTAAAAATAAATAGGATGAACTTCACATTAAAAAAATTGTTTCCTTTTTTTCTTTTTTGAGGGTGGGGGTAATATAGAAGTGAGCAAATTATGATGAATAAGGCATCCAAGGACTCACCAGCCCAATGGATTTGAGCAAGCAGTCATTAGCCCATTGTTATTGGAATTATTAGTTATAAGAGTCAAATGCTGGTTAAACTCATGACTTTGCAATCTAAATCTAGTTATTGTGATTTAATTTTCTACCAATTATTTTTGACAAGTTGATCTCCAATTCTTGCTTTTATTTAATTGTTATTGCGTTCCAAGTATGAGTATTAATTTTTCATTTTCCCAATTCTACCAATAGACAAAATGCAAATTGGAACCCTATAGTTAATTCTCTAATGCTGTGTATATACATATTGGAATTTGGAACAGCTATAATGGTATACAAAAGCATCCCAGCAGAAAGAAATACACAGAAAGTTATTCACATGACACTGAATTTCATCGCACTTTTAGCTGCAATTGTTGGATTATATGCAGTTTTCCAGTTTCACCATGACCTTACAATTCCAGACGTGTATACCTTGCATTCCTGGCTTGGCATTTCTGCCGTCAGCTTATTTGCTCTGCAGGTAACAGTTAATCACTAACCAAATTTTCTACCATTCATTCTTTTATTTTCTTTTTCTTTTTTCCTAATTGTTTTTGGTTCCTCTGAATTAATATTTACAATAATGAAAAGTTATAATGATTAATATGAAAAGTATAACAAAATAAAATTATCCCTTATTATTTTATATTTTTTTAAAAAAATAATAAATGAACTTAATTTTTTCATACTTGTCACATCAATTACAAGATATAAAAAGTTATTAAAAATATTATTACTTGAATCAAATATAGTTCAATATTGCGGGTTTTCTTTAATCATGGATGAAAATTAATTCAATCTAACCATCTTTTTTCTCTTCCCTCTACACAAGAATGGCACGTTAAGAATTGCGATTTACCTCTCTTATGGGGTTTGTGGATTATTTCACAATAATGGGGTTTACCCAATGCATACCTTTAAGTAGCGGCTGCGGGTTCCGTTGTCAATAAAAGAATGACACGTTAAGAAATTCAAAGCCAAATGATTATTTTACAAAAAGTGAACAAAAAATTAGATTAATAACTAGTCATTTTGATTGTATAGAACTACTCAATGAATTTAGCATATCTATTTAAAAGTCTTTAATTATTACTCATAAAACTTATCTAATTTTTACAACAAGATTTGATATGCTTTGCCTCTTCCACCATAAATTTATAAAAGTTATGCCATCGATCTTCAAAGAAAATTTCCCCTAAAACTTCAAAACCATTGTCACAAGTTTCTAATAAAAGGTTTGTAATGTTTTTGACAGTGGTTTTTTGGTTTCTTTACCCTTTGGTGGCCTCGAAGAAGTTCCTCAACAAGAGCAAATTTTGCCCCATGGCACGTTCTGTTGGGCCTGGCCATATTCTTCATGGCAATATTGACCGCCATTACTGGGCTTATTGAGAAATTCATCTTTGTGGGCTTAAGAAGAGGACAAGAAGCACTAATAGTCAATTTCACTGGACTGCTGCTGTTCCTCTTTGGAATGTCTGTGGGCTTTACCGTTCTCCTTCCAAGGGCTTACTAAGAGAAATGTTGGATAATCTTCTCTAACGACATAAGACACTTTGGCCCATATTATGATTTGGGATTACGATAGTCATTTGTTAATCTTTGGTGGATTTATTGGGCCTGCCACATGAAGTATTCTCACGTTTGATATGAATACTTCAATTTGAATAATTAATTTCGTGTAATGTTAATTCTTTCATAAATATTCCTTAGTTCTTTTTTAGGGTATCTATTATATATTAACTCATTTCAATTGCTTGTCATTAGTTTTCAATGGTGAAAAAAACAATGATGACATAAAAAGGAATATAAACACTTCAAAAGATTTTGATTATAGTTTTTCGTGCCATGATTCAGCAAGAGATGATATTTGCAATATTTCGTCATGAAACGCATTTTATTTAATCAATTTTTAGATGAGTGATTAAACCTGAACCAGCTACTTTTTAACCCAAAAAAAGGGGGAAAGTTTTGCATTTCTTCAGTGTGATCATTAAGTCATCGCTTTCTTTCTTGAGAAGATAGGATTTGGATGGAATGTTCACTTTGAAAAATATTAAGAAAGAGAGAAAAAGGGGCAATTGGGTGCTCCCTTGTGGTGCTTGCACAACTACTTCCTGCTTCCAAGAATATGGTTTCTGATTTGTCCTTTTACCATATTATGGTTCCAGTCCACGATTCTATTCCTTAGAATAAATGCCTGAAAATGACAACCAACTCGAAACAAAATTTTCAATTAAGTCCACTATGCAAACACTCATCATTAAGCTCACCAACTACTATTATTAAGTCAAACCTCCATTACCAAAGAATATTGAATGTAGCATTATCATCTACTAACCTGGTGCAGCCTAACCAATCTGAAAGGAAATATTTAATTTTTCCAATAAGTTACCACAAATCAAAAACGAAAGTATAATCCAATTTATTTTTTGGTTGTGGGTGATATTGGTTTGCTGCACTTACTATGTGAGTGATCATCTTTTTCCATCCATGACACAAATAACTCATCAGTTAATTATTACCCCCATGCATATAGAATTTTGTACATAGATCTAAAATACTTATTCTACTCACATATAGCATGACAAATTATGAATTGGCTCCAATGAAGAGAGAAATAATTAGGAGAAGTTAAGAACCAGTTACTTCAGACACTATGCCTTATTCAGACAGATCAATAGTTCAAATCTCACCAACTACAGTAAGCACTTTCATCCCCTTTCCACATAAATATCCACTGAAAGCAGGCAGAAAGAGAAGGGAGGGGGGTGTTGGGTTTAAGAACTCCAGTATATTTTCTTTCAAAAGAGAAATAAAATCTTAAAATTAGTGTACAAGTTTGTTTTGCGGAGTAGATTATAAAAAACAACATATCAGAAATAACAAATGAATCCCTTTTTCTTCTTTTAAAATGGTTGTATTAACAATGTGTTAGTCAGAAACCAATGAGGACTATTAAAAGTTTAACAATACCATACATGAATCAACAATATAAAAGTTTCACAAAACAAAATCCTAAAGAGGATAGGAAAATCACAACCTGTAAGTCAATATCATCTGATGGCAACCATTACAACCGTTACTCCAAAACAGAAAAGGAGAATGGTTACACCCACTGTTTTTTAGTTGCATCCATTCTCTTCAACAATCCTGCAATCTCAGCTTGCATTCTCATCTTCATTTTGTAGTAATCACAGTGAGAATTTTCTAAAGCTTTTAGCTCCTCCAACTTCTTCCTTCGTTTCTCCTCAGTTTCCTGTAAACACAATTTAGCAAGTTTCTCAGTATACTCCTCTTCCAGTTTCTCACCTTTATCCTTATCATCCGCCTGAAACCTTCTGCTTCTCTCTGTGCCTCATCGGCTCGGTCTTGGAACATCCTGGCTTCTGCTTCTTTTACCACCACAATGCTCTCCAAGCTGTCAAAACCATCTTTCTTTAATGGTTTCACCGACCATTCATCCTCAATAATCTTATTGTTGTCGTTCATCAGAGAAGTTCTCACATCATTTTGGTAAAGATCAACAGGTAGTAAATCCTTTCTTCCACTTGAAGAGCTGAAGTTATAGAAGGAAGATTTTGGCACTATATGGTTTGATGGTGGAACGGCAGACACATCGTTTCTGAGACTAGTGTGAACAGATGTATCCTTGGAAGCAATGGCAGAAGTAGTGAAGTCCGGATATGCATCTGTGTCTAATATAAATAGCAACAAAGAAACACAAATTATAGACTTAGATTTTGTTTGTTTTATAAGTGTATCAACAAAAGCTGGAAAAAACAAAATAAAGTTGTAGCTGTTTTGTGCTCTGCTACACCTATTGACAAGTTACAATGAAACACAGCCCAAATTATTCACGAGCTGTTATTTTTAACACAAGACAACATAAAGCATAAATAAATAAAGTCAGCACAACAGACAGACACATTTTCATTATATAAAAGTTGGAATCTTTTTGCAAAGTTGGCAACCCAAAAAAAAAAAAAAAGGAAGAAGAAGAACTCGGGAAAATATAGATTTATTTTGATACAGGAAGAGAGGCTCTGGAAATTAATGGAACACTTTGTAAAACTTGCTTTGGCTCGCAAGTAGCATTCACAAACATAAACATAAAGTACAAACCCATACACAGTTTTGATTAAAATAATATGGAATCATAAAATTGTGTTCACTCTCACCATATTTCTTTCTGGCAAGACATCAAGAAAAGAAGAGACACAAAAATAAATTGTAGTCCTGTTCTAAGAGAAACAAAGTCCTCAATCATATCACATCCTCAGTGAAACTGGATGCCATATAGCAGCAATAAGAAACGGAATGACTATGAGCTTATCATTGAAACTTCGATTTAGCTTGCTTGGAATTGAACAAAGATGCCCATAACCTGATTTTATTCAGATTTCCATATTAACTCTGTCTTGCAAAAGATTACAACAATATTGAGAGTTCTAAATATTCTAGCAAGCATGTTTGTGCACTCACTATGCATAGAATATTCTAGAAAATACTAATCTAGTTGTCTAACAAATGAGTCAGCAATTCAAGATTCACAAGACCACAAGAACAATTGTACAAAATTTTCCTGCCAAATAAGCTAGCTTTTTTTACCTCCATTCTTAACCCAACCCACTCCCCCAATATTTTTCAAGATTACATTGAGAAAACTGAATAGGAATCATCACAAAATGATCAATTTAGATCTTATGACAAAAACACTATGGAAATACATGCCACTGCATCCTTGCTTTTAATAATATGTGCACAACTGACTAACAAGGAAAACTAACAAGTACTAATAACACTATAACAAGGATAAATAGCCAAAGCAAAGAAAGAAAGAATATGTTCAGCAGGCTTACAGTTGAAAAACTGGAAGATGAAATTGCATGCATCTAAAGGAGACATCATCTTGTTCTGTAACTTGGAAAGAATCTCATCAGCCTTAACATGCAGCTCCTTCCCTTTCCTATCCTCACTCGCACGAAAGATTTTCCTAACACAGTCAAGCTCTTTTATATGTGTTTCCAGGCCCCAGTCCTTTGAACAAGACATGTAAACATCCTTGACAAACCCAAACATCTCTGAAGCATGACCACAACCAAGACAGTTAAATTGCATCTCAGTCATCCCTGAAGGACCCTTCAAGCTAGGGCCTGGCTTTATCAAATTTTTCTCAATGCCACAGGTGGCATGGCACCAATGTGAGCAGACATCGCAGCCAACCCAACTGCAAGTGGCAGAAGCACAGTCAAATTTGAGACATACAGGACACATGCATTCACTGCAGAATCCCTTTTTTGTTGAGCAAATCTTACAGTCACAGTCATCAACAGGTAACAACCTCTTGCAATTTATATTTCTGCACCGTTCAAGTAAGAAAATATCCACCAGCTCAGTAGTAGGAATGCAAATCTTGCTTGATAAATAGACTCCAAGACCCATTTTGATTGCAACTAAAATGTCAAGTTGAATCTTGTGAGCCTTTGAGAGAGTTTCGCTGGTAAGATCAGATCTTCGATCAAGCCTGTTCTGAAGGCCTATTAACTCATCCTTTCTCTCAGGTTTTGCAATAAGGTTCCTTAAGTACTCCTTCAGAGATTCAACAGTTTCCTCTGGAAGCTCCTGAATTCTCTGAGACATGATAGGAATGGACTCGGAGACGATTTCTCGAAGTATTCTCTCAGGCCTAGATAGCTTACGAGCTCTTCCTCCATCCAAATTCTCAAAACCTCCTATATTCTCAGAACCTCTTCCTCTTGAGTCACCTGACTGAGCATCCCACCTTGGCCTTGCGGGCAGCTCAGATGGGAAAATGAGATATTATCAGAACTTGCAGCCCTATAAAAACTGTTGTTCCAGGTATCCTTATTGCCAAGACGATTCCCCAAAGCAACACCACCAGGACTAGGATTAGCTAATGCCACAGTCCCATCCCCAATAGGCCTAAAGCGGCTATGGACTGATCCATTAGTTCCCTCCCCTGCATTCCAAATCTTATCACAATCCCTCCTATGGCTCCCTGTCGAATACTCATAATAATCTGTAGAATTCCGGGTAAGTGAGCAGCTGGGATTGTGGGGAAAAGGATGGGAATATGAGTACGACAACGAGGCTGCAGTAAAATCATTCGAATAAGTAGTCCTTGTATTATTATTTGAAGGCTCAACTGACTGCACACTCCTGATAGAACTCAACCGAACTGGGAATTCATTATTTTGTGCCATGAAGTCACCATTTTGCACTCGATTTGACCCATCTATAGACACTGAAACCTCAGGCAGAGCTAAAGATAGATTCAAAGTTTCCATCCTTGGCTTCTTCTCCCTATTTCCCCCCTCATTTTCCTCAAATTCTTCAACTTCCCTCTTACAGGAATTCCCCCTTTTCTCATTCAAACAAAGAAAATCCCTCTCAACCCACCTATTATTTTCCTCATTTTGATCCTCAGAAACCACGACTTCTTTCCCTTTATAACTACTACTATTAGAAACCATTTTCTCAAAGGAATTCAACAGATTTTTTCCTGAAACCCCATCTTTAGCATTATCACAAAGGTAACTAAGAGTCAGCTCCTGAAAACCAGAATTTCCAGTCTTCTTTGACTCACCAACAGCAGAACCAAAACCCTCATAATTTCTCATACTTTTTTCTGTTGAATCTCCAAAAAAATCAGGTCCCTTTTCTAAAAATCCATTTTTCTCAACTGGGTGTTCAATTTTTTTACTTCTTTCCTCTGGAACATCAGTGATATTCTCTCCTCCCCTCTCTGACTCGTTAGAATTCTGTTTCTCTTTCATCATCACAGTTCAATAAATCAAGCTAAAATAAAATCCACCAACCAAGACAAATCCAAAGATTCTTCCTTTATTTTATGCTGAGGAGATAGGAACTTACAGAGAGAGGGAAGAGGCAAGGGCAATTCTGAAATTAAGAAAGAATCTTCAGCTCCCCTCGCGACTCCATAGCTGTCTGTCGTTCGTTCTTTTTCTTCTCTCTCGTCTGTGGGTGCGGATTTACTATTTAGCCAATTGCAACGGCTGTTTTTTTGTCTTTTTCCGTTTGAATTAATTATTGAATTAAACACAAAATAAGCCCTCCAACTATACTATATTATCACATTGCCCCCCTATATTTCCACTTGACTCAACTCAGTTTGCTGCATGACTTTTCAATATCTTTTTCAATATTCAATTGAAAAATACGATTCTACTCATGCACTAATAAAGCTAACCAACGAAACTCATTTGTGAACTCAAATCTCCCATGTATATGTGGAACCAAATCCCTTCAAATTGAACTAATAAGGCAAAGGCTAAAAACAATATACAAAGGATAGATAAAAATACACAAGTAAATTCTTTATACGTATAATAGAAAATTTAAAATAAATAAAAAAATTAAATTATTTCTATTAATGTCGAACTAGTTTTCGTATTAGTTATTTGGGAAAAGTCTCAAGTATAATGAAAAATAAGATGATAGTTAAATAACAAATATACATAATAGTGTTTTTTTTTACAATATTAAAAAATAATTTTAAAACTCTTAAAATGTGTAAAACTTGTCCATTACCAATCAAAATCAGTAGCTCTAGAAGCTAAATCATGTTTATAAATGATTTTGTTAGCCTCATAATTAGAAGAAATGGATGGAAGAGATCTCTAACAGTTTGCCAACATGTGCATTCGATTGTACTAAAGTGCAAAAAGTAGAAAGATTGAGGAGCCCATTAATTTGATCGAAAGAATTGGAATGTAATGTAAGAATGAAGGAAAGTTGAAGGGGTTACTTATCCTTAAAAACTTGTTTGTGTGTGAATGGGTTTTAGGTTTTTTCTGGTATTATGTTACTGTAGCCATTCACATTTGACTTTTTGGAGCCTTGAACGCGGATTACTTTGTCAATGTTATGTGGGGATGTGCCGTGGGGCCAAATGACAAAAATATCCCGTTGTTCAGAATTTAAATATACTTTAGATTTGGCTTAATAAATATTTTGTCTTTTCTTTTTCTTGCCTCTTCCACAGCGCTGCTAATTGTGCGTCAACTTTAGTCAAATTTTACCCGACATTAATGCTATGTTTGAACAAGTCAGTTTTATTTACAAATTAATAAAAAATTAATTTTTTAAATAAAAAAATTATTTAAATATATTTTTATTTTAAATTTAAATTTTTTCATTCAAATTCTTCTCACATAATTTTAAAAAATTTTCTTCCTATTTATCTCCCTAAAAATACTTTTTCTATAAAAAAATTACTCACAAAAATTTTCACACATTCCAATACAACTTTTCTCAAATATATCACATTCCAAACGGAGCCAAAAATTTTCTGGAGCCCTTAGAATTTCTAAAATGAGCAATATTAATCACAATAATTTTTATTTAGGATTTTTGTCAATGACTAGTACAGAGTTTATATCATATTTACTAATATATTTACACGAAATAAAAGTTATATAAATTTTTTAGATTAGCTAAAGATGCTCTTCATTTTGGTTGGATTTGTTTTTCTTAAATTTCATATTAGATTTTTGTAATGCGTTATTATATACAATATTTAAATTTCTTTAATAATATTAGATTTCGACTGTTGAAATATCTTTACTATTACTTTTCAAATAAAACAAAATAGGAAAGCTTTATCATGAGAAAAAATAATTATGTCCGTTTTGTAGCAAAAATAATAATAATAATAATAACTTTGATTAAAATGCAAGATGTAGAACTGGACTTAACAGAATGGACTAGATGATATATAAATGTCCTAAATAGTTTATCTAATCAATTTTCGTTAATAATTCAAAACAAATTGCACCAAAATGTTTGAGGGTATGGTAGACTTTATGCACATTTCCCCACTAAAAGGTTTGGTATCCATCGAAGTATTGTTTATGAGTTTAGTTAAGATGATAAACTGGTGATTATATAAATGATTGTATATTGGGGCAAAGTGCATGTTACCCTAATTACTGGGGGGGTTTACTGTGAGAACATTTTTATGAACTTAGTCCAAAACAAGCATTTAATTCATTTCCCTTTCATTTGATGTGAGACACTTGTGCTGTTTTGCATTCTTTTTCTTACTTTGAGCACGAGTTTGACTTCATAACGAAAATATAATGAGCATTTTTGTTACCATTTCAATTGCCAAATTATTACCAAGTTTATTTTTTCTCATAATCCTCCCCTCCAATTTCAATATTAACTAAACCAAACAATTCAATTTTCTGAATTTCAATGAGCTAGCAGTTGTGACACACATTTGCACTCGCAGGTGCATACACACTAAAGGGGCGAGTTTTGGACTCCCACCCATTTCGCCCAAATTGCCCACTACTGTGTATGATAACAGTTGCATACTGTTATTCCTTTTTCTCTGTGGCTATTGTAATAGACCACGGGGATCATTTAGCATCTTTAGACTATTGTGTACATATATTTCATCAATGAAATAACTATCATTTTTAGAAGAAAAAAAATGAGCTAGCATTTTTATTGAACTTTTTATTTTTATTTTTTTTTTGGTTGTTATCTTTGAGGGGGGAAAAAAGAAAAAGAATACGAAAAGCCAAAAGAGCACAAATCTCAAATTCAATATCCAATTATTGAAGCTTAACTAAAATGTTAAATATTATATCCGTCCCCCAAAAACAATCATTTTGATATGATACAATTTTTTTTAAATTATAAAGTACATTACATTTAATGCACTATTAAATGTATATTTTTATATTTTTATATTTATTTTTTAATTTAGAGTATAGGTTATTATTATTAGTAAGAATAATATAATAATTTATATAAAAAGTAAAATTTTTTGTAGGATATATATATATATTTTTTTTTTGAAATTGAACTCTTTCTTTGGGATAAAGGAAGTAATTATTTTTACAATAACTTTTCTCAAAACAAAAAGTCTTTAGAGTGTTTGGTTTCTCATTATAATTGAAATTATTTTAGAACTAAAGAATTTTTTTTATTACATTTGATTAAACTCATATATAATGTTTATTTTGTAATATTTTTGAATTGTTAAATTTTTTTTATAAAATTCAGACTAAAATCCGTATAAAATATAATTCTAATTCTAACTAGAAATCAAATGTATCCTTAAATTTTGTTTCTTTAAGAGTGTAAATATGTTCGTTTTAGACATCAAATTATATGTTATCTAGTAATGTACATTGCCATGCGTCTAATACAAACTAGTTGTACACCCCACGCAAGATGTGGGGTTTGTCCAATGATATTTTAAAATTTAGTAATATTAATTTTTTACGAAAAATTTTGTTTGGTTTTTAAAATGTGTAATTTATATTTTAATTTATTTTATTGTATTTATGAACTATAAGTTCTTTTTTAGTTAATTTAATACTAATTTATATAATTATATTATTAGTTAAAGTATCATGTAACATATTTTTCTATTTTTCTTTAAAAAATATTCTATTAAGGGCATATAAAAATTTGTTTAGTATGTGTAACTTTAAATAGTAAATATAAAGTTAACTCAATTAATTATTTAATTAACACTAACATACTGAAATTAAAACATTTTAAATATACATAACTATTTATTTATTATTAAGATGTAAATTAATTTATATAAAAAGTATATTTAGTTAATTTAATAAGTAGAAATAATTGAAGGTAATAGTTATAAAATATTTAAATAAAAACATGTAAATGTAGAGTATGATTTTTTTCCGATAGATAAATATGTTAATTATTTGTAATCATAGTGTTCATAATTTATTTAAATAATTATATATTATAATAATTTTAAATTATGTTTTGAATTAGTATAGATACATTTTTAGTCAAAGTATTTAAAATAATAAATGGGGATCAAGTTAAATTATTTTAAACATTTATTTCTATAATTTTTTAATATATACTACAAACTAAAATTTTTTAATATTAGAATAAAACATTTAAGAATATATATAAAAGAAATATATAAGTGTATGTGAATTACAAAATTTATATGGTAATAAAAATTAAAAAAAAATTATGTAAAATAAAATTTTTAATTAATTTTAAATTACAACTAATTGTACTTGAAAGTAAAATTTAAATTGATAATAAAAAAAAATAATAAAAAATTTTGAAATAAATTAATACGCTAAAAGTATACAAAAATAGTTTCAAATTTTTAATAAATTAATCTGTAATTTCGAAGAAACCTACTGATAATAGGTCATCACTAAATCTCCTTTCTAGAATATAGATGCTGAAAATTTTACATTTTTTATATAAATTTTAAATCTTCCTCCATCCTTGACTCAAATTTTAATAGGAAGAATTCTAAATCAATTCGTACATTTAAAACGGGCCTTTCAATGATAAAATGCACGGAGGTCAAGTCAGAAATCGGGGAGTCATAACTCATAAATTAGACAAAGTGAATAAAGCATTTGGTTTGAAACGGTCTTTCGTTTGACATCTGACTATTGCTTCCGCATAATTTTAGTCTGTTCCGTGACGTTTAGTTTAGTTTAGTTTAGTTTAGTTCCCATTTGATAGAACGTTCCCCGCAAGAAGAAGCTCCGTTGTAATATTTTGACTTTTAGCTATGATATGTTTGGAATCAATTTTACTTACAAAAAATTAATTTTTTCTCACAAAACAAATAAAGTATATAAATATCTTTCCATTTTAAAATTTAAAATTCAAAATTTCTTTTTAAATCCTCCTCACATAATTTTAAAATTTTTCTCTCTAATATATTTTTTATTTTTCTTGCAAAATATTTTTTTACAGAATCTAATATAAAATTTTTCAAACAAATCATTATCCAAACATAGCCTTAAAGTGCTAAGTGCTCCTATATTACTCCTCATGTCTCAATCCTGATGTCTTAATTTGATTGATCCTAGATATTTAACTGTAATTATAAAGTAATATTGCACGTTTAACATTAGTTATTGATGAAGCGCAGTTCAATTTAGTCACCACTATAAACACATAATAATAAAGCAGTGAGAATTCAAACCTGCAATTGGAATTAGGAATAAAAATGAAAACCCGCATCCGCTACCAAGGGAGATGTAAACCATACTAGGGAAGCCCGATCAGACCGTGCTTGCGAGCTGAAACCACACAGAGATATAAACCGCACAAACCACACACATGAGATATAAACCGCACTAAGCAGTTCACATGCGACGGCTAAACCAATAAGGTGTCAACAAAGGGATTTGAACCAATGACCTTATAGTTACGTACTCGCCTGCCACACCAACTTCGCTACCCCAAATTAGCAAAGTTATTGGTATTTATAAAGAAGGTTTTGACTTTTGAGTATCATTAATAATTATATAAGTAGTTTCTATGCGCATTGTCAGGTTAGTGTCTCACTGTGAATCTACATAGGTATGCTCATATTTATCTGTACATCTCTATCATTTTTTATGTGACATTTTGAGCTATGACAGGTGGCATTTATTATAAATTAATAAAAAAAGTATTAATTATTATTTTGGTTATATCAGTTTAAAAAAATGAAAAACAACTGGATATTTAACAATAGTTACAAATATGAGACACAATATTGCGTTCTTTAACTTGATAGATATGATTTTATTGTTTTATTTATTTATTTGTTTAGACAAAACCATTTTGAAGTAGCGGAGATTTAACGTAAACTTTTGTCAGTTTTATTATGATGAAAAGGAAAGACTTCTTTTCATGTCACGTTAAAATTTTTTATTACAAATATTATGACACAATGTCTGGGTCGAGAATTTGAGCAAACACTTTCTGGGCTTTGATGGGTTTGTTCAGATTCGCATAAATGTTGAGCAATTTGCAGGCTAAGTGTTGATTGTTCGGAGTTCGGGTGAAGAGACCAAGGGTTGTGGAGGCTAAGTGTTGATTGTTCTTGGTACTTAAATCAACTATTGGTATGCATAGGCAAATATAGTACTTAACCAGAGTCTGCGTCCAGAAATTTTTTTCCAACTTGTAATTTGAAATACTCCAATAGAGGCTAACAAATTAGGATGTACAGTGGTTATCGTGCATTAGTCGAAAACATCAATCTTTTATGCAATCTTTTTTATTTTTTATTTGTCAAATGTTGTCGTATTTTCTTTTGTGGTTCATATCAAAAATTACAAAGAGCAATTAGCCTTTTTAAGTTATGTCATGTATAATTTGCAATTGTAATGAAATTCTACCGTTTGATTAAAAAAAAAACACTAGAGCTTTTCAAAGATAGTGTTCTCACTATCTTCAGCTAACACGTTGTCCTTTTCATCAAGGTTTATCCACTTTCATGCATTCTACAACTAACACCAATTCACTTTTATCTTTGAAATCTCTCTTTACCAACCTAATTTTACCCTCATTGTAATTTTAGGTAGATTTCTGTCAACCTTGGACCCCCACCCCTACCACCTACAAGTGACCTTCTGTAAACGAACCGAACATAAACGAACGGGCCTTATTCGTTTACTGTTCGTTTATTTTTTAGACTGTTCATGTTCGTTTATGTTTGTGAAATATGTGTTCGTGTTCGTTTATGTTTGTTTATTAGTGTTCACGAACACTTATCGAATACGTTAACGAACACATTTGCAAATTGGAAACAAATAAAAAAACACATTTGCAAATTGGAAAAATAGAAAAACAAATGACATTATTGAGAATTGAACCTTGGCCTCCAATGCGAGGAGCATGGCTACTTACCATTACACTACGACAAATTTGTTTATAATTGATCAACAAACATTATTATTATTATATATATATATTATTATATTATATTTATATTATTATTTTAATATAAACGAACAATAAACGAGCTTTAAATGAACATTAATCGAACTTGTTCATGAACACTAAACGAACTTGTTCACGAACATAAATAAACAAACGTATACTTGTTCGTGTTCGTGTTCGTTTATTAAACGAACACTAAAATGTGTTCATTTATTGTTTGTTTAGCTTAACAAACGAACATAAACGAATGTAACCGATCTTGTTCACGAACTGTTCACCGAACGTACTAGTTCGTTTACACCCAGTGGTCCACAAATGAACACAAACTTCATAGAAGATCATTGGTCTGATAGCAATATATTATTGCATAGATCTAAATTTTTTGAGGAAAAAAAAGACATCTTGTATGGAATTTCTCTTAATCACAATATATATAGATCTTTTAGACGATGAGTACAAGTTCAAACAAACGATAGTTATGGTCAAGAAGGTATGCAACATTATGCAAGTTGTTTTCTTGGTTGCTTACTAAATTACAGGAGTTTTGGATTCAATCGTATGCAAACTTATGTTAATCAATATTGGGGACAAAATATTCACATTGTTAGAAGAGATGGTAACTTTTTTATCTTCATATTATCAAATGTTAGCCATATGTTAGCCATTCTTCTCAATGGCCCCTATTCAATGGCTAGTGCACTTCTTGTTCAAAGAAGATGGGAATCTCGATTAATCCTAAGTAGAATTAGAATAACACATATCTTAATTTAGATACGTTTAACTAGTATACCCATTGAATGTTTTTGCAATTGAGCGGCAAGGAAAATAGCCTTAGTAGTTGGAGAAGTGCGGAACTCAGATCTGGTCCCATTCATGCCATGAATTCTCATTTCTTGAGGTCAAAATTTGGGTAAATATCACCCAGCCACCGATTGACAGATTTTACATGAGACTATAGAATTGTGGTGTTTCCCGAGTGACATGCTCTTATAAGCGATTGTACAAAATGTGCCGTAAGTGTAGTGCCATCAGCCACACCTTTAATAGGTGTGGAATTTGTGATGATGATATATTAGATGCCTATTTAGATGATCGATTTGAAAGACTTGGAACATAACTTGGCTTTCCAATTCAATGTCACGACCAGTTTGAAACATATCCAGAGACCATTAGAGCTAACCAGCATATGCCTCGTAGAAGATTCACTCATGTCTTATATGGTTATTTGCAAGAAATAGTCATATTTTCCGCTACACAAAATGAAGATTTAGTGGTGGATGGATTTTGGTTTCAACATCTAATCAATTCAAAAAATTCCATTCAAAATCTCTTAGACAACCAACATGCAAGTACGGAAAGTTCAAATCTTAGATATTTAAGTCACACAATGATAGTGTTTAGGCCTAAATAAGATAAAAATGAGAACAAAGCACTTCGTGTGTATTTTCTTTGCTTTTACCTTTCAATTGTGAATAATATTGGCATTTATGAAGAAGGTTTTGAGTATCATAAATAATAATATAAGGAGTTTGTATGTGCATTGTCAGGTTGGCGTCGCACTGTGAATCTAATTTAATTCCATCACATAAAAATACCACAAAATAGCAACTCCAAAATTACCAAATAAAAAAAAAGACATACACACAGAGAGAAAAAAAAACATAAAAAGACAAACCCTTTAAAAATCAAATCTACATCGCCCCCATTCTTCTCCTCTTCAACACTATATCTCCCTATATGATCACTATATTTAAAAAAAACATTAGGATTATAAATTCCACAAAAGAATAGAACAATAAGGTGAGAAGAGTGAACAAAAATTACATTCGAGCAAATAAAAATTATACATGAGCTCCTCTCCCATGACTCAAATTTGTAGATATTGATCCTCACTTTTGACTTGGAGCTTAAATGGCTTTTCAAGAGTTTTTCTCATTAAATAGTACCTCATTTACTCCTCATCTATGGGATGAAACTTGAACCCTGGTGCTAGAGATATTGGTGGGGGCACACGAATAAGCAGAGCACCCTTAGTTCCTCCTCCTCCCACAATGGGGGTTGATGGTGGTGCCACAACTACCATTTTTACCCTACTTTACTTTTTTTTCCAATAACTTCCCTTGTAGAATAAAACCAACCAAGAATCCACATGCCCCCAAAAATCAAAACCCATAAAATACTTCACCCAGGAAAAAAAAAAGGGTCAATGGGGATGAAACAAAGATGACAATGATGGCGATGAGAATGACAGAATCTTAGGACTAGGAAGCAAAAATGGCAAAAGCCAAACTAAAACAAATTTTGAAACAATAGAAGCGATGGAGCGAAGAGGAAAATGAAGCTGCTTATAAATTTACCCGTTTTCGTTATAACTCGAAATTAAATATATAACCCCACAAAAGATTCGCGTTTTTTTTAATTGTTAAGGAATTGGGTTTGGAAATTCTGAGTTCCAATAAAGAATTTAAATTGTAGAATTAAAGGAATGTAGAATTGGTGTAAAGTTTTAATTCTTACCCTTTTTGTAGAAACAAACAATATAATTGGAATTGGGGCCTTGAATTATAATTTTATGGCCCCAATTTTAAGGTACCAAACAGAGCTTTAGTGAAAATTCAAAATCTTAAAATGTTTGTACTTAGTTTGCTTGTTTTCACAAATCAGTTTACTTTTCCAAAAAATGAAGTAAAGATCAAAGGGCTCCTTTAGTTGGCAGGAAAGTAAAGTTATGTAGGAAAATGATTTCTGAAAATTTAATTTTAAGAAAAATGAATACTTTTTAAAAAAATTTAAATATTAAATATTTAATTCTGGGGATTCCGAATACTTATCTTTGTCTGGATAGAATAAAAATATTTATAAGAAAGTTAATATAATTCATGTTTCATTATTTTAGTTAGATTAGTAAATCAAAAATATATTTTAAATATGATTTATCGAATGTGTACATTTATCATCATATTATTCTTCTTATTCTATACCAATGATAGAAACAACTCTTTTTAATCTTCTATAAAAATATAATTTAACGTTTGTTAATTTTGTCAATTGTAATGTATACTAATATTTACACTCAAAAAAAGAGTATTGATTTTATAATAATTCTAGGTAAAAACGTGTCTTTATAGTTAATACTATCACAATAAGTGCCTAAACTAATAAATACTGAAAATTAAAAAGGATATGTGAAAATCAAGGAAATAAAAAAATGAATAAAATATAAAGAATTACTGTAATAAAAATTAAAAACGATAAAGAAATTTAAATAGGAAGAAAAATATGAAGAAGGTGGTTCCAATAACAAAGGTACAAATAAACTTATATTTTCATAAAAGAAAAGAACAATGACAATGCTGTTAGTAATTTAGCAGTAAAATTGAACCCAATACATACACACACACTCACACACCCTCATTTAGGATGAAATCAAACTCTAATTCAAAAAAATTAATGAGAAAAAATAAAAAATAATGAATTTTAATAGAAAAAGTTTTAAATTAAAAAAATTTTAAAATAAGAAATTAAAACTAATAACAATTAAAATTGAAGATGACATGAGTAATACTTGAAAAATAAGAGAGATGTAAGAGTTAAAAGAGCAATAATGGATGAAATAAGGTTAAAAAGTTAAAAATATATTTATTTGGACTAAAATCCTAAAAAAAAAAAGAATCAAAATACCAACTTTTAATAAGGATTCAGAATTCTGAAATGTTGCATTTATTTTTTTTTGTTTTCAAGAATTTGATTACTTTTTCCAAAATCTAAAACTAAAACAAACACAAGGGAGGAAATAGATTACTTTTCCCCTTGAACCAAGTATTGGAATTTAAAAACAAAGAAACAAATTACTTTTCAATCTCAAATTCCTTGCCAACCAAATGAGGTCGATAAGTAATCTCTTAGAAAGGAAAGCAAATTACTTTTCTAGATGAACACACTAAATTTTAAAAAGAAGAAAAGATATTATTTTCGAGATTCAAATTTCTTGCCAACCAAATAAGGTTTTGAGATATTTTGTTACCTTTATATTAGATTCTGGATTTAACGTCATCTAATCCCTAGCAAATTGAGTTGGATTCCTCAAAAATATTTTTATAGGTATTTAACAAAAAAAAGAGAAGAAAATAAAGTACTCCAATGCATTAGCTTGATTGTTGCGCATTAAAAATATTTTTCTAAATTATTTTCCCCTTACATTAATCTGGAATCTGAAAATAAAAATAAAATTTGGACACCAATAAAATACAACTTGGAAATAATCGGATTGTTAGTATGGTAAATTACTGGGCCGAAGCCCAATTACTATTTTGTTGGTCATTGTCAAATTCTCTAGTCCTGATCAAATAATTACAAATGTTCTGACCCATTCACTTCGTGGCCCAAATCTCGAGTTCATATATTAGGGTTTTTATATAAAGTGGGACTATAAACCCTAGTTTACTAAACTTCAACTGCCCGCCTTGCATATCTCTCCGGCAGAGGACAACACCACTCGGTAAGTCCCACTCGGTTTTCGAGTTTCATTTTGATTTAGATTTAATATTATTGAGACATCGATAATTAGGGGTTTGTGAAATCCGATCTTGAATTCTAGGCAGGCATTTCATTGCTTTGTTAATTGAGTTTTGATTTCTACCTCTGTTTTAAGGAAATGATGGACTTGGCGTTACCTTTTTATTTTTACTGTAATTTCTGTTGGGTTCTGATTTCTTTGAGGCTAAATGGGTACTTTCTGAGTGGATGATTGTTACTTTTACTGATTCAGGCGTGGTGATATCTGGTGGTCATATGTATGATTGCTAGTGTGTATGTGTTTGTGCTTTTGTGCCCAAATGCAGTCTTTGGATAATGGAGTGGTGGGTTTAGGTTTTGATGATCATAGGTGTGGTAAATATGCATTTCCTTGAGAATCTGGAAGAGGGTTATATCATAGTGTTGTAATATGTTGTCTTATTTGTGTAGACTTTGTATTAGAATTGTTCAGTTTCTTTATGATGTTTTTACTGGTATTTAAAATGACAGAGATGGCTGAGGAGCAAGCCAAAGTTATTATCCCAGAGTCTGTTTTGAAAAAGCAGAAGAGGAATGAAGAATGGGCTTTGGCCAAAAAGCAGGATCTTGATGCTGCAAAGAAGAAGAGAGTTGCAAACAGGAAGCTCATCTACAGTAGAGCAAAGCAGTATGCTAAGGAGTATGAGGAGCAGGTGATTTTTTATTCTAGCTTGTTATCATATTTATTGATGTTTAAAATCTGCGTGGTGTTGAGTGTTTGTGGCATTTACAATCTGATTTCATGGTTGATTTGTGTTGCAGCAAAGGGAGCTCATCAGATTGAAGCGTGAGGCTAGGTTGAAAGGAGGATTTTATGTCAACCCGGAGGCTAAGTTGCTCTTTATTATTCGCATCCGAGGGTATGTATTAAATTTTTCTTTCAACTTGTAGTATCAATGCTCCATAAGAGTTCATTTCACCTGAGTACATTTTCTTCTCATGTTTTTGACTTTGGATCTTTCAGTATCAATGCTATGCATCCAAGGACAAAGAAGATATTGCAGCTTCTTCGTTTGAGACAGGTAAATATGCAAATCCTATCTATTCTTTTGGTGATGTGCATTGGTTCTGTTAGTTGGTGTCAGAATTCTCTTACAACAGAAAAAGTATTAATTTGGATAGTAGTTCAAGGGTGTTTTCTTCAGTTTTTTGCTCCTAGAAAAATGATTTTGGTTCTCGAATCAGGCTTGCAATTTATAATACCCTTGCTGCCCCATCTTTTGATAGCCTTGGAACTTCTATTTTGATTTGCCTGATGACTAATTTCCCTGTTTATCAACCTATTTTACTTTAATGTTATCAGAAGAAAGGTGGAAAGTTTGAAGTTGTGTTAGTTTGCATATTGGATTAGTTGTCATAATCATGCTTGAACCTAATTAAATTCTTGACAGTATTTAGGTGAACTCTGCATTTGGTTGTTACAAGTGTAGTTCAAAGGTTTTTTGGGTTTATTGTTGCTTTCAATAATTTTTAGGAGGTTCGTTTGTGGTAATTGGTAGAATAATAATGATGTGAACACAAGAGATGGGGGCATTTGAAAACCCTGTTTGAGGGGTGAGGGTTTGGGTCTTTTTGTCATGGCTTTTCTTGTACCAGACACTTGATAAATTTGTCACTTTGGTTTTTTTTGTGCTCGGTTGAGTATATGGGTGTGGTCTTGTTGAACTCTTTTTCCATTTTTGTTTCATTATGTTCCCTTTTGTTGCAGATATTCAATGGTGTGTTCTTGAAGGTTAACAAGGCAACACTGAATATGCTGCACCGAGTTGAGCCTTATGTGGCTTATGGGTGGGTATCTCGATAAGGGATCCTCAGTGAAGTTCTTTTCTGTTATCATTTTTTCTGAAGTTCTTTTCCTTCTCCTTGTTCCCAGTTACCCCAATTTGAAGAGTGTTAAGGAATTGATTTACAAGAGAGGATATGGTAAGGTAGACAAGCAGAGGATTCCATTGACTGATAACTCAATCATTGAAAAGGTACTTCGGTGTTATAGGCATACATTTTTTGTTAGTTGATTTACAGAGAACTTATATTAACATTCCCTGACAGGTTCTTGGCAAACACGGGATTATCTGTATTGAAGACCTTGTTCATGAGATCCTGACAGTTGGTCCCCATTTTAAGGAGGCTAACAATTTTCTCTGGCCATTCAAACTCAAGGCACCTCTGGGTGGTTTGAAGAAGAAGAGAAATCACTATGTTGAGGGAGGAGATGCTGGAAACCGTGAAGATTATATCAATGAACTTATCAGAAGAATGAACTAGATTGTAGTTCGCAGAAAGTAATTACTTTTTTTGGCAAGGAAGTTTTGAGTGAGTTCTTTTCTCAGACATAGTTAATCATCTCGATGGGGACGAAACTTATATTTTTTTCCTTCTGGGATTACTTAGGAAATCAAACCATGCGCAATTCTGCTTTCATCTGTTCTTTTATCATTAATTACAACTTTGTTATGTATGCCATTTGCCTATTTGAGCTTTGTTTTCTTGTAGGCAATAATTGTTGTGATTTAGTTGTTGCTTTCTTCGTTTTGTTTTTGAGAAATTAAATTGCCAGTGGGTCAGCATGATTTCTTATCACAAAGCTTGTTCCATGTAAATACGTTATAGTCTGGAAAACTTGCTGTCGTTGGGATCAGAAGGTTTGCGTAATGATAAGCTGCAGAATTTTGACCTCGTTCCTGCCCCGTATCTAATAACTACCTACTATGTGGTATACGTTCAAGCATGGTTGGCATTAGTGTTATTAAACTCGGCTCGGACCGGCCGGTTCAACCGGTGAACCGGACCTCAGACCGGTCCGAGTCAAGCCTTCCGGTCCGGGTTGCTCAAAACGTCAAAACGGCGTCGTTCCGTGTTATTTTTTATCACAAATTTTTGGAGCCCGCATTCGTTTCTTCTTCGTTCTTCTTCATTGCTTCAGACTTGGCGTTCTCTTTTCAGCCTTTTCTTCGCCTTTCTTCTTCTTCGTTTCTTTGTCGCTTCTTGATCTTGACTTTGCTTCTTCTTTTGCACTTGGTTCTTGACTTTTCTCTTTTACGTTCTTCAATCTTCAATCTCCCGAAGGCCCCAAGCCCTAGTCTTCAAAATTGAAAATCAATTGGGACATGGGACCTCAAATCCTTCCTTCTCCGGCCTTTCAACCAACAAAGGAGGAAGGCCAAGCTCTAAAATAGATTTTGCAGCAAAAAGGGCTCCCTCAATATTTGTTCTGTTTTTATTTGCTCTCAAAAAGATTTTGCAGAAAGAGCTTTCCAAAGGGTTTTATCTATGGGACTGCAACTTCAGCATACCAGGTGGAAGGCATGGCTGATAAAGATGGTCGTGGACCTAGTATTTGGGACACCTTCATAAAAGTATGTTTGTTAAAGCCTTAAAGGTATGTTTAGTCATAATTGTCATTGGAAAACTTTTTTCCCTTTTAAAATAGTAGTTGGGTAATGCGTTGTTGTCACAACAAGAAGACAAGTTTATGTTTTTTTCACATCTATGCATCTATATTTCCAAATTGCCTATTCTGCATAAGGACAAATTAAGCAAAAACATAATGCTTGTTTTTCACTCTTTTTTTCTGATTTTTTGGGCTAAAACCTGAATTTCATATCCGTTTATATTGTTTGTTCGTGGACTATTTTTGCTGATTGTTGTTTCTTGATTTTTCAGTCCTTTTTTCCTGATTTTTTTGGCTGAAAACTAAAGTAGAATGGAACTATTTTTTTTGTTTTTTCTGGATTGAATTGAACAGAATTAGATGTCGATTGATTTGTAAGGGTATTTTTTGGTTTTTACGGACTAAAATTGGCTAAAGTATTTCTCTATTTGTCTTTTTGTTCATTTTGTGATTGAAACCGAATATGTAATCATTTTCTGGACTAAATTGGGCTGAAGATTAATTTCTGGACTAAATTGGGCTAAAGTAGGATGAATGTTGTTCATTGTTTTTCTTATTATTTTACTTGGATGACTTTTTTATATCAATTCTTATGACTTATGAGTGTGGATTTTAGATTTTATTATGTTATTATAACAATATTATTTGTTTGGTTGCTTATAAGTTAATATTTTATATTTTCTTTATATTTTAATATTATTTTTATTTTTTATTAATTGTATAATTGGCCGTGGTTGAGCGAATTTACATTGGTTGAGCCAATGGCCAATTGACGGCGCCGGCCAACGATGGCCGAGTCTGATAACATTGGTTGGCATGCCAAAACAGAGAATGGTCTACGGGTTGATTCGATTGAAATTATAACGCTGAACTGCTTGTGCGTGTGAAAATAAATCATGATGGGGAATGGAGAATTGGATTGAGCGCTGATCTTCAATATCTGCATGCTTAATGCCAGGATTTTATTCTGGCATAACTTCACTCCCCAAGACTAGCTGGGACCACTTCCACGCCTACCATAGATAAATCCCTTGCTGCTTTCTCTAGATATCTAGCTTCGCGGGTTTGTCGTTATCGCGGCAATAGGGAGTCGTTTGACCAGTCCAACGCAGCTCCATTGCGCATACACAAATTTCCAAAAAGATCGCTGAATCGAATCACATCGCCACACATCAAGACTACATTGGGCTCAACGGTCTTTACTATTCAGACAACCATCATAAAAAAGTGCCACGCCACGAACTCTTTACTATTCACGCAACAAATTTCTCTCTCCTCTACTTTCATTTACACTATTTATTTAATATATTTAATACTTCTTATTTAAATTAATAATTCTAAAATATTATTTATTTTTCATTTATAAAATTCAATATATATAAATCACAAATATTATTTATTTTTCATTTATAAAATTCAATATATATTAATAATACAACTTATAATTTTAATTCGTTAATACAATTAATACTTAAACAATTAATGAAAAATAATTTTCATTACATTGAAATTGTTTCTTTAATTCTTATATAAAATTCAAAATTATAAATTTAGCATTATTTATCAATTAATTACAAAAAATTCTTTTTCATTTAGACAAACCTGATTATTTCTTTAATTTTGTAATTATTTATGTTGTTTAACTATGAATACATATAATTTTTAATAATCACATTCAATAATTTTATACAATATTATAGTCAAATTAATTGTTTTAAATTTTTTGTAATTATTAAATATGTATAAATAAATTTCATTACATAATATTAAAATAAAAATTTAATATTATTAAACTTAAACTTAAAATTAATAGAAATATTAATAATTTTATATTAAAATTTATAAAATATTAATAAGTATATTATAATTTTTAATTATATTATATTTAAGAAAATCATATATTGCTCCAAAAATAGTCAAAGTGCATGTCATTTTGTAGAGAAAAATATTTTCTACAATTTGGTAATTTTTAAAAAAAAAATAAAAAAAAAGGAGGCCAAAAGGGGGTTGCAAACCAGGGGGAGGTTTGCAACCCCCCCTTTGACGTGGCGCGCGTAGCGTCACGTCGATCGTGGCGCTTTGTCTGGCTGATTTTTTTTTCTGAAGATACCAGTGGCCAAACGACGTCGTTTGGCCTTTAAATGAGGCCAAACGACGTCGTTTTTTCAAGCAAATTGAAGAAAAAAAAATAACGACAGGTCGTGTGCGTGATTTAAGGAACGAACGGTCAGACGACCGTTCGTTCCTCCTCAACCTCCACATCAGCATTTTATCTTTGATGTGGTTGTTCAACCAACGACGACCACGACGGGGCTGGTGTCGTTGCTCTTATGATAGTCTGCCCTACTTTCTCCAAGACCAGCGGTTTATCAGCATTCGAGACATCTCTTTGAGGGGTATGCTGTTCCCTTTAGGAAAGGACAAGGCAACAAAGCAAGCAAGCAATACAAAATCGGCAAACATAAGGAACACTCTTTCTGGGATAAGGTTGCTCATGCATAATGCACAATTTCTACGTCCTCTCCTGTTGTCAAGCTACTAAATTTAGGAACAACAGCGTTTCGTCCTTTCTTATGCCTCTCGAGAGGAACTGATCCTTCACTTTTCTCTCTCTCGAGCAAACAACAACGGATAGGAGAACTGCTTCTGAAAGAAGACTAGTTCGTAGCTAAAGGTTTTGTCCTACTTGGAAGTTACAGAATGGGGCAGCGAAGTAGAAAGCAAAGAAGCAATAGTTTCTCGATCTAACCTTTCTATCAGTCAAGCGCTAACGCCCTTTTCTAATAATAAGGTCTAAATGGGCTTATACTATCAGTCAAGCGCTAGCTCAACTAATATAATTAGGGGTATTCATCGTAGTTTACTCGATTTTTGATTTATTCTTTAGGTTATTCAGTTTTCGATTTTTCGGTTTGAGTTATTCGATTTTTGATTTTTCGAACTTAACCTAAAAACTAAACCAAATTCAATCGAACCCGATTCAAACCAAATCTGAATTAGAAATTGATTTTCATTCAGATTCAGGTTAGACCAAATTAACTGAAAATTAGAAATCAAAAACTAGAAAGCTAAAATCAGAAAAAATAGGGAAAAAAGCTAGAACCATTCTCATCAATCAGAAGCCAAAAACCAAAAAATTAAATATCAATGCACGGCCAATTAACAATATGCCACAAACCAAAACAGAAATCAGAAACTAGAACTAGACTTCGGTAGAGAAGCTAAAGTTAGGTATGTAGAAACACACTTTCAGCTGAAAAAATTATGTGTAATGGAATATTGGGCAGAAAAATTGGACTGTGGTTATTAACTTATTATTTTCAAATTACAAAGTTATATACTCAAATAAGACATGAATAAGTTATTAAGGAAGAGAATTGAGCTCTCGTATTTGTATACTATATATGTAACTTTTTTCTCATTTTCTTATTTTTTTTCATTTATTTATCTATTTTTTTTTCATAATCTTTACACTTTTTAAAATAAATTTACATTTAACCTTCTCCAACATTTAATTTTTTCCTATTTACTATACTGTATATATAAATTATATATGCACATTATTTGTATATAATTTATAAATATGTGTTCTATATAATAAAATATAAATTAAAAATCAGACATTGATAATTTTACAAATTATTTTAATTTTTAAATTTTCACACACACATATATATATAGTATATATTTATTTTTTCATTTATATTATGTAATTATACATATAAATAATACATACACACATACACACACACACACACACACACACACACACACACACACACACACACACACACACACACACACATATATATATATATATATATATATAATCTTTACACTTTTTAAAATAAATTTACATTTAACCTTCTCCAACATTTAATCTTTTCCTATTTACTATACTGTATATATAAATTATATATGCACATTATTTGTATATAATTTATAAATATGTGTTGTATATATATAAAATATAAATTAAAAATCAGACATTGATAATTTTACAAATTATTTTAATTTTTAAATTGATAAATTTATTTTAAATATAATTTATCAATATATATATATATATATATATATATATATATATATATAAATAATACATACATACATATATATATATACACACACACACACACACACACACACACACATATATATATATATATATATATATATATATATATATATATTTCCCTAAATATAATAGAAAGAGAGGAGGTGGAAGGGGTACCATAAATAAAGAAAAATCGACCAGTGTTAATAGATTCCAAATCTTTTATGCCTAGCCATAAAATACAATTCCAAAATTTGGAAATAACGTATGGAGGAAGACGATAGGAAAATGTTGTAAATCATATAGGAACATACACGACTCCTTTGGAAATAACATCTTGAGGAACAGGGACGAAGCCAGGAATTTTGCTCTGGGTGGGCCGAGAAAAATTCATGCTTGAGAGATTTCAAGTCTTAGAGAGGGCAAAGATGATGATTTCAAACTTTTGCCATTTGGATTGGGCAGGAGAGAATGCCCTGGTGAAAACTTGGCCATTGTCTCCATTGGATTGGCATTGGTATCTTTACTTCAAAGTTTTGAATGGGAAAGGATGAATAATCAAGGGATTGACATGAGTGGAGAAAGTGGATTTCTAGCATAGAAAGTTCAACCATTGATGGTCAAGTGTTATCCTCGACCACACATGATTAGCCTTCTGTCTCGGTTATGACTTGAGAAACAAACCATTTCAGTGCCCACCAAAAATTCTTATCCAAAATCAATGTGGATGGTAGGGGAAATGTGCAGATTACTGCCTGTTAGTAAAATAATGAGTATCCGGAAGAATGTTATTTTGGTGGTGGATGGTAGGGGAAATGTGCATATTTTCTTTCTTCAACTAGTTGCTTTAAGTTTCCCTTTTTGAGTTGACAACAAATGACAACTATAATGCAGAGTCAAATTCTTGAGTATTGTCATATTCTCTTGAAGTTTTTTAGCTCATGTATTCTTAATTATTGGTCTAGAGTGTGGCCATAATGCAAAAGGAAAAATGTTTAGAAACATTAACATGATTGTAGTTTGCTATGCATGTAATACGAATTGAGTGAAAAAATTATAATTCAAAGCATAATTGATTGAAAAATTTATAATTCAAAGCATAATTGAGTAAAAATAAAAGAAACACAAAATATCAAACAAAAAGAAGCACACTATATTGATATGTACACATAGGTCAAGTGAAAGAAAATGGAAAATTCTATTAACATACCTTAAAAAGAAGAAAGCCTTTTCTTGGCATGTCTTTGAATTGTTTTAGACTCAATTATCTAATTCAAATCAATATGTTGTTGTTAAAATATCCCTAATTTAAAAGAAAAAAAATTGTAACCCGAACTAATATATTAGCTAATCAACGAATCCGAACCATATCGATACCAAATGCCAATCGAAGTGAACCCACACTTAATGAACCATCATCCCAGAAGTTTCATCTTGGCTTTCTTTTACTTCCTCTTCACTCTTTCATATTTGCTACTTCCTTTTTAATCATTGCGGGTGTGAATGAAGTTCTGAGATGGGAGTGAAAGTTTACTTCTGTATTCTTCGTGGAGAAAGTTTCAGTGGCCACTACTAAGCTAGGCCTTTGGACAGTAGATGGGCTTAGCCTCCTATTGCAAAAGAAAAATAATGCTTCAGGCTTAGTTTAGATTTGTCTTTTGGAATTTTTGGACTCGTTTTAATTTCCGCTATAGTTTTTGGGCTCGGCCCTCAGTATGATATGATTATTATGATATGTGGATTTCATTTCAATATGGAAATCCAAATTAAAGGATGGGTGTCCTTGGACCACCTGAGCCATATGGCCCCTCTAGCCCATAATACTATTATGGGCTTTTGTTGGGAGGTTGGGTGGCCTTGGCCCACCTGGGCCATATGGCCCCTCCGTCCCAGTTGAGGAAGATCTTCTTTAGGGAAAAAAATAAAAATGGGGCAAGCCATGTTCACGGCCAAGTTACTACTTTGACTATTAGACTTACCTCTAGAGGAATTGCTGGAAGAATGTTATCAATGTGGATATCAGTAGTTGAGGGTAGTTTGCACTTCCTTCATGAGATGCATTAGTAGTTAGGGGCTTCACATTCTAGACATGTTATGAGTTGTGCAATTGCCTCGTCTAACTTGTCTCTTGGCTAGAATCCAAAATTTTTTCTTAATTTTGGACATTTCAGTTGCCCTCCCCTCCCAAAAAAAAAGAAAAAAAAAGAAAAGAAAAGAAAAAAAAAGAAAAAAAAGGTTGTTTTAAATCAATCATCACCATAGAATTGTCATGTTTGATTATATAGATCATATAAGAAATCAAATAAAAATAAAATTATACAACAACCATAAAACCAACTATATTTAATAAAAGAGTATTGGGGAATTAATTATTAACATGAACAAAAAATTAGGGTAGTAGAAACAATATATATATATATATATATATATATATATATATTGAAAATTATAACAATTTCATTACTAATACGCATTACATCATTACATTTCCTAACAACAAAGTAGAGGCTAGATGGTGCGGTTGCCTAACCTTATCCCTAGGAACTTTGACTAAGACACACTGATCTAGTTTTTAAATCACATATCTTATGTCCATAACTATTATCCTTATGGAAGTACCTAACTCTTGTGGTGAATTTAGAGCCTGTAACGCAATTAATGAATTAGTTAAAAGAATTACTTGATTCCAACCTCTTTTAATTGCTTACATTAAGGCATCCAGGATTGCAATGAGTTCCACTTGTTCCGGAGAATAGGCGCAGATTTTTCTAACTCTGGAGGCTAGTTCTCTTCCCTCTTTGTCTGAAGCCACCCATGCTAGTACAACCTCACCTTGTTTGGTTTTGTAGGCTCCATCAGTACATATTTTTGTCTTATCTGGGTGAGTCACTTCATTCATATTTTGCTCCCACTCCCAAATGAACTTCAAGTTGGCTAAATCCTTGTTGTCGCTTGACCTCATCCTATTATGACTCTCTTTATTTGTCTTCCAACTAGATCTAATATCTCCAAAATCTTCTATGCCGAGGACCAAATAATTTCTGGTTTAGTCATTTTATTTTCCCATACCGCTTCTTGATAGGATTTAATTTGTTACCATTTAATAGGAGCAAAACTATGGTGTTAATGGTTTTATTGGTATGAAATTGGCTAATTTGATTTGTTTTTGTATAGGGAGTGAAGTTGATGGACTAAGGCGAAAAAAGGGAATTTAATGAAGATTTAGAATATTTTTTGGAGAAGCATTTCTTGAGCCAAAACAGAAGACTATTTGGTTAAAGCTTGCCCACGCCTTAAGGGATGAAGTTTTGAAGGTGAAAGTCAAGAAAATGCACGTGATCACGTCTTGAGCTGAAATAAAGAACCGATGAGCTGATAACTTGAATTTCAAGATTTTAAATTTGTCTTTTGATTTCAACTTTTTAATTCAAGTTAGGATGGATTGGATGACATTTGATAGGATTAGATAGGATTAGATAAGATAGGATGGTTGGTTAGGAGTTTAAAGTTTAAAGACTTAGGATTTGTTGGAGAGGTTTTAGGAGGTTGTTAGAGAATAAGGCTATAAATAGGAGGGTTAGTGAGCTTGGAAGAAATAAGTCTTTTCTTTAATTCTTTGCAGAATTTTTCCTTTCTCTTGTACTTCTCTTTCTCTTTAGAATAAATTTAGAATAGTTTTGCCATCATGAGTGGCTAATTTACTTTCATTCCGTTCCAAGGGGTGTTAATGCCAATATATTTAGTGAGGTTTTGTTCATAGTTTCATAATCTTTTGCATTCAAGTAATCATTATTTCTTGCATTATATTTTTATGGATTTTGAATGATAAATAAATTGACAACTTATTTGCATTCTTCTTTCTATAGCTATCTATTTGTTCTTGATCCGTAATTGTCCGGAACATTTAGTACAAGTAGCACTTAAATCTTTTTGCGTGTGTAAAGTGACAGTAATCATGCATTTATGATTTAAAGGGAAGTAATGATACAAAGATTTTCAATTGTAGCTATCTCAATTGTTGGTTTTTGTTTTAACTGTTTTCAATGATTTTAATGCTACTATCAAATGACATGGAACGCTATCGCCCCCAATCATTTGTTAGTAAGGTTTGTTGTGAATGCTAGGTTCAACCAAATAAAATAGGAAAACTCAAAATTTTGTCATGGCTATCATGCGAAATTTTCGGTTAAATGCTTGAATGAAAAAGTGTTTTTAGAATCCTATGATCTAGATATATTCGGTAAAAGTACACTTCCTTGGATCGGAGTTTGGTAAGATTGAATTATTTCTTGCAAATATTGCTAGTCATTTCTTTTATAATTTTTCTTTATTTATTTGATATTAAGCTTCTTCTTTTATTTTCCTTTTCATCTCAAGTGCTAAAAAACCCCCCTCGCACATAGCTCCTCGTGGGATCGAACTGGTCCACTACTACTACAAGTTAATTGTAGTTAGTTGAAGATCTGAAATAATTTTGGGGGCTTCGCAACCCGACTAAAATTTTGGCGCCATGTCTTGGGAGCTATTTTTTTAGCATTGTGATTTTTATTGCATGACCCGTGCTTCTCACAAAGGTGATCTTGTGTTCATTTCAGAAATTGAGAAGGAAGCACGACGACTAAGGAAGGAAACAAGAAGGAGGCTGCAATTTCATTCAACATCACTTGAGGAAGAAAGAATGGCTGCAAGAGATCGTATATTGAGAGAGTTTATTGCTCCAGTTTAAATCAACAACCTCTTTGCATACAATTTCCAAATTTAGAAGTAGCATTTGAATTAAAATCTAGACTTATTCATTTGTTACCTATTTTTCATGGAAATGCAGGTGAAGATCCACACAAACATCTCAAGGAATTTCATGTGGTTTACTCTAGTTTGAAACCACAAGGAGTGACGAAGGAACAAGTTAATTTGAGAGCCTTCCCTTTCTCCTTGGGAGATAAAGCGAAGGATTGGCTTTATTATCTTCCTGCAGGCTCCATTACAACTTGGGAGGAAAGGAAAAGGTTGTTTTTGGAGAAGTTTTTTCCGGCCTCACGAGCTGTAAATATTAGGAAGGAGATATGTGGTATTAGACAACTTGGTGGAGAATCATTATATGAATATTGGAAAAGATTTAACCAATTGTGTGCAAGTTGCCCGCACCACCAAATTTCAGACCAGCTTTTGATCTAATACTTTTATGAGGGGTTATTACCGATGGATTGCAGCATGGTTGATGCAGCCAGCGGAGGAGCCTTGGTGAACAAAATACCAACTGCAGCAAGACAATTAATTTCAAACATGGCAGAGAATTCACAACAATTTGGTTCAAGATCGGACGGGACAACAAAAAGGATTCATGAGGTAAGTACTTCTAGTATTCAAGACCAAATTTCTGATCTAACTACTCTAGTTCGTCAAATGGCTGTAGGACAATTGCAAAATGCAAAGGTGTGTGGAGTTTGCTCGATTCCTGGACATCCTACAGATTTGTGCCCAACCTTGCAAGAAGACATCATGCAACAAGCAAATGCAATTGGAGGATATCCCAATCAACCCCAAAGAAAATATGATCCTTATGCAAACCATTATAATCCTGGTTGGAGGGATCATCCAAATCTTAGTTATGGGAATCCGGGTGGGCAGCCAAGATATCAATTTGCAAGCCAAAACAGGCCAGCACAACAACCACCACCAATGCAATCATCAAATTCAGGTATGCCTTTAGAAGATATTGTAAGATCCTTGGTTACTAATACACAACAATTTCAAAACAATGTGCAGAAATTCCAACAAGAGACGGGAGCTAGTATCCGCAATGTGGAGAATCAAGTATCTCAATTAGCGGCGTATGAGTGAATCAAAGCAAACAGTCTCAAAAGGATTACCTTCTCCGACAGTGGTAAATCCAAGGGAAAGTGTTAATGCAATGATGTTGAGAAATGGTAAGGAACTTCAACCCACACCCACTTCACCAAAGAAAATTGTTGAGGAGACCAAGGATAATGAAGAAGGAAACTCAAAAGTAGTAAGATCTGATCCTTTATTATCTAATGATTCAAATACTAATGTTGCACCCTTTCCAAGCAGGTTAGCAAGGTCAAAAAGAGAGGATTATGAGCAAGGAATTTTGGAGACATTCAAAAAGGTAGAAATAAACATTCCCTTGATAGATGCAATCAAGCAAATCCCCAGGTATGCAAAGTTTTTGAAGGAATTATGCACCAATAAAAGAAGGCTAAAAGGTGATGAAACCATCAATGTTGGGCAAAACGCATCTGCAATCATTCTTAAAAAATTACCTGATAAGTGTGTGGATCCTGGTATGATTTCAATTCCTTGTGTAATTGGAAATAAAATGATTAGCCATGCCATGCTAGATTTAGGAGCATCTATTAATGTTATGCTATATTCTGTATATTGTGCTCTAAATTTGGGTCCAATGAAGCCAACAAGGGTAATTATTAAGCTTGCTAATCGGTCTACTGCATATCCTGAAGGAGTTGTGGAAGATGTCTTAGTACAAGTTAATAAATTGATTTTTCCGGCTGATTTTTATATCTTGAAAACTGAGGATGATGATGTGAGAGAATCAGCCACTCTTTTGTTGGGAAGACCTTTTATGATGACAGCTAAGACCAACATAGATTTGGATGAGTGCACAATTTCTATAAAATTTGATGAACAAATTGTTAAGTTTAAAATTTTTGAAGCAACGAAACATCCAGTTGACACTCATTCCTTGTGTTCTATTGACATTGTGGATGCTATTGTGCAAGATGTTTTTGATGAAGAAAATGATGTTTTTTCTGCAGGATCAAGTGAAAAGTTAGAAGGGGATGAGGATATAAGTGAAGAATATGCCTTGGAAATTCTTGCAAATCCTTTAAATTTGAAGAATTCATTTCATATTTCTCATGAGCAATTATTGTCTTCCGTTTTGCAGGCTCCTAAGTTAAAATCAATAAAGAAAATGCAAGTGTGGTCCAAACAACTTGTAAAAATTTAATAACTTGAGAGAAAGAATGGTTGAGCATAATGACTTTAAACAATTGCGCTTTTGGGAGGCAACCTAAAGAAATTTTTTTTTTCTCCATAATTTTATTGTATTTTTTTTTCTTCTTCTTTCTTTTCTTTATATAACTAATGATTTTTAATTTTTTATGCAATGCAGGTTTTATTCATGAAGTTTTGTAAAAAAAAAAAAAAAAATGAAAAAAAAAAACAGAAGAGAAGAGTTTTTTAGGCGTGCCCACGCCATAAGAATGATAGTTTCATGAAGAAAATCCAGAAGAGGAGAGTTTTTTAGGCGTGCCCACGCCTTAATATCTATTGTCTTCTGGATTTTTATTCAATGTTCATCTGAAAAGGCCTTTTCCTTAGGCATGCCCATGCTTTATTTTAATTGGTCTTCTGTTTTTCTTACATTAAAAAAAAAACGAAATTTAAAAAAAAAAAAAATTATTTTTCACAATAAGGGTTTTAACAACTCATTTCTTAACGAAATTTTTTTTAAAAAAAAAAAAATGGAAAAAATTTTTATTTTTCACAATAAGGGTTTTAACAACCCAATTCTTCTCTTCCTTTTCCAATTGCAGCCGTCTCTCTTTCACAACCCATTTCTTTTCTTTTCTTCTCTTCTTCTCCAAAATTGCAACCGACTCTTTTCCCTTTTCTTTTCATAATCCAATTCTTTTCTTCTTCTTCCAATTTTCAGCCAACTCTCCCACTGCAAATTCCAAGTCTAGTTCAGCCATCTCCGCCGCACCACCACCTAGCAGCAAAAGGCAGCAGCTAGTTCCGTTGTAGTTCAGCCGTGGCACCGTAGCCTTCACCACCGCCGCTCTCCACCACTTCGCCCGGCTGATTTTGATTCTTGTTGCCGACTTCCCTTCTCCTTTGGTTTCAAATTTTCAAATTTTTTTTTCAATTTTCTGTTTATGTTTTTATTTATATTTCCGTTGTTCTTTGTGTCATATCCATTCCTTTTCTTTTCTGTTGTCTTTTGTGAAGTGCTAGGGACTCATCCAAATTTTTTTTTATTTTTATTATTATTTTTTTTACATCGGTTTTTTTTTCAGATTTTTCTGCAATTTTTGTTTCCATTCGTGGCTACTGTGCTATTATTGTACTGTTTTAAATCCTTGGCTTTTGTTCTTCATTGTTTGGTGCTACGTTGATCTTATTTGTTGTACTCTTGCAGTGGTAACTTTATTTGTTCTTCATTGTTTGGTGCTACGTTGATCTTATTTGTTGTACTCTTGCAGTGGTAACTTTATTTGTTTGATCATGACATTGTCAAGTAGTCTTTCTTCCCCAAGCAGTCATTCCCCATTAAGATTTAAGTTTCCTTTTTTGTGATTGAATAAGGGACTAATTTTAGAGTTTTTGAATGGGTTGATGAGTTCCATTATTTTTAGTTTCCAGTTTTTGCAAGACTTGAGAATTGGTTGAAATATATGTGCTAAACAATAGTAACATAGGTAAGAAAAATTGAAAAAATAGTGGTTTGCATTGTATGAACTTCATTGAGAATGTGTTTTAAAAGAAAGCATGTTGTAGTATGGCCAACTATGGCATGGTTTTGTGCATTTTCATTGTCGTATTTTTCAACTTTCACATAATAGCATGTAGCTCACCATGTTATCATGTTATAGTGTTTTTTTTTCTTTTCAATTTATTCTTTTGCCTAATCTCATTTTATTTTATTTCAACTATTCTTTCATATTTTTCTTTGGTGCTTTGGTGTGTTGAACTTCTATCAACTCAAGTATCTTTCAAACCCATTTCAATTTCTCTTTGGATATGCAAATTATAGTAGTTAATAATCATCAAAATAAAGAAAGTGATTTGGGCTATAGAGTGACTTTTATTTGGATTACATGGCTTTATCTTTGTGAACTTATTATGTCTCTACCCTAAAGTCCTTTCTTATCCTATTTTACTACTATAATTTCTAATTGAGTTTCCAAGATTAAGTTTGGGATTGTTATTTGCCTTCATATTGATTACTTTCTTCTATGATTTGTAGGTACTCATCCTTGAGAAGAAGTATTTTTTATTTTCAATTTATGTTGATACTCTCAACCACATGAAAAGATAGCGTACCCTCCTTTCCCTTGGATGTCTTATCTCATATGTTTGCAATTCAGGGAAGTTATTTTGCCCTCTTATCTTTCTATTTTCACTACTTTTTGTGAATATGTGCCTATTCTTCATACATTGGGGACAATGTATAATTTAGGTGTGGGGGTGCTTTTTGTGCTTTTGTGATTAGTTTTTGTGAATTTTCAATTATTTTGGTCAAATTTTCTTCAAAATTCCTCAAAGCAAATTTAAAAATTTGAATGACTTCCTTGAAATTCCCAACTCTTTGATACTTGTTTAGAATAACTCTTGGTTAATATGCATTAGTGATTGAGTTGGAAAGCATGGCAAGGGAGAGTATGATTAGCCTTGTTTTGAAAATCTTGTTTAAGCATCTCATTGGTTTTGATGATGGAGTTGAATAAGGATATACAATGTTTGAACATTGAACCATTGTGAGTATTTGAGCCTATGAGCATTTTTCTTTTTCTTGCTCACATGTTTCTTTGTTGAGTATTTACAAATATGGTATGTTTATTCTAGAACTTGCTTTGTTATGCATGTCGAGATCACATTGTGGGTTTTTGCTTTGAAATGATAAGGGCATTTAGGACTAGCCAAGTTTAACTTTCTAAAAAGCCATTCCATTATATATACCCTAGTCAACCAATTTGAGCCTAAGCTTTTCTTTGTGATAACACCACATCATTAGCCTTAACCCGTTGTTATTTACCATTGTCAAACCCTTTGTCAAGTGTATGTAGGAATGAGTTGCATTACTAAATATTTATGGATTCCAAAGAAAAGAACCACTGAATTTCAAAAAAAAAAAAATTGATGAGAAAAAGTGAAAAAGAATTCCTTGAAAGGGTTGGACAAAGTAAATGTGCTCCATTGTTTACAAAATGTCCACCTATATTCAAAAAGAAACAAAAAGAAGAGGAGAATAAAAAGTGGTTCTAAAATGTTACTTGTGTTGCTTTTAAATCTTGTAAGAAATATCCTACATATCTTGATTTGTTTAGCCTAAATTTTCCTTTTGTTTACCAACCTTAACCTAAGCCCCATTACAACCCTTTTAAATCCCTTTGATTTTTGCATAAATTCATATTCATTAGTGGTGGAGATGTGATATATAAGCAAGCATATGGTAATGACATGCTATGTTTGATTTGAGTGCTAAATGAATCCCTAAACACTTTGAGTGGATAGAGTGCAACTGCATGAAGTAATCAAATGTTGTATATTTGATTTCGACAAAATTGTTGGGATTAATGAGATGCATGTGTTTTGTTTAGAAAATCGGGCTATGAATACTTATCCTTTGAATTGTCATTTCATTCTTGATTTCTAATGTGTTGTGATTTTGGGTTATTTGTGAATGGTATGAAAAAGGAAAGGGAATAGAAAGGAAGATATTGATCTATCATATGCTTGAGGACAAGCATAGTTTAGGTGTGGGGGTATTTGATAGGATCTAATTTGTTACCATTTAATAGGAGCAAAACTATGGTGTTAATGGTTTTATTGGTATGAAATTGGCTAATTTGATTTGTTTTTGTATAGGGAGTGAAGTTGATGGACTAAGGCGAAAAAAGGGAATTTAATGAAGATTTAGAAGATTTTTTGGAGAAGCATTTCTTGAGCCAAAACAGAAGACTATTTGGTTAAAGCTTGCCCACGCCTTAAGGGATGAAGTTTTGAAGGTGAAAGTCAAGAAAATGCACGTGATCACGTCTTGAGCTGAAATAAAGAACCGATGAGCTGATAACTTGAATTTCAAGATTTTAAATTTGTCTTTTGATTTCAACTTTTTAATTCAAGTTAGGATGGATTGGATGACATTTGATAGGATTAGAGACAGATTAGATAAGATAGGATGGTTGGTTAGGAGTTTAAAGTTTAAAGACTTAGGATTTGTTGGAGAGGTTTTAGGGAGGTTGTTAGAGAATAAGGTTATAAATAGGAGGGTTAGTGAGCTTGGAAGACATAAGTCTTTCCTTTAATTCTTTGCAGAATTTTTCCTTTCTCTTGTACTTCTCTTTCTCTTTAGAATAAATTTAGAATAGTTTTGCCATCATGAGTGGCTAATTTACTTTCATTCCGTTCCAAGGGGTGTTGATACCAATATATTTAGTGAGGTTTTGTTCATAGTTTCATAATCTTTTGCATTCAAGTAATCATTATTTCTTGCATTATATTTTTATGGATTTTGAAAGTTAAATAAATTGACAACTTATTTGCATTTTTCTTTCTATAGCTATCTATTTGTTCTTGATCCGTAATTGTCCGGAACATTTAGTACAAGTAGCACTTAAATCTTTCTGCATGTGTAAAGTGACAGTAATCATGCATTTATTATTTAAAGGGAAGTAATGATACAAAGATTTTCAATTGTAGCTATCTCAATTGCTTGTTTTTGTTTTAACTGTTTTCAATGATTTTAATGCTACTATCAAATGATATGGAACGCTATCGCCCCCAGTCATTTGTTAGTAATGTTTGTTATGAATGCTAGGTTCAAACAAATAAAATAGGAAAACTCAAAATTTTGTCATGGCTATCCTGCGAAATTTTCGGTTAAATGCTTGAATGAAAAAGTGTTTTTAGAATCCTATGATCTAGATATATTCGGTACAACTACACTTCCTTGGATTGGAGTTTGGTAAGATTGAATTATTTCTTTCAAATATTGCTAGTAATTTCTTTTATAATTTTTCTTTATTTATTTGATATTAAACTTCTTTTATTTTTCTTTTCATCTCAAGTGCTAAAACCCCCTCGCACATAGCTCCTCGTGGATTCGAATCGGTCCACTACTACTACAAGTTAATTGTAGTTAGTTGAAGATCTGAAATAATTTTGGGGCCCGACAACCCGACCACTTCTCCACTTGCCTTCCATATAGCCCAGATTATACAGATAAATAATAACACCTCATCTGTGTACTAGGCTTGCTGCATCTAGGTTTTGAACCATTGCTTGAACGACATTGGTATCCCCACATCAAAATTAAAGCCCAATGGTGAGTATCTCCAAGTCCGTTTTGAAGTTTCACAGTTTAGTAGGACATGGGAAATTGTTTCTTCTTCCTTTCCACAACTTGAGCACATATAAAGAATAAGGACTCCTCTTTTTTTAGCTGATCTGATGTTGGACACATATTATGGCATGCCTTCCATACAAAGAAAATCAGCTTCATTGGCAACTCCAGATTCCAAATTTTCTTCCAAAACTCCTCTTCATCCCTTCCTTCCTCTTCCATAGCACATCTTGAGGTGGATGGCATTGCTTGTATACACACCTTGTATGCTAAGTGGTATCTTGTCTTAACAATGTACTTTCCGTTCTTGTCCAATTCCCAGTAGAACTTGTCTTCTTCATCCAAACCAAAACTTGATACATGGACTGCTAACACTTTGAGCATGCACTCCTGTGGAAATATTACCCTGATCAATGGGGTTCTCCAATTCCTGCTTTTATCAAGCAAGTCCGCTATCTTGAGATTAAGGCCTCCTTATTGAATTAGCAGACTTGTTGATAGGGAATTCTATGTACCTGGGATCCAATATCCATCATGGACACATTCTGTCCATTGCCTATTTTCCATTTCTTTCCTTTCATAAGCAACTCTTTACCCCATACAATGCTTTTCCATCCTCACGACCAATTTTGTCCCTTTACTAATGACAAGAAGTTTTCCTTTCTATAATATTTGGCTTTGAAGAATTCCAAGAAAAGGAATTCTCCTCGGAATAGATTTTCCAAGCCAATTTTGCCAGCAATGCCTGATTCTTCAGTTGAGTAGATCTCATTCCCAGACCACCTTTAAATTTTGACAACCAAATGGATTGCGAGGATTTCCAGTGGATATCTCTTTCTTCTACATCCCCTTTCCAAATGAAATTTGTAGGACTCTATCAATTGCCTTTGTAGTTAGTGTTGGAATTCTAAATGATCCAAGGATATACACTGGTAAAGAAGCCAAGACATGCTTAGCTAAAGTTATTCTTCCCATGACTGACAGATGGTCACATTTCCACTTCGCCACCTTCCCTTTAATCCTCCTTAATAGTTCCCTAAATATCATACGTTTTGGTTGCGAAAAATTTAGATTGTGTCCCAAATATTTACCTTTGTAATCCATATTGGAAATGTTGAACATCATTGTCAGATATATATTCCATTCTTGGCTTGTGTTTGGACTCACCACAATCGATGATTTCTTAAAATTGATTCTTTGTCCTATTTGGGTTGCAAATTGGTTTAGCAATTTTCCAATATTGCTAACTACTTGCATTGATAATTCAAAGAAGATGATACAATCATCTGCAAACATCAAATGTGACACCCTAGAGACATTTCTCCCCACTTGAATTCATGGACATACTGTCTTTGCTACATTCGAAAGTAATGAGGATAAAGCATGTTGGCACAGAATAAATAGAAATGGCGACAAAGGGTAGCCTTGTCTTAGTCCATTTTTGGGTGTGGAAGACCTAGATGTCCAGCCATTAATTTTCACTTTGTATGAAACTGTTGCTACACATTGCTTAATGTAAGAATTCCATTCATAGGGAAAGTCAAACTTCACTAATATTTTTTCCAAGAAAGCCCATGATAGCTTATCATATGTCTTGTTCATGTCTAGTTTTAAAGCTACTAGACATTTTACGCCATTCTTTTTTTTCCCTAATGTGCTCTAAAAATTTATGAGCAATAAGGACATTCTCATTGATAGATCTACTAGGCAGAAAAATAGTTTGATTTGTGAAAATTAACCCATTTATCACCCCCTTCAATCTATTTGCTAAGACTTTAGCTATTACCTTGTAAATGACAAAGGCTAATTGGTCTAAAGTCATGTGGTTGTGATGGATTTGGGCATTTTGGAATCGGGATTATAATTGTCTCATTCCAAGCAGGGTTCATCATCTTTGATTTAAAAAATTCCTGTACTCCTTGAATAACATTATCTCTCACAATATTCCAATATTCCTGATAGAATCCTGCTGGTAATCCATTTGGGCCTAGTGCTTTCCACTTTCCCATTTGAAAGATAGCTTCCTGGATTTCTTCCACAGTGAACTCTTTGTTCAGCCTTTCTTTTTGGTATGGACTTAGCCCTTCTTAGATGTACTACATTGCATCTTCCTGTGTTGTTGGATTCTGGTTATCATCAACTAAGAAACTGGACTTAGCCCTCAGTATTCCCGAGATATGACCTATTATCAACTCCTTCAACTCAAATTCATCTTTTGTCTATTCACCATTTGGCTTCCTCAATTGAGTTATAAAATTCCTTCCCCTTCTTTTGATGACCTAAGCGTGGAAGAATTTAGTGTTGCCCTCACCATGTCTTAATAAGTGGATTTTGCTTCTATGTGGCCAGTAATCCTGTTGTGACTCCAGAAGGTTCTCCAGTTCTTCCTTTTTCCTTTTTTCAATTTGGATTGATTCATCATCATCTATTCTCTTCTGAATATGTTCCAATTCTGATGAAACATCTTTGATCTTTTCTTCTATTTTGCCAAACTTTCCTTTGCTCCACTTGTTCAATTAGATCCTGGTTTTTTCAACCTTCTCACATACCTCCCCCATTTTGAATGAACTTGGTTGTTCTCTTTTACCCAAATGCAAGATATTATTTGCCTTGCTTCTTTTTGTTTTGCCCAATATTTTCAAATGGCCTTTGTTGCCATGGGCCTTTGCTGAATTTCATTGGCTGTGTGTCCAACACCATTGGACCGTGATCTAATCTGTAAATGGGCAAATTCCTAACCAAATCTTTGGGGAAGAGTGGGATCCAATCCAGATTTGCTACCACCCTATCTAGTCTCTCGAAAATTCTCTCACCCACTTTCCTCCCATTTGACCATGTGAACCAAAGGCCCAAGGTTCTGACCTTCGTGAGACCCAACAAGGTCAGAAATCTCCTCATTTTTTCTACATTTTTCTCAGTTAATTTCCTTCCTCCCCTCTTATATTCAGTACTCTAGATCTAATTGAAATCTCTTGCAATCCCCATCGGTGTGTTCATTCCCCTAAATTTTTTCAAAACCTACTCCCACATCTTCTCTCTTTTATCTTGTGACGGTTCACCATAGATCAACAACATTAAGCACTCTTCCCCCTTCAGATTTATTATTTTTATGATGAAAATTTTTTGGGACTTTTCTAATACTTGTACTCCAATTTCTTCTATCCAGGCCACACAAGCTGCCATTTGAACCCATTGGCTCTACCTAGCCCATTTGTGAAATTTTGAAGTTGATAACCATTTTTTCAACTACCCATCCTTCACTCTTGTCTCCATCAAGAACAGAATATTTGGATTTCAGGATAGGATCAACTTGTTCAATACTTGAACTGTGAGGGGCTGACCCAAACCCCTATAGTTCCAACCCAGTAGTCTCATGGTGAACTAGGTGGTTGATTTGGTTCAACCACCTGAAAAATCTCATCCGATTCGGTTTGTTGTTGCATGATCAGATTAACCAACTTCATGAACAAAGTCGTCATGGCTACAACCTCCAACACCCGCCCGACTTTCTCACTGGGACAGCCGAACACATATTTTATAATAATTTGTTTTACTTCATTCTTAATTTCTGGGTTGTCCAATTTCCTTTTTGGAAAGCTCACTATTTGCAAATCCTACGCTAACTTCCTTTTCCTTTTGGTAGATGTTGGCACTCGCAAATCTGGGTTTTCTTGCAGGCTCCATTCCAACGCATGACTTTGGAGCTTAATCTGAAAATCTTGCTCCATAGCCCATTATGCCAAGTTCAGTTCTTTGTTTTTATTGGAATTTGTGCCCTCTGTTGTATCCATCGCTGACTAAGTATGTGTTAATTCCTTCGTTGTCGAAATTCCTTGATGTTGTGTGTCTATTCTTGTTCCCAACCCGTTTGCTAGTGGAGATTCTGGATGTTTCTATTCTTGCATGCTTGTCGGTTCTAGGATCCCGTCGATGTTTCCTTCTTCCTGCATTTGCTCCGTGTTTGCTTGAGAAATTTCAATTTTTGGCTGTGTTTTCTGGGCTTCCTTCATCCACCTCCTTGCTAGATTGATATTGACCCGTTGGGTTATTTTGGATTAGAGGGATGAAGCTACGTTCCTGTTGGGTCACTTCTTTGGATTTTTTTATTTTGTTGCTGTGGGCTTCATCTTGGGTTAGGCTTGCCTTTCTTTTCACTCTTCTAATCCGCCTCATTCTTTCTATTTCCTCACTTGTTAGGAAATTTGGCTCATTCAAATCGTTCGAGTCCATTTCACTTGAAGAGTTTTGGTCCTCCATTTGGCCAATCTAGCTTTGGGTCTGCAGATCCACTTTTGGCCTAAACTCTTTTATTATGATCCTATTTTCTCCACCTCCAAATTTTAACCTTTCTCTGTCACTATTGGCCCAATTCAGCTTAGCTCACTCGCAAAATTCATTCAATGATTCATCCTCTTTCTTCTCTTCTGAAATTGACAAGATTTTGAGTGATTTGACGTCCACTCTACTTGCTGTTTCTACCTATCTTATCTAGATGAGAATTTTTGTAGTGAAATTAAATTCACACCTATTACCATTAATCAAGACGCCTGCCTCACAGTCCACATTTATTACTACCTTTCCGTTTGTGAACAATGGGTGGAACCACCATGCCAGTGGTCTCTCCACGTTGATCGACACGATTGCTTGCACTTGATTTTCAACGATCTAGAATTGTTCCTCTATGATTTCTCCTTAAATAGATTCGATCACCCTGGTTTGAATGTGTTCATGCAGTTGTGGTTCAGTACCTAATGGAACTAATATTTGAAAATCTTTAGGAGTCAGTTCCAAAGTTCTTCTTTCATTTTCCGTTTGTTGCTCTGGAATCGTTCGTTGCACATACTGTCCTGGATCAACATTGTGATAATCATACTCATCATCCTCAATCAACATTGTTGGATTCTCTTGATCATCAGCTTCCATTGGTTCCTAATTCTATATTACATCATCAAGACCATCCTGCATTTTCTCTACCTCTTCTTTTAATGGCTCTTCATTCTCTTTGACCCCCCGATCTAATGAAGATGTCTCCCTCATCGGTTGAGGTTGTGGATATTTTTCCAGCAACATATGAAATCTGAAACCATTAGGGAATTGTTCCTCTTGGGAATTCTGAAAGAAAGGGCTCAATTCCTGTAAATACCCATCAGGGATTCTTGTAGATCTTCTATTTGGCATGTCTAAATGCTCTTTATGTTGCTTGGGTACAATTCTTGTTGTTCATCTGAGTGTATTGGTAACTGTTGTCTCTCACCCATCCTTTCAAACCTGTCATCCAAGAAAATCTCCAACAGTTCATCATCCCTCAACCTGCATCTATTGAATGTATGCCCAATTGATCCACAACTCGATAGAGTGTATAATTGCATATTTATTGGATCAATTCTCTTGTATTTTAATTGATTAAAATGCTTATTTATAAGGCTATTAATTATTTTTGTGATTAATGGTTAGATGAAGCATTTTTCCTAAAGAATGTAGCCTCACAAGACAAGTGGCACAAGAAAGACACAATTGAGGCCACCAAATTCCACAACAAAATGTTGGCCATTAAGGAAAAGCAAAGCCTTGAATTAAGGAAAAGAAAAGCCTTGAATTAAGGAAAAGCAAAGCCTTGAATTAAGGAAAGCAAAGCCTTGAATTAAGGAAAAGAAAAGCCTTGAATTAAGGAAAGCAAAGCCTTGATTTAAGGAAAAGCACAACCAAATGTCTTGAATCCTTGCCTATAAATAGGCAAGGCTTGGAGACAATCAAGGCATCCCATTTTTAGGCTTTCCTAGTTCAATAGAGAGGAAAACAAGGTTTGAAGATGAGAAGGAAGAAGAGGGAATGAATTTTCAGCCACAATTCATCCTTTCATGGAGTGAGCTACGGCCGAAGAAGACGAGAGCCGCACGGGATCGACAAAAAGGGCAGTCATTTGATTTTCTTTGTATTTTCTTTTAATTATGTTTAGCTAAATTTTTACTTTCCAATCAAGTTTAATTAAGGTTTGATTCCAACAATTGTGAGGTTCCGGTAATTTTATTATTTCTTTTATTCTTGAGTATTTATATATTTTCTATGCTTCATTTTATTATTGAATTGAATTGTTAGACAAGAGGCCTATTGTTTGATAGTTGAATTCAATATATAGTCATTTAGAATAATTAATCTTTTGTTGATTGTTCTAATTCAAGTGACAAATAACAACATCGAAAGGTAATCAACGCCTTAGATTGTATGTTATGAAAATATATAATCTAGCTTAAATAAACAAGGCGTTTCCGGGTTTACTGGTTAGTAATTGGGTCTTTTTGAATCTTAATGCAATTAATAGACATAACTCATAGGACAGATCCGAAAGTTGTGTTTGTTAATTAGAGAAATAACTCATAGGACGGATCCGAAGGTTATCGAAAAAGTAAGAAAAGATTGGTTGTTAGAGGACGGATCTTCAACAACTATAACCAATTTATTCAAGATAAAAACCTATCTTTTGAATCAATGACCAATTTGAGGAATCAATACCAAATTAATTCTTGATTGGAAGCTTCTTCTTATTAATTTTTTCCTCATATTTTAGTTGGTTATTTAATTTGTTTAGTTGTCTTAATTAATTCTTGCTTAGTTTCATAATACAAAACCCCTCTTTATTTTATTTTGTTCAAGGAATAAATCTAACCAATCTGTGGATTCGACCTCTCAACTGCTATCTACAAAGCTTAGCCAGAGAAGGATTATTTTTGGTGGTTTCGACACCCATCAACCTCCTGCACATTGTGAATAATCTTTCGTATGAACAAATGACCCATGCAATGTTGCCATTCTCCAAACTTAGGTAAAAACCTAGAACAAGGGTAAAACTGATATTTATCCATACTCTGGCTCTAAGAAAACTGGTATGCCTCGCATTTATAACCCCAAACCTTACTTCATGCACTTCACCAACTATATTTGCTAGACTTCTTGTCGCCCTTGAGCTGAAACCTTCCAACGGGATTCCAGACATTCTTACCCACATTAGGAGATGGGTTGCCCTCATTCTACTCATTATTAAACTAGGTTCCCATTTTCTTAGTGTTAGGAGTGCACCAGCTACTACATACGGTCCATTGTGTAGGACAACATTCATTTGTCGCACTGTAGGAAACTTGAACACAAAGAAGTTTCTTTCCCTCCTCACTATGAAAATGTCTTCTCTCCAGAATTGTCTCACATATGCCTGCATCCTATTTATACCAAAACGTCGATAGCCCATTAAGCATCCAACTAGTTACTGTAGTACATTAAACTTTCTTCCATTTATGGGCTTGATAGTTGTATGACTGGTCCTCTTCTGAATGATATGTATATGTTTGTGTTCAGGTTATTGTGCTGAGATGTATCACGTCTTTCCTCTGAATACTTTGAACCTTGCAAAGAGATACTGTTGTCTGACTAGTGGTCCTCCCTGAAAGTGCTATCCATGATGGCGACACTTCCTTTTCCCTAATGCTATAAAAATGATTTTTGTAAAAGTTGATATTACACTTTAGAAGGCCTGTTTTTACTGAAGTTGGATTTGAGAAAGAACAAATGTTTCGATGTTCTTGGTTTTTTCAAAACATTCTTTTGCACTGTTTAAGTGGAAAACCCTCTCCCTTTACTGTTGTAAAAAAAAAAAGATGTGTAGACATACTTGATTAGATAGAATAAGTAATAAAGGCATTAGAATGAAAGTAGAAACAATCGTAAACGATTAAAAAATAAGATAAACAGGTTTAAAATAATTTGAACATGTGTATAAGAGATTTTTACAGACACCAGTATGACATGAATCATCAAAAACAATACTAATTTATATTTTCTAACTAATGTTATCTATTTTTTAAGGAAAAAGTAATAATTTTTTTTTATATATTTTGGATCAAATTTGATTAAAAAATGAAATGATTTGATTTGATTTGATTCAGAATTTCGAATCGAATTGAATCAGATTGGATCTAGAATTTCTAATTGGATTCAATCAGATCACTACAAGAAAAAGTGAATTTTCCGACGGACAATTTCCGACGTTAAATCAAGGTTTCCGTCGGAAACCTGCATATTTCCAACGGAAAACCGTCGGAAATAATCCGTCGGAATAACGATCGTCGCAAAAAAATTCTCCGGCGGTCAACCGTCGGAAATCGAACAGATTTTCGACGGAAATCCGTCGGAACTTATGAGAAGAAATTCAAAAAAAATAAATAATTTCCGTAAATCCGTGGAAATTTAATAATTTTTTTAAAAATAAATTCCATTTTAACAAAAACTAAAAATTATTTTATACACATAAATTTGACAAAAGTAATACTATCCTAATGATTTTTCTTCCTAGCTTGTTGGGAAAAATAATATAGCATCCGAATTGTTGAAAAAAAAAACTAGCAAGTAGGAGCACTTGGAATTGTTGAGAGAAAAGAAAAGATAATAGAATAAGGAAAAAAGGTGCTTGATATGAACAAAGCACTAGCATCCGAGAGCTCATGAAGTGCTTGAACGTATAAGGAAAAAGAAGTGAGTGTTGTGGCCTTACGTAAATCCTTCAATAATCATCAATTATCATACTGTACCAAAGGTTTTGAAAATTGTCCAAGATGAACTTAATCGATAAAATAACATTTAAACCAATATTACAGTTGTAAAAGTAGTTTGCATCAAGAGTCATAAATAGCTCAAATTTCAGACCATTTAGCCAATTAGGATTGTCATCAAGAATGCAAATCAAATCTCAAAATGCAATGCCAGTCATTTCTCATTAAATTCATGGATTAGAACATAAGCCCTGCACTACCTTCCATGTACCAAGTCAAGGATAACAGTTAAGATAAAGAGGGATCCTACTGTTTAGAATCTAGAATCCCAAATCCACCAACAGGCCAAGTTCATTTATATAACCTCAGTTCAATGAAACACCAAGTAACATTAAAAATTAAAATTGGAGATAAACTACAAGTCTTTAAGGTTCTTTTTACTATTCAAGAAAAATCTCTCTTTTTCATCAACACTACCTTGGTTCAAAAAAATAAATTCAAGAATATGGGTCCAATGATAAATCACAATAATCCAAGAAATCCTTCAAAGGATATAAATATCCTATGTAATAAAAATTCACAAAGAAATAGAATCTTTTATATTAATACAATAAAAAAATAGTTTAAAGACTACTCAATCACAACAATGAATCTATTTCAACTTCTTTTACAGTCACAACCATAAAAGCTAACAACATGGGAGGGGGAAAAAAAAAAGAAAAACAAACTTCTACATTTTAAAACACAAACAGTAAAAAGAAACTCTTATTTTAGTCATAGTTCTTTTTTTCTCTCTTTAACCTCAATTTTATTTTCCTTGTAACCTCATAAAAATTAATAGCATTGGATACTTTATATATCTCTTGTTACTTAGAAATAATTAAAGTTTTAACCCAAAATAGCCTAAACGAAAAATGTCAACCATACCATACAAAAAATCACCAAAAAGAAAGGAAAATAAAGAGGGTCATAACCCGATCGTGAGCACCACTACTCTGCTTTACCGTATACAATGCATATGCCACCAAGACTTGAACTTGAACATGAACATAATTTTAAATAAAGAATATCACAACACAAAATTCCCAAAAAAATCAATTATAACACAAAATGCCCAAAAATTAGAAAATGATAACCACATCAATCACAACACAAAATGCCCAAAATTAGCAAATGATAATCACACCAATCACAACAAAAATTCCCATAATCCAGAAACATTACAACCAAAAATTCGGGCGGCAAATAATAATGAAGATCAAAAAAGGGATAATCTTGGTCCGTTTAGAATGGTCGACTGATCAAGGGAAAGAGATGCGAACGAGGAGAAGGGAGAAGAGGCCTGAAGAAGACGGCGGTCAAACGAGGGAGGGACCGAACAAAGAGATGGGAGTGGGAGGCGGGGAGATGTCGACCGACGAGAGGGGAGGGAGATTTGTGAAGAACAGATCCGGTGAGAGGGGATGGAGAGGCCGGGAGGACCAAACTATTGGAGGAGATGGGGCCGCGACAGGAGGGAGATCCGGAGGAGGGGAAAAGGGAGGAGGGGAAAAGGGGTGTTTTTTTTTAAGTATCACACATTTCCATGGATATCCGCTTAAAAAGTAATTTTTACTTTTGGAAGAACTTCCAACGGATTATCCGTCGGAACTTTTTAAATTTTTATTTTGAATATTTCACGGAAATCCGGAAAGTTAAATATTTTTATTTTTTTCAAATTCACGGTTTGTCCGTCGGAAATTTTTAAATTTTTTAATTTTGGCAAGAACTTCCGACGGATTTTCCGTCGGAAATTATTTTATACTTTATTTTGAATATTTTTTTTAAATTTTTTTATTTTGGTAAATATTCCGACGGATACTCGTCAAAAGTTTAACAAAAATTTTTTAAAGATTTTCCACGGATTTCGGAAATATTTTTCCGACGGATGTCCGCGGAGATTTGGTCACGGTCATAGCTTCTCTTTTCCGACGGATTTCGTTGGAAATTTCCGACGGATGAATGGCCGTCGGAAGGTTCTGTCGAAAATTCACCTTTTCTTGTAGTGGATTACCGATCCGATCTTATCCACACATCAAAATTAAATCCCCTATATAAAAGTATTTGCTAATAATAATTTTAAGAGAATCCAATCCTTGTGTCACTAAAGTTCTACTAATTTTAACAGTCTCATTTTAAGAGAACCCAATCCTTGTGTCACTAAATTTCTACTAATTTTAATATTCTCATTTTGTTCGTTTCTTTTTTCTCTTTCCCTTTCCATTTCTTTTATTTCTCTTTTTAGGTCAATAGAATTACAAACTTTCCGACAAAAATAATTAGGATTGAATAAATAACAATTGAAGAAAATGAATTTTTACGGTAAAATTTAAATATAAAAGAAAAATAAAAATGAAAAAGAAGCTATAACTGCCTTCAATATTAAGAGAAATTTAGTATATAAAAAAAGAAAAGAAATTTAAGGATTGAATGAATAAAGATTGCAAACAAACGAGCTTGAAGAAAAAAAAACAGAACATAATTGGACCAATAAAATTAAGAAAAATCTAATGAGAAAAAAATGAAAACAAAAGATTTGAGATTAAATGAATGAAGATTGAAAGAGAAAATAGTTTATGGGGACAAAAAAGAAAGGAAAAGGGAAAAAGAGAAATAAAAAAAGGGAAAATCCTATTCACTATAAAAAAATTGTATTTTAGTCCTAAAATTGTTGGCTCTGACATAGACATACTACGAAACGTGTTAACCGTATTGACTTTGACAAATATACTAAAACTAGCGCTTTTACACCAACATTAGAAACAAAATATGTATGCCTTCATAGGATTCTCAAACTAGCATAATAGGGTTATCACATAAATTTGGAAAGGATTTTGACCATCTTTTACAAACCCAAGTGAACTATTGGCAATAGAGAGCAAGGTTCAACTGGTTCATGTCAGGAGAGAGTTATTTCAATGACTGGGATAACTTTGGTCTTTCCCATTCAATGATTGGGATAACTTTGGTCGTTCATGGGAAAGATTTCACTGGCTTCTTGTATGACATAATATAGGGAAGAGTGGATGAACAAACCCTAGTAGTTAAGTCACAAGAATGTCTTTTTCAAGAGAATCGTGAAAGAAGGCATTGGACGCATCAAGTTGCTTGACTTCCCATTTTCGAGATAAGACGAGATAAAATTAGCCTAATGGTGGATGGTTTAATAACCGGACTGAACATTTCTATGTAATCAACTCCTGGTCTCTGATAAAAACTCTTGGCAACAAGCCAAGCCTTGAATCGATCAAGAGTGCCATCTTTGTGACATTTAATGCAATAAACCCATTTACTGCCCACATTTGGATGAGGAGGGACCAATTTCCAGGTGTTGTTTCGTAGCATAGCATTGTATTCTTCTGCCATTGCATGACGCCATTGAGTTGATTTAATAGTTTCACCGAAACAGGTTGGTTCTATTTTTCGCATTTTAGGACAAACAATAACTTTGGGTTTTAAAGAGCCAGTTTGCGATCTAGTAACCATGTGATGGGTTCGGTTTTGATTTGGAATTGGGTGGAGGTTGGTAGGTTGGCTCAGCTAATCGGTTAAATCGACAACAAGAGGTAAACTTGGTGATGTTCAAGGGGTGGGAAGAGAAGATTCGGTTGAAGACTGAGGTTCAGATGAAGAAGGATTATTGGTTATTGGTGAAGGCTGAATCGATGAGGGATAAGAGTGTGTTAAATTGGAATTGATGGAAATCGGTGGTAGAATTGTGAATGGAAGAAAAATTGTGACTTGAGATGAATCTTTGTCATTAGCGGACAACACATCTTGAGAGAGAGAAGGAAACTCCTGGTCATAGAAAATAACATGAAGTGAGATAACAAATTTAAAAAAAAAAAGATAAATTAAGGCATATAAAGCCGTTATGAATTTTGCTATAACCTATGGTGCGTGACACATTTTTTTGAATGAGGAGACAATTTATTTTGTAAGTGTGGTTGAAGCCAAGGATAGTATAAGCATCCAAAAACATGCATATTTTGATAGTCTGGATTTTGATCAAACAATTTTGTAAGTGATGTTAATTGCAAATTGAGAAGAGGAGTCAGTGATCTATTAATTATATACACTATTGTATCAAAAGTATATGTCCAATATTTTGTGGGAACATGTGAATGTTGCAACAAAGCCAGACCAACTTTGACTATGTATTTGTGTTTTTTCTCTGCGCAACTATTTTGTTATGGAGTTTTGGGAGGGGAACCACACTGTGAATGCCACTGTCAAGAAGATAGTTGGACAAAGCTTGAATTTTACCTCTCTAATCTGCTTGAAAAGACTTTATTTTATTGTCAAAAAAAATTTCAACCAAAAATATCTAACTTGATAAAGACACTAAGAACTTCATATTTATATTTTAGAAAGTAAATCCAACTATATTTATTGTAATGGTCATAGAAAAGAACATAGTAACGACTCCCATCATCAAAAGAAACTAGGGATATTTCTCAAACATCTAAGCATATGAGTTTTAATGGTTGTGAGGTATGAAAATCAAATAAGGGAAAAGGTAACTTATGACTCTTGCTAACATTACAAGCATGACAAGTTGATAAATTTTTATTATTAACAAAGGAAATTTTAGAATTGTAGAGAGCCTGACGAACTGTTTTCATATTAGCGTGGCCAAGAATCGAATGTCAATGAGAAAGACTATCTGTTATCATAGCTTGAGGAAAACTAAAAGACTACTGAATTGCATCAATAAGCATGGAATAAAGACCACAATCATTTGACCCTGTATGGAGCAACTCACTTGTATGGATATCCTTGATTTCAAAGTGGTTAGGGAAAAATTCAATAGAAAATTGTTAGCAACAGTAAAAGAATGAACTGAAAGAAGATTAGTATAGGCAGTAGGAAGATGTAAAATATTATTTAAATGAAAAGAATAATTTTTAGAACAACATATAGAGAAGCCAATATTAATTAGAGATTGGAAGAGATTTACCATTGCCAATTATAACCTCTTCAGGACCCTGATACACAAAGTGTAAGAATAAATTCTCAATAGCAGGTGCTAAATGATGTGTTGCACCAGTGTCAAAAACCCATTATTGACTAACATTTGGTGTGGTAATGGAGGCAGCTAGATCGGTAACTTGTTTTGTAAACTAAAAAGGTCGTTGGTAGTTATATGAACTAGATCGCTAAGAGGGACACTACCTACCATGCATAATGCCCGAAACCAAAGCAATTGTGACATTGAGAAGTTTGTATATCAAGGCTGTATTTGAAAATTTTGGACATGAAAAATGTCCAAAAGTAGAAGGATTTCCCAGGCCATCCTCATTGCATCCCTTTCCACATTGACTCCTTTCACCTCTTCCACGAGATGTATTTTGGAGCGAGGAGAATAAGTATTTTGAGTAGCAAGATAAGTAGTCGGTTGAACTATCTCTTTCAAATTGTTTTCAGCAGCCAAATCTTCTTCTTCATTTAGGATAAGACCAATAAGATCATCAAAAGACATATCATTAGATCGATTTCGTAGTGAGCGAATAAAAGGAAAATATGAGGATCCTAAGCCATTAATTATGGTTTGAACTAAATCATCTTCACTAACCGGGTAACCCAAGACAACCAATTGATTAAATATGCCTTTTGCACGTTGAGTATACTGTGCAATTGGTTCAGAAGCATCCGTTGACAATTTGAAAAAACGAAACATAATGGTACAAGCGCCAGCTTTAGAATGAAAAGCATAAGCAATTTTTGCCAAGCTAAGCGAGCACTGGTCATCCTCACAAGTTAGGGAACAAAATTTCAGATATGAATCAAATGATCCAACTCAACACTAATTGATCTTTTTGGAACCACGAGGAGTACTCAGGATTTGGCTGATTGTTGTCAAAAAATTGAGGTGGAAGGGCAATAGAGCTATCCACATGACCTGCTAGGTCATAACTGAAAAGAAAAGGTATCATTTGAGCCTACCATAACAAATAATTATCTGCAAATAAGTTTGATCGATAAATGGTGTGTCATATTGGGTGGAGGCAGAATGGTGTTGTTTGTAGGTGATAGAATGATGATGGTAATATTGATGAAAGAAGCCATTAAAAAGAAAAAAAAATTCAGCTATTTGGGGCTTGTATGGACAATTTTTTAAAATACATTTTTGCACTTTCTAATATACTTTTTCAGTTTTTGATACATTTCCTATCTCACAACCACTATCTCTAAAAATGCAAAAACGTATTTTGAATTGCTATCTATACAGACCTTGTTAGACTTCTTGCAGCTCTGATACCATGTAGAAGTGTAACATATGAATATTGGCTTGTCATTCACTGAGAAGAATGTGTACATATATATAGTACAACTCATAATAGAGACAACGACTAACTAAAATAGAGATAATAATTGATCAAAATTATAATAAAGATAATGATTGACCAAGATTATTTTTATATTTAAAAATTACAACAACTTGATTTTTATCCATAATAACTTCCTTATTAAGCATATCTTAGCCATTTCTTTGCAATTCTCAATACGTATTATAGTGAAAATTTCTTGATGTTAACATTGATGGAAACGAAATCTAACTCTAAATTGTTCTAAAAATTAACAATTAATATTAGGAGTTTGTCATGAGGAGAAAAAACTGATGGAAATTTACAAATATAGCACATTTGACCGTCGACTTTGCAAATATAGCACCTCTTTTTTTTTCTTTTTTCTTTTTTTTTTCCTGTTATAGCACTTCAAGCCAAAAATAGACTACAATGCCTCTAAAAAAACGCCCGCGCGAAACCAAAAGACAGACAACGGTTATACGCTTCAAAACCATTCTTCTTCTTTATTTTCTCATTACAATCCATTCGAAATATCATATCCTTTCTTCTTCTTCAAAACCTTTATAGTTTTCTTCTTCATTTCCTTAGTTTTCTTCCGCTTCATAGCTTTCTTCAAAAGCATACTTAGAACCTATTATCCAACTTGTTTCAATGGAACGCACAAAAGGAAGAACATCATCTTCCATTCTTAATGGCGCAACAGCAATAGAGAAGAAGAAACCACATCATCATGAGATCAATGGAATTGTGTGGAAAATTTCTCATTTTATTCATCATACATAGTGTGCGTTGATATTGTTTGTACGCATTTGAGCTGGGTTACCTGAATTTGGTTGAAAAATTGGTCAGGCAGTGATCGATGCTAGGTCGAGTCGTGTTCGACCACTAGCTAGGTCAAGTTTTCGATCGATATTTGGGTCAAGTTAATGGTTCGCCAACAATCGAGTGCTATGTTAGGTCAAGTTACCAATCGAGTATTAGGCTAGGTCAAGTGATAGGTTGAGAATTAGGTCGAGTAAGTTTATTGATTTTGTGTTATCAGAACTTTTTGTGTAATGCTCGACCTTATACATGACCTACAACTCGACCTAGCTTAATATTCGAGTTCTCGATCCGGCACTAAATTAGGTCGAGTTAGTGGCCGTGTACATGGTCGAGTTATAGGTGGAGTTATAGGTCGAGTCAGTTTAGTTTTGTATTATCAATAGAGAACTTTCTTTGTCGTACTTGACCTTATACTCGACTAAGAGCTCAACCTAGCTTAATCATCGAGTTCTTAGTAGGGCACTAAGTTAGGTCGAGTTCTTGGTCGAATAAACGGTTGAGCCAGTGAGCAAGTGCTATATTAGGTTGATTTATAGGTCGAGTTAAGAGTCGAGCTATGTACTAATTTGCTATAATTCTTTAATCAGGATCCTCTAAAAGAGCAAATGGTGGTTCAGGGTGATTTCTTCAATGCCAAGGTTTCACAGTATTGCTACTATAAAGCAAATATGCAGAGAATAAGGACCAAACTAACCGAATTGCAAAAAGACATACTAAGAAGGGAGAGTTGTTTAGCTGGAATTGCTTTGGACCATGAACATACGTTTTGGTGCAAACAGATTATCTATAACGTGCTATTGAGGCAACTTAAGATAGACGAGGAGTGTTTGGCGGACAATAGCATATACTTTAATCTCGCCGGTAAGAAGGTAAAATTTGGGAGAAGAGAATTTGTACAAATCACTGGTATGAAGATGGGAGAATTTGCGCATGAATATGCGAAATTCCAGGCAGCCGATAGTCTGAGTGTGATTAGTAAGTATCTTACTGGGGAAAGTTGGCACAATAACACAACATACGTTGATGTTTCAAAGCTTATGATCAAATAAACACAAGCTATTCGGACAAAGTTGTTGTGTCACTTACTTTGTTATTGCTATACACATCCATCCTTAGGGCACAAAAGAAAAACCATATCGAAGACAATGTGGTCCATCTGGCATGTGGAGGAAGTTTGATGAAATACCGTGGGGTGAAGAATCTTTCCGGGCGACTATGAATAGTGTTAGAAAGGTTATAATCAATGCATTGAAGCAATATAGGGATGTCGATAATAGAACGTACACTGTTAGTGGATTCTTAGTGGCTCTAGGGGTAAGGAGTTAAAATGCACAGCTTGTTTTATTTTAGTTTGTTCTTAAGTTGAAAGAACTAATTATTTTCATTTTATGTTTATGAATCGCATGTGTTCACATATGAGTTGATGTCGCATTTTGAACGATTCTTCCTAGTGTAAAATGTCAAAACCTCTGGGTGCAAGCCAAAGATGTTAAAGTGAAAAGGAGTTAAGACCCACCGATTTGTCTACGAAAAACATCAAGTCTGGTCCAAAAGGCTAGTTAACGAGGAGGTATGAGTTGATAATTATAGTGTGTTTTCCTCCTATGTTTGAGTTGTATAATGTGTTATGTCATGAGTTACCACATTCTATATTGTAGAAAGTTAAAGTCACACCAATAACTCCCAATTCCTAAAGAAACTACAAATTTTTTGAGTTAAGAGGAAGAAGAAAAAGGAGATACCGCCAAGGATGTGGATTTTGACGTTGAAATAGAAGAAGAATACGTGCATCTTTCCAAAAAGAAACCAGAAATCCCTCACGAAGGCAGTGACTGGAAACGGGAGGCACGGTAGCAGTCAATTGGAAACTATGATTCAACAACTGACAGCAATCGTCGAAAACCTAACACATACTGTCGAGCAGCTGATATCGAGGAAAAAAGGAAAAGATGGTGATGGGGATAATGCTGAGCAGGATGAGGAACCCACGAACCCTTCAACTGCGTTGGTTGTTGTTCATCGAACCACCGATGAACACAAGACTCCATCCATTCCCATCATAGTAATTCAAGAGTTCTCCCACCAATCCCGATTAAGGAGAAATGCGAGAAGAATCATAGCATTGCTGAAAAGAACACTCCCGAGAGTATTAACTTGAAACCCATTCTTAGCATTGAATATCCCACTCCCCCCCCCCCCTCCCTCCCCACAATTATTGGTTGCGTCGCATTTCAGTTTTCAGGATTTTCAACTAGAGCCCTAAAATACTGAAGGCATGATAAAGTGACTGAAGCTACGAAGTGGCAGTTCATGTGCACCCCTATTTTTTACCTTGATTTTGATTTGCTCAAGAAGATTCTTATTGAAAATGAGTGGCTTTCAAATGAGGTAATTCCTTTATTTTGTTTTCAAGCTATTAGGTTAGTCATTAAAAATATATTGGTCCTAATCTCATATTTTCATACTTTTTCAGCATTTGAACTTATACACGGCCATGTTTCAGAAAAGAATCCTGATAATGGGCCGCAAAAATGTATCCATTATGAAGACGTATTTCGATGTAAGTTATTGGTCGTATTCCTCATTTTATGGCTGCATAGTATAATTGCGTTGATAGATTGGTGTGTTTACTTGTGGTCACAAACTAATATGAAGACATTATACACAGCCTAGCAGGATCCAACGCATGAAGATTTGGCCATAAAGCAATTTGTAGGTTCAGTGTCGTATGAAATTGACTGCCGCACGGTGGACCATGTTTTATTCCCCGTCCATATAGATGGCAATCATTGGATATTGGTGAGGATGGATATCTATCAACACACTTCCACGTGTATAACCCACTGGACCAAGAAGGGATATGCTCAAAATGAAAGTATCTTGTGCGAATCATGCCGAACATACTCAAGGCAAGTGAATTGCCAGGCATGGACAATTGGCAAGTCATGATTGAGAAGGGTTTGGTTCGTCAAAGACAGCGGTTAGTAATTCCTACACTCGTACTATGTTTATGACTAACAACGCATGCGCTTTGTTTCTTTTAGAACTAGAGACTGTGATGTATTTGTTTTGAAATTGGCTGAATTCATCATTCAAGAGGTGCCACTAGAGACGATTAATTCTGACTCCGTAATGAAGGTGCATACAGAGCTAACAGCCTCACTATTCATACATGCAAGACAAGAGGACCAAAGAAAAGGAAAACCGAACAAAAAAAACATAAATGATTATGTGTTTGTTTTGTGTAGAAAAATGTAATTGTAAATATCAAATTATTCATATATATGAACATTTATTTGTATATAGGTTAGTTCCATTTATAGTTGAGCCGTGTAAATATATTTATATGTATATACATACGTTCCATTTCTATTTAGTTATTTGAACTATCAAATTCTACAAACATTCAGTTGTGTAATGGTACATTCAATTGATTAACCGTGTAGTTATGTAATTATGTAAGTATGAAAGTTAGAATTACATATTTATTGATGCTCAAGTAAAAACATAGTCACACTCGACCGCAAACTTGACCAACCTCGACAACAAACTCAATCTAAATAGGTCAAATCTTAGGTCGAAAATGAAGTTGAGCGAGAAATAGAAAAACCAAATTTTCATAATTAGGTAATTGGTCGAGTTGACGGTCGAGCCTTTAGTCAAGTGTCCGAATAAGATGTAAGTCAAGTATATTTTTTTATCGAGTTTAAGGTCGAACATGCAGTCAATCTCTAAACAAAAAAAAAAGTACTATATAATAACTTAAGTTGTTGAATTTAAGGTCGAGTATGAAGTTAAGATGTAGGTTGAGGTTTTAGTCGAGCTTGAGGTCGCGCACTGAACAGAAAAACCAAATCAAGGTAAGGCAACTCAACAGAAAGAATACTCTCTAAAATTCATTCGTAATCATGAGTGCAAATCACACCAAAAAACAGCAAGTGTTAAAAAATTTCGCATATCATTACAAATGGATTAGAGAATTCTGAATGTGTATTTACAAAATACATAAGAATTCATTTTTTCTCCCTACACACGAATGGATTAGAGCAAGTTTTACGGTTGTGTCCACTTCCTCCATAGTAACCACATTTCTTTGCAACTCTCTTCTCACCTGTTGAAGGGATTCTTTATTTATTGCGTCTATCACTCTTAAACCTTGGTTTCGGAGGAACTAGTTGAATGTATAGAATTTATTCAGACACAATCCAATCCTGAGGTTAACCAACCGGCAGAATGGGCTCTGCATAAATGGCTAATAGTGCTTCGGTAAGATAAAATAGTATGCATAAAGAGTAATGGTCACTTTACCGGCGACGGGCTACAGCTAACGCATGAACACAAGGGAGTTGATCCATACCAAACACTCGACACGTGCAGATTCTTTGAAGCAAATCGAGTACAGAAGTACGATTTGCTATGTCTCGTACACACCACCATTGTATATCGACAGGTTCAACGACATACGATTGTGCGTCTCGTATCCTAGATGCAAGCTCATTTTCAATGTAGGGGGTTGTCTGAGTTTTCATTTCGCTAGCTACTATACGCCTTTCATAATACCATCTCTGTAGCGTGTTCCGAATGTACTCGACCAAACAATGCATTGGTAATCTCGTGCATCCTTCAACAATGAGTTGAGACATTCTACAATGTTGGTGGTCATTATAGTATACCGTCTCCTTTCGGAATATGCCCTGGACAACTGTTCAATGCCAACCTCTATTAAATACTCGCACACACGTGAATTTTGCAAGGAAAGAATTCTCCACATCTTATTGAATTCGGCTAGAGTGTAAGCCTTTGCAACCTTAAAGTATAATGAGAACCCCTCTTTGTGTTTGAATATTGCTTGCAAGTTGTTGCTCAGATGATAGATACACACCCCGTGGAAGGCATTTAGGAAAATATTTACAATATTTTTTGCAATGCTTTTATGCTTATCAGACACAAACACCAATCCATCGATATCATCACCTATTGTAGCATTCAACTTTTTCAAAAACCACTCCCACAAGTCGTCATTTTTTGAATCCACCACTCTCCAACCGATGGGATACACTTAGTTGTTACTATTTATGCAAGTGGTAACAAGTAATGACTTAGGGTATTTCCCCTTCAAGAAGCAGTCATCAACAGCATATACATACGAAATCCATGTAGTGATACTCTAAATGAGAAAAAAACATATTTGAAACTTTCATCTTCTTCTATCTCAATATCAGTAAATGTACTCGGATTACATGCCCTCAACATGTGCAAATAAGCTGGTACTATATGAATCTTCAAATCCACCTCTCATTTCGTCTAGCGCAGATTCCCTTAATCACCAAACCTTGTGGTATTATATGTTCACACTCAACTTTTGACAAATATCTGCCATGATTTCGCCGGGGTTATACGGCCGACAAATTCTTGGTACTTACATTTAATCCATGAACCAATTACTTTACTATTTGCCTAACGATTATCACACTGCACAAGCGATAACTAACATGTATGGATATTTTCAAATTTATTGACCTTCCAAGCATTCGAATTCCCAATAGAAGATGCATTCAATTTCCATCCGCAATTAATATGCGTGCATCGTATGTACCAATACTTGCAACTTGCCCTAACAACCTTTCACTCGTAGAAATACTTCATAACCAGCATACTCATTCTTATATACAATTGCTCCCTCATTTCAAAAATATCATTTACTGCAACATTGATAATGGTAGCTAATCTATCAGAAGAAGTCTCACTATTCGCATGCGATGACCTTGTCATTGTTTGGCATTGGGCAATTGCTCGTTCATGGGTTTAAACTGGATTAATAGGCACACACCAGTCTCTGGTTGCTCGGCAGCAGTGTTTACATCTTTATTTTCCACAATTATAGTATCGTTAACCGGAACGCTACCCTCAATCCTAACTCCATGATCACCAACTTCCTCTCTAAAAATTTTTTTGACCAAATTGTTTGGAGGAAGAGTATCATAATCCATAACGGAGTGTCGCCATCCAATCACTTTATTGGTAAATTACTAGCACTATCTTCAGCACGTGATGCTTTAATCCCAGGTCAAAGGGTAACACATATTGGAATCCTGGCATTTTTAGACCGTCTAATAATCTCATTCAAAAAGCACTTGACATAGTAATTAGTCTTGATGGGGAGAGTGGAGACTTTTGACAAGTATTTGGGTAGATATTCAATGACCATTCTCTCTTTGATCTCCATATCTAATTCCAGAACATAAATGATGAGATTCACTAGTTCCTTGAAGCTTGTGTCTTCTTTCAACAAAAAAGTTTCGATCCTCTTGTAATTAATGAAATTTTGTTCATTTGTACTAGGATCAACGTTCCATTCTCTCCAATAAAAAACATGTACATACCACGTAATGTTGCATGACATTCCTACATTGAAAACCAAAACAATCAATAAACAACAATTTTATATCAAACATAAGAAATATAAAACAAATTATGCCATAAACAAGTAATAGGATTGTGATAGGGATGTAAATAATTGACAAATGCATTCGTGCCTTAGTGGTCAACATTAAACTAGACCTATCCTACTGCTTGACTCTGTACTTGACCTAACCTAGTACTAAACTAGATACTTAACTGTCCATATTACTCGACCTTTCATAGTACTTGACCTAGAGCTCGATCAAATACTCGACCATCCCTATTACTCGATCTAATACTAGACTTAATACTCGACCTAACTACGTGCGTGACCTAGTGTTCAACCACTTTCTCTGGAACGATTCACAAACCCAGTACAAAAAGGTCAAAAACCAAACTAACCTGACACTGATTCAATTTCAACTATGATGGTCGCGGTCTTCCTGCTTGCAGATAATGGTCCAATGGATTGTGCCAACAATGACGTGTGAGAACAAATTTTTTCAATCGGTGATGGTCCAATGGTGTGTGACAACAGTCTAAAATTGAGAAAAACACTAAATAAGGCTCTAAAACCTTGAAGTGAAGAGTAGTAAAGAACAAAAGTGTTAAACTCTGCATTTTATAATAGAAGAGATGGGCATTGTAGTCTGTTTTTGGCTTGAAGTGCTATAACAGAAAACAAAAAAAGGGAGGTGATATATTTGCAAAATCAACGGTCAAAGGTGCTATATTTGTAAATTTCCCAAAAAATGAAGAAAATCTATAATAGCGACTAATAAATAAATTAAAAACTAATTTGGAGCTAAAAACTTAAACCAATAAGTTCTGGACTCATCTTATTTATTAAGTACTACCTTTCCAAAAAAAAAAAAAAGTTCATTTTCAAAAACTTTTTTTGTTCCAAAAAAAGAGTTCGTTTTTTGTGTGAAATTCTTGTATTATCCTTATTAATAATAATAATGTATAATTTAAATTAAAAAGTAAGGAAAAAAATATAAATTTATATATTTAATTATGCATTAAATGAGTTATACTTTATAATTTAAAAAAATATATACTAAATCAAAAGTGAACTCTTTTTTATGATGAATGAAGTATATTTTATACCTTTTTTTGAAACTAAACAAACATATCTATGAACCATAACTTATAGGACCGGGCTTCTACATATAATCAATTTAGCGTAGTAAGATCGTAAGATTTTTTTAAAAATTAAGAAAATATAATTTATAAATTATTTTTAAAAAATTAATAATCAATACATTAATAGACATATAGAAAATTATGTATAATTTATAACTAAATAATCTTACTTCAATTTTTATTTTTTATAACATTTTATATGATATTCTCAATATTTTAGTTGTTGTCGCGATCGAAAGGTATTTATGTCTAATTTATTTATTTATTATTAAAAGCTAATAAAAGTATGATTGAACTAATTAAATTATTTATATAATAATAAATCTTAATTTTACTTAGGTATGAAAGTTTTTTTTTGAGTAATTTTAATTATCATTTATTCACATAATAAATGTAGTATTGTAGTTAGAATCGATATCGTTTTAGTAAATTTGAATTGTAAAATCGTATGATCGATGAGATCAAATCGAAATTCTGAAAATGATGTTGTGAACCTTAATAGGACTAGCACACCTATCCATGTCCTCAACAGTTAATGAGAAAGAGTTTGAGAGAAATTATTGATTCAATTCTTCTTTTAATTCTTTTAAGTAAGATTACGACTGGAAATTTCAGAGGCTTTATATGAGTAAAGGCTTCGGGTAACAAAATAAATGCCACAAAATTTCATAAATGCAACGGTATGCGAAAATCAAACATCTCTGCACGCGAAGCAAGAGCTGCGGCGCATGAATCTTAGACGCGGGCTTGGGGCATGCATGAACTCATTTAGCTGGACAGAGTATATTTATGGGTGGATATTTTTTTCACCAACTGCATTATTCTTTCCTTCTTCAAAAAAGGATTTTAAAGAATTAAATTAAACGAAAAGATTAATAATAAATAAAAATGGATGATTGTTTATCCCAAATCAATTCGCCAGCATTGCCCTAACAATCCGTTTGGTTTAAAGTTATAATTAGAATTGGTTTAGAATTAAATATATTTTATGTAGATTTTAGTTAGAATTTTATAAAAAAAATAATAATAATTTAAAAAAATTATAAAATGAACCAGTTGAAATTTAAAAAAAATCATAAAATTGAACAAAATATAATAAAAAAAATTTCTATTTCTAATACAAATCCAAAACACAATTTAAACAAGTTTAAATTTTATGTATTACTTATCTTGTTTGGTGCTTGTTTCGACTTGATAAGGAAACTTGTTTCCATAATCTTTGACCATTTTTTTTTTGTTTTTTTGGCTTGCATTAGTTTGTGATTTGTACTTATTAATTTGTTTGTTTTTGCCCAAGCCTTTTTATAAAATTAACTCTCTTTTTGTAGTTGTACGCCTTTGTCCACCTCATTCTAGGATTGAGTAATTTTTATAAGTTTAGGACCATAGTAATTCTCAGCAAACAAATGGAAGTTTAAAAATGTCAATAAACATGATAGCATACTCTTTTTTTACTCTATCATCTTAAACAGTGTTCATTTTTTTAGTTATAAAGTGCAATACATTTAATACGTTATTAAATGTACTCTCTTCTTTGAAAAAAAAATTTTGTCCATAAAAAAAATTCACTTCTAAACCAAATTTTTAAAATATCCTTACTAATAATAATTAGGTATACTCAAAATTAAAAAGTAAAGATAAAAATGTAAAATTATACATTTAATGGTGCATTAAATTAGTTGTACCTAATAACTAATAAAAAATTATATATCAACCAAAGTATACTCTTTTTTGAGGATGGAGGGAGTATAATGTTACATTTCTATCTTTACTTTTTAAATGTGTACCATATATAATTATTATGAGTAAAAATAATATAAAAATATATTTCAGAAGTAGACTCTTTTTTTTCAAATGGATGAAATATTATTTTTTTTCTTGAAATTATTTATTTAATGAATAAATCAATAATATTAACATATTAGTCAACTAATCCTGTTATAAATACTATCATATATATATTGTGATTGACAACTCTTACTTAATCTGATTATGGGTTATTGGAACTTAAAACCTGCTACAGCATACATTAACTGCAATGAAGGAAGGAAAAATTTTCGAACTATGAGAGTGACAGGCTAATTGCTGTTGCATATTAAGCTAAAAGATTGGGATCCGATTGTAACCTCTTTATGTCCATATTAGGAAGTTCCATAATAAGATTTGTTGACATACCATTAATCCAATGTTTGTATTTTAGTGAAAACAACCTTGAACAATAAAAAAACCTTATGCACCTATTGAAGTGTCAGTCCTAATATTTATTTATTCAGCAATGATATCCTGAAGATTTTGTCGCAATATTGTATTACTACTGACGTAGAGTCTTATTTTATATACTAGAATTTTTGGCCAAAGTAAGCACACAATAGATCTCACACTTGCCTGAATTATTTGTCTGTCACCCTAAAGGAAGGTAACATTTGTGTCTATCAACCTTTAAATTCGTGAATTTCCAATTTCAATGAGAATCATTATCTTATTTATTTCTCTTTTTTGGGTAACCTTTTGACTATTATAAGTTCTGGGATAGTTAAAGGGGGGCAACATCTCACGCCTTTGACGAGAACGCCAGTAATATTGCTATAGGTGTGTAATGGTGAAACACTTCCGAAATCACGCCTTTGCTTGATCACAGTGGTATCGACACTGAATTTATGCAGCCTGCTGAACTCTTGGCCTACAAAGAAGCCCAGAGTACATTTAGAAAGGCGGTAAACTCAACGCCTTTGAAGTGTCAATCATCTTTGCAGTATGCGTAGAGGGTTCATCACAAGCCTTTTCCGGATTTCCAAATATTTACATGCTCAATTTAAATCAGTTCTTGTTGGATTGTCATGATAAGCCTGTTTAGGATTTGACATATCTGGGATGTTAGAAGAGTAATACTTGCCCGCAAACTCTCTTAATACATAAATATGAAGAGCATATTTGGTGAACTGATGAAGCATCAGAGACAGTATAGTTGTAAATTCTATGGGAAGCATGAGGATTAAAAAGCTCACATCCATCTCTAACACTTATTATCCCTGTACAAAAGCAGATGGAAACAAAATTATGAATTCTAAGGAAATGTTTATAAATTCATAATACCAAAAAAAAGGAGAACTCATCAGAGCTTCAAATTAAGATCTGGTATCGATGAGTCTGTCCTAGGTGGTGGTTGCATTGCTACAAAATTTATGCTGGAACTCAGCCCAGAAATATAAGCTTAGGTTGCCACCAACTCCTTCAACTTGTCGAAAACTGCCAGGCCAGTACATTTCCACTTCATCATCTTCCATATATACAGGCATACCAAAACAACCTTGTTCAAACCTTGCTCCGCCTCTTATTGCATGGAAAGGCCTATCTGAGGGCATTATTGGTTGGTGCACTGAAGCATGAGCTTCAATGCCTAGCGACCGAAGTGCAGAACCGTGAAGGGGAAGAGATGCCAAGTTTGCATACCTATCAGACAACATGTTCATACGCATGGCCCTCTTCACAAGAGTTCTCTCCCTCTTGTGCGCGTTTTGGTGACCTCCTAATGCCTGTGAGCTATAGAACTTGCGCCTACAATAGTTGCACGAGAAAACCCTGGTTCCTCCTGGTGCTTGAGGATGGGGAAATATTTCACCATTATTTTCTTCAGCATCCTTGAACTCAGTATCAATTTTGCTGTTGAACCCAAGAGTCAAGTCCAGAGTAACTGGCCTTGAATCTCTTTGAAGATCATTGGAGTTTGTCAGAGAAGGTGAAGTAGTAGTGCTTTCTTTGGAAGGACCAGGTGAGACTTCTTGGGTGGATATGTTGGAGGCTACTTGACTGGTCACTTCAGAATCTTCTTCAGATTCAAGGTTAATTGTTGGCAACTTCATTATGGAAAAATAGTCAAGTCCCAGAAAGCCCTCCAATGAAAAAGAACCTGAGTTATCTATTATCTGTAACTAATGGCTCGTGTTAAGTCCCAGAAAGCCCTCCAATGAAAAAGAACCTGAGGTATTTATTATCTGTTACTAATGGCTCCTGTTACTGTACCTGCAAGTATTGCGGCCCGCATTACTTTATGTGGCAATTATTTCTAGACAAGTAGCAGCAACACAGACAGGAACAGAAGAGAATGCAAGAAAATATACTCATAAGTATGCATGTATGCGATAGAGGTGAAATCCAACATGATCCTTATTGTGAGCTGAGAGAAACAGACTAGCCGTGCAATGCTTCATATTGTCCAAAAAAATGAACAGCTGAATTCCATGTAGCTAAGACAAGTATCATTGGTCAATATAAGAATAAAAATTTCCCGTTTGAACAGATAAATAATCCAGAAACAGAATGCCAAAGAATGTAAACTATGATAATTGAGTAAATATAATTCAAATAATTAACCTACAATTTTTCCCTACAGGAAATGTAAAATAATACTAAATAGATACACTTCCAACTACCCGAACATCAGGTAACGTGATGTAAGACCACCACACATATCTTAATGGGGAAAAACATACAGATACAATAAGCAATACAAAGGATCTCTTCTGACCCATAGAAAGAACTGAAGAAATTGGATTGTCATTTCGGAACAGCATCTCTTGATTTCTGGTGTGTAATTTCACATAATGTTTTCAATAGAGGAATTTGTATGATATTTGTTAGGGCATAATCTACCACATGCTCAAACTTTCCAGGGAAATGTACTTTGACTAGTTGAAAAAGTCATTGCACTTTGGCTTTTTTCAACATAATCACTAAAAAATGCATTAAACCAGTAAGAGATAAGTGCTAAACATGTCATAGAATCAGAGAAAAATAGTTATGTTGCCAGGCTTAAAGAATCAATCATGGCACTAATATTACAGAATGAGGAAATACAGTTTGATTTCAATTTCAAGGAGCATATTCTTGAAATGAAAATTTACATTTTGCTTAAAAGAATTGCAGAGCCAAAAGTACCTTAAGAATGATCATAAAATGTGAACACAATTAAACTGGTCAAGCCTGTGCCTGAATTATATGAATATCATCCATGTAGGGTTTCTATGTAGATGGCTAGCTAAGGCTCTAAAATAAGATTAAGCTTTTCACTTTGGATATATATATGTAGCAGCTGCAGTCATATGATGGGTACAGTAAATAACTCTATGTCCTTCTATCTTCAAGTTAATCAAATTATACCCTATTTTCCATTACAAATGTTCGTACTCACTAATTCCATGGTTATCCAGTATTCCTTTTTTTTAGTAAACTTTCATGTCTCAAGAATATTTTAGGAAAAAAGAAACAGTTAAGCTTGTTATGAAAGTTCCTGTACACTGTGCATCCAAATACGATAAAAACTGAACTCGGTTTCAAAGCAATTGTAACATTCCAAGAATAGATAGAAATGGCACCTAATCTAATATTCATTTTTGCTGCCCATGTTGAGATGACAAGGCCATGGCTCCAACATGGGAGACTGGTGTCAAACCAAAGATGGCTGACTTCAAGAACTTGCCATGATCGCTTTAAAACATATGCTTGAGCATAGGCTTTCCATGATGTAGAATTGTTAGTACTAGTCAGATAGAGTTGTAGATGTCACTAAGGTGATAGCCATTTGAAATTAAGTAATTGACATTTGAAACAATACAACATCTTCTGGGGCAAAATAGCCAAATGCAAATCGAACATGGAAATACTAGTGGCCGATCTAATTTATATTTAAAAAAAAAATCAAATGATTCCCTGAGCTATGGTTTTATCAATGAAGCACATACCTAAATGGAAATATTGCTGCAAAATCCAAAACCAGCATATGCAGAAGCCCCACTTATCCAGCAACGAGATACCTGAATTGGGGGGCAAAATAAAGGAGGAAATCAAATCATCAATATGACTATAGATTCATCATAGCAGTAAGAAGTAAAGAAGACAGGCATAAGAATAACATATTATAAAGCAATACAAGGAGGCAAGTTTCTGCCACTCTTGTTTCTTAATCTTAGTATTATATCAAGCACGCAAGAATGAAGAGGACAAAAAAGGGGGGGGCATTTTGGTGCATAGAAGCTCCAGCATGTGCATGGTCAATGCACATCAGTTGTCATTTTTTCTCAATTTCATAGCAAAATGTAAACAAATTGGCAGGTTCCTTTTTGTTGTTAAGGATCATAAATATTGTGAATAAGTTGCAGCACTATTACCCACTTCGAGGTTTGTATTTGTATTAATAAATTACTATTTAAATCAAGCTCTAATCCTTTCAACTATCAGCTGAGTATCAATGAAAACTATTTAACCTCAGAAACTCATTGATCTTAGATCTTAGCATAGTATGGCCTTAGATGCACAGATTGATAGGGATAAACATAGAAAATGCCAATGAAGTACAGCAAGAATTGCTTTAAGTACTAAAATGACCACTTTATATTCAAGCTAGGAAAGCATATTAGCTATGATATGTGTTGCAACCTGAACTCTGACAGTTTAATACATCACATCAATGGACTAACCTGTACTAGAACAATTCAAGACGGACAATTTACAACTGGACCAACACAAAAGTACATAATGGTTCTATGTAGTAAATAGGCCTTACATTGAGTCACAGTAGCAATTCATTAGAAATGTGATGTTAACAAATATAATAACATAGAACTGCACACTTTCAGAATGAGAAATACTTTTGCTACACACGACAACCATGTGCCTTTTCCAGATTCATTCAATAGTTGGTCATCAATAAGGACAACATGAAACTGTCACAAAAACCAAAAAATAAAAAAAAAATAAAAAGTATGAAATGCACTGTAACAGCAACTCTTCCACAGGTAAAAGTGGAATGGCTCAATGAACGTACAACATATTGTAATAAAACCGTTTAAACAACTGCAACAGAATGATGATGTAATAGGAAAGCCCTTTGCCAATAATTTTTCATTAGTTATTCATGAGAAGCCAAGCCACCAATATTCCTCAATCAGGACAAAGAGAACTTGCCACAAAAACATATCTAGTTCAACTCATCAACAAGAAAAGACAGTTTTCTGTTCTCACAATTTAGGGTAAAAAATCCAAAGACCTGAATGCTACTAACGGTAAGATAATATGATACTTAGGTGTAGACCGGTAACATAATACAATTCTAGAGGGTAGACCAAGAAACTATCATCAAGAGCAAAAAGGCTTGCCATGTCTCACCGTTAAACACAAAAATCATTCAAAAGAAACATTTGAGAGGAAAGTTAAAGCAGAAGAATTCCTCCCAACTTCACTCAACAATTATTTGAAGCTAACAATGGTGTTCCTAAAGGCTCCATCATCCCCAAATAACCTGTTGCAAATAGTTGGAAAAACTATACAGGTTGTAAGCTAATTAACAAATAAGCACTTTGCTGTTGACAAAGCCTAAAGAATTCCAGACAATGAATGTAAATAGAGAAAGAAACATGCCGAGAAGGGAAGAGAATGAGAAAAATAAATTCATGTAAAACTAAATCTCAAAGTTCATTTATATTATCTGGTGACTTCTTTTTTTTTAAATTTCAAATCCAAATGTGGTCAACAGCATGTTCCCGTATATGTTCCTTGCATTTGAAATCAATACAGAATAGGAGAAATTTGCGTCTAGACACCAACTTTTTGAACCCATCTTTATGTATAATAGTACTATGTAGGACAAAGAACAAGATAATCCCAGATAGACTTCTGCAAGAGATGACCCGAAAGACCCACCCCGTACACAGCAGAAACGAGCATCTAAACTCTAGAAGGAATACCTTCATAAGCAATAGTCTCAGATCTAAGAGATCATCCTGAACCAAAATGGGCTCGAATCTTGGAAAAATTAAACAACAGATACCAAAACTCACCTATTAGGCGCCACAGCTAAGTATACTATCTCTGGTAGTAAAATCCTCAGCATAACACGACAAGACCAACTCATATAGTGAAAGAGATTATATGACTTATAGCGGAATTCCCTTCATATAGAACAGCCTCAGGTCTTAATTTCACAAAAATGGAAGGTTAAAACTTCAAAATAAAACATGTGAAGAATTAGTGACTGACTAATGCATTTTCAAGTATTATTCACTGCAGCTACCATCTAAGAAAACCGAAATTCAAACCAATCAAGAACAGATAACTAGATCATATATAATCTACTATACAGTAAGCGGAGGCAAGTAGAGACGGCTTTTGAAAAACATAGGCAAACCAATATCAAAATCTGGCCTGCAAGATTAATGAAGCAGTAAAAATAGCATACCTCAACATGCCTATGGAGGTGAACACTCGGTGGGTGTAGTCGCAGGTCGACGTCGGAAAGGATGTCCTGTGAATACTCCATGAATATATTTTTCTAAACCGAAATATGCCGTAAAGAAACTCAAACTCAAGACAAATAATCCAACTGGAAATCCAGTGCAATTACCACGCACTGGAAAATTCTGATCAGTTTAATGGCAAAATCCACAGAGAACATTACAATATTAACCATGACAATTGGATCAGCCTACCAACAAAAATAAAACTAAATCCCACTTTCCAATTTGGGGGAAAAAAAAAAGAAGTTTATCATGTCTCATTTTGTGATCTTCATGAAAATTGTAGTCCTTTGTTCCCCAACCAAGCTCACATTTCTAGCCTCTAGAAACTGGGATTTTCTAAATAGTCTAACAATTTCCCTCACTTCATCATCTCCACACTCCTCAACGGCCACCACACAAACTCCCCCTACCTTCACGGTCCTCTCCATCTCCTCAACATACCGTGTCGGGAACAGTGCCCGATCAAGGTACCCACTAAACCCGAAATCAAACACGTCATCAAAAAAGGGCAAATTGTGGGGATCAGCACGGCTCACCAGCGGAAGTGAATCCGCCACCTCCACCCCAGTGACATCAGCGACCCCCATTTTCCTCAAGGCCATAACAGCCTGGCCCGGACCGGCGGAAACGACCAAGGCCCGAGAGTTGTTGAAGAGGTGACTTCGGGCCTGGGTTTGGAGGGTGGAAAAGAGGGCCTTATAAGACTCGACAGTATGAGCCCACGTCTTGGAACTCCAGAGGCGCTTGTTCTTCTTCTCTAAGGAGGTGAACACTCGGTGGGTGTGGTCGCAGGTCGACGTCGGAAAGGATGTCTGATGGGCTCGTTTGGAGGTGGGATGGGGATAAGGTGTTGTGGGGTCCACACAGGTGGAAGGGGTTTGAAGGATGAGAATGAGGAAAACGAAGGTGGCTATGGCGATTGAAGCGTACGAGACTTTTTTCAGGAACACTTGTATATGTCTGTCCATTGTTTTGGCGATGGATTGATCCGCGGGGCAACGATGAAAGAGAAAAGCCAAGAGGTTGACGATGGAATTAAGTGTCACCGCGACGTCGTTTTGTTGGTGCTCAACTGGAAGAGATGTGATGGGATGCTCAACTATTTTGAAATTTTTGTTGCTTTTTTTATTTTGTGTAGTCTTTTTTTTTTTTTAAATAATTTCTAGTCAGAAAAAATGCTCTGTTTTTTTTTTTTTTTGAACTTTAGAAACTGACATTGCTAGGAAGTAGGATGTATTGGAGATTTGTTTTTTTTTTTTGAAATGGTAAGAAAAAACAAAACAAAAAGAAATTAAGGTACCTATGATTAGTTGTTTTAAAACACATTTTTCATTTTTTAAAATATATTTAATTTTTAGTATATCTCTTATTTTACAATCCTTATTTAAAAAAAACATATTTTAAAATACAATATATACACATATATAGGTCAAAGGGATAAAATTAACTTGGTCTATGCAATTTCAGAATAAACCCTCAATTTTATGATATCCATTTAGTGCATGCTCTTTCTAAAGATTTGTATGATTATTTAAAATTTGTAGATTAATTCCTTTTGTCTATGGTAATATACACATTTTTATCCAAATTATGGATAACTTGTCTCTTGCTTAGATGACTTGCCCTGACTTTGGTTAAATTCACTTATTTTATGAGGAATGTGGCATGTGCCCACAATTCTTAATAACTATAACCTATTTATCATGTTACAAAAAAAAAATGATACTAAATGAATATCACACGAAGTAACAGTATGTCAATGGATAAAATATATCACCATGTTGTTTGTTTTCGATGTAATTGTTCAAAACAAACCCAACCAAACCAAACCTTGATTAGCATTGGCTCACAATACTGTAAGAGCAAGAGTTCAGATGAGTTGCAACAACAATTTTATTAGGAAACCACGATAAAATACATTGCATGAAATCTAAAACACACCAATGGAGGATTACATTATCATAGTTCAATCACGTACATTTCCCCTAGTTGTAGTAAGTACCAAATATTATTCAGCAAATACAAATATTCTAGATTCATACACTGGAAATCACCAATAATAAACAGAAAAGAAGCCAAACCTTGAAGAAAAAGGATATTGAGAGCTTCAATCCTTGAATGCAGGTCTCATGAACATGTTGTTTAGCTAGATTCAATCGTCTTGGTAAAAAGCATCTTCCGAATGACATCTTTGTTGTCGTCCTGCTTGTTCCAGAATCCCATGGATGTAACATTATGATGAAGTCATAATCCACAACTGCTAACGATCCAATCTAATCTGAATAGCTCCAAGTGTTTAACAATGGCTATTCCTGCAAAACAAAACCTAGAGTGGTTCTCCAGGATAATTCTCCGATACTTAAGTCAGTACTTTAGCTGGAGTATAATAATTTGCTTAACAGTTTCGGCATGTCTCATACCAGATAGTCCATCCTGGTTTTATCTATCCTCTTCCATCATTGGTGGGATTCTCCAACGGTGATAGATACCTGAATCGCAGACACTTCTCCTAATTGTGTGTTGCCATTAATGTCCCGCAATCATAGGCTATAGTTACGTGCTTATGGATAAGCACGACTCTGTTGTGTTCCGACATAGCGGCTTAAGACTCATGAGTCCAACTTACTTAGTGTATTATGACAACAGGGGTTCCCCTGAGTTAAGCGAAGGTTATGCAATTGTAGATAACGCGGAGGTCCCAACCTTTGACTCCAAAGTCCGAGACTTCACTTATGAAGGTCCGAACCTTTGATTCCAAGGCCTGGGGCTTTGCTTATCACAAAGGTCCAGATCTTTAACTCTAAGTTTCAGAACTTCGCTTGTCTCAAAGGTCTAGAACTCTGAGTTTTGTCTAGGAACCTTGCAGGTTTAATGAATTTAACCTATGTAACCCATATACGTAACCCATACACATCACATTATAAGGGAAATCCCTCAGAGGATTGCATAGACTAACTTCCAGGTATTTGATTTCAGGCATCGCCTTTTAACAAAAATTCATGAATGCAACGGAATGCGAAAATCAAACATTTCTATTTCTGCACATGAAGCAAGAGCTGCGGCACATGAATCTTAGATGCAGGCTTGGGGCATGCATGAGCTCATTTGATGCGATTTCGACCCAGATGATATGATTCACAATCGAAAGGATCGGAAAGACTTAAAAGTTGCCCGAGATATGTCTAAGGAAAGTTTAGACTGAATGGTGTAAATCGCAACCCACTACTTATGAAATAGATCGGAACCTTGGTATAAAAACGCCACAATCAATTACACAAAAAATTGGTTAATAAATTTGTACGAATGCCACAAGTCTCCAAAGGGAACTTGATAAGTTCTAAGTTTTTAAAGAACCAAATGAGATAAACTCATAATTTCTATTGCTCAAAACTTCTTTTTCAAGTAGTACAAAAATGCCTATTTATAGGCTAAAATAAGTCTTAAAAATAAATAATTAAATCCTAAATATCCTAGTCTAGAAGAAATAAATATTAATTTGACTTTTTAACTTCTAGACTAGATTTTAACAAGACCAATAAAATTCTGCATTTTAATACATTAATTACGCATAATTCTAAATGATATGTTGGCTGACATCAAGTCTTATTGGAATGGTACGTTGACCAAGTGTTAAAATGAGTAGGTTCCTGCATCTTGAGTTAGCTTCCAAAACTTCATTAAATGTTTCTTTGATTGAATTTTCCAAAGCTGAATTTCGTCTTTTAATGCCTCAAAATGGATGATTGACCATGGAATTTGAAGTCTTCAACACATGATTACGTGAATAATTGTTGGCTGAAATTTGGACCAACTTTGGACTAAAATTAATCTTTGACTTGGATAAGATGCACACTTGAACTTGGACCTTCGCTCCATTGAATTGGGTGGGAAGTTGGGGCCAAGTTCGCATCTCTGGCCACAGAATTCTCGTCTTTGGCTCCAAGTTTGCATCTTTGAGCCGAAGGTCAAAAAGTCTGAGCCGCACATCTTTGAGTCGAAGGTCAAGAAGTTAGAGCCGAGTTCACATTATCATTGAGCTCAACAAAGCATATTTATAGGTGGAGATTTTTTTCACCAACTGCATTATTCTTTCCTTCTTCCAAAAAAGGTTTTAAAGAATTAAATTAAACGTAAAGATCAATAATAAAGAAAAATGGCTGATTGTTTATCCCAAATAAATTCGCCAGCATTGCCCTAACGATCCATTTGGTTTATTATAATTAGAATTGGTTTAGAATTAAATAAATTTTACATATTTTAGTTTGAATTTTATAAAAAAAAATTATAACATTACGAATCAGTTGAAATAAAAAAATCATGGAATTGAACAAAATATAATAAAAAAATTTGTAATCTAATACAAATTCAAACACAATTTAAACAAGTTTAAATTTTCTGTATTACTTATCTTGTTTGGTGCTTGTTTCCACTTGATAAGGACACTTTTCGAAAAGGAAACTTGTTTCAATAATCTTTGACTTTTTTTTTTTTTTTTTGCTTGCATTAGTTTGTGATCTGTACTTATTAATTTGTTTGTTTTTGCCCAAGCCTTTTATAAAATTAACTCTCTTTTTGTAGTTATACGCCTTTCTACACCTCATTCTAGGATTGAGTAATTTTTATAAGTTTAGGACCATAGTAATTCTCAACAAACAAATGGAAGTTTAAAAATGTCAATAAACATGATAGCATACTCTTTTTTTACTCCATCATCTTAAAGAGTGTTAATTTTAGGTGAGGTATGACTTTTTTTTAAGTTATAAGTTGTAACACATTTAATACACTATTAAATGTACTCTTTCTGTTCCAAAAAAAGAGTTTACTTTGAAAAATTTTTCTTGTCCCAAAAAAAAAGTCTATTTTTAAACCAAAATTTTAAAATATCTTTACTAATAATAATTATGTATACTTAAAATTAAAAAGTAAGTATAAAAATGTAGAATTATACATTTAATAGTGCATTAAATGAGTTGTACCAAATAACTAATAAAAAGTTATACATCAACCAAAGAAGACTTTTTTTTTGTGATGAAAGAAATATAATTTTACTTTTATATTTTTACTTTTTAAATGTTTACCATATATAATTATTATGAGTAAAAATAATATAAAAATATGTTTCAAAGGTAAACTCTTTTTTTCGAACGGATGAAATATTTTTTTTCTTGAAATTATTTATATAATAAATAAATTAATAATATTAACAAATTAGTCAACTAATCCTGTTATAAATTCTGTCCATATATATATTTTTTGTGATTGACAACTCTTACTTGATCTGATCAGAGGTTATTGGACTTAAAACCTGCTACAGTATACATTCACCGCAATGAATGGAAGGAAAATTTTCAAACTATGAGAGTGACAGGCTAATTGCTGTTGCATATTAAGCTAAAAGATTGGGATCCCATTGTAACCTCTTTATGTCCCTATTGGGAAGTTCCACATTAAGATTGTTGACATACCATTAATCCAATGTTTGTATTTTAGTGAAAGCAACCTTTAGCAATAAAAAAACCTTATGCACCTATTGAAGTGTCAGTCCTAATATTTATTTATTCAGCAATGATATCCTGAAGATTTTGTCGCAGTATTGTATTACTACTGACGTAGTCTTAGTTTATACACATATTTTTTTTGCCAAAGTAAGCACACAATAGATCTCACACTTGACTTAATAATTTGAGTTAAATTGCATAATATTGTTTATTTTTTAAATAATTAAATAACTATTGATAAAGCGTGAGGCATTCTATTTTTATTGAAGTCGATATCTGGAATATTGACTTTGAAATCGATATCTCGGATATCAACTTTAAAGTCGGTATCCGGAATGACTTTAAAGTCGATATCCGAGATATCAACTTCAATGTAATTTTTTTTAAAAAAAAGTTATTGTTTTTCTAAATGAAATTTTGATCAATAATTTGTTGTGTATAACTATATTTGGAATAATTGCAATAATTTATATATTTGGACATAAGAAAATTTTAATTTCAAAAAATATAATTATATATTTTTATTTTGTAATAAAACATAGTAATTTTTCGTACATGTTTTTTACAATTTTGTTATTTAATATTATTTAGGGTTAGGGTTGAGAGATACTTTAAAATATGTATATTTGAATATTGATTGAGTTATATGGTTGCATTTAATCAGTCCTATTATGGAAACATAAGTTCCAACTAACTTGGATAATATTGTTGCAAGTGCTATAGTAGAAATTTGAAATCTTCCATTGCATTGTTATTATTTATTATTAATATCTCTTTTAGTTTTGGCAGTAATAGAATCAGACCTAATAAAGCTAGCTAGCTAGTTAGTTAAGTTTTATTTAATTTTTTAGGATGCTATTGATGTGAAAAATGTAATCCCTTGAATAACAATTTTTTTTCTCTCATTATTGTGTAGTTATTATTAAATTTGTTGTAAAAAAATAATTCACTTTTATAATACTACATTACTAAAACAATGTCATGTTACAATTTTAAGGTACTAAAACAACGTCATGTTACAAGTATGATGTAAACGAACTAGTACGTTCGGTAAACATTTCGTAAACAAGATCGGTTACGTTTGTTTATGTTCGTTTGTTAAGTTAAACGAACAATAAACGAATACATTTTATTGTTCGTTTAATAAACGAACACGAACACGAACACGAACACGAACACGAACGAGTATACGTTCATTTATTTATATTCGTGAACAAGCTCGTTTAGTGTTCATGAACAAGCTCGGTTAATGTTCGTTTAAAGTTAATTTATTGGTCGTTTATATTAAAATAATAATATAAATATAATATAATAATGTTTGTTGATTATTCATAAACAAATTTGTTATGGTGTAATGGTAAGTAGCCATGCTCCCCATATAAAAGGCCAAGGTTCAATTCTCAATAATGCCATTTATTTTTCTGTTTTTCCAATTTGCAAATGTGTTTGTTTATTTGTTCGCGAATGTGTTCGTTTAAGTGTTCGCGAAACATGTTCGTTAAGTGTTCGTTTACTCGTTCGTGAACATGTTCGTTTAAGTATTCGTTAACGTGTTCAATAAGTGTTCATGAACACTAAACGAGCCCGTTCATTTATGTTCGGTTCATTTACAGCCCTAGATAGTAAGAGATAATCTAATCTGAATTGCCATATTTAAAAAATCGACTTCGATAATTGAATAAAAAGTTAAATGTGTGAACGTTGTAAGAAAAGAAGCTGAATAGAAAAAAGTTCTAAGTTTCTACAAGTTATAAAGGAAAAAAAATTATTCATGTTCCACAGTGAAGCAGTCTAATATTCCTACGTGGCTGTCACCTAAAGGGTTGGGGTTGGGGTTGTGGGTTTTCATTGTATTGGTCTTGCGTCTCCGATGAGTCTAGATCAAAAGAAATGGATTGATCCATACGTGATTGTGGACGAGGACACATTTGCCGCTCATAGACCAAATTATATGGAGGCATTTGAGATGACGTACTAGTGTCTAACTGCTATGAATGTTCAATCTCAGGTGTCTTCTGATATGGCTCGCCGGACTGATGAAGAAAAATACCAGTATGAAATATCTGATCATCAATCTTACGACGTCGGGAAGTAGATAGACGACCAGAAGCAAATAAACGCTTGGAGGTAGATAGACGACCAAAAGTAGATGGACGACCGGACGTAGATTGACAACCGGATGTAGATGGACGACCAGACGTAGATGGTTGACCATGCGATTGTTGAAATTCACCTTGGTCTTCAAAGCTCTGCATCCGGCGATTCTCCCCAACCATCATTAATGCACGAGAAGAAATGTCATGTACGTTTGATAACCGAGCTCTTGTATCTATCTTTAAATTGGTCAAAGCATCACATGTCAAATTATACACTGGTTCTTAACATCCACCCTACAAATAAAAAAAGTTAACACTAAAAACTTGAATACTATGCTAAATATTGATAATTTTAAAATCATATACATACCCAATACTCGACAACCAACAGTTGGGCGGAAACCTTGGGCAGGACGATGCGCGAGATTACCTATTAGAATTCGAATAATCCGACGATACCAAACCATGTACTCGAAGAAATACTGTATGGGACCACTTGAACGGAAGTTATGGTGGGCAGCGGTGGTCGGCGATGGCCGATCAGGAAAAGGCCGGCGGTGGGCAGTGGCGGCTGGGGAAGGGGCGACGGTGGGCTGAGGGTGGTGAGCGGCTAGGGTGACGGCAACGGGCTTGGGAGGTGGGGCGATGGCAGCGGCCTTAGAAGGTGAGGAAGAGGGAATGTAGGGGAGGGGAGATGTGCCAGGGGGCTGGGAGAGGGGCTTGGAGGTGTGGCAGAGGGCGGGGAGGTGCAGATCTATGAGGGGAAGTTTGGGAGGAGAGGGGAGCTGCGGGACGAAAAAAGGCAAGGAAAAAGAAAGAGAAAAAAATGCAAGGGAGATGAGGGTTTTTTTCTTTTTATACCTAGTACGTTGAAGTCAACATTGGGGAGTGTCGACTTTAAAGTCATGATTGTGAGTCACGACTTTAAAGTCGACACTCTTAGTATCAACTTCAGTAATTTTGGAACCATTTTTTAAAAAAATATTTATTTATTTTTTATTTTAATAATAAATTTTTTGAGAAAAAAACTCTAATTATTTGTGTTTGTCACCCTAAAGTGAGGTAACATTTGTGTCTATCAACCTTTGAATTCGTGAATTTCCAATTTCTATGAGAATCATTATCTTATTGATTTCTCATTTTTGGGTAATCTTTTGACTATTAGAAGTTCTGGGATAGTTAAAGGGGGGCAACATCTCACGCCTTTGACGAGAAGGCCAATAATATTGCTATAGGTGTGTAATGGTGAAACACTTCCGAAATCACGCCTTTGCTTGATCACAGTGGTATCGACACTGAATTTATGCAGCCTGCTGAACTCTTGGCCTACAAAGAAGCCCAGAGTACATTTAGAAAGGCGGTAAACTCAACGCCTTTGAAGTGTCAATCATCTTTGCAGTATGCGGAGACGGTTCATCACATGCCTTTTCCGGATTTCCAAATATTTACATGCTCAATTTAAATCAGTTCTTGTTGGATTGCCATGATAAGACTGTTTAGGATTTGACATATCTGGTATGTTAGACGAGTAATACTTGCCCGCAAACTCTTAATACATAAATATGAACAGCATATTTGGTGAACTGATGAAGCATCAGAGACAGTATAGTTGTAAATTCTAGGGGAAGCATGAGGATTAAAAAGCTCACATCCATCTCTAACACTTATAATCCCTGTACAAAAGCAGATGGAAACAAAATTATGAATTCTAAGGAAATGTTTATAAATTCATAATACCAAAAAAAAGGAGAACTCATCAAAGCTTCAAATTAAGATCTGGTATCGATGAGTCTGTCCTAGGTGGTGGTTGCATTGCTACAAAATTTATGCTGGAACTCTGCCCTGAATTATAAGCTAGGTTGCTACCAACTCCTTCAACTTGTCGAAAACTGCCAGGCCAGTACATTTCCACTTCATCATCTTCCATATATACAGGCATACCAAAATAACCTTGTTCGAACCTTGCTCCGCCTCTTATTGCATGGAAAGGCCTATCTGAGGGCATTATTGGTTGGTGCATTGAAGCGTGAGCTTCAATGCCTAGCGACCGAAGTGCAGAACCATGAAGGGGAAGAGATGCCAAGTTTGCATACCTATCAGACAACATGTTCATACGCATAGCCCTCTTCGCAAGAGTTCTCTCCCTCTTGTGCGCGTTTTGGTGACCTCCTAATGCCTGTGAGCTATAGAATTTGCGCCTACAATAGTTGCAAGAGAAAACCCTGGTTCCTTCAGGTGCTTGAGGATGGGGAAATATTTCACCATTATTTTCTTCAGCATCCTTGAACTCAGTATCAATTTTGCTGTTGAACCCAAGAGTCAAGTCCAGAGTAACTGGCCTTGAATCTCTTTGAAGATCATCGGAGTTTGTCAGAGAATGAGAAGTAGTAGTGCTTTCTTTGGAAGGACCAGGTGAGACTTCTTGAGTGGATATGTTGGAGGCTACTTGACTGGTCACTTCAGAATCTTCTTCAGATTCAAGGTTAATTGTTGGCAACTTCATTATGGAAAAATAGTTAAGTACCACAAAACCCTCCAATGAAAAAGAACCTGAGGTATTTATTATCTGTAACTAATGGCTCCTGTAACTGTACCTGCAAGTATTGCGCCCCGTATTAATTTATGTGGCAATTATTTCTAGACAAGTAGCAGTAACACAGACAGGAACAAAAGAGAATGCAAGAAAATATACTCATAAGCAAGCATGTATGTGGTAGAGGTGAAATCCAACATGATGCTTATTGCAAGATGAGAGAAACAGACTAGCCATGCAATGCTTCATATTGTCCAAAAAAAGGAACAGCTGAATTCCATGTAGCTAAGGCAAGTATCATTGGTCAATACAAGAATAAAAATTTCCTGTTTGAACAGATAAATAATCCAGAAACAGAATGCCAAAGAATGTAAACTATGATAATTGAGTAAATATAATTCAAATAATTAACCTACAATTTTTCCCTACAGGAAATGTAAAATAATACTAAATAGATACACTTCCAACTACCCGAACATCAGGTAACGTAGTGTAAGACCACCACATATATCTTAATGGTGAAAAACATACCGATACAATAAGCAATACAAAGGATCTCTTCTGACCCATAGAAAGAACTGAAGAAATTGGATTGTCATTTCGGAACAGCATCTCTTGATTTCTGGTGTGTATTTTCACATAACGTTTTGAACTAGAGGAATTTGTATGATATTTGTTAAGGTATAATCTACTACATGCTCAAACTTTCCAGAGAAATGTACTTTGACTAGTTGAAAAAGTCATTGCACTTTGGCTTTTTTCAACATAATCAGTAAAAAATGCATTAAACCAGCAAGAGATAAGTGCTAAATATGTCATAGAATCAGAGAAAAATAGTTATGTTGCCAGGCTTAAAGAATCAATCATACCACTAATATTACAGAATAAGGAAATACAGTTTGATTTCAATTTCAAGGAGCATATTCTTGAAATGAAAATTTACATTTTGCTTAAAAGAATTGCAGAGCCAAAAGTACCTTAAGAATGATCATAAAACGTGAACACAATTAAACTCGTCAAGCCTGTGCCTGAATTATGTGAATATCGTCCATGTAGGGTTTCTATGTAGATGGCTAGCTAAGGCTCCAAAACAAGATTAAGCTTTTCACTTTGGATATGTATATGTGGCAGCTGCAGTCATATGATGGCTACAGTAAATAACTCTATGTCCTTCTATCTTCACGTTAATCCAATTATACCCCATTTTCCACGACAAATGTTCGTACTCACTAATTCCATGGTTATTCAGTATTCCTTTTTTTTAGTAAACCTTCATGTCTCAAGAATATTTTAGGAAACAAGAAACAGTTAAGCCCATTATGAAGGTTCCTGTACACAGTGCATCCAAATACGGTAAAAACTGAACTCCGTTTCAAAGCAATTGTAACATTCCAAGAATAGATAGAAATGACACCTAATCTAGTATTCATTTTTGCTACCCATGTTGAGATGACAAGGCCATGGCTCCAACATGGGAGACTGGTGTCAAACCAAAGAAGGCTGGCTTCAAGAACTTGCCATGATCACTGAAAAACATATGCTTGTGCATAGGCTTTCCATGATGTAGAATTGTTAGTACTAGTCAGATAAGAGTTGTGGATGCCACTAAGGTGATAGCCATTTGAAATTAAGTAATTGACATTTGAAACAATACAACATCTTCTAGGGCAAAATAGCCAAATGCAAATCGAATATGGAAATACTAGTGGCCAATCTAATTTATATTTTAAAAAAATCAAATGATTCCCTGAGCTATGGTTTTATCAATGAAGCACATACCTAAATGGAAATATTGCTGCAAAATCCAAAACCAGCATATGCAGAAGCCCCACTTATCCAGCAACAAGATACCTGACTTGGGGGGCAAAATAAAGGAGGAAATCAAATCATCAATATGACTATACATTCATCATAGCAGTAAGAAGTAAAGAAGACAGGTATAAGAATAACATAAAATAAAGCCGTGCAAGGAGGCAAGTTTCTGCCACTCTTGTTTCTTAATCTAACTTAGTATTATATCAAGCACTCAAGAATGAAAGGGGGAAAACAAAAAGGGGGCATCTTGGTGCATAGAAGCTCTGACATGTGCAGGGTCTAGAGAAAGGTTTGCACTATTAATAAAATGCACATCAGTTGTCATTTTTTCTCAATTTCATAGCAAAATGTAAACAAATTGGCAGGTTCCTTTTTGTTGTTAAGGATCATAAATATTGTGAATAAGTTGCAGCACTATTACCCTACTTCGAGGTTTGTATTTGTATTAATGAATTACTATTTAAATCAAGCTCTAAGCCTTTCAACTATCAGCTGAGTATCAATGAAAACTATTTGACCTCAATAACTCATTGATCCTAGATCTTAGCATAGTATGGCCTTAGATGCACAGATTGATAGGGATAAACATAGAAAATGCCAATGAAGTACAGCAAGAATTGCTTCAAGAACTAAAATGACCACTTTATATTCAAGCTAGGAAAGCAAATTTGCTATGACATGTGTTGCAACCTGAACTCTGACAATTTAATACATCACATCAATGGACTAACCTGTACTAGAACAATTCAAGACGGATAATTTACAACTGGACCAACACAAAAGTACATAATGGTTATATGTAGTAAAATAGGCCTTACATTGAGTCACAGTAGCAATGCATTAGAAATGTGATGATGTTAACAAATATAATAATGTAGAAGTGCACACTTTCAGAATGAAAAATACTTTTGCTACACATGAGAACCATGTGCCTTTTCCAGATTCATTCAATAGTTGGTCATCAATAAGGACAACATGAAACTGTCACCACAAAAAAGAAAAAAAAGTATGAAACGCACTGTAACAGCAACCCTTCCACAAGTAAAAGTGGAATGGCTCAATGAACGTACATCATATTGTAATAAAACCGTTAAACAACTGCAACAGAATGATGATGTAATAGGAAAGCCCTTTGCCAATAATTTTTCATTAGTTATTCATGAGAAGCCAAGACACCAATATTCCTCAATCAGGACAAAGAGAACTCCCAACAAAAACATATCTGGTTGAACTCATCAACAAGAAAAGACCGTTTTCTGTTCTCACAATTTAGGGTAAAAAATCCAAAGGCCCAAATGCTACTAATGGTAAGATAATATGATACTTAGGTGTAGACCGATAACATAATACGATTCTAGAGGGTAGACCAAGAAACTATCATCAAGAGCAAAAAGGCTTGCCATGTCTCGCCGTTAAACACAAAAATCATTCAAAAGAAACATTTGAGAGGAAAGTTAAAGCAAAAGAATTCCTCCCAACTTCACTTAACAATTATTTGAAGCTAACAATGGTGTTCCTAAAGGCTCAATCATCCCCAAATAACCTGTCGCAAATAGTTGGAAAAAAACTATACAGAAATATTTTGTAAGCTAATTAACAAATAACCACTTTGCTGTTGGCAAAGCCTAAAGAATTCCAGACAATGAATGTAAACAGAGAAAGAAACATGCCGAGAAATCAATAAATTCATGTAAAACTAAATCTCAAAGTTCCTTTATATTACATGGTGACTTCTTTTTTTTAAAATTTCAAATCCAAATGTGGTCAACAGCATGTTCCCGTATATGTTCCTTGCATTTGAAATCAATACAGAATAGGAGAAAATTGCGTCCGGACACCGACTTTTTGAACCCATCTTTATGTATAATAGTACTATGTAGGAGAAAGAACGAGATAATCCCAGATAGTCTTCTTCTGCAATAGATGACCCGAAAGACCCACCCCGTACACAGCAGAAACGAGCATCTAAACTCTAGAAGGGATACCTTCATAAGCAATAGTCTCAGATCTAAGAGATCATCCTGAACCAATATGGGCTCGAATCTTGGAACAATTAAACAACAGATACCGAAACTCACCTACTAGGCGCCACAGCTAAGTATACTATCTCTGGTAGTAAAATCCTCAGCATAACACGACAAGACCAACTCATATAGTGAAAGAGATTATATGACTTATAGCGGAATTCCCTTCATATAGATCAGCCTCAGGTCTTAATTTCACAAAAATGGAAGGTTAAATCTTCAAAATAAAACATGTGAAGAATGAGTGACTGACTAATGCATTTTCAAGTATTATTAACTGCAGCTACCATCTAAGAAACCCGAAATTCAAACCAATCAAGAACAGATAACTAAATCATATATAATCTACTATACAGTAAGAGGAGGCAAGTAGAGACGGCGTTTGAAAAACATAGGCAAACCAATATCAAAATCTGGCCTGCAAGATTAATGAAGCAGTAAAAATAGCATACCTCAACATCCTGGTAAAGTGCAGGCCTAAATTTAACAGATACTACAGGTCATTTTCTGAAAGCTAAATCCCATGTGAGTACTATCAAGAACCAAACTTCAAGAGAATTAAAGAAAAGACAAAACCAGAACTAATTTTCCAGCCACAGAAACAAAGACCAGATAATTTACCATCGGCAGTATAGCAAGAAGAGGCAAGTTAAAGCAGTTTCAAGAAAAGTCATATGAACATCAAAATCTAGCCAGCAAGATCAACGAAGGGTAAAAAAAGTATACCCCAATATACTATTTACTAAAAGCTGCAGAATCAGCTCAGCTCTCTGATGACAAGACTGGCTTCTTTCCAGTTTCTAGTTTTTGCCAAATATGGTGAGAACTAAAAGGAGGAAGAGATAACAGCAGCGATGGGATAAGATTATGAATGAGAGAGAAAAGAAACTTCAACAAAGAAAAAGAGAGAGAGAGGAGATGGTGGGACGTCAGACAAGTCAGAAAAGAAGCAGAAAACAGACTTGACACTATTTTTGTTGGTTCTTTAACAGCTGATGAGCCATGAAGTGCATACCTCAAGACAGAGCGAGAAAAAGGCCAAGGACTATTATGTAAGACCCACAAAACCAGATGCTACGACTCCTACAATACCACAACAAAAGTGTCTTTTTCTGTATTCCACAATCTGTGGTACTAGTCTACTACTAGAGCATAGAGTTTGAAGTAGTACAACCTTTCTTTTCATTGATCATCATGCTCCATAGTCCATAGTCCATAGTCGGCTAGTGCCTCCCATTATAAAGCAATATATATTCCGTCCAATCTTTACGCCAATTTGCCTTTCTAATCAAATGGACACCCATAACCATTCCCATCCCTCTTCCCACGTCCATTGCAAATTGCCCTGGTATACGAGTTGACATGGGACACCAACCCCCCTTGTGCGCCTTACAAAACATGCCACCTTTTCAGCACCCACTCCCCAGTCATGCCATTAAGCAAACAGACAATGGGCATGGTCCACTGCCACTTACTTAAAAGAATGTATGGCCCCTGAAAAAAGCTTTGCCAAAAATCAAATCTATCAATAGATTCAGTTCAAATTTAACTAACCAACCAGTGTGACTAAAACAGACCCCAGATGGATGTCCAATTAAATAATCAATGATTGCTAGATTTTGCACTTCCTAGCAAGGGTTAAGAGGATAGTTTTGAGAATTTTGATCCGATTCTATTAATTCTATAATTTTAAATTTTAAACTTATTAAAACTATTATGATTTTAACTATTATCTAATAGTATTATGTAAATAAAATATAATTAAATTTACTCATAAAAAACTTTTTATATTTAAATAAAATTAAAATTTATCATTATATAAATAATTTAATTAGTTTAATTATATTTTATTAATTTTAATAATAAATAAATAAATTAGATATAAATATCTTTCGATTACAACAACTGAAATATTAAAAAAATTATATAAAAAATTATAATAAATAAAAATTAAAATAAAATTATTTAATTATAAACTATACACGAATTTTTTATATATTCATTCATATATTAATTAATAATTTTTTTAAAAATAATTTATAAATTATATATTTTTTATTTTTTTACAATCTTATGATCTTATGATCTTATAATTCGATATCTTATTATTCTAAATCAATTTTATGTAGTATTTTGATTTTATAAACTATGGTTTCAAGGGGCTTGTTTGTGATAGAAAGCTAACATGAAATTATGTAAGCCAGTTGAATTAACAAAGGGTCCACTCCACTCCAATACTCTATTCATTATTGTTGTTGTTGCAGTTTCCCAAGTAAAATTAATAACAGATAATTGTGGCTCTTTTTGAGTGAACCAGAAAATGGTGATTTTATTAAGTGGTTTGGGATGGTTTTAAGGTTCAAGCCTAAAAATTGGGTTAAGAAACCTAGGAAATGACTTTGAACAAAATTTGTCAGTTTTGAAGAACATAGTATAAACTATAAAGAGGAATGAATATTTGTGGTGGGTGTCTGGAGAGGGAGGAAGTATTTATGAGGACGTGAGAATAAAATGGTGTCCTAATCTATATATCTATATATTTATATATATGCATATTAAATTTTATTTTTTTTAACGCATCACAGAGAATAAGGATAACCAGCTAAAGTTATTAACAAGGTTAATTCAAATAATCATCAAACTAGTTAAGTTAAATACGCCAACGACCCATATTTTGTTCCTTTCCTCAGAATGCACCTTGTAGGACTTGATTTTGTGTAAAAAATTTAAAGTAATTACTCTTTCCGTTGAAAAACAAAAATTCATTTTCAGAATTTTTTTATTTTAAAAAATTTATTTTTAAATTAAAATTTTAAAATATTTTTATTAACATGTTCATAATTAAAAAATAATATATATATATATATATATATATATATATAAAATTATACATATAATGATCTGTGATGTATTAAATGTATTGTAATTAATAATTAATGAAAAGCTATTCATAAAGTAAACTTTCTTTTAAGACTAGGAGTAATTTTGTTATGACTTGCCTTATGTTTTTTCTTTCCAACTAGGGGTGGGGTTTTTTTTTTTTTTTAAATATCAATAATTTTATTAACTTTGAAAGTTAAACTATATACGCAAATGTCTCAAAAATAATTTTTCTTAATCCAAAACGCGGCTAAAACCGAATTGACCCCAACGTTAAAACAAACCAATAGGGGTGGGGTGTAGGATGATATTAATTTGGAAAAAACAAAAAACAAAAGAAAAAAGGGAGAGTTTAAGATTCGATCATGATATTTTATGATATTTCGATTGAATTTCAACTAAAGTACATATTAATATGACAAATTATCTGACGTCAAAATATATAGGCAATCGGAGGCGCTCGTCCCCACATTTGTGACTTTAATTTGTTTAAATGTTTCATCCTTGCTAGAATATACTAAAATTCTATTAATAACATTCCTATATTTAGTAGACACTTTTGGTCGCATTTGTAGGTCCTTGTAGTTATATTTTGGACCTCCTTTGTGGTCTTTTTTCTTTCGTAATTTAGTTCAATAATTACAAAGATCATTTAACCTGTTTGACTATGTATTTTTATAATTAATATAATATATCTAACATTTCATTAAAAAAACATTCCTATATTTAGTTTTTGAATTAAAACAAATTATAAATCTAACCTCTTTATAACTCGTAGGCAATGAAATATCTTTGCCGAGCACAAAGATTTTCGTTTAAGAATTTCTTATTTTTTTATATAAAAGGTTTCATAAGTTCGCATTATCCATGTAGATCTAGATTTAATTCAACTAATCAGATATCCTGTTTCGATATCATGTAACAATGGATGGTATCAATTTCATCAAAATAACATCATATTATTTTAAAATTTTAGTAAAATTATATGGTTATAATAAAATGAAATACTACTGGTACAAGGTGATAGGACATAAAATACTCTCTCCAACCTATATTAAAAGATAAATAAATAATTTTTTTGAAAAATAAAAAAGGGGTTGATTGGAGACATCAACAAGTTTTCCTAAGAAAAATGTGACAAGAGCCCTTACGGGGATAGTTGAGCTGTAAAGTGATGTTACTTCTACATGAGAAAACAAAATTCAAATTCTTCGGTAAGAATCGAGTTTGCTGTGAGATCTTATAGTGCCCGTGAATTTACATATGACTGTGAGGTAGGATTTATCCACAGAAATTGTGGAATTGGTGCCTGGTCAGGGGGTCTAAAAGGTCATTTGGTGCTAGAGTTTCCGAATTATAGAAAAAATTGTGACAAGAAGAGGAATTTGTGCTTTGGATGTTTGGGTAAAACATCAGTAATAAAGTAGGAAAAATTGATACTGATGTAAAGAGAAGATGGTGCTGAAAACAATTTAATAAAGATTTTTATATAAGAGATACAGATATAATATGCAGGTCGAAGACAAATTAAGTTTGATAGTCCAGAAAAAAAGAAAAAAAAATTGCACAATCACTGTATAAGTATTCGTCCTATTCCATATGAATGCGGCAACAACTCAATTGGGCAATTTTCACTGCTTTTGGAAGCGTATGCAACTCCGAGTAACAACAAATGTCTGAGTTGGCTCCCACTGAGAAGTTTGTTTCAACATTAATACTTCAAAAACTAGCAAGATGTAAAGGCGAAGGTGGAAGAGTTTGGAAGGGTTTGGGGCTCTGTTTCGATTGTTTTTATTTGGAAAAAATTGTATTAGAATGTGTAAAAATTTTAGTAAGATTTTTTTGATAGAAAAAGTTTTTGGAGGAAAAAATATAAGGGAAATTTTTTTAAAATTATGTAAGAGAATTTAAGTGAGAAAATTGAAATTTTAAATTTTGAAATAAAAATGTGTTTGGATGTTTTATTTTTGTTTAAAAAAATTAACTTTTTTTAAATAAAAATTTTTGTTCAAACAAAACCTAAGAATCTGCCTATGGCTTATGAAAGTTCTAAAGATCCCTATTATAGTACAACAATCCTCATGTTGTATAGATTAAATTAAGAATATATCAATTGATGATCATTGAGCAAGCCCATTGTCATTATAGTAACAATTTTTTTCGCCTGAAAATAATAATAATAATAAATTGTAAATGATAGATACGGTACATGTAATGTACTATTAATTATACAATTTCATATTAATATATTTACTTATTAGATGTGAGGGACACGTAGTCATTATTTACCAAAAAAATGTTAACTATAAGAATTTTATTCAAAAAATAAACTCTTTATTTTAGATAAGACAAAAAAAAAAAAAGGTAAAAATGAACCTTTTCAGTTGAGCAACCATTGAGTCTTGCTTTTCTTCTATATTTATATAAAAAATAATAATAATTTTAGTGACTTTTTATAGTAAAAAGTTATAATAACTATGGCATGTTGAACAAGATAAGTTCGTTCATATTATTTTACACATTTTAAAAAATATGATAAATAATTTTATTTTTTATAACATGCCATATTAGTACCATGATTTTTTTATTATGAAAAGTTACTAATAGTATTAGTTTATAAATATATGGGTAACAATTCAAAAACCCCATCGTCAGCGTAAAATTTGTCCACTTTTTACCTTGATTAATTCAAAATATATGGAAAATATAGATTTCTTTTTCAATAAAGTGGACTCTTTTTATGATATTGAAAAAAGACTCTTTTTATAACTAATAGTTTGTCCATTGTTATAACTTTCATAAATTAATGCTTCTTAGCAATTAAACTAAGTGTTTGATTTACTCCCTCCATCTTAAAAACACAATCTACTTTGGTTTATAGATAATCTTTTACTCCCTCCGTCTTTAAACAGAGTCCACTTTTAGTTTAATATAACTTTTTTTAAATTATAAGATACAACACACTTAATGTATAATTAAATATAATTTTATATTTTTATTCTTACTTTTTGTTTTAGATTATATATTATTATTATTACCAGTATCGGAGCTAGGAAAATAATTTGGAGGGGGCGCAAAATTTTAAAAATATATTTAAAGAAAAAAAATATAAGTTAACTAGTAGATGCAATCTTTTTCCAACATTAATGGATAAAAAATAAGTAAATAATGAATAAAAGATATAACATATAAAAAATAAAAATGGAGATTTAGAAAAAGTAAAAAATTGAATATTAAAAATAAGTATTAAAAGAAATGGAACCTAAAAAGGCAAAATATGGAATAGAATATCATTTTTCTTGCTTGCTAAGATTCAAACTAATTAAGAAATACATCTTTCTTAATTGTAATATTTTATTTATGTGTTGATAAGTTAAAAAAATAATAATTGTTATTGTATATGTTAAAAGTAGATACTTAATTAAAAAGTCAAAACAATCCCACCAGCCGATAATGGTTATTTCCAAAAAAAAAAAATTAATTAAAAAGTCAAAACATATATTTGTTAATGAATTAGTATTTTGTTATTTTTCCAACAGTTATATCATTAATAGGTTTTCTTTTCACAGTTCACTAGTGTAATTACCTAAGTAATAAAAAGGTCAATTTTTAACATTTAAAAAACTTTAAATCTAATATGGACTCTTGATTAGATAAGATTGACTAGATTTTGAATACTTTTAACTCAATTTATTAATTAATAAATTTTTACTATGAGGGCACAATGTAAAAATTTAATAAAATACAAATACATATCATTGGTTAGTAACTTAGTTTTAGGTAGTCAGGGCACATGTACCTAGTGCCCCCAGTGTAAATCCACCACTGATTATTAGAAAATATAACATAAAAATTTCACACCAAAACTGAACTCCTTTTTTAGGATAAAGAAAACTTTTAAAATTAGACTCTTTTTTTTTGTGACGGAGATAATATTAATTATTAGATATAATACATTTAATACACTATCAAATATATAATTTTATATTTTTATCATTATTTTTTAATTATGAGTATATATAATTATTATTAGTAAGAATATTTTAGAAATATTTAAAAGTGAATTTTTTTTTCTTTTTTGACAGAGAAAAATTTTAAAAATATATTTTTTTTTAAGGATGGAGGGAGTAATAGTTAATCCATAATATCTTTGGTTTAGGAGAAAATCCCCCCTACGAAGGCGAAACTCCTCCACCTGTACCAGAGGCCCCTTAGTCAAGTGGTGGCGGGATGTAAATCGAGGAATGTGCACGAGTTGATAGAGGCCTGAGGGAGAGAGTCAAGCCAAAACCTCATAACAGACTCCCATAATATTTCAGTAGAAAATTAGCCCCACATGAGATTCGAACCTACATTACCGGAGGATTTCTTCTCATGTCACCCTAAACTTACTAACTCGCCTATGACCCTAGGAGCAATCCATAATATCTTGCTTAATATACTTGGACCTTCTTTCTCTTTTATTAGGTAAGAGTAAGACATAATTTCAAGAAACAGTAAATAGTTTGACAAGCCCTTTTTCTAGTTCTCTTGAAATACAAAAATTATGAGGAAAACTATAAAATATATATATATATATTCATTAAGAAGTTTTCAACTCAATGGGAACCAAAAAAAAAAATTGTTTTAAATAGCTTTAACTAAAAAAGGATTTTTTTTTTCCAAAACCGATAGTTAAGAAGTTTCCAAAAACTAAAAAAAGTATTGAACGGACAAAATTTGGAAAAGTAAAATAGTTAATATTAGTTGAACAATTCACCACCACTATCTTTTTTTTTCCCTTTGAGAAACAACTTACTACCATCATTCCCACTCTCTTGTGGTACCAATATAATAACACCACAATCAAAGTCTTAGTCCCATCTACAGCCGACAGCTTCATGTTCACAAACAATACAAAGGAGCCTCCCAGAAGACTAAAGCCAAAAACAAATGGTTCACCCCAATTATTTTTTCTCTTCATTCCCTTTCAATTCAATTTCTTTTTCTTGAGGATGGTGCACTAAGTTAAAATAATGATAAGAATGGGTTCACGAAAAAAATTATTTTTACATTATGACTAACCAAATCAAGCTTTCAGAAGATCACTTCACAATATCTTCTTTTGTTTTTTAGCTTTTCTTTATTGCCCAATTGCACATTTCTTATTCATTCTTTATCCTTCATTATTGTATGGGGGTTCCCTTGTTACGTCTGTTAATCAATAAACTAATTAGTGGCAGGAATGTTCATATTGCTTCGAGCCCCTAACCCTTTATTATAATGATGCTGATAGAACATTTTTTGTCTTCATTAATGTTATTGTTGTTTTTTGACCCTATATTTCATTGAACTTGGCAAAAAAATCCGTACCAAGTTGTCTTTTGTTTACTAAGGAGCAAGTTTTGTAGCTATCACGCATTGAAGGAAGAAGTTGCAGCATTGTTCCAAGTACATGTGCATATAAAGGAGCAAGTATGTGATCCTTGAGAATCTAGTTCTTTTATGCTTTTAAGGTACTATGATGAATTAAATACTAATTAAGGAACATTTACCTAGGTTAATTGTCGATCACTTTGAGTACAAGTTTACTAGTTCTTCAAGTTGTAATAATTAGTAGAGCCAAAAGGACAAAAGGAAAGTTTTGTTAGTTACATATGTTTTCTACTTGCAAAGAGAAGAACTAGTAGTGGATAGGGGAAGTTACGAACTCTCCAAATGGATTAGGGGAGGAAAATGCATCTTTTACTATTAATTCTTGCTCATGGAAAAAAGCTTTAATTATGTATACTACTATGTCCCGAATTAAGACATTGTTAGGCATGCATGAAACATTATGATGAAAGAGACATGGAAAAGAAGTACAAAGAACCTAATTTACATGATTTTGGTTAATTTACTTCTATTTTCTTGAAAACATTTCATTTAAATACAATTAACAATTGTTTTCTTTAGCTATGATCATATACCATACATTTGCTATGATCATATACCATTTGTATCGCTATTCCCCTGCCAACAAGAAGTTTTAAAAGAAACTGTCTCTCTTCAAATCAAAATGAAGATGATTATTATTTTTCGTCTGAAACATTTTTACTTGTCATTTAATTAGATAAAAGTTTGTATGAAAACAACCATATAAAAAGATAGATTAGAAAATGTGGTAAATTAAAAAAAAATTATTTTCTAGTAGAAGATAACCTACTACTAAAACATAAACATCATTAATAAACAAAGCAAACTAGAAAAATCTAATTAATAAAAACATCAATTAAACTTGATGAAGTAAGGCTAGAGCATTTTAGGACCCAAAAGCTAAACCATTTAATGTGGTAGCATGCTTGTTGTCACAATAATTGATTGCTCTAACATTTTTGTTTAATTAATAAATATTTAAACTAGATTAATGAACTCTTTATCTCACTTAATACTATTTAAATAATAAAAATTATTGTTCAAGGTTGAACTGACCAATTTGCAAACCAAACATAAAAGAAAAATGCTAAATTAGAACTTTTAAGTAGTGGCTTTTTTCATTTGAAACCTATTATTATTTTTGCTATCTATTAGCACAATTTTGAAGGAACATAACTGCCAAATTTTGGGAATATTGATTGTTTTGCTGGTAAATGAGAAAACCACTTTCTTGTGGTATCAGGATTGCAGAAAGTTCCTTAAAAATGTTACTCCCTCCATCCCAAAATTTATTAGTTAAAATGACAACACATTTAATGCACTAACTAAATGTATAATTTTATATTTTTATCATAAATTTTTTAATTATCAACATACATAATAATTATTAGTGAGAATATTTTAGAAATTTAGTTTAACAGTGAATTTTTTTATTTTTATTTTTTTTTGGATAAGAAAAAATTTTAAAAGTAAATTTTTTTTATGGGATGGAGGGAGTATTATTATTCTACTCCTAGAAGCTTCTAGCCCAAACCAGAATTGTTATAATTTTAGTTAAAGTATTCCAGCCCATTGGGCTTTCCACACCTATATTTTTAAAGGGCTTTCAGCCTATATGGAATCAACGAATTTAATACAGATTTATCACATTTTATCATTTGAATAATTACCCGGGCTGTTCACGTTCGGCCAAGGGCCTCAATTCAAATTCAATATTTAGGAGGTGCTTAGTTTGTTGAGGGGAATGAAAATGATAATAGTAAGAAATGATAAAAGATTTTTTCATTATAAGTGTGTTACTTAATTTGTGACGAGAAATGATAATAATAATTTTTCTAAATATGTAAAACATTGTTTTTACAGTTTTGGTTTAGGAATTTTTTTTTTTTTGGTAATTATTTTCACACCCCTCAAAATGGGAAAGAATGGAGGATACTCTAATTTTGATATTTGGAGTTATTGTTCAAGTAATGATATCTCTCAACAAAACATCACATCCCTTCCCCCCAACCAAAACTATGCACACTCCCTCTCAACTATGCACACTTAATACTTTTGTTACTTGTTTGGTGTTGGATGGTCAAAAATCAAGATCCACTTGAAGATATTGCGGCCTGGAATGGGATTAATTTGGCAAGTTGTAAAATAATTAACTTCAACTTTTTTATTTTTTGGCTAAATTGGAAAGATGATTAATTCCAAAACCTCTTATATATATAATCCAGTCCAACCCCTTTTCTTTTTGGTGACTAGGAGCCAAATTGTATTAGTTCAATCTGGGCTCTAGGTTAGATAGGAATAAGACAATTTTTTTATCAAATAATTTTGATATGTTAAAAAAGGTAAAAATAACATAGAAGTTGCTATTGGTATTTTTTTTTAAAAGGTTAGATAGGAATAAGACAATTTTTTTATCAAATAATTTTGATATGTTAAAAAAGGTAAAAATAACATAGAAGTTGCTATTGGTATGTTTTTTTAAAAAAAAAGTTATTACTCCCCCAATTTAAAAAGAAGTACATTTTTAAAATTTTTCTTTGTACAAAAAAAAAAATCATTTTTGAATAAAAATTCTTACAATCTTTTTACTTATAATGATTATATATGATCCGTAATTTAAAAATAAAGATAAAAAAATAAAATTATGCATCTAATAATGTATTATATTTATTGTATTTAATAATTAAAAAAATTTATATTTAGTAGAATTTGGATTTTTTTAAAGAAACTAAGGAGTATTTAATTAACTTGCATGCTTGCACATTGTCTACACTTGTCTCCTCCTTAAGGCTTGAATCACGTACGAGGTCTCATCTCTCCCTTCACCATGGCCCCGAGACTCCCTTGAACCAAAAGAATAAAGAAATATAGATCTTGGAGCTTGTCAATACCAAATCAATGGAAGTTGGAAGGTGTTTAACTTCTTACAACTACCCTACCAAAACTCTTCCCCGGGGTGTATGAATGGACACGCGACTTGCTCTCAGAACATGGTCAAACCTGTTCCAATTATAGATGATCAACCTTCACTTTTCTTATGAGTGATAAACATCACCACCCTAAAGACAATTGTAGCCTTGCCCTTTATATTTATTTAAAGAGTAATGATTTGCATGTCATTTTGATCCAGTAATTTAACTCAAAGGTTTATATGATGTACACTTATGATTTTTATTTATTTTTTTAAACTAAGGAACCCGCAACCGCTACCAAAAATACGTATTAGGTAAACTCCGTCCCTATGTGATAGCTCGCAAACCACACAGAAGATGTAAACTGCATTAGGCAAATCTTGTGCAACGGCCTCAACCAAGAAGGTGTCAAAGGGATTCAAACTCGTGACCTTACAGTTACGCATTCGCCTGCTACACCAACTTGGCTATTTTCAAAGGGGCCACTTATGATTTTAATATTGAATAATGATGATGTACGGATTGAAAATTTTTAAAGAAATTTTTTAGTAATTGACGTGTCGTTTATATAGTAAAAGTCAATAAATAATAATCACTCAAAGCATTTAGTATTTTATCACTAAATACCACGTCAATCACTAAAAAATTTTGCCATTAATATTATTATTCTTAAATATTATAACACATCTATTAAGACCATATTAAAAATATCAAATGGATGTTATTTTAATAAAAAAAAATAATGACATGTATACATATGTAATGGAAAATATTAGTCATTGATATTTTGTTTACTGCAATTACGATTCAATGTTTGTGCCCAAGTCACTTTTTACATTTAAACAACCAAAGTTGTACTACGTGTAATCAGAAAAATCATAGGATAAATAAGTCTTTTTCTTTAATCAACCAATTTAGCTTTCTGGTGTAACTCCCATATTTTGTATATGATTAGGTAAACCAATTATGTGACAACCCCATCTATATATAAACCTCATACTTATATGCCATCGCCGATAATGAAAATGGTGAGAGTTTTTCTTTCTCTTGTCATCCTAAGCTTTGCATTAAAATGTTCAGCAACTGTGTATACGGTGGGTGATAGTTCTGGTTGGGACGTTAGTACTGATCTTGATTCATGGGAAAAGGGCAAGACATTTCTTGTTGGCGATACTCTGTGTAAGTAACCATCTAGCTTTTGACCTTTTTAATTCTTTCCTCATATTACAATCACTATAAATGAGTGCTTTGTGCTTTAATATTTGATGGTTATTACTCCTCCTGTCCCTAAAAAATGAGAAAATATTTCATACATTTGTTATATTACGTCAAATTGTGCAGTCCAATACAATTAAGGGAGGTGATTTATATATATAATAGGGGACAAAATTATATGATTAATTTGTTGCACTAAAAATAAAGAAACATCGGATGTATGCAATATTTTTTTTCTAAAAATGAGCTCAATTTCAAAAAAATTCTTTGCTTTAAAAGAAGTGTCCATTTTTATATGAAATGCTTATATTGTTCTTACTAATAATGATAATGTACAACTCAAATTAAAAATAAGGGTAAAAATGTAAAATTATACATTTAATTGTGTATTAAATATGTTGTACTTTATATTATAACTTTAAAAAAATTATACAAATCAAAAGTGAACTGTTTTTTTCGAAAAGAGGAATTAGTAATTATTTACGAGCTAGTGAATATTGACAAATTAGGACTATTAGTATATACTTCGTCCGTCTCAAAAAAAAGAGTTTAATTTCAAAATAAAATTTTAAAATATCCTTTCTAATATCTATTAAATATTTTCTTAGTGACATTGAGATCCGATTGGGTCACATCTTATACTGCATGAAAATATATTAGGTCACATCACATCTTACATAAATATATTTTAACATTTGATTGAGTTGCATATCTAACACCCCTTCCGAAAATTCATAGGCATAGCTAAGCTAATTTTATCATCCTTCCCCCGTTAATAAAGACTTATCTAACATATTTATTAAACCCATTCATTTTTGTGTGGCTTGGATTTTTGCAGTGTTTCAATATTCATCCACCTATAGCGTAAGCGAGGTAACACAACCAAATTATGGACAGTGCAATGCGACCAATGCACTACAAACGGGTAGTAATGGGAACTCATCATTTGCTTTGACCAGTCCGGGCGACAAATATTTCATCTGTGGCAACAGATTGTATTGTCTAGGAGGCATGAAGCTTCATGTGCATGTAGAAGATAATCAAGCAACATCACCTGCTTATGCACCACAGGCTGAATCTGGGGCCTCCCTGCCCCCTGGTTCTACCAAGAGCAATACTCCTCTTCCGAGCGCAGCAAATTTCAACTATGTTGGAATTGATTTTTTGGTCTTCACATTCATGGGATTGTCATCTGTTCTATTTGGAGCGTTTTGATGTGAATGTAATGAATTTGGTTTTTTGTGCAGAAGGGAAAAGGATGTTGCACTTGCGCATTCCATTGGTTTAGCATAGTGGGATTAAGTTTTTTTTGAACTAAGTTAATTTTTCACTCATTATAATCTATCTTCTTTGCTTTTTCTTAAAGATAAAAAAGTAAAATTAAAGTGAAATGTACATGGGTTATGATTTCTTAATTTTGATAAACATTCATAGGAACTCATGATCTCGAGAACTTAAATAACATGAGGCTGTGATCATGGTCCTCGTGCAATATAATTCAAATTTGCAAACTTATGCAAAAAGTTAACCTTTTTTTTTTTGGCCTAATATACAGAAATAAGCTGCTTATATTATCAGAATAATTATAAAGCGGCAATTTTAACAATCTGATACATGGCGGCACGATTTATATCAATTATAAGCGCTTATCGCCGTTATAAACATTAAATTGATGATGTGGCTGCACGTCTTACGCACGACGCTATCATCATCACCCAGTCAGCAAAAAAAAATTTTAATTTTTTTGGGTCTTCTTCCTCTTTCAAAACCCACTTGGCCGCCCAAAACCCACAAAATTTTCTTCCTCTTTCTCTCATCCTCTCCGTCACCATGGATTCGAGCAAAGTAATCAGCATGTAATGTTTGACCCATTTTTGCTTCGTGCTTCGTGCGGATCTTTTGATTCACGATAATTGCACAAGCTAAAGGATGGAAAATAGTCGAAGCTTTCCTCTGGTTGCAAATGGTTGACTTGATATTTCACTAAACTCAAGTGTTGTCCTTCACTGATTATGTGGCGCGTGCAATCAATTCATTTATGCCAAGTTTACTAAAAATGAAAGGAAAAAAGATGGTGACCTCTAAGGCTCAAATCCTACGCCAATTTTTCAAGTGACAACGCAAACATGGGCAGCAGATTGCAAACATTCTGAAACCCAAAATCAGTAATGGGTGAAAGTGAGGTATCAATAACATCACAAACGAAAAAAGTATAACTTCAAACACGAGAAAAGCAAAATTTCAGTGACAAAAAGCATCCAAACTATCATACATCAATGCCTCTGTATCTAGTGATCTCCACAGTCCACACCCAAGTAATCCACTGGACCATGAACAGCAACATGCGGCTTCCCAACCTGCACCCGGACTGCAGAAACTTGAGGATACTTGTTCAGGGTTTTAGACGCAATGAGATGTGCCACAGATTCCAGAAGATTGTGTGGTGTTCCCTCCACTACTTCTTTGACTATACTGTGAATCAAGTTTAAATTATTAGAAAGCTAGGTTTTGAAAGAGAAAGAAGATTTTGTGGGTTTTGAAAGAGGAAGAAGATCCAAAAAAATTTTAAATTTTTTTACATGACTGGAGAACTTAAATAAACATGAGGCTGTGATCATGGTCCTCATGCAATATAATTCAAATTTGCAATATTGCGCTTAACTTTTTTTTTTTTTGTTTGCGTAAGTTGAACTAAAAGTCTAAAACAATGGCCCGTAGAAGTTAAGGCCTCATATGAATTATGATTTGGAACACAATGGATTTGGCGATATGATTTTTTGGATTATTGTTTGGATTTTATGATCTAAAATTGTGTTTTCATGTAACGTTTATAAAAATAATTTGACCATCATGGCCAATCACCATTTTTAATATTTTAAATCTTTTATCACTTACTTTTACTTTTGAAATTTACAACTTGTGCAAAATTGCTTTTGATTAGATATATAGTGTTCTTTTAGCTATAAAATAAACATGTTTAATGTACTATTAAGTATTTAGTTTCTAATTTTATCCTCACATTTTAAGTTTAGATTATAAATTAGTATAAGAAAAATTGTAAATATAGACACTTTTTTTGGGACAAAGAAAAATTCTAAAAGTAAAATTTTTAGGGACAAAAAAAAAAAATTTCTGGTTGAAATTTATTTATTTATTGAGGTTATTGAGCGTTGAATTTAAGCGATAACCTTCTCTTAATCTGAGACAGATCATGAATTTTAGGATTGACATAATATTATGGAGTTCATCCATGTGTAAACAATTTACTTTTGAACAAAAGCCCACTAAATTTTTGTAATTGGAATCAGAAACGCCCCATTAAATTCTTCATCTGGAATCCCATGAAAGGCCCTCCAAGCATTATCCTTAAGGTTTATTGGATCCCAGCCCTACTCTCAACAACATATACAGTAGATTAGTCCTCTATTCAGCTCAATATGTGATTAGGAAGGGGGTAGGTCAACAACTTTATCTCATGAGGTTACATGTACAATTTCCAGCCCATTCCATTTCCTTTTCTCCTTTAATGCTTAGATTCTTAAAGAAAAAAGTTATAGAATTAATTACATCCATCTCTCTAGTTTGATTAAACTACCAAATAAATCTTATTATTTGGTAAAACTATTTTTTTTAAAAAAAAATTCAATTTTATTACAAGAATCCTATTCTATTACAAATGTCTTACACTATTATAATGAGTAGGTCATATTCTGTACCTCACTATAAGAGTGAGGCCCCTACCTAGAGGGAGGGTGATCAAAGGGGAGGAAGAATGACATTGTGGGGGTAAAACTATGGAAACCTCTCATCGACTACTCGAACATATAATATCTCATACTTGAGATTTGGTAGAACTATTAAATAAATCTCATTGGTTCAAAATGTTGCTAGTACGAAAATTTGCCCATATAGCCTTTTCTATTAATTTTTTTTTTTGCATATAAAGTTATACTTGTAATTCAATTATAAAAAATAATATGCAAAATATTCTTTATATAGGAATAAGTGTATTTTCTATATATATTTAAGTTTGAGTTTGATGGTTAAAAAAAATATATATGAATAAGAAAAATAAAAATAAAAATCCCAATTTAAGAAAAAATGTGTAAAAATTTTAATCAAATTTCAAAACAGTAAAATTATATAATATTTATAATTCACTATCATCTATTATTTTCTTTTTATTCATATTTTTAGTTTAGTAAATATGATGAGTATTATAATCTTTTCTGATTATCTTCGAGTCAAGAGAAGTATTGATAATTTTCTCAAAAGAAAATTATTTGATAATTTTGAATTTCAAAAAAGACCAATGTAATTAACCCAAAATTATAATGAAAGAACCATAGTTAGTCAAGCGGATGGTTTACATTTGTTTTGAATCTAAAATTGATATTAAGTATAGTGACTTGAAGGTAAAATTTTAGACATTCATTCCAAAAATCAACAATTTTAAGTCTCATTCAGTTGCAACAAAAAGACAACCTCTCTTCCTCTCAAACATTTATAAAGTGCTTATTGTTTTTTATTTTGTCATCAATTTTAAAAATTGATAATATGGATTTCTTTGGGATTAAACGCTAGCATTTGTACAATGATTGCGCCCTCTTTTTTTTTTTTTTTTCAAACCAAATTGATTATATTAATGTGGAAATTTCCAATTAACACATTACATGGAGGTCCAGACAATGATCTCGCCCTCAAACATCATAATGTGAGTATAGAATTAAAGACTTAGAAATAATAAAGATCAACACCTAAAACAAAACTTTTACGATGATTATAGGATTCTTGAATGGTGAATTAAGATATAAAAATTATCAACTCAAAACAATTGAAAAAAAGAAGAAGAAAAGAATAAAACATATATGGTAGCTTCGAATAAGTGATATTTTTATGCGCAAAGATAAGTACCTTAGAATTTAATCGCCTGTATCAGCACTTGATGATGGATCCCTTGGAAGGACATAAATTGGAAGCATTCGTACAACGTCGGAACCTAATCACTTTGACTTATGAAATTGTAACTTCTTATCATATCTTTTTAGTGGCCTTAATCATTTAGTGGAGAGTCTTAACTTTGAAGATGCAAATATACCATGCAATATTTCTCTTGATTCCAGCACCAAAGAAGGATAACACCAATATTCTTATTCCTTTTTTTTTTCAATTCTAGAAAAAGCTATTATTATATTTCAAAGGAAAAGACATTTATTTTATAATACGCTTAAAAATTTTACGAGTCGTTTCATAAGATTCTTCCTCAACATTTTGACTTGAGAAACAATAAAAAGAGAGCAAATCTACCTTTTTTTTTTCTTCCCTAGCACTTTCTACTTTAAGTTATCAAAAAATAATAATACTTTTCATATATAGTGAAGAAAAAAACTGAAATGATATTTGAAGAAGCGTTAATTCACCAATAATTTGAGCCCTTACCTATTCGAGGTAAACTTTTCAAAGTTGTACCTAATTGAAGTGGAGATACAGTATACATACTTGTGTAGATAATTTAATCAAATCAAACCTTTTTAGTCTAGTATTTATGTCAGTCCTTATATGCCGCACAAAAGTTTTTTTTTTTTGTAAAACAAAAGTACTCAAACAAGTCAAAAGATTGGATGTTAATTTTTTTTGGTCAAAAATTTTCAATTGAATTCGATTAATTGTCGCTTAGTCTTTTGAAAATGGCTTGCATACTAAGCATTGCATCTACCTTGCCAAGGGTTAGGATCTTTTGGAAAATGGATAAGGTCATAATAACTTGTCATTTTGGAATTCAATTTGAGATTTTACTTAAAAGGTGGGAACAAATTGGAATAAAGTAATATCATCAATGCATACAAAAGAGAAAAAGAGAAAGGGTATCTATTGATTCAAACGCTATGCATTAAAAAACCCTAAAAGAGATTAAGACTAAAATAAATAAATAAATAAACAAAGATAGTGATGTCTATAATTATGAATCATCAAAACCTTTTCCTTTTAAAATTTTGTGGGGTTTTGCTTCCACTTTAATAATATGAATCTTGAAAATAGAAACATAAATAAGACAATAGTAGGTGTCAACCATTGATATGGATGGAATAAAATATAGAGAAGATTGTGTGGTGTCATTGAGGTTGACACAACTCAAATCATGAGATATGAAAGATCAATTGGAAATTCCACAAGAGATTTGATTTAGATTAGGTTCATATTGTAAGCATTCAATAAGGATTAAGACTTGTATGGTTTCTTAATATTGTGGGTCAATTATGATGACTCTGTACATATGATGACAACTTGAATCTTTTGACCTTTTAATTTGCATCAACATCCTTCATGAATTAATTTTGACTTAAACGTAAAGAAGTTCTATATGATTTAGACTATTATCATGACAATTCAATTGTCCATTTTAATGAAAGATCACACAAACCTTTTTTTTTTTTTGATAATAAAGAAATTGATTTCATTTATGAAAAATAGTCATTACAACTCATGAATAAATTTTTAAATAGACAATTTAGCTACTGTTATTGTAAGTTTAATCAAACTAAAAATTAAAATAAAAAAAAAAACACAACAAAATTTCAATTTCGAGCTGCTTAATTCAACTTCACACTATATGAAATTCCAAAGCAACTTCACACAATGTCAATTTAGTCTTTTCAAGTTTTGGCATGGCATATTTGATATGTTTTTTTCACTTTCACGTGGTTTGAAGAAAGAGCGAGACTGCTTCTGCTTCCCGCTGTGCTAATTTTCTAACTACGGATGAGACTAGAAAGAGGGAAGTAATCACTTGAATGATTCTCCTCCCCTAGCCCCACCCCACCTCCACAACCCCCCAACCCCACCCAAAAAAAAAAATTAAAAAAAATAATAAAAAATCCCATATAAAACCAAAAGTATCAAATGAGAGAATTTTATCGTTTATGGATTATCTTTTTTCTTGAAGACTTCACTCAAATGTTAAGATTGTTAACTTTTCCGAAGTTACTAATCTATTAAACTTTAGGAATGTAATGAACAAAAAAATTAAGCCAATAAAAATTATAACGGGCTAAAAATATAATATTCATCAAATATGAGCGGATAAATTGAAATTTCTCTAAACTCATGCAATTAAAAAAAAAACTTTATCTTATTCCCTTAGTGAAACTATATATAATTTGGGAAATAAGTGAAAATATTCTTCCTCCCATTCAATTGGAAAAAGTCAAGGATCGAAATCGAATCCGTCAATAGTTTCCAAATGATTCATTGCCCACCAAATATAATCAATTAGCATTTAGTACCACTCACTTTTGCTGCCAAAATATTTAAATTGTATGATGAGGGACTCAAAGAGATAACCATCATCTTTTGGCCAGCTATATATTCAAAAGTATTTCAATATATATATCTATAATTTGAGAAATAAGTGAAAATATTCTTCCTCCCATTCAATTGGAAAAAGTCAAGGATCGAAATCGAATCCCTCAATAGTTTCCAAATGATTCATTGCCCACCAAATATAATCAATTAGCATTTAGTACCACTCACTTTTGCTGCCAAAATATTTAAATTGTATGATGAGGGACTCAAAGAGATAATCATTATCTTTTGGCCAGCTATATATTCAAAAGGAGGCCAGCCAAGAGCTGAAAATTTGTATTTAGTTCTAATTTATTACACTACAGGTCCTTAGTAGTGGACTACTTGAAATGCGTAGCATTACTTGTGTATAGTATTAGCGTCCCGATATAACCGGGCTTTTATATTTTAGTACTTTGGGTTGTTCCTAGGTTGTCCAAATCCTCAACTCCTCCCGTCTTGTGCGGGTTTAAATTCGGTTGAACTTAAATCGTTTAAGTTGTCAACCTTTCCTGTCTAGTGCGGGTTTATTTTGTTTTGTTTTTCTTTTTTTTCCCGCTCGTCGGGTTCCCTTCGGGGATTTTACCCCGTTGTGGCTTTTGTTTTTGTGGATTATAGCGCTGTTTTCAGTAGTGACATTACGAAACTCTCTACGCCCTCGTGGCTTGTACATTTGTCATTGTGCCTTTTAATCTACTATCGTTTCGAAAAAAAAAAGAGCTGAAAATTTGTGAACAGAGAAAACAAGAAATAGAATAAAAATTAGCAATGATTCCATTTCTTTAGTCTTCTTTGCTTAATTAGTTTTGCATATTCTTTTTGTTTCTGTACCTTTTAATTTGTAAGATATTTAGATATCCTTTACGTTTCAAGATTTGAGTAGTGCAACTCCAAATTAATTTTTCATGATGTGTATAATAATCGTGTCTAGATAAGATGAATGTGAATGAATTTCGAATACACTCTCGAATTTAAAATTTGTAAAAAAATTTTAGAGTAGAAATATGTTAGCTAAATTAATTTCAAATGATAATTATGAGAAAATATGTGTAATAATTTTCAGAAGTTATTTTTAGGACATTGAAAATTTCAAAAAGTGAGTATATCAATGGTGTGAGGAGTAAGTGCCTTTAGAGCACGTATGGACAATATTTCAAAATGCGTTTTCATATTTTTTGATATAATAATTATGAGATAAGAAATATACTAAAAAAATAAAAAAAAAAGTATTTTAAAAAACGTTTTAAAACACTGTCCAACAAGCCATGAGTATGCAAATTTGGATAGTTAGCTTTATTTCGAAGACCTAAGATGTAAGAAACATCTAAACTTCTAACATCCTAATTCCAATGCTCACGGACAACTAAATATTTGTGTACTTTTAATGTAGTAAACTAATCGAAAGAATAATAATTTTAACTCTCTAAATTATACATATTTTTTCTTACCGAATTTGTACTTTTGTCATAAAATTATACGTATTGTACAGTTCTACTTGTAACAATAATTGTACCCAATATTCTTTCATCAATCACTATTTAATTTAAAGTAATACTCCCTCCGTCTCAAAAAAAGAGTTCAGGTTAAAAAAAAAATTGTCTCAAAAGCAGAGTTCACTTTTTGGATAAAATTCTTGTATTACCCTTATTAATGATAACAATGTATAACTTAAATTAAAAACTAATGATAAAGATATAAAATTAAATATATTTTTTTCTTGACTAAGGAACCTGCAGCCGCTACTATGGGTGCGCATTGGGTAAACCTCGCCCCTGTGTAATAGCCCGCAAACCACACATGAGATATATAATTAAATATTTAATTGTACATTAAGTGTGTTGTACTTTAAACTTAAAAATAAAATTGTATTAAATGAAAAGTTGACTCTTTGTTGAGACAAATAGAGTAATTTTTGGAGTGGCTCAAATATTGGATTACATTCGCACTTTTTAACCTAGGAATTTTAACATTTTGTAATTTGGTTATTGAAATTTCCTCTCTAATTTTTAAAAATTAATCCATTCTCTCATTTTCCACTCTATTTTCTGAAAGTGAAAAAATCATTTTAAGCAGAAACATATCGCATGATTTTTTAAATTAATGTTTATAAACTTTAATGTTTCCCAAAGTTTTTTATATTTACCGATGGGATTTTTTTTTTTTTTTTTTGGCTGCCCTCCTAAATCCTGGATCTGACTAGGCCCTGTTGGCATTTGAATGACATTAGCTATGAGGAAAATAAAAATTAATTTTCTTATATATGTTTAAATCTAGGCATGGTTGAGAAATTTAAAATATTCCAGGATAATCTTTGTTTTTTCACCACAACCAACCCAAGTTACGCCGGCTAGATGTTTGAGATTTTTATTTTTTTAAGGTTTAATAACTTAATATTTGAATCTTAATTACTTGTATATATATTGGGGTTGGAGCTAAAAATTTTATCCATTTAAGCGAAAATTAGTTATACCATGTTCGGAAAATGTATTATTTTTCTCTTATCTCATATGATATTTATATATAAATCTTTTAAAGTACTGAATTTGTTTTTATACTTAGTTTTGACATACAACATTTTCTATTACTCTTTTCGTCCCAAAAAAAGAATTTAATTTCAAAATTTTTTCTTATCCTAAAAAAAAGTCCACTTTTAATCTAAATTTCTAAAATATCTTTATTTATGAATGTCTACAATTAAAAAGTAAGGATAAAAATATAAATTTATATATTTAGTTAGTGTATCAAGTATATTGTACTTAATAACTAATAAAAAGTTGTATCTAAACTAAAGTTAACTTTTTTTTGGGACGGAGAAGTAATATTTTCCTTTCTTTATAAGTAGTTTTTAAAAGTCGTAACTCTAAACTTCAGAGAGATAATAAATGAAAGTAAAAATCTCAAGCATCTATTTATATAATACTTAAACTATTTTAATTCTTCTTAATTTTTCACTCTCCACCAATCAATAAATATTAGGAAATACTATAAAATAGTAAAAATAATACAATAATTATACGTGTTATGTGACTAAATAATATGTCACCCACAAGAATAAACGAATATATACTGTTCCCTCTGATAAAAATAAAAAGAGTTTATATTTAATTTGATGTAACTTTTTTTTAGTTATAGGGTATAACAAATTTAATGTATAATTTTATATTTTTATCTTTACTTTTTAATTCGACTTATTATTATTATTATTATTAAGGGTAATACAAGAATTTCACACCAAAAGTGAATTTTTTTTTGGGACAAAGAAAAATTTTAAAACTGAACTCTTTTTTGGGAATGGAGATCGTATTAAAATTATATGAAATAACTAATTAGTAATTATAATTTCTTTGGATTAAGATTTATTTCAAGGTATAATTCAAAAATAAGCATAAAAAATAATATGTGGGTCATTTTTACTTCTCAAAATGCATCTTAAAATAGCAATACGCATCAACTTAAATAGTATCTCTTATTTTCTCATAATTCAAATAACACACTTGTTAAACTCTGAAAAAAAATTAAGTCCTCGTTTGGACAGTGAGTTTGTATTTGCAAATAAGAAAATTTCCAAATAAAAACAAACTATCTAAACACATTTTTATTTCAAAATTTAAAATTCAAATTTTCCCACTCAAATTCCTCTCACATAATTTTAAAAAAAATTCCTCTTATTTTTCCTTTCAAAATACTTTTTCTATTAAAAAATACCCACTAAAATTTTCACACATTCTAATATAACCGTTCTCAAATAAGAACAATCCAAACTAAGCCTAAGGAATTCTTTCTTGACCCACACGTACGTGTTTTAGTTGTTCAAGATCATTCATTGCAAGGGACCATTTTAAACGAGAGAATCCAAAAAAAAAAAAAAGGAATTGGCCTCCATCAATGTGCACATTTCCAAATTAATGTGAACGGGACATACAATTACAACCCCCCTCAACTTTCCGCCATTGAAAGTGGCAATGTACGTTTGTGTATGAATTGTGGTCATAGTCAAGGTTTTCATCACTTTTCCAAACAGAAAGTCTTGTTGAATTTTGTGGGTCAATTACTGATATCATCGTCACATGCTCTTCTTGTCTCTTGACTTCAACCTGCCTACCCTCGCGCCTCGCATGCTCCTCTCGTACGCCGTTTTATGGTCCCCCCCTTTCTGCCTTGTCCTCAGCCGTTTGATTATGCCGGTACGTTCTATCCAATGGCTATAACACAACCGAGATCTTCTCCTGGATTTTTGGGCATGTCCTGTGTCCTCTGCCTTTGGGGCAGTCTGGTAGGCCTTCCCTAGTATTCTGTTCCTTAGTGTGTAACCACTACATAAATGTTCATTGAAAAAATATATTTTGATATTATTGCACTCAATATTTATTCCTCGACAAGGATATCTTTTAAATTCTGCTGTATCTTTTCAAATGTGATATCTTATAATTCGTGTTAATAATTAAAATTTAAATGTCGTTATATAAATAATATAATTACATTTTATGTTAAAAAGATCCCACAATATGTCACCTGTAAAATAAAGATTAATAATACTTTTGATGACTTTTTATAATAAAAAAATTCTAGTGATTAATGTGACGTGTTTTAAAAAATAAAATTGTTCTTTACTATTTTGTATTTTTTAAAAACTAAAATAAGTGATTTTATCTTTTTTCAATATGTCACATCAGTTAATATGACTTTTTAATATAAAAGTCACTAAATGTATTACCTAATCCATCCCAAAAAAAAAGTCTACTTTGGTTAAAGTATAACTTTTTATTAGTTATTAGATACAACTCATTTAATGCATCGCTAAATGTATAATTTTATATTTTTATTTTTACTTTTTAATTTTGAGTATACATAATTATTATTAATAATGATATTTTAGGAATTTAGTATAAAAGTGAACTATTTTTTGGGACAACAAAAAGTTTTCAAAGTGAACTCTTTTTATGGGATGTAAAGAGTATTAAATAAAGAGTGGACTCTATTTTTGGAATGATGGAGTAACATTTAAAAGGAAAAAAAATCTATAACTTCTTGACTTTTGAAATGTCCTAAAATAATCTTATATGAAATACTTCCTCTTTCCTTAAAAAAAAGAAAAAAAATCAAAAATTTTCTTTGTTTCAAAAGAAAAAGAAAAGCAAGAGAGTTCACTTTTGTATAAAATTATTATATTACCCTTACTAATAATAACAATGCATCACTCAAATACTTCCTACTTTACAACTTTGAAAAAAGTTCATAGAAGTCATTAGGAATTTACTCTTAAATATTAGGTCTTTCAATTTCCACTAAGAGCTAGAATTGGCTTATGGGATTAATTCAGTTTATGCAAAACCTTATCAATAGCAACCCTTTGTTTTATTTTATTTTTTGAAAATTTTCATAAGGACATGCTAGAATTTCAAATTCATAAAGAAGGCATAAAGTTTCCTAATTCTAACAGAAAGTACAAAATTAAATTTAATGTTTTAATTATTTTGTCATTGACCTTTCTATGTTACCACATCATTAGCATATATCAATTACTTTCATGTTTAGACAAAAAGAGGAAAAAGAGAATGAAAATTGAAACAAACTTAATTAGGAAATTCAATTTGAGTATTATCTGGTAAACTTTAGGAAAATAGTTTTCATATAAAATTTGTCTGTCAAATTTTGCATGTTTTTGATGAGGCTAGAGGCTACATAGTAAGGAGAGTGAAAAGCTTGCACGACTTATGAAGAATAGAAAATTCTTCCTAGAACTGATGTTAGCCTCCACTTCTACGTTTGTGACAAATAAGAAATTGAAAGAGTTTCGAGATGAACAATAGCATCTAGATTTATTGTAATTAAATTTTTATGGCTTTTTAAGTTAATTTTTTTTATATAAAATATGAATAATACTATATTTAGTAAAAAATCATGGTGCTTAATATAACAATAGCCAAAAAAAAATATTTATCACACATTTTAAAAATTACAAAACAATAAGGAATAATTTTGTTCTCGTATCATTCCCAAATTCATCACTACAATTTTTTTACTAAAAGTATTATTACTAATAAATATTATTTCCACTACGTTACTCTTGAATATTAATTTTTTATCTTGATCAGTTGGGATCTTATAAAAATGATTAAAGTTACAAATAACCCCTAAACTATAAATGGATTGTAAGGTGAGAATAGATTAATATAAATTTTTATTTTTGCCAATTGCAAAAATAAAAATTTAAAAATGAGGCTGAAATGGACAAAGAACGGTACAAACTTGAAGATAGTTTGCGTGACCAAATAAAGTTCATGATAAGTACAAGGTGAAAATTTTCTTTTGTTCTAACCTTTTTCCCATTCGGCTCCTCCCTATGTCCATTTCCCATTCGGCTCCATTTGATCGTAGAATCTACTGATTTGAATCATTAAACAAGCTGAGGCCTCGTTTGGACAAGGATTTTGTATTTGGAAATAAGAAAATTTTCAAATAAAAATAAATTATTCAAATACATTTTTATTTTAAAATTTAAAATTTAAATTTTCCCACTCAAATTCCTCTCACATAATTTTAAAAAATTTTCCCTCTTATTTTTCTCTCCAAAATACTTTTTCTAGAAAAAAAATACCTGCTAAAATTTTCACACATTCCAATACGACTTTTCTTAAATAAGAACAATCGAAACGAAGCCTGAGTTTTATTACTATAATAATACTTTGGAATAATATTGTGTGTTAGTAAATCTACCTATGTTGTACATACTTTGTCTACTTGTCTAATGAAAAAAATTCTTGCAATTTTAAAAACACAAAATCTCAATGGAAATGTTTTGCTTTCTAATTCCAATATTATCCATTGATAATAAAAGAGTTATAATATTGATACTCTACTTTTAATTATAAGAGTGTTTTTTGTAAGTTCTTACAAATATAAAGTTTTATCATTAATTATATTTTTAACCACGAATGAATATTAGAAATAACAAAAAAAAAAAACCAATATGACCATTTATTAAAAACTTAACACAAATAAAAAAACATTGGCTTTGAAATTTTACTATTTTCTACAATTTCAAACAAAAATTGGTTTAGAAACTAAACAATTTTCTTAAAAATATCTAAAATCATAAGCCTAATTAGAATTCATCAAAAGTTCCTAATTTTTTTTTCCCAAGGTGAATGAAAATTAGCAGATCTATATGAAGAATTAGAAATTTATCTAGGGCAAAAAACTTAACTGTTAGTTAATTCAGATCATATATTTTAAACTATTAAACTAATTTAGATCATAGTGTTAAGAAGAGTCCAATTTTGATAAACATTACTTATACAAGTTAACTCTCAAATGTTAATACAATTACTGACTTTTGAAAAAAAAAAAATTATTAAACTATTTTTTTAAACATATTTGACCATTAAGCTAATTAAAGCGGGTGCTTGTGCTACTTCTATCAATAATGTCCGTTAACTTGAATGAATGGAATGAGTCGCACGAACAATTAAAGGCGAATTTATCCGTACAACCTTTATTATATATTATTCGACCCTTTATCATCCATCATTGTTGATGGTGTTCTTTGGCCAGCGGCAACTGAATTGCACCGCTGCCTTCAATGTTGACAAAATTTAAAGAAGATGGATGCATGATGTTCATAGCTAGCTAGGAATCAAACTAGAATCCAAAGCAAATCTTGAAGTAGCTGGTGATTGATTGAGGCAGAGAAATCTTATGACTTGAAATTTGGAGACTCTTTCTCACTGTCCATTTCTTCTCTTCAATCTTCTTCATCAACTCTCCTACACATCCCAACTTCCATACTCTCCAATACCATCACAATCATAACCAGTCACCAATTGTGCAAATTTTAAGCTGGTAGCTTGTAGCTTGAGCTTTTGTTCTTAGGTCAGTGACCGACCTCTAAAGAGAGTTTTTTTAGTCCTCCAATCTTTTCTTTTTTTCTCTTTTTACGTAGAAATATCAATACCCAACCAACTATGAGCATACACCACACATTTTGAAGATGAAACTAATCCTTCGTGGCCAGGCATACCCTAGTCTGGGATTCGACTCTAGGTCTTCTGGGTAACTACTTTAATGAATTACCAGTTAGGCGGAACTCAAGGGGCTTGGGTCATCCAATCTAGACGAATGCAATATCACAATCCATGCCCCTCTTCTATATTTTCCAATCAATTCTTCAAATAATCAGAATCCTTCACTTTTATCTCTTTGATTTTGATATAGAAAAAGAATTTGAGGGATTTTGTGATTAGGGTTTATGTAAAATTATGGTTTCTAGGTCAAAAAAACTCCCAAATTGATTCCCAAAATTTGATATGCAAGATATTATACACACCAGGATAAATTTGCCTTCAAATTTACCACGTGAATCATACATGGGCAAGTTTTATAAATTTATTATTTTAATTGTAGCACTAACACAAGTTATATATATTCATCTTATAATTCAAACATTTCACCAAGATTTATCTTGATAGTCATAATAAATATTTTATTTTTTTAAAATAATTGATTGATCCCCACATCCAAATCAATATTTATTATCAACTAATTAGGCATGGTAATGTTTCATATCAATTCAATGATAGCATGAACTTCTATGAAGTTAGTTAAACTAAAACTAAATAATCGAGTTAGTTACAGTTATTTAATTTAATTCCATTGTTTCGTATGGATTAAACATGCATATTTTGATTCATAAAGACAAGTAACTTATTTGCTACTTGTATTAATCATTTATGATAATTACAAATCACTGAATTTATAAATAGCATATAAAAAGAAAGATATCAGATTAATAAACATTAGTCATTCATAAAGAGAATAAAATAAAGAATCAATCAATATTTGAATTAAAAAGAAAAAAAGAAAATTCACATTTAGCATAAAAGCTCATAGTATTAACAATTGAAATAAAAATCTCATTAAACAAGAAAATAAAAAGAACAAGCTGCCTTCTTGTTATTTTTCTTCAAGCGTTCAAGAACCCTAGTGATCAGAAAGAAGAAACATGCGTGTGTGCTGTTGTTGTCTTGTTTAAATTAAAAGAAAATTCTCCCAAAATATAGTAATAATTCCTAAAAACTTAGGCTAGAACTCCCAATCACAAACCTTCCTAAAACAAAATATATTTCTAATAAGAGGAAAAGCATGATTGACTACAACAAAAAACCTAAACCTTCTCAATTTGGTGCAGTAAAATTCTCCACTTCTCATAGTTAGGTGCCATCAAACTTCTTTCTCCAATTAAAATTCATTTTTGTCTATTGACTGCTAAGGCGTGCTCACATCTTATTTTTTGAAATTTTTTTGGTCAAGTCACCGCTTTAAAAATGTAGTGACAAAATGCTCAAAAAGGTTGCTCTAAACTCAATTAGGTTCATGTCTCCAAATTCCATTTACTAAAATATAACACAATCAAATACATCAAATTAAATACAATAATAATCCAAAATACAAGGAATAACCACGATAAATAAAATATTTATGCATCCATTAACTCATCTCTCCACAATTTCTCTTTTCTTCCATCCATTTACTTTATACTCCTCTTTGTAGTTTATTTTTATCTATTGATTAGCTCTCTCATCTCTCATCTCTCACTCATCTTTCTCTTTCGTCTCATCTATCTTTTTCCTCAATCTTTTTTTTTTATATTTCTCTCTCTTTAGTGTTCTTCTTCTTTATTTTTCTCACACCCCTCTATACTATTTTGCTATCTTTTTTCTCGCTCGTTTTTCTCTTCTTTCGTCCTAATTTTTCTTCTCAATCAATGGTTACAATATTTTAGGAGGAAAAATATATTTACAATATATACACTTAACATTAGGGGTACAATAGAACTTTTTGTCTATTTTAAATTCAATACATTAATCAAATTAAATATTAGTATCAATAATAATATCTATTTAGTACATCCATTACCTTTCCAGTTTCCACCACACTATAACTCCTACCATGATTCTATTCCAAATTGAGGAATCAAACCTCTTTTCAATATTTATGAGGACAAAAATAGTATTCACAAGATAGGGAAACAGAACCAGGATAGGAGGTTAGTATGGTAATTATGCTAGAAATTTGATTTTGTGGATGGAATAAAATCTGGTCAGTGTTGCCCGGTCATTTTCAATAAGACATGTGAAAGCAATTGCTAAATTTCTTTATTCAAAGACCATCATATATCTCCCCTTCAAAATAATTCTTTGAAAAAGAAATCTGTCCGTCCCTGAAACAAAATTCAATTGGGCTTGTGCTACATCTATTTATTTAAGCTAGTTTCAAATAATTAAATTAGTTATTGCTTACTAATTTAGCTTTGGTAAAATGTGAATTTTGCTAAAAGTTTTTTCTAATTAAGGGGAAAGAAATATAGTCTTATATATATAGTGAAAATTTTTCTTTTAAAAAAAGGAAAAAAAATTACATATATACCTCTCCTCTTTCAACTTTCATAAACTTAAAGGTAAAATGATCCCACCCTCTTTTTTTACCCTTAAAAAAGAAAACATCAAAAGCGGTTGTTTTTTCAGATTTCAAAAGGCCCAATTACTTTCTAGTGATGATTAAGGTACTTTTTCGATTGATTTTTTATCCTATTATGTTATTTTACGCATGCAGATTATTTAATTATATAAAAATAAGTGAACGACACAAAATTATCAATGATTGGGACTTCTTATTTCTATTCAACAAAGTATATATAGCTCCTTGACTAGGATTAAAAAATTATTGAATTCTTACTTGGAATAGGAAAAAATGGAAGAAAATGGATGTTCATTCTTCCTTTATTTTGACAAATCATCATTCACATATGACATATACTTTGAGTGTGCTATGGAAAATAAAAAAAATAGTATGTTAATAAAATTTTGAAAGCCATAAAGAGAAGAATAGATGATGAGTAGTTTCAATAAATAAATTGGAAATGGTAGCTAGAGAAAATAAAAAGAAAAAGATGTTAGTAGTCTAGTTTGCCTACAAGGGGATCCTTCAAATATAACACAGTGACACCACGTTACATCACCCACGGCAACCAAAAAAACCACCCATGGTTAATAAATGTCTAGCATTAACATATGCGTAATTAATGGACATTAGACATAAAGTATATAAAAAGGAAAATTTACAATCTTATTAACTTAACTACTTATTGTGTCCTACTTATTCTGTACCAAAGTGTCTCATTAATAAAATAACGTTTTTTTACTTAATAAATATTAAATTTTAACATAAAATACATAGATCATATTGAGGTTAGTTTTAATAAAATTATGTCGTTTCGTTAATAAAATATAGTTGATACATAATAAGTGAAATAACGTATTTATGTTACATATATTTGTTGTATCTTTATTTTCACGATAGCAATCTAATTATAAAGGGTAAATATTTTACATCGTCTCTTTATTTTTTTAAAAATTATAACTAGTTGCTTATAATTGTCTCTAGTCATATGAAATATTTTCTTTTATATTAGACTTAGTAAGTAGTCATAATATCAAATCCATAAAAACTTGTTTAAAACTTTAAGATAGATTTCATGTACCTTGACCATTAAGTCCAATTTCTTATATTTAATATAAGAGGCAGTGACAGATAATGCAAACTCTTTGTTTGAACAAAGGTTTTTATTTACAAAAAGTTAACTTTTTTTAAATAAAAATAAAAATCTAAATACATTTTTATTTTACAATTTAAAATTTAAATTTTTCCACTCAAATTTCTTTCGCATAATTTTTAAAAAATTTTCTTTCCATTTTTTCCTCCAAAAAATTTTTTCTATAAAAAAAAATTCATTAAAATTTTTATATATTTTAATACAACTTTTATCAAATAAAAACAATCCAAACGGAGGTGTTTCGTCCACGAAAAACATAAAAAGTAAGCAAGACTAGATTATTGGTTTGAAGGGGGGTGGAACCATAATTAGTGTTTAGTGCTGGGGAGAAGCAAAAAAGACTTACACTGATGAGTGACGACTCATCCGATGAGAGTTTACTTTTTAACATGAGGCCCTGGATTTCCTCTAAATTGCAACCAAACCCCAAATTACGTGTCTACTTTCTTGAGCAGTTAATATCTGTATACTTTAATCTTTCTTTATTCTAATGGTGGTTAATAAAGATAGTTATTGCAGTTATGAACTGTTGAAAGAAAACAACAGCCATACCACGCCTCACAATGCCAACAGTGAATAAATTGTAGCAGTAAAAGAAACGTCCAAAAAGTCTGACCCAAAAAAAATGAATTTTTAGAGAAGGAAAAAAGCGGTTGATACTGTAGACGGGAGACTGTAGAGTCAAATAAACTTGCCTAGTGCCACCATTATGTATGCAAGAAAGAAATGGTCAAGAAAGAAGACAGATGATGAGATGAAGGAAAATGGCCAACTGGGCTAGGCTAAAATTTTATTTTTTATGAGAGAAACAAGGCTTTAGAGTGAGAAACTGAAGCTGAGGAGGAAAGAGAGGGTGAAAAAGGACAATAATTTATTGGATTTGGGGGACAAGAGCGTATCTGCAAAAATCCTGAAAATTCGATTCAGTTGCTTTAAAAAGTAAGGGAAAGAAGATTTCTTTAGTATTCTAATGAACTACATTGGTATAACAACAGTAGTAAATTAGGCCTACCACCAAATAATAGTACAAAAATACAAAACAAGATTGAAATAAGGAATTGTATTTGCATTTTTCATCATCACAATACATCACAAAATAACTATTGTTTTTTGTTTGTGTTTCATGAAGGAGTGGTTTTAATTTGAGGAGTGTACTGGTTGAGTGATATTCTTTCTCTTGGTGGCATATGTACTTTGTGAATGTTTTTTATCGATAAGATAGATACGAATACAACAACAATCTTGTGCTTAGCTGGTTAATATATCTGTTGGTTTGTTTGAGTTTAGTGAAGAATGTAGTACTATTTTATGGTGAAATACCAGAGAGAACAGTGAACGTGCTCTGCTTTGTCTGGACTCTATATTCTGTAACTTCACGCTCGCAGAGATATAGAGGAAGAGGGAGGAGAAGGGGGTGTTTATTTATTTATTTATTTTCACATGATTAGAGTAAAGCTTTTAGCTTTTATGTATATTCCTTTTTTATTGCATTCAGGTCTTCAGGCCTCATTGTTAGAGCAGAGTCTTTGACAGAGCAAAAAGGGTTTTTTTTTTTTACTCTCCCCCGGTTTTTGGAATCTGGGCTTTGTCCATCTTTTGAGGGCAGGAGCAAGCCATGCTTGTTCCATGGGGAGGGGAATTTGATGGATAAGCTTGGAAAGAAACAAAAATAAAGAATTTTTTTTCCCTTCTGGGCTTTCTTCAAGAAGAAAAGGGGAGGAGGGGAATGATTTATGTTTTCATATCATTGTGGGTTTTGGGGCATAATTAGAGCACACAAAACAATGCCGTGATGATATTTTACTTTGAATCCAGGCAGAACCGTTCTCATTGTTTTGCAGAAAAAGTTAGTCTCAAAAGACTGCAAGTCCTCTGAACAGAGTCATGATTCTGCCTCATTTGTCGGTAGAATATGTAAAAATCTCTTCTTGGCTCATTTTTGCTTTGTTAAACTAAGGGATGAAGAAGGAAATGTTTTGAAGGGCTAGCAGGAAGTAGAGAGCATAGAGGACTTGAAGATAAGAGTGTTTTGATGGGAAAAAAGAAGCAGAGCCACCACATGGTGGCTTTGATGTTGAATGAACAATTGGCGACCAGGAGGAGGTGCACATTCTTGGGCATCCCAAGAGGATGGTTTGGAAGAGCCTTGGTAATTTGGACCATAGTTTTTGTCCTTATAAGTATGGCTATATATAAAAGAACGGATGCTACAAACCACCAGAGGAGGAAGGAGGTTCTTGGAAACGGCTGTGATCAAAGGGCAAGGATGCTACAGGATCAGTTCAATGTCAGTGTCAACCATGTCCACGCCCTTGCGGTCCTTGTTTCCACTTTTCATTATTTCAAGAGCCCATCTGCAATAGATCAGGTTGGTTGTCATCTATGCCTTTTTAATTGCATCTTGATTTTAATAAGTTCCATTTATGGACCAGCTTCTCCTTCATTCTTTCTCTAGTGTTTTCTAAATGCTTATCCTTTCATAAATGCTGATGAAGGTGAGGACATTTCTGTTTTCATGCTTTAACTTGTGGTATTGCAAAAACTAATTGTGAGCCTAGTCAATTTTTGTTTGTGTTATTTTGATGGGAGGATTCCAGAAAAAACTTTAAAATTCCTTGGCTGAGTATGCATGCTCGGAAGCATCTTTTATTTATTTATTTATTTTTATCCCTTTTGTGTATAAGTATGTGTACCTTTAAAGCTTCTTCTTATAGTGATCATTAGGAAGCTTAGGGTATCTGTAATTTCTGCTGGTACTATGGTGCTTCAGAAACTATTATGTGCTGACTCTACACATGTCCTGTATTTGGATGTGGATAATTGTGAGCAATGCAGACAACCTTTGCTGAGTATGCTGCTAGTACAGCTTTTGAGAGGCCATTGTTAAGTGGGGTAGCATATGCACAGAAGGTTGCAAATTCTGAAAGGGAAGAGTTTGAGAGGCAACATGGGTGGACTATAAAAACAATGCAAGGAGACCCTTCACCTGTTAGAGATGAGTATGCCCCAGTTATATTTTCACAAGAAACTGTGTCGTACATCCGATCACTGGATATGATGTCCGGGGAGGTAATAAATTGTTTGTACTGAATCTGAATTATGATGCTTCTGGTGGGAAATGATTACGTCACTCTACACGATTATATGATAGTTAAGATTACTGATTACAGAACCCAATGCAGGAAGATCGTGAAAATATTTTGAAGGCTAGGGCTACTGGGAAGGCTGTACTCACAAACCCCTTCAGGCTGTTGGGTTCTCATCACCTCGGGGTTGTTCTGACAATTCCTGTTTATAAATCCTTGCTATCCCCAAATCCAATGGTTGAAGAACGTATAAAAGCAACTGCAGGGTAGGCCTTTAGATTTGTTTGTATAGATTGGCCAAGCTGTTTTGGAACATTTCATCTCATTGCTATTCTCAAGTTTGTCACGCATGGTTCTTTTGCACTTGATGTGCATTATGCATATGCATTGAAGGTGGCCTCTAGAAAAGCCCCATATCTTGGCATTCCATCCTATTTAAGAATTTTAATATATAATACTCGTGCAGAAAATGATTTTTAAAACAGGTCATATTATCATTTTTCAGACTAAGATGTAGCTTACAACAGATGGATTTATAGCCCAATTAAGCCCAAAAATCTTGAACTTAATGCATTTACTGGGTTCTTATACTTACTGCAAGCCTTGATGTTCACGTGATCATTTTCTTCTTAATTTCTTTCCCTTCATCATCCACCATTTCATTTAAGTTTCCCCTCAAGCTGGAACTTTTGAAGATTCATAATGTCCATCAACTTCAGGATGTAGGCAGTCACATCCTTGAAGTGACATGAGGAGATTGTGGACTTTAAATGTTTCATTTTCATTAAGGCTTCCCATTTGTCATGTTAGTTTTTTTAATTTGGACATTTAATTCCATTTGACACTGATAGAAAGTATACCTGTGTCACAGAAGTAACACCCTGATGATATTGCATTATGATAACCATCTTTCGGCTGAAGCTTGTTATATATTCTTTGTATCAGTAATATGATGTTTTCCCAACATGTTCACTAACTCTTTCTAAAGTCACCAGCTGGCCTCTGACGACTGAAACCCCTTATCAAGTTTTACATAAGAATTTTAATTTCGTATTTGCTGATTCAAAGAAGGATCAACTTGGTTAAACCTTGAGTATAATTGTTCTGTTCTAAACCATTAGCTATTATGGTGGATTCATAACTGTCTATGTTTCAGTCGAGGAGAACAAATTATTGCCCAGAATTAGATTATTTCCTTCAACTAAACATTCATGGTGCTAGAGTCTTGTGATGCTGGGATACCTCTAAGTACCAAGGCATAGTTAATTCTTACAAGTGTTTGTCTTTTCAAATGCAAATGAGGATTTAAATCAATTGACCGTCTTGACATTGCCCTTTTAATTAAACTTTTTCTTGCTTAGGCCAAGATTATAGCCTATATATTCATAGATTGTGATAATTTAGGATATTTAGATTGAAACCAAGTTATACCCCCTGCATCATCTGAAAGGATGTCAAAATATGAAGATAAAATATAAATTTACAGAGACATGCTCCATCTGATTCAGAGTGATTCTTGTGCTTAGAAGAAGCGCATTTGCAACTAGCTTGAGCTTTTACTTTTCCTTGAGAGATTTGTAGTCCTGTAAGGGAAGTGAGATCTTCCCCTCTTTCTTGTTGCCTTTCACATGTTCAATTTTACTTAACATCTGATGTAATGAGCAAGACAATTAATGCATGGGAATAAAGACAAAATATTAATTATCTGGGATGTATGATGTGGACAAATCATCCTAGAGAATAAAATTTCAGAGTTTGTTTTAATTATTTTTCATTAAAATTTACAATTATCAAGTTCCATGCAAATGCAGTTCTTTTCATGGATTATTTTATGTGCTGAAGATACTTTTATGACTAGGTACCTTGGTGGAGCCTTTGATGTTGAGTCCCTTGTCGAAAATCTACTAGGTCAACTTGCTGAGGGGGAAGTAATCTTGGTGAAGGTTTACGATATTACTAACCCTTCTGATCCTCTAATCATGTATGGAAACAAGTCCGAAGATGGTGATTTGTCCCTTAAGCATGTGAGTAAGCTTGATTTTGGGGATCCGTTTCGCAAGCATGAGATGGTGTGTAGGTAAATTCAAATACCTTTTCACCATATGCCAAAGTAACCGACAAAATAAAAGGACGCTAAGCTTTTTAGTTGGACTTTCACAGATATCTTGAGAAAGCTCCAATATCGTTGCCTGCTCTCGGCTTCGCGTTCATGATTTTTGTGATTGCAATGTTGATCGGGTATATACTGTATAATGCAGCAAATCACGTTGTTAATATGCACGATGATTACGATAAAATGGAGGAACTGAAGGTTCAAGCTGAAGCTGCTGATGTTGCCAAATCCCAGGTTTTCCTTCTGAACTTCTTCGAGATGGAATATATGATTGCTCTTTCTATAACTTCAAGTATCTAACCGTTTTAGATTATTTCTGCTGATGCCAGTTTTTAGCTACTGTTTCTCATGAAATACGGACTCCAATGAATGGTATTCTTGGTATGTTGAAGATTGTGATCATTTTACTCTACTGGAATTCCATTTTGCAGATTACTAAAGTTTGTTGTATTTGATTTGTTTATGCATCTTTAATGTAAATGCAGGTATGCTTGCTTTACTTCTAGACACAGATTTGAGTTCAACACAAAGGGAATATGCTCAAACTGCGCAAGCCTGTGGAAGGGCCCTAATAACGATAATAAATGAAGTGCTTGACAGGGCAAAAATTGAAGCTGGCAAGTTGGAACTCGAGACCGTTCCTTTTAATCTTCGATCAATACTTGATGATGTTGTTTCATTATTTTCTGATAAGTCTAGGCGCAAAGGAATTGAGGTAAAGTTGATTGACTGTTGATAAAGATTGATCTATCATGTCTATATGTGTACTTTTTCATTGTTGCCTGCTGTTATATGCTGAATGAAGCATTGTTCATGTCCATAATCTGATGATTTTCTTCTTGTGCTTCTTTTCATTTCTCTACCACCATTCTTGGGCCCAAATCACTACTACTTGAAATTGTAATCAATGTTATCAACAATACGTGAATCTCACTGGCAAGTTCAGTTGTCAGTCCTTGTTTCTGATAAAGTTCCTGAAACTCTTATGGGGGACCCAGGAAGATTCAGACAAGTGATCACAAATCTTGTGGGGAACTCTGTCAAAGTAAGTGAAGAATGCACTCTCTTAATGCTTTTCACGCGTTAGTGAAGATTCCTATCAGGAGATGTTTTAGTTCTTGAATATTAAGAGCTGGGTTATAAATTTTGATATTAAAGATACTCCAATTGGTGGCGGTTTGAGATTGGAAATGTCACTAATTTTCTTAGCCAGCAGAAATTTGTAAAAGATAAAAGATTCTTTCTTAGAATAACTATTGTTCTAAAACTCATCAACAAATAATAAATTTTTAGTTGTGATTTATCTTACATCCATACTAATTACATTAACTTATTGACAGTTTACTGATCAAGGACACGTCTTTGTGAAAGTCGATCTTGCTGAAGAAGCAAAAGCTGCCATGGATGCAAAAATGAAAAACTGCATGAATGGAGGATCTGAAGGTGTACTAGCTGGTGATCATCAATTTAAAACTTTAAGTGGGTATGAAGTTGCAGATGAACAATCCGGATGGCATACCTTTAAATATTTGATTGCAGATGAAGATGGATATGATACTTCCAGTAAAGTGAAGTCTGATAATGCATCTCAGAATGTCTGTCTTTTGGTATCTGTTGAGGATACTGGAATTGGGATTGCTTTACATGCACAGGATCGGATTTTCACACCATTTATGCAGGCTGACAGTTCAACTTCCAGAAATTACGGAGGAACTGGTATTGGTTTGAGCATTAGTAAGTGCTTGGTTGAGCTAATGGGTGGTAAGATTAACTTTATTAGCCGTCCAAAAATTGGAAGTACATTTTCATTCACTGCCAACTTTCGAAGATGTGAGCAATTTTCTGTGAGTGACCCTAAAAATCCCATCTCTGCTGATATACCTTCAGCATTTAAAGAACTTAATGCCATTGTGGTTGATGGCAAACCAGTTAGAGCTGCTATAACAAGATATCATCTGAAGAGACTTGGCATCCAGGTAGAAATTGTGAGTAGCATCAGAATAGCAGCTGATATTCTCTGGAAGAATGGTTCCCATATTTCTGTGTAAGCATTCTGTCTTACCTCTGAAACATATAAATTCATGCTTCCAACAAATCCTAATTCAGCTTGAGTTTGTGCTCAAAATATTCCTGATCTCCAAAATTGTTTGATTGTTGGAAATAAAGTTTTTGAATGTTAAGCATCACCAAGTGTCAGCCCAATTGTAATAATTTTCTAATACTCAGGTAGTGGAAAACTGGCTCAATTCATTTCAAAATTGAAATAGAGGCCAATGCTTTCTGACATAGCTGTTCACCTCTAGAAGTTAAATGTACCCTGGCAAGTGTACAATTGATTCCTGAATGAGAATATCTTGTTTTAGTGTACTGATATAATTGGGTAGTTATAGATCAATAGATAATCACAACAAAACATAGGTGCTCTTAGATTCGCATTATCATTCTGACAAAGATGGACATTGAGATCACTATTGCCCTGCATTAATGTAAAGCTGTTAAATAACGTGAGTCTCAGCTTCTCAAAAATTCAGTTTATTTTGTGATACCCTTACATTAAACATTCATTTCTTCCTAATGTGGAAAGATCATAATTCATTTGTTGTGTGAAACTGCACTTTTGGTAAACTTGTCACTTTGTTGTTTATGTTGACTTGTGTGGAATACAATTTTGCCCGACAAGTATCTACTTTGAGCTTTTCCTTTCAAATCCTTGTTGAAAATCATTTATGGAACTATTTTGTCTCTTGTTTTCAAGATGAGATACATAAATTATAGTGATTTGTGTTGTCCAAAGATTCCGAACCATGATGCTTTTGTTGCTCAGAACAAGTTTGAGGAATAAACTTGCCAATTAACAAGAAGACAATTTTAGCTTAGGTGACAATGAGTGAAGGATAATTTTTTCTTTTCCTTTTGCCATTTTTGGTGGCACTTTATGACTGAAATTGATGATCCTTAGAACTCTGTGAGAATAGTAGAAAATAATTTCTAAGGTTATTATTTGGTCATTGAGGATATGGTGTAAACTCCACTGGGGGAAACATGTCTCCTGGATATGGTAAAGAAGGTGAAAGAAGATACCATCATATATCCTAATTTCTTGTACGCTACCAGAATGAAACAGTAAGCGTATGATCATAAGGTGTTACTTGAGATGCTCTTATAGCTAATGATCATTGGTGTTACTTGAAATGCACTTATCAATATCCAGTATGCATACGTTCCTTGCCAAACAATAATCATTTTTCATCCAATTCGATAAATTTTTTGGAGTTCTCAATGACTCCACCGAAAGTGTTTAGCAACAAGCATTGTACTACAGTAGATAGATGTGATTGTTGATATTAATTGTCCGTGTACCTATAGCACTGTTCTATATTACATTTGTCTTTCTATGAGATGTTGCTCTTGAGTATTGACAACTCTTTCTTCTTTGAGCAGAAGGGAAATGCTGCCAGTCATGATTTTAGTTGAAAAAGAATCATGGATGTCTAGTGAGGATGAATGTTCTTGCTTATCTATGAACTGGAAGCAGAATGGCCACACACATAAAGTGCCAAAACTGATCCTTCTAGCAACCAATATTAGCAATAGTGAAATTGAGAAGGCTAAAAAAGCAGGCTTTGCTGAAACAGTGATTGTGAAACCTTTGAGGGCAAGTCTGTTGGTTGCTTGCCTACAAGAGGTTTTGGGATTTGGTAAGAAGACACAAGACACTTGCAAGGGATCTACTTCCCTTCATGGACTGCTCTGTGGAAAGAAAATTTTGGTTGTTGATGATAACATTGTGAACCGCAGAGTTGCTGCTGGTGCCCTCAAAAAGTATGGAGCTCATGTTGAGTGTGTTGAGAGTGGTAAGGCTGCTCTCAAGAAGGTTGAATTGCCACATAACTTTGATGCTTGCTTCATGGATATTCAGATGCCGGAAATGGATGGGTATGTCTAGAAAGTTCTTAATTATCGGTACTTGGTTTGCAACTTACCTCTTAGCCTTAAAATGGGTTATGACTTTTGCATTCAGCAACTGTTCAATCTTCAATATACGTGGTGTGCGCATGTGTGTGCTGAACAACATAAAGTTAGAAATTTCATTTGCATGAATATTTACATTCATCTTCTCGTAAACTGGTTTCCCAACTAATATCCCTCAATGAAAGGAAGGAAAAATGGAAAAAGAAAAGAAAAGAAGATAAAGTAGTGTTAATAACATTAATCACTCTTGTACCATCATACAATCCATGAAATTGCTAGTTGCTCTCCCTATAATCTTATCCAGAAGAGCTGATTTACTATCCACATCAACCATTTTGCTGTCTTCTCTATTTTTAATTTATAGCAATAACTAAATTACAATTTGCATCTCCAATTGGCTCTCAGCCCACATTTTATCCTATGCATAAATGTCTTATTTGTTCAATCATCATATTAAACACAGTGCAAATTAATACTGCAACACATGCCTAGATTCGAAAAGGGAAATTAACAGTCTTAACCTCGTTGTTGGGTGATTGTTATAAATTATAGTGCCTCGATATGTAGCACTTGCAGGCTTTGAGGTAGTGAGGTTCCATAGACCTAGTTTTTCTGAAGGGGAGCCTCAGCGCAACAGTAAGAGTTGTTGCCCTGTGAGTTGAGGTCATGGGTTCAAGTTGCGGAAACAATTTCTTAAAGAAATATAAGATAAGACTGCCTACATTAGGCTTTAATGGCCTGATCCTTCTTTAGACCCTGTATATGCGGGAGCTTCTATGCACTGGGGTGCCTTTTGTTTATTCACCCTTTTGGTGGTTGTAAATGCCCAGAATGGTGCTTAGTTTTTGTTCCTCATGATCCAGAACCACTCAATACTTGTCAATTTTGGGTCCTCCTTTAATATAGCAACAACACCTTGTGGCAATTTTTCTGAGAATTGTGTATTATGTAGTCTCCAAAAGCTTGGAGTACTGTGGAAAGAAATTCTGCATTAGATTGCTTCTCCATCTTATTGGCATCTCCACTCAAACAAGAGTAATGCTTGTTTGAGCATGAGGGACTTGATTGTCACCAAAGCAATAGCCCTTTAGGAAAAATAGAAGCATCATGGTGTGTGATTCTTACTCCTCATAATCTAGACACTTATTGGTTGTAAATCTGTGCAAGTTGCACTTTGAGTTTTTGTGTTAAGTGGTATCTCTTAGGAGAGACGAGAGCAGGAAACAATTTGATGGCTCATGGCACAAGGTCATCTCAGTTCATTGGCAGGCATTTTTGTTAGCAGGATGTCTAATATATTATCAATGTAAATGATTCATATGAAATTTGAAAAGGACATGATTGTGCTGTATAATTAATGCATGTGTTGCACAATATTATTGGTTCACTGCTTGCCAAATCTTGGGTGTCTCGTGACATAATTTGTATGTGCATAACTAGCTCTTTGGCTGTTGGTGGATAAGCTGGACAAGAATACATATGTACAGAATATGGACAGAATACGGTTTATAAATGAAATCCATATGGACAGAATATGTTTCTTCTTGCAGTGATCAGTACTCCTTACCAGTCAATTTTTTTTGCACTTTTTCATACTATTTCAGTTTTGAAGCAACTCGCCTCATTCGAGAGATGGAGAACAATGCCAATGAGCAGTTGAACGGAGGATGCACCAAGTATGATGGAACTACAAGAAAGCAGGAATGGCATCTACCAGTTTTAGCCATGACAGCTGACGTAATCAATGCCACACTAGACCAATGCTTGAAATGTGGGATGGATGGCTATGTCTCAAAACCATTCGACGAAGAAAATCTGTATCAAGCTGTTTCAACATTCTTCCAATCCAAACCTCTCCCTGACGACTCTGTAGTGTGACGGCAAAGAAAGCAACCTTGAAACCCTTTTCCAGCAATTTTCCACGCTCTGCTGGCATCCTCTTATGCATATTGATGGTTTAAGTAATGCTGGTGAATATCTTTAGATGTTGAAATTTGTATGACCAGCACAATTCACAGGTTTGGATACTAACCAACTTTTAACTTGATTTAGCTTCTGAAGTATAATTATAGTGCCAGAGTTCCTTCATTCCCCACCTGTAACTATGTTAGAATGGGGAAGAGGCCAAAAAGTTGATCTGATATTCTTGTATGTTAACAATTGAAACTTTCCATAAGGGAGCAATTCTAGTCCCTTCATTTTTAGTCTTTATGATTGTTGGCACTTGGCAGTTTTCGTGAAAAAAATATATGGTATTAACTGGGGTTGGGGTGGTGGCTGCTTCATACTAATGTATCAGCTGGAAAGATTCATTCATTTGTTTGCTAGAAAGATTTGAACTCTCAACCTCAAAAATAGATCCCTAAAGTATCAATTACTGGACCACTGTTCAATCCCATATGTAGTATTTTCACGTGTCAACCTGAACTAGAAAGAGTGGGAAAAGAAAAGGCGCCTTGTTGCAGTGAGTTATTTAACGTAATATTACTATTTTTGCGCAAAATTAAAAAATATTAGTGTTTTGAAAATTCTTTTCTAAATATTAAAATGATATTTGAAAAATCAATGTGTCTTACTTTTCACTTTATTATTCTCCCCAACTTTAAGTATTCACAAGCCGACAAATACTGTTGCATCATTATTTGGATTTAGAAAATTTAAGACTTATGATATTGATTATGCAAAATTTAAATCTGATTTAATAGCCATTCCTTTTAGATATCTTTTTTTTTTTTTGGGGTAATATTTTGCTACTTTTGGGTTAGGGGGCTGTAAGTCGGGGCAGTGGAGTTGGCTGTAGAGGAAGAGAGGGAGGAAGGGAGAACGAAGTAGCTCTTCGAGGGGTATTTATTGGGGGCGGGGAGGGGGTGGTGGGAAGGGGCTGTGGGTGGGGGAGGGGGATTGTTGGGGTGAGGGTTTTGAAGGGGAGGTGGACTACTAGGGGAACTGATCGTGGCAGGGTGGGGGAAGGATTGTGAGAGGGAGGGCTTGGGGGGAAGGGTTCTGCTGAAGGGAAGGAGTTGTGGGAAAGAAGGGTTGCGGGGAAGGGGAAGTTTGGGTTTGTTTTTATTTATTTTTAAAATGGGTTGAAATCCATATCTAACATCTCAACTTCAGTACTTTGAAATTTTTTTAAAATATTAATATTTATTTAAATTTTATTAAAAAGTACAATATTTATGTAAAAAACTCCCCCCTATCCTAATTTGGACCATGGATAATCACATTTCACAATCAGATCGATATAAACATGAAATATTGCAACATACATGCAAAGTGTTTGGTCAAATGGAGGTATCACTATCATTGTATTGTTGATATCTAGCTAATGGATATGGATATGAATTTAGAAGAAATGAAATGATATTCCGTAGTTAACCATTAATTTTTGTCATGATGATGGCAGGTGTTAGACTCTTAAACCATTTTTGATCAATTGACATCACTTGTTGGCAGGCGAATTAGGTAATTAGTGAATCGGAGCCGTTTTAAATGTTTAAATGTCAATTGTACTTCCTTTGGTGTCTTTTGATGTTTAAGGGAAGTTGGATGAGTTTCGGGCAGTCTTGTACGAGCTAAAGGTTGCTGACTGTTATTACACTTTTAAGAGGAAAGTCTTCTTGCATTTATCACTTCTAATTTTTCCTTTAAGACTTATATAGAGGGTTGATGTGTTAGTACTTTGTGAGATTTTAGAGTGGGAGTTGACCCTCTATCGACTGGGAAGCATTTATAGCTATTGAGTTTAGGCTGTTTTGACCTTGGACAAGTGTTTGTGGGCATTGGTTAGAATTTGGGGCACTAGCTCAAGAAATTCGCACGAGATATTGGTTTGGGTAGCTTGTGAAACTTCACATTACAAGTGTGCAATGAGCATGTACATTTGCTAAATCGTGAGTTAGGTATGACACAATGTTCGAAGGATTTTAGGTAAACTAGCTAATGATGATGGTTGTACTTTTGAACTTGTGGGAATGCTATAATATAGTTTGGTAGATGATGTGTATTGACTTGGACTTGCATGTATGCATGGAAAGACCCACTACCAATGTCCTCTAATTCTTATTAGCCTAAGCCTAACAGTTGGGGTTGTCAACTGCCTTACTAATTTTTTTGGCCTACAAGCAAGGTAATAACTTCTCATAATTGAGTTTGGGAGATTTTGCTGCAAGCTTGAGAGTTTTTATTCTTGTAATTCTGTTGAGCAATTGAACATAGGATTGAGCAATTTGGATTGTGAATCTCGATTGTACCTTTTGCTTGTTTTATTTTGTGCAAACTCTTCCTATTCTGTGATTCGGGTTGGATTGTATGAACTTATATACAAGAGAACTTGTGAGAATAGTTTAATGCAGGACCAAAAATTTGTTGAGTGTTGCAAAATGACGTCGTAAACGGAGTTTTTGTGACAACAAGTATGAGGGAATAGGTTGCAAAATCAAATGTGCACCTCTCTTGAATATATATATATTAATCCAATCTAATCCATTGGCTGAACAAAACATTCTAAATCGCAAGAATGATGGGGAATGTCAAATTAGAAAGGCTTGAAATTCAAAAATCGAAAGGGAGTTTAAGGAGAATGCTCTCTCTCAGAATTTCCCCCCCACCCCACTTCACAGAGTAATAATAAATATAGTTTCATTGAGTAATAATATATGGGAAAGATTGCATGTTTTGGTCACCTATGTTGGACAAAATTGTCTCTTTCATCATTGATATTTAAAATGATGCAAAATAATTACTAACGACAATTAAAACTTTATATTACTATGTAAAGTTGGCTATATAAATCATATTTCGTTATTATATTGTATCAAAGTTTATATTTTCATTTAAACTTAAATTTGTCATGTCTTTTTTAATAATTTCTTTTTAAGTCTTTTTCATGTATTCCATTCTCCTTTTTAATTTAAAATAATCATTCTCTATTTTCTACATTTCATATTAGTGTATTTAAAGCTGTTTTATGTACATGTTCAAACCAATTTAAATGTATTTGTCTTATTTTTTAATCTATTGAAGCTGCTCTCACTTTCTTTCTAATGTATTAATTGTTTATTCTATCTAGTCCAGTGTGTTCACATATCCATATCAATATTTTCATATATGTGAATCTCATTTTTTGTTCATGTCCATAATAATACCCCAGCACTCTTATTGATAAACTATTGTTGTTGTTATAGTTGTTTTATAAAATTTTTCTTTTGATTTTAGTGGTATTTTGTGATCATAGATTATAGAATATACAATTCTTTATTCATTCCAATTTACTTGAATCTTGTATGTAACATGTCTATCAATTTTCACATTTTCCAAAATATGGATACAAGATATTTAAAGATTTTGTATACAACTAATTCATACTAGTCAACTTTCACATTTACACCATCACTTCTCTTAAATGTGTGCGTGTTTGTGTGTGAAAATTTAACATTTTATTAATATCAATCATTATAAGAGCATTCAAAATGTAGTAGTTAGCTCACAACCATGTACAATAAGATTACCAAAGTTATAACTTGGAGACTATAAGCTTTAACTAAACTTTATTACTAATGTGATATTTCATATGTTCAATTTTAACTATATATATTTTAAAACCTTTTGATTCCAAGGCCCCCTCCAAACTTTTAACTTATGGGGCAATTGATTTGTTAAGGGGAATGGAAAAAATAATGAAAATGATAATAGTGGAGAATGATAATGGGTTTTTTCATTACAATTATATTGCTTGGTTAGTAACGTGGAATGATTATAGTTACCAATGATAATAGCTAGTTTGCTGAATTTTAGGAATCGAAATTTAGTTAAATTTTTTGTTCATTTTAAATTATGATAGAAATTATGGTATTAATTTTATTATTTTACTTTTAATGCGTAATGTATGTTTTTTTATTAGTTATGTTTGAATTATAGTATAAATTATGGCAAAGGTAACGCTTGTTGTAATAACAATAACAACAACAATAATAATAATAGTCCTACTTTACTTCGGGACTCCAGGGCATGGAACGCAGCCCTCTTATCCAAAATCTTATGGAATATCCACCATAAGAAGGACACCTTTTGGGTAAGATGGGTGCATCATACTTACCTTTTTCGTGGTGCTATTTGGGAGTTGTTTTCTAAGAAAGAATTTTCTGCATTGATGAAGAGAATATTGAGTGTCAAGGATGCCTAGATATGAAGAGAAGGTTTGGTGCATGGGGCCATTGCTCAAATAGAAAAAATGTAGGAAGGTCCCAAGGCTTATAATTACTTCCGGCATAGAGCTCAGAAGGTTATTTGAGAGAAGACTATTTGGAATTTTGGCTCTTCACCCAAATATTCCTTCATTCTATGGCTGGCTATCCAAGGGAGGCTGCTCACCAAAGATAGGTTGGATTTCTTGGAGATTAATAATGTTTGCGGGTTGTGCCATGGTCAGGAAGAGTCAGTTGGGCATCTCTTTTTTAGGTGTCCAATTTCCACTTCTATATGGGATGAGGTCCAAAACTGGTGTGGGATTTGAAGGGAGATGAAGACTCTAATGGCTGTGATCAAATGGCTAAAAAAGGAAGGCAGAGGCTCGTCTTAGCTTAGCAGGAAGAAGAGTATTGCTTTTGCTTATTTTGTGTACTATATTTGGTTGGTTAGGAACCAGTTGCAATTTGAGGATTGCATCTCTAATCCTATGGAGATTGTGCTCAGGATTAAGACACAAGTGTATAGAGTTGGCTACACTTTGTACCCGGGTGTCTTAATCTTAGAGTTTGCTAGTTAAGATCTTGCTCACTTTTGTATAACACATGGGTTTGCTCAGTGTAGATGTACAAAACCTCAGTTTTGATCAACAATAAAATTTTTACATTTGATCAAAAAACAAAATAAAATAATAGTCCTATTTTTGGCTATTTAATTATATAGAATACTTTAATAGTTTGATAGTTTATGGCAAAATAATGCCATCAAGACAACTTTAGGAGCGTAGTCATTCATTGTATGAAAATAGTTTTAAACACAAATATTCAATTAGTTAGAATATAACTTTCTTGAACTCAAAATAACAAATTGCAAATTCCAAGTTCCATTAATCATAGATGTAACATATTATTAGAGAGCATTAATTAACAAAAGTAGAGTTGTCAATTCTCTGAAGTGAAAAACTTTATAATCTTAGAAAGATCATGGAATGCTCATCATTTTACAATCAAAATGCAATTTTAATTTCACTCCAATCTCAAAAGATAGCTATATTCAACCTAAATGCTTATAATTTTTCATTCTATTCATTTTACAATCTCAGAATCTACAAGCTAAGAAGCTACTTGCATTTCACATATTTTCTTAGTACAAAAAAAATAAAAAATAAAAAATAATTTAGGGGCTCTGCCCATATCAAGTTTCCTTCTACTTCAACTGTACGAGTTTAAACATAAGATACAAATATCATCCATTACTAGTTGCATTCCAAATGAGTTCAAATGATGCAAAATAACTAGTTGAGCACAACAAGCTTTGTTTTTTACACCTAAATATAATATTATAGTTACAAAATACCTAACTATTACAAAATAACTTCGTTAATTAACATCAAATGGGTTCTAAGTCTGTATTAATTGCAAAAACCTTATATATCAAAAAGAATAAATATATTCCAACACTTGATTCATGGATTAGAAGACATATAGAGGAATCTAAGCATATAAGATCTCATATGACTTGGCAAAGCAAACATAACATGAATTTTGATAGGATCATGATAGCAGATTTTAGTAGTTCTACCAACATCTATCTAAGACATGCCAACGTTAATAAGTTCATTAATGGCCTTTTGCATTTTCTTGTTTGTTAGGGATTCAGGTTTAGACTCTATAGTTAAAGCATTGGTAGTTGTAGTATATTGTGTTGCCATTACATTGCAAATGGTATCAAACTTAGTATTAAATTTGTTTAAACTTGTGTCAATAGTATGCTGAATTGTTGGTAGTTTCTTGTTCTTGTAAATACTTTACCTTCTTGGTGAGAGTTTCTTGCACTTTTTTTGATGTAAGTGCATAAGAGACTACTACAAGTTTATCTTCATTGTCAAAAGAGGAACACACTACCATATTATTTAAATAATTAGCATTAGGACTTGGTTGGGCTATATCCTTAGCTTTGAGTCCTATGACTCTATCTTTATTCCACACCATTCCTAGCTTGTGCAAATATGGGAGTTTGAAATTCAACAATCCAACTGTACTCTTATGATTTTACATAAAAAAAAAAAGAACAAATATAGCATAAACAACTTTAAAACAAGAAAAAGTTGGAACTATGAGAGAAAAACTAGACCATATTAAGAACTCAATCAAATTTTCAATCAAATGCTCTTACCAAACATTATTCATCAAACCATTGCTTTTTACAATTAATCTTATGCTCAATATCATCCCACTAATAGCCACTTAGAGTGGACATTTCAAAAATTGGATTGTATTTCTTTTTTAGCCATTTGATCTCTGAGTCAATGTAGGGATCAACTTATTGAAATTAGGAACCTTGTGCAATAGTATTTTGTGCACTTCAACCATATAATTGTTTTAAATCCCCCTGTCCATTTTCCATAAGGGATCGCAAGGTAGTTCTTGTAGAGCGTCAACTAAAGCTTCAACCTCCTTATCCATCTGGTATTGCTTGTTCTTTCTCTTCCCATGGGCAACTGTAGATGTAGCCATTCCTATTAGAAAATATGGCTATTTATATTAGGTCCATCAAGGAAATAGTATATAACAAAAATAAATTTGTTGAGAAATCTAAAATAGGATAAATATGATGTGTGCATTTCAAAAGTAATTAAATAACGCGCTTATAAATTAATTATATCAAATCTAAAAAAGTGTTTTTCAGTCTAGTATAGCCAAAAAGATTAAAATATCAAAATGTTCTAATATTATTTAAAGGAAATATTTCTTAAATTACTAATCCATATGATAGCTATCAAATCTACCTGTCCAAATATTATACATATTGGTTGCCAAGTTATTTCTAAATACCAACCATTCATCAGTTGGAGTAATATATGTAATGTATTCTGTTTTGTCATCTTTATCATTTTCCTCTCCCTCACTCTGTTGTTCTTCTTGAATTATTGACTCTTATGGATCAAAGCTTATGAACTTGCGAATCAAGTTGTATAGAAGGTAATATGCCATTATAATTTGCATTTGAGTTTGAATTGAGAAAAATGAAGGGGAGGCAAGGATTTTCTATCTTCCTTTCAACAATCCAAAGTATCTCTCAATGACATTCCTTACTTTGGAATGCTTTATATTGAAGTACTCCTTTGTAGTATCTGGTCGACGATCATTAAATTTTTTAAGGTGATATCATTGCACTCGATATGGAGTAAGAAATCCATTTGCATTATAATATCCAAAGTCTACCAAGTAATAACAACCTTTATAATTAAACAACAAATTATGATTGGGCAACATATCATGAAGAGAAATGGAAAATTTTAGCAAACTAGATATTGTAATGCAAATTTACCTTCAAGGACTCTTAAACTATAAGGCATTCAAATTGCATCTTCTAGGACATGACCATCATATGCAGAACCCTCCCAACCAAGTAATACATATATAAATTGCATGTTTTGATAACAAACACGTGAAACATTTGTTGAAATACATCATTTTCTTATGCGATTTTGGGGTTTATCTTTACTAAGAGGTGTAACTTTAATTAATATCCAAACAACCAAAGTAATATGAAACATGATAAATAAAAGTTAGAAAAATTCTTGTCAATTTATGTGAGTAAACACAACAACCACAACTTGACTTAAAAATGCATGTATACTCTACATCAACCTAGAGAAGACAAATTACACATAATTATATCCTTCGAAAGAAGGGAGGGAGGGAAATTGTGACATTAATATATTAAGAAAAACTACCTTTCTTATTTTACTAAAGAAAACTTAGTAACTTAGCCATTTACTAGATTAGAAACATCTAAACATGCTATATATTGGAAACAACAATTCCCAACTCTAGAAAAATCAACTTTAAAATGTCATAAATTCAATCAAAATAATAATGTTGAAAAATAGTCAGCTATCTGTGGCATTTACCTAGAAGCAAAGAACAATTTGTATTTCAAATCTAAAGTGTAGATGCAAAACTAGTAAATATTTACATGACAAATTGATGCTTGAATAAACCCTATGACGTGGTTCATTTGGAGTGGAATCTCAAACAAGATGGGCAAATAGTTCTTGGAGAAAGTTCCAAGCAAAAAGCTTGTTTGGTTTGTTTAATAACCTTCAAATGATCCACCAACTCTAATTCCAAGATGTTAGATCAAATCAAAATAAATAATACCAAACAAACAATTTGTTTAATAAAAGGGGCATGAAGGCCATGACCAGCTAGAAGTAAATCAAGAAAAATAATAAGCTTTCCTGAATTTATAATATTAAAAATATGCCACGCACAAAATAAAAGACAACCTAGGGCCCACAAAATAGCCAACATTATAAAGCTTTTAGTATATTACTACTCTCATTATTGATATTAACTAATGCTTTGCACTCAAGTCTGGTGAAATATTATTACAATAATTTTAGTGGTTTATTTTAACCAAAACAAATTATAGTGTACACTAGAAAACACATTCACATACATAATACTTTTGACACTCCTAAAGCTTACCCTCCATCACATTTTTAAAACTCCATTTAAAATTAGTCATAATTAATTGTAGAACTTGGAAAAGCTGCAAGGTACAAATTCCACGAACTTAGAAAAGCTAAAAAGTAGTAGCAAAAAATGGTGGGTTAGTATCACTTGACTAATATTATCCTATTTGATACTTTTATCAAAATGAAAATTATGCAAAATCATTATTTTAGGCAAGTGACTAATTTTTACCTTAAAAATTCAAAAGTGTGATTTAAGTGATTAATGGGTGGGCAAGAATATGCATAAGCAAGAAAAGCAAGTACATGATGCACCACAAGCTTAATCAATGCAATGCTTTAAATTTGAAATAAAAAAATATCAAGAACAATACAAAGATAATGCACACCTCTTTTTGAAATATATATATATGTGCTTTGCATTCTAATTTAGAAAAAGTACATCTTAAACCAATTAACAAATTAATACAAATAATGAAAAGAGACAATAATAAGTCATGGATTACATAAATGCAATACATAGATAACTCATGCCTCTTTAACAAACACATGGACTTTCCAAACTTTTGAGAGGATCATACAAACTTGATCAGAAAAAAGTTTATACAAACATGAGTTTAGGAATAGAACCAAAAAAAAAAAAAAATCATGATTATTCCAATTAAAAAACATTGAAACTGCACAAGCTCATTGTTTTGTAGGGCTATTGATCAAGTTGTTAATTTTATGGGAAAAGTTGTGAACAAATTGTTGCAATTTTTAAGGCTTCTGAGGAGTAGTCTATAAACCAAATGAAGAAAAACATTTGTTGAGAGAAGTATATTATGGATGTTGCTTTGATTTAGAAAGTTACATGATCAAATGCGATAATTGATTAATATCAAGGGTAGTTGATCGGTTGAATAAAAAGTCAGATGAAGAACATATTTACTTCTAAGAGAGAGTTGTGAGAGAGATGCATGATTGGGAAATTGATAAGGGAAGATTACTATCATTTACAAAAGAAAAACAAATGGTACCACTTCATGAACACCTCCAAGAACTCATATTGCAACCACCAGATAAGGAATTGGATTCACCACATTTGAAGGATGAGAAAGAGTTGCATTGTACTAATTCTTTTGTTGTTCCTATTATGATTTCAACTTCTCTACAAGTTCTACCGGAGGATTCCCTAGATATAAGAGTATAGGGTTTACTAATTGCAAATTGAGTTTAGGAAACATTATAAATATTCTTAGGCTAGAATTTGTATATTTATTAATGATCTTGCCTCCCCTCTACATCTTGTATATGAGGCCAAAACTTGTGTTCAAACTCGAGCTTATAATAAAATTTGTTGATGAGCTACTTTAATATTGTATGTTCCTCTTTTTTATCTTTTTCTGTCCCCTTAAAGTTTTACCTCTCGAGTTGACTACAGAGGATTTAGACTTTGTGTATGGCACTATCGCTTATTGATAGAGATGTTCAAAGCAATGTGCTAAAATCTTTAATAGCTAAAGAGAAAAAATAGCAAAGAAGTTGTTTCTATAACTAGACTTTTTTGAGTTTTTAAAATATCCATCACACCATCGTACACATACATAGGATTCTATTTTGGCAATCTTTCTTGAATATATTGCATGTAGTCAAGGAAACAAAATATGATTTGTCAAACCCAATAATCTTCACGTTCAAGTCATTAGCCGTTCAGATTTCAAGATTTGCTTACTGAAGAAAGTCATGTTCCTTAAGGATGCAAAATAGTGAGCATTTCAATAGGAAAAAGCAATTGAGCCTTGTCAAAACTTCTATTTAGAAATGGGCATAGATAACATAATCTAATTGAAAAGAAAAAGCAATTATTAACTGGAATTTTTTTTGACAATATGGACACATTCAATCCAAATCACATCCAAATCACTATCACTTATTCAATATAATCAAAATGTACTTTTATTTATTTCTCAAACTTGTTAACTACTATGCCTCACATGATAAACACAAATTGAGAACAAAACAATAGTCATATTGCTTCTTTACACATGATTTGATTGTGACCAATAAGTTGACAACGTGAAATGAGCTTCTCTTCGAAAATTGAGACTTGATTCGTTTTTTACATGGTCTTTCAAGGGGCCTCCTAGTCTTTGGCAGATGCAATTCACAATTTGTGGAAAATCCTTCAATAAAGCCCTCATGCTCATTGGCAATAGGTAATACATCAAGAAGAGGCATGTCAATCGTTGGAATACCATGCATTAATTCATAATATATTTTCTTTTGCATCTCTTTTTGTTCCAACCACTAACATGATCATACACATTTAAACTTTGACGTTGAATTGCACAACAAGCATGTTGACATGAAATTAAGTCATTTTCCATTCTAAACACGTACAACTACTTGTACCAAAATTAGCAAAAAAAGTACCTTTACGTCTCTCCAAAACTTCAACTTCAAGAGAGGTTTTAATGATGCTTATAATCTTTTTACATGCTTAATCCTTTCATTGAGTTTGTCCTCGATCCTTTATCCAATGCTATGGTTCTAAGTATAAAGATCATTTACCTTATCAAGTAATAGTTGAGAACATTTTAATGCATGAGCCTGCATTATTTTCCCAATAGATAATTTTACTTTCCCCATCTAAGCATTAAAACATTCAGCAATATTACTATTTAACCAATTCAAATGAGGTTTAGCAAACAAGGCAATTACTCCAAGTTCTGGTTCATTTTTTAGCATCCAGTCACGCAATAGTGGCTAAAAATCAAGCATTTTTTTAAAGAGTTTTTTCATACTCGTTCATAGTTTTTGCATATGCTATCTCATCAAGTAATTTATATGCACACTTATTTGCTACACTAGCCATCCTAAAATTAGGATTTTTATTGATAAATGAGCTAAAATTTTCTTGCAAATAGCGATAGCAATGTGCATGGTTCACTCATCCAAATAATGAATCAACACTATTAATTATAGAAATATTTCTATCAGATACGATTACAACTTCTCAATCATTCACTATATATTTAAGATAATTAAAGAACTAAAACCAAATTTCTACAGTTTCTAAACTAATAACAGATAGTAAAGTGCAGAAAGTAAAGTGCCTTTGTAAGGGCCAATCAAATGACATCCATCAATAAAAATTAATGGCCTGCAACCAGCATGAAATCCACGGGTAGAGCAACCATAAGAGACAAAGAGTTATTTAAATGCACCATCATCATAACCTAACCAAGTAGTAATAGTGTTTGACAATACTTCGTTTAATCTATTGCAATACCGAGGGATTATTTTAGAAAAGTCAAAATTTCTATCCAAGAGTAATTTTGCCTTCTCTTTTACTGTCCATGCTTATTGATGTGTCATTTTAAAGTGGTAATCGTTCCACGAGACTTCACAAATTTGACGAGGTAAATAAGATAGACTACTAAATATTTTTTTCATAAATATGTCATCCATTAATTTTGAATTATACTTTGGTTTAAACCTAAGTAAATTTCAACTGAATGGGTGTGAGAGTTTTCATATTTTCTAATAAGGACATGTTCTGTATTTCCTTTCCCTAGTGATGAAACATTCTAAGGGCATCTATCAACATTACACTTGATTTTCAAATACTTCACCTTGTATGCATGAACATGTATAAGAATCTGTGAACAATTGAAAACCTGCATATGGCAATATGAAAAAAGTTTGCATTTTCAAAACCTGTCCAATGCCAATGATTATATCATTCCAAACACTTGCTCCACTCAAAGCCACTTTCTCATAAGGTACTAAGGTTTCAAATAGCATATGATTAACAAAATTCTTACTAATTCTAAAGGTTGGGATAACATCATTCAACAATTTAAAAATAAGAAACAAGAACTTATATTACGCTAACAAGATTTCACAATCTTGAACACACATGTACCTTTCAAAGTTTGACAAAATTATAGTACAATTTAAAGTTTGATATACTTACATATTATTATGAATACAAGATAAGAATGCATTTCTCTTTCTATGTTTGATGTATACATATGAGCAAGACCATCATCTAATTTATCAGTATCTACAAATTCATTTCATTTTTCATTAGAATAAGTTGCTTGTAGTCATACTTCACAGTAAAACAAATCACTTTGCCCATTGACATGATTTGTTATTCCTCTATTTTATGTGATAGAACCATCAAGAAGAACCACAATTTCACTTTGTCATTCACTTCTCTAATGACAAAAGCAAAAAATTGTCTTTTTCATCTTTAATAAAAAGCCTGCATAAATTGTTTATTCTACAAGGTAACATTTATCACTTTAAAATTGATGACATTAAAAAAATTCAGATTTTTTGAAAGTTAATCAAACCCAAATCAACATAGAATTTAAAGATTGATAAACATACAGAATTTACCATGAGTTCATAGGAAGATTAGTGCACTAGACAAGATGGAGATTACTATGTTTAGTAATATTGAACTATTATGATATCATCATTTCATAGGCAAGCTTATGCATGGTTAGAAAATAGGATCTATCCCATACACCAAGCTGAATGTTGATTATTTCATATTGGAGGAACCTGAATGGGCAAATATATGAGAATGCAGAAAGAGGTTGTTCCTATTATGGACAAGTTAAATTGCTTTAGTTATTTCTTTACTACACTGATCTATGTATTAACACAGGAAAACTGAACTCTCTAATTTGTCTATTCTCATTGTTAGTTTGTAGCAAATTATACAACAAATATGTTGGATTTGGCAGTTGAACAAATTCAAGATCTTCAAAATTAAATCCAAGTAGACCCTTAATAACTTAATAATCTATAACATCAACTTATGCTTATGAATCCTGAGTATAATTATCAAATCTAAAATGTCCCTTTGTTTCATCACTTTCGTTTTGAAGGGGGGGGGGGGGGGCAGGGAGTTCTTTTAGACATATTTAGATAATAGAGCAAAGTGTGCTTTCTTGAATCAATAAAGTTGTGGATAAGAAGACTCAACACTAAAAATAGTTAATGCTTATTTTTACTTTCAAAGGGAAATTGACAAATATTTTGTAATATGTGTAGGAAGAAGATAATAATAATAATAAGAAAAAATTTAATATACTTGAGTTGTGCAATAATGCACTGTTCTAAAGAAACTATTTCAATGGATTATAAAATATTTTGCTAAGATAGAACAATCCTTCCTCTTGGAGAGAGAAGTAGGAATAGCAAAGCTGTAAATAAAAATAAAAAAACCTAATTTTAAGTATTAACTTGCTGAACCTCTTTATAAAAAAAAACCTAAAAATCTGAACCATAACAACGTAGTTAATATTGAACTTTATGTATCTCTGTTTAGTTTGGGAACTGGGGCGTTGGGTCTTCTTTAAGTATAACACTTTTGTATCTTTAATTAATTAAAAAATAACTAATTAAAAGCTTACCAAAATAATACCAATAATGTTGGTTATTAAAATTACAGTAGTTCATCCTTAAAACATAGGAAATTCTCATAATTTAAAAAAAAAAATTAGCCTTACACTTGGTTTTTAGCACATTTTATTACCTTTTCTCTTGAAGCATATGATGCCATTATTTCATTGGCTTAGTTTGTGAATCTTTAACTTTTTGGTATTTTATCTTCAAATTTGAACCCAACAAAATGTATAAAAAGTGATGAGAGATAAAAAACAAATTATTTGGATATATGCCAACAATTTTCTTTGTTTGAATTATATATTCTAGATTCCAATAATCATCATAATTGACATTATTTTTGGTAAGTTTTTAATTAGTTATCTTGTAATTAATGGAGAGACACAAATCAAGTTTATATGAGTAGTGTTGTACCAAATGTTTTAATAGAAAACTGAAAGCCCCAGTTCTCACAAGCAACACTGGTGATCTGAAACAGAAGCAAGAAAGAAATATAAATATGAATTAATTGTTAAGTTAACTTGCTGGCATTATGGATCATATTGGGAATACTATTGGCCATGTACATGTACAGACTCCATAGTTCTTTTTCAATTTCCATTGAAGAGTTTTAATTATTACTTATACTGTCTAAAAAAAATTCAAATTTAATTGGGTATAACTTTTTATTAATTATGAAATACAATATATTTAATGTATTATTAAATATAAAATTTTTTAACTTTTATCTTTAAGTTTTAATTTTAAATCATGTATTGTTACTATTAGCAAAAGTAATATAGGAAATTTTTTTTAAGTGAACTCTTCATTTTGTTTTTTTAGAGAAGAATTTTTTTTGAAAACAATATATTTGTTGAGACAAAGAAAGTATTTGTTTTCACACTCCGATGACTTTGAAAAATGATTCAATTCTTTTTTTTGAGAGTGGTATGTGATTGTCACTCCAAAAGGGAACATGGTGATCCCACTATTAATTACTAATACTTCATTCTTGAATTTCATAATAATAAAAATAACAAATAGTATTATTCACCAAGATAAAGAAATTGATAAAATTGTGGAAGAACATAAACTTCCCCATCCTGTTGACATAAACTTCTTTAAGTTCCATTTGTACATTTAATAACCATAAGTAATACTACTTCTATTTCAAGAAAAGGGTCCACTTTTAATATGGTACAATTTTTTAAAGTTATAAAATATAATATATTTAAATATTATTATTAGTAAGGATAATATAAAAATTTCACACCAAAACTTGGACTCCTTTTTTGGAATTAAAAAGATTTTTGAAACTTTTTTTTTTTTGGGACTAAGGGAGTACAAGAAAGGTAACTTAGAACTATGAAATGAGAACCTCAAATCATATGAACAAGCTAAATCATCAATGATTCAATACAATTATATATGTGTTGATGATAATCTTTAAGGATATAAGAATCATAAAATTTAGGGTTTTCTGTGGTACATACAAAATACAAACCTGCACCACAACTAGTGAATTTCTAGAGATGTCGCTATGCTGCATGTATGCTTTAATTGGAATTGGAGGACTAGTATTAGTTCATTTTCCCTGAAAGCTCTATTTTCGTAGTAACACATATGGTACATAATTACATGTTGGAAGTGAGGCAGTTGAGGAACCAGCTCTTCATAAAATTACTTATATTTCGGACATAACCATCATGACACCTTTGTCGTTACATGCAATCTCCAGCTTTCCAGTTGCTTCATTGGTCCCAAACCTTCCAAGAGCTGGGAAATATGAATAAAGCACTTTCTGAAGAGATTTCTTAGCTCACATGCACCTTTCAGCAAAAGAGGTTGATTCATCCATCGATGGAGACTTATAGAAAAAATAGTGTAAAGAAGTGAAGGAGAAATTCTGTCCAAACCAGAAAGTTCAATAGTTTGTCTCTCAGGCACTTCGTTAGACTTACAGTTAATGTTTCCTCAGGGATAAATGTAGTTTCATGCCTAAGATGATATAGTCATAGAATATGGACTCTTAGAGATGTTAAGAAATTTGTTATTGCCACCTTAATGATGCCCAGTGACAGAATGTTAACCTAGACAATTACATATAAAGCTTGAACTAATCATCGGATACTGTTTTGATTAACTTAATAAACCCTAATATTTTTTTAGGCATTGGTAGGACATAGATGTCTAGTGGGATTGCTGAGTATAGGCTAAGCGCTAGAAAGGGTAAACACTTCCAAACATTTTATCAGACAAAATCAACCATCATCCTCCCATGCAAGAAGAGGGATACTCTCAAGTCTCAACTAGATAATAGTAGCATATTAGAATAACTAAGTCACCATAGAAAAGTTCAATTTGGTTTCATCAAATCTAATATTTGGCCAAGAAGATTGGTAACTAGACATATTATTTACTTAGAGTTTTTTGTCTTTTGTACATTTTTGATAAACTTGATTGCTTAATTGTCATCTTTCTTTACTGTTTTTTCAGGCGCAACTATCTGATGATGGACATCCAAATGGAAGTGGATGGCGAAGTTTGTTTCTTCACTTTAATTAGTTGATCATTTTGTGACCATCGATGTATATCAAATGACAAATACTAAATCTAAACGCTACTTTCATTGTTCTCATATACAGCCCTTGTGCTGGTAAAAGACTATTGCAGTAAAGTTGGATTTGACGCCAAACAATTATTTTCAGTTTGCAACGTGCAAGGGGCACAAAATGTAGGGGGCTGGGAATTAATGCCAGACCGAGTATGGATCAAACATGATATTTCATTACATTGTCTGAGTATGGACCAAACATGATATTTGATTACATTGTCTGGACCAATGTTTACAACTCTAGTGTTATAGGGTGGGTAAATTAGTCCAAAGTTTTGTACATTTTCTTTTATGATTCATAAGAAAGTTGAGTTACATGTGATTGGTAGGGTTGCGCCTATCATATCAAACTTGAATTCTCCATTTCTTTGCTAACCTGATTCCTCTACTAACACGTTCACAACCTTTTAATGTACCCTTCTTAATTTTTGAGTTCCTTCACGACTCCAACTGATGACCATCTCTGACAATAAACTGACCATATCTAACCTGTTGGGTTGTTTAGTACTTGTTATGGAATCTCAAGGGTTAAGTATCAACTTTTGAATGAGTAGCTCAAGTTTAACACGAAAAACAAAACTCTCTATCAACTACCTAATACTGTAAATATAGAATCTAATAAAGTGGTGGTCAATGAGTATCATAAAGGAAAAACAAAAGCACCCAAAATAATCATTATTATAGATGCCTAATATCTCAAGTTGAATGCAAAAAACATTACTCTTTGTCAATTGTCTATTACTATAAATTTAAACTATAACATAGCGATCAATAAAAAAACTCCAAATTTTTTTTATTATTATAGAGGCCGAATATATAAGTTGAAATTAAATTTTAACTTAAAATTTAAAAGACTAGATTAATTTTGATCTCATATTTACATATTAAACATGATGATATCCAAACCTATAGTATTTTTTGTAACACCTACCTACATAACCTTAGCACCATGTGCCATATGTATATGGAATCCCATTCCTCCACGTGAGAATTGCTGGAGCTGAAATTGGTACGGCCACACCTATTCGATAACATGATGGTGGGAATTTCATACATCCACTCTTGAAAGCTAGGGGTCAACTTGCATGCAAAGCTACAAATTTTCAAGCATTAGCTGTGAATCTGTGATATTGGCATATTCCCTCCATAGATGGTTATGGCAGCATAAAACTTTTTGGGGATATGGGAAAGAGAGAAAAACGACAAGTTAGTATGGCGATATGCCATGCGCCATGGCTTACATTCTTACTTAAAACTTGCAAACGGTTCTATTTGTCTAAATCACATTCTGCTGCATAATACATTTGCTTTACCAAAGCAAATTAAGACAAACATAAAAAGCTTGTGCAAATTTTATTTTAATTGAGCACCTTAGTGGGATATCTTTTCATTTTCCTACAGTTCTATTTTATTCAATTAGAAAATGATTAGAGTCAAATTTGAGTCTTCCGTTTTTCTTTTATATAAAAGAAACACACACACACACACACACACATTTATATATATATATATCCTGTGTTTGAAAATGAAACTGGATTGGCTAATCAATTATTCCATTGTAATCTTATTGGATCATTATATAATAAATAAATAATTTTTTTAATCATTATATTTTTTTAAAGTTTCAACTTTAGTCACTATATTAGTCTTTTAGTTAAAATGTCATTAAACTTAACAAAATAGTGCAAAATTAATCACTTTTTGTACAAGGGCCGTTAAGTGCGAGGAAAAATATCACATCATCGCATACATGCCGAACGTTATTTCACTATGAGCAGAAATGTAAATTTATTCTCAATTTTTTTTTCAACAGGAGTATCTCACATTCGCTATTCCCCACACAGTACATAATCTCTTACCAAACTCCTTTGTTGTATGAGCCATTAGACCCTTCAAACTCTAGCTAGGGATCATCGAATGTACACCACGCATTGACTAGGCATGGGATTAATCCTTCTGGACCACCAACACTTTGCCCCAAATGCTAAGGGTCAGGGTATCAGGAAACTTGGTGACATATACTTCATAAGATTCGATCCCCCGTTGGAGGAACCATGTCCTCCCCTGGGGGCAAATTTATTCTCAAATCTAGACATCAAATTTCTTCCAATTCTTGCAACCTCTAGTGGTAGCGGTGGAATCTCTAGCGCCTCCTCTTCCACCTCCGCCATCCCCTCCTCCCATGTCAATTTCACTTCTTTGAGCTTGTTCTTCCAACACTTTTCGCTCAAACTCCTCCCTCTGCACCCTCCCCTTATCCACCTCCGCTGGTGGCGGCCTTGGCACATTCTCCATCGACGGGAAAAAGTAATCCCATTAGTCTTAGGCGGAGAATGAGGGGGTGGGCCTCAATTAGTCTGTGTAGGCAGAGGCGGTGATGGGGGTTTCGGCAATTTTTCATCATCTACAACCTCCCTACGTGAAATTCCGCTTTCCTCCCCCCACCCACCCACTCCCCCCACTACTCTTAATGCTCCGGTGTTTCAAGCCGTGAAAACATTCTCACTCTCCAGCTCTTCCTCATCTCATCTTCTTAGATCAGATCGGTGTTTTCGAAATCGGGTATAGGAAAGGACATCTTGGGCATAGTGGTTGCTTGTTGAAGAGGGGTAAAGGGAGGGAGGCAGGGGAAGGAAGAGGAAAATGCAAAAATATAATCCAAATTATATTTTTTAATACACAATTTAAATTAAATTTTTATTTTTATTTTTATTTTTTAATTTGAATTATATATTATCATTATTAGTAAAAGTAATAGAAGAATTTACACTAGTAGTAGATTTTTTTTAAAGCAAAAAATTTCTTTGAAACTGCATTCTTTTTTTTTTTTGGAATGGGAGTAGTATAATGTATGTACGAGTGGCTTTTTGGGAAAAAAATCCAACGGATAGGTTTGCATTTTCATGTCTAGTTTATTAAATACTATAACACTGAAATATTGGAACACAAAACTAAAGTATGAGGTTCAGATAATATTGGGGGTGTTTGGTTCCCTATTTGACTTGGAATTCTCTTGGAATTGAAGTTTTTTTTATTAAGTTTAGTCAAATTTTATAAAAAAATTTAATAATTCTAGCATTTTCTTTGTTAAATATTATAAAGGAGTTAATAAAATTCATTCAGCTTTGTTTTTTTGAAAAAATTCACCAATTTTAAGACAATTTCAATGATAATTAATATATGAAAATTCCAATATTCTAACCGAATTGCAACAGATACACACAAAGGGGTGTAAATGAACTGAACATAAACGAATCAATATTATTTGTGAACTGATCGTTTATTTTTAAAACTGTTCAAACTCGCTTATATTCATTTAAGTTTTCAAATTTGTATTCGAGTTCGTTTATATTCGTTTATTAGTGTTCAATAAGTGTTTGTGAACATGTTCATTAACATATTAAACGAACATGTTCACAAATAATTATTAATATTATTATATATATTATTATATATAAAATATTAATATATATATTATATAATATAATATAATATATTATTATTATTATTTTAATATAAACGAATAATAAATGAGCTTTAAATGAACAATAACCAAAATTTATATGAACATTAAACGAGCTTGTTCATAAATACTAAACGAGTTTGTTCGTAAATATAAACGAACCAAACACATGTATGTTCATGTTCAATTCGTTTATTAAACGATTAGTAAAATTTGTTCGTTTATTATTCGTTTAACTTAATAAATGAATATAAACAAACGTAACCGAGTTTGTTCACGAACTGTTTATTGAAGATACTAGTTCGTTTACACCCCTACACAATGTATGCATGGGAGAAATCCAAAACTGCACCATGCGTGCCTCAAAATCATATAAGAGATTTATACGAGTATTTGATATATTTTATTTTGGTTCTTTCTTTTAATTGGAATTAGCTTGGAATTTGATATATTTCATGTAAATTTAAGTTTGGATTAATAGAAATTTTCAATAATTCTAATATATTGTTAAATGGATATTATAAATGACTTGGAATTTAAAAAAAAAATCATAAAATTCAATCAAATTCAATGAATTTTTTTTCCAATTCTAAAAAAATTCTAATTCTAATAAGCAACCCAACAATTTACATGGTTTGCATCACCTACGAGGAGAAAAAGAATCTAGTGGAGTTAATAAAGACAGCTAGTGACTAATGATGCTCTTTTTTCTTGCATTTATTCACTAATAGAAGAAAACATGTGAAAATAACCACAACATATATTCTGTTTGAAAAAGAATAAGTGTACACATTCAGCACAAAATCAAAAATTAACATATACATTACTGTTCTGGGAAGGGACACTGTAAATGCGAAAAAAAAAGAAGAAGAAAGGAAAGTGTGTTTTCCTTTCTTTTTTTTTCCCTCAAATGACAAATTTTTACTATACAGAGTACCAAAGGGAAAGAGATGAGAATCGATAAAAGCAATTCACCTTCCTCAGCTGGCTGAGAACTTTAACAAGCTTTTGCATTTAAAGTGATTATTATTGTGAGTTAATGAATAAGATTTTTTATTTGATTAAGATTTTTTAAAAAAATAAGAAAACATGCCGTAAAACCAACAATAGTGCTCGTTTGTGAACTTTCATGTTTCATTTCTATTTTTATTTTAGCAAAGTTCTTTGTGTAGTTTAATTTTTTATTAAAAAAAAATTACTATAAATGGAACAATCTTTTTTCTTCCCTTGTTTTTGGGGTTTGGCATGCGCGACCAGTATTGATAATGCATCCGTAGAAAATGTTAAGGCGTACTCTGTCACAGAAAATAGATCAACAAAAATGGAATTTTCTGCCATCATGGGACAAAAGAGAGAGTTAACTGGAAAAAAATATTACACTGAAATTTAATCCTGCTGTAAAATACCCCTAAACTTTTAAATATAGATATGAACTTCCAGTACGCTGGTTCAAATCCAGCTCGGCCCAACAATTCATCAATCTATCACGAGAGGTTATAACTCCTTTGCCCTTCGTATAAATACTCGATACGGAGATAAAAAGAAATAAAAATCTTTGCTAGATCCCCTATTTCATTGGATATTTCAGTGGGATTTCAACAAAGATGTGGATTAGGAAGAATTGGTCGACGCAATATGAATTGAAGGCTGAACCTTGATATACCCCGGGACAATACATTTTTGTTACCACGAGATATATTGGAAGCCACGGATTATTTGATTGGCCTGAAATTTGGAATGGGCGCAGTTGCTTTTCTTTTTGTCTAACCCACTTTCTTTTTACTGTGTGAGTTTCGGGAATATCCCCATTCATAGGTCCGAGATCTACATCTATGAATTGAAAGGTTCGAATGATCAACTCTACAATCAGTTGTTACAAAGAATTGTTCCTTGAACAATCAACCCCCTCTCTCACTCCCAATCAATTCTCGCACCTAACCCCCTGTTCCATTAATTAATGTTATTATTAGATCTCATTCATTAGATTACGAAAAAGATGTCCTCAACAAATTTATCATAATTTAGATATAATTTTGTCCTTGTCTTGAAATAAAAATATAAAAAATGACCCCAAAAAAAAAAACAACCTTGTGTTATATTAAAGTGATTAAAAATTTAAAATGTTGTTTAACATATATTCAAAATACATTTGATCACTTGAACATTGACAAAATCAAAAACAAAATCCAATAATGCCTACCTCAACAGTTTTCGGTCAATTTAAAGAGTACAATGGTGTTTTTTTTCCAATTTTTTTTTTCCTCAGTGTCAACTTTTGATTTCAAAGAAGTAATGTTGTAAAACCTTGTGCGAGAACTTGTATAAACAAAGATTCCTACACATAGCAGTTTTTCCATATCAACTTAATTATCAATGCTTACACTCTATTTCTAATGCCCAAAGAATCCCCCAAATGAACCCTTCTTAGGAAGTTATTTAACCTTCTGTTCTAGCAGATTTTTGCTTATATAAATTAATTATTTAGTAGAGTTAATTGATAGAATTCAAAATTTAAAAATATTTTTCAATCCTATCAAAATATGGAATAATTGTTTGTAATCTTACTCGAAACAGCCACAATTATCCCAATGATACAGGGAATCGGTGTGGCGCGGGAGGGGCAATAATCTCCAAGATTCAATAATTTGTTTTTCTTACGCGAATAATTTTAAAGTTGTTTCTAAATGTCATTTAAAATTTAACAATAAATGCTTTTATATTTTCAGAATACAAATATATATTTTATATCAATATGGAATTTTCCTATCTAAAATTAAGTTAAAATTTAAATTCTTCATCCATCTTATGTCCAACAATTAGAAGCGCCTCTTCATAATTTTTTTTCTGTCTTAGGAAAATAACAAGAATCAAGATTAAAAAAAAGAGTGAAAAAATATGCATTGCTTTAACAATTTTGTTAACTAATGTATGTTATAGGATAAAATTTTTGTGAGAAAAGCGCACTTGAAGGCTGAATTCACGAAAAGAGCTTAGCTTAATTTAAATTGTAAATTTGTTGTTTAAGACATCTTTGCTCACTTTTGTACAGGATGAACAATAGTGAATGCAAAAATATGCTCTTGCTACAATTGAATACTTAGAGTCAACTGTTTTTTTTGGTTCAATTTTTCTTTGGGAAAATTTTGATTAGGGGCAATGGAGCTTTACATATTAATAAAAAGGTTGCAATTTTCACGTAATTTTTATTAGGGGTAGCAAATAATTTATTTAAAAATTAAAATTAATAATTTATATAACTAGACACCAATACCCCAACATTTCAATTAAAAAAATTATTATATTTCTCTTCTTTTCTGATATGAGTCTCAGAACTTTAAGTGAAAATAGAACTAATTTATGGTTTACAACTCTAATCGGATATCTTAAGAATCACTAAAACTTAAGAAAAATGAAAAATAGAAAAGGTACGTACAATCTATGGTTTATGATTTCTATATGGTTTCGGATATCTATATATATCATTCTTGTAAGTACATACAATCTTATAATAGAAAAAGTACATATTTTGTTCTATGTTTATTGAGTTATAATGTTGTTATTGTTGTGAAGAATACTAAAGAAAACTACTGCAGGAGAAAAATAACGCAAAAGCCTGAAGGTTTACAAAATGAATAAACAGCTACAGAAAAATGAAGTAAAATTAATTGCATTGTCTTACAGGATTATTTCAGTATTAGAAATATGTCTTCAATATTAAACAAGTCTTCTCTATGAAGTAGAGGCATAGGAACAGCAATTTATTAATTAATTATAGAGTGTAATGCTGAGCAGAACTCGTCAACATGGAGTGTAACATTAGGCAAAATGTTGAGCAGGACTGGTCAACATGGAGTGCAACGTTGGGCAAAACTGGCTGTGTAACATTAGGCAAAATGTTGAGCAGAACTGGTCAACATGGAGTGAGTGTAACGTTGGGCAAAACTGGCTGTGTAACATTAGGCCAAATGTTGAGCAGAACTGGTCAACATGGAGTGTAACGTTGGGCAAAACTGGCCAACGTGGTTGGAACAAGTAAAAAGAAAACCAGGTTTGGAGGGTTAAAAATAAAAGGTAAAGGGCACTGTTCTAAAGGATTATTTCAGTATTAGAGCAAATCCACTATAGACTAACCCAAGTTGTCCCCTTTCATGCTTTTGAATCCATCACTTTTTCTCTTGGTTACAAGTCTATTCAACGGAAATTTAATATAAAGTGTTGGAAAGTTTTGTAAATTTTAATGTGGGATATTCTTTTGAAATATATAAACCCCCTAACAGTTATAAATTAATGGATTCATCTGGAATGATAAGAATGCAAATTCAATGTTGTTTTTGAAAAGCTGCTAAAATTTTAGGTTGTCAAATATGATATACGCAGTTAGATAGTTGCGAATTAGGATATTATTTGTTTGATTATATTTCTCACTAAGAATAGGTATAACATTATATTATATACTATCAGTTTTACTTTTGAGCATCACATGAAATATTAAAACATAAGTGCATTAGAGGAGATTGAATGTTTCTTGAATTAATATACCAATCATGAACAGAACTGCGATTTTAAAGTATATATACCTTTGAAGGACAGTATTTTGTTATTATAACTAGAAAGTTAACGACATTAACATCTACTATTATCATTTTTTTCTGAGGTACGTGTTGGTGGATATTAATGTATAGAAAAGAGGATTTTTATAAAATTAACTTGAGTAGCAAAGTCTAAGGATTAATTTCAGTAGACATAGAGAAGAAAATTTGTGCGGCTCTTTAGGGTATGATCAACTAAGTTTCTATTAGCATCTTTGTTGAATAACAATCAATTTGTCCATGGTTTCCACAGTGATTCATGATCAATAATATAGATTTGTGTTATTTTTGTTACTGTAAAATCGTAGAAAGGAAATAGAATAGTTTTGTAAAATTAGCAAAAGACAAAAAGTGTATTGACCATACTTCTTTTAAAGAAATATTGAAACTTTTTTGTAAGTTCTATTCAACAAGCAATAGCAAGCTTAAGTAAAAGCACACTCAAGTTCTTTGTACACTTAGCTTTGATCAATACCAAAGCTCCTTTTATATATTGCCACAATACATGATCAAAAAAATTTTCCCAACTTAAATCTGAAAAAATCTAACTAGTTCTGCTTTTCCAATCTCCATATTGTTAGTATTTTTATGTATTTCAAAAGAATGTAGAATTTTACATTAAAAATTACAAGTTTATGAACCTTTTTATATTAAATCACACTTTAGTTGACTTGTAATAATAAGAGAAATAGTGACATATAAAAAGGGATGAATTAGACCAATCCAATACAAAAACAGTGAATTTATCCCCTCTTATGCATGGGCTGAATTTATTTTAATTTTTGGGCAGATTTAGACTTGTTTATTTACTTTGTTTCATTAATGGACTTATCCCTAAAACGTTTTTCTTTTTATTCAATAAAAGATTGTGTATTGGTCTAGGAGTATTAATGATAAATAAAAAGATCTTTATGTATATTTTTGTGATGAAAATTTTTATATAAGAATCTAATTTAGAGATTAATCGGTCATTTTGCCTTATTAATATTTTTCAAATTTTTCAAATTTTTAATATTTTAGTATTATTACTATAACTTGTTTTGCTTGAACTAATACACATTTCTGGGGTTACCTCACACTAAGTTTTGCCCATGTTCTACATGAAACTTGCAACCCTAACGTGTTCAAAAAATCCCTCAACCTTATTTGCATGGTTTAGAAAATCTCTCAACTACTCCAAACGTTCTTACAATTTGTTGCCACCAACAGTATATATAGTGTCATCCTCTAACCTTCAGAGACACACAGCAATACATAACTCAAATTTTCTCTGCTTAAGCACTCCTTCCCTCTCTTGTTATGTTGATTTTATTTTTATTTACAGTTTTGTTGTTCTTGCTTTCCTCTTCAAAAGGGAAAATTATTTTACTTCAGAAAAACATTTGGTAGTCCATTGAAATACTAGTTGTACTGCCTTACTACATTAGAATTAGCATTAGCGTTTAGGGACAAAAGATAAATATATAATAACTAAACGGCTAAATTAACTGCGGTGGGAGAATATGCCTTGCCGCTACTTTGGGACGCGATGGAGGCTGCGCCAAGACCGGAGGTTCGCATTTCAACTGTTGACAGGGCGGCGTACGGTGACTACAATGCAGCAGCAAGTTCGACACTCACCCAGTGACAGCAAAGTTGGTTTCCCGGGAGTAACTATTTTTGACGGAGAAGGCAATAACAAATGGCTCGAAAAGATACAAACAAATCTCTTATTATACTCTTTTCTATGTATAATTTAATAAGTTGATGGGTTAATTGCGTGAATAGTCCCTTATCTTGGGGCCTCTATTCGATTTTATCCACTAAATTGAAAAAGTTTCTCAAGTCCCTTAACTTACAAATTGGGTTCTATTGAATTTCGAAATCAAAATTATGATAAACACGTGCAATCAAAAAAAGTTGACAGGGGCAAAATTGAAAAAAAAAATGGTAGGCCTTAAAAAATTTCCAATTGAATCCTTAAACGTACAAATTGAGTTCTATTGAGTCCCGGAGTACAAATCTGACAAACACGTACTGTGCACTTAAAGCTGATAAGGGAAAATTTAAAAAGAAATTTTTGACAGATCTTGATGAGTTTCTATTTAATTTTTGACAGACCAAGAGTTTAATATCGACATTTTGTGTAACATCTTTACAACAATTTTTGGAAATAAATTAGATTTTAGTTATTATTCTTTTAATTTGTCTTAACTCTAATTACTATACTTTTTTATTTCACTATCAAATCACTAAATTATTAAAAATACTCTAAAATCAGTCATTCTATTTATTCCCCGTTAAGTGCAATGAATACCAATTTTCATCATACAAAAATATCATTTCTTATTAAAAAATAATTTATTTTCATCACACAAAAATATCATTCTATAGTTTACCGGTCCACTTCATCGGTACATCGACCCATAACCGCCAAGTTCAGATTCGCGTACACAAATGATATCTAGAGGTGAAGTAGTTGCTCAATTGCCCAATGTTTTTTTCACGGCAAAGGGCTGTTTAATTGGGCAATTGGGCAATTGGGTAACATTGTGAAATTCTTGCCGCTGATGATGTCGAAGAAGACTTTAGGGTTGCCGGGTTTGGGAAAGAAAATAAAAGGAGGAAGAAAGAAAAGAAAAGAAAAGGGAGGGAGAAGACAAGAAAGAAAAGAGAAAATAAAAGAAAACAAATAAATTTTTAACAAGAAATGATAATTTTGTGTGATAAAAATTGGTATTCGTTGCACTTCAAAGGGAATAAATAGAATGATTGATTTTGGAGCATTTTTAATAATTTAGTGATTTAATAGTGAGATAAAAAAATATAGTAATTAGAGTTAAGACAAATTAAAAGAATAATAACTAAAATATAATTTATTTCCAAAAATTGTTGTAAAAATGTTACACAAAATGTCGATATTGAACTCTTGGTCTGTCAACAATCAAATAGAAATTTATCAAGATCTGCCAAAAATTTCCTTTTAAAATTTCCCTTACCAGCTTTAATTGCACAGCATGTGTTTGTCAGAATTTGTACTTCGGGACTTAATATAACTCAATTTATATGTCTGAGGATTCAATTAGAACTTTTTCAAGCTCTACCAATTTATTTTTCCAATTTTGCCCCTGTCAACTTTTTTTGACTGCACATGTTTGTCACAATTTTGACTTTAGGACTCAATAGAACCCAATTTGTAAGTTAAGGGACTCAATTGAAACTTTTTCAACTCAGAGGACAAAATCGAACAGAGGCCCCAAGATAAGAGACTATTCACGCAATTAAACCTAAGTTGATTTAAATTTTATAATTTGTATTAAAATAATATTTTTTATTTATTATAATCATAATAAATTTACATTTTTTATTAATGGGTTGTATTTATTTCAATTTGTGTTAAAATTATGCCATTGATATTTATTTTAATCATAATAAAATTTAATATTAAGAATTTACATTTTATTTTGGATTTTATTTATTTTAATTTCTCAGAGTAAAAATTTTTTTAAATTTATAAAATTTTACTAAAATTTCAACTTAAATGAAATTATAGAAAAATTAATATTAAAATTAGAATTAGAATTAGAATTAAAATTAGTAAAAATAAAAATAAATACTAATAATATATATTAGTATTTTTTTTATCAAGAAAGGCTTTCATTATATTAACGTGGAAATACTCAGGTTAACATAGTATATAGAGTGTCAATAAAATGACTAGCCTTAAATGAACGGGCTTTAACACAACTAACCTAAACTCAGTAGGGGTTGGTTAAGACAAAGCCCCAATCAAACGGGACCGGCATAACCCCAATATAGTGGGATCGGTACCTCCTAACTACTAACTAGTTAAGAGAACAAAAATTCTAACTTGTCGGCCTTTACTTGCACAGCTTCTCTCAGCATTAAAATGAGAAATAGATCGCAAAAATTCGTGTAGTGCGACTCTGCATTGGTCAATCCCTCACATCCTTGTACGGCCTTACACTGCGTATCACCGTACTAACCCTCTTCCCAAATTAGGACACCAAAACCTTGCCGTGAGGAATCCTCGCCGATAGCATCAATAAACGCTACTGGTTTCAAAGTCTAGTAATAAAGAAACGTTTATAATACATCTCAACTCATCCTTTTATACGAGAGATCCAAAAGCCGACTAACGCCGACAGAAAAAAAAAAAAAAAAACTATTCACTGTGGCTACAATAATATTGTAACCACAAATTACACCTTCATTGCGCTAAGTAGGAATGGCAATTTCCGGGTTCGGGGTCGGGTTTGCTATACAAACCAAACCCAAATTTAATTTATGCTAACCCCGAACCCAACCCAACCTCTTCTTTTTTCTCCCCCCCATCCCCTTTCGTGTTCGGTTCGGGTTCCCACCCAACCCCAAACCAACCCAATCTTGAAAAAACAACTCTATTTTTTTCATATATTTACCTTATTTTTCAATAATTTTTACATTTTTTAATAAAAAAAATTTCATTGTATGATGTAATGTACTAATATTATTGTTACTATTTTAATATCTCAATTACTACACTAATGCCATTATATTACAATTATCAAATCAAACTTATTAGTTATAAATATTTGACTTATTTAACAATTCAATAAAACTAAACAATATATGAAGTAGTAATTTAATGGGAAAAAAAGTAATAATTTAATGAAAAATTAATAAAGTTTTTAAGATTAGTATATATGAAACACTAGAACTATATATCTTTTAATATCAAATCTATTATCTAATGGTTGTTTTATGGAAATATACAATGTCACCAAGATTATTAAAAGTACAAAGTCACTATATAGAAAAACATTTTGTTTTAAGTTTATTTCATTCAAAATTATAAATATGTTCATTTATTAAATTCTTATATTATATTTAATCAATTCTAATATATGAGTAAAACTAATATAAATACATGTCATATGTACTAGCAATACAAATCAATTGGTCAAATGCTCAAAACACTAGCATTTAGTTAATTAGCTCCATAATCTTATATATATTTTGATAAAGTACATATAAATAAATATGAAGCAACAATTTAATGAAAAAAAAGAAGCAATAATTTAATGAAAAAATTTATAAAGTTTTTAAGATTAGTGTATATGAAACACTATTACCATATACAATGTCACAAAGATTATTAAAAGTAAAAATGGTGTCACTATATAGAACAACATTTTGCTTATTATTTAACTTTATTTCATTTAAAATTATAAACATGTTCATTTCTTCAATTCTTATATTATATTCAATCAATTCTAATATATGAGTAAAACTAATATAATACATGTCATATGTAATAGTAATACAAATCAATTGGTCAAATGCTCAAAACAATAGCATTTACTTAAGTAGCTCCATCATCTTATATTTATATATATATATATATATATATATATATATATATATATATATATATATATAACACTTCTTATATGTATAAATATAACTCAATGTAATTTGTATGAATGATGAATCATACACTCTATGAGTTATGAATTTAATGATAACTTAATATGTATGTATAAATGTATGAATTATAACTCATAGCTTACAATCTCAAATAGTTAATTAGACTTGCAAAGCATAGTTATGACATATAAAATGCTTATTAATTATTTTCTTAACATCATTACATTATAAGTGGTTCATTGGAAGGTTACAAGACAAATAACTATTGAAGCATAATCTTTGTACTATTAGAAGGAAGTTCCTTTCTTTTGAAGTAAAATAGAGTACAAAAGCAAAACTAAATTTTTATAATTAGTTAATTGTACTAAAAAATAATTATACTTATTCTTTTTGTTCCCCTAAAAAAAAGAATTTATTTTTAATTTCTTTTTGTTTAAACAAAGAGAATCCACTATTAAATAAAAGTTATGTTGATATGCTCAATTATTTATTTTACAAACACGAAATATTATGTTGCATATTTGTTAAGTATAATTAGAATAAGTAAAAAGACATAAATAAAAAATGGATAAATGAAGTTCTTAATTTCAAGTGGTATTTTTTTTTCTAAATCAACTTTGTTACATATTTACAAGTGACAAATACTAAATATAAAAATTAAAACATAAAATAGTATTAAAAATATATAAAGAACGGGGGTTTTTTTTTTGGTTCGGGATTCATTTTCCCGAACGAACAACATTCGAGGTCGGCGGGGGGGCACGGTAGGTACCGTACCCCACCCGCCGAACCCACCCCCATTCATTTCCCATCCCGAAAACAACGAAAAAAAAAAAAAATCGGGTTTTTGGGTTTTGGTCGGACGATTCTGGGGGGGAGGGGGTGCCCTGTAATCGCTAAGGTCGCTGCGACAGTGGAGTTGAAAGAATTGGCCGCGTCCATAGTTTATAAAATCAAAAATGAGAAAATATAATTTATAAATTCTTTTTAAAATAATTATTAGTCAATATATGAATAGATATGTAGAAAATTCATGTATAGTTTATAATTAAATGATTTTATTTCAATTTTTATTTCTTATAACATTTTATATGATTTTTTCAATATTTTAATTTATGTCCAATTGATTTATTTATTGTTAAAATCTAATAAAAGTATGATTAAACCAATTAAATTATTTATATTAGTATATATCTTAATTTTAATTAGATATAGAAAGTTTTTTTTGAGTAAATTTAATTATATTGTATTTATATAATAAGGTAGAATCGTAATTAGAATCGGGATCATTTTAGTAAGTTAGGATCGTAAAATCGTAGAATCGATGGGATCGGATCGAAATTCTGACAACTATGGCTGCGTCTTTTTGACTTTCGGATTCACAGTGCTCATAATATGTATTAGTGTAAATTATAAAATTTATATGACACTATTAAAATACATAACAAGAAAATGATACACAAAAGGCCAGGGCCGTGGAAGTAGAAGAGAAGAGAGAGTGGTTTAAATGTTTTTCTCCTCTTTGCCGCGGCCCAAAAATGAGATGTGTACCGATATTATTGGCTGGCTCCACCACGTGGTGTAGCAGTCGTCCCGAATCATGTGAAGTTCGACATTGAAGATAAAATATCTAAAATAAAGATTCGATAATGAAATGAGTCAAAACCCAAGTTAAGGACTTTTTTCTTTTTGACAAAAAAAAGTTAGATATGGCTAAACTCAGCTAAAAGGATTGTTTACTTTTTTAATTATTTTTCTATTTCATTATTCAGTTCGATATCTTGCTCTAACTTTCTCATGCCATAGATCTATCACGGATTTATTAAATTCATAATGAATTCTTAAATCAATCATCTTATGGGGATTGGAACTCATAACCTTACGGTTACGTGCTCGTCCGCCACACCAACTTGGCTACTCTAAAAGAGGGTTTATTTTTTAAATTTTTTTTATTTTATCTTGTAATCATTGAATGGATACATGTCAAGTTTATTTCATAACAAATGTGTTATAAAAAAGCCACAATTATTAGGACTTGAGAAGAATCTTTGAATATTGAATTAAAAAATCATAATGTCTTATTAATTAATTTATATTGGTTTTTTTAAAATCCAATTAGCACAATTCTTCTCAATTGTACATCAAAGAATAATTTAATACAGCCAATAGCTGTCTGATCGGCTACAATAGGCATAATAAAAATTGCAAAAAATATTCCCTTTTAATTGGCCATTATCAAAAATAAAATCAGAAATGCCACATTATGATGAGAACTTGGATAATCATATAAACCTTAAATATCAAAATTAGAATCCTTTTTATTTGGTAATTGTATCGGTAGTAACAAGGTAAGGATATCAATGTAGAGGGAAAATAAAGCTCTATATATGGCCAATATATGGATGATTCTTTTGCATCAACAATTCTTAAGGGTGAAAGAAAAATTTACACAATTTTGGTATATTGAATGTAAATATAAAGAATCAATACTTTGTTTGTCTCGAAAAAAGAATTCATTTGTAATTTGTTATAACTTTTAAATTTATAATGTACGATATATTTATATATAATTAAATTTATAATTTTATATTTGTATTTATATTTTTTTAATTTGATTTATAAATTATCATTATTAATAAGGAATATAAAAGTTTTACACTAAAAATACACTTATTTTGAGAATTTTTTTTTTGAAATTAGACTTTAAAAAAAAACAGAGATAGTATTAAATATGTCCACCCAAGTGATATATCATATATCTTATCGTTGGATCTAATTTCAGAAAAAATAAAATTCACGCTATTCTTTTTAACAACAAAAGATTTCCTTTTAACAACAAAGGATAAGAGGAATTTGGAAACGGTGGCCTTCTTGTTAATTGCTCTTTACCGCCTTGATCTTTTAGATTTCCTGTTCATCCCCCATCAACCCTCATTTATCGCCATTGTATCCTGCACTACTTTTGAGCCGTTTTATGTGTTTTTTTTTCTTTTTTCCTTTTTTCATTTTCACAAAAATAATGAAATCGTGTTGTATTACGCTATGCATTTGGATTTATTTAGAGAGAAATTACGTCAAACAAATTAATTTATTGATGACTAAACTTTAAATATTTATTAAACATATAATATTAATAAATACTTTTTTTAAAAAAATTAAGGTTACACTTATTCATACCAATTTATTGAGCTAAAATACACAATTTAATATGTGAGGGTGATTACACTTTCAAAATCGCTAATTTCATATTTCTTTAAAGGTAGAATCAGAATTGAACAATGGAGGAGGCAATTTTGAAACTATGAATTTAGAATTCGTTTTGGTTCCGACTTGATTATGATTCTGCTTAAGGTTATGAAAAAAATAACTTAAATCTAAAAACTATAATATATATATATATATATATATATATATATATATATATATATATATATATATGTAACTTACGCTCAAAAAAGAACATATATAACTTTTATTTAGCATTTAGAAAAAAAAGCGAAAAAAAATATTTTATTTACATTTTGAAGGTTATAAACTTTGTCGTAAAAAAAAGAGTTAAAATAGACTTAAAAGTTGTAAATAGAAAATAACGTAGATTTATAAAGAAAAATATAACTTACACTTAGAATAAAAAATTAAAGTCAGAAAATAGTTTATTTTATTTATATTTAGAAAATTGTAAATTTTGTTTTTAAAAGAAAATATATTTTAGACTTAGAAGTTGTGAAAGAAATATAATTTAAATTTACAAAAAAAAAATTGAACTTGCATTTAAAATTGAAGATAAAAATGAGGAAAAAATATATTTTATTTATATTTAATATTTATATTTAAGTAAATAGATTTTGTAGTCGTTATACTTTTTAATAATACTAATTTTGATCATCATACCTTTTTTGATAAAAAAAAACCACTATACTCATTAAAAAGGTTTAAATCAGGCCACTCCAACTCATAACCCAATTGTGTTTTACACACGACTAAATTTAAAGGTAAAATTGTCAAAGAAAAAATACGCATTTTTTTTCATTATCAAAGGTGATTTATTCAGCAATAATGACCATTGAAAAAACAAAAAATCAATACAGCCCGCCTCGGTTGAGGGCTCCAACAATGGAAAATCAGCATATAATCTGAAGAAAGACCAAAAGATTGAAGAAATTTGGAGTCCTCAAAATTGATGTCCTACTCTCTTTGAAGTAATTAAGAATCTTTCATGGATTTAAAAAAAAAAAAATTCCTTCAAAATTGGGAAGCTTCTATAGAACTGAAGTTATCGAAAAGCTTCCATAGATTTTAAGGGTTCTCCTCTCCCATCTCTCTTTCCTACTACTCATCCTCCTCTTGGTGATTAAACATAAACAACAAGTTTCTATACATCTGATTTTTTTTTTTAATTTTTTTAATGAAGAAGCTTTCATGGATCTGAATATATTTTTTTTTTTCATTTTTTTTATTGATTAAAAATTATGCAAATACTCAATGCTTACGGCACCAAGTGAAATGAGTTCAAGCGAGTGTGGAGGAGCTAGAGAGGAATTGAAGGCATTGGATAGTGCGGTGCTGGAACTTGGAGATTCTGGTATGGAGGTTCTAGAGTGTGGTTGTTGTTATTAGAGTCAGGGATGGAAGATGAGGATGAGGAGGGGGAGGAAGAAATGACCTTTTTTTGTCTAACGTAAATTATCGTGCAGCTATCATGAGTTGGAATCCATCACAATTAACGAGTTTTTTATACGGAATGACTAAGTTGACACGTTTTTATTAAATTCAGTAATTTTTTATACCTATATATATATATAATAATTAAAGTTGGAATTTTTAAAAATATAATGATTAAAAAAATCTATTTATTTATATTATATATATATATTTATAATTTTTCCAAAAATTTCATGGTTTCGAATTGAATTTGAACTGTTGGGTTCGGTTCAGCATCATTCATAGAAAAAAGTGGAGCATTATTATTTAGAGATTCTTGAATTCCAAAATTAGATTAGCCTTGGACCATGTCTTTCATTAATTGTGTTGGATATCTAATCATTCAAACATGCATACATCAATAAAAGATTTTATATACATTAACTTCGTATATTGACCACTGTCATCTGTTTTTGTACCAAATCATGCCATATATAAGCACCAATAATTGAAATAAGACTATCCAGACATTTTGATGGCATCATTATTGGATCTAAATATAGTTTACTAAATGAGAATATCTATTTAATCTTCATACGTTGTCTCACCACACTGAATTGGATTTCAAGAATTAGAATATATTCTAAGCAAGGTCTCTCTAACCTGTGGAATGGAAGGTGAGTGACATAAACTTCCTTTTCACTCTTAGAGTTAAAAATTCTTTTAATATTGAAGTTAAAGTTGAAGAGATTCTTATGTCACACTCCAAAATATTATAGCAAATTAGATGCTTTTTCCGATCAATAAAGCTAACCAATTTCGTCATTTAAATAGAAAGAAGGGAAAATGACTTGTAAATACACAAAGTTGATTAAAATTGGGAAATTACAGCAACTCCAAATCACTTCAAATAGAATCCTTAACAAACAAGTAGAATAAAATACGTTAAAATTATATTTAATTTCATAATTTAACCAATGAAACTAGGGAAATTTACAAATATAGTACATTTGACTATTGACTTTGCAAAAATATCACATATCTTTTTTTTTTTGCAACCATAGCATTTCAAGGCTGCATAAATGAAGATCAAATGCTCATCTTCTCTAATGGCAAATTTCTCAAATATAACACCTCTATTTTTTTGTTTGTAAACTTTACTTATTTTACATTGGTCTTTATTCTCTATCGACTCAACATCTCATTTCACACATTCCACCCCATTATCGTATGCTTTAATGGAAAGTTGTAATGTTTTTTTATTTACATTTGAATTGGGTTTGAACAAGAAATTCGTTGATCATAAGTCAAACAAAATCAAAAAAATTAACAAATAAGTCAAGTCCTAGGTTGAGCAATAGATCAAGTTTTAGGTCAAACACTAAGTTAAGTCGAGTAGATCGAATTTAGGTTGAGTTCGACCTAATATTCAACTTAGTATTAGGTTGAGTTATTTAAAAAAAAAAATCACTCAACCTGGTATTAGGTCGAGCATTAGGTAGAGTATTAGGTTGAGCATGAGGTCGAGCTCGACCTAATACTCTACCTAGTACTAGGTCAAGTGAATTTTTTAATAATAATAATAATAATAATAATAACTTGACCTAGTATTAGGTCGAGTATTAAGTCGAGCATTAGGTCAAGCTCGACCTAAACTCGACCCACTTGATCTAAAACTCGACTTAATTTAGTGTTCAACCTAAAACTCGACTTAACTTTGTGCTCGATCTAAAACTCGACATAAGGATCGACTAGTTTTTCGTTCAAATTCACAAACCCAGTTCAACTAGTGCAAATTTCAACTAACATCTCACTAATGCGATTTCTTTTTCATGGTCGTAGCCTTCTTGCTTAAAGATGATGGTCCAATAAGGTGTGCAAACAATGGGTGTGTGAGAACAAATTTTGTTAAATCGATAAAATAGGAGACTAATGGGTTCTGAAATAAAAAAAACATAAGAAGATGAGGGTGAGGTGCTATATCTTTGTATTTTAGAAGAGAATATGAGAGTTATTTTGGTCTTTATATAGCCTTGAAGTATTATAATAGAAAAGAAAAAAAGTAAAGTGCTATATTTACAAAGTCAACGGTCAAAAGTGCTATATTTGTAAATTTTCCCTGAAACTATGAGAAATATACAATTAATTAAAAAAATTTAAAAAATGATTATTCAGTCAAAATTTCTAACCTTGTGTGCTCTACAAAACGTTAAAAAGTGTCACGTAATACTCAAATATGCTGCTATTTTCCTAGGGAATTCTCTTTATAATATAATATAGTTAGATATTGATGACAAAAATTTAGATTGGGAGCAAGTTTTATTTTCATTTGGTTTTTTCTCCCTTTTCAGAGCATGGTTAATTTATTCTTACAATTTTAAAAACTATAATCACATCTTTTTAGGCCTTTTTCTCCAAGTTTCAAGGTATTATGGGGAGGAATCATTTGAATTCTTGTTGGGAGAGTTGCCTAAAAGTAATATGTCTCATTACACTTTGTAGGCTGGTGTTTTCTTCGAAGAGTTCCGTTTTGAGAAAAGTTGTATTGGAATATGTGAAAATTTTGGTGATTATTTTTTTTATAAAAAAAATATTTTAGAAGGAAAAATAGGAATTTTTTTTTAATATTTTGTAATAAAAATGTGTTTGGATAGTTTATTTTTGTTTAAGAAAAATTAACTTTTTACTCATTTGTAAATAAAAATGGTTGGGGTGTTTTTTTTTTTTTTCCATTACATGACGGAGTAATTTGTATTTCATGTATCGAAAAAAAAAAATTCACTTTTTACTTTTCTTTGTTGTCTTAAAGAAAGGGATTCATATAATTAATCATAAATATATATTGTATTTATAATTCTTATAAATTATATTTTAAAAAATTAAACTTTTTTTTAGAACTAAATATATTCTTAAGGGAATGATTTAGTGTAATTTTTTAAAAATTTATATCCTACTCATAATTTTGTGGAGAAACACACACATACACACATACAAAAACCCTTAAAAAAATTATAAATCCTGCTTTTCTAAGATTGAAAATCCAGAAAAGTTTATACTCCATAAAAGGAACGTCTATCAAATGAACAAGCATACACTGTCCTTGAGAATCGATTCCAACCTTCTTTTTTTTTTTTTCCCTTTTAAAATTACCCGTTGATTAAAATAACATTAAAACTCACGAAACCCTCACTAAGTGCTATGCAAAAACACCTTTTCAGTCAGATTTCCTCAATCTAATTCATTGATTAACCGACCAATTTTTGCCCCTACGAAATCATCACCATCGACTGCGTAAAGTCAATTTAATTAATTTTAATTAAAACAAGGGAACACCGAAAATATATATTTATAGTACTATCAAAAATTAAATATTTGCGGGACCCACACGCATGTGCCAACTGTATCCAAACACCCACTTTCCTTTCTTGACTTCTCTTCTCTCTCTGGCTCTAAAAAAAATTCTAAATCCCCTCACTTTTGCCGTTCACTCTCTCTTCCCTCTCATTCATTCCTTCCTCCATCCCCGCCGTTGCTTCTGCTGCCTTTCTCTCTGAAACTGGAAATTCCGAAATTTTTAATTTTCTCTTTTAACACATAATGAGCGGATGCTTGTACCTTGTGCATTGGCGCTTGTACCTTGTGCAGTGATGTTTTGCTTTTTCACTAGTTGTTGTCTCACTCCAAAAACCACCACATTTTTGCTTCACACCCCACGTATCCACTCAATAAAAGCTTAAAGAAAACCCTTGTCTAGGCCCCAGCGAAAACAAACAAACAGAACCCACCATTATTCTCTCCTCTTGTTAACCTGTGATAAATTCACACTAATTATCTTGGTTCTAAAAATTTTAAGAAGAAAAAGGAAAGAAAAATTATCGTCTGAGGGAAATGAGAGAAACCCATCTGGGATTTCCATGGACGGTTTTTATGTGGATGATTTTGCTGTATTCTGCCACACTTTTGGCCACTGTTTACTCTCAGCCTAGCAGTGCTAATGATGCTGCTGTAATGTTGCAGTTGAAGAAGAATCTCAACCCGCCAAGTTCACTCGGGTGGGGTGACCCGAACCCGTGTAAGTGGCGGCAAGTTCAGTGCAGCAATGACAACCGGGTGATCCGGATCCAAATTGGAAATCTGGGCCTCAATGGGTCTCTCCCCATGAACCTCAACAACCTCACCTCTTTACAGATTTTTGAAGTTTTCCAAAATCATCTCAGTGGACCGCTGCCGAGTCTTGCCGGGTTGAGCTCACTCCAACGGGTCATGGTCAGAGACAACAGTTTTTCTTCCATACCCCCTGATTTCTTCGATGGTATGACCTCTTTGCAAACAGCTATTTTAGATTATAATCCATTTGCTCCATGGACTATTCCTGATGGCATCAAGAGTGCTTCTGCATTGAGTGTTTTTAGTGCTACATCAACGAATGTTGTCGGGCCAATTCCGGAGTTTTTCGGTCCTGATACATTTGCTAGTTTGACAAAACTTCAGTTATCTTTCAATAATCTGGAGGGAGGTCTGCCTGCGAGTTTTTCAGGGTCGTCATTGCAATTTTTATGGTTAAATGGGCAAAATAGTAGTTCTAAATTGAATGGAAGCATTGCTGTTATTCAGAATATGACCCAGTTAACTGAAATTTGGTTACATGGGAACTCATTTACTGGGCCATTGCCGGATTTTTCCGGGTTGAAACAATTGAAGAATGTTACTTTGAGGGATAATCAATTTACGGGAGTAGTACCGGAGTCATTAATTAACCTTCCTTCTTTGGTTATGGTGAATTTGACTAATAATTTATTACAAGGGCCGACCCCGAAGTTTGCTGATTCTGTGGCTGTTGATATAACGGGTGTCAATAGTTTTTGTTTAAATACTCGTGGAGCTCCATGTGATCCTAGGGTTAATAGTTTGCTTGCTGTGGCTCAAGATATGGGATATCCAACTCAGTTTGCGTCGAATTGGAAAGGGAATGATCCATGTGCTGGGCCATGGTTGGGGATTACTTGTATGAATGATGGGAATGTTACTGTAGTGAATTTTCGGAATATGAAACTTACTGGGACAATTTCGCCGAATTTTTCATCTATTACCAGGTTGCAGAAGCTAATTCTGGCGAATAATAATCTTACGGGGACTATTCCGGATCAGCTCACTAGTTTGCCCAGCCTTCAACTCTTGGATGTGTCAAACAATCAGCTTTATGGTAAAGTCCCTACCTTTCCGAGGAATAATGTGGTGGTGGAAACTGATGGAAATGTGAATATTGGGAAGGCTGGTCCACCTCCCACAAGTGCACCTGGAACAACTCCTGGTAGGTCACCTGGTTCATCTGGTGGTAGTAATGGTAGCGGCAGTGTTACAGGGAGTAGCAAAAAGTCCTCTACTGGGGTAATTGTGGGTTCAGTGGTTGGTGTCGGTGCTGCTATTGTGGTTGCTGGAGTGTTAGTTTTCTGTATTAAGAGGACAAAAAGTAAGGGCTCTAGCGGAGTGCAGGGTCCAAGCACTGTGGTTATACATCCTCGACATTCAGGGTCTGATCAAGATACTGTCAAGATCACAATTGCAGGTTCTGGTGTTGATGGTGCAACGAGTGAAAATTACAGCAATGGTAGCAGGGAGCCTAGGGATATTCACATTGTGGAGAGTAATGGTTTGAAGATTCAAATTGAGGTTTTAAAGAAAGTGACTAAGAATTTCAGTGAGGAGAATATATTGGGAAAAGGTGGATTTGGAACTGTTTACAAAGGGGAGTTGGATGACGGGACAAAGATTGCTGTCAAGAGAATGGAAGCTGGAGTGATGACTGATAAGGGTTTGGAGGAGTTCCAGTCTGAGATTGCAGTTGTGACAAAGGTCCGACATAGGCATTTGGTTGCTCTTCTTGGATTTTGCTTGGATGCCAGTGAGAGGATACTTGTCTATGAATATATGCCTCAAGGGGCACTTAGCAGGTATCTGTTTAACTGGAAGGATGAACAGTTGAAACCCCTCGATTGGATGAAAAGGCTGATCATTGCCTTGGATGTGGCCAGGGGTGTTGAATATTTACATAGTTTAGCTCAACAAAGTTTTATTCATAGGGATCTTAAACCATCCAACATCCTTCTGGGAGATGATATGCGAGCTAAAGTTGCTGATTTTGGACTTGTTCGTCTTGTGCCTGAAGGAAAAGGTACCGTGGTCACTAGATTAGCAGGAACTTTTGGGTACCTTGCACCTGAATATGCAGGTAAATATGTTCTCTTTCCTCTTATTGTGAGAAATTATAATGTAGTTGTATTTGTTGACGTACTTCAAGAATACTGCCAAATGTAAAAATTGTGCCAGACAACTTGTGTAGCTGTTGTTAAGAAAGAAAAGCATGGAAAATATTAGCCACCCATCTTGTGAATTTTGTTTTATTCAGGAAGCTTTATGCCGAACATACTTTTGTGATTTCTAGGGATACTGTCTACATATTACCCCATACTTCAAATTTTTCTCTTGTTCTGCAGAGAAGGGGTTCTCTGCCTTTCAGGTGCAATGTGTTGCAACTTAGATTGATGATGATTCATTGTACTTGTTAGTCTGGAATATGTTTGGGTAGTGGCTGTTGATTTTCTTATTCTGCAGAGGATTGAACTTAAGCAAGAAATCAGATGCATTGGTGGTGTAATATTTTACTTTTTATGGTACAAGTATCAGTAATAGTATCTTACAAGATTGGATGTTCTGGTTGATTATGTTTTTCATTTACTTGTTTAATTTTGTAGCTGTTATTAAATTTTGAAATACCAGGCTAATGAAAGTTCATGATATGGCAGTGATGGGCCGAGTGACTACCAAACTTGACGTTTTCAGCTTTGGGGTAATATTGATGGAGCTGATTACTGGAAGAAAGGCTTTAGATGAAACCCAGCCAGAGGAAAGTGCTCATCTAGTTGCATGGTTCCGTAGAATACTGGTCAGCAAAGAGCTCCACAAGGCTATTGACCCTACTATTGATCTTAACGAAGAAATTCTTGCTAGTGTGAACACTGTTGCTGAGTTGGCTGGCCATTGCACTGCTAGGGAACCACATCAAAGACCTGACATGAGCCATGCTGTCAATGTGCTTTCATCCCTTACTGAGCTGTGGAAGCCAGCAGAACCTGATCCAGATGACATATATGGAATCGACTATGATATGACACTACCACAGGCAGTTAAGAAGTGGCAAGCTCTGGAAGGAATGAGCAGTATGGAGAGTACTTCTTACTTTGGAAGCAATGACAATACCCAAACCAGCATACCAACTCGGCCCTCTGGCTTTGCAGATTCTTTTACATCATCAGATGGAAGGTGATTTTAACGAAGGTTGAAATCAACCAATGAGATTTACGGTCTTGTTAGTTGCCTCAGAAGAGGTTCATTCCTTCTGCTGCTTCTCCCCAGTTCTGTATTCTGCTATAAGCAGTCTCTGTTCATATACTCATTGCTAGATTTGCTCCAGTTGTAGTTTGGATGAAATGTTTGTACTCCATTTCATGTTCAGTTAGCTTGTTGTGTGATGGAAATAGATCAGTTTTTATGCAAGAATATATCTATACCTATCTATACTTATTTATTTTTTATACACAAATTTGAAAATTTACCTACATTATTTTAGAATTCTTGTTGTGCACTGGTATTTTAGGGTGTGTTTCATACCCAAGAATCTGTTACTTCTTGATCAGCATTAAATTTACATAATTTTGAACTATTTAGGTAAGACATTTTAATAAGAAATAGGCAAACACCTTTTCTTTTTAGAGGAAAACCCTTTTCCTTGTTCTGTTTAGTTTGGAAAATGAATGTAGTTTTTTTTGAAAACTTAATATATTATTTAGTGTGATAATATCTGCATTTTAATAAGAGGTTGTTCTCATTTTGCATCGAAAATAACACGACAGTCAAAGTTGGAAGTGTTTATCTGAAAGATCAGGAGTTAAAAAAAAATAAAAATAAAAAGCCGTAAAACATTTAAAATTTTTTGTCATCTTAGACTTAAGTCATTAATCAATCTAATGTGGACGGCAGACGGCACCGGCTTAATCAAAGGGGAAAAAAGACGTGGGGGCGCATAACGTTGTCACGTTTTGTAGTAGCAACCTAAGTCAGCCATTAACACTAATAAAGAAATGCTTAAATTAAAATAATCTATAGTTCTACTCACGGCATTGCTGCACGTAGTAATAAATGAACATAAATAATACTCCGACGTTTCTGTCTTAAGATAATATGGGGGGGAATGATGTCAGAAACGTTGACAGGGGCAGAACCTCAGCTAATTTGCGGTAGTAGTTGTGATTTTGGTGAATTGCGGATGTCACCATAATTTTTTTATCATTATCCTTAATCTATTCTGATCCACGTGAAGACAAGTTGACAAGTGTTTGATTATTATTTCTTTCTTTATAATATTTATTAAATTATATTTCATTCTTTTTTTAATTTTAATTTATGTATGATCATCAAAGATAATACTCTCGTATTTAAAAAGAAATATTTAAATTTAAATTTTTTATTTAAAAAAATATATTTTTGTGTGAAATTTTTATAATATTTTTAGTATGTATAACTTAAATAAGAAAGTAAAAATAAAAATTAAAAAATTATATATTTAATTATGTACTAAGTGAATTTGAGTTATATTTTATAATTTTTTTAAAAAAATTATATTAAATTAAAAATCATTTTTTTAAAAAAAAAAACAGAGGGAGTTTTTATGAATTTTATTTAAAAAATAGAATTTTTTTATTAGGGGGAAGTATTAGAGATGTTGACGTGTGTGCCAAGAGCCAGTAAAGATAGACATGACTAATTGACAACGTGGGAGTTGCGATCCTGTCCTAATCTAACATTTTATTATTATTTGATCATATAATTGTTGGGGGTATCCCGTAAGACTATATAATTAAATATAATTAAAAAATATAATTTATAAATTAGGAAAACAATCTAGATGGGAAATTTGCATATATAGCATTTCTATAAACTCAATTTGCATATATAGCACAGGCAGCAAAATTCTTGCAAATATAACACTTTTCCTAGCGAAAAGACGTCAATGCCCCTTCATATGGAGTACTTCATCGTTCATCCTTCTCTCTATCATTCATCATTCTTTGTAACCTTCATCGTTCATCATTCTCTCTATCATTCATCCTTCTCTGTAACTTTCCTCATTATTTGAATCCTTCACCTTCTTTGAACGAACAACCCCTTCAGAGTGAAGTCATTGTCGTCTACGGGTGAAACCCATGCTCGTGAACAATTTATGAATGGACTGGACGGACAAAAAAATAACAGGCGATATACCCGAATTGGATGAACTGGACTGGACATATATCCTTCACATTTAATTTGGTTTTTGTATGAGAAAATGTCGGTAAATATGTCGTCATACATGTCGACATATATATCGGCATATCTGTCGACAGATATATATATCGGCATATATGTCGACACATATGTCGGCATATATGTCCGCATATATGTCGACATAAAGTGCCGACATGTATTTTCCTTGCGAAAGACCCCAATGCCCTTATATTTGAAAAACGTGCCTGAACGAAGCAACTTGTTTCGCAACTCTTTAGTTCATAACCGAATCAAATCCGTCGAAACTTGCAAAAAATCTCGTCACTACACTACATCTCACTGAGTGTTCATATTGCAAAAAACTACCTCAATTCGTCAGAGAAGACAACACCCACTTTAAACAACCTTTCAGCACTTTATCCATAACAGCATCAATGGCGAAAACTCGAGGTGGAATCTCAAGCCGTGGTGGAATGAAGGTCGAAGATCATAAATCTCACAAGGCGTCTGAGAAGACTAAGAAGGTTTGTTCCTTTTACAGCAAAAATGTTCCATTTTTTGTGACGCATATATGTTAGAATATGTTAGACAAATTAGCCAAGTTAGGGTTTTGCCATGTAGGAATTGGTTCGAAATGCATACAAATTAAGATTTTTGCACTATGTTTGGCCAAAATTGTCGCCACGACAATTGTTAATGGGTGAAAATGTCGACAGAAATGTGGAGTTTCATCTAAATATGTCGGCAAATATCAAAAATGTTGACAGATATGTCAGTAAAAAGGATTTTTGACTAACATTCATAATCGGTGGAAATGTCGACAAAATTGAGAATTGTCGGCAAATATGTCGCCACAAATATGGAGAGATATGTCGACAAAAACGATTTTTGACTAACATACATATGTCGACGTTTGTGCCTACATTTTTGTTTGAAGATAACGATCTTTGTACAAAACCAAACCTCATGTCGACAGTTTTACATCGTCAAATATGTCATCAATTATATCGACAAATAAGACTTCATATTAGTTTAGACTAAAATGTCACCAAATATGTCGACAGTCATGTGGACAACTATATCGACAACAAATTAGCCAAGTTAGGGTTTTAGGGTACAATGTGTTTAGGATTTAGGGCAAAATGAAGAAAACTTTTCCACCCTTTCGATTTCTAACCATTTTTTCATTCAAGAACTTCTCGCGGATGAAATGGTAGTTTAAGGGGAGTTTTTCTCAGCTCAGGTTTCGCAATACTGCTACTACGAAGCCAATATGCAGAGAATCCAGTCGAAATTGACGGAAACAGAACAACAAATGCTCCGAAGCGAAAGTTGGCTAGCAGACATTGTTCTTGCCCATGAACATCCTTTTTGGTGCAAACAAATTATCCATTCCGTGTTGTTCAGGCAACTTAAGCCGGACGAGGAGTCCAGGATTGATAACAGCATTGCCTTCAACTTAGCTGGTAAGAAGGTTAGATTTGACAAGAGGGAGTTCGCCATCATCACTGGATTTGAAGGTGGGGGACTTTGACGTTGTATATGGCAAATACAAATTGCCAAATGGTACTTCTCCAATATCAAAGTACCTACAGCATGTCGGCCAATGAGATGAGACCACATATGGTGAAAGTGTTCAAGGCTTACGACCATATCAACTCAACTTACCTAGACGATGAGGTCGTGTCCCTGACACTTTTGCTTATATACACCTCCATAATGGGGTTGCCCAAGAGAACCAAAATTGAAGAAATGTGCTTCATTTGGCCTGTGGTTAGAGGGAGTTTGATTCTATCCCGTGGGGTGAACTATCTTACAAGAGCACAGTGGATAGTGGTAAAAAGGCAATTGGATGTGCATTGAAGTAGACCGGCCACCCAGACCATGGGACATACACTATTGGGGGATTCTTAGTTGCATTTGGGGTAAGGAAACCAACCGCATCTAAATTTTCACTGTAGTGTTTTAATTTTTGCTAATTCATTGTTCAAATGTACTAGGTCTTCACATATGAGACCATGCCACATCTTGAGCGGTTCAATATGTATGCCAAGGTCAAAACCCCCAAATTATTGCCCAGGATGTGCTGATGGAAAGGTTTGAATGCTCAACGGAGGGATCAAGAAAAGAAGAAGGTTTGGTCCAAGCAAACAATTGACGGGGAGGTAAGTTTTTTCATTAGCCAATGTTCCTTAGGCGAATGTTCCTTAGGCTCGAAGTTTTTTCATTGGCCAATGTTCTTTAGGCTCTAAGTTTTTTCATTAGCCAATGTTCCTTAGGCGAAAAGTAAGTAATAGTACAAGTTACTACCATATGAAGGGAAAGAATGAATTTCTAATACTCATTTTCCATGTTGTAGGAGTGGGGATTGTGGAGTTTTTTCATTAATGTGGGCTGAATGCATTATTAATGGTTGGCTACTTGATACAATCACTCCAGCGAACTCCACAATTATTCGTAAAAATATGGCGGTAAAAGTGTACATACATGCAAAGGAGGCACATCCCCGAGTGCAAGAGGGGAGGGAGAGGGAGCGAGCCATGCAACGAGGAAGGAAATGATTACACATTTTCATTTAATCATACATGTATTAATGAATTTTTGTAGATTTAGTAAATACTAATTTAGGGAAGTCGATAAAGTGTAGATATTACGAATGATCAAATGTGAATAATACACAGTTTTGCATACATACCATACAAATTTGTAATGCAAGTATTATTGGAGGAAATTTTCAACCAGCTTTATCAAAATACCGTACAAAATCTTGATTTGTATTATTGAAGTCAAACATTTAAAACCTATAAAAAATATTGATTTTTGAAGAAAGCAATCTATATTTGGGGAGCACAAAGTGAAAAAAGATAAGTCATTTTCTGAAAATGTGTCGACATTTTGGATATGTGTCGACATTTCACACATAATGTCAACATAAATGTCGACAATTTGGTATATGTCGACATTTTGGATGTGTGTCGACATTTTGGTTTATTTGTTGATATTTCACACATAATGTCGACATATTAAAGGCATTGTCGACATTGTAGTCAACATTTCGGTATTACTCGGGATTATGTGGTAGTCTTCTTGTTTATGACGTAATCTTCTTATATAAAGACATTTCACTCCGCACACAATGATTATTTACTCCAAAAAACTTTATACCCGCATTTGTTGCTGTTCACACTCCTTAAACGACCACTCTTATCTGTCCAAATATGAGCGGAGCTTACCATGTCTAAATCTGAGAAATGCAGTGTATGGTCTGTTCATGTTTTGTATGGGGGAGAGTGGGTAGTTGATTCAGAGACTAATGAGCATAGATTCTTGCATTTTAAGGCCATAGAAACAATTTTGCTCCGAGAAGATGCATTCTTCTCCGAAATGGTGCAACATATCATAATAATCATGGGTTTAGATTCGGCATTACATAATAGATTGGTTATAGAGTACCTACCAAAGTATCTATCAACCATAGCCGTCTTGCCCATCAAGAACGATCACCACGTCTAGTGTTTTATAAATGAGATTACCAGGCGGTCCGAGGGGGCAAGGATACCATTATGCGTAACCCTTGGCGCAGTTGGAGCAACACGAGATGAAGACGGCACTAGCAACTCACCCCTAACGCGGTTGAGCTCTGATAGTCCAATATGGACTAATAATGTCATTCCTTCAGGGTATGTGGAGGAAAATATTTTTACAATACTGGATGAAGATCATGGAAATCCGGAGGTAGCTAAGGAGGATGACGATTGGAATAAGGAAATGATCAATGGGGAGGAAGGGAAAACAATTGCTCGCAGGACGCAGAAGAGTAAGCAAAAGGTGCAAGACGACATTCGCTACATCGAAGTGAATCTCGTATCACATGCTACTGGATCTTTTTCGGATGGGTTATTAGCAGTGGTCGATGTTACCGTGAAGGAAGTATTCGAGAGAAGACAGTATTTGTTTATGAGGATGTCCATGATTGCGGCGGAATATTTCTTTGAGTGGAAAGTTATAAGGGCTAATGCCAAGGTTTGGTACATTTGGTGTATGGATGGAAATTGCAAGTAGATAATGAATGCATCAGCGATTGGAAAGTCATCCGCATGGAAGATAACTAAATACATCAACACCCACACATGTCAATCTTCATTAGTTCAATCTGATAATCGACAAGCATGCAGCAAATTAATTGGATTGTGCATAAAGTCCAAGTACACTGATGTTTGTCATCCGTATAGACCGCGTGAAATCATAAATGACATACGTTCAGAGTTGGGTGTGAATGTATCATACAATAAGGCTTGGCGATTAAGAGAAGCCACTTTGCACTAAGTCAGAGAGAATTATGATGATTCATATAAGATACTACTATCATATTTACATATGATAACGGAAATAAATCCTGGCACAATCACTAAGCTTAGTGTTGAAGATGACGAAAGATTCAGGTATTTATTTTTCGCGTTTGGTGCTTCAATTCGTGGATTCCGCAACCACATGCGGCCAGTGATTGCACTGGATGCTTGTTTTCTGAAAGGAAGATATCGTGGGTCACTAATCGTAGTAATGTGCATGGATGAAAATAACCAAGTCTATCCAGTCGGATGGGGTATTGTCGATTCTGAGAATGACGATTCATGGGAGTGGTTTTTACAAAAGCTTAAGGAGGCAATCGGCGATGAGATGGACAGCTTAGTGTTTGTTTTAGACCGGCATCAGAGCATTGCAAAAGGCATTGCAAATGTTTTCCCAAATTCCTTTCATGGAGCATGTATTTATCATTTGAGTAACAACATAAGAGTGAAGTTTAGAAAAGAGGACGTGATCCCTTTATACTTTAAGGTTGCAAAAGCGTATACGGTTGTAGAATTTAATCAGTTGTTCTTACTAATATCGTTGCCAAATTCACAGGTTAACGCGTACTTGGAGGAAGTTGGGTTTGAACAGTGGTCGATGGCACATTCGGGCGGAAGACGATATACAATAATGACGACCAACATTGCGGAATGTCTGAATGCCTTGCTGAAAGATGCTCGTGAATTACCTATTTATGCTTTAGTTGAGTACATCAAGAACACACTCCAAAGGTGATACCACTAAAGGCGATTCGGTGATAGCGAGATGAGAACACTGACAACCCCATACATTGAAGAGGAAATTTCATAAAAAATGCGAGAAGCACAAGGCTAAGTTGTTGAGCCGGTCGATATAAACCGATGATGTGTACGAGACATTGCGAACTGAAATGCAATAGTCGATTTGCTCCAAAAAATGTGCACATGTCGAGTATTTGATATGGACCAGATCCCTTATGTACATGCATTAGCCGCAGCTCGCCTACAGCAAATTGACCCTCGATTCCTATGCTCGTCATTTTATCACACATATGCACTTCTTGCTGCTTATGGTGAATCTATTATGCCAATAGGTGATCCTAAAGATTGGAATGTGTCAAAATCAGTTTTAGCGGTACAACTATCACCACCAGAAGTAAGGGCAAAGAGTGGTAGGCGAAAGAAACATAGAATTCCATCAACAGGGGAGAAAAAAGTCACAAAAAAATGTGGTCGGTGTGGAGAGACCGGCCACAACCAGCAAACTTGCTCTAATGCATTCGTTTGTAGGGATAAAATGTAATGAGATTTTGTGATAATCATTATTCAATATTATATATTATAGTTATTCATTTCCATAATTTACATTAAATTATGCCCCCATTAATAAGGTAACATAATTATGCAACCAAATCAAGCATTTACAAACAACATAGGTGATGATAATACGAACAACATATGGAGTGGTCAAATCCCAAATTTACAAATAATTCAATTGTCGACATATTTACCGACATACACATATGTCGGCACTTTATGTCGACATATATACCGACATATGTGTCGACATATATGCTGATATATATATATATCTGTCGACAGATATGCCGACAGATATGCTGACATATATGTCCACATATTTGGCGATAGTTTTCCTTTGACGGGACTCGTTGACATGTATGACGACATATTTATCGACATTTTCTCCCCCGTTTGTAGTTCAAACCAGGTCGACTATCATTTCCATTTCATACAAAAACCAAATTAAATATGAAGGATATATGTCCAGTCCAGTTCATCCAGTTTGGACATACTGCCTATTGTTTTTTGTTATTTTTTGGTCCGTCCAGTCCATTCATAAATTTTTCTCGTCACATCGGTTAAAGCTGTGAGACGACAATGACTTTACTATGAAGGGGTTGTTCATTCAAAGAAGGTAAAGGATTCAAAGATGAAGGAAGGATACAGAGAAGGATGAAGGAAATAGATTTGAATGAATGATGAAGTACTCCATATGAAGGGGCATTGGCCTCTTTTCGCTAGGAAAAGTGCTATATTTGCAAGGGTTTTGCTGCTTGTGCTATAAATGCAAACTGAGTTTACAGAAATGCTATATGTGCAAATTTCCCAATCTAGATCCATGTTATCAAACTCAGACTGGTTCGGTCGGTTTAACCGGTGACCCGGTCCTTAGACCGGTCCGAGTCACTCATTAACCCAGTTGGGTTTTTTTTTTTCCTTCTCTTCTCTTCTTTGAAAATATATAATTGATAACTTGAATAAGCATTTTATACAGGAACTTTTTTAAATGTCGAAATTATGATCCTATCGAAATTAAGGCCAGTAGGATATGTGTTGTTCATTGTTTTTCTTATTATTTTACTTAGGATATGTTTGGAGTGTGATATATTTCAGAAAAGTTGTATTGGAATGTGTAAAAATTTTGGTGAATATTTTTTTTTATAGAAAAAGTATTTTAGAGAGAAAAATGAGAGAGATGATTTTTCAAAATTATGTGAGAGGAATTTGAGTGGGAAATTTTAAATTTTGAAATAAAAATATATTTAGAGTGTGATGTTTTTATTGGAGAAAATGGCATACTTTTTTTATTTGCAAATGGAAATAGCTTGTCCAAACATATCTTTAGATGGCGTTTCTATATCAATTTTTATAAGTGTGGATTTTGGATTTTGGATTTTATTATTCTATTATGACAATATCAATTTTTTGGTTGCTTATAAGTTAATATTTTATATTTTCTCTATATTTTGATTTTTTTATTAATTTTATAATTGATTCACCGGTTGAATTATTAACCCAACGGTTAAACTATTGACTTACCAATTAAACTATTGACCTAATGACCTGAAGTTTCGACCGGTTCAATTATCAGTCTGAGTCTGATAACTATGATCTAGATATTGATAAAAAAAATTTGTAATTAATTTATGATATTAAAAATAAGGATAAAACAAATGTATATAATTTTTTTCGTGAGTGTGAGGGTGCTTTTGTTTGTTTTTATTGATAGATTGATGTAGTTGGCATTTAGTGGGAAAGTGCATACGCTGCTTGTGGTGGCTGTTCAAGCGGTGGTCAAATCGTAAAAACCGTCAGAATCATATTACGTTCGGTTTGAATGGTTGAATTCAATTTTTTTTTTTAAAAAACTAAATCATTTTTAGAAGGCGATTAAATAAACTACATTTTTTTAATTAATTGAAAATTTCAAACTTTTTTTTGTAAAGAAACATATTTTTAAAATGTGATTAAACTATTGATTTGGATATATTTTCCTATAAATTACACAGAAAACTATAATTTGATTCAGTTCAGATAATTATCCTAAGATCTTATATTTGTGTTGTATAATATATATTTTCATACGTAATATATGTGCTATGTATGTATTTATTATGCATGTGGATATATGTAATTTGTAAACTATACATTATACCACATTAGTGCATAAGGAATTGTAATGTTTATTTATTTATGGTTTGACAAATTTGCAAACATACAATAAACAAACTTGGTAAAAATGAGTAATATTTATTGGCAAATTTGTATTGGAGTATGGAGAATTGGACTTTCTTTTGCAATTTGTATTCATATTTTGGGTAAAAAAAAAATATGATTATTATAGCGGAACACGAATAATTAGCCATTTGAACCAATTATTCTATTTTGAGTTAAATCGGTACCAAACCAACAAAATCATAATGATTTCAGTTTTTAAATTTTCGATGATCATATTTTATGCTTTGATTTTTGAACAGTTTGAATACCTTAAAAAAAATAAAATAATTAGGAAAAAAAAAAAAAAAACGCATACGGTATGCGGTTGTGCTTGTATGCATGTTTTGGATGTTTTCTAGCACCATCTAGAATGGTTGTCTCCGCAGCAGGATAAGATCAAACTTAGCGCCGTGTCATCCAATTCACTGTCAAAGTAACTATGTTAGAGGTAGATTCAACACCGGTAGACTATGTTAGCTTGTACCCTGTGAAATAATATAGGATAACTTACGTCTATTATTCCTGTAATTTGTAAAAATTACTAATCGAATTTTTAAATTTCAAAAAAAAAAACTAATATCTCCTTGATTTAACGACCACTAAAGTCAACTAACGAAATAAATAAAAAGACAAAAAACACTAGTCTAAAAAAATAATATTTACCCTTTTGAGGTTTGTTCTAATTACAAAATGATCCTAAAAGTTTTAAAACTTTATTAAATAAAATTTAATAACTTCTATTTCTTTATTTTATATTCTTATTTTCTTTTTCTTCTCTTTTCATGAAAAATAATTTTATAATCTTATTTTATATCATAAATCAATAAATGGAAAAAAATAATAAAAATATAATATCAATACGTATCTTTAGAATTTTTAAAAATTAAATAGTAAAATTAATATTTTTTTACCATATTATTATTTCATCATCTTCACATTTGAAAAACTTATTTTCTAATTTTCTTATTATACCTTCAATATTAATCTATCACTTTTAAATTATTAAATGATTATTTTTATTATTTGTGTATCTCTATAAACTTTTAAGAAATAATTATTTATTTAAATCTGTTTTAGTTTTTTTTTTAGTTATTAGAATTTGATGTAATAGTCATAAAATTAAGAATTATTTTGGTTATTATGATTTGATGTAATGGTCGTAAAACTAAGAATTATATTTATTAGACTAAACTTAAATTATTTGAATGGAAATAATAAAACAAGCACAATAAAACATTGCAACATCTAAACTTTATATCTATTTTGGTAAAATATTATATTACTAAATTTTGTAGAGAATTATCTAAATTGTATCTAAATTTTGTCTATCAGTAGTTGTTATTAACTTTTTTTTGCAACACTAATTAAATAGGAAAAAATAGTGATGGACTTATTTTGTTAAACATCAGGGTTTATTTTGTAATTAAAACAAACTTTAAGGGATTAAATATAATTTAAATATTATAGTTTGAAGGGTGGTTTAAAAATTTAAAACAAATTCATCATTGGGATAAAGAATTGTTGCCCCCCGTGGGGGTGGTCCAGCTGTAAGTACTTGGTGTAGCAAAGGCTGAGGCCAACATTCAAATCGGAGGAGAGACGATTCCTCTCTGGACGATAAGATTTAGTAGTCGCAGTTTTTTGAAACAGTATGGATTTGTTGGATCTTATAGTACTTGTGATTTACATGTTATTGTAATGTGAAGACTAGCTATAGTGGTCTCGGAGTTGGTGCCGATTGGGCGACCCAAAGATCGGTTGGTGCGGAAATCTCGCTGGTTTAAAAAAACAAAAACAGAAAAATTGTTGTTGGTTCCTCAATTAGGGTCGAAAGTCACTCCGAAACTTCTGTCCATGTTGTAGCTGTCGTCTCGGGTACGGCAATACCCGTGCTTCTTGGTGTCCCTTCCAAGTTCATTTAAAATCCTTGGATTGTTCCAGGAGTGAAGCAAGGCTCAAAGTCCAGCAAATATAATTAATAAGATAAATGGGAAATTTCTAGTCCTTTCATGCTCTGGCATCTTTTATGACTAATGATACTTTGGGCCAAATTGATGATATTGCCAATGTACTTTTGACTATTAGCATTTTTTTTTGGTTAAAAAATATAATTAATTCATAAATTTTTATTTTTAATAATGAATAAAGATAATGTGATCCAATCCAAATGATTAGAAACACTCAAAAAATTTGCTCAAAATATGTCTAAAGGAATGTTAGTTTAAATTGGTGTACACGTTGACTCTTATCTATAAAGAGATAAGAACATTTATATGAAACCTCACAACCAACTATACAAAATTTGGTTGATAAGTTTAGTTTTAATGCTTCAAGTTTGGAAGAAAACTTGATAAGTTCTAAAGTTTTCAACAAATCTAAAGATGAAATAAAACTCATAAATTTTTTTAGTTGTTCAAAGGCTTATGAAAGCTTTACAAAAGAGGCTTATTTGTAGGCTACAAAAAGTCTGGAAAAGTCCTAAATAACTTTGTTTAGAAACTAGAAGAAATAAAAATTAATTTTGGTTCACTAACTTTTAGATTAAACTTTGACAAGACTAATAAAAAGATAAAACAATCTACGTTTTAATCCATCAATTACAAGTTATTTTAGATGATATATTGGCTAAAAAATTTGCAGATTGGAATGGTGCTTTGACCAAGAGTTGGAAGTTTTGAATTCAACCAGTTGAATGCATGCACATTGAGCTAACTTCTAAGATTTCATTAAATGCTTTTTTGAGTGAATTTCCAACTTTGAATTTTCAACCCCTAAGCCTCAAAATGGATGATTGAACATTGAATTTGAAATTTTCAACACTTGACTATTTGACATTTGAAGACTTGAATTTGAACCAAAACTTGAACAATTGATGGACTGAAATTTAAACCAACTCTAGGACTAGAATTGAGCTTGAACTTGGACTATCACTTTGGCTTAATGTGGTTTGAGTAAAATATTTTTGAATAAGTCGAGAAATAGCCTACTTAAATAATTTAGCCCATGCTTTTGTAATTGGACCAATATTTCATTGAATTGGACTTGAAACTTGGGCCGAGTTCACATTAAAAGAGTATCTATTACAATAGGTAGAATGTCATTGTCATCAACCAATATTAAATTGACGGATGGAATGAATTTAGCATTGTTAATCAAACGATGATAAATAAAGTAAAAAATTTGATACAAATGACAAATGCAGTGAAAATTTTTGATGCATTCTTATAAACGACGTGTTGTTTACTTGCAAAATTTCAACTACATTTATCAGCATATTGTTTGCAGTGGAGAAGTTATTTTAAGTATTTACTAATTAAAAGTTATGTAAATACTATATTAATCACAGGAACAATTCACTTTTATTTTTAATTTAAATACCTCTACTCGTGATAAATAATGTATGATTAATGTCAACTAAACTCTATTTTATAAAGGCCGTTATACCAAATTAAGTTTAATAAGAAGCAAAAGGATCCATACTTTCAAAATTATGTATATATAAATAAATAAAAGGAACTCACAAATGAAAGACTGAAGAAGAAGAAATTTGCTAATGGCATCCAATCTGGTTACAACTGTATCAATTAGATTATTTCTAAGTTGGCTTCATCAAGTATAATCTTTAGCTCAATTTTGGGATCAAGAAATCGGCAACTTCGTTTTCATATTTCTATTGAGTTGAATTATTCTTGCGAGATTCACAACAATTGTTCTAGTTTTTTAGTGTTAGCCAGATGTTATCAACTTGGCAACGTTAGCTGTAATGACTTCCAAATCTTCAGAATTGCTGCTTACCTGTTTTTGAACATGATTTCAAGAAATCTGTTCAAAGATTTACAGAAAAAAAAAAAAAAAACGAAGAGAAAAAGGTATCAACTCAGTACATGATAGGGGTATAATTCTTCCTGGATTGTTCAACTTAAAATCTCACGAAGCAAATATCATGGGGTTTAGGTTACTTTCATATCGATGGTTAGAATCCTTATGCCCGTGATGTGGTATGATGCTTCCTTGAAAATTTCACGCCTTCTCTCTCCAATCCACGCTAAAGACACATGGGATCATACTTTGCACCTATTCTCTTATCTGACACTAGTAGGCTCTTATTGTAACACCTCCACAAATAAAGTTGGATTTTCTTTTTCACATTTAGCCTCCAAATTTTCCTCCAAAGAGCTTTTTTTTCTTCTAACTTTGGAGTATTGGTCTCATTCCTCTTATGCTTCAACATTTTTATTTTGGGGTAAATAACACAATTCATTTTTTAACTTGAGATTTTGGTTCGATTTGATCCCTTATCTTTAAAAAGTTTCTTTTAACTTACAATTTCAATTTTAATTGGTCATTATAATGAAATTAAACCAAATAGAATTTAATGTATAAAATCACTTGACTTGTACATGTCTAGGATAAAGGATAATAGAAGAAACCAAAATAAGAAAAATAACTTGTAAATAAACACTCAAATCTTTTACTCTTTCAGAAAATACCACCTAAAACTTTTATTTTGCATTTTATTACTTCCAACTTTGTAACTTTTACAATGTAGACCAATTGCTATTAATTTTCAAAAATATATTATGAATAGATAAAATTATCTATTAAATATCTAACTTGTAAAATGCCAAAGGTGATTTGAATAATTGAAATAAAATATTTCCAAATTGTATAAGTTACCGATTGAATATATAAGTTTTGTTTAATTTGATTCTATTATAAGGACTAACTAGAACTAAATTTGAAAATTAAGAAACAAAATTAAAACTTTTTAAATATGAGAAATGAAATCAAAATAACATTTTAAGTTGAAAGATGAATGATGCTATTTATCCTTTATTTTATGAGCAATCTTGTATGCAAAGTTTACCTTGTGTTCTGCATTCTTTTTGTGTTTGCAGATTAATCTGTCTACTTCTAAAGCACTAAGGGGGATTTTACCAATTAGACTCTTACCATTTAGAATATATTCAGGCTGCCAAAACCATACCACAATTGTATCCCTCAAATCTCAAATGGGCAAAGATAAAATCAAAATAAATATGAGAATGTTCACCCAATATTTTGAACGTCAAAATGATCAACACAGCATAACGTTATGATCATTGACTTCTCACCAATTCATAAGAATCTTTCTACTTCACATTTATCTAGTTAAATAAAGGATAAATAGCTCCATTCATTCCTTAATTTGGGATATTAGTTCAATTTCGTCCTTCATATTTAAAAAAATTTAATTTAATTCGTTAATTTACAAATTCAATTCTAATTAATTCTTTTAATAAAATAAAGCCAAATGAGACTTAATATGTTTAAACACTAACTTACACAATTTATAAATATTTAATTTAAATTACATTTCCAATTATTTAAATCACATTTAGTTTTGACACTTTGCAATTCAAATAGTTAATAGGCAGTTCTATCTTTTAATATATATTTTTAACAACTAATAAAACTAGTGTACATTTTAAAAATTACTAAGTTAGATGTGTTAAAATGTAAAACAGAACTTTTAGCTAGCATTTTACAAAAAAAAAAAAAAAAAGGTTCAGAGTGGTTGTTTGCAATTTACCATTTTATTTAGTTTTTTTCCACTACCTTTGTCCTAGGTAGGTGTAAGTCACTTGATTGGATATATTAAGCTTTTTGGCTTCATATTATTAAAAAGATTAATTAGAATTGAACTAGTAAATTAAAAAATCAAATTAAAACTTTTTGAACATAATAGACTAAATCGAATTAAGATCCCAAATTGAGCGATGAATTGTACTATTTACCCTTACATAAATTCAAAAGAAAGTAACAAAGTAAAGATGTGATCTTGATCACATAACCTTATTAATTATATGACGGAAGGATTGATTTCCTTGCTGGCAAGTTGTTTTTAACGCCTTTTTTTTTTTGTTCTTAATAGGCATAATTTCCATTGAAGACACCCAAAATCATTATAGTTAGTTGTTCGAAATCAATAGGTTTGGAGTAACTGAAGGAGGTAATTAGATTATTAATTTTGTAGAACAGTTTTGCAATAGTCTCAAACAAAATGTTCCATTATGAGCTTGGAATAATTATGTGGTAATTATTATCTTGTCATTGCATGTTGGACATGAATTGTCATAGTGTTGGACGTGTTGGACATGCTTATGATATAAATAAGAAAGTAGTTAATATGACATGATGAGAGAATAATTTTTAATTAAAAGAATGAGTTGTAATTGTGATGGTGTAATGATTCACAGGTTTGCATGTATGGAAATTTTTGTTTTTGTTTTTGTGCATCTCTTGATTTGCCAAGGTTTAGTACACATGTTTTTGTCTTGTTATAGGCATTTGGTCACCTTTTTAACAATTTAAATACTGTGTTTGCAATTTTTAATGTGACTAATATCTCTATTGGTGTACAAATGGTTAGGCTTGGCAAGGGAGGATTGGGAAAGAGGCCTAGAGTTCTAAAGTCACCAAGGGTGTCGACTATGCTATCTAAAATCAATAATACACCAAATTCTCTACTAGGTGCTTCTATTCGACAAAGTGCCCGAATTATGCCAAGTTAGCCAAATCGCCCATCGTTATATCATGTAAGATTATGTAATTAAATATTTTACTTTTCCTTTCAAATCCAAGTGACACTTGCTTAATACATATAATATGATTGTTGACACTTTACAGACAAAGAAGGAAGGAAAAGAACCGACAGCTATTGATCAATACGAAATTTGTCATTATTCCAAGAGGGGGAAAATGATTAATGGGAAGGCACAAAAATTTTGGTACATAAGTTTGCTACTTGCAATTTAAGCAATTTTGACTTTTACACATGTAGACTATTAAGGGAATACGACTTGTTTCTTAATGTAGGATGAATTGCGACATGAGAAGTTTACTTCTTCAAGTTCACTGGTAGAGATTTGAAAGAAAAAACTACACCACATTCTTAGGCATGTCAAGGGGCGGTCTGTTCCAAAGAAATAGATAATTGCCATTGAAAAACTCAAAAATGAAGTTGAAATAGAGAGGAGAAGAGCAGATGACGTTGTGGAACAGAATGTAGCCATAATTGCAAAGGTTGTTGCTTAAGAAGTTGAGTTGAATGTAGTAAAGGAGCAGATGTAATTCATGATGACGAAAATAGCTCGTCTGTCTAGTCAGCAATCTGAAAAAGATTTAATTGCACATTTCATATCTAATTGTCTTATAAATATGAAATTGATTAATTCAACCCATACTATTCTTTTAAGGAATTGTTACATGCATACTCATAGGCTTCATATCAATATTATCAATACCTGAGGTATTTCTAACATTTCTTTAAGATATGAACATTATCTAACATATTGTTGCCTAGTTATACGAGTTGGTTTATGATTATTATCCTTGATTGGTGAAATTCTATTATGTCATGAGTTACACTTGGTGGTCACTTTAGTTTTCTTTACGTTCTCTAACACTTGATTTTTATTAACTGACACTAAAAAATAAGATTTGAAACTAGGTATGTGTATAAAATCCCTTATGCATTTGCTGCTTAATCTTTTGGAAGTTCTGTTAAACTAGCTATCTATATGTAAAACCATTTTGAGACAAAAAGTGTTTTTGTGTCTATTGATCTGAAAACACATAATGGAGTATCTTTGTTAATACTTGTCCATCAGCATATTTTGAGTTTGGTAGAAAGGATTTCTTTATTGGAAACAATGGCGAGTGTGAATTGTTGTCCACGATTTGATAGTAATTGAAAAAGTGCATTTCACATACAGTTGTTGAGTATTGCTTGTGTTGTTCTTGGGTTAGATTTACATATGCTAATGACAATTCTCTATAATGCAGAATATGCCTTTTTTACTAAACTAACTTAATTCTATATAATTTGATGTCTTAAAATCTTATTGTTCTCTAGAAACACGATTTTTTTTGTTAGGTGGAATGAGCCATACATTAATTATGGGCTATTACTACTTTACAGAAAAAGAATAGAAATTATAGGCTGTAGTTGGTCATATATTTGATTGGCTTGGATTAAATATTCCAAACAATAACTAACATTGAGTGTTTTTATTTTTCACAATCCATCACCACATAGCCAAGCATTCACAAATTGAAAGTAGTACAAATTGCATTTTGGTTGGTGTTGTGTAGGTCTATTTTATTCCTTTTGCCTCTTTGTTTTAGAATGCTAAGTGAATGATATGTTGACTTCTATTTTGTGGGGTGTAAAGTGTTTGGATAATATTGTTTTGTCATATTCCAACTAGGATGTTGGTACATTATTCTTCATGTTTTGTGGGAAATTAAGATGTTGTTCTTTAAATTGATAAACTTTAACTTTTGTTTTTTTCATTTCAATATTTTTGGGTATTCAATGATTAGTGTGATTGTTTTTATTATATTTTCGAATTGGATGATGTATCTATTGCAGGGATGAATAGTATTATGATCTATAAAGTGATATTATTGGTGACAAGACACCAAAACAAAACATGTTACTATTTTGGTTAAAAGTTGTTACTGTGCACACTATTTAGTGACAATTTTCCTTTGTCACTAATTGAATTGGACAAAATAGCCTTCATTGACGAACTTCTCTTGTTACCAATGGATGAACCAAATCCAATTTGGTGACCGTTGGAAGTTGTCACCAATTCGTCACAAATAGTGTTGACCAAGATATAATTCCTTGACAATTCTTTTCATCACCAAATGTTGCCATTAAGTGCCATTGACCATTGTACTTTCAGAGATGAGATTCTATCGTCACCGAATTTCGTCACCAACTGGCCAAAATTAGTGATGATTCTTAGTTATTAATGACCAAATTTCTCGCCCTTTTTTGACGTCATTTTCTTGTCACTAATTTTGGAGAGCCCTCATTTCGTCATAAGATTCAACTATTTAGAGACAGCTTTCATCTTTCATCACCAAATACCTTTAGTGACGGAGCATTAGTGGCGACCTGGAGATGAGCCACTTTCTTGTCACCAAATGCTATTGGTGACGAAGAACCACCTTTAGTGACGAGATTTCTGTCGTCTCTGAAATCCATTTTTCTTGTAATGAAATAATACTTCCTCTAGACAGTAAAAGGGAATTAGGAATTGCTAAAAAATGTAATTCACTAGTATTGAGGAGAGGAGAGAACCAGAGAAATAGATGGAGAAGAAAAGTTTTTTGTACATGTCTGAGTTTGGGTTATAATGTATTTATAAATGCAACAGAATGTTGACAAAACAATGCTAAATTTTAGAGGAAATAACGTTAGTACTTTTTAGGGGGAGGGGGGAGGGGGTTGGGTTAGGTTGGGTTGGGTGGTGAGATGGGAAGGATTATAACTAAGAGGTCCTATATTAAAGACCTTCTAGTTACCACAAAAAAAGGGGTAGTATTGGAACGTTGAGAGATTTATATTGCACATAGATAAGACTAGGACAAAAAATAAAAAAAAATGTTAGGTAGATTTAGTAAAATTCTTATCTACTTAGATCATCAATGCACCAAATAACAATAATCTAAACAGAGCATTGTGCACTAGTTATTAGCATAGATCCAAGTTCTTTCATAGCCACCATGCTTTCATTAGAAGCCTTTTATTATAGAATAAAAAACCTCAGAAGCCACTAAATTGTTGCAATCATATACTTTTGGCTACTAAACTATGTTTTTTTTTTTTTAACATATGATCACTAAACAAATTAAAATGGTTATTAGCAGTCCTTCTATTAGGTTCAATTGTTAACATGGATAGAAAATGTCTCATGTGGGATTCAAGTGCCATTTTTTAAGAGTAAATGAGTTTTAATACACATAATATTTTTAAAACTTACAAATAAAATTTTTATCATTCCAAAATTTAGTAAAATTTTTCCAAACATCTTGAAGTGTATTCATGGGAAATTATAAGATAAGAGTATAGAAATAGAATTACGATAAGCCTAGATGTGTAGTGGGGCAAAAAAAATAAAAATAAAAATAAAATTACTAATTTGCCCTAAAAAAAAATAGCATATGAATCACACACAAGGTATTTTCCGTGCTTATCACCAGTTAAACTTGACAGAAGGACCTCTAGTGATCATTTTAATTAGTTTAGTGGCTATACATTTTAAAAAATAGTTTAATGATCAAAAGTATAGGATCACAATAATCTACTAGCTTCTGAGGTTTTTTTGTTAAAATCAAACCTTATCAATTTTTTGGAATCCACAAATATAGGACGTTGATTGAGGCAATAAAGTGAAGAAATGTGACCATTGCTAAAAATGAAGAACACTTGGAAAAGAGCACAACAAACCTTGCAATTTAAAACCACATGAGCCATTGAATTGCATACAAAAACAAAGAAGTTACCAATGATAAAGACTAGTGATTGGCACACGAACAATTGAAGCTTGCCTAGTTAGATCAAACCAAGCTATGTACTTGGCAAAAAATAAAACAACATAAATAGAACATGTTAAAAGCTTATAATCAATTGGTGAATAACAAAGCTTTCGCAATTGGCGTGTTAGTATTAGAAGCCATATTACCACTAGGTTAAGAAAATCATGAATTCAGCAAATGGTCACCAAATTGGAAGGATCATTTTTTGCCCATAAAAGTTTAGGGAAGAGAGTTTGCATCTTAAGATACATAGATGACCTATCCACAAGGTCTATAAATACTAGGTATTTGTGAAAATATTTTACATGAATGTGAAAGAACATTGGTTAACAAAAAGATGAGGCAAATCGTAAAGGGCAAAAATCCTTAGATATTACTAAACTATTACAATCGTATGCTTTTGGCCACTAATTTTTTTTAACCTGTGGCCACTGAACAAATAAAAATGGTCACTACAAGTCATTCTGTTAAATTCAGCCGTTACTGTGGATGAAAAATGAGACACATGCATTTCACGTGAGTCTTTTGAGGGTAAAATCATCTCAGTGGCCATACTTTACCGTTGCTTAACCATGGTAATTGTCATTGACTGCAGTTGGGAATTGACCGCAATCCAGCAAGCTGTTACTGTGTTCATCTCAGTGAAACCCTAACAACAAAATTCCTGGACATTTTACACACATTATGAAACTAAATTGTTGATACGGACAAATTCTAGGCAGTAGAAGTATGGATTGGAGATATGGAAGAGGGGATTGAAATAAACCCGTATGACCTATATGGTGATAAGTGAGTTATTTCTCCTAATTTGCATTGATTTTGGTATGAATTTTAAGGCATATGCTGTTGTATGTTGGTTGAGTGTCATCATACATAGCTAATATATAAATTGGGTGACTGTAGTACATAATGTTGTTATTTGGTGTATGAATGTACTGCGTTTGATAGATATATTATACTGCTATATAGTTGATGGCTTAGAACTATTTTCTATTAAACTACACCATGGTGGTAAATTTTTTGGTTTCATAATTAGAACTTATGTTAGGGGTGAAGTAGACCACATTGACATGTGTGATGTTGATAGGATATCTATGGAGGAGGTGAAAGAAATGTGCAAAGAGTTAGGGCGTGACTATCCATTTTTATGTTTTTATGTACTACATGAGGCTGATCTTAACACTGGCTTGAGGGTGTTAAAATCAGATAATAACATATGGGGTATGTGCATATAGGTTTATAAGTACAAATTAATTGAAATTCATTATGAAAAAAAGAAGAAGCATTTTTGCATGTTTGGTGATGGATAAGAGTAGGCTCCAGATTGATAACACTCTAGAAAGTGGGATGCATACAATTACATTGGACCTTCCTCAGATGATAGATGCATAAACGACATTTGCTACCATTGAGGATGCACAAAAACTGTAATTTCATCCATTCATCACAAGAAAATGATTAGTTTTTGGGTTGGCGGCTGCTTGTGGAATATATATATATGTAATGCTCGATTTCTAGATTTTTTTTTTTGGTCGACTGTAGATTTGGTATGCGAAAAAAAAAAGTTTTGGGGGTTGGCTTGGCTCATGGATGAAATAGCTAACAACAAAGTGGTGGCGGTAGGATTTCATTTTAGGGGTTGGCTTGGCTTGGTATGGAGAAAAATAGTGAAACGTAATTCTTTTAAATGAGACGATATTGTATATGTAATTGGAGAGAGGAGAGTAAGAAAAAATTGGATAGAGAATCTGGGGTGGTTTAAGATACCGAAAAAAGGAAAAAAAGAGGAATGATTTGGGGAATTAGGACCTAAATAAGTGGATCATAAACTTTGTAGAAAGAGAGCCCCGCGCGCGCACACATATATTTTTGATATAGAGGTTTACTCAATATTCTAAGTTCCATAATGGGGTCTTGGCTTTACCGCACCTGCTTCACTCCTTTCCCACAACCTACCTACTGTTTACCTTATTAATAAAACTAGTAGACATTCAAGAAATTAAAAGAAATCACACTGCCAAATTAAAGAAATTCACATTACGTTCACAAGGGCATTTGCACGTTCTTGAATCAGTTTCCACGCCGTTCCACGTGCCGATAATCCGTAAGAGATGCCCCAACAGTTAACCGGATGAAATAGACTCCTCCAATCACACCATGAGTCATGTAAACATGTCCAGAACCATTCAGAGACGCAAGAAGTTTGCTGCTGATTTCATTCCCACGTTCCTCGCTTGATATCTTCAGAATTTGATGCAACGCCGATGGAGAAAGCCTAAAGCAGACCAATGCAAAGTTCCTTGGAACTACAATTTCGAACCTTTTGTCCATTCTCACAAGGCTTTCAAAATGTTTCGCCATTTTAACATGCTTTCTTATGATTTTTTGAAGGTTAACGACGCCATAACTTCGTCGTACAATCCAAAGCTTCAAAATCTGAATCTTCGGCTTAGTGCAATTTGCCAATCTTTATAGTCCACCACTTGGTTTGAATCAGTTGCCTCGTTTCTCAGCATATCAGGCTTTGTTGACAAGGCTTTTATTAGTGCACTTGGATCCTTCACCCAAAGGCAGCAACAATCCAATGCAGAAAAGAACCATTTGTGTGCATTAAGACTGAAAGAATCCACCCCTTCGATTCCATCGAGGAAATGGCTCAGGACAAATGCATGCACTTCCTGCGTAAGCAGCATCAACATGAACCCAAATGCCATAATCCTTAGTTATTTCACATAGAAGTCATAACGGATCAACCGCAGTTGTTTGGGTCGTCCCAACAGAAGCATACAAGTACAATGGGACTAAACCAGCTTTGACATCGGCAACAATCACCGAATGTAATGATTCAGGGCTCAGGCCGAATTCTGTGGCCTTTGTGGTTGAAAAAATTACATGGATTAATTCCAGCAATCTGTGCTGCTTTTGGGAAAGAAAAATGGGTTTGATCAGACATATAAATAAATAACTTTCCAATATTTTGTCTCCCAATTTTTCTCAACATTTGGTCTCTAGCAGCAGTCAGGGTGGCTAACATTGCTTCACATGTTGTACCTTGAAGTACACGCCCGCCACCACCGCTAAACAAGAAAGAACTGGGGAGGTTGAGCATTTTTCCAAACCAATCCATAACAATCATTTCTAATTCGGTTGCAGCCGGGGAAGATATCCAGTTAAAGCCTACAACGTTGAATCCGGTGCTGAGAACTTCGCCTAGAAAAGCTGCATTGCTGGTTGTACAGTTGAATAGAGCGAAATAGTTGGGGCTTTGCCAGTGAGTAAGGCCTGGAATGATGTAGTTTGTTGTATCTTGAAGGATTTTTTTCAAAGGGTTCAGGCTCATTTGGAATTGAATCTGAAGTTCGAGACTTGAGGTAACCAGGCTCTACTTGACTGCAAACAGGATATTTTTCAATATTTTGATAATAATCAGCAAGGTAGTCTATGATCATATGGCCTTGCCTTCTGAATTCTTTCGGGTTGAGAGGGCTTATGGGGTTGGAAAATCTTCTTGTGATTCGGCATTAGTGTCCTGAGAATCCATTGGAGTCTACAAAGTGAGGTTCTTAATTAATGACAGTTTCATGAAAAAGCACACGCACATATAAAGCTTTCAAAATTGATGCTACTCAATTGAAAGAAACTTTTGTTTCATCAACGAGATGCCGTCCAATTGATGCAGGGGATCAAACTTTGTTTTCTGGTTGAAGAATGAGTTATGAAGAATGGACGTCTTGTAAGACTAATAACACAAACATGACCTAATACCTAGAAATTTTGACAATGACACGGATAATTTTTATAAAGTAAAGATGTATATGTACAATAACACTGATTATGCTTTAAGGACTGATAAAAAATTGTTGCTATAAAAAAAAATCAATATCCCTACTTTTATTATTTCTACCGATTAAATGTTGTGATATTTATAAATGGATTATATTCTACTATGAGTAATGATACAAATAGTGACAAATCATAGTGGTTTTGTATAGTGACTAACGTGGCAATCATAAAAAGACAAAATTATCCCTCTTTATTTTGTATTTTGTAATGAAGATGAATGGATAATTTTGTTTTTTCATGGTTGCCTCGTCAGTCACTATACAAAGTCACTATAATTTGTCATTATTTCTATCATTACTCTTCTAATATTGTGAATTGTAGGATATTTTTCAAATGTTTAACGCGCGAAAAAGAAATATAGATTCACTCCATGTTGTTAGTTGCTTGGGCTTTTGTAGTTTTAACAACTGAGCTAGTGAATGAACATTTTTTTTTTGGGTAGAAAACTAGAACTAAACTTCCACTTCCTTGGTATCAAACAAAAAGCCCATTTTTACCCCTTCGGGGGTGGCCGAGTTAGTGTGGCAGCGAGCGTGGGACTGTAAGGTCACGAGTTCAAATCCCCTGTCAACACCTTCTCGGTCGAGCTCGTCGCACGGGGCTTACCCAGTGCAGTTTACATCTCCTGTGTAGTTTGTGAGGTATTACACAAAGGCGGTGTTTACCCAGTGCGTACCCTTAGTAGCGGCTGCTGGTTCCTTAGTCAAGAAAAAAAAATGTCACTTTTCTCTTTCTTCTTATCCCCTATCCTTGCAATCGGAAAAAAAATTTAAAAAATTTAAAAAATTAGAGTTAAAAGATGGAACTAAAAGCATTATCATAAGTACTAAAAGTTCAACGTGGAATCACAAGGATTGCACTTTTTTTTTTTAAAAAAAAATTGGCTTTTCAAAATATGAACAATGATTGTAGGAAATGGAATCTGACGATCCAAGTACCCCGTAGCCAGGAGTCTGTCAAGGTTGCCTTCTGAAATTGGTGGAACTAAGCATTCAAACTAGGACCAGTAAAAATCAACCTGGAGTGTGGTGGAGCTTCAGGATGTTAGGAAATCAACCCATATATCACTACAAGAAAAATGACCTTTAGTGACTAGTCAGTTTTGGTCATTAAAAGTACAATTGTCATCACTAAAAGTCTTTAGTGACGACAAATGGGATGGTCACCCCCTGGTCACTGATGCTCCAACACTAAAGGTATTTAGGGGGTACCTGGAGCGTGGGTTTGATAAGAAGGGAAATGGGTTTGATAGGATTCTTGCTGCCTAATTCAAAGGAATGGAATGTATATAGTAATTTTCATTTCCCAATTTGGGGAAATCTGCATACGCCCCATAATTGGGGGGAATGAGCACCAGATATCCAAAATTCTAAAATCCATTTCCTCTTCGCATTTCTGTTTGCTGGTACCAATCGAATCTCTAACTTTCGTCCTCCATTTCCCAGGTTTTTGTTCTTCCATTTTTGCCATTTTCGCCTTCCATATTGTTTCTTCATTGTCATCATTTTCATCTTCCATTTCGTTCCTTCATTGTCGCCATTTTTGTTCTGCATTTCCAGTCCTCCATTTTCGTCTCATTAGTCCTCCATCTCAATTCGGCATTTTCATCCTCAAGCAACCAATTGTGGTGGCATCATCCTCCAATTTCATTCTTTGCACGTCCTACAAACGGGAAGTCAACTCCCTCAGCCACGAAGCCAGTGAAGAACTTGCCTAGGTGAGCTACCAAACTCAGCCGAAGCCACCGGCAAACAATCGGTAGCTTAAACCCACCAAATCCTCCATTTTTGACATTATCATTTTTTTTGTTTGGATTTTCGAGTGTCAATCTTTCAGTTTATAGTTCCCTTTCATTTTTTTTCCCAGGAATCTCGAGCTTCGAACTATCATCATGTGTACTTGACTTTGGAGGATTTTTTTTAAAAATCTTTTTTGGGTAATTTTCTATTCTAGCAATTTGCTGGTATTTTTTGGTATTTTTTTGGGTATGTTTATGGTCTGGAATTTTTTTCTAGTATTTGTTTTGGCTATGTTTATGTTTTGCAATTTTGTTGGTATTTGTTTTGGGTATGTTTATGTTCTGGTATTTGTTTTCCCGGATTTTGTGTTTGTTTTTTTATAAATATTTGGGACTTTTTTGCACACTGATTTGAATTTAGGTTTTCTTAATTGAAATCACTTAGTTTGGTTGTCAAGGTTCCTTGAATTCAGATTTTGTGGTTCTTTGAATTCCTTGAATTCCTTGCTAACATGCCCTTCTCAGGGTTAATATATTTTGTAGTTTTTGACATTTATGCATAACTTTCTATTGCATTTTGGATGTTGGTGTTGAACTGTTTTTACTATCCTACATGATCATGCTTAATGTTTAAATGGTTCATTGCATTCGGTTTCACATCTGTGCAAGCCAGTAGAGTATATGAATGGATCCATGTATTACTAAACTGGGAAGTTAATTATAAGTCGTACAAAAAGGGGTTGGAAAGGCAACTTCCCTTTTAATACCTTAATAAACATGCAACACTGGTTTTGTGTTCCAGATTTTTTCTGGTTTTTTTGGACTGAAGCACATTGATACGTTTTGTATTTTTTTTTTTGGTTTTTTTCTGCACCTTTAGTACATTGCAATGATTTTAATGGTTCTTTTTCTGGTTTGATATAGGTAGATGCACATTGATCCATTTTTTTCCCTGATTTTTTATGTTTTTTTTGGACTGAAACACATTGATACATTTTCTGTTTTTTCCTGCTTTCTTTCTGCACCTTTGGTACATTGTAATGATTTTGATGGCTCTTTTTCTGGTTTGATATGGATACATGTGCATTTTTCTATTTTCTTTCTGTTTTTTTTCTTCTTTTTTTTTCTATTTTTTTGGACTGAAGCACATTGATACATTTCCTGTTTTTTCGTGCTTTCTTTTTGCATTTTTAGTACATTGCAATGATTTTGATTGTTCTTTTTCTAGTTTGATATGGATAGATGCTCATTTTCTATTTTTTTTAGATTTTGTTTTTGGACTGAAGCACATTGATACATTTTTTGTTTTTTCCTGCTTTCTTTCTGCACTTTTAGTACATTGCAATGATTTTGATGGCTCTTTTTCTGGTTTGATATAAATAGATACGTATTTTTCTGTTTTCTTTCTTCTTCATTTTTTTTTATAATTTTTCCTGATTTTTTTTTTGAGTAAAACACATTGATACATTTTCTATTTTTTCCTGCTTTCTTTCTACACCTGTAGTACATTGCAATGATTTTGATGGCTCTTTTTCTGGTTTGATATGGATAGGTGCGCATTTTTCTATTTTTTTTTTTCTGTTTTTGTGTGATTTTTTCCTAATTTTTTCTTCTTTTTTTTTTGGACTGAAGCACATTGATACATTTTGTGTTTTTTCCTGCTTTCTTTCTGCACCTTTAGTACATTGCAATGATTTTGATGGCTCTTTTTCTTGTTTGATATAGATAGATGCGCATTTTTTTGTTTTTTTTTCTATTTGTTTCTGGTTTTCCTAGTTTTTTTTTTATTTTTCCCTGATTTTTTCTGGTTATTATGGATTGGCAATTCCACATTGTATCTTGAGTTCATTGGTGGAATTTGTAGTACATGTTGATGCTGTTTGGATCAATTTGAATGTGTTTAGCCTTGAATTTTTTGAACTTATTGGATTGTTCTTGCCCTCATATAGTTTGTATATTTTTTGTTGTCTATATATGTAAACCGATATGGCTTGTCCTACTAATTTCATACGACGTCACAAATTGAAGCAATTATTGTTGCTTCGTCAAAGAATGCATAATATGTTGGTTTTGGTAAATGCAATGTATTTTGCCGTCTTTTGTTTTAAACTTCGAATTATGGCTAGTGAAATCAAAAAAAAGAAAGCAAGAAGATTGGATCGCATGAGATGGATGTATAGATTGACCATGGACTGTGATGCTATATGTATTAGTGAACTTCGTATGGATAGAGCAACTTTTACACTGTTGTGTGAAATGGTTAGAGATGTTGGAGGTTTAAAACCTACTAGGTATGCATCTATAAAAGAGGTTGTAGCAATGTTTATATACACTTTGGCTCACCACAAAAAGAGTAGGACAATTAGCCTACTTTCTTCTCTTAGTAAAGAAACTGTGAGTCGACAATTCCATCAGGTTTTATCAGCAATTTTAAAATTGCATTGTATTTTACTAAAGAAGCCAGAGTCTATTCCTCATGATTGTCAAGACAAAAGATGGAAATATTTTCAGGTATTTTAACTTTATAAGTAAAATATACTACTAATATGGAATACTTGTTGTATAATCATTTTATATTCATTTTATAAGTACTAAATATTATGTTTTTTTTTTAACAACTTGAAGGGTTGTCTAGGAGCCTTAGATGGAACATTAATTAAAGTTACACCCCCTGGTGATGATAAGCCCCAATATTGGACAAGAAAAGGATGTATCTCAACAAACATGTTAGGTGTTTGTTGTCCCAACATGCAATTCATATATGTATTGCCAAGTTGGGAGGGCTCCACACATGATGGCCATGTGCTTTGAGATGCGATCTCAAGGCCTCATAGTTTAAGAGTCCCTCAAGGTAAATTTGTGATACAATATTTAGTTAGTTTAAACTGCTCATTTCACATGGTATGATAAGCCCTAAACCATAATGTGTTTTTCAATATATGAAGGTTGTTATTATTTGGTAGACTCTGGATATTGTAATGTGAATGGATTTCTTGCTCCATATCGAGGGCAACGATATTGGCTCAAAGAATTCGATGGTCATCGACTCGAGACCGCGGAGGAGTACTTCAATATAAAACATTCCAAAGTAAGGAATGTCATTGAGAGATGCTTTGGATTGTTGAAAAGAAGATGGAAAATACCTGCTTCCCTTCATTTTTTGCAATTCTAACGCAAGTGCGAATTATAATGGCGTGTTGCCTTCTACACAACTTGATTTGCAAATTTATGAGTTTGATCCACAAGAATCAATCATGGAAGACGCACAAGAAAGTGAGAGAGAGGAAAGTGATGAAGATGATGAAGTGGAATACATTTGGCATATTACTCCAACCGATGAGTGGTTGGCGTTTATAAATAATTTGGCAACTAATATGTATAATGCTTGGTCAGCTAGATCTCATTAGGATCATTTAGATTAGTAGTTTAAGAAACGTTTCTAGCTTGTCGTATTACAACATTTTGATGTGTTGACTTCTTTAACTATACCAAAAAGAGAAAGACATTGTGTTTGATTTTATTGATTTGTAAGTGTGTTCTTAAACTACTTTGGAAATGTACACATAATATGCAATCTATTTTATATTTTTCAGTATAGCTATTTATGTTTTATATTGTTTTTTTATTAATTATAACATAAGTAAACTTTTTTTTTTGCTGGGAATGGATCCACTTACAGTTATCCGTGGAAGGGGAAAGAAAAAGAAATACTGGAAAGATGAAGAGGTCGAAGTCTTGGTTGATGCTTTAGAAGAAGTAGCTTTTGATTCGTTGTGGAAAGTAGATGGGGGATTCAAGAGTAATTATATCGGTGAAGTACACAGGATAATGTTGCGGAAGATCCCTAATTTTGATAAGGAAGTCCATCCGCACATTGACTCAAAGATCAAATGGCCAAAAGACCAAATATAATTCAATTTCTAAAATGTGCAAGCAAAGTGGCGGTCAGATGGACGATGTTGAGCATAAGATCAACTGTGAGAAGAAATGGTTTGATGAATGATGCAAGGTATGAGCATCTAACTTCTTATATTATTGGGTTCATAAATTGGTCCAGTTGTGTCTTGTTTCAGTTTCAACTATTTCTTACATAGTGTATTCTAGAGCACTATTGATGTGGGGTTTGCCCAATTTACGGCTAAACTTGAGTCCATTTGCAATACAATGTCCGCAGAGTATGCCTCAGCTGCCAAAGATTTAACCGCAGAGCCTAAGGTTGCATTCGTACCAGATGAGAAAATGCAAGAGGTAATTAATGAACTTATTAATCTTGACCTGTCTCCATTGGATGTTGGTAGGGCTATTGACGTTTTTGGTATTGATCCAAATAAGGTTCGTACTTTGTTTTTGTTGCCAAGTCATTTCAGAAAATCTTATGTGCATGGGATTCTTCATCTGCCTGCTAATCCATGAATCAAGTGTTGGAGTATATTTTTTTGGTATATAAGCTTTTGGTAATTAATATATATTTTAGGATGTCAGTGATATTATGTAACCAGGTTATTTTGTAATAGTTAGCTTTTGTGTAAATATAATATTGTATTATGTGTGGATTTGGTGCCTTGTTTTGTTAACCTGGTTATTATACATCATTGAACTTATTGGGAATGTAACTAGCATTGGATGACGTATGCATCTTATTTTTAACTTATATGTTTGAAGTGATGAGGAAGTTTGATATGGATAGCTGAGCTTGAATTTTTTTTTTCTCACAAAAGTATGGATGTGGAATGTAGCTAACATGGGATTGATTATAGCTTATGAGGCTAGAGAGTGGATAGGTTGAAAAATGAGCTATTTTTGCTTTCACAGGCAACTAATTTAATCCCTCAACATGCACCAAAATATGGATCTAATTACTGCGACCAGCTTGCACTCCTATTCTTTTTTCCTATGATGAAGCATTGAAGATGTTAATCAACAACCACCCTCTAAATTAAAGGAATCTTATTGACCATTTGTGACTAATCACATGAAATATCAAAAGTGGTTTCATTATTGTTGTTGTATGAATCTTCGACTTTTGTACAACATTTGATATTTTCTTCAGGAAAAAATTCCACTAGGAATAATAGTATACGTCAAGTGTGAACAACAAAATAAAATTCATTATAGTAGCCATTTTCAATGAAACAGTTACCTAGGAAAAAAAAAATCTTCTCTTCTCCAACATTTGTCAGTCCTTAAAAGAGGGTGAGGAATATGAGGGTGTTGATTATGACAATAATTAAAATACCATAAATATAATTAATAAAAAAATTATACTACAATAGGCAGGAGAATACAAAATAATAAAATTAACATATTATATTATTAATATCATAATTTATTAGTAATTATAGAAATTTATTATTCTATAATTAGTCTTTTTTTAGTTATGAAATAATATTTATTAGTAATTTATTAGAATATTTATTATTAATTATATTATAAAATAAAATAGAAATTAACTAGGTTTTTATATCCCAAAGATTTTGAAAACCAACCAATAAGCATGAGAATACAAAATAATAAAATTAACATATTACATTATTAATACCATAATTTATTAGTAATTATAGAATATTTATTAGTAATTTAGTAATTATAGAATAAAAAAATTAATTAGATTTTTATTTCTAAAGATTTTGAAAACCAATCACTATTATTAGTAATTATTTTCATTTTCCATCACAAACCAACCACCGTCATTAGTAATCATTTCCATTCTCTAGCACAAACCAACCACCATTATTAGTAATCATTCTCATTCCCCAGGACAAACCAACCAGTAGAATGATAATGAAAGACCTCACCATCATTCCCTATTACTATCATTTTCATTACCTTTCCCATTCCCCCACATGAGCCAGGCACATCCTTAGTGACCACTTGAAAAAATGTCATCACTAAAAGGTCAATTTAGTGACCGCATGTAAAATGGTCACCAATTAGTGACGACAATTTTGGTCACTAAAGGGGTTGTTTTGTCATCACTAAATGTTCCAATTGGTCACTAAAGGTCAATTAGTCAATGCCAATTAGTGACGAGATGGTGATGACAATTTGTCGTCACTAAATGCTATAAAGTCAACGAATTTGGTAACAACTTTAGTGACGACAAAAAGTGGTCACTACGTAGTGTTTAGGTCACTTGACACAAATAGTGACCAAAAGAAGTGGTCACTAAATGTTCTAATTTAAAATGAAATAGTGACAACTTTCAGTGCCGAGAAATTGTTGTCATTGAATAAATCCACGATTGGTGACAAGAAATTATCGTTACTAAATAAATCCACAATTGGTGATGAGAAATTGTCGTCAATGTTGTTAAACTCTCGATTTTACTAGTACGTTTTTATGATTTACGATCCAAAACCAAGTGTCCGATTCAGTTTATAGGTAAAAACGAAAATGGGTAAAATCGAGTAAACTCGCGAGTTTGACACTTAGAATCGTAAAATCGACCAGCGATCCGTTTCTACAAAAACGCAAGACAGACAGCGTTTTGACTGAACTTCTGAATTCTATTTTACTTAAGGCTTTTTCCCGTCTTCTTCAATTTCTCTCCGTTGCACGTCTGCCTCCCCAGTCCCCACCGCCCACAACTCTCCTTCTTCGCCTACCAGCCGAAGTCTCTTCTCCTTCTCCTTCTTCCCCTTTCCTTCATTCTTTCCTTCATTGCCCTCGTTTTCTCTAGGAATTTTCTATTCTTATCCCCAACCAAAAACATCATCAACTTTCTTCTCACTCCGCCTTTCACCGATCCTCTTCATTACCTTTAGTTTAAACTTTGATGATTAAGGACTTATGCTTTGTTATACATGGTTGTTAATGAATTATGATTATTATTAATTTTTAGGTGTGATTGATAATATTTTTTTTTGAAATTTGTATATTTTTTATAAGTTTGAATAAGTTTGTAATTTATAAATTTAACATATATTATATATAATATATTTATTATATTATTTTTCATAATTTGTAAACTCTTACGATTTTACAATCCGATTTTGTAGATCATCTACCGATTTTACGTAAAAACTCGAGTTTAACAACCTTGATTGTCGTCACTAAATAAGTGAATGATTAGTGATGACATTTGGTGACCATAATTGTTGTCAATAAAAGTAATTTTATCCACTATTTTAGTAACGAAATTTTGTGGTAAGAAAATTGTAAAATTACAAAAGAAATTAATGACGACATATATTTTGGTGACTGCATTTGATGTCAAGAAATTTATGAAGAAAAATAAATTAGTGTCAAATTTTGTGACGATATTCTTGGTGAAATAGCATTACTCACAATTACTAACAATCCAAAACACGTGATATTCATAAACATATATCAAAATAAATACCACGACTACTCCAATAACAAATAAAAGTAGAAAAATCAAATAGCGATGACTATTTTGATGACATTATTAGTGAAATAGCATTAGTTACTACGACTCAAAATCCAAAACATCCAACATTCATAAACATCCAAGATTAATAGCCATCCATAAAAGTATATACCACAACTACACTAACAATAAAAAAGATAAGTGTATACCACAAATGTGAAAAGTAATTCATTCAACTACATAAGAATGCAAGACTAAAACATTATGCAAGAGACAATATCATCCAAAAAGTGATAGCTAATCAACAAGATATCCTTCCTACATATTGTATGAAAAATGAATGAAAAGCTTTAGAGCTATCTAATAGATACATCCCATTTCTAGCAAGTGAAATCCAAAACTGCTGAGTGACATTCCAAAAACAGCCCTAAAATCCAAAAAAGGTAGAGCCATATTTACAAAATGCACCTTCAAAATATTGGTGCCAAACAACCATTATTAATGTTTCATACATAAAGCAACCATATAACAGTGTTCCATAAATACAAAAGAGTCATATAATATAATGAACAAAAAAGATTACCAAATACCATCAGCAAAGTGTGAAGAGCACCATCATTTGTCCACTATGTACATGCCAAGCCTATAGAAGATTGATTCATTGAAAACATAAAACAAAAAAATCAATTTCTTTGAAGAAACCATAGCTTCTGGCCAAAAAAAGAAGAAGAAGAAGAAGAAGAAACCATACCTTAGTTAGTTTGGTTACAAGGATAGTTTAGTTATCTGATAACACCCTGACTCTAAAACAAATGCAAGAACAAATCACAGTTGAAATACATGTATACCTTGACATACTTGTCCACATACCCCATCACAAGTTTAGTGACTTAGAAGAAGTATATAACTTGCTTCCATTAGTACTAAACCAAAAAGATGGAATATATATATAATGCAGCCACAAGAGAAGTGAGACAACAAACAGTCTGCATTAGGAACATTACATTTCAAAGTTCAATCAAACCTAAAATGAAATGTTCGGCTGGATTCTTGTAAGAGAAAATATAATTTACGAATTGGCCACCTTCATTTTACAACCGCTAACCACAAAACAACAGCAAGAACAAACCATAGTTTAAACAACCGTAAAACAGGCAAGAACAAAACAGAATTTACGATTTTGTCACATTCATTTTACAACCGCAAGAACAAACCATAGCTTGACAACCGTAAGAACAAAACAAAATTTATAGTTGGCCAGCTTCATTAAATAATCGCAAGAACAAACCATAGCTCAAACAACTATAAGAACAAAATAGAATTTACGAATTGGCCACTTTCATTTTACAACCACTAATCACAAAATAACCGCAAGAAAAAACCATAACTCAAACAACCACAAGAACAAAATAGAATTTACAATTTGGCCAGCTTCATTTTATAATCACTAATCACAAAGGGATTCAATTAAATAATTACAATATGTGTGAAAAGAAATCAATCAATATTTGAATAGCTAAATGTCTACTGTCCCACACAAAGGAAGTTGATGAGCAATTTGGAATTGTGCGCAAAGGACAAGATTGTATGGTTGTCAAAGAATTTGGACAATTGAAATGTAATATTACTGGCTGGCCACAAAATTTGGAAAGCACACAACAAAATTTAGCAAACAAAGTTAATACAAATTTGATAGGTAGGAACTTCAAGAATGACTGTTGCAGTAATAAGAAAAGAAAATGCAGATTTTCTCTTTTGTGTAGACTCAAATGTGCAGCAATTTGTGTAGAATCAAATGTTCCACACTTAATAACTCCAATAGTTTGACGACATATATCTATGACATACAATTTACCAGTACCACATTGCAAACTGCTCTAAATATAAAATTTTGGAAATATCTATGCTGACAAGCAAAACAACCAAAAGACAAGACAAAAGGGTAATCTGGATTTAAAACAACATGAATTTCAGTAGGTAAAAATGGAAGTACATAAACCGTTTTTTCCCAACAACACAAACAAAACTTAAGAGTTCACCCACCTGTACTTGTTTGAAGCTTTAAATATATCTCATCACGACTTTTGCTAGAAATTTTGCTTAGTCTGTCTTGCAAAGAATGCCAAAGAGCACCTAGAATGTGCCAAAAAATTATTAAATCAAAACAGCAATTCTGGGATACCCACATTTAAAGATTTAAGCTTTCTTTCTCAGGGTAAAATCTAAAAGAACAAAAAAAATTTAGCTACAAGAGCATCAAGTCAAGGTAACAAATCTCACTAGCAAAAACTGGTGGTGATTTGCTGTCAATCTGCAAAATAATTGATTTGCTGCTCAAAGAACCATCCCTTTTCAAGTCAATGCATATAGGAGCACGAGTAGCGCCACCTTCACCAGTTGGCTATAACCAATAGAAAACAAAAAAAATTAAAATTGCCACACAAAGTGTTTTAGGACATTTAGAATTGGAAAAGACACAGAGGATTCATTGAGAGAGGACTAACCCAAGTAGGATGCCCAATTAAACTGTTTAATACTAATTAGCCTTTTACTAGTTACTTCTACTTAAATGGAGCAAATTGTGGGAACCTTTGGAGCTAGATATAGAGAACAACAATGTTAAAGTAAAGGATAACTTGATCGGCTTCTGCCCATTAACACAGCATCTGGGTGAACAAAAAGGAGATCCTTATTGGCTACTTTCCAAGAGGTGACACAACCTCCAAATAAGAATAACTCTGCCTCACTACAAAAGAGAACATTATTGATAAGGAACACTCTATCAAAAAGAACAATAGGAAATGAAATTCTAATAACATGTATGTCATCTTTAAAAAAGTCCACATTCATGTACTCCCTGACATCCTCCAATTGAATGCATAGATATGACGCACGTTATATTTTCAAAGTCAACTATTTTGGAATAATACTGCACAACTTTTTGAAGGATTCTTTAGAGATGATACCTAACCAATTGGAAACTGGCTATTTGATTCAATTTGGAAATAGCCAAAGAGGATAGGGATTATTTTAGAGGGGTCAACTTCAGGGAAATCACAAGGCATGTACAGAAATTCATGGCAAGTATCAAGAAAATAATCAAGAGTTAAGGTTGAGGGCCACTGGAGGAAGTCAAAGTGACCTTGGGCAAATTTCCTTGCCATTCACCAACTTTCACTCCTACACAACAATTTTCTTTCGTGGTTCCAATGTTTGCAAATGCCATACCTGAGTACTTGTAAGCTGTAACAAAGCTGAAGCTGCAATTTGTCTGTTCATTCCAAGATATTTCTACAACTAAAAGCTAAAAATCACCACCCAAATAAGGTGGGAAGATTCAACTCGATCAAAAATCAGAACCCAGAAACAAAATAAATAAAGGAACAAAATGGGAGAAGGATTGGATCAAATAATAACCAGTTGACTCGTCGAACTTTTTAATAACATTATTTATAGAAAAAAAAAATTAGCAAAGGAACTCATCAATAATTACTAATAGACTCTGAGACATTAGACTGGAGAATTCTATTGGTGTGCACTATGAAGGAAACAAATTTCTCTCATAGTCCAGTAAATTAAATGGCCGATATCAAGAAGAAATGTCAATCAACAACAATCCAAAAGAAAGGTGGTATTACCTACCGAAGATGCCATGCTTCTTTTAGAACCAAAGTCAATATAGCAAGTATCACAAAATTAGTGTGTCCCGTAAAAAAAGTGAAGACAATTAATTGACCTTCTTGAGGATAACAGAACACAGTTGCTGAAAAAGTAACACTTTGATTTATCTAGTCATACATAACATCGTTCCATCAAAGTAAGCGCGCACAAAAAAAAGGAGGAAAATAAGCCAACCTACTAGCAACGTTAGTAACTTTATCAAATTTCAACAGGGCTATGATTACAACGAAGAAGAATTGATAACCCACTTGCAAAAACCAACTAATAAAGAATTACCACTGTGTTTTCATGTCTTTTCGTGCTCTATACAAAGAAAGACAAAAGGGTTTTTCCGTACAGTAACGATTGCAGTAAGAGCTAGAAAATGGGAGTCGATAACGGTATCCATGGCAACCGCGGTGGGCTTTTAGATCTGACAAAATATGGGGAAGAACGAGGAGGAACTAGCAAGAATTTGTGAAGGGAACAACCGGACAACTACTTCGGCAGTCTTGGTGGTTCATACCAGAGCTGGAGGGGAATCCACCTTGAAGACCGACCAATTGAAGTCCGGGCATAGCCAAAAGGAAGTTTTGGCCATGGCCAGAGGAGAAAACATAAAAAAAAAAAGTGGCGCGGTGTGTTGTGGCCCAGATTCTAGGCAGTAACCAGATTTGGGAACCCAACTTGGCCAGACCAAGGGAGATAGGCAGCGACACCAGGGAACACGGAGATGTGTGGCTTTTCAGAGAGTAAAGTCTATTTTTCAAGAGCACTGATTGTTAGACTAAGGCTCCGTTTGGAGTGTGATGTATTTGAGAAAAGTTGTATTGGAATGTGTGAAAATATTTATGGGTATTTTTTGATAGAAAAAGTATTTTAGAGAGAAAAATGAGAGGAAATTTTTTTTCAAATTATGTGAGAGGAATTTGAGTGGGAAAATTTAAATTTTAAATTTTAAAATAAAAATTTGTTTGGAGTGTAATGTTTTCATTTAAGAAAAGGGTTTATTTTTTTTTATTTGAGAATAGAAATGGATTGTCCAAATGAAGCCTAAATTTTTGTTTAAGTGTCGAACGATTTTACACGATGGGCGTCTCTTATTTTTTAAGGCATACAACCTTTGGAGGCTCCTGAACTTTTGAAATCATATACTTTTTGCTATTAATCTAACAAAATTACGCAAATAACCATTTCACTCATAAATTTGGCAACCATGGTGATTCTGTTATTTCAAATTTTCACTAAACTAAGTCAATTTTTCAGAGTAAAATGGTCATTTCATTTGGTTTTAACAGCTAAAAGTAACGAAATGGCCACGGGTTGTCAAATTTAAGAGTTGAATGGCTATTCATATAATTTTGTTAGATGAGTGACCAAAATTATACGATCTGAAAAATTCAGTGGCCTCCAAGGTTGTTTGCCCTATTTTTTAACATCCGTTTTTCCCTTGTTCGTTTTTTAAAGCATTCAAACTTTTTATTTAATTATTAATTATTAAAAAAATACTTTTTTTAACCAATAATCAATTTTTCCCTTCACAATGCTATATTAGTTTAATAAAATTATAATTTGAATTTTTAAAAAAATTTTAAATTTTGAAATGCTAATTAGTTTTTAAGTGACTAAAGTGAAATTATTGCTTAAAATAATATTAATATTTTTATGTTGAAATTAAAGAAATTATGTATATTAAAAGTATGTGTATATATGCACTAAACTACTCCTACTTTGTAATAATTACTTTTATGATAACTACATAACTATATATGAATTAACTAGTTATATTATAGATTTTAGTCCTAACTATATATATATATATATATATATATACTCCCTCTATTAAAAAAAAAAAGAGTTCAGTTTCTAAACAAGTTTTTGTCCTAAAAAATAATCCAATTTCAAAAGTCAAAGCTGAATTTTCAATAAAATTTTCAAAATATCTTTAATCAGATAGAATACATTAAAGAGTGTATTGATATACACTACTTTTAAATGAGAAAATTAGTGGTATAAAATGAGATGTACCTCCACTTGGTTGACAAAAAATAAAAGGTTGTACATCGATGAAACCAAACTTTTTTTTTTTATAGAGGAAGTATAAGCATTTACTATTTTTATTATACATTGTATATCTAACAATATATGTACATGTATTAACGACTACTTATGTTATAATATTACATTAATGATTGTAAGTACTTTGAAACTATATATTCTTTAGTCCTAATTTTCAATAGTGTATTTAAAACTAACGCATGTTTGGTTCAAGGAATTGACTACTTACACTTTATTCGTAATAAATTCGCTGTTTGGTTGAAGAATTCACTCTGTAATAAATTCAATTCAGAGAAGTGAATTGCAATTCACCAATTTAGTCTTGAATGGCAATTCCTTGCACCAAGAATTGGCCAAAATTTTTTCAATTTTGCCTTCCAATTTTATTTAAGAATTACAATTCTCACTCTACTTTCTCTCATCATTTTTTCCACTCTATTTTCTCTCTCATCATTTTTCACTCTACTCTCTCTCATCATTTTTCTCTCATCATTTTTTCACTCTACTTTCTCTCGATAATTTTTTCACCCTACTTTCTCTCTCATCATTTTTCACTCTACTTTCTCTCTCATCAATTTTCTCCTCTACTTTCTCTCTCATCATTTTCCACTCTACTTTCTCTCTCATCATTTTCTCACTCTACTTTCTCTCTCATCATTTTTTCACTTTATTTTCTCTCTCATCAATTTTTCACTTTACTTTCTCTCTCATCAATTTCTCACTCTACTTTCTCTCTCATCAATTTCTCACTCTATTTTCTCTCTCATCATTTTCTCACTCTACTTTCTCTCATCATTTTCTCAATCTTTCTCTCTCATCATTTGCTCACTCTTCTTTCTCTCTCATCATTTTCTCACTCTTCTTTCTCTCTCTCATCATTTTCTCACTCTTCTTTCTCTCTCATAATTTTCTCACTCTTCTTTCTCTCACATCATTTTCTCATTCTTCTTTCTCTCTCATCATTTTCTCTCTCTTCTTTCTCTCTCTCATTATTTTCTCACTCTACTTTCTCTCTCATCATTTTCTCACTCTTCTTTCTCTCTCATCATTTTCTCACTCTTCTTTCTCTCTCATCATTTTTTCTCACTCTACTTTCTCTCTCATCATTTTTGCTCACTCTATTTTCTCTCTCTCATCATTTTCTCACTCTTCTTTCTCTCTCATCATTTTCTCACTCAACGATAAAATGCTTAAGAGAAGGGTATTTTAGTCATTTAACACAATTCATTAGTTTTATTCACCCCAACCAAACACAAGAATAATGATTCCAACCTTATTCAATTCCTTTGAACCAAACTCATTCAATTCAATTCCAATAATTCATTTCTTAATTCACGTAATTGAAATTCAATTACACTTATTCATTACAAATAACCAAACAAATTTATGTGCTTAAATAGTTAAACTCATGTGCATATGTTCATAAATATCAAGGTGTCCTAGAATAATTATTTTAAATTAAGAGTTATAACATAAATAAGCCAATGAAGCTCAACCCAATGAAGAATATACTTAGTCCATTTGTTGCTCTTAACAGAAGAAAGCCAATTAATACTAATCAATAATGTATTGTAATATTAAAAAGATTGTGTGACTAATGTACAATTATATTGACAAACAAAAATGTTAGGGTGCCCTAGTACAATTATTAGAAATTAAGAATTATAATATAAGTAAGCTAAATTTGACATAAAGAAAAATATATTTAGTCTAATCATTGTTCTTAGTTAAAGAAATCTAATTATAATTAATTTATAGTGTATTTAAAAAAGTCTCTGTGCTTGAAGTAAAATGATATAGGAAAATTCATATATATTAGGATATATTAGTGCAATCATTAGAGATTAAGAGCTATGAATTAAAAAAAGTTAAGTTTAACTCAATGAATAAATTACATAACCCAATTATTATCCTTAGCCAAAGAATTCCAATCATTATATAAGTAGTAACAATCAAAGAAGTCTTTTTTTTTTTGTTAGTGTAAATTATGTGGACAAATTCATAAATATTATGATGTCTTAGTACAATTATTAAAAATTAAGAGCTATAGTATAAATTAGCTTAGTTCGGTCTAGTGAATAAATTGTTTAACCCAATTATAATTATTGGTCAAAGAAGGCTATTAGTCAATAGTTTATTTTAACTCTAAATGATTATGTGTTTTAGGTGAAATTATATAGCAAATGTATAAATATTAGGGTGTCAACATACAATTAATGAAAATTAAGTGTTATAATACAAATTAACTAAGTTCAACCCAATAAAAAAATTGTTTAGCCCAATCCTTATTTCTTATAATATAAGCCCAATTAATATAAAGTTAGACCCAATCAATTTGACCCCATTAATATTTATATAATGTAAGTTAAATCATACTAAATTGTTAGCCCAATCATAAGTCCAATCATAACAATCATAGGTCCATTTGCTAGCCCAATCATGGGTCTATTTGTAAGCCTAATTAATTTGTAAGCCAAACCAACGCAAGCCCAATGATAGGTTCATTTGTTAGCCCAATTATAACATTTTAGTGACTACAAAATATTGTTATTAAAAGTCATAAATTTAATGACGATTTTTTTTGGTCATGAAAAAACATTTTGTAACTTTTTCGTGACAAGTGGAATCGTTGTCATCATATAATAATTTTTCATTACAACTACTACTTGTACTTAATGAGATGTCTTAATAGAATTCGTCTAAATTATAGAGGTAAAACTATAAATATCAAGATGTCTTAACATAAGTACCAAAATTATGTTGGCAAAATTCTAAAGCAAAGAGTGCCATAGTACAATTAATAGAAAATAAGGGTGATAATAAAAAGGACATTTTTGACCCAGTGAGAGTGCTTAGCCCAATGGACCAAATAATTTAATCTAATTTTTTAAATTATTATTTTTTGGCATTTTTTTATTCATTACAACTATTAATTGTACTTAATAAGATGTCTTAATATAATAAGTCAAAATTATGGGGGCAAAATTGTAAATATTAGGATGTCCTTACATATCAAAATTATTTTTGCAAAATTGTAAAGAACAGGGTGTCGTACTATAACCAATAAAAATTAAATGTCACACAAAAAAAAACATGTTTCACCTAATAAAATTGTTTAGTTCAAGAACCAAATCATTCTTTCTCCGTAATTTAACCCAATTTCTTTATTATTATTTTGGCAAATTCCTTATTCATTACAACTTTGGTATTTGGTGACGACATTTTCTCCTCACTAAACCGTTCTACACTTATAATTCATAAAATATGCATAGTATTTATAAATTAGTGACAACAAATTGCCGTCACTAATTTTCTAACATTTGGTGATGACAATTTTTCGTCAATAATTCTACACCAATTTGGTGAAGACAATTCCTCGTCACCAAACTATTGTACGCTTATCGTTGGTGACGAGATCAAATGTTGTCACTAAAGTCGTCACTAATTGTAGTGCATTCCCCGGTCTTTTTTGGTGCCAACACATTCAGTGACGACAATTTCCATTTGTTCACTAAATATGTTATGACGACTTTGATTTAGTGACGACTCACTCAATGGTCACCAAAGAGCCTATTTAGTGACCAAATAGATTGTTGTCACCAACATTTTGGTCACTAAAGACAATTTTTCTTGTAGTGTACCTTGTGGAATAGAAAAAAATTAATTATACACCAAATTTTTTTTGTAATTTATATATAGTATTAATACGTCACATCAGTAATAAATCCATGGATAATATGCGAGATTGATTACAAACCACACAATTGTTCAACCTCTAACGGTATTCACATCGACAGGTTATAGAGATTGACCAATCATGAGTTGCTGACGACTAATTCCATGAGTTTAGGAAGAATTAGGGTTTTGGAAAACCTTAGATGTCTGGTATGTATGATACATAATAGACTTTAACACCTTACTCAAAATCCTTAGTTGAAACTTGTTTATAAATCAATTGGATTTGGACTAATAACCAAATAACCTAATGGTTTATTTATTAATAAGTTCTAAGATTAATTTATCTCATAAATTAATCCCATAATTATCTTATAATTACAATATCATTTTAACTCAATAAATTATCTTTATTTGTATGTAACCCATTAGGTTCTTAATCACGTTGGCAATATATATAAATTATAATCCTAAATTAAATAGTTTTGGGACATAAAAAAAACAAACTCCCACTTGGACTAAAGACAATTAGTTATGAGATTTTGGGATTAGATAAATTAAACAACTTTAATTTACTATTAGTTCAATGATTAATTAATGTAAATTTATAGATTAAGATTGACCTCTAGCCATGTATTATGACCACCCAAGTGTTAAGAAAAGTCATGTGATTGACTTCATCTTTCCATGAACCGAATTCCATGCAATTATTATCATTTCACCATATTATATCCCACTTAGTTCAAGAATAAGAAATAGTGTCAACTTGTAATGAACTAATTATTCTTTTTTTTGTTTCCAAAATATAACTCCTTTGAAGATGAATTTAAAATATATCCCAATTAGTTCAAGAGTAAGAAATAGTGTCAACTTTTAATGAACTAATTATTCTTTTTTTGTTTCCAAAATATAACTCCTCTGAAGATGAATTTAAAATATTTGAAATTCACTACTAGTTTGTGTAAACATTTTGAGTTATACTTCAACAAATGGCTATAAATGGAATATACTATTCTCATTATTAGAAGTGGTGAATCCTTTATTGATCATAAACCATCCATGTTTCATACTATACCCAACTCTTAAAGCACACGTAACCAACTAAGGTTAAGGACCAAAAGAGTAAAAGTATAATAATCTACACTCTAGATATTCGTATGATCTCAAGTCGAATGATAACTTACACTACTATCACGTAGAGATTAATTCCGTTAGCAGTCAAATAGATTATCTTATGGAAATATTTAAGCGGTTAATCCAATGAACTTGTTCTCTAACAAGTATCCACATATGTGCTTTTGTGTCAATATACAATAGTTTATAATATCAACTACTTCCTTCCTTAAAAAGAAACAAATATGTGCTAGTCTATCCTTATTAACAATGTCTCATCTTACTAATACTATGACAAGGGATGATTTAAGAATAATATTATAAATACGTGAAGAATCTCACCATCATAACTCTTATGATTTCTTCTATACAAATATTATTCCAAGGACTTTATCATCTTATAAGTCAAATATAAATGATAAATAGTTCCATATTACCAAACTTTTGCACAAATTTTAAAATATAGAGAAAAATGTACATAGAGAGTGTATAGAAAGTGTACATATCACCAAAATATATTGGTTTTTTTCCCATGCACTAAATAAAACCTCCCACTTGGACTAAAACCAATTGTTTACAAAGGTTTAATACAATTGACAAACATCTTTATCACTAGTGGGAATGATCTATTTTTAAATCATATTTATCATTGATCTATATCAAATGATAGTGCCTTATACATTATGGATCACTAATGAGGTTCTCTTTCCATTATTATAATAATATAAAAGCATTATAAATAACGGAACCAGCCACATAGAGTTCAATGAAGAACCTTTTGATCCAAAATTTCATAAACACTTCACAAAATCTAATATATTTGGCATAATTTATAGAATGTTCATAACATTCTAATTGAAACTCTTCCAATACTTAGTACTATTAGTATAAATAAATTATACAAATTTAAAAATTGCATCTATATATCTATAAATATTTGATTGGCCTATTAAAATAAAGAATATTTATTCTACTACATACCATAGCATACAAATGAAATTCAATAGTCAAAACATGTGGACTTAGTTGTACACTATCTAACTCTATACTAAATAATTTTGGCATCATGTTTATGTATATGAAGTAATATTCACGATATATCTCTATAAATTATAATTTCTAATATTTATATTACATTTTGTAACTCTTAGAAAAACATATTTTAATTATCGTACTTTTATAAATTTAAAGTATTCATTTTCTATATACAATATGTCATACAAAAGTAATAATAAAATGCTTATGCTCCCACTTACTAACTTGAATATACAAGTTTTTCAAAATCTGGACAAAAACAAACATTTTGATTTTTTTAATCAAAATATTAAAATCCAAATTGGATCTTTTAACTTGCATATTCTATTATGATCAACAAACATAAAATTTTGCATCATGTAGTTTTTGTGCAAAATGCAATTCTATATCACTTGATCATCACGTATAACTATTGCAAACTCACATCATCATGTGATTATAATGTCTGGATCCATTACATCAACATATAATTATAACATTCAGCTCTATCAAATCATCATATGATTAGAACGTTTATTTCAATAGTCGATTTTACTATTTTATGGTTTTGAATTTTTCAAATATTATTATTCCTCCCAATAACCTTTCTAAAATAAAAATTTTATTTTAGAAAGTTAGTAGGTTATTAAACAACTTTTGCTCAATAAAATAATAAAATTAGTAATCAAAATTTCTTTTGGATACTCTACAAATAAGTGTTATGTTGGATTTAGTTTTAAACTAATTTAACTCCATCCTCTTCACATAGGTAGGACAATACCAAACTTTTCATAAAATTTTGATTTAAATTTCTATTTATATCTCATATAGAATAAAATCAACTATTTTAACCAAAATGTGATTAGCAAGTAGGAGACAATATTAATAGTATAACTCCAAAATTATTTTGGAAAGATTGCATAACTTATCATAGATCAAAATATATATAATATATTTGATCTTTCTTTTATACAACACCATCAACCAGTAGTGTCTATAAATAACCAATAAGAACCACATTCTTAATTAGATAATTTAAAATTTTTTATGAAAGTATTTACTTTGAGGATCTAATTGAAACATTAAATACCTTCAGTAAAATTTCAAACTTCATTTTATTTGAACTATTCAAATCTATACTTACAATAAGTATATTTAGTCATTTGAAATTATTAACTTTGAGAATAATGAAGTAAGAAAAACATTTTTAGCAAAATTATCATGATACTCTATACATGAAATGTATTAGTCATGACAATTTATTAAATTTCTCACCTTTTACTATAAAAGGTAATTTAGTTATTTACTTGGTAACTAGTGTTTATATAACTCAATTGACTTAAAAGATCCAAATTAACATCATATTGTAATTTGGATATGTAAACATTGTTTGCATGATCAAGTTATAATACTAAAGATGTATTACCTAACTTTAATTGTTTTGGATTGATATATGATCATTGAATTAGGAAATTAGTTCGAAACTAAATATGTCATCATAAAATATTTAGTTTATTAAATTTTAATAAAAAATTATCCTAACATGTCAAACATGAAAAGGATTATTTTAGTAAATGATAATAGCACAATGACCTTTAATACAAGTCTAATCACACAAAGGAATTTATTCCCATGATTAATGTAACAACACTTGTTTCATTCGTCAAGCATAGGATCATTTTTTTTTCTAATTATCAATCTATTTACTTTTATATTTCATATATATATAGATATAATGATATCAAATATCAAAAATCTAATTTTATAATAGAAAGCTAATTATTAATTTTCAAAATACTTGAACAAAAACTTCATAAGTTTCTATTATTTCAAAATACTTGAACAAACACTTCATAAGTTTCTAATCATATGATAGTTTAGTAGTTTAGTTTCGAAAGTTTGGTTGGCCTATTTAGATAAATGTTTGTGTAGTTATACTATTCTTTTGATTGACTTTCTCAAAGTCAATTCTGAATCATATCTTTTTAAACAATAAATACTACATCTTATGCCCTATTTTAAAAAAGGGAAGAATCAATATATTAACTCATTTAAAACAAATTTTGAATAGATATACAACTAAGATAATATAATAAAATTTACATTTGATTATGCGTCAATCAACACTTGAGATGTGTTATCAAAATGTAAATATTTTCCTTTATACCCCTCAACAATTGAAATTAGAAGTTAATATGATATAACTATTATATCAATGTTTACTTCATGCGTACAATAAACATCTTTAATTATTTGGAGATCATCTTAGTTAGTATTGAGAAACATATGATCAAATAGCCAACTTACTTTAGTTAAGAACCATTCTTAAAATTCATGCTATATAATGCATTCAAATATTAAGGCCATTAACTCATATATCAAAATAATGAAATGTATATATATACACACACACACACACACTTATACCATACATCATACAAATAAAGACAGAAAAATATGTATTTATGCAATAAACAAAACCAAACTATATGATATGAATGCTAAATTTTGGTTTTGCTCCCACTAGTTTATCCAAATCGATAACCCTTAAATATTGATTCGAGAATTGTCTCATAATTCTTAGTGGGCTAGGATTCCATTCTAATTATTTCAATCTTGAGTTAACAAATCAAAATTATTTCAACAGGTAGGTAACAATTACTAATTACAATTTTATTTTGTAATTCTAAATAGTTAGGTTATCAACTTTTGATAAACACATTATATGTGTTTCCTAACTCTTGCTTTCAAAACGCATGACCTTTATTTAGTTCCATAAATCACGATTTTTGTTAAATCCAACCTATTATTCCGAGATCACATCTCATATTTCAAAACAATCTAAGTAGAATGACTTTGAATTAGCTCAACAAGTCATACTAATTGATGTACCAAGACGGCCAAAAAGTTGATGATCTTAGAATTGACTCAAATTCGGTCGGTCAGAGCGAAACAATGTCCTGACAACAATGGATTTTAGTGATTCAAGGTGGTTTAGAAGGGTCTTTTGAGCATTTTTCTATTTTTCTAGATAGTTTTTATTTTATTTTATTTTACGGGTATTTTGGTAATTTACGTTTTAATTGTCATTAGGGTTAACACCCTATACAAACTTGTTTTTAGGTTTTTGGAGGTAAACTTTTGATATTGAGATAATATTACACTGATTTTGGCAATCAACGATTTTGAATGCTAGAAATTGTTTCTTTTGTCGTTTCTGAATTTTCCTGTGTAACCTTGTTTTTTTGTTGTTTCGGCATCACTAATGAGAATGATTTTTCTAAACATAATAGTGGAAGACACCTACAATTGATTTAATATTTTATCAATAAATCAAAATAATTGGCACAATTAGGTAACAATTACCAATTTACCATTCAGAGATCTTATCTCATATTTAAAACACTTTTAGTTAAAATGTCATCGAGTTAGCTCAACAAGTTACTTTAACAAGAGTTGTTTTAAATATAATAATGAAAGGAAACTAAATTGATTTAACAGTTTATCAACAAATTAAAATAATTGCCACGAGTAAGTGATGCGACTTTTTCTCGTCTTACTACCTTCAAATTAAAGGATCGTAACTCGTAGTATAGAGCTAGTCCAAAATCGTCCCACAAGGAGGATGTGAAGTACCAAATGGAAAAGAAACTCTCGAACTATTTGGATCTCTCTCAAATTTGTTTAGTGATGAAATCAAAACAGAATATTTAGCAAAATATGGAAAATTCAAATGCTTAAAGACCTCTAGGAACTTGGATTTCACCAAATAAAGACTCAATGAATTCAATCGACCTTAGTTTGGTTTCTTTTGGCTTTCACTTTCTCACAACCATTCACTCAATTAAGAGTACCCTCTCTCGAGGCGTATCCCTCTTATTTATGCAATTTTGTGATCACTCTCATGTCTACAAAATTTAACACAAATACATTAAGCACTCAAGAATTTAAGGTTGCTATTTTGTGTTCTACTCTCGTAGCTCCACATTCATAGCCAAAGTTCCTACCAACTAAGGTTGAATTTCAACTCTCGTTCCATCATCCAACACCTTAAATCACGCAAAAATTGATCAAGTTCTTACAAGCCATGTAAAACAAGAACAATGGATTTTGAAAAGTGAAAAAGAACCAAATAGATTTGATTAAATTAAAGAAAACTTCAAAGGTTACATCCTAGTTCCTAGAGTTGAAAAACTCTAGCTAGACATAATGTTTAAACAAAGAATTTCATGAAAATTAAACATTCTACAAAGTGAACTAGAAAGAGACGACCGAAATGAAAACAAATGCTAAAATCTACTCCAACGCTAAACAACTACCCCGCTAAAAAAACTACGCCCCCTTTCTACCAAAGCTCTCAAGAATTTATAGACTTTTTGCTCCATGAATTTCTCCAAGATTTGCTCCCTTTATCTTCTAGTTGGAAGATAAAATCCAGCTATAATATTTAGTTCAAATCTTATCTCATTCTTTCATGGTTTCAACGATTTCAATTTTGACCACGTCTTCTAAGCATTCAGTTTAGCCAGCATGCTATGTCTTGAAAGTTCAAACCGTAGCATAGTCTTGTAAGAATTTGAATAACAACAAAACTCAAACGGTAGCAGCCTGCAACAACCAAATCTTATCTTATTAGCAAATCTTGCAAAATTTTCCAAATCAATTATCTTTTCTAACAAACTATTTTACCACTAACAATCCTATAAAACACAAAAACTACCACAACTAAATAGTAAAATTTACTAATTAAACTTGAAATCTCTAAGTTTTAAGGATAAAAATTAATACAAAATATCAAACTATCAGTAAGTAACAATTACTATTCAAAGATCTCATCTCATATTTAAAACACCTTCTAGTTAAAATAACCTTGAGTTAGCTCAAGAAGTTAGTCTAACAAAATTGTTTTAAATGTAATACTAGGCAATTAAAATGATTTAATATTTTATCAAGGGATGTTATGAAAGATATTATTATCTTATCAACTATATATGCAACGCACGAACTATTAAATATTTGACCAAATGTGGCATACTATATGCAAACAAATAATCATATTAAATGAACACATATAACATCAAATATTTAATCAAAGGTTGCATATAAATATGTAAGTAAACCATCAAATTAAATAATCACATAAATATGTTTAATATCTAGTCATGTATCAATATTTTTAACCATTTCTAATAAAATTAGAAATAACATTCTTGAATTATTTTGAGAAGCATTAGGGCTTTTCAAAATCAATTAAATCAAAATAAATTAAATAATTTAACATTTAAGGTTTAAATTAAATAAATTAAATCCAAAAACCACAAATTTAGACTATAAGATTTTCAAAAACCCTTTGCCTTCAATTTTGATTTAACTAATTAATATTATGTTGAAATTAAATTTAGATTCCCTTCTATAATTTTAATCAAATTAAATTATGAAATATATCTAAATATGAACATCTTTTAAATTTTAAATCAAAATTTGAATTTAAAAGTCTCAAAATAGTAATTGTCAAATTCCAATCTAATTGAAATCAAAACCAATTTGGGAAACTCAATCTAAAATATCATTTTTCAAAATTTAATCATATTAAAAAATAAATATAATTTTAAATTGAATTTATTACTAAATATCAAATCACATTTAAAATTTAGTAAAACTCCAAAATTAGTAAACTACTAAATTCCAATCAAATTGAAATTTAGTAATTTCCTTCAAATTTATGACATTCAAATTATAATCAAATTATAATTTGATCACCTAAAACAAATTCAATTAAATTTTATAGTTGATTTAGAAAATAAAAGGATTCAACTATTTATTCTGAAACACTTCCAAGAAAATAAAATTCAACTATTTATTTTTGGAATTTCTTCAAATTTAAATCACATTTAACTTTGAACAAAAATAAATAATTTAATTGGATTAGATACTTTTATATTTTAATCTAATTAAAATATAAAAGTAGGCCCAAATTTTTTTTTTAGATTTATAAATTATTAAGGATTAAAATCTTTTGTAAATTAAATTTACAAAATAAAGAAAGGAAATAAAATAATAAGTCTATCACTAGAACTATATAATTACATTACTACATTTTTTGCAACATTCTCATTACTCTTGCCAAGAGAAGAAAAGAAAAGAAACTTAAAAAATATATTGCTATTGCTTTTACGTCATCAGATAATGTCACATATTTGACGTTGGCCTAGTGAATGACATCGTTAGATAATTTTTTGGCCATTGGCCAAAATGTTTTAGGCTGAAGAACAATCGAAGCCAATAAGAGCTCCGACTTTACAATCACAGCAATTCTGGTAGCGTGACTAGAATTGTTCTAAGAGCTTCGAAGCCATCCTAGCAGTGGCATAAAAGTTTCGGTTTTGCAAACAGAGTAGTTCTGATCGCACCAGATTCCACATCCATTTTGGTTGCTTGGCCAAACAACTTCTAGTTAAGTGACTAGATTGGATCTAGCCAAGACGTCGCCAACTTTTTGCTCATGTGACCAGAAGGCCACTGGCTTTACTGCTAGATTAGTCCATCCAGTAGCCTCCTTTTTTTTGTTTTTCTGTCAGTTGATTGGTAGATTCACACTGGTTAACTTTTGACTGGTTGGTCCGGTCGGGTCAAGTTAATCGGTTCGGGAAATTTGGAAATATAGCAGGTCTGGGAGTGACATTTGCAAATATAGCAGGTGTGGCAAAAGGTTTTGAAATATAGCTGGTCAACTGTGTTTGACCATGTGAAAATACCACAATATCCCTCAAGAGCAAACTTCATCTTCTTCGTTTCACTTCACCTCACCATTCTTGATTTATTATTCATTATTCTTCATTCTCAATTTACGAGGATCATCGGTTCAACATCTTATTTTCTTGGGTTGAATGGTCGCCTAGTTTGAATGTCATCGTCGCTGTATAGATAATATCATTCGTAAGTTATCATGAAAAACAAAATCCGATCGATGAACATGGACTATTTCCATTGGCAATTGGTTATTTTATGGACTTGCATCTTATATAAGCTTCAAAGTAAAAAATTCCACATTTGTTTATTATTCTACAATTTTGTCGACATTTTGGTTGACATTTGTTTATGTACTCTACAATTTTGTCGATATATTGGTCGACATTTTGGCCGATAATTTGGTTAACATTTTGGTCGACATTTTGGCCGACATTTTGACCCACATTTTGCTTCACATTTTAGTTGACATTTTGGTTGACATTTTACTCCACATATGTTGACTCATTTGTCAAGAATCTTATTAAAAACAAAACCAAATGGCCAAGGCGATCCAAACGGGTTTTTTTTTGCAATATTTAATGGTTTGCTAGAGAAATTAATGCAATGGAATATTGCATTTATTTTATTCCTCAAAGTGTTGTGTTGTAGTAATATAACATCATGTATCCTTGTGAACTTGAATAAAGTTTAATATTCAATAGAGAACAGCAAATAGTGTCATCAATTGTTCTCCCCACAAACAAATGGATTTGAGCACGTTTGTCGGTTGTGTCCGTGCTGTCCACAATGGCCACATTTCTTTTGAACCACATGCTCGCCGGTTGAAGGAATTCTCATTTTCTTGAGTCAACCACTCTTAGCCCTTGGTTCCGATGGTGATAGGTGAGTAGCTAAAACATCTTTGGGCACAATCCAATCTTTAGGATCATTAACGGGCATAATAGGATCTGTATATGCACCTAAAAGTGCATCTGTGTGCTAAAGTGGTGAGCATAAGGTGTAATGGTCAATTTGTCGGCACCGAGTTTCAGCTAATGCATGCACACAAAGGAGTTGATCCATATCAAACACTTTACACGTGCAAGTTTTTTGAAGCAAATCGACTGTAGCTGCATAGTTTGCAATGTTTCGTACACACCATCGGTTCATACTGACCGGCTCCACAACGTACGTTTGTGCTTCTCTTATCCTACATCCAATTTTATCTTCAATGTATTGGGTTGTCATTGTTTTTACTTCATTAGCTGCGGTACGCCTCTCATGAAACCACCTCTGAAGAGTGTTGCGGATGTAATCGACCAAAGAATGGATAGGTAATTCCCGAGCATCTTTCAACAATGCATTTAGACATTCTGTAATGTTGGTCGTCATTATTGTATACCGTCGTTCACCAGAATACGCCCTTGACTATCATTCAATCCTAACTTCTTCTAAATACTCGCTTACCATTGGATTTTGTAGTGAAAGATTTCTAAACATCTCATTGAATTCAGCTATCGTGTAAACCTTTACAACCTTAAAGTATAATGGGATCCCATTTTCGTGTTTGAATTTTAATTTTAGATTGTTGCTCAGATGGTAAATACACGCTCCATGGAATGATTCTTGAAAAACATTTGCAATACTTTTTGCAATGCTCTTATGTCGGTCTGAAACAAACACCAAACCATCCATATCGTTGCTAATTGCAGTCTTTAGTCTTTCTAAAAACTAGTCCCACGATGCGTCATTCTCAGAATCAACAATTTCCCATCCGACAGGGTAGACTTGGTTGTTACCGTCCATGCTAGTTGCAACAAGTAATGATCCTGGTTATTTGTCTTTCAAGAAACAAGCATCAATAGCAATAACTTGTCGCATGTGGGTATGGAATCCCCGGATGGATGCACCAAATGCGAAAAAAAAGATACTTGAATCTACCATCGTCTTCTCCACTTAGCTCTATAACCGGTCCAGGGTTTACCTCGTTCATCACTTGTAAATAAGCTGGTAGAATCCTATATGAATCCCCAAAACTTCCTCTAACCTTGTTTAATACACATTCTCTTGATCACCATGCCTTGTGGTAAGTAATGTTAACACCCAACTCTATCCAGACATCGGAAATGATTTCCTTAGGCCTATACGGCCGACACACGTCCGTGTACTTACACTTGATCCACGATCCAAGTACATGGCTGTTAGCCTGCCGATTATCACTTTGTACCAAAAATGATTGGCATGTATGGGTGTTGTCATATTTAGTGATCCTCTAGGCTTCCGAATTTCCAATGGTAGCTGTATTCAACATTCACTTGAATTTTTTGTCCTTGCACCTTAGTTACTAGAACTGCCTATTTGCCCTTACAACCTTTCACTCGAAGAAATTTTTCACGGTTATCATGGACATCCTCATGTACAAATGACGCTTGATTTCAAACACATACTTTATTGCAACATTCATCACTGTGGATAATCTATCAGACGAGGATCAGCATTCGCATGTGATGAATTTGTTGCATCCAGACAATGCACGGTTTTTTTAATCGGCTCGAGTATCTTCTTCTGTTTTATTTCCGCGGAAAATCTGTCCATGATCCTCCCCAACAAAGGCTTGATCAACCCGATCCTCCTTCTCGTCACTATCTCTACCATCTTTGTTTGGTATGGTAAATATTTTCTTATTCATTTGTCGTGAATGAATTACATCGTTAGTCCATATTGGACTATCGGAGCTCGATCGCTTTATCGACGAGTTGTTAGCCCTATTTTCAGCATTTGTTGCTCTAACATCTCCGACGGTAACACATAATGGTATCCGTGCGACCTTAGAACGTTTTATAATGTCATTCAAAAAACACTGCACGTTACGATCATTCTGTATGGGTAGGACGGCGATATTTGATAGGTACTTAGGTAGGTATTCGATAACTAGTTTATTTCTTAGCATCGGGTCTAAATCCATGATACGTATGATGGTATCAACCATTTCCGAAAAGCTCGAGTCTTCTTTCAACAAAATACTTTCAATCTTTTTGTGGTTCACGAATCTATGTTCATTTGTGACTGGATCGATGATCCATTCTCTGCCAAAAAACACATGAACAGACCAAATATTTAGGTGAGACATTCCTGCAATATGGCAACATAATGGTGGATTTAACTCAGTAACGGAAATGACCAATGTATGCCCAATGCGAATCAAACATATAATTATGTCCCATCGTGAACAAATTCATACAAGAATCACGTAGGGTAATGAAATCAGCAAAAACACAAGTAAATAGTGGACAATATGAATACTCCTTACCCGATCAGTTTAAGCTACCGAAATGTAGCCTAACGGATGAAAATGCGATGCGGGGACAAAATAGGAAATGCACGGTCCATAGAATTCAGTAAATAAGAAATGTGATAGAAGGATTTCAGTAACTAAGGCGAGTAGATGTGTTCCTTTGACAAGATGAATTAATATAAAAATTCCCCTGGTCTTTTTCCTTTTCCCGCGCGTAATTGATCACGTCGTCTCTTGGATAAAGGTCATTCAAAATCTCAAACAAAATGTCAACTAAAATGTCGACATTATTGTCAATTAAAATCTCAACCAAAATGTCAACCAAAATGTCGACGAAAATATCGATTAATATGTCGACTCAAATGTCAACTACAATATACTTTAGTATAATGCGAACAAAATGTGGACCAAAATCTTTACTACAATTAATTTAGCATATTTAGGCACGAAATATGACACATTTGGTGTAATGAACTGTCAACAAGTAATCATTCATTTACATTGTATGATGTATATATTTCACTACACAAAATATCAATGTATTTACAATTGATTTACACAAACTGTGAATGTATTCACTATACAAACTGTTAATGTATTTACACAAAATGTATTCCTAATGGGGAGAATCATAGCATTTGTCTATACACCTAAACCTAATGTATGGAACGTAATAGCATTATTGTATATCATTTGTTCTTTCTAGGTTTCTTTCGACCATTTCCTTTTCTAGCTTTCTTTCTATCATCCAGCGTAAATTTATTCTGCTCGAAAGCGCGAGCAAAAAGGGCGTAAGCCATCTGTTGATACATCTGCGAGGCATTCGTCAATGTAATTGTAGTGAGCGGCTTGCCATGGATAATATATTCAGCCCATTTTAAAACGTAAATACCACAGTTGCCGCTCCTGCATATAAGTGAGGACAAAAATTTAAGTTAGCCGTCACACACTGTGATTGAACAATTGAACCTTTAGTGTAAAACATAGTAGTCACTTACGCCAGTTTTTGGTGCACCATATTGGGCTCCACCACGACATTCCATCTGTCCCCCATTGGTAGCCATTTGGTGTAGTATGTATAAAATTCACACACCGCGAGTATCTTGAGCATTGTCCTCACTAGGTACTCTAATTTCTGCACTACAATGTCCCCTTGAGGCGATGGGTTGTACACATGGAATAACCTCTCATAGATATCCATCTTCACTAACATCCAATGGTTGCCATCAATGTGGCAAGGGAAAAAATGAACTCCAACATTTTTAGGGCGTGTGAAAATGGACAATCACCAACGAATTGCTTAAGCGCTAGATCATCGACGTCCACATCCTTATTGCTGGCGTGCATTAGCTTCATGCCAGTCTAACAAACAAAGAAGGAAAACAAGGGCCTCATGAAATGAGTGAGTTAACGTATGACATTTTTTGGCTAAAGTATTTAAAGCTCCAATTTACATCGAAATATGATTCCATAATGTAGATAGTTGCGCCACCAATTTCAAAGATCCGTCTACGTAGCATGGACGTATACAAATCAATTTGCTGCAAAACAAAAGCATGAAAATGAGGATAAATTCATACCAAATGAAGTGAGTATGGAAAATAGATCAAATGTAGAAAATTACGTGATCAGTGAGCCAAAAACCCCTAGTCCACATTGACTCGAGCATTTCAGAGTCCAACGAAAAAAGTGGCGTCCATAAGTAGAGAATGGGTAAAGTAGTCATCCACTGTTTCATTTCCATTTCTTGTTCCTCGGTAGAAGGCAAAGTTGAAGAGTTAACTAGCCGCTCTTTGACCGCTTCTAGTTCAAGTGACGGGCCCAAATTTTGCCCCGCGACGGCTTCCTCAAATGTAAATGTAGTACCCCTAACTTTCATTGGCGATGGTGGAGCACTCTCTATAGGGTGGGTGGCTTTGGGAGAAAGAGTTCTATGCTCAAGAGTGAGCTGTTGGACAATGTCCATTACATCTACTTCTTCATTGGCCCATTCCACTAGTTGCTCCTTATCATCTTCAACTGCTTTTTTACCCTCTTTAGGGGGCTTTATCCTCCTTGTCGGGGCCTGAATCCCAACTCGGGGGCCTATACCCCCTTCATTTAGGGCTGAATCCCTCTCTACATGAATTGAACCCCCATCTCCAAGGACAGAACCCCCTTCTCCAGGGCTTGAACCCCCCTTTTTTAGGCCCTGAACCACCCTTTCCAGGCCTTGAACCCCCATTTCCAAGGGCAGAATCCCTATCTCTAAGACCTGAACCCCTTTCTCCAGTCCTTGAACCCCTATCTCCAGGGGCAGAATCCCGATCTCCAGGACCGGAACCCCCCTCTCCAAGCCCTGAACCCCCTTCACCAGGTCTTGAACCCCCCTTCTTCATTGCTACATTCTCCAGGGCCTAAATCCCCTTCTTCAGACCTTGAACCCCCCTTTTCATTGCCCCCATCTCCACGGCCTGAACCTCCCTCTTCATTGCTATCCTATGAAGAAGTACCAAGCAAAGGTCTTGATTGTGGACTCGCCGGTGGAGGAGAAGCATTCTTGACAATAAATTTGTGTACATATGCACTAAGCTGCTCGAATTTGGAAGACATCTGCTCGAGTTGAATAGTCAAGCCATTTACTTTAGAATCCATCTCCGCTTTCAGACACTCGAGCTCCTCTTTTATCTCCAACAATTCTTGTTCAGTTTTACTCTGACGTTCAAGCAGTTGCGTGATTTGGGCATTTCTGGGCTGTGCTTCAGCCTCGGCCTCATGGCGTACCTTTGTTCTCTTCACTACTCTAAAAACATCTTCTTCTCTGATCATTTTCCTATATAACACATAGAAAGTTGAGGACTCTTCTTCTTCTCCTGATTGGTCAGGCCCTTTCTCATTTGTTTCATCTTCCCACTGTAAAAATTTTTCTTCTTCTTCCGGTGTCAGCTTGATTCATGTTACTAACACTTTCTGCATAGTATTACTCAATATTCACATTAAGGATAAGGGTGACTATTACATAGGTAAGATAGAGCAAGACATAAAATAATTACAAACTGATCATTTAATTACATAGGTAAGAAACCAATAATTTAAATACAAAAATAACTTAATAATAATAAACAATTACATAAATCTTACTTCCCCGTCAGCAGTTCGTTTTTCACAAACTTGTTTTCTTTCTTGTTCTCTATGTTGTACAATCACAACTTTCCATTTGAACATCCTCGGCTTTATCCCATCGGTGTGGACCTTATGAACCATCTTCAGACGCTTTAGATATGGCATTACCTCATATGCAAACACCTGAGACATTGAAAGATAAATAAGAAGAAGATGTGGCATTATATGTATATATATGACAATATAAACCGTAACTTAACATGCGTTCGGTAGCCTTACCCCCAATGCAGGCGGAAATCCCCCCAGAGTGTAAGTCCTAAGATGTGGGTGGCTAGTTTGCTTCAAGGCATTTATCATGCTCTTCCTAGCACTATCAACGGTGGCCCTGTAAGATAGTTTACCCCATGGCAATGTATCAAACTAAGACCAATCACATGCCAAATGAAGTATCTTGTCTTTGATTTTCATTCTCTTCTTCATGTCATTGATTGATGTGTAAAAAAGCAAGAGTGTAACGCAAACGACATCAGCGTCTAAATAACTTGAGTTGATACGATCGTAAACCTTGAACACTTCATCATACGTGGTTTCCTTGGTCGACTTTAAGGGTTTAATGTACTTGGTAATTTGGGAAGGACCACGTGAGGCATAGTATTTGTCAAAAGCAGTGTTAAAATCTCCCATCTTGAGGCCCGTAATGATAGGAAACTCTCTCCTGCCGAATTTCACCTTTTTACCTGCGAAGTTGAAATATATGCTATTATCTCGTGTGGATTTCTCGTCGGACTTGAGTTGCCTCATCAGAACTGAATGTATGATCTGTTTGCACCGTAATGTATGCTCATGGTCAAGAGTGATTTCAGCAAGACTACTCTCCCTTCGCAGTATTTGCTTCTGCATCTCTGTCATCTTTGACCGGATCATCTTCATATTAGCTTCGTAGCGATCTTTGCGAAATCAGGCATTGAAAAATTCTCATTGAACGACCATTCTATCCTTTAGATGTTCCTGTATTATCAAATTTCAAGAATAAGAACTCAGATATACAAAGCAGACACAAAAAGAATCAAAGAAATAGACACAACATAGGTGATGAAAAATTGAGACAGAGTTCGGGCAGAACTTTGTACAATCGGTTGGAACTTTTTCTTTTGGTTTTTAACTACGGAATGAATAAGAATTTGGACAAGTATTCACAAGAACAACACAATACTTACAGCACATAAGAGCAGTAAGTTGGAAAGAAAACAAATATATACAAAAAGATATGAACAGCAAGGATAACACACAAAGGTAGCTCTCATACCAAATTGATACGAATTTTAAACCAAAGAATAAGAATTCGAACCTATACCATAACAAGAACCTTCCACAATGCAGTTCACATTTTGTTCCACACACTTCTCAATAGTTCACTCAAGGGTTTACTCGATATTTTAGTTGAGAGTTCACTCAATAGCTTAGTCGAGGTTTAATCGACAGTTCAGTCAACAATTTACTAGATATTTCAATCGAGAGTTTACTCGATAGATTAGTCGACAATTTACTCGATAGTTCAGTCGAGACTTTACTCGATACAACAATCGAGAGTTTACTCGATAGTTTAGTTGAGAGTTTACTCGACAGTTCAGTCGAGATTTTACTCGATAGAACAATCGAGAGTTTACTCGACAGTTTACATTCTCGACACAAATGTCGGCATTAAGTCTCTATATATTTCTCCTCAAACTGTTTATGGCTAACATTAACATTTGCAGGCGAGTATTTTTTTGATAGTTTGTTGTATATGAAAAAAAACACTATGTGATAAAACCCTAACTTATAATATTCAAATAAGCATAAATAAGCAAAATAGGAAGCTTTAAAAACAGGAAACTTCAAAATAACCGAATTCCTAATAAGAAAAAATCACACTTAGACAAAACTGACATTTTTCTTTGGCACAGTCGCCTTATTTGATTTCTCCTCCATTGCGTCAGATGACGGGCGTCCACCTTGCGTGCGTGCCACTGATGGTGTGTAGTTATATATGTTGAATAAGAAATAAAGCAGAAGAAGAAGCTAAATATCGGTCTGAAAATCTAGTTCGGGAAGTGATGGCAAACGTAAACTGTCGCTTAACTGAACTAATGGCGAATAGGAATGGGAGAACGAACAGTTGTGTAACTGCAGCAGGCGCGATTTTCAAATGCGGTGGCATTTTCGTATTTTTAACCTGCCAATTAAATGTCGACTGAAATGTCTACTCAAATGTTGACCAAAATGTCGACCAAAACGTTAGCCAAAATGTCGACCAATATATTGACAAAATTGTAGAGTACATGAATAAATGTCGACCAAAATGTTGACAAAATTGTGGAATACATAAACAAATGTGGAATTTTTTACTTTGAAACTTATATAAGATGCAGGTCCATAAAACAACCAATTACTATTGGAAATAGTCCATGTTCGTCGATCGGGTTTTGTTTTACATGGTAACTTACAAATGATATTATCTACACAGCGACAATGACATTCAAACTAGGCGACCATTCAACCCAGGAAAATAAGATGTTGAACCAATGATTCTCGCAAATTGAGAATGAAGAATAATGAATAATGAATCAAGAATGGTCAGGTGAAGTGAAACGAAGAAGATGAAGTTTGCTCTGGAGGGACATTGTGGTATTTTCACATAATCAAACACAGTTGACCTGCTATATTTCAAAACCTTTTGTCGCACCTGCTATATTTGCAAATGTCACTCCCGGACCTGCTATATTTCCAAATTTCCCAATCAGTCCAGGTATTTTTTTTCTTCTTTTTATTATTTTTTGTATTTTGAAAAACCTTTCCAAAATTTTAATTTTAACTCTTCAAATCTATAAACCCTAATTTGAACCATTTTCAATATAAACCCTAATGGTTCAAATTTAACATTTCTCAAAATAATTAATCAAGAATAATACATATATGAACCATTCATCATCCATGACAATTAAACATATAAAGTTATACCAAAATATGGATAAATAAAGGTGGCTCTGATACCATTTAGGAAATCAACCCATATATGTAGCATAATAGAAAAAAATTGATTACACACCAAGATCTCTTTGTAATCCATGTATAGCATCAACACATCATGTCAACAACAGATCCACCAATAATAGGCAAGTTTGATCACAAGCCGCACAATTGTCCAGTCTCTAATGGTATCTTTATAGACAATTTCTAGTGAACCTTAAAGGATTTACCAACCACAAGTTGCTGACAGTTAATTTCTTTGAGTATAGGAAGAATTAGGGTTTTGGGAAACCCTAAGTATTTGATACGTAAGATATGTAACAAACTTTAATACTTTATCCAAAACTTATGGTTGAAACTTATTTATAAACTAGGTGGATTTGGACTGATAACCAAATAATCTAATAGTTTATTTATTAATATAAATCCTAAAATTAATTTATCTTATAAATAAATTTTTTTATCATCTTATAATTATAATATTATTTTAACTTAAAAAATTATCTTTATTTATGGTTTGCTATCGAACGCAATGAATACAGAAATTTGTCGGCACCAAACCAAAACTACAAAGGCCAGCCTAAGGCCCTTTAATATTTACGAACCATAAATTTTGGAAGAATTTGACCGTTAACTTCGTTTGCCTTTCTATTTTGTTGGTCCCAAAATCAATAAAATCAAGAATGCAGAATATGTGGAGGACCGAATGGACCTCACCGAATGCTACAAACAATAGCAACAAATTTAAGGTGACAGCTTTTCCTGACATTTTGAGTAGGGACTACTAAAGCAAGCATAGAGCCACACAAATAATAAACGTTTCAAATCAACTTGAGTTTCTTGGTTAAATAACTACACTAAACAGGGACAAAAGGACAACAACGGCACAAAATAACATTTTATTTAAGTCTTGGTTTCAAGACATCAAAATTTATATAAGTCAATCAAACAATCAATCAACATCTCAATCACGCAACAAAATCTAGCAAACACAATTTGGGGCCTCTATGTACAGTTAATTGTTATATTTTTTAATGTTGTCGTTATAAAATAAAAAATATTTTAAATCATTGTCCAAACACATTCTTAGAAGCACACTCACGAAAAAAAATCCCAAAGAACATGTGGCTGTTTTCTCAAGAAACAAAGGCTAGTTTTTTTCTTTATACAACATAATTTTAGACAATATGTTTTATTTTGAAATTTGACTATTTAATTTCTAATAAAAAAATTAGTAAAATAGAAAATCTAATAGGAATAACTACCAAATTATAAATCTATTAGAAAATCTAATTTAACTCTACTATATATTCTCAAAAGAAAATGGGCAATTTAACAAAAAATAAGATGAGCATTTGTCTCACACTTTTAACTTGGTTATATTTTGACAAAATAAAATCATTTCATAATTTTCACCAAAATCTTCAGCAATATTGACATTGACTTCTATTTTAACAATTCTTTTGAATATGACCCAATTTACCACCACTAAAATATTTAGGCATCTTTTATTGATTATTACTGAAATTACTAAAATTGTCTATTTGTTGAGAAGAATTGTTACATCTACCACGTACGGTTACAAAAATTACATCTTTTATGTCCACGACTTGCGAAATTTTGACTATGATCACAAAGAGCAGCAGCACCAAAAAGTTTTTTTATTGTTGTTTTCTTTAGCCATTTGAATCTACAAAGCTTACAACGTTTTCTCCATATGTTCCTTTTTGTGTGACTCTTCCAACTTGCCATTGATTCTTTGTTCATGAAATAGTAATGACCTTACAGGTCATCAACTGTCAAAGACAACAAATCTTTCATCTCTTGCATTACTGTAACATGATGATCAAATTTTATGGACAAAGTATTCAAAACTTTTTTAACAATAATCTTATCAAAGAGATCATACCCATTCAACTACATCTCATTCATTATTTCATTTAATCAGGAAAAAAAATATGATTAAGTTATTTCAGTCTTTTCTATAATGTACAATTCAAACTTTCTTTTCAACGTTAACAAGTTATTTTGTTGGACATTTCAACATCTCAATATGTTTTGACTAAAGTATCTAACTCTTGCTTTGTGATTGTGGCAATATAAAATTTTACAAAATACAAACATATCAACAATCTGGTGCATTTGTGAAAACACTAGATTATTAATAGGTGGCCCACACAACTAACAAAGCAAGCTAACAATTAATAGGTGGCCCACACAAATAAAGCTTTCAAATTAATTTGAGTTTTCTTGGTTAAATGGCTATGGTAACAAGGAACAAAAGGACAACATGGGCACAAAATAATATTTTATTTAAGTTTTGGTTTAAGACATCAAGAGGTGGCAACTGGGAGAGAATATGTGAGAATTAGGTAGAATTTAAATAGGTAAGAAATTACTAAAAATATAAAATGTGATTTTCATTAAATTTTGGGATTGGATGGGAATGCAATTTAATGAGATTAAGATTTCCTAATTTCTATTGGTATCCCATTAAAATTTCCCATTGTAATTAAATGGTAGCTGCTGATAGTTGGACCACTACCAGGCCGCTGGCTCCTGACAGCGACTGGTACTGATCGGCCAGTAGTCTGGGGGTGATTCAATCACCGATAGGTGCTATGATTTTAAAGTAAGAAAATAAAATTTATTTATCAATAATATATATAAATATATTAAAAGATTAAAAAATAATGTCGATTGGCGATTCGATGATAGTTCGGCAATCGATGGCCGTCATGATTTTTAAAAAAATTATTTATTAATAATATATAGAAATATATTAAAAGATTAAAAACAATTAGAATTATCATTACTCATTGATTATTCAACATTCTCTAATAATTACCTAAAATTGCCCAATAATTATCATTTACATTTTCCCATTGCATGAGTACCCTATAACCCACCCAATAAAATATCTTCCATTTATTCTTAATGTATATTTTTAATGGATATAGGAAGTCCAATAGCTTCCATCCCATTGGGTACCTATTGGGACTAAAGAAATATTGCCACCTTTATAAATTATCAATCAACTTATCAATCACACAAGAAATCTTGAATATAATTTGAAGGCACTTGAGGAAAAAAACAAGTGTAAACGAACTAGTACGTTTGGAGAACAGTTTGTGAACAAGTTCGGTTATGTTCGTTTATATTCGTTTGTTCAGGTAAACAAACAATAAAAGAACACATTTTACCGTTCATTTAATTAACAAACATGAACATGAACAGACATGTGTTCAGTTCGTTTATGTTCACGAACAAGTTTGTTTAGTGTTCATGAACAAGTTCATTTAGAGTTCGTTTATATAATATAATATATTATATATATTTATTTGGGTATTTGATCATAACTTTTTTAAGGTAAATATATATACTTTTTAAAACTTTGGTCCTTAATTTTTTATTGGTAATCTATTTTCTTTTCCTTTTTCTTGAAACATGATGTGCTGGGATTATAGTGAATGAACTCTAATTCCTGTTTGGAAATTTGAACTGTTTGTTGGATATTTTTGTGTTCTTTTCCTTAATATTTCTATTTCTTGGATCATGGATGTAATGCTATTATGTGTTTTTTTTTATTAGAATGGTCAAATGGGATGTAACTGTCTTTTGTTAGACCATGGATGCAATGTTATTATGTTTTTATTTATTGGATGGTCAAATGGGATGTAACTGTCTTTTCTTAGATCATGGATGCAATGTTATTATGTTTTTATTTATTGGAATGGTCAAATGGAATGTAACTGTTTTTTTTGGATCATGGATGGAGTGTTATTGTGGAAGTAATGTTAACCGTTCACGAACTGTTTGTTTAGTGTTTGCTGACGTGTTCGTTTACTCATTCGTGAACATGTTCATTTACTCATTCATGAACGTGTTAACTAACTGTTCGTGAATATGTTCATTTAATGTGTTAATGAACATGTTCACGAATACTTAATGAACACTAATACACGAATATAAATAAACACGAACAAACACGAACACATATTTCACACTAATAAACGAATATAAACGAACATGAACAGTCTAAAAAATAAACAAACAGTTAACGAACATGGCTTGTTCGTTTATGTTTGGTTCGTTTACAGTCTCACCAATGGACTTGCAGCTATTTTTTCAAGAAATAGAGGCTAGTTTTATTTTTGTACAACAAAACTGATATATATGGGACCTTGATGCATAACCCAACAACGTGGGGACTTGGACCACAAAACATTAATGTAAAAAGGCCCAGCCCAAATAAAATCACGCAAGTAGCTAGTACAAGCGATGTCTTAATGTCCTATTATAACACGTTCCATGGATATCGAAGGTAAGATATGTATTCATGGTGAGGCTGCTAGGTAAAGAGGAGAAAATCCTAATACGTCTATGATCTTTAAAGAAAATCAATTTTCTTATCAAATCACTGACTTAAGTATTTGAGCTTCTTCCTCGAAGATCTACTCCAAGACTTGTTTGACAGTTGATGCTTTGGTAAGATCGTTAGTAGAATTGTGGATTATGGACGCCATATTGAGTTGTGGATATCTCCTTCATCACTTGGCACCGTTTGTGGGAACTTCTTGTTTTCTAATGGGTATATTTGTGCACTTATCCTCTATTGTTGATTGATAATTGTGAAGTTTGAATTATGGTAGACTCTCATTCCTGTGACTGCAAGCAAGTCGAAAGTAAAGGTCAGAGAGAAGAGAGGCTCGAGTGCTCTGACCATGTTGGGGCCAGTAATTCAACCTTAGACAATATATCAAAAAGATCTGAGCGATCACCAACTGGTGAAGGTGTGTTGTTCACAATGTTCCAACTCAAATCGTGATGATTGGTAAATGGATAGATACAATGATGATAATGAGAAAGTCTTTCTGCAGCAAAACAGGGCACAATTCAAAGAATTCTGGAGATCTAGGTGTAATAAAAGGCCTTGAAAAAACAATCCAAGACATGGAGATCTAGGCCATGTGCCAAGGCGAAAGAATAACGATTGGAAAGAACCCTCTGTGTTACACATTGATGATAACTATCGAGACGGTCACTCTGATACTTGAACCCAAGATGGCATAAAAAAGGCTTGCGTTAATTACCTCATTCATATTAGAAAGAGAGTGGAGAATGATATTCAAGGTTTGCTAAGATCTGATAATGAGAGAGAAGCCCTGTCCCCATTCGCATCACACATTTTCAATACCTTACACTCCCACAGGCTTTAAGCTACTAGATAGGATCCCGGCCTATGATGGAGATTCAGATCCCTTAAACTTTTTTCCCCGCTTTAAATAGGTCATGAAGTTCAAACACGCTCCAATGGAGATAATGTGCAAGGTATTCCCTCTCTATATTAGTAGCAAAACCTATGTGTAGATATATGGTCTTCTCTGAGGCAGTGTCTGGTCCTTCAGGCGTTGGTGCAACTTTTCCACACTCACTTCTTCCAAAGAAAAAAGTTTCACAAAATAGCTGCCGACTTGATGAACCTCAAACAAGGGAAAAACGAATCTCTGAAGTTGTACGTAGAGAGGTTCAATGATGAGAGCTTGCAGGTGGTGAATCGCATGGATCAATTGGTAATCTCGATCTTCAATAATGACCTAAACCCTGGTCCGTTTTACACCAAATTAGCTTAGGACACACTCACTGATGCCCAAGTCCTTTGGCAGACGGTAGAAAGTTATACGAAGGGAGAGAAGACCAATTGAAAGAAAATGGAGAATGAGAAGAATGATAGGAAGCAATAAGAAGATGTTAGAGGGAAGGGTGGCCAAAAGAGTGCATTTGACAAGTTGAATTACAATTGCGGCCACTTGGAACCTCAAATTCAAGACAGGTGCCTTACACCTCGCATCAAAAGTCATACCAAAATCCTGGCTATACACAGGGACCTTCTTAGGCCTCTAGTGTTTATTGATTACTGCACCACATAATTGGCCTCGATACTTGTGGTACAGCTTTTATAATGATCATGGGCATGATGTTGAGGAATGTAAGGGCCTAAATAAGAAAATCTAAAATTGCATTCAGAACAGGATGTTATAATAGTATGTTTAGAGATGGCAACCACGTTTCAATGGAGCCCAACATCGGTCAAGAGGGTGGGGAGATGACTATTACTCTGCTAGATGAGGTGGAGGGCATGGTTAAGGTGAGAGAGGTGCATCTGGAAATCAGGGAGGTTACAAGCTGAGATGGGATCTCTCCATAAACCAGTAGTATCAATGGAACCCTTCACAACCACAACCACCCCAACATCTTCCTAACAATAATCGTAATGTCATAGATGCAGTTCATGCCATCTTTGAGGGATACCTAGAGGGGCAGTCCCAAACTACCATAAAGGCCAATGCAAGGAGAATCCCTTCTCAGGAGTCAATCCATAAGTGCTTTAAGCCGTTCGTGGTGATTACATTTTCTGAAAAGGATGCAGTCCCCCATATATGCTCTCATAATAATACCTTGGTTATTAAAACTATAATTGCCAACAAATAGATGCATAAAGTATACATAGATGATAGCAGTGTTGGAACGTCATGTACATGGATTGCTTCTACAAGTTGGGAATCGACTTCAACACTTTGAGGCCCCTAGGTATGCCATTAGTCACTTTTGCTCATGATGTAGTGCATCCTGTGGGAATAATCACACTGGTTGTGACTATGGGGGACTACTCTTGAGATAAGACCATAATGACAAACTTTTATGTGGTTGATACACCTTTCCCTTTCAATGTCATTATTGGGAGATCCTGAATAAATAAAGCCAAGGTCATATAGTCTCCCTACCACTTGGTTCTAAAGTTCCCTGTGGAGCATGGGTAGCATCTGTGCAATGTGATTACTATGTTGCACGAGAGTATATACATATAGTATTAAAAGGCAAAGGAACAATGATAAAGGGGGTCAATTTAATTCAGACACTAGTTGAATCAGAATTAGGTCGAGAGGTCACACCTTGGAGAACACACATAGTAGAAAATGAGAAGGGACTTACGACCCTGGAGAACTCGAGATAACACCTTAGGAAAACAAAGATCCCAACATTCCAGAGCAACAGTGTGATGCGTTTGAGATAACAAACGAGGTGCAAGAGGTCTTAATTGATGACGACCATCCAAACAAGGTAGTTAAAGTTGGGGCATTATTGCCTACTGAAATGAAGAACAAAATCATTGGCCTTTTATGGCAATATAAGGAGGTGTTTGTTAGGAGTCCAGAAGACATGCCCGGAATATCGTCTTCTTTGATGACTTATAAATTGAACATTAATCCGAGGATCAAGCCTGTCTAACAAAAGAAGGGGACGTTGGCCTCTGAAAGGAATCAAGTTGTTAATGAAGAAATGAAGAAGTTATTGCAATCTAATATAATGAAAGAAGTTTTTTATCTAACATGGTTGGCCAATCTAGTGCTGGTAAAAAAGCTCGATGGTAGTTGGTATATGTGCATCAACTATATCGATTTTAACAAGTATTGTCCCAAAAACTACTACTTCCTACTAGTGATTGATAAAAAAAATAGAGGCTATATTGGAATATGAGATACTGATGTTCTTGGATGCTTACAAGAGATATCATCAAATCCTAATGGAAAAAAAAGATGTTGAGAAAACTACTTTCATCACCAAGGTAGGGATCTTTTTCTACAAAAACAAAAAAAAAATGGTATTCGGGCTAAATAATGCTAGAGCAACATACCAAAGATTGGTCAACTGAATCTTTTCTAAACAGATTGGTAGAAATATAAAAATCTATATGGATGACATTGTGATAAAAAGCAAAAAGGTCAAGGATGCTCGTACTGACTTAGAAAAGCCCTGCAAACCCTGATGGAAAAATCTATGTAGATGATATGGTGATAAAAAGCAAGAAGGTTAGGGATGCCCCAATTGACTTAAAAGGAACCTTGTAAATCCTGATGGAGACAAATATATGCCTAAATCCTAGAAAGTGTACTTTTTGGGTAGGCTCTAGAAATTTCTTGGGATATATGGTATCTAAGCAGGGAATTGAAGCCAGTCCAAAAAAAAAAGTGAGAGCTATTGTCAAGATGGCACCTCCTCAGATGGTTAAAGAGGTCCAAAAGCTGACAAAATCTCTAGCAACCTTGAATAAGTTTCTTTCTCATTGAGCAAACCGACGCCTACCTTTATTCCAAGTGCTGTGAGAAGCCAAGAGTTTCAAATGGACCGATGAGTTCCAAAAGGCTTTTGAAGAGTTAAAAGCACACTTGAGCAATTTAACTAGGAGGCCCCCTTCTCGACCTCCGCACCCCTTGCACCTTTCTGGGGTGCAATACCTTTCTTGTTCATTGACGAGGCAAGTTCACCACTACAAAATAAAACACTAGTTAGTTTCAAATTTCATCTAACTATGAATAAATGACTCTTAGGCAAAGCAATCCTACCATTTGCCATTTTCTTTTGAATAGGTCTCAAGGTCTAAGGTCTAACATCTACTATAGCTGGACTCAATTTGTATTTCACCAGCTTCTCTTCAGTATATTTCCTAACCTTATTTTCTCAGAGCGCTATGTATTCTCAGCTTGGGGGGTTATGTTTCTTCTGGTCATTTTATGTATTGTTAGCATCCCCATATAACCACTCTATCTCTATCCTACAAGGCTTTGATTTCACAAAGAAAAATCTTTACCTCCATTCATGGTGATTCGTATGTTTTTTTTTGTTTTGCCTTCAGACCTCAAGAAGAAGGTAAAATAACCCATGAAGTTCGCCAACTTCTTTACGCAATAAAAATATCGAAGTAAATTGACAAAGCTTTCAATTTGACCCTCTCGGCATAAAATTTCAAATTTGATTATGGTCATCACCGAGTTAGGTGCCAGTTGAGCTAAAGCTGTCCAATAGTATCTTAGGATCTTAGTAATTAGTTGTTCTTCATAAACTGCACAATACCCCATAGCAGGCCCTCTATTCTGACCTTGTGACTCTAGCCCTATACTTATTTGGGATGTGATATTTCTTTCTAAGGTTCTTGACCTCATTTTCTACTAAGGTTGAAATCAAGGCCTCGATTATTGGGGTGAATTTTTCGGGATAAGCTTCTAGAGGTCTAGGCATAAAGTTTTCCCCTTCATTCCCGAAAGAACTTGTTGCCGTTGATGAATTCAATCTGCTTTTGGCCAGTGACAGTTCTTCATATAAACTTTCAACTTCTATCATTTGTCTTTTCTTCCCACCTTTCCTAAAACTCTCCCAACCAACTTCCCGGATCTCACTACCTCTCTAGCTAGACGATTCCATTAAATTGTCTTCCGCACATCGCAGGTTGAGGACACAGATCTACCCCCCAATCATGAAGACTCTTCGGATAAAAAATCATAAAAAGACATACTTACTTGTGCTTGTGCTTTTCATCAAAGATAAAGGCTTTGTCAAAAATGGAGATTTCGTTGGAGGAATTTGTTGGTTGCACACTTTTCTTCTTTTTCCATAGATCTGAGAGTGAACAGAGATAGTTTTCTTAAAAGAGCAACTGCAAATGGTGGTTTAACCATTTTTATAGTGGCCCTTTCATATCCCACACATCATTTCAAAATATTTCTCAATCGGCATTTGTGCATTGGAAGTCGAGCAGACTCAGTCACATTTAATGCCAATTGGGACCTTTGGGTCGCGGATGTGACTTTCATCATTAGTATGCCTAAGCTCTAAGCTTTGATCCCCAAAACCTAGCGAAGGTGAGACCTTGGCCTAACTAAAATTCCCTTGACTTGTTAGATTTACACATGATATTAATATAAAAGATTAGTTTGTTTGTCACCAAAGTGGCCAAACTAATTAATTAATTTTTTTTATCATATAGTAAATTATAGTTATTTATTCATATTATGTTAATGCCTATTATTGTAATTATATGAAGAAGTGACGTTTATTAGTTGATAGAATTTTAGAATTTTACCCAAAGGTAAAATTAATTTTCTATGAATAATAAACATTATAGATGATAATCAATTTGTGTATCCAATGATACTATTTTATTTGATGAGGCTTGTTTGATTATCTAATAAAGTTTGCATGGCATTAACTTTATTATAATATATTGTTGAACTTACCCAAAGAAAGCCTGCAATATGCTTTAAATGTATCATGATTTGAATCTGATAATTTATTAAGCATTTATGTGTTTGCAACTATTTCCCTCCATTCTTCTTCTGTTACTGTGTTTAATGGTTTGAATTTCTTTGAATAGTGCGAACAAGTCAATTTCCATTTAGGTGTTTTGGATTTTGACTTAGCACTATTGGAAGAAAAACCTACTGCTATTATAGACATAAGTAGTGAGGTTGAGAAATCAAACTATAAAGCATGGGAAAGGTCTAACAGATTATGCCTTAATTTTCTGTGAATGACGATTGCTAACAACATTAAGACTGCTATTCCACAAACTGTAAGTGCTAAAGAATTCCTTAAGCTTGTGGAAGAACGATTTCATTCTACTGATAAGTCTCTCACTGGTATTTTAATGGCTGAATTTACAACCATGAAGTATGATGGGTCTCGAAGCATGCAGCAACATGTCATCGAGATGACAAATATTGCAGCAAAACTAAAGACCCCGGGTATGACAGTTGATGACTCATTCTTAGTGCAGTTCATTATGAACTCGTTATTTCCTGAATATGGACATTTTTAAATTAATAACAACACTATTAAGAACAAGTGGGATATTAATGAATTATCCAGTATGTTAATTTAGGATGAAATGAGACTAAAGAATCAAGGAGTTCATTCAATTAATCTTGTGGGTCAAAGAGCTAGTAAGATTCATAAGCCAAAAGTCAAGAAATTTAAGAAAAAAGTACTTGCTAAAGTGACACAAGTTACTACTGATGATGATAAGAAAGAACGAAAGATAGATAAGTGTCACTTTTGTAAAAAACAAGGACATTATTAGAAAGATTGTTTGAAACGTAAAGTTTGGTTTGAAAACAAAGGTACATCTAACCTTGTTGTATGTTCCAAACAAAACTTAAATGAAATTCTTTCAAATACTTGGTGGCTTGATTCTAGTGCTAATACTCATGTTTCCAATTTCATGCAGGGATTCCTTACAACCCAAACCATAAACCCAATTGAGAGTTTTTTATTCATGAGAAACCGTAAGAAGGTCCCAATTGAAGGCATAGGGATTTATCATTTAGTGTTAGATACTGGTTACCACTTAGATGTAATACACATTCTTTATGCATATTCAATTTCTAGAAACTTGGTTTTTGTTTCAAAACTTGATTAAAATGGGTTTACTCTGATGTTTGGATATGGTTGTTTCAGTTTATGTAAACATAATTCCATTATTGGTTCTGAAATTCTTATGGATGGTTTATATAAATTGAAATTTGATGTTAATTTTTTGGAATCTCTATTTTCTGTTTATCATAATATTGGAATTAAACGTAGCATGATGAATGATATCCAAAAAAAAGATTAGAAAGATTAGTAAAGAATGAAATTCTACTAAATTTAAATTTTACTGATCTTGGCATATATGCGAATTGCATTAAAGAAAAGTGAACCAAACATAGCAAGAAATGAGCCGCAAGAAGTACTCAGCTCTTTAAAATTATATACATTGATATATGTGGATCTTTTGATGCTCCATCCATTGGTGGGGAAAGGTACTTTATCACCTTTATAGATGATTTTCACGTTATGGATATATCTATTTGCTTAATGAAAAATCTCATGCTGTAAATGCCCTTGAGGTGTTTATAAAAGAGGTTCAAAGGCAATTAGATAGAAAAGTGAGAATTGTACGGTCTGATAGAGATGGTGAGTATTATGGAAAATATGATGAATCAGGACAATGTCCATGTCTATTTGCAAAGTTCCTTGAGAAACATGGCATATGTGCATAGTATACCATGCCAAGCACACCTTAATAAAATGGTGTGGTAGAAATGCACAATAGGACATTAATGAATATGGTTAAGAGTATGATGAGTAATTCCTCCTTACCCAAAACATTGTGGATGCATGCACTGAAAACTGCTGTGTATTTGCTAAATGGGATTCTTAGTAAGGCATTTCCTAAAACTCCTTTCGAGTTATGGATTGGAAAGAAACCTAGTTTGAAGCACCTGCATGTTTGGGGTTGCCTAACCGAAGCATGACTTTATAATCCACATGAAAGGAAATTAGATTCTCGAACGGTTAGTAGTTACTTTATTGATTACACAGAGAAATCTAAAGGGTATAGGTTTTATTGTCCAAACCATAGTCCAAGAATTGTTGAAAATGCTAACGTCAAATTTATTGAAAATGGAGAAATTAGTGGGAGTGCTGAAAAACATATTATAGATATTAATGAAGTAAGGGTTAATATTCCATCACCTATAAATGTTCCAATATCCGCATATTTCTCAAATATTAACCTAGTGTTGGAAGAGCAAAATGATCTTGGGCAATATTTGAATGAAGCATCATCTCATGAAGAAACTAACTTACAACCAATTGACATTAATAAACCACGTGGAGTAGCTTTGAATAAACCTATAAGGACAAGAAGGTCAGCTATTCGTAATGACTATGTGGTTTATTTGCAAGAGTCAAAATTTGGTTATGGCATTTATGAGGATCCTATTTTGTTTTCACAAGTCATAAAAGGTGATAAATCTGATAAATGAATTGATGCCATGAAAGATGAATTGAACTGAATGGCACAAAACAAAGTTTGGGATCTTATTGATTTGCTGGAAGGATGTAAACGAGTCAGACGCAAATGAGTCTTTAAAGACCAAACGAGACTCGAATGAAAACATTGAATGATATAAAGTTAGACTTGTTGCCACGGGTTATACTCAAAATGATAGCGTTGATTACAAAGAGACTTTTTCACCTATTTCAAAGAAAGACTTGTTGAAAATAATTATGGCATTAGTGGCTCAATATGATTTAGAGCTACATCAAACGGATGTGAAAATTGCTTTTCTGAATGGAGATTTTGAGGAGGAAGTTTATATGAATCAACCTGAAGGTTTTTCCGTAGAAGAAAAGGGCACATGGTGTGTAAATTTAAAAAATCAATAGATGGGCTTAAACAAGATTCCTGACAATGGTATTTAATGATACCATAACTTCTTTTGGTTTTGTAGAAAAAACTGTTGATGGGTATATTTATTGAAAGATCAATGGGAGTAAGTTTGTATTTCTAGTCTTATATGTTGATGATATTCTACTTGCTACTAATGATTTAGGCGTGTTGCATAAGACTAAAGAATTTCTCTCTAAGAATTTTGAAATGAAAGAAATGAGAGGCATCATTTGTGATAGGAATTTCGATATTCCGAGATAGATCACAAGGACCGGTAGGATTGTCTCAAAAAGAATAAATCTAAAGAATTGTTGAGAGATTTAATATGAACAAATGTTCTGCAGGACTTGTCCCAATACAAAAAGGCGATAAATTTAGTCTTATGCAATGTCCAAAGAATGATGTGGAACATAAAGAAATAGAATTTATTCCATATGCTTCTGTTGTTGGCAGTTTGATGTATTTGCAAACATGCACAAGACCCGATATAAGTTTCGCGGTCGGACTGTTGGACAGATATCAAAGTAATCCTGGTATGGATCATTAGAAAACTACAAAGAAAGTATTAAGATACCTTCAAGGAGCAAAGGATTATATGCTTATGTATAGAAGGTCTAAGTCTAATCTATTAGAAGTGATTGGATACTCGGATTCATATTTTACTGGATGCATTAACAGTAGAAAGTCAACGTTTGGTTATTTGTTTCTGCTAGCAAAAGGAGCAATTTCATGGAAAAGTGCCAAACAATCTGTCATTGCTTCATCCACTATAGAAGCAGAATTTGTAACTTGTTTTGAGGCTATAATCCATGCACTATGGCTGCGGAACTTTATTTCAAGGTTTAGGGTTGTTTACACCATTACTAAGCCGCTGAAAATTTATTGTGATAATTCTGCAGCAGTTTTCTTCTACAAGGATGATAAGTATTCTAGAGGTGCTAAACATATGAAGTTGAAATATTTTGCCGCAAATGAGGAAGTTTAGAAACAAAGAGTGTGTATTGAACATATTAGGATAGATCTCATGATTGCAGATCCTTTAACTAAAGGCTTGCAACTAAAGATATTTAAAGAACATGTTCAAAGAATGAGTCTTGGTTGTATTGATGACTGCCTGTAATGATGTATTAACACTCTTGAACTCAATAAAAAGTTTCTAACATATTGGCAAATTTTCTTGTTTATCATGATTGTGTACACATAATGTTATTAAACAAGAAATAAATGTGTCTATAAGACATTATTGTGGACCTTTATGATATTTATATATCACTTATGATACCTGACATGATAAATTGCTAGTGTAGTGGTATATGGAAGCTAGTATGCAATGTTATAGTGTATGACTGCCATAACCCACATTTTGTGATTTATTATGTTGAGATAAATTATGAAGATATTCAAGAGATTTGTTTCGCGCGCTTAATGTTTCTATTTCCTATTTAATAGTGCAACAAATCTCAACCGTTTATTTGGGTACTTGATAGACGTACCGTATTAAAATTAGAGATATATAAATTGGTCATCTCTCTGCCCGTTTGGGTTACAGAACACAGAAAAACCTTCTCCATCAAACCATCTTAGACAAAAAGGGTGAAGGGAGAGAAATCAATTTAAACAAAAAAGTGGTGGTGTTTCTTAATCTTTTCTAAAAAATTATGTCTTCCGCATCATGTACACAATTTTTATGATTTAATAATTTGTGATAAATTATTTATTCAAAAATCTTAATATATGTTTATATTATAAAGTTTAAGTTTTACATCCCCATTAACATACTCAGAGAGACCCCGATACAAGCAAGCAACCAAAGTAAGGGCCAAATCTACTTGTTCCCATTGGCAACGACTATAGTAGAATTAAAGAACTCATGAGTAATTTGGAGGGATTTGGAACAGAACAAGTACCTATACAACCACATGGCTAAAAATTTTACATGTTTCCTGTAAATAGTGTTCGATTTGCCCATGTGATGTTTGAGAAAAGACCCATAAATTTTGTTCTTGTACTTATCTACTTTAAAGAGAAGAATTAAAAGATAAGTTTCTCCTGTGGAGTTTGCGGGATATTGTACGGAGCGGATTTACTTAGTTCGCATCCTTGGATAGCACCTGCGGGTTTCTTGTCAACAAAAGAATTAAAAGATAAGACTTGTTGACGTTACGCAAAAAGAAATTTGAAGATTGACTCCATCCTGGAGGCATCCTCTATTAGGTGATGGTTCATAAGAAACCTTATTTAAAGAATCGAATGGTGTCATAAATGAAAAGTTTCTTCCATAAATGGTTAAAAACCGTTTTAACTGTATCGCCAGTTTTTCTGGGTCCAGTGAATCTGGCTATCTTAGAGCCACAGTCAAGTTCTTATCCTAGGAATCCCATCAATGAAAACTTCACCTAATTGTATCAAGAGGGTTTTTTGGAGAAAAGAGTTAAAAGGGATAAAATAAATAAGGCTACTTGAGGGGATCAGTATAGCACAAGCTAAGCAAGCGAGTGCAAGATTAACTGGGTGTAGAGTTAGTGCCTAAGAGATAGAAAGATCCAAAATCAGGGTTGATTCATCATTAAGCTACTGAGAAGAAGATGACTATTTTTCTCTCTTTTTGCCATGGAAACTAGGGGTCAAGCTCAAGACACAGGAAAAAGGAAAGAAACTAATGATTTGGGAAAAATGTCCCTTGAATAAGTGAAACAATAATGAGGATACAAGTTCCAAGAATTAATGTTGACTCTAGTTCAACGAATAATCGCTGAGTTGGAGAAGACAATAGATTTGTGCAAATAAAGAGAAAATGGTATTTTCCGGTGGACAATTATGTTACCGTGATTACGGATTAATGACTGGGCCGATTGTACTGATTAATAGCTTTTTCGGGACTCCTCAAAAAGGCATAATGGTGAATTTGGTTAGGAGAAAGCTAAAGTTAAGTTGATTCAGTTTTTGTGGGGAAAATGGCATAAAGCAGAAAAGGAAAGACAAGATAGCGGGCAACTTTTCATCAATTGGAAGACATATCAATAGTTTTTTTATGGCTATTGGACTAATTGTAGACTTCTTAATCATATTCTTTTTTTAAAAAAAAAAAATAAATAGGTGATATTTATGATAACTTTTAGAGATATTCATTTTGATCCGCGTAACTGATTTGATTTGATCCGAAATTTTGGAATACGTAAGATCACCTCTATATTTCAAATTGGATCTGATCAGATCTAACCTAATTCGGTTTCATTCCATTTGTTCCAAATGAAAAAATATATATATAATTTTTTTCCTAAAATTAACTACCATTAGTTATGAAATAAAAATTAGTATTGTTTTTGATAATTTAAATAATATTTTAATTAAAGTGAGTCAAATTTGTAACAAAATAAATTAAATTATTTTCATGAAAATACACAAATTAATTTACATGAAAATTATTTATTATCTTTATATAAAAAATAAATATTTTTTTTTAGAGGAAAATATTAATTTCAAATTTAATATTGTGTATGAAAAGAAAAGTAAGAACAAGAGCGAAAAAAGGAAAAAATGAAATTGGATCAGATTTTGAACACCTCTAGTAGCTTTTATCACCTCACCGTGTTTGATTGGGGGATGCGTTGGGGTGCCATATTCCAAATCAGACTCTGTTGAGACAAAAACTCATTGAAGATTTTTGAAGTTGACAGAAACCCGGTCGATCATATTGTCGATTCACCGTTTGGGGAATAGGTATTTTCTAAGACAAGTTATTTTATTCATTATTTAGTCCATAGTTGGAATAAAAAGAGCATTTTTTTTTCTATTTTTGGCCATCTAAGTAATAATTTTATGTAAATTGAGGAATAAGCATTTAGTTTGATGAATGTTGGTTTAATTTTGATTTTTCTTACTCATTCTTTAGGGTGTGAAAATTTCTTTTTGATCTTTGGATGGAATGGTTCCTCAAATGGAAGGCAAAAAGTAGCCGTGATAAAGTGTTAGGGTAGTTGGGATATAGAAGTTTATTTAATATTTTAAAAGGTAAATAGCACCTTTCATTCTTAAACTTAGAATTTCAATTTTAGTTAGTTACTTTGATGGAATAAATCTTGAACTTACAATTTCAATTTTAGTTAGTTACTTTGATGGAACAAAGTCAAACTGAACTTAATGTATTCATGCATGTGAGTAACACATGCTTAAAGCAAAGGATAGTGGACCAAACCAAATTTTTTTTTAAAAAAAAAAAAAAAGAGAGAGAGAAAATTACAAACAATCACTTTAAATTTTTGCTCTTTTACAAAACTTTTTTTGTAAAAGTTTAATTTCATATTTTATCACCAACAACTTAGCAATTTCGACGACGTATTCCAATTTTTATTAGTTAATTTGAGGTTATTTATATAATTATAAATATAATTTAAATAAAATATTTATAAATTGCAAGTTAATAATTGAATGTATTAAATCTTATTTAACTTAACTCTCTTAGAATGACTAATTAAAACTGAATTTGCAAATTAAAAAAATAAATTAAAATTTTTTGAATATAAAGGACAAAATTAAAATAACATCCCAAATTGGTGTACAAATAGTATTAGTCACCCATAATCTGAGTTTCATCATAGGGTATTGGCTTTACCGTACATGCTCCACTCCTTTCCGAGAACTCTTATTTACTTTATGAATAAAACTAGTAGATATTCATGAAATTAAATAAAATTACCCGACAAAATCATATTGCCAAATTAAAGAAATTCACATTACGTTCAAAAGGGCATTTGCACGTTCTTGAATCAGTTTCCACGCCTTTTCCACGTGCTGATAATCCGTAAGAGAAGCGCCAACAGCTAACCGGATGAAATAGACTCCTCCAATCACACCATGAGTCATGTAAACATGTCCAGAAGCATTCAGAGACTCAAGAAGTTTGCTGTTGATTTCATTCACACGTTCCTCGCTTGGTATCTTCAGAATTTGATACAACGCCGATGGAGAAAGCCTAAAGCAAACCAATGCAAAGTTCCTTGGAACTACAATTTCGAACCTTTTGTCCATTCTCACAAGGCTTTCAAAATGTTTCGCCATTTTAACATGCTGTCTCATGAATTTTTGAAGGTTAACGACGCCATAACTTCGTAGTACGATCCAAAGCTTCAGAGATCTGAATCTTCGGCTTAGTGCAATTTGCCAATCTTTATAGTCCACCACTTGGTATGAATCAGTTGCCTTATTTCTCAACACATCAGGCCTTGTTGACAAGGCTTTTATTAGTGCACTTGGATCCTTCACCCATAGGCAGCAACAATCCAATGCAGAAAAGAACCATTTGTGTGCATTAAGACTGAAAGAATCCACCCCTTCGATTCCATCGAGCAAATGGCGAAATTCAGGACAAATGCAAGCACTTCCTGCGTAAGCAGCATCAACATGAACCCAAATGCCATAATCCTTGGTTATTTCACATAGAAGTCCTAACGGATCAACCGCAGTTGTTTGGGTCGTCCCAACAGAAGCGCACAAGTATAATGGGACTAAACCAGCTTTGACATCGGCAACAATCACCGAACGTAACGATTCCGGGCTCAGGCCGAATTCTGTGGCCTTTGTGGTTGAAATGACTCGAAAATTACATGGATTAATTCCAGCAATTTGTGCTGCTTTTGGGAAAGAAAAATGGGTTTGATCAGACATATAAATAACTAATTTTCCAATATTTTGTCTCCCAATTTTTCTCAACATTTGGTCTCTAGCAGCAGTCAGGGTGGCTAACATTGCTTCACATGTTGTACCTTGAAGTACGCCCCCGCCGCCACCGCTAAACAAGAAAGAACTGGGGAGGTTGAGCATTTTGCCAAACCAATCCATAACAATCATTTCTAACTCGGTTGCAGCCGGGGAAGATATCCAGTTAAAGCCTACAACGTTGAATCCGGTGCTGAGAACTTCGCCGAGAAAAGCTGCATTGCTGGTTGTACAGTTGAATAGAGCGAAATAGTTGGGGCTTTGCCAGTGAGTAAGGCCTGGAATGATGTGGTTTGTTATATCTTGAAGGATTTTTTCAAAGGGTTCAGGCTCAATTGGAACTGAATCTGAAGTTCGAGACTTGAGGTAACCAGGCTCTACTTGACTGCGAACAGGATATTTTTCAATATTTTGATAATAATCAGCAAGGTAGTCTATGATCATATGGCCTTGCCTTCTGAATTCTTGCGGGTTGAGAGGGCTTATGGGGTTGGAAAAATCTTCTTGAGATTCGCCATTAGTGTTGTGAGAATCCATTGGAGTCTACAAAGTGAGGTTCTTAATTAATGAGAGTTTCATGAACAAGCGCACGCACATATAAAGCTTTCAAAATTGGCGCCACTCAATTTGAAATAAACTTTTGTTTCATCAACGTGCTGCCGTCCAATTGATGCAGGGAACCAAACTTTGTTTCTGGTCAGGGGCGGATCGACCTTGGGCCCAAGGGGATTGTCTGTCCTCCCATGTATAGTTGTTAAAATCGCGATCCGAATCGTAGAATCGCGCGATTCTACGATCCCACCTAACAAAATTGATCCTGGATAGCTCAAAATCGTTCGAGTAGAATCGTTAGTAGAATCGGTAGAATCGATCGAATCAATCGTAATCGTATAGAATCGTTAGTAGAATCATTGGTAGAATCGTGTTAACTAATCGTTAGTAAATATGTTCGTTTAATGTGTTCACGAACATGTTCACGAACACTTAACGAACACTAATAAACGAACATAAACAAACAAACACGAACACATATTTCATACTAATAAACAAATATAAACGAACATGAACATCTCAATCACGCAACAAAATCTAGCAAACACGATTTGGGGCCTCTATGTACAATTAATTGTTATATTTTTTAATGTTGTCGTTATAAAATAAAAAATATTTTAAATCGTTGTCCAAACACATTCTTAGAAGCACGCTCACGAAAAAAAATCCCAAAGGACATGTGGCTGTTTTCTCAAGAAACAAAGGCTAGTTTTTTTCTTTATATAACATAATTTTAGACAATATGTTTTATTTTGAAAGTTGACTATTTAATTTCTAATAAAAAATTAGTAAAATAGAAAATCTAATAGGAATAACTACCAAATTATAAATCTATTAGAAAATCTAATTTAACTCTACTATATATTCTCAAAAGAAAATGGGCAATTTAACAAAAATATAAGATGAGCATTTGTCTCACACTTTTAACTTGGTTATATTTTGACAAAATAAAATCATTTCATAATTTTCACCAAAATCTTCAGCAATATTGACATTGACTTCTATTTTAACAATTCTTTTGACTATGGCCCAATTTACCACCACTAAAATATTTAGGCATCTTTTATTGATTATTACTGAAATTTCTAAAATTGTCTATTTGTTGAGAAGAATTGTTACATCTACCACGTACGGTTACAAAAATTACATCTTTTATGTCCACGACTTGCGAAATTTTGACTATGATCACCAAGAGCGGACACCAAAAGTTTTTTTATTGTTGTTTTCTTTAGCCATTTGAATCTACAAAGCTTACAACGTTTTCTCCATATGTTCCTTTTTGTGTGACTCTTCCAACTTGCCATTGATTCTTTGTTCATGAAATAGTAATGACCTTACAGTCATCAAGCATCAAAGACAACAAATCTTTCATCTCTTGCATTCTTGTAACATGATGATCAAATTTTATGGACAAAGTATTCAAAACTTTTTAACAATAATCTTATCAAAGAGATCATATCCATTCAACTACATCTCATTCATTATTTCATTTAATCGGGAAAAAAATAAGATTCGATTATTTGATCTTTTCTATAATGTACAATTCAAACTTTCTTTCAACGTTAACAAGTTATTTTGTTGGACATTTCAACATCTCAATATGTTTTGACTAAAGTATCTAACTCTTGCTTTGTGATTGTGGCAATATAAAATTTTACAACATACAAAACATATCAACAATCTGGTGCATTTGTGAAAACACTAGATTATTAATAGGTGGCCCACACAACTAACAAAGCAAGCTAACAATTAATAGGTGGCCCACACAAATAAAGCTTTCAAATTAATTTGAGTTTTCTTGGTTAAATGGATATGGTAACAAGGAACAAAAGGACAACATGGGCACAAAATAATATTTTATTTAAGTTTTGGTTTAAGATGTCAGAGGTGGCAACTGGGAGAGAATATGTGAGAATTAGGTAGAATTTAAATAGGTAAGAAATTACTAAAAATATAAAATGTGATTTTTATTAAATTTTGGGATTGGATGGGAATGCAATTTAATGAGATTAAGATTTCCTAATTTCTATTGGTTCCATTAAAATTTCCCATTGTAATTAAATGGCATTCACGATAGTTGGACCACTACCCGCCGGCTCTTGGCGATTAGTACCGATCGGCGATGATGCAGTGGTGATTCAATCACCGATAGGTGCTATGATTTTAAAGTAAGAAAATAAAATTTATTTATCAATAATAAAAATAAATATATTAAAAGATTAAAAAATAATGTCGATTGGCAATTTGATGATAGTTCGGCAATCAATGGCCGTCATGATTTTTAAAAAAATTATTTATTAATAATATATATAAATATATTAAAAGATTAAAAACAATTACAATTATCATTACTCATTGATTATTCAACATTCTCTAATAATTACCTAAAATTGCCCAATAATTATCATTTACATTTTCCCATTGCATGAGTACCCTATAACCCACCCAATAAAATATCTTCCATTTATTCTTAATGTATATTTTTAATGGATATAGGAAGTCCAATAACTTCCATCCCATTGGGTACCTATTGGGACTAAAGAAATATTGCCACCTTTATAAATTATCAATCAACTTATCAATCACACAAGAAAATCTTGAATATAATTTGAAGGCGCTTAAGAAAAAAACAAGTGTAAACAATCTAGTACGTATAGAGAACAGTTTGTGAACAAGTTCGGTTATGTTCAATTATATTCGTTTGTTCAGGTAAACAAATAATAAAAGAACACATTTTACCATTCGTTTAATTAACAAACATGAACATGAACAGACATGTGTTCGGTTCGTTTATGCTCACGAACAAGTTTGTTTAGTGTTCATGAACAAGTTCATTTAGAGTTCATTTATATAATATAATATATTATATATATTTATTTGGGTATTTGATCTTAACTTTTTTAAGGTAAATAAATATACTTTTTAAAACTTTAGTCCTTAATTTTTTATTGGTAATCTATTTTCTTTTCCTTTTTCTTGAAACATGATGTGCTGGGATTATAGTAAATGAACTCTAATTCCTGTTTGGAAATTTGAACTGTTTGTTGGATATTTTGTGTTCTTTTCCTTGATATTTCTATTTCTTGGATCATGGATGTAATGCTATTATGTGTTTTTTTTATTAGAATGGTCAAATGGGATGTAACTGTCTTTTCTTAGACCATAGATGCAATGTTATTATGTTTTTATTTGTTGGAATGGTCAAATGGGATGTAACTGTCTTTTCTTAGACCATGGATGCAATGTTATTATGTGTTTTTTTTATTAGAATGGTCAAATGGTATGTAACTGTTTTTTTTTTGGATCATGGATGGAATGTTATTGTGGAAGTAATGTTAACCGTTCACGAACTGTTTGTTTAATGTTTGCTAACGTATTCGTTTACTCATTCGTGAACATGTTCGTTTACTCGTTCATGAACGTGTTAACTAGCGTTAGTGAATATGTTTGTTTAATGCGTTAATGAACATGTTCACGAACACTTAACAACACTAATAAACGAACATAAACAAACACGAACACATCTTTCCCACTAATAAACGAACATAAACGAACATGAACAGTCTAAAAAATAAACAAACAGTTAACGAACAAGGCTTGTTCGTTTATGTTTGGTTCGTTTACAGTCTCACCAATGGACTTGCAGCTATTTTTTCAAGAAATAGAGGCTAGTTTTATTTCTGTACAACAAAACTGATATATATGGGACCTTGACGTATAACCCAACAACATGGGGACTTGGACCACAAAACATTAATGTAAAAAGGCCCAGCCCAAATAAAATCACGCAAGTAGCTAATACAAGCAATGTCTTAATGTCCTATAGCAACACATTCCATGGATATCGAAGGTAAGATATGTATTCATGGTGAAGTCGCTAGGTAAAGAGGAGAAAATCCTAATACGTCTATGATCTTTAAAGAAAATCAATTTTCTTATCAAATCAACGACTTAAGTATTTGAGCTTTTTCCTCGAAGATCTACTCAAGACTTGTTTGTGATTGATGCTTTGGTGTGATCGTTCGTAGAATTGTGGATTATGGACGCCATATCGAGTTGTGGATATCTCCTTCATCACTTGGCACCGTTTGTGGGAACTTCTTGTTTCCTAGTGGGTATATTTGTGCACTTATCCTCTATTGTTGATTGATAATTGTGAAGTTTGAATTATGGTAGACACTCATTCCGTGATGCAAGCAAGTCGAAAGTATAGGTCGAGAGAAGAGTGGCTCGAGTGCTCGACCATGTTGGAACCACTAATTCAACGAGACAATATATCAAAAGATCTGGCGATCACCAAGCGGTGAAGGTGTGTTGTTCACATTGTTCGCCTCAGATCGTGATGATTGGTAAATAGATAGATACTATGATGATAATGAGAAAGTATTTACTGCGACAAAGCGAGGAACAATTCAAAGAATTCGGAGATCCAGTGTAATAAAAGGCCTTGAAAAAACAATCTAAGACATGAAGATCTAGGCCATGTGCCAAGGCGAAAGAATAACGATTGGAAAGAACCCCCTGTGTTACACATTGATGATAACTATCGAGACGGTCACTCTGATGCTTGAACCCAAGATGGCATAAAAAGGCTCGTGTCAATTACCTCATTCATATTAGAAGAGAGTGAAGAATGATATTCAAGATTTGCTAAGATGCGAGAATGAGAGAAGCCCTGTTCCCATTCGCATCACACATTTTCAATGCCTAAACTCCCACAGGCTTTAAGCTACGGATAGGATCCCTGCCTATGATGGAGATTCGGATCCCTTAAACTTTTTTCCCCGCTTTAAATAGGTCATGAAGTTCAAAGATGCTCCAATAGAGATAATGTGCAAGGTATTCCCTCTCTATATTAGTAGCAAAACCTATGAGTGGATATATGGTCTCCTCAGGTAGTGTCAGTCCTTGAGCGTTGGTGCAACCTTTCCACACTCACTTCTTCCAAAGAAAAACTTTTCACAAAATAGCGGCCGACTTGATGAACCTCAAACAAGGGAAAAAGCGAATCTACGAGTTGTATGTAGAGAGGTTCAATGATGAGAGCTTGCGGTGGTGAATCGCATGGATCAATTGGTAATCTCGATCTTCAATAATGACCTAAACCTCGTCCGTTTTACACCAAATTAGCTTAAGACACACTCACGATGCCCAAGTCCTTTGGCGGATGGTAGAAAGTTATACCAAGGGAGAGAAAACCAATTGAAAGAAAATGGAGAATGAGAAGAATGATAGGAAGCAATAAGAAGATGTTTGAGGAAGGGTGGCCAAAGAGTGCATTTGACAAGTTGAATTACAATGTGGCCACTTGGAACCTCAAATTCAAGGCAGAACCTTACACCTCGCATCAAAAGTCATACCAAAATCCTGGCTATACACGAGGACCTTCTTAGGCCTCTAGTGTTGTTGATTCTTGCACCACATAATTGGCCTCGATACTTGTGGTGCGCTTTCACAATGATCATGGGCATGATCTTGAGGAATGTAAGGGCCTAAATAAGAAAATCTAAAATTGCATTTAGAAAGAGGATGTTATAATAGTATGTTCAAAGATGGCAACAACATTTCATGGAGCCCAACATCAGTCAAGAGGGTGGGGAGATGACTATTACTTTGCTAGATGAGGTGGAGGGCATGGTTAAGGTGAGAGAGGTGCATCTGGAAATCAGGGAGGTTCTGGTGAGATGGGATCTCTCCATAAACCGATAGTATCAATGGAACCCTTCATAACGACAACCACCCCAACATCCTCCTAACAATAATCGCAATGTCATAGATGCGATTCATGCCATCTTTGAGGATACCTAGAGAAGCGATCCCAAACTACCATAAAGGCCAATGCAAGGAGAATCCTTCTCGAGTCAATCCATAAGTGCTTTAAGCCGTCCGTGGTTATTACATTTTCTGAAAAGGATGCATTCCCCCATATATGCTCTCATAATGATACCTTGGTTATTAAAACTATAATTGCCAACAAATAGAGGCATAAAGTATACATAGATGATAGCAGTGTTGGAACGTCATATACATGGATTGCTTCTACAAGTTGGGAATCGACTTCAACACTTTGAGGCCCCTAGGTATGCCATTAGTCACTTTTGCTCATGATGTAGTGCATCCTATGGGAATAATCACACTAGTTGTGACTATGGGGGACTACTCTTGAGATAAGACCATAATGACAGACTTTTATGTGGTTGATACACCTTTCCCTTTCAATGTCATTATTGGGAGATCCTGAATAAATAAAGCCAAGGTCATATGGTCTCCCTACCACTTGGTTCTAAAGTTCCCTGTGGAGCATGGGTAGTATCTGTGCAATGTGATTAGTATGTTGCACGAGAGTATCTAGATATAGTATTAAAAGGCAAAGAAACAATGATAAAGGGAGTCAATTTAATTCAGACACTAGTTGAATCGGAATCAGGTCGAGAGGTCACACCTTGGAGAACACACATAGTAGAAAATGAGAAGGGACTTACGACCCTTGAGAACCCAAGATAACACCTTAGGAAAACCAAGATCCCACCATTCCAGAACAACAGTGTGATGCATTTGAGATAACAAACGGGGTGCAAGAGGTCTTAATTGATGACGACCATCCAAACAAGGTGGTTAAAGTCGGGGCATTATTGCCTACTGAAATGAAGAACAAAATCATTGGCCTTTTATGGCAATATAAGGAGGTGTTTGTTAGGAGTCGGAAGACATGCGGAAAATTGTCTTCTTTGATGACTTATAAATTGAACATTAATCCGAGATCAAGCACTGTCTAACAAAAGAAGGGGACGCTGGCCTCTGAAAGGAATCAAGTTGTTAATGAAGAAATGAAGAAGTTATTGCAATCTAATATAATGAAAGAAGTTTTTTATCTAACATAGTTGGCCAATCTAGTGCTGGTAAAAAAGCCTGATGGTAGTTGGCATATGTGCATCAACTATATTGATTTTAACAAGTATTGTCCCAAAAACTACTACTTCCTATTAGTGATTGATAAAAAAGTAGAGGCTATATTGGAATATGAGATACTGATGTTCTTGGATGCTTACAAGAGATATCATCAAATCCTAATGGAAAAAGAAGATGTTGAGAAAACTACTTTCATCACCAAGGTAGGGATCTTTTTCTACAAAAAAAAAAAAAAGGTATTCGGGCTAAATAATGCTAGAGCAACATACCAAAGATTGGTCAACTGAATCTTTTCTAAACAGATTGGTAGAAATATAAAAATCTATATGGATGACATTGTGATAAAAAGCAAAAAGGTCAAGGATGCTCATACTGACTTAGAAAAGCCCTGCAAACCCTGATGGAAAAATCTATGTAGATGATATGGTGATAAAAAGCAAGAAGGTTAGGGATGCCCCAATTGACTTAGAAGGAACCTTGTAAATCCTAATGGAGACAAATATATGCCTAAATCCTAGAAAGTGTACTTTTGGGTAGGCTCTAGAAATTTCTTGGGATATATGGTATCTAAGCAGAATTGAAGCCAACCCAAAAAAAAGTGAGAAAGTGTTATCAAGATGGCACCTCCTCGGATGGTTAAAGAGGTCCAAAGGCGACAAAATCTCTAGCAACCTTGAATAGGTTTCTTTCTCGGTGAGCAAACCACGCCTACCTTTATTCCAAGTGTTGTGAGAAGCCAAGAGTTTCAAATGGGTGATGAGTTCCAAAAGGCTTTTGAAGAGTTAAAAGCACACTTGAGCAATTTAACTAGGAGGCCCCTTTCTCGACCTCGCACCCTTGCACCTTTACGGTGCAATACCTTTCTTGTTCATTGTGAGGCAAAGTTCACCACTACAAAATAAAACACTAGTTAGTTTCAAATTTCATCTAACTATGAATAAATGACTCTTAGGCAAAGCAATCCTACCATTTGCCATTTTCTTTTGAATAGGTCTCAAGGTCTAAGGTCTAACATCTACTATAGCAGGACTCAATTTGTATTTCACCACTTCTCTTGATTATATTTTCTACTAAGGTTGAAATCAAGGCCTCGATTATTGGGGTGAATTTTTGGGATAAGCTTCTAGAGGTCTAGGCATAAAGTTTTCCCTTCATTCCGAAAGAACTTGTTCTTGATGAATTCAATGCTTTTGGCGATGTGATTCGTCATATAAACTTTCAACTTCTATCATTTGTTTTTCCTCCCACCTTTCCTAAAACTCTCCCAACCAACTTCCGGATCTCACTACCTCTTTAGCTAGACGATTCCATTAAATTGTCTTCCGCACATGTGAGTTGAGGACACAAATCTACCCCCAATCATGAAGACTCTTGGATAAAAATCATAAAAGACATACTTACTTGTGCTTGTGCTTTTCATCAAAGATAAAGGCTTTGTCAAAAATGGAGATTTCGTTGGAGAATTTGTTGGTTGCACACTTTTCTTCTTTTTCCATAGATGCGAGTGAGCAGATAGTTTTCTTAAGAAACAGCGCAAATGGTGGTTTAACCATTTTTATAGTGGCTTTCATATCCCACATCATTTCAAAATATTTCTCAATCGGCGGTTGTGCATTGGAAGTCGAGAAGAACTCGGTCACATTTAATGCCATTTGGGACCTTTAGGTCGTGGATGTGACTTTCATCATTAGTATGCCTAAGCTCTAAGCTTTGATCCCCAAAAACTAGCGAAGGTGAGACCTTGTCTAACTAAAATTCCCTTGACATTAGATTTACACATGATATTAATATAAAAGATTAGTTTGTTTGTCACCAAAGTGGCCAAACTAATTAATTAATTTTTATCATATAGTAAATTGTAGTTATTTATTCATATTATGTTAATGCCTATTATTGTAATTATAAGAAGAAGTAGCGTTTATTAGTTGATAGAATTTTAGAATTTTACTAAGGTAAAATTAATTTTCTATGAATAATAAACATTATTGATGATAATCAATTTGTGTATCAATGATACTATTTTATTTGATGAGGCTTGTTTGATTATCTAATAAAGTTTGCATGGCATTAACTTTATTATAATATATTGTTGAACTTACCCAAAGAAAGCCTGCTATATGCTTTAAATGTATCATGATATGGATCTGATAATTTGTTAAGCATTTATGTATTTGCAACTATTTCCCTTCATTCTTAACACATTCTTGTGTTTAATGGTTTGAATTTCGTTGAATAGTGCGAACAAGTCAATTTCCATTTAGGTGTTTTGGATTTTGACTTAGCATTATTGGAAGAAAAACCTATTGCTATTATAGACATAAGTAGTGAGGTTGAGAAATCAAACTATAAAGCATGGGAAAGGTCTAACAGATTATGCCTTAATTTTCTGTGAATGACGATTGCTAACAACATTAAGGCTGCTATTCCACAAGCGTAAGTGCTAAAGAATTCCTTAAACTTGTGGAAGAGCGATTTCGTTCTCTTGATAAATCTCTCATGGTATTCTAATGGTGGATTTACAACCATGAAGTATGATGGGTCTCGAAGCATGCAACGTGTCTTGAGATGACAAATATTGCAGCAAAACTAAAGACCCCGGGTATGACAGTTGATGACTCATTCTTAGTGCAGTTCATTATGAACTCATTACTTCCTGAATATGGACATTTTTAAATTAATAACAACACTATTAAGAACATGTGGGATATTAATGAATTATCCAGTATGTTAATTTAGGATGAAACGAGACTAAAGAATCAAGGAGTTCATTCAATTAATCTTGTGGGTCAAAGAGCTAGTAAGATTCATAAGCCAAAAGTCAAGAAATTTAAGAAAAAAGTACTTGCTAAAGTGACACAAGTTACTACTGATGATGATAAGAAAGAACGAAAGATAGATAAGTGTCACTTTTGTAAAAAACAAGGACATTATCAGAAAGATTGTCTGAAACGTAAAGTTTGGTTTGAAAACAAAGGTACATATAACCTTGTTGTATGTTCCGAACAAAACTTAAATGAAATTCTTTCAAATACTTGGTGGCTTGATTCTAGTGCTAATACTCATGCTTCCAATTTCATGCAGGGATTCCTTACAACCCAAACCATAAACCCAATTGAGAGTTTTTATTCATGAGAAACCGTAAGAAGGTCCCAATTGAAGGCATAGGGATTTATCATTTAGTGTTAGGTACTGGTCACCACTTGGATCTAATACACATTCTTTATGCATATTCAATTTCTAGAAACTTGGTTTTTGTTTCAAAACTTGATTAAAATGGGTTTACTCTTATGTTTGGATATGGTTGTTTCAGTTTATGTAAACATAATTCCATTGTTGGTTCTGAAATTCTTATGGATGGTTTATATAAATTGAAAATTGATGTTAATTTTTTGGAATCTCTATTTACATTTATCATAATATTGGAATTAAGCGTAGCATGATGAATGATATCCAAAAAGATTAGAAAGATTAGTAAAGAATGAAATTGCTAAATTTAAATTTTCTTGATCTTGGCATATATGCATTGCATTAAAGGAAAGTAAACCAAACATAGCAAGAAGCGAGCATAAGATGTACTCATCTCCTTAAAATTATACACATTGATATATGTGGATCTTTTGATGCTCCATCCATTGGTGGGAAAGGTACTTTATCACCTTTATAGATGATTTTCACGTTATGGATATATCTATTTGCTTAATGAAAAATCTCATCTTTGTAAATGCCCTTGAGGTGTTTATAAAAGAGGTTCAAAGGCAATTAGATAGAAAAGTGAGAATTATGCGATCGATAGAGATGGTGAGTATTATGGAAAATATGATGAATCGGACAATGTCCATGTCTATTTGCAAAGTTCCTTGAGAAACATGGCATACGTGCATAGTATACCATGCCAAGCACACCTTAATAAAATGGTGTAGTAGAAATGTGCAATAGGACATTAATGGATATGGTTAAGAGTATGATAAGTAATTCCTCATTACCCAAAACATTGTGAATGCATGCCTGAAAAGCTAGCATGTATTTGCTAAATGGGATTCTTAGTAAGGCATTTCCTAAAACTCCTTTGAGTTATGGATTGGAAAGAAACCTAGTTTGAAGCACTGCATGTTTGGGGTTGCCTAACCAAGCATGAGTTTATAATCCACATGAAAGGAAATTAGATTCTTGAGCAGTTAGTAGTTACTTTATTGGTTACAGAGAAATCTAAAGGGTATAGGTATTATTGTCCAAACCATAGTCAAAAATTGTTGAAAATGCTAACGTCAATTTATTGAAATTGGAGAAATTAGTAAGTCTTGAAAAACATATTATAGATATTAATGAAGTAAGGGTTAATATTCCATCACCTATAAATGTTCCAATATCGCATATTTCTCAAATATTAACCTAGTGTTGGAAGAGCAAAATGATCTTGGGAAATATTTGAATGAAGCATCATCTCATGAAGAAACTAACTTACAACCAATTGACATTAATAAACCACGTGGAGTAGCTTTGAATAAACCTATAAGGACAAGAAGGTCACTATTCGTAATGACTATGTGGTTTATTTGCAAGAGTCAAATTTTGGTTATGGCATTTATGAGGATCCTATTTTGTTTTCACAAGTCATAAAAGGTGATAAATCGATAAATAAATTGATGCCATGAAAGATGAATTGAAGAATGGCACAAAACAAAGATTGGGATCTCATTGATTTCTTTGGAAGGATCTAAGCAGTCGGACACAAATGAGTCTTTAAAGACCAAGCGAGACTCGAATGAAAACATTGAATGATATAAAGTTAGACTTGTGGCCAAGGGTTATACTCAAAATGATAGCATTGATTACAAAGAGACTTTTCACTGTTTCAAAGAAAGACTTGTTGAAAATAATTATGGCATTAGTAGCTCAATATGATTTAGAGCTACACCAAATGGATGTGAAAATTGCTTTTCTGAATGGAGATTTTGAGGAGGAAGTTTATATGAATCAACACGAGCGTTTTCCGTGAAGAAAAGGGTCACATGGTGTGTAAACTTAAAAATCAATATATGGACTTAAACAAGATTCTGACAATGGTATTTAATGATACCATAAGTTCTTTTAGTTTTGTAGAAAACTTTGTTAATGGGTATATTTATTGAAAGATCAATGGGAGTAAGTTTGTATTTCTAGTCTTACATGTTGATGATATTCTACTTGCTACTAATAATTTAGGCATGTTGCATAAGACAAAAGAATTTCTCTCTAAGAATTTTGAAATGAAAGAAAGGAGAGGCATCCTTTGTGATAGGAATTTGATATTAGAGATAGATCTGAGGAGCGGCGGGATTGTCTTAAAAGAATATATCTAAAGAATTGTTGAGAGATTTAATATGAACAAATCTTACGCAAGACTTGTCCCAATACAAAAAGCGATAAATTTAGTCTTATGCAATGTCCAAAGAATAATGTGAAACGTAAAGAAATAGAATCTATTCCATATGCTTATGTTGTTGGCGGTTTGATGTATTTGCAAACATGCACAAAACCGATATAAGTTTTGTGGTGAATTTGTTGAGATATCAAAGTAATCTGGTATGGATCATTAGAAAGCGCAAAGAAAGTATTAAGATACCTACAAGGAGCAAAGAATTATATGCTTATGTATAGAAGGTCTAAGTCTAATCTATTAAAAGTGATTGGATACTCGGATTCATATTTTCTTGGATGCATTAACGTTAGAAAGTCAGCGTTTGGTTATTTGTTTACGCTAGCAAAGGAGCAATTTCATAGAAAAGTGCCAAACAATCATCATTGCTTCATCCACCATAGAAGCAGAATTTGTAACTTGTTTGAGGCTATAATTCATGCACTATGGCTGGAACTTTATTTCAAGGTTTAGGGTTGTTTACACCATTACTAAGTATTGAAAATTTATTGCGATAATTCTCTGATTTTTTCTTTTACAAGGATGATAAGTATTCTAGAGGTGCTAAACATATGAAGTTGAAATATTTTGCATAATGAGGAAGTTTAGAAACAAAGTGTGTATTGAACATATTAGGATAGATCTCATGATTGCAAATCCTTTAACTAAAGGCTTGCAACTAAAGATATTTAAAGAACATGTTCAAAGAATGAGTCTTGGTTGTATTGATATTTTGTAATGATGTATTAACAGACTCAATAAAAGTTTCTTACATAGGCAAATTTTCTTGTTTATCATGATTGTGTACACATAATGTTATTAAACAAGAAATAAATGTGTATATAAGCCATTATTGTGGACCTTTATGATATTTATATATTGCTTATGATACGACATGATAAATTGCTAGTGTAGTGGTACATGGGCAGCTAGTATGCAATGTTATAGTGTATGAGCCATAACCCACATTTGTGATTTATTATGTTGAGATAAATTATGAAGATATTCAGCAGTTTGTTTACGCTTAATGTTTCTATTTCCTATTTAATAGTGCAACAAATCTCAAACCGTTTATTTGGGTATTTGATAGGCGTCACCAGTATTAAAATTAGAGATATATAAATTGGTCATCTCTGCCCATTTGGGTTCTGAGAACACAGAAAAACCTTCTCCATCAAACCATCTTAGACCGAAAGGGTGAAAGAGAGAAACCAATTTAAACAAAAAAGTGGTGGTGTTTCTTCATCTTTTCTAAAAAATTATGTCTTTCGCATCATGTACCCAATTTTATGATTTAATAATTTGTGATAAATTATTTATTCAAAATATTAATATATGTTTATATTATAAAGTTTAAGTTTTACATCCCCATTAACATACTCAGAGAGACCCCGATACAAGCAAGCAACAAAAGTAAGGGCCAAATCTACTTGTTCCCATTTGCAATGACTATAGTAGAATTAAGAACTCATGAGTAATTTGGAGGATTTGGAACAGAACAAGTACCTATACAACCACATGGCTAAAAAGTTTACATGTTTCCTGTAAATAGTGTTCGATTTGCCCATGTGATGTTTGAGAAAAGACCCATAAATTTTGTTCTTGTACTTATCTACTTTAAAAGAAGTATTAAAGATAAGTTTCTCTGTGGAGTTTGCGGGATATTATGCAGACAGATTTACTTAGTGCGCGTCCTGCGGGTTCCTTGTCAACAAAGAATTAAAAGATAAGACTTGTTGACGTTACGCAAAAGAAATTTGAAGATTGACTCCATCCTGGAGGCATCCTCTATTAGGTGATGGTTCATAGAAACCTTATTTAAAGAATCGAATGGTGTCATAAATGAAAATTTTCTTCAATAAATGGTTAAAAACCGTTTTAACTGTATCGCCAGTTTTCTGGGTCCAGTGAATCTGGCTATCTTAGAGCCACAGTCAAGTTCTTATCCTAGGAATCCCATCAATGAAAACTTCACCTAATTGTATCAAGAGGGTTTTTGGAGAAAAGAGTTAAAAGGAATAAAATAAATAAGGCTACTTGAGGATCAGTATAGCACAAACTATGCAAGCGAGTGCAAGATTAACTGGGTGTAGAGTTAGTGCCTAAGAGATAGAAAGATCCAAAATCAGGGTTGATTCATCATTAAGCTACTGAGAAGAAGATGACTATTTTTCTCTCTTTTTGCCATGGAAACTAGGGGTCAAGCTCAAGACACAGGAAAAAGGAAAGAAACTAATGATTTGGGAAAAATGTCCCTTGAATAAGTGAAACAATAATGAGGATACAAGTTCCAAGAATTAATGTTGACTCTAGTTCAACGAATAATCGCTGAGTTGGAGAAGACAATAGATTTGTGCAAATAAAGAGAAAATGGTATTTTCCGGTGGACAATTATGTTACCGTGATTACTGATTAATGACTGGGCCGATTGTACTGATTAATAGCTTTTTCGGGACTCCTCAAAAAGGCATAATGGTGAAGATGGTTAGAGAAAGCTAAAGTTAAGTTGATTCAGTTTTTGTGGGGAAAATGGTATAAAGCAGAAAAGGAAGAGAAGATAGCGGGCAACTTTTCATCAATTGGAAGACATATCAATAGTTTTTTATGGCTATTAGACTAATAGTAGACTTCTTAATCATATTATTTTTTTTCAAAAAAAAATAAAAACCTGATATTTATGAAAACTTTTAGAGATGTTCATTTTGATCCCCGGAACTGATTTGATTTGATCCGAAATTTTGGATCACACAAGATCACTTTTATATTTCAAATTGGATCGATTAGATCACCTAATTAGGTTTCATTCAATTTGTTCCCAATGAAATATATATGTATATATATATATATATATATATATATATATATATATATATATATATATATATATATACATATATATATATACATATATATATATATATATATAATTTTTCTAAAATTAACTACCATTAGTTATGAAATAAAAATTAGTATTGTTTTTGATAATTTAAATAATATTTTAATTAAAGTGAGTCAAATTTGTAACCAAATAAATTAAATTATTTTCATGAAAATACACAAATTAATTTACATGAAAATTATTTATTATCTTTATATAAAATAAATATTTTTAGAAAAAATATTAATTTCAAACTTAATATTGTGTATGAAAAGAAAAGTATGAACAAGAGAAAAAAGGAAAAAATGAAGTTGGATCAGATTTTGAACACCTCTAGTAGCTTTTATCACCTCACCGTGTTTGATTGGGGATCGTTGGGGTGCCATATTCCAAATCAAACTCTTTTGAGACAAAAACTCATTGAAGATTTTAGAAGTTGTGAAATTACGATCGATCATATTGTCGATTCACCGTTTGGGAATAGGTATTTTCTAAGACAAGTTATTTTATTCATTATTTAGTCCATAGTTGGAATAAAAAGAGCATTTTTTCTATTTTTGGCCATCTAAGTAATAATTTTATGTAAATTGAGGAATAAGCATTTAGTTTGATGAATGTTGGTTTTGATTTTTCTTACTCATTCTTTAGGGGTATGAAAATTTCTTTTTGATCTTTGGATGAAATGGTTCCTCAAATGGAAGGCAAAAAGTAGCCGTGATAAAGTGTTAGGGTAGTTGGGATATAGAAGTTTATTTAATATTTTAAAAAGTAAATTCTTAAACTTACAATTTCAATTTTAGTTAGTTACTTTGATGAAATAAATCTTGAACTTACAATTTCAATTTTAGTTAGTTACTTTGATGGAACAAAGTCAACCTGAACTTAATGTATTCATGCATGTGAGTAACACATGCTTAAAGCAAAGGATAGTGGAGCAAACCAAAATTTATTTTTTTTTTAAAAAAAAAAAAAGAGAGAAAATTACAAACAATCACTTTAAATTTTTGCTCTTTTACAAAAAAATTTTGTAAAATTTTAATTTCATATTTTATCACCAACAACTTAGTAATTTCGACGACGTATTCCAATTTTTATTAGTTAATTTGAGGTTATTTATATAATTATAAATATAATTTAAATAAAATATTTATAAATTGCAAGTTAATAATTGAATGTATTAAATCTTATTTAACTTAACTCTCTTAGAATGACTAATTAAAACTGAATTTGCAAATTAAAAAACTAAATTAAAATTTTTTGAATATAAAGGACAAAATTAAAATAACATCCCAAATTGGTGTACAAAGAGTATTAGTCACCCACAATCTGAGTTTCATCATAGGGTATTGGCTTTACCGTACATGCTCCACTCCTTTCCGAGAACTCTTATTTACTTTATGAATAAAACTAGTAGATATTCATGAAATTAAATAAAATTACCCGACAAAATCATATTGCCAAATTAAAGAAATTCACATTACGTTCAAAAGGGCATTTGCACGTTCTTGAATCAGTTTCCACGCCTTTTCCACGTGCTGATAATCCGTAAGAGAAGCGCCAACAGCTAACCGGATGAAATAGACTCCTCCAATCACACCATGAGTCATGTAAACATGTCCAGAAGCATTCAGAGAATCAAGAAGTTTGCTGTTGATTTCATTCACACGTTCCTCGCATGGTATCTTCAGAATTTGATACAACGCCGATGGAGAAACCCTAAAGCAAACCAATGCAAAGTTCCTTGGAACTACAATTTCGAACCTTTTGTCCATTCTCACAAGGCTTTCAAAATGTTTCGCCATTTTAACATGCTGTCTTATGAATTTTGAAGGTTAGCGACGCCATAACTTCGTAGTACAATCCAAAGCTTCAGAGATCTGAATCTTCGGCTTAGTGCAATTTGCCAATCTTTATAGTCCACCACTTGGCTTGAATCAGTTGCCTTGTTTCTCAACACATCAGGCCTTGTTGACAAGGCTTTTATTAGTGCACTTGGATCCTTCACCCATAGGCAGCAACAATCCAATCCAGAAAAGAACCATTTGTGTGCATTAAGACTGAAAGAATCCACCCCTTCGATTCCATCGAGGAAATGGCGAAATTCAGGACAAATGCATGCACTTCCTGCGTAAGCAGCATCAACATGAACCCAAATGCCATAATCCTTGGTTATTTCACATAGAAGTCCTAACGGATCAACCGCAGTTGTTTGGGTCGTCCCAACAGAAGCGCACAAGTATAATGGGACTAAACCAGCTTTGACATCGGCAACAATCACCGAACGTAACGATTCCGGGCTCAGGCCGAATTCTGTGGCCTTTGTGGTTGAAATGACTCGAAAATTACATGGATTAATTCCAGCAATCTGTGCTGCTTTTGGGAAAGAAAAATGGGTTTGATCAGACATATAAATAACTAATTTTCCAATATTTTGTCTCCCAATTTTTCTCAACATTTGGTCTCTAGCTGCGGTCAGGGTGGCTAACATTGCTTCACATGTTGTACCTTGAAGTACGCCCCCGCCGCCACCGCTAAACAAGAAAGAACTGGGGAGGTTGAGCATTTTGCCAAACCAATCCATAACAATCATTTCTAACTCGGTTGCAGCCGGGGAAGATATCCAGTTAAAGCCTACAACGTTGAATCCGGTGCTGAGAACTTCGCCGAGAAAAGCTGCATTGCTGGTTGTACAGTTGAATAGAGCGAAATAGTTGGTGCTTTGCCAGTGAGTAAGGCCTGGAATGATGTGGTTTGTTATATCTTGAAGGATTTTTCAAAGGGTTCAGGCTCAATTGGAACTGAATCGGAAGTTCGAGACTTGAGGTAACCACGCTCTACCTGACTGCGGACAGAATATTTTTCAAGATTTTGATAATAATCAGCAAGGTAGTCTATGATCATATGGCCTTGCCTTCTGAATACTTGCGGGTTGAGAGGGCTTATGGGGGTGGAAAAATCTTCTCGAGATTCGCCATTAGTGTTGTGAGAATCCATTGGAGTCTACAAAGTGAGGTTCTTAATTAATGAGAGTTTCATGAACAAGCACACGCACATATAAAGCTTTCAAAATTGGCGCTACTCAATTTGAAATAAACATTTGTTTCATCAACGTGCTGCCGTCCAATTGATGCAAGGGCCAAACTTTGTTTCTGGTCAGGGTCGGATCTACCTTGGACCCAAGGGGATTGTCTGTCCTCCCATGCATAGTTGTTAGCAGAATTTCATTCTTTACTAATCTTTCTAATCTTTTTTTGGATATCATTCATCATGCTACGTTTAATTCCAATATTATGATAAACAGAAAATAGAGATTCCAAAAAATTAACATCAAATTTCAATTTATATAAACCATCCATAAGAATTTCAGAACCAATAATGGAATTATGTTTACATAAACTGAAACAACCATATCCAAACATCAGAGTAAACCCATTTTAATCAAGTTTTGAAACAAAAACCAAGTTTCTAGAAATTGAATATGCATAAAGAATGTGTATTAGATCCAAGTGGTAACCAGTATCTAACACTAAATGATAAATCCCTATGCCTTCAATTGGGACCTTTTTACGGTTTCTCATGAATAAAAAACTCTCAATTGGGTTTATGGTTTGGGTTGTAAGGAATCCCTGCATGAAATTGGAAGCATGAGTATTAGCACTAGAATCAAGCCACCAAGTATTTGAAAGAATTTCATTTAAGTTTTGTTCGGAACATACAACAAGGTTATATGTACCTTTGTTTTCAAACCAAACTTTACGTTTCAGACAATCTTTCTGATAATGTCCTTGTTTTTACAAAGTGACACTTATCTATCTTTAGTTCTTTCTTATCATCACCAGTAGTAACTTGTGTCACTTTAGCAAGTACTTTTTTCTTAAATTTCTTGACTTTTGGCTTATGAATCTTACTAGCTCTTTGACCCACAAGATTAATTGAATGAACTCCTTGATTCTTTAGTCTCGTTTCATCCTAAATTAACATCTTTGGATAATTCATTAACTTGTTCTTAATAGTGTTGTTATTAATTTAAAAATGTCCATATTAGGAAATGCTTGAGTTCATAATGAATTGCACTAAGAATGAGTCATCAAGCTGTCATACTGCGGTCTTTAGTTTCTTGCAATATTTTTCATCTACGATGACACGTTCTTTGTATGCTTGAGACCCATCATACTCCATGGTTGTAAATTCAGCCATTAAAATACCGATGAGAGACTTATCGATGAGAACGAAATCATTCTTCCACAAGTTTAAGAATTCTTTAGCACTTACGGTTTGTGGAATAGCATTCTTAATGTTGTTAGCAATCGTCATTCCACGAGAAAATTAAAGCATAATATGTTAGACCTTTCCCATGCTTTATAGTTTGATTTCTCAACCTCACTACTTATGTCTATAATGGCGATAGGTTTTTCTTCCAATAGTGCTAAGTCAAAATCCAAAACACCTAAATGGAAATTGACTTGTTCGCACTATTCAAAAAAATTCAAACCATTAAATACGATATGAGAAGAAGAATGAAGGAAATAGTTGCAAACACATAAATGCTTAATAAATTATCGATTCAAATCATGATACATTTAATGCATATTGCGAGCTTTCTTTAGGTAAGTTCAACAATATATTATAATAAAGTTAATGCCATGCAAACTTTATTAGATAATCAAACAAGCCTCATCAAATAAAATAGTATCATTGGATACACAAATTGATTATCATCAATAATGTTTATTATTCATAGTAAATTAATTTTACCTTTGGGGTGAAATTCTAAAATTCTATCAACTAATAAGCGTCACTTCTTCATATAATTACAATAATAGGCATTAACATAATATGAATAAATAACTATAATTTACTATATGATAAAAAAATTAATTAATTAGTTTGGCCACTTTGTTGACAAACAAACTAATCTTTATATTAATATCATGTGTAAATCTAACAAGTCAAGGAATTTTAGTTAGGCCAAGGTCTCACCTTACGCTAGGTTTAGGGCCGTAAGCTTGAGCGAACATAAACGAACGGACCTTGTTCGTTTACTGTTCGTTTATTTTTTAGACTGTTCATGCTCGTTTATGTTCGTTTATGTTTGTGAAATATGTGTTCGTGTTCGTTTATGTTCGTTTATTAGTGTTCACGAATAGTTCACGAACACTTATCGAACACGTTATGAACACATTAACGAGCGAGTTATTGAGCGAGTAAGCGAGCGCTTAATAAACACATTCGCGAACACTTAACGAACACCTTCGCGAACAAATAAATAAACACATTTGCAAACTTAACAAACACGTTCGCGAACACGTTCGCGAACAAATAAACAAACACATTTGCAAATTAAAACAAATAGCATTATAGAGAATCACATTCGCGAACACTTAAGCGAACACGTTCGCGAACAAATATACAAACACATTTGCAAACACTTAAGCGAACACGTTCGCGAACAAATAAACAAACACATTTGCAAATTAAAAAAACAAATAGCATTATAGAGAATTGAACGTCTCTAATGTGGGAGTATGACTACTTACCATTACCACAACAAATTTGTTTATGAATGACCAACAAACATTATTATTATATATATTATTTTAATATAAGCAGACAATAAGCGAGCTTTAAGCGAATATTAGGAGCTTGTTCATGAACACTAAGCGAGCTTGTTCACGAACATAAATAAGCGAGCGGATACTTGTTAGGTATCGTATTCGTTTATTAAGCGAGCACTAAAATGTGTTTGTTTATTGTTCGTTTAGCTTAACAACGAACATAAGCGAACGTGGATCTTGTTACGACTGTTCCGAAGCATTTAGTTCGTTTACACCCTAGCTAGGTTTTGGGATCAAAGCTTAGAGCTTAGGCATACTAATGATGAAAGTCACATCCACGACCCAAAGGTCCCAATTGGCATTAAATGCTGGAGTGCGCCGACTTCAATGCACAAATGCCGATTGAGAAATATTTTGAAATGATGTGTGGGATATGAAAGGGCCACTATAAAATGGTTAAACCACCATTTGCGTTGCTCTTTTAAGAAAACTATCTCTGTTCACTCTCGGATCTATGGAAAAAGAAGAAAAAGTGTGCAACCAACAAATTCCTCCAACGAAATCTCCATTTTTGACAAAGCCTTTATCTTTGATGAAAGCATAAGCACAAGTAAGTATGTCTTTTATGATTTTTATCCAAAGAGTCTTCATGATTGGAGGGTAGGTTTGTGTCCTCAACTGCGATGTCTGAAGACAATTTAATGGAATCGTCTAGCTAGAGGTAGTGAGATCAGGGAAGTTGGTTGGGAGAGTTTTAGGAAAGGTGGGAAGAAAAACAAATGATAGAAGTTGAAAGTTTATATGAAGAAGCCATCACTTAAAAGAAATTGAATTCATCAACGGTAACAAGTTCTTTCGGGAATGAAGGGGAAAACTTTATGCCTAGACCTCTAGAAGCTTATCGAAAAATTCACCCCGATAATCGAGGCCTTGATTTTAACCTTAGTAGGAAATATACTGAAGAGAAGCTGGTGAAATACAAATTGAGTCCGGCTATAGTAGATGTTAGACCTTAGACCTTGAGACCTATTCAAAAGAAAATGGCAAATGGCAGGATTGCTTTGCCTAAGAGTCATTTATTCATAGTTAGATGAAATTTGAAACTAACTAGTGTTTTATTTTGTAGTGGTGAACTTTGCCTCGTCAGTGAACAAGAAAGGTATTGCACCCCAGAAAGGTGCAATGGGTGTGGAGGTCGAGAAGGGGGCCTCCTAGTTAAATTGCTCAAGTGTGCTTTTAACTCTTCAAAAGCCTTTTGGAACTCATCGGTCCATTTGAAACTCTTGGCTTCTCACAACACTTGGAATAAAGGTAGGCGTCGGTTTGCTCACCGAGAAAGAAACCTATTCAAGGTTGCTAGAGATTTTGTCAGCTTTTGGACCTCTTTAACCATCTGAGGAGGTGCCATCTTGATAATAGCTCTCACTTTTTTTTTGGGTTGGCTTCAATTCCCTGCTTAGATGCCATATATCCCAAGAAATTTCTAGAGCCTACCCAAAAAGTACACTTTCTAGGATTTAGGCATATATTTGTCTCCATTAGGATTTACAAGGTTCCTTCTAAGTCAATTGGGGCATCCCTAACCTTCTTGCTTTTTATCACCATATCATCTACATAGATTTTTCCATCAGGGTTTGCAGGGCTTTTCTAAGTCGATCTGAGCATCCTTGACTGTTGCTTTTATCACAATGTCATCCATATAGATTTTTATATTTCTACCAATCTGTTAGAAAAGATTCGATTGACCAATCTTTGGTATGTTGCTCTAGCATTATTTAGCTTTGAATACCTTTTTTTTTTTTTTTGTAGAAAAGATCCCTACCTTAGTGATGAAAGTAGTTTTCTCAACATCTTCTTTTCAATTAGTATTTGATGATATCTCTTGTAAGCATCCAAGAACATCGATTATCTCATATTCCAATATAGCCTCTACTTTTTATCAATCACTAATAGAAGTAGTAGTTTTGGGACAATACTTGTTAAAATCGATATAGTTGATGCACATATGCCAACTACCATCGAGCTTTTACCGACACTAGATTGGCCAACCATGTTAGATAAAAACTTCTTTCATTATATTAGATTGCAATAACTTCTTCATTTCATCATTAACAACTTGATTCCTTTCGGAGGCGGCGTCCTCTTCTTTGTTAGAGCTTGATCGTCGGATTAATGTTCAATTTATAAGTCATCAAAGAAGACAATATTCGGGCATGTCTTACGGACTCCTAACAACCACCTCTTATATTGCCATAAAGGACAATGATTTTGTTCTTCATTTGGTGAGCAATAATGCCCGACTTTAATCACCTTGTTTGGATGGTTGTCATCAATTAAGACCTCTTGCACCTCGTTTGTTATATCAAGCGCATCACCTGTTGCTCTGGAATGGTGGGATCTTGGTATTATCTCGAGTTCTCAAGGGTCGTAAGTTTCTTCTCATTTTCTACTATGTGTGTTCTCCAAGGTGTGACCTCTGCGACTGATTCGATTCAACTAGTGTACGAATTAAATTGACCCCTTATCATTGTTCCTTTGCCTTTTAATGCTATATCTATATACTCTCGTGCAACATACTAATCACATTGCAGATGCTACCCATGCTCCACAGAACTTTAGAACCAAGTGGTAGGAGACCATATGACCTTGGCTTTATTTATTCACGATCTCCCAATAATGACATTGAAAGGGAAAGGTGTATCAACCACATAAAAGTCTGTCATTATGGTCTTATCTCAAGAGTAGTCCCCCATAGTCACAACTAGTGTGATTATTCCCATAGGATGCACTACATCATGAGCAAAAGTGACTAATGGCATACCTAGGGGCCTCAAAGTGTTGAAGTCGATTCCCAACTTGTAGAAGCAATCCATGTATATGACGTTCCAACACTGCTATCATCTATGTATACTTTATGCCTCTATTTGTTGGCAATTATAGTTTTAATAACCAAGGTATCATTATGAGAGCATATATGGGGGAATGCATCCTTTTCAGAAAATGTAATAACCACGGACGGCTTAAAGCACTTATGGATTGACTCCTGAGAAGGGATTCTCTTTGCATTGGCCTTTATGGTAGTTTGGGACTGCCTCTCTAGGTATCCCTCAAAGATGGCATGAACTACATCTATGACATTGCGATTATTGTTAGGAGGATGTTGGGGTGGTTGTGGTTGTGAAGGGTTCCATTGATACTACTGGTTTATGAGGAGATCCCATCTCGGCCTGTAACCTCCCTAATTTCCAGATGCACCTCTCTCACCTTAACCATGCCCTCCACCTCATCTGCCAGAGTAATAGTCATCTCCCCACCCTCTTGACCGATGTTGGGCTCCATCAAAACGTGGTTGCCATCTCTAAACATACTATTATAACATTCTATTCTGAATACAATTTTAGATTTTGTTATTTAGGCCCTTACATTCCTTAGTATCATGCCCATGATCATTGTGAAAGCTGCACCACAAGTATCGAGGCCAATTATGTGGTGCAGCAATCAATAACACTAGATGCCTAAGAAGGTCCCTGTGTATAGCTAGGATTTTGGTATGACTTTTGATACGAGGTGTAAGGTTCCTGTCTTGAATTTGAGGTTCCAAGTGGCCGCAATTGTAATTCAACTTGTCAAACGCACTCTTTTGGCCACACTTCCCTCTAACATCTTCTTATTGCTTCCTGTCATTCTTCTCATTCTCCATTTTCTTTCAATTGATCTTCTCTCCCTTCGTATAACTTTCTACCATCTGCCAAAGGACTTGGGCATCAGTGAGTGTGTCCCAAGCTAATTTGGTGTAAAATGGACTAGGGTTTAGGTCATTATTGAAGATCGAGATTACCAATTGATCCGTGCAATTCACCACCTGCAAGCTCTCATCATTGAACCTCTCTACATACAACTTCAGAGATTCCTTTTTCCCTTGTTTGAGGTTCATCAAGTCGGTAGCTATTTTGTGAATCTTTTTTCTTTGGAAGAAGTGAGTGTGGAAAAGTTGCACCAACTGCCTGAAGGACCAGACACTGCCTTAGAGGAGACCATATATCCACACATAGGTTTTGCTACTAAGATAGAGAGGGAATACCTTGCACATTATCTCGATTGGAGCATCTTTGAACTTCATGACATATTTAAAGCGGGGAAAAAAGTTTAAGGGATCCGAATTTCCATCATAGGTTGGGATCCTATCTAGTAGCTTAAAGCCTGTGGGAGTGTAGGGTATTGAAAATGTGTGATGCGAATGGGACGGGGCTTCTCTTTCATTATCGAATCTTAGCAAATCTTGAATATCATTCTCCACTCTCTTTCTAATATGAATGAGGTAATTGACACGAGCCTCTTTATGCCATCTTGGGTTCAAGCATCAGAGTGGCCGTCTCGATAGTTATCATCCATGTGTAACACTGGGGGTTCTTTCCAATCGTTATTCTTTCGCCTTGGCACATGGCCTAGATCTCCGTGTCTTGGAATGTTTTTCAAGGCCTTTTATTACACACGGATCTCCGAATTCTTTGAATTGTACTTACTGTTTCTTCTTGAAAGACTTTCTCATTATCATCATAGTATCTATCCATTTACCAATCATCACGATCTGAGGCGGAACAATGTGGACAACACACCTTCACCAGTTGGTGATCGCTCAGATCTTTTTGATATATTGTCTAAGGTTGAATTGCCCTAACATGGTCGAGCACTCGAGCCTCTCTTCTCTCGACCTATGCTTTGACTTGCTTGATCACGGGAATGAGTGTCTACCATAATTCAAACTTCGCAATTATCAATCAACAATAGAGGATAAGTGCACAAATATACCGATTAAGAAACAAGAAGTTCCTAAGCGGTGCCAAGTGATGAAGGAGATATCCACAACTCGATATGGCGTCCATAATCTACAATTCTCTGAATGATCTTACAAAAGCATCAATCATCAAACAAGTCTTGGAGTAGATCTTGAGGAAGAAGCTCAAATACTTAAGTCGGTGATTTGATAAGAAAATTGATTTTCTTTAAAGATCATAGGCGTATTAGGATTTTCTCCTCTTTACCTAGCGACCTCATTATGAATACATATCTTACCTTCGATATCTATGGAATGTGTTGCAATAGGACATTAAGACATCGCTTGTACTAGCTACTTGCGTGATTTTATTTAAATTTGGCCTTTTTACATTAATGTTTTGTGGTCCAAGTCCCCATGTTGTTGGGTTATACGTCAAGGTCCCATATATATCAGTTTTGTTGTACAGAAATAAAACTAGCCTCTATTTCTTGAAAAAATAGCTGCAAGTCCATTGGTGAGACTGTAAACGAACCAAACATAAACGAACAAGCCTTGTTCGTTAACTGTTTGTTTATTTTTTAGACTGTTCATGTTCGTTTATATTTGTTTATTAGTGTGAAATATGTGTTCGTGTTTGTTTATGTTCGTTTATTAGTGTTCATTAAGTGTTCGTGAACATGTTCATTAACACATTAAATGAACATATTCACGAACAGTTAGTTAACACGTTCATGAACGAGTAAACGAACATGTTCACAAATGAGTAAATGAACACGTTAGCAAACATTAAACAAACAGTTCGTGAACGGTTAACATTACTTCCACGATAACATTCCATCCATGATCCAAGAAAAAATAGTTACATCCCATTTGACCATTCCAACAAATAAAAACATAATAACATTGCATCCATGGTCTAAGAAAAGACAGTTACATCCCATTTGACCATTCCAACAAATAAAAACATAATAACATTACATCCATGGTCTAAGAAAAGACAGTTACATCCCATTTGACCATTCTAATAAAAAAAAACACATAATAGCATTACATCCATGATCCAAAAAATAGAAATATCAAGGAAAAGAACACAAAAATATCCAAAAAACAGTTCAAATTTCCAAACAGGAATTAGAGTTCATTCACTATAATCCCAGCACATCATGTTTCAAGAAAAAGGAAAAGAAAATAGATTACCAATAAAAAATTAAGGACTAAAGTTTTAAAAAGTATATATATTTACCTTAAAAAAGTTAAGATCAAATACCCAAATAAATATATATAATATATTATATTATATAAACGAACTCTAAATGAACTTGTTCATGAATACTAAACAAACTTGTTCGTGAACATAAACGAACTGAACACATGTCTGTTCATGTTCATGTTTGTTAATTAATCGAGCGGTAAAGCTTGTTCTTTTATTGTTTGTTTACCTGAACAAACGAATATAAACGAACATAACCGAACTTGTTCACAAACTGTTCTCCAAACGTACTAGTTCGTTTACACTTGCTTTTTTTCTTAAGTGCCTTCAAATTATATTCAAGATTTTCTTGTGTGATTGATAAGTTGATTGATAATTTATAAAGGTGGCAATATTTCTTTAGTCCCAATAGGTACCCAATGGGATGGAAGTTATTGGACTTCCTATATCCATTAAAAATATACATTAAGAATAAATGGAAGATATTTTATTGGGTGGGTTATAGGGTACTCATGCAATGGGAAAATGTAAATGATAATTATTGGGCAATTTTAGGTAATTATTAGAGAATGTTGAATAATCAATGAGTAATGATAATTCTAATTGTTTTTAATCTTTTAATATATTTCTATATATTATTAATAAATAATTTTTAAAAATCATGTGACCATTGATTGCGAACTATCATCGAATCACCAATCGACATTTTTTAATCTTTTAATATATTTATATATATTATTGATAAATAAATTTTATTTTCTTATTTTGAAATCATAGCACCTATCGGTGATTGAATCACCAGACTATCGGCGATCGGTACCAATCATTTGTCGAGAGCGGCCAATGTAGTCCAACTATCGGCCGTTGCCATTTAATTACAATGGGAAATTTTAATGGGATACCAATAGAAATTAGGAAATCCTAATCTCATTAAATTGCATTCCATCCAATCCCAAAATTTAATGAAAATCACATTTTATATTTTTAGTAATTTCTTACCTATTTAAATTCTACCTAATTAGCACATATTCTCTCGGTTGCCATCTCTCTCGTCTTAAACCAAAACTTAAATAAAATATTATTTTGTGCCCATGTTGTCCTTTTGTTCCTTGTTACCATAGCCATTTAACCATGAAAACTCAAATTAATTTGAAAGCTTTATTTTTGTGGAGCCACCTATTAATTGTTAGCTTGCTTTGTTAGTTGTGTGGGCCACCTATTAATAATCTAGTGTTTTCACAAATGCACCAGATTGTTGATATGTTTTGTATTTTGTAAAATTTTATATTGCCACAATCACAAAGCAAGAGTTAGATACTTTAGTCAAAGCGTATTGAGATGTTGAAATGTCCAAAAATAACTTGTTAACGTTGAAAGAAAGTTTGAATTGTACATTATAGAAAAAGTGAAATAACTGAATCTTATTTTTTCTGATTAAATGAAATAATGAATGAGATGTAGTTGAATGAGTATGATCTCTTTGATAAGATTATTGTTAAAAAGTTTTGAATACTTTATCCATAAAATTTGATCATCATGTTCTGATAATGCAGAGATGAAAGATTTGTTGTCTTTGTGATTGATGACCGTAAGGTCATTGCTATTTCATGAACAAAGAATTAATGGCAAGTTGGAAGAGTCACACAAAAAGGAACATATGGAGAAAGCGTTATAAGCTTTGTAGATTCAAATGGCTAAAGAAAACAACAATTAAAAAACTTTTTGGTCTTCTTTGCTCTTGGTGATCATAGTCAAAATTTACGCAAGTCGTGGACATAAAAGATGTAATTTTTGTAACGCAGTGGTAGATGTAACAATTCTTCTCAACAAATAGACAATTTTAGTAATTTTAGTAATAATCAATAAAAGATGCCTAAATATTTTAGTGGTAGTAAATTGGGTCATATTTAAAAGAATTGTTAAAATAGAAGTCAATGTCAATATTCTTTGAAGATTTTGGTGAAAATTATGAAATGATTTTATTTTGTCAAAATATAACCAAGTTAAAAGTGTGAGACAAATGCTCATCTTATTTTTGTTAAAGGGCCTTAGGCTGGCCTTTGTAGTTTTGGTTTGATGCCGACAAATTTTTGTATTCTTTGTAGTTTTGTTTTGGTGTTGACAAATTTCTGTATTCTTTGTAGTTTTGGTTTGGTGCCGACAAATTTCTATATTCATTTCGATAGCAAATCATAAATAAAGATAATTTTTTAGTTAAAATAATAAAATTATAATTATAAGATGATAAAAAAATTTATTTATAAGATAAATTAATTTTACAATGTATGATTTTTCACATTAATGAAAGATATTGCATTTCTAACCCACAAATTTCCTTTCTTTTGTTTCCAATCACAAAATTGGAAGCCTATTAAATGACTCGGCACAAGTATTTTGTCCATGCATCCAATAATATTACATCCATTCCATAAAATCCAATATCAAAAAATCAGGAATCATCAAAGCAGTAGCCCAAATTAAAGTTATGGTCTTACAATAAGGACAACGATTTTGTCACGTTGCCAAGTGATGAAGGAGATATCCACAACTCGATATGGTGTCCATAATCCACAATTCTACAAGCGATCATACCAAAGCATCAAGCTGTAAAACAAGTCCTGGAGTAAATCTTCGAGGAAGAAGCTCAAATACTTAAGTCGGTGATTTGATAAGAAAATTGATTTTCTTTAAAGAACATAGGCGTATTAGGATTTTCTCCTCTTTACCTAACGACCTCACCATGAATACAAATCTTACCTGATATCCATCGTGTTGCAATAGGACATTAAGACATTACTAGCTACTTGCGTGATTTTATTTAGAGTCCCCACGTTGTTGGGTTATCGTCGTATAAAATAAAACTAGCCTCTATTTCTTGAAAAAATAGTGCAAGTCCATTGGTAAGACCAAACATAAGCGAAAGCAAGCCTTGTTTTAAATTGTTTATTATTTTTGCTTGTTCATGTTCGTTTATATTTGTTTGTTAGTGTGAAATATGTGTTCGTGTTTGTTTATGTTCGTTTATTAGTGTTAGTTAAGTGCTTTGTGAACATGTTCGTGAACACATTAAGCGAACATATTCTACGATTAGTTAACACGATTACACGATTCTGACGATTCTACTAACGATTACTGCGATTCTACTAACGATTCTACTTGTTGAGCGATTTTGGCGATCGGGATCGATTTTGTTAGGTGGGATCGTGGAATCGTGCGATTACGATTCGGATCGCGATTTTACAACTATGCATGGGAGGACAGACAATCCCCTTGGGCCCAAGGTAGATTCGCTGACCACAAACAAAGTTTGGTCCCCTGCATCAATTGGACGGCAGCACGTTGATGAAACAAAAGTTTATTTCAAATTGAGTAGCGCCAATTTTGAAAGCTTTATATGTGCGTGTGCTTGTTCATGAAACTCTCATTAATTAAGAACCTCACTTTGTAGACTCAATGGATTCTCACGACACTAATGGCGAATCTCGAGAAGATTTTCCAACCCCATAAGCCCTCTCAACACGCAAGCAGTCAGAAGGCAAGGCCATATGATCATAGTCTACCTTGCTGATTATTATCAAAATATTGAAAAATATCCTGTTCGCAGTCAAGTAGAGCCTGGTTACCTCAAGTCTCGAACTTCAGATTCAGTTCCAATTGAGCCTGAACCCTTTGAAAAAATCCTTCAAGATATAACAAACCACATCATTCCAGGCCTTACTCACTGGCAAAGCACCAACTATTTCGCTCTATTCAACTGTACAACCAGCAATGCAGCTTTTCTCGGCGAAGTTCTCAGCACCGGATTCAACGTTGTAGGCTTTAACTGGATATCTTCCCCGGCTGCAACCGAGTTAGAAATGATTGTTATGGATTGGTTTGGCAAAATGCTCAACCTCCCCAGTTCTTTCTTGTTTAGCGGTGGCGGCGGGGGCGTACTTCAAGGTACAACATGTGAAGCAATGTTAGCCACCCTGACCGCAGCTAGAGACCAAATGTTGAGAAAAATTGGGAGACAAAATATTGGAAAATTAGTTATTTATATGTCTGATCAAACCCATTTTTCTTTCCCAAAAGCAGCACAGATTGCTGGAATTAATCCATGTAATTTTCGAGTCATTTCAACCACAAAGGCCACAGAATTCGGCCTGAGCCCGGAATCGTTACGTTCGGTGATTGTTGCCGATGTCAAAGCTGGTTTAGTCCCATTATACTTGTGCGCTTCTGTTGGGACGACCCAAACAACTGCGGTTTATCCGTTAGGACTTCTATGTGAAATAACCAAGGATTATGGCATTTGGGTTCATGTTGATGCTGCTTACGCAGGAAGTGCATGCATTTGTCCTGAATTTCGCCATTTCCTCGATGGAATCGAAGGGTGGATTCTTTCAGTCTTAATGCACACAAATGGTTCTTTTCTGCATTGGATTGTTGCTGCCTATGGGTGAAGGATCCAAGTGCACTAATAAAAGCCTTGTCAACATGGCCTGATGTGTTGAAACAAGGCAACTGATTCAAACCAAGTGGTGGACTATAAAGATTGGCAAATTGCACTAAGCCGAAGATTCAGATCTCTGAAGCTTTGGATTGTACTACGAAGTTATGGCGTCGTTAACCTTCAAAAATTCATAAGACAGCATGTTAAAATGGCGAAACATTTTGAAAGCCTTGTGAGAATGGACAAAAGGTTCGAAATTGTAGTTCAAGGAACTTTGCATTGGTTTGCTTTAGGCTTTCTCCATCGGCGTTGTATCAAATTCTGAAGATACCAAGCGAGGAACGTGTGAATGAAATCAACAGCATACTTCTTGAGTCTCTGAATGCTTCTGGACATGTTTACATGACTCATGGTGTGATTGGAGAGTCTATTTCATCCGGTTAGCTGTTGGCGCTTCTCTTACGGATTATCAGCACGTGGAAAAGGCGTGAAACTGATTCAAGAACGTGCAAATGCCCTTTTGAACGTAATGTGAATTTCTTTAATTTGGCAATATGATTTAATTTCATGAATATCTACTAGTTTTATTCATAAAGTAAATAAGAGTTCTCGGAAAGGAGTGGAGCATGTACGGTAAAGCCAATACCCTATGATGAAACTCAGATTATGGGTGACTAATACTATTTGGACACCAATTTGGGATATTTTAATTTTGTCCTTTATATTCAAAATTTTAATTTAGTTTTTAATTTGCAAATTCAGTTTTAATTAGTCATTCTAAGAGAGTTAAGTTAAATAAGATTTAATACATTCAATTATTAACTTGCAATTTATAAATATTTTATTTAAATTATATTTATAATTATATAAATAACCTCAAATTAACTAATAAAAATTGGAATAAATCGAAATTACTAAGTTGTTGGTGATAAAATATGAAATTAAAATTTTACAAAATTTTTTTGTAAAAGAGCAAAAATTTAAAGTGATTGTTTGTAATTTTCTCTCTCTCTTTTTTTTTTTTAAAATAAATTTTGGTTTGCTCCACTATCCTTTGCTTTAAGCATGTGTTACTCACATGCATGAATACATTAAGTTCAGGTTGACTTTGTTCCATCAAAGTAACTAACTAAAATTGAAATTGTAAGTTCAAGATTTATTTCATCAAAGTAACTAACTAAAATTGAAATTGTAAGTTTAGGAATGAAAGTTGCTATTTACTTTTTAAAATATTAAATAAACTTCTATATCCCAACTACCCTAACACTTTATCACGGCTACTTTTTGCCTTCCATTTGAGGAACCATTTCATCCAAAGATCAAAAAGAAATTTTCATACCCCTAAAGAATGAGTAAGAAAAATCAAAACCAACATTCATCAAACTAAATGCTTATTCCTCAATTTACATAAAATTATTACTTAGGTGGCCAAAAATAGGAAAAAAAATGCTCTATTTATTCCAACTATGGATTAAATAATGAATAAAATAACTTGTCTTAGAAAATACCTATTCCCCAAACGGTGAACCGACAATATGATCGTAGTAATTCAAACTTCTAAAATCTTCAATGAGTTTTTGTCTCAAAAGAGTTGATTTGGAATATGGCACCCAACGCATCCCCAATCAAACACGATGAGGTGATAAAAGCTACTAGAGGTGTTCAAAATCTGATCCAATTTCATTTTTTCCTTTTTTTTTTTGCTCTTGTTCTTACTTTTCTTTTCATACACAATATTAAGTTTGAAATTAATATTTTCCTCTAAAAAAATATTTATTTTTTATATAAAGATAATAAATAATTTTCATGTAAATTAATTTGTGTATTTTCATGAAAATAATTTAATTTATTTGGTTACAAATTTGACTCACTTTAATTAAAATATTATTTAAATTATCAAAAACAATACTAATTTTTATTTCATAACTAATGGTAGTTAATTTTAGAAAAAAAATTATATATATATATTTTTTCATTTGGAACAAATTGAATGAAACCGAATTAGGTCAGATCTGATCGGATCCAATTTGAAATATAAAAGTGATCTTGTGTGATCCAAAATTTCGGATCAAATCAAATCAGTTCCGGGGATCAAAATGAACATCTCTAAAAGTTATCATAAATATCACCTATTTATTTTTTTTTGAAAAAAAATAATATGATTAAGAAGTCTACTATTAGTCTAATAGCCATAAAAAACTATTGATATGTCTTCCAATTGATGAAAAGTTGCCCGCTATCTTCTCTTTGCTTTTCTGCTTTATACCATTTTCCCCACAAAAACTGAATCAACTTAACTTTAGCTTTCTCCTAACCAAATTCACCATTATGCCTTTTTGAGAAGTCCCGAAAAAACTATTAATCAGTACAATCGGCCCAGTCATTAATCAGTAATCACGGTAACATAATTGTCCACCGGAAAATACCATTTTTTTCTCTTTATTTGCACAAATCTATTGTCTTCTCCAACTCAGCGATTATTCGTTGAACTAGAGTCAACATTAATTCTTGGAACTTGTAGCCTCATTATTGTTTCACTTATTCAAGGGACATTTTTCCCAAATCATTAGTTTCTTTCCTTTTTCCTGTGTCTTGAGCTTGACCCCTAGTTTGCATGGCAAAAAGAGAGAAAAATAGTCATCTTCTTCTCAGTAGCTTAATGATGAATCAACCCTGATTTTGGATCTTTCTATCTCTTAGGCACTAACTCTACACCCAGTTAATCTTGCACTCGCTTGCTTAGCTTGTGCTATACTGATCCCCTCAAGTAGCCTTATTTATTTTATCCCTTTTAACTCTTTTCTCCAAAAAACCCTCTTGATACAATTAGGTGAAGTTTTCATTGATGGGATTCCTAGGATAAGAACTTGACTGTGGCTCTAAGATAGCCAGATTCACTGGACCCAGAAAAACTGGCGATACAGTTAAAACGGTTTTTAACCATTTATGGAAGGAACTTTTCATTTATGACACCATTCGATTCTTTAGATAAGGTTTCTTATGAGCCATCACCTAATAGAGGATGCCTCCGGGATGGAGTCAATCTTCAAATTTCTTTTTGCGTAACGTCAACAAGTCTTATCTTTTAATTCTTTTGTTGACAACGAACCCGCAAGCACTCTCTAATGATGCTCACTAAGTAAATCCGCTCCATACAATATCCCGCAAACTCCACAGGAGAAACTTATCTTTTAATTCTTCTCTTTAAAGTAGATAAGTACAAGAACAAAATTTATGGGTCTTTTCTCAAACATCACATGGGCAAATCGAACACTATTTACAGGAAACATGTAAACTTTTTAGCCATGTGGTTGTATAGGTACTTGTTCTGTTCCAAATCCCTCCAAATTACTCATGAGTTCTTTAATTCTACTATAGTCGTTGCCAATGGGAACAAGTAGATTTGGCCCTTACTTTGGTTGCTTGCTTGTATCGAGGTCTCTCTGAGCATGCTTATGGGGATGTAAAACTTAAACTTTATAACATCAACATATAGTAAGGTTTCTGAGTAAATAATTTATCACAAATTATTAAATCATAAAAATTGTGTACATGATCACGAAGACATAATTTTTAAAAAGATTAAGAAACACCACCACTTTTTGTTTAAATTGGTTTCTCTCCTTTCACCCTTTCATCTAAGATGGTTTGATGGAGAAAGGTTTTTACGTGTTCTGTAACCCAAATGGGCAGAGAGATGACCAATTTATATATCTCTAATTTTAATACGATGCGTCTATCGATTACCCAAATAAGCGGTTTGAGATTTGTTGCACTATTAAATAGGAAATAGAAACATTAAGCGCGCAAAATAAATCTCTTGAATATCTTCATAATTTATCTCAATATAATAAATCACAAAATGTGGGTTATGGCAGTCATACACTATAACATTGCATACTAGCTTCCATATACCACTACACTAGCAATTTATCATGTCAGGTATTATAAGTGATATATAAATATCATAAAGGTCCACAATAATGTCTTATAAACACATTTATTTCTTGTTTAATAACATTATGTGTACACAATCATGATAAACAAGAAAATTTGCCAATATGTTAGAAACTTTTTATTGAGTTCAAGAGTGTTAATACATCATTACGGGCAGTCATCAATACAACCAAGACTCATTCTTTGAACATGTTCTTTAAATATCTTTACTTGCAGCCTTTAGTTAAAGGATCTGCAATCATGAGATCTATCCTAATATGTTCAATACACACTCTTTGTTTCTAAACTTCCTCATTTGCGGCAAAATATTTCAACTTCATATGTTTAGCACCTCTAGAATACTTATCATCCTTGTAGAAGAAAACTGCTGCAGAATTATCACAATAAATTTTCAGCGGCTTAGTAATAGTGTAAACAACCCTAAACCTTGAAATAAAGTTCCACAGCCATAGTGCATGGATTATAGCCTCAAAACAAGTTACAAATTCTGCTTCTATAGTGGATTAAGCATTGATAGATTCTTTGGCGCTTTTCCATGAAATTGCTCTTTTTGCTAGCAGAAACAAATAACCAAGCGTTGACTTTCTCATTAATGCATCGATGAAATATGAATCAAGTATCCAATCACTTCTAATAGATTAGACTTGACCTTCTATACATAAGCATATAATTCTTTGCTCCTTGTAGGTATCTTAATACTTTCTTTGCAGTTTTCTAATGATCCATACCATGATTACTTTGATATCATCCCATGATCGACCACAAAACTTATATCGGGTCTTGTGCATGTTTGCAAATACATCAAACTGCCAACAACAGAAGCATATGGAATAAATTCTATTTCTTTATGTTCCACATCATTCTTTGGACATTGCATAAGACTAAATTTATCACCTTTTTGTATTGGGACAAGTCCTGCAGAACATTTGTTCATATTAAATCTCTCAACAATTCTTTAGATATATTCTTTTTGAGACAATCCTACCAGTCCTTGTGATCTATCTCAGAATATCGAAATTCCTATCACAAAGGATGCCTCTCCTTTCTTTCATTTCAAAATTCTTAGAGAGAAATTCTTTAGTCTTATGCAACATGCCTAAATCATTAGTAGCAAGTAGAATATCATCAACATATAAGACTAGAAATGCAAACTTACTCCCATTGATCTTTCAATAAATATACCCATCAACAGTTTTTTCTACAAAACCAAAAGAAGTTATGGTATCATTAAATACCATTGTTAGGAATCTTGTTTAAGTCCATATATTGATTTTTTAAGTTTACACACCATGTGACCCTTTTCTTCTATGGAAAAACCTTCAGGTTGATTCATATAAACTTCCTCCTCAAAATCTCCATTCAGAAAAGCAATTTTCACATCCATTTGATGTAGCTCTAAATCATATTGAGCCACTAATGCCATAATTATTTTCAACAAGTCTTTCTTTGAAACAGGTGAAAAAGTCTCTTTGTAATCAACGCTATCATTTTGAGTATAACCCTTGGCAACAAATCTAAGTTTATATCATTCAATGTTTTCATTTGAGTCTCGTTTGGTCTTTAAAGGCTCATTTGCGTCCGACTCGTTTAGATCCTTCTAGCAAATCAATGAGATCCCAAACTTTGTTTTGTGCCATTCAGTTCAATTCATCTTTCATGGCATCAATTCATTTATCAGATTTATCACCTTTTATGACTTGTGAAAGCAAAATAGGATCCTCATAAATGCCATAACCAAATTTTGACCATTGCAAATAAACCACATAGTCATTACGAATAGCTGACCTTCTTGTCCTTATAGGTTTATTCAAAGCTACTCCACATAGTTTATTAATGTCAATTGGTTGTAAGTTAGTTTCTTCATGAGATGATGCTTCATTCAAATATTGCCCAAGATCATTTGCTCTTTCCAACACTAGGTTAATATTTGAGAAATATGCGGATATTGGAACATTTATAGGTGATGGAATATTAACCCTTACTTCATTAATATCTATAATATGTTTTCAGCACTCACTAATTTCTCAATTTCAATAAATTTGACGTTAGCATTTTCAACAATTTTTGGACTATGGTTTGGACAATAAAACCTATACCCTTTAGATTTCTCTGTGTAACCAATAAAGTAACTACTAACTGTTTGAGAATCTAATTTCCTTTCATGTGTATTATAAACTCATGCTTCGGTTAGGCAACCCCAAACATGCAGGTGCTTCAAACTAGGTTTCTTTCCAATCCATAACTCGAAAGGAGTTTTAGGAAATGCCTTACTAAGAATCCCATTTAGCAAATACCACGATTTTGATTGCATGCATTCACAATGTTTTGGGTAATGAGGAATTACTCATCATACTCTTAACCATATCCATTAATGTCTATTACACATTTCTACCACACCATTTTATTAAGGTGTGCTTGGCATGGTATACTATGCACATATGCCATGTTTCTCAAGGAACTTTGCAAATAGACATGGACATTCCTGATTCATCATATTTTCCATAATACTCACCATCTCTATCAGACCGTACAATTCTCACTTTTCTATCTAATTGCCTTTGAACCTCTTTTATAAACACCTCAAGGGCATTTCTGACATGATATTTTCATTAAGCAAATAGATATATCCATAACGTGAAAATCATCTATAAAGGTGATAAAGTACCTTTCCCCACTAATGGATGGAGCATCAAAAGATCCACATATATCAATGTGTATAATTTTAAAGAGCTGAGTACTTCTTGCGGCTCGTTTCTTGCTATGTTTGGTTTACTTTCCTTTAATTCAATTCGCATATATGCCAAGATTAGTAAAATTTAAATTTAGCAAAATTTCATTCTTTACTAATCTTTCTAATCTTTTTTTGGATATCATTCATCATACTACGTTTAATTCCAATATTATGATAAACAGAAAATAGAGATTCCAAAAAATTAACATCAATTTTCAATTTATATAAACCATCCATAAGAATTTCAGAACCAACAATGGAATTATGTTTACATAAACTGAAACAACCATATCCAAACATAAGAGTAAACCCATTTTAATCAAGTTTTGAAACAAAAACCAAGTTTCTAGAAATTGAATATGCATAAAGAATGTGTATTAGATCCAAGTGGTGACCAGTACCTAACACTAAATGATAAATCCCTATGCCTTCAATTGGGACCTTCTTACGGTTTCTCATGAATAAAAACTCTCATTTGGGTTTATGGTTTGGGTTGTAAGGAATCCCTGCATGAAATTGGAAACATGAGTATTAGCACTAGAATCAAGCCACCAAGTATTTGAAAGAATTTCATTTAAGTTTTGTTCGGAACAGACAACAAGGTTAGATGTACCTTTGTTTTCAAACCAAACTTTACGTTTCAAACAATCTTTTTGATAATGTCCTTGTTTTTTACAAAAGTGACACTTATCTATCTTTCGTTCTTTCTTATCATCATCAGTGGTAACTTGTGTTACTTTAGCAAGTACTTTTTTCTTAAATTTCTTGACTTTTGGCTTATGAATCTTACTAGCTCCTTGACCCACAAGATTAATTGAATGAACTCCTTGATTCTTTAGTCTCATTTCATCCTAAATTAACATACTGGATAATTCATTAATATCCCACTTGATCTTAATAGTGTTGTTATTAATTTAAAAATGTCCATATTCAGGAAGTAACGAGTTCATAATGAACTGCACTAAGAATGAGTCATCAACTGTCATACTCGGGGTCTTTAGTTTTGCTGCAGTATTTGTCATCTCGATGACATGTTCTTTGCATGCTTGAGACCCACATACTTCATGGTTGTAAATTCACCATTAAAATACGATGAGAGACTTATCGAGTAGAGCAAATCGTTCTTCCACAAGCTTAAGGAATTCTTTAGCACTTATAGTTTGTGTAATAACAGTCTTAATGTTGTTAGCAATCGTCATTCACAGAAAATTAAGGCATAATCTGTTAGACCTTTCCCATGCTTTATAGTTTGATTTCTCAACCTCACTACTTATGTCTATAATAGCAATAGGTTTTTCTTCCAATAATGCTAAGTCAAAATCCAAAACACCTAAATGGAAATTGACTTGTTCGCACTATTCAACGAAATTCAAACCATTAAATATAGTAACAGAAGAAGAATGGAGGGAAATAGTTGCAAACACATAAATGCTTAACAAATTATCAGATTCAAATCATGATACATTTAAAGCATATTGCAGGCTTTCTTTGGGTAAGTTCAACAATATATTATAATAAAGTTAATGCCATGCAAACTTTATTAGATAATCAAACAAGCCTCATCAAATAAAATAGTATCATTGGATACACAAATTGATTATCATCTATAATGTTTATTATTCATAGAAAATTAATTTTACCTTTGGGTAAAATTCTAAAATTCTATCAACTAATAAATGTCACTTCTTCATATAATTACAATAATAGGCATTAACATAATATGAATAAATAACTATAATTCACTATATGATAAAAAATTAATTAATTAGTTTGGCCACTTTGGTGACAAACAAACTAATCTTTATATTAATATCATGTGTAAATCTAACAAGACAAGGGAATTTTAGTTAGGCCAAGGTCTCACCTTCGCTAGGTTTTGGGGATCAAAGCTTAGAGCTTAGGCATACTAATGATGAAAGTCACATCCGCGACCCAAAGGTCCCAATTGGCATTAAATGTGACTGAGTGCTCAGACTTCAATGCACAAATGCCGATTGAAATATTTTGAAATGATGTGTGGGATAAGAAAGGGCCACTTTAAAATGGTTAAACCACCATTTCTTTGTTCTTTTAAGAAAACTATCTCTGTTCACTCTCGGATCTATGGAAAAAGAAGAAAAGTGTGCAACCAACAAATTCCTCCATGAAATCTCCATTTTTGACAAAGCCTTTATCTTTGATGAAAAGCATAAGCACAAGTAAGTATGTCTTTTATGATTTTTATCCAAGAGTCTTCATGATTGGGGGTAGATTTGTGTCCTCAACTGCGATGTGCGGAGAAGACAATTTAATGGAATCGTCTAGCTAGAGAGGTAGTGAGATCAGGGAAGTTGGTTGGGAGAGTTTTAGGAAAGGTGGGAAAAAACAAATGATAGAAGTTGAAAGTTTATATGGTATCATGGCCAAAAGCGATTGAATTCATCGTGACAACAAGTTCTTTCGGGAATGAAGGGGAAAACTTTATGCCTAGACCTCTGAAGCTTATCTGAAAAATTCACCCCAATAATCGAGGCCTTGATTTCAACCTTAGTAGAAAATATCTTGAAGAGAAGTGGTGAAATACAAATTGAGTCCGGCTATAGTAGATGTTAGACCTTAGACCTTGAGACCCATTCAAAAGAAAATGGCAAATGGTAGAGTTGCTTTGCCTAAGCGTCATTTATTCATAGTTAGATGAAATTTGAAACTAACTAGTGTTTTATTTTGTAGTGGTGAACTTTGCCTCATCAGTGAACAAGAAAGGTATTGCACCCCAGAAAGGTGCAAGGGGTGCGGAGGTCAAGAAGGGGGCCTCCTAGTTAAATTACTGAAGTGTGCTTTTAACTTTTCAAAAGCCTTTTGGAACTCATCGGCCCATTTGAAACTCTTGGCTTCTCACAGCACTTGGAATAAAGGTAGGCGCCGGTTTGCTCACCGAGAAAGAAACCTATTCAAGGTTGCTAGAGATTTTGTCAGCTTTTGGACCTCTTTAACCATCTGAGGAGGTGCCATCTTGACAATAGCTCTCACTTTTTTTTTTTGGATTGGCTTCAATTCCCTGCTTAAATACCATATATCCCAAGAAATTTCTAGAGCCTACCCAAAAAGTACACTTTATAGGATTTAGGCATATATTTGTCTTCATCAGGATTTACAAGGTTCCTTCTAAGTCAGTTGGGGCATCCCTAACCTTCTTGCTTTTTATCACCATATCATCTACATAGATTTTTCCATCAGGGTTTGCAGGGCTTTTCTAAGTCAGTACGAGAATCCTTGACCTTTTTGCTTTTTATCACAATGTCATCCATATAGATTTTTATATTTCTACCAATCTGTTTAGAAAAGATTCAGTTGACCAATCTTTGGTATGTTGCTCTAGCATTATTTAGCTGAATACCTTTTTTTTTTTTTTGTATTGTAGAAAAGATCCTACCTTGGTGATGAAAGTAGTTTCTCAACTTTTATATAGCCTCTACTTTTTATCAATCACTAATAGGAAGTAGTAGTTTTTGGGACAATACTTGTTAAAATCAATATAGTTGATGCACATATGCCAACTACCATCAGGCTTTTTTACCAGCACTAGATTGGCCAACTATGTTAGATAAAAAACTTCTTTCATTATATTAGATTGCAATAACTTCTTCATTTCTTCATTAACAACTTGATTCCTTTTAGAGGCGTCCCCTTCTTTTTTTTAGGCGAGTTGATGCATGATCGGATTAATGTTCAATTTATAAGTCATCAAAGAAGACAATATTAGGCATGTCTTACGGACTCCTAACAAACACCTCCTTATATTTCATAAAAGGCCAATGATTTTGTTCTTCATTTGATAGGCAATAATGCCTGACTTTAACCACCTTGTTTGGATGGTTGTCATCAATTAAGACCTCTTGCACCTCGTTTGTTATATCAAGCGCATCCTGCTGTTGCTCTGGAATGGTGGGATCTTGGTTTTCTAAGGTATTATCTCGGGTTCTCAAGGGTCGTAAGTCTCTTCTCATTTTCTACTATGTGTGTTCTCCAAGGTGTGACCTCTCGACTGATTAGATTCAACTAGTGTCTGAATTAAATTGACCCCCTTTATCATTGTTCCTTTGCCTTTTAATGCTATATGTATATACTCTCGTGCAACATACTAATCACATTGCACAGATGCTACCCATGCTCCATAGGGAACTTTAGAACCAAGTGGTAGGGAGACCATATGACCTTGGCTTTATTTATTCAAGATCTCCCAATAATGACATTGAAAGGGAAAGGTGTATCAACCATATAAAAGTCTGTCATTATGGTCTTATCTCAAGAGTAGTCCCCCATAGTCACAACCAGTGTGATTATTCCCATAGGATGCACTACATCATGAGCAAAAGTGACTAATGGCATACCTAGGGGCCTCAAAGTGCTGAAGTCGATTCCCAACTTGTAGAAGCAATCCATGTACATGACGTTCCAACACTGCTATCATCTATGTATACTTTATGCGTCTATTTGTTGGCAATTATAGTTTTAATAACCAAGGTATCATTATGAGAGCATATATGGGGGACTGCATCCTTTTCAGAAAATGTAACAACCACGGACAGCTTAAAGCACTTATGGATTGACTCTTGAGAAGGGATTCTCCTTGTATTGGCCTTTATGGTAGTTTGGGACTGCCCCTCTAGGTATCCCTCAAAGATGGCATGAACTGCATCTATGACATTGCGATTATTGTTAGGAGGATGTTGGGTTGGTTGTGGTTGTGAAGGGTTCCATTGATACTACTGGTTTATGGAGAGATCCCATCTCAACCTGTAACCTCCCAGTTTCCGGATGCACCTCTCTCACCTTAACCATGCCCTCCACCTCATCTAGCGAGTAATAGTCATCTCACCCTCTTGACCAATGTTGGGCTCCATCAAACGTGGTTGCTATCTTTAAACATACTATTATGACATCTGTTCTAAATGCAATTTTAGATTTTCTTATTTAGGCCCTTACATTCCTCGATTATCATGCCCATGATCATTGTGAAAAAGCACCACAAGTATCGAGGCCAATTATGTGGTGCGATAATCAACAACACTAGAGGCCTAAGAAGGTCCCTGTGTATAGCCAGGATTTTGGTATGACTTTTGATGCGAGGTGTAAGGCACCTGTCTTGAATTTGAGGTTCCAAGTGGCCGCAATTGTAATTCAACTTGTCAAATGCACTCTTTTGGCCACCCTTCCCTCTAACATCTTCTTATTGCTTCCTATCATTCTTCTCATTCTCCATTTTCTTTCAATTGGTCTTCTCTCCCTTGGTATAACTTTCTACCATCTACCAAGGACTTGGGCATCGGTGAGTGTGTCTTAAGCTAATTTGGTGTAAAGCAGACGAGGTTTAGGTCATTATTGAAGATCGAGATTACCAATTGATCCATGTGATTCACCACTGCAAGCTCTCATCATTGAACCTCTCTGTATACAACCAGATTCGTTTTCCCTTGTTTGAGGTTCATCAAGTCGACCGCTATTTTGTGAAACTTTTTCTTTGGAAAAAGTGAGTGTGGAAAAGTTGCACCAATGCTGAAGGACCGGACACTACCTCGAGAGGACCATATATCCACACATAGGTTTTGCTACTAATATAGAGAGAATACCTTGCACATTTTCTCCATTGGAGCATCTTTGAACTTCATGACCTATTTAAAGCGGGAAAAAGTTTAAGGGATCCGAATCTCCATCATAGGCGGGATCCTATCTAGTAGCTTAAAGCTGTGGGAGTGTAGGGCATTGAAAATGTGTGATGCGAATGGGGACAAGGCCTCTCTCATTCTCGGATCTTAGCAAATCTTGAATATCATTCTCCACTCTCTTTCTAATATGAATGAGGTAATTGACACGAGCCTTTTTATGCCATCTTGGGTTCAAGCATCAGTGGCCGTCTCGATAGTTATCATCAATGTGTAACACGAGGGTTCTTTCCAATCGTTATTCTTTCGCCTTGGCACATGGCCTAGATCTCTATGTCTTGGATTGTTTTTCAAGGCCTTTTATTACACACGGATCTCAGAATTCTTTGAATTGTTCTGTTTTGCTTTGCGAAAGACTTTCTCATTATCATCATAGTATCTATCCATTTACTAATCATCACGATCGAGGCGGAACAATGTGAACAACACACCTTCACGATTGGTGATACGCTCGAATCTTTTTGATATATTGTCTAAGGTTGAATTGGCTAACATGGTGAGCACTCGAGCCTCTCTTCTCTCGACCTATACTTTGACTTGCTTGCGATCAGGGAATGAGTGTCTACCATAATTCAAACTTCACAATTATCAATCAACAATAGAGGATAAGTGCACAAATATACCCATTAGGAAACAAGAAGTTCTCACAAGCGGTGCCAAGTGATGAAGGAGATATCCACAATTCGATATGGCGTCCCATAATCCACAATTCTACGAGCGATCTTGCAAAGCATCAACTGTCAAACAAGTCTTGGGTAGATCTTGAGGAAAAGCTCAAATACTTAAGTCAGTGATTTGATAAGAAAATTGATTTTCTTTAAAGAACATAGACGTATTAGGATTTTCTCCTCTTTACCTAGCAACCTCACCATGAATACATATCTTACCTTCGATATCCATGGAACGTGTTGCAATAGGACATTAAGACATTGCTTGTATTAGCTACTTGCGTGATTTTATTTGGGCTGGGCCTTTTTACATTAATGTTTTGTGGTCCAAGTCCCCATGTTGTTGGGTTATACGTCAAGGTCCCATATATATCAGTTTTGTTGTACAGAAATAAAACTAGCCTCTATTTCTTGAAAAAATAGCTGCAAGTCCATTGGTGAGACTGTAAACGAACCAAACATAAACGAACAAGCCTTGTTCGTTAACTGTTTGTTTATTTTTTAGACTGTTCATGTTCATATTCGTTTATTAGTGTGAAATATGTGTTCGTGTTCGTTTGTGTTTGTTAATTAGTGTTCGTTAAGTGTTTGTGAACAAGTTCATTAACACATTAAATGAACATATTCATAAACAGTTCGTTAACATGTTCACGAACGAATAAACGAAAACGTTCCACGAATGATTGAAGCGAACACGTTATGAAACATTAAACAAATAGTTAAGTGAGCAGTTAACATTGCTTCACTAATAACATTTCCATCATGATTCAAAAAAAAAGCGATTTACATCCCATTTGACCATTCCAATAAATAAGCAGTAATAACATTGCATCCATGGTCTAAGAAAATGCGGTTAGATCTATTTGACCATCAATAAATAAAAACATAATAACATTCTGACCATCCATGGTCTAAGAAAATGATTACATCCCATTTGACCATTCTAATAAAAAACACATAATAGCATTACATCACAAGTCCAAGAAATAGAAATATCAAGGAAAAGAAACACAAAAATATCCAACAACGGTTCAAATTTCCAAGCGAATTAGAGTTCATTCCTTTATAATCACGCACATCATGTTTCAAGAAAAAGAAAAGAAAATAGATTGCAATAAAAAATTAAGGACTAAAGTTTTTAAAAAAGTATATATATTTACCTTAAAAAGTTAAGATCAAATACCCCAAATAAATATATATAATATATTATATTATATAAACGAACTCTAAATGAACTTGTTCATGAACACCTAAACTAAACATTGTTAGAACAGTAAGCGAATAGGAACATATGTGCATTTCATGTTCATGTTTGTTAATCAAGCGAATGGTAAAATGTGTTCTTTTATTGTTTGTTTACACAGACAAATGAATATAACGAATATAACGACTTGTTCTGGCTTGGCTAAGCTATTCTCCAAGCGTACTAGTTCGTTTTACACTTGTTTTTTCTTAGCGCCTTCAAGAGTGTATTCCACGATTTTCTTGTCTGATTGATAAGTTGATTGATAATTTATAAAAGGTGGCAATATTTCTTTAGTCAATAGGTACCCAATGGGATGGAAGCTGTTGGACTTCTATATCCATTAAAAATATACATTAGAATAAATGGAAGATATTTTTATTGGGTGGGTTATAGGAGTACTCATGCAATGGGAAAATGTAAATGATAATTATTGGGCAATTTTAGGTAATTATTAGAGAATGTTGAATAATCAATGAGTAATGATAATTCTAATTGTTTTTAATCTTTTAATATATTTCTATATATTATTAATAAATAATTTTTAAAAAATCATAATGACCATTGATTGTAGAACTATCATCGAATAAGCCAATCGGCATTATTTTTCATCTTTTAATATATTTATATATATTATTGATAAATAAATTTTATTTTCTTATTTTGAAATCATAAGCACCTATCGAGTGATTGAATCACCACACCAGGACTCTTGGCCGAAGTCGGTACTAATACATTTGTCCCGAGAGCCAGTGACACACAAGTGAGTGGTCAGCATTACTATCGACATGTTTGCCATTTAATTACAATAGGAAATTTTAATAGGGGAACCAATAGAAATTAGAAATCTTAATCTCATTAAATTGCATTTCCCATCCAATCCCAAAATTTAATAGAATCACATTTTATATTTTAGTAATTTCTTACCTATTTAAATTCTACCTAATTCTCAATATTCTCTCCCAGTTTACCCCTCTTGACATCTTAAACCAAAACTTAAATAAAATATTTTTGTGCCCATGTTGTCCTTTTGTTCCTTGTTACCATATCCATTTTAACCAAGAAAACTCAAATTAATTTGAAAGCTTTATTTGTGTGGGCCACCTATTAATTGTTAGCTTGCTTTGTTAGTTGTTAATGGGCCACCTATTAATAATCTAGTGTTTTCACAAATGCACTTAGATTGTTGATATGTTTTGTATGTTGTAAAATTTTATATTGCCACAATCCTGACTGAAAGCAAGAGTTAGATACTTTAGTCAAAACATATTGAGATGTTGAAATGTCAACAAAATAACATTAACGTTGGAAAGAAAGTTTGAATTGTACATTATGAGAAAAGAATTGAAATAAAGCTGAATCTTATTTTTTCTGATTTAAATGAAATAATGAATGAGATGTAGTTGAATGGATATGATCTCTTTGATAAGATTTATTGTTAAAAAAAGAAGTTTTGAATACTTTGTCCAGTAAAATTTGATCATCATGTTCTGATGCAATGCAAAGAGATGAAAGATTTATTTGTCTTTGACAGTTGATGACCTGTAAAAGAGTCATTACCCTATTTCATGAACAAAGAGATCAATGGCAAGTTGGAAGGAGTCACACAAAAAGAAAGGAACACTTTATATGGAGAAAACGTTGTAAGCTTTGCTTAGATTCAAATGGCTAAAAAACAACAATAAAAAAACTTTTTTGGTGCTGCTGCATCTTGGTGATCATAGTCAAAATTTCGCATAGATAAGTGGACATAAAAGATGTAATTTTTATGGTAACCGTGCGTGGTAGAGCGTAACAATTCTTCTCAACAAATAGACAATTTTAGTAATTTGATGTAATAAGCTCAATAAAAGATGCCTAAATATTTTAGTGGTGTAAATTGGAGTCATATTCAAAAAATTGTTAAAATAGAAGTCAATGTCAATATTGCTGAAGGAATTTTTGGTGAAAATTATGAAATGATTTTTATTTTGTCAAAATATAACCAAGTTAAAGTGTGAGACCAAATGCTCATCTTATTTTTTGTTAAATTGCCCATTTTCTTTTGAGAATATATAGTAGAAGGGTTAAATTAGATTTTTCTAATAGATTTATAATTTGGTAGTTATTCTAATAGATTTTCTATTTTACTAAATTTTTATTAGAAATTAAAATAGTCAAATTTCAAAATAAACACATATTGCCTAAAATTATGTTGTATAAAAGAGAAAAAAAAAGCTAGCCTTTGTTTTTGAGAAAACTTAGCCACATGTCCCATTTAAGGATTTTTTTTTCGTGAGTGTGTTTCTAAGAATGTGTTTTTGGACAACGATTTAAAATATTTTTATTTTATAACGTGACAACATTAAAAAATATAACAATTAACTATATACATAGAGGCTTACTAAATTGTGTTTGCTAGATTTTATTTGCGTGATTGAGATGTTCAGTATTACGTTTATATTTGTTTATTGAAGTATGAAATATGTGTTAAATGTTTGTTTATGTTACGTTTAATGATAGTGTTAGTTAAGTGTTAGTGAACATGTTGCATTGAGCACATTAAGCAGGCATGTTCCTGAGCAGTATTCCTGGCTGATTAAGATTCTTTCTGATTACTACCGTCTCGATCTCTGCCCCGGCGATTTGTCTATACGATTACGTCCGATGGAGATCTGATTACAGATTCTCACAGGATACCCCTAACGATTACTCTTTGTTTGAGCGATTTTGAAATTGCTCGGGATCAATTTTGTTGGGTGGGATCGTGAGATGCGTCGGATGGTCCTCACGATTCGGATACGCCGATTTTAACAAGCCCCATCGTGGGAGGACAAACGAGTCGCTTGGGCCCAAGGTAGATCCGCTCCTTACTGCAAACAAAGTTTGGTCCCCTGCATCAATTGGACGACAGCACGTTGATGAAACAAAAGTTTATTTCAGGTGAGAATGGTAGCGCCAATTTTGACTTTATATGTGCGTGTGCTTGTTCATGAAACTCTCATTAATTAAGAACCTCACTTTGTAGACTCCAATGGATTCTCACGACACTAATGGCGAATCTCAAGAAGATTTTCCAACCCCATAAGCCCTCTCAGCCCACTGCAAGAATTCAGAGAGCAGAGGCCATATAATCATAGACTACCTTGCTTGATTATTATCAAAATATTGAAAAATATCCTGTTCGCAGTCCAGGTGAGCGTGGTTACCTCAAGTCTCGAACTTCCGATTCGGTTCCAATTGAGCCTGAACCCTTTGAAAAAAAATCCCTTCCAAGATATAACAAACCACATCATTCCAGGCCTTACTCACTGTGGCCCAGCCCCAACTATTTCGCTCTATTCAACTGTACAACCAACAATGCAGCTTTTTTCTCGGCTTGAAGTTCTCAGCACCGGATTCAACGTTGTAGGCTTTAACTGGATATCTTCCCCGGCTGCAACCGAGTTAGAAATAGTTGTTATGGATTGGTTTTGGCAAAATGCTCAACCTCCCCAGTTCTTTCTTGTTTAGCGGTGGCGGCGAGGACGTACTTCAAGGTACAACATGTGAAGCAATGTAGCCACCCTGACCGCTGCTAGAGACCAAATGTTGAGAAAAATTGGGAGACAAAATGTTGGAAAATTAGTTATTTATACTTGTCTGAGTCAAACCCATTTTTTCTTTCCAAAAGCAGCACAGATTGCTGGAATTCAATCCTTATGTAATTTTCGAGTCATTTTCAATCACAAAGGCCACAGAATTCGGCCTGAGCCCGGAATCTTTACGTTCGGTGATTGTTGCCGATGTCAAAGCTGGTTTAGTCCATTATACTTGTGCTTCTGTTGGGACGATTTAAACAACTGCGGTTGATCCGTTTAGAGACTTCTATGTGAAATAACAGATTATGGCATTTGGGTTTCCAGTATTGTTGATGCTGCTTACGCAGGAAGTGCATGCATTTGTCCTGAATTTCGCCATTTCCTCGATGGAATCGAAGGGTGGATTCTTTCAGTCTTAAATGCACACAAATGGTTCTTTTCTGCATTGGAGTTGTGCTGCCTATGGGTGAAGGATCCAAGTGCACTAATAAAGCCTTGTCAATAGCAAGGCCTGATGTGTTGAAACAAGGCAACTGATTCAAACCAAGTGGTGGACTATAAGATTGGCAAATTGCACTAAAAGCCGAAGATTCAGATCTCTGAAGCTTTTGGATTGTCTACTACGAGATTATGGCGTCGTTAACCTTCAAAAATTCATAAGACAGCATGTTCAAAATGGCAGAAACATTTTGAAAGCCTTGTGAGAATGGACAAAAGGTTCGAAATTGTGAGTTCCAAGGAACTTTGCATTGGTTTTGCTTTAGGCTTTGCTCCATCGGCGTTGTATCAGATTACTGAAGATACCAAGCGAGGAACGTGTGAATGAAATCAACAGCAAACTTCTTGAGTCTCTGAATGCTTCTGGACATGTTTACATGACTCATGGTGTGATTGGAGTCCTATTTCATCCGGTTAGCTGTTGGCGCTTCTCTGCCACGGATTATCAGCACTGGAATGGCAATTTCGGGTTGAGGGCGGGTTTCTTATATACGAACCCAGGCGAGAATTTTATGTTATGCCGAACGATCGGGTTTTATTTTCAAAGCCGTCACACGGCCGTCGGCTATTTCAAACCCATGCGACCAGTCGGTTTCCGGGTTCCCGAATGTCCGTACCGAAACGCGATCAGCCAGACTGACAGACCGAGCGAACTGACCGAAACAGGCAGAGAAAGCGGAAGCGAACCTGTGAAACAACTCTATTTTTCATATATTTACCATATTTTCAATAATTTTACATTTTTAATAAAAAAAATTCCTTGTATGATGTAATGTACTAATATTATTGTTACTATTTTAATATCCTCAATTACTACACTAAATGCCATTATATCTGCAATTATCAAATCAAACTTATTAGTTATAAAATATTTGACTTATTTAACAATTCAAATAAAACTAGAAGCAATATATGAGCATTTTATTTAATGGGAAAAAGTAATAATTTAATAGAAAAAAAATTAATAGAAGTTTTAAGATTGGGCATATATGAAATATTCAGGGTATATATCTTTTAATAAAAGGGCGTTCGAATCTTACTGCGTTTCTTCCTGCTGGGATTGATATCATCGACGTACATTATAATGATTGTTTTTATAGAAATATACAGATATGTAGAATTTATTAAAAAGTACAAAATAGTGTCACTATATAGAAAAAGCATTTTGTTTGTTGTTTTAAGTTTATTTCATTTCAAAATTATAAATATGATTCATTTATTCAATTCTTATAAGAAAATTATACTTAATCAATTCCCCATATATGAGTAAAACTAATATCTAAATACATATCATATGTACTAGCAATACAAATCAATTTGGTCAAATGCTTTACCAAAACAAAGCTAGCATTTAGTTAATAAGGCTCCATAATCTTATATATTTTTTGATAAAGTACATATAAATAAATATGAAACAACAATTTAATGAAAAAGAAGCAATAATTTCAAATTGAGTAGCGCCAATTATGAAAGCTTTACATGTGCGTGTGCTTGTTCATGAAACTCTCATTAATTAAGAACCTCACTTTGTAGACTCCAATGGATTCTCACGACACTAATGGCGAATCTCAAGAAGATTTTTCCAACCCCATAAGCCCTCTCAACCCGCAAGAATTCAGAAGGCAAGGCCATATGATCATAGACTACCTTGCTGATTATTATCAAAATATTGAAAAATATCCTGTTCGCAGTCAAGTAGAGCCTGGTTACCTCAAGTCTCGAACTTCGGATTCAGTTCCAATTGAGCCTGAACCCTTTGAAAAAATCCTTCAAGATATAACAAACCACATCATTCCAGGCCTTACTCACTGGCAAAGCCCCAACCATTTCGCTCTATTCAACTGTACAACCAGCAATGCAGCTTTTCTCGGCGAAGTTCTCAGCACCGGATTCAACGTTGTAGGCTTTAACTGGATATCTTCCCCGGCTGCAACCGAGTTAGAAATGATTGTTATGGATTGGTTTGGCAAAATGCTCAACCTCCCCAGTTCTTTCTTGTTTAGCGGTGGCGGCGGCGGCGTACTTCAAGGTACAACATGTGAAGCAATGTTAGCCACCCTGACTGCTGCTAGAGACCAAATGTTGAGAAAAATTGGGAGACAAAATATTGGAAAATTAGTTATTTATATGTCTGATCAAACCCATTTTTCTTTCCCAAAAGCAGCACAGATTGCTGGAATTAATCCATGTAATTTTCGAGTCATTTCAACCACAAAGGCCACAGAATTCGGCCTGAGCCCGGAATCGTTACGTTCGGTGATTGTTGCCGATGTCAAGGCTGGTTTAGTCCCATTATACTTGTGCGCTTCTGTTGGGACGACCCAAACAACTGCGGTTGATCCGTTAGGACTTTTATGTGAAATAACCAAGGATTATGGCATTTGGGTTCATGTTGATGCTGCTTACGCAGGAAGTGCATGCATTTGTCCTGAATTTCGCCATTTCCTCGATGGAATCGAAGGGGTGGATTCTTTCAGTCTTAATGCACACAAATGGTTCTTTTCTGCATTGGATTGTTGCTGCCTATGGGTGAAGGATCCAAGTGCACTGATAAAAGCCTTGTCAACAAGGCCTGATGTGTTGAGAAACAAGGTAACTGATTCAAACCAAGTGGTGGACTATAAAGATTGGCAAATTGCACTAAGCCGAAGATTCAGATCTCTGAAGCTTTGGATTGTACTACGAAGTTATGGCGTCGTTAACCTTCAAAAATTCATAAGACAGCATGTTAAAATGGCGAAACATTTTGAAAGCCTTGTGAGAATGGACAAAAGGTTCGAAATAGTAGTTCCAAGGAACTTTGCATTGGTTTGCTTTAGGCTTTCTCCCTCGGCGTTGTATCAAATTCTGAAGATACCAAGCGAGGAACGTGTGAATGAAATCAACAGCAAACTTCTTGAGTCTCTGAATGCTTCTGGACATGTTTACATGACTCATGGTGTGATTGGAGGAGTCTATTTCATCCGGTTAGCTGTTGGCGCTTCTCTTACGGATTATCAGCACGTGGAAAAGGCGTGGAAACTGATTCAAGAACGTGCAAATGCCCTTTTGAACGTAATGTGAATTTCTTTAATTTGGCAATATGATTTTGTCGGGTAATTTTATTTAATTTCATGAATATCTACTAGTTTTATTCATAAAGTAAATAAGAGTTCTCGGAAAGGAGTGGAGCATGTACGGTAAAGCCAATACCCTATGATGAAACTCAGATTATGGGTGACTAATACTATTTGTACACCAATTTGGGATGTTATTTTAATTTTGTCCTTTATATTCAAAAAATTTTAATTTAGTTTTTTAATTTGCAAATTCAGTTTTAATTTGTCATTCTAAGAGAGTTAAGTTAAATAAGATTTAATACATTCAATTATTAACCTGCAATTTATAAATATTTTATTCAAATTATATTTATAATTATATAAATAACCTCAAATTAACTAATAAAAATTGGAATACGTCGTCGAAATTGCTAAGTTGTTGGTGATAAAATATGAAATTAAAATTTTACAAAAAGGTTTTGTAAAACAGCAAAAATTTAAAGTGATTGTTTGTAATTTTCTCTCTCTCTTTTTTTTTTTAAAAAAAAAAAATTTGGTTTGGTCCACTATCCTTTGCTTTAAGCGTGTGTTACTAACATGCATGAATACATTAAGTTCAGTTTGACTTTGTTCCATCAAAGTAACTAACTAAAATTGAAATTGTAAGTTTAAGAATGAAAGGCGCTATTTACCTTTTAAAATATTAAATAAACTTCTATATCCCAACTACCCTAACACTTTATCACGGCTACTTTTTGCCTTCCATTTGAGGAACCATTTCATCCAAAGATCAAAAAGAAAATTTCACACCCCTAAAGAATGACTAAGAAAAATAAAACCAACATTCATCAAACTAAATGCTTCTTCCTCAATTTACATAAAATTATTACTTAGATGGCCAAAAAAAGAAAAAAGAAAAAAAAAACAAATGCTCTTTTTATTCCAACTATGGACTAAATAATGAATAAAATAACTTGTCTTAGAAAATACCTATTTCCCAAACGGTGAATCGACAATATGATCGACCGTAATTCTGTCAACTTCTAAAATCTTCAATGAGTTTTTGTCTCAAAAGAGTCTGATTTGGAATATGGCACCCCAACGCATCCCCCAATCAAACACGGTGAGGTGATAAAAGCTACTAGAGGTGTTCAAAATCTGATCCAATTTCATTTTTTCGTTTTTTTTGCTCTTGTTCTTACTTTTCTTTTCATACACAATATTAAGTTTGAAATTAATATTTTCTTCTAAAAAAATATTTATTTTTTATATAAAGATAATAAATAATTTTCATGTAAATTAATTTGTGTATTTTCATGAAAATAATTTAATTTATTTTGTTACAAATTTGACTCACTTTAATTAAAATATTATTTAAATTATCAAAAACAATACTAATTTTTATTTCACAACTAATGGTAGTTAATTTTAGGAAAAAAATTATATATATATTTTTTCATTTGGAACAAATTGAAGGAAACCAAATTAGGTCAGATATGATCGGATCCAATTTGAAATATAGAGGTGATCTTGTGTGATCCAAAATTTCGGATCAAATCAAATCAGTTCCGCGGATCAAAATGAACATCTGTAAAGGGCTCGTTTGGTTCGCGGGAAAGTAAAGTTAAATGGGAATATGATTTCGAGGAATTTAATTCTAAGGAAAATGAATACTTTTCTAGGAAATTTAAATTTTAGAAATTTAATTATGAGAATTATGAATACTTACCTATGTTTGGATAAAATAAAAATATTTATGGGAAAGTTAATGTAACAATGAATCACAAATATATTTTAAATATGATTTATTTGACATGTACAGTACATCTAGCATATTATTCCTCTTATTTTATACTAGTGTAGGATTCTCATGCAAGGCATGGGATGTCTAACAATTTGTTAAATACATATTGTTAAAAGTTTAGGGAAAACAAAAATTTTAAAATTTCAAACAATTAAAAAAATCATAAAACAATAGACTAAAACTCTTATAAATAAATGTAAAATGACCCTGCAAAAGTACAATTCATAGTGCCAAAAAATTCAAAATACAAAAAAAGAAAAAGAAAAAAAAAGTCAAATTAGGGTGGGTGGGGGTGGGGAGTAGATAAGGTCATAAAAGAAGAAAAAAAGAGTCATAATAATTTAATTGAGGATGTGGATATTGTTGTCAAAATTCTTCTATAATTACTACAAAAAGAGTAAAACAATTAATTAATTATGAAAAAACATACCAATGAAAACTAAATTATTAAAAGGAATAATAAATTTTAACCATCTTCAAATTGCTAAAAATAAATACATAGTAAATAGATAATCTTTTTAAAAGTTCGTAAAATTTAGAACTTTAACTATATTCTAATTACTAAATATTTATATTAATATTACGAGACTATAAAAAGACAATTTAATTCTCAATATTTATAATAATTACATTAAAATCGACTGACAAATTTTTTCCTATTATATAATAGTGATTAATGATAGAGACAACTATTTTTATTCTTTTAATCAAAATATAATATAAAATTTCTTAATTTTGTCAATTGTAATATATAATAATATTTAAACCCAAAAAAACCTCATTTAAGATGAAATCAAACCACAATTTCAAAAAATTTAATGCGAAAAAATAAAAAATTACATAATTTTAAATTTTAATAAATTATGAATTTGAATAGAAAAAAGTTGTGAAGTAATTTTTTTAAAAAATTAAAAATAATAATAATTAAAATAGAAGATTGCATGACTAATAATTAAAAAATAAAAGATACGTGAGAGTCTAAAGAGAAAAAATAGATGAAATAATATTAAAAGTAAAAAAGATGTTTATTTACACTAAAATTCTAAAACAAGTAATCAGAATGACAACTTTTAGTAAGGAATCAGAATCCTGGAATGCTGCACTTATTTTCTTTATTTTCAGGAATTTGATTACTTGTCTAAAAAATTTAAAACTGAAACAAACATCGGAAAGTAATCAAATTACTTTCCCAAACTAACCAAACACAGGAATTTAAAATTAAGGAAACAAATTACTTTCCAATGCAAGAATCTTTGACAACCAAACAGGCCCTAAAAGTTATCATAAATATCACCTATTTATTTTTTTTTTAAAAAAAAGAATATGATTAAGAAGTCTACTATTAGTCTAATAGCCATAAAAAACTATTGATATGTCTTCCAATTGATGAAAAGTTGCCCGCTATCTTCTCTTTCCTTTTCTGCTTTATACCATTTTCCCCACAAAAACTGAATCAACTTAACTTTAGCTTTCTCCTAACCAAATTCACCATTATGCCTTTTTGAGGAGTCCCGAAAAAGCTATTAATCAGTACAATCGGCCCAGTCATTAATCAGTAATCACGGTAACATAATTGTCCACCGGAAAATACCATTTTTTTCTCTTTATTTGCACAAATCTATTGTCTTCTCCAACTCAGCGATTATTCGTTGAACTAGAGTCAACATTAATTCTTGGAACTTGTATCCTCATTATTGTTTCACTTATTCAAGGGACATTTTTCCCAAATCATTAGTTTCTTTCCTTTTTCCTGTGTCTTGAGCTTGACCCCTAGTTTCCATGGCAAAAAGAGAGAAAAATAATCATCTTCTTCTCAGTAGCTTAATGATGAATCAACCCTGATTTTGGATCTTTCTATCTCTTAGGCACAAACTCTACACCTAGTTAATCTTGCACTCGCTTGCTTAGCTTGTGCTATACTGATCCCCTCAAGTAGCCTTATTTATTTTATCCCTTTTAACTCTTTTCTCCAAAAAACCCTCTTGATACAATTTGGTGAAGTTTTCATTCATGGGATTCCTAGGATAAGAACTTGACTGTGGCTCTAAGATAGCCAGATTCACTGGACCCAGAAAAACTGGCGATACAGTTAAAACGGTTTCTAACCATTTATGGAAGAAACTTTTCATTTATGACACCATTCGATTCTTTAAATAAGGTTTCTTATGAACCATCGCCTAATAGAGGATGCCTCCGGGATGGAGTCAATCTTCAAATTTCTTTTTTCGTAACGTCAACAAGTCTTATCTTTTAATTCTTTTGTTGACAAGGAACCTATAGCTGCTACCCAAAAATGCGCACTAAGTAAATCCGCTCCGTACAATAGCTCGCAAACTCCACAGGAGAAACTTATCTTTTAATTCTTCTCTTTAAAGTAGATAAGTACAAGAACAAAATTTATGGGTCTTTTCTCAAACATCACATGGGCAAATCGAACACTATTTACAGGAAACATGTAAACTTTTTAGCCGTGTGGTTGTATAGGTACTTGTTCTGCTCCAAATCCCTCCAAATTACTCATGAGTTCTTTAATTCTACTATAGTCATTGCCAACGGGAACAAGTAGATTTGGCCCTTACTTTGGTTGCTTGCTTGTATCGAGGTCTCTCTGAGTATGTTAATGGGGATGTAAAACTTAAACTTTATAATATAAACATATATTAAGATTTTTGAATAAATAATTTATCACAAATTATTAAATCATAAAAATTGTGTACATGATGCGGAAGACATAATTTTTTATAAAAGATTAAGAAACACCACCACTTTTTTGTTTAAATTGGTTTCTCTCCCTTCACCCTTTCTGTCTAAGATGGTTTGATGGAGAAGGTTTTTCTGTGTTCTGTAACCCAAACGGGCAGAAAGATGACCAATTTATATATCTCTAATTTTAATACGGTACGTCTATCAAGTACCCAAATAAACGATTGAGATTTGTTGCACTATTAAATAGGAAATAGAAACATTAAGCGCGTGAAACAAATCTCTTGAATATCTTCATAATTTATCTCAACATAATAAATTACAAAATGTGGGTTATGGCAGTCATACACTATAACATTGCATACTAGTTTCCATATACCCCTACACTAGCAATTTATCATGTCAGGTATCATAAGTGATATATAAATATCATAAAGGTCCACAATAATGTCTTATAGACACATTTATTTCTTGTTTAATAACATTATGTGTACACAATCATGATAAACAAGAAAATTTGCCAATATGTTAGAAACGTTTTATTGAGTTCAAGAGTGTTAATACATCATTATAGGCAGTCATCAATACAACCAAGACACATTCTTTGAACATGTTTTTTAAATATCTTTAGTTGCAAGCCTTTAGTTAAAGGATCTGCAATCATGAGATCTATCCTAATATGTTCGATACACACTCTTTGTTTCTAAACTTCCTCATTTGCGGCAAAATATTTCAACTTCATATGTTTAGCACCTCTAGAATACTTATCATTCTTGTACAAGAAAACTGCTGCAGAATTATCACAATAAATTTTCAGCAGCTTAGTAATGGTGTAAACAACCCTAAACCTTGAAATAAAGTTCTGCAGCCGTAGTGCATGGATTATAGCCTCAAAACAAGTTACAAATTCTGCTTCTATAGTGGATGAAGCAATGACATATTGTTTGGCACTTTTACATGAAATTGCTCCTTTTGCTAGCAGAAATAAATAACCAAACGTTGACTTTCTACTGTTAATGCATCTAGTAAAATATGAATCCGAGTATCCAATCACTTCTAATAGATTAGACTTAGACCTTCTATACATAAGCATATAATCCTTTGCTCTTTCAAGGTATCTTAATACTTTCTTTGCAGTTTTCTAATAATCCATACCAGGATTACTTTGATATCTGTCCAACAGTCCGACCGCGAAACTTATATCGGGTCTTGTGCATGTTGGCAAATACATCAAACTGCCAACAACAGAAGCATATGGAATAGATTCTATTTCTTTACGTTCCACATCATTCTTTGGACATTGCATAAGACTAAATTTATCTCCTTTTTGTATTGGGACAAGTCCTGCAAAACATTTGTTCATATTAAATCTCTCAACAATTCTTTAGATATATTCTTTTTGAGACAATCCTACCAGTCCTTGTGATCTATCTCGGAATATCGAAATTCCTATCACAAAGGATGCCTCTTCTTTCTTTCATTTCAAACTTCTTAGAGAGAAATTCTTTAGTCTTATGCAACATGCCTAAATCATTAGTAGCAAGTAGAATATCATCAACATATAAGACTAAAAATACAAAATTACTCCCGTTGATCTTTCAATAATATACCCATCAACAGTGTTTTCTACAAAACTATAAGAAGTTATGGTATCATTAAATACCATTGTCAGGAATCTTGTTTAAGTCCATATATTGATTTTTTAAGTTTACACACCATGTGACCCTTTTCTTCTACGGAAAAACCTTCAGGTTGATTCATATAAACTTCCTCATCAAAATCTCCATTCAGAAAAGCAATTTTCACATCCATTTGATGTAGCTGTAAATCATATTGAGCCACTAATGCCATAATTATTTTCCACAAGTCTTTCTTTTAAACAGGTGAAAAAGTCTCTTTGTAATCAACGCTATCATTTTGAGTATAACCCTTGGCAACAAGTTTGACTTTATATCATTCAATGTTTTCATTCGAGTTTCATTTGGTCTTTAAAGACTCATTTGCGTCGAACTCGTTTAGATCCTCCCAACAAATCAATGAGATCCCAAACTTTGTTTTGTGCCATTTAGTTCAATTCATCTTTCATGGCATCAATTCATTTATCAGATTTACCACCTTTTATGACTTGTGAAAACAAAATAGGATCCTCATAAATGCCATAACCAAATTTTAACTCTTGCAAATAAACCACATAGTCATTACGAATAGCTGACGTTCTTGTCCTTATAGGTTTATTCAAAGCTACTCCACGTGGTTTATTAATGTCAGTTGGTTGTAAGTTAGTTTCTTCAGGAGACGATGCTTCATTCAAATATCACCCAAGATCATTTTGCTCTTCCAACATTAGGTTAATATTTGAGAAATATGCGGATATTGGAACATTTATAAGTGATGGAATATTAACCTTTACTTCATTAATGTCTATAATATGTTTTTCAGCACTCCCACTAATTTCTCCATTTTCAATAAATTTGACGTTAGCATTTTCAACAATTCTTGGACTATGGTTTGGACAATAAAACCTATACCCTTTAGATTTCTCCGTGTAACCAATAAAGTAACTACTAACCGTTCGAGAATCTAATTTCCTTTCATGTAGATTATAAACTCATGCTTCAGTTAGGCAACCCCAAACATGCAGATGCTTCAAACTAGGTTTCTTTCCAATCCATAACTCGAAAGGAGTTTTAGAAAATGCCTTACTAAGAATCACATTTAGCAAATACACAGCAGTTTACAATGCATGCATCCACAATGTTTTGGGTAATGAGAAATTACTCATCATACTCTTAACCATATCCATTAATGTCCTATTGCGCATTTCTACCACACCATTTTATTAAGGTGTGCTTGGCATGGTATACTATGCACATATGCCATGTTTCTCACGGAACTTTGCAAATAGACATGGACATTGTCCTGATTCATCATATTTTCCATAATACTCTCCATCTCTATCAGACCGTACAATTCTCACTTTTCTATCTAATTGCCTTTGAACCTTTTTTATAAACACCTCAAGGGCATTTACAGCATGAGATTTTTCATTAAGCAAATAGATATATCCATAAAGTGAAAATCATCTATAAAGGTGATAAAGTACCTTTCCCCACCAATGGATGGAGCATCAAAAGATCCACATATATCAATGTGTATAATTTTAAGAAGCTGAGTACTTCTTGCGGCTCATTTCTTGCTATGTTTGGTTTACTTTCCTTTAATGCAATTCGCATATATGCCAAGATCAGTAAAATTTAAATTTAGCAGAATTTCATTCTTTACTAATCTTTCTAATCTTTTTTTGGATATCATTCATCATGCTACGTTTAATTCCAATATTATGACAAACAGAAAATAGAGATTCCAAAAAATTAACATCAAATTTCAATTTATATAAACCATCCATAAGAATTTCAGAGCCAATAATGGAATTATGTTTATATAAACTGAAACAACCATATCCAAACATCAGAGTAAACCCATTTTAATCAAGTTTTGAAACAAAAACCAAGTTTCTAGAAATTGAATATGCATAAAGAATGTGTATTAGATCCAAGTGGTAACCAGTATCTAACACTAAATGATAAATCTCTATGCCTTTAATTGGGACCTTCTTACGGTTTCTCATGAATAAAAAACTCTCAATCGGGTTGTAAGGAATTCCTGCATGAAATTGGAAACATGAGTATTAGCACTAGAATCAAGCCACCAAGTATTTGAAAGAATTTCATTTAAGTTTTGTTTGGAACATACAACAAGGTTAGATGTACCTTTGTTTTCAAACCAAACTTTATGTTTCAGGCAATCTTTCTGATAATGTCCTTGTTTTTTACAAAAGTGACACTTATCTATCTTTCGTTCTTTCTTATCATCATCAGTAGTAACTTATGTCACTTTAGCAAGTAGTTTTTTCTTAAATTTCTTGACTTTTGGCTTATGAATTTTACTAGCTCCTTGACCCACAAGATTAATTGAATGAACTCCTTGATTCTTTAGTTTCATTTCATCCTAAATTAACATACTGGATAATTCATTAATATCCCACTTGTTCTTAATAGTGTTGTTATTAATTTAAAAATGTCCATATTTAGGAAGTAACGAGTTCACAATGAACTGCACTAAGAATGAGTCATCAACTGTCATACTGCAGTCTTTAGTTTCTTGCAATATTTGTCATCTCGATGACATGTTGCTGCATGCTTCGAGACCCATCATACTTCATGGTTGTAAATTCAGCCATTAAAATACCAGTGAGAGACTTATCAGTAGAACGAAATCGTTCTTCCACAAGCTTAAGGAATTCTTTAGCACTTACAGTTTGTGGAATAGCAGTCTTAATGTTGTTAGCAATCGTCATTCACAGAAAATTAAGGCATAATCTGTTAGACCTTTCCCATGCTTTATAGTTTGATTTCTCAACCTCACTACTTATGTCTATAATAGCAGTAGGTTTTTCTTCCAATAGTGCTAAGTCAAAATCCAAAACACCTAAATGGAAATTGACTTGTTCGCACTATTCAAAGAAATTCAAACCATTAAACACAGTAACAGAAAAAGAATGGAGGGAAATAGTTGCAAACACATAAATGCTTAATAAATTATCAAATTCAAATCATGATACATTTAAAGCATATTGCAGGCTTTCTTTGGGTAAGTTCAACAATATATTATAATAAAGTTAATGCCATGCAAACTTTATTAGATAATCAAACAAGCCTCATTAAATAAAATAGTATCATTGGATACACAAATTGATTATCATCTTTAATGTTTATTATTCATAGAAAATTAATTTTACCTTTGGGTAAAATTCTAAAATTCTATCAACTAATAAACGTCACTTCTTCATATAATTACAATAATAGGCATTAACATAATATGAATAAATAACTATAATTTACCATATGATAAAAAAAATTTAATTAATTAGTTTGGCCACTTTGGTGACAAACAAACAAATCTTTTATATTAATATCATGTGTAAATCCAACAAGTCAAGGGAATTTTAGTTAGGCCAAGGTCTCACCTTCGCTAGGTTTTGGGGATCAAAGCTTAGAGCTTAGGCATACTAATGATGAAAGTCACATCCGCTACCCAAAGGTCCCAATTGGCATTAAATGTGACTGAGTCTGCTCGACTTCCAATGCACAAATGCCGATTGAGAAATATTTTGAAATGATGTGTGGGATATGAAAGGGCCACTATAAAAATGGTTAAACCACCATTTACAGTTGCTCTTTTAAGAAAACTATCTTTGTCCACTCTTAGATCTATGGAAAAAGAAGAAAAGTGTGCAACCAACAAATTCCTCCAACAAAATCTCCATTTTTGACAAAGCCTTTATCTTTGATGAAAAGCACAAGCACAAGTAAGTATGTCTTTTTATGATTTTCTATCCGAAGAGTCTTCATGATTGGGGGGTAGATCTGTGTCCTCAACTTGCGATGTGCGGAAGATAATTTAATGGAATCATCTAGCTAGAGAGGTAGTGAGATCCGGGAAGTTGGTTGGGAGAGTTTTAGGAAAGGTGGGAAGAAAAGACAAATGATATAAGTTGAAAGTTTATATGAAGAACTGTCACTAGCCAAAAGCAGATTGAATTCATCAGCGGCAACAAGTTCTTTCAGGAATGAAGGGGAAAACTTTATGCCTAGACCTCTAGAAGCTTATCCCAAAAAATTCACCCCAATAATCGAGGCCTTGATTTCAACGTTAGTAGAAAATATACTAAAGAGAACCTGGTGAAATACAAATTGAGTCCGGCTATAGTAGATGTTAGACCTTAGACCTTGAGACCCATTCAAAAGAAAATGGCAAATGGTAGAGTTGCTTTGCCTAAGCGTCATTTATTCATAGTTAGATGAAATTTGAAACTAACTAGTGTTTTATTTTGTAGTGGTGAACTTTGCCTCGTCAATGAACAAGAAAGGTATTGCACCCCAGAAAGGTGCAAGGGGTGCAGAGGTCGAGAATGGGGCCTCCTAGTTAAATTGCTCAAGTGTGCTTTTAACTCTTCAAAAGCCTTTTGGAACTCATCGGTCCATTTGAAACTCTTGACTTCTCACAACACTTGGAATAAAGGTAGGCGTCAGTTTGCTCACCGAGAAAGAAACCTATTCAAGGTTGCTAGAGATTTTGTCAGCTTTTGGACCTCTTTAACCATCTGAGGAGGTGCCATCTTGATAATAGCTCTCACTTTTTTTTTTGGGTTGGCTTCAATTCCCTGCTTAGATACCATATATCCCAAGAAATTTCTAGAGCCTACCCAAAAAGTACACTTTCTAGGATTTAGGCATGTATTTGTCTCCATCAGGATTTACAAGGTTCCTTCTAAGTCAGTTGGGGCATCCCTAACCTTCTTGCTTTTTATCACCATATCATCTACATAGATTTTTCCATCAGGGTTTGCAGGGCTTTTCTAAGTCAGTACGAGCATCCTTGACCTTTTTGCTTTTTATCACAATGTCATCCATATAGATTTTTATATTTCTACCAATCTGTTTAGAAAAGATTCAGTTGACCAATCTTTGGTATGTTGCTCTAGCATTATTTAGCCCGAATACCATTTTTTTTTTTTTGTAGAAAAAGATCCCTACCATGGTGATGAAAGTAGTTTTCTCAACATCTTCTTTTTCCATTAGGATTTGATGATATCTCTTGTAAGCATCCAAGAACATCAATATCTCATATTCCAATATAGCCTCTACTTTTTTATCAATCACTAATAGGAAGTAGTAGTTTTTAGGACAATACTTGTTAAAATCGATATAGTTGATGCACATATGCCAACTACCATCAGGCTTTTTTACCAGCACTAGATTGGCCAACCATGTTAGATAAAAAAACTTCTTTCATTATATTAGATTGCAATAACTTCTTCATTTCTTCATTAACAACTTGATTCCTTTCAGAGGTCAGCGTCCCCTTCTTTTGTTAGACAGGCTTGATCCTCGGATTAATGTTCAATTTATAAGTCATCAAAGAAGACGATATTCTGGGCATGTCTTTTGGACTCCTAACAAACACCTCCTTATATTGCCATAAAAGGCCAATGATTTTGTTCTTCATTTCAGTAGGCAATAATGCCCCGATTTTAACCACCTTGTTTGGATGGTCATTATCAATTAAGACCTCTTGCACCTCGGTTGTTATCTCAAACGCATCACACCGCTGTTCGAATGGTGGGATCTTGGTTTTCCTAAGGTATTATCTCGAGTTCTCAAGGGTCGTATGTCCCTTCTCATTTCTACTATGTGTGTTCTCCAAGGTGTGACCTCTCAACCAAATTCCGATTCAACTAGTGTCTGAATTAAATTGACCCTCTTTATCATTGTTCCTTTGCCTTTTAATGCTATATGTATATACTCTCGTGCAACATACTAATCACATTGCACAGATGCTACCCATGCTCCACAGGGAACTTTAGAACCAAGTGGTAGGGAGACCATATGACCTTGGCTTTATTTATTTAGGATCTCCCAATAATGACATTGAAAAGGAAAGGTGTATCAACGACACAAAAGTCTGTCATTATGGTCTTATCTCAAGAGTAGTCCCCCATAGTCACAACCAGTGTGATTATTCCCATAGGATGCACTACATCATGAGCAAAAGTGACTAATGGCTTACCTAGGGGCCTCAAAGTGTTGAAGTCGATTCCCAACTTGCAGAAGCAATCCATGTACATGACGTTCCAACACTGCTATCATCTATGTATACTTTATGCATCTATTTGTTGGCAATTATAGTTTTAATAACCAAGGTATCATTATGAGAGCATATATGAAGGACTGCATCCTTTTCAGAAAATGTAATAACCACGGACGGCTTAAAGCACTTATGGATTGACTCCTGAGAAGGGATTCTCCTTGCATTGGCCTTTATGGTAGTTTGGGACTGCCCCTCTAGGTATCCCTCAAAGATGGCATGAACTACATCTATGACATTGCGATTATTGTTAGGAGGATGTTGGGGTGGTTGTGGTTGTGAAGGGTTCCATTGATACTACTGGTTTATGGAGAGATCCCATCTCGGCCTGTAACCTCCCTGATTTCCAGATGCACCTCTCTCACCTTAACCATGCCCTCCACCTCATCTAGCAAAGTAATAGTCATCTCCCCACCCTCTTGACTGATGTTGGGCTCCATCAAAACGTGGTTGCCATCTCTAAACATACTATTATAACATTCTATTCTGAATACAATTTTAGATTTTGTTATTTAGGCCCTTACATTCCTTAGTATCATGCCCATGATCATTGTGAAAGCTGCACCACAAGTATCGAGGCCAATTATGTGGTGCAGCAATCAATAACACTAGATGCCTAAGAAGGTCCCTGTGTATAGCTAGGATTTTGGTATGACTTTTGATACGAGGTGTAAGGTTCCTGTCTTGAATTTGACGCCCAAGTGGCGCGATTGTAATTCAACTTGTCAAATGCACTCTTTGGCCACCCTTCCCTCTAACATCTTCTTATTGCCTCCTATCATTCTTCTCATTCTCCATTTTCTTTCAATTGGTCTTCTCTCCCTTCGTATAACTTTCTACCGTCTGCCAAAGGACTTGGGCATCAGTGAGTGTGTCCTAAGCTAATTTGGTGTAAAACGGACCAGGGTTTAGGTCATTATTGAAGATCGAGATTACCAATTGATCCATGCGATTCACCACCTGCAAGCTCTCATCATTGAACCTCTCTACGTACAACTTCAGAGATTCGTTTTTCCCTTGTTTGAGGTTCATCAAGTCGGCAGCTATTTTGTGAAACTTTTTTCTTTGGAAGAAGTGAGTGTGGAAAAGTTGCACCAACGCCTGAAGGACCAGACACTGCCTTAGAGGAGACCATATATCCACTCATAGGTTTTGCTACTAATATAGAGAGGGAATACCTTGCACATTATCTCTATTGGAGCATCTTTGAACTTCATGACCTATTTAAAGCGGGGAAAAAAGTTTAAGGGATCCGAATCTCCATCATAGGCCGGGATCCTTTCTAGTAGCTTAAAGCCTGTGGGAGTGTAGGGTATTGAAAATGTGTGATGTGAATGGGGACAAGGCTTCTCTCTCATTATCAGATCTTAGCAAATCTTGAATATCATTCTCCACTCTCTTTCTAATATGAATGAGGTAATTGACACGAGCCTTTTTATGCCATCTTGGGTTCAAGCATCAGAGTGACCGTCTCGATAGTTATCATCAATGTGTAACACAGGGGGTTCTTTCCAATCGTTATTCTTTCGCCTTGGCACATGGCCTAGATCTTCATGTCTTGGATTGTTTTTTCAAAGCCTTTTATTACACCTGGATCTCCAGAATTCTTTGAATTGTGCCCTATTTTGCTGCAGAAAGACTTTCTCATTATCATCATAGTATCTATCCATTTACCAATCATCACGATCTGAGGCGGAACAATGTGAACAACACACCTTCACCAGTTGGTGATCGCTCAGATCTTTTTGATATATTGTCTAAGGTTGAATTACTGGCCCCAACATGGTCAGAGCACTCGAGCCTCTCTTCTCTCTGACCTATACTTTCAACTTGCTTGCAGTGACGGGAATGAGTGTCTACCATAATTCAAACTTCACAATTATCAATCAACAATAGAGGATAAGTGCACAAATATACCCACTAGGAAACAAGAAGTTCCCACAAACGGTGCCAAGTGATGAAGGAGATATCCACAACTCGATATGGCGTCCATAATCCACAATTCTACGAACGATCTTACCAAAGCATCAACTGTCAAACAAGTCTTGGAGTAGATCTTCGAGGAAGAAGCTCAAATACTTAAGTTAGTGATTTGATAACGAAATTGATTTTCTTTAAAAATCATAGACGTATTAGGATTTTCTCCTCTTTACCTAGCGATCTCACCATGAATACATATCTTACCTTCGATATCCATGGAACATGTTGCAATAGGACATTAAGACATCACTTGTACTAGCTACTTGCGTGATTTTATTTGGGCTGGGCCTTTTTACATTAATGTTTTGTGGTCCAAGTCCCCACGTTGTTGGGTTATGCATCAAGGTCCCATATATATCGCTTTGTTGTACGAATAAAACTAGCCTCTATTTCTTGAAAAATAGCTACAAGTCCATTGGTGAGACTGAACACGAACCAAACATAAACGAACAAGCCTTGTTCGTTAACTATTTGTTTATTTTTTAGACTGTTCATGTTCGTGTATATTCGTTTATTAGTGTGAAATATGTGTTCGTGTTTGTTTATGTTCGTTTATTAGTGTTCGTTATGTTCGTGGAACACATTAAACGAACATATTTACGTAACAGCTAGTTAACACGATTCTACCAACGATTCTACTAACGATTCTGACCGATTCTACTAACGATTCTACTTATTGAACGATTTTGAGCGAACCAGATCGATTTTGTTAGGTGGGATCGTAGAATCGCGATTCTATGATTCGATCGCGATTTTAACAACTATGCAAGGGAGGACAGACAATCCCTTGGGCCCAAGGTAGATCCGCCTCACTGAGAAACAAAGTTTGGTCCCCGCATCAATTGGACGGCAGACGTTGATGAACAAAGTTTATTTCAAATTGAGTGGCGCCAATTTTGAAAGCTTTATATGTGCGTGTGCTTGTTCATGAAACTCTCATTAATTAAGAACCTCACTTTGTAGACTCCAATGGATTCTCACGACACTAATGGCGAATCTCAAGAAGATTTTTCCAACCCCATAAGCCCTCTCAACCCGCAAGAATTCAGAAGGCAAGGCCATATGATCATAGTCTACCTTGCTGATTATTATCAAAATATTGAAAAATATCCTGTTCGCAGTCAAGTAGAGCCTGGTTACCTCAAGTCTCGAACTTCAGATTCAGTTCCAATTGAGCCTGAACCCTTTGAAAAAATCCTTCAAGATATAACAAACCACATCATTCCAGGCCTTACTCACTGGCAAAGCCCCAACTATTTCGCTCTATTCAACTGTACAACCAGCAATGCAGCTTTTCTTGGTGAAGTTCTCAGCACCGGATTCAACGTTGTAGGCTTTAACTGGATATCTTCCCCGGCTGCAACCGAGTTAGAAATGATTGTTATGGATTGGTTTGGCAAAATGCTCAACCTCCCCAGTTCTTTCTTGTTTAGCGGTGGCGGCGGGGGCGTACTTCAAGGTACAACATGTGAAGCAATGTTAGCCACCCTGACCGCAGCTAGAGACCAAATGTTGAGAAAAATTGGGAGACAAAATATTGGAAAATTAGTTATTTATATGACTGATCAAACCCATTTTTCTTTCCCAAAAGCAGCACAGATTGCTGGAATTAATCCATGTAATTTTCGAGTCATTTCAACCACAAAGGCCACAGAATTCGGCCTGAGCCCGGAATCGTTACGTTCGGTGATTGTTGCCGATGTCAAAGCTGGTTTAGTCCCATTACACTTGTGCGCTTCTGTTGGGACGACCCAAACAACTGCGGTTGATCCGTTAGGACTTCTATGTGAAATAACCAAGGATTATGGCATTTGGGTTTTTGGGTTCATGTTGATGCTGCTTACGCAGGAAGTGCAGGCATTTGTCCTGAATTTCGCCATTTCCTCGATGGAATCGAAGGGGTGGATTCTTTCAGTCTTAATGCACACAAATGGTTCTTTTCTGGATTGGATTGTTGCTGCCTATGGGTGAAGGATCCAAGTGCACTAATAAAAGCCTTGTCAACAAGGCCTGATGTGTTGAGAAACAAGGCAACTGATTCAAGCCAAGCGGTGGACTATAAAGATTGGCAAATTGCACTAAGCCGAAGATTCAGATCTCTGAAGCTTTGGATTGTACTACGAAGTTATGGCGTCGTTAACCTTCAAAAATTCATAAGACAGCATGTTAAAATGGCGAAACATTTTGAAAGCCTTGTGAGAATGGACAAAAGGTTCGAAATTGTAGTTCCAAGGAACTTTGCATTGGTTTGCTTTAGGCTTTCTCCATCGGCGTTGTATCAAATTCTGAAGATACCAAGCGAGGAACGTGTGAATGAAATCAACAGCAAACTTCTTGAGTCTCTGAATGCTTCTGGACATGTTTACATGACTCATGGTGTGATTGGAGGAGTCTATTTCATCCGGTTAGATGTTGGCGCTTCTCTTACGGATTATCAGCACTTGGAAAAGGCGTGGAAACTGATTCAAGAACGTGCAAATGCCCTTTTGAACGTAATGTGAATTTCTTTAATTTGGCAATATGATTTTGTCGGGTAATTTTATTTAATTTCATGAATATCTACTAGTTTTGATCATAAAGTAAATAAGAGTTCTCGGAAAGGAGTGGAGCATGTACGGTAAAGCCAATACCCTATGATGAAACTCAGATTATGGGTGACTAATACTATTTGTACACCAATTTGGAATGTTATTTTAATTTTGTCCTTTATATTCAAAAAATTTTAATTTAGTTTTTTAATTTGCAAATTCAGTTTTAATTAGTCATTCTAAGAGAGTTAAGTTAAATAAGATTTAATACATTCAATTATTAACTTGCAATTTATAAATATTTTATTTAAATTATATTTATAATTATATAAATAACCTCAAATTAACTAATAAAAATTGGAATACGTCATCGAAATTACTAAGTTGTTGGTGATAAAATATGAAATTAAAATTTTACAAAATTTTTTTGTAAAAGAGCAAAAATTTAAAGTGATTGTTTATAATTTTCTCTCTCCCTTTTTTTTTTTTTAAAAAAAAAATTTGGTTTGGTCCACTGTCCTTTGCTTTAAGCATGTGTTACTAACATGCATGAATACACTAAGTTCAGTTTGACTTTGTTCCATCAAAGTAACTAACTAAAATTGAAATTGTAAGTTCAAGATTTATTCCATCAAAGTAACTAACTAAAATTGAAATTGTAAGTTTAAGAATGAAAGGTGCTATTTACCTTTTAAAATATTAAATAAACTTCTATATCCCAACTACCCTAACACTTTATCACGGCTACTTTTTGCCTTCCATTTGAGGAACCATTTCATCCAAAGATCAAAAAGAAATTTTCACACCCTAAAGAATGAGTAAGAAAATCAAAACCAACATTCATCAAACTAAATGCTTATTCCTCAATTTATATAAAATTATTACTTAGATGGCCAAAAATAGAAAAAAATGCTCTTTTATTCCAACTATGGACTAAATAATGAATAAAATAACTTGTCTTAGAAAATACCTATTCCCAAACGGTGAATCGACAATATGATCGACCGTAGTTTCAACTTCTAAAATCTTCAATGAGTTTTTGTATCAAAAGAGTCCGATTTGGAATATGGCACCCAACGCATCCCCAATCAAACACTGAGGTGATAAAAGCTACTAGAGGTGTTCAAAATCTGATCCAATTTCATTTTTTCCTTTTTTCTCTTGTTCTTACTTTTCTTTTCATACACAATATTAAGTTTGAAATTAATATTTTTTCTAAAAAATATTTATTTTTATATAGAGATAATAAATAATTTTCATGTAAATTCATTTGTGTATTTTCATGAAAATAATTTAATTTATTTTGTTACAAATTTAACTCACTTTAATTAAAATATTATTTAAATTATCAAAAACAATACAAATTTTATTTCATAAGATGGTAGTTAATTTTAGGAAAAAATTATATATATATTTTCATTTGGAACAAATTGAATGAAACCGAATTAGGTCGAGATATGATCGGATCCAATTTGAAATATAGAGGTGATCTTGTGTGATCCAAAATTTTGATCAAATCAAATCGATTCATGGATCAAAACGAACTTCTCTAAAAGTTATCATAATTATCACCTATTTATTTTTTCAAATCCAATCCAATTTCAAATATAGACGTGATCTTAGGTAATTTCTCTCTCATCATTTTTTACACTCTACTTTCTCTTACTCATCATTTTCTCATTCTACTTTCTCTCTCATCATATTCTCACTCTACTTTCTCTCTCATCATATTTTCACTCTACTTTCTCTCATCATTTTTCTCACTCTACTTTCTCTCTCTCATCATTTTCACTCTACTTTCTCTCACATCATTCTCTCACTCTTCTTTCTCTCTCATCATTTTCTCACTCTACTTTCTCTCTCATCATTTTTCTCACTCTACTATCTCTATCATCATTTTCTCACTCTACTATCTCTCTATCATCATTTTCTCACTCTACTTTCTCTCTCATCATTTTCTCACTCTACTTTCTCTCATCATTCTCTCACTTTTCTTTCTCTCTCATCATTTTCTCACTCTACTTTCTCTCTCATCACTTTTCACCCTACTTTCTCTCTCTCATCATTTTCTCATTCTACTTTCTCTCTCATCATTTTCTCACTCTACTTTCTCTCTCATCATTTTCTCTCTCTTCTTCTTCTTTCTCTCTCTCTCATCATTTTCTCACTCTTCTTTCTCTCTCATCATTTTCTCACTCTACTTTCTCTCTCATCATTTTCTCACTCTACTTTCTTCATCATTTTCTCACTCTACTTTCTCTCTCATCATTCTCTCACTGTTCTTTCTCTCTCTCATCATTTTCTTACTCAAGAATAAAATATTTAAGATAAGGGTATTTTAGCCATTTAACACAATTCATTAGTTCTATTCATCCCAACCAAATACAAGAATAATGAATCCAACCTTATTCAATTCCTTTGAACCAAACTCATTCATTTCAATTCCAAAATTTAATTCATTACAAATTTAATTCCCACAAATTGAAATTCAATTATGCCTTATTCATTACAAAGAAACCAAACATGCAGTTAATGTCTTCATGCATGTGACTAACACAAGCTTAAAGCAAAGGATAGTGGACCAAACCAAATTTTTTTTTTAAAAAAAAAAAAAGGGAGAGAGAAAATTATAAACAATCACTTTAAATTTTTGCTCTTTTACAAAAAAATTTTGTAAAATTTTAATTTCATATTTTATCACCAACAACTTAGTAATTTCATTTACATATTCCAATTTTTATTAGTTAATTTGAGGTTATTTATATAATTATAAATATAATTTAAATAAAATATTTATAAATTGCAAGTTAATAATTGAATGTATTAAATCTTATTTAACTTAACTCTCTTAGAATGACTAATTAAAACTGAATTTGCAAATTAAAAAACTGAATTAAAATTTTTTGAATATAAAGGACAAAATTAAAATAACATCCCATATTGGTGTCCAAATAGTATTAGTCACCCATAATCTGAGTTTCATCATAGGGTATTGGCTTTACCGTACATGCTCCACTCCTTTCCGAGAACTCTTATTTACTTTATGAATAAAACTAGTAGATATTCATGAAATTAAATCATATTGCCAAATTAAAGAAATTCACATTACGTTCAAAAGGGCATTTGCACGTTCTTGAATCAGTTTCCACGCCTTTTCCACGTGCTGATAATCCGTAAGAGAAGCGCCAACAGCTAACCGGATGAAATAGACTCCTCCAATCACACCATGAGTCATGTAAACATGTCCAGAAGCATTCAGAGACTCAAGAAGTTTGCTGTTGATTTCATTCACACGTTCCTCGCATGGTATCTTCAGAATTTGATACGACGCCGATGGAGAAACCCTAAAGCAAACCAATGCAAAGTTCCTTGGAACTACAATTTCGAACCTTTTGTCCATTCTCACAAGGCTTTCAAAATGTTTCGCCATTTTAACATGCTGTCTTATGAATTTTTGAAGGTTAACGACGCCATAACTTCGTAGTACAATCCAAAGCTTCAGAGATCTGAATCTTCGGCTTAGTGCAATTTGCCAATCTTTATAGTCCACCACTTGGTTTGAATCAGTTACCTTGTTTCTCAACACATCAGGCCTTGTTGACAAGTCTTTTATTAGTGCACTTGGATCCTTCACCCATAGGCAACAACAATCCAATGCAGAAAAGAACCATTTGTGTGCATTAAGACTGAAAGAATCCACCCCTTCGATTCCATCGAGGAAATGGCGAAATTCAGGACAAATGCATGCACTTCCTGCGTAAGCAGCATCAACATGAACCCAAATGCCATAATCCTTGGTTATTTCACATAAAAGTCCTAGCGGATCAACCGCAGTTGCTTGGGTCGTCCCAACGGAAGCGCACAAGTATAGTGGGACTAAACCAGCTTTGACATCGGCAACAATCACCGAACGTAACGATTCCGGGCTCAGGCCGAATTCTGTGGCCTTTGTGGTTGAAATGACTCGAAAATTACATGGATTAATTCCAGCAATCTGTGCTGCTTCTGGGAAAGAGAAATGGGTTTGATCAGACATATAAATAACTAATTTTCCAATATTTTATCTCCCAATTTTTCTCAACATTTGGTCTCTAGCAGCAGTCAGGGTGGCTAACATTGCTTCACATGTTGTACCTTGAAGTATGCCCCCGCCGCCACCGCTAAACAAGAAAGAACTGGGGAGGTTGAGCATTTTGCCAAACCAATCCATAACAATCATTTCTAACTCGGTTGCAGCCGGGGAAGATATCCAGTTAAAGCCTACAACGTTGAATCCGGTGCTGAGAACTTCGCCGAGAAAAGCTGCATTGCTGGTTGTACAGTTGAATAGAGCGAAATAGTTGGGGCTTTGCCAGTGAGTAAGGCCTGGAATGATGTGGTTTGTTATATCTTGAAGGATTTTTTCAAAGGGTTCAGGCTCAATTGGAACTGAATCCGAAGTTCGAGACTTGAGGTAACCAGGCTCTACTTGACTGCGAACAGGATATTTTTCAATATTTTGATAATAATCAGCAAGGTAGTCTATGATCATATGGCCTTGCATTCTGAATTCTTGCGGGTTGAGAGGGCTTATGGGGTTGGAAAATTTTTCTTGAGATTCGCCATTAGTGTCGTGAGAATCCATTGGAGTCTACAAAGTGAGGTTCTTAATTAATGAGAGTTTCATGAACAAGCACACGCACATATAAAGCTTTCAAAATTGGCGCTACTCAATTTGAAATAAACTTTTGTTTCATCAACGTGCTGCCGTCCAATTGATGCAGGGGACAAAACTTTGTTTCTGGTCAGGGTCGGATCTACCTTGGACCCAAGGGGATTGTCTGTCCTCCCATGCATAGTTGTTAAAATCGCGATCCGAATCGTAGAATCGCATTTATTCTACGATCCCACCTAACAAAATCGATCCCGGATCGCTCAAAATCGCTCAAAAGTAGAATCGTTAGTAGAATCGGTAGAATCTCGAATCGGCCGTAATCGATAGAATTGTTAGTAGAATCGTTGGTAGAATCGTGTTAACTAATCGTTTCAGAATATGTTCGCTTAATGTGTTCACGAACATGTTCACGAACACTTAACTAACACTAATAAACGAACATAAACAAACACGAACAAACACGAACACATATTTCACACTAATAAACAAATATAAACGAATATGAATACTAAAAATAAACAAACAATTAACAAACAAGGCTTGTTCGCTTATGTTTGGTCTGCTTAGCCTCACCAATGGACTTGCACTATTTTTTCAAGAAATAGAGGCTAGTTTTATTTCGTACAACAAACTGGATATATATGGGACCTTGACGATAACCCAACAACGTGGGGACTTGGACCACAAAACATTAATGTAAAAAGGCCCACCCAAATAAAATCACGCAAGTAGCTAGTACAAGCGATGTCTTAATGTCCTATTGCAACACGCCCATGGATATCAAGGTAAGATTTGTATTCATGGTGAGGTCGTTAGGTAAAGAGGAGAAAATCCTAATACGCCTATGTTCTTTAAAGAAAATCAATTTTCTTATCAAATCACCGACTTAAGTATTTGAGCTTCTTCCTCAAGATCTACTCCGTGACTTGTTTGACAAATTGATGCTTTGGTATGATCGCTTGTAGAATTGTGGATTATGGACACCATATCGAAGTTGTGGATATCTCCTTCATCACTTGGCACCGTGATAAAGAATCGTTGTCCTTATTGTAAGACCATGACTTTAATTTGGGCGGCTGCTTTGCTGATACAGATTCCGTATCCTTTTGATATTGGATTTTGCGGATGGACAGAATATTATTAGATGCATGGACAAAAATACTTGTGCCGAGTCATTTCTGATAGGCTTTTCCAATTTTCTGATTGGAAACGAAAAGAGGAAATTTGTCAGTTGGGAATGTAATATCTTTCATTTATGTAAAAAAAATCATACATTGTAAAATTAATTTATTTTATAAATAAATTTTTTTATCATCTTATAATTATAATATTATTTTAACTTAAAAGATTATCTTTATTTATGGTTTGCTATCGAACGCAATGAATACAGAAATTTGTCGGCACCAAACCAAAACTACAATGAATACAGAAATTTGTCAGCACTAAACTACAATGAATGCAAAATTTGTCGGCACCAAACCAAAACTACAAAGGCCAGCCTAAGGCCCTTTAATATTTACGAACCATAAATTTTGGAAGAATTTGACCGTTAACTTCGTTTGCCTTTCTATTTTGTTGGTCCCAAAATCAATAAAATCAAGAATGCAGAATATGTGGAGGACCGAATGGACCTCACCGAATGCTACAAACAATAGCAACAAATTTAAGGTGACAGCTTTTCCTGACATTTTGAGTAACGACTACTAAAGCAAGCATAGACCCACACAAATAATAAACCTTTCAAATCAACTTGAGTTTTCTTGGTTAAATAACTACACTAAACAGGGACAAAAGGACAACAACGGCACAAAATAACATTTTATTTAAGTCTTGGTTTCAAGACATCAAAATTTATATAAGTCAATCAAACAATCAATCAACATCTCAATCACGCAACAAAATCTAGCAAACACAATTTAGGGCCTCTATGTACAGTTAATTGTTATATTTTTTAATGTTATCGTTATAAAATAAAAAATATTTTAAATCGTTGTCCAAACACATTCTTAGAAACACACACGAAAAAAAAATCCCAAAGGACATGTGGCTGTTTTCTCAAGAAACAAAGGCTAGTTTTTTTTCTTTATACAACATAATTTTAGACAATATGTTTTATTTTGAAATTTGACTATTTAATTTCTAATAAAAAAATTAGTAAAATAGAAAATCTAATAGGAATAACTACCAAATTATAAATCTATTAGAAAATCTAATTTAACTCTACTATATATTCTCAAAAGAAAATGGGCAATTTAACAAAAAAATAAGATGAGCATTTGTCTCACACTTTCAACTTGGTTATATTTTGACAAAATAAAATCATTTCATAATTTTCACCAAAATCTTCAGCAAAATTGACATTGACTTCTATTTTAACAATTCTTTTGAATATGACCCAATTTACCACCACTAAAATATTTAGGCATCTTTTATTGATTATTATTGAAATTACTAAAATTGTCTATTTGTTGAGAAGAATTGTTACATCTACCAATGCACGGTTACAAAAATTACATCTTTTATGTCCATGACTTAAGTAAATTTTGACTATGATCACCAAGAGCAAGAAGACACCAAAAGTTTTTTTATTGTTGTTTTCTTTAGCCATTTGAATCTACAAAGCTTACAACGCTTTCTCCATATGTTCCTTTTGTGTGACTCTTCCAACTTGCCATTGATTCTTTGTTCTTGAAATAGTAATGACCCTACAGTCATCAATCACAAAGACAACAAATCTTTCATCTCTTGCATTACTGTAACATGATGATCAAATTTTATGGACAAAGTATTCAAAACTTTTTTAACAATAATCTTATCAAAGAGATCATACCCATTCAACTACATCTCATTCATTATTTCATTTAATCAGGAAAAAAATAAGATTCAGTTATTTCAGTCTTTTCTAGAATGTACAATTCAAACTTTCCTTTCAACGTTAACAAGTTATTTTGTTGAACATTTCAACATCTCAATATGTTTTGACTAAAGCATCTAACTCTTGCTTTGTGATTGTGGCAATATAAAATTTTACAAAATACAAACGTATCAACAATCTAGTGCATTTGCGAAAACACTAGATTATTAATAGGTGGCCCACACAACTAACAAAGCAAGCTAACAATTAATAGGTGGCCCACACAAATAAAGCTTTCAAATTAATTTGAGTTTTCTTGGTTAAATGGCTATGGTAACAAGGAACAAAAGGCAACATGGGCACAAAATAATATTTTATTTAAGTTTTGGTTTAAGACATCAAGAGGTGGCAACTGGGAGAGAATATGTGAGAATTAGGAAGAATTTAAATAGGTAAGAAATTACTAAAAATATAAAATGTGATTTTCATTAAATTTTGGGATTGGATGGGAATGCAATTTAATGAGATTAAGATTTCCTAATTTCTATTGGTATCCCGTTAAAATTTCCCATTGTAATTAAATGGCATTCTTGATAGTTGGACCACTACCGAATTCTCGACAAATTGGTACCGATCGGATAGTAGTCTGGAGGTGATTCAATCACCGATAGGTGCTATGATATTAAAATAAGAAAATAAAATTTATTTATCAATAATATAAATAAATATATTAAAAGATTAAAAAATAATGTCGATTGCCGATTCGATGATTGTTCGGCCATCAATGGCCATTATGATTTTTTAAAAAATTATTTATTAATAATATATAGAAATATATTAAAAGATTAAAAACAATTAGAATTATCATTACTCATTGATTATTCAACATTCTCTAATAATTACATAAAATTGCCCAATAATTATCATTTACATTTTCCCATTGCATGAGTACCCTATAACCCACCCAATAAAATATCTTCCATTTATTCTTACTGTATATTTTTAATGGATATAGGAAGTCCAATAGCTTCCATCCCATTGGGTACCTATTGGGACTAAAGAAATATTGCCACCTTTATAAATTATCAATCAACTTATCAATCACACAAGAAAATCTTGAATATAATTTGAAGGCACTTAAGAAAAAAAAACAAGTGTAAACAAACTAGTACGTTTAGAGAACAGTTTGTGAACAAGTTCGGTTATGTTCAATTATATTCGTTTGTTCAGGTAAACAAATAATAAAAGAACACATTTTACCATTCGTTTAATTAACAAACATGAACATGAACAGACATGTGTTCGGTTCGTTTATGCTCACGAACAAGTTTGTTTAGTGTTCATGAACAAGTTCATTTAGAGTTCATTTATATAATATAATATATTATATATATTTATTTGGGTATTTGATCTTAACTTTTTTAAGGTAAATAAATATACTTTTTAAAACTTTAGTCCTTAATTTTTTATTGGTAATCTATTTTCTTTTCCTTTTTCTTGAAACATGATGTGCTGGGATTATAGTGAATGAACTCTAATTCCTGTTTGGAAATTTGAACTGTTTGTTGGATATTTTTGTGTTCTTTTCCTTGATATTTCTATTTCTTGGATCATGGATGTAATGCTATTATGTGTTTTTTTTATTAGAATGGTCAAATGGGATGTAACTGTCTTTTGTTAGACCATGGATGCAATGTTATTATGTTTTTATTTATTGGATGGTCAAATGGGATGTAACTGTCTTTTCTTAGACTATGGATGCAATGTTATTATGTTTTTATTTATTGGAATGGTCAAATGGGATGTAATTGTTTTTCTTGGATCATGGATGGAATGTTATTGGTGAAGTAATGTTAACCGTTCACGAACTGTTTGTTTAATGTTTGCTAACGTATTCGTTTACTCATTCGTGAACATGTTCGTTTACTCGTTCATGAACGTGTTAACTAACTGTTCGTGAATATGTTCGTTTAATGTGTTAATGAATATGTTCACGAACACTTAACGAACACTAATAAACGAACATAAACAAGCACGAACAAACACGAACACATATTTCACACTAATAAACGAATATAAACGAACATGAACAGTCTAAAAAATAAACAAATAGTTAACGAACAAGGCTTGTTCGTTTATGTTTGGTTCGTTTACAGTCTCACCAATGGACTTGCAGCTATTTTTTCAAGAAATAGAGGCTAGTTTTATTTCTGTACAACCAAACTGATATATATGGGACCTTGATGCATAACCCAACAACGTGGGGACTTGGACCACAAAACATTAATGTAAAAAGGCCCAGCCCAAATAAAATCATGCAAGTAGCTAGTACAAGCGATGTCTTAATGTCCTATTGCAACACGTTCCATGGATATCGAAGGTAAGATATGTATTCATGGTGAGGTCGCTAGGTAAAGAGGAGAAAATCCCAATACGTCTATGATCTTTAACGAAAATCAATTTTCTTATCAAATCATTGACTTAAGTATTTGAGCGTCTTCCTCGAAGATCTACTCCAAGACTTGTTTGACAGTTGATGCTTTGGTAAGATCGTTCGTAGAATTGTGGATTATGGACGCCATATCGAGTTGTGGATATCTCCTTCATCACTTGGCACCGTTTGTGGGAACCTCTTGTTTCCTAATGGGTATATTTGTGCACTTATCCTTTATTGTTGATTGATAATTGTGAAGTTTGAATTACGGTAGACACTCATTCCCGTGACTGCAAGCAAGTCGAAAGTATAGGTCAGAGAGAAGAGAGGCTCGAGTGCTCTGACCATGTTGGGGCCAGTAATTCAACCTTAGACAATATATCAAAAAGATCTGAGCGATCACCAACTGGTGAAAGTGTGTTGTTCACATTGTTTCGCCTCAGATCGTGATGATTGGTAAATGGATAGATACTATGATGATAATGAGAAAGCCTTTCAAGAAGAAAACAGGGCACAATTCAAAGAATTCTAGAGATCCAGGTGTAATAAAAGGCCTTGAAAAAACAATCCAAGACATGAAGATCTAGGCCATGTGCCAACGCGAAAGAATAACGATTGGAAAGAACCCTCTGTGTTACACATTGATGATAACTATCGAGACGGTCACTCTGATGCTTGAACCCGAGATGGCATAAAAAAGGCTCGCGTCAATTACCTCATTCATATTAGAAAGAGAGTGGAGAATGATATTCAAGATTTGCTAAGATCTGATAATAAGAGAGAAGCACTATCCCCATTCGCATCACACATTTTCAATACCCTACACTCCCACAGGCTTTAAGCTACTAGATAGGATCCCAACCTATGATGGAAATTCGGATCCCTTAAACTTTTTTCCCCGCTTTAAATAGGTCATGAAGTTCAAACACGCTCCAATGGAGATAATGTGCAAGGTATTCCCTCTCTATATTAGTAGCAAAACCTATGTGTAGATATATGGTCTTCTCTGAGGCAGTGTCTGGTCCTTCAGGCATTGGTGCAACGTTTCCACACTCACTTCTTCCAAAGAAAAAAGTTTCACAAAATAGCTGCCGACTTGATGAGCCTCAAACAAGGGAAAAACAAATCTCTGAAGTTGTATGTAGAGAGGTTCAATGATGAGAGCTTGCAGGTGGTGAATCGCATGGATCAATTGGTAATCTCGATCTTCAATAATAACCTAAACCCTGGTTCGTTTTACACCAAATTAGCTCAGGACACACTCACTGATGCCCAAGTCCTTTGGCAGATGGTAGAAAGTTATACGAAGGGAGAGAAGACCAATTGAAAGAAAATGGAGAATGAGAAGAATGATAGGAGGCAATAAGAAGATGTTAGAGGGAAGGGTGGCCAAAAGAGTGCATTTGACAAGTTGAATTACAATCGCGGCCACTTGGAACCTGAAATTCAAGACAGGAACCTTACACCTCGCATCAAAAGTCATACCAAAATCCTGGCTATACACAGGGACCTTCTTAGGCCTCTAGTGTTGTTGATTACTGCACCACATAATTGGCCTCGATACTTGTAGTGCAGCTTTCACAATGATCATGGGCATGATACTGAGAAATGTAAGGGCCTAAATAAGAAAATCTAAAATTGCATTTAGAACAGGATGTTATAATAGTATGTTTAGAGATGGCAACCACGTTTCGATGGAGCCCAACATTGGTCAAGAGGGTGGGGAGATGACTATTACTCTGCTAGATGAGGTGGAGGGCATGGTTAAGGTGAGAGAGGTGCATCTGGAAATGAGGGAGGTTACAGGTTGAGATGGGATCTCTCCATAAACCAGTAGTATCAATGGAACCCTTCACAACCACAACCAACCCAACATCCTCCTAACAATAATCGCAATGTCATAGATGCAGTTCATGCCATCTTTGAGGGATACCTAGAGGGGCAGTCCCAAACTACCATAAAGGCCAATACAAGGAGAATCCCTTCTCAAGAGTCAATCCATAAGTGCTTTAAGCTGTCCGTGGTTATTATATTTTTCTCAAAAGCATGCACCCCATATATGCTCTCATAATGATACCTTGGTTATTAAAACTATAATTGCCAAAAATAGATGCATAAAGTATACATAGATGATAGCGGTGTTGGAACGTCATGTACATGGATTGCTTCTACAAGTTGGGAATCGACTTCAACAATTTGAGGCCCCTAGGTATGCCATTAGTCACTTTTGCTCATGATGTAGTGCATTCTATGGGAATAATCACACTAGTTGTGACTTTGGGGACTACTCTTGAGATAAGACCATAATGACAGACTTTTATATGGTTGATACACCTTTCCCTTTCAATGTCATTATTGGGAGATCTTGAATAAATAAAGCCAAGGTCATATGGTCTCCCTACCACTTGGTTCTAAAGTTCCCTATGGAGCATGGGTAGCATCTGTGCAATGTGATTAGTATGTTGCACGAGAGTATATACATATAGCATTAAAAGGCAAAGGAACAATGATAAAGGGGGTCAATTTAATTCAGACACTAGTTGAATCGGAATCAGGTCGAGAGGTCATACCTTGGAGAACACACATAGTAGAAAATGAGAAGGGACTTATGACCCTTGAGAACCCGAGATAACACCTTAGGAAAACCAAGATCCCACCATTCCAGAGCAACAGTGTGATGCGTTTGAGATAACAACCGAGGTGCAAGAGGTCTTAATTGATAATGACCATCCAAACAAGGTGGTTAAAATCGGGGCATTATTGCCTACTGAAATGAAGAACAAAATCATTGGCCTTTTATGGCAATATAAGGAGGTGTTTGTTAGGAGTCCAGAAGACATGCCCGGAATATCGTCTTCTTTGATGACTTATAAATTGAACATTAATCCGAGGATCAAGCCTGTCTAACAAAAGAAAGGGACGCTGGCCTCTGAAAGGAATCAAGTTGTTAATGAAGAAATGAAGAAGTTATTGCAATCTAATATAATGAAAGAAGTTTTTTTATCTAATGTGGTTGGCCAATCTAGTGCTGCTAAAAAAGCCCGATGGTAGTTGGCATATGTGCATCAACTATATCGATTTTAACAAGTATTGTCCCGAAAACTACTACTTCCTACTAGTGATTGATAAAAAAGTAGAGGCTATATTGGAATATGAGATACTGATGTTCTTGGATGCTTACAAGAGATATCATCAAATCCTAATGGAAAAAGAAGATGTTGAGAAAACTACTTTCATCACCAAGGTAGGGATCTTTTTCTACAAAAAAAAAATGGTATTCGGGCTAAATAATGCTAGAGCAACATACCAAAGATTGGTCAACTGAATCTTTTCTAAACAGATTGGTAGAAATATAAAAATCTATATGGATGACATTGTGATAAAAAGCAAAAAGGTCAAGGATTCTCGTACTGACTTAGAAAAGCCCTGCAAACCCTGATGGAAAAATCTATGTAGATGATATGGTGATAAAAGCAAGAAGGTTAGGGATGCCAACCGACTTAGAAGGAACCTTGTAAATCTGATGGAGACAAATATATGCCTAAATCCTAGAAAGTGTACTTTTTGGGTAGGCTCTAGAAATTTCTGGGATATATGGTATCTAAGCAGGAATTGAAGCCAACCAAAAAAAAAAGTGAGAGCTATTATCAAGATGGCACGTCCTCGGATGGTTAAAGAGGTCCAAAAGTCGACAAAATCTCTAGCAACCTTGAATAGGTTTCTTTCTCTGAGCAAACCGACGCCGCTTTATACCAAGTGCTGTGAGTAGCCAAGACTTTCAAATGGGCCGATGAGTTACAAAAGGCTTTTGAAAAGTTACAAGCACACTTGAGCAATTTAACTAGGAGGCCTTCTCGACTCCGCACCCTTGCACCTTTCTCGGGTGCAATACCTTTCTTGTTCATTGACGCGCAAAGTTCACCACTACAAAATAAAACACTAGTTAGTTTCAAATTTCATCTAACTATGAATAAATGACTCTTAGGCAAAGCAATCCTACCATTTGCCATTTTCTATTGATAAGGTCTCAAGGTCAAAGGTCTAACATCTACTACAGCCGGACTCAATTTGTATTTCACCAACTTCTCTTCAAGATATTTTCTATTAAGGTTGAAATCAAGGCCTTGATTATTGGGGTGAATTTTTGGGATAAGCTTCTAGAGGTCTAGGCATAAAGTTTTCCCTTCATTCCCGAAAGAACTTGTTGCCGCTAATGAATTCAATCTGCTTTTGGCGGATGCTTCTTCATATAAACTTTCAACTTCTATCATTTGTTTTTTCTTCCCACCTTTCCTAAAACTCTCCCAACCAACTTCCCATCTCACTACCTCTCTAGCTAGACGATTCCATTAAATTGTCTTCGCACATTCTGAGTTGAGGACACAAATCTACCCCCAATCATGAAGACTCTCTTGGATAAAAATCATAAAAAGACATACTTACTTGTGCTTGTGCTTTTCATCAAAGATAAAGGCTTTGTCAAAATGGAGATTTTGTTGGAGAATTTGTTGGTTGCACACTTTTTCTTCTTTTCCATAGATCCGAGAGTGAACAGAGATAGTTTTCTTAAAAGAGCAACCGCAAATGGTGGTTTAACCATTTTTATAGTGGCTCTTTCATATCACACATCATTTCAAAATATTTCTCAATCGGCATTTGTGCATTGGAAGTTGAGCAGACTTAGTCACATTTAATGCCAATTGGGACCTTTGGGTCGTGGATGTGACTTTCATCATTAGTATGCCTAAGCTCTAAGCTTTGATCCCCAAAACCTAGCGAGGTGAGACCTTGGCCTAACTAAAATTCCCTTGACTTGTTAGATTTACACATGATATTAATATAAAAGATTAGTTTGTTTGTCACCAAAGTGGCCAAACTAATTAATTAATTTTTACCATATAGTAAATTATAGTTATTTAATCATATTATGTTAATGCCTATTATTGTAATTATATGAAGAAGTGACGTTTATTAGTTGGATTTTGACTTAGCACTATTGGAAGAAAAACCTACTACTATTATAGACATAAGTAGTGAGGTTGAGAAATCAAACTATAAAGCATGGGAAAGGTCTAACAGATTATGCCTTAATTTTCTGTGAATGACGATTGCTAACAACATTAAGACTGCTATTCCACAAACTGTAAGTGCTAAAGAATTCCTTAAACTTGTGGAAGAACGATTTCGTTCTACTGATAAGTCTCTCACTGGTATTTTAATGGCTGAATTTACAACCATGAAGTATGATGGGTCTCGAAGCATGCAGCAATGTGTCATCGAGATGACAAATATTGCAGCAAAACTAAAGACCCCGGGTATGACAGTTGATGACTCATTCTTAGTGCAATTCATTATGAACTCGTTACTTCCTGAATATGGACATTTTTAAATTAATAACAACACTATTAAGAACAACTGGGATATTAATGAATTATCCAGTATGTTAATTTAGGATGAAACGAGACTAAAGAATCAAGGAGTTCATTCAATTAATCTTGTGGGTCAAGGAGCTAGTAAGATTCATAAGCCAAAAGTCAAGAAATTTAAGAAAAAAGTACTTGCTAAAGTAACACAAGTTACCACTGATGATGATAAGAAAGAACGAAAGATAGATAAGTGTCACTTTTGTAAAAAACAAGGACATTATCAGAAAGATTGTCTGAAACGTAAAGGTTGGTTTGGAAACAAAGGTACATCTAACCTTGTTGTATGTTCCGAACAAAACTTAAATGAAATTCTTTCAAATACTTGGTGGCTTGATTCTAATGCTAATACTCATGTTTCCAATTTCATGCAGGGATTCCTTACAACCCAAACCATAAACCCAATTGAGAGTTTTTTATTCATGAGAAACCGTAAGAAGGTCCCAATTGAAGGCATAGGGATTTATCATTTAGTGTTAGATACTGGTTACCACTTGGATCTAATACACATTCTTTATGCATATTCAATTTCTAGAAACTTGGTTTTTGTTTCAAAACTTGATTAAAATGGGTTTACTCTGATGTTTGGATATGGTTGTTTCAATTTATGTAAACATAATTCCATTATTGGTTCTGAAATTCTTATGGATGGTTTATATAAATTGAAAATTGATGTTAATTTTTTGGAATCTCTATTTTCTGTTTATCATAATATTGGAATTAAAGGTAGCATGATTAATGATATCCAAAAAAAGATTAGAAAGATTAGTAAAGAATGAAATTCTGCTAAATTTAAATTTTACTGATCTTGGCATATATGTGAATTGCATTAAAGGAAAGTAAACCAAACATAGCAAGAAACGAGCCGCAAGAAGTACTCAACTCCTTAAAATTATACACATTGATATATGTGGATCTTTTGATGCTCCATCCATTGGTGGGAAAAGGTACTTTATCACCTTTATAGATGATTTTCACGTTATGGATATATCTATTTGCTTAATGAAAAATCTCATGCTGTAAATGCCCTTGAGGTGTTTATAAAAGAGGTTCAAAGGCAATTAGATAGAAAAGTGAGAATTGTACGGTCTGATAGAGATGGTGAGTATTATGGAAAATATGATGAATCAGGACAATGACCATGTCTATTTGCAAAGTTCCGTGAGAAACATGGCATATGTGCATAGTATACCATGCCAAGCACACCTTAATAAAATGGTGTGGTAGAAATGCGCAATAGGACAATAATGGACATGGTTAAGAGTATGATGAGTAATTCCTCATTACCCAAAACATTGTGGATGCATGCACTGAAAACTGCTGTGTATTTGCTAAATGGGATTCTTAGTAAGGCATTTCCTAAAACTCCTTTCGAGTTATGGATTGGAAAGAAACCTAGTTTGAAGCACCTGCATGTTTGGGGTTGCCTAACCGAAGCATGAGTTTATAATACACATGAAAGGAAATTAGATTCTCAAACAGTTAGTAGTTACTTTATTGGTTACACAGAGAAATCTAAAGGGTATAGGTTTTATTGTCCAAACCATAGTCCAAAAATTGTTGAAAATGCTAACGTCAAATTTATTGAAAATGGAGAAATTAGTGAGAGTGCTGAAAAACATATTATAGATATTAATGAAGTAAGGGTTAATATTCCATCACCTATAAATGTTCCAATACCCGCATATTTCTCAAATATTAACCTAGTGTTGGAAGAGTAAAATGATCTTGGGCAATATTTGAATGAAGCATCATCTCATGAAGAAACTAACTTACAACCAATTGACATTAATAAACTATGTGGAGTAGCTTTGAATAAACCTATAAGGACAAGAAGGTCAGCTATTCGTAATGACTATGTGGTTTATTTGCAATGGTCAAAATTTGGTTATGGCATTTATAAGGATCCTATTTTGTTTTCACAAGTCATAAAAGGTGATAAATCTGATAAATGAATTGATGCCATGAAAGATGAATTGAACTGAATGGCACAAAACAAAGTTTGAGATCTCATTGATTTGCTGGAAGAATCTAAACGAGTCGGACGCAAATGAGTTTTTAAAGACCAAATGAGACTCGAATGAAAACATTGAATGATATAAAGTCAGACTTGTTGCCAAGGGTTATACTCAAAATGATAGCGTTGATTACAAAGAGACTTTTTCACCTGTTTCAAAGAAAGACTTGTTGAAAATAATTATGGCATTAGTGGCTCAATATGATTTAGAGCTACATCAAATGGATGTGAAAATTGCTTTTCTGAATGGAGATTTTGAGGAGGAAGTTTATATGAATCAACCTGAAGGTTTTTCCATAGAAGAAAAGGGTCACATGGTGTGTAAACTTAAAAAATCAACATATGGACTTAAACAAGATTCCTGACAATGGTATTTAATGATACCATAACTTCTTTTGGTTTTGTAGAAAACACTGTTGATGGGTATATTTATTGAAAGATCAACGGGAGTAAGTTTGTATTTCTAGTCTTATATGTTGATGATATTCTACTTGCTATTAATGATTTAGGCATGTTGCATAAGACTAAAGAATTTCTCTCTAAGAATTTTGAAATGAAAGAAAGGAGAGGCATCCTTTGTGATAGGAATTTTGATATTTAGAGATAGATCACAAGGACTGGTAGGATTGTCTCAAAAAGAATATATCTAAAGAATTGTTGAGAGATTTAATATGAACAAATGTTCTGCAGGACTTGTCCCAATACAAAAAGGCGATAAATTTAGTCTTATGCAATGTCCAAAGAATGATGTGGAACGTAAAGAAATAGAATCTATTCCATATGCTTCTGTTGTTGGCAGTTTGGTGTATTTGCAAACATGCACAAGACCCGATATAAGTTTCGCGGTTGGACTGTTGGACAGATATCAAAGTAATCCTGGTATGGATCATTAGAAAACTGCAAAGAAAGTATTAAGATACCTTCAAGGAGCAAAGGATTATATGCTTATGTATAGAAGGTCTAAGCCTAATCTATTAGAAGTGATTGGATACTCGGATTCATATTTCACTAGATGCATTAACAGTAGAAAGTCAACGTTTGGTTATTTGTTTCTGCTAGCAAAAAGAGCAATTTCATGGAAAAGTGCCAAACAATCTATCATTGCTTCATCCACTATAGAAGCAAAATTTGTAACTTGTTTTGAGGCTATAATCCATGCACTATGGCTGCGGAAATTTATTTCAAGGTTTAGGGTTGTTTACGCTATTACTAAGCCGCTGAAAATTTATTGTGATAATTCTGCAGCAATTTTCTTCTACAAGAATGATAAGTATTCTAGAGATGCTAAACATATGAAGTTGAAATATTTTGCCGCAAATGAAGAAGTTTAGAAACAAAGAGTGTGTATTGAACATATTAGGATAAATCTCATGATTGCAGATCCTTTAACTAAAGGCTTGCAACTAAAGATATTTAAAGAACATGTTCAAAGAATGAGTCTTGGTTGTATTGATGATCACTGTAATGATGTATTAACACTTCTAAACTCAATAAAAGTTTCTAACATAGGCAAATTTTCTTGTTTATCATGATTGTGTACACATAATGTTATTAAACAAGAAATAAATGTGTGTATAAGACATTATTGTGGACCTTTATCATATTTATATATTACTTATGATACTCCGACATGATAAATTGCTAGTGTAGTGGTATATGGACGCTAGTATGCAATGTTATAGTGTATGACCGCCATAACCTACATTTTGTGATTTATTATGTTGAGATAAATTATGAAGATATTCAACAGATTTGTTTCACGCTTAATGTTTCTATTTCCTATTTAATAGTGCAACAAATCTCAACCGTTTATTTGGGTACTTGATAGACGTACCGTATTAAAATTAGAGATATATAAATTGGTCATCTCTCTGCCCGTTTGGGTTATAGAACACAGAAAAACCTTCTCCATCAAACCATCTTAGACAAAAAGGGTGAAGGGAGAGAAATCAATTTAAACAAAAAAGTGGTGGTGTTTCTTAATCTTTTCTAAAAAATTATGTCTTCCGCATCACGTACACAATTTTTATGATTTAATAATTTGTGATAAATTATTTATTCAAAAATCTTAATATATGTTTATATTATAAAGTTTAAGTTTTACATCCCCATTACCATACTCAGAGAGACCCCGATACAAGCAAGCAACCAAAGTAAGGGCCAAATCTACTTGTTCCCATTGGCAACGACTATAGTAGAATTAAAGAACTCATGAGTAATTTGGCGGCGTTTGGAACAGAACAAGTACCTATACAACCACATGGCTAAAAGTTTACATGTTTCCTGTAAATAGTGTTCGATTTGCCCATGTGATGTTTGAGAAAAGACCCATAAATTTTGTTCTTGTACCTATCTACTTTGAAGAGAAGAATTAAAAGATAAGTTTCTCCTGTGGAGTTTGGGGATATTGTGCAGAGCGGATTTACTTAGTGCGCGTCTGTGGGTTTCTTGTCAACAAAAGAATTAAAAGATAAGACTTGGTGACGTTACGCAAAAAGAAATTTGAAGATTGACTCCATCCTGGAGGCATCCTCTATTAGGTGATGGTTCATAAGAAACCTTATTTAAAGAATCGAACGGTGTCATAAATGAAAAGTTTCTTCCATAAATGGTTAAAAACCGTTTTAACTGTATCGCCAGTGTTTCTGGGTCCAGTGAATCTGGCTATCTTAGAGCCACAGTCAAGTTCTTATCCTAGGAATCCCATCAATGAAAACTTCACCTAATTGTATCAAGAGGGTTTTTTGGAGAAAAGAGTTAAAAGGGATAAAATAAATAAGGCTACTTGAGGGGATCAGTATAGCACAAGCTAAGCAAGCGAGTGCAAGATTAACTGGGTGTAGAGTTAGTGCCTAAGAGATAGAAAGATCCAAAATCAGGGTTGATTCATCATTAAGCTACTGAGAAGAAGATGACTATTTTTCTCTCTTTTTGCCATGCAAACTAGGGGTCAAGCTCAAGACACAGGAAAAAGGAAAGAAACTAATGATTTGGGAAAAATGTCCCTTGAATAAGTGAAACAATAATGAGGATACAAGTTCCAAGAATTAATGTTGACTCTAGTTCAACGAATAATCGCTGAGTTGGAGAAGACAATAGATTTGTGCAAATAAAGAGAAAAAAATGGTATTTTCCGGTGGACAATTATGTTACCGTGATTACTGATTAATGACTGGGCCGATTGTACTGATTAATAGCTTTTTCGGGACTCCTCAAAAAGGCATAATGGTGAATTTGGTTAGGAGAAAGCTAAAGTTAAGTTGATTCAGTTTTTGTGGGGAAAATGGTATAAAGCAGAAAAGGAAAGAGAAGATAGCGGGCAACTTTTCATCAATTGGAAGACATATCAATAGTTTTTTATGGCTATTAGACTAATAGTAGACTTCTTAATCATATTCTTTTTTAAAAAAAAAATAAATAGGTGATATTTATGATAACTTTTAGAGATGTTCATTTTGATTCGCGGAATTGAATTGATTTGATTTGATCCAAAATTTTGGATCACACAAGATCACCTCTATATTTCAAATTAGATCCGATCTGATCTGACCTAATTCGATTTCATTCCATTTGTTCCAAATGAAAATATATATATATATATAATTTTTTTCCTAAAATTAACTACCATTAGTTATAAAATAAAAATTAGTATTGTTTTTGATAATTTAAATAATATTTTAATTAAACTGAGTCAAATTTGTAACAAAATAAATTAAATTATTTTCATGAAAATACACAAATTAATTTACATGAAAATTATTGATTATCTTTATATAAAAAATAAATATTGTTTTAGAGGAAAATATTAATTTCAAACTTAATATTGTGCATGAAAAGAAAAGTAAGAACAAGAGCAAAAAAAAAAGGAAAAAATGAAATTGGATCAGATTTTGAACACCTCTAGTAGCTTTTATCACCTCACCGTGTTTGATTGGGGGATGCGTTGGGGTGCCATATTCCAAATCAGACTCTTTTGAGACAAAAACTCATTGAAGATTTTAGAAGTTGACAGAATTACGGTCGATCATATTGTCGGTTCACCGTTTGGGGAATAGGTATTTTCTAAGACAAGTTATTTTATTCATTATTTAATCCATAGTTGGAATAAAAAGAGCATTTTTTTTTCTATTTTTGGCCACCTAAGTAATAATTTTATGTAAATTGAGGAATAAGCATTTAGTTTGATGAATGTTGGTTTTGATTTTTCTTACTCATTCTTTAGGGGTGTGAAAATTTCTTTTTGATCTTTGGATGAAATGGTTCCTCAAATGGAAGGCAAAAAGTTGCCGCCGTGATAAAGTGTTAGGGTAGTTGGGATATAGAAGTTTATTTAATATTTTAAAAGGTAAATAGCACCTTTCATTCTTAAACTTACAATTTCAATTTTAGTTAGTTACTTTGATGGAATAAATCTTGAACTTACAATTTCAATTTTAGTTAGTTACTTTGATGGAACAAAGTCAAACTGAACTTAGTGTATTCATGCATGTTAGTAACACATGCTTAAAGCAAAGGACAGTGGACCAAACCAAATTTTTTTTTTAAAAAAAAAAAAAGGGAGAGAGAAAATTATAAACAATCACTTTAAATTTTTGCTCTTTTACAAAAAAATTTTGTAAAATTTTAATTTCATATTTTATCACCAACAACTTAGTAATTTCGACGACGTATTCCAATTTTTATTAGTTAATTTGAGGTTATTTATATAATTATAAATAAAATTTAAATAAAATATTTATAAATTGCAAGTTAATAATTGAATGTATTAAATCTTATTTAACTTAATTCTCTTAGAATGACTAATTAAAACTGAATTTGCAAATTAAAAAACTAAATTAAAATTTTTTGAATATAAAGGACAAAATTAAAATAACATTCCAAATTGGTGTACAAATAGTATTAGTCACCCATAATCTGAGTTTCATCATAGGGTATTGGCTTTACCGTACATGCTCCACTCCTTTCCGAGAACTCTTATTTACTTTATGAATAAAACTAGTAGATATTCATGAAATTAAATCATATTGCCAAATTAAAGAAATTCACATTACGTTCAAAAGGGCATTTGCACGTTCTTGAATCAGTTTCACGCCTTTTCCACGTGCTGATAACCCGTAAGAGAAGCGCCAACAGCTAACCGGATGAAATAGACTCCTCCAATCACACCATGAGTCATGTAAACATGTCCAGAAGCATTCAGAGACTCAAGAAGTTTGCTGTTGATTTCATTCACACGTTCCTCGCATGGTATCTTCAGAATTTGATACAACGCCGATGGAGAAAGCCTAAAGCAAACCACTGCAAAGTTCCTTGGAACTACAATTTCGAACCTTTGTCCATTCTCACAAGGCTTTCAAAATGTTTCGCCATTTTAACATGGTGTCTTATGAATTTTGAAGGTTAACGACGCCATAACTTCGTAGTACAATCCAAAGCTTCAGAGATCTGAATCTTCGGCTTAGTGCAATTTGCCAATCTTTATAGTCCACCACTTGGTTTGAATCAGTTGCCTTGTTTGTCAACACATCAGGCCTTGTTGACAAGGCTTTTATTAGTGCACTTGGATCCTTCACCCATAGGCAGCAACAATCCAATGCAGAAAAGAACCATTTGTGTGCATTAAGACTGAAAGAATCCACCCTTCGATTCCATCGAGGAAATGGCGAAATTCAGGACAAATGCATGCACTTCCTGCGTAAGCAGCATCAACATGAACCCAAATGCCATAATCCTTGGTTATTTCACATAGAAGTCCTAACGGATCAACCGTAGTTGTTTGTGACTCGGTGTTTCCTAACCTCTAATTGCAAGTCATGCAATTATAGTATAATTACGAGTATCGTCCCACAGGGAGGTGAACAACTACCAGTTAAGCAATATCTACCCTATTATCTAGATTAACATTAAAAGGAAGGTAGATGTAATAATAACAAAAATCAACACAAAAACAAAATTAAAAAGTTCAACTAAGAGATTCCAGATAAACAAACTTTAGGACTTGGGATTTCACCAACCATTACTATAAATTCCATTCATATAATTATTTTGTGCTAATTCCTCACAACTATTCACATAATCAAAAATTATCTCCTCTCAGAGTATAATCTTACTATTCAAATAATAATCATGGGACTACTTTCGTGACTCCAAAATTACTATGAATGCATGATGATCAACAGAATATTATGTTGCAGAAATTTAGAATCTACTCTCGTGATTCACAATTAAAGTCTGAAAAATTTACGAACTAATATTGATGTCAGCTGTCGCCTCTTCACCAATACCTTAAACATGCAAATGGTGATCAAGCATTTACAAGAATTAATACCGAATAAATCAGATGTTGGAAAATATCACAATTATATAAATGAAGTTTAAGTAATGATGGCTACATCCCAATCCTAAAGAAAGAAATTCAGCCACTAAACATGGCTTGCATGGAAATAAAACTAAGTAAAACTATCTCTATTGCTATCGTTGTCTATGGTTCTCTACGGGTTCTGGCGCCTCCTCCTTTTTCTAAAGCTAGTCTCTTCCATTTGTAGTTGTTGTCGTCCACGAAGACTAGCAATCCAAGTTGTGTAGAAGTCATTTTTTTCAACTGGATAATCTGATTTACAAAAATCTCTCAAATTCCGTGATTCTGCCGATTTCCTCAATGCTGTGGCATGTAAATTTACATGCCATGGCATTGACATACCAGTCCTTCTTTTGTTTAAGAAACGTGGCCTTCCTTCTTACTCAAGCAATCTTTTCAATCTTATCTTTCTTTAAGCACTTTTCCTACAAGATAACAATTTACGTTAGATAAGGCTAAATTCTCCCATAATTAGATAAGATAATAGAGATATCTTAACCTAGAAATCATCATTATATTCACTTATCAAAATACCCCCAACTTGAACAGTTGCTTGTCCTCAAGCAAAAAGGAATAAATATCTGAAATCAGTTGTTATCTTAAATCTCAGAGATTCCAACCAATACTCACAGGAAAGTTAAAACACCACAATCATGAGTAAGACCAATCGAAATGGCAACCTAAACCTGCTTAACATCACCAGAGTGTGTGTGTGTCATGGATCACATCCCATCATTCCAGATTAAAGCCAGTTGCATAAAACAAATATCTACATCCTTTATATACAAACAACCAACTCAATTTGGATCAGGTAGGACTTTTAGCTTGTAACGTGAGGCTTAGGATTGGCTATCAAAGAAGGGGAAAAGATAGAAAATCAAAGAAAAGAGTTTAAACCTTGTAAGCACATTGGGCAGATACTCTTTTTTTCTTATTGTAGCACCTTCCATCACAACCCCCAACTTATCGTACTCTAGTCTCTTTTGACAATGTACACCAACCAAGCATTCTTTAATTTGAACACAATGTAATAAGTTCGCTTCATCTTTTTTTCTTTCTCTTTCTGTTTTTTTCTTTCTTCCTTTTTTCTTCTTTTCTTTTTTTCTTTTTTTTCTTTTTTGGATACAAATAAATCAACAACAATGTAACATTATTCATAATGTAATAACAACTTCCTTCAACCCAATGTATCAAGAGACTTTATCTTTTAAGCCCACAACCTATCTCCTCTTCTACCCATTTTTCTTTTAACTTGTACCTCACATTGGACTTCATGTCTCCCTCTTTCCCTTGTATCATATATACCAAAGTGCATTTAAACTCTTTTAAGGGACTTTAGAAGGATAAAAATTTAACAGGAATAAGGCTATAAGGTAGTAAATGAGGTTATGAAAAAAATACTCTTGAATGGTGGTTCTTTCCATTCTATCAATTAGGCTCAAAATAGGTTCAATGGATAAGATACAAAATCAGGTTAGCTTGAAAGGTTCAAACGGCCAAAGAACTGCCTATGACCTTCATCTCCAAATCAAGTCAAATTATTGCATTCAAAAGGATAAAGACCTTTAGTTTATACAGACTTTGCACATAGAACAAAGGACTGATCATAGTTGTGCTCAAAAGGATTTCCAGTTATGTTAAAACAGAGTAAAAATCACACCAAAAGATCGAGTTACTCATTCTCATAGCATTTTATATTCCCATGAGTTGAGGTTTAAACCATTCTCATCATAGATCATAACAAAGAATTTCAGCATAAAATACTGTTTTTGTATTTCCTCATTCTCTTCATTCTGTTTTTGTTTTCATTTTTTCAAATTTTTTTTTACTAACGAAACCAGAAAAACTAACAAAGCATACTAACAAAACTAACATACAACCAATCTTGAAGCACAGCAACAAACACAGTCAAACTTAAACACAAAGTTACCCCCCAAACTGAAATACACATTGTCCTCAATGTAACAATCAACAGAAAAACAGGCAAGGAACAATATAAAGAAAAGAAGGTCTTCCCGATTGAAATCAAGCGTAATCAGCATTTGTACTGCCATCTTTTTGCGGAAATACTGGCAAAGGTGGTAACACTAAAGGCTGTTTGCCTTTTCTCTTAGCAAGCTGCACCAAAGATTGGTGAATGGTTTCATTGGCTTGCCGTTGATTCGCAAATAGCCCCTCGATCCTGCTTTGATGGGCAAGAAAGTTAGTTTGAGTTGTAGTAATATGATCGCTACCATCTTTTCTAATTGCTCCAATTTACGCCCTATGCTTTGACGCCCTGAGGAGGAGTAGGTGGTTGGTCATATTCAAAGAAGTGTCCAAAACCACTCGTGAATCCTTCATAGCATGGAAAGATTTAGCATCAAAATTCCCTTTGCGTGCAAGAACGATTCATCCGTTCTCCAAGGAACACCGGCCTTACATAAACTAGTGATAAGATTTGGACAGAAGGCTAAACCGTCATCTTGAATGCAAGAGAAATAGACTCATGTATGACTCGACCAATGTTAATAGGAATATCATGAATAATAGCGTTAATCAATGCCACGCGATTCCTATGTACAACTTAAATGAGAAGCAGCATCAAAGTAGCGAAATAAAATAAAACCAAGCGTGGATACGCGCCAAATTTTTAGTAGGAATACGAAACATCTCCGGATATTTTACAATATTTCCGTGTTGTGGGTTCTTTACAAAGACGACTTAGAATACCATTCCAATCAAGAGGGTAATTTAACCATTCATGAAAATGTTCGGCCATCTTCGCTAGTTCCCGCAATTCATAGAATCATTAATGGCCACACTATCAAGCACACCTGCTTTCCCTAACAAAATCAGACGCTTACCCTTCCACTTTAGCATTAGCATAAAATTCCATTACTATGGGTAAGCTAGCAGGGGCAGGATGGGCACATAATTTTTCCCAGTGTCGTTTATGGATTTCATCATTAATAGGTCCTGGGACATTCAACCCTCGTTCAGGGATAGCCATCCGCTTGTTATTATAAGCCCTATATCTAGCAGCAGCTTGACTACTAACAAAATTTGAGGGGTGAATTTGTTGTCCTGTTTTAGTTCGCTTTTTGGGTGGCATTTTCAAAATTTAAGGTATTTTCAAATTTTGGGGATTATGTAATACACTGTCAAGGATTTAAAGATGAACAAAATCAAGGAACCCAAATCTCAGATAGTTAACTAATACCCAGCAAAACAAATAACTAAAGTCCAAGAACAATACAAAATAGAGTAGTACCGCGCAGAAGGAAAGAAGAAATTCAAACCAGATGTGTGAAGGCGACGAGGTCGTTGGGAACGAAGCGGTGAGTATTCAACGGTAGATGGTTGCTGGTGGCAATGTGGAACGACAGTTGATAGAGTCACCGTCGGCGGTGAGGAGGTGGGATGGAAAGAACGCAGCGCTGAGCGGTGCTCGCTTTAGCGAGAGAACAGAGCGAAAACCGTAAGAGGAAAAGTTTTGAAAATATTTGAATTAGAAAGCAAAGTAAGTTTAATACTTTATATATATATATATATATATATATATATATATATATATATATATATATATTATTTTTTAATTGGACCGCATGATCTTTGAAATAGCGCCTTGCAAATGAAAACTTTCTGTATTTTCATGCCATAGCATTCGAATTTACATGCCATGGCATTGGAAATGTCTCATCCCTGATCAATGCTTTACTTGTCTTGTCCAGTATCATGCCATAGCATTCACTATTACATGCCATGGCATTAGATAGAATTTTATTCCTCATCTTTTCTTTATCCATTGATCGCCTGTCTTCAAAGACATGAAAATACAAAGCAAACTTTAGTGACTTAAACTAAATAACAAAAAAAAAAAAAAGAAATATACCACAAGGTGCTTGTTTATAGTCTGTAGCTCGACTTCTCATTAGTTATTCTATTTGTAGACTGGACAGGGAGCATGAAACTCCATTTGGTACGGATTGTCCTTCAAAATACTGCTTCAATCTTTGACCATTAACCTTGAATACCCCAAATTTTCACCGTGAATTTCACAAGCACCGTAGAGAAAGACTTCTGTTATTGTGAATGGTCCTCACCATCGAGATCTCAACTTTCCAGGCAACAATTTCAACCTTGAATTAAAAAGGAAAACCTTTTATCCCATTTCAAAAACTTTTCTCGTGATGTGCTTATCATGCCACAACTTAATCTTTTCCTTATAAATTCGTGTTTTCATAAGCATCAAGTCTAAACTCCTCAAGTTCACTAAGTTGAAGCAACCTCATATTCCCAAAGAGCCTTCAAGTCCATGTTTAATTCCTTAACCCAAGATGATTTGTGCTCTACCTCTACAGTGCATGACAGATTTGCCAAATACTAGCCTATAAGGGACATTCCTAAGTTGGTCTTGAATGCAGTCCTATATGCCCAGAGTGCATCATCCAATTTTGTCGCCCAATCTTTACGTGAACTTCCTACGCTTTTTCCAAAATCCTTTTCACTCACTGGCCGCTCTACTTGCCCATTAGCTTGTGGGTGATATGCTAAGGCTATTCTATGAGTAACACCATATTTCCTAAGTCCCTCCAATGATTTGTTGCGTAAATGGGTGCCTTCATCACTTATGATGGCCCTAGGAATTCCAAATCTAGAGAAAATATTCCGCTTGATGAACTTCATTACCACCTTAGAATCGTTAGTTTGAGTGGCTATTGCTTCCACCCATTTGGAAACATAATCTACTGCAACTAAAATATAGTTATGACCATAAGAGGATGGAAATGGACCCATAAAATCTATGCCCTGGCGTCAAACAATTCAACTTCAAAGATATTGGTTAAAGGCATTTCATCACGTTTGGAAATATTACCTCCCCGTTGGCATTTATCACAAGAGATAACATAATTTCTTGCATCCTTGTACATTGAAGGCCAATAAAATCCAGATTGCCATACCTTAGCCACTTGTTTTGATGTGCTAAAATGGCCTCCACATTCCAAAGAATGACAATGGCTTAGAATATCAAACATCCTCTTGAGGTACACATCTTGAATTATCCCATCTGCACAGAACTTAAACAATAAGGGTTCCTCCCAAAAATAGTGTTTAGCATCCCAAAAGAATCTTTTCCTTTGTTGATAATTGAAATCTGCAGGCACAATTCCACTTACTAAATAATTAACTAAATCTGCATACCAAGGTAAAATAGAATATGCTAATAGTTTTTCATCAGGAAAATTTTCATTAATAGGTGATTCTGGTTCCTTATTATTAACTTCTAGTCTAGAAAGATGATCAGCTACTGTATTCTCTAATCCTTTTTTGTCTTTAATTTCTAGATCGAATTCTTGTAACAATAATATCCACCGAATCAATCTAGGCTTAGCATCTTTCTTCAATAACAAGTATTTGATGGCGGAGTGATCCGTGAACACAATCACCTTGGAACCTACAAGATAAGAACGAAATTTGTCAACTGCAAAAACGATAGCAAGTAATTCTTTTTCAGTGGTTGCATAATTTAGTTGTGCATCATTCAACATTCTACTAGCATAGTAGATCACATGCAACTTATTATCCTTCCTTTGTCCTAATCGCACCTCTGACAAAGAAAATTACTAGCATCACACATTAGTTCAAAAGGTAAGTTCCAATCGGTGCGACCATAATAGGGGCAGAAATCAAAGCATGCTTCAATTTATTAAAAGACTCTAAACAGCTAGAATCAAAATGAAATTTCACATCTTTATTCAACAAGTAACACAGTGGTTTTGCAATTTTTGAAAAATCCTTTATAAACCGTCTGTAAAAACCAAAGATGTCCAAGAAAACTTCTAACTCCCTTAACAGATGTAGGTGGAGGTAATATCTCAATAATTCCGACTTTTGCACGATCCACCTCGATTCCCTTTGCTGACACTTTAGGTCCAAGAACTAGCCCTTCGGTTACCATAAAGTGGCATTTCTCCCAATTTAATACCAGATTTGTTTCTTCACAACGCTGCAAGACTTGAGATAAGTTAGCTAGGCAGTTATCAAATGAAGAACCAAAAACAGAGAAATCATCCATAAACACTTCCAGAATTTTCTCAACATAATCTGAGAATATAGCCATCATGCAACGTTGAAAAGTAGCGGAGCATTACACAATCCGAAGGCGTGCGAAAGCAAAAGTTCCATATGGACATGTAAAGGTCGTTTTTTCTTGGTCCTCAGGTGCTATATGAATCTGATTATATCCTGAATACCCATCCAAGAAGCAATAAAATGCATAGCCAGCTAGTCTTTCTAAAATTTGCTCAAGAAATGGTAAAGGAAAATGATCCTTTCTAGTGGCTTTATTTAATTTTCTGTAATCTATACAGACTCTCCATCCAGTTACTGTTCTTGTGGGTATTAGTTCATCATGTTCATTTAACACTACTGTGATTCCTCCCTTCTTTGGTACCACTTGTACTGGACTGATCCATAAACTGTCAGAAATGGGATAAATTATTCCGGCATCTAATAATTTTAAAATTTCTAATCTCACCACTTCCTTCATGTTTGGATTCAGTCTTCTTTGATTTTCCACAATGGGTTTATGATTTTCTTCCATTAAAATTCTATGCATACAGAAAGAAGGACTAATTCCCTTAAGATCACTTATAGACCAACCTATAGCCTTTTTCTTGGATCTCAAGACACGCAATAATTTTTCTAATTGCAAGTCAGTTAAGTTTGCATTTACTATCACAGGTAATTTTTGATCATCATCTAAAAATACATACTTTAAATGAGAAGGTAAAGGTTTTAACTCCATACCTGTAGATTGATTATTGGATGAAGATGATAGTAACTTATCTTTCTTTAAATCTTCAACAGGAATTTTACCTCGTTGAGTGGGACTGAATTCAGCTCCTTCCAATGCACTGGCCATCAACGAGATTTCTTCATCCTTATCTTGTGTAGTTCCTGCATTAACTAAGCATTCCTCCAACGGATCCTTCGACTTGTCTATTCTCACAAACTCATCAGTTAGCTTTGTAAAAATATCCACACCATAAACTTGGTCGGTAAAGACTGTATTTACAAGATTTAAAAACATTGAATTCTACCTGCTCATCACCGATTTTAAATGTTAGTTTACCGTGCTTCACGTCAATGACTGCCCCAGCTGTAGCTAAAAAGGGTCTTCCCAAAATGATTGGAATGTCAACGTCCTCATCTATTTCTAAAACCACAAAATCTGTAGGAATGAAGAAGTTGTTGACCTTGACAAGCACATTTTCGAAATTCCCTCTGGTGTGTTAAAGACCTGTCAGCCAATTGTAAAGTCACGTTAGTAGGTTGCAACTCTTTTAATCCTAATTTTTCCGAAACTGATAAAGGCATTAAAGAAACACTAGCTCCTAAATCACATAATCCTTTAGAAAAGTTTAATTCACCAATGGTACAGGGAATAGAAAAACTCCCTGGATCTTTGAGCTTTTGAGGCAACTTATTCTGAATTAGAGCACTTGTTTCCTCAGTCAAGGGTATCGTCTCAAAGTCTTCCAGCTTCCTCTTGTTGGACATGATTTCCTTCAAAAATTTAGGATATGCAGGGATTTGAGCAAGAGCATCAGCAAAAGGTATATTGATGTGCAACTGCTTGAACACTTGAACAAATTTTTGGAACTGCTTGTCATCTCTAAATTTCTTCAACCTTTGAGGAAATGGTATTGGTGGAACATAAGGTTCCGGTTCCTTTACTACTTGAGTTTCCTTCATGGTTCTCCTCCAACCTCGAGTTCTTCCTTCCTTACCTTTTCTTCTTTTCGTGTCAAAGTTCTTCTTGGTCCTTCTTGTTCTCTTCACCCAGCTTTCCATCAGCAAGGTTATTGCTTTGCACTGCTCTTTGGGATTTATTTCTGGCATGCTAGGTAACTTTCCTTTGTCTCTAGCATTCACAGCATTGGCTATCTGGCCTATCTGAAATTCCAGATTCTTGTTTACTGCCACAACTTGATCCAACTTTGCTTCCAGTTTTTCAAATCTATCCGAAGTGGCACCGGTCAGCTTTTCAATGGCTACCTCCCATGATGGTTTTACCTCAGTTTGATGTGGCCTTTGCTGGTATCCTGCTGGGTTGAATTGTCTCACATTACTGCTTCCAACATTATTCTGGTTTGCCCATGAAAAGTTCGGGTGATTCCTCCAACCTGGATTATAAGTGTTGGAGTATGGATTGTGCTGCTGTGGCCTATTGAAATTCTGAGCAAAATGTGCATTCTCTACCTGTAAACACTCGGCAGTGGTGTGAGATCCTCCACAATTTTCACAGCATAAAATAGAATTGGAGATAACATTCGCACTGCTTAACTTTTCAAACATATTAGTTAAGGATTCAATTTTTGCACTCAACAAATCTACTTTATCTACTCAATATTTTCTAGCCACCTTTCTTTGTTGATTTCTCTCATTAGACCACTGAAAATTGTTTGAAGACATTTCCTCTAGCAGATTATATGCTTCCTCTAGTGATTTACCCATTAAAGTACCACCTGCGGCTGCATCTACAGAAGTCTTAATAGATTGATTCAAACCATTATAAAAGGTTTGTAACACTAGCCACCCAGGAAGACCATGATGAGGACACATCCTTTGCAGTTCTTTATATCTTTCCCATGCTTCATATAAAGATTCATTATCTAATTGTGTAAAGCTAGCAATGTCATTACGTAGCTTAGCAGTTTTACCAGGAGGAAAATATTTGTTTAAAAATGCTTGAGATAAACCAGCCCAAGTGGTAAAAGTACCAGATGGAAAAGAAGTGAGCCAAGCTTTAGCTTTATCTTTTAATGAAAAAGAAAACAACCTTAATCTAATGGCATCATCGGTTACCCCATTCATTTTTATAGTATCACAGATTTCTAAAAAATTTGACAAATGAATATTTGGATCCTCAAACAATTCTCCTCCAAATTGAATTTGCTGAACCATATGAATAAGTGCAGGTTTTAACTCAAAATTGTTAGCATTTACCACAGGTCTTGAAATACTTGCACGTGCTCCTTCAGGTGTAGGCATAGCAAAATCACGTAGCAGAACTCTCGCAAGAATCGGATTATCTTCGGCCATTTTGAGAGCTTCCTTCTTTTGTTTGGTTTCTTTAGCTATCGCCCTGCAAGTTTTTTCAATCTCAGGATTATACGGTAACAACTCACGTGTTCTCCTGGGCATAAAACACAACAATAATTAGCAACAACAGTAAACGAAATAAACTACAATCTAAATTAATAGGAAAAAAAAAAAGAATATTGCTAATTCGATATTGAATACGCCTCCCCGGCAACGGCGCCAAAATTTGACTCGGTGTTTCCTAACCACTAATTGCAAGTCATGCAATTATAGTATAATTACGAGTATCGTCCCACAGGGAGGTGAACAACTACCAGTTAAGCAATATCTACCCTATTATCTAGATTAACATTAAAAGGAAGGTAGATGTAATAATAACAAAAATCAACACAAAAACAAAATTAAAAAGTTCAACTAAGAGATTCCAGATAAACAAACTTTAGGACTTGGGATTTCACCAACCATTACTATAAATTCCATTCATATAATTATTTTGTGCTAATTCCTCACAACTATTCACATAATCAAAAATTATCTCCTCTCAGAGTATAATCTTACTATTCAAATAATAATCATGGGACTACTTTTGTGACTCCAAAATTACTATGAATGCATGATGAACAACAGAATATTATGCTGCAGAAATTGAGAATCTACTCTAGTGATTCACAATTAAAGTCTGAAAAATTTACGAACTAATATTGATGTCAGCTGTCGCCTCTTCACCAATACCTTAAACATGCAAATGGTGATCAAGCATTTACAAGAAATAACACCAAATAAATCAGATATTGGAAAATATCACAATTATATAAATGAAAATTAAGTAATGATGGCTACATCCCAGTCCTAAAGAAAAGGAATTCAGCCACTAAACATGGCTTGCATGGAAAAATAAAACTAAGTAAAACTATCTCTATTGCTATCGTTGTCTATGGTTCTCTACGGGTTCTGTCGCCTCCCCCTTTTCTAAAGCTAGTCTCTTCCATTTGTAGTTGTTGTCGTCCACGAAGACTAGCAGTCCAAGTTGTGTAGAAGTCATTTGTCTCAATGAATAATCGATTTGCATAAATCTCTTAAGTTCCGTGATTACGCGATTTCCTCAATGCTGTGGCATGTAAATTTACATGCTATGGCATTGACATACCAGTCCTTCTTTTGTTTAAGAAAACGTGGCCTTCCTTCTCACTCAAGCAATCTTTTCAATCTTATCTTTCTTTAAGCACTTTTCCTACAAGATAACAATTTACGTTAGATAAGGCTAAATTCTCCCATAATTAGATAAGATAAAAGAGATATCTTAACCTAGAAATTATCATTATATTCACTTATCGGTTTGGGTCGTCCCAATGAACACAAGTATAATGGGACTAAACCAGCTTTGACATCGGCAACAATCACCGAACGAACGATTAGGGCTCAGCCGACTCGTGGCCTTTGTGGTTGAAATGACTCGAAAATTACATGGATTAATTCCAAACAATGTACGCTTTTGGGAAAGAAAAATGGGTTTGATAAGACATATAAAGAACTAATTTTCCAATATTTTGTCTCCCAATTGTTCGCAACATTTGGTCTCTAGCAATGATAGGGTGGCTAACATTGCTTCACATGTTGTACCTTGAAGTACGCCCGCCGCCACCGCTAAACAAGAAAGAATGGGAGGTTGAGCATTTTGCCAAACCAATCCATAACAATCATTTCTAACTCGGTTGCGGTAGGGAAGATATCGATTAAAGCCTACAACGTTGAATCCGGTCTTGAGAACTTCGAGAAAAGCCGCATTCTTTGGTTGTACTGATTGAATAGAGCGAAATAGTTGGGGCTTTGCGATGAGTAAGGCACAGAATAATGTGGTTTCTTATATCTTGAAGGATTTTTTCAAAGGATTCGTGCTCAATTGGAACCGAATCGGAAGTTCGAGACTTGAGGTATCCACGCCTACCTGATCGCGAATGTGATATTTTTCAATATTTTGATAATAATCAGCAAGGTAGTCTATGATTATATGGCCTTGCCTTCTGAATTCTTGCGGGCTAAGAGGGCTTATGAGGTTGGAAAAATCTTCTTGAGATTCGCCATTAGTGTCGTGAGAATCCATTGGAGTCTACAAAGTGAGGTTCTCAATTAATGAGAGTTTCATGAACAAGCACACGCACATATAAAGCTTTCAAAATTGGCGCTACTCAATTTGAAATAAACTTTTGTTTCATCAACGTCTGCCGCCCAATTGATGCGGGACCAAACTTTGTTTCGTCGGCGGATCTACCTTGGGCCCAAGAGATTGTCCGCCCTCCCATGCACAGTTGTTAAAATCGCGATTCGAATCGTAAAATCACACGATTTTACGATTTCACTTAACAAAATCGATCTTGGATCGTACAAAATCGTTCAGCAAGTAGAATCGTTAGTAGAATCGGTAGAATCGGTTAGAATTGTATAGAATCGTTGGTATAATCGTGTTAACTAATCGTTAGTAAATATGTTCGTTTAATGTGTTAATGAACATGTTCACGAACACTTAACTGACACTAATAAACGAACATAAACAAACACGAACACATATTTCACATTAATAAACAATATAAACGAACATGACAGTCTAAAAATAAACAAAGCTTAACAAACAAGGCTTGTTCGTTTATATTTGGTTCTGATCTCACCAATGGACTTGCAGCTATTTTTTCAAGAAATAGAGGCTAGTTTTATTTCTGTACAACAAAACTGATATATATGGGACCTTGACGTATAACCCAACAACATGGGGACTTGGACCACAAAACATTAATGTAAAAAGGCCCAGCCCAAATAAAATCACGCAAGTAGCTAATACAAGCAATGTCTTAATGTCCTATTGCAACACGTTCCATGGATATCGAAGGTAAGATATGTATTCATGGTGAGGTTGCTAGGTAAAGAGGAGAAAATCCTAATACGTCTATGTTCTTTAAAGAAAATCAATTTTCTTATCAAATCACTGACTTAAGTATTTGAGCTTCTTCCTCGAAGATCTACTCCAGGACTTGTTTGACAGTTGATCCTTTGGTAAGATCGTTCGTAGAATTGTGGATTATGGATGCCATATCGATTGTGGATATCTCCTTCATCACTTGGCATCGTGACAGCAACTGTTGTCCTTATTGTAAGACCATGACTTTAATTTGGGCGGCTGCTTTTGCTGATACAGATTCTGTATTTTTTTGATATTGGATTTTGCGGATGGACAGAATATTATTAGATGCATGGACAAAAATACTTGTGCCGAGTCATTTCTGATAGGCTTTTCCAATTTTGTGATTGGAAACAAAAGAAAAGAAATTTGTGGGTTGGGAATGCAATGTGTTTCATTTATGTGAAAAAAATCATACATTGTAAAATTAATTTATTTTATAAATAAATTTTTTTATCATCTTATAATTATAATATTATTTTAACTTAAAAGATTATCTTTATTTATGGTTTGCTATCGAACGCAATGAATACAGAAATTTGTCGGCACCAAACCAAAACTACAATGAATACAGAAATTTGTCAAGACCAAACCAAAACTACAATGGCCAGCCTAAGGCCCTTTAATATTTAGAGGTAATGTCCAAAAAGGTCCTCATATTGATGAATGAGCTTTTTAGTCATTCAGTTTCAAAATGAGATAAAGTCGTCCCTCACATTACACTGCACGTGGTTTGGGGACTAAAATGGTTTTATTTATGTAATATGAAGGGCCTTAATTGATTCATTTATATAATGTGAGGGATGAAAATGGTTTGTTTATATAATGTGAGGGACGATTTTGTCTCATTTTGAAATTGGGGGACTAAAAAGCTCATTCGTTAATATGTGAGGGACCTTTTTGGACATTATCTCTAATATTTACGAACCATAAATTTTGGAAGCATAGACCGTTAACTTCGTTTGCCTTTCTATTTTGTTGGTCCCAAAATCAATAAAATCAAGAATGCAGAATATGTGGAGGACCGAATGGACCTCACCGATCCTACAAACAATAGCAACAAATTTAAGGTGACAGGTTTTCCTGACATTTTGAGTAACGACTACTAAAGCAAGCATAGATCCACACAAATAATAAACCTTTCAAATCAACTTGAGTTTTCTAGGTTAAATATCTGCACTAAACAGGGACAAAAGGACAACAACGGCACAAAAAAACATTTTATTTAAGTCTTGGTTTCAAGACATCAAAATTTATATAAGTCAATCAAACAATCAATCAACATCTCAATCACGCAACAAAATCAAGCAAACACAATTTAGGGCCTCTATGTATAGTTAAATGTTATATTTTTTAATGTTGTCATTATAAAATAAAAAATATTTTAAATCGTTGTCCAAACACATTCTTAGAAACACACTCACGAAAAAAATCCCAAAGGACATGTGGCTGTTTTCTCAAAAACAAAGGCTAGTTTTTTCTTTATACAACATAATTTTAGACAATATGTTTTATTTTGAAATTTGACTATTTAATTTCTAATAAAAAAATTAGTAAAATAGAAAATCTAATAGGAATAACTACCAAATTATAAATCTATTAGAAAATCTAATTTAACTCTACTATATATTCTCAAAAGAAAATGGGCAATTTAACAAAAAAATAAGATGAGCATTTGTCTCACACTTTCAACTTGGTTATATTTTGACAAAATAAAATCATTTCATAATTTTCACCAAAATCTTCAGCAAAATTGACATTGACTTCTATTTTAACAATTCTTTTGAATATGACCCAGTTTACCACCACTAAAATATTTAGGCATCTTTTATTGATTATTACTGAAATTACTAAAATTGTCTATTTGTTGAGAAGAATTGTTACATCTACCACTTACGGTTACAAAAATTACATCTTTTATGTCCACGACTTGCGAAATTTTGACTATGATCACCAAGAGCAGCAGCACCAAAAAGTTTTTTTTATTGTTGTTTTCTTTAGCCATTTGAATCTACAAAGCTTACAACGTTTTCTCCATATGTTCCTTTTTGTGTGACTCTTCCAACTTGCCATTGATTCTTTGTTCATGAAATAGTAATGACCTTACAGGTCATCAAGCACAAAGACAACAAATCTTTCATCTCTTGCATTACTGTAACATGATGATCAAATTTTATGGACAAAGTATTCAAAACTTTTTTAACAATAATCTTATCAAAGAGATCATACCCATTCAACTACATCTCATTCATTATTTCATTTAATCAAGAAAAAAATAAGATTCAGTTATTTCAATCTTTTCTATAATGTACAATTCAAACTTTCTTTTCAACGTTAACAAGTTATTTTGTTGGACATTTCAACATCTCAATATGTTTTGACTAAAGTATCTAACTCTTGCTTTGTGATTGTGGCAATATAAAATTTTACAAAATACAAACATATCAACAATCTGGTGCATTTGTGAAAACACTAGATTATTAATAGGTGGCCCACACAACTAACAAAGCAAGCTAACAATTAATAGGTGGCCCACACAAATAAAGCTTTCAAATTAATTTGAGTTTTCTTGGTTAAATGGCTATGGTAACAAGGAACAAAAGGACAACATGGGCACAAAATAATATTTTATTTAAGTTTTGGTTTAAGACATCAAGAGGTGGCAACTGGGAGAGAATATGTGAGAATTAGGTAGAATTTAAATAGGTAAGAAATTACTAAAAATATAAAATGTGATTTTCATTAAATTTTGGGATTGGATGGGAATGCAATTTAATGAGATTAAGATTTCCTAATTTCTATGGGTATCCCATTAAAATTTCCCATTGTAATTAAATGGTAGTTGCTGATAGTTGGACCACTACTGACTGTCAGCTCGGCCGGCGATTGGTACCGATCGGCGATGAGTCCGTGGTTAAAAGATTAAAAAATATTGTCGATTGGCGATTCGATGATAGTTCGGCTATCAATGGCCGTCATGATTTTTTAAAAAATTATTTATTAATAATATATAGAAATATATTAAAAGATTAAAAACAATTAGAATTATCATTACTCATTGATTATTCAACATTCTCTAATAATTACCTAAAATTTCCCAATAATTATCATTTACATTTTCCCATTGCATGAGTACCTTATAACCCACCCAATAAAATATCTTCCATTTATTCTTAATGTATATTTTTAATGGATATAGGAAGTCCAATAGCTTCCATCCCATTGGGTACCTATTGGAACTAAAGAAATATTGCCACCTTTATAAATTATCAATCAACTTATCAATCACACAAGAAAATCTTCAATATAATTTGAAGGCACTTAAGAAAAAAAACAAGTGTAAACGAACTAGTACGTTTGGAGAATAGTTTGTGAACAAGTTCGGTTATGTTCGTTTATATTCATTTGTTCAAGTAAACAAACAATAAAAGAACACATTTTACCGTTGGTTTAATTAACAAACATGAACATGAACAGACATGTGTTCGGTTCGTTTATGTTCACGAACAAGTTTGTTTAGTGTTCATGAACAAGTTCATTTAGAGTTCGTTTATATAATATAATATAATATATTTATTTATTTGGGTATTTGATCTTAACTTTTTAAAGGTAAATATATATACTTTTTAAAACTTTAGTCCTTAATTTTTTATTGGTAATCTATTTTCTTTTCCTTTTTCTTGAAACATGATGTGCTGGGATTATAGTGAATGAACTCTAATTCCTGTTTGGAAATTTGAACTGTTTGTTGGATATTTTTGTGTTCTTTTCCTTGATATTTCTATTTCTTGGATCATGGATGTAATGCTATTATGTGTTTTTTTTATTAGAATGGTCAAATGGTATGTAACTGTTTTTTTTTTGGATCATGGATGGAATGTTATTATGTTTTTATTTATTGGATGGTCAAATGGGATGTAAATCGTTTTTCTTAGACCATGCATGCAATGTTATTATGTTTTATTTATTGGAATGGTCAAATGGGATGTAATTGTTTTTTGGATCATGGATGGAATGTTATTGTGGAAGTAATGTTAACCGCTCACGAACTATTTGTTTAATGTTTGCTAACGTGTTCGCTTACTCATTCGTGAACATGTTCGCTTACTCGCTCATAAATGTGTTAACTAATCGTTGGTGAATATGTTCGCTTAATGTGTTAATGAACATGTTCACGAACACATAACTAACACTAATAAACTAACATAAACAAACACGAACAAATACGAATACATATTTCACACCAATAAACGAATATAAACGAACATGAACAAGTGTAAAAATAAACAAGCGATTAACGAACAAAGCTTGTTCGCTTATGTTTGGTCTGCTTACGCCTCACCAATGGACTTGCTATTTTTTCAAGAAATAGAGGCTAGTTTTATTTGTACAACAAAAGCGATATATATGGACCTTGACGATAACCTGAACAACATGTGGACTTGGACCACAAAACATTAATGTAAAAGGCCCAAATAAAATCACGCAAGTAGCTAATACAAGCAATGTCTTAATGTCCTATTGCAACACGTTCCATGGATATCGAAGGTAAGATATGTATTCATGGTGAGGTTGCTAGGTAAAGAGGAGAAAATCCTAATACGTCTATGTTCTTTAAAGAAAATCAATTTTCTTATCAAATCACTGACTTAAGTATTTGAGCTTCTTCCTCGAAGATCTACTCCAGGACTTGTTTGACAGTTGATCCTTTGGTAAGATCGTTCGTAGAATTGTGGATTATGGATGCCATATCGATTGTGGATATCTCCTTCATCACTTGGCACCGTTTGTGGGAACTTCTTGTTTCCTAATGGGTATATTTGTGCACTTATCCTCTATTGTTGATTGACAATTGTGAAGTTTGAATTATGGTAGACACTCATTCCCATGACTGCAAGCAAGTCGAAAGTATAGGTTAGAGAGAAAAGAGGCTCGAGTGCTCTGACCATGTTGGGGCCAATAATTCAACCTTAGACAATATATCAAAAAGATTTGAGCGATCACCAACTGGTGAAGGTGTGTTGTTCACATTGTTCCGCCTCAGATCGTGATGATTGGTAAATGGATAGATACTATGATGATAATGAGAAAGTCTTTCTGCAGCAAAACAGGGCACAATTCAAAGAATTCTAGAGATCCAGGTGTAATAAAAGGCCTTGAAAAAACAATCCAAGACATGAAGATCTAGGCCATGTGCCAACGCGAAAGAATAACGATTGGAAAGAACCACGATTGAAAGAACCCTGCGGTTACACATTGATGATAACTATCGAGACGGTCACTCTGATGCTTGAACCCGAGATGGCATAAAGAAGGCTCGCGTCAATTACCTCATTCATATTAGAAAGAGAGTGGAGAATGATATTCAAGATTTGCTAAGATCTGATAATGAGAGAGAAGCCCTGTCCCTATTCGCATCACACATTTTCAATACCCTACACTCCCACAGGCTTTAAGCTACTAGATAGGATCCCGGCCTATGATGGAGATTTGGATCCCTTAAACTTTTTTCCCCACTTTAAATAGGTCACGAAGTTCAAAGATGCTCCAATGGAGATAATGTGCAAGGTATTCCCTCTCTATATTAGTAGCAAAACCTATGTGTGGATATATGGTCTCCTCTGAGGCAGTGTCTGGTCCTTCAGGCGTTGGTGCAACTTTTCCACACACACTTCTTCCAAAGAAAAAAAGTTTCACAAAATAGCTGCCGACTTGATGAACCTCAAACAAGGGAAAAACGAATCTCTGAAGTTGTATGTAGAGAGGTTCAATGATGAGAGCTTGCAGGTGGTGAATCGCATGGATCAATTGGTAATCTCGATCTTCAATAATGACCTAAACCCTGGTCCGTTTTACACCAAATTAGCTTAGGACACACTCACTGATGCCCAAGTCCTTTGGCAGATGGTAGAAAGTTATGCGAAGGGAAAGAAGACCAATTGAAAGAAAATGGAGAATGATAAGAATGATATGAAGCAATAAGAAGATGTTAGAGGGAAGGGTGGCCAAAAGAGTGCATTTGACAAGTTGAATTACAATCGCGGCCACTTGGAACCTGAAATTCAAGACAGGAACCTTACACCTCGCATCAAAAGTCATACCAAAATCCTGGCTATACACAGGGACCTTCTTAGGCCTCTAGTGTTGTTGATTACTGCACCACATAATTGGCCTCGATACTTGTGGTGCAGCTTTCACAATGATCATGGGCATAATACTAAGGAATGTAAGGGCCTAAATAAGAAAAATCTAAGATTGCATTTAGAACAGGATGTTATAATAGTATGTTTAGAGATGGCAACCACGTTTCGATGGAGCCCAACATTGGTCAAGAGGGTGGGGAGATGACTATTACTCTGCTAGATGAGGTGGAGGGCATGGTTAAGGTGAGAGAGGTGTCTGGAAATCAGGGAAGTTATAGGCTGAGATGGGATCTCTCCATAAACCAGTAGTATCAATGGAACCCTTCACAACCACAACCACCTCAACATCCTCTTAACAATAATCGCAATGTCATAGATGCAGTTCATGCCATCTTTGAGGGATACCTAGAGGGGCAGTCCCAAACTACCATAAAGGCCAATGCAAGGAGAATTCCTTCTCAGGAGTCAATCCATAAGTGCTTTAAGCCGTCCGTGGTTATTATATTTTCTGAAAAGGATACAGTCCCCCATATATGCTCTCATAATGATACCTTGGTTATTAAAACTATAATTGCCAACAAATAGATGCATAAAGTATACATAGATGATAGCAGTGTTGGAACGTCATGTACATGGATTGCTTCTACAAGTTGGGAATCGACTTCAACACTTTGAGGCCCCTAGGTATGCCATTAGTCACTTTTGCTCATGATGTAGTGCATCCTATGGGAATAATCACACTGGTTGTGACTATGGGGGACTACTCTTGAGATAAGACCATAATGACAGACTTTTATGTGGTTGATACACCTTTCCCTTTCAATGTCATTATTGGGAGATCTTGAATAAATAAAGCCAAGGTCATATGGTCTCCCTACCACTTGGTTCTAAAGTTCCCTGTGGAGCATTGGTAGCATCTGTGCAATGTGATTAGTATGTTGCACGAGAGTATATACATATAGCATTAAAAGGCAAAGGAACAATGATAAAGGGGGTCAATTTAATTCAGACACTAGTTGAATCGGAATCAGGTCGAGAGGTCACACCTTGGAGAACACACATAGTAGAAAATGAGAAGGGACTTACGACCCTTGAGAACCCGAGATAACACCTTAGGAAAACCAAGATCCCACCATTCCAGAGCAACAGTGTGATGCGTTTGAGATAACAAACGAGGTACAAGAGGTCGTAATTGATGACGACTATCCAAACAAAGTGGTTAAAGTTGGGGCATTATTGCCTACTGAAATGAAGAACAAAATCATTGGCCTTTTATGGCAATATAAGGAGGTGTTGTTAGGAGTCCAGAAGACATGCCCGGAATATCGTCTTCTTTGATGACTTATAAATTGAACATTAATCCGAGGATCAAGCTTGTCTAACAAAAGAAGGGGACGCTGGCCTCTGAAAGGAATCAAGTTGTTAATGAAGAAATGAAGAAGTTATTGCAATCTAATATAATGAAAGAAGTTTTTTATCTAACATAGTTGGCCAATCTAGTGCTGGTAAAAAAGCCTGATGGTAGTTGGCATATGTGCATCAACTATATTGATTTTAACAAGTATTGTCCCAAAAACTACTACTTCCTATTAGTGATTGATAAAAAAGTAGAGGCTATATTGGAATATGAGATACTGATGTTCTTGGATGCTTACAAGAGATATCATCAAATCCTAATGGAAAAAGAAGATGTTGAGAAAACTACTTTCATCACCAAGGTAGGGATCTTTTTCTACCAAAAAAAAAAAAATGGTATTCGGGCTAAATAATGCTAGAGCAACATACCAAAGATTGGTCAACTGAATCTTTTCTAAACAGATTGGTAGAAATATAAAACTCCATATGGATGACATTGTGATAAAAAGCAAAAAGGTCAAGGATGCTCGTACTAACTTAGAAAAGCCCTGCAAACCCTGATGGAAAAATCTATGTAGATGATATGGTGATAAAAAGCAAGAAGGTTAGGGATGCCCCAACTAACTTAGAAGGAACCTTTTAAATCCTGATGGAGACAAATATATGCCTAAATCCTAGAAAGTGTACTTTTTGGTTAGGCTCTAGAAATTTCTTGGGATATATGGTATCTAAGCAGGGAATTGAAGCCAACCCCCCCAAAAAAAGTGAGAGCTATTGTCAAGATGGCACCTCCTCAGATGGTTAAAGAGGTCCAAAAGCTGACAAAATCTCTAGCAACCTTGAATAGGTTTCTTTCTCGGTGAGCAAACCGACGCCTACCTTTATTCCAAGTGTTGTGAGAAGCCAAGAGTTTCAAATGGACCAATGAGTTCCAAAAGGCTTTTGAAGAGTTAAAAGCACACTTGAGCAATTTAACTAGGAGGCCCCTTCTCGACCTCCGCACCCCTTGCACCTTTCTGGGGTGCAATACCTTTCTTGACTTGTTAGATTTACACATGATATTAATATAAAGATTAGTTTGTTTGTCACCAAGTGGCCAAACTAATTAATTAATTTTTATCATATAGTAAATTGTAGTTATTTATTCATATTATGTTAATGCCTATTATTGTAATTATATGAAGAAGTGACGTTTATTAGTTGATAGAATTTTAGAATTTTACCCCAAAGGTAAAATTAATTTTCTATGAATAATAAACATTATTGATGATAATCAATTTGTGTATCCAATGATACTATTTTATTTGATGAGGCTTGTTTGATGATCTAATAAAGTTTGCAAGGCATTAACTTTATTATAATATATTGTTGAACTTACCCAAAGAAAGCACATAATATGCTTTAAATGTATCATGATTTGAAAGCGATAATTTATTAAGCATTTATGTGTTTGCAACTATTTCCCTTCATTCTTCTTACATTCTTGTGTTTAATGGTTTGAATTTCTTTGAATAGTGCAAACAAGTCAATTTCCATTTAGGTGTTTTGGATTTTGACTTAGCACTATTGGAAGAAAAACCTCTGCTATTATAGACATAAGTAGTGAGGTTGAGAAATCAAACTATAAAGCATAGGAAAGGTCTAATGATTATGCTTTAATTTTCTATGAATGACGATTGCTAGCAACATTAAAGCGCTATTCCACAAACCGTAAGTGCTAAAGAATTCCTTAAACTTGTGGAAGAACGATTTCGTTCTCTTGATAAGTCTCTCAACGGTATTTTAATGGCTTAATTTACAACCATGAAGTATGATGGGTCTCGAAGCATGCGAGAACGTGTCATCAAAATGACAAATATTGCAGCAAAACTAAAGACCCTGTATGACGATTGATGACTCATTCTTAGTGCGATTCATTATGAACTCGTTACTTCTCGAATATGGACATTTTTAAATTAATAACAACACTATTACGAACAAGTGGGATATTAATGTGGCTTGATTCATTAATGTGGCTTAATGTGGGATATTAATGTGGCTTGATTCACTTTTAAATTAATAACAACACTAGTTTATTCATTATTTAGTCCATAGTTGGAATAAAAAGTGCATTTTTTTCTATTTTTGGCCATCTAAGTAATAAGTTTATGTAAATTGAGGAATAAGCATTTAGGTTGATGGATGTTGGTGTAATTTTGATTTTTCTTACTCATTCTTTAGGGTGTGAAAATATCTTGATGATCTTTGGATGGAATGGGTCCTCAAATGGAAGGCAAAAAGTAGCCGTGATAAAGTGTTAGGGTAGTTGGGATATAGAAGTTTATTTAATATTTTAAAAAGTAAATAGCAACTTTCATTCCTAAACTTACAATTTCAATTTTAGTTAGTTACTTTGATGAAATAAATCTTGAACTTACAATTTCAATTTTAGTTAGTTACTTTGATGGAACAAAGTCAAACTGAACTTAATGTATTCATGCATGTGAGTAACACAAGCTTAAAGCAAAGGATAGTGGACCAAACCAAATTTTTTTAAAAAAAAAAAAAAAAAGAGAGAGAGAGAAAATTACAAACAATCACTTTAAATTTTTGCTCTTTTACAAAAATTTTTTGTAAAATTTTAATTTCATATTTTATCACCAACAACTTAGTAATTTCGACGACGTATTCCAATTTTTATTAGTTAATTTGAGGTTATTTATATAATTATAAATAAAATTTAAATAAAATATTTATAAATTGCAAGTTAATAATTGAATGTATTAAATCTTATTTAACTTAATTCTCTTAGAATGACTAATTAAAACTGAATTTGCAAATTAAAAAACTGAATTAAAATTTTTTGAATATAAAGGACAAAATTAAAATAACATCCCATATTGGTGTCCAAATAGTATTAGTCACCCATAATCTGAGTTTCATCATAGGGTATTGGCTTTACCGTACATGCTCCACTCCTTTCCGAGAACTCTTATTTACTTTATGAATAAAACTAGTAGATATTCATGAAATTAAATAAAATTACCCGACAAAATCATATTGCCAAATTAAAGAAATTCACATTACGTTCAATAGGCATTTGCACGTTCTTGAATCAGTTTCGACGCCTTTTCCACGTGCCGATAATCCGTAAGAGATGAGCCAACAACTAACCGGATGAAATAGACTCCTCCAATCACACCATGAGTCATGTAAACATGTCCAGAAGCATTCAGAGAATCAAGAAGTTTGCTGTTGATTTCATTCACACGTTCCTCGCATGGTATCTTCAGAATTTGATACAACGCCGATGGAGAAACCCTAAAGCAAACCAATGCAAAGTTCCTTGGAACTACAATTTCGAACCTTTTGTCCATTCTCACAAGGCTTTCAAAATGTTTCGCCATTTTAACATGCTGTCTTATGAATTTTTGAAGGTTAACGACGCCATAACTTCGTAGTACAATCCAAAGCTTCAGAGATCTGAATCTTCGGCTTAGTGCAATTTGCCAATCTTTATAGTCCACCACTTGGCTTGAATCAGTTGCCTTGTTTCTCAACACATCAGGCCTTGTTGACAAGGCTTTTATTAGTGCACTTGGATCCTTCACCCATAGGCAGCAACAATCCAATCCAGAAAAGAACCATTTGTGTGCATTAAGACTGAAAGAATCCACCCCTTCGATTCCATCGAGGAAATGGCGAAATTCAGGACAAATGCATGCACTTCCTGCGTAAGCAGCATCAACATGAACCCAAATGCCATAATCCTTGGTTATTTCACATAGAAGTCCTAACGGATCAACCGCAGTTGTTTGGGTCGTCCCAACAGAAGCGCACAAGTATAATGGGACTAAACCAGCTTTGACATCGGCAACAATCACCGAGCAAGCGATTCCGGGCTCAGGCCGAATTCTGTGGCCTTTGTGGTTGAAATGACTCGAAAATTACATGGATTAATTCCAGCAATCTGTGCTGTTTTTGGGAAAGAGAAATGGGTTTGATCAGACATATAAATAACTAATTTTCCAATATTTTGTCTCCCATTTTTCTCAACATTTGGCCTCTAGCAGCAGTCAGGGTGGCTAACATTGCTTCACATGTTGTACCTTGAAGTATGTAAAGAAATAGAGAATGGAGAATATTTTTCTTCTATTTTAATCATTGTGCTTTACAAGACTTTATAAAAAGAAAATATCTGAACTAACTTGATCTCTATCTAACTTGATCCCTATCAACAAAGTAATCCCTATAATTAAGTTAACAGAAAAAAAGGATATTTACATCTATTCTTATCTACAACACATTTCAACACTCCCCCTCAAGTTGTTGAGTGGATGTCAAGAACTCCCAACTTGCGTTTCATTGTTGTGAAAGCTTCCTTCCCAAGTGGTTTAGTAAAAATATCAGCTAGTTGTGCAGTTGAGGGCACATATTTAGTGGCGATTGATCCATCTTGAATCTTGTCTCGAATAAAATGGATCTATTTCTATATGCTGGTCCTTTCATGGAATCTGGATTTGTTGCTATGTGTAATCTGCTTTATTGTCACAATACAGAGTCTTGGCTTGGAATGCAATACCCGCAAATCCTTCAATAACGAACGTATCCAGGACAACTCGCAACATGTACCAGCCATAGCTCTATATTCAGCTTCTGCTGAGGATATAGAAACAGTCTTTTGTTTCTTGGTTCTCCAAGAAACAAGAGAAGATCCCAAAAAAACACAATAACCGGTAGTTGATTTTCGAGACATTGGACAGCCTCCCCTGTCTGAATCACAAAAAGCCTTTAAAGATAAATCACTTTGTGAGGAAAAAATAATACCTTGTCCTGGGTTATTTTTTAAATAACGCAACACACGCATGGCAGCCTCCATATGAGGTTTGCATGGTGCATGCATGAACCTGCTCAATATGTGCACTGAATAAGTAATATCTGGACGGGTAACAGTCAAATAAATTAGGCGTCCCACAAGGCGCCTGTATAAAGATGGATCCTTCAATATTTCGCCTTCATCAGTCAGCTTTGAAGTTTGTTCCATAGGAAAATTTGTAGGCTTAGCCCCCAAATATCCACTATCTTTCATGATGTCCAAAGCATATTTCCTCTGTGAAATGAATATGCCTTTCTTTGACCTAGAGACTTCAATACCCAAGAAATATTTCAGATCACCCAAGTCTTTTATCCGAAAATGGCTATGCAAGAATTTTTTAAGAGCAGATATAGCATCTGGGTCATTTCCGGTTATGAGAATGTCATCAACATAGATCAAAAGTGCCGTGAAAGATTTGCCTTTGTTGTACGTGAACACCGAATAATTAGCTTTGGATGGGCCGAAACCGACGTACGGATAGAGGTAGAAAATTTTGCAAACCATTGACGTGATGCCTGCTTTAATCCATACAAGGACTTGTTGAGGCGACACACAAGATTCTCCCCCTGTCGCGCAAGACCAGGAGGAAGAGTCATAAAAATTTCTTCAGAGAGGTCACCATGAAGGAAGGCGTTATGGACGTCCATTTGGTGAATAGACCAATGTTGAGAAGCTGCCAAAGCTAATAAACAACGAACAGTAACCATCTTGGCAGTGGGGAAAATATATCATGATAGTCGATGCCTTCAAGTTGAGTATATCCTTTGGCAACCAATCGCGCCTTATAGCGCTCAAGTGAGCCATCCGACTTGCGCTTAATTTTGTAGACGCAACGACAGCCAATAGCATGCTTGCCAGAAGGAAGAGGGACAAGAGACCAAGTATTGTTGGCGGCTAGAGTGTGAGTTGATTGCATTGCATCATGCCAATGTGGGAGAGATCACGACTTCCTCATAAGACTTAGGTTCAACACCATTAGTAATAGCAGCAAGAAAAGAGCTGTGTGCTGGGGTACATCTAGCATAAGAAACAAAATTGGAAAGAGGATATCGTGTACCTTTAGAAGAAATTGATGAGGAGGGAGACATGGCGTCGGAAGACATAACCTGATTACAAATGTAGTCACGCAAGAAAGTAGGTGGAGCACGGTGCCTTTGAGAAGCAGCGCAAAGGTGCGAGGAGAAGATGCGATGTGAGTATCCGGAATGGGTGAGAAACTTGATGTCCAAAATGGGTCTTTGGAGTAGCGGAATCGATGGCTGGCGATGGTGGGTACATATGGAAAAATATCCTCATGGAAAACAACATCACGGCTAGTGAAAATTTTGTGAGTGTCAAGATCATAGTTTATAAGCCTTTTGTCCAATTGGATAGCCAAGAAAGATGCATTTTGCCTTGCAGAGAGCAAATTTATTTTGGATATGAACATTAGTTGAATAGGCTAAATGACCAAAAACCTTAAGGTGAGAGTAAGTGGGCGGTTTACCATAAAGCCTCTCAAAGGAGTATGATGAGACAAGATGGGTGAGGAGTGCATTGATGATATGGACCCGATGGCGACACATTGACCCAGAGCGCAAGGAATATGAGCTTGAAAGCGAAGAGCTCGAGCTGTCTCAAGAATGTGTCTGTGTTTACGTTCAACAACGCCATTTTGCTGAGGGGTGTAAACATAAGAATGTTGATAAATGGTGCCTTGTTGGGCAAAGTAAGCCTTTAGGGAAAAAAATTCGCCGCCATTATCTGCCCGAAGATTGGCTATAGTAGCATGGAACTTGTGCGTACAAATGAGAAGAAATTTTTTAGAAGTTGTTGGGTTTCACTTTTATGCTGCATAAAGAAAATCCAAGTAAATCAGGAAAAATCATCCACAATGGTTAGAAAATATTTGGCACCAGAAAGAGAAGGAATTTTATATGGTCCCCAGATATCACAGTGGATCAAATCAAATGGTTTTATTGTGGAAATAGAACTAACGGAAAATGGAAGTCTCAAATGCATTTTGCTAAAACACAAATATCCACGGACTTTAGTTGATTCTAAAGGGAAATTCGGTGATGTTCGCAAGGACTCTAGTCTAGAGGAAGACAAATGACCTAATCGGCGATGCCACGAGCAGTGTTTTCATGAGAGGTAGAAACTGAGTTGATGGTACGGCTTGCTATATTTCGCGACTTATTTGTAACTAGGTAATAAAGTCCATTTTTTTGTCTACCCGAACCAATCGTCTTCCCCATCATCAAGTCCTACAGAATATACCAAGAGGGATGAAAAAGAATCGAGCAGTTTAAATCCTTTGTAAGGCGACTCACAGAAATTAAATTTACTTTACAAGAAGGTACAGCAAGCACATTTTTTAAATAAAGAAGAGGGCTTAAAGATAAGTGCCTAGTAAAAACGATTGGAGCCTATTCTCCATTTGGCATGATTACTGGCGGCAAAATTGTGTTTTTTTTTATGTCAAGGAGATGCTTTGTCGATGAAGTAATGTGATCCGTTGCGCCACTGTCAACAATAATTTCAGAAAGTGACAAACCTGGAGAAATGTCATCTTTATTGGTAGCAACGGTATTCGCCTTAGGAGTGGTGGTTGGCCGAGGCAACCCAGGTCCCTACATAATGGACAGCATTTGTCGCATTGGAAATCACCAAATTGTTTGTCTTGATCAAATTGCTTCATCACATGATCCTCTTCCGCACATTATTAATCGGTGGGTGTGCTTCTTTCTTGTTTGAGCGATTTAGAAAATCCTGGATATCCATGTAACTTCCAGCATTTTTCCCTTATATGATTATCTCGGTTGCGAGGAATAAGTGAAGCCGCTTGCGGTTGGAAGAACGACGATGTAGATTTTTGACGGATTGCAAAGCGGTTGGTTCATCTCTTTGCACTATCATAGCGAAGATTCCGCATTACGGGTCTTGTTCAAATCCTGTTTCTCTTCGAACAACCAAAGAGTAAGCTTGCACGACATCGGCAATGGGTTCATCAAGAGAATTTGGCCACGGATAGTAATCGTATGATTCATTTAGACCCATAAGAAATCGCATTAATTTGCGCTGCGATTGTTTGCTTCACGGTGCAAACCGAATCATTATAGGATCCCAACTCATCCCATAATCCTTTAAGTTTGGTGTAGTAGACCGCGATCGACATCGATCCTCGAGTTAGGCAGGCAATGTCTCTTTCAACTGAAAATTCGTGGAGCATTGCTTTGTGAGAAGCGACTGCGAAGATCTTGCCATACTTCATGGGCAGTGCTACAGAAAATAACGCTATCTGCAATCTCTGGTGTCACAGAGTTTAGTAGCCATGACAACACCATATCATTACATCGTTTCCATGTGGCATAAGCTTCAGGTTCAGTTGTCATCGAGGGCGCCCCAACAGTACCATTAACAAAGCCGATCTTGGACTTTGCATTTAGAGAAATCACCATGGCTCTGCTCCATGTTGAATAGTTATCTCCGTTAAGTGGTTTGGAGACAAGGATCATACCAGGATGATCAGAATGGTGAAGAGAGTATAGAGGATTGTCTTGAGAAGCCATGAGCAAATATAGTTAGAGAAAAAAATGCCACGAAATGCCACGATTTGGTCGAAGAAAAATAAAATGGATGGGCGTCAATGCTATGGCATGTAAATATCAATGCTATGGCATGTAAGGTATCACAATCGCTAACCTTGCTCTGATACCATGTAAAGAAATAGAGAATGGAGAATATTTTTCTTCTATTGTAATCATTGTGCTTTACAAGACTTTATAAAAAGAAAATATTTGAACTAACTTGATCTCTATCTAACTTGATCCCTATCAACAAAGTAATCCCTATAATTAAGTTAACAGAAAAAAGGATATTTACATCTATTCTTATCTACAACACATTTCAACAAAATGCACTGACCACATCAGCTAAACAAGAAAGAAGCTGGGAGGTTGAGCATTTTGCCAAACCAATCCATAACAATCATTTCTAACTCGATTGCGCCGGGAAGATATCCGATTAAAGCCTACAACGTTGAATCGGTCTTGAGAACTTCACGAGAAAAGTTGCATTCTGGTTATGCAGTTGAATAGAGCGAAATAGTTGGGGCTTTGCGATGAGTAAGGCCTGGAATGATGTGGTTTGTTATATCTTGAAGGATTTTTTCAAAGGGTTCGAGCTCAATTGGGCCAGAATCAAGTTCGAGACTTGAGGTAACCAGGCTCTACTTGACTGCGAACAGGATATTTTTCAATATTTTGATAATAATCAGCAAGGTAGACTATGATCATATGGCCTTGCCTTCTGAATTCTTGCGGGTTGAGAGGGCTTATGGGGTTGGAAAAATCTTCTTGAGATTCGCCATTAGTGTCGTGAGAATCCATTGGAGTCTACAAAGTGAGGTTCTTAATTAATGAGAGTTTCATGAACAAGCACACGCACATATAAAGCTTTCAAAATTGGCGCCACTCAATTTGAAATAAACTTTTGTTTCATCAACGTGCTGCCGTCCAAATGTCCAATTGATGCAGGGAACCAAACTTTGTTTCTGGTCAGGGGCGGATCTACCTTGGGCCCAAGGGTATAAGTGAACCTCTCACATGTTAAATTTCTCATTTATAGTAATATGTCTGCGAAAGAAATAAATTTTTAGCTATAAAAATTATGGCAAGTGACCCGCATACAATGATATGCTCACGATGATGATGAGCTAAACTCTCATCACACCAATCTTTTTATCGTTAACCACAACATCATCATGATTGTTTTCTAGTGAAGGTTTAGTTAAACTAGTGTATGTAGTGATGTTGGGTTGAACTAAGGAAGAAGTATTATTTCCCTCTTCATCACATCTTGTATAAACCGTCATTGTCAAAGCGAGAAACAAAAAGACCCACTTAATACTGCTTCTTGTCCTCTCCATTTATATTCAAAAGTAGTACTATTAGAAAAATAAAACCCTTGTGTAGAATTTTTTTTTTATTAAATCTATTGGTGGATACAATTTTTAAAAAAATTTATTTGAATTCTCGTCAATCACAATTCTAAAGATTAAAGAAATATTAATTGACTAATAAGGAAATAAACATTTATTACATATTATTATTCATGTATAATAAATAACTTGATTAACATTAATTTAATTAACAATTAATTATTTCAATCTTGAAATGTAATGCTAGAATTAATAATTCAGTAAACAAATGCAATAAAAATAATTCTTTTGATTATATTTACAATAATTAGTTACGATTGTGATTAAATCATTTTGCTACATTTAACAAATATTTACTTCAATATTATAGTGAATACTTAAGTGAAACTAACTAGTTAATTGGGACTAATTTGATGATAATTAATATAAATTAATTTTAATTACATATTATTATTAATGTATATTAAATAACTTCATTAACAGTAATTTAATTAACCATTAATTATTTCAATCTTGTAATGTGATGTTATAATTAATAATTCATTAAACAAATGCAATAAAAATTATTTCTTTATTTATTTTTACAATAATTAGTTACAATTGTGACTAAATCATTAATGCTTTCATTTAATAATTAAAACAATGTGTAAAATATACATACTTCGTCACCTTCAGTTTATGCTAAGTGAAAAAGAAATAATACCATATAACCTTCATTTCCATTAATCCCCTCATTCTTTTTAATTTCTCCAAAATATTTTTGAATCCCCCATCCCGATAGGACGATAATATTTTGAACTTTATAATTATAATTATTGTAAAGAAATGGACAAAAAACTATATTGTATCGCGAGAAAGGCGAAAGCTGATTTTATATTTGCCCACTACTTCAATCGCCAAACAATACAAACAAATTTAATTCCACCAATATTCCCATAATATAGTGTAAAATGTACATTATACATTTCAAAGCGAATTAAACATAGGGTGTAAGCGAACTAAATGCGTTGATAAGCGTGAACAAGATCGATTCGTTCGTTTATGTTCGTTTGTTAAGCTAAGCGAACAATAAACGAACACATTTTAGTGTTCGTTTAATAAGCGAACACGAACACGCAACAAGTATCGTTCGTTTATTTATGTTCGTGAACAAGCTCGTTTAATGTTCATGAACAAGTTCGGTTAACGTTCGTTTAAAGCTCGTTTATTGTTAGTTTATATTAATATAATATAATAATATATATAATAATAATGTTTGTTGATCATTCATAAACAAATTTGTTGTGGTGTAGTGGTAAGTAGCCATGCTCCTCACATTAGAGACCAAGGCTCAATTCTCAATAATGCTATTTTGTTTTTTCAATTTGCAAATGTGTTTGTTTATTTGTTTGCGAACGTGTTAGTTTAAGTGTTCGCGAACGTGTTCATTAAGTGTTCGTTTACTCGTTCGTTAACGTGTTCGATAAGTGTTTTGTTTTTTTCAATTTGCAAATGTGTTTGTTTAAGTGTTCGCGAACGTGTTCGTTTACTCGTTCGCGAACGTGTTCATTAAGTGTTCGTTTACTCGTTCGTTAACGTGTTCGATAAGTGTTCGTAAACTGTTCGTGAACACTAATAAACGAACATAAACGAACACGAACACATATTTCACAAACATAAACGAACATGAGCGATCTAAAATAATAAGCGAATTAAGCGAACAAGGCGTTCGTTTATGTTCCATTCGTTCTGACCCTAATTAAACATAACAAAATTAAATTAATAGAAATAAAACTTATGCTAAATGGACAAAAATAAAATATGTAAATGTGCAAACATATTTTCGTGTATAACTTCCACCGTACATTATACATTTCGATTGCATTGGACAAATGCGAACACAAAGGCAAAAATCCTTACACAAGGACAAAATATATACTCAGCATTCCAAAGTTCCCACGAATATTTCCACAACCAATTCATTACTGTGTAAATTCCAAATAATACACAACCAATACATCTCACAAAATTCCAAATATATACTCACCGTCAAATAATACAAATAAATTTATTTCCACAACCAATCCATAACTATGTCAATTTTAAATTCCAAATATATACTCAGCATTCTAAAATTTTACTATCAAATAATACAAATAGTTTATTTCCACGAGCAATCAATCCATAACTGTGTAAATTTTAGCTTCATGTCGGTATAAATAATTTAAAAATTCAATAAAATTTACCTAATTGCTAACATCGGTAGTAGAAAATGACAGACAACTAGGAAATTCGACGTCAGTGGCAGCGTCAATCGACGGCACACTTGTCGGCAGTGGCGTCACTCGGTCGTGCTTACCAATTAACGACCGGAAAAGAAGGCTGATGACCAGAGAAGAACAAGGTTGAAACAGCTGAAAACCGCAGTTGAAATAGCTAAAAACCAAGGCTGAAATAGCAAAGAGGGCGGCCAAAAATAATTTCCCCATGTCAGTCGGCCCTGCTTTTGTGAATGACAGCGCGACCGAAAAAAATGGAGGCTGAAATGTCTGAAATTGCAAGAAGAGCGGCCGGACAAAATGGAGACTGAAATGTCCAAAATCAAAACTTTCAAAGGGAGGGAGAGCCACAGAAAAGGGCTGAAATGGCCCTGGATCGTGGACTAAATCTGCAAAAATTTAGTCCCTCGCCAAACGAAAATTCAGAACCTCGTGAGATAGAAGACTAGCGGCAGCGCTGCTATGGAGTTAGAAATGGGCGAGGAGGCTGACGGACAAAAACAATTCAAGGGAGGGAGGGTGAAGGATTTGCAGACGGCGGAGGCTGGAAAAGGGCTTCTCACGAAGTATTTATTTCTTCAATTGGGCGCATTTGGAAAATGCACCCAAAAAACCCTAAATTTTTCCCCACACCTGCCCAAAGGTTCAAAGGGTTCCAAAAAAAAAAAAAATTCTCTTATCCGAGATGGGCACATTTGATGAATGCGCCCGTTTGGAATAGCGCATTTCCTGAATGCGCCCTAAACCTGGCAAATGTGAACATCACATAAATGAAACACGAAACATCCCCAACCCATAAATTTCCTTTCTTTTTTTTCCCATAACACAATTAGAAAAAGCTCCATTTCTGATGGGCGTTCGATATTCGTCAATGTAGTCTTTGTTTGTCGAGTTATGGATTAATCATCAATTCTATTATTTCCACCCCACTGGTCCTCAACACTATCAACTCGTTCTGATGAATTAATTGTGCCATCTAAATTAACGACATTAATTTCCAAGCCTCATATTGATTTCGTGGTTCCCCTAAAGTTTGATTTGACATCAACATGACAATATTCTTAATTTGGAACCAACTAATGCAATGTCCCTGCTAAATCCACCACCTCACTCATTGATTACGATCAACTACAAAAGCAAAACAATAGTGTTTCCTTAATAGGAAACTAATCATCTTACTTTGTTTTACTAATGAATATATAAATAACCCACAAACGATAATGAGTTCGGTGAGATAGGGTTGTTGATTCAATGAAGGATGAAGGATGAAGGATAATTGGCCATTAATTCCGTTACAGACAGATGAAGAAGTCCTCAACGATTGTTTATTTAGGCGCAAATATTTCTCTAACCTTTTTTTTTTTCAAATAGAGGGTTTTTTTTGTCTTTTCACTAAGTTAAACAGCCTTGACCTGCTATATTTGTAAACAAAATTCTGAAGTTATTATATTTGCAATATCATGTCAAAATGTGCTATATTTGCAAAATTCCCGATATTTTTCAGTATTTTGATAATAATCAGCAAGCTAGTCTATGATCATATAGCCTTGCCTTCTGAATTCTTGCGGGTTGAGAGGGCTTATGGGGTTGGAAAAATATTCTTGAGATTCGGCATTAGTGTCGAGAGAATCCATTGGAGTCTACAAGATGAGGTTGTCAACGAGAGTTTCAACAAGCACGCACATATATAAAGCTTATAAAATTGATGCTAAGTGAAATAAAACTTTTGTTTCATTAACGTTCAAGCAGCTGCGTGATTTGGGCATTTCTGGGCTGTGCTTCAGCCTCGGCCTCATGGCGTACCTTTGTTCTCTTCACTACTCTAGAAACATCTTCTTCTCTAATCATCTTCCTATATAACACATAGAAAGTTGAGGACTCTCCTTTTTCTCCTGATTGGTCAGGCCCCTCCTCATCTGTTTCATCTTCTCACTGTAAAAATTTTTCTTCTTCTTCCAGTGTCGGCTTGATTCATGTTACTAACACTTTCTGCATATCATAAAAGTATTACTCAATATTCACATTAAGGATAAGGGTGACTATTACATAGGTAAAATAGAGCAAGACAAAATGATTACAAACTGATCATTTAATTACATAGGTAAGAAACCAATAATTTAAATACAAAAATAACTTAATAATAATAAACAATTACATAAATCTTACTTCCTCGTTGGTAGTTCGTTTTTCCCAAACTTGTTTTCTTTCTTGTTCTCTACGTTGTACATTCACAACTTTCCATTTGAACATCCTCGGCTTTATCCCATCGGTGTGGACCTTATGAACCATCTTCAGATGCTTTAGATATGGCATTACCTCATATGCAAACACCTGAGACATTGAAAGATAAATAAGAAGAAGATGTGACACGATATGTATTTATATGACAATATAAACCGTAACTTAACATGCGTTCGGTAGCCTTACCCCCAATTCAGGCGGGAATCCCCCCAAAGTGTAGGTCCTAAGATGTGGGTGACTAGTTTGTTTCAAGGCATTTATCATGCTTTTCCTAGCACTATCAATGGTGGCCTTGTAAGATAGTTTACCCCATGGCAATGTATCGAACTGAGGCCAATCACATGCCAAATGAAGTATCTTGTCTTCGATTTTCATTCTCTTCGCCATGCCATTGATTGATGTGTATAAAAGCAAAAGTGTAAGGCAAACGACATCAGCGTCTAAATAACTTGAGTTGATACGATCGTAAACCTTGAACACTTCATCATACGTGGTTTCCTTGGTCGACCTCAAGGGTTTAATGTACTTGGTAATTTGGGAAGGACCACGTGGGGTATGGTATTTGCCAAAAGCAGTGTCAAAATCTCCCATCTTAAGGCCCGTGACGATGGCAAACTCTCTCCTACCAAATTTCACCTTTTTACCTGCAAAGTTGAAATATATGCTATTATCTCGTGTGGATTTCTCGTTGGGCTTGAGTTGCCTCACCAGAACTGAATGTATGATCTGTTTACACCATAATGTATGCTCATGGTCAAGAGCGATTTCAGCGAGACTACTCTCTATTCGCAGTATTTGCTTCTGCGTCTCCGTCATCTTTGACCGGATCATCTTCATATTAGCTTCGTAGTAGCAATACTGCGAAACCTGGGCATTGAAAAATTCTCATTGAACGACCATTCTATCCTTTAGATGTTCCTGTATTATCAAATTTCAAGAATAAGAACTCAGATATACAAAGCAGACACAAAAAGAATCAAAGAAATAGCCACAACATAGGTGATGAAAAATTGAGATAGAGTTTGGGCAGAACTTTGTACAATCGGTTGGAATTTTTTCTTTTGGTTTTTAACTACGGAATGAATAAGAATTTGGACAAGTATTCACAAGAACAACACAATACTTACAGCACACAAGAGCAGTAAGTTGGAAAGAAAACAAATATATACAAAAAGATATGAACAGTAAGGATAACACCCAAAAGTAGCTCTCATACCAAATTGATACAAATTTTAAACCAAAGAATAAGAATTCGAACCTATACCATAACAAGAAGCTTCCACAATGCAGTTCACATTTTGTTCCACACACTTCTCAACCGTTCACTCAAGGGTTTACTCAATATTTTAGTTGAGAGTTCACTCAATAGCTTAGTCGAGGTTTAATCGACAGTTCAGTCGACAATTTACTAGATATTTTAATCGAGAGTTTACTCGATAGATTAGTCGACAATTTACTCGACAATTCAGTCGAGACTTTACTTGATAGAACAATCGAGAGTTTACTCGATAGTTTAGTTGAGAGTTTACTCGACAGTTCAGTCGAGATTTTACTCGATAGAACAACCGAGAGTTTACTCGACAGTTTACATTCTCAACACAAATGTCGGCATTAAGTCTCTATATATTTCTCCTCAAACTGTTTATGGCTAACATTAACATTTGCAGGCGAGTATTTTTTTGATAGTTTGTTGTATATGAAAAAAAATACTATGTAATAAAACCCTAATTTATAATATTCAAATAAGCATAAATAAGCAAAACAGGAAGCTTCAAAAATAGGAAACTTCAAAACAACCGAATTCCTAATAAGAAAAAATCACACTTAGAAAAAACTGACATTTTTCTTTGGCACAATCACATTATTTGATTTCTCCTCCATGGCGTCAGATGACGGGCGTCCACCTCGCGTGCGTGCCATTGATGGTGTGTAGTTATATATGTTGAATAAGAAATAAGGCAGAAGAAGAGGCTAAATATCGGTATGAAAATCTAGTTCAGGAGGTGATGGCAAATGTAAACTATCGCTTAACTGAACTAATGGCGAATAGGAATGGGAGAACGAACAGTCGTGTAACTGCAGCAGGCGCGATTTTCAAATGCGGTGGCATTTTCGTATTTTTAACCTGCCAATTAAATGTCGACCAAAATGTCTACTCAAATGTTGACCAAAATGTCGACCAAAATGTCAGCCAAAATGTTGACCAATATATTGACAAAATTGTAGAGTACATGAACAAATGTCGACCAAAATGTCGACAAAATTGTAGAATACATAAACAAATGTGGAATTTTTTACTTTGAAACTTATATAAGATGCAGGTCCATAAAACAACCAATTACCATTGGAAATAGTCCATGTTTGTCGATCGGGTTTTGTTTTACATGGTAACTTACGAATAATATTATCTACATAGCGACAATGATATTCAAACTAGGTGACCATTCAACCCAGGAAAATAAGATGTTGAACCGATGATCCTCGCAAATTGAGAATGAAGAATAATGAATAATGAATCAAAAATGGTGAGGTGAAGTGAAACGAAGAAGATGAAGTTTGCTCTGGATGGACATTGGTTTATTTTCACATAATCAAACACAGTTGACTTGCTATATTTCAAAACCTTTTGTCGCACTTGCTATATTTGCAAATGTCACTCCCGGACCTGCTATATTTCCAAATTTCCCAATCGGTCCAGGTATTTTTTTCTTCTTTTTATTATTTTTTGTATTTTGAAAAACCTTTCCAAAATTTTAATTTTAACTCTTCAAATCTATAAACCCTAATTTGAACCATTTTCAATATAAACCCTAATGGTTCAAATTTAACATTTCTCAAAATAATTAATCAAGAATAATACATATATGAACCATTCATCATCCATGACAATTAAACATATAAAGTTATACCAAAATATGGATAAATAAAGGTGGCTCTGATACCATTTAGGAAATCAACCCATATATGTAGCATAATAGAAAAAAATTGATTACACACCAAGATCTCTTTGTAATCCATGTATAGCATCAACACATCATGTCAACAACAGATCCACCAATAATAGCAAGTTTGATCACAAGCCGCACAATTGTCCAGTCTCTAATGGTATCTTTATAGACAATTTCTAGTGAACCTTAAAGGATTTACCAACCACAAGTTGCTTACTGTTAATTTCTTTGAGTATAGAAAGAATTAGGGTTTTGGGAAACCCTAAGTATTTGATACGTAAGATATGTAACAAACTTTAATACTTTTTCCAAAACTTATGGTTGAAACTTATTTATAAACTAGGTGGATTTGGACTGATAACCAAATAATCTAATAGTTTATTTATTAATATAAATCCTAAAATTAATTTATCTTATAAATAAATTTTTTTTATCATCTTATAATTATAATATTATTTTAACTTAAAAATAAACGCAAGCGTACGGCCGTGTGAGCTTTGACATTCGCATCCCCTACCGATCGAGCTCCAGTTTGCTTGGTGTGAAGATGTAGAACGGGATCTAAGGTTGTATCGAGTTTGGGTAAAAAATGGAGTGAATTTGCAAAACGGGAATTGGAAATTGGGTTTTGGGATTGTAATTAGCTTTTTTTTTTTCTTCTTTTCCTGACAAAGCAATTTCACATTGGATGGTGTTCAGTTGAGTAGAATGCCATCTTTGGACATGGATACCATCTGGGATGCTCTTCTTGTATCTAATTCATGACCTTTTTTTATTTTAGATTGGGTAATTCAACCTACCATCTAGGTTTTTATGATTTTTGCAATTGTCGTAATTTTTTGTCTTCAAAAATTTGGATGGAAACTTGATGAATGTGCAGAAATTCCTTGTTATCTTCTTAAATTGTTTGGTTGATGATTTTTTGGTTGATGGGTTGAAAATTGTTGGGACGAAATTTTGTCCATAACGTGTTCGACTAAAGGCCTGATAGAACACAGTTTGTTTCTATCCTACACACTTCGAACCCTTCACCATAACAAAGATGGAATTTATTTCTTCCAAAAAAAAGCGTTGTATTTAGGTGTTTGTGGAAAAAAAAGGTATTATGCAAAAATGACTATTTTGCCCTTGTAAAATAGGGTAAAATTGACTACAGTTTACTTTTAACAGCCGAAAGTAACGGAATGATTACATGTTACCAAATTTACGAGTTAAATAACTATTCACGTAATTTTGTTAGATGAGTAGTCATAATTATACAATTTTAAAAGTTGGGTGACTGCCAATATTTTTTACCCTTAGTTAAATATTTATAAGTGTAATAGTCTACCTTTTGTCTTCTTCTTCTACTTGGGTTCCGTGAGTGGATGTCTAACGTCAACTTTGGCTGAACTCAACCAAGAGAGGACTAGAAGAAGCTTTATAGTAGGAGATTGGGTTTGTTTAAAGCTACAACCTTACAAGTAGCGAATAGTGGCTATTAGGTCATGTCTTAAGCTCTCTACATGGTTCTATGGACCATTTTAGGTGCTGGAAAAGATGGGATCTGTAGCTTACAAGCTCAGGCTCCCAGGCCATTCAAGGATACATCCAGTCTTTCATGTTTCAGTGTTGAAGAAAACATTTGGGACATGTTCTAGGTGCAATCAGTGAGCTTCCAGAATTCACTGTAGACGCGTACCCTCTAGAACCAAAAGCTATGTTGCAGAGAAGATTGATCCAAAGGAATAGTAACAGGTGGTGCAATGGCTGATCCTTGGAAGGGAATGAGCAAATAGGATGCTTCATGAGAGGGCGACTCTTCATGAGACCAGTTTCCATCATTAAAGGCTTGAGAACAAGCCTAAAGTTTCAAGGACAAGGGAATTTTAAGTGCCTCAATAATATCAATTTCCTGGTTCATTGTGATTAAATGATAGTTTGGTTTATTTTAAGTTAGTTTTTATAATCAGATTTCTACATTTTGTGTCGATTATTTATCTAAAGTAAAATATCGAAAGAAGTAAATCTTTGAAGCAAAATAAACAGAGGCGACAAAGACAGAACTTGAATAAAATTCCAAATTTTATTTCAGAATACAAGCATATTAAATCCTAAGGCTCAAAAAATAAAGACTCATATGCACATTTCATGTATTTCATCTCCACACTTTCAGCTACAAGTCTTCCAATTTTCATCATCCATCTAAAACAAATCAAGTAGAGACTTTGAAGTTCAAGCACCTAGCTAGTACCTACAATGATACGAGCATATATCTCATCTTTCTACAATCTGGATGTGTTTCAAAAATTAAGACATTGTGATTCAAGAATGACATAAAAACCTTTGTTCTTGCGAGTTTCTTCAATGTTAGAAAATCTATCATCGAAGTAAGCTTTTTGCAGCTGAAGCTTCTTGCACTACCTCAATTGTTGTAAAATGTGCAGCCTCTTTGTGCTTCAAGAATTCTGGACAAGTTCAACCAACGAACTGAGCTTCAGCATATAGCCCCAGTGAAGTGACCAACTGAATATTTGTCACTCTGTGGATCTCACATTCCCAAGCCAAAAAAAAATCCAAGGATATTTGTAGGGTAAATTAATAGCATAATTAGTCCGGTAACTTGGGACCTTGATTTGATGTGGTATTCATGTTCAGACAGTTTCAATTTGGTCCATTAACTTATAGTTTCGATTTGAATTGGTCCTTTTAATGGTGTCAAACCAAATGGACTTAATGCATTCAATCATGTGATTTATATATACTTAGGATAAAAGGCAGTGGAAGAAACAAAAATAAAAAGAGTAAATTACAAATAACTATTCCAAACTTTAACTCTTTTACAAAATGCTCTCTAAAAGTTTTATTTCGCATTTTATCACCTCAAACTTTGTAATTTTCACAACATATATTAATTCTTATTAGTTATCAAAAATATATTATGAATAGATAAAATTCTACTTTAACTATTTGAATTGCAAAATACCAAAATTGGATGTAATTTAAATAATTAGAAATACAATTTAAATTACAAATAACCACTTTAAAATTTTATTATTTTACAAAATACTCCCTAAAAGTTGTATTTCGTATTTTATCACCTTCAACTTTATAATTTCACAACATAAATCGATTCTTATTAGTTATCAAAAATATTTTATCTAAATTGCAAAATACCAAAATTGGATATGATTTAAATAATTATAAACACAATTTAAATTAAATATTTATAAAATGTGCAATCAATGACTGAATGTATTAAGTTTTGTTTGGCTTAATTCTTTAAAAAAACTAATTAGAACCAAATTTATAAGTTAAGTAACTAAATTAAAACTTTTCAAATACGAATCGAACTAACGTACTAATAGGCAAATGAGGCTATTCACCTATTTCATATTCACTATAAGTACGGCCAAGAGTCTTCGAACAAGCCCTCGATAGTACAAAGGGCAACATTTCCTTTATTCAAGATTTGATGAAATTCATACATACACGTCAAAATAACTAATTAACAACTATGAATGAATACACTTTGTAAAGTTTTATTTATAGGAACAGTGACACATTCGATCTCCAAGTTTGGCCTTTAACAAATTTTTCGTCCTAAATATTTGGTTCATGACACTTTCAATCTTTTAAATTTGTTAAAGTGGCAACAGTGATACTTTTTACTTGTAATTGTAATTTTTCATTGATCAAATGGGCATTCGAAGGTTGTCCTAAATTTTTTATTGGCAAAATAATGAGTCGAACATAAGAGATTGAACTGATAATGTTTTTTGTATTATATGCATTGCTCTTCTATTTTCATTATTTTCTTTTACTTTCTATTTACTAAAATTTTTACCTTTATCTATATTTTATTTTTAAAAAAATTTCCTTTAATATTTTTTCCATTTTTTATTCTTCTTTCACTTTTATTATATTCTTTGTTCTTCAATCTATATTGAGGTAACTGACAAAATGGTCCCTCACAAATTAGTGAATAAATTTTTTTATCTCTCACATTTAAAACGATGAAAAAATGTCCATACCATTTTATTAGTGTACTTTTTTAGTCCTCTTTCACAATTTCATCCAATTTTCTGTCAAAATGACAGTGTTACTATAACTAGTTAGGAGATATAAAAACGTGTATTTAGGCAAAGGACTTTCCTAATGTATTAGTCATAGTAACACATAACTCTGTCCACATTTCACACTGCCATTTTGAAGGAAAATTGAATGAAATTGTTACGAAAGACTAAAAAAATATACTCATAAAATGTTAGGGATATTTTTTTATCATTTTAAATGTGAGGATAAAAACAATTATTCACCAATTTGTGAGGGATCATTTTATCAATTACCTCATCTATATTTTTAATTTTATTTTCTTTTACCCTTTTTCTTAAACTTATTTATTCATTTATTTTTCCCTCAATCTAATTTTTTTAAAATTCTCATATTTTTTTATCTTTTACTCTTTTTTAAAAATAAAATTCTTCCATTTTTAAATATATTTTTTTCATTTTCCATTTTTTGCTTTTTGTCTATTTTATCATTCGTCCTTTTTTTCTCTTAAATTTCCTCTCGAACATAAATTAAGTTATAACACCAATTTAGATATATGGTTCGGAAAAATTAAGAAAAAAGGAAAAAGGCTAAAAAAGACAAAAACCAAAAAAAATGAAAAAATAAGGCAAAATAACATATCTTCACTACCGGAAATTTTTTTAAGAAAAAATTGTAAAGAATAAAGATTATGAGAATTTCAAAAATGAAGATTGAGAAAACAATAAATAAAAGAGTATAGGAAAAAAAGTAAGAAAAATGAAATTAAAAATATAGATTTAGGAACGATGAGTAAATGAAAAAAGAGTAATAAAATTTAATTATCCTAACAGTGAAAGAAAAATAAAAAAAAATCAAAGAAACATAGATTAAAGGGAATTTTTTTAAAAAAACATAAAATATAGATTAAGGGAAAAATTCAGTAATTAAAAAAAAAGAAAATAATGAAAATAGAAGAGTAATGCAAATAAAAAAATTATTAGTTTTGGTCACAGTTCATTATTTTACTAATAAAAAAAATTAGTACAACCTTGACCATTTATTTAGTTGACGAAAACTTACAATTGCAGATAAAAAGTCCTACTATTACTATTTTGACAAATATCTTAAGACAAATAATTATTTAAGACTAAAAATGTGACATGACCAAATTTGAGGGACCGAAAGTGTCATTTCCTCTTTATTAATGTAACATATCTCACCTTACTGTAAAACAAATCCCAAAAGCTTTTTGGTATGGGAACAGAGATCATCAAATCCTTGCGGATTGGTTCAACAGGGGACATAGAAAGGCGAAGGAAGAGAAATTTTTGAAGATAGGGTGGAAAAGAAGTTCATAGTGGCAGGAGAAGGGCTCATTCACTGGCTCAATTTACCTTCCCTGGGGCTGCCCTTCCCAAAAGATCATCCCAGCCGAGAGTAGCCTTCTTTAATTGGCAAAGGTCGAATATTGGCCTCTGATTTAAACTTTGTGGTCAAAAAAGCTCACCACAGTCACCAAAAACCAGATTCTATTCAAAATGGGCCTGTGGCCTAAATCAAATCACTTTGTCCAATATTATTAATTCTTTGGGATAAAAATGGTTCAATCGATCTGCTTTATTTATTTGAAATTGATTGGAAGAATAGCTATTATTTCCACTTGAACTTTCTTCCCATTTATGAGTCAGAGAGCGCCAGCACAAATTAAATGAAATACACCAATCTCTCTCCAAGAAATACACCCAAAAAATGAAAAATTAAATGCAAGCCCAAACTGGAAACATTTATAACTCAACAAACCATACTCCAATATACTATACTATAGATTTTAATTGCTAAAAATAAAAAACAAATTGTTGCAACTCCATAGATGATTCCCACTTCATTCGAATTCTAGTGGGCTTGAAATTTTTTTTCTATTTTTCCACCCTTTTACTCTTTCCCAGTCGGGCTCTTATTTCATTCTCCGGCGAAATTGAGTGACCTTAGAAAAACTGAGGGTAATCGATTGACAATATTGAAGTAATGGTTAGAAACGGGACATAAATCTTACAATTGACCCGGGGGATTTGCCAAAATAAAGTCTCCTTTGAAGTGAATGTTCCTCTCTCCACGTGAAAAGAAGTATAGTGCTTTTGTGGAGGCAAATATTTAGTCTACCGGTCATAATCAACTAATTAACCTGCACTAATACTATTATTGAATAGTTTGCAACTAATCATTAGTTTGTCTGCAAAATAATTACAAAAATGATTAGTCTTAATGAGGTTTTACTCTAGTTTTCAAATGTCATTAAGGAAGCTTCACTAACCTAAAGTCTCTCTTCTTCTCCGGATCTCTTCTACTGGCTATTAAATCCATAGAAAAATTCTTGCTTCTTTAAATAATCTACGAGAGTCACCCCAGACAGTCCTTTTCTTCCAAGATCTATAAAGCCACCAACAGCTTTTGGCCTCTACTCTAACATTTCCATCAGACCATGCTAATTGCATATCAACTAGGGTCTTAGTTTTACCTACCAAATTCTTACCCTTGTTATTTTCTTATTCTTCTAGGTAGGCAGTCACCTTGTGGGTTTGGCAAGCTAAGGATGGATAGTGAGAACTCTCCAAATTCGATGTTGGCAGTCTCAGATTTGATATAATGGCTAGAGCTCACTAGAGAGGAAGAAACGGGGGTGGTGATTCAGGAAGAGGATGTTAAGAGTAGTAAGGAAGAGTGTTCAAGGAGTTTAATAGGGAGAATTTTTGGGGAGAGGAAGGGGAATTTCATAGGCCTCATGAACACTTTGGAATGAGTTTAACCAACCAGAGACCTCTCAAAGTACGGGAGTTAGGACCAAATACATATCACTTTGTATTTAGCAACAAAGAGGACAAAGTGATGGTCCAACAAGGCAAAGGTTGGATGTTCGACCAGTAGTATGTCATCCTTAGAGAATGGACGAACAATCTACAACTCAAGGAGGAAAATTTCAACACAGTGGAATTGTGGATTCAAGTGTAGAGCCTGCCGCCTTAGGAGTTTTTTTTTTTTTTCTAAAAAAAGGGTTTTTTTTCAAAAAATAAGAAAATTTTAGAGTTGGACTTGGAGCTTTTCCCATTTTGTGGTGGGCACATTTGCTAAATATACCAACCTAAGCTCGGAACAATACAGTCCGGGCTTGGGTGCATCCGCCAAATGCGTCATTAGAGTTGGGCGCATTTGCCAACTAAAATAATAATAATAATAATAAAAATAAAAATAAAAAAAGGAACAAATTTGTCTGAATTAGGGTTACCTTTGGCTAAATGCGCTCAATTCTAATAAAACCAAATCCGCCGTCGTCTGCTTTAGTGTTTTGTTGGCCTTCGATCGTCTCCATCTCCTGCGATTTATTTTTGCCCTTTTTGATTCACAGTCGCCCTTTTGGAGCCCCATTTCAGCCCATTTTGGTTTAGAGTTGCAGGTCCATTGTCCGCCACCGTTATCTCCTTTTCGATTAACAGCCGCCAAGTCCGATCCACAGCCGCCTTTTTCCACCATTTTTTGTTTCAATTTCCAAGCCTCATTCGGGTTTAGAGTTGAGTTGCAGGTCCAATTTCCATGCCCCATTTCGCCCTTTTGTAATTTTGTAGCATTTTTAGTTCCAATATTGAAGCCCCATTTCGGACTTAAGCCGCCGCCGCCGCTGCTGCCAACTCTATACCAAAGCCGCCAAAGCCAAAGCAAGCCTTGGCATTACAGACTGAAATTTGTAAGCTCCATTTCCCCATTTGCTTGGAAACTGTGTTTGGAATCGACCTCTTGTTAGCCCCATTCCAGACTAAATTGTTTTTTTGTTATTAGCTCCATTTCTGGAATTTGTTTGGAAACTTTTGAGTACAATTGCTGTGGTGTTTGAGTTTTGTTGATCATCATTCTTGTGCAGTTTTTTGTAATCCCCAGATGTGGATTTGTCGATTTATTTTGGATTGGTTGTCTTCATTCGTGGGAATGCGCAAATGCGCAATTATCGATTGAATTTTTTGGCCAGTTTGGTTTGGTTAGCTGCTGAAATTTAAATTGGATGGTTGATTTACTGCTGAAATTTAAATTGGTTGGTTTGGTTGTCTGCTGAAATTTAAATTGTCAAAAAGAACAGATGAAAAATCAACCACAGAAACATGGTCAACTTGCATCCAATTTTTCTGAAAAACACTCCCAGTACTCAGTGAAGGAAAACCTTGCTAATGTTCTGGTATTTATTTTCTGTGGTATTTATTTGTAAGTCGTGAATATAATTTTTTTAGCCCTTTTGGTTTGGCTGGCCATGAGTTCTGGATTTTTTTTTTTGGGTTATCCTTTGCAAACTGCGGAGTGCATGTTTTGATCTTTTGGTTTGGTTGGCCATAATTTTTGGAATTTTTTGGAAGCTCCACTTCAAACATTTTATTTAAATTGGAATTTGGTTTGTTTATAAGTTGACTGAATTTATTTTTTTCGCTTTTGGTTTGGAAGTTGATTGAATTGTGGAAACTCTTTGGGCACTTGGGTTGTAAATCGACTGCAAATATTGCCAGAGAAGTGAAGTCTGCCATACCCCTCTATAATCCCCAGTTATAGCCAGCTATTTGTTCCGTTAGTTGCATAGTTATTAAATGCTCAATGTGCACTTAGGCGCATAGGGGTCCTGGAGCCTAAACGCAACGCGCAGGCTGTAGGCGCGCTCCTGGGCGACATTAGGCGCACTATGAAAAAAAACTTTAAAATAATATTTTAGGCATTCATACTTATACTTCCTAAAAGAAACTACTTAAAAGTCTCAATATAACTATATAAGACAACTAAGAGCATAATCTCCAAAACTTAAAATTCTAAAAACTTAAAAGTTCAAAATAAACCAACTAAAATTATCAAAACTTAAAAGTCTTAGTATAATCTTAAATCCACTAAAATCTACTCTACTTCAAGACTAGCATCATCTCCATCACCACCATCACCATCACAATCATCATCATCATCATCATATTCATCTTCAAGGTTCTCTTCTTCATCCTCTTCATTATAGTCTTCAAAATCTAAGTTCCTCTTCATCCTCATCTATAAGTGTGAAAGGAGTCATGCCTCCTCTCAAATTGGAAGATTGTGCTTTTGTTTTATCTTTAGACCTAGCACTTGGAGTAGATGTAGACATGACATTTTTGCCTTTTGATCCTCCTCCTCCTCTCTTTCCTCCTCCTCCTTCCTTTTCTACTCCTCCTCCTCTAGTATTATATGCATTCTCTTCAACTCCAGCTGCTTCAGCAACCGTACTCCATGTTAAATCATCACCTTCAAACACAAGTTCATCATCTTTTTCTGCTTCTTCATCCAATGCACCCATCAACCATTCATTGGCATCTTCAATGTCATTCAAAGAAATATGATCAATAAGGTCTTGTGCAACATATCGACGCTTCAAAGCTCAATTATACTTCACAAACACCAAATCATTCAATCTTTGTTGAGCAAGCCTATTTCTCTTTTTGTTATGAACCTGAAATATATTAATGCTTGCTAATAAGAGAAGAAAGACTAAGAACATTATCACTTATATATTCAAAAAAAAAAATTAGAACCTTAAATACATTAGTGCTAAAAAATTACACATTTATGACTTACATGTTCAAAAATGCTCCAATTACGCTCACAACCAGATGCACTACAAGTAAGACTAAGAACTTTCACAACAAATCTTTTCAATTGTGGAGTTGAAGATCAATAAAACAACCACTACTCAGCTTTTCATAGTAGATTAAATGATTATGAGTTAGATTGACGCTTTAGTAAATGTCAATCAAAATGTAATAAATTATTCAAGTTCAAAATTCATTCACCTGGAGATTTGGTTTTTCTATGCCTTATAGCTAAACTGGATCCAAATGAGCCTTCTGCATTCCAATACAAAGTGAATTGCTCACAGATTTTGTCTTACTCTTCATGGCTTGGAACCAACTTTGTTAAAGCTCCATGTAGACCATTCATAACCTCTTCAACATCAGATATGTCATTGTTTGAGTAGCAAAATTAAGGGTTCAAATAATTGTCTGCTACATGTAAAGGTCGATGGAGTTGACATTCCCACTTATTATCTATAATTTTAAAGGCTTTCTTATACTTCTCTTCGTTTTCATTGAAGGACTTTGCAATTGCTTCTTAAATATCCATTGCTTCATAAATATATCCCATTGGTGGTTTTTTCTCACCATCAACCAATCTGAGCACACGAACTAGAGGACCAAATAACTTCAAAATATACACAATACTGGTCCAAAATCTAGGTATCATAATAATACTATCCACTCTTTTCCCAGAAGACTCTTTTGACCACTTACTTCCTGTCCAATCATCAGAAATAAACATCTTTCTTAAATGATGCTTCACTTTATGTACTCGTTGAAGTTTGAGAAATGCAATAGCAAATCTTGTGATGCTTGCCCTAACAAGTTCTTTATGTCCAGTGAATTTCCTTAGCATGTTCACCACCCCTGGCCGGACATAAATATAGGCATTCAAACTCACAGCCCTTTTCAATGTCCTTTGAACACTAGACATCTTCCCTATATCCTCCAAAATAAGGTCAATACAATGAGCAGCACATGGAGTCCAATATAAATGCGGCCTTTTTATTTCTAATAATTCTCTTATCGAAGTAAAAATGATTAACATTAGTATATAAGACATTATTATTAGCATTGCACATCATGTAAACATAATTTTGAAAAAACAAAGAATTAGAGTAAGAATTTTTTACCTGCAAGAACATTAGCACTAGCACTGTCAGTGACAACCTGAACAACATTTTTTTCCCCAACACGTTCTACTATACCATCAAGTAATTCGAACATCTTTTCTCCCATCTTTGAATATTCAGAAGCATCAATAGAATCAAGAAAAATAGTTCCCTTGGGAGAATTTACTGAAAAATTTATCAAAGATCTATTCTTCTTGTCAGTCCAACCATCTGACATTATAGAACAACCATATTTTGCCCAATCCTTTTCATAAGCCTTCATTGCAAGCTTCACATCTGAAACTTCCTTATTTAAAAAAAGAACTTGCACCTCATGGTAACTAGGCGGTTTCATACCAATATCATATTGTCCAATCGACTCGATCATCACCTCAAAACTTGGATAATTGACGGCATTAAAAGGAATTGCCGCATCATACATCCATCGAGCTATATCTCTACAAGTTTTCTCTCTCAATTCCTTCTTGCATGCCTCATTGATGGTAGTTTGCTTCAGTTTTGATTGCTTCCTGCTTTGCACAACTTTTTCTGCATTAGCCGTGAAATATATGTCGATTGGACCTTTTTGTCTTGGCCTTTTTTTCACATTTGTAGACTTGTTGCTTCCTTCTTTTGAGCTTATGCTCAACTTTACAACACCATCCTCTTCCTCATCATCACCACATGTCTCATCATCATTAAAGTCAATATTTTGTGTTGCAGCCTTCTTTACCATATAGCTTTTGATTTCTTCACGTACATGGGGAGGACATTTCTTGCATACTTTGGTATTTCGAAATCCTTCAACAATATGTTGCTTTGCTCGATAAATTCCACCTTTTGTTACTTTCTCACAGAAATCACAAATTATATCATTTTTGTTATTTGGATTTTGCAAATGAACATACTTCAAACAAGGATCCTTTCTAGAACTATCACAACTAGTACTTTCCATGAGTTATTTCAATAAATATTGGTTAAAAAAAATTAAATTAATATTGATTTTTTTTTTCATTTTCTACTGAAGTCAGTTTTTGAAAAACCGACTTTAAAGTCGGTTTTTCAAAAATCGACTTATGTACAATTTTTTTTAATTAACATTTATTTTGATTAAAACTAATTAATTAGTTTTTGAGCCATATTTTATTTTAACAAATTCGAAAAGAATATTCCAGAGCTAAATTCTTCATAATCGATAATCTGCATATCCACTTCAATTTAGAATTATTATTTAAAAGTTTTTTATTAAAACTACTGGTTAATTAGTTTTTGTACCACATATTAATAATTTTTTTTAAAATAATATAACTTTGAACAATAATTTATTGTGTATTATTACGAGTTTTTTTCCAAAAAAATTATATAAAAAATATAAATTAAATTTAACATATTATTGAAAAATTATTTTTTTTTAAAAGAAATCCATTTTTGAGATATCGACTTTAAAGTCGGTTTTTCAAAAACCGATTTCCTTACAATTATTTTTAATTAACATTTATTTTGATTAAAACTAATTAATTAGTTTTTGAATCATATTTTATTTTAACAAATTCGAAAATAATATTATCCAGAGCTAAATTCTTCATAATCGATATTCTGCATATCCACTTCAATTTAGTATTATTGTTTAAAAGTTTTTGATTAAAACTACTAGTTAATTAGTTTTTGTACCATATATTAATATTTTTTTTTAAATAATATAACTTTGAACAATAATTTTCTCCATAATTTATTGTGTATTATTACGAGTTTTTTTCCAAAAAATTATATAAAAAATATAAATTAAATTTAACATTTTATTGAAAATTTATTTTATTTTTAAAGAAATCCATTTTTGAGATATCGACTTTAAAATCGATATTAAGGATATCAACCTTAAAAATTACTATTCCAGATAACCATTTTGTAGTCGAAATCTTAGATATCGATTGCAGACAATTTATGAAAAAAAAACTTAGCCCTAAATCTTCTAAACTCAAAACCCTAAAAACTCTACTATCAACCCTTAACCCTCGATCTTGAACCCTAAACCCTAAAACTTAATCCTTAAACCTAAAAACCCTAACCCAAAACCCTTAACCTGTCGCCCTTTCCTCTCCACTGGTATTTAAGTCTTCCACTGGTGGATCATTAGGCTCTGTTTTCCCTTATAGCACAGCGTTTGCTTCAATCTCATATTCACAATCTCTCTTTGGTTCACAATTAGTTTTTGGTAGTTCTGCTCCTTCTTTACTTCTCCAGCAGAAAATAATGATAAAATAAACACAAAAGACAAAGATGGGGTTATCCATGAAGTTTTTCCATTGATAATTCGAGGGTTACCTTTTTTCCAAAAGTGAAGAACGGAGTTTTCAAGAAGTTGTGAAAGCTTGTGATGGTCGGCTCTCATTTAAAGTGGAGCTCATAGCCTCATAGGCTCTAGTGTTTCGACTATTTCCCATGCTTACTATATGAAATGATGTGAAGAAAGCAAAACCAATCAAAATAGGTAAAAGTATATGGATACTAGTAGAGTTAATTTGCAAAATATTGTTTTTTTAATAACAAATAAAATAAATATTGATTTTTTTTTTACTTCAAGTTGATATCCATGATAGCAACTGCACTATTTTATGAACAACTCCCAATTTATCAATATTTATTTTTTTTTTAAATAAACAATATTCAAAAATTATGATTTTATTTATATTTTTGGAAATGCATAAAAGAATGTTAAATTAAAATAATATAATTATATTCTTATTTCGTAAGAAGACATATAAAATTTTCGATATGCTTTTACAATTTTGTTGTTTAATAATATTTGGGATCCACCTTAGACCATTACAAATGGCATATTTAGAAATCAACTTAATTTAGGTTAGATTATTTTTCATAATAACATTTGGAATGAGTGAGAGATTTCACTTAATTAATAAAGTTATGGGAAAAATCTTTAAGTTTCAACAAGTGCCTATAAAGGAAAAAATTAATTAGGTCAAAAGGAATTGATTCATCCATACGTGATTGTGGGCGAAGCGCCTTCTCGCCATAGACCAAATTATAATGAGACATTTGAGATGACGGATAAATTGTCCATCTGAAGAAACATACATCATCCTCATCAACATTGCGGCCGGGGATTTGGTATCTACCCCGACATTGGTGAAATCGCGGGTCAAATCATTCACTTCAACAGATCTCCATCCTGCTAAAATAGTAACGTAACATTTTTAAAATATAAAATGGACTCATGAGCTTGTTTTTTATGTGAATTACGCAAATCCCAACATGTCCACCGCTATTATATTTTTTCTTTTGTTGAGTTGACAAATTGCAAGCGTCCATCGATCGGAGCTCGCTTGGGACGCATCCGTATGAAAACAGAAAGTGTACAGTATGTGATGTGTGTGGGTGAAAGTTGAACAGACAGCAGTTGTGGTATTGACTTTTTTTTGTACCTACCTCATCGGAGGATATAAATGACAGAGGGGGTATAGTGTGTAGCACAAACGTGATATGTGGGACCATGGGGGTGGGCCTATGAGATTTTTCCATGACATATTTGATTTATTTTAAATTGTGTCCGATCCTCTATATGCTCATATATTGATTCATTGCATGGATGCCATGTGTTGGTATATATCGATAAATATCAAAATCATTGGCTCGTTACACCTAAGTTTAGTTCAAACAATGATGATTGTTAACCTTCCTCTTTCCGCTTTATCCGCAACCGTGACAAGATGGTGACGGCGATAAGTTGCCATAATACTACTTATTTGGCCGCGGCAACTTTGATATAGTTGAGCTACATTTACTGTATGGTTATGCGATGGCCTTTTATATTATGTCACGCGCATGCGCCTACGTCACACCAATAATACAACCCGGATGGACATTGTGGATCGGCAGGGCAGCGGTCCGATGCATTATTTCTCGAATATATGATATGGTATCGGCAGATTACCTGTATTGGTAATCCCGCCGATCGACCGAACTACCAGTGGCGCACAATCGATTGTCTTGTATTGGGTATGTATTTAACTTTAAAGTGTTCATATTCATAAAAATGTTACGATTTCATCTACTGGGTCGTCCATCTATGTTCGAACGTCCGTTTACTTCCCGTTGTCGCAATGTTGATGAGGATGACCGGATTTTGGCCGCTAGTATGTTTCTTCATCAGCCCGAGGAGCCATATGAAGAGACACCTGAGATGGACAATTTATCACATCTCAAATGTCTCATTACAATTTGGTCTATGAGCGACGTCGAAGGCATTCTCGTCCACAATCACGTATGGATGAATCAATTCCTTTTGATCTAAACGCACTGGAGACGGACGACAACCCACAACCCCAACCTCAACCCCCTAGGCGACAACCACGTAGGAATATTAGACAGCCTCCCTATGGGACTTGATTAATTTTTTTTCCTTTATAAGCACTTGTTGAAACTTAAAGATTCTTCCCATAACTTTATTAATTAAGTGAAATCTCCTCACTCATTCCAAATGTTATTATGAAAAAAATACATGTTACGACTTGAGAGGTAATCTAACCTAAATTGCCATAAGAAGTTGATTTCCTAAATATGCCCTTTGTAATGGTCTAAGGTGGGATCCCAAATATTATTAAACAACAAAATTGTAAAAAACATATACGAAAATTTTATATGTCTTCTTACGAAATAAACAGATATAATTACATTATTTTTAATTTAACATTCTCTTATACATTTCCAAAAAATATAAATAAAATCATCTGTACTAATACGACCAAAATTTTTTAATATTGTTTATTTAAAAAAAATATTGATAAATTGGGAGTCGTTCATAAAATAGTGCAGTTGCTATCATGGATATCAACTTGAAGTAAAAAAAATCAATATTTATTTCATTTGTTATTAAAAAAACAATATTATGCAAATTAACTCTACTGGTATCCATATACTTTTACCTATTTTGATTGGTTTTGCTTTTCATGCAAAGATTCTTCACATCATTTCATATAGTAAGCCGTACAAGCATGGGAAATAGTCGAAACACTAGAGCCTATGAGGCTATGAGCCCCACTTTAAATTCCATCACAAGCTTTCCACAACTTGGGCGAAAGTTTCTTGAAAACTCCATTCTTCACTTTTGGAAAAACCTCCGAGAATTATCAATGGAAAAACTTCATGGATAACTTGACTAATCCTCAATATGTCAGATTTTGTGTTTACTTTATCATTATTTCCTGCTGCAGATGTAAAGGAAGGAGCAGAACTACCAAAAACTAGTTGTGAACCAAAGAGAGATTGTGAAGATGAGATTGAAGTAGACGCTGTGCTATAAGGGAAAACAGAGCCTGATGATCCACCAGTGGAAGACTTAAATACCAGTGGAGGGGGAGGGGCGACAGGTTAAGGGTTTTGGGTTAGGGTTTTTATGTTTAAAAATTAGGTTTTAGGGTTTAGGGTTGAAGGTCGAGAGTTGAGGGTTGATAGTAGAGTTTTTAGGATTTAGAGTTTTTAGGGTTTTGAGTTTAGAGGGTTTAGGGCTAAGTTTTTTTTTCATAAATTGTCTGCAGTCGATATCTAGGATTTCGACTTCAAAGTGGTTATCTAGAATAGCAATTTTTAAAGTTGATATCCTTAATATCGATTTTAAAGTCAATATCTCAAAAATGGATTTCTTTAAAAATAAAATAATTTTTCAATAAAATGTTAAATTTAATTTATATTTTTTATATAATTTTTTGGGAAAAAACTCTTAATAATACACAATAAATTATGGAGAAAATTATTGTTCAAAGTTACATTATTTTAAAAAAATATTAATATATGGTACAAAAACTAATTAACTAGTAGTTTTAATAAAAAACTTTTAAACAATAATACAAAATTGAAGTGGATATGCAGAATATTGATTATGAAGAATTTAACTCTGGATAATATTTTTTTCGAATTTGTTAAAATAAAATATGGTTCAAAAACTAATTAACTAGTTTTAATCAAAATAAATGTTAATTAAAAATAATTGTAAGGAAATCGGTTTTTAAAAAATCGACTTTAAAGTCGATATCTCAAAAATGGATTTCTTTAAAAAAAAAATTCAACAATATGTTAAATTTAATTTATATTTTTTATATAATTTTTTTGGGAAAAAACTCGTAATAATACACAATAAATTATTGCAAAATTATTGTTCAAAGTTACATTATTTAAAAAAAATTTATTAATATATGGTACAAAAACTAATTAACTAGTAGTTTTAATAAAAAACTTTTAAACAATAATTCTAAATTGAAGTGGATATGCAGAATATCGATTATGAAGAATTTAGCTCTGGAATATTCTTTTCGAATTTGTTAAAATAAAATATGGTTCAAAAACTAATTAATTAGTTTTAATCAAAATAAATGTTAATTAAAAAAAATTGTACGGAAGTCGGTTTTTGAAAAACTGACTTCGGTAGAAAATGAAAAAAAAATCAATATTAATTTAATTTTTTTTAACCAATATTTATGGAAATAACTCTACTTTCCATACTTAAGAAAATAAAAAGAATAGGGCGCCGGCCGCAGAAAAGGAGAAAAAGGAAAGGAAAAAAAAAAGAAGAATAGGAGCAACACTGGTCTGCAGAAAAGGAGAAAAAGCAAAGGAAAAAAAAACAGAAGAAAAGGAGCAAGACTGGTCTGCAGAAAAAGAGGAAAAAAACAGAAGAAAAGGAGCAGGATTGGTCTACAGAAAAGGAGAAAAAGCAAAGGAGAAGAGCAGGAAGAAGAAAAGGAAAGCGCGGGGAGAGAAGAAAATAGGAGAAGAAGAAAAGAAAGAGCGGGGAGGGAAGAGCTTATCTAACGGCGCCCAATTTTCTGTCTTTAGCCTTCTTCTTTTCTTTTCTTTTCTTTTTTTTTAAGAACCCTAATGTCTTGAAGGCGCTCCAGGCGCGCGCCTGGAACCTAAGTGAAGGCGCGCGCCTTTTATGAGAGGCGAGCGCCTCTCAGACGTTGCCCGCTTTTTGATCTGTATGGCACAAGAGACCGCGCCCTGCGAGAGGCGCGCCTTTAATAATTATGGTTAGTTGTAGGCATTAGGTAAATTGTTCAATTTTGTTTTTATTTTTAATTTTATTTGTACTGAAATGAAGTTAAAAAGTAAAGTTTATTTTGAGATTGTTAGTGAAAATTAAAGTGTTAGTATTATCTGACTTTGCAATTTTCGTAAGTGAGTACATGGAGTATATATCCGGAAAAATGGGGTGATTGTAATCATTGAAAAATAATGTGTGGACCCGAAGAAATGCAAGATGATTCGGGTAATAAATTGAAGAAAATTGACATTACATTTAATGGATTTGTATTTTGGAAAAAAAAAATTGTCAATTTGCTTAGAAAAATGTGAAAAATTCTTACAAGATCCTAAAATATTAGGTAGTTATCAAGATGGAAACAAAACTTCAAGATAGTCAATCGGAACCTATCAATTCAAACAAAACTTCAAGAAAGTCAATAGGAACTCATAAATTCAATTGGGTGGTTGTGGCCTTATAGATTAATTTCCTTTGACTTTATGAGAGCCTAACAATAAATTATTGTTGTAAGTAGAAACTACAATTGTAAAAGATAGATATTCTAAGAATTGTCGAGTTAATTCTTTACAAATTAATAAATATTATAAAGTTTAATTGTAAATATATTTTGGGCACTTTGGTTGTGATTAACAATGTTGTATTTCCAAAAGAATTTGTATGAATTGGATGCGTTTGAAGTGTTTTATTGAGAAGGAGTATATCATGTGTTATTTTCCATCATCGTGCTTTTGTTACGTGTGCTAATGAATGTTTCAGAATGATTATGTTTGCATAATTTCTTTGCACTTTCACGAGACCCCTTTTAAGCCTTATGTACTACTATTGAAATCTCGTTATATTGTCACAATAGGTATTCGTGAGATATGTGTATCTTTCATCCATTTTTGTTAGGGTTATACCAGGGTGGTGACGTTTGTTCAATCCAATGTTAAGGTGTCATACAGTTTTCCGTATGCTAATCACACTGTCAGGCTAACAGCAAAGATCTCATTCTCTAATTTAGAGACCCTAGTGTACCAGTGTGTCACCGTAGATAGAAATATGCATAGGCTGAAACTATTGTTTTGTCGACCGTGCACTTTCCATAATAACTCCGCCATTTATAGTGGCGTGGCCATTGTAGATGACTTCGGAATGGAAGTTATATCTAAGGTGGCTTCTCAAATTGATTTTTTTCTAGCTGAAATTTATATATTGCCGAAGGTACTCACTCCGGTACCATACATGCACGGTCGTGCCATTGGCCCAAGTCATGATTATTTTCAAACTCTACTTGACTCCATTCCTCAATATCTTCCTCGGTACACTCCACTTTCTATTCCTCAGTCCAATCCCGGAGTTTCGTCACCCATATCTAGTTCTTCGGTGTCAACTTCTACTGACTCATTATTAGGGGCAGTTACAACGAGAGGGTTGTCTATTGTTCCTATTCACATGGCAGGGCCTTCTTCATCATCTCTAGTTTTGATTTCAAATCTCTCTAGTTCATCTCCTAGTACATCTACGCCTGAGAGTCCAATGAGCGAGTTAACACTAAATTCCCAAGTCCAAGAGATTGAGGAGAGAAATGAAACCACATATAATAATTTCGACGATGGGTTTGATCCAAGGAATCATCGGCCAAATCACTGTCTAGTGAGGACGATGAGGATAGTATGCCGGATGAAGACATGGGTCCAGATAGTGATCCAGACAATAATGCCTCACACGATGATGGTACCAATCATCGTGAGGAATCCCAGTTAACATATACTCCTAGTGGATTGGTGTCCTTTAATAATATCGCGGAGACTAAGAATAGTGATCCCACTAGGTAAGGTGAAACTGGTCGTATTCGGGTGTGGAGTAAAGAAAATCAAGAGATATGTTTAGGAATGCAATTCGAAAATAAAAAAAAAAATTAAAGAAGGCAGTTACCTTATGGTTTATCAAGCATAATCGGAAGTCTAAGGTCATAGAAAGCAAGCGTGACAATTGGGTGGCTAAGTGCAAGGTGCAGTCCCAATTCGGGGTACTTTGCTTGTGGGGTGTTCGTGCAGTACATAAAAGTACACACGGAAAGTGGCAGATCTTGAAGTGGGCTGCCGCGCACAATTGTCTCAGTGCACATCTAGCAAATTATGACACAAATTTGACTACCACTCTCATAGCCACTCACATTCATCATGCAGTGCAGGAAGATCCCTGTTTTGCTGTGAAGAGTATACGCGCAGACATCAAGAAAGCTTACAGGGTAGATGTGTCATACAAGAAAGCTTGGCATGGTCGCCAAAAGGCAATTGAATCTATCTATAGAGATTAGAATAGTTCATTCGTTGAATTGCCACGTTATTTGGCAGCTCTTATAGACGATGGTATACGAACCTTCAAATACGTCTTCTAGGCATTTGGTCCGTCTATCTAAACTTTCCACACATGTAAGTCAGTTATAAGTGTTGATGTCACTCATCTCCGTGGCACATATAGAGGGAAACTTTTGGTTGTCATTACACAAGATGCAAATAATAGCATTCTACCATTGGCGTTTGCACTTGTGGACGAAGAGACAGTGAATAGTTAGAGTTGGTTTATGTACCAGTTGCGGATGCACGTTGCATTTAACGGACACTCATTGTGTGTTGTGTCCGATAGGCACAAGGGCATATTGCACGTTATGGCCCACATGGATGAGTGGAAAGAACCGATTTCCTTTCACCGCTTTTGCTTAAGATATGTTAGAAGAATTTTATGGCAAAATTTAATAGCTTATAGCTGAAAAAACTTTGTTGGTTTATCGGTAGTGCGCAGCAGAAGTGAAAGTGGAAATTGTTTCGTAGTCAGATTCAAGATTGAAGCCTAGACGGTTGAGAGTATCTGTCCGCTATAGATCGGACACAGTGATGCTTAGCATATGATGGGAATCACCATTGGAACACTTTGACAACTAACATTTCTAAAAGCTACAATAATGTGCTTCGTGGAATACGTAATTTGCTGATAAAGGCAATAATAGATATTATATTCCATAGAACAGTTGAATTGTTTAGAAAATGGCTAGTTGCGGTGCATCATTGTCGTTATGATCTGTCAAGTAACATATGGGCAATATTTAGAAGGGCAGATTTATCGTCACAATGACACTACTTGGATGAGTTTGACTATGAGAATAGAGATTATAAGGTAACCACTGCATGACATGTCGACGGTAAAGGTGAAAATTGTCAAACAGTAAGATATTTTCGTAGTCACTACACGTGTGGGAAGTGAAAAACATATAGGTACCAATGTTCTCATGCATTGGTCGTGTGTAGATTAAGGAAGGACAATCCATTAAATTTGGTAAATGAAGTATATAAAGTTAGTACATATATTGAGCAGTACTCTTGTATCACTCCCTTGGCACACCCAGACTACTAGCCGGACCTTGGATGGAGATTACAGTTGGACAAGTATATGTTCACAAATCAACGGGCTGGTCGTGTACGAGCTAGTCGCATTCCTAATGAAATGGATGTGCACTATCCAGATGAGCCTCGAAGATATGGAAATTGTCATCAGCCTTGTCATAATCGAAGAAACTATCCTCATGCTCAGCTTAGATTCTAATTGTGTATCTAGATTTTTTTGTAAAAATGTTCGGTAATTTTCAAGATCTACCTTGGAAATTGTGTACCCATATTTAGTTCTTTTTTAATGAATACTTTCATAATATTTTGAATGTTGCATCATTTGAAAAGACTTTTAATTCTTGAATTTGTTTTTTAGTTTGTGCTGTTTGTGTGGTTGTAATGGTTTGAGTTGGTGTATACAATTAAAGCTTTGTACTCGTACACGCTGTTATCTTGATGTTGAGTGTTGGGAAAGGTATATTTACTAGTAATCAACAAGTAAGGTTATGATTCGTATATAGTTGAAGCGTTGAGTGACTTATGATCTAATGTTAAATAAATTCTTTTTGTTCTGCGGACATGCATCCTGGGCCTCACATTCCTAAGCTATTGTTCAGGCATGGCCAGCATAGAGTTTCAGCTCTATTTCTCGGTCATATAGATGATGGGTAGCTTCAGATAGGCAAATGTGATGGGGGTTTTGAAGACACATACCGTTATATCCTCGGGTTTCGCAGTATATAGCAATGTTTGGATTCGTTGGTATTGTGTAATGTGGTTTTATCAAAATTGATCACGCCCTCATAACTGCTCTAGTTGAGAGATGGTGACCGAAAACACACACGTTTCATCTACCAGTCGGAGAGGCGATAGTGACGTTGCAGGATGTTGAGGTACTGTAGGAATTCGTGTCGATGGTTTGCCAGTGATTGGTACAGAGATTCGATGTAGTGCAGACCAGTGGATAGAGCTATGTGAATAATTGTTAGGATATAAACCGCCGCACGCAGCTATTAGGTCAGGTAGAATTAATGTAGGTTGTTTTGATTCGGCGTTAGATGAGAATTTGCCAGGAGATGAGGACGAGGACATATGTATCCAACGGGCTCGCATTTATTCGATGATTTTATTGGGCGGCCTATTGTTCTCAGATAAGTCTGGTTACCGTGTTCCGCTTGTATACTTGTTTATGTTAATAGACCATGAGGTGACAGCAGAACATAGTTGAGGTATTACCGCAGTTTGTGAAAAGCTACCACACCTACGGCTACTGAGATCACAGGACCACAAATTCTGTTGCAGGTAAATTGATACTTATATTTTTTCATTTCAAACATTTTAAAATACCTATTAATCTAATTGAAATTTATACTATTTTATAGTTGTGGGCTTGGGAGAGAATACCCATTGTCAGGCCTGAACACTGAAATCCGGGAAAAGATTTTCAATTTCCATATGGCATGAGGTTCGTCATATGATTGCTTGTTTTTTTATTGGTGCAAAAGTTTTTATTTCGATACTTACACAATGAACATCATTATAGGTGGAGCAGACACTTTGATATGTCTAGAGTGCCTATGCACGTGCTACATACATATCGAGATCAATTGACCAGCCTTCAATTTGACCAGGTTCAAACACTTACTTGTCGCCACACTTAGAATGTGAATTTAAGACCTGTCTATTTTTTATATACATTTATTGACAATGCTAGTTTCATTTTACACGTTGTAGTTCATATAAGTTGCCCTACTTGGAGGATATTCTGCAGGCGCTATCGCCGTATTGCAGAGCCGGTCAAGATATTTGGAGTGTCAGTAGTGTACCTTATCTATTGAAGCATCATCAAACCCCACATGCCTTATTGAACCTTAAGCTAGTTCAGGATGTTCCAGCCTATCTCTATGCAGATACTACTGGATGGCTTCACAGATATTCATACTACGGGTCCCCGACGGGGAACAAATATTGATTAGGTAACAACACACTGAGCATATGTGGATATGTGGGCCAACTAACATGAGTTCATTCAGGGAACAGATGTTGTGGAAAACACATCTGTTCCAACCCATGAGTACCTATCATGGTACAGGGCTCATACAATCATTTATATTTCTAACCCATCACACGATGATGCAGCACCAGAGGGCTTCCATGGCATGGGATCCTCATCAGAGTTTTTGGTTAGAATTATTTTAAAATAACCCTTGATTATGTTACTTTCCTACAATGTCTAACTAGTGTTGCTAATTTTTCAGTTGGATGTGATCTCCCGGATATACCATATGTCTTTGAAAAGTATATCACAGTATGATGCCTCGGCTGCACCTAGATTTTCTGCGATATGAGATTACGCCACCAACTCAATGCGTATGGTTCGAAAGGCTCATAGATTGGAAATCAGCCATTTCAGCTCGGGAATCAAGATATGCATCAAGTAATGAACCCTCGCATCGTTGCTAGAAAGCCTAGAAATGTTCGAGGTCGTAGACAATATGGTAAAAGGTCTTGAGTCCATTGTGGTAACATACCCAACCTTATTAGTGGTTCCACACAGTCAAATTCATTTCATCTTATTGTCTCTACACCGAAAACACAAGATTTATTTCCTTCATCGGGAGTTTTTGATACGATCGATCAGCAATCCTCTAGTGTATTTCACTCCCCAAAGAGGCGCACCCCAATACATATGTCTGCACATCAAACGACTGAGAATGATGGTCATGATGATGATGATGATGATGATGGTGATGAAATAGATTAATATATAGATATTGGTAGTAAAAGTGTAGATCCGACTGTGGGACAAAAAGAGCAGATTGTACACTTACGTAAATCTAGAAGAACTATTAAACCAACTACATGTGGTACACATGGAAAACTTAGAGGGCATAAATAAATAAAAATTAGTTTCATAAAATTTCAATATTCCATATGTCACTTTGCCATTCCGATGCTTGCCTGTACATCTTCTCATACCATTCTTGGTCAAAAAACTCAATAATCAACAAACTATCAACATAAACGAAAGTTTACTAATGGAATGACAATCTCAACATAGAGTTTGGAGGTTTTATTTTGTGGGTAAAACAACTAAAGATGATTAATTAAAATGGCATACAACAACTGTAGACCCTAAACACTACAATGAAACCTAAACCTTAGACTCTAAACCCTAAACCCTAAATATTAAACCCTAAACTCTAGACCCTAAACACTAAACCCTAAACAGCGCAATCCAATGTAATAAAATAAACCCTAAACCCTAAACACTAGACTCTAAATACTGAATGCTAAACCTTCACCCCCAAACCTTTAGTACGTGTTATTATGATTACTATTTATATTGTTATTATTATTATTTCTATTGTAATATAATAACCGTAATCCTATTATTACTATTTCTATTGTTATTATTATTATTATTATATATGTAAGGACGTGTTATACAATAATTTATACAACTGTATGTATCCTTTAATTATAAATAAATAAAAACAGCATTCAAAATTCAAAACTCTAAAATATGAAGGAACGGTATTTCTATTGCAAAAAATTACAATAATAATGTATATATAATTATTGTAATAATGTATGTATAATTATTGTAATATTACAATAATTTATACTTATATATATACCACTTCTTCATAAATAAATATAATAATACAAATTATATTATTCATACAAATTAAATTATACTTTTGTCCTATACGTATTATCATTTTATCTTTAATTATTGTAATATTACAATAATATATTTATTACTTTTTCCTATTATTCTTATATCATATTATTACTATTATTATTATTAGTGTAATTATTAGTTCTTCTGATTAGTTCTTACTATAATAAGTCCAATTGTTAGCTTTTATTATAATAAATATAATAATAAAAATTATATTATTCATATTAAATATATTACGATAATTGTTAATAATTATATTATAATATAAGTATAATTTCATTATAATTTTATGACATTATAATAATATTAGTACAAAATAATTCTAATTACTACCATATATAATTATAAAAAATAGAAAATATTATAATGTTTTGCAATATATAATTATAAAGAATTGTAATATATACTTACAACACATGGGCGCATATATGTGCCAAATGCGACCATGATTGGGGGGCATTGAAGTTGCAAATGCGCCCAACTTGATTTGGGCACATTTAGCAAATGCGCCCATCTCCATGGGCGCATTCGCCAAATGCGCCTAGACCCGGGCTACACTGTTCCAGGCCTTGGTTGGCGCATTTGCCAAATGCGCGCAACTACATGGGCGCATTTAGCAAATTCACCCACCACAAAATGGGAACAACATCCAATCAAATTTCAAAATTTTTCATTTTTGAAAAAAAAAACACTTTTCTTGGAAAAAGACTCCCGCCTCAATGAATGATAAGAGAAACAAGATTCAAACTGAAGCAAATTTTTTCGAGGTCTGGATGTCCTCATTCCAGAAACCAGAAGCAGTGCTGGAAGGTGCATGAAGATACTAGGTTCAGTTGATTTGTGCAAGCCTTTATTGAGAGGCACACGACTGAAATTGAAGGACAAGGAGTGCTGGATATCTTTCAAGTATGAAAATTTAGCAACTTTTTGCTACTACTGCGGCAAGGTTGGGCAATTTAGAAAATGATTGAGGGCTACAATGAGTAAGCCTAATACAAGGGAGGGAGGAAGCAAAGCTGGTTCAGAAATCTAAAGGCACAAATATGTGAATGATTTAGAAAAAAGGTTAGATTGGGTCCAATCTACGAGCACTAAATTACAAGCTAAACACCAAACTACTGAATCTGAAATGCAACCATTAGCAAGGGTTATTACTGAAAATGAGAAAGGAACACAAGGAATACTTAGACCAACTACATAGTTAGATCAAGCCACGATGAATACAGAAGGAGAGAATAGGGACTTGAGAGAGAAGAATGATGGCCAAAGTAAAGGGCAGCAACTGGAAATGAGTTGATAGTGAACGTAGATACAGGAAAACCAAAAAAGGAAACTAGGATGTCTACAGGAGTTTAGTGGTAGCTAGCAGTCATAGTATGCAGCCTGAGGAGATGGGACTAGATAGCCAAAAGAAGGGAGAGAAAGCTAGCATGTCAAATGCAGAGTTTGAATTGCTTAATGTTCCAATCATAAGTGAGATGGCATTCCAACCAAGGAAGGATGATGATTCCAAGACTAATAAAGCTGCAGTCTTAATAAGGCAGGCAAAGGAAAGAGAACAAGGCCGAAGATAAAGATGAACAGGAAACAAAGCTGGAGAAAGGGCTGAACCTAAAGGAAAAAGATCAATGGGATGCAATAGAATTTGGCAGCTCCAAGATGAAAGTTCCGATCCAGAGGAAAAGAGAGATCTATGCAACAAAAGGCTAAGGAATAAAAGCCAAGAAATAGGAAACTCAGTAAAGGTGGGGGTGACCAGCCTAGAGTGGTCCCAATATGAAAAATGAGGGTTTGTGTGTAGAACTGTAGAGGTTTGGAAGGACCCTCTACAGTTTCCTAACTAAAGGAAGTTATTTGATCCCACTTTCTTGAATTGATATTCCTATCTGAAACAAAGAAAAATAGGAAGTTCATGACTACTGTGTGCAGAAGATTAAGATGCCAGGAAAGATGGAGAGTTGTAAAGCCGGAGGGCACAAAAGAAGGATTGTTTATCTATTGGAATGATAATATAGGTATCAGCAAAATAATATCTACTAGCTTTCATATTCAAATGGAATGTGATGCTAGTACAGATAAAAAGATAAGATAAAAACAATGGGAGTACTTAAAGCAACAAAAACAGGTCTGGGGAGACATGTGGTTCTTAGGAGGAGATTTTAATGGCATCTTAAGTCCCCAAAAGAATAAATAGGGGAAGAAAAGAGCAAAAGTCAATTGTCAACCTTTAAAATCATTTGTTAGCAACCTGGAGATGGGAGAAGTGAGCTTTGTGGGAAGGAGCTTCACATGGGCTAACAATAGAGAAGGGGAAGGCTTTGTGAAAGAAAGGCTAGATAGATTCTTTGACTCCCCCAATTGGTTATTTAGCTTTTCAATAGCAAAAGTCTATCATGTGAAGCAGCAATCTTTAGATCATTCGCTCATCCTAATGGATACGGAGCTAAAAGAGCAAAAAGTTAGAAAAGATTCATCTTTGGCAAAAGATGGGTAAAAAAAAAGGAGGTGGGCAAACTAGTAGTAGCTACATAGGAAGGAGAGCAAAGAGTAACCCCCGATGTATCAACTGTATGCCAAAATTAATTGGACAAAGTAGAGTGAAGATGTTAAAATGGAGCCAAAAGAATATGCATAATTCAGCCAAGCAAATAGCAAGGATCAAAACACAAATATAACTCCTATCTAGTCAGGGAGGCAACAAGAATTAGCAAGAATGGGAAAAAGTGAAAAAAGAGCTCCATAGTGCTTATAGAGATGAGAAGATATATTGGAGACAAAAATCAAAGATCCAATGGCTTCAAGATAGGGACAAAAACATGAAATTCTTCCATGCCTCGACTATCAATAAGAGAAGGCAAAATACTATTGAAAGATTGGTAAAGAAAAATGAAAGTTCATGTGCAAACATTCAAAAAACGAAGGAGAAAGTCCTAATGTTCTACGACAAACTCTTCTCCACCTCCCGACCGAGTAAGGAATATCCAGGTTCTTCCATGAGTAAGGAATATCCAGAGAGGAGATGATCCACCCAGATACCATTTTTCAAGACAATATCCATATGTCGAGGCACATAATGCCCTCCACCAATCCCAAAAAGGCCGTCACCCTTTCCGTTTCACTACTCCAATTTCCTGCGGAAGTACCATTTTCGAGTCCAAGTCCTTCCCAAACTAATTGCGCAATGACACAAGCTGCATCTTCCCTTTTCCAATAGTCTTCTGTCCTACCAATCTCAATAAACATTGTGGGTTTACTAGTGACGGGGCCCTGGTGAGTAGCCTCCAATGTAATTTCAAATTCAGGAATGAGATTATACAATTGAGCAATTTTCTTCAAAAGAATCAGCCACGGCACCATCCGAGGACTTGGTGGAGCTGCCCATCCTGGCTTCCCTCCTTGTGGTGCTTTATCTCCCTCTTTCAACTGTGGGATTCCAGTGGCATGGATAGTGAGGGTAGGGCGATTGGAAACAGCTTTGTGCTTACTAAGAAAAATAATATCGTCAACAATTTCACCCGTGACTTTTTCCCAGCGTAGATCCAAATCATCCTCTGCAACTATGCTTTTGTCATGTTCCAACAACCTTAATTTATCTCCATAGATAAAACTTCTAATACCATCAAAATTTGGGCCAGAATGATGCCAACCGGACATGGCTAGAAGTGCTTAGGCTGGGTTAATGGATGTCGGATCAAGAGTAGTGGCTACCACCAAAATCACCATCTTTTAGCTATTTTCTTTAGTTGTACTGTTGTTTTTGTTCTTCTTCTTTTTAAAAAAACTCAAACTAAGTTCTAATACTTTTATACCTAAGTTAGCAACAACAAAATAATACACAAAAATTGAATATATTTAATATTAAAAAATATGAGTACGAGGAAGATGCTTAAATAATAACTCCAATTATATAAATAAATAAAACAAATTTGTCTTCCGACTATAAATAGGAAAGATATAACAATTGTTTTAGTAACATAATAAGTTATTCTGATTTAGAATAGAATAACCTATTCTGACCATAAAGAGGAAAGATATAACAATTTTTTTGATAATATAACAAATGAGTTATTTCTATTTTAAACAGGAGATCTAACTATAATACTATCCATTATATCTTCATAAGTAAAAATAGATATGGGTTTTAGGGACTTTTTTAGCAATCAAATCCGACCTCTTATGCATGGCTCTTTATGGTATGGCAGTCTTTTAAGAATAGAATGTTTAGGGTGACGAACGAACGAACGAACGAACGAACGGCTATTGCATCATGTTTTGGTCAACTAGTTAAACGAATTTTCAAATCCCAACAATACGTTAGTATATGGAATTTTCATGCTACAAACAAAATTGCGGATCTGCTTCAAATTTTGTCCCTCGTTTGTAGAAGTTAGAAATAAAAAGGCTAATTACGTTTGACGAATCTGTTAAGTTTTCTAAAACTGTGTTTATGGGCCAGTCTTATTTGATTTGAGCTTTTAGAAGTTTGGGGTCAAGCAGATGAAAAGAAAGAGTCTACTTCCCACTTCCCGCTTCCCACGTCCATCAACAGAGCATTTGTAGGATTGTCCAGCCGCCCCACGTATGCATAAACGCCGGTTGACCAATCAGTTCAATCCGGCAGCCACACACATGTTGTCCAATTAAAATCAGATCGGCCGGTTTGATCGGTCCAACTGAAAACTAGTTATAGTTCTGTTTTGAGTTTATTTAAAAACTATGTTTTAAATATGTGGTTGACCTGAGTTTGGTTGAGTCAAAATATTTAATTTTTAAAAATTATAATTTAATTCTAAAGTTTTATAAAACTCGCTTTTTACTTATAAAGTTTTCAATTCTTTAAAATTGAATGTTTTAAATATTTATATAAGAAAATGTTATAAATTTTAATATATGTTTTACTTAAAATATTATTTTATACTATTTTTTGTAAAATTATTCAATTATACATTTAAAATTTTATACAATGTGTACTAAATTTAAACATAACTACACTAAAAGTTTAAATAATTTATCTCTAGTACATTTGTATATTTGTATTAATATTTTTATGACTAATTTATATTTATTACATCATAATGATATTATTTAAATTTTTATTACTGATCCACCTATTTTATCCCTAATTTCTTAACTTTATTAATTCACACATCGATCCAGATTTGACAACACTAAACCATGCAATGAGCATAGCGCCAACTATTCTGTTGCCTTTTACTAAAGAATACCATGTACTTGCTGCAATTAGTGGCGTACGCCTACTTTTGAAGGGGTCCTGCCCATTTGGGTGGACCTTGGCAAATCAAATTGTAAAAATATTTTTACCTAGTGCTATTTTTAAACTGAACTAAAATTAGATGTCTAGTGGATCTTCAAAATTAGTAACCTTTCATTTAGGCTTGCCAATTAAATATATGGGGTTAATATATTGGGCTATTTTATGGGTTTTGAGGGGCAGAAGAAATAAGTGAGAAAATTTGTCAACTTACTATTAGCTTTCTAAAATAGTTTTCAGTTAGCTGTCATAATAAGAAAAGACAACAGTGTCTTTTTAGTTGAATGCTTGCAGAAAAAGATAGCACCATGTAGTTAGTAAGGGTAATTGCTGGGAAATTTCCTCCTGTACTGCATGCATGTATAAATCAGTAGTGCTAGGAGGGTAGAAGTAGTTTTTGGCATACAATGTTTTCTCCCTATGTACTGCTCAATCTTTTCCAATCTGAATCTATCTAATCCTACTATCCTTTTTTCTGCATTTTCTCTTTTCTCTTATTTCTCTATTCTGGTTATCTGTTACAAATTGGTATCAGAGCACGGCATTCCTCTACTTGTGGGCGTTAACATGGCGGACAGTACTCAATCGAAGGCACTGGAGGATCAAGTAAAGAAGCATGAAAACAGATTTCAGGAGTTATCCACTGAAATCAAGAGACAAATAGAAAAAACCACGAAGGTAATAGATTCGAGGGTTGATAGCAAGTTTGAAAAATAGGGAGCATAGATAGACACTAAACTTGAGGCTCATGCTGCAAACATGGACGCCAAGTTAGCAGGGATATATAAGCTTCTGTCCAAGGAGAAAAACATGGCCAGAGAAGGAGAAACATCTATGGAGAGGACACCATTGCTATCAACACCCCTTCTACCAACTCCAAATCCTGTGTTCAAAGTCAATGTAGGTACAGATCAAGCTCCAATTGTTCAGGAAAAGGTGGAAATTAGTCGAGCAGCCTTTCACAACTACCCAAAAATTGAACTGAGTATGTTTGAGGGGGATAATCCCAGGGAGTGGTTGCAGAAGTGTGACAAGTTCTTCAATCTCTATCAGATTTCAGAATCCCTCAAGATGGATATGGTGGAATTATATTTGAAAGGAAAATCGGATATTTGGTTCTAGAGCTTCAAAAGAGTTCAAAGAACAATCAAATGGGGCAGAATTCGTGGAAGCATTGATGAAACGTTTTGGACAAATTGGAGGTACCAGTGAAGTAGAAGAATTTAATAAACTGCAACAATCAGGTTCAGTATCAGAATATCAAGAAAATTTTGAAGAGTTAAGGGCGTTAATGTTGTGCAGAAGTCTTAGATTTTCAAAGGAATATTTCATAGCAAGTTTTGTGAGTGGGTTGAAGGAAGAATTAAAACCTATGGTTAGGATTATGAAGCCAAAAACCTTACAGGAAGCCTTTGACCTGTACACTCTGGCCATTGATTACTAAAACCTGTACACTCTGGCCATTAAAGCCAAAAACCTTACTGGCTAATGTATCTGTTAGTACTATTACAGGAAGTACCAACAGCTACATTAGCTAGACATTGAAGGAAGTCCTAAAATTACCTGTCAAGACTGTAGAAACCTTTTCAGTGAGAATTGCAGATGGTATGAGGGTGTTCAGCTCTTCAATCTGTCCTCGGATGAAGTGGAAAATGCAGGGCTATCAGTTTAAATATGATCTAAGGGTGATGGAGTTGGGATGATGGGATATAATTTTAGAAGTGAATTGGATGACACAGTACAGCCCCATCACATTCGATTTCAAGGAATTGAATATTCAATTAGAGAAAGACGGGGAGAAGTGCACACTATATAACCATGTTCATCAACCTGAAATGCAGTTGGTGAAAGGTAAAGTACTGAGACAACACTTGGAGCTATTGAAGAAGGAGCAGATGAAAGGAAACAAACAAAGGTAACAAAAAGGAGAATTCCTTGTGCTGCATGGAAAGAATAGCAACAGAGGCACCCGAGGTTATCTCTACACTTTTAACACATTACTCTAGTGTTTTTAAGACTCCCATTGGTCTTCCTCCCCCCAAGAAATGGTGATCATCATATACCTTTATATACTGATTCCCAACCCTTTAAGCTCAAACCTTATAGACACCCCCATTCATAGAAAACTGAAATAGAACAGCAAGTCTCAGAAATGCTGAAAAATGTAATCATTAAACCAAGTAACAGTCCATATGCTTCACCTGTTTTGTTAGTCAAGAAAAAAGATAATTCTTGGAGATTTTGTGTGGACTATAGACATTTGAATAGCCTAATCATTAAAGACAGATTTCCTATTCCAAACATAGATAAATTGTTAGATGAGTTACATGGATCAAAATTTTTCTCTAAATTGGATTTTAGGTCTGGTTACCATCAAATTCGTGTGAAGGTGCAGGACATTCCAAAAACCACATTCCAAACACACCATGGTCATTTTGAATTTATGGTTATGCCTTTTGGCTTAACTAATGCTCCAGCCACTTTTCAATCACTTATGAACTAAATGCTCCAACCACTTTTCAATCACTTATGAACTAAATATTCCAACCCTTCTTAAGGAAGTTTGTATTAGTGTTTTTTGATGACATTCTTGTTTACAGCCAGACCTAGAGAGTCATGTAGAATGCCTAGAGTCCGTGTTAAAGGTGTTGAGGGAACATCAGTTGTATGTTAAGCTTTCCAAATGCAGTTTTGCTCAAAATAGTGTGGACTATTTGGTACATGTCATTTTAGTGGAAGGTGTTAGTGTGGATCCAAAAAAAATAAAATGTATTCAGACATGGGAAATTCCCAAGTCAGTGAAAGAGTTAAGGGGTTTTTTGGATTTATGTAGGGCTGCTGGGGGAGTTAGAAAACAGATCATGGATACTTTGTATTCTTCACCCTTGGGAGGTCATTTAGGCCAAAATGCATGTGTGCAAAGGATTAAAGGATTTTTCTTTTGGCCAAAAATGAGGAGTGATGTGGTTGAGTATATCCAGAAGTGTGCAACTTGTCAGAAATGCAAGGATGAACATAGCTCTTATCCTGGACTTCTTCAACCTTTGCCAATTCCGCAACAAGCTTGGAAGCATATTTCCATGGACTTCATTGAAAAGTTGCCCCGCTCCAAGGATTGTGATACCATCTTGGTGATTATTGACAGATTCACTAAGTATGTCCATTTCTTAGCTTTATCACACCCTTTTTCAACCCTTGAAATAGCACAAGTATTCTTGGATAATGTCTTTAAACTGCAAGGGTTGCCTGAAAGCATAGTAATTAATAGGGACAAGATTTTTCTAAGTCATTTTTGGCAAGCTTTGTTTAAGACCTTGGGAGTGTCCCTAAAGTTCAATACTGCGTATCATCCTCAAAGTGACGGTCAAACTGAAAGGTTGAATCAATGTGTAGAGCCATACTTGAGATGTTTTACAAGCAATAAACCTAAAAGTTGACGTGCTTGGCTAGCTATGGCAGAATGGTGGTACAATACCTCCTATCATTCAAATCTATCTATGTCACCTCATGAAGCTTTACCTATGGGACCTTTTTGAGACTTGGATGATTCCAGCAGCAACTGATTTGGTGCAACAAAGAGCTCACATTCTGCAGCTACTCAAGGATCATCTTTTCAAGGCTCAAGCTAGAATGAAGCATTATGCTAACCAGAAGAGATCAGAGAGAAACTTCATAGTAAGGGATTGGGTATATTTGAAGCTACAACAGTATAGACAAACTTCAGTAGCCAATAGACCGAATTGGAAGCTAGCACCTCACTTCTATGGTCCTTTTCAAGTGATGGAGCGCATTGGAGAGGTAGCTTATAAGTTGAAATTGCCTGCGCAGGCTAAGGTACATTTAGTATTCCACGTTTCCTTGCTCAAAAAACACCTTAGAGAAGTACCAGTTACAGCAGCCGAATTACCTGAATTAAGCAAGGAAGCTTACCAACCGCTAAAGCCCGAGAGCGTGCTGTAAAGGAGAATTGTCAATAAAAGAGCTCAACAAGCTATTTAGTGGATGGTGAAGTGGAAAGGTTTGAATTAGGAAAACTCGTCATGGGAAGATCAAGTGTTTATTGAGCAACAATTTCAGCAGTTCAAGCCTTGAGGACAAGACTTGTCTTAAGAGGAAGGGAGTGTCATAATCAAAAAATACAATGGTGTCATTTTAGTTGAATGCTTGCAGAAAAAGATAGCACCACGTAGCTAGTAAGGGTAATTGCTAGGAAATTTCCTCCTGTACTACATGCATGTATAAATCAGTAGTGCTAAAAGGGTAGAAGTAGTTTTTGGCATACAATGTTTTCTCCCTATGTTATTTCTTTTCTTCCTTAACTCTGTTTCCTTCTCATCTGTACTGCTCAATCTTTTCCAATCTGAATCTATCTAATCCTACTATCCTCTTTTCTGCATTTTCTCTTTTCTCTTATTTCTCCATTCTGGTTATCTGTTACATTATCTTCCTTTAAAGCTTTTGTTAGGGCCCAAATAACATCCACAGCCTATTTTAGTATTGCAACACAATTTTATGCCTTTTGTCAATACCTAATGAAGAGATGCAGCCACACCCAATTCAATACGAGAGTGCCTGTTATTTTTGTGAAATCCCAAATTGGTAGAAACTAATGGTCATTCCTCTGCCTAAGGGACTTTTTTCCTTCACACTCCACACTTGGGGCTATAAACGAGCCGAACATAAATAACGGACATCATTTAAAATCTATTCATTTATTTTAAAGATTGTTTGAGATCAGCTTGTGTTCGTTTAAATTTTCATATTTGTGTTCAAGATCGTTTATGTTTGTTTATTAGTGTTCGATAAGTATTCGTAAACATGTTCACAAATAATTAGTTAACATGTTCGCGAACGATTACAAGAACATGTTCGCAAACAATTAAACAAAATAATCACCATTGTCATTAGGGGGGATTGAACCCGGGTTTCACACCATTGCCATTGGGTGTTCGAGATCGTTCGTTAATGTTCGTGAATATATTCACAAACAGCTCATTAATATGTTCGCGAACAATTAAACAAACTAATTACCATTGCTATTGGGGGGATTGAACCTAGGTCTCCTGGGTGAAAGGGGTTGTACTTACCATTAAACCATAACAAAGATGTTTGTATATAATGAACTAACAATATTATTATATATATTATATTATAATATAATATAAACGAACACTGAATGAACTTGTTCATGAAATCTAAACAAACTTGTTCGTGAATATAAACGAACCAAATATATGTCTGTTCATGTTCGTTTATTAAACAAACACTAAAATCTGTTCGTTTATTGTTCATTTAACTTAACAAATGAACATAAATGAATGTAACCGAACTTGTTCAGCGAACGTACTAGTTTGTTTACACCCCTATCCACACACTCTCTCTCCCCATTCTCGGTTTCTTCCTCTTTGTGCATAATATGTGTATATAAAAACATGTTTATTTTGAAGCACTAATCCATAATTTTCATGGCCTTTTCATTTTATTAGTCTTTCCACACAAAAAATTTTAAATTGAAATAATTGATTTTGGCTTTAACAAGTTATATTGCAGTCATATGATCAAGTACTTCACTACTACCATTGAAATTATTTGGAAATACTTCGATAAAGAGATAAAGTAAGGCAGTGATATTGTCGGTTTGACAATTGTTTGGTTTGATAATTGATAAATAGAAATAAGATTAAAAAGTATTGCTTAAGAAAAAAAAAGTTTTAAAAACTATCAAATTGATGATGATGCATCGAATGATAGAGAAAGGGAGAGCGAAATGTGAAAAAAAAAAGACTAACAAATTGACAATGAATACAGAGTGGTGTGAAGTCAAATATCATAATATTGTTTTTTTTAAATAAATAAATATTACTTTATTAAAAAGAGTTTCCAAAATACTGAAATCAATAATGAGATAATCGACTTCAAAGTGGATAATCTCACTATCGACTTTGAAGTCGACAATGAGATTGTCGACTTCGCTAAATTTTTTTTTGAAAAAAATTAGTCCAAATGTAGGGAAACTTGATTCTTGACATTTTGCACCACACCCTTCGGCCTTCACAACCCCCGCAACCCCTCCCTCCTGTTGGATTATGCCTTGTTTCCAAATTGGAATGGGATTAGATAATTTTATCTAATATTCTAATTTGGTGTTTTTTCATAATTCAATTAGGATTTGGAACCTTTATATAATCCTACTGTGTTTTGTAACACTAATCTAAATGAGATTAGGATTGAATCTCTATCAGGTTAAGATTGGGTCTCTACTTGGTGTCTATAAATATAGATGTAGTAGAGGTCTTTTTCATAGAGAAATTGAGAGAGATTTCAAAGAAAGCTTTAAGAGCTTTTGTGAGAGGTGGGGTGTTATTAAGGTTTTGGGAATCCTTGTAATCTCTGTGTTTGTTATTAATATCATCATCGTCTTTGTCGTGGACGTAGGTTTGAATAGTTGAGCCGAACCACGTTAACTCATGTGTCTCGATTTATTCTTTGTTCTTACTTTTCTGTTCTTGAACAATCTTGGGAATAACTACAACACCTCCCCGCCGCCCTCCAGCCTTACAGCAAACATACTTGACAACAAGACATAGCTAGCAGGATTTTGTGGCTCTAGTTGATGAAGAGATTCCGCTGCCCATTTCCCAATTTCTATGTTACCACGATTTCTACCGGAGCTCAGGAGTGTAGCCCAACCAATTGCATCTGATTGGAACGGCATCTTTTGTATGAAATCTTTTGTAGCTTCTAATTTACCAACCTTGCTAAGTAAATCAATCATGCATGTATAATGATCAACCATCGACTTGATTTTGTATTTCTCCACCATTGATTGAAAGTATTGTTGCCCTTTCTCTACCAGTCCTGCCCTGCAGTAAAAGGGTTTGTAGTACAAAGTGAAAATACAATAATGCAACATCTACCAACATGATACAGCAGGGGGAGGGGAGAATGGGAAAGGAAAAAAGAAAGGGGCTGCGGCAGAGAAGCGGGCAGGGAGGGAACTATTTTTTTTTTTTTTTCGGTATGAAATCTACAACATCCAACGTGATACAGTAGGGAGGAGGGGAGAAGGGAAATGGAAGAAAAAGGGGTTGCAACAGAAGGGCAGGGAAGAGCGGAATTTTTTTTTTTTTTTGTCTGAAATCGACAATGGAATTGTCAACTTCAAAATCGACAATGAGCTCATTATCGATTTTAGTATTTTTGAAAAGTCTTTTAAAAAATATAATTTTTTTTAATTTATATTAAAATAGTAATTATTTATGGAAAAAACTCGAGTGGTGTGAGTGGTGACGGGAAGGCTTATTATTGTTATTATTATTATTTTTTGACTAAAATGGGAAAAGTGCAAATGAGAATGAGCGGTTGGATTGAGTTATTGGAGCAGAAAACATAGGAAAATAGGACAAAAAATTTGAACCTCTACCCATTCCACTGTCTCACCATCCATACCTATCTGAAAAATGCTAGCTATGAACTAATTAATACAACTGAAATCACCTGCAGAAATGTTAAATTTTCCTATTGCTTTGATAATCACATTAATGGAAATCTAAACGAAAATTTTTTTACAGACATTTATCCTCAAATTCTTTCCACTCCTTTCATATTTCCAAATTATCTAAAAAACACTATTCAATTGTTATGGGATTGCTTGCAGCCGTCAAATTTTAAAAAAAAATAAAAATTCAAATATTGATATTCTCTGTATGTTAAAGAAATAGTTCACTTTAAATTGGATACAATTATAACATATACTACTTTCATGTATTATTAGAAAAAAATTATGTTTTTATCATTACTTTTTAATAAAATCATATATAATCATTATTAGTAAAACTAATATAATTTTTTAAAAAAAATGTTTTAAAAATAGATTTCTTTTTTGTACACGAACAGAAATTAAGTAATTAAATTTTGTAGATGTCCTCCCATCATATAAACTAATTGCATTGACAATGAAGTAATTGTCGTGTACTCTTAGTCATATAATTGTCTCTTAACCATTTAGTATTCCCTTTGTCTCAAAAAAAATATTTTGAATTTGATATGATCTTTTCCTTTTTAGGTAGGAACTGTAACATATTTAATATATTATTAAATATATAATTTTTATTTTTAGTTTTATTTTTTAATTTTAGAACATATATTATCATTTTTAATAAGAATAATACAAAATTTTTTATTTATAAGTCAACTTTTTGTTATGACAAAAAAAATTGGAAATTGAATTTCTTTAGACAAATTTTTAGGATAAAAAGAGTAATTGCAAAGTATTTCCTAATCCATATAATTGTCAATTTTAATTGAGTTCTAATAAATTAAAATGACGAGATTTGAACTATAATAATTTATTAGGTATTTTATTTTCTCCTTTCAAATTAAGGATGCAATCGAGCCGAGTAAACTTCGAACAAAGTTCTAAGGGTTTGAACTTGATAACTCTATTTTATATAGAGTTTTCTAATTAATTTTGGTTAGAAATTGGCTTATGTTTTAATTTGTTCTTACTTATTTTGGCCAAATTATCCTTTGATTTTATGATTTCCAAGTTTTCAAATATTTTTAGAACTTTTGAGCATAATCTTGAATTTTCTTCTAAATTTGAGGATAAAAGGACTAACCAATTATCTTGGTCTATTTTATTGTCAAAAGCCAAAGGAAAAAGGGAATGAAGAGGATTAGCTTCTATCTTTGTTTTATCCATATCCTTCACAGCCGGCTGGATCAACAACTCCTTTGTTTTATGTATCAATTTCACAATTGGAAGCAAGGGATCATGATCAACATGCAAAGACACCACTGCCTCAATCGCTGCACATTCGATTGGTCACAAATCGGCTTAGTGAAGGGCAGACTTGAGACTCAAAGAAGAAGACCCGTCATCCAAAGAGCGCCCTTTAGGCGGCAGATACGGGTGGAATTTTAGAATCAACAAAATTTTCAAAAGAAAAGGCAGCAACCTGCACTAACTTTCCATCCAATTGATCATAAATCGATAACCAAGCAACAAATCGGACAACAAAGAAGCAAAAGAAAAAGAGCAGTGAGCAACGCACAAAGAAAGAAAAGAAAACCGCACATGCAAAAGAAAAAAAACCAGCTGCAATCGTTTAATTTTCTGAACAAAGAAATGCCTGAGGACAGTAAGAAAGTATCTCCAAAATGCAGTCTCACATGGGCAAAAGAAAGGCAAAAGAAAAATAAAGAAAAAGCCAAGAAGCAAGAAAAGGAACAAGCGATGAGAATCACACTTCGGGCAGCAAGAATGACATTTGGAAAGCAAAGCTTGGGCTGCTTTCTTTGCTGTAAAAGATGACAAGCACATGGAAGACCACAACACATGTTTGTGGCTGAACAAAGAAAAGAAAAAAATCTGGACAAAACCTTGCCTATAAATAGCACAGCTTGGAACGGAGGAAGGCATCCCATTTTCATCCATTCTTTAGAGCAGCATTTCCTTTCCTTTGTTTTTCTTGTTTTCTTTAGTTTAGATTTAGTTTAGCCAAGCTATTTTTCTTTCTGTTTTTCTGCAGTAGTTTAGAGCATCCAACTTTCTTCATTCTTTTGTTTTCTTTTCTTTTCAGTAGTTTAGTAGAATTCCAATTCCTTCTCACGGTTTTCTTCTTCTAGCTTCTCACGGTTTTCTTCAGCTCTTCTCCTTGAATTTTTTGTGTTGGTTTTCTTTAGAATTTCAGCTACTCCCTCTCGGTTTTCTTCAGCAAAATCAATCAGTGCTCACAGCTTTTTTTAAAACTTTCTTGACTTTCTTCTCGGTTGTTCTTGATAAATTTTTCATTCATGCTCTCGGGTTTCTTGACTTTCCTCGCGGTTTTTCTTGACAAGTCAAGAACTTTTCTTTTGTTTTCTTCATTCTTTCTTCATTGTTTTGTTCTTATTGTTTGCAGTAATTTAGCAATTAGAACAGCCACCAAGCTGGACTGGAAAAGAAAGCAGCAAAATTGTTGTTTTGTTCTTCTTGAAGCTACGGGTTTGATGTATTTCAAATTAAGGATGCAATCGAGCCGAGTAAACTTCGAACAAAGTTCTAAGGGTTTGAACTCAATTTTAAGTACGAGTTTGACTTGAGCTGTATTAACGAGTTGAAATTTAACCGAGGTTGAACTATCTTAGAGTTCAACTTTTTTTTTTTTTGACACTGAAGGTATTCCCACATTCACTGAACTTGTGTAACCCGCGCAAACTCCACACTCCTATTAAAAGACTATGGACTATGGGATTTACACACACCCCTCAAACCCAGAAGTGGGACTAATCCTCCAAACTGATCAGACTTGCCTATAATCCTTCCAGTTTTTATGACATGAATGATTAAACGGGTTGTATTTAGGTTCTTGTAAAATTTGTAATACCTGTGTCAAAATACGACCCACGAATCCAAAATACGACTTGATTGTTACCTCTATGTCGGATCAATGGTGTTTGCCACTACCAGAATCAACATCTTTTACCGGTCTTGTTTAGTTGTACTGTTGTTTTGTTCTCTTTCGAGTTCTTCTACTTTTAAAAAACTAAACTAAGTTCTAATCCTTTTTTACCTAAATTGACAATAACAAAATAGTACATGAAAATTGAATATATTTAATATCCACACATATGAGTGCAAAGACGTTGCTTAAATAATAACCCAAACTATATAAATAAATAAATAAAATATTGTCTTCGCACTATCTCAGCTTTATCTTTCACTCTCTTAATATGTCACTTCCATTTATAATCAATCCAACTAATTCAATTCCAATTTTAATTTAAAATAGAATAATTTATTCCAACTATAAATAGGAAAGATATAACAATCTTTTGGGTAATATAATAATTAAGTTATTCCAATTTTGAATAGGAGATCTAAATATAATGGATAGTAATCCATTAAAAACCATGGCGTTTGGTATAATTTGTAAGTTTAGGAATGAAATAAATTTGATAGAATAAAAGGTTTGGAATGAAATGGAATGATAATAATTATGTTATTTGGTATTATTTATGGTAATAGAATAAATTTGAAAAAAATTATTTAGTTATTATCAGTTAATTATTTGTTATAATATTAAATTCATTAATTATTAATAAAAATATTATTGATTAAATTAATTTTAAGTAATTAATTAATATTATAAATTAATTAACTAAAATTAATTAATATTAAAAATTAATTTACTCTCTTCTATGATTTCTCAATCTACTAATCTTTTTAGCTTTTATACTTTAGTTTAGTGCTGATAGTTCTCTTTCTTGTTCAAGCAAAATTTTCAAGCTTTTTATAACTCTTTAATGCCACAAATTAATCACCCAAGTAAAATAAACCAACTTGTCATGAAAGAGAATATTATGTGTAAGAAAAAGATGGAGACAGAAGGTACTATAGAAGATTGAAAGATAAAAGAAAGAGGTTGATGTGTGAAAAGAAAAAGAGAGAGAGGTGGGGATGGAAGGTGGCAGGGAAAACTGAAAAATGGAAGAAAGATTTATTGTGAGAAGAAAAAGGAGGTGAAAAGTGGTGGAAGAGACATGAAGGATGCAAAAAGAGAGGAAGTGAGAGGTAGAATGGAAAAAGAGGTAAGGAGGGGAGGTGGTGGCTATAGAAAGGAGTTTCAACAAATTAAGTGATACGAACCTTACCCCAATAGGAATAAAACCCAAATCTTACCAGAGTTGTAGGTTCCCGAACCGTCTTTCTTGTTGGACTGCTTTCTTTGAGGCAACACCCAACCCTAACCTGTGGGTTGAACCCTGCCTATAGCCCTCTATAACCCCGGGAGCAATACCCCAAAACCCCAACGATTTGAAGCTACCCAACGGAACCAAGAAGTACGCACAAAACCTTGAGAGAAAGAAACTCAAGGATTCAGCTTTTGAATTGAATCTAATCGACTCTCCCGAATAGACCCAAACAAGTTCTTTCTTAGAACTGGAAGAAAAAGCACGTAAGGCTCTCAGGTTTGTAATTTTCTTAAGTTGTATTCAAAGTGGCGGCTGAATAGCCTTTAAATAAAATACAAGTGTGGCCAAGCTAATTCAAAGACCACTAGGGTTTGGATTGCTTGCCTTTAATTGACAAATTCAGCCCTCTCACTAAATAAATAATTAAATCCTAACCCAACTAGGACTGACTTAATAAACAAATCCTATTCCAACACATAAAAAGAAATAACTACTAGACCAAAATAAAATAAAATAAAATAAAATAAATGATTACATGACCGAAATTATGGATTGTCCACAACACTTAGTACATTAACGACTCGGTCATGTTGAAGAAACTTCTCCTCCTTGGCATGTACTTCACATATGAGTTGAGCCAAAGTTCCTTGCATTTTCCTTGTACGTGACCTCGTCATTGGACCACTCATGTCACGTAAAAGGTCGTGTGAGCGACGTGTGGGTATAGACACTTGATCATGCACACGACATGCGTCATTCTCTCCATTATGGCCGTTGGCGATCTCCTTATCTTCATCAGTCCCTCTCTCCTGAAGAGGACTCGTCCTCGAGCCTAAATCAATCGTGAAAGGGGACAGATCAGTCACGTTGAAAGTTACGCTAACGCCATAATCTCCGGGTAAGTCTAGCTCAAGGTTATTAAAAACGCATTTTTACGTAAAATCGGTAGAGGGTCCATAAAATCGTATCGTAAAATCGGATCGTAAAATCGTAAGAGTTTACAAATTATAAAAAATAATATAAAAAATATATTATATATAATATATATAATATATAATATATATAATATGTTAAATTTATAAATTAACTTCGAAGTTTAGGAATTCCAACTAGTTACATGAAATAAAAACAGAAGAAGCATTTCAAAAAAAAAATCCAGCAAAATGTAATCCAACAAAAACAAATCCAGCAACAAATCCACCAAAAACAAATCCAGCAAACAGAATTTAATTGAGGCAATGTAAACAAAAAATCCTTTAATTGGACTCAAGGCAGCTTTTGCAATCTATGTACGGTACATTTGGATTGCTATAGACAGGTCGTCTACTCTCCCACCAGGATGTTGTTAAAAATGGAAAGGATCGCATTCATCCACAAAGCTGATCTATGTGGCTCCGTTAGAATGTGGTTATACTTATCCATAAATGGCATTAACAAATATAACTTAAGCCAAGTAACAAATATAACTTGAAGATTGCAATGTACCAGTTTTTCTAATTTGGCTACCATAAGATACTTGTTCTCGGTTGCCCAACAGAATTTAAAAATCCAACAAACTTCATTGAATGGAGCTAGTGCATCAAACTTTGTATAAAGGCAAATGATTGAATGGAGCTAGTGCATCAAACTTTTAATAAAGGCAAATGATTGAATGGAGCTAGTGCATCAAACTTTTTATAAAGGCAAACTTGATTTTCTTCCGCATCAAACTTGCATGAATTGTTTCTCTTCTATTTGTGCAATAAGATTTAATAGGAAGATTAGCTTAAAAGAATAACCTCACCCAAGCCGTCTGCAATCCAAATAAAATGATTTAAATTTTTCTATAATTTGACCAGAAGCACAAATTATGTTTGCTGGAAAGTGGAAACTGGAAACCACACTAATACAGTCTGTTCACACACATAATACTCATTGGCGCATTACTACGAACACTCACAAGACATTGTGAAAGGAATATCAATAAACAAAATTCTCTGAAACCAAAGTAAACAGAAACCAATTTGGAATCTATTTGATATACGGACCAAAATTAGAACGAGTAATGTTCAAGAAAGTGGAAGTTACTTAGAGGAAAGTAAACTAACCTTATAAGGGTAGAAGTGTAGAACCCACGAGAAGAACTGATTCAGTGACGATATGAAGAGCTTTGGCGAAGCTTGACCCACGAGGAATACTTGTACTGATGCAGTTCGGCGGAGCTTCAGGTCACGTCGGAGATGGAGTTTCGGCTTCAGAGTTGATTTGCGGCCCTTCGGCAGCGGACAAAACGCAGAGGAAACGGGAGGAAAGCGAATGAATCGATGGGAATGAAGAAACGAAGATGAAAAGGTTTTGTTGAAATTGGATTTTTGACCAAAACGCAGAAGCTTTCCCGTTTTTGTACAATCGGTAGAAACGTGCGTTTTAGCGTTTTTACGTGTTAAAACCGCGATTTTATTCCGATTTTGCCATTTTTCGATTTTACACACGAGTTGAATCGGACTCTTAATTTTTACTCGTAAAAACGTAAAAACGTACGAGTAAAATCGCGATTTTAATAACATTGGTCTAGCTTATAGGCATTGTCGCCTATGCGTGCCACCACTTGGAATGGTCCATCTCCACGATGATGCAACTTTGTCTTTCGTTGAGCTGGAAACCGTTCCTTGCGCATGTGCACCCAAACCCAATCACCGGGTTCGAACGTAACTTGCCTCCTCCCGCGATTGGCTATACGAGCATAATGTTCATTACGCTTGACAATCTGAAGATGCACCTTCTCATGCAAGTCACGAACATATTTTGCTTTTGCTGCACCATCTAAATTAACTTGCTCATTGCTAGGCAATGGCACTAGATCAAGAGGGGTTAATGGATTAAAACCATAAGTAATCTCAAAAGGTGAATAACCTGTAGTAGAATGAGCGATGCGATTATATGCAAATTCAGCTATGGGAATGCAGTCTTCCCACCCTTTAAGATTCTTCTTGATCAATGCACGCAATAAAGTACCAAGAGTTCGATTCGTTACCTCAGTCTGACCATCCGTTTGAGGATGACCCGTTGTGGAGAACAGCAACTTGGTACCCAACTTACCCCAAAGCGTCTTCCAAAAGTAGCTCAGGAACTTGACATCGCGATCCGACACGATGGTTCGTGGCACTCCATGCAACCGAACCACTTCTCGAAAGAATAAGTCAGCAACATGCTTTGCATCGTCGGATTTCCTGCAAGGAATAAAATGAGCCATTTTAGAAAAACGGTCCACAACTACAAAAACTGAATCCTTACCCTTTTGTGACCTCGGCAATCCTAGCACAAAGTCCATCGAAAGGAAGGTCGGTCAAGGGCATAAGGGAGTATATAAACCATGAGGTTGAGATGTACTCTTAGCCATACGACACTCAATGCACGAACTACATAGCTTTTCTACATCTCTTTTCATGTTGGGCCAGTAAAAATGTTCAATTAAAATATCATACGTTTTCAAAACGCCAAAGTGACCCATGAGACCTCCAGAATGAGACTCTCGAACAAGCAACTCCCTAAGTGAACAACTAGGTACACACAATTTATTTTCACGGAACAAGAACCCATTGTGCCTATAAAACTTATTAAAGGCTCCTTGTTCAGTAGCTGCATAAACACTAGAGAAATCAAGATCATTAGCATATAAATCTTTCATGTACTCAAATCCTAAAAACTTAGTGTTTAAAGAACTTAAGAGAACAGATCTTCGCGAGAGTGCATCGGCCACAACATTCTCCTTACCTCGCTTGTATTTAATTACGTACGGGAATGTCTCCAGGAATGAACTCCACTTAGCATGCCTCTTGTTCAACTTACCTTGTCCATGCAGGTACTTCAAAGATTCATGATCTGAATGTATGACAAACTCCTTGGGCATCAAGTAGTGTTGCCATGTCTCCAAAGCCCGAATAACTGCATAGAGCTCCTTATCGTACGTTGCATAGTTAAGAGCAGCACCACTCAATTTTTTAGAAAAGTAAGCAATGGGCGGCCCCCTTGCTTCAAAACTACACCTATACCTGTACCTGAAGCATCACATTCAAGCTCAAAAGTAGTGTTAAAATCAGGTAGAGCTAAAACCGGAGCAGTAGTAAGATCTCTTTTCAATTGATTAAACGCTTTTTCTTGCTCATTACCCCACTCGAATTTAACATTTTTCTTAACAAGTTCATTAAGTAGAGCAGCTTTTGAAGAAAATTTTTTAACAAACCTCCTATAGAAAGAAGCAAGACCATGAAAAGATCTCACCTCATGCACAGTTGTTGGTCTCGGCCAGGAGGTGATTGCCTCAACCTTTGCTTTGTCAACCTGTATACCTTTTGAACTAACCACAAAACCAAGAAAAACAACACTTTCCACACAAAAGGTACACTTTTTCAGGTTGGCATACAAATGATTAGCACGCAAGACACTTAGAACAGATTTAATGTGCACAACATGTTCATCTAAATTCTTGCTATAAATCAGAATATCATCAAAGTATACAACAACGAATTTGCCTATAAAGTGCCTAAGTACATGATTCATCAAACGCATGAATGTGCTAGGTGCATTAGTTAAACCAAATGGCATGACCAACCATTCATACAAGCCAAACTTAGTCTTAAAGGCAGTCTTCCATTCATCACCTTCTTTAATCCTAATCTGATGATATCCACTCTTAAGGTCAATTTTAGTGTAAATTTTCGAACCATGCAATTCCTCAAGCATATCATCTAGGCGTGGAATGGGATGTCTATACTTGATTGTAATTTTATTAACTGCCCTACAATCAATACACATTCTCCACGTACCTTCCTTTTTGGGAACAAGAATGACCGGAATTGCACACGGGCTCAAGCTCTCTCGCACATGACCTTTCTCAAGCAACTCCTCAACCTGCCTTTGTAGCTCATTCGTTTCCTCAGGATTTGCTCTATAAGCTGGCCGGTTGGGAATCACAGCTCCAGGAATGAAGTCAATCTGGTGTTCAATCCCCCTCAAAGGCGGTAACCCTTTAGGAAGATCGTCCGGAAACACGTCCTCAAATTCCTGCAAAACATATTTGACTTGCAAAGGCAAGTCGCTAGGTAGTTCATCAGTAGTAAATAAAGCTTCTTGAAACATAATCAAAACAAAGTCACAATGTGCATTTAAAGCTCTATCTACATCTTGCATTGAGGCATAAAAACTACCTTTTACCCTTTCTTTGGAAGGCTTTCCTATTTCACATTTCACAACAGCCTTACCACTTGTAGTTGAAGTAGACTTATCCGAGCTAGTTTTGTGAGGTTCGGCCTCCTTGATATCTTCGGATTGAGTGTTAGTCTTGATGCCTTCAACTTTTTTCACCTTTTGTACCCATTCTAAATGCTTGACCCGATGTTGTCTTTGGAATTCACCAATGTCGGTTGGGGGTAAAGGCGCTAGAGTGTAACTCTTATCATTTTTGGTTACGTGATACTTGTCGGACCTCCCATCATGATTGGCATGACAGTCATACTCCCACGGACGTCCCAAAAGTATATGACTAGCCTGCATTGGAACCACATCACAAAGCACTTGATCAGATAAATTGCCAATTCTAAAAGTTACCATTACCTGCCTAGTGACACGGGTCTCGCCACCATCGTTCATCCATTGCAGCTTGTAGGGCCGAGGATGAAGAGTAGTCCTCAACTTTAACTTATCTACAAGATAAGTAGAAGCTAAATTAGTGCAAGATCCACCATCAATAATAAGCATACAACACGTATCCTTAATGTAACACTTAGAATGGAAAATATTATTGCGTTGGATTTCAGAATCTCCCTCAATGGGTTGAGCACTCAATGCTCTCAATGTGACCAAACATTCAGTTTCTTGAGGTTGTGGTTCACATTTTTCGTCATCTTCTTCAATAAGAAGTGGCATGTCAGCATACGATTCATCATTTCCTTCACTTTCACTCTTGTATGTTCCATCATCCAATGCCACCATAGCTCGAGAATTAGGGCATTGAGAAGCTACATGTCCTCGGCCAAGGCACCTAAAACATTGAACAGAAGCACTAGACTTATTAGAAGCTGAACTAGATGAAGTGTTGGAGCTAATTACCTTTGAAGAAGTTTGGGGTGTAAACTTCTTCCCATCTCCACCATTGAAACTCGAGGCTCCTTTCCATGGACCACTAGTCGGATTTGCTGAATTGGAACTGCCAAATCGCCGATTGTTGTTGATGTTGCGTTGCCATGGAGGTAGTGGTGGTGTATTCCTCATAGTTTGAGGGGTTTTCTTGAGTTGCTTTTCTACCTTCAACGCCATTTGCAGCAATTCATTAAGGTCGTTGTAGTGATGCAACTCCACTAGATGAGCTATACTTCGGTTAAGCCCATTCATGAATCTGGCCATAATGGTCTCTTCGTCTTCTTCCACATTTTCTCTCATCATGGCTTGCTCCATCTCATTGTAATATTCATCTACCGATTTGCTCCCTTGAGATAAGCTTTGGAGCTTTTGAAGCAGATCTCTCTTGTGATGAGGTGGGACATATCTCTTTCTCATGAGTTTCTTGAGAGAAACCCAAGAAGACACTGGTCTCTTCATCTCCTCTTGCCTTGCACGACAGATTTTTCTCCACCATGTTGAGGCATGTCCAGAAAACTCTACCACTGCTAGTTTAACCTTCTTCTTCTCGGAATATTCATGGATGTCAAATATTCTGTCAACTTTCTCCTCCCAGTCCATGTATGCTTCCGGATCATTCTTGCCATGGAATTCAGGTATCTTCAGTTTTATACCGGCAAGATTTTTGTCCTGAAACCGTCTTTGCCCCTTCTTTTTTCTTCTAGTATTGTGATCATCATCTTCACTTGAACTTGAAGGATCTGAATTCGAAGGGTCGGTTTCCTCCTCACTGGTATTTTCTGAACTTGAAGACTCCATTTTTCTAGTTTTCTTCTTCTTTCCCTTGGTAACAACTCGGTCAGCACCGTCCTGATTACTGGTCTTGGCTGTAGAACCAATATCTTTATTGAGGGACGCTTGATAGGACGCCACAGATAACTCAAGATGATCCAATCGGGTGTTGATTTGTCGGATCGACAGGAGTAACGCCTTCAAGGTGTCATCAACTGTAATCTCCTCTTGTCTCTTTTGGCCCGGATTTGTCGCCATTTGAAAGAACTTAAAACCTGCACAGTTATTAGTTCCAAAAACAGCCTACCTCACTTCCCCTAACCAATAACCCGAGTAATTCACACACCAATAAAGGCTACACTCAGATTTTAGTAATAGGGTTGATGAGTAGTTCACTCCACTCCGCACTTTTCCTGAAGTTCTAATCAAGACAAGCTCAAAAGTCCCCCCAGGTTAAGCAATTAAACTCAATTCAAAGCAAACAAGAAATTTAGAGGTCAAAGAATGATAGGCACACAAAAAGAAACAATAAGATTCGGAAGAAAACAAGAACACTGATTTTGCACAAATTGCAGAAATAGGATGAACGAAGAATTTCAAAAATAAATCCTAAAAAAATCCACAAAAATTCTCAAATATTCTTCAGCATGTGTTTTGATACTCTGCAAAATTTCAGCTCAAATCTCCAATCCAATAGGCAGAAACAATTCTTGCAAGTTTACCAGGCAGTGAGATTTCGGGAATTCTCAGTAATCACGGAAATCAAGGCTCAAAAAATCGAGAAAAATTTCAAAAATTCCAGAAAAATTCTCAAATATTCTTCAGCATGTTTTTTGATTCCCTGAAAAATTTCAGCTCAAATCTCCAATCCAATAGGCAGAAACAATTCTTGCAAGTTTACCAGGCAGTGAGATTTCGGGAATGTTCAGTAATCACGGAAATCAAGGCTCAAAAAATCGAGAAAAATTCCAAAAATTCCAGAAAAATTCTCAAAAATTCTTCAGCATGTGTTTTGATTCCCTGAAAAATTTCGGCTCAAATATCCAAGCCAAAAAGCGGAAACAATTCTTGTAAGTTTATGTGACAATGAAGTACGGGAATTCTTAGTTGAGACAAATTTCCAATGATGCTGTTCTTTTTTTTTTTTTCTCTGCGCTTTTTTTTTTATCCCAACAGAATAACAATAACAGCAGCCACAAGATTCAATCTTTTTTTTTTTTGTGGAGCACAGGTCGAGTAAGAATAACAACAAAACGTATGAACACGATTGAAGAAAAGAAGGTTTATGCACAGGTAGGACAAGAATAACAAGAACACTCGAAAAATATAGAACAAGGGATATGAACAACAAAGAAGAGCAACCCAAAGGCAAGCTCTGATACCAAATTGATACGAACCTTACCCCAATAGGAGTAAAACCCAAATCTTACCAAAGTTGTAGGTTCCCGAACCGTCCTTCTTGTTGGACTGCTTTCTTTGAGGCAACACCCAACCCTAACCTGTGGGTTGAACCCTGCCTATAGCCCTCTATAACCCCGCGAGCAATACCCCAAAACCCCAACGATTTGAAACTACCCAACGGAACCAAGAAGTACGCACAAAACCTTGAGAGAAAGAAACTCAAGGATTTAGCTTTTGAATTGAATCTAATCGACTCTCCCGAATAAACCCAAACAAGTTCTTTCTTAGAACTGGAAGAAAAAGCACGTAAGGCTCTCAGGTTTGTAATTTTCTTAAGTTGTATTCAAAGTGGCGGCTGAATAGCCTTTAAATAAGATACAAGTGTGGCCAAGCTAATTCAAAGACCACTAGGGTTTGGATTGCTTACCTTTAATTGACAAATTCAGCCCTCTCACTAAATAAATAATTAAATCCTAACCCAACTAGGACTGACTTAATAAATAAATCCTATTCCAACACATAAAAAGAAATAACTACTAGACCAAAATAAAATAAAATAAAATAAAATAAATGATTACATGACCGAAATTATGGATTGTCCACAACACTTAGTACATTAACGACTCGGTCATGTTGAAGAAGCTTCTCCTCCTTGGCATGTACTTCACATATGAGTTGAGCCAAAGTTCCTTGCATTTTCCTTGTATGTGACCTCGTCATTGGACCACTCATGTCACGTAAAAGGTCGTGTGAGCGACGTGTGGGTATAGACACTTGATCATGCACAGCTTGTACGTCATTCTCTCCATTATGGCCGTTGGCGATCTCCTTATCTTCATCATTAAGGTTAAATTTTTAAAAAAAATTCTAAACTATCCTTTAAGCTATAACATTTAAATTATATTTAATCCTTTGAAATTTGTTTTAATTACAAAATGGATCCTAACTTTAACAAAATATATTCCTCCTTACTTTTTTCTTATTTACTTAGTGTCAAAAAATTCTAATAATAATTATTGATAATCAAAATTGAAAAACAATTTTAAAAATTTTTTACACAATTTAGCAACGTAACAACTTGCCAAAATGCATTTTCATCCAAACAATTTAAATTTAATATAATAAATATAAATTCTAATTTGATATTAAATTCTAATATAATAAATATAAATTCTAATTATAATACATATAAATTTGATATTTATAAATAAATACCAAATTCTAATAACCACAATGAAACTACAAGAGATTTATGCAAATAATTATATTTTAAAAGTTTATAAAGATACAAAAATAATGAAATAATCACTTAATTATTTAATCTTTTAAAAGGATGATAATGATAGATTACTATTGAGGTTATAGTAAGAGAATTAGAATATAAGTTTTTTTAAATTTGAATATGATAAAACAGTAATGTGGTAGAAAAATTATATTAATTTTATTTATTAGTTTTTAAAAATTCTAAAGGTATGTGTTAATATTATATACTTATTACTTTTTAAATTGTTTAGTTTATGATATAAAATAATATTATAAAATGATTTATCAGGAAAAGGAAAGAAAAATATAAAAATCACAAATAGAAGTTATTGAATTTTATTTAATAAAATGTTAAAACTTTACATGTCATTTCATAATTGAAATAAATATAGGGATATATGTTATTTTTTAGGTTGATTTTTTTGTCTTTCTACTTATTCCTTTAGTTGATTTTAATTATTGTCAAGTTAAGAAGAATATTGATAACTTCTCTAAACCTCAAAATTTGTGTATTAATTTTACTAAATCTTAGATGTAAATGGTATAATTCACCCAAAGAAAAAAAGACGATCCATTAATGGAAGGGAACATAATAAATTGATGTATTTGCCTATGGTTCCAAACCCTACGAATTGTTTTATTTTGTTGCTGGGCTGATAGCCTCACTAGCTGAAACCAAGCCATTTGTCACATAGTGAAATTTTGAAAGGTGTCATCCATGACTCAAAGAACCCCAATGGGAGTTTTTTTGCTGCGATTGCCCCTAAAGTTAATGTAGTTGCAAGTTTCTTTTTCTTTTTATAAAGACCCCAGTTATCTTATATAAGTGCTTATCCAATGAGTGCAACCCATATTATATTTCTAGTTATATAATTTTAGTTTCGGAATGATAATAAATAGTAATAATCTTTGTTAATTGTGTTGGTGGGCATATTTATGACACAAGTTTTTAAATAGTAATCATTTTAAATATTCATTATTTTGAGGCATTCACTAATTTTTTGTCACATAAATATCACTTTAGTTAGTCATTGAGTAAACTCACTAAAACTTTTTAGGGTAAATGACTCTAATAGTCCCTCATATTAAAGTTAAGTCGCGATTTAGTTTTTAGGGTTGAAAAAGTTACAATTGAGTCCCTCAAGTCTATAATTGGCGCAATTTCGTCCTAATTTGATGACGCAGAGATTTTGACAGGGGCAATTTCGTCCTGTTTTATTTTATTTTAATTTTTTTTTGTATTTTATTTGTTGTTTTGTGTCTCCTTTGCATCTATCTTATAATTTTTTTTAAGATGAAATTTTGCAAGCTATTAGGACGATATCTGAAACTATAAATTTGAAACTGTCTTTCCATTCCCCAATTGCCAAATCTGAATTTATCTAATTTCGTTTCTTTTTTGGATCAATTACCAACACCCTTTTATAGTTTATGTTTATTACCAATCGCACCTTATAGTTTGTCAAAACTGCCAGTACCCCCTGAAAATAACTTCCGCTATATTTAACGGATTTAATGAGCAAAATGACAAAAAAACCAAGAAAAATGCAGATGGCACAAGTCAACAAATAAAATACAAAAAAATGAAAAAATAAAATAATTTAGTCATAATATCTTGCAAATTTTCATCCTAAAAAAATATATATATACAAGGCAGATACAAAGGCGACACAAAGTAATAAATAAAATACCAAAAAAATATATAATTTAATTCTAATATCTTGCAAAATTTAGTCATAATATCTTGCAAAATTTAGTCCTAATATCTTACAAAACTTCGTTCTAAAAAAAAAAAATACAAGGCAGATGCAATGCGACACAAAACAGTAAATAAAATACAATAAAATAAAAGAAAAAATAAAATAATTTAGTCCTAATATCTTGTAAAATTTCGTCTTAAATATTTAATCTTAAAAAAATATACAAGGCAGATGTGAAAGATACACAAAACAGCAAATAAAATACAAAAATAAAATAGGACAAATTACCCCAACCAGAATCGCTGTGTTACCAAATTAGGATAAAATCGTGTCAATTATAAATTTGAAAGACTCAATTATAACTTTTTCAACCATAAAAATCAAATTGTGACTTAACCTTAATATGAGAGACTATTGAAGTCATTTATCCAACTTTTTATTGCCCATATTTACTCTTCAGTTTAAGATTCCATTTAATTGGTAAAAAACACACACACACATCTTTTTTGCAGGAGTAATAGAACTGATATGCTGCTGGAACTTACCCTTTGGCTTCGAAGGGCCCTATGTCCCGTCAATGAATTTAATAACGTGTAATATAAAATTAATAGCGCATAATATTATCAAAAACTTCACGGCTACGCGTTCGATTCGCGTTACGACTTCAAAGAGGCGTGTGTGCCCCACTAAAAACAAAAATAATTTTATTTTGGCTTACATAGTCAAAGAAAAAATTTACAAATCCCATTTGCACAAAAAAAAAAGTTGAATTTTATTTTTTTTCTTACTCAGAAAAATTATAAATTTATGTCTAAATGATATAATAGTTTTAACAATTCTTGTTAATTATATTTTCTAGTAGCGTGATTTATAATAAGTTTCTATTTTACACTTTTAAATATTAATATTATAACTTTCAAAGTGTACGAATTTAATTTTCAACCATTGACGTGATATTATTAACTGTGTGAATCTTAGTATGGAAATTAAGGGAAAAAAAGGACTGTAATTAATATTTTCTTGTGATTAGTTGTGCATGGAAATATTTTAATTTGCCTCAAAAAAAAAAAAAGCAAAAGGATAGAGTTAACTTTGTTCTCATTTGTTTTCAAATTGGACTACTAATTTGAAGACTAATTCAAATGCTAGCATTAGATGATTCGAATTCTCATGTGAACCTTTAACCTCAAAAATTTTCGTTTCTCACCGCGTTTTACAACTGTTACCGTCGTACCGCGGCTTTCAGATTTATCGGTCAAGGCCACCGACCCCTTCAAACTCATTTCCTTTGTGTCAAACCTTTTGATTGATCATCTAGCCTACGAAATGAAACTTTGATTTATTCGCAAAACCCATAGCACATCCCCACCTGCCTCATTGGTTTGGCTCCTTTTACCATTTCAAATTGTCAATGGTCAATATTCAATTCAAATTGCCCGCTTCTAAGTTCTACCGTTTGGTCTTTTCGTTCATTCTTTTATTTTTTCCCCTCCCAAACACGGTGACTTTTTCATATTATGTTAGTCCTACCTAAAACAAATAATGTTCTAAGTTTTAAAACTTGGACCGCGTAAGCACGAGTCAAACAAACCAGCCTATATAAACCCCCCAGCGTCCCTCAAATTCTATTTCAAAATTGACCAAAAACAGAGGTCCTAATTGTTTCATTCACAACATACATTCTTAACAACAGATTGATTTATCATTTTGAGGTTTAGAGTTCTTTTAATTAATTGCAGAAAATATGATTTTGTCTTGGAGGAAGAGAAGGGCAGCAAGAAAGGCCGAAAAGAAGCAAAATTTGGAGCAAATTTCAAGCGTGGAGTTCACAATTCCCAGCCATTTTCGTTGTCCGATATCATTAGACTTGATGAAGGATCCAGTGACATTATCGACAGGGATAACGTATGATCGCGAGAGCATTGAGAAATGGATTGAAGAAGGGAATAATACTTGTCCTATGACTAAACAAGTTTTGAGCAGCCTTGAGCCTGTTCCTAATCACACTTTAAGGATGATCATACAGGATTGGTGTGTGGAGAAAAGGTCTTATGGGATTGAAAGAATTCCTACCCCTAGAATCCCAATTAGCTCGTATGATGTTCTCGAGATTCTTTCCGAGATTGAGGCAGCAAAGGACCGTGAGGATGCTGAAGGGTGCAAGCAATTGTTGTTGAAGATCAAGCAGTTGGTGAACGAGAGCGAGCGAAACAAGCGTTGCCTTGTGAGGAATGGGAGTGGTAGAGTTCTAGCAGCTGCATTTGAGGCCTTTTCAAGGGTGCCTTTTGATCAAAATGTTGCAGTTTTGGAGGAAATCTTGTCGGTTTTGACAACAATGCTGCCTCTTGATGGAGAGGCAAGAAGTCATCTTGGGGCAAATTCTTCGTTAAATTGTTTGATTTGGTTTTTGAGGAATGGAAATTTGTCAGGGAGAAAAAATTCCGTTTCGGCATTGATTGAGATTGTTTCAAATGATCATGAAAGAAGCAATGAGATAGTTGAAATTAAAGGAGCCGTGGAGGCCTTGGCTAAGTTACTCAAGGAGCCAATTAGTCCTAGTACTACAAAGGCTGCATTATTGCTCATGTATCATATTATTTCGAAGTCATCATCCTCTGCCAATTCCAAGGTCATTGCTAGGCTTGCTGAAATGGGACTGGTCCAAATTTTATTGGAGATGCTTGTGGATTGTGAAAAAAGCATATGTGAGAAAGCATTGGGAGTTTTGGATGAAATTTGCAGTTCTGATGAAGGCAGGGAAAAGGCCTATGATAGTGCTTTAACTATGCCTGTTTTGGTGAAGAAAATTTTACGAGTTTCGGATCTGGCCACTCAATTTTCAGTTTCAATACTTTGGAAACTTGGAAAGAATGAAAAAAGTGAAGGAGATGTCCCTGTTCAAGCACTTGAATTGGGAGCTTTCCAAAAGCTTCTGCTGCTCTTACAAGTTGGCTGTTCTGACGGAACGAGGGAGAAGGCAAGTGAGTTTTTGAAATGGTTAAATTTGTACAGGGATAGAGTTGAATGTATAGATTCAATGGACTTCAAGAATCTTAGAAGGCCTTTTTAAATTTAGAGAAAATATTTTTTAGTGTCATAGATCAACGAGTTTGGTGATTTGTTTGTGATTCATAATTAAAGTACAAAAATAGGAATATTGTTATTATTCATACATGTACATGTATTTAATTTTTTTTTGTTCTTCTGCTATGGCTGATGTTTTGTGGAATGATTAATCACATTTTTCATCTTTTAAATTTACTTGCAAAATCTTTTATTCCCTACATTTGAAAATAATCTTTTTAATCTTTCACAATTTCAAAGTATCCTCTTTTAATCCAATAACTACTACAACTCATTTCCTTGGTTAAAAATATTAGGTGAGTTGCCCATTATTGTATTTAAAGGGTTAAATTAGAAAATGCACAAAATTCATAGATTAATCCTTCAACTAAACATTCATAAATTAAAGCCTTTATTTTTCTCAAATCCAAATCAATTGAAATTAAATTTTCTCTTAATCCTCCCTTACCATAAACCCTAATCAATCCACAAAAAAAAATCATTAATCTGTTTTCAAATAGTTTCAAACCCAAATGCAAACATCCTTAGGGTTTATGTTTGAAGACATATTAATGAATTTTTATGTGCATTGATTAGGGTTTATGGTAAGGGGAATTAGAAGATAATTTGATTTGAATTTGGAAAAATTAAGGTTTCCTTTTATGAATGTTCAATTGAAGGATTAAGCCATAAATTCTGTGCCTTTTTTATTTTACCCATGCAAATACTAGCGTATGCGAAATGGACTAAAAGAGGATGTTTTGAAATTATAAAGAACAAAAAATATATATATATATATTTTCAAATGTGGAAGATAAAAAAGATTTTTCAAACAAATGAAAAGAACTGAAAAATATGATTTAATCTTTGTGTTTTCTGTGTTGAGCATATCAATAAAATCCTTCAGTTTCTTCGGAGCTGCCAAGGTCAATAAGAATGAACATTTTTTTCCCCAAGTAAGCAACATGAGTACGTATTAAAATCTCACTATTAATCTATACTATCGGAAGCTAAGGGGAGGACTTGCACAAATTTAGGGTTGGAGATTTCTTCCTCTAGGACAAAGAAAAAAGTCGCACTCGTCTAGAAAATTGTTATAGATTGTTGTTGGTAAAGATCAATAATTAAATTTTCAATGAGCAAATAACGATGGGGCTTGAATTTTTTTTTTTTTTTTTTATTTTGTAAATATGTTGAATAATATTTTCTTTTACTTGGAAGTTGGAACGTTGAACCAATTGCGGTCATGGCGAAATAACTTAGTCAGTATAAAGTTTGATTTTTATTTGGGAAAAGTAACTCCGGAATCCAAAGATGTCACCGAAGACCTTCTGCTGCTTTATATATATCAATGTCTTGGCAGTCTGGTAGTCTTCACTACTTTGATTCAGTCAAAACTGGAGCAAAAACTTCTCTTTAAAAACTACTTTGATTCGTCTAGTGCGGGTTTTGCTTCCCGTCTCGTGCGGGTTTAGATTGTTTTTCTTTTTCTTGCCTCTTGTGGGCTTTTTGCCTGGCGCTCTTTATTAATCTGCTATCATTTCGAAAAAAAAATAACAATTGAACAAAATTAAGATGTATTTGAATTGCATTCTAATAAGTTTTTTTTTTACATTTTTAAGAAATTTTTTTAATAAGTCTTCTAGAAAATTTAAGACATTTTTTAAGACATTTAAGACATTGTTTTACATCCCTGCACATCCCCAGGATTGTATCGATAATAAGTCTTCTAGAAAATTTAAGACATTTTTTTACATTTTTTTTTTTACATTTTCTATTTTATCATCGATACATTAAAAAAAATACAAAAACTCATTTTAAAATATAATTTATATGCACCCTAACTCCCTAAAAACTGTTAAAAGCAAGAAACAATCCTGCACATCCCCATGAACCCCATATATTTCGCTTAAGTCCACCGCGTATGAAAAGATTTATTATTCATTACCCACAATATATAATTGTTTTTTTTTTTACTTAAAACGATAATTGTATTGATATTTCAAAAAAATTCAACAAAAACAATATTATCAAATGATAATGATTGACTAAGTACTCTATGCGAGTTTCAGACAAAAAATAAATTACCTCTTTCAACTTATTCAACATATATAAACTAAAAATACTATCTATATATAGCTTACTCACAATATATAATTGCTTCATACCTTGAATTCCAATCCTTTCTGAACTATGACGTTTCTTCCTATTGGCTTGGGTTCAAAGACTTGTGAATTTTTCTAGAATCACTGCTTATGTTTAATTTTTGTTTCTGGTCAGAATTGGTGAGTGATGCCCAAGTATTTGTTTCTTATTTTCTTTCTTTCTTTAACAATTTAGTAAAGTTAGTCAATGTGACTAATAGGATAAAGTGCTTCAAGGCAACAATGAATAATCTTAAATGATAGTAGTCAAGTATTCATGAATAATCTTAGATGATTAGGCAATCTAGAAATCTTTGTAATTGTTGCCCTTTTATTATTTGATCAGAAAACTTGTAAGCAAATTGGATGAATCTTTCTATACGAGTAATTGTACCTTTGTAGATATAGTGTTTTAAAAATCTAATTTTAGTTTCCGATCTTAAATGATTAAACTAATCAAGTACTCATAAATAATCTTAGATGATTAAAACCAATTACTTAAACATTAATTCTTCAATTTCATATCACATTAAAGTCCTACTAGAGTGAAGCGTGTGTATAGATTATATTTTAAAATTTTTTTTTAAAATTTTTTGTTATAAAGATTATGAATATAGTTGTTTTAAAAATATAAAAAAAAATTAGATTAAAAGTGTAAAATATATTTTAAAATGCAATATATACAAGTTATAAGTTAATTAATGCCTAAGAGTCTTCCCCTGTGAAATTATTTACAAATTGAATTTTCTTTTTTCAAAAACTTTTCAAAATTCAAACCCAATCTTGCATGGCTTTTCTTTTCTTTCTTTTTTTTTTTCGAAAGAAAAGGTAGATAGTTTTATTAAAAGAAGTAATGATACATTATACATAAAAATGTAACTTCTATTGAAACTATTGAATTTAATGCAATAAAATAGATTATTCTAATAGTTTAATATTTTATTAGTTATTATGTTTGTATGAATTTAAATTATTTTGATAGTTTTATTTTTAGTTATTTTTTAAATAATCAATAAAAATATGCCATTAATAATTCAAAAAAAAAATCTCTTGTCAAAATTTTAACCATTAATGATAAATAGCAATTAGTTAGCTAAATTTTAATATTACATTTTATAGTGTTTTAATTTTACATTAGTACATAAAGTATTTACAACTAAAAAAATTAAATTGGTAAGAATCCTTATAAGAGAAATATGCAAGTAAATATAGGTCATAAAATTTACATTTTTTTTTAAAAAAAACTGAAATATCAGTTGCATGTAATGAAATGTTAAATAATAAAATAATAATAATAACTAATAAATTTTGTAAAAATAAATTCAAATGATATTTAAAATAAATATTCTAAAAAATTAATAAAAATAATCTATGCTATAAAAAATGTACAAAAATCAACTATAAAATTTAAATTATTACATTTAAACTAAAATGAAGTAACATTGTTCAATTGTTATATAGAAGAAAAATATAACCTATGACTTATATGAAATTGAAAATTGATCTCAACTCTCCATTTTAGATAAATTAAATTAAAATAAGAAACTAGGGGTCCTTGGAGTTCTTGATTGTCCAAATTTTTCAGTGCAAAGAACATCTTTATATTCAGTAGTAGGGAAAGGAATTTCCACTCTCACCCAAAAGTTACTAGAATCGACATCTAGAAAGGTTTAATTTGGAATGTCATTTTGTGTGACTGGTGTTTAATTGACCTAATAATTTAGATTAAATATAAATACTTGTCCAAATAACCTGACCCGTTACATCATAGTTGGCCACAAATATAGAAATTAGTATTTTTATTGATTTGTTCAAATCAAATCCCAAGATTAGTAATATAAAATCCAAAAAAGATAGTTCTCCTCATGTCTTAATAATCTAATTGGTTGGGTTTTCTCTTTTTTTAAAAAAATAAATTAATTAAATCAACTTGTTCTAAAGGTTGAACTCAAACCTTAAATGGTCGGGATGTAAATCACAGATGTCAGCAGGTGCATGAAAAAATTCGACCACGAGACCTTGAGGTTACAATTCAAAACTTACAATATACCCTTACTACTGAGACACTCACGCGGAGACTAATCAACTTAGGCACTCACGCGGAGACTAATCAACTTAGGCACTCACGCGGAGACTAATCAACTTGTTCTAACTCTTGATATAGGTTGTGAGTAGCATGAATGTGCCCAACTTTGACCATGAACTCGATGATGGTACTTACTGATATTTCAAAGCCAAAGCGTGCCTTAATCTGAGTCAAATAATCAAAGTCGGTTACAGCATCTATTGGCTGTAAGCAAATGAAGCAACTCACGACCCATGTTGTAAGAATCGGACCCAACTGACCGGTTTGACCGTTCTAACATATAATATAATCGGTCATGAGTCCAACCTGATTTACATTTTTTTGTTTTACTGAAATGATAGGATTTTCATTGTAAGGGAATTCTTATAATTTTTAATATATTCGTTACTTAAAATATTTCTTATACTATTTTTTCATAAAATTATTTAATTATACACTTAGAATTTTATACAATTTATACTAAATATAAACTTTAAAAAGTTAAATAATTTATCTCTAGTATACTTGTTTATTGATATTAATATTTTTATAATTAATTTATATTTATTACATTATAATGAAATTATTTGACTTTTTTATTACTGGCCCAACTAGTCCAATCAATTGACCATTGATTTATACTCAATCTGATTCTGGCAACATTGCTCACAACCAGCTAGGTCAGCAAGTATAGCAATAAACATCTTTAAGTTAACAAGGGAAAGTGAACAAGTTTATTTTAATTTCCTAATGTTCGACATTTCAAATAAATAATGCCTTCAAATTTGGGGGAATTTCATATATAGCAGGTTCATGACCGTTCTTTACAAATATAGCAGCCGCGCTTTTTTCTTTTGAAACATGGCAGGTCAACTGTGTTTGACCATGTGAAAATACCACAATATCCCTCATCGTTTCACTTCAACTCACCATTTCTTGATTCATTATTCATTATTCTGAATTCAGCATTCGCGAGGATCATCGTTTCATCATCTCATTTGCCTGGGTTGAACGATTTCCGAGTTTGAATGTCATCGTCGTTGTGTAGATATAAGCATTCGTAAGTTAGCATGAAAAACAAAACCCTATCGACAAACATGGTCCATTTCCACTGGAAACTGGTTGTTTTATGGACTTGCATATGATATAGGTTTCAAAGTAAAATATTATACATTCGTTTATAAATTCCACGATCTTGTCGACATTTTGGTCCACAGTTTGGTCGACATTTGTTTATGTGTTCTATATATTGGTCGACATTTTTATCGAGACTTTTGTCGACATTTTTGTCGATACTTTAGTCGATATTTTAATCGACATTGCTCATTCTTGATTAGCTTTTTTTTATAAATTTGTCGACCAAATTGTCGACTCAATTGTCGAAAAACTTATTGAAAAAGAAAACCACATGGCCATTGTGATCCAAATGGGTTTTATTGCAATATTTAATGGTTCGAATATAGAAATTAATGGAATGGAATATTGCATTTATTTTATTCCTCAAATTGCTGTGTTGTAGTAATATAACATCATATTTCCTTGCTGTCAATACATTTTAATATGCAATAGAGGAAAGGAAAATAGCGCCATCAATGGTTGTCTCTACTAACAAGTGGATTTGAGCAAGTTTGTGGTTATGTTCGTGTTGTCCACAACGCCACATTTCTTTGAACCACATGCTCACGGTTGAAGGAATTCTCTTTTCTTGCGCCTACCACTCTTAGCCCTCGATTCCGGAGGTAATAGAAAAGCTACAATATCTTCGGCACATTCCAATCCTTAGGATCACCAACGGGCATAATAGATCTGCATATGCACTGAAAGTGCATCCGTGATAAAATGGTGAGCATAAGGTGTAATGGTCAATTTGTTCGCCGAGTGCAGCTAATGCATGCACACACGGAGTTGATCCATATCGAACACTCTACACGCAAGTTTTCTCAAGCAAATCGATCAGAGTCGCACGGTTTGCAATGTCTCTGACACACCATCGGTTCATATCGACCGCTCCACAACGCACGCTTGTGCTTCTCTCATCCTAAAGCCGATTTTATCTTCAATGTATGGGGTTGTCATTGTTTTCACTTCGCCGCCGCGTACGCCTATCGTGGAACCACCTTTGAAGAGTGTTGCGGATGTAATCGACCAAAGAATGGATAGGTAATTCGCATCTTTCAACAATGCATTTAGACATTCGCTATGTTGCTCATCATTATTGTATACCGGGCCACTGCACGCCCTTGACCATCGTTCAATCCCAACATCTCTTAAATACACGCTCACCCTTGGATTTTGTAGTGAAAGATTTCCAAACATCTCATTGAATTCAGCCACAGTGTAAGCCTTTGCAGCCTTAAAGAATAATTGGATCCCTGAACGGTCTTTGAATTTTGATTTTAGATTGTTGCTCAGATGGTAAATACACACTCCGTGGAACGATTCTGGAAAAACATTGGCAATACCCTTTGCAATGCTCTTATGTCGGTCGGAAACAAACACCAACCCATCCATATCGTTACCAATTGCAGTCTTAAGTTTTTGTAAAAACCAGTCCCATGATGCATCATTCTCAGAATCAACAATTCCCCATCCGACGGGGTAGACTTGTGATAACTCTATTTTATATAGAGTTTTCTTATTCATTTTGGTTAGAAATTGGCTTGTGTTTTAATTTGTTTTTACATATTTTGGCCAAATTATCCTTTGAAAACTCACTCATCTTCCGGAGTTCATAACTCTTGATACAGACGTCCAAATGAGATGATTCAAGATGATATGGAAAGCTAAGAAAGAGAACAAAAACTTTCATGAAGAAAGTTTTCTCAAATTCTGGAAGCAAAATGACCAAAACTGGACAGAAACTTGAAGATTTTTTTCTGAAATTTCCTTCAGCTACGGGTTCATATTATTGCAGCAGTTTACTTCACGTTTTGCAGCACAAATTGATAGTAAGTTTCAGTAATAAGAAGCCTTATTACTCAGCCAAAGCAGAAAGGAAAGATTAGCAACAAAATTCTGCTGCACTACGGGAAAGAAAGCTGGACAGCCGAAAGAGAGAAGAAAAAAAAATTCCAGCAGCTGCATTTCTTGGGCCATCCGAATTTCTGCATGAAGAGAGAACATGCATTCAACAATTTTTATGGAGACCAGCTGCCATCTTTTTATTTTTCTGAAGAAAGAGTGCATGAGGACAGCAAGAAAGCCTCTCCAAAATGCAGCCTCACATGGGAAAAAGAAAGCCAAAGAAGAAAAGGAAATCTGTACAAAGACAAAAGGCAGCAAGAAGCATTAACAAAAGAAAAAGAAAAAAAGAGAGGACCACAAGAGAGAATGGTGAAGAACATGAGGAATGGCATAAAGAAAAGATAAAAGAAAGTGGCCACAACCAAATGTCTTGAATCCTTGCCTATAAATAGGCAAGGCTTGGATATGATCAAGCATCCCATTTCAGCCGATCCCATTCTTTGGAGCAGCACTCCATTCTTTGCTTCTTTTTCTTTAGCTTTAGGTTAGAGTTAGAAAAATTTTCCTTTTTTCTGTTTTTTTTGTTCTTCTTCTTGTTCTTCTTGGTTTTTCTTCTTGTTTTCTTCTTGATCTTCTTCTTGGCAGAATTTCAGCCGGTTGTTGTTCTTCTTCCGGTTGTTGTTCTTCTTCCTTTTGTTGTTCTTCTTCCTTTTGTTGTTCTTCCAGCAGCCACTAAGCTTGATTTGGATACAAAGGAAGCAGCTGAACCTTCTCTTTGGAAGTTTACGGGTAGAGAAGACAAAAGTCAAAGAACAAAGAGGGGAGTGGCTACCACCTACGGGTTTTGTTGGAATTTATTTTTATTTATTTATTTTTTAATTTTCTTTCTTTTTGCAATTATGTTTAAGAAATTGGTGTTGTTCTTCTATATTAATATGAACTAAATTCTTTTTCTAGGGTTTCGATGTAGCCTAACTATGAAGTTTTAATATTTTTTCTATTAATATAGTTTGATTTAATTTTCTATGGTTGAGTATTTATCTTTGTGCTTAATGCTTCTAATTACTTGATCACTAATTAGATGATTTGTTAATCATAACGAATTGGAAGAGGAGTTATGTGTCAAGTTCATTGAGATAAATGCCATAAATTGCATGTAGGATAGGAATATACCTACATGGTTTGTGTAGTTGCTATATGAGAATCCATAGAAATTAATGACTTCATAATTGTTGTAATTCACATAGGAATATAGTGAATTAGCAATTAGGAGGATTTTTATTAGATCTCGGGAGGGACTAGTAAATAAATTTGGGAATCTCGACTATCAACTAGGAAATTAAATTAGATTATAGAAATAGATTAATATTAGGATGGATTAGTTATGGTGAAATCGAAAACCCTAGATCTTTCGTCAACTTAATCTATTAACTTGCTTTGTTTAGTTTTTAATTTTAGTTTTAATTAAGTTTTAAAATTACTTTTAATTTAGCTTATCCATAAAATATTTTTTTCTTCAAATAAAGTTAGAACTATTTTAATTTCGGTATTTAATAATTCATTAGTCTCTGTGGGAACGATAAATTATATTCACTCTATATTACTTGTTAACGATCAACTTGGTTGTTACCGTCCATGCTAGTTGCAACAAGTAATGATCCAGGGTATTTTCCTTTCAAAAAACAAGCATCAACGGCAATAACTCGCCGCAGGTGAGTGCGGAATCCCCGGATGGATGCACCTAATGCGAAAAACAGATACTCGAATGTACCATCGTCTTCTCTACTTATCTCAATAAATGATCCAGGGTTTACCTCGTTCATCACGTGTAGATAAGCTGGTAGCATCCTGTATGAATCCTCAAAATTTCCTCTAATTTCGTCCAATGCAGCTTCTCTTGATCGCCACGCCTTTTGGTACGTAATGTTAACACCCAACTCGTCCAACATCATGAATGATTTCCTTTGGCCTATACGGCCGACACACGCCCGTACTTACACTTGATCCATGAGCCAAGTACACGGTGGCACGATTATTACTTCGGACCAAAGATGATTGACATGTATGGGTGTTGTCATATTTAGTGTTCCTCCAGGCCTCCGAATTCCCAATGACAGCGGCATTCAACATCCACGTGCAATTGTCGACCTTACAGCGTAGGTACCAGAACTGGCTATTTGCTCTTATAACCTTCCATTCGAAGAAATTTTTCACGGCTAGCATGGACATCCTCATGTACAAATGATGTCTGGTCTCAAACACATCCTTTACTGCAACATCTACCAATGTGGATAGTCTATCAGACGAGGTACCAATCCGCATGTGATGAATTTGTTGCGTCTAGACAATGCCCGCTCTCGTAATCGCTTCAATTTCTCCTTCGCCTTGTTTCTGCGGGGACTCGTTGTCCATGATCCTCCCAACAAATGTTTGGTCAACCCGATCCTCCTCCTCATCACTATCTTTCCCACCTTCGCTCGGTATGGTCAATATTCGCTCATCCATTTGTCTTGAAACAATGACATTGTTAGTCCATATTGGACTATCCGAGCTCAATCGCTTCATCGCGAGTTGCTAGCCCCATCTTCTAGGTTCATTGCTCCAACGCCTTTGACGGTAACACATAATGGTACCCGTGAGACCTCGAACGCTTTATAATGTCATTCAAAAACACCGACTTGGCGATCATTCTCAGATCGGCAAGACGCCGATGTTCGATAGATACTTTGGTAGGTATTGAATCACTAGGTTATTCCTTAGTGCCGGGTCTAGACCCATGATACCCATGATCTCATCAACCACTTCCGAGAAGCTCGCGTCCTCTTTCAACAAAATACTGTCAAGCTTCTGATGGTTCACGAATCTATGTTCATTTGTGACGGGATCGACTATCCATTCGCCGCCAACTAACACATGGACAGTCCAAATGTTCAGGTGAGCCATTCCTGACATATGAAAATAGAAAGATGGATGAAGGTCACCAATGCACGACCGATGCAAATGACCAATGTAAATGTAGGTGAACAAACTCATAGAAGAATTATGTGGGTGAACAATTTCATAGAATGAGGATATAAATACTCCTTACCTGAAATGTATCTCGACCGATGAAACTGCTACAAAATTGGAAATGTGGTAGATCGATCACTAGTTTCAGAGTCCACCGAAATTACTTCACTCAGTAACGCGTACAGATGTGATGTGTTCCTATGCCCTAATATAAAAATTCCCCGGTCCTTTCCTTTTTGATTTTCCCGCGCGTTCTCAACGACGCCGTTGCGCGTTAACGTCGCTTTTTTTAAGTAAATGTCGATCAAAATATCGACTAAACTATCGACGGTGGTCATAATTGTCGACTAATATATCGATTAATATATCGACTAATACATCGACTAATATGTCGACTAATATATCGATTAATATATCGACTAATACATCGACTAATATATCGACTAATATATCGAGTAATATATCGACTGAAATGTCGACTAATATATCGACTTAAATGGCGTAGACTTTCTAAAATATCGACTAAAATATCGACTAAGTAACCCAATCCCAATTTCTCTTGCAATTTGTCGACAGAAATATAGACTAAAATGCATCTCTAGTATTATGCGAATAAAGTTAGAAGCAGAAGCTTCACTGCACTGAATTTAACACATTTAAGCATGGAATATGACACATTTGTATAATATGTAGTGTATAGATTTGTATAATGTATAGATTTGCATTGCAAATGTATGTTTTACAAGTAATCATCTAATCTATAATGTAAATGTATATATTTACAAGTAATCATCTAATCTATAATGTAAATGTATATATTTACAAGTAATCATCTAATCTATTTACATTTGTATAATGTGTGTATTTCTCATATCAAATATCCAATTACATTGTTTAATGTGTGTAAGAGCAATCTATACGACATCTTCGATGTCATTTCTTCTTTGGAGGTTTCTTTCGCCCTTTTGGCGCAGCCTTTTTCTTCTGTTGTTGCCTAGCTGCCCTAGCTCTCCGTCTATCATCCGGTTGAAATTTATTTTGCTCGGAAGCATGGGCAAAAAGCGTGTACGCCATCTGTTGACGCACCTTCAAAGCATTCGTTGGTGTAATTGTCCGAGCGCCGTGGATAATACACTCGGCCCATTTTAAAACATAAATACCACAGTCGCCGCTCCTGCATTTACGTTAGGCCAGAAATTGAAGTTAGTATACAAAATTGGTGATTAAACAACGTAACCATTTCTCTCTAACAAATGTAAACTTACGCCGGTTCTTGATGCACCATATTGGGCTCCACCAGGACCTCCCAATTATCCCGCAAAGGAATCCATTTGGAGTAGTGTTGGGAAAAATCACAGGCCTTTAATATCTTGGGCATTGTCTTCGCTAGATAGTCCAACTTCTTAATGACAATGTCCCCTTGAGGCGATGGGTTGAACACATGGAATTCCTTTTCATAAATGTCCATCTTCACCAACATCCAATGGTTGCCATCAATGTGGCAAGGGAATAGAATGTAATCCAATATCATGAGGTCGTGGGGAAATGGAGTATCCCCAACGAATTGCTTAAGCGCCAAGTCATCGACGTGGACCTCCTTATTCGTGTCGTGTATCATCTTCATGCCAGCCTATAAAATAAGGAAAACAGTTAACATATGGAAGTAGTGAGTTAACATATGACAAATTTGTTTCTAAAGTATTTGAGGTCCGACTTACATCAAAATATGACTCCATTATCGATATTCTTCCGCCGCCATTATCCATGATCCGTTTACGCATCATGGAAGTATACAAATCAATTTGCTGCAAAACACAAAACATTAGAAAGAGAAAACAATCATACAAAACGAAGTTAGTATGGACAATAGATCAAACGTGAAATCTTACGTGATCCGACAGCCAAAAACCCTTGGTCCACATTGACTCGAGCATTTCCGAGTCCACCGAAAAAAGCGGGGTCCATAAGTAACGGATTTCCGAGGCGGTCATCCATTCCTTCATTTCATTCTCTTGTTCCTCGGTTGGCGGCAAAGGCAAAGGCACATGCAAAGACAAGGTATCTTTGCTCTCATTGACCCGCTAGGTCAAGTGTGGGCCAAATTTTGCCCAACAATGCCTTCCTCTACCGTCGATGTTGTACCTCTCTTTTATCGGTGGAGGCGGAACACTATCTAGGTGGCGGCCTTTGGCGATGGAGTCTTGTGCTCAGCGATTAGTTGTTGAACAATATCCACTATATCGATCTCTTCGCAAGCCCGATCCAATGGTTGCTCTTTATCTGCTGCATCACCCGGCAATTCGTCTTCAGGGCCCTTGTCCCCATCACCGGGGCCTTCATCAAGGCCCCCTTCACTTGGGGCCCCTCTCCGTGAGCGAACCCCTCTCCAGGGCCCGGATCCCCTCTCCAAGCCACGAACCCCGTCTCGTGGCTTGACCCCTTTCTTCGATCTCCTCTTCATTGCCCGGACCACTATCGGGACCCCCTCTTCATTGCTATCACCACCGAAATCGCGGCGGAGGAGAAGCATCCTTGCCAATAAGTTTTTGTACATATGAACTCACCTCCTCGAATTTCGCGGACATCTGCTCGAGTTGAATAGTCAAGCCATTCACTTTAGAATCCAAATCCGCCCTCAGACTATTGAGCTCCTCTCTTGTATCGAACAATTCTTGCTCAGTCTGCCTCAGACGTTCAAGCAGCTGCGTATCATTAACATTTCTAGGATGCGCTTCAACCCCGGCCTCATGGCGAACCTTTGTTCTCTTTTCTCCTCTTGAAACTTCTTCTTCTCTGGGCCTCTTCCTATATGAGACGAAAAAACTTGAGGACTCTCCTTCGTCTCCTTCTTCTCTTGATTGGTTAGCCCCCTCATCCTCCGTCTCATCTTCCCACTGCAAGAAATGTTCTTCTTCTTCCTCAGTTGCCTTTATTCGTGTAACTACCACTTTCTGCATATCATTAACATATTCCTCAGGCAATAATGGAATCATTTCATTAAGTCGGTATACAATAATTGAAATAAAAAAATAACTTAGTAAAACTTTCATTTACACAAATCTTACCTCCCCGTCAGCAGTTCGTTTCTCCCACACTTGCTTTCTTTCTTGTTCTCGACGCTGTGCGTTCACAGCCTTCCATCTGAACATCCTAGGCTTTACACCTTCGATGTGGACCTTCTGCACCATCTTCAGACGCTCTAGATGTGGCATAACCTCATATGCAAATATCTGAGACATTGAAAGATACATAAGAAGATGATGTGGCATAATATGGATTTATATGACAAATATCGGTAGCCTTACCCCATGCGGTAGGAATCCCCGACAGTGTAAGTCCTAAGATGTGGGTGGCTAGTTTGTTTCAAGGCATTGATCATGCTCTTCCTAGCACTATCAATGGTCTGCCTGTATGATAATTCACCCCACGGCAATGCATCAAACCGAGGCCAATCGCATGCCAAATGAAGTATCTTGTCTTCGATTTACGTTCTCTTCGCCAGGCCATTGATTGATGTGTACAAGAGCAAGAGCGTAAGGCTAACGACATCAACGTCTGGATAAGTTGAGTTGATGCGATCGTAAGCCTTTAAAACTTCATCATACGTGGCTTCCTCGATTGACCCCAATGGTTTAATGTACTTGACGATTGGTGCCGAACCATGTGGGGCATGGTAGTTGCCAAAAGCAGTGTCAAAATCGCCCGATTTCGTGATGATGGCAAACTCCTTCGCCGAACTTCACCTTCTTTCTGCGGTTGAAGTATATACTATTATCCGTGTGGATTTCTCGTCGAGCTTGATTTGCCTCATCGACGGAGTGTATGATCTGTTGCACCAAAATGTGTGCTCATGGTCAAGAGCGATTGCGGCGGACAACTCTCCCTTCGCGATTTGCTTCGCGTCTCTGTCATCTTGGACCGATCATCTTCATATTTGCTTCATAATAGCGATCGCGAAACTTGGGGTTGAAAAAGTCTCCTTGAACAACCATTCTATCCTTTAGGTGTTCCCGCACATAACAAGAAACGTCAACAAAGCGGTTGATATTTTGTTCCACGCCATTATCACCAGATTAGTCATTGTCATATGTTTCCATGAAACTACAATATGTTTTTAGTGTGGATTCAATTGGTCACATTATTCGATATTTTACTCGATACTTCAGTCGATACTTCACTCGAGATTTACTACTTACTCTAAGTCAATACTTCACTCGAGATTTCACTCGAGACTTAAGTCGACACTTCACTTGAGATTTTACTCCATACTCTCAGTCCATTACTTCACTCTAGGTTTTACTCAAGACTTCAGTCGACACTTCACTCGAGATTTCACTCAATACTCTCCATACTCTCGATTGACACTTCACTCGAGATTTCACTCGAGACTTCAGTCGACACTTCACTCGAGAGTTTAATCGAGACTTTAGTCGACACTTCACTCGAGATTTTACTCCATAGTCTCGTCGCCACTTCACTCGAGATTGTACTCCAAACTATCGTCCATACTTTAGTCGATACTTCACTCCATACTTTAGTCGAGAGTTTAGTCTAAGGTAAATGATGCGACACAAATGTCGGCATTTGGTCTCCATTTAGTGATCCTCAAACCGCTTATGGCTAACATTAACATTTGCAAACGCGTATTCTTTCAACCGCTTGTTGTATATGAACAAAAACACTATGTGATAAAACCTAACTTATATGGTTCAAATATAATGTGAACAAATAAGCGAAATAAGCAAATCAACAATCCATTGCTAACTCACCAACACGAAAGCTTCAAATAAGTAAAAGACAATGCATTCAAAATCGACCTTTTCTTTTGCACATTCTTTGATTTCTCCTCCATTGTGTCCGACGACGCGCCCACTCGCGTGCGTGCCATTGATGGTGTAATGTAGTGTGGGTACTTTCTTTGAACTCGAACTACAAAGGATGGTTGGTAAAGTCTTTGAATCGGTCCGGATGCCTTTGGAAGGAATTGAAACTTTTGGAAATAATGATGAGGATAAGCGAAAGAGAGTGGGAAGCGAGCAGGCGCGACTTTCAAATGCGGTGGCATTTTCGTATTTTTCACCTCTCTAGAAAAATGTCGACAAAAGTATCGACAAAAATGTCGACAAAAGTATCGACTAAAATGTCGGCCTAAACATCGAGCAATATATAGAATACATAAACAAATGTCGATACATATATCGACAGAAATGTCGACAAAATCGTAAAGTACATAAATAACTGTATAATTTCTTTCTTTGAAACTTGTATAACATGTAGGTCCATAAAACATCCTATTTCCAGAGGAAATACTCCGTGTTCGTCGATCGGGTTTTGTTTTTCGTCCTAACTTACTACACACCGTCAATGAGGATGAAAGCGATGTATGGACTACACAGATTCATTGTAAGCTCAATGCACGCAAATGAGATGATGAAACGATGATCCTCGCAATTTGAGAATGAAGAATAATGAATCAAGAATCAAGATTACTGAAGAATAACGATGCAGTTTGCTATATTGAGGGACATTGTGGTATTTTCACATGGTCAAACATAGTTGACTTGCCATGTTTCAAAAGAAAAAACCGAGGCTGCTATATTTGTAAACAACGGTCGTGGGCCTGCTATTTTAGAAATTTCCCCTTCAAATTTAGATCAATTAGGTCATAGTTGTTTTAATACAAATCTTAAAAATTTTAACATGCATGATCTGGGAAAATAATATTTATTATTAATTTATTATTTATTGAATGACAAATGAGTACGTGACAGACACATGAGCTCCACGGCTACTCCAAGAGACAAATTAGGACGGCCTAGGGTAGTGATTAGACAAGTAACAGGTTGCGTGGTACATGAGGCAAAAAGGCGCTGTAATGCAAAGACACGTTGTTCCAATTAGGAGTAAAATTTGGGTGGTACGAATGCGGCCATTAATAGAAGGCCACATTCCGTTGTCAGACTCATGATTGTTGCCTAAAATGCCGTAATTCAAATAAGTAGAAATATCTCTCAACCAAGTACGATTTGGGGACTTTTCAAACTATTTTCCTATTACTAAACATTTTCTCTCCTATAATCTAATTTAAACGTCGAATTGGTTTCCCGGTACCAAAACTCAAGCTCTTTCTAACTTTTGTTTTCTTGCAGACCTAGCAGTCTAGTTTAAGGAGAATCCGTTCAGTCACAGAATCATTAGTGGCATTGTTTGTGGGAAACCTTCTCTACCTTACTCTTTTTTGTTCTATTCTGTTCTAACTTTGAATCTCATTACATCATTTACATACTTTTTATGGACAACCTACCCCCAACTCCTTTCTCCTCTCAACCTGATCAGTTCAACACACGAATGTCTTGATAGCAACCACAAGATCCCAGAGCCTTATTAAATCGGCCTAGAGAAAAGACAATGTATGATTTTATATCCCAAAATTATGACCAATTACGCCAGATGCTTCAAAAACACCGAAATCGTCAATGTTCTATCTTTCCACATTACCAACCTCCTCACTGCGAGGATGTGCAGCCTTGCAGTACAAAGAAGCACAACCATATGAAGATCATGGGTGTCTCTAGTCCTACCCACCAGTTCGGCCATTGTCATCACTATCCAAGCCGGAAGACTACCAATATCCTGATGAACGTCCTTTTTTAGAGCCATACACACATCTTGGATATGCTAATAGAAGACACTCCCTTAACAAACACCCAGCTTTGAGACATTTTGATCCCTCAACACGGCCAACACCTTTTATTCAGGCCATAGCCTCGTATGCGGTCTCAACAAAATTTAAAATTCGTTCTCATCTTAGCATATATGATGGTAGTGCTGACCCTAAAGATCATCTTAACACTTACATCACCACTATGAGCTTATACAATTTTCCAATGCCCATATAGTGTAAGTTGTGCCCTTTAACTCTCAAAGACAAGGCTCGCCTGTGGTTCGAAGGGTTGCCTACCAATTCGGTTACTTCTTTCAAGGATTTGAAAGTTCCTCTCAAGGCCCGATTTTTGCAATGAATGCGGTATCAAAAAGTTTGCTTTGAGCTCATAACTATCGAGTGGGTTGAAACTGAGAATTTGCATCAATATATAGACCACTTCAATAATGAGAGTATACAGCTTGGTGAAAAATCTGATGATTTTGTTATTACATCCTTCATTAATGGACTGCAACCTGGCAAGTTCTATCGTGACCCCATGGTTGAACCATAACAGAATTTGCAAGCTCTTCTAAATCAGGTGAATCGGTTCGGCCGTGCAGTTGAGGCGAACAAAAAAGTGTGATTGCAAACGCAAAAACAAGGGAAAAAGTAAAGATTTGCCCAAAAGAATGAACCAGGAAAGAAAGGGGTGCTCAGTTGATTTGGCCAAATTGGAGGATCACATTTCGGCAATCATTCCAAAGATACCTTCACTCTCTTGATCAAGTCACCTAGAGAAATTTTGTCCCTTGTTATAGACCATAGCATTGTTCGCCCTCCGTTGCCTATGCAAACGTCAGCACATCCAAGATCCAAGGAATTTTATTGTGATTTCCAGGAAGACCATGGCCATGATACAGCTAGTTGTGTCAATTTGCACAGAGAAATTGAGTTATGCATACAAGATGGTCGCCTCCGACAGTTCGCAAAGGATGTTAAAAGGTCTAATTGGAGAGGCAACTGTACTCATGCATTTAAGAAGAATTTTACATTGCGGTCCAGATCTAATAATTCTATGCTGTCACCCTGGAAGCGTCCAGATGTCAGTGCTAATAAGAAACCCGCGGCTAAAACAGATTTGATTGAACCCACTAGTGTAATTTCTGAAATTTTGCTATTATTAGTGGACCTGTTGGCAAAGCTAGTAATTCAGTGCAAAAGCTACCTGTAGGCTGGTGTTGGATTTGGGAGGGAGAGATTGACGTCTTGTTTCAAATGAAGTTATACTTTTTTTTTGCTAATTATCCAATCCCAGATCGGATTCTTGATGTAAATGCTATGGTTATTTGCACTTGAGTTGTAAATACTATAGCACATTGGGTTTGCATAGATGGGGGCAATTCTACTAAAATCATGTATTGGCCATGTTTTGAGCAATTGGCAACAGATGTCTATGCTCAGTTACAACCAGTACACATTCTCTTGATGGATTTTGCAAATAGAGTTGTGTGACCTGAAGGAATTCTTAACCTCTCAGTTTTTATTAGGGACAGGGACGGAGGGGTCATATGGTCCAAGTGGGCCAAGGCCACCCAACTTCTCAACAAAAATTCATTATGGTATTAAATAAATTAATTAGGCCACCAAAAATTCATTTTTTTTTAATACAAAAGCCTTTGTAGAAAGGTTATATTCAATAATTGGGCCAGCCTAGAGGACCCAATGGTGAGTCCAAGTCCAGCTAACCACAGCAAGTCCAAATGAAACTATAGGGTTCATGAATGCTGCATCAAAGGACCCTTCAATTTCCACAACTCATTTAGTCCTTGAAAATGGCGTTAGAATTCTACACGCTGCCGTTCCGGCAAATCACATTCAGAACCCACGAGGAAATTCGCCAGCCCAGAGCAATTAAAGCCGCATTGGCTAAGTTCTTCAGTACCCTGATAGGCCTGATTTGATCCTCGCTGTGAGTTGATCAGATCTTGGCTTCAACAAAACCTAAGCGCAAATGAGGTAGTTTGAATTTTCATATAGTGTATACTTTTTTTTTAATTTTCGATTTAAAATTGGGTTTGAAAATTTGGATGCTTTGAAGTAGTTAATATCTTAGTTAGGGTTACAATGATTTATGGTTGTTTCTCAAATTCTCAAACAAATTAACTTGCTTGTCTAAATTAGCTTGCACAATATGTCAATATATTACTTGCATAGTTGCATAATTAGCTTGCATCACCAATTATATATTATATACATATTGCCTTTGGAGTTTTGTTTTTTTCTTGGATGATGCCCATTGTCCTGTGGCAATCACATGCCATTATCTTAAAATAAAAAGCAAAAGATATGAAAGAGATAAAGATTGGCAGATTGTGTAGTAGAACTTTATGTTATGATCCAATAATTGGAGAGAAAACCATATCAATATATTGTACTTCTTTTTGTTTGATTTTTGTGTTTCTTTTATTTTCACTCAATTATGCTTTGAATTATAAATTTTTCACTCAATTATGCTTTGAATTATAAATTTTTAGGATTGAATAGTCTTCTCATTCTCAAATTCAAAGATATCAATGGGAACGCAAACTACCATTGATTTTTTCATCAAACAAAAAATCTCTCAAGTTTCAACACCAATTCCTTTAGTTGGAGAAAACCCTCCTAAAACTACAAGAATCGAGTCCAATACCAACTCAAATTTTGTTGACATTAATTTCTTAGAGTATGATCCAACACTACGTTTGCAACTTTTAGAATATTCTGTTAATCAGTGAGACGAAATTCGTTGATCTTATATTAAATTAGAGATATATAAAGGCATGGGAAAGTTTCCTTATTCACAAAAAGGGTCAGACCATAAAAGGATATTCAATGCTTCTTTGTTTAAGCTTTTTCCTTCATGGTTAGAGTACTCCCCAACAAAGGATGCCACATTTTGGCTTCCTTGTTATCTCTTTTGTAGTCGTAAAGATCGAGACACTTTCACATGTGAAGGATTTCAAAATTAGAGAAGGGCCATAGATGGAAAATATGGTGTTTTTTTAAAGCATAAAGGGAGTACTCCAACATCACCATATAACTGTGCTTTGGAAAAATGTCATGCTTTAATGGATCCATGCCACCACAATGAAAAAGCACTTTCTCAACAAAGTGCTCAATAAATTGCACATAATTGGCTTCGGTTGAAGGTTTCTATATTTTGCATTCGATGGCTTGCATTCTAGGGATGTGCTTTAAGAGGAAATGATGAAAGTATTGACTCGATTAATTGTGGCAATTTTATTCAGGCGATAAAGGGATATGCCTTTTTCACTAATGAGGTTAAAGAAGTTGTTTTAGACAAAACTCCTCAAAATGCTACATACACATATCCTGGCATTCAAAAGGAACTCTTATTATGTTTTTCAAATCGAGTAAGAAAAGGAATTCATGAAGAAATTAGAGATGCAAAGTTTTGTATTCTTGTTGATGAGGCTTGAGATATTTCCAAGAAAGAGCAAATGGCACTTGTTCTTAGATTTATTGATAAAGAGGATAGTGTGCGAGAAAGATTTTTTAGAGTTCTTCATGTTCTTGATACTTCAGTACCAACACTAAGAGATGCAATATATTATCTTCTTTCATCCTCTAATCTGGGTGTTCAATCTATTAGAGGTCAATGATATGATTAAGCAAGCAATATGCGTGGTGCATGGAATGGATTGCAAGCTTTGGTTTCCAAGGATTGTCTATTTGCTAATTATATACATTGCATGGCCCATCGACTTCAACTAGCATTAGTTGAAGCATCTCATGATGTGGTTCTTATTCAACATTTTTTCACTGATTTGACTTGCATAGTCAACATTGCTAGTGCTTCTTGCAAACACATTGATCAATTAAAAGCTGCTAAAGTTTCTGAAATTGAATACTTAGTTTCTAGTGGTGATCTTGAAACTGGTATCGGGCAAAATCAAATTGGTTCACTACAATGAGCTGGAGATACTCATTGGAGTTTTCACTTATATTCTATCTCTAGTTTGTTGAAGATGTTTAGCCCAACATGTGAGGTGTTTATTAGTCTCACTGAAGAAAGAACTAGCTCTATTCAACGTGCTGAGGCAGTGAAAGCTTATGAGTCATTAACATCTTTTCAATTTATATTGCTTCTACATATTATGAAAGAAGTCTTTGAAATCACTAATTTACTTTGTAAAGCATTACAATGGAAGTCTCAAGATATTGTGAATGCTATGCATCTTGTTTCATCGATTAAAGAACTTCTTTAGAGATTGAGACAAACTAGTTGGGATGCTTTATTTGATAAGGTGAAGTCATTTTGTCGGAAAACAAACATAGAGATCCCAGATATGAATGCTCAATATGTGAGAAGGGTTCCATCTCGTCGCCATGAGCAACCTCAAATTATAGTAGAACATCATTATATAGTTGACACTTTTATTGCTACCATTGATTCTCAGTTGCAAGAGTTGAATAATCAATTCAATGAAAATGCAATGGAGTTACTTGTACTAGGAACTGCTTTGGATCCTAGAGATGGATATGCATCATTTGATATTGAAAAGATTTGTAGACTCGCAAGTCAATTTTATCCTCAAAGACTTTTCTAAGCATGAGCAAGAGACGTTGAGGCAGAAATTGAACCATTACATCCTTGATGTTCCAAGGAGACCTGAACTTAATAATTTGTCCTCCCTTTCTGAGTTTATGTAAGGCCTTGATGGGTACTAGGAAGACACTCATATATCCACTTGTTGATAGATTTATTAGACTTGTGCTTACACTACCCATTTCTACGGCGACAATTGAAAGAACATTTTTTGCTATGAATATTGCTGAAAATAGGCTTCACAATAAGATGGAGGATGACTATCTTGCTAGTTATTTGATATTGCACATCGAGAGAGAAATTGCTAAAACATTAAATCTTGATTCAACCATCAAAGAATTTGCTTCAACGAAGAACGCCGATCACAATTCTTTTGAGTTGTTTGGCTTCACTTTTAGAAGATTACATATTCTAGGACTAGGAGTCTTTCTTTTTGGTTGATTGCAATGTAAACAATCTAACATGATATGTCTTTTTGGTTAATGAACATAACTTGTAGATAATTTATCAATATTTTTGGAAAATTGTATGTATATCATATTGTATTTATGTAACTATGTTGTGTTATTTCAAACCATGGAATCAGCTTTTGTATGTTGCTTTTATCCACATGAATTGGTTAATTTTATTATTTCTGGTTAGAGTATTTATGTCTGAAATCAACTACTTTCATGTTATTTCAGTTACTCTTGATTAGATGCAAGTACAAAGAGGCACTTGATGAACTTGAAAAGTTTTATAGCAATTTAAATACAACACTTCCTATCAGGTATTACTTTCGTTAATTCTTTTTTTTTAAGAAGTTATCAAGTGTTTCTTTTTCTAATATGGATGAAAATGAAACGAATATATGCTTTGTGAGGAATGAAATTTAACCTTATTTTACTAATAAGAGAATAGGAGAATGTCATTCTCGACCCACCCAAAGTAAAATTCTTGACTTCGTCCTTGATTAAGGAATACCCTATGGAGAAAACTATTTATATGCAGTTTTCTGTAATTAAAGTTTCTTCTCTATTCAACTTAATTCTTAGACAACTTGCTTTGGGAAAGTTAAAAGTTATTGTCTCTACCTTGCATTTGCTTTTAAAATTTCCTACCATTGTTGGCATTGCTACTGTTCATGGTGATCAACAAATGGCAAGGAAATGCTTATGAATTGCATTGAAGGATACAATTCAAGTGATAGAGTGGCCCGCTTGAAGACCAAAAGCTAGAATGACTGCCAAAAGTAGTATGCCTCACTCAAGCACTGGATGATTCGCAACAACAACCTACATTGCCAAGTAAAATGGAAGCAATAGAACTTAATTCTTCTAAGCCAGATGACTTAGTGCATATCAGAAAAGACTTGCTGTCTTCGGTAAAGGAAGCTCTCCTCTCTTTATTCAAGGAATTTCTTGATATTTTTGCATGTGAAGTTGCTGACATGACTAGCATTCCTGCATCTGTGGTCACACATAAGTTAAATATCAGTACGGACGTCAAACCTATACAGCAAAAAAGATGCCCATTTGTCCCTAAACGGAATCAGATCATTAACGCTGAATTAGACAAGTTGCTTATGACGGACATTGTAGTCGAGGTGAAATATTCCACTTGGTTGGCCAATCCAATTTTGATAAAGAAACCAGATGTTACTTGGTAGATGTGTGTAGATTACACTGATTTGAACAAAACTTGTCCAAAAGATTGTCACCCCCTACCTATTATAGATCAAAAGGTGGATGCACTGATTGATTTTCATATCAAGTGTTTTTTAGACACCTACAAGAGATAATATCATATTCTTATGCATCTTGAAAATGCAGAGAAAATGATGTTTGTTGTTAAAAAAATGCATTTTGGGCTCAAAAATACGGTATCAACGATTGGTTGACCACATTTTTCAAAGGCAAATAGGGCATAATATGGAAGTTTACATCGACGATATGGTCATTAAAAGTCGAACTGAATAGGAGATACTCAAAGATGTTCAGGAAACTTTCCTCACTCTTGAAAGCATCAACATGAAGTTTAATCCAAAAATGTGTACTTTTGGAGTTCAAGTTGGGAAGTTTTTGGGTCACTTAGTGTCCGGTTCAAGAATTGACCCTAACCCCAAGAAAATTCAAGCTATTTTGGATATGTCATTGCCTAAGATGCTCACAGAAGTGTAGTCACTTAATGGTAAACTGGTAGCATTGCATCGATTTTTATCCCGTGTCGCAGAGTGGTCCATGCCATTCTTTTAGTTGTTAAAAACAAAAACAAAGGTAAAAGGCTCCTTCCAATTAACTGCTATGACTGAAATCGCATACCCATCTACTTCTTTTACAACCTCAATAGTGGGGAAAATCCTTTACTTATATTTAACTGTAGTAATGGACATAATTAGTGTCGTGCTCTTCCACAAATATGGGGTGGTACAGAGGCCTATTTATTATGTCAGCATAACCCTACAAGGGGCCGAACACCTGTAGTCTAATATAGAAAAACTGGTCCTAGATTTGTTACATACAGCACGATGACTTTGGCATTATTTTTAAGCCTATCCTATTGTTGTCCTTACTTACTCGAAATTTTGGCAACTCCTTCATTGTCCTGAAACTGCAGGTCGTCTAATAAAATGGGCCATTAAACTGGGAGAGCATGATATCTCTTTTTAGCCAATAAAAGCCCTTAAAATGTAAGTGCTCGTAGATTTTATTGCAGAGATGCCTTTTACTTCCAAAAACAATAGCTCGAAGGCCTTAAAAGAGCAATCTCCACCCTAATGAACGTTGTACGTAGATAGGGCATCCAACATAAGTGAAACAGGAGAGGGCCTTCTTCTTGTTGATCTGCAAGGTAATGAGCTGGCTCACACCTTACGATTTTCCTTTTCTGTCTCTAACAACAAAACTGAATACAAAACTCTCATTGCTAAACTCTAGTTAGCTCATAAGGTGGGTGTGCAAAAATATTGTATTATGGCAATTCTCAACTCATTACCCACTCAGTTAATGGGCAATATGAGGTCAAAGATTTCATTATGGCATGGTACCTAGAAAAGGTGCGAGGATTATTTCCTTTGTTTGAATCTTGTTAGCTAAAAAAAAATTTTGAGGCTAAATAATCGACATGCTGATGCCTTGATTAAGTTGGCTTTCATAGCAGATGTTCCTATGTCCCGAGGGGTAGCGATCAAGAAGCTTGATCAACAGAGTATTAATACTCAAACCATCTTCGCCGTGGTGAAAGACGTAGAAAACACTTAGATTACTCCCATTATTCAGTAGTAGATAACGACATGACTTTTTGAAGATAAAGTGTTGGTTCGATCCATTCGCATTTGAACTACCAAGTATACACTAGCTGCCAGAGTTCTCTATATAAAATCCTATTTTATGCCTTGCCTACATTGTTTGGGTCCAGTCTAAGCTGAATACATACTGAGTGAACTTCATCATAGGGCATGGGTCAGTCATGTTAGACCACGAACTCTTATGCAGATAGCAATGCGACAAGGCTATTACTGGCTGACTTTACAACGAGACACAAATACTTTGGTTTAGTCTTGTGATAAATATCAACGCCACTCGGCAGTGCATTGATTTCCACATACCAACATGGTGCCAATAACCAGCCCATGGTCATTTTATCAATGGGGAATAACATCGTTGAGCCATTCCCTAAAGTGTCTAGTAGGCTTAAATTTCTCGTTGTTACTATAGATTTCTTCACTAAGTGGGTGGAGGCGAAGCCATTGGTTATAATCACAGGAATGAATGTTTCAAAGTTTGTTTAGCAAAACATCATTTGTCGATTTGGAATTTCCCATTTTCTTATCAGTGACAAAGGAAAATAGTTCGCGGATGAACCGTTAAGAAGCTAGTGTGTCGAGCTCAATATACAACAAAAGTTTACCTCGGTGGCACACCTACAAGCCAATGAACAAGTAGAAGTTACAAATTGGACCCTTTTCCAAGGACTCCGCACTCAGCTAGGGAAAGCAAAATGAAACTGGGTGGGAGAATTGCCGAATGTCTTATGGGTTTATTGAACTACACCATGAATGGCTATAGGGGAAACTCTGTTCAATCTAGTTTATGGAATGGAAACTGTAACCCCTACTGAAATTGTATGCCAACTAGGTCAAAAAATGTTGAAAATTTATGACATAACCTAGATGTTTTGAAAAAAAAAGAAGGGAGATAGTTGTGAAGTGAAGTATAAGAGGCTAATGGCTCAGTACTATAATTCTCAAGTCTGTCATGCTCTAATTCAGCCTGAAAATTACGTTCTTCGTAACAATAAAACAACTAAGATTGAATGACAATGCAAGTTAGATCCCTAGTTGGAAGGTAGTAAAAAGTTGTGGAAATTTTTGAATCCGACAATTGTCGACTTGAGACTATGGAAGGCAAAGCTGTGCCCAAGACTTGGCATATAGCTCACCTCAAGCGTTTCTACTTTTGATTTTGGTACAAGTTACCATTTTGTGTAGAAGTAAAGTTTGTCAATCCATATTTTGTTAAAGGATTTGAAATCCTGTGTATGGCTTGATGGTTGTTTTGGTTTAAGGCATGGAATGAAATCTCATTGTTCAGTTTAAAAACTAACTAAGTATTTGCATATTTTTATCTAAGGATGAAATCAAATCCTACTCTTTTGCTTAGTTTGAAAACTAACTAACGCATAAACCTATTATCATGTTTTTGATTAAATGATGAAATGAAATCCTATTATTTTACTCAATTCGATACTTAGCGAAAACAGCAGAAAAGTTGTCTAAATTGCGAATAAATGAACAATCCATTGATTCAAAAAAGAGAGAGAGAATTTTAAGGCTGTGATGGATCATATTAGTATGTCGTCTATCGTCATTTCCGGATTCACTGCCAATACATCAAGAAATTTGAATTCATGGGATTCGAACTAAAGCTCTTGAAAGGCAACATCCATCTCTTCTCCCTCATTGGGATTAAACTCTGGAATTTGATATAAGGGAATGTGGTCAAAGTATTTCTCTCTAATCATCTCTGTTGCTTTCGCTTTAGCAGTAGCTTGTAACCTGGGATTGAGGTCCCTAAACTACAAGCCAAACTCCTGACTCCCAATCAATTTGTTAAAAAAAATTCTGCAGCCTTAAGTCGTGAGAAACTTCCTTGTTTGTTCTGACTAGTCCCTTCTACTTGCCGATTCTCAGAATTCAGAAATCCACTTTTGTGATGTTGCCTTTCCCTCACTTAATACGACGTTCAATCGTTTTACCTTTTCCTCCGCCACCTTTTGCCGCTCTTCTACCACTTTTTCCCATTCCTTGACTTTTTCCATATGCGAACTCAACCCAGCAATTTTTTGATCACGTGCGCTTATCTCTTCCCCTGCGCACTCTTTGCGCTCTACCGATTGGGCTACAATATCTTCAAGTTCTTAGTGGTTTGTTGGAATTAGACGAGACTTTGGTCTTTCACTTTCTTTAGTCTCTTGGCGCATCCAATGATCAAAGTGACCTACGAAAAGATACTCGGAATTATTAACTCAACCCAAAAAAAAAAAAACTCTAGTGATAGTCACTTTATACTTACCTCTGTGGTTGACTTGTTCATCTTATGTTCAAGCTTGGACTCTGACATCCGAGCAGTAGTTGACAACACCTCAGTTGGTGGCAATGCATTTGTCACCCACTCCACCCTAACTCCAGCAATGCTCAACCTCGTACTAAAATAGATATTTTTCTATCTTGGCCTAAATGGCTTAGCTCTTACTGGCAAAAATGCGAAAGTACCCTCTATACTCGGTTAGGTGAAACTAAGGGTACTATTTCTTGCTTCTCTTGGCTTGGCACCTCTTCTGGCATAGTCTGATCATGATGCTATTTTTGGGCTATTTCCTTTTGCCTTTTTTTGGGTCGCTCTACTGAACTCAACTATGCTGGGGTTGACTCCTCCTCTTGAGTAGGTGGTAATATTTTCTTGAACTCACTGTCTGAAGTGGAAGTCTCTATTGGAGTAGGTGGGACTTTAGGCATTTGTTTGGTCCTGAGATCCAAACTCAAGCTCGTAGCCTTTTGTGGCCCAACCACAGGCTTTGCACTACCTACTCACTGAGTTGCGGCTGCGGCAACATATTCACAAAGATTCATGGTTGCACAAGCATATTGACTCTAGTAAGTCATCAAACAACCAAAAAACACCACAAAAAAAAAGTGAATAAGTTAGGAGGGAGGAGAGCAAAGAGAGTGAAATCTAAAAGCCTACAAATCCCCTCTTCGTCCTCTACTATTAGTTCACCCTCAGTTCAAGGTGCCAGACTCATCCTAACACAGGCCATAGCTTTTTTATTGATGTAATCTGCATCAAATGATAAGTTCACCAAAACTTTACCTCCATGACCTTGTATTCATCCTTTGAAGGTGATGGATCCCTAAAATTTTTAAAGTCTCACCATTTTATTTTGTGGTTTACAATAGAAGATAAGACAAAGAAAAACTTCATTTTGCACTTTTTAATTGAAGTGGCAAATCCAAAAAGGATCTCATGCCTCTGTGAATGGTTATTGAAACTAAACCAATCCCCATTGGTTTTCATCTGAAATAAATATCTAAATAGACCTATGGTGCACTTTATTGCTGCACTATGGCATACCAATTTGAAGCATATTAGCTTCTGAACTGCATTACGAGAAAGTTGTGAAATGTGAATTTTGTAGAACTCAGAATGTCTTGAAAGAAGGTGGTTAAGAGAATACAGAGTTTGACTTTGAAGAACTTCTTATAGAGGGCCACCATCTCGTTGGGGGCTTAGTAGCTACTTCGATATCCGAAGGAAGCCTTAGAGGGACTGAGGTGCTTATGTGATATTTTTTAGTCAATTCAGAAAAAGAATCCTGAGAGAGGTTAGACTTGTAAACGTTGATTCCGAACTTCAACATAATGAAATAGATAAAGATCTCACTAACTTATTGAGTATTGAAAAAAAGGTGGGTTTGAAATTTGGAATCAAAGGCCTAAACCTGCAAGTTTTATCCAAAAACCCTAAGTCAAAGATCCCAAATTGGTGACATTCGATGGATAGATAGAAAAATGAACAATGACAGAAGGGAAGAGATCGGTGAACTTGGAGAGAACAAGAGGAATGCTGAAGGAGCTCGGTGGAAAGACGAATATTTGAAAGGTTCAGTTATGAAAATGAAAGAAACGATGACTGAAAAGCACAGAGGCAACGAAGGAATGTTGTTCGAAGCCTAAGTAAAACAAACCAATAAAGAAAATGTGAAAAGTGAGAACTAAAAAACCCTATGGTATTTATAGGGCGAAATGAAAGGCCAAGGATCAGTGACAAGACGTGATGCTCAATAGTCGCCTTGGGAAGGAGGTTGTATTAAATGCAGCCACGTGCACAGTATATGACGTTTAAAGCGTACATGACATGCTAAGTCAAAAGCGCAACATACTGAGTTGAAAGTACTAAGTCATACAACAAGGTTTTAGTTAATTAATGATAGGTTGTAAATAGAGGACATCAGTTCGACATGACCTAATGTGCTGGCTAGTACAATCCAATGTCAGTCTAGAAGTTTAATTCGAACATGGCTTAGTGGGTTAATCGAATCGAAATTCCTCACTGCCAAGGGGCTAGTGATATAGGAAATAATACTTATTATTAATTTATTATTTATTGAATGATAAATGAGGACGTTGTAGACACGTGGGCTCCACGACTACTCTAAGGGACAAATTAAAATGGCTTGAGATGGTGATTAGACAAGTTGTGCAGTACCTAAGGCAAAAAGACACTATAATGCAGAGACATGGTCCAATTAGGAGTTAAGCTTGGGTGGCATAAACGTGACCATTAATAGAAGTCCACATTCCATTGTCAAGACTCATAATTGTTGCCTACAATGCCGTAATTTAGACAAGTATAAATACCTCTCAACTAGGTACCATTGGGAACTTTTTGGACTATTTTCCTATTATCGAACGTTTTCTCTCCTATAATCTAATTTGAGCGTCAGAGTGGCTTTCCGAGATCAAAACCCACACTCTTTCCAATTTTAGTTTTCTTGCAGACCTATCAGTCCGATTTAAGGAGAGTCTGTTCTGTCACAGACTCATCAATGCACTATTCCAAGTTTTACAACATAGCCTCTCTAATTAAAAGCAAAAATTAAAAAAAAAAGAAGAAATAACCACTAAAATGGTCCCTCATATATTGACCAATGAGTTTTTTAGTCCCTCACTTTTTAAACGAGAAAAAGTAGTCCCTTACATTTCATAAATATATTCTTTTGGTCCTCATTCACTATTTTGTCTATTTTTTCGTCAAATGAGCCCTCATGTATTTATGAAAAATAGACGGAATAGTGATGGAAAAATAGACAAAATAGTGATGGAGGACCAAAAGAGTACATTTATAAAATGTGATAAATTATTTTTTCTCATTTTAAAAGTGACGGACTAAAAAACTCATTGGTCAATATGTGAGGGATAAATCTAAAAGTAGCAGGCAATGATCCGAAGACTGTTTTACTATATTCTGGATTATTGCCTTTGGGTATTTAAGCATGCCGGCAGGCGACTCAAAAAACAGATCAAGCCGTTCCCTCATAAAACCCTCCTGTTCCCTATTGTTAGTCCACGTAAATGGAACTCCCGAATATCTAATATCCTCCATACCCACATACTGGATGAACGCTCGAAATGCCTGGAAACTAGCTTCTGACCGAGGTTTACCCCCCGCTTCTCAATCTGAGCCACTAGATTATTAAGATTCCCACCCATTATCCATATCGCTCCTCACTTGCTTTTTGCCTGTTGGAAATACTCCCATTGCTGCCTCCAAATATGTCTATCAATACTGGCATACACAAAACTTACCACATTGGATCTGACTTCCCCTCCACTTTGAACTCTACCTCAAAATAAAAAGACTGAGATAACACTTAGTATATCTCAATAGTATCCTTCCAAAACACTAAAAAACCACCACTATTCCCAATGGGCTCTATATAATGCCAACGATTAGAAAATCTAAGATTTCTACACACCGTCTGTACAAACTCTTTCTTTTGTTTCATATCACACAAAAAACAATCTCTGGCTGGTGGAGTTTAATCGTCTCCTTAAGTTGAGGTATTGTAGAGGCCCCACTTAACCCTCTACAATTCCATACACACATCTTCATTGATCTCGATAAGGCCACTTAAGGCTGGCTTCCTCCACCTCGCCCTTTATTAGGGGAACTTCAGTCCCCCAACGCTTCGACTATCTTTCATCCTCACTTACATCTTCACAAACAGCATCCGATTCATCTCGCAATCTCCTTTTCCTCGTATCTATCATTGATAGCCTTGGTGAACCCACGCCAAATGATACGCCTACACAAGGATTGCCTTGCCGTTTCCATCGTCGGACTGAATTACTCTTGCTAGCCCTCTGATCCCCTTCTCGGATAATTGGAATCTCTACTTAGGTCATAGCTCCCTCTAAAGCACTTTGCTTTGCATTACCCATTTTTTGTTCAAAATCTATCACCTCTGTCTCACCCTGCCTCTGTCCAACAGGCCCACTTCCCTTGCTAGAGCTGTCCATCACCTCACTACCCATAGGAACAATCACAAGACCCACCAACTTCTCAAGTGGAAGACATATAGAATAGTCAAGTCAGTAGGCACCATTCCCCTTCTTATTCTCTCCCAACCCCTAGCTAGCCCCCTCTCACATTGCTTCATACCCCCTAGAACCCCTATGGACCCTCGATCCGAGCCCACCACCACATGCGACTGACTATCACCACCCTGTAAGAAAGATTGGCCAATCCCTTTCTTGTGCAAGTTTATCACCCGAAAATCAGCAACTACACCTATGGCTAACTTTTGCTCGGACTACAACTTCCCACCAACCCCTTAACTCATATTCACTCTGTCACCTCCCCTTGTGGCCTTCCCCTACATACCTGAAACTCGTAGCCACTCTTCATATTGTCCCCTCTTTAGTACATGCAATCGACAATCATCCTCATGGAGGCAACAAGATCGCTCAACATGGCCAATCCTCCAATAATAGAAACAAAAAGTTAACAGCTGCTCATACTTGAAATCGACCCAGCAAACCTGCTCCTTAAGTATAATCTTCGCCTCACGCATCAGAGGGTCCATATTAACAGTAACCAACAATTTAATATAGTGATCGTCCTTACTACCAGTCTTCGGAATCATCACATCCCAAAGGTTTGGAAATAGAGAACCAAGCTTCTGCCCTGTCTCCCTAGACATCCAATGGTTTGAGAGATTCCAAACTTGAACCCACAAATCCATCGTATTAAATCCTTCCATTTTAACATTCAAGTTAGCATGTCACTCCTTAAGCACTAAATATTGCTGATTAAACGACCACACCCTACCCCGGAAAACCCGTCTCTTCTCCTCCTGACTACCAAACACAAACTGAAATACATTTTGTCCCAATTCAATCATAGAAAAGAGCTTCTGAGTTGGTCAAATAGTTGACAAAGCCAATTTTAACCTAGTAAATTAGCCCATTTCTCCACATAAGGTTTTCGCACAAGACTGCGCTCACAGAGCTCGAGGCTAGACAATATATCCACCTTCTCTATCTAAACACCAACCTCCTCCGTCTCCGATAAGCTGAAGGAACAGAACCTCTCCACCACCCTCCTACCATGCATCGTTCAAACATTTTCACAAACACATACCGAGTGCACCCAATAACAAAAGACAACAACCGCACCAACAAACACATCACCAAGAAAAAAATAGCAGAAACCCAACAGCCCCAGCACACACAGCTAATAGACCAACAGAAAACAAAAACAGACCAACAGCAAACAAGCAACCATCAACGGCCAACACACCCCAAACCCACAGAAAACACAACAGTGACAGCAAACAAACAACAACCAACAGGCAAAAATCGCAACAAATCTCAACACCAGCAAACAAAAAGATAGCACCAACCAGCAAAAAAAAAAGCTGCAACACACCGAACTCACCAAATCACTAGCAAAACTTGAGCAACTCTTACAGCAGACCGGAAAACCCCACACTCGCAAGATGAAAGGAGCTCAAACCCCAAGCAACAGCACACCAAAAGGAGTAAAACAACCCACAAACTAGAAATCCATATTCAGTTTGATGTACTGATTATGAAGTGTAGAATCAAAATAAAATAGATTGGCTTAAACCTGAAGAAGAATACGAAGGAAAAGCAAGGAGAAAGTGAACCAAAGCCTCCAAGAAATAGGACAACTAACTCTCACCAAAAGAGAAAACACACTCTCACTAGGAGAGAAAACAAGTCCTGTCTCGTACTTTCTAGAAACCGAATCTGGTCGATTTTGCTCTTATGAACTTGATGATTTACTTAGGGTTCTAAAAATTGAGGAATCAAATCAGAACAAGCAATTCGATTTAGTTCATAATTGTTCCAAAAGAAGCCTACAGCCTAAAAATCTATAAATCACTTTGTAGGCTACAACCTGCAATACCTATAAATACTCCATTCTAAATTATTTTCTCTACACAATTCACTATAAATGTCCAATCTTTTTTAATCTCTCTCTAATATTCATATTTTATATCAATTACAATGTAATATCTTTATATATTATCTCAATTCTCAATAATCTCTTTATGTTTTCTATCAATTTGTACAATTTTTTTTTATTTTGTTCTTTCATTAAATTTTTTGAATATATTTTTATTCTTGTCATTTTCTTCCATCACTTACAAATTACAAAATGGCTTGCCACTAAGGTTTATCATTAAATTTTGAACCTTTTGATATTGATGAACATAATGTTATTACTAAAGATCTATCACAATTAAATAATGATGTACCAATAACAACTTTAATAAAACCTTCTAGTCCACTGTTCAGTTTGTTCACAAAACATTTCAAGAAAGTTTTCGATCCTATAGGAAAACTCTACAAGGCAATTTGCAACTATTACAAATTAGAATACATCTTCAAAAAAAGGAGTGGATATGAAATGTGTTATTAATACTTGGAAATATAATATCCTAGAGAAATTGATTTTGGTTGGACACAAACACAACTCATAGGTTTTACCAGTAATGTTTTTAACTCTCCTTTATTTAGATATATTAACCAAAATAATAAACTTGATTTGGCTAAAATGATAGATATAGAACATTTGTCATTTAATTTTGACAAAAATTTGGTTTTCTAAAATATTGTCAAAGAGTTTTAAATTTACAAGCTAAATATATACCTAGAATATTTATCATACATGAACTAAAGAAATTATAAAAAAGAAAAAAGGTACTTGATTGATTTTTTTTTTTAATTTAAGTAGTAATATCTCAATGTGTTCATATATTTGGATTGACCATTAGCAAAAACATCATTACATAGACGTACATTTCATCAGATTGATAATAACTTATTAGTACAAACAAAAAGTAATTGCTCTTTCTATGTTTGATGAAAGTCATAACTAATAATAATATTTAGATTATTAAACATAGCAAGACTAATTTTTTTAAAATTAGTTTTGACAATACTTCTACTAATAATAAATCTATAGCAAATCTACTATAACTTTGTAAATCAACATTAGGTGGTAAATTTTTTCATATAAAATTTGTATGTCATACTTTAAGTTTAATTGTTAAATGCAGTTTAAAAAAATGTGATAATCATGTTCATCCTATTAAAAACACAATTTCCAATATTGTATCACACCCATCTTAAAAAAAAAAGATTTGGTAAGATTTTGTTTAACTAATAGAAGAAAAAAAAGCTCAAAAATTTTAATAAGGATGTCCTACATAGTTGGAACTCTACTTATTACTTACTTTATTGTTTAGCTAAATATAACAATTTGTTATGTAATTTTTTTATAACTTACCATCTATATGTAGAATTTCATTTAAATCATTGGATTGTTTCTATGAATATACTTAAATTTTGAAACTTCAAAAATATTAGTTGTGTTTTGTCTAGGTGTTTATTATTCCATATCTCATTTAGTTTTATTTGAAACTTGTAATATAGTTGATGCTTTGTGTCAATTTTAAGAAGTTTAAATTCTTAGAAGTAGTCTTAGTAATATGATGAATAAATGGCTTGTTTATTATGAAAAAGTCTCACCTATATATTTGATTGTTTTGATTTTTGATCCACGTGTTAAATTTGATGGTATGGAATGTATCCTAAAAGAACATTATGATATAATAAATAACTTTAATGCACATTTTAGTATTAATAAATAAATTAATGCGCATAAATACATAGATGCGGCTAAATATCGTGTTGCTAGTTTTTATAATGAATTCTTTTTTCTACTTTTACCATCAAGTTTCTACTACTAGTGATACTGGCAGTAGTTGTAATCACCATACTACTTCTAGTATTGATTTTTATGATAAACAAATTGTTTCATATACTAAACAAAGCAAAGAGGTGGTGGTAATATTGAATTTGATACGTATTTGACCACTACATTTAAAATTAGTTTGTTTCATATACTAAAGAAGCAAAGAGGTGGTGGTAATATTGAATTTGATATGTATTTGACCACTACATTTAAAATTGGTAATGGTAGTTCCAAGAGGTACTTCAATGTAGTAGAATGGCGGAAGTAAAAGATATAAGTTTATCCAATTTTATGCTCATAGTCAATCAAGTCTTGGCAGTATCGACATTAACAGTAGCAATTGAATAGCTATTTAATGCTAGTGAGATTATTTTAAACAAAAATCAATCTAGTTTGAACTGTAACTCTTTAGAAGTTCAAACACTATTATTTGATTGGCCCCTCCAAGATTGGTTCCGATTCTATCTTGATGGGAATCAAGGATCAACAGTTCTACAATTGTAATAAGCACTTTCAAACCATAATCAACTCTACCTTTGATGAACAATTTTATCATCATTAAGATTGACAAATTGGTATGAAAAACCTTGGCTATCATATTATAATTTATAAAGAGATAAAAAAAAATTATAACTAGAGAAATAATTAAATAAAAGGATCAAATTGACTGAAAATTATATAAATATAATTAGAAGAATAATTGAAAATTGGAATAACAAATAGATATATTAGATAATTGAGATTTGAGGAAAATCCAATAAGAAAATTAGAGAGAATGGGAAAGTTTATGTGGTGAGAAATGGTGAAGGGGTGGAGGTATCTATTACTCCCAAAAATGAGTTCATTTTCAAAATCTCTCTTTTTGCTAAAAGAAGAATCCACTTTTAAAATGAAATTTCTCTAATATCTTTATTAATAATAATTGTATATAACTATAATAAAAAAGTAAGTTAAAGATCATGTTGTCAAAATAAAAAAAGAGTTGAACAATATTTTTTTGTGTTGTCAATGATATAAAAATGTAAAATTGTGTATTTGATGATACATTAACTAATAACTAAAAAAATAGACCTAATAACTAAAAAAATTGTATTTAACTCAAAGTGAACTCTTTTTTTTAAGAATGAAGAAATATATATTTATATTAAAAGAGAGAAGGGATTTTTTTTATTAGAATAACGATATTTTTATAGACTTTTCATAGTAAAAGACTATAATAATTGATGTGGCAAGCATTAAAAGACAAAATGATTTATCACACCCTTTAAAAAGTGCAAAATAATAAGGATGATTTTGTCTTTTTAAACATGTCACTAGGGGTGGCAATTGGGAGGTAAATTGGGTCACTCATGGATTTGATTACTAATGGGTTGGGATTTTACAAGTCATGACTCAATTCAATTAATATAATTATGAATCAAATTTGGGTTGGGTTGAATCCAATGGGTTAAAATTATTACTTTTAAAATTTATATGACTGCCTACCTGAAATCCCTGCTGCCGAGCGCTGTTACATTGATTAGATTCCCTTCAACCCAATCAATTAAATTATATCTATTTAATTTGTAAACCACCATTTGACCCAACCCAACAGGTTAAAACTAATGGATTTATTGGGTTGATTTTTAGGTTGGGTTAATTTTGGTCACTTAGTCATTATGACTTTTCATTATGAAAAGTCATTAAAAGTATTATTACTCTTTTTATTATCAGGTTTCTATTAAGTTGTCGATTTTTATTTAATGTGAGTGTAATTGTGTCAAAATTTGAGGCTTTTTTTTTGGGACCTTTTATAAGGATTAATTAGTTTTGAAAGCTTTTATAGTATTTTCTTTGTTTTTCAGTTTTAAAAATTTATCATTATTTATATATATTTTAATTTCAAATGCAATCAACATGTAGAACTATAAAATTAATCATACTTTTTATCATGTATGTTGATTTGATTTTTTAATTTATATTAGCATATAAATTTTGTGAACAAAATATACTTATATACTTCTCTTATACATATATTTGTCTTAAATTTGGAAAAATTTGCTCATTACTATAAATTAAAAAATATATATATATAGAACATAAGTATTAAAAATAACTTAACTTGCAAATTTTAACGTTTGTCTTTAGATTCAAAGCAAATAACATGTTGCCATGACAAACAATATTGCATGAAACTTTGTTAAAAGTAAAATTTCATATTTCTTAACTAATATTTAGTTAAAAGTTATACAACTTTACTGCCATGCAAATCATATATAATTTTTTTGAATTATTAGTATATTACTCTTAAACTCTTAATATTATGAGTCCAAAAGACGAATTCAATAACTTCTTTCCAATAGCCATAACTACTGAATAAAAATATTAAACTAAAAACCTATACAAAATGATATCCAGTGAAAAAAAGGTCATAAACACATAATGATAAACCATAAAACTGAAATACTTATGATGCCTATGCCCAAGAAATTGTGAAGCCATCCATTAATATAAATAAACAATAAAAGAACTTTCCAAAGTAAATCTAGTTATATTATTGTGATTTAGAAGAACTATATGATTTGAATGAAAGTAAAAACTAAAAGATATTCTTTAATTAGTAATTGGATGATTCATAAATCCTTTAGTCAAATTCAATCTCGACATTGGACAAATTCTTCATTGATATAAAAAAAATGAGGGATAGAATAAGCACAATTAGAAATCAAATAAGAAAAAGTTACAAAAGCCCATCATATAGAATGAGTTCAATGTCAATTATGAGAGTAAAAGTGATGAATATTGTTATTTTAAAAAAAATTAAAAAAATATTGAGTTTTAAAAAAGACTTCTAATTTTACAAAAGTCGGCATCTAGGATGGCGACTTTGAAGTCGAAATTGGCATCCTGGATACCGACTTCAAGATAAATGAACAATAACAAAAAAAATTTTATTTATTCCAATTTAAATAAATAATGATGTTTTATTTTTTTTTTAAATAATGAAGTCGATTCTTAGGAAATCAACTTTAAAGCCAACAATTCGATCGATTTGAAATTTTAAAGTCGATTTTGAAAAAATCAACACACAAAATAAATTGTACTTAGATTATACATTTTTTAAACAATTTGAGAGATATTTAAATTTATCCTATATTTTACACCTTAATTTTAGAGAAATTTGGATTTATCCCAACTTTTACAACTTATCAACAAGGTCAAATATATTAATTTGATCATGAATTAAATTCCATTTTATTTGTATCATGTATATCAAAGTGGTATATGAATAAAATTACATATATTTGACCTTCACTATTTTTCTAACCATTTCATTAACTTTATGCAAAAAATTTCCCATCATTACAAGCATCAATGTAGGATATGCAACATTTATGCAAAAGGCATGTGTTTTTGGATTTAGGGTTTAGGGTTTAATAACTGATTTTCAGCGTTTTGAAATTCCATTTTTAGAGTTTTGAAAGTTTAATAACTGACCAACTTTTGCACCATAACATGAGTACTAATAAAATCATTGAGGAAGGGAACGAAATAGAGAAAAAAGGGAGAAAAAAAGAAAGTATGATATATTCATTTGAAACCAAAATGTTTTCAAAAGATTGCAGAATTTTTTTGGGGAGGTTTTGATCAGTCTACAATTCGCAAAAGCTATTTTAAAATAAATAGTCATGCTTGAGGATTATAGAAACAAGAATGTATCCAAAAACACACACCTTTTGCAAATCCGAATTGCCAAAAATGAAAATTAGACACAATTGGCATGGAGGTGGTCTCTATAGGGGCTCTATACGTAAATCATTATTATTCAATTTGACCTCATTTTAATTTATCACAGGGAATATATTCTCTGTGTCCTGGATGTCATGGTCTCTATAGTCTAACCTGTACTAAGATACCTTATCTGGAAAAAGAGTTGGCCTTCTAGCAACCAACATTTTGTCACTCAATTAGTATCCAAAAACACACACCTTTTGCATAAATGTTGCAGACCTTACATTGAGGATAAATCCAAATTTTTCTAAAATTAAGGTGTAAAATGTATGATAAATTTAAATATCTCTCAAATTATTTAAAATATGTATAACCTAAGTACAATTTATTTTGTGTGTTGATTGTTTAAAATCAACTTTAAAATTTCAAATCGATCGAATTATCGGCTTTAAAGTTGATTTTCTAAGAATCGACTTCATTATTTAAAAAAAAATTAAAACATCATTATTTATTTAAATTGAAATAAATTTAAAAAAATTTGTTACTATTTATTTGCCTTGAAGTCGATATCTAGGATGCCCACTTCAAAGTCGGCATCCAGGATGCCGACTTCTGTAAAATTGGAAGTCTTTTTTAAATCTCAATATTTTTTAAATTTTTTTTAAAGTAACAATTTTTAAGGAAAAAACTCCAATTATGAAGCCCCTGAAAAAAGAGAGGATGAATTGGTACTTTGTTGCTTTAGGAAAAATGATTGCTAAGATTTGTCATTTACTCTGTTATTTACCTACATGTGTCCAACTTTAATTTTATTTTCTTTCTTATTTTAGGTTTATTATAAAATAATCCAAAAAATATATCTATATCTCATGGTCTCTTTATGTTTTTCCCACATCTTATATAGCTAATATTTACTTTATCATTTTTTTCCAAAATAAAAGAAAGAAAATTTAAAATAAGATTAAAATTATATCAAGGTAGTCCCGTGCCTAGCACGGGGCATAGTAACTAGTAGTGTTTTAAAGGTAAAAAAATTAGTGAGCAACGTCTAAAAATCTAGCTATTCCTCACTTTGTAGCTAATAGCTAATTTAAAAGGGGAAAAATAATTAGTGAGCAACTTCTAAATATCTGACTATTCCTCACTTTGTAGCCAATGGCTAATTGAAAAGGGATAAAAATAATCAATGAGCAACGTCTAAAAATCTAGCCGTTCCTCACATTGTAGGCAATAACTAATGTCTCTTGTGTTGATCAATGGTTACAATAGGTGGAATGGTTAATATGACCGTTTTACCTATTATATAATTTTAAAAAAAAATAAAATTCTTGGTTCATGAAATATAGAACTTGAACATGCCCTTATCAATATGAAAATGGAGAAGATTACAAATTGACTATGATAGAAGTTATAATGAGATTATAGCTAAGATCAAGTTGGTAAATGTATAGTGGTAATTTGCTTTGAAACTAAGAAGTATTGTGTTCAGCAGTATAGATTTTTTTTTTTAAAAAAAATTTCTTTATTTTTATGTTATTATTTCAAAAAAGTAAGTTTTGAATAACTGGTAGACTATTGGGTATTAATATTAACTGAAAACTCGTTCAACCTACACATTTTATATTTAGGATAAATTAGTTTGTAGGTCATATTTCACAATTTATACTTTTGCTCACTCAACAACATATTTTGTTAAGTTCAAGGGTAATATTATCCATACAATGTATATTTACTTGTTCTCATTTGTTTTGTAAAATAAAATCTATTTTCCTACCTCTTAGGTAAAGGGAAAAAAATAATGTAATAGATAGGAAAATAGTAAAAATATATTGAGTAGACTATATTATCCTCAAAGTCAACTACGTAAAAAGATTATATAGTTGGAATTTAGGGAGTGACTATTACTATATTTGTTGATAGTTGAGTACGTGATTTTAATTGACCAAAAAAATACCATTGTGAAAGTTTAGTAACATTCAAGTAGTTTGCCTTATATCTATTATAGTTAGATAATAAAAATAAAAGGGAAAATTTGTATTAGGGTTAATGGAGCTTTCATAATTAGTAGGGGTGTTCATTTTGATTCGATTTGATTCGAAATTTCGGATCAGATTAGATCATATCAATGCATTTTTTGGATTGTATTGGCGAATCGCTCTGATCCGATCCGTTTTGATCAAAATAAAAAAAATTATAACTTTTTTTTAAAAAAATGGTTAACATTAGTTATAAAATATAAATTAGTATTTTTTGATAATTTAAATAATTCTTTAATTAAAATTAGTCAATTTGTGACAAAATAAATTAAAATATTTATATGAAAATACACAAATTAATTTACATGAAAAATACACAAATTAAAATATTTAGATGAAATTTATTTATTATCTTTATATAAAAATATTTTTTTAACATGAAATTATTAATTGAATACATAAGTTAAATCACTTAACATTATAAATGAAAAGAAAAGCAATAGAAAAAAAAAAGGGAGCAAATTGATCACAATCCGATCTGAATTTGATCTAATCTACTCAAATACGGAACAGAGCGGATAGGAATAAATTAGGTTCGGATCAGATAATTGATTTTGAATACCACTAATAATTAGTAAAGATGTAATTTTTCCATAATATTTAAAATAATTTTTTCTTTAAATAATAAATAACTTAATTTTCCATAATATTTCTAAAATAATAAAATAAAAGGTTGATTAGTTTTTGAGGTAATCGACAAAATGGTCCCTCCCAAATTGACGAATAAATTTTTTTATCCCTCATATTTAAAACGATGAAAAAAGGTCTTTAATGTTTTATTAGTGCATTTTTTTAGTCATTTATCACAATTTCATCTAATTTTCTATCAAAATGACACTGTTATTATGACCAAAATTTGACTAAAAATTGGATGGAATTGTGACGGAGGACTAAAAAATTATACTAATAAAATATTAAAAACCTTTTTTCATCGTTTTAAATGTAAGGAATTAAAAAAATTATTAGCCAATTTATGAGGGACTATTTTGCCAATTACTTCTTAGGTTTTTTCATATTGTTCATGTTTCAAGAAAGTGTGCCTGTATCGATGTCATCTCGAAATGTGTTTTTACATTTTTCAATATAATAGTTGTGAGATAAGAAATATATTAAAAACTAAAAAAGTGTGTTAGAAAATGTTCTAAAATGATAACCAAAGACACCCAAAATATTCTTACTTCTCCAAAAACTAAATTTCCCATAATAGTTTATACGATCGAAATCCTACATAGAATTGATTTAGGATAGCAGAATGCCAGAATTGGATTGGTAGGATTGGATCATAGAATCATAAAATTATAGAAAAAATGAGTAAATATAATTTATGAATTATTTTTTAAAATTTTTTTAATCAATATATGAGTGAATATGTAGAAAATTTATGTATAGTTTATAATTAAATAATATTACTTTAATTTTTATTTCTTATAACATTTTATATGATTTTTTTTTAAGATTTCATTTACTATCGCAAACGAAGGGTATTTATGTTCCATTCATTTATTTATTGTTAAAAGTTAATAAAAATATAATTAAACTAATTAAATTATTTATATAATAATAAATTTTAATTTTATTTAAATATAAAATTTTTTAAAATAAATTTAATTATATTTCATTCACGTAATAAAATAAATTCGAGATTATTTTCGTAAATTTAAATTATAAAATCATAAATAATGGAATCATATCGGAATTCTGAAAACTATATTATAAGAAAGACATAATCATTAATAGTTAAATTTTTTTTTTCCCAAAAAAAAAAAAAAACTAGCTCCATCCTCCTCAATGGTGAAAACCCCTCCATGATAAGCAAAGTCTTCTGAAACCCTAGAATCAAAAACCCTTTAATCATCTCCGAAATCCTCCAAACTCTGTCTAATCACACACCCACTCACTCACTCACTCACACACACACACACACACACTGACCTTTCTTCGTCCATGAAAACCCTTCCGAGTTCGATCCCTTTTCTAATAAACTGAGCTTCAATTCAATGCCTAATTTTCAGAAATTCTAGGGTTTTTTTTTTTTTTTTTTTCCATCTCTTTGAGAGAGAACATGTCTCTTCCACAAGTAGACTGTGTTTTCTTCACAGAAGAATCTATTAAAGAGTTAAAGAATGGGAATACCAATTTCAAATTTCCCAATTCTGCCCCAGTTCTTCGTTTCCTCTACGAACTCTGTTGGACCATGGTAATAATTGAATATTTTATCCAAGTTTTTATTTTTTGAGGTTTTTTTTGAACATTTTTAATTTTTTGGCCTGAGTTTATCACTTTCTGTTTGTGGGATTATTTTAGGTTCGAGGGGAGTTGCCATTCCAGAAGTGTAAAGCAGCATTGGAGGCTGTGGAGTTTACGGATGGTATTTCAGAGGAAGAAATGAGTTCGAATTTTGCTGATGTTGTCACCCAAATGGCTCAAGACGTGAGTTTTTTACATTTATGTACCCTTTTTCTCCTTCCCCCCTCCCCCCCAATTTATGATGTTGTGCCTTCGGTAGTTCTGTACACACTTGTGTTGGTACTGAACATTTGAGCTTATATGAACGAATATTACCGTGTGTTATTTTAAAATTTGCATGCTTGATTTATATACAATATTGTGCGTGTTTGTGTATATGAGTGGTTACAAAGCTAATTGACCAAAGAAAGGGAAAGGACGTCATGCAATATATGGAGGATTATTGTGTGCGTATTTGGTGTAGATTGATGTCTGAGGAGTTGCTGAGGAGTGGAATTGAGGTTTGGCCTTGGGGCGGGGGGGGGGGGGGGGGGGGAGGGGAGGCAGCGGCAATTGTTTAACTGAATGGGTGGTGGCGATTGTTTAACCAAATGGGGACATATGAATTAGAAAGAGAGAGGTTGCGGTGACATTGTGTTAAACGTTTGTTGAAGAAGAAATGTTCACGGGAAACTGGTGTGTGGCAACTCCCCCTTTTTTGCTACTTCAGTTATAGTGCAATCTTTGGTGGCATTTTGATGTTGAAATCCTGTTTAATCCCTTTGATTTAAGTTCAATGAGACTGGTAGAGGGTATCTAGGTGGATGTGTTTGCTTTTGTTTTGACGTGGCATGCATCAGAGGTTAATAATAGGTGCTGTTATTTCACCCCCTAAATCATGCAGAAAAGAGAAATTGTTTCTTTATTGGAGGTATTTGGAATTTTGGATGAGTGCTTTTATCTTGTCTTTTATGCTGGTAGTAAAACATGGGACCTCCCTTGAAAAAGAAAAGAATTCTGCAATGTGATTCTTCTGTTTTGGTCGTTAAAAATGTATTTAACTTAAATCATGTCCTTCAGATGTAGCTGAGGTCCTCCTTGTGCTATGTATTTTTTATTTCAAATTAACAGGAACATTTAGTGACTTGCAACAATTTTTTTCCTGATAACCATATTCTTCCATGTTAGGCACCCTTTTGGTATTATTTATCTCCGTTTCTGACTATTGGAGAATTGAGCCTAAGTATCTTATTATTGTTTAATTTTTTTCCTCTGCAATTTGATTTTAGATCCAGGTCCTAGTTTGGCACATTAGACAACTACTAAAAATATCACTTATATTGTCCCCATTTTATATCACAATGCTAACTGAATAATTTCATGGAGCATTAGCGATTCTTTTTTCCTTTTGAAATTTATAGTAGAATCTCATCTTTGTTGTAGGGCTTGTAACTTAGTAAGCTCTGCCAAGTGAGTAGAAGCTTTTCTGTATACCATCAAACAGAAGAAAATTTATGTTTTCTGAGTTAGTTGGTGCATGGCTATCTTCCTTTAAGTTGTATGGTAGTTTTAATTGTCAATTTGATGTCTCTCTTGGTGCTGTTGTTTGAAAATGAAAATGCAGTATTACTTTAATTAATCAAACATTTGGGCATGTCTCTTCTTTTTCAATTTTTATTCTTAGAATTTAAGAGGCCACATTAATGCTGGACGTGAAGTGTTAAATGCTCGAGTTGTTGCAGTTACTGATTCTGGGATATCTTATGTGACTATTGTAGCATCTCTGACGTCCTTTTTCAATATACTGTATTAATATGTTTCACATTCACCTGCTATGCAGCTTACTATGCCGGGGGAAAATCGTTCACGACTTATAAAGCTGGTTAGTATGGCTGACATCTAAATTGTTCTTCTCTGATCTCATGAATGAAATTGTTTGAAAATGTTTGCTTCTACTTTCATCTTTCTTGGGTCCTTTACACTCTTCCCTTTAGTGGATTAAGTTCAGTTGTGTTGTGACAATACAACCTTTTTATCTGGTTTAGCTCAAAGAAGTTGAAACAATGTTCCTATGGTAAAATTGGTTTTAGTAACATGGGAGGTTATGAGTTTAGAAGATTGCAGAATTTTATTTTATTTATTTATTTTGCATGGGGCATGGGCCAAGTTGAAGATGCAGAAGCTTGCATTATGCCAGTTCTCCTTTGTGTCTGTGTTTTTCTTCTATGAAAGAGAGAATTTAGTTTACATAACGAGCCATGTACAAAAAGTGAACATTCTTAACATTTGGCTGAATCCCGAAAGACTTCGGGAAAAACTGTGACTTGAATGCTTGAATTTCAAGCTTTATCATACTTGGCTTCAGTTTTGCTTCATTTATTTTGGGACCATAATTTATCTATTTATTTTATTTTCATCATGACGAAATTGTTGTACTTTTATAAGTAGCAGTTATTTTGCATTACTTTGAACTGCCTCTGGGCAATAGCGTAACTGCAGTGATCAGAGGTGGCCTTCCGTTGATTTTGCATTTGCAGTTCAACCACTTCTTTTTTACCTTAAGTTGACATATCTTTTAATGGTGCCGTAATAAAGTATAAGTCATTTGTCCTAACTTTCATCAACTTTTGGGGTGCCTGCCCTTTGTAAATTGCTGAATGCTATGAGTTGGATGCTTGGACTTCGGTAACTTTTCGTTTTAAATAATTAATCATAGTTTAGGCTGTTAAGTCTTGAGATTTTCCATACTTGATTGCCTCTCCCTCTCCGTGGATGCTTTTCTTCCTTTGTCTCTTTAAAAGAAGTTTCTGGGACTAAGTGCACTTTTTCTGAGTGGCTATGCTGATAATTTGCCACTTGATGAGGGAAATTGGTTAATTTTAATTTTTCACTTGCTATTGATATGGCAGTCATGTCTGTCAATTGTAATTCTTCTGGTGATCTCCCAATTCTTGCCATGTCTGTCATGTCTTTTCCTTCTGGCACAGTTTGGTTTTTGTTAACCTTGTAAATCTTCTAGACTGAAGTTAGGTTTGACTTATGGAGGAGATTCTTCCTCTTCATTTTTGTTTCTTTCTTCTTCCCATTTCTTTTCTGGTTGATTATTTAACCAAATAGGAAAATAGAGAGACGCTAGGTTAGTTAATGTACTTTTATCAATATGAAGTCTATTTGACTTGGAAGATTTTACTATCCAGGCTTTGTAGTAGCTTGAGTGGATGTACATCTTCTAGACTGAGACTAGGTTTGACTTTTGGAGGAGATTCTTTCTCTCCATTTTTGTTTCTTCCTTCTTCCCATTTTTGTTCTGATCGAGTATTTAACCAAATAGGAAAATAGTGAGACGCCAGGTCGGTTAATGTACTTTTGTCAATATGAAGTCTATTTGACTTAGAAAATTTTGCTAGCCAGGCATTCTAGTAACTTGAGCCTATGCTATTTGGTCCAATATATACGCATTTAGCACATTTTCTGGCCTTCATGGTACCAAAAATTTCATGAGGTGTTGAAGGGGATATCAGACAAATGCTTGGATGTTGTTAAAGTACTCTGCAAACTTGGTATGAGAAGCCAATTGGCAGAAAGATTATTCAATTTCCAGTCACATAGTGTTGGTATTCTGAACTACAAAACAAAATTACATCAGACATTGGCATTTTAATTGTTCAAATAGCATGTTTGAACATTTGGACGCTGACTTGCTGGAGAGTAGCATGCGTATGGAGTCCTTATAGTGTCCTTGTGTTGGCCATCTATCGTGCTTGACATTTTCACAGTCAGGGTGCTTTGCAACTAGCCAACCACAACAACATCAACAACAACTAAGTCTTTATCTCACCATGTGGGTTGGCTATATGGATCATATTTTGCCATTGCTTTCTATTGAAACACATAATTTGGTTTGCTTTGCAACTAGCACATGAGAGAAAATGTGACAGGACAAGGACAGAGAGAGCTACTTGAACAAAAAAATAACAAAACCCCAGTTGTAGGGATAGAAAGACAGTTTCTCTGGAATATTGAAAATTGGATTACTGAAAAAAAACATATCAATCAAGCTCTTGAACCTCTCATATATATAGAAGTTGTCTATTAACTATCTAATCATAATTCTAACAAGATTCTAAAACTAAAACTAAATAGGATTCTAACTAATTAACTAATTATTTAAATTAAGCTAAAACAAATACTAAACCAAATCTGAAACTAAAAGAAATAATCCTAATCAGAAATGGATGAAAATTATATAGCATATTTACTAATCCTAATATGTTCCTGCATCAAAATGGTCCATAATGGAAATTCTTCTTCCTGTTCCTAGTTATCTTGTAGAAAGAATAGACTGCAGAGAATACTCTTGTGGTCCTTTCTATTTTTATTTGTCCTTTGTAATGAAGCTGTAGAGTTACTTCCTGCCACAGTTTGAATGTAATGATATAATCTAGTTTTATTTCTGTGCCGGTGAATAGTGAAAATCTGAGGAACATAAGATGTTGTAAGAAGCTGACATGGCAGTTCTCATTGTACATATACAGTATGCACGAGTTTGAAGTTCTGCTCATGAGCTGTTTCATATTCTTCAGCTAAAGAGTGTCTATTCATGCTTTTCCTATTTTTTTTTCCCTGAGTTTATTTACATTCTGATCTTTTGCATGGCTTCGTTTAAGGCAAAATGGCTTGTGGAATCTGCGTTGGTACCACTAAGATTTTTCCAGGAGCGCTGTGAGGTACCTTCTTTATATTTCCTCTCTGTTGGCTACTTATTGCTAAACTTTTTGCTAGAAAACAATACCAAACTTGTGTTTACATGTTTTAGGAAGAATTTTTGTGGGAATCTGAAATGATCAAGATAAAGGCTACAGATTTGAAAGCAAAAGAGGTAACTGGATCTTTCATTCTGTTATCTGTGATATGACCTAAATGGCCACTCTTTCTAATTGCTACAATCATATCGTAAGTTTTTCATTTTATATTTTGACAACTTTCATATTAGTAGAACTGTGACAGATGTTCACCATTTTATTTGTTTTTAGTTGTATGCTTCAACCACTTGTTGATATCCTGTTTTATGTATTTAGGTCAGAGTAAACACTAGACTTCTTTACCAGCAAACAAAATTCAACCTTCTTAGAGAAGAGAGTGAGGGATATGCTAAGCTGGTACTCTTCTAATTCCTCCATTTGCCTATTTTATGTTTTTTCTGCATCCTGTGTGGCTCTTAATGCATTGTTAGCGTGGCTACTTGTGCCTTGGGAAATTGATTTGCAACCTGACAGTAAAGAGTGCAGGAGAAGTGAATAGTTGCACTGCACTTGTGTTATCTTGTTTCTCTGAATCATTTCATTTCCAACTTAGTATATATGGGAATGTGTGTCAAATCTAAGTTTCAGCTATATGGGAACTAATTACTTGTCTTCTCCTGTTTGTTAATGTCTGAATTCTGACAAAATTATGGTTTTCCTAAAAAGATGATGTCCTGTTGTTGATTTGAGGGAAGGATTTTCTTTTCCTTTTCTTGGTGGTTAATCTATTCATATTATTGTTGCTAATGGATTCTGGATGTTGATAATTGGAAGAAATTAATGGCACTTTTCTTCTTCAAAATATTCAGAATCTGCCTTACACATTTGATGCAGGACAAGAATTTACTTTTCCGTAGTTACTCTTCATGGGTAACTGCAGATTTTAGGACTTTGTGGTTAATTTGGGACTCTACTGTCTATTTCCTTTTAGCTTCTTTTATTGATGATCCTAGTTTATGTAGGTTGCCTTTGTATTAATTGCTTTAGGAGCAAGAAATCTAATTACTGTAGTGTGGGTTTAAAGAATCCTGTAAATTCTTACTTTACATAAGCATTTTAATTGTTTGTTTTTGATAATTAAAAATAAGTTACTTGTTACAACACTCTTCACATTTAAGCCTATTTCATGGTTTCCGCTAAAACATAACCATTCTGCCAAAGAAGTTAACCTTGGCAGTGAACTTTATGATAAAATTTGAAATTTGAAAAATCTGATAAATTTGAAATTTGAGGTTTTAAATTTTAGAACCAAAATCTGAATGCTGAAAGAGTTATGATGGTGAACTTTATGTACTGGAAAGATACATTTGGTTGTCTGAGTCTTCATTGATGGGTGCTGGAGTTAGACCCTTTGACCTTTAGGGTCTTTATCTTTTGGATCATCAATGTACAAAATAACCCAAAGAGAACAAGATGACTCATAAACATTACAAGTTGAGTTGAAGGAAAAGATAAATTGGTAACATCTGATCATTGGATTTAATGTTTCTTCTCTTTTATATATGAGATGAGATAAGTACATAGCCTAAAATAATTAGCCAAATGACTAGGTTTCCAGATATTAATCGTGAATTTCTACAACTTAGTCACTTTGTTTGGGAGGCTTTTCAAAAAGTTTGGTTTCAGTCAGGATGGTGGAGCATGAACAAATTGTTTTTTAGTGGAATTTTGGATAGCTTTTAGTTTGTCATTGTTCAGGATGCCCTTTGTTATTGTCATTGCATTCAGTTGTCTCTCATTCAACATGCAACCTTAAGCTCTTTGTAATCCTGTTACCATTTTTTTTCCCCCTGTTTCTGTGATTTCATTGGGTTTATAATCTATCATTTAACATGCAGTCTTAGCGAAGCTCTTGTGATCTGTTGCAACTTTTTTAGACCCTGCTTTTGTAAGGCAGATTGCTTTTTTCATGTGTGATATTTGAATAATTAACTTCTTATATGTAGATGTTAAGGTCATGCTGTGATCACTGCCTCCCTTGCGCCATTTGAATACTTTTGTGAAATTTGGAATCATTGTTTTCTGCTTCATGGTTTGTCATCTTGCACATAGTTAAAGTAATTCATTATTTTCATATCTTAAACAAAAATTGCATTTGTTTTGTAGGTTACTCTCCTTTGTCAGATTCCTCAAACTTCAACTGATACTGGATCATCTGCATTAGTGGGCATCATTAAGGTTGGAAGCTGCTCCTATGTTCATTCAGATGGATTTTTTTTTTTGTTTTTTGGTTTTTCAATATCTTTTCCCTGAATTTTGAATCGTGTGCAGTCACTGATTGGACACTTTGATCTGGACCCAAACCGTGTCTTTGATATTGTAAGTATTTTGGGGTATTGGGTTGGATATATTCTTTGTTGTTTGTTTTGTACCTTTATCCACAATATTTCTTGCATCGATATAACTGTAGGTCTTGGAGTGCTTTGAACTTCAGCCCGATAACAATGTCTTCTTGGAGCTGATTCCAATGTTTCCCAAGGTGAGGGCTCTTGCCTCATTGTTTGTGATGTTTTTATTTTGAAATTGCTTTAGTTTTTGAACTTCTTCGTGTAATTATTTTGGGCTGCTAGTTGTTGCCTCTTAAAAAATCGACAAGTTCCTGTGATCGCATTAAGTTGGTTAGATGTTCTTTGAGCATTCCTGTTCTAATACTTGCAGTCTCATGCATCACAAATCCTGGGCTTTAAGTTTCAATATTACCAGCGTATGGAAGTAACGTGTTCAACCCCAATCGGGCTTTATCAGCTGGCAGCCTTGTTGATTAAACAGGACTTCATTGATCTTGATAGCATGTAAGTTTGTTGCTATGCAAATTTTTTCATAATGTTGGTTTGCATGACTATTCATATAGCAATTATAATTTGCATTCATGGATGTGACACTTGTTTTGCGTGTTCATATTTCTTCTGGCCTTAGTTAAGCTAGTCTACCTGTTACAATTGAAGATTTCTGGGAATTCTGTATTTTACTGCTATCTCATTTAGTGAGACTTAGTTCCCTTGATGATTTTCACTTGAATGAACTTGAGAAGATTTGATATTTGGATCCATGGCTTTGCAATGAAGTGAATCTTTATTTGGAAAGAGTTGAGGTTTCATATAGCCACCACATGGTTAATTATGTTATCCTCAGTCCCCAATGTGAGTTAAAAAGCTACATTTCATATCCTTGTTTCTTAGCCTGGGTTTTGTGTAGAGATCAAAGCTGAAAAATGTGATTTGTGAAACTACAAATTTCCACAAAAGTATATAATTTGACGTGAAAATATGTATGTTAATTGAAAGCGATGGCAAGATATGATCCATATAACCAACCCCACATAGTGGGATGAAGGCTTAATTGTTGTTGTTGTATATAATTGGGTTAATTACATTTACCTCCCTTGAAGTTTGGGCTTATTACCAATCAATCCCTCAAGTTTCGCAATTCTACCATCAAACCTCTGGATCAGCCAAATGTTAGGTTGCTGTTACCGAAACATGTGAAATTATTAAAAGCACTAGTCAACAGTTAAAATCAAAAAAATTTGAAATTGGGTTAATTACATTTACCTCCCCTGAGTTTTGGGCTTATTACCAATTGATCCCTCAAGTTTCGCAATTCTACTGTCAAATCCCTAGACCAGACAAACATTAGGCTGCCGTTACAAGAACATGGGAAATTTCTAAAAGCCCTGGTCAGCAGTTTATAAGGTAAAATTACTGGAATTATAAGATTAAGTAGCAATTTAGGTGCCAATGTTAATCACTAGAGATAAAATACTTACCCCGTGCCTTCAATTCGTCTGTCCACTGCTTCAATTTTCACACAGCCTGGTTGGTCTAGGGGTTTGACGGTAGAATTGGGAAACCTGAGGGATTGATTAGTAATAAGCCCAAAGCTCAGGGGAGGTAATTGTAATTAACCCTATATAATTTGATACCGAAATATGTGTCTACAAGAATACAAGCACATTGAAGGTAATTATCAAAGATGAAATTATTTCTTCTTAAGTATCTCTGTAATGCTGAAAAGTGACATTTTTCTTTTTAATTGTCCCCTACTGATCCTTTTGTATTGGATAATACTCATTTGTGTCTCATTGTTTGGTTCAAATCGCTTTTCCTCTTTCATATTTACCTTTTAGTTTAAGTCTAGGGGTGGCAATTTGTGACACGACACGAAAGCACGACATGAACCTAACACGTAATTAGCAGGTACAGATCCACCCCTTAACAGGTTCGGGTCGAAATCAGGTCGGACACGAATAACACGCAAAATAAATGGGTCGTGTTCAGGTCGACCTGTTCAACCCGTGGGTTGACCTGTTAACACGTTTAACTTATATATAATAATACTATTTGTTTGTTAATTATCAATGTGTTTGTTGTAGCATAGTGGTAAGTGTCTTGACCACTTACCTTGGAGATCAGGGTTCAATTCCTTGTAATGGCATGTTTTAGCTTTTCCTTTGGGATTTTCATATCCCACATTGACTTTGGAGAAAGGAAGGAAGGGAAAACACAATTATAGATAGGGGAGGGGAGAATTGATAGTAGTTTGTTTAAATGAAGAGGCTATGATTATTTGTGGCTTTTGAACAATTAGTTTAAAATTATTTATTTATTATTTTTTTTAAAAAAAATTCGTAATAATTTAAATTTTATTTATTATTTTTTAAAAAAAGTTCATGTTAAATAGATCTTTTCGTGTCGTGTTGTGTTACCCGAAAAATAAACAGGTCGTGTTCAGGATACGTTTTCTGACACGAACAGGTTCGCGGGTCGTGTTCGGGTCCGTGTAAAATCTGTATTACCCGTGTCAAAACACGACCCGCGAATCCGAAACACGACCTGATTGCCACCCCTAAGTTTAACCATAAGTCCAAATACAGGGACAGACAGTTAGCTTGTCAGGTTGAGGCTGTAATGTAGAAAGTTTAACATACCAGTAAAGATCACAGAACCAACCGCTAACATGATGATAAATCTTGGACATGTAAGAACATTGTGTCTGCTTTTTAGTTGTGGAGGAAGGGGAGCCTTGGTGCAGTGGTAAAAGCTGCTGCCATGTGACTGAGGTCAAGGGTTCGAGTTGCGGAAACAGCCACTTATAGAAATATAAGGTAAGGCAGTATCAGGCCCTTAGTTGCCTGATCCTTTCCCAGACCCTGCACATGTAGGAGCTTCTATGCACCAGGCTGCCCCTTCATTTACTGGTTGTGGAGAAGTGACAAATTTTTAGTACTTGTACCAATAACACTGCTTGCAGATGAAGGAGTTTGTTTACCTTTTTAGTTTTTAGGTAAAGAGGGTGTTGGAGTATTTGGATTTTGTGCATCTGGCGTAAGATTAACATTTTTAGCAGTCCTTGGGATGTTGAGCGAAGCTTAAGAGAATAATGAGAACAATTCCTATGGGTTTCTGAACTTATGGCAGATGCTTCTGAACTTTGGATGCATGATTCATAGTGCAATATGTCAATAGTTTACCTCCTCTTAAAGCAAAGGTCGAAATGTTTTGTCTGAAATTCAAAAGAGCATTTTGAGGACTTAAATAAAATTTTGTAGCAGCAATGTGGTTGGGGATTGAGGTGTGTCAATAGAGGAAGAAGCGTTTTTGGACCATTCAGCATGAGGATCCATGGTTTACTTATTTTGGCTTTTGACTCTTTGCCTCTCTATTGGATGTATTTCTCATGTTTAGAAAGGTCGCTGTTTGATACTTTAGACAATCTTGTATATTGTGAACTTCATAGATTTTCTGTGTAGGATTGCCTTTTTTAATATGAGGTTTAAGGGGGAAAAAATAATTCCTCTGATAGTAGCTATTATTTTTGGCTCTTTTCTGTGACATGTTTCATTCTAAGCTGGGTTTTTCTGTCTGCTTGTAACATTTTGTAAACCACTAGAGGTCATTGTTAGGCTTGGTTTGTGCATCCGCTGAGTAGATCAACCATATTGGCAATGATGTTTGCCGAGTGTAATATGTTTTGGCTGGCTTTTGAAAGTAATTCTTTCTGTCAGGAATACCATAGAATAATTTTTTCTTTTGAGAATTGATCTGTTATATTTTTGTATATGCTTCCTGTTAGGATGAAAATTCCCTCATAATTGCAAACTTAACTTCTTTGAGGGTAAAGAGATGGGAATTGGGTGAGATTCATGTCTAGTAAGAATTCTATGCAATAAATATTACAGGATGGTTGGGCTGCTTCAATTATAGTACATTAGCTGTTTAAGGTAACCATAAAAGCCAGCTTGTCTGGACCACATTTTATTTGGGTTAACTGCAATCTACTGATTTGCATCTCATAGATTGACCATACTGGGATTTACCTAGGATTGGTTTGTGCATCCAGCGAATAGATCAACCAAATGGGCAAATGATGTTCTGTGAATTTAATGTGTTTTGGATGGCTTTTGAAAGCAATATCTTTTGTCAGTAATGGTATTCAGTAATGAATTTTGAAGGGTTACAAGGAAAGAAAGTTTTGCATTATTGACTAAAAGTTTGGTGTATTTGCAACTTTTGAGAGTTGGATCTGTTATATTTTCTTCTCTGCTTCCTGTTTGAATGGATTTTCCAGCATAATTGCAAGCTTAACTATTTTAGGGTAAAGAAATTGGAATTGGATCTACTATGAGAATTGCTTTTACTATCTTTTCCTCTGGCTACTCCTGAAGTTGCCACAATTATTTGCAAAAAGATATTGGCTACCATGGAAAAGGTCTTATTAGTAAAATTTCCATTTATTTGTGATCAAGGCATAGACAACGATCCATTTTGTCTAGCCTGAATGGTATGTAATCAATATTACCGGGTTGTTGGGCTATGCTTGAATTACAGGACATACATTTAGCTGTTTAAGTTAACCACAAATGCCAGCTCATGTAGACAATGTTTTATATGGGTTAACTGCCATCTACCAAGGTGATTTGCTTCTCGTATATTTGCATCTGTTGCAAACGTCTTTACTGTAAGCTGCTGGCTCATCTAGAAATATTGAAGACAATGCTGAACAACTTTATTTCCAGTTAATTATTCTTGGGGTTAATGGTAGATGAACTTGTTAGCCCTTTGCTCTAATGTTCATCTTGTTTGTCCACCGTGATGCAGAACAGGGTACATTTAGAAATAAATTATAATTGGGAAAGATTAGGCGTCTTAAAAGTTTTTAGTCTTTTAAGTTATTTCCAAATTATGGTTGTAAAGACCGGAAACTAAAGGTGAATGTATCCTTTCATGCACACTTAGGGCGCCTTAGTAAAATCTTTCATAGTTTTGTTTATTCTGTCATCTCCAGGAAATTTTAGTTTTATAAGGTTCCACTTCCTGCTGAGATTGCAAACTGTTCAATATGACATGAAGGATTTCTTGTAACCTAGATGATTATGTCCTATCTGTTCTTTTTCGTGTCTGTTGATTGTCCTTGTGATTTATGTGATTCTTCAAAGGAATAATATTGTCATCCTTCCTTTCTGTATGCAGCAACTCCCTTTCTTTTTGCTGACTTTTTTTTTTCAGTGGATCTGGTAATTCCCTTTCATTTTTCTCATTAAAACCTGACCAGGTTGGGGAACTTTTTTTCAGATATTCCCATTTACTTCCCAAGGATGAAGAGGCTTTTGACAGTTGCAATGCTTTTTCTGCAAGGAGACTTGATGAGGTAGTTTTATTGATGTTGTATGTGAATCATTTTTAATTGTTCATTGGGATACTTTGAGAGGCTGTTCTTGTTGATTATCACTTAAATAGGCGACTATAGGACACTTTTTAGTATGATCTACCCAATTTTCACATGTTATAGAGGAAGTAGTTCGAATAATGCTTACATGGTTCTATAATGTCCCTTGTTTCATTTCTTGCTGTGAAAACAGTATTTCCAAGGATGACTCTTTGTAGTGTGCCTCCTTTCTACCTGCAATACTGCATTGTCCAAAAGCTTTGAAACATAACAGGGTGGTTTTTTTTAATTGGGGTGGGGGGGTGGGTTTGGTGGAGGGTTCGGAGGAGAGGTGATTTGGAGAAGAGATTGTTGGGCAACCTTGGTGTAGAGTCATAGTTGGATTCTTATCTTCACAAATGACTAACATGGGGATGCTTTGCAACAGGCTAATAAAATTGGAAAGATAAATCTTGCTGCTACTGGAAAGGATCTTATGGATGATGATAAACAAGGTGATGTCACAGTAGATCTTTATACTGCTTTGGACATGGAAACTGATGCAGTTGCTGAGCGTTTATCAGAACTTGAAAACAATCAGACTCTGGGTTTACTGATGGGTTTCCTGGCAGTTGATGACTGGTAATCTGATAATTAGGATCTATGTTTTCTTTCATTGTAAGTTTATTTTCTTAGACGCATATTCTGAACAAACGCATGGCTATTTGCTGTGAGTGCCCATAATGTGGTCTAGGTTCATTTTGTTGATCTGGTTGGCGTTCATTCTCAATTTCATTGAATATTTTTGATCCATAGTTGGTTTAAATTCTTCTGCTTATTGTCATAGCTTTATTTTGTATTGCAAAAGAAGTTTTTGAATTTTTAGAATAGAACTTCTTGTGGTAAGCTTATGGATGACCATCTTTTTGGTCGTTATTATTCAATTGCTTGAGATATATCTATAAGAATGGTGATGTTAAATGCGATGGCTACTGAAGGTGCTCTTATCCATAGTTGTTAAAGGCGTGCCCTAGGCTCTAGGCGCACAGGGCACAACCTTCTGCGCCTTGCAACCTCAAAGGCGGGTGCTGTCACTGTAAAAGGCGCGTGCCTCGGTGAAGGTGATAGGCGTGTGTCTGTCGGACAATTTCCAGGACTCTCTATAAAATAAAATAAAAACGCACAGTTTCTAGGGTGTTCTATGAAATAAAAAAAAAGAGAGAAAAGATGGCTAAAAAGTTACACTCTCTGACGGCTAAAAAGGAGATGAGGATGAAGAGGAGCTTTATTTTGAGAGGACGCATGACTCCTTTCACACTTAGAGATGAGGATGAAGAGGAGCTTGATTTTGAAGACTATAATGAGGAGGATGAAGAAGAGAACCTTGAAGATGAATATGATGATGATGATGATGATAATGATGGTGATGGTGATGGTGATGATGATTGAGATGATGCTACTCTTGATGTAGAGTAGATTTTAGTGGATTTAGGAAATTAGGATTATATTGAGACTTTTAAGTTTTGATACTTTTAGTTCGCTTTTTTTGAACTTTTAAGTTTTTAGAATTTTAAGTTTTGGAGATGATGCTACTTGGTTATATTGAGACTTTTAAGTTTTTAGAATTTTTAGGTAGTTTATTTTAGGAAGTAATGAAGTATGAATGACTAAAATATTATTTGAAAGTATTTTTTTCATAGTGCGCCTTGTGTCGCTTAGTCGCGCCTAGGCTCTAGGACCCCTGTGCGCCTAAGTGCGCCTTGAGCCTTTTATAACTATGCTCTTATCACATTAGTTTGATAATGCCATCTAAAATGTTTTTGGTTGATTTTCTTTTCTCCTTTCACCTGGGGCACATTTGGCTGGGGAAAATGATGGCCATTATGTGATCTCTAAAAGGCTTATGATTGACACCTTGTGGGGAACTTAGTTTATGAGATTGAGTGAAGGTTTTGTTAGCTCGAAGTATGATTGATGAAAGCCCTTAATTCTTTCATAAGGTCTAGCAGAAGTAGAAAGATGAGCTCACGGCAGTGACTTGCTTTTATGCTGTAGTTCTTAAAGCTCCTAAACTATGGGTTGGGTTTTGGGGGAGGGATGGTGGAGTGAATGGGGGATTTTTATAGGTTTTATAGCAATGTCTTAACCGCATGGTTTATCTGTTGTTTTATGTGCTGATGTGATGATACAATACCTGAACGTTTTAGTCTATCACTTGTTTTTGGCTCATAATTGATTTTTTCTCTGCAAATGTGTTTTTCAAATTTAAAAACTTCAATGACGCACAAGTACAAGATGGTTATGTTTTTGCCTAGGATGTCTCTGAGCTTTTTATCCCTCTTATCAAGAAATTATGCATTAGATTGTCATGTTGAGTAGTTTGCCCCTACTGGACTTGTACAGGATGATTGCTTGGGGGAATCCGTTAGTTGTTTTCTTTGCATTGTCTGTTCATTTTCTTCTGGATACATATTTTTCCATTATGTGATGCACTGCCAGAATAAGATTAGAAGTTTTCATCTGCCTTGTTATCATATTATATGTCAGACTTGGAACTAGATAGGAATTTAATTCTGTAAGTTTTTGGAGCGTTAGTCGATACAACTTGTATGTCTTGGAATTTGATGTTTTTGTTATGTCTATTACTTTGAACTTTACCATTATCATTACCATTTTTAAGTTTTGTGTCATTCATTTTCTACATGCATTAAGAATTGTATATCATATTTATATTTTAAAGTTTGAAGGATGTCTTGAAGTTCTATTATCTTTTGTTATTTCATTTGGATCATGAACTCATTTTGCAATGTTGATTCTTCAGGTATCATGCCCACATATTATTTGAACGACTTTCAAGACTGAACCCGGTGGAGCATGTTCAAATTTGTGATGGCTTTTTTAGGTATATTTCGATATTTTTGATTTATCAATTTAATTATTTTTTTTTCCTCTTCATGTAGTCTATGTTGTTTTTCAAGATTATTTTTCTTTAATTTTCAACTTGCCCTATTGTCTCTATTGCGAGCTTCATTGTGTAGACGTGTGCTATCTTTGATGGATTGGCTATAACTTTAATTTTGGGTTGGTGTATTCAGGCTTATTGAGAAGTCAATCTCTTCAGTTTATGAGGTTGTCTGTCAAACGCAGCTTCTTAGTTGCAGTACCTCTTCTGGAGCTGGTTTGGACTCTATGGAGATTAAAAATTCGTCCATCACTAGATCCTTTATTGATCTTCCTAGAGAGCTTTTTGACATGCTTGCATCTGTGGGACCTTATATGCACCGGGATACTTTATTGCTGCAGAAGGTATGTTTCTTCTTATGATACTATTTTTGTTATCGTACAGCTTGTTTTACTAATCACAGGATTCATTTTTGGCTTTGATGATAAGCAGGTCTGCAGAGTACTGAGAGGCTATTATCTTTGTGCACTGGACCTTTCCGTAATTGGTGATGGTGCTCTTAGTTCCCATTCTGCTGTTATTAGTGGGAACCAAACTCCTCGTCTCCACCTAAAGGATGCTAGGTTAAGGATTGAGGAAGCACTTGGGAGATGCCTACTTCCTTCCTTACAGTTGATACCTGCAAACCCTGCTGTTGGACAAGAGATTTGGGAACTGTTGAATCTTCTTCCTTATGAGGTATTCTATGCTGCAGGCAGATTTATACTTAGATTTGAAACTTAGTGCTAGTTGAGTATTGGGCTGATTAGATTCGGTTGCTTAGGCGCGATATCGCTTATATGGTGAATGGGAAAAGGATGATGAGCAACTTCCGATGATTTTGGCTGCAAGGCAAACAGCAAAGGTGAAATTTTTTTTAAGGCATGGCATTGAGATTCATTCGTCTTTGATGTCCTGTAATTTGTTTGTATTATTTTGTACCATGGTATATTTTAGTTGGACACTCGGAGGATCTTAAAGCGACTTGCGAAAGAAAATTTGAAGCAACTTGGAAGAATGGTTGCAAAATTAGCTCATGCCAATCCAATGACAGTACTTCGCACAATTGTTCATCAGGTCTGCTGTTTTTATTGAAGACTTTCATACTTCCTGAAATTTTAGATCTAGTAATGAAGATTTCACTGGTGTTGTTATCTGCAGATAGAGGCTTATAGGGATATGATTACTCCTGTGGTAGATGCTTTTAAATATTTGACACAGGTAAGACTTACCTCTGGATCCTTGTGTATCTTGATTTGAGACATGGGCTGTACCTCCCAATTGATTTCTTATAATTTGAATACTTGTGGAGTTAAGCATTCCTATGTTTTTTCTCCAGGTTTATTGGTAAGGGCAAGAATCTGATAAAAGAATATATGATATATCTCTCCAAACAGGATTACTATTAGCTTAACTAAACATCACTGCAATGGAACTTTTGGTGCATTATTGCGATTATTTGTCTGTGTAAATCTACATGTATATGATCATTGATAATTTGTCAAAATTGGTTTTTAATTATTTTTACTAACCATGATATTCTTGGATCATGTTTTGAAGTGTGATAGGTTGTTTCCCAAATAAAAAAAATGTGATTTTACCTATTTTTAGCATAAAATACTATTGGTAATTTAAACATATGAGTGCATTTCTGTGTGCTTGCATATAATATAAATATATCTGAATTTACAAGCTTCTGGGCCTTGGATGCCTTCATGTGTAGTATATGTATCACCATAAAGTTTGCATGTAATTCTTGTTGTGTTTAAGTTACTCTATCTGGTGTTTTTGGTGTGATTCAGTGCCTGTTCTAGTTTCCTTCAGGGTTCTGAAAAGCTGCATGAAGAAAACCAATTTGCAAGAACTTCTTGGAATATTGAAACCATGTATAGCTTAAAAAGTTTTGAAATGATAAATTGTTGTGATCAAAGGAAACCAATGGCTGTGTTTGGAATATGTATGTAGTATGTAATCAGTGGGCCAGGTTCATGCAAAGAAACAGAAAATACCCAACTAGTGTTCAGGTTCCATTTGATTTTCAGCAACTTGAAAGTTACAGGGACAGTTTGGAAATTAGAGGTGTGAGTAGCCACTATGGTAAGGAGATGTTTTGAGGCTTTATTTTGCACCTAACTCTTTAATATAGTGTCATTTTGTGTTGATCTTGTTCTTTGCAATGTACTAGAGATCCTTGCATGTCCGATGTGTGGTGCTGATTGTAAAAAATTTAATTTTGTTAGAAGCTAATTGGGGTTAGAAATGAAATAACAAATTTTGTTGTGTTTATACAGCAAATAGACAGTTATTTAAACTAATTATACGATGGAATTAAATCTTTAAAGTAAGAGTCTTTCAATGAAAACATTTTGGGGAAGAGACACTGATATATATAGTGTAAGATGTGTTTTCTTCTGTTTCTCATTGCTCTATTTGTCTGCTGTAACAGCTTGAGTATGATATTTTGGAATATGTTGTTATTGAACGTTTGGCACTAGCTGGACGCGAGAAGCTAAAAGATGATGGCCTTAATTTATCGGATTGGCTTCAATCATTAGCATCCTTTTGGGGGCACTTGTACGTATCCCTATTCCCCTTGTAATGTCTTGGTTTTTGATTCTATAATTTTGTATGTGCTTGTCATGTATAATGTCAGCTGCTGTAGTTTACCTTTTTCTTTGAGTATGTAATACCCAATGCACTTTTTAGAGAAAGACATGCTTAATGTGTTTATTGACCATCTCCTTGTATCAACAACTTGAGAGAAGGCAGCCAATTTTCTACACTTGGTACTTCAAAGTGTTGATGGCAAAGCCGTAATGCACTCATCAGAGCCCTCAAGTCTACTTGTTCAGCTCAAATTTACTTTTCCTGAGACAGCTTCCATTTAAGGCATGAATAAGTTTAACTTCTTTTCTGAAAATAAATATTTGCATTTTGAATTGGTTTGAGGGTTTTCCTACACCACAATTAAAAAATTTGTTTGAGAAAAAGGGTTGGTGCATCGTATTTTTAGGTGTCACTGTGAGGGAGGAGAGGGGGAGCCTTGGCGCAGCGGTAAAAGCTGTTGCCATGTGACCATGAGGTCATAGGTTTGAGTTGCGAAAACTGCCTCTCATAAAAATATAAGGTAAGGCTGCATACATAAGGCCTTAATGGCCCCATCCTTTCGCAGACCCACACGTGCAGAAACTTCTATGCGCTGAGCTCCTCTTTACTAAAATGTAAGGGATGAGAGCTGGTAACACATTCCTTTGGTTGCTGGCTTCTCTCATTCATCTACTTTACAGCTTGATGTAAGTAAGGAATATGGAGTTGGTTAAACTTATTGTGGTTTAGCTTTTTGGTTTTGGTAAAATTTTTGGAGACATTACTGCCATTTTGATTTTGGTGATATGTTAAATTATTCTGCCATTTCGGTTGTCTAATGTCATTACCTTACTGGTGTGATCTTTAGACGGTTTTAGTATTTCAGAATTGATCTTTTTGATAACTGATTTCCTACTGTTTTGTATGTTTTAAGATTTTACTTGTCAATAACAGTTGATGGTTATCTATATTGTTATTAAAATATAGATTGTACAATCGTGGGTGACAAGAAAGTTGGACCAGGGTTAATAGGTGACTTTTTGTAGGTTATTATTGAGTTTGTAAGTGAAAAGTGGATTTTTAGTTCCAGTGTTATAGAAAATGCTTAGCAATTAATTGTGATAATGAGCATTGGCAAATTCTATAAATCTGTGGAAGAAATTCAAAACCTTAGGTGTAAGCAGTTTCCCTTTGGTTGAATATATCTTAGTTGTGATTAATATGATTTCTATTCTGTTGATATTATGCTTGGAATTGAGTGGTGTGGCATATTACAAACTATGGCAAATTTGTACACACCCGCCTTTTCCTGCTTTTGACATTTGTGCATTGATTGATTGATTGAAATTTTTTGTCTGCGTTGTTAACACTTTATTGGTCTGCTATAAGACCATAGCTCCTCTTGGGGTATTACCTGAAGAAACAACCAGAAGAGTATTATGCCACCATGATTTTTTCAAAATCATATGTGTATTTTTGTGAAACAAAAAGCAAACAAAAATTCCAGTTTAGACCACATTGGAAATTCGATTCTTGCAGATTTAAAGTTAGCAGGCAACAATCCAGCCCAAAATGACCTTTTGGACATTTACGAACTCCTAATTATAGAGATAAGTACTTGAGGTTGTGTGCGAATGTCTTCCTGACGTCTGGCTTGCCTACGTGCTTTTTTAAGTATTGTTTATTGTCATGCTTGTTGGACTTAACATAATTCTTAAATTTAGTTTTATTTCAGTTTTAGCTGTTTTAGTGGGTTTGCATTGAATGGGTCGGAAGTGCTAATTTGGTAGTTATGCTTTTGGTTAGTTACTTTCTCAATAAAATGAAGATTGAGAATTTCTTTTCCCTTCTTTTTTAATATATATTTTTAATGTTGTCAAGACTTAGTTTCTGTTTCATTGTGTATTCTTAATGAAGTTAATTGCTTTGTGTCTAGGTGTAAAAAGTATCCATCCATGGAACTCAGGGGCCTTTTCCAGTATCTAGTTAATCAATTGAAAAAAGGGAATGGGATTGAGCTTGTTCTCCTACAGGTGCTTTCAGATTAACTATCATTTTTCTTCTCTCTCTGTCTCTCTGTGTTTCTTGTTTAGGTTTTACTGATACGGAGTTCGTTGATTGCTCTAAAGGAACTTATACAGCAAATGGCAAATGTTCAATATACTGAGAACATGACTGAGGATCAATTGGATGCCATGGCCGGAAGTGATACTCTTCGATATCAGGCTACATCATTTGGAGTAACCAGGAATAACAAGGTACTTCTTCCCTTTTATTATTGTCACAATTTCTTGTTTTTTGGAGATATATCTCTGCCTGATTACTAGAACAAATGTGTTCTGTAATATGTGATTTGAACTTCAGAAACTTGACCAGAGCCATAATTAAAATTTTTTGATTGTCTTGAATTTTTGGTATATATTTTTGGTAATTTAATTCATAATGCATTGATTAGTTGGAAAGTTGACTTTCACCTGAAAAAGCCTTCACATTTTTATTTGTCATGAAGCTCAAAAACATGGTTAAATATGGTAATTAACCTACAAAAGCTAGAACATTGTTGTTTTATCTTCTTTGCTGAACCTTTAATTGCTTATGCAAATGGAATTGGACATTCTATTCTTTGAAGGATACTTTCTCATATTTTTATCTTTTTGTTCTGCTCTTTTCACCTTTTCCTTCTTAATTTTAGACTATCCCTTTTTATAGACTCATCCTTCATGTTGGTATAAAATGTGAGGAAAAACTGATAGTTTGCTATAAAAAAGTGGGAGAAGATATGCTTGACCTTTTAAGCAGCTTCCAAGCATATTTCATTATTTTGAGAGTATAATAGAGCATTCTGAGATCACAAATGAAATTCATGCAAATAGATGGTATTTTTATAGTAAGGACCGGAAATGAGCTTTAGAAGATTCATAAAATTCCTCTTTCTTATATTGACCATATACTATATTTTTCCTGCTGCATTTTGCATTCAAGTATTGAACATTAAGAAGTTTAATTTCATGGTCATGCTTTCTTAATGTACTTGTGGTATTGCACATTTTATGAAGATGACCATGGTGGTTGTTTCCTTTGTTTTTCTTGCTCTTCATTTTTGTGATCTTTATAATAAAAGCAAAAGATTGTTCTTATAATTATTCATTCTGCCTTTAATGTTTACATGGTAGTTTCAATTCTAAATATGGGAATGGTTAAAATCTTTGCAGGCATTAATCAAGTCAACTAATAGGTTGAGAGATACATTGCTTCCTAGGGAAGACCCAAAGTTGGCAGTTCCTCTGTTGCTACTTGTTGCTCAACATCGATCCACGTAAGCTTTTACTTTATTGTTTGTATGATTGTCAATGTTATAATGATGTTCCAGCAGCCATTTTCAGTAGATAGGATGTGTGGTAGTTTTGAGTGAATTTACTTCTTATTTTTTTTTTTTTTGGGTCTTTCCATTTTACTAAGCTGAACTGCAAATAACTTCTGTGGTACTTCTGCTTCACTTGCCATTTCCCTTCTCATTTCACTGCTTCAATTCCCAACAGTCCACCTTTTCGGTTTCCTTGTTTCCCGGGAGCTGGTTAGTTGAAGGGGTACAAAAATTACCAAGGAGTGACTATAGAATTATAATGCTATATTAGTTTGATTTGGGTTTTTTAGATCTAGATTATATTCACAAACATTACTGTTTTCTGCAATGATGACACTTTTCTGTGATTGTGCACACTATTTTCCTTGCATTGATTGTTGAATACTATTTTCTTTGCAGGGTTGTCATAAATGCTGATGTACCTTATATTAAGATGGTTAGCGAGCAATTTGATAGGTGCCATGGAACACTTCTGCAGTATGTGGAATTCCTGTCTAGTGCAGTGACTCCTATGTCATCTTATGCTCTTTTGATTCCCACTCTTGATGAGCTTGTACACCACTACCATCTTGATCCAGAGGTTTAATGCAAATTCCTCTACATGTTTTAAATTCATCTCTTTTCTTTTCCTGTTGTACTTCAATTTAATCCGCGTAGTCTTAGAAATGCTTTTCTTGATTTATTCTAAAAATGTTTTGTTTCCATGATCAGGTGGCCTTTTTAATCTATCGGCCTGTAATGAGGCTCTTCAGGTGTAAGAATCACTTGGAATCTTTCTGGCCATTGCATTGCAATGAAGCAGTCAATGGTAGCTCTGTTGTCAAGGACTCTGGAACTGCGGATTCTTGTTCGACATTGGTTCTGGATCTTGAGCACAGGCGTACTTCGTAACTATCTTAGTTTTTTTCTTGACTTATTTGTTCACCATCATGTATTTAGAATTGGGAACCTTGTAATTTTTCCATGCGGTACCTGACCTTGCTAAGTTATTAACAAGGATGTGTAGTAAGAAACAAAACTATTTGAGAATGAGATAAAACCTGTTGGCGCAAAGTTATGTGGAATATGTGCTGAGATTTGACTGTTAGCTTGCTACTAAAACACCAAGAGACTTTATCTTATTGAAGGCTGTATTGCTGTTTTTTTTTTTTTTTTTCCCAATTTGTGTTTTTTTTAATTAGAAATTTGTTGCATTTCATCTATTTAATAGATTACCTTTAATGCAGGTGGTCAGATCTTCTTGACACTATTAGAACAATTTTGCCTTCCAGAGCTTGGAACAGCTTATCTCCTGACCTGTATGCAGCCTTTTGGGGTCTTACACTCTATGATCTTTATGTTCCTAGAAATCGTTATGAGTCTGAAATCGCTAAGCAGCATACTGCTCTTAAAGCTCTGGAAGAACTTTCTGATAATTCCAGCTCTGCGATCACAAAAAGGAAGAAAGATAAAGAAAGAATCCAGGAATCTTTAGATCGACTGACAATGGAACTTCAGAAGCATGAGGAGCATGTTGCATCTGTTCGTAGACAGCTTGCTCAAGAAAAGGATAGGTGGCTGAGTTCCTGCCCGGACACTTTAAAGATAAACATCGAGTTTCTTCAGCGCTGTATATTTCCCCGTTGTACATTTAGTATGCCTGATGCTGTGTATTGTGCCATGTTTGTAAATACTCTGCATTCCCTCAGAACACCATTTTTTAACACGGTTAATCACATGGATGTTCTGATATGTAAAACCCTACAACCAATGATCTGCTGCTGCACTGAGTATGAAGCTGGTCGACTTGGGAAGTTTCTTTATGAGACACTGAAAACAGCTTACTATTGGAAGGTAGATAATCCTCGTATCTATGTGGGTCAACAAGTCTTATATTTATTTTATATCTGTTTTGCTCATAAATGATTTCAATATATGTTTATAATTTATGGGCTTTTCTTTCTTTTCTAGAGTGATGAGCAAATATATGAACGTGAGTGTGGAGACATGCCAGGATTTGCTGTTTATTACAGATATCCAGAAAGTCAGCGTGTTAAGTATAGCCAATTTATCAAGGTTGGAGCACATTTTACAGGCTTGGTTCTTTGTTCCAATAATTTCAAATTTTTTATTCTTTTTGCTTTCATATTTGCTGGTTGTACCATCATACTCTAGTTTAATTTGAAAGATTTTTACCATTTGAACTAGTTATTATTAGCTTTGCTGTGAATTTGCAAGTTGATGTTTGGCCTTCGTAAGTTGTTTTGTGATATCACATACATATAGATGCTTCCTTTCCAAACTTGATTCTGATAGACGAGACAGAGTAATTTTCCTATGGAAAGACATTGCACCTTTTTTTTCTTTTTGGTTTTTTTGTTTCCACATCATTGGCTTGCTTCTCAATGCTTTATAGTGGCATCATACCTCCTTTTCTTTTCTTTTCCCCCTTTTTGTTGTCTTATGCACACTCTTTGGGAATAAATATTGAGTCCAGTGGTTGTACCATATGGAATTGTGCCAACCTGAGCACATTTAAAGGCAAGTTTGTAATTTCAATGTGTAAGTTACTGAAAATTTGGGGTCAAAATGTAATAAGATTTTTATACCTTTTTTGTGATTGGCTTGCTGTTATAATTATTTAATCCCATTTTGGAGCTTTCCCATGGAATTCCTGTGCTAGATGCTTGAAATATCATGCATGCCCAAAGCTAAATTTGTGTGTGTGTGGGTATTATAGTGATGGACAATGTTTTCCAGTGATATATGCATGTCATAAGCTGTTGTTTGCTTTAAGTAGTCACTTTTGCGGTGTCCATTGCCATGGGTTTACCCTAGCTGGCTATAAGAAACTTTGTGGGCTCTTGCTGCTATAGTTAGGTTAAAATACTATGTCCTACATTTCTGCCAATACTTTAACAGTAATGATAGAGATAGTGACAAATTATAGTGACTTTGTATAGTGACTGATGTGGCAATTATGAAAAGACAAAATCATCCATTCATCCTCATTACAAAACACAAATAATGAGGGATTATTTTGTCTTTTCATGGTTGCCACGTCAGTCACTATACAAAGTCACTATAATTTGTCACTATCTCAATCATTACTCATACTTTAATATACTGGTTTTGACATCTCTGTTATGCTTTGAAGCATTGATATCACGAGTAGGGAATCACTATTTCTTTCATTGAAAACAAAAATTTGCATCCTAAGAGCCAAGTTGAAAAATTATAAAATGTTTACATGATGAAAGTAGCAGTGCTAGAAAGCATGTTATGTATCCTGAAATGATTAACAATCAATTTTTTGTGTTATGCATTTTGTAGAGATATATTGTTTCTGCACAATCATGAATTTATTGTTCTAGAAGATACTTTAGGATAATTTAGTTTGTCACCCATTTTATCTTTACAACCTTCCTTTTGACTTTTCAATGTTTCATGCATGGTTGATGTTAGAAGTAACATGCCCAGTTGGTTTCCCAATAGACTACCTAATAAGATCCTTGGGCTGCTCTGCACATCACCAATCGGTTTTTGTTTTGGATTCTCTTGTTCTGTAACAATTGACTCCTCAATGAGATGCCTACTGTTAATTATTGTCTCCCTACCAATGAAGTTTAACTTTCCAAGTTCATTTTGTGTTTTTGTTTGTTCTACTAATTCTTAGAATTGATTGTCTGCCTGACACTATTGAGCAGATAAAGCATTTTAAGCTAACCTAATATCTTTTCCAGCTAATGTTCGAGTGTTGAATAAGACAGGAAGTAAATGTTTTCATATTTTTGCCTTTTTCCAAATGATAGAGGAAAATGTGGAAAAGGAGCTTGCAGACTGGGGGTGTGGGGCTTTAGTGCTGGTTGGTTGTGCAAAGTGTAGTGATGAAGGATAGGAAATGGTTCTGGCATTCGCATCCAGGCAGAAGGTTTACAGAGCTTCGAGTAGCTGTTAAGGATCTGAGAACAGTACCCGTAAACAGTAAAAAGGGTTATAAGATAGGCAGAACAAAGAGAAAAACAGAAAAATTAAGGAAAACTGATAATAAATTGAATTGAATGTTAAAACTCAATTTATGCTATCGATCAATAGTATATCAAACAAGAGAACATACCTATCTATTTATAACCTGCACAATATCTAAAAGATGAGTATTCCCTTTTCCTATCACTTTCCTAAAACAAATAAATTATAATGAGGTACTATTAGAATAACAATCAAAATATAAAACAACTCCTGAAAGACTACTAATTAGCTGAAAGACTACCAATTTCACTTCTGTTTAGACCAGAAAGTGTAATTTGTTGCAGCTTTTGCCTTAGGCTTTGCAATACTACAGCTTCTATCCAGCCAATCTATAGTTGCATCATAATTTCTCCCCATTTGAAAAGAACTTGACTCTGGCAAGTTAGGTTATGGGCTGAGCAGTCCATCTCCAAGAGGAAGATGTTTCAAAAAGAGTTTTTGAGTTTGAGGGGGTCAGACACTTGTAGAAGGTTTATTAGTAAGAACATTCACGTAAACTCAAAAGTGATGATCGTTGTTTAGTAAGGATATTCTTGTAAGTTTTTTAGTTATATGTTGTGACTATAAATACAAGTAGTCCATCTATGTTGGGTTTATGGGGATTTTCCCTTCAAATACTAATACAATTCTTATTTATTTGGTTTTGATTCTTTCTAAAGTTTTTGTTTTCTGATGTGATGTCAAAGCGTTGCAATGTTTGATAATTTGGAGTTTAATATTCTTTATGGAATATTTTCTAGAAAAGCATTCTATGTTGTATTTGAAAACTGCCACTAGGAATCTTTTCTTTGGCTTTTTGATTTGATGTTGCTTTATGTCATACTAAGAGTACTTCAAGAGCAGTTTTGATTCTTGTTCAGTTTCTCAATTTTGAGTTGTATGAATTTCCTTTTTTTTTTCTCTTGTTATTTATTTTAAGAGGATGCTTAAATTAATTGGAATACTCTACATGTTATAGTCTTTGAATTAGCTTGCTGAAAATATGTGGCTCTAAAAGGTACACTGGAAATGGAGTCAGAGGATCACAAGACTACTTATCCAATGCTTGGAATCAACAGAGTACATGGAAATTCGAAATGCTCTTATTTTGCTGACCAAAATTTCAGGTGTTTTTCCCGTGACTCGAAAAAGTGGGATCAACCTTGAAAAACGAGTAAGAGTATCTACATTCATTAAGTGTTTGTTGTAGGTTTCTTCTTACTGGTTTGAGTCCTTTCAATTGCTTGTCATTTAATTGCCTTTCCTGCAGGTAGCTAAAATTAAAGGTGATGAAAGAGAGGACCTTAAGGTTCTGGCTACAGGTGTTGCTGCTGCTTTGGCAGCTAGAAAGGTAAATGCTATGGCAGAATCTCATGTTTATTTTCTATTTATAGCCCATTCATCAGGAGTAGGAGCATTCGCTAGGTTGTTTTTTCTGAATCTTGTCAAACATTTTTTCCCACTAGTTTTAGATACCTCTTGTAGGTTGCTTGTGTAGGAAGATAGGGATATTGACAATTTCAGTTGGCCATAGTTGGCAGGCCTAATTTGTCTAATCTTTGTTCCATTTTGCACTTGGACAGCCTTCATGGGTCACAGATGAAGAATTTGGAATGGGTGTTGAACTAAAGCCCAGTGCAAATCCTCCTCCAAAATCTGTAGGTGGAAATTCTATTAATGTACAAAACGGTGGTGGTCCAAATGATTTGCCAGGTGAAACTGCTGGAGGAAGAACTCATATAACAGGGGGTTCACATTCGGATAATAATAATTCCAACAAAGACATAAGAGCAAGACCTGAGAGTACTTCACTGAAATCTGATTCAGGAGCTGCAAAATTGAAAAGTGGTTCATTAGTTAATGGCTCCGAACTTCAATCATCTGCACCATCAGTTGCTGTTCAATCAGGTATATCAAGGTCAATAGACAATGCAAAACAACACAATGAATCCACGAATATGTCAGCTGAAGATAACACAAAAATAGCCGGAAAGATGTCTGCTGAACCTGAGGTACATCATGAAGTAATATGGTGTAATTGTGTGCACTTGGATTGAACCGTCATGAATTTCCTACCATTAAATTGTCAATGATGTGATAATATATACTTATTTTAGTTGGCCTTGTCTGCATATTGAACTCTAGGACTCTGTAAAAATTTCTAGCTTGAGATGATATTTGGTGACTGAGACTTGATGGGTTACAGAATTCGTAATGTTACAAACTTGCAGCATCAGGAGTTGGACATCATGTGCTTGGCTTGGTTCAACACATGCAGTAGAGAGTCAGGTTAAATTCATTTTGTTGAGCCAATGTTTTCTGGGGGTTCTGAAGAATCTCTGTATGTGTTGTGCAACATCTTATAGCGGTTTAATGTTCTAGTTACATGGGATAATTATAGACTCCCTTTAACCATTTTGTCTACGGTTAAGTAAACTTGATATCTAGATTGATTGATACAAGGTTCTGTTTATAGTCTATTGTTGACGTGATATAGAGCACATTGTCTACATAATAGACAAGTTTAATTTCTAATAGTCGTACATTAGAGATTGCAGTCTTTTGTTTGTCCGTCACACATAATGTAGGGCCACTTGCTATTTACTAGCATAGCACTTGTTAAAACTCAAACAACACAACTGAATATTGAATCTTATGCTACTAGAACCACGTACATCAGCGATCAAACTTCACCAATCAAATCTTACACGTTATCTTTAGGCTAGCATTAGAATTACCTCTTCTAATGCCCCATGTTTATTGTCAGCCAAAGGAAGCTATGTGATTGTACTGAACTAGGGCCTAGAGAATTAACCAACAATACCTGCAAGAGTCTCTCTTGCTGTCATGTTGCCATGGATACATATTATCCAGTCTTTATGGTTGAAATTGGGCTCCTAATATGCTCATTCTTTTGTATGGTTGGTCAAGGCCATGGAACTTATTCTTGGATCCAGCTCAAGTAAAGGTCTACTGTTTGTAATAATTATCTTGGAAGCAATTGAAGGATGTTATGCTTCAAGAAAATTAATTGGAAAGAGATCTTCTTTGGCTGGAATTTTATAATGCACCAAGAAATGGAAGGTTTGTAACTGGGTTTGAGTCTAGTAGGATGACATGTTTAAGTAGAATTCCTGGTTATTTTAAGGAAAACTTATGTCTGGTGGAGATTTCTCTTTAGTAGATATTAATGCTAGGAGGATCCTTAATGCTGTGGATTACACTGATGAAATACCTCATGTGGCTCTACTGGGAAGTGTTGTAATTTTTTTTGATATCTCAGTGTTGCTTTGTTCAGCTCAATCTAAACTTTATAGTTCCAAGGAGCTAATTTGCTGGTAGTTGGCATTTTATCTAGATCATGATTTTCTATTGGTGGCTTGACACACTAATTGTTAGTTGCTTCAAGCATCTTCCTGTGCATCAGAAGAAATGATGTCTGATACTATTTATACATTATTAATGTATTTACTTAAATGCATTTGAACTATTAACTATTGAAATTTCTGCTATGTTTTTTCATGCTGTTCTCATTTGGCTTTATCAAGCAACCCAACCTTGTTGACAATTTTGCAAAAGTTAGTGGATGCATATGGTGCTCTTCCTATATTAACTTCATTTTCTCTGGATTGCTTTTTCCTTTTCTCAGGGGAGAGCAACGGTTAAGCGATCTGCTCATGCTGGGTCTCTCTCAAAGCAATTAAAGCCGGATCCTATTAAGGATGATGGCAAATCCTTAAAACCTGTTAGCAGAACTTCAAATCTTTCTGGTGATAAAGATCTGTCTGCTCATTTGGCCGAGGGCAAGCAGAGTGGGACCACTAATGTCTCTTCTACAGTTTCTGGTAATAATAACATGGCTTCATCTTCCAGTAGAGGGATTCCATCAACAAGATCATCAGACAATGGCGGTGAACCAAGGACAGAGATTGCTAATGCTAAGTCAGCCGATTTGAAGGCTTCGACCATGAAAGATGATTTGACTGAAGCATCAGATTTGGTAAAATCTTCTCGATCCATCCATTCTCCCTGGCGAGAAACTGTCCCTGCTCCAAAATCTAGTGATAAACCTCAAAAGAGGGGCAGTCCTGTTGAAGAGGTTGATAGACTGCATAAGCGTAGGAAAGCGGAAACTGATTTAAGAGAGCCAGATGGCAGTGATGTTCGAGTGACTGAAAGAGAGAGGTTAATTGATACCCGAACAATGGATAGACATCATTCTGTGGATCTGGACAAAGCAGGAAATGATGAACAGATAACAAATAGGTCCATTGGTAAGCCTGTTGATCGAGTGAAGGATAAGAGCAGTGAAAGACATGACAGGGACAACCGGGAGCGGTTGGAGCGCATAGAGAAACCTCGCAGTGATGATAGTTTATCAGATAAAAGAGATAGGTCAACTGAAAGATATGGAAGGGAGCGGTCTGTTGAAAGAGGTCAAGATAGAGGTGGTGCGGATAGGAATTCTGACAGATTAACTAAGGATGAAAGAAGCAAACTGAGATATAGTGAACCCTCTGTTGATAAACCTTATGTAGAAGACCGCTTTCATGGGCAAAACTTACCTCCACCTCCACCTTTGCCGCCTAATGTAGTTCCACAGTCAGTTAATGCAAACAGACGGGATGAAGATGCTGATAGACGGTTTGGAAGTGCCAGGCATGGTCAGAGACTTTCTCCAAGACATGATGAGAGAGAAAGGAGACGGTCAGAAGAGAATGTATTAGCATTGCAGGATGATGCAAAGCGTAGAAGAGAAGATGAATTTCGAGATAGAAAGCGAGAAGAACGAGATGGCGTCTTGATGAAGGTAACCGTCATTTTACAAATTACTCTATCAACCATGTGTGTGCTAAAAATACAGGTTCATAGGGACATCTGTTGTGAAACTCAGTCCTCTCAGTGCCAACGAAGTTTAGTTGCTTCTTTCTGATTTTGAAAACAGCACACAAAGTTGTGGCTGCAATAAGAAACTATCAATTGGGTAAATTCACTCCACTTTGGGAAATTCTTTCTGGTTTAAGTTTTCTGGGCCCATTTGCTTGGGTGTCAGATTTTGCCGAGACGCTTAGATGATTGCTTTGCCTGATTGTTTTGGTGGTTTGGAGGGTTGGTTCTGGCTTTCCATTTGGTGGGACTGTAGTAGTGCTTTTAAGTGAATGCCGTGTAGAGATTTCTCCATGTAGAACATGATTGAGCATGAGCTGGGATATAATTTCTTTTTGGCATTGTTGCGCTTATGGGCATGATGAGAAATTTATAAGGCTGTATGAATACTTTTACCTCATTTTTCTGCTAGTTGTGCATCCTTGGAAAGTTGCTATCTTTTTCCTTTAATGTCATATCTTTTGACCCATTAAATTTTTAAAGCTTAGTTTGTCCATTCTCACTGTTGTTTCGTGGAACTTCCATGAAGAATGGCAGTTTTACTCATGCTTTGCGATTTTTGTTTCTGCTCCTTTCTCTTCTTCCATTAAGAATAAGTCCATAATAACTTTTTCCAAAGTTATTTAAATCTTTAACTTCTAATATACTGAATATCTGAGTTTGATGTAAAGATTTTTGCAGTGAAGTTCTTCAGTCATTCTAGACTAGTTGCTCAAGTATCTGCAACTTTTTTACTTTTACTTCTGGGTTCTGTGTGTAGGTGGAGGAGCGAGAGCGTGAAAGGGAGAGGGAGAAAGTAGTCCTTGTGAAGGAGGATGCAGAGTCAAATGCCGCATCTAAAAGGCGAAAACTGAAAAGGGATCATATGCCATCTGAACCTGGTGAATATTCTCCAGCTGCGCCACCCCCTCCCCCCCTTTCAATAAATTTATCACAACCCTATGATGGAAGGGATAGGGGAGAACGTAAAGGGGCTATGGTCCAGCGCTCAGCATACTTGGAGGATCCAGGTTTACGGATGCATGGCAAAGAAGCAGCCAGCAAGACAGCACATCGTGATAATGATATGTATCCTCAAGATATTATTTAAGCATGAGTTTGTCTAAAAATTTATTGCTAGTCAGTAAGACTTCTTTCCTGCTGCTGAATGTGCATTTCAATGTTTGACCTCAGATGCCACTAAATGGAGATTTTATTCTCTTTAGGTGACATAACATAAGCAATCCTTGCATCATTATTGGTTCTTTTAGCAATGTTGGTGATCATAGGCCATGAACCCGTAATTTTTATTTATTTATTTTTTTCTTGCCTGTTTTAGTTTTCAGCTTATTGAATGTCAGTTTTGCCCTTAGTTTGTGGTAGTAAGAATGTTTATATTGGATTCCTTGACCGTGCTTCAGGATGTATGACAGAGAGTGGGATGATGAAAAGCGGCAAAGAATTGAACCAAAAAGGCGACACAGAAAATAATTTGAGGATGGTTGATTTTGTGGCTTTCAAATTTTCCTAGGGCCACATTATCCATACGGCTTGCTGTTATAGCTTAGTTTGCCTTGCTGAATCATTAGGACATGTATCCATCTCTCTCCTAAAGAAGTTAAAAAAGATTTTTTTTAGGGATTGAGGTTCTTAACCATTCAACTGAAGCAGTGCTGATTGGCATGAGACTAATGCGCTGATGTAAAGTATAAGATGTGAAATTTTGTGTACTAATATATTCATTGTTCAGCTGTTTTACTTCCCCAGTTGATTAGACATGAAGATTGATTAGGTTGATGTAGCTTTTTCCTTTTCTTCTTTTAGTGTATAGGTAAGCATGTAATTTAGTTTTGTTGTTATTCATTCCTTCACCTTGACTGTTCTTTCTCATTTTGGCTGTAATTCTTGCAAGCAAATTTTGAGTTGTACACAAAAAATGCAAGTTAGGCAGGATGTGACTCCATGGAATACACGAATGAATGGAGTAACTATATTTATATTTGCATTGCCTGTCTCAAAAGAAAGAGAACAATCCTCTAATGGTTTCCAGAAAATTGAGTCTGTTGTAAACAACACTTTCTAAAAGGGATCAAATTCCTCATGGATGTGTGGGATTACCCTTGACTGAGCTCTGGTAAATCGGCATATAATTTGGATGATGAAAGGGGTTTGTAGAAGTTGGTATGATATGTGGAGTAAACAATTGCATTTGCCATCCGTTTATTTGATCTGCACAAGAATTATTAGCCGTGATATTTCCATATTCATTTCGGTAAGCACTGCCATTTGGGAGGAAAAGGTAAGTATTTCTTGAAGCAATGCGTGAAGGATTCGGCAGTGAAGCATCCAAAAGGGCCTCCCAACTGACACTATTTTCGGATTCAAATTGTATTAATGGCTCCATCTCTTTATCTTTCTGCAACTCCTGTTTGATGTTGCCTTGATCGCATTTTACTTGCTCAGTTCTGGTTGCTGAGATTGCATCAACCTGCATCAGTTGTTTATCATGTTCTTCATCTGATGCCGTTGAGGGGGACTGCCCATTTGATGCTGAGTTCGACATTGTTGAAGAAGATGACTCAGTTAATTGCCACATTCCATTCAGGAAGGCTCCAAGAGCTCGAATCTGTATCAAAGGAATCCGCTCAACAAAGGGATACTCGTATAGTGCGCATAACCCCAGCGATTTGCTCCAATCATAGAATTCACAGAGGTCATTTGCTTGAATCGCTGCTTTTTTGTAGATGTGAAAAGCCTCAGCACAATTCCTGTGCGGTAACTGAATCAGATTGTCTAAGATCACAACAATCTCTTTTCTACTAGTAGTGTAATATATAAAGCTATCGCGAATGATATGTTTCATAGTAGATTGTGCAAGGAAGTTTTTCTCAGCTGCCCCTGTTGGCCGGCAATCCATAACACGATCTATGAGACTTTGGAGCTGAGGCAAGACTTCGATCATTCTTCCAAGTTCTTTCATTCTTTCAGGAAAGCTTTCTGGTACATTTTCTTGATCTGACTCTAAACTTTCAATTAGTAAACAATCAATTGCTTCATCAAGAAGACGAGCATATGATCGTACAAAAGTTGTGTAATCTTCAGCTGCTGAAGAAGTGTAGTCCTGGAAATCACAAGGGTAAAGACACATATATTTATTTGATCGTGCCCACAAGAGTTCTGTTCGGAAAGGGATGTGTTCAGGCAGTGATCGAAGCAGTCGGTGGAGCAGTAGGAGAGATTTAAGCGCAACTCTCCAGCTTTCTGTCTTGCTGAATCGCCTAGCAAAGAACAATGCAAATTCCCGAAATGAGGTTGGGGAAACCGAAAAAATCTTCAGTATCTCATGAACATATTTTTCATTGAATGGCAAGTCATCTGGAGATGTTGCTTTTATGAATACAAGATCAAGATCACAAAAGCCTCCAACTGTGGCAATTTTTGCACAACTTACACTAGTGTGCTCCTTCAGGGAACAAAAGGCCCGCCGTATTCGCCGATGCATCTTCAAGAGATTTTGGAGAAGTAGATGAAAATGGAGCAAGAGGAGGAATAAGAAGAGTGAGGGATTCACAAAGAAACTTTAGAAGGTTTTACATGTATTATGGTATTTGTGCTGGCTTGCTATGTTATAGCTTGAGAAAAGGAGTTATCGTTTAGGTAATCGAACCTAAGGAATAACGAAATGAGTTGGATTGTATCAAAGAGTTTTTGTTCCATGTACAGGTTGTTGACATATGGATGTTGGTGAGATCAAGGACTCAAAAGTGATGCTTGTTGACAAACGGTTGAGATGATGACTTCTTGTGTTGGAAAAGAGTATGGGAATATTGGCAAACAGTTGGGATGATGACTTCTTGTGTTGAAAAAAGGAGTTATTTCCTCAAATATTGATTCAAAATAAATAAATAAATAAATATTGGTCTTTTTTTTTTTAATTTTTTACTTTTGTGTTGAAGTTGGTTTTTGAAAAACCGACTTCAGTACAAATCGGCCAGCCCCGCTTTCTCCTTTCTTTTCTTCCTCCTTTCCCTCTTTTCTTCCTTCTTCTTTCTTTTCTTCCCATTTTCGACGCCAGACTTCCTCTTCCGCTTTCTGCACTCCATTTTCTTTGTGTATGTCTTGGATCGTTTTGGATTGTTTTAGACTGTTTTGGATTGTTTTGGATTTTAGCCAATGAGTTTGCTGTTATTGGAAGGATAAGTTGTGAATAGGGGTGTTCATGGTAATGAATAAAGGATTGTGGTTGGATTTGACGAATATAATGCTTTATGTTGTTGGGAAAATGTTTGGTTATAAATGGATGTGAAAATGTTAGTTGGTTACTCTTGTTGGGTTGTGATTTGGATCGTTTTGGATTGTTTTAGATTGTTTTGGATTTATTTGGAATTTTATTTGATTCAATGAGTTTGCTCTTATTTGAATAATAAGTTCCAAATAGTGGTGTTCATGATGACAATGAAAGGATTGTGGTTGGATTTGATGAATATAATGGTTCACGTTGTTGGGAAAATGTTTGGTTATGAATGGATGTGAAATGTTAGTTGGTTATTTTTGTGAGGTGATGACTTGGATTGAGTTGGATTGTTTTGGATTGTTTTGCCTTGTTTTGGATTCATGTAGCGTTTTAGTCAATGAGTTTGCTATTGTTAGAATGATAAGTTGTGAATAGGGGTGTTGTTGATAATGATTAAAGGATTGTGGTTGGATTTGATGAATATAAGGCTTTGTGCTGTTGGGAGAATGTTTGGTTTTGAATGGATGTCAAAATGTTAGTTGGTTAATTTTTTTGTCGTGGGAGTAATTCCATTAATTTTTCTATGCCCATTACTTCAATAACTTTGAGCCCTTTATTAATGTAAGTTTTATGTTATTATTGATGGCATACACAATATAGAAATGAGCAAGAATCGAGTGAGGGGCTGTGTTTATTTTGATGAGAAATAGTTAGTTTATTCTTTGTTATCAAAATATTAGCTGTGTCAACTTTTAAGAAAAAATTGCGCATCTACTTTGATGAGGATGAAAAGAGAGTTATAGGATGAAATTAATGTATTTATAGTTCTTAGGGTAAGGTGGATATATAATATATACATGTGGATGGATGGATGATGATGATACGGAGAGAGAGATGTTGTGCATTCCAATGTCATGCTCCGTAATGCGTAATGTTTGTTTGTGTACATTTATAACATCCGTTAGGTTCCCTTTTTTGTTTTTGGGGACAATATGTCAAAGTTCAAAAAACAAATGTCAATGTTCACAACTTTTCAAGAAGAGAGAGAGGAAGGATGAAATGATTTGGTTGATGATTTTTGGTTTGATGATTTTTTTGTGCACCTTTATTTTTTATTTTTTTTATTTTTCCCCGTCTAGTCCCAAGTAGGGCCAATTTGGAAGAAGGTCCAAGTCATGCTACCTTTAATGTTGGACCATTTGGGGGTAATTACAATGAAAGCTCAAGTTGTGGTCAATTTAATGAGGGTACAAGTGGGGGTAATTATAATGAGGGGCCAAGTCATGCAGCTTTCGTCGAAGAGCTACCTAAGCCCGAGCCAATTGCCTAAGTAGCCGATACGTTCACACTAGGGACCACATGCCAAGATATAAGCATTTCCTATGATCCCCTACATGTATGGATAGACAGGGGTTCAAAATCATTGGAAGATAGTGAAAAGGAGAAGGGCGAGGGTGGTGGCCATCAGGAAGGAGAGACTTCGCATCCACCGATTGATGTTTCCCACTTGGATACCGTTGTCGATGATATTCCCTTCTACACGGACATCAGTGATTCAAAGATTTCTATGATCGACCAGTCCGATGACTATCGCCGACCCGTTTGGGTTGATGATTGAACTTCAAAACTAGAGGTTGGAATGGTTTTTCGTACCAAAGAAGGGGTGCAACATGCAGTTAAATGTTGGTCCATTCGTGCGCACAGGTACTTCAAAGTGTATGAAAGTACTCCTACTAGCTGGTTTGTCCGATGTCTTTATTATGTGGACAAGAATTGTTTATGGAAGGTTCGAGCAACGTTGAGAAAGAAACATACATTTTGGGAGATCACAAAGATACATTTGAAACACACATGCTTCCCCGAGATACAGCCAGAGGACCACCCGAATTTAGATTATGGGATGGTTGGCCGAATGGCTCGGAACAATATTAAGAAAAATGCTTCATACAAGGTCCTCGATATAGTTGAAGATGTGCACTCATTTGGAGTTAACATTTCATACAAGAAGGCATGGTTGGGGAGAAGGAAAGCCATTGAACTGGTATATGGTAATTGGAAGACGTCGTACACCATATTACCGAAGTTCTTACTTGCCCTTCAGTCTTGTAATCCTGGCACCGTTGTTGAATGGCAGCACACGGAAGATAGTATTGGAGATTACAACATATTTGATTCGGTGTTTTGGGCATTTAGGCCTTGTATTGATGGTTTTCAACACTGTCGTCCCGTAATTAGTATCGATGGCACTTTTCAATACGAGAAATACAAGGAAAAGATCCTTATTGCAGTAGGTGCTGATGCAGCTGGCCATATTCTTCCTTTAGCTTTTGCAATTGTTGACGAAGAAAGTTTAGCAAATTGGTCCTGGTTTTTGTATCATTTATCTCGTCATGTGATTCGTGGCCGCGAGGGAATTTGTTTGATTTCGAATCGAGCCCGGAGAATTTTGCGAGTCGTTGAGAACAACCCTGCATTACAACCACCAATGGTTCATCACCGATTTTGCCTATGGCATGTCAAAGGTAACTTTAGTCAGCGATTCAAGAATAATGCTTTGACTGAATTGATGCATTGCGCTACTACTGCACACCAACAGTGCAAATTTGCTCAGATAATGGAATCCATGTGGTCATTGGATGAAGACGCCCATAAATGGTTGATGGATATTCCACTCGAGAAATGAGCATTATGCTATGATGGTGGTTTCCGATATGGCATAATGACAACGAACAGTTCCGAATCATTCAATGGAGTCTTGAAAGGTGCCAGGAAATTGCTAATAACAGCTTGCGTGCGTGCGACTCGCACCGCACCGAAGGCCACAAACATGTTGCTGATCAAAATCCGTGGCCGACAAACGTGCAAGGAAAGTTCTTCGAAACGAGCACAAGTCCAAATATCATCAGGTGATGGCCTTTGTAAGGGAAGAAAGCTTATACCAAGTCACGACAGGGGTTCATGGTGACAAAGGAGGGAACGTGCATACGGTACACCTTAAAAACCGATTATGCACGTGTGGGAAGTTTGAAATTTACAAGATTCCGTACTCCCACGCACAAAAGGTTTGCGCTCAAATGGGACAGGTCGCTTTGGCACTCGTGGATGGTGTATATAAAGTGGAGAAAATGGTGCAAACCTATTCAAACTATTTCTACCCCATGCCCCACGAGGACTATTGGCCACCAGCACCTTTTCATCTGGTCGCCAATACGGCAAGATTCAATGACCGTCCGGGCCGTCCAAGATCCACCCGTATAAGGAATGAAATGGATTGAGCACAAAATCAGAGGTGTAAGGCATGTGGAGTACTTAGGCATAATAGGAAGGCATGCCCTAACATGGAGAGGCTTAGAGATAGGGCAGCTATGAACCCATGAATGCTGATATGTAATAAAAACTATTTTGTGATATTGGTATATCAATTATTATTATTTAGGTCATTCGGTGTTTCATTTTATCCTTTGGATCGTTTTGTGTTTTATGTTGTGTTTGTTTTTACAAAAATACAAAATGTACTCATTAGCTTATTTTCGCATGTGAATTACACAATCGCCAATATGTGTCCATTGATATTATTAATTCTTTGGAGTGTTTGAATGGACGTGGCAAGACGTTGTGTGTTAATGTAGTTGTTTGTTTTACATATGCCAAAGAACTCACGACGAAACTTTCACGTGTTCTATTTGTAATCGTCAATGGATTTTGCAAATAATGTAGTAAAATTGTGAATCATATGTTCAGGTTATGGAGTTTGCGGGCACTTCATCCACATTCGCCGATGTATCTCCTGGACCACAACAGCGGGATGTTCTCATGCTTCAAGCCAGTCATCGATCGGAACTCGTTTGGGACGATCTAGAAATGGAGCCGTTGAAAGTGTACAGGGCAGATGTGGACGTGTGGAAAGTTGGGCCACTCGATATTAGGGTAGTTGATTTGTTTTACGAAGTGGGCCTTTATGGTGTATACATGGCAGGATGTATACAAGTTGACTGGGCATTGATCACGACATTGGTGGAGAGATGGCGGCATGAGACGCACAAGTTCCACCTTCCAGTTGGTGAAGCCACCATGACGTTACAAGATGTCGTGGCACTATAGGGTTTACGGATCGACGGAAAACCGATGATTGGGGAAGATCCGAATCATACGATTGAGGAGTGGCAGACTATATGTTATGAGCTGTTGGGTTACATACCGGCCCCCAACCATTTTGACGGAGATCAGTTGAAATTGAGGAGTATCACAATGCATATCCGGGCACGGCCTTTACTAGATGAAACCCTATATGAGCAGATGGTACAGCATGTCAGATGTCGGATTATGCAAATGATAGGGTCAATCATGGCGGATAAGTAAGGTTCGAAGGTCAAATTGATGTACCTACCTCTAATGAGGGATATAGCGACGGCATCGGGATATAGTTGGGGTAGCGTCATGCTAGCATCATTATATAGGGCGTTATATTGGGCCGCAATGGGAGATACGGCCGGCATATGTGGACCCATGGGCTTATTGCAGGTGTGGGCCTGGGAGAGATTACCGCGAATAAGACCCCAACACCGAAATGTCAGAGACCCTCATCGATATGGCTATCCCGGCATGCCTTTCGAACCCAGAGCATACGTGTACGTGTTTACCTGTTTAATTTTTGCCATGGCATATTTGATTTATTTTAAATTATGTCTGATTTTCTATATGCTCGTATATTGATTCATTGCAGATTGAATACGGGTCTGAGTTTTGGAAATGTCGGATGCCATGTGTTGCGTATGTATCGGGATCAGTTGGACCATATGGCCGAGGAGGACGTAAGTAGATAAATAATTACTGTTTCGAAACTATTGGCTCGTTACAACTAAATTCAGTTCAAACACTGATGATTGTTAACCTTCTTTCTTTCACAGTTTATCTGGCAACCATATCAAAATAATGACGGCCTGTATGAGTTGCCTGAATACTGCTTATTTGACCGTGCTATTTGGTGTGCAGCCGTGCCTCTGTTCAACTTTGATGTAGTTGAACTACATTTACCAGGGCGGGTTATGCGGCAGTTTGGTTATATTCAGACGATCCCTCTGACCGTAGACACGGATATGAGGTTGCTTCGAGTGGATCGTCGGGGCAGGAAGGGAGTGAACTGGATGTCACGGCATGCAGCTTACGTTTATGCGTGGAACAGCCGAATGGACCGGATTGTGACTGGCAGGCCTGCAACTGGTCTTATGCATTATTTCTCGGAACATATGATCTGGTATCGACAGATTACTCGGAATCTTATTGGTAATCCCGCGCATCGACCGGACCAGGGTATGCGCCCAACTGCATCGATTGTCTTGTATTGGGTATTTATATAACTTTTAAAGTGTTCATATTCGCCGACGTATAGAAAATGTTATGGCTAAGCACTTTTTTATATGCAGGGTGAATGTTGGGAACAAGTGAATGATTTGCCCTGCGATTTCACCAATGTCGAGGTAGATACCAAATCTCGATTGGGAAATGTATATGACGTGTCCAACCGTGCTATGACAATGGTTGGGGAGGATCGCCGCCTGCAGATGCAACGTGCAAGTTTTCAAGTTGAATTTCAACAATCGCAGATGCAGATGCCACGTGCAAGTTTTTAAGGTGAATTTCAACCATCGCATATGCGTCCCTCTACGTCTGCTCGTCCGTCTACGTCCGGCCGGCTATCTACTTCGAGACGTACATCTACTTCTGGTCGTCCATCTATGTCCGAACGTCCGTTTACTTCCTGCCGTCACAATGTTGATGAGGATGATCGGATTTTGGCCACTAGTATGTTTCTTCATCAGCCCAATGAGCCATATGAAGAGACACCTGAGATGGACCTTTTATCGCAAGGCCACGCTAGTACGTCATCTCAAATGTCTCATTACAATTTGGTCTATGAGCGACGTCGAAGGCGTTCTCGTCCACAATCATGTATGGATGAATCAATTCCTTTTGACCTAAACGCATTGAAGACGGACGACAACCCACAGCCCCAACCCCCTAGGCGACAACCACGTAGGAATATTAGACAGCCTCCCTGTGGGATTTGATTAATTTTTTTTCCTTTTTTGTCACTTGTTGAAACTGTTAAATTTTTCCTATAACTTTATTAATTAAGTGAAATCTCCTCACTCATTCCAAATGTTATTATAGAAAAAAATACATGTTACGGCTTGAGAGGTAATTTAATCTAAATTGCCATAAGAAGTTGATTTCCTAAATATGCCCTTTGTAATGGTCTAAGGTGGGATCCCAAATATTATCAAACAACAAAATTGTAAAAAGCATATACGAAAATTTTATATGTCTTCTTACGAAATAAATAGATATAATTATATTATTTTTAATTTAACATTCTCTTATGCATTTCCAAAAAATATAAATAAAATCATCTGTACTAATACGATTGAAATTTTTGAATATTGTTTATTTAAAAAAAATAAATATTGATAATTTGGGAGTCGTTCATAAAATAGTGCAGTTGCTATCATGGATATCGACTTGAAGTAAAAAAAATCAATATTTATTTCATTTTTTATTAAAAAAACAATATTATGCAAATTAACTCTACTGTTATCCATATACTTTTACCTATTTTGACTGGTTTTGCTTTTCCATGCAATGATTTTTCACATCATTTCATATAGTAAGCCGTACCAGCATGGGAAAGAGTCGAAACACTAGAGCCTATGAGGTTATGAGCCCCACTTTAAATTTTGAGAGCCAGCCATCACAAGCTTTCCACGACTTGGGCGAAAGTTTCGGCGGAATTATCAATGGAAAAACCAATCGAAAACTCCATTCTTCACTTTTGGAAAAACTTCCAATGTACCGTGGGGAATTATCAATGGAAAAAACTTCATGGATAACTTGACGGAATCCTCGGCCATACTGTCTTTTGTGTTTACTTTATCATTATTTCCTACTGCAGATGAAAAGGAAGGAGCAGAACTACCGAAAACTAGTTGTGAACCAAAGAGAGATTGTGAAGATGAGATTGAAGCAGACGCTGTGCTATAAGGGAAAACAGAGCCTGATGATCCACCAGTGGAAGACTTAAATACCAGTGGAGGGGGAGGGGCAGCAGGTTTAGGGTTTTTAGGTTTAAGGATTAGGTTTTAGGGTTTAGGGTTGAAGGTTGAGGGTTGAGAGTTAAGTTTTTAGGGTTTAGAGTTTAGAGGGTTTAGGGCTAAGTTTTCTTTTTCATAAATTGTCTGAAGTTGATATCTAGGATTTCAACTTCAAAGTGGTTATCTGGAATAGCAATTTTTAAAGTTGATATCTCTAATATCGATTTTAAAGTCGATATCTCAAAAATCGATTTCTTTAAAAATAAAATAAAATTTCAATAATATGTTAAATTTAATTTATATTTTTTATATAATTTTTTGGGAAAAAACTCGTAATAATACACAATAAATTATTGCAAAATTATTGTTCAAAGTTACATTATTAAAAAAAAATTACTAATATATGGTACAAAAACTAATTAACTAGTAGTTTTAATCAAAAGTTTTTAAACAATAATACTAAATTGAAGTGGATATGCAGAATATCGATTATGAAGAATTTAGCTATGGATAACATTCTTTTCGAATTTGTTAAAATAAAATATGGTTCAAAAACCTTCAAAGTCGATTTTTCAAAAACCGACTTCAATGTCAGTTTTTGAAAAACCGACTTTAAAGTCAGTTTTTCAAAAACCGATTTCCATAGAAAATGAAAAAAAAATATATTTATTTAATTTTTTTTGAATCAATATTTAGGGAAATAACTCTGGAAAAAGAGTGGGAATTATTCTACAAGAGTTTTATGTAGGACAAACTTGGGATACGCAGGTGTTTTCTCTTGTCGCCAAGTGTAGGGATTGGCCATAAATCAATAAATTAGTCTTGGATTAATCCTAAGATTTTGCAATAAAAGATTGGAGAATTTGTTAATCCATATTATTTTGATTATAGGATGGATGTAAAGTCCCACGGATTGGCCCAATAACTTTTAACCTTTTGTCATCACTAATTCAAAATATTTAAATTAAATTATTAGTAATCTATTAAGTAGGGTTTTATACATATTTATTTTCATTCATTAACTTTTCAATGTAAAATTGGGGTATCACATTCTAAATGTCACGTCCCAATTTCAAGGTACGACACAACCTTATTTTTAATGTATCAACACTAACAATTCAAAAGTTTTCTTCCTCTTTTCTTTATTGTTATGTTTTCTTTAGATTTTGCATATTTTTTTTCCCTTTAAATATTAGACAACGTATTAGTTTTTTAGTAGATAAGATAAGTAATTATCTTACTGCTTTCAAATTCCTATATAGTTAATTTTAATTAATATATTATTATTATTATTATTTTAGTAATAAATACAAATAATTATCCATGTAAAATTGGTCTGGGTGTTACAATAGAAGATTGAACCAACAAGCATCATTTTTATGAGAAAAAAAATTCATCGAGATATTAGTGATAAATTATTTTTAAGCACTCAGGGGCTGCCTGGTTCAAATAGAGGAATGAGAAAGATAATAGAAATTATAGTAGTTGGGAATGATAGTGGGGTCAATCATTATAATTCTATTGGTTGGTTTGTGCTGGAAAATGAGAATGATTACTAATAATAATGGTTGGTTTGTGCTGGGGAATAGAAATGATTATAAATTAATTGTAATAATTAGTATTAATTAATTAATTAATTATTATAATATTAAATTAATTAATTATTAATAAAAATATTATTAATTAAATTAATCTTAAGTAATTAATTAATATTAATTGTAATAATTAATATTAGTAAATGAGATTAATTAATATTAATTATAATATTAAATTACAATATTAAGTAAATGAATGATTAATTAAATTAATCTTAATTAGTTAATTTATTATTACTTAATAATAATAAGTTAATAATAAATTAATTTATATTAATTAATATTAATTACTTAAATAGTATCAATTATAATAACTAATATGAATTAATTAATTAATTAGTATTAGTTAATTAATTAGTTAGTAATAATTAGTAATTAATTAATATTATCAATTAATTATTTATAAATTAATTATACATTAATTATAATAATTACTATTAATAAAATGAGATTAAAAATATTATTAATTAATTAATTAATTAATAATATTAAGTAAATGATTAATTATAAGTAAATGAATGATTAATTAAATTAATCTTGATTAATTAATTTATTATTTCTTAATAATAATAAGTTAATAACAAATTAATTTATATTAATTATAATAATTAATAATAATTAATTAATTAATATTATTTATTTATTTATTTAATTAACAAAATTGTTAGCATTCCCTAATTCCATACCCTCCAATATTTGGGGGGTATGAAGATTACCTCATATGGCGTAATCAAAAGTTGGCCTTTCATTTCATTCCCCCCAACCAAGTAGGGGGAATGAAATGATTTCCATTTTCCCTGTAATCATACCATCAAACCAGGCAGTCCCTCAGTCATTATTGGGATTTTTTAAACAATCTATTCTAACTTTTCACCTACCCACACAATTAAAGAAAAAAATACTGTTAAAAGAACAAATGTGAAAATAATTGTGGAAAATATTTATGTTTATATTTTATGCAATGCAGGAAGGACTAAGTCACCAAAAAAAAAAAAAAACTGAATTATAATTTAACATTCATTAAAAATGAAGATATTTAATCACTTGATGAGATCCCAAGTTTTTAACACAATAATGGTCCTTGACTTTTATTCTCAAAGTTCTCAAATTGACTTTTAATCTCTATGCAAAGATTTTTGTCACTTAAAGAGAGTATTCTTAACAATAAGAGTGGTCTCGAATTTTTGTTCTGAAATTTACTTTTTAATTACAATGCAAGAATCTGTTGATTTTTTTTTTCAAATATACGGATATCTTATTAAGTAAACTCTCTAAAAATTCATAAATAAGTACAACTAATCATCAATTATCAAGAGATAGGAAAATCATATGCAACCACCATTCAAGAGATTTTTTTTCTTCATATTTCAAGTTGTAAATATAAAGTAGCACTTAAAATTTGTTTGGAATTATTGACTTCCTATATTAGAAGCAACGCCTCATATATTCTATATGTATCCAAGGCTGTGAATGATGTATTTATTAATGAGTTGTGGAAAGATGGGAGCTATAGCTTTCTTCACAAAAAGACAAGGATTTGTTGCATTTGGAAACTTGATTACAACAATTTGATGTTTGATACTTGTTATTGTCGATGCAGTAACACTGAATTTTTGAGGTTTTGACAGCTATAACTAAGAATCTGATACAAATATGGTGGAGAACTGGAGATCTCCCAACTTTGTATCACGCAATTCTGATTAGCCCACTAGAAAAAAACAAAACTCTAATTGGACCTTTTCCCCTTTCTGTCTAGATTTTGTGGGGTGGGTGGGGTATTTAGGAGTTTTAGAGTGAACGTTTCTTGTGATTAGATTGCTTTTCTTGTGATTTGTTGGCCAAAGAATGGCTATGTTTGGATTGTAATATTCTGTCCGTCTCAAAAAAAAAAAAAAATACTCCATCCATCCTAAAAATAGAGTTTGCTTTTAAATTTTTTTATTGTTTCAAAAAAAAGAAGAAGATTACTTTTAAACCAATAGTTAAAATATCCTTACTAATAATAATTATGTAAATTCAGAATTTAAAATAAATATAAAAATATAAACTTATACATTTAGTTCGCACATTTAGTGTGTTGTACTTAAAAACTAATCAAAAGTTGTATTTAAAACAAAGTGAACCTTTTTTTTGGGATTGATTTGGTATAATTTTCTTAAGTTACAAAGTACAACACAATTAAATGTATAATTTTGTATTTTTATTTTTACTTTTTAATTTGGTTATATATTATCATTATTAGGGTAATACAAAAATTTTATACTACAAGTGAACTTTTTTTCTGAAAAAAGGAAAATTTTTTAAAATAAAAAAATTTTTCTAGGCCGAAAGTAGTATATTTGAATTTTTTTTTTTTTTGTTTAAGAACATGTGAGAGTTTTTATAAAAAAATTTTGTAAGAAAAAGAGTAGTGAAGAACAATGAAAAAGCACGCTAGAAGGAAATTTTTTTAAAAATAATATGAAAAAAATTTAAATTTGAATTTTAAAATAAAATAAAAAAGTTATATATATATTTTTTAAAATTCACAAACCCGAAAACTCCTTTGGACTACCAATGGGAAGCCTTGGTTGTTCAACGGCAACCGCCATTCGGTTTGCATTGTTTTTGTTTTGTTTTTTTTTAAGGTTGCATCCAATTTTGAGATTGAGGAATTTAGTTTTGGGTATTTTGAAGAAGACTTCAGAATTTGGACACAACTGGAGGCCATAGAAATCATTGGTTTCACGGTGGAAGTTGCCATTATTTTGCTGCAGCTTATATTAGTTTTTGTTAGGAGTGACCAAATGTTAAACTTAAGGTTGACTTTGAAGTAAATAAGTGTATTTGAACCGTTTGACTAATAAGAAAACAATTTAATAAGAGAGCTCCCAATTCCCATGATCCCATCCAAAGTGTAATTCATAGATATAAGATACATATAAAGCTAAAAAAGGAAAATTGTAACAAGAGGAATATTTTTAGTTTCTTCCGGATTTCACTGGTTGAGTTTGAGATGATACAAAAGAAGCAAGACTTCCAGCTCTTATGTGCAAAAAACATTTTGAACCCCGAAATGGAAAAAACCAAAGATCAATATTAACTAGTATTAACCATTATAATTCTGGTGAAAGATAATTTGAAAGGGTAAAGACTAGTTTTTAATTAGCAATGAAACAACACCATCAAATTTATTTTTCTTGCATGTTTTATATAGACACCATCCTTGTAACATTCCTGGAGACACAAAACTTGATAGTTGATGGCTTGTTTGGAGCAGAATCCGGATGACAATTTGACAAATTCTTGTGTTGCTGCAACAAAGGCTGGAGAAATCTTCCCATTGAGACGGAATCAGAAATTCCTATTTATCTGAGAAAATTTAAGGTACCGTAAAGAAAAACAGGGAAAAAAAACGACATACTGAAAGGGATGACAAGAATTCTACTCATCAAGGATGTATAATTCAAGATCATCATTTCCCATATCCCTTTGAACTTCCGCAATTTGCATGGCTGAACTTGAGGCTTTCGAGCACCAGTATACGTCCATTCTCTTCAATGTAGGAATGTCTCCAAGACTAAGAGGGATTTCCTCAAGACTCTTACAATTTTTCAGGACGAGTCGTTCAATGCGGGGAAAGGGCTCATTACAATCATTCCATTGCTGAAGTTGCACATCGGATAATTCTAAGCACTTGAGGTTTAGGAATTCACCTTCTTCCAAGTCCCACCTTTGGTACAAAAATGCCGATTGTCGCAATTTGAGAACTTCAAGATTAGGTAGCTTTCCAATTGCTGATATTGCAGTTCTTGTCAGGCAAAAGATTTCCAAAGTCAACTTCCTCAGACTATTGGGCAAATCAAGAGATGGAAACTGATCATAATTTTCACCATAGAGCATATCCCCACCATTATACACAGTCAACGATTCGAGTTGACTTAAAGAGCTCAAAACTGGAAACTGAATGGGATCCTCCAAATCCAACTGTATTTCTTGGAAATTGCATTTCAGCTTCCGAAGTCTTGGTAATCTTCTCAGTAGCTCCTCTGTATCTTTCCCACGAATAAGAGTCGGTGTGGAAAAAGTATGAACATTGTGCAATTGACAGCACTCATCATTCTGGTAATCTTTGAAAGACATTGTAGGAATCTCTATATGTCTTAAAGTTTTCATTGTCCATATAGCATCTGGCAAAGGAATATTATAAAGCCTTGCACTTTTAATAATCAAAGTTTCCAGGCTCCACAATTTAGCAATTGATGATGGAAGATAGTTAGTACAACACCAGACTGCGAAGTATCTCAAATGGATCATCAAGGTTATTTCTTCAGGAAAAAAATCATCAATGTAGATACATTCCATATCCAAAACATGAAGAAACTTAAATCCAAGAAAAAAAGATGCTACTCCTGAACGTCTGTGCCATTCTACACGAAAACCAGAGACTAATAGAGAATGGACATATCTACCTGCAGGTCTTGAATCGATGAATTGCTCCCATGCATTATCAATGCACAAGCGATATTGGTCATAATTTTTATTCGGAGAATGGTGAGAGATATCACTTCCATTGACCTTCTGTAAGAACCTCTCTTCCCTTGATTTTGCCAAGCAGAAATCATGAAGTAGATCATGAACATGACAAGCTTTTACTTTGCCCTTGGAACTTCTGGTTGAGATAGTGACCAGGCTTCGATCAATTAAATCCATCAAGTACTCCTCTGCCATCTCATCTAAACTTTTGACATCATTTCTTGGTACCAATCCTTCAGCAATCCACAATTTCATCAACTTTTGAACTCTAATAATTTTAGCCTCTTGAAATGCTCCAAAATAGAGAAAGCATGGTCTCAAACAATCCGGTAAATGCTTGTAGCTTAACTCTATTATGTCCATGAAACCTTCAGTGGCGATGTGTAAGCTCATTGTTTCTTCGATTTCCATCCAGCAATCAAGATTTTTGTGCTGTCTTGCAAGGATGCCTGCAACTAGAACAACTGCTAGAGGCAGCCCTTTACAGTTCTTTGCAATCTTTTTTCCAATCTCTAATAGTTCTGAAGGACAGCCATCATTGTAAAATAGCCTCTCGTTTAATAGCTCCCAACTTTCATCATCATTAAATAGACGAATAGAATGAGGATTACAGTTAGGCTTAGCTTGCAAAACCAAATTATGGATTCGACTAGTGAATACAATTCTACTTCCGTTGTAATCATCTGGAAGTATTCTTTCTATGCCATCCCAAGCTCCAATGTCCCAAACATCATCCATAACAATGAGAAATCTTTGTCCTTTTAAACTTTTCCAGAGCCATTCAGCTAAGTCATCTTCACTTGCTTTAGGATTAGAGGTTCGAATATCAAGACCGATTACATCACTTAAAATGTCAAATAATAGCTCTTTAGTTTGATACACTTGGCCAACATAACACCATGCACATCTATTGAAGTGATATTTAACAGAAGGATCATTATAGACCTTTTTAGCTAATGTTGTCTTACCTTGGCCAGGCATGCCGACAATCGAGACGACATCACGTTGGGCTGATCCTCTTGTAAGTTGATCAATTATTGCTTCCATCTCATCTTTGAAACCCACAACAACTTCCTCAATTCTTGAAGTATTAGGTTGCCTTGGGAGGACAGGACCAGAATTATCCTCAAAATCAGGCTTTCTGACTTTGTACCTCTCCAAATCAGTGACCTTCGGCACTTCTGCTTTGATAAACTCAATTTCTTCTACTACCATGGAAAGGCTTATCATGTCGTGCCAAATTGGATTGTCTACAATTAAGCAAGAGTTGACTACACGCTCTGCATTGTATGCAACATAGGCAATTCTTTTCCAAAGTTCTTTTACTTCTTGCTGCTCATTTTTTAGCTCCATGACATCCTTGAGAGAATCTCTAATGGACTGTAACTCCCCTTGAATAGTCGCAATCTTTTCCGCTAGAAAAGGGATACTACTAGCCTTGGATTTCATCATTTCTTTCACACTTCCCAAAAGATGGTCAATAAATCCAATTTTATTAGTCACAGGAAAATTAGAGTCTAAAAAATCTGGGACGTGGACATAAATTTCTCTGATCTCTGTCCTGACTTTTTCAATCTCATCCTGCAGCCCAAGAAGAAGATTTTCCACCTCTTGTGGTATGCGCATTTGGATATCATCCATGTAATATGCGCAAATGGAAGATACCACATCACTGATAATATCATCAATTCTTGTCAAAAGCACAACTCCAGGTTCCCTTTCGGACTCCTCTGGTGGATTCATCAAGAATGTTGTCAAGAATATGAGCCCCTCTCGAAAGACTTCAAAATGATCCTTAACTGGGGTAACTAGATCTTCCAAGAGCAAATCACAAAGGCTCATAACAATTTCACTTACCATTAATTTGGCATACTGTGATGACTTTGAAGGAAGCAGGACGCCAAAATACATCTCTATGACCATCGGATTGTAAGGTTTAATTTTCCTTAGGAGATCAGCAAGCATAGTGTCCAATCTACCAGCCTGGTTTTCATCATTTCCATTTGTCCAATACAGAACTGACAGACATGCAGAGTAACTCATCAAACCTTGCATAAACCTCCAGAATGTTTCCAATTTCTGTTGATCGGTACATCGTTTTGCACTGAAGTCAAAAAGATTTCCTATGAAAGACAGCTTCTCCAAAAGAATCCTGATTTGCTTCTTCAGAGGAGAACTTAGATTATCCTTCCAGCTCAAAAAATCCCTCAAATTCCAAAAAATCAAGTCCATGAACTTCGTGATCTCATCACTGGTGGCAGAAGTGGCCTCCAATGAGCAATTCCACAAATCATTACAAATTTCTGTCATCATTGCTTTCAAATCCTCAACTATTTGAAGCGCGTCAGACGCCAGATTCTCCCAATCTTCATCTGTTCTTTCATCTTCCAATAGAGCTTCCATTTTAATTGTGATGGAATCCAAATTGACATCCTGACCAGCTTCCTCTGCACACTTGATGCTCAACATTAAAAACAACTTCAGAAATCTGAAATCCAAGTGAAAGTTAAGAACTCGATCCTTTGCTGATAAAGGTAAATCTGGTTGTTTATCCAACATTTCAAGGACTTCCAGAACAGAATCAATTCTAGCCGAAATGTTCTCCATTTCCGCAATTCCTTTCATGTATTCCACTTTTAGATAATTAAGTGAGATACCTATGAACATTTCGGGAAGTGTGAAAGTGGATATGTAGTCAATATTGGACGGCCAATTGGTGCGGTGTGGGCACAAAGTCCACTCTCCATTTCTTTGTTTTTAGGAGAAAGTCAACTCTCCATTTCTGATCTTGGTTCAACCGTGAAAACATGAAGTGTGACATTTCTGTCTACCTCGAATTCACCTAGCGGGTGCTGGGTTGGGGCCCTTGGGGGTAATGAAATCAATTAAATAAAATTTATTCCGCTTTTTATTGTTTGATTAGAAAAAAAAAACAGAATAAAATTCAATAATAATTATAAAAAAATTAGATAATCGTCCATTACTTACCTCCTCTATAATTATTAATTACATAAAATTTAATAATTAATTTTATTTTATTATTTTAATTTTATTCTGAATACTAAATCATTATTATTTTTTTCACTCTACTTTCTCATCATTTTCTTAAACTCCACTTTTTCTTTTCCCACACACTCTTCTTTCTCTCTCATCTATGGTCACTATTACTTTCTCTTTTATCATTTTATCATTCTACTTTCTTTTCATCTTTTTTTCATTTTACTTTCCCTCTTATAATTTCTTTGACTCTTTCTCATCATTTTTTTCACTGTTCTTTTTCTCTTATCATTTCTTACTCTACTTTTTCTCTCTTCCCACTCACTCTTACTTTCTCACATATCATTTTTCTCACTTAAACTTCTCTCTTATTCTTTTTCTTAATGTACTTTATCTCTCATCCCTCTCAAGAATTCATTTTCTCATTTTACTTTCTCTTTTATCCCTCTCCACATTTACTTTATCTCTTATTATTTTTCTCACTCTACTTTCTTTCTCATCAATTTTTTATCTCCTCTCTCTTATCACTATAATGTTATTTTTATAATATAATTATTAATGAAGGTAAAATTAGAATTTTGACTAATTTCTATTCCATAATTGAATCGAACCAATCATCATCATTCACATTAATTAATATCCATTATAAGATTTGAACCAAACACTAAGGGGGCGCCTAGCTAGAGGAGGGGAATGGGAAAGGTAATGGAAATGATAGTAGTGGGGGAATGATAGTGGAGTCTTTCATTATAATTCTGTTAGTTGATTTGTACTGGAAAATGGAAATGATTACTAATAATGGTGGTTGGTTTGTGGTGGGGAATGAAAATGATTATAAATTAATTGTAATAATTAGTATTAATTAATTAGTTATTATTAGTTAATTATTTATTATAATATTAAATTAATTAATTATTAATAAAAATATTATTGATTAAATTAATCTTAAGTAATTAATTAATATTAGTAAATGAGATTAATTCATATTAATTATAAGTAATTGAATGATTAATTAAATTAATCTTAATTAGTTAATTTATTATTACTTAATAATAATAAGTTAATAATAAATTAATTTATATTAATTATAATAATTAATATTAATTACTTAATTAGTATTAGTTAATTAATTAGTACTAATTATAATAACTAATATGAATTAGTTAATTAGTATTAGTTACTTAATTAGTTAGTAATAATTAGCAATTAATTAATATTATCAATTAAATATTTATAAATTAATTATACATTAATTATAATAATTACTATTAATAAAATGAGATTAATTAATTATTAATAATATTAAGTAAATGAATGATTAATTAAATTAATTTTGATTAATTAATTTATTATTCCTTTTAATAATAATAAGTTAATAATAAATTAATTTATATTAATTATAATAATTAATAATAATTAATTAATTAATTAAGTGGTATTAATTAATTATTAAATTAATTAAAATAATTGTTAGCAAACCCATATCCCTAACTTTTATACCCCCAAATATTGGGGGATATGAGCATTACCCCATATGAGCAAATGAAATGTCTTTTCAAGTGGGCCAAGGAATTCCATTCCCTTCAACCAGCCAACCTCAATTACTATCAAACTCATATCCCCATTCCCATATCCCCCAACCAAGCGCCCCTAAGAATGCAATAAGAATTCCCATTGTGATTGACCATTTCAATGAATCCCATTATTATTTACATTGAGAAATTTAACCAAATGCCCCCTTAATTAAACTGGATGTATAGGCCTAAAATTTCAAACTTATGAACCTGTTTTTTTTTTTTTTTGTGGTAAAAGTAAGCATTATATTGATTATATACCAAGGCACAACTTTATATCAAAAAGAGGACCAGACATTACAAAAACTTCCACTTGTGATGACACCAATAAATGTCACGACAAGTGCAAAAGTGTCACGGGATAAAAAAGGAGCACCGGCTCTCGAGAATGCAAGCGAAAGTTCGCCAAACAAATCGGCCAAAGTCAAAGAAACAAGTTGATAGTACAACTCTCAGACTAAGAAAATAAACGGGTCGATATCCCAGCAAGCTTGTATCCTCATATTCCGAGAAGTATCTTCAACATGCTTAAAAGTGACCATCTTATCTTTGACTACCTTCTGAAGGTGCAACTCGATAGCTGGCATATAGAGGGTCTTGTTGCGAAATAGAATGTGGTTTTTTCCCCTCCAGATAATGTGGCAAAGAGCACCAAATGAGAAACGGGTTAGCTAATGATAGAAGCTACGACCATTGGTGTGCTAAATGGCCCAATGAAGATTGTTGTCCCAACATCAATTAGACCATGCAAGATTACATTTTGTAGCCCAAAAGGAAGCCAAAAAACTGGTGTGATGGCATCCAAAATATAGGTGATTGACACTATTTGGTATAAAATGACAAAAAGCACAGGCCGTTTTTGAATATGATTATAGGTGAGAAGCAAAACCTGTGTTGATAGTCGCTTCAACGTGATAAGCCAAAGGTAGAACGAGTGTCTCGAGGCCATAGCATGGCTCTAGACAAACGAATGCCAAGGCACCACTAGTTCCAAGCTCAAACTTATGGAAGTTTGTTCTGGTGTTATATCCATGAGAAATGATACTCATCAAAGATCTCGATTTTCACCATGTCTAAATTGATATTCATCTAAATATATACAAATAAGAGTATGAGATGGATTTTAAAAAAGTTACATGCAAGAAACGCTGCCTCTTCTTTTTTTTTTTTTTTTTTTCCGAGCATATGTATTAGGGGTGGCAAAATTTCCTAATGCTATGGGTATTAAATAGAATAGGAGCTATTGAATTTTTTATACTCATTAAAAATATTTATTGAAAATAAATAGGAAAAATTTTATTGAGATAAAATTTTATTGGGTAAGTTTTGAAATACTTATCACTCCCAATATGAAAAGTGTTAGGTGGAAAACTATTAGGTAATGTTGGATAATTAATAGGTAATGATAATTTTAATTATTTTTAATTACATATATATATTATTAAAAAATAAAATTTATTTTTATTTTAAAATTATGATAATTGATTGTGGTTAAACCACCACTAAATCGCCACTGGTTGGCCGAATTGAGTTGTGTGACCGGAATTTGGTTAGAACCCTATCGACAAACAGCAATTGGTGGCTGGCCGGCATCAACATTAGAAAATTTCAATGGGATTCTATTAGAAATTAAAAATTTTTAATGACATTAAATCTTATTCTTATTCAATTCTAAAATTTAATGAAAAATTCCTAATTATTCCTATTCATTCTCACCAAGTTCCCACATTCCCCTCCCAATTGTCACCTCTAATAAGCATAAAGCTGGTCATAATATATCAACAATTTGAAATTTTTATTTAATGAAAAATTTGATTGATTCATTTTGGGTAACTTCGGAGGAAAATTAAAGTTAAGACAAGCATTAGAACTAAAAACTAAATAAGCGGCGAATTATATTGTATACATAATGATGATGATGGTGATGATGATGATTTATATGGAACTGTGTACACTTTCTCACACCAAACTTTTTACATTTTTATAAAAATATACACTTTTAACCAGCATTTAGTGATGAAAACAGACCTTGAAAAATTGTATATAAATTAGTAGAAATAAATGACCTGTGGTACCTTTTCTGGTAACCCCTTCAAACAACTTCGCAGCACCATATGCAGACTCTGGGTCTTCAGCACCAAATCTTTCGAAGAAGTTTTACTCAATTCGCCCAAAGTAAATTAATTAGCCCGTGATACATAACCCCAAAAAACAGGAAAAACAGAAAAACGTACTAACATGAATTCTCTGATGGGACAGAGTGTGTAGTTTCACCTTTAAGCACCATAACAAATTATCAAACGTCAAAACAATTTGCAGATTGCTCAACACAAAATTACAAGTATGTTCAGAAGGAAGCAAATATTACTTAATGTGCTTGACAAATGAAAGAAAATAATATCTTATTTACTTCTTTGTTCCAACAATCATTGGAAAGAAAATGAAGAAAGATAGAGTTATAGGTGAACAATACACACACATGCTTTGAAAATTTCAACCAAAGACAATCACTTCAAGGACATCATTGCCCATCTCCTTTTGTTCTTCAAGAATTTGCCTGGCTGAACTTGAGGCTTCGAAACACCAACGCATCTCAATCTTCTTCAAGGTTGGAATGAAGCCTAAACTTAATGGGATCCCCTCAAGGCTGTAACAGTTTTTCACTGCAAGTTGTTGAAGGCAGGGGAATGGCTCATCAGGGACAGTCCATTGTTCAAAGTTTAGGTTCCATAGTTCCAGGAACTTGAGGTTCGGAAATTCGCCTTCTTCCATGTCCCATTTCTTTCCTGAAAAGGCTCGGTCTTGTAATTTGAGAACCTCAAGATTCGGCAGCTGTCCAATTGTTGATATTGCTCTCCAGGGTACAGCAAACCTTCCCAATGTCAATCTTCTAAGACTACTGGGAAAATCAAAAGCTGGAAACTGATCTCGCTTCTCACCAAATAATACTAGCCCATAACTGAACACTTTCAGTGATTCGAGACCATTCAGCCGGCTCAATTCTGGAAACTTGTAGGGCTTGTTATTGAACTGTCTTTCAATAAATTTGCAGTTGAGCTTCCGTAGTCCTGGCAACCTTTTCAGTAACTCCTCCGTTTCTTTTCCAGAATTAAGAATTGGTGTTGAAAAAAGGTCCATGAACTCTAAGCGGCCATACTCATGATGCTCCAGACCAGTTAAACACATGGATGGAATACATACCTGCCTCAATCTTTTCATCTGCCAAATTGTAATTGGCAAGGGAATTTCAGCAATTGAAGATCTCACAATTAAGGTTTCCAGGTTCCACAGATTGGCAATGGATGATGGAAGTTTTGTAGCACGACAATATATTGCTAAGTATCTCAAATGGATTATGAAGGTTATTTCCTCAGGAAAAGTACAGTCTATGTAAATGCATTCCAAATCCAACACATTAAGAAGCTTAAAGCTGCTAAAGAAGGTAGAGGAATGCGGATACAAAATCCCGGCAGTATAATTACCAAAAAGGATAAGAGAATGAACATGTGGCACTGCAGGATTTGAATCAATGAACTGCTTCCATTCAGCATCAACACACAAACGATATTTGTCATAGACTTCAGGTTTCGAAGAAGAATGAGAAACATCAAAACCGTGCACCCAATGCAGAAACTTATCTTCTTGAATTTTCTCCAAGCACAGATCACGTAGTAGATCATGAACACGACATGACTTTACCCCACCCTTGGAACTTCTCTCCACAAGGATTACTAGACTTCGACCAATTAGATCAGTCAAGCAATCCTCAGCCGTTTCATATAAGCTCTTCTTTTCAGTTAAAGGTACTAATCCTTCTGCAATCCATAGATTCATCAGCTTTCGGGCTCTAACAACTTTATCCTCTGGAAATGCTCCAAAATAGAGAAAGCAAGATTTTAAAGAATCTGGTAAATGCTTGTAGCTTAGTTCAAGCACATCCATGCAGCCTTCACTAGCAATCTGCATACTTGTACTCTGTTCAATTTGCTTCCACCAATCTATGTTCTTGCTTGTTTTTGCTAGGATGCCTGCAACCAAAACAACGGCGAGAGGCAACCCTTTACAGTTTTTGGCAATATTTTTGCCTATTTCTAATAGATCAGGAGGACAACGATCTTTATGAAACAGCTTCTCTTGTAACAACTCCCAACTTTCCTCATCTGAAAGTGGACGGAGAGGATAATCAGGACTGCAATCAGGCTTTGCTTGATGAAACAAATCATGAATTCGACTAGTAAACATAATTCTGCTTCCATTGTTGTCGTCTGGAAATGATACTTTAATGCTTTCCCAGGCTTCAATATTCCAAATGTCATCCATGACAATGATGTACCTTCGTCCCTTTAAAACTTTCCAGAGCTTCTCAGCTAAGTCTTCGTCACTTGTGTTAGATTCAGAGCCTCGAGTATCAAAACCAGATAGGTCAGACAAAATGTCAAGCATTATGTCTCTACTCTTATAAGTTTGAGAAACACAACACCATGCACATTTATGGAAGTAATATTTAACAGATGGATCATTATATACTTTCTTGGCTAGAGTTGTCTTGCCAAGGCCTGGCATACCTACAACTGAGACAATGTCGAGATGTTTTGTTCCTCTTGTAAGTCGACTAATTATTGTCCCTGACTCATCCTTCAAACCGACAACAACCTCCTCAAGTCTTGAAATATTTGCTTGCGTTGGTCGGAGGTGACTGGAACTCGTTTCAGTACTGGTCGTTCTGATTTTGAAGATCAGCTCATCGAACTTCTTCACCTCATTTTCCATAAGCTTGATTGCTTCTATTACATTGGAAAGGAGCAACATATCATACCAAATGGGATAATCGGCAACTGAACATGAGGCAATGACATGTTCTGCCAGGTACACCACATTGAGAATTCGTTTCCAAAGATCTTTTATCTCCTTGATCTCATTTTGCAGCTCCACGATATCTTTCAGGTAAGCTTTAAGTAAAAGAAGCTCCTTTTCAATTATCATAACTTGATGTTTTGCAAAAAGAATGCTACTAGGAAAACATTCCAGCATTTGCTTCAGATTCTCCAAGAAAAAATCAATGAATCCCGTACCATTTGTCATTGGGAAATTGAAGTCTGATGAATTTGGAACCTGGACAAAAAGCGCCCCAACCTCTGCCTTAACTTTGTCAAACTTAGATCGGAAACTGGAAAGATCGGTTTCCCTTCTAACTGAAATGTCTACATTGAATTCATCCACGTATAGTGAGGAAAAGATAGACAATACCTCTTCGATAGCAGCATTAACTTGTGTGGAAACTCTATTTTCAGCATTTGTTACAGCATCCTCCAATGGATCCATGAAGAAGGTTATCATGAATATCAACCCTTCTCTAAGGATTTCAACATAGTCCTTCTTCAAAGGATCATCTAAATCTTCAAGGAAAATATCAACAAGGCCTGCAACAATTTGACCAACAAGAAGTTTGTCAGATCTTGACGACTTTGAAGCTTTCAAGACACGAACAAATATTCCCTTAGCTTCAGGAGTGTAAGGCTTTGTCTTTTGCAGTAGATCAAATATCATATTTTCCAATCGTTGGGCCATCATTTCATCTTTTCCATCCAGCCAGCACAGAAGAGACAAACATGCTGCCTTGTGCACCCAATCCTTCACATAATCCAAGAAATCTTCCAATTTCTGATGGTCACTACACCTTTTTGCAGTAAAATCAACGAGATTTCTGAGGAAACTTAGCTTTGCTTGAAGAACCATGATTTGATTCTTCAGAGGAACAACAATATCAGCTTTCAATTCCACGAGATCCTTCAAATTTCCAACAAGACAACCGATGCATTCTAGGATCCCATCACTGGAGCAAGACTTGGATTTCGAGGAATCTATCTGAACAGCACAAATTTCTCTAATCTTGGGCTTAAAATGCTCAATTTTTTCTAGCAAACTTGAGCATAAACAATTCAGATATTCTGCCTTGCGCTCATCGATTACAGTAAGAAGACGAGCTTCTTTCAGTATAGCTTCAACATCAAACAATAAAGAAGCCAGACTTATATCCTTACTTGCTTCCTCCCTCGTTGCCAAACAGCAAGTGAACATGTTCAGGAATCTCAACTCCAGTTGAACATCTTGAGGGACAGTCAGGCCTGACTGAATCACTAGCCTCTCTAGCTCTTCCAAGACAGAACCAATGCCAGTGGAAGTGAGAACCATTTTTAGCTTTTTCTTCAGTCTTAGCTCTCTGAAGGAAAGAATGTTCACAGAGAAATCCAAGATAGAAACTCAGAATCACTGAAGAAATATTATCACTCTAAAGTGAACTCGAGTCTATCTTCAGATGATATTTAGTACATAGTTTTTGTATTCATTCAATCAATTTCAAGAAAATGTCCCACAATTATTGCCTTAAAATATACTTTACTTCTTTGGCTTGCAGTGGACAGATTTAACTAGGGTAATATGAATCATCGTCAATTTTGATGCACATGAATTTAAGATAAGTTAATGACGACTGCTTGATATAATATTGGATTATTCAATGATGTTTCTTTTGAATCCATCTATTGTAAGATTCACATAACTCATCAAGGAGAAAAAGATATTTCCTATATCAGTAATATTCTTATTTTTAATTAGTGTAACAAGTTTATCACATAATTTTTTTATTTTTTTTATTTAAATAAGTTGTTTCCTCTATATTATAACTCAGTTTCCTTTAATTGTTTTTTTGTTATATCATTTTATGTTGTGCAACAAATGTATATAATATTTTCTCTAAAAAAGATGAATGATATTAAGGAGAACATATTTGGTGTAATTGTTATATGATGGAGGATATATAGTACTTTAATAATGTCACAATTATATATATAGTTTTTTAATTGGGTAATACGAACTAAGGATGCAAATGATATAGTTAATTTTTGGTCGGCCATTACAAAATGATTTGCGTGCTTGAACACTGACTTGTTATTTAAGGAAAAGCAACTTGATAATTAAAAACTTGTAATTAGTAATGCAGTGACAATGACTCCAGGTGGAATGCTCAATGCTATATTATTCAATTTAATTTGAAATTTTAAACTAGCTTATATACTAACAAATGAAACTCAATTCAAATTCAATCAATTTAATTTACTTGTATATAAATTTTAAAATTTATACTGGTAGAACCCAGTTTGAACCAACTTAAAAAAAATAAGAAATCTTTTTTAAAATTAGTAAACTTGCGGAAATTTTTATGGAGTCAAATTCGGACAAAACCATTAAACCACTAAAACCACAGGATTGTTAATTCCTATGTTGCCTAACCTTATGGATCATTTATTTATTGAAGTTAAGATTAATTGGTTTCATCTTGGTAAGCCCGCCTTTGCCTAGAGAAGTGGAAAGTACTAGTTAAGTGTAATTAGTTTTGCTTAAATTATAAATAAAATAATATTATTTAAAAGTGTAATATATTATTAATATATTATAGTTAAATAAAAAAATTTATTTTTATTTTTATAAAATCAAATCTTCTGTTCTAATTATAATACACGAAGAGTGTACTACATTTTAAAATAACATCATTTTAAGTAAATTATAAATAAAATGATATTATTTTAAAGTGTGACACATCATTACTGCACCATTATTAGGGCAAAGGATCCTAGTCTTGTTACTATTTGTTTGGGTTTTTGACATAAACATGTAACTAAATACAAAAACTACAAAACCCCACATAAATTAAAGGATGTAAGTTCTCTTGTTGAAGAAAAAGTAAACAGAGGCTGATAATGAAATAATGAGGTAGATAAGTTTCCTAAATAACCCTGATTTGCTCCTTCTGAGGAGCATTTAGATCATCCTTCCATTGAGCAATCCTATAAATCATTACAAATTTCTCTCATTAATGCCTTTAAATTCTGAACTTTTTGAATCATATCAGAAGCCAAATTCTCGCAATTTTCATCTGTTCTTTCATCTTCTTCCAGTAGAGATTCGATTTTAACTTAATGTAATCCAAATTAATATCCTGACAAGCTGCTCCCTCTTCACAATTTATTATAAACATGAAAAACAACTTCAGAAATCTCAAATCCAAGTGGCAGATAAGGATTCGATAATCAAGTCTAGCTGAAATGTTTTCCTTTTCCTTGATTCTTTGTTGTATTCCAGTCTTAGAAAATTAGATGAAATATCTATGAACAAAATGTGCTGTTATATGGAAGGATAGTCAATATTCATGGCAGTTCTATAGGTGCAATATGGACATTAAAATATTAGGGTATTTCTAACAGTTTCATAAGTAATTTCCTTATATTTAATTTGATTTTTTAACCGTATTAAACTATTCAATTAATTAATAATATTTTTGTCCAGGATGTTGATTAATTTCTCTATGAGGGTGTTCACGGTGTTAATCTAGTTTATACAAGAACTACTTTCTGCAAAATTGAAGTCAAGATCTAGTGTCGTAAGGGTGACAATTGGTAGAGAATGTGTGAGACGAATTAGGTAGGATTTAAATAGGTAGAAAATTATTGAAAATGAAAAATGTAATTCTCACTAAATTTCAAGTTTGGGTAAGAATGGAATTAATGGAATTGGAATTTTCTAATTCCCATTGGATCTCATTAAATATTTTTATTAGAAATTAAATGGTGGTTTGACTGCTGTCATAATTTTAAAATAAAAAAATAAATTTTATTTATTAATAATACATATAAATATTTTAAAAGATAAAAAAATAATTAAAATTATTATTATACATTAATTATTCAAAATTATCCAATAATTTCCTATTTAACTTTATTCATTAGGACCCATAGGTAGCTTATAACTCATCCAATAAAATCTCATTCCAACATCTCTTCTATTTATTTTTAGTAAGCATTTTTAATAGTTATGAAAATTTTAATAACTCCCGTCCTATCAAATAGCGGGTATAACTATAAAAATAGTCACTAGTAGTCGTACCATTTTGTACCATTTCTTTTACAGTGTCACATCCCATTTATCATTTCATTATGGCAAGGTGGTGATTACCAACAAAGTCTATCATTTCATAAGTTTTCTACAAGTTGCTGTTGAAGAACTACCATTAACAAAGAATAAATAAGTTTTCTACCATTAACTACCATTAACTTTAATAAATAAACTACCAGCAGATTCAATTGTGACCCGTTGTTTTGTTACCAATAGATGAGTAAAGAATTTTTAGGTCCTAGACTAACTACTCAGTTCATGGATTCAACTTACAAGTTTAAAAACTAAGCACGAAATTCCCTCATCATATCTTCAATGGAAAAACGTTCCATAATGTTTCACAATAATGGAGTAGGTATAATGCAAAATCATGCCATCATGGGGTTAGGAGCCAACCCAAAAAGCATAGCTAGCAGCGGATCCAAGGTACATATAAAATTAAATTAAGCCAGTTTTGGTTACCATTTTGGACTCAGAGATCGATGACAAAGATTACAATTACTAGAGTTTTCTGCAACTGCATGCTATGGTCTGCCACTGCCCCATTTAATTTGTTCCTCCTATTGATTTAACTTTTACCATGTTTTTCACCTCAATGAATAAAGGGAACAATGTGAACATGTTATCATCAAGAGTGCAAGTGTGTGAATAGAACAATGATAACATGTTATCATCAAGAGTGCAAGTGTGTGAATAGAACAATGTTAACATGTTAATTTGAATGCATTTAAAAGTTCCTCTAAATTCCTCAATCATATGACATATGTATGGATACTCCACTGGAGCTTCCTTTCCCTTTTGGTGCAAACTATCATCATCCCTAATGTGAGAGAACTAGCGTGCACGTGCCAACAACGAGAGGGTTTGAAATATCATTTGATCATTAATATGGACTATGGAGTACTACTACTAAGTCAATGGAATGACACAAACAACAACTGCTGCTCAATCTCCTTTTCTAAAACGAGAAATCTAAGGGAGATTCATCAAATATTCGACTAAGCAATAATATTAAATGTCTGTACAGGATTTAAGGAGGGGGTGTTCGTCACTTGATTATTGTTTCTTTTATATTTCAATCAATAAATATCTAGCTAATTTTTGAATAAATTTGTAATCAATCTTTAATTTTTTAATGTAATCATGATACATTTTAAATTTATAAACTAGTGGCAAAATTAATCACTTTTAAAATATATAACCTACTCTATTAGTTATCAATTCTAAAATTTGTGGCCATATTCTATTCTACTAAAAGTTAAATCCTACCTTTAACCTATCCTATTGTATAAGTTTGGGTAAATTATAAATTCACCTTATCCATTTGCTCACTCCTAGTTGGTGATAGTGGGATGTGCCAAAGGTGAGTTATTTCAAGTTAGCATTCCATCTAGAAGCGAAAGATCCATGTTAAATTAATATTATCTCAATATTTCTATACAAACATTTCAATTCAAGTAATGTAGTCTTATACGGTTGAAGTATGAAAAAATATTTCATATATCTATTTCATTCTTATTTTTAGTACAATAAGTTAATTATATATATATATATATATATATTTACCCTGCAATATATAGATATTTTCAATTATCTATAGCTATACTATTTTACATGATATAGTTGATGTTTAAAATATTTGTTATTAAAGTGCGAAATTATAAAGATTTGTCAACATTAAATCGATAATAGTTGGGTAGAAAAGTAAATTTTGATACCGCTAGTGGTTATTACTGAATTTTCAAAGTCAAATCTTGATTTATCCTCAACTTTTCTAGGTGGCACTTTATAGGTGATGAAGGTGAAATCCGCAACTTGGTCACGATCCGATTTAGTTGTCACGATTCAAAATTTTTCGTGTGCTCAACAATGGATAATCCTACAAAACAAAGCCTGGAGTAGTTCTCCGGAGTAAACTCTCTAATGTCCAAGTTAGTCTTGTTGCCGAAGTTTAGTAATTTTTCAGTAATTGGAAATGGATCCCCGAAGTTTAGTATTTTTTTTTGATTAAATGAATCCTCTCCCAAAGTTTTTTTTTTTTTATATAATATCCTCCTTCCTTATAAAGAAAGATGGATTGTTCTCCATATCTTCCTCCCTGATCAAAGGGGATTAGTTATTAACCTTATCCTCTTGCTTGATAAGGAGATTAGTTATTATCATTATCGTCTTATCCTTATCATCTTCCCTTATGCAGGTAGCGCGAAGGTCTTGGCCTTTGACTCTCAAGTCCGAGACTTCGCTGTCTCTCTCAAGTCCGAGATTTCGCTGTCTCATAGGTCCAGAACTTTACTGTGTTATCCTTGTCATCTTCCCTCATAGGTCCAGAACTTTACTGTATCCTTGTCATCTTCCCTCATAGGTCCAGAACTTTACTGTCTTATCCTTATCATCTTCCCTTATGCAGGTAGCACGAAGGTCTTGGCCTTTGACTCCCAGGTCTTATCATCTTCCCTTATGCAGGTAGCACGAAGGTCTTGGCCTTTGACTCCCAGGTCCGAGACTTCGCTGTAGATCCAGAACTTTACTGTCTCACAGGTCCTTTGCTACCTTAGCGAACCTAACCCACATCAATAGGTAAAACCTGTATCAATTCACACAAGTTATAAATAAATGCAAAATCGATTGGCTTAGTGATTCCTAAAAGAAAACTTAACCTTTTGAATTTCCCAGTTAATTTATAACCAAAGATATATTAATACGGAAAAAAAAAAAGAATTCAACAATTTTTTTCCGCTCACTATTGGACTGATCCATATATTAGATGCATAGTCTCCCTTTGATGAGAACCAACCAGATAGTATCTAGGTTGAGAATTCAAGTATTATATACATCATTTTAGTCCAATTCTTTGTAAACATTTGCAAAATGAATGTATTTATCATAAAGAGATTGACATCAAAAGTAAGCAAAAGTTATTTTTGCGACAACCTTATAATTGAAATTGATCCAACATAATTTTAAAGTAGAAACAAAAGTTGAATTGCACATATAAAGTGGGCCTCCAACACAAGTGGCACAGAACAGCGAAAACGGACGGTTTATTGTCGTGGTGGTGGGCTAATTGATCACAATAACATTTCCCGACAAATTATGACACTTTTGATACCCTGATCTCTTTTTTTAACTGCAACATCCCAACCCAAGAAAGCAACAATGGATGTTTCTCGCATTGCCATTTTAACAGTAGATTAGGGACAGCCAGGAAACCGAGCACAGACGCTATAGTTTCCGCAATCAACTGTGCAGTAATTCGGCTCACAACAGTCATCGAAGTCAAATGGCCAAGCATTTTGCGCGCAGGTGTTGGAACATTGTTGCAGCAATTTTCTAAAGGCCGGCTTAGCGCTAGTAGTACTCGACCCGGCTTCGATCTCCATTGCTAAAACTGCAAATCAAAACACACCATTTTCAAGTTGTACACAAAAAATAATTTGCATCTGACAGATCAAAACCCTTATTCATTTTCAAAGAGAAAACGGAAGGAAACTGTACAATCACACCATAAATACTTCGTCTTAATAGACGCTACAAAGATAGCGAAAGAAAGAGAAAAATAGATAAGAGAGAAGCGCAGCTCACAAGATGCAATTACAAGCAGGAGGACGGCCAAGCATGCAAGCTTATTGTAAGCGGCCATGTCTGTCAGTAGTAGTTCAGATGATATGATGCATGCATTCGGCTAAATTTATAGATACAACAATTATATTTTAATTATGATGCATGCATTCGGCTAAATTTATAGATACAACAATTATATTTTAATTCAGCCAACCGTGGTATACTTCAGCTAATTATGTAATTCAATTACTCAAGTATCAAATTATATATATATTCCAAAACAAAGTTTACTAGCTGTACACAATGGGAATCCGCGTGCACCTCATGATGACTACCTAAAATTCTGGATCCACCTTAATGAATGCCAACTTGCCCTCAAAGTCTATCCTTTGAACTTTGAAGTAATTGACTTTTAGTGCTTGTTCGTGGACACAAGGGGGATTCCCTTGTGGCAATGAAACTCAAGTAATATTATAATACTCCCATGTCCCTATGTCTATCGGATTAATTGATATTAGATCAGACTAGAGTTTTTTTTTTTTTTTTTTCCAAAACGATAGCAATTTCATTAAATGAAGAATAAAAACTTTACAGATATTAGCCAAAATATCTGACTAGAGTTGATTTGATCCAAAATATAAAGTTGATCTAATCGAATCTAAAATTTTAGATCAAATCAAATTAGGTCTATCCGAATCAGAATGACCAGTTTACATTGTTTGGTTAATTGATGTGATATACAAGAAATAATTGCAATGAAATTATTGGTTAAGATGTCAAACTAACTATTCATTCTCCGTGTATATTTTTGTCACACGAAAGGAAGAGTCAACTGATGGCTTGTCTCATGATTTCAATTTCTTCCTCCTCCTCCTTCTTCTTCTTCTTCTTTTTTTTTTTTTTTTTTTGACTGAAACGATAGTATTGTCATTGAATGAAAAATGATACTGTACAATTGGTAGCAAAAATAGGCTAAGAGATCTCCTTGGTCTGATATAATAGCCAAGGAGAAAAATGGAATAATGGTTGAGAGCTACCATAATCCCATTGATTACAACGGTAAACTAGGATAACACTAGCTAACAAAAACCTTGGACTTTGCAAGTGGAAAATTATAACATCAAAAAGATTGCCAAAAGATTGATGTTGTCAGATATAGTGAAAATAGCTAACTTCAACTAAATAACTAAGTTTAAGTACTATATCTTGAACATCAATTGCAATCTAGAAAGTTTACATGAGCATTCGAAACTAATGCAGAAGGAAAAAACCAAAAAAAAAAAAAAAAAGAACACTGGAACAGATTGTACTTATGCATAGTTGCACAATCATGTATTAAGCAACTTGAAATAAGTTTATAAATTGATATCTATTTTATACCTAGAGTAGAGAGAATACATGTTAGTATATGATTTTAAATCAGAAAAGAGATTTCAAGAAATGACATATTAATTTCTTCTAAATCATAGAATGCATTTTTAAATAAAAAATTTGAATTTCTTTCAAAATAATTCGTGATATCTTACACGTTTTCTTTAGTGATAACCAAAAAAAAAAAAAAACTAATTAGGTCTAAACTAATTTTGAAATAAACAATTCTCTCTCTCTCACTTTTATATATATGTGTGTGAATATATGAAACATATAAATTTTAATTAGATGTATTTAATATTATTTTATTGCTATTTGAGTTAGATGATGAAAAATTATCATATTCTACTCTTTTTGAAGATGAATCAATAATAATTCATCTATCATAGAAGCAATAAAACTAACAACAAAGAACCTTGCTTGAATCTTTTTGAAGATGAATCAATAATATTCACCTATTGTAGAAGCAAAAAAATCAACAACAAATAACCTTGCTTGAATGAATGACTTTGTTCTTTTAGGGGGAAAAAAACCTAACAAAAAATTGATTTTGGAAATTTGTTCAAAATCAAATAAGGTCATATTTTTGGAAAAGAAACTAAAAGGGAAAAAAAATGTTTTTCACCATAATAACTTCTTAGAAAATTATAAGGGTTTATTTTATAATTAATTCAACCACAAAGGGTAAATGTAGTAATATTTTACTATTTTTTTTGTCTTTTCATATTTTCTGTCATTTAATTTTGATAGACGTTACATCTAAAGAGGTTGGTAATTTTAAAAGTACAAAAAATCATTGGTAATAAACTAAAATCATAAGGGAGTGGAATGTAACTGACCCCAAAAAAAAAATAAAATTATTGGACCCTACATGTCTGTGTTCATGAAGTATTCATTCTAATGTTAGTAAAGCTATAACATAAAATAGACTTACTAAATATGGTGACAAGTTAATCATAGTATCTCCAAGTATCCCTACCATGTGAATCGTATGCAAGCTGATATTGAAGTATTCTTTCATACAAGAATTGGCTTTATTATTTCTAGAATCCGCCGCTGTAGTTCTAATTTATTTATTTTTGTTCTTTCAACTAGTTGTATATCTACCTTATAAGTAGCCATATATTTGGACAATTTGGTTTCAACCATGCACATGACAAAACATAAATTAATGGTGTGCTTGGTTCATGGGTTTGGAGGGGTAGGGAATGGAAATGAAAGCATATCTGCTGCTTGATTAAAGGGAATGGAATGCAAATAGTAAAATTCATTTCCCACTTGAGGGGAATCCTCATACCCCCCAATATTGGGGGGTATGAAAGCTAGGGAATGCTTTCTTTTTTTAATTAATATTATAATTAATTAATATTAATTAATTTATTATTAACTTATTATTATTAAAAGTAATAATAAGTTAATTAATTAAGATTAATTTAATTAATTATTTATTTACTTAATATTATAAATTAAATAATTAAATAATTTCATTTATTAATAGTAATTATTATAATTAATATTAATTAATTTATAAATAAATAATTAATAATATTAATTAATCACTAATTATTACTAACTAATACTAACTAATTAATTAATATTAGTTATTATAATTAATACTACTTAATTAACTAATACTAATTAATTAATTATTATTAATTATTATAATTAATATAAATTAATTTATTATTAACATATCATTATTAAGTAATAATAAATTAACTAATTAAGATTAATTTAATTAATCATTTATTTAATTAATATTATAATTAATTAATTAATCTCATTTTATTAATATTAATTATTATAATTAATGTATAATTAATTTATAAATAATTAATTGTTAATATTAATTAATTACTAATTATTACTAACTAATTAAGTAACTAATACTAATTAATTAATTAATATTAATTATTATAATTAATATAAATTAATTTATTATCAACATATTATTATTAAGTAATAATAAATTAACTAATTAAGATTAATTTACTTAATTATTCATTTAATTACTATTATATTTAATAATTAATTATTCTTATTTACTAATATTAATTATTATAATTAATATTAATTAATTTATAAATAATTAATTGTTAATATTAATTAATTTATAATTAATTAATTACTTAAGATTAATTTAATCAATAATATTTTTATTAATAATTAATTAATTTAATATTATAATAAATAATTAACTAATAATAACTAATTAATGAATACTAATTATTATAATTAATTTATAATCATTTCCATTCCCTAACACAAACCAACCACTATTATTAGTAATCATTCCCATTTGGATTGTAATATTCCGTCCGTCCCAAAAAAATACTCCATCCATCCTAAAAATAGAGTTTATTTTTAAAATTTTTTATTGTCCCAAAAAAGTACACTTTTAAACCAATAACTAAAATATCCTTACTAATAATAATTATGTAAACCCACAGTTAAAAAATAAAGATAAAAGTATAAAATTATACATTTAGTGTGTTGTATTTAATAACTAATCAAAAATTGTACTTAAAGCAAAGTGAACTTTTTTTGAGATTGATTTGGTATAATTTTTTTAAGTTATAAGGTTCAACACAATTAAATGTATAATTTTGTAATCAGCTTGTTTATTAGCGATTATCCTTTGTTTGTTGGAAAAACATGTGGATACATTTCTTGATGAATTAATTAAGATGCCCTACTGGTGTATTAAAACAAGTTCATTTAGAAACTTATAATTTGATTAGAATTTAGTAATTATTAGTTGAATTGGAGTTAAATGGTTTTAGTAAAATCCTATTGTTGGTTAATTAAGATGCCCTATTGCTGGTGTATTAAAACAAGTTTATTTAGAAATTTATAATTTGATTAGAATTTAGTAATTATTAGTTGATTTAGAGTATGATTTGATTATCAAATCTTTTTTTTTTAATTAAATACAGGATTTATATAAAAGACTAATGGCTATTAACTTTTTGTAAGATTTTAAAAAATAAAAGAAAAGTTCTAAAAAAATAAAAGTATGAAGAGTAAGAATTTCTTCTTACAATTTGTGTTTTTTTCCGTCTTTATTGTTAACATCCAAATCAATGGTGCAACCTCATATGGAATCTTCACCGCATGATATCTTTGGCTGAAACTCCGAATCAGAGGCGAATCTTGATCTTAATTAAGCGCACCTTGTATTGAACCCGATGCAATTTGAAATTTCGAATAATAAAATATACCATTAGAGGTTGGATGCTCTTATTCTCCAATATTTGTAGATTCCACTTCTAGTCTCCAAAATTAAAAAGGGAACTTAATAAGGTGACAACTAAAAAAAAGTAATGGCAGGCTACTAAAGTTTATGTACATGAACATTAGTTATATTATTTAATTAGAAAAAGTCTTTTTCTGAATAGAAAATATGCTATCTCAGTCTCACATTTTTTGTCATTTTAGGAGAACTTGTAATTTATTAACAACTTTTAATTTAGAAAAGGACTTATTAATATTTTTATATTTTTCATTAATGTTTTACTAAATAATTAAAATATTAATAAATCCTCTTATATTTTACAAATATTAATAAAAATATAAAAAATATATTAATAAATCCTTTCGAATGGAAAATATTACTCCTCCTATTCCATTGTTGCCGTCACGTTTGCACTTTTTAATTATCCTAGAATAACTGACATATTTATGCAATTTAAAAGCACATCCCACAATGCTATTTGAAAATATAACTCTTTATCAATACCAATAAAATACAACGTAAGGGTCCTTCTATTGTAAATTTATACATATCCATCTCATCTCAATCCAATCATTATATATCTTTCTAATATCTCGAAATGTAACTCAAATATTGGGACTATGGGTTGCATGTTATCCTAAAATGACAAAAAAAATATAAGTTAGAGGGTTTATATTTTTTTCTTAGAAAAAGAGTTTTTCTAATTAAATAATACAATTAATGTCTAAAAAAGAAAACTCTGAAGTCTAGCCTCACTTTCTGCAGATTGTCGTCATACGAGTTTTTTTTTATTTTTTTATGAATAATAATACTGTTAGTGATTTTTTTATAATGAAAAATGATAATAATTGATGTAGTATGATTAAAAAAATAAAATTATCTTTTATTATTTTGTACTTTTGAAGAAGTGTAACAAATCATTTTGTCTTTTTATATTTACTGCATCAATCACTATGGCTTTTCATTATAAAAAGTTACTAAAACTATTATTACTCTATTTTAATTTTGAAGACAAAAAGTATCAACCTATAAATATTGGAGGCTAAGCTAGTATGAACAGCATCTCAAAACATATTTTTATATTTTTTAAAATAATAGTTATGAGATAAGAGATATATTAAAAACTAAAGAATTATTTTAAAAATACAAAAATACATTTCAAACCTTATCCATATAGGAGTATCGATCTCTAACAAAACTAAATATTGATCATCATTATTGCAATACTAAATTCTATCAATTTGACCAAATGTGTTTTAAAAAAATAAAAAAATTAAAGAATGGGAACTAAATGCATCAGTTTGAAAATATTAGGAAAATTAAATGTTGAGAACTAAGGAAACCATTTTCCTTATCTTAAATTATGATTCTACCCTGTGATTGAGCTGAACTTTATTGGGAAAATTCCCTTTAAGCATGTATCAAGATTAAATAATTTTAATAGGGATATGTAACTTTTTAAATTCCTTTTAAAGGCATAAAAATAACACTAATATATTTAATAAGTTTTAATTATAACCTTACCCTTTCCAAATAAATTATTATCTTCTACCAATTTTTTATAATTTATTTGGCTGCCAATTACCATGGTAATTTTTAGTCACAGCAAAACTAATTAATAGCTTATCAAGAATAACGTCAATAATAACGTCAACAAAAGAATAACGTTAATAATGATGATTGTTGAAATCTATAATTAAAGGCATGGAACCCAATTATAAGTGTAATAGAATTTGGAGTTTGTTGAGCTAATCCTATACTATATTAATCTAGAATTTTCCTAAAATATGAGGCAATAATAACCTTTGGCTGCAAGAAAATAATCTTAATAGACTGCTCGCTTATTGGAAGTCAGAAGAGATTCTCTATGTTATTGGGAATATGCAAGCTTATTTTGATTTTTTGCAAATCGTCTATAGTTAATGAACTTTCTATGTTCCCTATGTTGTTAACAGCTTTGTATGAATAGAAATTTCAAAACTCATTTTCATCTCATGTGCACTTTCTAATGTATAAGACATTTTATGCTCAATATTTTCCAAAACTCAATTTTGGATACCCAAAATACATTTTGAAGACTGAAATTGAAACTCTAAGAACACATTTTCAAATTTGCAAATCATATATCATTTCAATTGAAAGCATATTTTCAAATTTGCAATTCACGTAGCATTTCAATTTATCAATCGATACAATATTTTAAAACACATTTCAAAACACAATATTGCTGAGAGAAGAAATCGTGAAAGATTCAAAAAAATTTAGAAAGATTGATCTTGAAAGAGAAATTGGATGGGAACCACTTTTGTAATACCAATTTTTAGGTTTTGAACCTAATTTTGTCGACTCAATTGTATAACTAAGGGAAAAAAACAATAAGAAAAATGAAGGAAGAATAAGAAAGGGTAGAGATAATAGAAAAGAAAGAATAGGCAATTAGCAGAAGGTAAGAGAATAAAGGTTAAGAGAAATTTGATTCATTATCAAAAATATAGCCCACTCAATCAGTCAGAATATGGGAGCACCTCTAGATTCTCGGCAGACCAAACATCAAACCAACCACTCCAAATGACTTGGAGTGGGCCTCATGGGTGAGTGAGCTCTTACAAGATAGGAAGATCATTGGAACGAGGAACTAGTTTGCCAAATGTTCAATCAACCAAATGCCGAAGTGATTGTAAGTATTCCCCGCCCAAGTGACATTCATATTGATCGTAGAGATAGACTTGTGTGGTACTTTAAAAAAAAATAGGAACTATACGGTCAAATCTACCTACCAACCCGCTATCAAGGCCCATTTGGGGATGCATCAACAAGCTGAGAGCAGCTCAACCTGCGATGCAACAAAGAAGGCATGGAGGAGCAGTTGGAGACTAGGCAACAAAAGAAAACTTAAACATTTCATTTGAAGATGTTGGCACAGAATTCTCCCAACAAAAGATCAGTTACTAAGAAGAGGCATTTCGAAAGACCTCATTTGCCACATGCGTGGAGAAGACGAGGAGACCCTAGAGCACGTCCTTTTCAACTACCCTAGAGCTCAAAAAGTGTGGAAATTGGCCTCGATAAGATGGGATGCAGTGGAGGGAGAAAATCTCAGTTTCAAACAATGGTAGCCTAAAATTTGCAATAGAAAAAAGGGTAACTACATGCAGGGCAGAGTCTAATTAATAGTCTATATATTATGGATGCTCTGAAAAACTAGAAACCTATAGATATTTCAACAAGAATGGAAAGAAAAAAATGTAGTCATTGACCTAGCTATAGAAGAATGGCTAGAATTTCAAGAGGTGTGTAGGCTGGAGAGAGAATTGAGCTAAGGGAAGCACTAGGAACAGAAAACAATGTTCAGTAGTAGCTATCCAAATTAAGAGATTTTTTATAAATTGAGGCATTGACTAGAATGGAAGGAATATTCAGTCAATATGAGAGTAGGATATCTAATGCATTATAGCTTAGGAAGGTATAATTCGACCAAGCAAAGGTGTGGTTTTTGTTATTGCTTGAAGTACACGTAGATAATCTATTAAATTTTAGACTCAGAACCTACGACAGTTAGAGATTTAGTTTAACATGATTGGGAACACCCCAAACTAATTCACTTAGCCTCATCGCGAGTGCTAAGGCCTTCTTTTGCCAGTAGGTAAATTGTAAATATCACATTTTTATAGCTAATATAACATTCGTTTTTTTGGAAAAAAAAAAAATTTGCTCCTGAGGAGTGAAAACATTTTTATATACAAGTGTTAAGCTGACTCCTACCAAGTCTATAAGTCCATAACATAGCCACTTTTTTTTATTTTTTTAATTTTGTAATTGGGCTTATGGGCCATAGCATTTCATTGGTTTGGTCTCCAGTGAACTGGGAAAAAAAGGCCCAATCGATGTTTTGCCATATTAGTAGAACTCGTGCTCGAATTTCCATTAACTCATCACGCGATTCCGGTGAGTTCGTATTGAATTCGTGAAAATTTTTCTGAATCGCTTTGAAGTGTTTGGAAGTTTTTCCGTAAAATTCTTCATTTTCAATTTTGGTCTCCTTAATTAATTCTAATTGTATGAATTTCATCACTTAGGGTTTTAAATTTCTTGTTAATTGATGCTGTGAAGCTCCTGGATTGTTAACGGGAGCTTGATTTTGTGTGGATAGGAATGAAGCGGAGCGAAGAAGCAATGGTAGAGAATTCGAGTTCGAAGAGGCAGAAGGTGGATGGCGAGCCTTCACCACCACCAGCACACATAGCACTCGTGTCAGACAATGCATTACTTCCCCTGGCCTCGTATGATGATGATGATGAGGAAGTTGAGGACGTTAAACGAATTTCTGAAGATGAGAATGAGGTTGATGATGATGAGGCATCTTATGGGAATGGATTTATAGGGAAGCGTAATCGCTCTATTGAAGTGAGGAGGGATTGCCCTTATCTTGATACAGTTAATAGACAGGTATTTGAGGAAACCCGTTTGCTTTAGTGCATTGCTTGTTTATGTTGATTCTGCAATTACTCTGTGCTTCTTATTCTGTTGTTTTTACATTTTTTTTTTTGTTTTGAAATTTGTCATCTGGTGTTGCTTTTTGTGTTCATTTCTTTATGCATTTGCTAATTTAGGAATTTATATTTTGCTAAATACCTGACTAAAAGCATGGCTCTTTGCCTCGAATTGAGATTTGATAAGTTTGGGATTTACTTGGATTGCTTAGTGATTACCACGGGCCCTTGTTGCTCCTTTCTTTTTTTTTTCTTTTTTTTCCCTTGGACTCCATTGTCTCTTTTGTCATTGTATGGTTTTTCAGCAGGCGTTTATTTATTTATTTATGTTAATCTTGGAGGTGCATTTGAAGTTCTCCTATTGATTAATGGGGATCTTCGTTAAGAAATTAGGCTATACTGGTTGCAAGGTAGTAGAATATCTTTTATACCGTTCCTGATTCAAATTATAATTGTCTTAATTTTTCTTTTCTTTTTTGAAGGTTTTGGATTTCGACTTTGAGAGATTTTGCTCAGTTTCCCTTTCCAATTTGAACGTTTATGCTTGTTTAGTTTGCGGGAAGTACTTCCAAGGGAGGGGGCAGAAATCTCATGCATATACTCACAGTCTTGAAGCAGGACACCATGTGTACATTAATCTTCGGACGGAGAAAGTTTATTGCCTCCCTGATGGATATGAAATTATTGACCCATCATTGGATGATATTCGACATGTTCTTAACCCAAGGTTTCTTATAATCTCATTTACAGTGGACATTATTTAGTGTCTCTTGATTTTCCTTTTATTGAAGCTGTAATTGATAGTCAAATTTATCACTGTGCTGTATGAGGTGGGATGCAGTTGGTAAATTTGCCTTGATTTAAAAGGAAAAAAAATTATAAAGGAATGACGGAAAGAAGAGAGAGTAATTTATTGCTGCCTTGCATGTGTTCTGATTTGTCATTCACAGTCCTAAATTGATTTAATTCTGTATTTTTATGTAATTCATAATGTTGGATTTTACTTCATCGTACTAATTTTGTGTGGCCACGTTTTGGTGACATTGATATTCAGATTTTCTAGGGAACAAGTTGAGCAGCTTGACAAGAATAAGCAGTGGTCCAGGGCACTTGATGGATCAGATTATCTTCCTGGAATGGTTCGCTCTAAAATTTCATCCTTTGCTACTTTAAGTAGTCTTTTGTGGTTGCCCTATTGAGTTTTTTCATGTTGGAATAATTTTTAGGTGGGACTGAACAACATCAAGGAAACTGATTTTGTTAATGTAACTATTCAATCCTTAATGCGAGTTACTCCTCTGAGGAACTTCTTTCTTATCCCTGAAAATTATCAGCACAGCAAATCTCCACTTGTTCATCGGTTTGGAGAGCTTACACGAAAAATTTGGCATGCAAGGAACTTCAAGGGACAGGTATTGACTAGTGCAATAGTTGTGAAGGCTTGTTTCTTGTTCATAATTATCATTCTAATGTTCTGAGATTTTGCAGGTTAGTCCCCATGAGTTCTTGCAAGCAGTTATGAGAGCTAGTAAGAAACGATTTCGAATTGGTGTGCAGTCTGACCCAGTTGAGTTTATGTCATGGCTCCTTAATACATTGCACACAGATCTCAGGACTTCAAAGAAAAGCAGCAGCATTATCCATCAGTGCTTTCAGGTTATTTTTGTTGAGATCATCATGATGACTTTTCTCCTGGTTTTTGCTGTGCAAGAATTTTATGCTTTCATTTTTTGTGATGTTTTCTAGGGAGAATTGGAGGTGGTGAGGGAAATTCATAGTCAACCCATCGTTGAGAGAAAAGAAAACGGAGATGCATCCAATAATGGAAATGCGGGAGATACCACAAGCGAGGTGCATAATCTTGTTACGGAGAGTATCAGGATGCCATTCTTGATGCTGGGTCTGGACTTGCCACCACCTCCACTCTTCAAAGACGTTATGGAGAAAAACATTATTCCACAGGTTTTTTACTTACTATGTGTTGTCATTTATAAATGATTCCTCAAGAGTTGAGAGCTGATTGGCAGAATTAGTATAAAAAAAAAGTTATAGTCATTGTAACTTCTGTTGACTGTTTCATTGACGTAAAATGCTCACAGGTTCCACTTTTCAACATTCTAAAGAAGTTTGATGGGGAGACTGTGACGGAAGTTGTGCGGCCTAGAATGGCCAGGATGAGGTATCGTGTTACTAAGCTGCCACAATACCTAATTCTCCATATGCAGCGGTTTACAAAGAATAATTTCTTTGTAGAGAAAAATCCTACTCTAGGTATGATTTGTGTTTTGTAAATGACAATGTTGTATAAATTCTTTTTGGTTCTTTCTCTTTTTCGTACCATTTTATCTGGACTGGGGGAAGGGGTGGTTTGGGTGGGAGAATAACTACTTTGCTGTGGGCTTTATAATTGTGTTTACTGTGGGGACAACATTTTTAGGCAATAAGAAGGATTACCTTGACCATGAAAGATGATTCTGTTGGCTTATAGCTTATGGCTTTATTTCATCCATTCTAGTTTGTGTTGAAATTTTTGCTAGTCACTCTGTAACTTGGTCGCTGGGGACTGGTTCTGGCTTTTATTTATTTATTCCCATTTCCACTAAGAAGTTTACTTCTTTCTCGCTAGTTAACTTTCCTGTGAAGAATCTAGAGCTGAAGGACTACATTCCACTTCCGGCACCCAAAGAGAATGAAAGACTACGGTCAAAGTACGATTTGATTGCCAATATAGTTCATGATGGTAAACCAGGTGAAGGATCATACCGAGTGTTTGTACAGCGGAAATCAGAAGAGTTATGGTAATGTTTATTAAGCGTTGATATGTTAGCTCTTTTGATTGCAATAGATAATTTTGATCAATGTTATGTCTTCCTAGGTATGAGATGCAAGACCTCCATGTCTCAGAAACTCTTCCTCAAATGGTTGCACTCTCAGAGGCATACATGCAGATATATGAACAACAACAGCAGCGGTTACCTTGAAGGGTTTTTCTTAAAATGCGTGTTGCAGTTTGATGTCATAATAACCACAACGGTTTGAAACTTTTATATGATTCATGCATCAGAGCCATGCGTACTATGGAAATGAAAAGGGAAATATGCTTTAAATTCACCATGTTAGCTTATTAAAATCCAATTCTCTCCTCGTGTTATTTTGCTATGCAGTTACCTGTGAAACAATTTTTCTGGTGTTTTTCACTTGTAATTTGTTGCTATGTGGCTGCAGTGGGCTGGTCAATCTGTTCGAGTGAATTTTTGTCCTATGCTTTATGTTCGTTGGCTCGAGACCACCAGTTGGATTGGTGTATATCCTGTAATATGCTAATTTCTTGTAATTTGTGATATTGTTAGATGCATTTACGACAGTTTTTCCAGAAAACCGGAGAAGAAAAGAGATTGATTATGGTTTAGGACGGATCAATATGTGTTTTAGTGATTTTATGATTACCGTTCTCTGGAAAATTGTGATATAGTTAATGATCTGTGAGTTGGGTCTATAAGCGCCGTTTACTATTGATGACTAAGAACGGTTGACGACGCAATGGACACACGTGACAGTTGATACAGCAGTTATGATTTGGTTGGCTAACCAGTTCACAGTTGTCCTGGGTGCTTAGGAAATAAAAGGGGAAAAAGTATAGAAAGAGAATTGATGGAAAGTTTTATTATGGAATTTCATTTAGAAATGTTATGTTTCGAGAGGTTCATTAATATAAATTGGTCATGCGTCCCAACAGTTGTAGGTTTTTGTATAGAAAAATCATAAAATATTTTGACGTGATAGGCATTGGGAATCTTCAATTTCAGGGTGATGGGTATCACCAATTTGGTTGGCTCACCAGTTCTCAGTTGTCCAGGGTGCTTGGAAAGGGAAAGGGGAAAAAGTATAGAAAGATGGAGAATTGATGGAAAGGTTTATACTGGAATTCCATTTAGAAAGGGTATGTTTGGAGAGTTCATTAATGAGAATTGGTCAGGCGTCCTAATAGTTGTAGGCTTTTGTATAGAGAAATCATTCAATATCTCGAAGTAATAGGCATTGGGGAAGCTTCAATTGTAGGTGATGGGTACCACCATCATTGGATTGTAGTGGATCAAATATCATGATGGTAAGTTGAGTTTGCTGATTTTGATGAAGGTGACTTTGGAACAATTGAGGGAAAGTTTTTGATAACATCAATCATTCAATGTCGGAGAAAAATGCAAAAGAATATCTGTCTTTCTAGACTTGTAAAGTAACCACAGCCAAAGAAAAGCATTAGACAGAAAAGCTCGATACAATTCCACGGTGTGGTTGCTTTCTCTCGCAAGGAAGCGAATTAAACATAAAGCTGATGGGAAGAATATTTGTCTACCAATATTAAATTGACTACCATTAGGCACTAGCTTTGTATAAAATAACTGCTGTCAATACTGACCATATCAGGGCTGTAAAAGCGACTGCCACTCTAAGAGTGCGCATGGTTTGTTGGGAGAAAGGTGAAAACTAATAAAAATAATAATAATGGGATTTTTTTTTTAATAATTGTGTTGCTTGGTTAGTGGTATAATATTATTATAATTATTAAATGGTGTTTAATTTTTTAAATCTTTATAAATAAAAATTTAGTTAATTTCTTATTTTATTTCAAACGCTAAATGGAATATAAATTAATCATGACATTTAATAATAATAATAATAGTTGTATTAATTAATTATAAATTAATTAATATTAATTAATTAAATTAATTATTAATTATTAAATTATTAAATTATAATATCAAATATTTTTATAATATTTTAAATATTCTATTAAAAAATAAAGACAAAGAAAATAAGAGAGAAAAAATGAGATGAGAGAGAAACAAACAAAATGAAAATGGGTAAGAGAGAAAAGGAATAGAGAGTAAGATGAGAGAGTATGGAATAGAGAGAAAGTGGGATGAGAGAGAAGGGAAAAAAAAGAGAAATTAGGATGAGACAGTATGAAAAGAAAGAGAAGAAAAGAGAATAAAAATGGGATGAGGGAGTGCAAAAAAGAGAGAGAAAGTGAGATAAGTGAGATTAAAATGAGAGGGAAGGGAAGAGAGAGAAGGTCATATAAGAAAGTGTAAAATAACAAGGAAGGAAAGAGAGAGAAAGAAATAGAGAATAAGATGAGAGAGAACATAGGAGGGAGTGGGATGATGGAGAATGAAGGAGAGAAAAAGTGAGATGAGAAAGAAAGGAAGTGTGAAAAGGGAGAGTGAAGACAAAGAAAATGGGATGAAAGAGAAGAGTTAATTAAAGGAATATTGTTTTTTTTTTAAAAAAATAAAAAATATTGTTATCTTAGAGAGAGTTCTAATTTTACTGAAAGTGATATTCCGGAAATCGACTTCAAAGTCAATACTCAGAGTATCGATTTTGAAGTTGATTTCCAAAGTATCAACTTTAGAGTTGTCTTGCTTTAAAATTTGTATATTCTTATCAACAGGGCATCCATAATAGCCATATAGATATCCATTTTCGTTCCTAGATCTTCAACCTTTGTTACTAGGTTTTGCATATTAGCCCCTTTTTGATCCATTTGTTTCTCAAAGTCAATTGCCACTTCTTGTAGCTTTTGTTCATATTTTTTGTTTCTTAAAGTCAATTGCCACTTCAACCTTTGAAGATCTTAGATCGCGTTCCTTCAGCCATACACTATCCAAGGATAGACTGCTCTTATCGTGCTCCTTCAAGCCTTTCTTAATAAAAGGTGCAGCAACACAAATTTCATTAAAGATCCCAGAACTATTACTTCAATATTCAACTTTACAACAATGAAAACTTCAGCAATGAGAAGAAAGGACATAAATGGGAGTAGAGAATTCAGAGAGAAGAGGGACGGAGAGAGATGGAAGGATAGGGAAGAAAGAGTCAGGAAATGCCACAACCACAATGCTACCTTGAGGAAGGAGGGGGGGGGGGGGGGGGGGTTGGAATAACAAAAAAAAAAAAAAAAAAATTGGGGGGAGGAGGGTTGGGGTTTTGTTTACTGGACCCCCAAAGTCGACTTGAGGGACTAATTATTTTTTTATTTTTTTATTAATTTTTTCTAAAGTCAACATTGGCAATGTTGATTTTAAAGTCAACATTCCTAATATCGACTTTAATAAAATTGGCATACTCATTAAACAAGTAATATTTATTTAATTTATATCAAAATATTAAATATTTTTGAAAAAAACTTTGAAAGAAAAGATGGCAAGGAGTATAAGGGGAAAAATCTTTTTTTTTTTTGATGAATTAATGTCTGTTATACCCCCAAAGTGTAAAAGAATCTGAATACCTATAAACTTAGATATCAATGCACTATTATTTTGTGCCTTCGATTTCCAAGGTGTTGCAGCCTTGGAATTTGAGATTTATTTGATGTTGGCCAGAGATTCTCCTTAGAAATTCAAACAAATTTGGTTGACTAAAATTGTTTTGTTTGTGCAGGCCATAGCTACGGGTTTTTCCGGCAAAAATAGATTCTTATTTTAGCCATACTTGTTTTTTTGGCCGTACTTGGAAGTTTGTGGCCTCACATTCTGTTTTTTTTTTAAAATATTGTTTTGCTTTAGTTGTGTGCCGGCCAGCCAATTTTGGCTCTCTCAACTTTGGCCAGTTTCAATTTTTTTCGTTTTGCCAGCTTTAGTTTTTTGTTTCGGCGGATTTTGACTTATAGATTTGTGATGCATATTTTTTGTTAATATTGGTTTGGCTCTAATCTTACCAAAACTTAGTATTTGTCACCAATTGTATTCATGGTCACTTTTTTAATTTTATTTCCAAATTCAAACGTATTTTGCTACCTTCAGTTTGAGAGAGGATTTTGGAGTATATTAATAATATTTTTTTTAATAAATATATCATGTTAGAATATGTTTAAAATATTTTTTATAAATATATTAGGTAATATTTAATTATAATTAGATAATATTTAATTTTTCTTTTATATCTATATATATATTATTATTATTATATATCGAATTATATTACATATAAAATATAGTTATTTATTTTTTCTCTAAAATTCTGACTTGATATAGAGCAGTTTTTGAAACGCCCACTCTATTAAAATTTTGTGTCTTCGGTTTCCAAAGTTTTGCAGCCTTTGAGCTTGAAATTTGTTTGATGTTGGCCGAGATTCTCCTTAGAAAATCAAACAAATTTGGTTGACTAAAATTGTTTTGTTGTGCAGGCCATAGCTTCGGGTTTTTTCGGCAAAAATAGATTCTTATTTTAGCCATACTGCCGTACTTGGAAATTTGTGGCCTTACACTTGGAGGTTTGCCGTACTTGTAAGTTTGTAGCCTCACATTTTTTTTTTTAATATTGTTTTGCTTTAGTCGTGGCTGGCCAGACCATTTTGGCTCCCTCAACTTTGGAGTTTTTTTCATAAATATTATTTTTTTAATAAATATTAAATAAGTATTAATATTTTAAAAATCCTTCCTAAAATACTAAGTCAATATCTCAAATATCAACTTCATAAAAAAAAATAAAAATCCCTACTCCCTCATCCTTTTCTCTTTTTCAATCCCATTCTCATCATCATCAGAATCCAGGGTAAACTAAGACTGACTATTCAAATGCTGAATCTCTGCTCAAGAGGCCTATACCGCAAAAGATCGCGCCTAATTCCACGCTGCTTGCAAACAATTCCGTACACCACAACGAGCAACGTCGTTAAAAACACAAGATGGCAATTAAATTGCAGGGTTGCAATGGCTTGACCACAATGATACTCAGGGTGATCTTTACACTTGGTGTAGTTTCCTCTGCTCTTCCCTTGCAAAGAGCATTCGCGTACCTTCATATCGGAGAAGAAGGAGAAACCCATTTGGACGATCCACATACCTTGTGAAATCAACCCAACACCACGGCCCAACCTAGCGTAACTGGATTTGGAATGTTTTAACTCAAGAACAGTACAAAATAAGCAAATCCCTATCGACACAAGGAAGAGATCATAGTAACGATTCTCTACCCCATCAGGGTCCTTGCGTCGGACATAAAAGAAGAGAAATTCTTCACCAAAGGTGAAAAGACATAGCATATCGAGGAAAGCCGTAAGGGAGATGAAAAGAACCCTTGATGAGGGTCAAAAGACTTAAAACTGAGTAGACTAAAAATAGGAGAGCAGTCGCGATAACCTCCAGCTGGAAGGCGAAAACCGATGCAGTCTTTGGAGTTAAGGGCATTAGACAGGCGGCAATCGATACGAAGGTCACGGTCGATGAAGATGGGACGGGAATGCAGAAGGGAGAGGGGGCGTGAGAGATGGGAATTTAAAAAAACAATTTATTTCACGATCTCGACTTTAAAGTACACATCGTGAATATCGACTTTAATATTTTAAAAAGAATTTTTAAATTATTAATATTTATTTAATTTTTTTAAAAAAATTCATATTTACAAATTTTACTCCTCAACTTTGTCCTGTATTTCTTGTTTTTGCCAAACTTGGAAGTTTCAATTTTTTTTTGGTTTTGGCCAGCTTTATTTTTTTTGTTTTGGCCCATTTTGGTTTCTAGATTTGTAATTCATATATTTTGTTTAATATTATTTTGGCTCCAACTTTCCCAAATAGTAATGTTTGTTGACAATTATGCTCCTGGTCATTTTTAAATTTTATTTCGAAATTCAAACTTGTTTCACCACCTTGAGTTTGAGAAAAGATATTAAAATATATTCACAATATTCCTTTATAAATATATTATGTTAAAATATGTTAATAATATTTTTTAGAAATATGTTAGGCAATATTTAACTATAATTAGGTAATATTTAGTTTTCTTATATACATATTTCATTGTTGTATGTCGAATTATTTTTTATACAAAATATAATTATTTATTTTTTCCTCTTAAATTCTTGCTACTATAATTCTTGTCATTACAATGGTATTGGTTGCATTAAAGTCATCCCACATTAATGAATGAAATGGAGGAAGCATCTTAAAGCACTTGGTTTATATTCTATGCGGAGTTTACCGATCGCATGCGTCATATAATTACAAAAAAGATAATTGAACTAGTGATATAGGAGTAAATATATTTTGTTGATTGGATCTAATTGTAACTAGAATGCTTGAGTATGGGAGTAAGAAAGTGTGTATAATAAATCAATTTATACTCCTAACATCATCTTTGAATTTAGTACTTGCTTTACTCTATGTTCCATGGTGATTGCCATTAGTTTAGAATCTAATTCTTGCTTTACTTTATGTTCCATGGTGAACACTATTAGTTTATTAGTTTAGTGATAGAGTATGCTCTTAATAATTGCGTTATTGTGATTGGATTTTAAGAATTTTTAATTACACAGATAGTTTAATGTGTCTATCATCATCAGATTTTAAAATATAGATTATCTAATGCACATTAACATAACATACTCTTCTTATTAGAATTGATGTTCGAAACTAAACTTTTCTATAAAAATATAAATAAGATAATTCAAATGAGATCAAATGTAGATTTAACTTTCGATTCACTGATAGATCTAGTATAGACAGACATAACAAATATCAACTTCTTTCAATTATGAAATAGAACTTGTAAGTTAAGAGATTAAAATGAAACTTTTTGAACATGAGAGATAAATCGAATTAACGTCTAAAGTTGACAGACAAATAACTTTATTTACCCACGTTTTAAGTATTATAGTGGTTGAAATGTTGTAAGGTATATTCTGAGGTCAAATTACAACCTCACTAGGCTCTTCTTAAGTAGCAAATTTCCCCCTTCCTACATAAACAATGTAGGTTTAAGTGTGGATCATAATTCTAGTCTCTTAATGAAAAGAAATGATAAATATTTCTTGGTTCTTTAGACTGTTTTTGGTGTCATGTTCTCATTTCCTTTTGCTTTGTCTCAATAAATTTATGGATCAATATTATTCTTATATGTATACTTATATGATTTAGCCTAGATCTTATAGAAATATTCAATAATTTCAACTCATTCATAAAAGACATTAAAAATGGCTAGAAACTGTAGAGAAAAAAAAATCTATAAAGTTCAACCCACATTTTAATTTTATAAAATGCATTCAATTTTAAGTAAATTTTAATTATGAAAAACCAAAATGACCTTAATACTATAATTATGATTTATATGTCCAACTAAAAGTTATGTAACTTCAAAAATCGCTTATGCGATCTTAATAATGAAAATAATCCTATGCATGTCCCATAATTGGAGTCCACATTTTACTTTAAATCAACATTTAAAATAGTATTAATTATAAATTGTATTCAATATTTTCTCGTTATTTAACAAAAATGCATACATTTTTTTTTTAAAAAAGAGAAAATTATACGAACATCAGTTTATTCAAGTTTTGAATTGCAGTTTACATTCCACATAAAAAAATCCAACAATGTAGAGAGATTAATTGGCACATCTAACCAAAATAACATAACTTTTGTTTCGATTGTAATGTTAAAATTGTTGTCAGTCACCAAATCAATTTGTTTTACCTAGAATCTAGGGATGCAACATGTGCATTATTCAAGAATCTCTTATGTTAGCCCCAAAAGGTATAAGCGAGTTGGTAAGTTTGAGATGACATGGGAAAAAATTCTCCGGCAACACAGGTTCGAACCTCGTGTGGGGCTGATTTCCGCTGAAATATTGTAGAGGTCTATCTTGGGGTTTGGCCTGTTGGCTCTCTTCATGCCTCTGGCAACTCGTGTACATTCATCGATTTACATCCCGCCTAGGTTAGGGGCCTCTGGTACAGGTGGAGGAGTTTCGCCTTTGCAATAAAGACTTTCTCCTGAAAACAATGAATCTCTTACGTTAATTATAACCTAATTGTCAATGCTTGTTAATTACAATTGATTAAGAGGCTTCGCATTACCCAAGTTCAACCGTTGACTTATAGGGAACTTTCAAGGTGAGGTACATTCAAACATTGGTTGTCAATATAGCCACATTAATCACTACCATCATCCAATTTTTTTTGCACAAAAATATATTTCAGACTAAAATTTTTTTATTGAAATTTCCGCCATATCATAGAATTTTTGTTTTTGAAATTTTAAGCTTTTTGAAAATCACAAGATAGACAGAATTTTCGAATTCTTTTTTTTTTTAATGCAAATATTTGTATACATACCTCTTTTGGTTTTTAACCATTTCGGTAGTAAAGTTCCAAAAGATTTCTAGTAATTCCTACCTTTTGAAGGGACATTTCAACAGTAGATGAATAAGCAACATTGCTTGCTTATTTGAAAATGAAAGCTAGAGTGTTAAAAAATTAAGAAGATCTAGACGAATTATTCTAGCTGCTTACGTACTTATAAATATTCTTTGTTTTGATTCTGAAACAAGGATATAAAATATGAATGCAAGCATGAATAGTTTTCAATTTTTTAGGATCAACACTATACTATACATCTCATGAAATTTTAGTGCATAACTATGCAATCCAAATTTAAAAGATAAAACCCACAATTGCCTTTACCTAGAAGAATGATAATCTACTAGTGGTTAGTGAATGTCATTATAATACTAAGTACTCTCATCGTTCTTAAAAAAAAAGAGAAAAAAAAAAGTCTACTTATTATGTAAAATTTTTATATTAGTGTTAATAATGATGTATAATTTAAATTGAAAAATTAAAATGTAAAGTGTATTAACTGTGTTTTATCTTACAAATTAAAAAAAAAGTTAATAAATCAAAAGTGAATTTTTTGTTGAGAAATAACTTGTTTATTATTTTCCCCTTGCTTTAAACTTTGTAGTAATTCCTACAACCAAACAAGACTCTTTTTTTCCCATTAGTTTGTGAGGATATTCCAAAATTATGTCTCACCAATCTGCAACGTAATGAATGATTTCACTTTCTTGTCATGATGTAGGCCTTTCTTCTTTTTTTTTTTCCCAAAATAAATAAATAAAATTCCCAATCTTTTTTACATGGCTTCAAACTATTTTCCTACAAACAAAGAAATTTAGCCTATCTCATTAGTCAAGTCGACCCTCCATTATTTTGATACCATTTCACTAGCCATCCTATTGCTTGAGCCATCCCAATATCGCATCAATCATTATTTAAATAGATAAGACAGTGAAAATAACAGACATGGGTGGTGACTTCTGCTTCTATTTAATTGGGTAGGATATTGTATTAAATTTCTTTTGGAGGCAATGACTGTACTCGATGGCTTGTTGGGAAGCATCAGGGAATTCCATGAGCAACCTGAGAAACTAAGGACCGAATTCTATTCCCGTGATCATACTAGGAAAGTCAGATATTATACCATTGGAGACATGTATCAAACTAAGGCTGCACAATGGAGAGATACCCTCTCTTTGGATTTCGATGACAGCAGCAAAATGGATTTGGAAAGCTTGCCTGAATTTTGCAGGTATGAATTAACTTCTTTTTTATTAGGTAATTGTTAGGTCAACCTCCCCTATTGGGTTTGTGATTTTGTAGTTTGATAATTCTATTAGATGTAGAATTATTAATCATATTTAGTTTTAGATTTAGTAATTACCACATCCAATAGGTGTAGGGTTTTGTTAAGTCCTATAAATAGGATATATTATTCACAATTGATGTACAGAAAAAATGATCACAACACACAAATCTTCTTCCTAGTTTTCTCTTCTCTTTAGTATCCTTTCCAATATAATTTTCTATTGGTGATTGGAAAAATACTTTGTAAATTTTTCCACATATTAGTGAATTTAGTTTTTTCTCCGATTGTGGATGTAGGTCATATTGACTGAAACACGTAAATTTATGTATCTTCTGTCCCATTTATTTTCTCTTTTACTATATTTATTAATGTCTTTACGTGTTATTAGCAAATAGTGGGGCTCGTTTCCTAACAAACTGGTATCATAGCGATAGGTTGAAGTACTTTTCGCTAGCAGGGCCCAGAGTCACTATTCATCCCGTGTGGGCCTCATAGTCACTATTTATGAGATTCGTATTTTTTTTTGGTAGCTATCATGACAGTAACAAAGACTTCTATTGAAAAGTTTGACCGGAGTATCAACTTCGGTATGTTGCAACTCAAAATGGAAGCCATTCTTATACAGGATGGATGTGAGTTAGCACTTGAGGAAGTAGAAAAGAAGGCACAAGAGATGACGGCGAAAGAATTCACATATCTAGACAAAAAGCTAGATTAGCTATTATTTTGAATCTCTCTAACAAGGTCTTGCAGGAAGTTGCCAACGAGAAGACGGCCAAAGGTATGTGGGACCGATTGAAAGCCATGTACATGAAGAAGACAGTGGAGAATCAGCTTTATTTAAAGCAGAAGTTGTACATGTTGAGAATGACAGAAGGAACATCATTACTCTCCCTTCTTGATAAATTTGATTCCCTCCTTATGGATTTGGAGAATGTAGATGTTAGGATTGCAGAAGAAGATCAAGCCATATTGTTGTTGTATTCCCTTCCCCATTCCTTTAAATATTACTATGATATATGGGAAAGACTCTATCTCATATGATGGTATAAAATCTACATTAACGTCTAAAAAATAGATTGATAGGGACATTATAGGAGAGACTAGTATTAGTTAGGTAGAGGGATTATTTGTAAAGGGTACATATGAAAATAGAGACCTCGATAGCAGTAAATCCAAGGCAAGATTAAAATCCAGACATAAAAATTTGACTTGTAATTATTGTAAAAAGAAAAAGCACATTAAGGCAAACTATTATAAACTGAAAAATAAGGAGAAAGGTATACAAAATAGCAGTGCCACTGCAAAAGCTAGTGTAGTTGTAGATGAGAATGATGGCATCATGTTTGTAGCTACAGATAATCAATCAAGGTCTAATAGTGAATGGATTCTAGATTCGGGTTGTTCTTACCACATGAGTTCCAATAGAGATTGTTTTTCCACATATGAATCTATTGATGGTGGAGTTGTTCTTATGGGCAATAATGTTGCCTGTAAAGTTGTTAGTAAAGGTACAATTCGGATCAAGATGCACGACAGTGTTGTCCGAACACTCACAGAGGTTAGGCATGTTTTAGATTTGAAGAAAAATCTCATCTCTTTAGGCACCCTTGATGCTCTTGGGTGTAGATATTCGGCTGAAGATGGAGTCTTGAAGGTTTGCAAAGGTGCTCTTTTATTGATGAAGGCTTGTAGGTATGGAAGTTTATATATTTTGCAGGCAGCAACAATTTTTAAATCCTCATAAACTAACATCACCAAATTATGGCACATGCGATTGGGACACATAGGTGAGAAAGACTTAACGTTGTTAAGCAAGAGAGGCCTACTTTGTAATCAAAGTACTGGAAACATGGACTTTTGTGAGCATTGTATCATTGGGAAGCAGAAAAGAGTCAGCTTCAACTCTCCAACTATCTATAGAACAAAAGGTACTTTGGATTATATTCATTCTGATATTTGTGGGCCATCTCGTGTTCAATCGAAAGGAGGTGCCAGGTATATGTTGACATTTATTGATGATTATTCAAGGAAGGTTTGGGTGTATTTCTTGAAACATAAAAATGATGTTTTCCTAAACTTTAAACAATGGAAAGTTTTGGTTGAAAAGTAGACACGAAAACATATTAAGCGACTACGGACAGATAATGGCTTGGAATTTTGCAAAAATGAATTCAATGAATTCTACAAAAATGAAGGAATTGTTCATCATCACAACGTAAGGATGACGCCTCAACAAAATGGTGTGGCCAAATGCATGAACCAAACTCTTTTAGAATGAGCTTGGTGTATGATCTCTTAACACTTGACTTTTGGGCAAAGACCATTGCTATGGCATGTTATAAAGTCAACCGTTCGCCATGTGCTCTTCTTGATCTCAAGACTTTGGAGGAACTTTGGTCAGGTACTCTTACTAATTACTCTAATTTAAGAATATTTGGGTGTACAGCTTATATGCACATAAATGAGGGAAAGTTAGAGCTTAGGGCTAAGAAGTGTATTTTTCTCAGTTATGCTTCTAGGGTGAAAGGATACAGATTGTGGTGTCCTGACCGGAGTTTGTAATTAGCAGAGATGTTGTATTTGATGAGTCATCAATGTTAAATCCTAGACAAAAGTCTTGCAATCCTTGTAATTTAGAAAAATAGGATAGTACACAAAAGCAGGTGGAGTTGGAGATTGGAAATATAAGTCCTTCTCGGAATGCCTCTACAACTCAGACAGATCAAGTTGATGAAACAGTAGAGGAAGAACATTCTATAGCCAGAGATAGACCACCACAGAGGTATGAAGATTTTGTTGCTTATACTTTATCAGTGGCAAAATAAATAGGTGAAGACGGTGATCTTTCCACCTATTTGGAGGCGATTCAGAGTGCTGATTCAGATAAATAGCTAGTGGCAATAAATGAAGAAATAGAATCTCTCTACAAGAATGGTACTTGGGATCTTGTGACGCCACCGAAAGGAAAGAAAATTGTTGATTACAAATGGGTCTTCAAAAGGAAAGAAGGTACTTCAGGAGTTGAAAATGCAAGGTATAAGGCACGGTTGGTTGCAAAAGGCTACAATCAGGTACAAGGTGTTGATTTTAATGATGTTTTCTCACCCATTGTGAAACATGGTTCTATTCGTGTATTACTTGCATTGGTTGTCATGTTTGATTTGGAGTTAGAACAGCTCGACGTCAAGACAGCTTTCTTACATGAAAAATTAGATGAACAGATCTATATAAAGCAACTTGAAGGATTTAAAATTTAAGGTAAGGAAGACCATGTTTGTTTGTTGAAGAAATCCTTGTACGGACTGAAGCGGTCTCTAAGACAATGGTATAAGAGGTTTGATTCATTTATGTTGAGTTAAGGTTTCTCCATGAGCATGTATGATAGTTTTGTTTACTTCCGGAAGTTAAATGATGATTCGTTCATTTATCTATTGTTATATGTTGATGACATGCTTATTATAGCTAAGAATCTTACAAAAATTCACCAGTTGAAGGCCTTGTTAAATGGTGAATTTGAAATGAAAGATTTAAGAGAAGCTAAGAAAATTCTTTGCATGGAGATAAAACGTGATCGAGGAGTTCGTAAACTTTTCTTGACTCAAGAAAGTTTTATCAATAAAGTCTTGGAGAGGTTTGGCATGCGAGACGCTATACCGATCATTACTCCTCTTGCTAATCACTTTAGATTATCTGTTGCTCAATCACCGAAATCAAATGAAGAGAAAGATTATATTGCAGATGTTCCTTATTCTAGTGTTGTTGGCAGTATTATGTATGCAATGGTTTGTACTCGTCCTGCTATATCACAAGCAGTTAGCGTTGTCAGTAGATATATGGCCAATCCTGGCAAAAAACACTGGCAGGTTGTAAAGTAGATTCTTAAATACTTAAGGGGTACGTCTAGTACTTGTTTGGAATTTGGACATACAAGTAACACCTTGGTTGGTTTGGCAGACTTAGACTATGCTGGTGATCTCGACAAGGGTAGATCTCTTACAGGCTATGTATTTTGTATTGGAGGTTGTGTTGTTAACTGGAAAGCTACTCTACAACATGTGGTGGCTTTATCTATTACTGAGACAGAATATGTGGCAGTCACTGAAGCTATTAAAGAAGCTTTATGGTAAAGAGGTTTATTTAGTGAGTTTTCACTATATCCAGGGGTTATTACTATTTACCATGATAGTCAAAGTGCAATTCACTTGACTAAAGACTAGATGTATCATGAGAGGACGAAGCATATAGATGTGAAGTATCATTTCATTCGTGATACCATTGCTGAAAAGAAAGTTCTTGTTCAGAATATCAGTACCAAGGACAATCCTGTAGACATGTTTACAAAAGCTCTTCCAGTTTACAAGTTCAAACAGTGTTTGGACTTGATTGGTATTCATTGTTGGTGATTTAACCCCTTGGGGTATTACCGGAGAAGGTGGAGCAAATCACTAATTGTTTGGGGTTAGGCCAAGGTGGAGATTTGTTAGGTGGCCCTCCCCTATTGGGTTTGTGATTTTGTAGTTTAATAATTCTATTAGGTTTAAAATTATTAATCATATTGAGTTTTGGATTTAGTAATTACCAAATACAATAGGTGTAGGGTTTTATTAAGTCCTATAAATAGAACATATTATTCACAATTGATGTAAAAAAAAATGATCACAACACACAAATCTTCTTCCTAGTTTTCTCTTCTCTTTAGTATTTCTTTCCAATATAATTTTCTATTGGTGATTGGAAAAATACTTTGTAAATTTCTCTACATATAAGAATTTAGTTTTTTTTCCAGTTATGGATGTAGGTCATATTGACTGAACCATGTAAATTACTGTGTTTTCTGTCCCATTTTTTTTTCTCCCTTTTACTGTCCTTATTATTGTTTTTATAGGTTATTAGCAAGTAGTGGGGCTCGTTTCCTAGTAGTAATTGTTCCATTAATTTCGCGTGCATTAGGCTGTACTTGTTGGGATCCTAGAATTTCCACATGAAGAATTTATTATGTATGTATAAAGCTTAACTAATAGTGAGGAAAATGACTTGTAGAAAAGCAATCGAAGACTACTTAAATTGCATGATTATAATAAGGAATTAGCTGTTTGAATTGTTGTCTGAAGCTCTTGGCTTAGGGAGTCACCACCTTGGGAGTTTGGAGTGCTTAGAAATTCAGAGACTTGTGTGCCACTATTATCTAGCTTGTCCAGAACCTGAGTTAACCATGGGCATAATGAAGCACTCCGACCTATATTTTCTCACAATCCTCTTGCAAGATTGCATTGGAGGCTTCCCAAGTTTTTCATGAGAATCAATGGCTGGATGTACCACCCCTTGAAGGTTCCCTGATGGTAGTCACAGGAGATCTGTTGCAGGTATATTAATATAGCTAGAGAAAAATGCTAAATCAAAGTGTAGTTAATCATGATTTTCTTAGCGCATTAGGGTTTTAACGTTAATCATGATTTCCTTGCTTTTCTTGAATTTGTTGTAGCTTATCACCAATGACAAATTCAAAAGCGTTGAACATAGAGTAACAGCCGGAAGAATTGGTCCAAGAATTTCTGTGGCATGCTTTATGTACCCAAATGTTAACAATCAATCTAAACCACATGGGGCAATTAAGGAGCTTTTATCAGACAACGATCCACCCAAGTACAGGGAAACCAGCATGCTTGATTATGTGAAGTATTATGCTGCAAAAGGAATGGATGACGTAAAATCTCTTCCTCATTTCCAGTCGATCAATGCAGCCAAATAGATGTAGATAAGAGATTTGGGCTAGTTGCATGGATCGCATCCTTTGTGTTTATATTAGAGAAATGTCTAGAAGTGTCACTTTAATGTTGAAGTTTCACTGGACATCTGCAAATAAGTTTCATTGTTATTACTGTGCATGAATATTTATCTCATTGCATTTTTTCACGTTTCAAACAATTTACAGCTTTTGTATCGATAATGTAAAAATAAAAAATGAAATAACAATGCATGCGAAGGCAAGTTTATCCAAGGTTGTCAAGATCAAGATCCTACTTAGGATCAGGAGGGGGTGGTAGGATCGTAAATTGACGGGATCGACATGGATCGTAAGATCCTACTATAGGGGGTGGTGTGAAGTACTAATAAAATTATATACTACTTAAACACCAAATTAAAAGAAGAGAGTTCAACTCTAATTTAAAACAATTCAGTCAAGTCATAATCATAATTTTGCATATGCTCTTCTTTCTCTCCTCCAACAAGTTCATTCACAAAATCTGGAATGTCCAACTCCAAATCACGATCAACTATAGGTTCAACCAACTCTTCTTCATTTTGAGCATCTAAATCAAAGTTGTCCCCATCATCCAAATCTTATTCATCTTCAACAATCCACTCATCATCCGAATGAATATCATCAAATTTAAATTCAGTAGTGTTTCTAGTTTTTGTCTTGCCCAATCTCAAGTTGGCCATCACAAAGACAACATCATTCATTGTCTTTTGCTTTAACCGATTTTTTCTCTTTGTGTGGACCTAAACACATACAAAGCAATTGATATATAACTCATGTTTTGAAATGAAATAGAATTCATATTTCATATTCTTAAAATTATACCATCTCAAAGGCACTCTAGTTTCACTCACACCCAGAGGAACTGCATGTCAAGCTCAACACACCAATAGCAAAGTTTTGGAGCCCTGGATGTTCCTCCCTATAAGAATCCCACAATGCTGCTGGAGTTTTGATATTAATTCCAGTCTTGGCTACTATAGAACAAAAAAATTTCTTTCGAGTCTTAAAATCTTCAAGTTGCCCATCAATCATAGAAATTTCATCTACATTTCCCCCTGTCATTCTTTCTATACAATCATCTAGTCCATGTTTTACTTCATAATCAGCTTTAAATGAAGGACTATAATGAAACTGGGGGTTAATGTAATAGCCTGCAGCATGCAAAGGCCTATGGAGTTGTTTGTCCTATCTTTCATCAATGACATCCCATACAGGTTGATAACTAAAGAATGGAAAAAAATTAAATTAGTTTTGAAGCAAAGTGTCAAAAAGAAAGACTACTAATTTTCAATTAAAATTAAACATCTTCAACTTACTATTTTTTGACACCATTGAAGGCATGAACAATTTTCTCTTTTGCCCGATCCATTTCCTTATATATGAACCCCATGGCTGGCTTCTCATCTGAATCAACCAAACGAAGCACTTTCATCAAAGGATAAGTGCCCTTCAAGCAAATGACAATGTTTTTCCAAATCACATCTTTAATAAGTTTTCCATCCCTTGAACTTGCATGTTTCTTAGACTTCCATTCATCTAAATTGAACATTCTTATCAATGCAAGTTTGTTGTCATGGAGGCATCCCAAAGTTAAGTAAGATGTGGCAAAGCGAGTCATGGTGGGTCTCACCAAATCTTTACCTTTGGTGAAGCTTTGCAAAATAGAAATGAGAGAAGTCTTTGAATAAATATATGTTGTAATTTTTTTTGCCTTTGGAATTGTTTCATGATGAACCGGTATCTTCTTCTCCAAATCCTCCAACATCAAGTCAATGCAGTGAGCTGCACAAGGTGTCCAATATAACCTTTTTCTTTTTGCCATCAACATCTCTCCAGCAGCTTTGTAATTTGCTACATTGTCTGTGTCAACTTGGACAATATTTTCTTCACCAACCTTCTCAACAACATCATCAATCATCTTAAAAATTTTGTCAGCTGTTTTAGTAATGTGAGATGCATCAATGGACTTAAGGAAAACACTTCCCATAAAGCTATTCACTAAGAAATTTATTATTGTCCTCCTTATTTTGTCAGTCCACCCATCAATCATTATTGTGCATCCCATTTTCTTCCATTGAGCCCTATGTTCTTCAATAGTCTCCATTGTCAAATTATAATGTTGCTTCAAATATTTGACTCTAATCTCATGGTAGGATGGTGGCTTAAAACCCACTCCGTGTCTTGAAATAGATCCACACATCTTATGAAATTCATCACTCTTTACCACATTGAATGGTATGGCATTATTGTAGATAAAAGAAGCAACATCGTTACATGCCTCCTCTCTCAGACCCTTCTTAAAAATGTTGTTGATGGTTGTTTGACTAGTTCCCCTTCTCTTGAAAATACTAGTTGCGCCAATATCATCATCTTCATCCCCTTTCCTTTTTACACTTCCACTAGGCTCTTGTTCTTCTACTTGAGTGATTGATTTCTTCATTAATTTTTCTTGCAATCCCACCATAATTTCCCATATTTCTTTTTTCACATCATCAAGCACGGCTCTACATGCTCCACCATCCTTTTGGGTTTCTGCCAAATGATGTTTCAATCGGTAACCCCTCTCATCACTACCTTCTCACAATATTTGCATTGAATTTTTCTAACATCTCCATCAATTGGAATGCCATGCTTCCATCCAATATCACTTCTATTTCCAGTAGCATTCTTGTGCATTTTAGTTCCTCTACTAGTGGCTGGAAGAGCCTCAACATTGCTACTACCAATAGCACCACTTGAAGCCATAAGGGAAAAAACAAAAAAGCACTAAGAAAACAGAGCACAAGGGAAGCAGAGAAAGTAGAGGAAGGAAACATAGCACAAGGGAAGCAGAGAAAGCAGAGGAAGAAAACATAGCACAAGGGAAGCAGAGGTTGCAGAGAGACTACTACTTCTTCTTCTTCTTCTTCTTCTTCTTCACAAAACAGGGACACGATGGAGTGTGCGGTTGTGGGAGAATGAGAGTTCCGACTAGGTATGGGAAAAAATTAGAGTTTCAAAAGGGTATTTTGGGATTTTTACAAACTAGGCCATCATTTTTTTGAAACAGCAAAATCGTCGCTCCTACTGATTTCATGGGCAAAACCGTTGATCCTATGCGAGTTGGCCTAATTTGCGATCCTAATAGCGATTTGAATCGCTAGTGAAGAAAAGATCGTAGGATCGCCTGATTTAACACACGATCTTGACAACAATGAGTTTATCTTCACGTGCATCGTTTGCTGTTCATGTGATATTGAAAATTTGAAAGTTGATCATTTCATCCATCACTTCACCACCAAAAAGGCAAAAAGGGTGTATGTTAACTTAAAGATGATGTTAACTCGAGTTGGGACAGATTAATTAATTGATAAGAGATGCATCTCTGAATCCTGTCTACAAGTTGCCACTAAATTTACTCATTGTCAATTGTCAATTAAAATGTAGAAAGCAGCATAAGGCCTTGGAATATGGAAGCAAGCACCCCGAATCCCAATTGGGATCTCATTCATTAGAGACTTTATTGGCAAGGGGTGATTTTAGGCACCTTTTTGTTGAAGCACTTAACGCAATAGTAATAGAATGAGCATACGCCAAAAAAGGCCTCCACGAGTTAGCATAGATTGGTATTATGAAGTCCCCAGCTGCCCAGCCATTCCTTTTCTTCTTTGTTGCCTTTCACTACTGTAAGAATATATTGAAAATATTCTTTTATAAGTATATTATGTTAAATATATTCAAAATACTTTTTGTAAATATATTAAGCAATATTTAGTTATAATTAAGTAATATTTAGTTTTATTATATACATATTTCATTGTTGTATTTATAAGATACTTGTATCGAATTATATTATATACAAAATATAATTATTTATTTTTTTCTCTTTAATTATAACTTAGTATCAAAGCCGTTTTTGAAACGTTACAAGACTACTCTGTTAAAATTTTGCGCTGCTACTCTGTTATTACTTTGTGCCTTCGATTTCCATGGTGTTGCAGCCTTGGAATTTGAGATTTATTTGATGTTGGCCAGAGATTCTCCTTAGAAAATCAAACAAATTTGGTTGACTAAAATTGTTTTGTTTGTGCAGGCCATAGCTACGGGTTTTTCCAGCAAAAATAGATTCTTGTTTTAGCCATACTTGTTTTTTTGGCCGTACTTCGAAGTTTGTGGCCTCACATTTTTTTTAAAAAATATTGTTTTGCTTTAGTTGTGTGCCGGCCAGCCGATTTTGGCTCTCTCAACTTTGGCCAGTTTTTCTTGTTTTGGCCAAACTTCGAAGTTTCAATCTTTTTCGTTTTGGCGAGCTTGTTTTTGCCAGCTTTAGTTTTTTGTTTTGGCGGATTTTGACTTATAGATTTGTGATGCATATTTTTTGTTTAATACTGTTTTGGCTCCAATCTTTCCAAATCTTAGTGTTTGTTGCCGATTGTGCTCCTGGTCACTTTTTTAATTTTATTTCCAAATTTAAACTTATTTCATTATCTTCAGTTTGAGAGAGGATTTTTGAGTATATTAAGAATATTCTTTTATAAATATGTCAAGTTAAAATATGTTTAAAATATTTTTTGTAAATATGTTAAGTAATATTTAGTTATAATTAAGTATTATTAAAATTTTCTTATATATATATATTTCATTGTTGTATACGGAATTGTATTACATACAAAATATAATTTTTTATTTTTTCTCTAAAATTCTAAATTGATATTAGAGCAGTTTTTGAAACGCTACAAGGCCACTCCATTAAAATTTTGTGTCTTCGGTTTCCAAAGTTTTGCAGACTTGGAGTATGAAATTTATTTGATGTTGGCAGAGATTCTCCTTAGAAAATCAAACAAATTTGGTTGACTTAAATTGTTTTGTTGTGCAGGCCATAGCTATGGGTTTTTTTTCCGGCAAAAATAGATTCTTAGTTTTAGTCATACTGCCGTACTTGAAAGTTTGTGGCCTAACACTTGAAGGTTTGCCGTACTTGTAAGTTTGTGGCCTCACATATTTTTTTAATATTGTTTTGCTTTAGTTGTGTGCCGGCCAGCCGATTTTGGCTCTCTCAACTTTGTCCTTTTTTTCTTGTTTTCGCCAAACTTGGAAGTTTCAATATTTTTTGGTTTTGGCCAGCTTTAGTTTTTTGTTTTGGCGGATTTTGGCTTCTAGATTTGTAATTCATATATTTTGTTTAATATTATTTTGGCTTCAACTTTCCCAAATCGTAATGTTTGTTGCCGATTATTTTCAAATTCAAACTTGTTTCACTACCTTGATTTTGAGAAAGGATATTAAAATATATTCACAATATTCCTTTATAAATATATTATGTTAAAATATGTTAATAATATTTTTTATAAATATGTTAGGCAATATTTAGCCATAATTAGGTAATATTTAGTTTTCTTATATACTTATTTCATTGTTGTATATCGAATTATATTATATACAAAATACAATGATTTCTTTTTTCCTCTTTAAATTCTAACGACTACCATTCTTGTCGTTACAATGGCATTATTGGTTGCATTAAAGTCATCCCACATTAATGAATGAAATGGAGGAAGCATATTAAAGCACTATTTTATATTCTATACGGTGTTTACTGATCGCATGCGTCATATAATTACAAAAAAGATAATTGAACTAGTGATATAGGAGTAAATATATTTGGTTGGTTGGATATAATTGTAACTAGAATGCTTGAGTTTGAGAGGAAGAAAGTGTGTATAATAAATCAATTTGTACTCTTGACATCATCTTTGAATCTAGTACTTGCTTTATTCTATGTTCCATGGTGATTGCCATTAGTTTAGAATCTAATACTTGCTTCACTTTATGTTCCATGGTGATCACTATTAGTTTAGTGATAGAGTATGCTCTTAATAATTGGCGTTATTGTGATTGGATTTTAAGAATTTTTAATTACACACATAATTTAATGTGTCTATCGTTATCTGATTTTAAAATGTAGATTATCTAATGCACATTAACATAACATACTCTTCTTATTAGAATTGATGTTCGAAACTAAACTTTTCTATAAAAATATAAATAAGATAATTCAAATGAGATCAAATGTAGATTTAACTTTCGACCCACTGATAGATCTAGTATGGATAGATGTAACAAATATCAACTTCTTTCAAATATGAAATAGAACTTGTAAGTTAAGAGATTAAAGTGAAACTTTTTGAACATCAGAGCTAAATCGAATTAACATCTAAAGTTGATAGATAAATAACTCTATTTTTTTTCCAAACCAAACTGATTGTATTAATGTAGGAATCCCCAATTAACACAATACATGTAGGGTCCATAAAAGGACGAGCCTTAAATGGACGTGTCTTAACACAAAAAACCTAACCCAGTAGGGATTGGTTAGGTTTATATCCGCTAAATCGGGATCGGCAAATCCCAAATAGAGTGGGACCGGTATGCCCTAGCTAACTTAGCTCAGAGCATCAAAATTCCTAACTCGTTGGCCTCTACGTGCATAGCTCCTCTGATTAACATCTCGGCACAATAGAAACGATGATTTATCACGACATCGATCTGATAAATAACTCTATTTACCTACGTTTCAAGTATTATAGTGGTTGAAATGTTGTAAGGTATATTCTGAGGTCAAATTACAACCTCACTATGCTCTTCTTAAGTAGCAGATTTCCCCCTTCCTACATAAATAATGTAGGTTTAAGTATGGATCATAATTCTAATCTCTTAATGAAAAGAAATGATAAATATTTCTTCGCTCTCTAGACTGTTTTTGGTGTCATGTTCTCATTTCCTTTTGCTTTCTCTCAATAAATTTATGGATCAATATTATTCTTATAGGGTTTCATCTACGTGTGTGTCTATGTATACTTATATGATTTAGCTTAGATCTTATAGAAATATTCAATAATTTCAACTCATTCATAAAAGACATTAAAAATGGCTAGAAACTGTAGAGAAAAAAAAATCTATAAAGTTCAACCCACATTTTAATTTTATAAAATGCATTCAATTTTAAGTAAATTTTAATTATGAAAAACCAAAATGACCTTAATACTATAATTATGATTTATATGTCCAACTAAAAGTCATGTAACTTCAAAAATCACGTATGCAATCTTAATAATGAAAATAATCCTATACACGTCCCATAATTGGAGTCCACATTTTACTTTAAATCAATATTTAAAATAATATTAATTATAAATTGTATTCAATATTTTCTCGTTATATAACAAAAATGCATACATTTTTTTTTTAAAAAAAGAGAAAATTATACGAACATCAGTTCATTCAAGTTTTGAATTGCAGTTTACATTCCACATAAAAAATCAAACAACGTAGAGAGATTAATTGGCACATCTAACCAAAATAACATAACTTTTGTTTCGATTGTAATGTTACAATTGTTGTCAGTCACCAACTCAATTTGTTTTACCTAGAATCCAGGGATGCAACATGGGCACCATTCAAGAATCTCTTACGTTAATTATAATCTAATTGTCAATGCTTGTTAATTGCAATTGATTAAGAGGCTTCGCATCACCCAAGTTCAACCGTTGACTTAGTATCAAAGCCGTTCTTGAAACGTTACAAGGCTACTCTGTTAAAATTTTGCGCTGCTACTCTGTTATTATTTTGTGCCTTCGATTTCTAAGGTGTTGCAGCCTTGGAATTTGAGATTTATTTGGTGTTGGCCGAGATTCTCCTTAGAAAATCAAACCAATTTGGTTGACTAAAATTGTTTTGTTTGTGCAGGCCATAGCTACGGGCGGCAAAAATAGATTCTTATTTTAGCCATACTTGTTTTTTTGGCTGTACTTGGAAGTTTGTGGCCCGATTTTTTTTTTTTTAAATATTGTTTTGCTTTAGCTGTGTGCCGGCCAGCCGATTTTGGCTTTCTCAACTTTGGCCAGTTTTTCTTGTTTTGGCAAAACTTGGAAGTTTCAATTTTTTCCGTTTTGGCGAGCTTGTTTTTGCCAACTTTAGTTTTTTGTTTTGGCGGATTTTGACTTATACATTTGTGATGCATATTTTTTGTTTAATATTGTTTTGGCTCCAATATTTCCAAAACTTAGTGTTTGTTGCCGATTGTGCTCTTGGTCACTTTTTAAAATTTATTTCCAAATTCAAACTTAATACGCTACCTTCAGTTTGAGAGAGGATTTTAGAGTATATTAAAAATATTCTTTTATAAATATGTCATGTTAGAGTATGTTTAAAATATTTTTTGTAATATGTTAAGTAATATTTAGTTATAATTAGATAATATTTAGTTTTTCTAATATGTATATATATATATATATATATATATATATATATTTCATTGTTGTATACGGAATTTGATGAAGGTAAAATCTGCAACTGATAACGATCCGATTTAATTGTCATTCCAAGATCTTTTGTGTGTTCAACAATGGATAATCTTGCAAAATAGATCTCGGAGTAGTTCTTCGGGATAGATTCTTCGATGATATAGTCAGTGTTTAGTCGGAGTATAGTATATTCTGAGTTGTCAGAAGTTGATCCCTTTACCTGGTGGTCTTACCCACGTATATATCATCTTCCCTGATAAAGAGGGATTGGTAGATGTCCTTATCCTCTTCCCTAATAAAAAGGAATTGATTGTTTTCCTTATCATTTTCCCTTATAGAGGGGAATTAATTGTTATCTTTATCCTTTAACTCGTTTGTTACAGCTGTAACGTTGTTTTGTCATTGTCACCCAAGGTTCTACTCACTTAGTGTGCTTTTAGTGTATCACTGATTTATGGACGTAGAGTTCCGAATTTAAGTGGAGGTCATGCTACTGCAGGTAGCGCGAAGGTCTTAGCCTTTGGCTTCAAGGTCTAGAACTTCGCTTGTATCCAAAGTCTGATCTTTGGACTCTAATATTTGGAATTCTAGTCCTTGACTAGTAACTCAGCTTAATCTATACACATCACAAGCCCCCCAAACCCTGGTCTAATAATGTCAGACGAAGGTCTTATCAAGAGTAGGCTTTTTTAGAATGTCTTAACTAATGAGGTCAAGAGGTCCAAAGTCTCCATGGTGCACTGAACTCGTACAAGCAGCAGATTCTGGAGTTGTAATTGAAATGTAGGACTTAGAGGTCCCAGATCGTTGAGATGAAGACCGGTTTGAAAGTAAGGTCTTCTGATAGAGATCCTACAAGAGAGGACTAAGTACGAAGGGGAGAAAAGAAAAGGAAAAAGAAAAGTTTTGTGTTTTCTATTCATATTTTATTATCTAATAAAATAAATGAAGTTGTCTTTGAAACTTTTGCAAGATATTATATCTTTGCGCAAAAAGTTTGAGGTTTCGGACTTTAGTGCCTATGCTCAGGACTTTTGTGCGAAGGTCCCCACCCTTAGGGTGTTTGGGAACTTTGAGAAAAGGTTCCCACCCCATGGGATGTTGGGAATTTTAAGGCGAAGTCTCTCACCCTTTAGGGTGCTCGGGAACTTTAACGTGAAGGTCCCCTCCTTTTAGGGTGTTTTGGGAACTTTAGAAAAATAATAAAATTTTCTTTTTTGACATTCATATGGATGTCTGTATCCCTTTACCCTCTTGGGATATTATGGAGTTCGCAGCTAAACTCTGCTGAACTGAGATTACACGCAGATTCCTCGATTTAAAACTTAGCAAGGCAGTTTCACCACCTTGAACCGAGTTCAGGGAAGTCGTAGTTCCTCTACTCAATTTAAGAAGAGCACAATAATATTTTATTCAACAAGAGGAATAATTAAATATAGAAGCATTTTAAATTGCTAAGTTGCTAGACTCGAGGTAATAAATTCCCTCCATCATGGCTAGCCGGTAGCTTCCAAATCCTGATGTGTCGATGACCCAGATTAGAGTTGGGTTTCTGAATGCCATCATTAGACATATTGACCCAGCTTCCCATTGCGGATGCAATCTTCTATTTCCTTCTTGAGATCCTTGCAATCTTCAGTGTCATGCCCTTGATCATTGTGAAAGGTGCACCAGAGATGTCGAGGTTTTTTGTGTGATGCTATAGTTAACGAGACTGGGGGTCGAAGAAGATCTTTATGTATGGCTAAGATCTCAATTCGACTCTTAGTCAATGAAGTTAAGCTTTTTTTCTTGAAATCGTGGTTCTACCCTTCTTTTATTATAATTCATACGATTGAATGCACTTTTTGGGTGATTCTTTCCCTTAGTGTCGTCCTAATGTCGTTTTTCATATTTCTCATTTTCTCTCTTCTTTGTATTGGCTTCTTCTCCTTTAGTGTAGCTTTCCACCATCTGCCAAAGTGTTTGAGTATTGACTAGAGTGTCTCTAGCCAATTTTGGATAGAATGGTCCTGGGTTAATACCATTCATAAAGGTTGAGATTACCAATTGATCTATTCTGTCAGCTACTTGTAAGCTCTCATCAGTGAATCTCTCCACATATGACTTGAGGGATTCATCCTTTGCTTGTTTAAGATTCATCAGATCTACTGCAATCTTGTGAAATTTCTTTCTCTGAAAAAAACAGGTATGAAAAAGTTGAGCTAATCACCTAAATGAAGAAATACTGTTACGGGTAGGCTGTTAATCCACACCCGTGCCTTCCCGCTCAAATAGATGGGGAATGCTTTGTACATAATTTCCATCGGAACATTCTTCAACTTCATCGCGTACTTAAATTGCGATAGAAAATCTAGGGGATCAGTATCCCCTTCATAGGAAGGGATTCCATCAGGCATTTTAAATTTGGTCGAAGTTGGATATTGCATAATATCAGGCGTAAATGGTGAGGGAACATGTCCTTCATCATCCGACCTCAGCAAGCCATATATATTGTCTGGCACTAGATTATTGATCGGAGGAAAATTGTCATGTCGATTACATTTAGGGTTATGTTTTAGTTTAACCCTAAGATGCTCATCCTTGTGATTCTTATTAGCATGAGAAGCGTTTCTTTTCTTTCCGATTTTCTCACTATCACCCTGATTGTGTTCATCCCCAGAGTACATGAGTAGTGTCTAGTTCTGCAGAATTCTTCAAACTGCGCACAATGTAACTCAGCGAAAGCCCTCTCATCATCTTCTTTTTGTTTACGTGCCAGAGATTTGTCTTGGTTTAGGGGTGTGTTGAGAGCGTCTACCATCATGATCAGAGTGATGTTTTGATTGTTCAGGAATGCTACCCAAACGTAACGGATCATCCACCCTTGGTCCTGAATGGCTACGTTGTGTTTCTCCTCAATTAGTTCCTTCGACGGCTCTCCAGCCTCTAGATCTGGTGTCAACCATTTCAATAGAAATTGGGATTGAAAAGAAAATTGCGAATACTCGTTCAGAAATCAAGAAATTTTTTCATTCCCATAGATGACGCCACTTGATGAAGGTGAAATCAGCAACTAGTAATGATATGATTTAATTGTCTTGATCCAAGATCCTTCGTGTGCTCAACAGTGGATAATCCTGCAAAACAGATCCCAGAGTGGTTTTCCGAGGTAGATTCTCCAATGATACAGTCAGTATTTAGTCAGAGTATAATATATTCTGAGTTGTCAGAAATGGATTTGCTTACCTGGTGGTTTTCCCCGTGTATATATCCTGTTCCTTGATAAAGAGGGATTAGTTCTTATTCTTATCCTCTTCCCTAATAAAAAGAAATTGATTGTTATCGTTATCATTTTCCCTAATAAAGGGAGATTGATTGTTATCGTTATCATTTTCCCTAATAAAAGGAGATTGATTGTTATCTTTATCCATTAACCCATTTGTTACAGCTATAAGGTTGTTTTGTCATTGTTGCCCAAGGTCCTACTCATTTAGTGTGCTTTTAGTGTATCACTGATTTATGGACGCAAAGTTCCGAAGTTAAGTGAAGGTCGTACCGTTGTAGGTAGCGTGAAGGTCCTGGCATTTGACTCCAAGGTCTAGAAATTCACTTATCTCCGAAGTTTGATTTTTGGACTCCAAGATTTGGAACTCTAGTCCTTGACTAGTAACTCAGCTTAATCTATGCACATCAGAATTGTGTTACATACAAAGTATAATTATTTATTTTTTCTCTAAAATTCTAACTTGATATTAGAGCAGTTTTTGAAACACTACAAGGCCATTCTATTAAAATTTTGTGTCTTCGGTTTTCAAAGTTTTGCAGCCTTGGAGTTTGAAATTTATTTGATGTTGGCCGAGATTCTTCTTAGAAAATCAAGCAAATTTGGTTGACTAAAATTGTTTTGTTGTGCAGGCCATAGCTACGAGTTTTTCCCGGCAAAAATAGATTCTTATTTTAGCCATACTGCCGTACTTGGAAGTTTGTGGCCTAACACTTGAAGGTTTTCCGTACTTGTAAGTTTGTGGCCTCACATTTTTTTTAAATATTGTTTTGCTTTAGTTGTGTGCTTTTTTTTTATTTAAAACGATAGTTGTATTGATATTTGTAGAAGAACCAACAAAAACAATATTACCAAATGGTAATGATCGACTAAGCACTTTAAATGAGTCTCAGACAATGAGTAAGCTGGAGCTAGTAGCTTACTCAAACATATAAAATCTAAAGGTACTTTCTAAATAGTAGATAGTATAACAATTAAAATCATAAAAGGGTTACTCTATTAACTGTATATTGTACTCTTTGAAAACAACCCTCTTACGATGAATTGGCTATCCCATGTTCCTTAGCCTCTTGAAATTCCCTCTACTCAAAAATTGCTAATTCCACATTCGCACTCTCTTCTCTCCATTCCTTTCTGAAAATCCAAAGATTCCTAAACTTCCAAATCATCCATAGTAGAAATATGACCAATTGCATTTTCTCTTGCCAATTACACCCTTTTATCCCCAAGCACATCTGAAACCACCAATCCTGAAACGACTGTTCATGCGATTCTGGCTTTTCCCACTGTGCTAACGCAATTTTCCACAATAACTTCACACGCTCACAATAGAGTAAAACATGTGACAAAGTTTCATAATGTTCCTCACACAATTTGGACATAGGGTCCTCTTTCATGCCTCTTTTAATAAGTTGGTCTTTGGTAGGTAAAATGCCATTGAAACATTTCCAAATAAAGTGCTTGATTTTCCCTTTAATTCCCAGTGTCCATGTTTTCCTCCAAAGGTGCCTCAGTATGCCCCTAGAATTGCTGCTCTCTGCTCTCTTAATAGGTTGATTTGACCGTGAAGCTTCCATTTTGATTTGGTTGCCAAATAAGCTTGTCTTTGCCCCCTCGCTTATCTGTTGGGATAGAACAAATTAACTCAGCTTCAAATACGTTAAACACTTCCCCAATCAGTTGCCTATTCCATTCCGATCTCTCTTGATTCATGAGTTGACTCACCCAAATAGCCTGATTCAAGTGAGATAGTTCTTGTACCATTTCCCTTCCTTTAATACCTGGAATCCAATGGTGATCCCAGATTCTTATAGATTTTTCATCTCCCACTTGTAATCTTGCCCCATGAGTAGGACATACCGGGCATTGAGCCAGCTCTTCCACAACCAGGATGAATTACTTTTTATATGGGCTTTCAATAATCCCTCTTTCAAGAAGTACTTAGCCTTTATCACATTACTCACTCGTAGGTTGGGTTGTGTGACCAGTCTCCACAATTGCTTAGCTATCAAAGCGTCATTAAAGAGTTGGATATCCTTAAAGCCAAGCCCTCCTTCCTCATTGGGGATAGCTAGATCTTTCCACACTTTCTAATGAATTTTTGACTTTCCCTCTAAGTTATCTCCCCACCAAAATGCCACTATGTTTCTGACCAGGTCTTGACAAATATTGCTAGGGAGTTTGAAACAACTCATGACATATGTCGGAAGGGCATCTATCAACTTCTTTCAAATATGAAATAGAACTTGTAAGTTAAGAGATTAAAATGAAACTTTTTGAACATGAGAGATAAATTGAATTAACGTCTAAAGTTGACAGACAAATAACTCTATTTACCCACGTTTTAAGTATTATAGTGGTTGAAATGTTGTAAGGTATATTCTGAGGTCAAATTAGAACCTCACTAGGCTCTTCTTAAGTAGCAAATTTCCCCCTTCCTACATAAACAATGTAGGTTTAAGTGTGGATCATAATTCTAATCTCTTAATGAAAAGAAATGATAAATATTTCTTGGTTCTCTAGACTGTTTTTCGTGTCATGTTCTCATTTCCGTTTGCTTTGTCTCAATAAATTTATGGATCAATATTATTCTTATATGTATACTTATATGATTTAGCTTAGATCTTATAGAAATATTCAATAATTTCAACTCATTCATAAAAGACATTAAAAATGGCTAGAAACTGTAGAGAAGAAAAAATCTATAAAGTTCAACCCACATTTTAATTTTATATAATGCATTCAATTTTAAGTAAATTTTAATTATGAAAAACCAAAATGACCTTAATACTATAATTATGATTTATATGTCCAACTAAAAGTTATGTAACTTCAAAAATCACGTATGCGATCTTAATAATGAAAATAATCCTATACACGTCCCATAATTGGAGTCCACATTTTACTTTAAATCAGTATTTAAAATAATATTAATTATAAATTGTATTCAATATTTTCTCGTTATATAACAAAAATGCATATTTTTTTTTTAAAAAAAGAGAAAAATTATAATAACATCAATTCATTCAAGTTTTGAATTGTAGTTTACATTCCACATAAAAAATCAAACAATGTAGAGAGATTAATTGTCACATCTAACCAAAATAACATAACTTTTGTTTCGATTGTAATGTTACAATTGTTCAGTCACCAACTCAATTTGTTTTACCTAGAATCCAGGGATGCAACATGGGCACCATTCTAACTCAGATTCTGATTCCTCTGGTGATGATGATGGCTCTACCGATGATACGGGTAAGGATTGCTCTGTTTCTGGCTATCCCTTGGCTTAGGCCCAAACAAAGGAAACAAGTTCCATGAAAACCAAGACAAATGCACTCCATGTGCTTGAAGTTTTGCCTCAACCAATAAACTTGCAAGCTAGCTCACTAAATGTGCCTGTAACACTTGGTGATGATGATGACTCATCTGAAAATGGCCAATCTCCAAAAAGATCTCTCTAGAATGAAGACGAGGAAGTGAAAAATGCGGTTGCACTGACTTGGTCTAGCCTTTTCCGGAAGAACAGACAGCAGGATGAAGGAATCCAGCTAAAGCTCGATGAAAATGCTGCGAAGTGTTGCAGAATTGAAGAAGAAGACCTCGCTCCCATGTCCGATGAATGGGGACCTACTTTCATCGGCTATGTTGTGGGAAAATTCCTAGGAAAACAAGCTATTCTTCAATGTAGTAATGATTGGCCCGTTCTATGTCAATTCTCAACCCATGAAAGTGGGTGGCTAATCTTCAATTTTAAAAATGAGCAAGACCTAAACAAGGTCTTGGAGAATGGTCCCTATTCCATATTTGCTCGACCATTATTTTTAATGGATATGCCTCCATTTTTCAGATTTGAAAATGAGGAAATCTGTCACGTGCCGATATGGGTATGTTTGAGAGGCTTTCTATTTGCACTTTGGAGGGCACGTAGCATCAAGAAAATCCTCTTAGGTGTTGGTAAACCTTTGCGAACCGACAGTCGTACTCTATGCCGTACACTATCTTCAAGCCGTCACTCTTATGTTCGCACTTTGGTCGAGATTAATGTAGCCAATGAACTGACCAGGGAGGTTGAAGTCTTCCTGCTCAACGATAAATCCTACAGGCAAGAAATTTTTTACGAATTTGTCCCTGCATATTGCTCCAAATGCAAAGCTATTGGGCATAGGGACGAGACCTGCCATTATGGTTCAAGCCATGCCAGATCTCAATTAAATTGGCATCCTGCCGCCCCTAGACCTCCAGTTGTTGATGGACGCCCTGCTGGCCAAGCACCCGGTGGCCGTGCATCAGCCCCTGCACCCATTGCTAGCCGTACACCAGCCCGTGAACCCGATTGTGCAACCAAAGGTGCACCTGTGGCTAGCCAAGCTCTTGATGACGATCGTGCCCAAGATCATGCACACGATCATGCACTTACTGTAGGACACCCACTTGCTGCTAGCCGTGAAGCCAATGCCGACCGTGTACCCGATTGTGCAACCGATTATGCACCTGATACTAACCACCCAACCGTTGCCGGTCGTATAGCCAATGTTGACTGTGCATCCGATCGTGTACCCGATGCCGACCATACTGCCGACCGTGCACCTGATGTCGACCATCCAACCGTTGTTGGCAGTGAAGCCAATGCCGACCGTGCACCTGATTGTGCAACTGATGCTGTCTATGCACCCGCTGCTGGCCAAGCTCTAAAGCCAATGCTTGAGAAACCGGTTGATGCTAGCAATAAAGGAAAAAGGCCCAAAAGTTGTCCTCCACAATCCCATTCCCCCAATGAGGATGTAGGGAAGGGGAAATCTGAAAAAGGAAAGGAAATTGTGACTTCTGACCAGTTGGATGATAAACTCCCACCTGAGTCTAGTAGAAAATTAAGAAAGTGAGCTGCCAAGAGTGGGGATCCCGCTCTACCCCTGCACCCTCATGATCATTACCTCATGGAACATTAGGGGGCGCCATCAGTCCCTAAAGCATTGTAAGTTGTTAGTTATGCTTAATAAACATAATGTTTCTGATGCTGCTATCTTTGAAACAAAGCTTCTTTCGAGTGCTCTTGAAATACTTATAAAGAATAAATTCAGAGGCTGGTCTTTTGTCCATAATTTTGCTCATCACCATGGAGGCAGAATTGCTATTATGTGGTTAGAAGATATGGTTGACTTACAAGTTCTCTCCTTGAGCGATTAGATCCTTCACTGCTCCATAAGATGCAAAATCTCCTCCACACGGTACATTGCCTCTTTTGTATATGGCCTCCATTCTATCACTACTCGACGTCCTCTTTGGGATAATCTTCTCAGTTTTGGGGAATCGACTAGTATGCCTTGGATAGTGATGGGGGATTTTAATAGCATCCAGTTCCCAGATGATAAACTTTATGGCCTAGATGTAACTAATTATGAGATTAAAGATTTCGACAACTGTTGTGACACACTCAATCTAGACAACCACCCAACTATTTGGGCCACTTACACATGGACAAATAAAAAGGTTTGGACAAGAATAGATAGAGCAATTGGTAATCATCTCTGGTTTGAATCCTTTCGGTATTCCTCGATATATTGCTCGGATTTTAGCCCTGTTTTTGATCATGCTTATCTTATTGTCTCCACCCTTAATACTAATCCCAATGGTTCGAGATCTTTCAGGTTTAACAATGCAATTGCAAATCTACCAGAGTTTTTGGCGATAATTGAGGAGAATTGGTTCTCAAATATTCAAGGTTGCCACTCTTTCCAATTATGCAAATTGTTAAAAAGACTCAAAGCCCCCCTTTGGGAACTCTCAAAGGCCAAGTTTCACAATATTGCTAATCGCATAAAGGAAGCTGAAACTGAATACCAGTCTATTCTTAGGGCTTTACAACATTACTCGGAGGAAGCGGCTGCCTTTACTCTTAGAACCCCGGTCAATAGATCTAAGGAAAATGGAGCAATCTCATCTATACCAACTAGCTGAATGTAGATAGATATTCCAGATTCTTCAATGGAGTCATCAGCAAGAACAGACGGCAGCAATTCATTTCGTCCATCATCAAGGATAATGGTAATGTCACCTTTTCCATTGATGAAATCGGTTCTTTGTTTGTTGACCACTTCGCTAGCTTACTAGGCACTCCCTGCCCAGTTGAACCAACCTCTGATGAAGTGTGTAGAGCCGGTAAGTTGGTAGATTCCAATCGCTTTGGTGGATTACTAGCCGAAGTAACACCAGCTGATATCTGGAATGTTGTCTCTTCTATGGGAAATGACAAAGCCCCAGGCCCTGATAGGTATAATGCTTTGTTTTTCAAAAAGGCTTGGGGGGTTGTTGGCCCGGAGGTTGTTTTGGCGGTACAAGAGTTCTTCATTACGGGAAAACTTCTCCGCCAATTAAATCATACAAATGTTGCCCTTATTCCCAAGTCTCCGGCAGCTTCTAAGATTAGTGATTTCAGACCTATCTCATGCTGTACTGTCATATATAAGATAATCTCAAAAATTCTTACAAGTTGCCTTGCTCATATTCTGGAAGATATTGTTGGGGAGAATCAAGTGGCTTTCCTTCGCAATAGGCAAATAAATGAGAATATATTCCTTGTGCAAGAGCTCCTCCGTAAGTATGCTATGAAGAGAGTCTCTCCTCAGTGCATGCTAAAAGTTGATCTCCACAAGGCATTTGACTCTGTTGATTGGGTTTCCTAAAATGGCTACTAAATTCGATGGGCTTCCCTACCAGATTTGTCGGGTGAATTATGGAATGTATCTCCACAACCTCATTCAGCATCCTTATCAATGGTAGTATGTATGGCCACTTTAAAGGTGGGAAGGGACTCAGGCAAGGTGACCCTCTATCTCCTTATTTATTTGTCCTATGCCTTGAATATTTTTCTTGAATGCTGAAAACTATTGAATCAAGGACAAAATTTCACTTTCATCCATCCTGTAATGACCTCAAAATTACTCATCTTGCTTTTGCTGATGATCTAATGCTTTTCTCGAGGGGGGATTTTTCTTCGGTCAAACTCCTAATAGATACTCTTAACAAGTTTTGCTCTGTCTCTGGACTAACAATAAGCCACCACAAGTCGGCTATCTTTCTTGTAGGGGTTGATGATAATGTAAAGGAAGCTCTATTGAGAGAAACTGGAGTACAGATGGGATCTTTCCCTTTTCGTTACCTTGGAGTTCCTTTACTCTCCTCCTGTCTCAATGTCTGCCATTATGCTCCTTTATTTGACCAACTCAGAAGCCTCCTCATTGGTTGGAACCTGAAATCTCTCTCTTACGCAGGCAGATTAGAACTCATCCGAGCAGTTATTGGGGGTGTGGTGGCGTTTTGGATGTCAATCTTTCCGCTCCCACAATTAGTTATTGGCCAGATTGAAGCTCTTTGCAAGTGTTTCCTTTGGGGCAAAAAAGAAGCAGGAAGATTTAAACCCCTTGTTGCTTGGGATTTTGTTTGTTCACCAAAGAATGAAAGAGGTCTCGGGCTTCGTAAGTTGAAAAACTGGAATCTAGCCTTACTTTGTCTTGATATATGGAATTTCCACTCAGAGAAAACCTCATTATGGATCAAATGGATCAATAATGTCTATTTGAAAACTTCATTGATATGGGAGGTTCAAACAACAAAGCAGGACTCGGCATTCATGAAAAAACTTCTCAGTATCAGAGACACCATACTATCTAGAGCGGGAGGTGTCGATCAGGCTATTGCCCTTATGGGCACGTGGGTATTTGTAGGGCGCCTAAAAGCTAAATAAGCTTATTCTTACTTAGAGACTCATCTTCCCAAAGCTCCTTGAAGCTCTATGGAAGTCCGATATCTTCCCATGATGGTCCTTCATTTCTTGGCTAGCAATGCGAGACAAACTCATAACTCTTGACAGAGCTTCATTCCTCAATCGTGGCTCTATTTGCTGTCTTTATAGCTTCTCTGATGAATCCAGAAATCATCTCTTCTTCTCATGTTCCTTCTCTGGCAGAATATGGACTGAAATAAGGCAATGGATGAACATCCCTAGAAACTTCACCTCTTTACGAAGTGTAACTCATTGGTTGTCACGCGAGAAACGGCACACAGGAATCATTGGCAAGTCCAGATATATATCCTTAGCTGCATCTATTTACTTTATTTGGGAAACTATGAATGTGAAGCTTTTTGAGGATACATCAGTTTCCTATTCCCAAATTATAGACAAGATTAAATTCCAAGTGATGCGAGCGGTTCATTTGGCCAAGCTCTACTAACTTGGTACATAAGCCGATGGGCTGTTGGTTGCTGGTTGGCAGACGGGCTACTGATTTATAAACGGGTTGCTGATCTTGATTGACCGACGGGCTATTAATTGACCAACCAGTTGCTGATTGGTTGATGGAGTCTTTGTTTGCAAATTGACCAAGTTTTAGCCAACGGGTGTCCGACTAGTCTATGTTTTAGCCAATAAGTGCCCGACCGGCTGTTGTTTTAAGAAAAGTTGCTATTTACTGGAAGCCTATTCATTAAAAAAAAAAAGAAAAAGAAGAAGAAGAAGAAAGAAAAAAAAAGAGCAAAAAAAAAGAAAGAAAGAGAAAAAAAAAAGAAAAAAAAAGAGGAAAAAGATGACCAAGCTATTAGCCAGGTCACAGGCGACTATTGCTTTACCGTTCGGCTGCTAGTAAGGCCAAGACGGGCTATAGATTGGCCGACGACTGTTGATTCAACGATCGGTTGTTGATAAGGTCAACCGACGGGTGCCCAACGGCTACTGCTAAGCGTAACTGACGGGTGCCCGGCCAGCTACTGCTAAGCCCAACCAACGGGTGTCGTCCGACTATTGATTAACTAACAGGTGCTGATAGACCGACGGTTGTTGACTGACCGTCTGCTGCTGAATTTGTCAACGGGTGCCCGAACGGTTTTTGTTCTAAGAAAAATTGCTATTTACTGGGAGTCTATTCATAAGTCTTATAACTGTACCTAGTTGTTATTCTACGACTGCCTTGGCTTGATTATATTACCTGCTCTGGTTTTCTTTCTTAAAAAAAAAAAGAAAAAAAAAAGAGAAAAAAAAGTGAAGAGAATAAAAGAAAAAAGAGAATAAAAAAAAAGAGAAAAGAAAAAGAAAAAGCTATCAGTCGGGTTGCTGACGAAAATGAAAGAGTCATTGATTGGTATTTATTGCCGATTAATCGACGATTCTTTGCTAAGGCCAATCGATAGGTTCTTGATAAATTTGTGGCTATTTGATTAATCGTCAGGTGCCGATTTTGACCGAGGGTGCCCGATCACCTGCTGTTTTAAGAAAAATTGCTATTTAGTGGAGGTCTATTCATAAGTTTTATAATCATACCAAGTTGTTATTTCATGACTAACTTGGCTCGATTATATTAACTGCTCTTTGAGCTGCCTCTAGTTTTCTTGTTTCTTTGAGGGATATTTTCTTCTGACGAACTTCCATTTTAATCACTGTAACACTCTTTGGAAGCTATCAATATATTTACATTCTTCCAAAAAAAAAAAAGAATGTCTTACGTTAATTATAACCTAATTGTCAATGCTTGTTAATTACAATTGATTAAGAGGCTTCGCATCACCCAAGTTCAACAGTTGACTTATAGGGAACCTTCAAGGTGAGGTACATTCAAACATTGGCTGTCAATATAGCCACATTAATCACTACCATCATCCAATGTTTTTTGCACAAAAATATATTTCAGACTGAAATTCTTTTATAGAGATTTCCGCCATGTCATAGAATTTTCGTTTTTGAAATTTTACGCTTTTTCAAAATCACAAGATAGACAAAATTTTCGAATTCTTTTCTTTTATGCAAATATTTGTATACATACCTCTTTTGGTTTTTAACCAATTCGGTAGTAAAGTTCCAAAAGATTTCAAGTAATTCCTACCTTTTGAAGGGACATTTCAACAGTAGATGAATAAGCAACATTGCTTGCTTATTTGAAAATGAAAGCTAGAGTGTTAAAAAATCAAGAAGATCTAGACGAATTATTCTTGCTGCTTACGTACTTATAAATATATATTTTTTTTGATTCTGAAAAAAGGATATAAAATATGAATGCAAGCATGAATAGTTTTCAATTTTTTAGGGTCAACACTATACTATACATCTCATGAAATTTTAGTGCATAACTATGCAATCCAAATTTAAAAGATAAAACCCACAATTGCCTTTACAGAGAAGAATGATAATCTACCAGTGGTTAGTGAATGTCATTATAATACTAAGTACTCTCATCGTTCTTAAAAAAGAAAAAAAAAAGTCTACTTATTATGTAAAATTCTTATATTAGTCTTAATAATGATGTATAATTTAAATTGAAAAATTAAAATTAAAATGTAAAGTGTGTTAACTGTGTTGTATCTCACAAATTAAAAAAAAAGTTAATAATTCAAAAGTGAATTTTTTTTTGAGAAATAACTTGTTTTTTATTTTCCCCTTGCTTTAAACCTTGTAGTAATTCCTACAAGCAAACAAGACTCTTTTTTTCCCATTAGTTTGTGAGGATATTCCAAAATTATGTCTCACCAATCTGCAACGTAATGAATGATTTCACTTTCTTGTCATGATGTAGGCCTTTCTGTTTTCTTTTTTTTTTCCCAAAATAAATAAATAAAATTCCCAATCTTTTTTATATGGCTTCAAACTATTTTCCTACAAACAAAGATATTTATCCTATCTCATTAGTCAAGTCGACCCTCCATTATTTTGACACCATTTTGCTAGCCATCCTACTGCTTGAGCCATCCCAATATTGCATCGATCATTATTTAAATAGATAAGACAGTGAAAATAACAGACATGGGTGACTTCTGCTTCTATTTAATTGGGTAGTGAGTGTAAACGAACTAGTGCGTTCAGTGACCATGAATAGGTTCGGTTACGTTCGTTTATGTTCATTTGTTAAGGTAAATGAACAATAAATGAACACATTTTACCGTTTGTTTAATAAACGAACACGAACATGAACAGGCATGCGTTCGGTTTGTTTATGTTTACGAACAAGTTCGTTTAGTGTTCATGAACAAGTTCATTTAAAGTTCGTTTATTGTTCGTTTATATAATATAATATATTATATATATTTACCTAGTATAATATATTATATATATTAAAATGAATTCTCATGTTTATATATTTAATGGCCAAATTGAAATGATCATGGAAGTAATGTTAACCGTTCATGAACTGGTTGTTTAATGCTTGCGAACGTGTTCGTTTAATGTTCGCGAATGTGTTCGTTTACTTGTTCGCAAACATGTTAACGAAATGTTCGTAAACATGTTCGTTTAATGTATTAATGAACATGTTCATGAACAGTTCATGAATACTTAACGAACACTAATAAACGAACATAACCCAATACGAATACATATTTCAAACTAATAAATGAACATAAACGAACATGAACAGTCTAAAAAATAAACGAACAGTTAACAAACAAGACTCGTTCGTTTATATTCGGTTCGATTAAATTTCTTTTGGAGGCAATGACGTGCCATCGGGAGATCCACCCACCCAATCTGCGAAGTTTCTCCAACATTAATGAGATGATATCCTTAAATATGGAAAGTCTCACAATCATCAAACACGAACTATAACCAAATCAGGCCTTCCTAACTTTGGACTAATGGGAACTACCTCTCAGATTTCAGAACACGATGAGAAGTTGAAAGAGTTGCAGGACTTTGATGAAACCAAGATTGGAGTAAAAGGGCTGGTGGATTCAGGGATTGCTAAGATCCCACGAATTTTCATTTGCCCATCTGATCATCAGAGCCTTTCCCATCCAGAAACAATATGCAAAATTAATGGAAGCAGCATTCAGCTTCCCGTCATTGATCTTGATGGCATTGAGAGCCCTGAAAGAAGAAGCAAACTTGTTGGTGGAATCCGTCAGGCAATGGAGACATGGGGATTCTTCCGCATGGTTAATCATGGAATTCCAAGGAGTGTACTCGATGGCTTGTTGGGAAGCGTCAGGGAATTCCATGAGCAACCTGAGAAACTAAGGACGGAATTCTATTCCCGTGATCACACTAGGAAAGTCAGATATTATACCACTGGAGATATGTATCAAACTAAGGCTGCACAATGGAGAGATACCCTCTCTTTGGATTTCGATGACAGCAGCAAAATGGATTTGGAAAGCTTGCCTGAATTTTGCAGGTATGCATTAACTTCTTTTTTATTAGGAACTTGCTCCATTAATTTCGCGTGCATTAGGCTGTACTTGTTGGGATCCTGGAATTTCTACATGAAGAATTTATTATGTATGTATAAAGCTTAACTAATAGTAAGGACAATGACTTGCAGAGAAGCAATCGGAGACTACTTAAATTGCATGATTATAATGAGGAATCAGCTGTCTGAATTGTTGTCTGAAGCTCTTGGCTTAGGGAGTCACCACCTTGGGAGTTTGGAGTGCTTAGAAATTCGGAGACTTGTGTGTCACTATTATCCAGCTTGTCCAGAACCTGAGTTAACCATGGGCATAATGAAGCACTCCGACCCATATTTTCTCACAATCCTCTTGCAAGATTGCATTGGAGGCTTCCCAAGTTTTTCATGAGAATCAATGGCTGGATGTACCACCCCTTGAAGGTTCCCTGCTGGTCATCGCAGGAGATCTGTTGCAGGTATATTAATATAGCTAGAGAAAAATGCTGAATCAAAGTGTAGTTAATCATGATTTTCTTGGCGCATCAGGGTTTTAGCGTCAATCATGATTTCCTTGCTTTTCTTGAATTTGTTGCAGCTTATCACCAATGATAAATTCAAAAGCGTTGAACACAGAGTAACGGCCGGAAGAATTGGTCCAAGAATTTCTGCGGCATGCTTTATGTACCCAAATGTTAACAATCAATCTAAACCACATGGGGCAATTAAGGAGCTTTTATCTGACAACAATCCACCCAAGTACAGGCAAACCAGCATGCTTGATTATGTGAAGTATTATGCTGCAAAAGGAATGGATGGCGTAAAATCTCTTCCTCATTTCCAGTCGACCAACGCAGCCAAATAGATGCAGATAAGAGATCTGGGCTAGTTGCATGGATCGCATCCTTTGTGTTTACATTAGAGAAATGTCCAGCAGTGTCACCTTAATGTTGAAATTTCACTGGACATCTCCAAATAAGTTTCATTGTTATTACTGTGCATGAATATTTATCTCATTGCATTTTTTCACGTTCAAACAATTTACAGCTTTTGTATCGACAATGTAAAAAAAAAAAATGAAATAACAATGCATGCGACGGCAAGTTTATCTTCACATGCATCGTTTGCTGTTCATGTGATATTGAAAATTTGAAAGTTGATAATTTCATCCATCACATCACCACCAAAAAGGCAAAAAGGGTGTGTGTTAACTTAAAGATGATGTTAACTCGAGTTGGGACAGATTAATTAATTGATAAGATATGCATCTCTGAATCCTGTCTACAAGTTGCCACAGAATTTACTCATTGTCAATTGTCAATTAAAATGTACAAAGCAGCATAAGGCCTTGGCATATGGAAGGAAGCACCCCGAATCCCAATTGGGATCGCATTCATTAGAGATTTTATTGGCAAGGGGTGATGTTAGGCACCTTTTTGTTAAAGCACTTAACGCAATAGTAATAGAATGAGCATACGCCAAAAAGGCCTCCACGAGTTAGCATAGATTGGTATTATCATGTCCCCAGCTGCCCAGCCATTCCTTTTCTTTTTTGTTGCCTTTCCCTACTATCAGAATATATTGAAAATATTCTTTTATAAATATGTCATGTTAAATATATTCAAAATATTTTTTGTTAATATATTAAGCAATATTTAGTTATAATTAAGTAATATTTAGTTTTATTATATGCATATTTCATTGTTGTATTTATAAGATACTTGTACCTGATAGGTTGATATTTTTTTTTAATTTTTATCCTTAAAACTTAGAGATTTTAAGTTTAATTAGTAAATTTTATTATTAAGTTGTGATAGTTTTTATGTTTTATAGGATTGTTAGTGGTAAAATAATTTGTTAGTAAAGATAACCGATTAGGAAGATTTTACAAGATTTACTAATAAGATAAGATTTGGCTGTTACAGGTTACTACCGTTTGAGTTTTGCTGTCATTCAAATTCTTACAAGACTATGCCACAGTTTGAAATTTCAAGACATAGCATGGCTAAACTAAATATTTAAGAAGACTTGGTCAAAATGGAAATCATTGAAACCATCAAAGAAAGAGATAAGATTTGAACTAAATCTTATAGCTGGATTTTATCTTCCAACTAGAAGATAAAGGGAGCAAATCTTGGAGAACGCTTTGAGAAAGTCTTGGAGCAAAGCAAGGGGCAAAAAATCTATAAACTCTTGAGAGCTTTGGAAGTAGAGAGGGGAGTAGTTTTTCAGCATTAGAGTAGATTATAGCATTTGTTTCATTTTGGTCATCTTTTTCTTAGTTCACTTTGTAGAATGTTTAATTTTACTGAAATTCTTTCTTTAAGCATTATGTCTAGCTAGAGTTCTTCAACTCTAGGAACTAGAGTGTAACCTTTGAAGTTTTCTTTAATTTAATCAAATCTATTTGGTTCTTTTTTCACTTTTCAAAATCCATTGTTCTTGTTTTACATTGCTTGTAAGAACTTGATCGATTCTTGCATGAATGATGGTGTTGGATGTTGGAACAAGAGTTGAAATTCAACATTAGTCGGTAGGAACTTTCGCTATGAATGTGGATCTACGAAAGTAGAACACAAAATAGCAACCTTAAATTCTTGAGTCCTTAATGTATTTGTGTTAAATTTTGTAGACATGAGAGTGATCACAAAATTGTATGAATAAGAAGGATACGCCTCGAGAGAGGGTACTCTTAATTGAGTGAATGGTTGTGAGAGAAGTGAAAGCCAGAAGGAACCAAACTAGTGTAGATTGAATTCATTGAGTCTTCATTTGGTGAAATCCAAGTTCCTAGAGGTCTTTAATCATTTGAATCTTCCATATTTTGCTAAATATTCTGTTTTGATTTCATCACTAAACAAATTTGAGAGAGATCCAAATAGTCCGAGAATTTCTTTTCCATTTGGTACTTGACAGCCTCCCTGTGGGATGATTCTAGACTAGCTCTATACTACGAGCTATGATCCTTTAATTTGAAGGTAGTAAGACAAGAAAAAGTCGCATCAAATTTTGGCGCCGTTGCCGGGGAGGCATTTGCTCAATATCAAGCCGAAGGGAGTTTTCTCACAACTTTGGATTGTATATTTAAGTTTCTTTACTTTCTGTTTTCAGTTTTGTTATTTTTTCTCATTTTTTTTCTTATTTTTTGTTTATGCCTAGAAGGAACCTTGAACTTGTGCCATTTGATCCAAAAATAGAAAAGACTTGCTGAGCTTTGACAAAAGCTTCACAACAGAAAAAACAAGTGCAGAAAATGGTTGAACAAAACCAAAGGAGAGTGCTAAGGGATTTTGCCACTCCTACCATTAATGGCACACAAACTAGTATCACAAGACCTGCTGTAAATGCTAATAATTTTGAATTAAAGCCAGCTTTAATTCAAATGGTGCAGCAAATACAGTTTGTGGGAGATCACAACGAAGATCCCAATATTCATATTTCTAATTTTCTTGAGATTTGTGATACTATAAAGATTAATGGTGTTTCTGATGATGCTATTAGGTTGCGTTTGTTTCCATTTTCTTTAAGAGACAAAGCTAAAGCTTGGTTGAACTCCAAAGCTCCAGGAACCTTTACAACTTGGGCTGGATTATCTCAAGAGTTTTTGAGTAAGTACTTTCCTCCTAGTAAGACGGCTAAATTCAGAAATGATATCTTAAGTTTTTACCAATATGAAGGAGAGTCATTGTATGAAGCTTGGGAAAGATTTAAAGAGTTGCAAAGGAAATGTCCTCATCATGGTTTACCTGATTGGTTAATTTTGCAAACTTTTTATAATGGACTAATAGAATCTGTGAGAATAACTGTAGATGCAACCGTAGGAGGAGCTATAATGAACAAAGATCATGGTGAAGCTCTTACATTGTTAGAAGAAATGGCTTCTAATAATTACCATTGGTATAATGATAGAGGAAGGCCTAAGAAAGTTGTAGGTATGTATGAGGTTGAAGGAATAAACAATGCTTAATCTGAAATTAGACTCAATAGTGAATATGTATAAAACAACAAAAGGAAATTCAATCTCTAACTGTTGTGAATTTTGTGGAGGATCTCATGTTGGTTCTGAGGGTAGGCAGGTTGAAAGTGTTAGTTTTGCAGGAAATAAAATGATAAATAACCCTTATGCTATCGTATAACCCGGATGGAGAAACCATCCAAATTTTGCTTGGAGTAACCAAGGAGGAAATAGTAGACAAATAAATCTACCGGGATTCCAGCCAAGGCCTTATCAACCTCCAACCAAGCAACCATGGGAGATTGCCATTGAAAGACTTGCCACTGAGGTGAGCAATTCAACAAATGCTACTTCTGAGAGAGTTGGGCAGTTAGAAGGAAGAATAGAGCAGCTTAACAAAAATTTTGAAGTTCAAATTGGCCAATTGGCCAATGCTATGAACACAAGAATGCAAGGTCAACTGCCTAGCAAGACAGAGACAAACCTGAGAGAGCATTGCAAGGCAATAACACTAAGAAGTGGAAGGACTATAGGAGTAGAAGAAGAGGTCACAAAAGATGATGAAATGGTAAGTACAGAAAATGAAGAAGTTGAAAAGAAAGAAGAAGTACAGCAACCAACTGAACCTTGTAAAGTGGAGATCAAGCCTTATGTGCCACCAGTTTCATTCCTTCAAAGACTCAAGTCTCATCAAAATGATCAACAATTTCAAAAATTTTTACAAATTTTTAAGAAATTGCAAATTCATATCCCTTTGGATGCACTTGCTCAAATTCCAGCTTATGCGAAATTCTTAAAGGAAATTATGTCAAAGAGAAGAAGGCTAGAAGACAATGAAACTATACCCTTATCAGAGGAATGTAGTGTAGTAATTCAACACAAGTTGCCACAGAAATTGAGAGATCTAGGGAGTTTTTCTATTCCTTGCACTATTGGTGATTTGAACTTTTCAAAAGCATTGTGTGATTTGGGAGCTAGTGTGTCTTTAATGCCTTTTGATATCTAAGAAGTTGGGCTTAAGTGAATTCTGACCAACTAATATTACTTTGCAATTGGCTGACAGGTCCATGAAGCATCCAATAGGAATTCTGGAAAATGTACTTGTAAAGTAAGGCAATTCTTCATTCCAGTTGACTTTGTGGTGCTCGAAATAGAGGAGGATGTTGAAAGCTCAATCATTTTAGGCCGTCATTTCTTAGCTACAGCAGGAGCAATCATTGATGTAAAAGATGGGAAACTAAAATTAAGAGTTGGTGAAGAGGAAGTAGAATTTAATGTTCATAAATCATGTTCTTATCCCTCTTTTACTGACCATGTGTTTTGTGTTGATCTTATTGAAGAAATAGTCAATAAAAATGCAGATTTTGAAACCTTCACGGAATCACTTGAAGCATTTTTAGAGAATGTAGGGGTTGAGGAAGATAAAGATGAGATAGCTGAAATCGCAAGTTTTGAAGGTAAAACATCTTTTAAGGAGTTAAGCAAAGGTATGACTCTACCACCCCCATCACACATTCAAGCTCCAAGTTTGGAGTTAAAACCATTGCCCTCTCATTAAAATATGCATTTTTGGGAAAAAATAACACTTTGCCTGTGATTGTGAATGCATTTTTGGTGATGGCATTGGATAAGTTGTTGCATATTTTGAGATTAAGGAAAAATGCCTTGGGTTGGTCAATTTACGATTTGAAAGGAATTAGCCCTTCATTTTGTATGCATAAAATCTTGATGGAAGATGATTATAAACCGATTGTTGAGAATCAAAGAAGATTAAATCCTAATATGAAAGAAGTTGTTAGGATTGAAATTCTAAAATGGTTAGATCTGAGGAATTATTTATCCTATTTACGATAGTTGTTGGGTTAGTCCTGTACATGTTGTACCAAAAAAAGGTGGAATGACAATTATTGTAAATGAAAATGATGAATTAATTTCCACAAGAACAGTAACAGGTTGGAGGGTGTGTATAGATTATAGGAAGCTAAATAAGGCAACCAGAAAGGATCATTTTCCTTTGCCTTTTCTTGAGCAAATCCTTGAAAGACTTCTTTGGAGATGAATTTTCTTGCTTCTTAGATGGATACTCCGGGTATAATCAAATTGTGATTGCACCTGAAGACCTAGAGAAAACCACCTTTACTTGTCCATATGGTACATATGCTTTTAGAAGAATGCCTTTTGGACTTTGTAATGCACCAGCTACATTCCAAAGATGTATGATGGCTACTTTTTCTAATTTTATTGAAAAGACCATGGAAGTGTTTATGGATGATTTTTCTGTTTTTGGTTCTTCTTTTGAAAATTGCTTGAATAATCTTTCTCAAGTATTGCAAAGATGTGAAGAAACCAACTTGGTTTTAAATTGGGAAAAATGCCATTTGATGGCCCAAGAAGGAATTGTTCTTGGTCATAAAATTTCAGCCAAAGGTATTGAGGTAGGTAGAGCAAAGGTGGAAGTAATTGAAAAGTTACCTCCGCCAACTTCGTTAAAAGGTATAAGAAGTTTTTTAAGACATGCCGGTTTTTACCGACGTTTCATTAGAGATTTTCAAAGATCTCTAAACCCGTGTAATTTGTTGAATAAAGATGTTGAATTTGCCTTTGATGAAAATTGTTTGGATGCATTCAGTAAATTGAAAACAGCCTTAATTTCAGCACCTGATTGGAATGTTCCATTTGAGTTAATGTGTGATGCTAGTGATTATGCTTTAGGTGTTGTTTTAGGACAAAGAAAGGACAAGAAGTTGCATGTTATTAGTTATGCTAGTAAATTGTTGAATGATGCACAATTAAACTATGCAACCATAGAACAAGAGTTACTTGCTGTAGTTTTTGCAGTGGATAAATTTTGATCTTATCTTGTAGGATCTAAGGTGATTGTGTATACAGACCATGCAGCAATCAGGTATCTAAAGACAAAAAAAGATGCCAAGCCAAGGCTAATTCGTTGGATTTTGCTTTTGCAGGAGTTTGACATTGAGATAAAAGACAAAAAAGGTCTTGAAAATGTTGTTGCAGATCATTTGTCAAGAATAGAAGGCACTAATGACGAAAAAGAATTACCTATTCAAGAAATTTTTTCAAATGAGCAACTTTTAGCAATAGCTAAAGCCCCATGGTATGCTGATTTGGTAAATTTCTTAGTAAGTGACCTTACTCCTCATGATTTTAACTTTGAGCAGAAATTTTTTTTTTTTTGCGGGAAGCTAAACATTAATTTTGGGAAGAGCCTTTGTTGTATAAGTTTTGCACAGATGGTATAATTCGAAGGTGTATTCCTGAAGAGGAAATTGAACATATACTTCATCATTGCCAATCTTTGGAGTGTGGGGGACATTTCAGTTCTTCAAAAATAGTGGCAAAGGTATGGCAGTCAAGTTTCTATTGGCCATTGATGTACAAAGATGTAAGAACGTTTGTAAATGCTTGTGATAGATGCCAAAGAGTTGGTAATATCACTAAAAGGGATGAAATGCCAATGACAAGCATTCTAGAAGTGGAACTCTTTGATGTATGGGGAAAAGACTTTATGGGACCATTTCCATCTTCTTATGGGAATCATTATATTACAGTAGCAGTAGATTATGTGTCTAAGTGGGTTGAGGCAAGTGCAACTCAAACCAATGACTCTAAGGTAGTGCTTAAATTCCTAAAGAAAATTATCTTTCCAAGGTTTGGGGTACCTAGAGCATTGATTAGTGATGAAGGGTTACATTTTTGTAATCACTCACTTGAAACATTATTTAAGAAATATGGAGTCACACATAGGATTGCATTATCATCCACAATCTAATGGGCAAGTAGAATTGGCTAATAGAGAGTTAAAGAAAATTTGGAAAAAGCGATAAATAAGGCAAGAAAGGATTGGGCAAGCAAGTTAGATGATGCACTTTGGGCATATAGAATTGCATTCAAAACAACCTTAGGAATGTCCCCTTATAGGTTAGTTTTGGTAAAGCATGTCACTTACTGTAGAGATGGAACACAAGGCCTATTGGGCTGTTAGAGAACTTAACATGGATATCCAAGCAGTTGGAAAAAGAAGACTACTTCAACTAAGTGAGCTGGAAGAATTCAGGATGGAAGCTTATGAAAATACTAAGCTTTATAAAGAGAAATGTAAATTATGGCATGATAAGCATATTAGCAGAAAATCTTTTGAGGTAGGGCAGAAAGTTTTGCTTTTTAACTCTAGGTTGAATTTGTTTCCAAGGAAATTGAAATCTAGATGGTCTGGACCTTTTGTTGTAACCAAAGTATTCCCTTATGGAGCTGTCGAGGTCTATAGTGAAGAAAAAGGAGCATTCAAGCTCAATGGACAAAGATTGAAGCCCTATTTTGCAGTAGATTCATTAGCAAAGGGAGTATCTTATTCCTCAAATTTTTCTTGACAAGCATGAATAAATGGAAGTCAAGCTAATGACTTTAAAGAAGCGCTGCATGAGAGGCAACTTATGATTAATTAGCTTATGTATGGTTTTTTTTTGAAAGAAAAAAAAAGTTGAAATAATGATTTTTATTCATGTCACAGGAAACAGAAAATTTTCAACCGGAGCATGAAAACTCATGCTACAGCATGGCTAAGCAAGAATGAAACAGAAAATTTTCAACCGGAGCATAAAAACTCATGCCATAGCATGGTTTAGTAGAAGGATTTCTAAAGCTGACAACCGTAACATGAATACTTATACCATGGCATAGCTGTTTTTTTTCATGCGTAGTTCAAAAGGAGATTTTCTGTCCAGAATTCTTATGGCCACAGCATGAATACTCATGGCATGGCATAGTTTTTCATTTTTTTTTCAAAACATAATAAAAATCTTCATCTTCCTCTTTTCACAATAGCAATGGATATCTTCTCATCTATTTGGAACGATTTAGAGGATGGTGCAGAAGTTTCATTCACCCACAACACAACAAGAAGATTTGGGCGAGTTCAACTGGTGACAAAACAACATCTAGCGAAGCTTTGCCAACAACTATAGGGAGTTCTTTCTCTCACTCTATTTTTGAATTTTGTTGGAAATTGGCTAGAGACTTTGTGATAAAATTTTGTGCTTGTTTCTATTTTGTGCTTGATTGTTTTTAAGTTGCTTTTTATTTTAAGCCATTGGGGACAATGGCTGAAATGAGTTTGGGGGGAAAATGATGATTGGATGATATTTTTGCTGGTTTGTTTTCATTTGCTAGTATGTAAAGTTAAAAAAAAAAAATTCTTTTGAAGGATTGGTCTTTATGGCTTGTGATGAGATAGGTTTTAAGGTTACACTAGTGACAAATGAAGAATGCTTTGAGTAGTGTATAATTCAATCCTTGGGAGAGTTTTTTTTTTTTTTTTGTGGTTTAAAGCTGCTAAACCTTTTTGAGCACTGAAAGCTGTAATCATTTGGGTATTTATGTGCAAGGTGAGTTTCTATAACTAAAGTCTTCACTCTCAATATTTAAAAAAATAAATAAATTGTGAATTTGGACTTGTTTGATGGGTACTTAAAGCAAAATGAGTAGATGACTTTACTTGATCCAAAGATGATGGTGTAAGGCCTTCTTTGAACCGTTTGAGCCTTTCAAGCCAACCATATGAATGTTATATCGCTAGGTCCCTTTTTGAGCCTAAAAGAAAGAATAAAGAGAACCACCATTCGTTTTCTTTCTATTAAACCACATTGACTACCCTTAGCCTACAATTTCATAATTTCTTTTCCACTCTTCAGAGTTTAATGCATATTTTTCATTAAATGTGGATACATGGGAAAAGAGTGTTTAAGGGAGAAAAAAAAGATGAATGGTGAGGGGTAAGAGTTGATGGAAAAAGGGGATTCATGTATTTTGGCTTGGGAAGTGTTCATATTTGCATTTTTCTGTGTCAAAAAAAAAAGAACAAGAAGAAGAAAAAAAAATGAAAAAAGAAAGAAGAAAAGAAGAAGAAGAAGAAAAAAAATGTAAATATGTTCTATTGTTTAGAGTTGTATTATGCAAGAAAAAGGGATATATTGAAAAATGAGTTTGGGGGTGAAGTGTTAAAAGTATTTCTATGATATGCATAACTCTTCCCTTTGATTTTTATCCTTTATCCTTTTCATTTCATAGCCAAGTCCCTAAGTTTAACATTACAAACTTAAAAGTCCTACTTGATTTGGATTGGGTTGGTTGTCTATAAATTAGTGAAGAGTGTCATGAAAAGCAAGTCCAGAAAAGAAAAAAAAAAATCTATTGCAAAAGAAAAAGAGAGAATTGAAGATATTTGGGTTGTGTGAAACTTTTCTAAGCCATGAATAGTTGAATGAGAACAGCTATACACACACACACTTGAGTGGCTTTAAACTATAGAAAATTGCTTCTTGGATTGGATGTTTGCATGAGCATGTATTTGGAATTTGTCATGAAATTGTTTCTAAGAAATCTCTGAGGCTAGCTATATTACTTAATCATAAATAAATGTTTTACTTGATTTCTTTTTGCTTGAGGACAAGCAAATCTTTGAGTTTGAGGGTATTTGATAGGTTGATATTTTTTTTATTAATTTTTATCCTTAATACTTAGAGATTTTAAGTTTAATTTGTAAATTTTATTATTAAGTTGTGGTAGTTTTTGTGTTTTATAGGATTGTTAGTGGTAAAATAATTTGTTAGTAAAGATAACCAATTAGGAAGATTTTGCAAGATTTACTAATAAAATAAGATTTGGTTGTTGCAAGTTGCTACCGTTTGAGTTTTGCTATCATTCAAATTCTTACAAGACTATGCCACGGTTTGAAATTTCAAAACATAGCATGACTAAACTAAATATTTAAGAAGACTTGGTCAAAATTGAAATCGTTGAAACCATCAAAGAAAGAGATAAGATTTGAACTAAATCTTATAGCTGGATTTTATCTTCCAACTAGAAGATAAAGGGAGCAAATCTTGAAGCAAATCTTGGAGAACGCTTTGAGAAAGTCTTGGAGCAAAGCAAGGGGCAAAAAGTCTATAAATTCTTGAGAGCTTTGGAAGCAAAGAGGGGAGTAGTTTTTTAGCATTTGTTTCATTTTGGTCATCTTTTTCTTAGTTCACTTTGTAGAATGTTTAATTTTACTGAAACTCTTTCTTTAAGCATTATGTCTAGCTAGAGTTCTTCAACTCTAGGAACTAGAGTGTAACCTTTGAAGTTTTCTTTAATTTAATCAAATCTATTTGGTTCTTTTTTCACTTTTCAAAATCCATTGTTCTTGTTTTACATTGCTTGTAAGAACTTGATCGATTCTTGCATGAATGAAGGTGTTGGATGATGGAACAAGAGTTGAAATTCAACATTAGTCGGTAGGAACTTTCGCTATGAATGTGGATCTACGAAAGTAGAACACAAAATAGCAACCTTAAATTCTTGAATCCTTAATGTATTTGTGTTAAATTTTGTAGACATGAGAGTGATCACAAAATTGTATGAATAAGAAGGATACGCTCGAGAGAGGGTACTCTTAATTGAGTGAATGGTTGTGAGAGAAGTGAAAGCCAGAAGGAACCAAACTAGTGTAGATTGAATTCATTGACTCTTCATTTGGTGAAATCCAAGTTCCTAGAGGTCTTTAATCATTTGAATCTTCCATATTTTGCTAAATATTCTGTTTTGATTTCATCACTAAACAAATTTGAGAAAGATCCAAATAGTTCGAGAGTTTCTTTTCCATTTGGTACTTGACATCCTCCCTATGGGACGATTCTAGACTAATTTCTATACTACAATTACGATCATTTAATTTGAAGATAGTAAGACAAGAAAAAGTCCCATCGATGCGAATTATATTATGTATAAAATATAATTATTTATTTTTTTCTCTTAAATTATAACTTAGTATCAAAGTCGATCTTGAAACGTTACAAGACTACTCTCTTAAAATTTTGCGCTGCTGCTCTGTTATTATTTTGTGCCTTCGATTTCCAAGGTGTTGCAGCCTTGGAATTTGAGATTTATTTGATGATGGCCGAGATTCTCCTTAGAAAATCAAACAAATTTGGTTGACTAAAATTGTTTTGTTTGTGCAGGCCATAGCTACGGGTCTTTCCAGCAAAAATAGATTCTTATTTTAGCCATACTTTTTTTGGCCGTACTTGGAAGTTTGTGGCCTCACATTTTTTTAAATATTGTTTTGCTTTAGTTGTGTGCCGGCCTTCGGATTTTGGCTCGCTCAACTCTGTCCTTTTTTCTTGTTTTCGCCAAACTTGGAAGTTTCAATTTTTTTCGTTTTGGCGAGCTTGTTTTTCCCAGCTTTAGTTTTTTTGTTTTGGCGGATTTTGACTTATAGATTTGTGATGCATATTTTTTGTTTAATATTGTTTTGGCTCCAATCTTTCCAAATCTTTGGTTTGTTGCCGATTGTGCTTCTAGTCACTTTTTAAATTTTATTTCTAAATTAAAATTTATTTACTACTTTCATTTTGAGAGAGGATTTTAGAGTATATTGAGAAATTATTTTATAAATATGTCATATTAGAATATATTTAAAATATTTTTTTGTAAATATGTTAAGTAATATTTCTTCATAATTAGATAATATTTAATTTTTTATATATATATATGTATTTTCATTGTTGTATACGAAATTGTATTACATACAAAATATAATTATGTATTTTTCTCTAAAATTCTAACTTGATATCAGAGTAGTTTTTGAAACGCTACAAGGCCACTTAAAATTTTGTGTCTTCGGTTTCCAATGTTTTGCAGACTTGGAGTATGAAATTTATTTGATGTTGGCCGAGATTCTCCTTAGAAAATCAAACAAATTTGGTTGACTAAAATTGTTTTGTTGTGCCGGCCATAGCTATGGGTTTTTTCCGGCAAAAATAGATTCTTATTTTAGCCATACCGCCGTACTTGGAAGTTTGTGGCCTAACACTTGAAGGTTTGCCGTACTTGTAAGTTTGTGGCCTCACATATTTTTTTTAATATTGTTTTGCTTTAGTTGTGTGCCGGCCAGCCGATTTTGGCTCTCTCAACTTTGTCCTTTTTTTCTTGTTTTCGCCAAACTTGGAAGTTTCAATATTTTTTGGTTTTGGCCAGCTTTAGTTTTTTGTTTTGGCGGATTTTGGCTCCTAGATTTGTACTCCATATATTTTGTTTAATATTATTTTGGCTTCAACTTTCCCAAATCGTAATGTTTGTTGCCAATTATGCTCCTAGTCATTTTTTAAATTTTATTTCCAAATTCAAACTTGTTTCACTACCTTGAGTTTGAGAAAGGATATTAAAATATATTCACAATATTCATTTATAAATATATTATATTAAAATATGTTAATAATATTTTTTATAAATATGTTAGGCAATATTTAGCCATAATTAGGTAATACTTAGCTTTTTTATATACATATTTCATTGTTGTATATCAAATTATATTATATAGAAAATACAATTATTTCTTTTTTCCTCTTAAATTCTTACTACTACCATTCTTGTCGGTACAATGGCATTATTGGTTGCATTAAAGTCATCCCACATTAATGAATGAAATGGAGGAAGCATTTAAAGCACTTGGTTTATATTCTATACGGAGTTTACTGATCGCATGCGTCATATAATTACAAAAAAGATAATTGAACTAGTGATATAGGAGTAAATATATTTGGTTGGTTGGATATAATTGTAAATAGAATGCTTGAGTTTGGGAGGAAGAAATTAAAGTGTGTATAATAAATCAATTTGTACTCTTGACATCATCTTTGAATCTAGTACTTGCTTTACTCTATGTTCCATGGTGATTGCCATTAGTTTAGAATCTAATACTTGCTTCACTTTATGTTCCATGGTGATCACTATTAGTTTAGTGATAGAGTATGCTCTTAATAATTGCGTTATTGTGATTGGATTTTAAGAATTTTTAATTACACATAGTTTAATGTGTCTATCGTTTTCTGATTTTAAAATGTAGATTATCTAATGCACATTAACATAACATACTCTTCTTATTAGAATTGATGTTCCAAACTAAACTTTTCTATAAAAATATAAATAAGATAATTCAAATGAGATCAAATGTAGATTTAACTTTCGACCAACGATAGATCTAGTTTGGACAGATGTAACAAATATCAACTTCTTTCAAATATGAAATAGAACTTGTAAGTTAAGAGATTAAAGTGAAACTTTTGAACATCGAGCTAAATCGAATTAACATCTAAAGTTGTGAGATAAATAACTCTAGTTTTTTCCAAACCAAATTGATTGTATTAATGTGGGAATCCCCAATTAACACAATACATGTAGGGTCCATAAAAGGACGAACCTTAAATGGACGTGCCCTAACACAGAGAACCTAACCCAGTAGGGATTGGTTAGGCTTAAACCCGCTAAATCGGGATCGGCAAACCCCAAATAGAATGGGACCGGTATGCCCTAGCTAACTTAGCTCAGAGCATCAAAATTCCTAACTCGTTGGCCTCTACGTGCATAGCTCCTCCGATGAACATCTCGGCACAATAGAGCGATGATTTATCCTCCACGGTACTGGCTGATACATAACTCTATTTACCTACGTTTCAAGTATTATAGTGGTTGAAATGTTGTAAAGTATATTCTGAGGTCAAATTACAACCTCACTATGCTCTTCTTAAGTAGCAGATTTCCCCCTTCCTACATAAATAATGTAGGTTTAAGTGTGGATCATAATTCTAATCTCTTAATGAAAAGAAATGATAAATATTTCTTCGTTCTCTAGACTGTTTTTGGTGTCATGTTCTCATTTCCTTTTGCTTTCTCTCAATAAATTTATGGATCAATATTATTCTTATAGGGTTTCATCTACGTGTGTGTCTATGTATACTTATATGATTTAGCTTAGATCTTATAGAAATATTCAATAATTTCAACTCATTCATAAAAGACATTAAAAATGGCTAGAAACTGTAGAGAAAAAAAAATCTATAAAGTTCAGCCCACATTTTAATTTTATAAAATGCATTCAATTTTAAGTAAATTTTAATTATGAAAAACCAAAATGACCTTAATACTATAATTATGATTTATATGTCCAACTAAAAGTTATGTAACTTCACAAATCACGTATGCAATCTTAATAATGAAAATAATCCTATACACGTCCCATAATTGGAGTCCACATTTTACTTTAAATCAATATTTAAAATAATATTAATTATAAATTGTATTCAATATTTTCTCGTTATATAACAAAAATGCATACATTTTTTTTTAAAAAAAAAGAGAAAATTATACGAACATCAGTTCATTCAAGTTTTGAATTGCAGTTTACATTCCACATAAAAAATCAAACAACGTAGAGAGATTAATTGGCACATCTAACCAAAATAACATAACTTTTGTTTCGATTGTAATGTTACAATTGTTGTCAGTCACCAACTCAATTTGTTTTACCTAGAATCCAGGGATGCAACATGGGCACCATTCAAGAATCTCTTACGTTAAACCATCTGGTTACCGCCGAAGTGGTAAGGGCTGCTGTCTCAGGACCGTTAGGTCATGGGATCAAAACTCCGGAAGGGGTGGTCGACTGCCATTTTCGGTGTCTTCGCCTGTCACAGGGCTTGCTCAGTGATTTACATCCTCGGGTGCTGTTGCAGGCTCGGCTGCCGGGGAAAGGGGTATCCTTTGGATTACCCTTTTGTGTAAAAAAAGAATCTCTTACGTTAATTATAATCTAATTGTCAATGCTTGTTAATTGCAATTGATTAAGAGGCTTCGCATCACCCAAGTTCAACCGTTGACTTAGTATCAAAGCCGTTCTTGAAACGTTACAAGGCTACTCTGTTAAAATTTTGCGCTGCTACTCTGTTATTATTTTGTGCCTTCGATTTCTAAGGTGTTGCAGCCTTGGAATTTGAGATTTATTTGATGTTGGCCGAGATTCTCCTTAGAAAATCAAACCAATTTGGTTGACTAAAATTGTTTTGTTCGTGCAGGCCATAGCTACGGGCGGCAAAAATACACTCTTATTTTAGCCATACTTGTTTTTTTGGCTGTACTTGGAAGTTTGTGGCCTCAAAAAAAATTTTTTTTTTTAAATATTGTTTTGCTTTAGTTGTGTGCCGGCCAGCCGATTTTGGCTTTCTCAACTTTGGCCAGTTTTTCTTGTTTTGGCAAAACTTGGAAGTTTCAATTTTTTCCGTTTTGGCGAGCTTGTTTTTGCCAACTTTAGTTTTTTGTTTTGGCGGATTTTGACTTATACATTTGTGATGCATATTTTTTGTTTAATATTGTTTTGGCTCCAATATTTCCAAAACTTAGTGTTTGTTGCCGATTGTGCTCTTGGTCACTTTTTTAAATTTATTTCCAAATTCAAACTTATTACGCTACCTTCAGTTTGAGAGAGGATTTTAGAGTATATTAAAAATATTCTTTTATAAATATGTCATGTTAGAGTATGTTTAAAATATTTTTTGTAATATGTTAAGTAATATTTAGTTATAATTAGATAATATTTAGTTTTTCTAATATATATATATATATATATATATATATATATATATATATATATATATTTCATTGTTGTATACGGAATTTGATGAAGGTAAAATCCGCAACTGATAACTATCCGATTTAATTGTCATTCCAAGATCTTTTGTGTGTTCAACGATGGATAATTTTGCAAAATAGATCTCGGAGTAGTTCTCCGTGATAGATTCTTCGATGATACAGTCAGTGTTTAGTCGGAGTATAGTATATTCTGAGTTGTCAGAAATTGATCCCCTTACCTGGTGGTCTTACCCACGTATATATCATCTTTCCTGATAAAGAGGCATTAGTAGTTGTCCTTATCCTCTTCCCTAATAAAAAGGAATTGATTGTTTTCCTTATCATTTTACCTTATAAAGGGGAATTAATTGTTATCTTTATCCTTTAACTCGTTTGTTACAGCTGTAACGTTGTTTTGTCATTGTCACCCAAGGTCCTGCTCACTTAGTGTGCTTTTAGTGTATCACTGATTTATGGACGTAGAGTTCCGAATTTAAGTGGAGGTCATGCTACTGCAGGTAGCGCGAAGGTCTTAGCATTTGGCTTCAAGGTCCAGAACTTCGCTTGTCTCCAAAGTTTGATCTTTGGACTCCAATATTTGGAATTCTAGTCCTTGACTAGTAACTCAGCTTAATCTATACACATCACAAGCCCCCCAAACCTTGGTCTAATAATGTCAGACAAAGGTCTTATCAAGAGTAGGCTTTTTTAGAATGTCTTAACTAATGAGGTCAAGAGGTCCAAAGTCTCCATGGTGCACTGAACTCGTACAAGCAGCAGATTCTGGAGTTGTAATTGGAATGTAGGACTTAGAGGTCCCAGATCGCTGAGATAAAGACCCGTTTAAAAGGGACAGGTCTGAAAGTAAGGTTTTCTGATAGAGATCCTACAAGAGAGGACTAAGTACGGAGGGGAGAAAAGAAAAGGAAAAAGAAAAGTTTTGTGTTTTCTATTCATATTTTATTATCTAATAAAATAAATGAAGTTGTCTTTGAAACTTTTGCAAGATATTATATCTTGGCGCAAAAAGTCTGAGGTTTCGGACTTTAGTGCCGATGCTCAGGACTTTTGATGCGAAGGTCCCCACCCCTTAGGGTGTTTGGGAACTTTGAGAAAAAGGTTCCCACCCCATGGGATGTTTGGGAATTTTAAGGCGAAGTCTCTCACCCCTTAGGGTGTTCGGGAACTTTAACGTGAAGGTCTCCACCTTTTAGGGTGTTTTGGGAACTTTAGAAAAATAATAAAATTTTCTTTTTTGACATTCATATGGATGTCTGTATCCCTTTACCCTCTTGGGATATTATGGAGTTCGCAGTTAAACTCAGCTGAACAGAGGTTACACGCAGATTTCTCGATTTAAAACTTAGCAAGGCAGTTTCACCACCTTGAATCGAGTTCAAGGAAGTCGTAGTTCCTCTACTCAATTTAAGAAGAGCACAATAATATTTTAATCAACAAGAGGAATAATTAAATATAGAAGTGTTTTAAATTGCTAAGTTGCTAGACTCGAGGTAATTAATTCCCTCCATCGTGGCTAGCCGGTAGCTTCCAAATCTTGATGTGTCGATGACCCAGATTAGAGTTGGGTTTCTGAATGCCATTGCTAGACATATTGACCCAGCTTCCCATTGCGGATGCAATCTTTTATTTCCTTCTTGAGATCCTTGCAATCTTCAGTGTCATGCCCTTGATCGTTGTGAAAGGTGCACCAGAGATGTCGAGGTCTTTTGTGTGATGCTGTAGTTAACGAGACTGGGGGTCAGAGAAGATCTTTATGTATGGCTAAGATCTCAATTCGACTCTTATTCAATGGCGTTAAGTTTTTTTTCCTGAAATCGGGGTTCTACCCTTCTTTATTATAATTCATACGATTGAATGCACTTTTTGAGTGATTCTTTCCCTTAGTGTCGTCCTGATGTCGTTTTTCATATTTCTCATTTTCTCTCTTCTTTGTATTGGCTTCTTCTCATTTAGTGTTGCTTTCCACCATCTGCCAAAGTGTTTGAGTATTGACTAGAGTGTCCCGAGCCAATTTTGTATAGAATGGTCCTGGGTTAATACCATTCATAAAGGTTGAGATTAGCAATTGATCTATTCTGTCAGCTACTTGTAAGCTTTCATTAGTGAATCTCTCCACATATGACTTGAGGGATTCATCCTTTGCTTGTTTAAGATTCATCAGATCTACTACAATCTTGTGGAATTTCTTTCTCTTAAAAAAACAGGTATGAAAAAGTTGAGCTAACCGCCAAAAGAAGAAATACTGTTATGGGTAGGCCGTTAATCCACACCGTGCTTTCCCGCTCAAATAGATGGGGAATGCTTTGTACATAATTTCCATCGGAGCATTCTTCAACTTCATCGCGTACTTAAATTGCGATAGAAAATCTAGGGGATCAGTATCCCCTTCATAGGAAGGGATTTCATCAGGCATTTTAAATTTGGTCGTAGTTGGATATTGCATAATATCAGGCGTAAACGGTGAGGGAACATGTCCTTCATCATCCGACCTCAGCAAGCCATATATATTGTCTGCCACTAGATTATTGATCGGAGGAAAATTGTCATGTCGATTACGTTTAGGGTTATGTTTGGTTTAATCCTAAGATGCTCATCCTTGTAATTCTTATTAGCATGAGAAGCGTTTCTTTTCCTTCCGATTTTCTCACTATCACCCTGATTATGTTCATCCCCAGAGTACATGAGTAGTGTCTAGTTCTGCAGAATTCTTCAAACTGCGCACAATGTAACTCAGCGAAAGCCCTCTCATCATCTTCTTTTTGTTTACGTGCCAGAGATTTGTCTTGGTTTAGGGGTGTATGTTGAGAGCATCTACCGTCATGATCAGAGTGATGTTTTGATTGTTCAGGAATGCTGCCCAAACGTAACGGATCATCTGCCCTTGGTCCTGAACGGCTACGCCGTGTTTCTCCTCAATTAGTTCCTTTGACGGCTCTCCAGTCTCTAGATCTGGTGTCTACCATTTCAATATAAATTGGGATTGAAAAGAAAATTGCGAATACTCGTTCAGAAATCAAGAAATTTTTTCATTCCCATAGATGACGCCACTTGATGAAGGTGAAATCAGCAACTAGTAATGATTTGATTTAATTGTCTTGATCCAAGATCCTTCATGTGCTCAACAATGGATAATCCTGCAAAACAGATCCCAGAGTGGTCCTCCGAGGTAGATTCTCCGATGATACAGTCAGTATTTAGTCAGAGTATAGTATATTCTGAGTTGTCAGAAATGGATTTGCTTACCTGGTGGTTTTCCTCGTGTATATATCCTATTCCTTGATAAAGAGGGATTAGTTGTTATTCTTATCCTTTTCCCTAATAAAAAGAAATTGATTGTTATCGTTATCATTTTCCCTAATAAAGGGAGATTGATTGTTATCGTTATCATGTTCCCTAATAAAGGGAGATTGATTGTTATCGTTATCATTTTCCCTAATAAAGGGAGATTGATTGTTATCTTTATCCTTTAACCCATTTGTTACAGCTATAAGGTTGTTTTTTCATTGTTACCCAAGGTCCTACTCATTTAGTGTGCTTTTAGTGTATCACTGATTTATGGACGCAAAGTTCCGAAGTTAAGTGAAGGTCATGCCGTTGTAGGTAGCGTGAAGGTCCTGGCCTTTGACTCCAAGGTCTAGAAATTCACTTATCTCCGAAGTCTAATTTTTGGACTCCAAGATTTGGAACTCTAGTCCTTGACTAGTAACTCAGCTTAATCTATACACATCAGAATTGTGTTACATACAAAGTATAATTATTTATTTTTTCCCTAAAATTCTAACTTGACATCAGAGCAGTTTTTGAAACACTACAAGGCCATTCTATTAAAATTTTGTGTCTTCGGTTTTCAAAGTTTTGCAGCCTTGGAGTTTGAAATTTATTTGATGTTGGCCGAGATTCTTCTTAGAAAATCAAACAAATTTGGTTGACTAAAACTGTTTTGTTGTGCAGGCCATAGCTACGAGTTTTTTCCGGCAAAAATAGATTCTTATTTTAGCCATACTGCCGTACTTGGAAGTTTGTGGCCTAACACTTGAAGGTTTTCCGTACTTGTAAGTTTGTGGCCTCACTTTTTTTTTAAATATTGTTTTGCTTTAGTTGTGTGCTTTTTTTTTTATTTAAAACGATAGTTGTATTGATATTTGTAGAAGAACCAACAAAAACAATATTACCAAATGGTAATGATCGACTAAGCACTTTAAATGAGTCTCAGACAATGAGTAAGCTGGAGCTAGTAGCTTACTCAAACATATAAAATCTAAAGGTACTTTCTAAATAGTAGATAGTATAACAATTAAAATCATAAAAGGGTTACTCGATTAATCAGATATTGTACTCTTTGAAAACAACCTCTTACGATGAATTGGCTATCCCATGTTCCTTAGCCTCTTGAAATTCCTCTACTCAAAATTGCTAATTCCACATTCGCTCTCTCTTCTCTCCATTCCTTCTCAAAATCCAAAGATTCCTAAACTTCCAAATCATCCATAGTAGAAATATGACCAATTGCATTTTCTCTTGCCAATTACACCCTTTTATCCCCAAGCACATCTGAAACCACCAATCCTGAAAGGACTGTTCATGCGATTACAGCTCTTCCCACTGTGCTAACGCAATTTTCCACAATAACTTCACACGCTCACAATAGAGTAAAACATGTGACAAAGTTTCATAATGTTCCTCACACAATTTGGACATAGGGTCCTCTTTCATGCCTCTTTTAATAAGTTGGTCTTTGGTAGGTAAAATGCCATTGAAACATTTCCAAATAAAGTGCTTGATTTTCCCTTTAATTCCCAGTGTCCATGTTTTCCTCCAAATGTGCCTCAGATGCCCCTAGAATTGCTACTCTGCTCTCTTAATAGGTTTATTTGACCGTGAAGCTTCCATTTTGATTTGGTTGCCAAATAAGCTTGTCTTTGCCCCCTCGCTTATCTATTGGGATAGAACAAATTAACTCAACTTCAAATACGTTAAACACTTCCCCAATCAGTTGCCTATTCCATTTCGATCTCTCTTGATTCATGAGTTGACTCACCCAAGTAGCCTGATTCAAGTGAGATGGTTCTTGTACCATTTCCCTTCCTTTAATACCTGGAATCTAATGGTGATCCCATATTCTTATAGATTTTTCATCTCCCACTTGAAAACTTGCCCCATGAGTAGGACATACCGGGCATTGAGCTAGCTCTTCCACAACCAGGATGAATTACTTTTTTTATGGGCTTTCAATAATCCCTCTTTCAAGAAGTACTTAGCCCTTATCACATTACTCACTAGTTGGTTGGGTTGTGTGACCAGTCTCCACAATTGCTTAGCTATCAAAACGTCATTAAAGAGTTGGATATCCTTAAACCCAAGCCCTCCTTCCTCATTGGGGATAGCTAGATATTTCCACACTTTCTAATGAATTTTTGACTTTCCCTCTAAGTTATCTCCCCACCAAAATGCCACTATGTTTCTGACCAGGTCTTGACAAATGTTGCTAGGGAGTTTGAAACAACTCATGACATATGTCTGAAGGGCATCTATCAACTTCTTTCAAATATGAAATAGAACTTGTAAGTTAAGAGATTAAAATGAAGCTTTTTGAACATGAGAGATAAATTGAATTAACGTCTAAAGTTGACAGACAAATAACTCTATTTACCCACGTTTTAAGTATTATAGTGGTTGAAATGTTGTAAGTATATTCTGAGGTCAAATTAGAACCTCACTAGGCTCTTCTTAAGTAGCAAATTTCCCCCTTCCTACATAAACAATGTAGGTTTAAGTGTGGATCATAATTCTAATCTCTTAATGAAAAGAAATGATAAATATTTCTTCATTCTCTAGACTATTTTTGGTGTCATGTTCTCATTTCCTTTTGCTTTGTCTCAATAAATTTATGGATCAATATTATTCTTATATGTATACTTATATGATTTAGCTTAGATCTTATAGAAATATTCAATAATTTCAACTCATTCATAAAAGACATTAAAAATGGCTAGAAACTATAGAGAAAAAAAATCTATAAAGTTCAACCCACATTTTAATTTTATATAATGCATTCAATTTTAAGTAAATTTTAATTATGAAAAACCAAAATGACCATAATACTATAATTATGATTTATATGTCAAACTAAAAGTTATGTAACTTCAAAAATCACGTATGCGATCTTAATAATGAAAATAATCCTATACACGTCCCATAATTGGAGTCCACATTTTACTTTAAATCAATATTTAAAATAATATTAATTATAAACTGTATTCAATATTTTCTCGTTATATAACAAAAATGCATACTTTTTAAAAAAAAGAAGAGAAAAATTATAAGAACATCAATTCATTCAAGTTTTGAATTGTAGTTTACATTCCACATAAAAAATCAAACAATGTAGAGAGATTAATTGGCACATCTAACCAAAATAACATAACTTTTGTTTCGATTGTAATGTTACAACTGTTCAGTTACCAACTCAATTTGTTTTACCTAGAATCCAGGGATGCAACATGGGCACCATTCTAACTCGATTCGATTCCTCCGTGATGATGATGGCTCTACCGATGATACGGGTAAGGATTGCTCTGTTTCTGGCTCTCCCTTGGCTTAGGCCCAAACAAAGGAAACAAGTTCCATGAAAACCAGGACAAATGCACTCCAGGTGCTTGAAGTTTTGCCTCAACCAATAAACTTGCAAGCTAGCTCACTAAATGTGCCTATAACACTTGGTGATGATGACGAATCCTCTGAAAATGGTCAATCTCCAAAAAGATCTGTCCAGAATGAAGACGAGGAAGTGAAAAAAGCGCCTGCACTGACTTGGTCTAGCCTTTTCGGGAAGAATGCAGACAGTAGGATGAAGGAATCCAGCTAAAGTTCAATGAAAATGCTGCGAAGTGTTACAGAATTGAAGAAGAAGACCTCGCTTCCATGTCCGATGAATGGGGACCTACTTTCATCGGCTATGTTGTGGGAAAATTCCTAGGAAAACAAGCTATTCTTCAATGTAGTAATGCTTGGCCTGTTCTATGTCAATTCTCAACCCATGAAAGTGGGTGGCTAATCTTCAATTTTAAAAATGAGCAGGACCTAAACAAGGTCTTGGAGAATGGTCCCTATTCCATATTTGGTCGACCATTACTTTTAATGAATATGCCTCCATTTTTCATATTTGAAAATGAGGAAATCTGTCATGTGCCAGTATGGGTATGTTTGAGAGGCCTTCTATTTGCACTTTGGAGGGCACATAGCATCAAGAAAATCCTCTTAGGTGTTGGTAAAACTTTGCGACAGACAATGTATTTCACGCCAACTCCATTTTCAAGTCCCTCTTATGTTCGCACTGGTCGAGATTAATGTAGCCAATGAACCGACCAGGAGGTTGAAGTCTTCCCGCTCAACGATAAATCCTACAGCAAGAAATTTTTACGAATTTGTCCTCGTGATATTGCTCTAAATGCAAAGCTATTGGCATAGGGATGAGACTCCGCTGTGATTCAAGCCATGCCGATCTCAATTAAATCGTGTCCCGCCACCCCTAGACCTCCAGCTTGTTGATGGACGCCACGCTGCCAAGCACCCGGTGGCCGTGGCATCGCCCTTGCACCCATTGCTAGCCGTACACCGCCGCGTGAACCCGATCGCAACCAAAGGTGCACCGCGCCAGCCAAGATCATGCACCCGATCATGCACCTACCGCAGACACCCACTTGCCGCCACCGTGAAGCCAATGCCGACTATGTACCCGACAGCACCCAATTATGCACTGATATCGACCACCCAACCGCTGCCGGCCAGATAGCCAATGTTGATCAGGCATCCGATCGTACCCGATGTCGACCATATCGCCGACCGCACTGATGTCGACCACCCAACCGCTGTTGGCAAGTGAAGCCAACGCCGACTGCACTGACAGGAACTGATGTCGCCCATACACCCGCCGCCAAGCTCTAAAGCCAATGCTTGAGAAACCGTTGATGCTAGCGATAAAGGAAAAGGCCCAAAAGTTGTCCTCATAATCGCTCCCAATGAGGATGTAGGGAAGGGGAAATCTGAAAAAGGAAAGAAAATTGTGACTTCTGACCAGTTGGATGATAAACTCCCACCTGAGTCTAGTAGAAAATTAAGAAAGTGAGCTACCAAGAGTGAGGATCCCGCTCTACCCCTGCACCCTCATGGTCATTGCCTCATGGAACATTAGGGGACGCTATCAGTCCCTAAAGCATTGTAAGTTGTTAGATATGCTTAATAAACATAATGTTTCTGTTGCTGCTATCTTTGAAACAAAGCTTCTTTCGAGTGCTCTTGAAATGCTCATAAAGAATAAATTCAGAGGCTGGTCTTTTGTCCATAATTTTGCTCATCACCATGGAGGCAGAATTGCTATTATGTGGTTAGAAGATATGGTTGACTTACAAGTTCTCTCCTTGAGCGATCAGATCCTTCATCGCCCATAAGATGCAAAATCTCCTCCACACTGCTCATTGCCTCTTTGTATATGGCCTCCATTCTATCACTACTCGACATCCTCTTTGGGATAATCTTCTTAGTTTTGGGAATCAACTAGTATGCCTTGGATAGTGATGGGGATTTTAATAGCATCCAGTTCCCAGATGATAAACTTTATGGCCTAGATGTAACTAATTATGAGATTAAAGATTTCAACAACTGTTGTGACACACTCAATCTAGAAAACCTCCCAACTATTTGGGCCACCTACACATGGACAAATAAAAAGGTTTGGACAAGAATAGATAGAGCAATTGGTAATCATCTCTGGTTTGAATCCTTTTAGTATTCCTCGGTATATTGCTCGATTTTAGCTACTGCTTCGATCATGCTTATCTTATTGTCTCCACCCTTAATACTAATCCCAATGGTTCGAGATCTTTCAGGTTTAACAATGCAATTGCAAATCTGCCACAGTTTTTGGCGATAATTGAGGAGAATTGGTTCTCAAATATTCAAGGTTGCCACTCTTTCCAATTATGCAAATTGTTAAAAAGGCTCAAAGCCTTCTTCGAACTCTCAAAGGCCAAGTTTCACAATATTGCTAATCGATAAAGAAAGTCAAATCAATACCGCCTATTCTTAGGGCTCGCAACATTACTCTGAGGAAGAGGTCGCTTTACTCTTAGAACTCGGTCAATAGATCTAAGGAAAATGGAGCAATCTCATCTATACCAACTAGCTAAATGCAAGTTAATTCTGAATGCAGATAGATGTTCCAGATTCTTCAAGGGAGTCATCAAGAATGCATCGGCGATTCATTTCGTCCATCATCAGAATAATGGTAATATCACCTCTTCCATTGATGAAATCGGTTCTTTGTTTGTTGACCACTTCACTAGCTTACTAGGCACTCCCTGCCCAGTTGAACCAGTCTCTGATGAAGTGTGTAGAGCCGGTAAGTTGGTAGATTCCAATCACATTGGTGGATTGCTAGCCGAAGTAACACCAGCTGATATCTGGAATGTTGTCTTTTCTATGGGAAATGACAAAGTCCCAGGCCCTGATAGGTATAATGCTTTGTTCTTCAAAAAGGCTTGGGGGTTGTTGGCTCGGAGGTTGTTTTGGCGGTACAAGAGTTCTTCATTACTGGAAAACTTCTCCGCCAATTAAATCATACAAATGTTGCCCTTATTCCCAAGTCACCGACAACTTCTAAGGTTAGTGATTTTAGACCTATCTCATGCTGTAATGTCATATATAAGATAATCTCAAAAATTCTTACAAGTTGCCTTGCCCCTATTCTGGAAGATATTGTTGGGGAGAATCAAGTGGCTTTCCTTCGCAACAGGCAAATAAATGAGAATATATTCCTTGTGCAAGAGCTCCTCCGTAAGTATGCTATGAAGAGAGTCTCTCCTCGGTGCATACTAAAAGTTGATCTCCACAAGGCATTTGACTCTGTTGATTGAGGTTTCCTGAAATGGCTACTAAACTCGATGGGCTTCCCTACCAGATTTGTCGGGTGGATTATGGAATGTATCTCCACAATCTCATTCAGCATCCTTGTCAATGGTAGTATGTATGGCCACTTTAAAGGTGGGAAGGGACTCAGGCAAGGTGACCCTCTATCTCTTTATTTATTTGTCCTATGCCTTGAATATTTTTCTCGAATGTTGAAAACTATTGAATCGAGTACAGAATTTCACTTTCATCCATCCTGTAATGACCTCAAAATTACTCATCTTGCTTTTGCTGATGATCTAATGCTTTTCTTGAGGGGGGATTTTTCTTCGGTCAAACTCCTAATAGATACTAATAACAAGTTTTGCTCTGTCTCTGGACTAACAAAAAGCCACCACAAGTCAGCTATCTTTCTTGTAGGGGTTGATGATAATGTAAAGGAAGCCCTATTGAGAGAAACTAGAGTACAGATGGGATCTTTCCCTTTTCGTTACCTTGGAGTTCCTTTACTCTCCTCTTGGCTCAATGTCTGCCATTATGCTTCTTTATTTGACCAACTAAGAAGCCTCCTCATTGGTTGGAACCTGAAATCTCTCTCTTACGCAGGCAGATTAGAACTCATCCGAGCAGTTGTTAGGGGTGTGGTGGCGTTCTGGATGTCAATCTTTCTGCTACCACAATCAGTTATTGACCAGATTGAAGCTCTCTGCAAGTGTTTCCTTTGGGGCAAAAAAGAAGCAGGAAGATTTAAACCCCTTGTTGCTTGGGATTCTGTCTGTTCACCAAAGAATGAAAGAGGTCTCGGGCTTCGTAACTTGAAAACCTGGAATCTAGCCCTACTTTGTTGTGATATATGGAATTTCCACTCAGAGAAAACCTCATTATGGATCAAATGGATCAATAATGTCTATTTGAAAACTTCATCGATATGGGAGGTTCAAACAACAAAGCAGGACTCAGCATTCATGAAAAACTTCTCAAGATCGTGAGACACCATACTATCTAGAGCGGAGGTGTCGACAAAGCTATTGCCCTTATGGGCACGTGGGTATTTGGTGGCGCCTAAAAGCTAAATCAGCTTATTCTTACTTAGAGACTCATCTTCCCAAAGTTCCTTGGAGCTCTGTGATATGGAAGTCCGATATCTTCCCATGATGGTTCTTCATTTCTTGGCTAGCAATGCGAGACAAACTCATAACTCTTGACAGAGCTTCATTCCTCAATCGTGGCTCTATTTGCTGTTTTTACAGCCTCTCTGATGAATCCAGAAATCATCTCTTCTTCTCATGTTCCTTCTCTGGCAAAATATGGGCTGAAATAAGGCAATGGATGAACATCCCTAGAAACTTCACCTCTCTACGAAGTGTAACTCATTGGTTGTCACGTGAGAAACGGCACACAGGAATCATTGGCAAGTTCAGATGTATAGCCTTAGCTGCATCTTTTTACTTTACTTGGGAAACTATGAATGTGAAGATTTTCGAGGATACATCAGTTTCCTATTCCCAAATTATAGACAAGATTAAATTCCAAGTGATGCGAGCGGTTCATTTGGCCAAGCTCTACTAACTTGGTACATAAGTCACGGCCGTTGGTTACCGTTGGCGCCATCGATTTACAGACGGGTTGCTGATCTTGATTGACCGACAGGCCATTAATTGACCAACCGGTTGCTAATTGGTTGACGGGTGCTGGGCTGGCTGCAAATTGACCAAGTTTTAGCCAACGGGTCCCCGATCGGTCTATGTTTTAGCCAATGAGTGCCCGACCGGCTGCTGTTTTAAGAAAATTTGCTATTTACTGGAAGCCTATTCATTAAAAAAAAAAGAAGAAGAAGAAAAAGAAGAAGAAGAAGAAGAAAGAAAAAAAAAGAAAAAAAAAAGAAAGAAAGAGAAAAAAAAAAGAGAGAAAAAAAGGACAAAAAAAGAGGAAAAAGATGACCAAGCTATCAGCCAGGTCACAGGCGACTATTGCTTTACCTTTCGGCTGCTAGTAAGGCCAAGACGGGCTATAGATTGGCCAACGACTGCTGATTCAACGATCGGTTGCTGATAAGGCCAACCGACGGGTGCCCAACGGCTACTGCTAAGCCTAACTAACGGGTGCCCGACGGGCTACTGCTAAACCCAACCAATGGGTGTCGCCCGGCTACTGATTAACTAACGGGTGCTGATAGACCGATGGTTGCTGACTGACCGTCTGCTGCTGAATTTGCCAACGGGTGCCCGAACGGCTTCTGTTTTAAGAAAAGTTGCTATTTACAGGAAGTCTATTCATAAGTCTTATAACCGTACCTAGTTGTTATTCTACGACTGTCTTGGCTTGATTATATTACCTGCTCTGGTTTTCTTTCTTAAAAAAAAAAAGAAAAAAAAAGAGAAAAAAAAAGTGAAAAGAAAAGAAGAAAAAATAGAATAAAAAAAAGAGAAAAGAAAAAGAAAAAGCTATCAGTCGTGTTGCTGACGAAAATGAAAGAGCTGCTGATTGACCGATGGCTACCGATTAATCGACTGGTTGCTGCTAAGGCCAATCGACAGGTTACTGATAGGCCGACGGCTATTTGATTAATCGTCGGGCGCCGATTTTGACCGAGGGTGCCCAATCACCTGCTGTTTTAAGAAAAATAGCTATTTAGTGGAAGTCTATTCATAAGTTTTATAATCATACCAAGTTGTTATTTCATTACTAACTTGGCTCGATTATATTAATTGCTCTTTGAGCTGCCTCTAGTTTTCTTGTATCTTTGAGGGATATGTTCTTCTGACGAACTTTCATTTTAATCATTGTAACACTCTTTGGAAGCTATCAATATATTTACATTCTTCCAAGAAAAAAAGAATCTCTTACGTTAATTATAACCTAATTGTCAATGCTTGTTAATTACAATTGATTAAGAGGCTTCGCATCACCCAAGTTCAACCGTTGACTTATAGGGAACCTTCAAGGTGAGGTACATTCAAACATTGGTTGTCAATATAGCCACATTAATCACTACCATCATCCAATGGTTTTTGCACAAAAATATATTTCAGACTGAAATTCTTTTATAGAGATTTCCGCCATGTCATAGAATTTTCGTTTTTGAAATTTTACGCTTTTTCAAAATCACAAGATAGACAAAATTTTCGAATTCTTTTCTTTTATGCAAATATTTGTATACATACCTCTTTTGGTTTTTAACCAATTCGGTAGTAAAGTTCCAAAAGATTTCAAGTAATTCCTACCTTTTGAAGGGACATTTCAACAGTAGATGAATAAGCAACATTGCTTGCTTATTTGAAAATGAAAGCTAGAGTGTTAAAAAATCAAGACGATCTAGACGAATTATTCTTGCTGCTTGCGTACTTATAAATATATTTTTTTTTGATTCTGAAAAAAGGATATAAAATATGAATGCAAGCATGAATAGTTTTCAATTTTTTAGGGTCAACACTATACTATACATCTCATGAAATTTTAGTGCATAACTATGCAATCCAAATTTAAAAGATAAAACCCACAATTGCCTTTACAGAGAAGAATGATAATCTACCAGTGGTTAGTGAATGTCATTATAATACTAAGTACTCTCATCGTTCTTAAAAACGAAAAAAAAAAGTCTACTTATTATGTAAAATTCTTATATTAGTCTTAATAATGATGTATAATTTAAATTGAAAAATTAAAATTAAAATGTAAAGTGTGTTAATTGTGTTGTATCTCATAAATTAAAAAAAAAAAGTTAATAATTCAAAAGTGAATTTTTTTGTTGAGAAATAACTTGTTTTTTATTTTCCCCTTGCTTTAAACCTTTGTAGTAATTCCTACAAGCAAACAAGACTCTTTTTTTCCCATTAGTTTGTGAGGATATTCCAAAATTATGTCTCACCAATCTGCAACGTAATGAATGATTTCACTTTCTTGTCATGATGTAGGCCTTTCTTTTTCTTTTTTTTTCCCAAAATAAATAAATAAAATTCCCAATCTTTTTTATATGGCTTCAAACTATTTTCCTACAAACAAAGATATTTATCCTATCTCATTAGTCAAGTCGACCCTCCATTATTTTGACACCATTTCGCTAGCCATCCTACTGCTTGAGCCATCCCAATATTGCATCAATCATTATTTAAATAGATAAGACAGTGAAAATAACAGACATGGGTGACTTCTGCTTCTATTTAATTGGGTAGTGGGTGTAAACGAACCAGTACGTCCAGTGAACATGAGCAAGTTCGGTTACGTTTGTTTATGTTGGTTTGTTAAGGTAAATGAACAATAAATGAACACATTTTACCATTCATTTAATAAACGAACACGAACATAAACATGCATGCTCGTTTGTTTATGTCCACTAACAAGTTCATTTAGTGTTCATGAACAAGTTCATTTAAGGTTCGTTTATATAATATAATATATTATATATATTTACCTAGTATAATAGATTATATATATTTATTAAAATGAATTCTCATGTTTATATATTTAATGGTCAAATTGAAATGATCATGGAAGTAATGTTAACCGTTCATGAACTGTTTGTTTAATGCTTGCGAACGTGTTCGTTTAATGTTCGTGAATGTGTTCATTTACTTGTTCGCAAACATGTTAACGAACTATTCGTAACCATGTTCGTTTAATGTATTAATGAACATATTCATGAACAGTTCACGAATACTTAACGAACACTAATAAACGAACATAAACAAATACGAACACATATTTCAAACTAATAAATGAACATAAACGAACATGAATAGTCTAAAAATAAACGAACAGTTAACGAACAAGACTCGTTCGTTTATATTCGGTTCGACTAAATTTCTTTTGGAGGCAATGACGTGCCATCGGGAGATCCACCCACCCAATCTGCGAAGTTTCTCCAACATTAATGAGATGATATCCTTAAATATGGAAAGTCTCACAATCATCAAACACGAACTATAACCAAATCAGGCCTTCCCTAACTTTGGACTAATGGGAACTACCTCTCAGATTTCAGAACACGATGAGAAGTTGAAAGAGTTGCAGGACTTTGATGAAACCAAGGTTGGAGTAAAAGGGCTGGTGGATTCAGGGATTGCTAAGATCCCACGAATTTTCATTTGCCCATCTGATCATCAGAGCCTTTCCCATCCAGAAACAATATGCAAAATTAATGGAAGCAGCATTCAGCTTCCCGTCATTGATCTTGATGGCATTGAGAGCCCTGAAAGAAGAAGCAAAATTGTTGGTGGAATCCGTCAGGCAATGGAGACATGGGGATTCTTCCGCATGGTTAATCATGGAATTCCAAGGAGTGTGCTTGATGGCTTGTTGGGAAGCGTCAGGGAATTCCATGAGCAACCTGAGAAACTAAGGACGGAATTCTATTCCCGTGATCACACTAGGAAAGTCAGATATTATACCACTGGTGACATGTATCAAACTAAGGCTGCACAATGGAGAGATACCCTCTCTTTGGATTTCGATGACAGCAGCAAAATGGATTTGGAAAGCTTGCCTGAATTTTGCAGGTATACATTAACTTCTTTTTTATTAAGAACTTGCTCCATTAATTTCGCGTGTATTAGGCTGTACTTGTTGGGATCCTGGAATTTCTACATGAAGAATTTATTATGTATGTATAAAGCTTAACTAATAGTAAGGAAAATGACTTGCAGAGAAGCAATCGGAGACTACTTAAATTGCATGATTATAATGAGGAATCAGCTGTCTGAATTGTTGTCTGAAGCTCTTGGCTTAGGGAGTCACCACCTTGGGAGTTTGGAGTGCTTAGAAATTCGGAGACTTGTGTGCCACTATTATCCAGCTTGTCCAGAACCTGAGTTAACCATGGGCATAATGAAGCATTCCGACCCATATTTTCTCACAATCCTGTTGCAAGATTGCATTGGAGGCTTCCAAGTTTTTCATGAGAATCAATGGCTGGATGTACCACCCCTTGAAGGTTCCCTGCTGGTCATCGCAGGAGATCTGTTGCAGGTATATTAATATAGCTAGAGAAAAATGCTGAATCAAAGTGTAGTTAATCATGATTTTCTTGGCGCATCAGGGTTTTAGCGTCAATCATGATTTCCTTGCTTTTCTTGAATTTGTTGCAGCTTATCACCAATGATAAATTCAAAAGCGTTGAACACAGAGTAACGGCCGGAAGAATTGGTCCAAGAATTTCTGCGGCATGCTTTATGTACCCAAATGTTAACAATCAATCTAAACCACATGGGGCAATTAAGGAGCTTTTATCTGACAACAATCCACCCAAGTACAGGGAAACCAGCATGCTTGATTATGTGAAGTATTATGCTGCAAAAGGAATGGATGGCGTAAAATCTCTTCCTCATTTCCAGTCGACCAACGCAGCCAAATAGATGCAGATAAGAGATCTGGGCTAGTTGCATGGATCGCATCCTTTGTGTTTACATTAGAGAAATGTCCAGCAGTGTCACCTTAATGTTGAAATTTCACTGACATCTCCAAATAAGTTTCATTGTTTAATCTGTGCAAGAATATTTATCTCATTGCATTTTTTCACGTTTCAAACAATTTACAGCTTTTGTATCGATAATGTAAAAATAAAAAATGAAATAACAATGCATGCGAAGGCAAGTTTATCTTCACATGCATCGTTTGCTGTTCATGTGATATAGAAAATTTGAAAGTTGATAATTTCATCCATCACTTCACCACCAAAAAGGCAAAAAGGGTGTGTGTTAACTTAAAGATGATGTTAACTCGAGTTGGGACAGATTAATTAATTGATAAGAGATGCATCTCTGAATCCTGTCTACAAGTTGCCACAGAATTTACTCATTGTCAATTGTCAATTAAATTGTACAAAGCAGCATAAGGCCTTGGCATATGGAAGGAAGCACCCCGAATCCCAATTGGGATCGCATTCATTAGAGATTTTATTGGCAAGGGGTGATGTTAGGCACCTTTTTGTTAAAGCACTTAACGCAATAGTAAATGAATGAGCATACGCCAAAAAGGCCTCCACGAGTTAGCATAGATTGGTATTATCATGTCCCCAGCTGCCCAGCCATTCCTTTTCTTTTTTGTTGCCTTTCACTACTATCAGAATATATTGAAAATATTCTTTTATAAATATGTCATGTTAAATATATTCAAAATATTTTTTGTTAATATATTAAGCAATATTTAGTTATAATTAAGTAATATTTAGTTTTATTATATACATATTTCATTGTTGTATTTATAAGATACTTGTACTTGATAGGTTGATATTTTTTTATTAATTTTTATCCTTAAAACTTAGAGATTTTAAGTTTAATTAGTAAATTTTATTATTAAGTTGTGATAGTTTTTGTGTTTTATATGATTGTTAGTGGTAAAATAATTTGTTAGTAAAGATAACCGATTAGGAAGATTTTGCAAAATTTACTAATAAGATAAGATTTGGTCAAGGTGTTGCTACCGCTTGAGTTTTGTCATTATTCAAATTCTTACAAGACTATGCCAGGGTTTGAAATTTCAAGACATAGCATGGCTAAACTAAATATTTAAGAAGACTTGGTCAAAATTGAAATCATTGAAACCATCAAAGAAAGAGATAAGATTTGAACTAAATCTTATAGCTAGATTTTATCTTCCAACTAGAAGATAAAGGAGCAAATCTTGAAGCAAATTTTGAGAACGCTTTGAGAAAGTCTTGGAGCAAAGCAAGGGGCAAAAATCTATAAACTCTTGAGAGCTTTGGAAGCAGAGAGGGAGTAGTTTTTCAAAGATTAGAGTAGATTATAGCATTTGTTTCATTTTGGTCATCTTTTCTTAGTTCACTTTGTAGAATGTTTAATTTTACTAAATTCTTTCTTTAAGTATTATGTCTAGCTAGAGTTCTTCAACTCTAGAAATTAGGATGTAACCTTTGCAGTTTGCTTTAATTTAATCAAATCTATTTGGTTCTTTTTTCACTTTTCAAAATCCACTGTTCTTGTTTTACATTGCTTGGAAGAACTTGATCAATTCTTGCATGAATGAAGGTGTTGATGATGGAACAAGAGTTGAAATTCAACATTAGTTGGTAGGAACTTTGGCTATGAATGTGGAGCTACGAGAGTAGAACACAAAATAGCAACCTTAAATTCTTGAGTCCTTAATGTATTTGTGTTAAATTTTGTAGACATGAGAGTGATCACAAAATTGCATAAATAAGAGGGATACGCCTCAAGAGATGGTACTCTTAATTGAGTGAATGGTTGTGAGAGAAGTGAAAGCCAGAAGGAACCAAACTAGTGTAGATTGAATTCATTGAGTCTTCATTTGGTGAAATCCAAGTTCCTAGAGGTCTTTAATCATTTGAATCTTCCATATTTTGCTAAATATTCTATTTTGATTTCATCACTAAACAAATTTAAGAGAAATCCAAATAGTTCGAGAGTTTCTTTTCCATTTGGTACTTGACATCCTCCCTGTGGGATGATTCTAGACTAGCTCTATAGTACGAGCTATGATCCTTTAATTTGAAGGTAGTAAGACAAGAAAAAGTCGCATCAAATTTTGGCGCCGATGCCGGGGAGGCATTTGCTCAATATCAAGCCGAAGGGAGTTTTCTCACAACTTTGAATTGTATATTTAAGTTTCTTTACTTTCTGTTTTCAGTTTTGTTATTTTTTCTCATTTTTTTCTTATTTTTGGTTTATGCCCAGAAGGAACCTTGAACTTGTGCCATTTGATCCAGAAATAGAAAAGACTTGCCGAGCTTTGACAAAAGCTTCACAACATGTAAAAACAAGTGCGTAAAATGGCTCAACAAAACCAAATGAGAGTGCTAAGGGATTTTGCCACTCCTACCATTAATGGCACACAAACTAGTATCACAAGACCTGTCAGAATGCTAATAATTTTGAATTAAAGCTAGCTTTAATTCAAATGGTGCAGCAAATACAGTTTGTGGGAGATCACAACGAAGATCCTAATATTCATATTTCTAATTTTCTTGAGATTTGTGATACTATAAAGATTAATGGTGTTTCTGATGATGCTTTAGGTTGCGTTTGTTTCCATTTTCTTTAAGAGACAAAGCTAAAGCTTGGTTGAACTCCAAAGCTCCAGGAACCTTTACAACTTGGGCAGGATTATCTCAAGAGTTTTTGAGTAAGTACTTTCCTCCTGGTAAGACGGCTAAATTCAGAAATGATATCTTAAGTTTTTACCAATATGAAGGAGAGTCATTGTATGAAGCTTGGGAAAGATTTAAAGAGTTGCAAAGGAAATGTCCTCATCATGGTTTACCTGATTGGTTAATTTTGCAAACTTTTTATATTGGACTAATAGAATCTATGAGAATAACTGTAGATGCAGCCGCAGGAGGAGCTATAATGAACAAAGATCATGGTGAAGCTCTTACATTGTTAGAAGAAATGGCTTCTAATAATTACCATTGGTATAATGATAGAGGAAGGCCTAAGATAGTTGTAGGTATGTATGAGGTTGAAGGAATAAACATGCTTAATACGAAATTAGACTCAATAGTGAATATGTTTAAAACAACAAATGCAAATTCAATCTCTAACTGTTGTGAATTTTGTGGAGGATCTCATGTTGGTTCTGAGTGTATGCAGGTTGAAAGTGTTAGTTTTGCAGGAAATAAAATGATAAATAACCCTTATGCTAACACGTATAACCCCGGATGGAGAAACCATCCAAATTTTGCTTGGAGTAACCAAGGAGGAAATAGTAGACAAATAAATCACGATTCCAGCCAAGGCCTTATCAACCTCTAACCAAGCAACCATGGGAGATTGCCATTGATAGACTTGCCACTAAGGTGAGCAATTCAACAAATGCTACTTCTGAGAGAGTTGGGAAGTTAGAAGGAAGAATAGAGCAGCTTAGCAAAAATTTTGAAGTTCAAATTGGCCAATTGGCCAATGCTATGAACACAAGAATGCAAGGTGAACTGCCTAGCAAGACAGAGACAAACCCGAGAGAGCATTGCAAGGCAATAACACTAAGAAGTGGAAGGACTATAGGAGTAGAAGAAGAGGTGACAAAAGATGATGAAATGGTAAGTACAGAAAATGAAGAAGTTGAAAAGAAAGAAGAAGTACAGCAGCCAACTGAACCTTGTAAAGTGGAGATCAAGCCTTATGTGCCACTGGGCCATTCCTCAAAGACTCAAGTCTCATCAAAATGATCAACAATTTCAAAAAAATTTACAAATTTTTAAGAAATTGCAAATTCATATCCCTTTTGCAGATGCACTTGCTCAAATTTCAGCTTATACGAAATTCTTAAAGGAAATTATGTCAAAGAGAAGAAGGCTAGAAGACAATGAAACCATACCCTTATCAGAGGAATTTAGTGCAGTAATTCAACACAAGTTGCCACAGAAATTGAGAGATCTAGGGAATTTTTCTATTCCTTGCACTATTGGTGATTTGAACTTTTCAAAAGCATTGTGTGATTTGGGAGCTAGTGTATCTTTAATGCCTTTTTCAGTATCTAAGAAGTTGGGCTTAAGTGAATTACAGCCAACTAATATTACTTTGCAATTGGCTGACAGGTCCATGAAGCATCCAATAGGAATTCTAGAAAATGTACTTGTAAAAGTAAGGCAATTCTTCATTCCAGTTGACTTTGTGGTGCTCGAAATAGAGGAGGATGTTGAAAGCTCAATCATTTTAGACCGTCATTTCTTAGCTACAGCAGGAGCAATCATTGATGTAAAAGATGGGAAACTAAAATTAAGAGTTGGTGAAGAGGAAGTAGAATTTAATGTTCATAAATCATGTTCTTATCCCTCTTTTACTGACCATGTGTTTTGTGTTGATCTTATTGAAGAAATAGTCAATAAAAATGCAGATTTTGAAACCTTCACGGAATCACTTGAAGCATTTTTAGAGAATGTAGGGGTTGAGGAAGATAAAGATGAGATAGCTGAAATCGCAAGTTTTGAAGGTAAAACATCTTTTAAGGAATTAAGCAAAGGTATGACTCTACCACCCCCATCACACATTCAAGCTCCAAGTTTGGAGTTAAAACCATTGCCCTCTCATTTAAAATATGCATTTTTGGGAAAAAATAACACTTTGCCTGTGATTGTAAATGCATTTTTTACTGATGAGCAGTTGGATAAGTTGTTGCATATTTTGAGATTAAGGAAAAATGCCTTGGGTTGGTCAATTTCTGATTTGAAAGGAATTAGCCCTTCATTTTGTATGCATAAAATCTTGATGGAAGATGATTATAAACCAGTTGTTGAGAATCAAAGAAGATTAAATCCTAATATGAAAGAAGTTGTTAGGATTGAAATTCTAAAATGGTTAGATGTAGGAATTATTTATCCTATTTCTGATAGTTGTTGGGTTAGTCCTGTACATGTTGTACTAAAAAAAGGTGGAATGACAGTTATTGTAAATGAAAATGATGAATTAATTTCCACAAGAACAATAACAGGTTGGAGGGTGTGTATAGATTATAGGAAGCTAAATAAGGCAACTAGAAAAGATCATTTTCCTTTGTTTTTCTTGAGCAAATCCTTGAATGACCTGCTGGATATGAATTTTACTGCTTCTTAGATAGATACTCCGGGTATAATCAAATTGTGAGTGCACCTGAAGACCTAGAGAAAACCACCTCTACTTGTCCATATGGTAGATATGCTTTTAGAGGTGTGCCTTTTGGACTTTGTAATGCACCAATACATTCCAAAGATGTATGATGGCTACTTTTTTGATTTTATTGAAAAGACCATGGAAGTGTTTATGGATGATTTTTCTGCTTTTGGTTTTTCTTTGAAAATTGCTTGAATAATCTTTCTCAAGTATTGCAAAGATGTGAAGAAACCAACTTGGTTTTAAATTGGGAAAATGCCATTTCATGGCCCAAGAAGGAATTGTTCTGGTCATAAAATTTCAGCCAAAGGTATTGAGGTAGATAGAGCAAAGGTGGAAGCAATTGAAAAGTTACCTCCGCCAACTTCGTTAAAAGGTATAAGAAGTTTTTTAAAACATGCCGGTTTTTACCGACGTTTCATTAGAGATTTTTCAAAGATCTCTAAACCCCTGTGTAATTTGTTGAATAAAGATGTTGAATTTGCCTTTGATGAAAATTGTTTGATGCATTCAAGAAATTGAAAACACTTTAATTTCAAAGACCAATAATAGTAGCACCTGATTGGAATGTTCCATTTGAGTTAATGTGTGATGCTAGTGATTATGCTTTAGGTGTTGTTTTAGGACAAAGAAAGGACAAGAAGTTGCATGTTATTAGTTATGCTAGTAAATTGTTGAATGATGCACAATTAAACTATGTAACTATAGAAAAAGAGTTACTTGTCAGAGTTTTTGCAAGGATAAATTTTGATCTTATCTTGTAGGATCTAAGGTGATTGTGTATACAGACCATGCAGCAATCAAGTATCTAATGACAAAAAGATGCCAAGCCAAGGCTAATTTGTTGGATTTTGCTTTGCAAGAGTTTCACATTGAGATAAAAGACAAAAAAGGTCTTGAAAATGTTGTTGCAGATCATTTGTCAAGAATAGAAGGCACTAATGAAGACAAAGAATTACCTATTCAAGAAAATTTTTCGGATGAGCAACTTTTAGCAATAGCTAAAGCCCCATGGTATGCTGATTTGCTAAATTTCTTAGTAAGTGGCCTTACTTCTCATGATTTTAACTTTGAGCAGAAATTTTTTTTTTTTGTGGGAAGCTAAACATTAATTTTGGGAAGGGCCTTTGGTGTATAATTTTTGCATATGGTATAATTCAAGGTGTATTCCTGAAGAGGAAATTGAAGATGTACTTCATCATTGCCATTCTTTGGAGTGTGGGGGACATTTAAGTTCTTCAAAAACAGTGGCAAAGGTATGGCAATCAAGTTTCTATTGGCCATTGATGTACAAAGATGCAAGAAGGTTTGTAAATGCTTGTGATAGATGCCAAAGAGTTGGTAATATCACTAAAAGGGATGAAATGCCAATGACAAGCATTCTAGAAGTAGAACTCTTTGATGTATGGGGAAAAGACTTTATGGGACCATTTCCATCTTCTTATGGGAATCATTATATTCTGCGTAGCAGAGATTATGTGTCTAAGTGGGTTGAGGCAGTGCAACTCAACCCAATGACTCTATGGTAGTGCTTTAATTCCTAAAGAAAAATATCTTTTCAAGGTTTGGGGTACCTAGAGCATTGATTAGTGATGAAGGGTCACATTTTTGTAATCACTCACTTGAAACATTATTTAAGAAATATGGAGTCACACATAGGATTGCATTATCATCCACAATCTAATGGGCAAGTAGAATTGGCTAATAGAGAGTTAAAGAAAATTTTGGAAAAAAAGAAATAAGGCAAGAAAGGATTGGGCAAGCAAGTTAGATGATGCACTTTGGGCATATAGAACTTCATTCAAAACAACCTTAGAATGTCCCCTTATAGGTTAGTTTTGGTAAAGCATGTCACTTACCTGTAGAGATGGAACACAAGGCCTATTGGGTCGTTAGAGAACTTAACATGGATATCCAAGCGCTTGGAAAGAAGACTTCTTCAACTAAGTGAGTCGAAGAATTCGTGATGGAAGCTTATGAAAATACTAAGCTTTATAAGGAGAAATGTAAATTATGGCATGATAAGCATATTAGTAGAAAATCTTTTGAGGTAGGGCGAAAGTTTTGCTTTTAACTCTAGGTTGAAGTTGTTTATAGGAAAATTGAAATCTAGATGGTCCGACCTTTGTTGTAACCAAAGTATTCCCTTATGGAGCTATCGAGGTCTATAGTGAAGAAAAAGGAGCATTCAAGGTCCATGGACAAAGATTGAAGCCCTATTTTGCAGTAGATTCATTAGCAAAGGGGGTATCTTATTCCTTAAATTTTTCTTGACAAGCATGAATAAATGGAAGTCAAGCTAATGACTTTAAAGAAGCGTTGCATGAGAGGCAACTCATGATTAATTAGCTTATGTATGTTTTTTTTTTTTTGAAAGAAAAAAAAAGTTGAAATAATGATTTTTTTTCATGTTGCAGGAAACAGAAAATTTTCAACCGGAGCATGAAAACTCATGCTACAGCATGGCTAAGCAAGAATGAAACAGAAAATTTTCAATCAAGATAAAACTCATGCCATAGCATGGTTTAGTAGAAGGATTTCAAGCTCACAACCGTAATATGAATACTCATACCATGGCATAGCTATTTTTTTCATGTGTAGTTTAAAAGGAGATTTTCTGTCTGACTTTATGGCCACAAAGATGAATACTCATGACATGGCATAGTTTTTCATTTTTTTTTTCAAAACATAACAAAAAATCTTCATCTTCTTCTTTTCACAATAGCAATAGATATCTTCTCATCTATTTGGAACGATTTAGAGGATGGTGCAGAAGTTTCATTCACCCACAACACAGCAAGAAGATTTGGGCGAGTTCAAATGGTGACAAAACAAGATCTAGCTAAGCTTTGCCAACAACTATAGGGAGTTCTTTCTCTCACTCTATTTTTGAATTTTGTTGGAAATTGGCTAGAGGCTTTGTGATAAAATTCTGTGCTTGTTTCTATTTTGTGCTTGACTGTTTTTAAGTTGCTTTTTATTTTAAGCCATAGGGGACAATGGCTGAAATGAGTTTGGGGGGAAAATGATGATTGGATGATATTTTTGCTAGTTTGTTTTCGTTTGCTAGTATGTAAAGTTAAAAAAAAAAAAATTCTTTTGAAGGATTGGTCTTTATGGCTTGTGATGAGATAGGTTTTAAGGTCACACTAGTGACAAATGAAGAATGCTTTGAGTAGTGTATAATTCAATCCTTGGGAAAGTTTTTTTTTTTTTTGTGGTTTAAAGCTGCTAAACCTTTTTGAGCACTGAAAGCTATAATCATTTGGGTATTTATGTGCAAGGTGGGTTTCTATAACTAAAGTCTTCACTCTCGATATTTAAAAAAATAAATAAATTGTGAATTTGGACTTGTTTGATGGGTACTTAAAGCAAAATGAGTAGATGACTTTACTTGATCCAAAGATGATAGTATAAGGCCTTCTTTGAACCGTTTGAGCCTTTCAAGCCAACCATATGAATGTTATATCCCTAGGTCCCTTTTTGAGCCTAAAAGAAAGAATAGAGAGAACCACCATTCGTTTTCTTTCTATTAAACCACATTGACTACCCTTAGCCTACAATTTCATAATTTCTTTTCCACTCTTCAGAGTTTAATGCATATTTTTCATTAAATAGGGATACAATGGAAAAGAGTGTTTAAGGGAGAAAAAAAAAATGAATGGTGAGGGGTAAGAGTTGATGGAAAAAGGGGATTCATGTATTTTGGCTTGGGAAGTGTTCATATTTGCATTTTTCTGTGTCAAAAAAAAAAGAACAAGAAGAAGAAAAAAAAATTAAAAAAGAAAAAAGAAAAAAATGTAAATATGTTCTATTGTTTAGAGTTGTATTATGCAAGAAAAAGGGATATATTGAAAAATGAGTTTGGGGGTGAAGTGTTAAAAGTATTTCTATGATATGCATAACTCTTCCCTTTGATTTTTATCCTTTATCCTTTTCATTTCATAGCCAAGTCCCTAAGCTTAACATTACAAACTTAAAAGTCCTACTTGATTTGGATTGGGTTGGTTGTCTATAAATTAGTGAAGAGTGTCATGAAAAGCAAGTCCGTAAAAGAAAAAATCTATTGCAAAAGAATAAGAGAGAATTGAAGATATTTGGGTTGTGTGAAACTTTTCTAAGCCATGAATAGTTGAATGAGAACAGCTATACACACACACTTGAGTGGCTTTAAACTATAGAAAATTGCTTCTTGGATTGGATGTTTACATGAGCATGTATTTGGAATTTGTCATGAAGTTGTTTCTAAGAAATCTCTGAGGCTAGCTATATTACTTAATCCTAAATAAATGTTTTACTTGATTTCTTTTTGCTTGAGGACAAGCAAATCTTTGAGTTTGGGGATATTTGATAGGTTGATATTTTTTATTAATTTTTATCCTTAAAACTTAGAGATTTTAAGTTTAATTAGTAAATTTTATTATTAAGTTGTGGTAGTTTTTGTGTTTTATAGGATTGTTAGTAGTCAAATAATTTGTTAGTAAAGATAACCAATTAGGAAGATTTTGCAAGATTTACTAATAAGATAAGATTTGGTTGTTGCAAGTTGCTACCGTTTGAGTTTTGCTATCATTCAAATTCTTACAAGACTATGCCACGGTTTCAAATTTCAAGACATAGCATGGCTAAACTAAATATTTAAGAAGACTTGGTCAAAATTAAAATCGTTGAAGCCATCAAAGAAAGAGATAAGATTTGAACTAAATCTTATAGCTGGATTTTATCTTCCAATTAAAAGATAAAGGAGCAAATCTTGGAGAACACTTGAGAAAGTCTTGGAGCAAAGCAAGGCAAAAAGTCTACAAATTCTTGAGAGCTTTGGAACCAGAGAGGGGAGTAGTTTTTAAGCATTTGTTTCATTTTGGTCATCTTGTTTCTAGTTCACTTTGTAGAATGTTTAATTTTACTGAAATTCTTTCTTTAAGCATTATGTCTAGCTAGAGTTCTTCAACTCTAGGAACTAGGATGTAACCTTTGAAATTTTCTTTAATTTAATCAAATCTATTTGGTTCTTTTTCACTTTTCAAAATCCATTGTTCTTGTTTTACATTGCTTGTAAGAACTTGATCAATTCTTGAATGAATGAAAGTGTTGGATGATGGAACAAAAGTTGAAATTCAACATTAGTTTGTAGGAACTTTGGCTATGAATGTGGAGCTACGAGAATAGAACACAAAATAGCAACTTTAAATTCTTGAGTCCTTAATGTATTTGTGTTAAATTTTGTAGACATGAGAGTGATCACAAAATTGCATGAATAAGAAGGATACGCCTCAAGAGAGGGTACTCTTAATTGAGTGAATGGTTGTGAGAGAAGTGAAAGCCAGAAGGAACCAAACTAGTATAGATTGAATTCATTGAGTTTTCATTTGGTGAAATCCAAGTTCCTAGAAGTCTTTAATCATTTGAATCTTCCATATTTTGCTAAATATTCTATTTTGATTTCATCACTAAACAAATTTGAGAGAAATCCAAATAGTTCGAGAGTTTCTTTTCCATGTGGTACTTGACATCCTCCCTGTGGGACGATTCTAGACTAATTCTATACTACGAGCTACGATCATTTAATTTGAAGGTAGTAAAACAAGAAAAAGTCGCATCAATGCCGAATTATATTATATACAAAATATAATTATTTTTTTTTTCTCTTAAATTATAACTTAGTATCAAAGTCGTTCTTGAAACGTTACAAGACTACTCTGTTAAAATTTTGCGCTGCTGCTCTGTTATTATTTTGTGCCTTCGATTTCCAAGGTGTTGCAGCCTTGAAATTTGAGATTTATTTGATGATGGCCGAGATTCTCCTTAGAAAATCAAACAAATTTGGTTGACTAAAATTGTTTTGTTTGTGCAGGCCATAGCTACGGGTCTTTCCAGCAAAAATAGATTCTTATTTTAGCCATACTTTTTTTTTGGCCGTACTTGGAAGTTTGTGGCCTCACATTTTTTTTTTTAAATATTGTTTTGCTTTAGTTGTGTGCCGGCCTTCGGATTTTGGCTCTCTTAACTCTGTCTTTTTTTCTTGTTTTCGCCAAACTTGGAAGTTTCAATTTTTTTCGTTTTGGCGAGCTTGTTTTTGCCAGCTTTAGTTTTTTGTTTTGGCGAATTTTGACTTATAGATTTGTGATGCATATTTTTTGTTTAATATTGTTTTGGCTCCAATCTTTCCAAATCTTAGGTTTGTTGCCGATTGTGCTCCTAGTCACTTTTTAAATTTTATTTCTAAATTTAAATTTATTTCGCTACTTTCAGTTTGAGAAAGGATTTTAGAGTATATTAAGAATATTATTTTATAAATATATTATATTAGAATATGTTTAAAATATTTTTTTTGTGAATATGTTAAGTAATATTTCTTCATAATTAGATAATATTTAATTTTTTATATATATGTATTTATTGTTGTATACAAAATTGTATTACATACAAAATATAATTATTTATTTTTCTCTAAAATTCTAACTTGATATCAGAGCAGTTTTTGAAACGCTACAAGGCCACTTCAAATTTTGTGTCTTCGGTTTCCAATGTTTTGCAAACTTGGAGTATGAAATTTATTTGATGTTGGCCGAGATTCTCCTTAGAAAATCAAACAAATTTGGTTGACTAAAATTGTTTTGTTGTGCAGGCCATAGCTATGGGTTTTTTTCGGCAAAAATAGATTCTTATTTTTGCCATGCTGCCGTACTTGGAAGTTTGTGGCCTAACACTTGAAGGTTTGCCGTACTTGGAAGTTTGTGGCCTCACATATTTTTTTAATATTGTTTTGCTTTAGTTGTGTGCCGGGCCTGCCGGCCAGCCGATTTTGGCTCTCTCAACTTTGTCCATTTTTTCTTGTTTTCGCCAAACTTGGAAGTTTCAATACTTTTTGGTTTTGCCCAGCTTTAGTTTTTTGTTTTGGCGGATTTTGGCTCCTAGATTTGTACTTCATATATTTTGATTAATATTATTTTGACTTCAACTTTCCCAAATCGTAATGTTTGTTGCCAATTATGCTCCTAGTCATCAATATACATATATAATTAATATATACTATAACGTCGTGATAATATCTTTCTGTTTTGTAGTATTGACTTAGCCATCAACTTTTTGAAGCTATTCTTCATAGATTTCTACACTAGTTTTTTTTTTTTCATTCTTAAAATCATTAATAAATACTCAGAATGAGTTATTGTGCTTTTAAAGTATTTAACTTGACTATTTTGACTTGCTGACCCAATAACTTGAACAATGAATACGTTAATTTGTTTGAGTTTTAACAAAGAAATTGAAATTAAGATCAGTGCTTTTATGTTAACAAATGAGCTAAGGAAAGTAATAAATATCTATTCAAAAAATTTTCAAATGTAAAATTCCAATCGATTCATGATACTTTCAACGAAAACTTTAGTAAAAGATTATTGTTAAGGATCAATCAAGTTTATCAAAGTATATCAGATAGAATATTTCATGTATATCTTTTGTAATTTGTAATTATCACCATACCTTAATTAGCATAGGTTGTCACTTATAAATATAGGCACAAGACGTTGTACAGAAATATATCAATATAAAGCAATTATTTCCAAACTATGATTTTTTTATTTTCTTACATGGTATCAGAGCGGACGATCTAACACTGCTTCTGCTCCAAATTTTAAAACCATCATTTACGAGTTTGGTGCTGTTTTTCTTTTTTTCTTTGTGTCTATATTATTCTTGGTAAAATTACCATTTTAACCCTAGGATATCCAAACCCTAAGTCTGCCTTAGCCGCAACTTTCCCAAATTACCCCTGCAGCTTCAGGAAATTACAACTTCACCGACACAGCTTCTTCCCCGTCAACAGCCATGGCCGACACCGCTGCCGTCGCATCCAGCACCACCACCGTCATTCCAGCGCCACCAAGAGATCCCTATCACCTGTCTGTCGCCGATCTTTACCGGCAGCATTGTTTCCACCAAATTTACGGGCAAAGGTAATTGGCAGATCTGGAGCAACCAGGTGAGAACTGTTTTTTTGGCACAAAATAAACTTTGGTTTCTCACCAAAACTCTTGCCCGCCTTCCTTCAAGATGACGACGCGCCAGCAGTAAAAATGGAACCAATGTCAAGTCAGCCAAGACTTGGCTTACCCATTCGGTCGATCCCTTATTAGAAGCCATGATTTCTCAGCTTCCCACGGCGGCTGCCATATGGAATACTCTGCAAGAAAGCTTCGGGCGTGTCTCTGGCTCACAAATCTTCTCGGTTAAGCAAGCCATCAGTGAGGCCAAACTTGCCGCTGGGGCTTCTAGTGCACAACTCATCGCGTTCTACCTTCGACTCCAAGATCTCTAGACTGATTTGGACGTCCATCAACCGCCCATCCACTGCGTTTGTGACCGTTGTGAGTGTCGAGTGAATGACTAGCTCCATTTGCATGAAAATACAAATTGGGTAATGAAATTTTTGTTGGCTCTCCCTGGCGAATTTCGCGCTCTCCGCACGAATGTTCTTGCCCGAGGTGATTTCCTTCCCTTGAGCGCTTCACGCCTTGCCAAAGAAGATTTGCACCAATAACCGCTTTGATGGCCAGCCTTCCACCGCTATGGAGAGTCATATTTTTTCAGCAACTCAGAAGAAGATACAACCCATTCGTTTGCTGCAATTCAGACGCCCCAATTGGTTGCTGGATACGGGTCTTTTTGATCGGGCAATGGGCCACAGCACACAACCAAATCACCTGAGCCAGGAGCGGCTCATCCAATGTCCACAGCTACTGGGCCCAATGGGCAGCAGCGCCCATTTTGCACTTATTGCCAAAAACCAGGCCATGTTCGTGAGGCCTGCTCCCTCCTCGTGGGCTATCCACCAAATTGGAAGCCCAAGCAGCGTAATGGCTCCAAGAAAAAGAATTCCAACTTTGGGCCTTTAGCACACAATATTGCAACTAATAGCCCACCACCTCTTCCTGGATTTGGGCTTCTACCTAATCCTTATGGATCTAAACCACACTTCATGGACTCTTTTGGTACTAATCCATCTCCTTATTCCAGTGTAGGTATTATGGGATTCGCGACTCCTACCCCTGGCAATGTATATGGCGGCTCCTCCGGCCTTCATCTTACTACGGATCAATAGCAGAAATTGGTCACTCTTCTGAATCAAATGGGGAATTCCGATCCCACTGCTAATTTTTCAGGTATCATTATACTTTTTAATGCCCTTTTTTCTGTTTGGATTATCGATTCAGGTGCAAGTGACCACATCACTTGTAACATATCTTTATTGGATTCATATTTTCCTTGTGCAACACCCATTTCCATTACATTGCCTGATCAATCCACCAATTCGTGACACATATTGGACACTATTGACCCTATCCTCAGTTACACCTAACACATGTCCTGTATCCTCCAAATTTTAAACATAATTTATTATCCATCCGCAAATTCACTAGAGATAATAATTGTGTGGCAATTTTTTTCGACGAATTTTGTGTCTTTTAGGACCATACAACTGGGGATCTGATCAGGCTCGGCTAGGCTAGTCGGGAATTATATTTTTTATGTTCTTCCATTCCTGAATCATTTCAATTAGTTTTTCAGAGTTATTTACTTTCAATAAAGAATGCTGCATGCATTCCAAAAACTATTTTCCATTGTAATTTTGTTAGCTGCAATAATGTTAGTTATGACATTTGGCATCATCGTCTTGGTCATTCTTCTTTAAAAACTTACATTACTCATGGTCAATCCGTGTCATGCCCTCCATCTTTTTTTTGTCCAATTTGTCCTTTGCCCAAACAAACTCGCAATTCTTTTCCTACACGGACTACTATCACCACTTCCACTTTTGAATTAGTCCATATGGACATTTGGGGTCCACATCGGACCCCCACTAACGATGGTTCACGCTACTTTCTCACCATTGTCGACGATTTTTTCCGTGCCACATGGACATTTCTTTTACATTCAAAATTTCAAGTTTTTTCCAAAATTCAACATTTTATCTCTATGGTTTTCACACAATTTGGTTCCCTTGTCCATCGCATTCGCTCTAATAATGGAAGCGAATTTTTTTCCACTGAGTGTCGCTCTTTCCTTGCTAGTCAAGGTATTCTTCAGAAGAGCTCTTGCGTTTATACTCAGCAAAATGGAGTAGTTGAACGCAAACATCGTCATTTATTAGATGTTGCACGAGCCTTAATGTTTCAGGCACACATCCCATCTCACTTTTGGGGTGACTGCATTCTTACTGCCACTTACATCATTAACCAGTTACCTTCATCCTCCATTCATAGCCTCACTTTTGAACTTTTATTTCACAAACCACCCATACTTGACCATCTTCGTGTCTTTGGCTATCGGTGTTATGCCACCACTTTAGGTGCAAGTGACAAATTTAGTCCCCGTGCTACTCCATGTATTTTTATGGATTAGCTTCCTAACTGTAAGGGTTATCATCGTATAACCCCGCCGGAAATTCTTTGTTAGTCGGGATGTAATTTTCCAAGAAAATGTTTTTTCATTTTCACCTTCTACTGTTATCCCCGGCACTCATCCGATCCCACACCTCCATTATATGGTTCGACGAAACGCACTTTCGTCTAATTTACCTGGAGCTACCAACCTCTTTCACCGACTCTCCCAGACTTTGCCTTCTCGACCTCCTATTTCATCTTCAGTCCGAGGCGAATCCTTGCCCACCTCCGAGCCACAAGATCCCAACCTCACCACATCACTCCACCGATCAGCTCGTCCTTCTCGACCTCTTATTTGGAGTTCTGATTACCTCTGCCCTACTTTGCCCTCGGCGTCTTGTACCTCCCTTTATCCCATTTCCAATTACCTTTCCTTGGCTAATTGTCACCTTTCTCATCAGCATTTCATTGCTTCCATTTCGGCGATTCAAGAACCTATCACCTTTCAAGACGCTGTTACTAATCCCAATTGGGTTACCTCCATGGAAACTGAACTCAATGCCCTTCAGGCAAATCATACTTGGGATGTGGTTCCTTTGCCTCCTGGCCGTCGTTCAATCGGATGTAAATTGGTTTACAAGGTCAAGTATCATGCTGATGGTTCTCTTGAGCGGTATAAAGCCTGCCTCGTGGCTAAAGGTTTTAATCAGAGAGAAGGGGTTGATTATCAAGACACCTTTTCTCCTACTGCTAAGCATGTCACTGTGCGTCTTCTTCTCACCATTGCCGCTATCCATTCTTGGCCTCTTTTTCAGATGGATGTTCAAAACGCTTTTCTCCATAGTGACCTTTTCGAAGAGGTATATATGGACCTGCCCCCCGGATTTCGCACTCAGGAGGAGCCTTTGGTGTGTCAATTGCGGAAATCCTTATATGGGTTAAAGCAAGCATCTCGTCAATGGAATGCCAAGTTCACTAATGCTCTCCTACAGCATGGCTTTCATCAGTCCCACCATGACTACTCCTTATTTACCAAAACTCAGGGTACTGAATTTGTTGCTTTGCTTATATATGTTGATGATATACTAATTACAGGTAACAGTCAAGTTGGAATCAATGACCTCAAAAAATATCTCAATGCCACATTCTTTAGAAAAGATCTTGGTCCATCTAAATTCTTTCTTGGGCTTGAGATTGCTCGATCTCCAGATGGTATTTCAATAAGTCAGCGCAAGTACATATTGGAGCTGATATCTGAGGCTGGATTAGCAGGTTCGAAACCTTCAGCCATTCCTATGGAACAAAACAAGAAGTTCACAAGCATTGAATATGACGCTGGCTCAAATGAGCAAGTCAATGATCCGCTCTTTGAAGATCCTTCAGTATATCAGAGATTAGTTGGCAGACTCATCTACTTGAATCTCACCAGGCTTGACATTACTTTTTCAGTTTAACTTCTTAGTCAATTCATGCAAAAGCCGAAGCAATCACATGGAAACCGCCTTGAAAGTCATTAAATATCGAAAGTTGCCTGTGTCTTGGTCTTCTATTCGTCATCCTCAAAGTTTGAGTTACGAGCCTTTTTGATTGATTATAGCACGTGCCCAATGACAAGGAGATCCTGCGGTTTCTGCATCATGCTTGGAGACTCTCACGATATCTTGGTGTACAAAAAGCATTGCTCATATCACTCTCATCGGCTGAGGCAGAATATCGAGCCATGCAGGTTACAACCAGCGAAGTAGTGTAGATCATGGGACTTCTCCGAGATTTTGGTGTTCATATAAACGAACCTGCATTACTATATTGTGACAATGAAGCTGTAGAGAAAATAGCGGCAAATCCGATTTTTCATGAGCGCACCAAGCATATTGAGGTGGAGTGTCATTATGTCAGAGAGAAAATTCAGCAAGGAATCATTGCGACACGCCACATATCTACCAAGGAGCAGCCAGCCGATCCCTTGACTAAAGCTTTAAGTAGTGGGCAGCATTGGTATCTTCTTTCCAAACTTGGAGTATTTGACTTATACAAATCTCCAGCTTGAGGGGGAGTGTTAAGGATCAATCAAGTTTATCAAAGTATATCAGATAGAATATTTCATGTATATCTTTTGTAATCTGTAATTATCTCCATATCTTAATTAGCATAGGTTGTAACTTATAAATATAGGCACAAGACGTTGTACAGAAAATATATCAATATACAGCAATTATTTCTAAACTCTGGTTTTTTTTTAATTTTCTTACAATTATATAGTAACTAATGTGTTAATGAGAGAAAAATGAAACCATTACAGACAGAAAGAATGAAGGACAAGAAGGCTAGTAGGAAGGAAAGGGAAGTTGGAAAGGACGGAGCAGGAAATAACTTATGCAACAAACTTGTCTCAGCTACCACGCAAACTTGCCTCAACAAAATAATTGGCCTAATTTATCCAATAAGTAATTGGAAACAACTTCTGGCATCTAACACTGAAATTTTATCTCTAGATTCATGATATTGTGATTAATTTAGATGGCGACTCGTATATCATCCTCCAATCATAAGTACAGTTCTTTTATTTAATTTATTTTTTTTATGTAAAAGCATATAAATTGAAGTCTTTTGAAAATGAAATTGAACTCAATTATTGATGTTGGACACTGATTTAATATTTGCCCATTTTTATTTTGACCTTTGCTCATGTTTGTAATTTTGACTCGAGGACATTCATATACTTTAATTTTCACTTTGGTCCAATTCTCAATTTCACATTCCAATTTCTTTTCAACTTCTCTTTCCAAAAATAAAATAATTATCTTGCTTTTTTTTTCCCCTTGTGAATTCTATAATATCATTTCCAATGGCAATTTTTGAGAGAATATTCTGTGAAATGTTAAAATCATATTCTAAATTTTTTTAATTTTATTTATTATTATTATTTTTTTGGGATAATATATTAAAATGTCTGAACTTAGGTGCTTGTAAGAATCGTTTTGTCAACCTTTCAATTGTAACAACACGATACATGAACTATTCAATTTGTATAATAATGGCCTTTGACTGAAAAAGAGACAAAAATACCCTCCTTAAAGATAGAAATGACAAAAAATTGATATAGTTTAATTTTTCTATTAACTTTTTAAAAGAAAATTTAAAGATAAAAACTTAATAAAATTATGCAAAATTTTGTTAAAATTTTGCATGCAAAAAGGTAAAAATGTATTATATGATACTTTGTTTTTAACCTCAAAATTATTATTTTTACAAATACTTTGTTTTTACCTCAATTTTTGTCATTTTGTCTCTAAATTTATTAACTTTTCATTTTATTTTACTCTCCTTAATACAGCATCTAGTTTAAAATTTTAAAATAAATTTTTAAAAAGACAAAAATGATAAATTTAAAAGAAAAAAATTAATAAAATTATTTACACTATATAATAAATTTTTTTAAACTAAAAAAATAAAATTTAAAAATGAAAAGTTAATAAAATTTAAAGACAAAATGACAAAAAAATTGAGTAAAAAAACAAAGTATCTGTAAAAATAATAATTTTCTTTTAAAAAGTTAATAGAAAAATTAAACTATATTAATTTTTGTCATTTCTAAGCTTTAAGGAGGGTATTTTTGTCTTTTTTGATCAAAGGCCATTATTGTTACAAATTGAAAAGTTCATGTATCGTGTTGTTACAATTGAAAAGTTGGGACAAAGCAGATTCTGACACCTAAGTTAGGGACATTTTAATATATTATCCCTTTTTTTTTGTATAAGCGGAAGGTATAGAACTCAATTCCTAGTTACCATCCTTTCTCATGGTTTACCTAAAGGATTAGGAAAGTTTATAATTTGGAAAAATAAATGAAAACTAGAGGTCTTTTTTTTTTTTTTTTGTTGAAAGAGGAGCTGATTATATTAAGTGGGAAATTCGCAGTTAATACGATACAAAGGTGGTCTATCATTAGATGAGACAGGTCATAATCCAACTAACCTAACCCAATAAGGGTTAGTTAAGACATTCCCCTTTAGAATCGGCAAAACCCACTCAATGGGGTGGCATCTCCCAATACTACCTAACTAAGAGGCTAAAAGAAACCTAATCCTAGCTTGCGGCTTGCCGCATACCTTCCCGATCACGCGAGCAGGACAAGCGGATCGCAGCTCCGTAGTGCGTGCGCTTGCATTGATCAATCCCTCCTATCCGACCTTACCTGTGCATTACAAAGCGTAGTAGCTCCGCAGCTAAGACTCGAAGCCTCCGGTATGGGCCACTACGCCCATACTGGGACCACAACCCCTCGTAAGAAAGCGATGCCAATACCCTCACGAACTCCAAGACCTTCACCTACTTCAACTTCAAGAATAGTCGTCCATGAAGCGGCCTGATTCAAGCTTCCATACGAGGAATAGCAAAACCGATGACCGTGATCACCAAAAAAAAAAAAAAAACTAGAGGTCATGTTTGTTGATAAAAATATGTTTGCTACATTAAATAAGAGGTTTCCCTCAACGGTTTCTCACGCTGGTAACATTTTCCAAAAGTGTATTAATTTGTTTTAAATAATAATATTTAGTGAATAACATAAACCTCAAAAGTCTAATCAATAAAATATTATATGCAATAAAAAATTCTTACATAAAATATTATGAGTAATGATTGAGATAGTGACAAATTATAGTGATTTGTATACTAACCAGCGTCACAACTATGAAAGACAAAATTATCTTTCATTATTTTGTATTTTGTAATGAGGATGAAGGGATGATTTTGTCTTTTCATAATTGCTACATCGATTATTATACAAAATCACTATGATTTGTTACTATATGTATCATTACTCAAATATTATATAGGCATCTGTTTAGTGGATTCATGTGAAAATACGATTCTGAATAGTCACCATTTTAGCTCCATTATTCATTTATAGAATTTACTAAATAGTTTCACTGGAATTGTCATTACTCTTTTCAATACCCTATTATAAAAAATGGTAAACATTCAATTAAGTCCTTGAAATTTTTATTTTACCCCTGTTAAGAAATCCATCCCTATTCCTGCATATGTTTCCTATCAGAAAAATTATTCTACATATCCGTTGTACCACGTCACACTGATAACATGGAACAACATGCCAATAAATATTTCACAATTAATTAAAATCTATTAATGAATAATACATTTTTATCATAATTACTTAAATAATTAATAGTTAAAATAGTTATTTACTTTTATTTATTTGTTTTTTAGTCCCCGTATGAATGAAAGGATTTAATTTCTAAATATAATCTTCCCCCCAGAGGCAGCGGAGGTTGTTCTATATAAGGGAATGTTGTAAGGGTTTATGATCCTGAAGGATTCATTCCCTTCACCTTTAATCTAATTCATCTTATTCCTTTTCCACTGCTAAATGAAATTGCAGAATATGGCATGGGAGGGGACATATCATCACAAGGTGACGACAGCTATGGGATCCTATCACTTAAAATGTTCACAGGGTTCATAGAAGATTTTTAGCCTGAAATCTTAATGGAAGATTCAACCAAAACAAGCATGAAGGGGGAGAACACGCTCCCCCAGAGTAGAGGAATTCTACTTACCAATCCTTCATATTGCTGTTTCATCATTTTGAGCAAGAAATTTCCTCTTTCTTGAGAATATACCATTAAAAAAACTTTCGGAGGACAAACACTGTAGAAAAAAACTGACGATAGGTTGTTGAAAAGGAAGAATTGATAAAATACTCATTTTTCCACTCCGCTTACGTATTAGAGTGTGATGACACATATTTGGAGATATACTTCTTTAATTGTTGCAGGGATTTAAAAGCAATTACAATAAAAAATAGTGTATAACATTATTAAGAGATTTTAATTAAGTGTCAATTTTTTATTAATCTGATAGTAGTGTGACATGGTGCAATCGATGCACTGAAGATTTTCTCGTCCCATCAAAGTTCATCTATTTGTTAATATCTTACTCATTAAAATTTTTTGCTCAATGATACTATTTGAGAACTACTTGCCCAATAACTCACATGCTAGTATTTTCAGGTCAACAATAACACTAAACATGATTTCCAAAGCCAGTAGACATGAAACAGTGTAATGGATGATTGGACTATACGTGGGAAAAAAGGAAATTAAGAAAATGTTAATAAAAAGCAGCCAACCTGGTCAAGAGTCCACTCAACACCAATCAAACCTTTTTCCTCAAAAGTCAAAACTCCAAAAACCGCCACATATAACGGAGCAAGAAGGATTGATTAAACAGTTGTATATTTTAAAAGACATAATCTTACGTTAGAAGGTTATAAAAATACCTTAACATTTTATATTAAATTTTTATAAGTAGACTTATGACCCGGAAAAAGAGTGGTAAGTCGCGTGGATGAGAGAGGGCCAAATTGTATCAATCAAATTCAAAGCGAAACATTAGCTTCCCTGCACATGGGCTAAGCACAATCCAACCCAAGCTTTGCCTGTTTTCTTTTTGGGACTGCTAAAATAATTTATAATTAGTTTACTAATTTACTAGTTGATTAAGTAGTTTATCAATTTACCATTTTACCAAATCAGCAACAATTAATCCATGTTAGCCCTTTGACCCATAGTATTGACCACATAGTGTTGCTACCAACATTCAGCACTATTTCTCTCACTTTTTGGCGGCTGCATGACCTCAACGTTCAACTTATTTCTCTCACTTTTTGTTACATGCAGCACTAGTGCTGTTGCCAAACCTCCAAATGCACCATTTAGCAAGCTCAATCTACCTTTCTCTCAATTCCTCCTTCCTCCTTCTCATTCTTCTATTGGTTTTATTCCAATCTTTGTTGTTCCTATTGCCCTCTAAATAAGAAGAAGACTTGTTTAATCTTGAAATATTTCATAAATTACTAAAATGGTTTCTTTAGGGCAATGCAAATGTTGCACGACTCAAGTTATTAATTTTATCTCCTACAATCTAAAGAAACTATGGTTACCTTCAGTACAAATATACCCAATCCTACTATAAATATTGCCTCACCATTGGTACTCAACCTACCCAAGTTGATATTCCACTCACGGTCCATTCTTGTCCAATTACTCACGCCAAGTCTTTCCACTGACGCCTCGAATATTGAGATTTTTGTTGATGAAAATTTCAAATGTTGGCAATAAAGAATTTTCCTTTTGCTAGATATTCATAGTGTAGCACATGTACTACTGGGCCTAAACTGCCTCAACTACGATGGAAAAATTCAATAATTATGGCAATATGCCAACAAGGTATGTCATCATACGATTTTACAAACCATATCTAATGAATTGTTTGATATTTTCTATCCTCACAAGAAAGCAAAGAGTATGGAAAGCCTTAATAAAAAGGTTCACTGTTGAAGATGCCACCAAGCAGAAGTTTGTGGCAGGAAAATTCTACCATTGGCAAATGGTTGAAGATAATGACATGAAGAGTCAAATTAATGAGTATCAAAAATTGCTGGAAAATTTGAAAACTTTATAGCCAACTTGCTAATAAAAAAGATGCCAGACTCCTAGAGTGACTACGAAAATAGTCTGAAACACAAACAAAAATCTGTCACCATCGATGAGTTAGTCACTCATATTCTCATAAAAAATACCAACAAGAAGGTGATAAAAGTAGCTAAAGCCATAGAATTAACATCGAAGGCAAATCTGGTGCAAGGAAGTAGCTCTAATAAAGGTACGAAGTCTAAATCTAAAGCCTAAAAACCCTAACTTCAAAAAAAAGAAAGGCTCTTGCTTTGTTTGTGATAAGCCAGGACACCATGCTCCTTAATGTCATAAAAGAGTGAGAAATGAAAGTCCTCCTAAGGCTAATCTAACCGAATGAGATGATATTATTGTTGTTGTCATTTCTCAAGTGAACATTGTAGTCAATGCCAAAGAGTGGGTAGTAGATTGGGACGACTAGACACGCTTGGTAATCGAGAGGCTTTTTCCTCCTACACTTCGGTAGAGGACAATAATGAAGTAATCTATCTTGGAGACTTTAGAACCCCAAAAGTACATAGCAAAGGCAAAGTCTTTCTCAAACTCTCATTTGGAAAGACTTTGGCCCTCAATGATGTACTACATGTTCAAACTATTAGAACAAATTTGGTATCTGCAATTGCTTGACAAAGCCGAAATCAAAATATTTTTAATCTAGAAAATTTGTCATGACTAAGAATAATGTGCTTATAGGCAATGGCTATAGTAATCGTGCACTATACGTTCTCTCTATTTCTAATGTTATCAATGAAAATGCATCTACTTCTTACTTATATGATTGAATCATTTTTTTTGATGGCATGCAAGATTAGGACATACGAAGTTTAGTTATATAAAGAAAATGCAATCAATTGGCTTAATTTCTTGTTTGAATTCAACCAATATTGATGAATGTGAAATATGTGCTGAATCAAAAATCACTAAAAAGACTTGTGTTTCTGTAAATAGAGAAACTGAATTATTGCCTTTAATTCATACTAATTTAGGTGATTTAAAACAAACTATGACTAGAGGTGGTAAAAAATATTATGTTACTTTTATTGTTGATTTTTTTAGATTTACTAATTGTATTTACTTAGAAATAAAAATAATGCATTTGATGTCTTTATTTCTTATAAAACTGAAGCAGAAAATCAACCTAATGGAAAATTAAAAGATTTAGATCGGATAGAGGAGAATATCTTTCACTAAATGATTATTGTGAAAAGAAGAGATAATTTATGAAATAATTCCACCTTATTCATTTGAATCTAATAGTGCCGTTGAAAGAAAAAATTGAACACTTGAAAAAATGATGAATTCTATGTTAATTAGTTCTAATATACCTCAAAATTTGTGAAGTGAGGCTATTTTATCTGCATATCACTTGCAAAATAGAATTCCACATAAAAGAACTGGAAAAACACCTTATGAGTTGTAGAAAGGTTATGCACCTAATTTAAAATATTTAAAAATATGGGAGGGTTTAGCTAAAGTCATGTTGCTTGAACCAAAGAAAAGAAAAATAGGTTCGAAAACATCTGATTGTAAGTTATTAGATATGCTAAACATAGTATTGCATATAGGTTTCTTATATTAAAAAGTGAATTGCTTGATTGTAATACAATAATTGAAACAAAGAATGTTGAATTCTTTGAACATATTTTTTCACTTTCTTGAGAAATTTTTCATGCACCTTTTGAAAATAATAGAGAAATCAATTTTGATGAACAATTGAGAAGGAGCAAAATGCCTAGAAAAGAATTTTTTTTTGGATATGACTTTTATACTTATCTTATTGATAATGATCCATTGACTTTTGACGAAGCAATTTCTTCTTCTGATTCAAAATTTTGGAAAGAAGCAAGTAATGATGAAATTAATTCAATTTTAAAAATAAAACTTGGTTTTACTTTATTTACCTCCTAATGCAAAACCTATTGGTTGTAAATAGATTTTCAAAATAAAATATAATTGATGGCTCAATTGATAAATATAAAGCTTGTTTAATTGCAAAAGGTTTTTCACAAAATAAAAATTGATTATTTTGATACTTTTGCACTAGTAACAAGGATTTCATCTATTAGACTTTTATTTGCTTTAACTTCTATCCACAAACTTTTTATTCATCAAATGGATGTTAAAATTGCATTTTGAATGGAGATTTAGAAGAAGAAATGTATGTGATATAACTTGAGGATTGTGTCATTTTGGACAGAAAATAAAGTTTGTAAGTTAATAAAATCACTCTATGCCCTAAAACAAGCTCCTAAATAGTGACAAGAGAAATTTGATCAAATTCTACTTAGTGATGGTTTTTCATCAATTGAAGTGGATAAATGTGTATGTACAAAATTATAAATAATGATTATCTAATCATTTCTTTGTATGTAGATGAAATACTCATATTTGGTATTAGTTTGAGTGTTAAAAATAGTACTAAATGTTTTTGTCCTCAAACTTTGACATGAAAGATTTGGGTAAAACCAATGTTATATTGGATGTTAAAAACATAAGGAGAATAGATGGAATTATGTTGTCAAAATCATTATCTTGAAAAATTTCTTGAAAGTTTGAAAATTATGATATGACACCTATGAGCACTTTATGATGCTAACTCCCAATTAAAAAGAATTGTGGTGACTCAATTGTTCGTTTAAATATGCTCAGTTATTGAGAATTTGATGCATTTAATGAATTTTACAAGGCCTAACGCACTACGTAGTGTTTAAACCGAGTAGATATACATATAATCTCAATCACGAGCATTGGTCAAATTTAGTTAGACTAATGAAATATTTGAGAGCAACCATTGATTATAGTATCCTATATAGTGGATTTCCACTATATTAGAAAGATCTGATGGCTAATTGGATATCTAATTCAAACGAGACTAAATCCACTAGTGGCTATGTAGTCACACTTTGTGGTGATGTAATAGCATGGAAATCGATTAGACAAACTATTATTACTAAATCGACTATGGAGTCAAAGTTTATAACTCCGAATTGGCTAGTTCAAAAGCTAATCGTTGAGAAATTTCTTAGTTGGAATTCCTATAACCAAGAGGTTAGTGCCCCAATTTCTATGCATTGTGATTGCTAAACAACAATTGCCATAGCAAAAACAAATTATATGATTACAAAAATTGACACATGAAATTGAGACATGATGTCGTAAAGTAATTGCTAAAAGATAGAATAGTTTCTATTGATTACATGAAGTCGAAATGAATTTGGCGATCCTCCGACTAAACATTTGGGAAGAAAATTAATTCTTCAAATATCAAGGAATTGGAACTTAAACCAATAAGTTGTCAATAAAGATGGTAACCCAACCTAGGTGATTGGAGATCCCATGGAATAGGTTCATATGGGTAATAACAAATCAATATTGGCTTTGAAACACTTCAATTTAAGTCTTTTCTATGGTATGTGTTATGACTACTACTAATTGTGATGTTAGTTTCAAACTCTTAATGAATTCATATTCTTTATAGATGATGTATTTAAAACAGATACACTTGATGAATTCACTTATATAAGAGTGATGATGCGCTCATAAGATTTTGGCTAAAATCTTATAAAGCTCTCATAAAAACCAAGCACGCATGGCGATTAAGCAAAAACGCGTCGAACAACAAAAGTTATGGGGTTGCATTGTGATTGATGAAATCTCTATTTTACATCAATGATTTATTGATTCATAGAAATTTTACATTTCACTAATAAATCAAGAGAATATATTTTATCAATCTAAATTTGGTTTATAGTCCTAAAGACACCAAATCAATGCATTTGCACCCAAACAAATCCAGAGAATAATCTTATCTTCGTTTTATTCTTTTGAAATTTGTGGGAGATTGTTGTATATTTCAAAAGGCACAATCCCACATTAGAAGATTACAAAACACCTTAACATTTTATATTGAATTTCTTGTGAGTGAGATTGTGACCAAGAAAGAGAAAGAGTGGTGGGTTTGCGTGTATGAGTGGGGTCATATTGGGCCACTATTTCGCACAACATACTATTATTACCACCGACAATTAGACATCCAACCCGTGATCATAGCAACGCATCAACCAACCCGTAATCGCAACGACCCAATTGCAAGAGCAAAGCTCTACCAATCGAGTTATATCCCCAAGTCGAGTGGAGCTCATGTATAATAAAGGTAGACTTATTTAATTCTAAGGAAGTATTTCATAAACTATTGAAATAATTTCTTTAGAACATTAAAAATAATAGATGGTTGGACTATACGTGGGAAAAAGGAAATTAAGAAAATGTTAACAAAAGCAGCCAACCTGGTCAAGGGTCCACTCAACCCCAGTCAAACCTTTTTCTTCAAAAGTCAAAACTCCAAAAGCCGCCACATATAATGGAGCAGGAAGGGACTAAACTAACAAATTAACTAAACCAAGAAGAGAGCTCATAAATTAAATATCATCGGTCCATTCCATTCTTCCATAATTGATAATTCTGCACAATGTTACCATTGCTCATCTTCTCCATCTTTACACTCTCAAATCTCTCAATCACCCAACCACAACAGCAACCAAAAATCATCCAATCTTTCTCCAATTCAGACCCTGCATGGACTCCCAATCAAAACAAGATCCTTCTTTCTCCCAACTCCATCTTTGCTGCAGGCTTTTTCCCACTGCCCTCTTCACCAAACCTCTTTGCATTCTCAATTTGGTACTTTAACATCTCAAACACTACCACAGTTTGGTCAGCAAATGACCATTCCCAGTTTCCAACTTTGCTTCCTTAGCCATTTTGCCGACAGGGAACTAACGTTGGTGAATAACCCTTCTGGGCAGAATTTATGGCCTTTAAGGCCTATCAGCAACACAAACACATCCAAATTGATCCTCCTAGAAAATGGCAACTTGGTTTTGGGACCTGGCAAAGTTTTTCAAATCCGACAAACTCATTTCTGCCCTGCCAGAACATTACTGGAACAACTTTGACTTCAAAGAATGGGAAGTTCAAGTTTATTAACTCTACTCAACTAGTATACAATAGCAATCCGTTCAATTACTGGGGCATTGGTCAAGCCTTTCTAAGCATTGATGATTTGGGAAAGATTTCAATGGCGAATGGGTTTTCATACATTTCATCAGACTATGGTGATCAGAAGTTGAGAAGATTGACTCTTGATGAAGATGGTAACCTCAGGCTTTACAGTTTTGACCCCATGTTAGGCAAGTGGATGGAGGTTTGGAGGGCTGTGTATAATATTTGCCGAATTCAAAGTACTTGTGGGCATAATTCTATTTGTGTTTATGACCCTTTGGATATATTTGTCTCTTGCATGTGCCCTCCTGGTTTCAGGAAAAATTCCAATGATCCCAATTCTTGTGATAGGATAAATCCCATGACAGACATGGCCAATACCAAATTTCTACGCCTTGATTATGTAAGCTTTACTGGAGGACTACCAAACCAAACAATTTCTATGGTTTCAAATTTAACCACTTGCGAAGCTGAATGCTTAGGGAGGCAAAATTGTTTGGCATTTTGTTCAAATATGACAGGAATAATTCATGCATACTTCAATTGGATAGTCTATTTTATGCATCCTGGAATGAAGGAGTTAAGGGTGCTACATTCTTGAGGGTTGATAAATCTGAGAATGCTACTGAGCCAATTTTCACTGGTCTAACTTCTGTCATGGACACATCATGCCCTGTTACCATTAGTCTTCCATTTCCACCACAAGAATCCTCTGCTACCACTAGGAATATTGTGATTATATCAATTTTCTTTGCAACTGAGATGATTAGTGGGGTTTTTTTCTTCTGGGCATTTCTGAAAAAGTACACAAAGTATAGGGATATGGCTAGGTCATTTGGGCTTGAAACTATGCCTGCTGGTGTACCTAAAACGTTCAGTTATTCTGATATTAGAGAATCAACTAAAAATTTCTCAGAAGTCATTGGAAAAGGTACTTTTGGTATTGTCTATAAAGGGAATTTAAGTGATGGAAGGGTTGTTGCTGTCAAGTCCCTTAAAAATGTCACTGGGGTGATGTTGATTTTTGGGCGGAGGTCACAATTATTGCCAGGATGCACCATCTGAATTTGATCACATTATGGGGCTTTTGTACCGAAAAGGGCAAGAGGATGTTAGTGTATGAGCATGTGGCCAATGGGTCGCTAGACAAGTTTCTTTTCCGAAAGAATCAAGTCACTTCAAATCGGGTCCAAACATTACGTGATCAACAAGATGATTCGAATTCGAGTTCGGGCCAAAAGCCTATACTCGAACTGAATATCCGATATCGGATTGCGGTTGGTGTCGCAAGAGCAATTGCATATTTGCATGAGGAATGTTTGGAATGGGTGTTACATTGTGACATTAAACCCGAAAATATACTCTTGGGGGAAGATTTTTGTCCAAAAGTATCGGATTTCGGGTTAGCAAAATTGAAGACAAAAGATGATATAATGAGTATGTCGGGTATACGGGGCACCCGTGGGTATTTGGCACCCGAATGGATCAGGGGCGATCGTCAAATTACATCCAAATCCGATGTGTACAGCTTTGGAATGGTACTATTGGAAATAGTAACGGGTGTGAGAAACTCTGAGCAACAAAATTCTGAAATGGAAAGTGATCAATGGTATCTTCCAATGTGGGCATTTGACAAGGTGTTCAAAGAGATGAATGTTGACGATATCTTGGATCCGAAAATCCGGGAGTCTTCAGATACCCGAGCCCATGTGGAAATGATTATTCGGATGGTGAAGACGGCCATGTGGTGTGTCCAAGATAGGGCAGATGACAGGCCGTCCATGGGAAAGGTGGCCAAGATGTTGGAAGGGACTGTTGAGATCACAGAGCCCAAAAAGCCCACAATATTTTACCTGGGAACGGAAGGAGGGAATGGGATCTTGAACAGCTCTACTCAGCAGTAACTCTATTATTCTTTATTAGAGGATGACAAAATTATTCTCATTTATTTTGGTTCTGGAAAGGCTATGAAATGTTACAATAGGCTGTAAAAATAGATCCTTATCATGTTTTATTAGAGTTTATTGCTGCAATTTCAAATGAAAATTTCCTCTTCTCAAACTTTGAGAATTATAATATTTGTACCAAAGTGTTAAGAATTTCAAACTCGAAAACAAGCCATCAAAACTTGAGTATTGGATGTAATTTATTGTATAATAAAATGAGTGTTAAAGAAATTATACTCCCTCTATTTCAAAAATCGAATCCACTTTTGATTGAAAAAAAAAAACCTCTCTTTTAAAGCTTATTTTATCACTTGTAATTATTATTTATGAATTTTTCTAGTGTAAAAGAACTGAACAACCTATAGAAGGGTGTATTTTTGCCAATATTATTTTCAAGTATTATACTCTAATGGTTTTGGACAACCACTATAATAGATTGGTTAATTAGTTAAATCTTCTCTCAAATATGAAAAATATAATTTTATTTTTTAAAAAATTACATTTGGTGGATTTTTGAAAGGAGAAAAATACTAGATAGTCTCATACTTTTGCTTTTAGCAAGAGAATGAAGAATAAGATTAATATCTTGAAAATAGATGATAATAAGATCATATTATTTTTACTTTATTTGTTTCTACTACTCTTTAGATTCACAAGTGTAATGAAAACTAAGATCTCAGGACTATGACTGCTTCACTACCTCTAGCTCTAATTAATCAACATTTCATATAGGTGAGAGCATAATGAAACGAGAAATGTAATGAAGAGGAAAACATTGACTAGATTAAGTGTAAGAGTAGTTCTATTTTGTTTTGGATAATATTTCTAGCTCTGACGAATCAACATCTCATATGTAGAGAAAACTAGTGAAAATGAGAAACGTAATGAAGGAAAATACTAAATTGATTATGCGTAAGAATGTATCTATTTTGTTTTGCATTTGTTACTAGGCTTTCATAGGCCCTTGGATCCTTTTAAGGAGTAATCTATATGACATTAATATCAAAATTGTTGTCATTTTCTTTTATGAATAGGAAATTGAAATTGTTGAAGTTTTATTAAATTTTTATATGCAAATTAGTTTTCAACTTGTTATCTTTTATAGTAGATTCTATAGCTATTCACTCTATCAAACAAATTATTTATAGGTGTTTTCTCCCAAACGAATTCTTAACAAGTGTTATCAAAACCTAAAATTAGGTAAATTGGATTACTGGGCTAGTTAGCTACATGTGTGAATCGTTTACATTTTGTTCTTTGTTAGTGTCATCCTTTGATTACTCATTGATAAATTAGTGTTGGGTCCAAAAGGTGACATAATCTTCTTTGATGTTATACCCTTTTATTGGTTGCTTTGGAATTTAGATTGAGGATCACTTGTATTGAGTAAAAGTTTGATTGTGAAGAAATTTTGTAAGCATGCATAAAATTTTGGTGATGGCCCAAGGAAATTTGGGTTCAACATGAATAGCTACGCTTGAAGGAGAGATCGTGGAGATTTATGGAGAAATATCACATATCCTATATAAGTTTTATGAAGTGATAAGAAGTATTAAATAAATAAAATTGACTCAAAACTTGCTTAACTTTTATTAATTATTTATTGGCCTCTCTAGATGTTTTATTGGACAAATTTCTAAAAATAGGTATTATTTTTGTTAAATGTTGCCTATTATATTTTACGGATTTTTCTACACTATTTTTAATTTATAGTTAAAAACATTAGTATATAATTGCAATTCATAGTTTATTTTTGACACCATGTGATATCATTTTAAGTTTTTGACTCAAGTTAACCGATCTAACATATTGATCTTGATTGTGTAGTTTGTGTTGTAATTATTCCCAAGATTGTTCAAGACAGAAAAGTAAGAACAAAGAATAAATCGAGACACACAAGTTAACGTGGTTCTACTCGACAATTAAAGCCTACGTCTCGACAAAGACGATGATGATATTAATAACAAGCCTTGAGATTACAAGGATTTCTCATTCCCTTAGAAACACCCCACCTCTCACAAAAGCTTTAAAGCTTTCTTTGAAGTCTCTCTCAATTTCTCTATAAAAGATCTCAACTACATCTATATTTATAGACACCAAATAGAGACCTAATCTCAATCGATAAAGATTCAATCATAATCTCATTTAGATTAGTGTTACAAAATATAGTAGGATTATATAAAGGTTCCAAATCCTAATTGAACTATGAAAAACACCAAATTAAAATATTAGATAAAATTATCTAATCCCATTCCAATTTGGAAACAAGGCATAATACAACAAATCTCTACCTTGACTTGTTTCCCATCATGACGCCTTCGCTCATCCGAACATTTCTATCTCAAATCGCACACATTGACCAAATCCAAGCAATGTTTGAACTTTGTCGAAGTAATGGACTTAGTCATCATATCTGATAGATTATCTGCGGTCTCAATCTTCTTTATAGAGATTAACCCTTGAGACAAAATTTCTCGAACAAAATGATATCTAACATCAATGTGCTTGGTGATCTCATGCTACATTTGGTTCTTCGTCAAGTGTATGGCACTTTGACTATCACAATAGATAGTGTTTTGATTTAACTCCATACTCAATTCACCAACCAAACCATTCAACCAAATAGCTTCTTTCACAACTTCTGCCAAAGCCATGTACTTTGCCTTAGTTGTAGACAAAGCAATAGTTGATTGTAATGTAGCCTTCCAACTGATAGTACAACCGCAAAGTGTGAAAATATAACCTATCGTAAATCTTCTTTTGTCCAAGTCTCTTGCATAATCCGAATCCACATAACCAACGAGTTCACCAAGTCTACGATCTCGTTCATATACTAAGCCAATGTTTGCAGTTCCTTTGAGATACCTTAAGATCCATTTCACAGCTTCCCAGTGAGCTTTTTCATGACAATGCATAAATCCACTCACAACATTTAATGTATATGAAAGATCTATCACATTTTCAACGGGCTCTTCTTGAGTTATTAGAGGAACTTTTTCTAAAGTTTTAACCTCAAACTCCAACTGTTTCTCAATGCTCTTGCCTTTATCAATGTCAGTCTTCTCTTCTTTCTTTGTTAATAAAGCTGACTCATCAAAAGTAACATCCCTACTGATAAAAAACTTGGATGACTTGTCATCAGAACACCACAATCGATAACCCTTCACTCCATCTGCATACCCTAGAAATATGCACTTCCTTGCCCTTGGCTCAAGCTTACCATTCTTAACATGAGCATATACAGGACAACCGAATACTCTCAATTCAGAGTAATTTGCAGGGGAACCGCCATCTTTCTTCAAGAGTCGACAATTAATTGCTGTGGATGGAAAGCGATTTACCAAGTAACAAGTGTGTTTGCAACTTCACCAAAATTCCTTGATTAATCGAGCATTAGAAAGCATGCACTTAACTTTTTCGAATAGCTCTATTCATCCGCTCGCAACTCTATTCTCGTTGTAATGTATATGTGCCCGTGGTGCCTCACAATACTTTCATCCTTGCGAACTCATTGAATTCATCTTTATAGAATTCCATGTCATTATCCGCTCTAAAGCACTTAATCTACTTGCCACCGCTTTCCAATCATAGTCTTCCAACGATTAAACACCACAAAGACTTCATCTTTGTGTTTAAGAAAATACATCTATGCTTTCCTTCAATAATCATCAATGAATGTAACATATAGTTTACACCACCTTTGAAGGAACTTGAGAAGGGCCCCAAAGATCGAATGAATATAATCCAAAATACCTTTGGTTTGGTGAATTCAGTGCTAAATTTTACCCTGTGTTGCTTGCCAAATATAAAATGCGCATGTAAATCCAACTTCCTATTAATTTCCCACAAAGCAAACCCCATTTGCTTAATTCAGACATCCCTCTTTCGCATAAATGTCCTAATTGCATATGCCACAATTTGGTAGTATCCATGTTATAATCCAAACTAGAAGATGAAACAATGCAACATCTCTCACCATGCTACCTTGTAAAATGTAGAGACCAAACTGCCTAATTCCTTTCATGACCATTAGTGCACCTCTAAAGATACTCAACTCCACCTCCACTCTTATATTGTGACCAATTCGTCAAGTGTTCCTAAAGAAATCAAATTTTTCTTCAAGTCGGTACATGTCTAACATCTCACAAAGTCCTTACTATACCATCATGTATCTTAATTCTTACTATATATATTCCAACCACTTCACAAGCAATATTATTGCCCATGAGAACTTTACCACCATTAATAGATTGATAAGTAGTAAACTCTCTACATGGACTCATGTGAAAGGTGTAGCCTAAATCAAGAATCCACTATGAACCCGAGTAACCAACGATGCAGTGAAGAACATCTACACCATCCGACTCACCTTCAACAATTCCAAGCATTTCTGTAGAGCTCACTATCTTCTTTCCTTGACATCCGGACAATCCTTTTATAATGCCCCTTTTGCCCATAGTTATGCACTTGTCATTTATCTTGGATTTAGATTTGATCGTGATCTTCTTTTACCTATTTTTCCTCTTTCATTCTCTCTAACTCGAATAACTAATCCTTCTCAGACTAATCAGATCACCTTGTTCGGTAACTAACTTCCGCAACTCATTAGAGTTCAACAATGCTTTTACATCCTCAAAGGAAATTGAGTCACGCCCATATAACAAAGTGGTAACCAAGTGATCATAGGATTTTGGTAAAGAACACAAAAGAATAAGGGCTTGATCCTCATCTTCTATTTTCACATCGATATTATTGAAGTCTACAAAACTTTATTGAATACATCTATGTGTATCAATGAGTGTACCTTCCTTCATCTTTAGGTTGTATAATCGTTGTTTCAAATACAACCGATTTGTGAGAGACTTTGTCATGTAGAGATTCTCAAGCCTTTAACCAAAGTCCTACAGTGTTAATTCTCCAAAGAACTTCTCTTAAGACATTATCCGCCAATGACAAAACAATTGAGCCATATACCTTCTCTAAGAATTCATCATTCTCATGGTCTATCATTGTTTGAGGTAAATGTTCTTTACCCTTTAATGCCCTCTGAGACCTTCTTTACATAAAGAAGCATACATCTTCATCTTCTACAACCAAGTCCTTCTTCCTATCAAACTTTTTAATGTCATATTTGTGATAGCCATCTTGAACTAACCCAAGCTCGATACTAGTTTATTGTAATTATTCCCAAAATTATTCAAGAACAGAAAAGTAAGAACAAAGAATAAATCAAGACACACAAGTTAACGTGGTTCGCTCGACAATTAAAGCCTATGTCCACGACAAAGATGATAATGATGTTAATAACAAACGTGGAGATTACAAGGATTTCTCATTCCTTAAAAACACCCCACCTCTCACAAAAGCTCTTAAAGCTTTTTTGAACTCTCTCTCAATTTTCTATGAAAAGACCTCAACTACATCTATAGTCATAGACACAAAGCAAAGACCCAATCCTAATTTGATAGAGATTCAATCCTAATCTCATTTAGATTAGTGTTACAAAATACATAGGATTATATAAATGTTCCAAATCCTAATTGAATTATGAAAAACCAAATTAGAATATTAGATAAAATTATATAATCTCATTCCAATTTGGAAACAAGGCATAATCTTGTTGGAGAAGTTTTAACAATGGGAAGCCCAACTAGAGCGACCCAATAAGCGAGGAGCCCACCTAAGTCCAAAAGCTTAAGCTAGTGGGTCATGGTTCTTTGTCACTTATTAGGTGCTCTAGTTTCTTTTAATTTTCTAATGTAGGATAGTATTCATTAACGCAACAAACCTCCCCTTCATGGATGCACTACCACATTAAAGCCCCCACCCACAAGCCCAATCCCTACTCTAACAAGCTCATCTCTTCACCATGGACCCATTTAATACCCGTGCAAGTAATAAAGGTATCAAACCTACTTGTCTACGAGTTACCCACTAAGCCCCCAATCAAAGAGGAACCACTTGCTTTCGAGTAGTCCAACATTTTATTGATCCAACGGAAGAGGAATGACCACTTGCTTTCAGTAGTTCAACATTTCACTGATACCACTTGTTGGGGAGGTTTTAATCATAGGAGCCAACTAAAGCGGCCAAAGTAGTATGAGCCCACCGATCCCAAAAGCTAGTGGGTCATAGCCTTGTCACTTATTAAGTGCTCTAGTTTCTCTTAATTTTTCAATGTGAGATAGTATTCATGAATACAATAGTTGTATATTTCATAAGTCGATCTAGGCTTTGAAAATTTGAACTTAGAACAACAACTTTGTTTTATCAAGTTTTTATTACTTAAGTACAAAAACTATTTCAAATCTCGTAATACTTAATTACAAACTAGATATCACAAATTAGTTTCTAATTTGATCTTCTATATTTGCTCTTTTGACTAGATTCACAAGATTTATTTACTTGTAGTGTATTATACATTACCTACATTGTGTCTACACAATGAAATATTTGGACTCACAATATCAAAAGAAAAATATTTCATACATCCATTGTACCATGTAGTATTGTATAGCTAGAGATAATTAGTAGGGACAATCTATAATATAGAGAGGATAGCCTATTTAGATAATGGGAGGAGGAGAAAAAAATTATGTAATTAACTTGTTATGCTAAAGATAAGGATACAATAGGTGTATGTAATATTTTTCCACAAACTATTTAATAATTTCTATAATTTCACATGTAACTGATATGGTGGCATTCAATTACTTGTAGTAATTCTATTTATTAATTGCAATTTGTTGCAATATGAAATATATCCACCGGAAGAAATTCGTACCTATAAATCAAACAATATGATTTTAAAGTGAAATTTAATTCTTAATGAATTGCTATATTGCCAATCAATGTACCCCATTATTTTTATATATTCTTATATGAGTTGTTAAGTAAATGGCTACGAAATAATAACATTGGACAATTGTTAATAACTTTAATATAATAAATGCTCTCTTGTTTGTGATTGATTTCTACCTCTTTTATTTTAACCACCACCTTGTCAATATTATATGTCAGAAATTGATGATGACATTAGCATCGACTTTTATTATTGGCACCTTAATTGTTACAAAAATTATATTTAGTAATAAAATTTCTTACATTTAGACAGATGAGAAGTGATAATAACAAAAATAGAATGAAAATATCACTATCCATCAAAAATATTTGATAATTTTTAACCACACAATTTTAAATAAGGTCATATAAATATTTTTACACTGATCAGAATATGATCCATAGTCCATGTAACCATAGAGATAGTTTATAAAAGTACAAATTGCTCTATGATTCCTATTAATTGTAAAAGAAATAATGAAAACCTAAAATATCACCCCATTAAGGGAAAATTGTAGCACTTATAGGAAAATGTTATCTACTTCCAATCAAAATGAAGGCTAACTTAAAATCAGAGGCCCAATTTGTTTTTTCAACCTCATAATTTTTGCTCTCTTGTGTTTTTGTTGGTTGATTTGTTATTGTGTCACTTAAAAATTATATTTCTCTTTCACATTTTTTTCTTTGATTTAATGAGTGTAAACTTGTTTGATTTACTTACCAAAAATGAAGATAAAATTTGGTAAACAATTTCATTAAATCTTTGTATTATGAATAAATTGAAAAACCACATTTACTAATTTTATAAAATCTAAATATATCTATCAATTTGAATAATTGTATCTTTAAGTGATACTTAACAAAGGATTTTCAGTGATCGTTTTCTATTTAGGAGTCTTGTGGATTATTAAACTTGAATTTTTGGGTTTATCAAATACTCTAAGTTGGGCTTTCTAAAATGAATAAAAAATCAGAAGAAGGAGAAGAAAACATCAAATGGGAACGTATTTTAGGGTATGCCATAGAGTGGGTTAAACTATAATGAGTTAAAAACAGGTGTAAATGCATGACTTGCGTTGTCTTTTAATATTACCTATGGTTGAAATATTCACCACCCATTTTTATTGGATAATTTGAAATAGTCAAATTTTTAATAAATTTAATGATCAAAATTGACCACTCAAAGTGAAATGTGTAAAAAAAATTGCTTAGAAGGGATCTTATAGAATTTTGATAATCGAAAAGGAGTGAGAGATAATTTTACTTTACAAATATACTACTCTAAGTCAAAGATAATATGGTTTATATTCCTTGTTTTTGTAGTAAAATGTTTACTAACAATTTCCCATTTCTATAAATTACTTTGTTTGACCTTTGTGAGGTAGGTTTGCTAAACATATTCCCATAGTTATGGTATATTGTATCATCTATGTTTCCCAATTTTCTATATATGTGATTTCTACTTTGGTTAAAATCAATAAATGAATTTTAGTTCTTGTCTCTAGAAAAGTTCCCTAGTCCTCCTCCATGCCTCCCCTAAAAAAAAAAAAAAGAAGAAGAAGAAGAGATGCTAATGGTTTATATAGATTGAAAAAATACTCTCGTAGTTTCATTTAGTCTATTTTTTCCATGATGATCTCATTTATTGAAAAGCATCATTAAAATTTTGACAACTTCATGAAAATGTAATTTGGTTTAAATGTGCTTTACTTGATTGAACTCTTTTATTTTATTTTATTTTTGGTAGGATTGAAGTATGTCATTTTTAGTATTAGAAGTTACACAATATTCAGGGTACTTATGAATATCTACTGCAGAAGCATTACATACACCCTAATGCTAAAGGATTTATTTTAGAGTATAATGGCAAGTGCCTTGATTGCACACAACCCCCAATAAGGTTCTATTTTTCTTTTACATAATATTTTTATACCTTGTAGTAAAGGCTAGAATTTGAAAACGCTGACAATAGGCTATTTTTCTCTCACTCATATATATACCTTAATTTTTGTGAAATCATGACTTGCTTCTAATCTTCATTCCTTATTGAAACGTCTTCTCAATTCAATGCATTTTGTCTTAGATTGTGCATTGCATATTTGAGTATAATTACTTTAAGAGCTTAAATCCATTCATAATACTGTTTCTTAGATGTTTTAATTGTATTATTTTTAAACTTTGGGAGAAATTGATGAAACAACACGAAAATGCCAATGCTTTCAACTCGGAGATTAAGGCAATAGACAGAACCAATGCTGAAGTATCAAGCCTATTAGCTCATGGCTAAGTATTATGTTTGTGCTATTGTTAAGCGTTGTTATGCTATGTTTGTGCCATTGTTCACTATTTCTATGTTATATTAGTTTTGTCTAATAAAATTTGTTGAGTCCAATCGAAACGATGTTAGATTTTTCAATTATTTATTCACATATGTTGGGAGGTTTTAACCATGGGAAGCCCAACTAGAGCGGTCAAATAAGCGGTAGGAGCCCACCAATCCAAAAGTTTTAGTGGGTTTTGGGTTCTGCCACTTATTAAGTGCTCTAATTTCTCTTACTTTTCCAATGTGGGATAGTATACACAACAAACCTCCCCCTATTCACTACCACATTAAAGTTCACTCCCCCACAAGCCCATTTCCTATTCCAGCAAGCCCATCTCTTTACCATGGACCCACTTAGTGCGTGTAAGTAGTAAGAGTGTCAAACCTACTTGTCCACGAGTCCTCCACTAAAGCCCGTCCAACCAAAGAGGAACCACTTGCTTCCCGAGTAGTCCAACATTCCACTCATACCACTTGTTGGGAGGTTTTAACCATGGGAAGCCCAACTAGAGCGGCCAATAAAGTAGAAGCCACACGAACCCAAAAGCTTAAGCTAGTGGGTTTTGGGTCTACCACTTATTAAGTGCTCTAATTTCTCTTGCTTTTCCAATGTGGGATAGTATCCATGAACACAACAACATACATTTTTAACTTGCAACAATATTATTTTAGTGACAACCATCATTGTGTTGATGTAATATTAATATTCACAGAGAGTGGAGTTAGAAGAACTTTAAAATCTACTAGTTTAACTTTTAAATTCAAATTCAATAATTATTTATTGAGTTGCTCCAACTAAACTCTCTAAACACTCCCTTAGTTCCAAAAAGTCCACTTTTAATTTTGTATAACCTTTCTAAGTTACAAAGTACAATACTGAATGCATAACTAAATGTATAATTTTATTTTTAGCATTACTTTTTAATTTGACTTATATATTTTTATCATTAGTAAGGGTAATATAAGAATTTTACTTCAAAAAGTGGACTATTTTTTGGGACAAAGACAATTTTTAAAACTTGTTGGATTATGCCTTGTTTCCAAGTTGGAATGGGATTAGATAATTTTATCTAATATTCTAATTTGGTGTTTTTCATAATTCAATTAGGATTTGGAACCTTTATATAATCTCTCTGTTTTGTAACACTAATCTAAATGAGATTAGGATTGAATCTCTATCAGGTTAGGATTTGGTCTCTATTTGGTGTCTATAAATATAGATGTAGTAGAGGTCTTTTTTGATAGAGAAATTGAGAGAGATTTCAAAGAAAACTTTAAGAGCTTTTGTGAGAGGTGGGGTGTTTCTAAGGGTTTGGGAAATCCTTGTAATCTCTGTGTTTGTTATTAATATCATCATCGTCTTTGTCGTGGACGTAGGCTTGAATAGTTGAGCCGAACCACGTTAACTCGTGTGTCTCGATTTATTCTTTGTTCTTATTTTTGGTTCTTGAACAATCTTGGGAATAACTACAACAATCCATTATTAGAGCTTAGGTTAGCTCAAGATGGCTCTTATCAAATATGATTGAAAAGTTTGATGGGAAGAATGACTTGGTGTGGAAGATGAAGATGTATGCTTCTTTATCCAAAAAGGTCTCAGAGAGCATTAAAGGTAAAGAACATTTACCTCAAACAATGACAGACCACGAGAAGGATAGATTCTTAGAGAAGGCATATGGCTTAATTGTTTTGTCATTGGCGGATAATGTCTTGAGAGAAGTTGTTGGAGAAACAACACTGCAAGACTTTGGTTAAAGCTTGAGAATTTCTACATGACAAAGTCTCTCACAAATCGGTTGTATTTGAAACAACGATTATACAACTGAAGATGAAGGAAGGTACAATCATTGATACACATATAGATGTGTTCAATAAAGTTATTTTAGACTTGAATAATATCGATGTGAAAATAGAAGATGAGGATCAAGCCCTTATTCTTAGTTCTTTACCAAAATTCTATGATCACTTGATTACCATTTTGTTGTATGGACATAACTCAATTTCCATGAAGGATGTAAAAGAATTATTGAACTCTAACGAGTTGCGGAAGTCGATTCACAGAACAAGGTGATACATTAGTGCGGAAGGATTGGTTATTCGAGGTAGAGAGAATGAAAGAGGAAAAGAGGGTAAAAAAAATCCTGATCAAAATCTAAATCCAAGAAAAATGACAAGTGCTATAAGCGGCAAAAGGGCATTATAAAAGAGATCAACATGCAAGGAAGTTATATCTATCGCAGAAAAGTTATATCAAGAAAGTTCTTGGGGTTTGGAATGCAAACGCCAAAGTCATTGGTACACCTCTTTCTTACACTTTAAACTTTCAACAAGTATGTCACCTAGTATTGAGGAGGAGGTGGAGCGTATGTCTCATGTTCCATGCGCATGCGATTGGAAATCTCATGTATGCCATGATATGCACTAGACCGATCTTTCATATCGCAGTAAGTGTTGTGAGTAGATTCATGCATTGTCCTAGAAAAGCTCATCGAAGGTGAAATGGATCTTAAGGTATCTCAAAGGCTGAGATATTGGCTTAGTATATGAGCGAGATCGTAGACTTGGCGAACTCATTAGTTTGTGGATTCGGATTATCAGAAGACTTGGACAAAGAAGATCTTTTCAGGTTATATTTTCACACTTTGCGGTTGTACTATCGGTTGGAAGGCTATGTTACAATCAATTGCTTTGTCTACAATTGAGGCAAAGTACATGGCTTTGTGAGTATGAAAGAAGCTATTTGGTTAAATGGTTTGGTTGGTGAATTGAGTATGGAGTTAAAGCAAAACATTATCTATTGTGATAGTCAAAGTGCCATACCTGACGAAGAACCAAATGTACCATGAGAGGACCAAGCATATTGATGTTAGACATCATTTTGTTAGAAATTTTGTCTCAAGGGTTAATCTCTGTAAAGAAGATTGGGACCGCAGATAATCCATTAGATATGATGACTAAGTCCATTACATCGACAAAGTTCAAGCATTGCTTGATTTGGTCCATGTGCACTTTGAGATAGAAATGTTTGGATGGCGAAGGCGTCATGATGGGAAACAAGTCAAGGTGAGATTTGTTGGATTATGCCTTGTTTCCAAGTTGGAATGGAATTAGATAATTTTATCTAATATTCTAATTTGGTGTTTTTCATAATTCAATTAGGATTTGGAACCTTTATCTAATCCTACCGTGTTTTGTAACACTAATCTAAATGAGATTACGATTGAATCTCTATCAGTTAGGATTAGTCTCTACTTGGTGTCTATAAATATAGATGTAGTAGAGGTTTTTATAGAGAAATTGAGAGAGATTTCAAAGAAAGCTTTAAGAGCTTTTGTGAGAGGTGTGGTGTATCTAAGGGTTTGGGAAATCCTTGTAATCTCTGTGTTTGTTATTAATACAATCATCTTCTTTGTCGTGGGCGTAGGTTTAAATTATCGAGGCAGACCACGTTAACTTGTGTGTCTCGATTTATTCTTTGTTCTTATTTTTCGGTTCTTGAACAATCTTAGGAATAACTACAACAAAACTGAACTCTTTTTTTTTTTTTGGACGGAATGGGTAGTTTTCTTATTAGTGTTTTTTCTTCCTTACAGTCACTTGTCCCATGAGGAAGATCAAGGACTTTTAAATCATTTGAACTCGTCACTAGTTTACTTGAGTTCTCGCCCATAGGTTGAGTCAAGACCCCAAGGTTAGAGGTGATTTTTTTCTTTTAGCAATAACCATTGGTATTGAAATTACATTAGCATTAATTATAAATGAATACTTGGAACTTGTGTATATATTTTTTTATTGGTTGTTGGACTAAGTTAAAGCATATAGTAGTTGTAATAAATATTTAGTTCTAAAATCATTAATCAATTCCAATGATGTATGTAAATAAGATGGTTTTATTTGTACTAAACAACTTCAACTCTTCAAGTTAGTGAAGTTTATAAATGTAATAGTTGTACCATCCAAGATGGTAAAGGTCGAGTAATTTAGTAAAGGGTTACACTTCGTTATGTGATTTATAGATGAAAATTTGCACAAAATAAGGTGTTAGAAGATTTCATATTGATGCATTTGAATGTTATTAGTCTAATATGCTAACAATGAAAATATAGCAATTGCACACTCAAACCATCAATCAACTCTAACAAGGTAGACAAAGCTAACAAAGGATGTCATTTTGTTGTAAAAATCCCACACTATCAAAGGTAGGAGAGTTCATAAAAGATATTGACATTTGCAAATAATGTGATACCTCCATCCATTATCTAAATAATTGTAGGTTCTCATGTTCAAAATTATGACAAACATTTTAAAAGAAAATATCCTTCACTATGCCATAATTACTCTTTTCTCTTTTTGATAAGTTGTTAATTAGTCATATTTTTAGTTACTTATCCCCTTATATTTTGATTTTATTTGAGTCTAATTGGAAAGAATTGGGAAAGTTTTGATTATTTCAAGTTTTAGAAAGCTTAAAATTGATTTCTATTAAATTTAAGTATTTTGCAATTTTGTAGGAAGGAAAGCTATTGGAGAAAGATAAGGACTAAAGATTAGCCACGATTACGCTTAGAGGAAGATAAGGATTGGAGAAAAGTAAGTCTTTCATGCCTATGCCATGGCATGTAATTTTGAGTGCCATGGCATTGCATACTTCATGGCGGAAGGATTCTTGAATGAAAGTTTTATTGACTGGCGTTATTTAGCACAGTGGATTCATATAAATTTCTTTCCAATGCCATGGCATGTAATTTTAATGCCATGGCATACGCATTTATGAAAGGGCGTTGGGCGAGAGAGTTTTAACCCACGGCATTGAGTAGTTGGCGGACTTACGGAAATTGTGAGATTTACGCAATCAAATCATATCCTTCAAGATCGGCCAAAGAGTTTCACACTTACTAAACTCCTAGTCTTTAGAGACTAGAACAAAGATAAGGAGAGAAAGCCGCGGCTATATGGATTCCTCCTGCAGAAAAAGGGGTTCCTTCACGGAGAAAGAGAAAAAGCAGCTGCAATTCTTTCCTGAAGTGATCAAGGAAGGAGACAAAAGGCACAGGATGGACAAAACAAAGCGCCTCCTTTGATCTTTCTTGTATTTTCCTTAACTATGTCTAGCTAAATTTTACTTTTAACCAAGGATTATAAGGTTTGATTTCAATTAATTGTGAGATTTCATGTTTTTCATCGGTTTCTTTGATTTTGAATATTATATATTCTTCGCAAATAAATTTATTATTGTTTTGAATGTTAAACAATTCAGGCTGTTGTTTAATAGTTAAATACGATAATCGATCAATTAGAATAAATTCTTGTAATTGTTCTAAATTAGTGACAAATAGCAAATTCGAAAGGTAATCAACGCCTAAGATTTATGCTATAGGAATATATATTCTAGCTTAAATAAACTAGGTCGACTTAGAGTTTCTTGGCTAGAGATTGGGTCTCTGATTCTTAATGCAATTAACGGATATAATTCATAGATCGTTATCGAAGATTATGTACATTAATTAGGGAAATAACCTATAGGTCGTATTCGAAAGTTATTGACAATTTTAGAGATTGGTTGTTATAGGACGGATCATGCGACTATAACTAATCTATTTGAGATACAAAGAATTATCTTTTAAATCGATGATCAATTAAGAGAATCAACAGAAATAAATCCTTGGTTGGAAGCTTTTCTTGAATTGAATTAATCTTTTATTTATTTTCTTGTTTATTGCCTAGAATTATTTGTTTAATTAGTTAAAAATCTCCAAACCCCATTTGTTAATAAGAAAGCAGTTTTAACCAATCTCGTGGATTCGACCCTACTCATCGCTACTACAAGTTCCGGTTTAGAAAGGTTTATTTTTGGTTGGATTCGACACCCATCAAATTTTGGCGCGTTCTTGGGAATGGTTTTAAATTTGTTTCTTTTATTTTTAATATTTTTATTTTATTTTATTATTTTTCTTTCCTTTATTATTTTAAATTTCCTTTTCCTTTATTTTTATTTATTATTTTAAATTTGGTTCTTCTCTTCCGCTATTGTTTGGTTTATGCCACGATCTAACCGCAGTGAGCTCGTTTTGATTGAAATCGAGAAGGCGCTAGGAGATTAAGGAAAGAAGCCAAGCAACATTCTCGAGGAGTATCTTCTTCTTCTTCACTTACAGATTTTGGTTTAGATAACTTGTTTACATTTGAAGAAGAAACAATGGCGAAAAGAACACTAAAAGATTTGGCCATGCCAAATTTGAACCAACGACCATTATGTATTGAATACCCAACTCTTGAAGTAGCTTTTGAATTAAAATCGGTTTAATTCACTTACTCCCGAAATTTCACGGTCTTGCGGTGAGGATCCACACAAGCATTTAAAAGAGTTTCACGTGGTGTGTTCGACATGAAGCCACAAAATGTGGTGAGAGCAAGTAAAGTTCGCGAGCCTTCCGTTTTCATTAGTGATAAAGCGAAGGATTGGTATACTACCTACCTTACAGCTCGGTGACCATGTGGAATGAGATGAAAAAGCGGTTCCTCGAGAAGTTTTTCCTGCATCCCAGCTGCTACCATCGGAAGGACATTTGTGGAATCCGACAATATAATGGAGAAACTCTCCATGAGTCTTGGGAGAGGTTCAAGCGGTTGTGTTCGATTGCCCACAACATCAGTTCTGACCGACTACTAATTCGGTATTTTTATGAAGGGCTATCCAACATGGATAGGAACATGGTGCTACTAGTGGAAGTGCTTTAGTACATAAAACACCAAGCGAGGCTAGGATCTTGATTTCAAATATGGCTGCGAATACACAACAGTTTGGTGTGCGAAGAGATGATCCACCAAGAAGAGTGAATGAGGTAAATGTATTTTCTATTGACCAACGATTAAATAATCTCACTACTCTTGTTGAAAAATTGGTTGCGGGGGCATTCAACGGTGAAGGCTTGTGGGATATGTACCCAAGCGGATCATACAAGCGATATGTGCCAAACACTTCAAGAGAATTCAAGCGAGCATGCCAATGCGGTTGGTGGATTCGAGGGCACCCCAAGGAAATATGATCCATATTCAAATACGTACAATCAAGGGTGGAGGATCATTCAAATTTCAGCTATGGGCCTAAACCGAATAATTCCCAACCACGGTACCAACCACAATACCAACCCAAGTCGATAAGTCAACAATTTGACAACCTCTAAACAAGGTAAATCTCTTGAGCAATTAGTTGAATCTCTTGCTAATGATTCTATTCAATTTCAACGAAACAGTCGAGCATTGAAATGCGGAGAACCAAGTTAGCCAACTTGCATCTTCACTTAGCAAGTTTGAGAACCAAGGAAAAGCGCCCTCACAAGCGGTGGTAAATCCAATGAAAATGTGAGTGCAATTACCTTGAGAAGTGGAAAGGTATTGGAAGAACTGTTCCTCGTGAGATGGATCTAAAAGGAAAAGGAAAAAGTAGTTGCATGCCCTCCACCATCGATAAGTCCAAAGGTAACGCCTCCCCCATTTCCCACGATTGTCTCAATCTAAGAAACTAGAAGAAGAAAAGGAATTCTTGAGACATTTCGTAAAGTTGAGGTAAATATTCCCTTGCTTGATGCTATAAATCAAATTCCTCGTTATGCAAAATTTCTTAAGATTTATGCACCAATAAAAGAAAGTTGCAAGGTAATGAGAAAATAAGTGTGGGGAGAATGTTTCGCACATCGCAAAAGAAGTTACCTTCAAAATGCAAGGATCAGGTATGTTTCTCATTCCTTGTAAGATAGGTAATAAAAATGTTGGAAAAGCTATGTGTGATTTGGGTGCATCAATTAATGTTATGCCTTTATGCATGTATAAATCTTTGAATCTTTGGACCATTAAAAGATCGGAATAATCATTCAATTAGTGTCGATCTAATGCATATCTGAGGGAATATTGGAAGATGTTTTAGTGCAGAGTCAATGGATTAGTTTTTCCTGATTTTTATATACTTGATATGGAGGATGATCATTCACCTAATTCAAGTATAATTCTATTAGGAGACCTTTCTAAAAACATCTAGAACCAAGATTGATGTGCATGATGGTACATTAACAATGGATTCGATGGTGAAATAATTAAATTCAATATTTATGATGCCATGAAATTTCCTAATGATGTAAGTGTTTATGCATTTGATGCGATTGACACTCTAGCTCAGAATACTTTTGAATTTTCTCATGAGGATAAACAACGTTGCAATTACTCATAGCTTGGCGATAAAGAAGTCCAAGTTGCCCATCAAGAACTTGAGATTGATGATGAATTGCAAGAGTTTGTTTTAGAACTAGAGAAACTTAAATCGATGAAGTATGATGTTCTGTTTACATCGCCGTTTACGATACAACACTTTTACCTTCTATTGCAGGCTCCCAGCTGGAATTGAAGACATTGCGGATCACCTAAAATATGTATTTTTGGGCGATAGTAACACACTTCCAGTAATAATTTCTAATAAGCTCAGTGTTGTGGAAGAAGAGAAATTGCTTAGCGTACTTCGGGCGCACAAAGAGGCCATAGGATGGACCATTGCTGACATTAAAGGATTAAGCCCCTCCACTTGTATGCATAAGATCCTACTTGAAGATAGTAGCAAACCCACTAGGCAAGCTCAGCGCCGCCTAAACCCACCCATGATGGAGGTAGTGAAAAAGGAGATTCTTAAACTCCTTGAAGCAGGTATTATCTATCCAATCTCCGATAGTAAATGGGTAAGTCCAGTCCATGTTGTTCCGAAGAAAGCGGTATCATGTAGTTGAAAATGAAAAGGTGAGTCGATACCCACCCAGTGCGAGCGGATGGAGAGTTTGTATTGATTATCGTAAATTGAATGCATTAACTCGGAAGGACCATTTTCCCTTCCTTTCATTGACCACTTGCTTGAGCGTTTAGCGAGGCAAATCTCATTATTGTTGTTTGGATGGCTATTCGGGTTTCATCAAATTCTAATTGCACGGAGGATCAGGAGAAAACCACCTTCACTTGCCCCTTCGGTACATTTGCTTATCGAAGAATGCCGTTCGGACTTTGTAATGCACCTGCTACATTCCAAAGATGTATGGTTAGTATTTTCTCTGATTATGTCGAGAACATCATAGAGGTATTTATGGATGACTTTACAGTATATGGTGACTTTTTTGACATGTGTTTGACTAACCTTACTAAGGTGCTGTAGAGATGTCTTGAAGTTAACCTGGTCCTAAATTATGAAAAATGCCATTTCATGGTGGATCAAGGACTTGTTCTTGGGCATATTGTTTCTGCTAATGGTATAGAGGTTGATAAGTCCAAGATTGACATTATTAAATCTTTGCCTTACCCTGTAACTGTACGGGAGATTCACTCTTTTCTTGGCCATGCAGGATTTTACCGGCGCTTTATTAAAGACTTCTCTAAAATTACACAACCCTTGTGTAAATTGTTACAAAAGGATGTGGCCTTTGAATTTGATGGAGCGTGTAAGGAAGCTTTTAATACATTGAAAGACAAGTTAACTTCAGCTCCCATCATCAGATCACCGGATTGGAACTACGAGTTTGAGATCATGTGTGATGCAAGTGATCATGCCGTAGGGGCTGTCCTTGGGCAGAAGATTGGACGAGAATCTCATGTCATTTACTATGCTTCGCGAACCCTTGATAATGCACAATGCCATTATACCACTACAGAAAAAGAGCTTTTAGCAGTTGTTTTTGCATTAGAAAAATTTCGATCTTATTTGTTGGGCACTAAAGTTGTTGTCTACTCTGATCATGCAGCTTTGAAATACTTGCTTTCGAAGAAGGATGCGAAACCTAGACTAATTCGTTGGATACTCTTGCTTCAGGAATTCAACTTGGAAATTCGTGACAAGAAAGGTGCTGAGAATCTAGTTGCCGATCACTTGAGTAGATTGACTACGGGTGAGGCCCCATCTCCTCTGCAAGACAACTTTCCAGATGAGCATCTCTTTTCTATTCATGATTCTACTCCTTGGTATGCTGATATAGTTAACTATCTAGTTACTAGAAGCATACCTAAGGAATTGACTAGAGCCAGAAAGATAAAATTAAAAGTGATGCAAAATATTATGTGTGGGATGATCCATATCTATGGAAGCATTGCTCGATTCTATAATCCGTAGGTGTGTTCATCAACAAGAAATTTCATCCATCTTATCATTTTGTCATTCCCATGCTTGTGAGTGGACACTTGGTCCCAAGAGAACACTCGGAAGGTCTTAGAATGTGGGTTATTTTGGCGACCTTATTTCGTGATGCATATTTATTTTGTAAGTCATGTGAGCGTTGTCAAAAGATTGAATTTAGGTCTAGAGATCAAATGGCTCTCATGCCTATACTTGTTTGTGAGATTTTTGATATTTGGGGCATAGATTTTATGGGTCCATTTCCTACATCTTGCAATTACGTTTATATACTTCTTCTTTGTAGATTATGTGTGAAATGGGTGGAAGCTAAAGCCACCCGTACTAATGATTCCAAAGTTGTTGCGATTTTCTCCAATCTCACATTTTTACTAGGTTAGGCATACCAAAGCGGTTATTAGTAATGAGGACTCATTTTGTAATAAAAAGATTGAAGCCTTGTTTGGAAATATAATGTCATTCATCGCACTTCCACGCATATCATCCAGACAAATGGGCAAGTGAGGTGTCAAACCGTGAGGTGAAATCCATATTTGAAAAAGCGTTAATCCATCGCGAAAGGATTGGAGTTTGAGACTTCATGATGCGTTATGGGTGTCTGAGCGACTTATAAAACACCCCTAGGTATGTCTCCTTACCGTTTGGTATTTGGAAAAGCTTGTCATTTACATAGAGTTGGAACACAAGGCGTATTGGTGTAAAGCAATGTAATATGGAGATGGAGCGATGGGGCGACGAAAGCTTGATTCTGCGAGGAATTGGAAGAGATTAGGAATGATGCCTATAAGAACTCAAGGATTTACAAAGAGAAGACAAAGGAATTTCATGATCGACAATTGAGAGGTAAGCACTTCACGATTGGTCAAAAAGTTTTACTTTACCACTCTAGACTAAAATTATTTTCAGGAAAATTGCGTTCTAGATGGTTAGGACCTTTTGTTGTTACTAATGTTTTCCCTCATGGTGCAGTTGAAATTGAAAGTTTAGATTCTGGAAAAATTTTTAAGGTTAATGGGCATCGATTGAAGCCGTTTTATGAAGGTTTTTCAGTTCATAACATTGACATTGAACTGGCTATGCCAGATTATCAAGTTTGACGATGCATGATGTCTAGCCAGACATTAAATGAAGGCGCTTTTGGGAGGCAACCCAATTTTATTTTTATTTTTATTTATTTCTTCTTATTTATTTATTTATTTTATTTTATTATTTTTTTAGGACATTGCCCCATGCCAATGAGTCGTTATCTTCATCAGCGCCCTCTCACAATCTCTGTCAGGCTTTTCTTACTCAGGGGAGTATTTTCTCTTTTCTATCATTTATTTTTGTTATGTGTGAGCTATTGCTTACAACATTGAGGACAATGTTTGTTTTAAGTGTGGGGGAGGGATTTTATATTCTCGAGTCAGTTGGTGGTTTTGTTCTGAAGTTGTGCTTGGGTAGTATAAACTGAAATCGGCTCATGAGGAGGTGCTTGTGTTGCTAGCTAAATTTCTTTCTGTAAACTCATTTTTCTAAAATAGTCGATTCGATTGAGAAATATGCAAGATTTGATACTTACCCTAATTTTTTGGTGAGCTTTTAAGCCGAATAGAGCAAATCATCATACATATGCTCTAATTTTTTGTTAATCTGTGTGCATTCATGCTTAGTGAGTAACTTTCGAATTTGCATAAAATGCGTTTCGAGACTGCATTTATTCTATCGAGTCTTGAGATGATGAAGGCATTTAGGAGTAACCATTTGACTTAAAAAGCCTACCCTTTTACCATTAGTAAACCAATTTGAGCTTGTAAACCTTTTGTTCTTGAACCTAAATACTCATTCACTTTCACCTCATTATTCCTTCTGATGAACAGTTAGCTATGTGTTACATTTTCATGTCTATGTGATTATGTTAGAAAAAAAAAAAAAAGACATGCCATATACCGAGAAAGTGTGCAAGAAGCTTCATCCCTTCTCAGTTTTGATCATAAGTGGAACTACTATATTCAGTCATGGCACAAATTTCTTTGTTTGTGTCTTTGTTTTTCATCTTATTGGTATTGGTTCCAAAGGCTTGTGGAATAATTTTTAGAAGTGGAAAGTGGTTTGATCTCTGAATTCTCAGTTCTTGAGAAAGAAAAAGTGAGAGCAAATGCTATAAAATATTGTGTTAAGCTCTCGAGTTAAAAAAAAAAACAAAAACAAAAAAGCGAACAAAAGAAAAAAAGAAATATACATTGTTATGAGAATATGAGATTGAGATCTTCCACTTGTGATATAAAGATGTATCTTTCGATAGGGTGGAGTAAATTTTGGCTATTGCGATTTACAACATTTTGATCAAAATGATCTTCCTATTTGGTTTCCCTTGATCTTGATCTTGAGCCAAAATTTTCCCTTTCTCAAACCTTTCCCCACGGCCTCTTCATATTCTAAGACCTTCGGATTTGTGTCTCGATAGTTTATAAGCGTGGGGGGATTCGATTGAAGTGCAAATTTATAGAGTTCTTGTTGAGTACTGAATTTGAGAGTCATTCTTTGAACCCGAAGCTTAAACATTTGTGTGAATAGAGTGACATCTTTGTGAGGGTGTTGAATCTTGCTATGTTTCAATATTGTTTGAGATTATTGAAGTTGATGAGATTTTCCACAAGATTTTCAGTCATTTCGTTTTTACATTTTAAGCTGTGTAACACTTGCACTTTCCGATTGTTGTCTTGATTTCAGTTTATAATACGTGGTGATCCTACTCTTGAGAGAGATGTTTTATGTTTAATTTGTTTGCTTGAGGACAAGCAAGGTCTAAGTGTGGGAATTTGATAAGTTGTTAATTAGTCATATTTTTAGTTACTAATTCCCTTATATTTTGATTTTATTTGAGTCTAATTGGAAAGAATTGGGAAAGTTTTGATTATTTCAAGTTTTAGAAAGCTTTAAATTGATTTCTATTAAATTTAAGTATTTTGCAATTTTGTATGAAGAAAGCTGTTGGAGAAAGATAAGGACAAAGATTGTTCGTGTACGCAAAAGATAAGGATTGGAGAAAAGTAAGTCTTTCATGCCTATGCCATGGCATGTAATTTTGAGTGCCATGGCATTGCATACTTCATGGCGGAAAGGATTCTTGGAGAAGATTTTAAGGCTTATTTCATTGTGGCGTTCATATAAATTTCTTTCCAATGCCATGGCATGTAATTTTAATGCCATGGCATAATGCATTTTATGAAAGAAGGATGTTGGGCGAGAGAGTTTTAACCACGACATTGAGTAGTTGGCGGACTTACGGAAAGGAGATTTACGCCAATCAAATCATATCCTTCAAGATCGACCAAAAGAGTTTCACACGCTACTAAACTCCTAGTCTTTAGGGACTAGAACAAGGATAAGGAGAGAAAGCCGCAGCCTATATATGGATTCTTCTTTGGACGAGAAAAAGGGGTTCCTTCCTGAGAGAAAAGAAAACAGCAGCCGCAATTCTTTCTTTCTGGAGTGATCAACGGCCAAGGAGACAAAAGCACAGGATGGACAAAAACAGCAGCACTCCTTTGATTTTTCTTGTATTTTCCTTAACTATGTCTAGCTAAGTTTTACTTTTCAACCAAGGATTATAAGGTTTGATTTCAATTAATTGTGAGATTTCATGTTTTTCATCTTTCTTTGATTTTGAATATTATATATTCTTTGCAAATAAATTTATTATTGTTTTGAATGTTAAACAATTCAGGCTGTTGTTTAATAGTTAAATACGATAATGATCAATTAGAATAAATTCTTGTAATTGTTCTAAATTAGTGACAAATAGCAAATTGAAAGGTAATCAACGCCTAAGATTTATGCTATAGGAATATATATTCTAGCTTAAATAAACTAGGTCGACTTCCGGATTTCATGGCTAGAGATTGGGTCTCTGATTCTTAATGCAATTAACGGATATAATTCATAGATCGTTATCGAAGATTATGTCATTAATTAAGAAATAACCTATAGGTCGTATTAGAAAGTTATCGACAATTTTAGAGATTGGTTGTTATAGGACGGATCCTTATGACTATAACTAATCTATTTGAAATACAAAAAATTATCTTTTAAATCGATGATCAATTAAGAGAATCAACACCGAAATAAATCCTTGGTTGGAAGCTTTTCTTGAATTGAATTAATCTTTTATTTATTTTCTTGTTTATTGCCTAAATTATTTGTTTAATTAGTTAAAAATCTCCAAACCCCATTTGTTACTAAGAAACGAGTTTTAACCAATCTCTCATGGATTCGACTCTACTCATCGCTACTACAAGTTTCGGTTTAGAAGGTTTATTTTTGGTTGGATTCGACACCCACCATTTTTATTGTCATTTTTAATTAACTTATTGATCAAAGGCAGTCATTTTTATTCATATGTTCATGTTAATTTATTTTTAAATATAACTATATTAATATAAAATTTGGTTTATAGTCTCTACAATTTTGTTTATAAGATAATATCTAAATTGCTAGCTAATAAGCTGGAAGGTATCTTGCCAAAAATTATCTCTCACAGTAGAGCGGATTCGTTAAAGGAAGAGTAATTACTAATAACATTCTTTTAGCGGGAAGAATTGATTGGCAGCTTAAACAAAAGACAAAGGGTAAACGTGGCACTGAAGTTGGATATGGCTAAAGCATATGATCATACCTCGTAGACTTTTCTAATGTCAGTTATGAGGGCGTTCGGATTTGGAAAACTATGGATAAACATGGTATGGTGACTTATCTCGGGTTAGTCATTTTCGATCTTGATTAATGGTACACAAAATGGTTTTTTCCAGTCAACGAGAGGTTTGAGGTAAGGTGATCCTTTATCACCAGCTTTATTTATTATTACAGCAGAAGTTTTCTCTAGATCGCTAAATTCATTGTTTTCTAACTCTAAATTTACTCCGTTAGTGGTTCTTTAGAATGCTTTACATATTAATCACTTGGCTTATGCCAGTGATATCATAATTTTCTAGAGGATAGCAAAATTTGAGTGAAGCTACGAAAATTATTCGGGAATATGAGAAGTGCACATGTCAGTTGGTGCATATGCAGAAATCATGTTTTATTGTAGGCTCCAAGGTATGTTCCAAAATGGGAGAAAGAGTACGATATGTGACTACTTTTCTTTTAAAGCTCTGCCTGCGAAATATCTTGGCTACCCTTTATTTGTGGGAAAAAAGAATTGCATTTTCAAAGGTATGGTAGAGATGGTTCAGACAAGAATCTCCGGATGGTCAAATAAAATTCTCTCTTTAGGTGGATGGGTTTCACTCATACGCCATGTCTTGTTCTCTATTCCTATCCACTTGATATCAATTATGGATTCTCCTAAAGGTGTTATTAGCGTTGTTGAGAGGATGTTTTCCAATTTTCTATAGGGTCAAAATAATGGAATTTGAAAATATCATTGGAGGTCATGGAGGATTTTGCTATCTTGAAGAAGAAGGGGCATTGAACTGTGATCGTTGTTATCTCTCATGGATGCATTTGCTTGTAAACTCTAGTGACAGTTCAGGGAAAATGAATCTTTGTGGGCTAAGTATATGCATTCTAAATATGTGAAAATAGTCATCTCAATTGTGTGAATGTTGCAATGGGGGGTTCTCATGTATGGAGAAGAATGGTGAAAATGAAGTCTAGCTGAGTCCCAAATTGTTTAGGAGGTAAATAGAGGAATATATCGGCTTTGTGGGACAATTGGTTGGGGATTCCACATTAGGTGGTAAAGAGGGTGTACCAGATTATTCAGTTGTAGAGTTTTGGTAGATAGACAATGGATGGTGCCAAGTTACTTTCTTGGTATCCTAGTTTCCTTTGAATAAGTTGAAGAAGAGATTAATTTATCCATGAGGGATAAAAAGGATATTATGATTTGGAAGTTGGAGTCCTCAGGATCTTTCTCAATAAAATCGGCCTATCAGTTGGTGAGAAAGCACAAAGAGATAATTATTTTTGATTAAAAAAAAAAAAATTTGGCATGCTTGCATTCTTTTGAAGATCTCTTTTTTTTTTTTTTAATGTCAAATTTGTTAAGTGCTTGATTGCCTCTAGATAGCATTTTATATATATTCTAGATTGCTGGTCCATCTATTTGTGATTGTTGTTGGAATGAAACTGAAAACATTGAACTTTTTTTCATATAGACCAAGGGCTGATCATGTCTGGAATCTCTTTGAGAAGTCTCTTGTTTTTTCTTTGTCTAGCTCAGCTTTGAAGGATAGGTATCGAGGATGGTGGAATCAGTCATATAAAATAAGTACATGAAGTTGCTTTTTCAGTCATGCCTTCTGTTATCTATTGGATTCTTTGGAAGGCTATTAATCACTGGAAATATGAGGAAGTCGTTTATCATCATGTGACATAATAGCAGAAGTCCATTTCCATCTGGGGATTTTTTTTCTAGATTTAAGTTTCGTAGCTAATTGGTATGATTGGTGGCAATTAATTCAATTTTGCAAAGATTATAGGCCGCGAATAAAGGTGACTCAAGTTTTTGGCAGGATCTTAGTCAGGTTTCCTTTTGAATACGGATTGTAGTGCTTTGGACCACTTATCATCATGTGGTGGAGTTTTGAGGATTATAATTGACGTTTGATTTTTGCGTATCTGGTTCATCTTGGCAGCAGCACAAGCCTTAGAGCTAAAGCTGCATCTCTTCGGATTGGCAGAAATCTGTCGAACATTGCAGAGCCTCAGGGTTGACGGTTAATTTAGATTCTCATTTGTAATTTAGATGGTAAACAGTAGCTACAACACCCTTGGCCATTAAGAGCATTAATCCAGAAAATATCCAAACATAAACAGTGGGTAAGTCAGTTTCAGCATTGCTTTCGAGAAGTGAATATGGTTGCTGATGCTTTGGCAGAAGAAGCACATCATTATCTACCAGTCCAGGTATATAAAGGTTCTCACCAGCTTTCATCCAAAAATCATGCATTATTACATATCGACAGCTTACATATTTGTAATTTTCGGTTCAGTATAGTAGATTAACTAAAGGCTCACGAAAAGAGCAGCACGGTAAATGTTGTCCACTCTTAATGTCGATCGCTCTCTAGCAATTATAAGACTAATTTTTTTTTATTGACTAAAACATGCAACAGCTACCAGGTATACCTTTAGGTGGCAAATTCCATCTGTTAGCCAAACCTTGGGAGATGTGAACAGCGTTCACTAATTTATTTTTTGATTAGAAGGGTGGCAATGTTAATGCCATCCGCTCCGACCTTTAATGCTGGGAGGGTTTTGGCTCTTCATCTCTCCTTCTATGTATTGTCTATCATTTATGGAATAGTAGAGTAACCAAACCCACCACGCATACAGGATGTTTGTTTATATATATATATATATATATATATATATATTGGATAAAAATTACTAGAATTTAAATTGAAATTTTTGAAAAACTAAAACAAAATATGCAAAAAAAAAAAAAAAAACAAGAAACTCTTACATGTTTGGTTGGAATGTTTTAGCTATAACCATTCAAAATGAAAAGTTCAATGATAATAATGATTAAGAATTATTAATTTAAATTGCCAACCTTTCTTTGGTTGTTGAACCATAATTCTATTCTTGCACTATAAATATGGCTTTGGGCTAGTAAATTGTTATCCTGTTAAGAAATTTGTTTTCTATTAAATAATGGTACTTTTAGTAAACAGTACACATACATAGTGAAAAGTTTTAATTTAATACTTCACTGACTTGTAGTTTCGATATTGTACAAGCCACTAGTCAATAATTATTCTATCAAGCATTAGTCACTATAATTTTAATATATTACTTTTTTCAATTTACTCATGGTGTGTTGTAAGCAATCAATTCTTGCCACACTGATCTTCTTGCTTTTTTTACTTTTTTCCTTCAAGAAATAAATCTAAATCTCAATACAAGCCAATGAAAAAGCATATAATATGAATTAAATAGGTCATTTAAGTCTTGAAAATACATGGGATACCTTCATATAGATTGATTCCTAGTAAAACTATATTTCAAATCCTCACTATTAGTTCCTTCCATATCGAGTTACATTCCTATTTAAGCAAATATTAATTGGTAAACAGTAAAAATATATCTAAATATTCAAACATTCCCATTGAGTTCATAATCAAAAGAACATAGCTTCAGAGTTTCGTTTTTAAAACCACCCAAATACAATGTCAATTGGTTGGTCTCTGTCCCTTAGGCAAAACATCCCAATAAATTTTTCAAGAACCAGAGCTGTGATGGAATGTGCTGAAACTTAGATAAGGAATGGAAAACTTGCACAAGCTGTCCCAAGTTCCAGTGATTCTTAAGGTAGCATCACCACAATGAGAGAAATTCAATTAGAATTAAAACAAGAAAATAGTCTTAAGGTAGTACCTGCCCTCCAGCACAATTTCAATATCAATTAAACTCTTCTTTATAATAAAATTTATCTAAAACTAAGTGACTCTCACTGGCCCTTTTCATTTTTCTTCTTTTGCTAATAGAAATTATATGATCTGAATAAATATTTTGTCTTTGTGTGTTTCCTTTTGAAAGATAACTTCAAATTTAATAAAAATTCTCAAATTTTAAACATACTTTTAAATATACTTTTCAGCTTCTTCACTTTTCATTTATATGTGAAATCATCAATATACATATATATAATTAATATATACTATAACGTCGATAATATCATTGTGTTTTTAGTATTGACTTAGCCATCAACTTTTGAAGCTTATTCTTCTGGTAGATTTCTTACATTATTTTTCTTTTTTCATTCTTAAAACTTAATAAATACTCGTAATGAGTTATTGCGCTTTAAAGCATTTAACTTGACTATATTCAAACATTCCCATTGAGTTCATAATCAAAGAACATAGCTTCAGAGTTTCGTTTTTAAAACCGCACCAAATACAATATCAATTAAGGTCTCGTCCCTTAGGCAAAATATCCCAATAAATTTTTCAAGGAGACCTAGAGCTGTGATGGAATGCTGAAACTCTAGATCAGGAAGTGGAAAAACTTGGCATGTTGTCCAAATTCAGTGATTCTTAAGGTAGCATTAACACAATGACAGAAATTCACCAGAATTAAAAACAAGAAAAATAGCTCCTACAGTACCTGTCTTCCAGTAACAATTTCGATTATCAATTAAATCCTTCTTTATAATAAAATTTATCTAAAGTATGACTTTCACACTGGCCCTTTTTTTTCATTTTTTCTTTCTTTTTTTGCTAATAGAAATTAATATATGATTCGAATAAATATTTTGTCTTTGTATGTGTTTCCTTTTTGAAAGAAGGTAACTTCAAATTTGTAATAAAAAATTCTCCAATTTTAAACATACTTTTAAATATACTTTTCATAGCTTCTTCACTTCCTTTCATTTATATGTGAAATCATCAATATACATATATAATTAATATATACTATAACGTCGTGATAATATCATTCTGTTTTTAGTATTGACTTAGCCATCAACTTTTTGAAGCTATTCTTCATAGATTTCTACACTAGTTTTCTTTTTTTTTTTCATTCTTAAAATCATTAATAAATACTCAGAATGAGTTATTGTGCTTTTAAAGTATTTAACTTGACTATTTTGACTTGCTGACCCAATAACTTGAACAATTAATACCTTAATTAGTTTGAGTTTTAACAAAGAAATTGAAATTAAGATCAGTGCTTTTATGTTAATGATGAAGCCGTAATCCACTGCTGCTAACGATCCGATCCTGTTATCACAATCCAAGAGCTTCTGAGTGAATAATAACGATGGTTCCTGCAAAACAAATCCCGGAGAAGTTCCCCGGGGAAAACTCTCCGATGTCAAAGTCAGAACTTTTGTTGGAGTTCAATATTTTTTTTAGCTATTTTTCACTTAATCCATACCTGGTGAGCCTTTCTGGTTTTATCCATCTTTCTCCATTAATCATGGGATTTCCTAACGGTGATGGATTCTTGAATCGCGGATGCTTCTGCTGATTATACGTTGTTGTTATTGTCCCGTAATCACAGGCTTTAGTTACGTGCTTATAGATAAACACGATTCTGTTGTTATTATGTGATCTTTTGGGACTCACGGATTTAACTTATTATATTATGGGGATAGATTTCTGGAGTTAAGTAAGAATTATGTAATAAATGATGTGAAGGTTCTAGCCTCTGACTCGCAAGTCTGGGACTGAGCACTTCATGAAGGTTCGAGCTCACAACTCCAAGATCCTGACCTATGTTGGACACACAGTTTAGGATCTGTTCGGGACACACAGATCCTGATCTGCGTTGGACGCACAGATCCAGATTTGTTCGGAACTCATAGGTCATGAACTGTATTGAATGCATAGGTCCCGATCTGCGTTGGACGAACAGATCGGGATCTGTTCATGTAGTGAACCCATATACATTATAAGGTTCTAAACTGTATTAAATACACAGGTCCCGATCTGCATTGGACGCACATATTGGGATCTGTTCGTGTGGTAAACCCATATACATCAGTTAACAAATGAGCTAAGGAAAGTAATAAATATCTATTCAAAAACTTTTCAAATGTAAAATTCCAATCGATTCATGATACTTTCAATGAAAACTTTAGTAAAAAATTATATAGTAACTGATGTGTTAATGAGAGAAAAATGAAACCATTTATCATATTACCTAAAAAGCGCAAAACAATAAATGATAATTTTATTTGTTTGTCACGATAGTTATTATAACTTTTTATAGTATCATTACTGTTAATCTAGTATTTTTGTCCCCATTTATTTTATCTTCCAGCTAGTTTAACAATATTTAATTATTTCTTTCAATTTTATTCAATAACATCACATCGCCAATATGACTTTTTACAATCGCCACCTAAGATACTAAATTATTTCTGTACTTGCATTTGTAACTAATATGATGAGATATTAATTACTTACCAATGATTTTATTTATTCATTACAGCCAATCACCTTAGTGATGTGTTAAACTTTTTTATACATCTCCAACTTTTGAAACCTATAAACCGATAGACATGATATTAAAATTAAAACCAAGGCTTCATTAATTTCCATATCATCAAATAAACATACCACTTATTGTTTTAGATATTACTCTATAATCGTAGGAGGTAAGTGAGAATTAATTGGAGTAGTGGCTGTGTTGGTAAAAAACAAATCACAATTTTGTGATTCTACGAGAAAACAACTAAACACGAACAAAACAGCAATCTAACCACAATAAAAATATATCAAAAATTGGCAACAGCTACACAGCACAATTTTAACATGGAAAACTCCCTCAATGTGGAGGATAAAATTCATGGGACTGATCTCGGAGTCCACTCAAATTTTCACTATATAATTTTAAGTACAAAACCTAATTCCAACTCAACAAATGAGCAACACAATTCCAGAAATAAAGGAATCAACAATATAGTAAAGAACAAGTTATATCACAGCAAACCCAAGAAGAAGATGGTGAAATCTCACCCAAATCACAGCAGTCTTAAAACTGACCCAAAAACCAATTATTGAAAATTCCAAATAGAAAACTGACCATTTAGATTGAAGAAAAATGAATCGCAATCCTACTATCAAAATTTTAGTTCAATCAAACCACGGATCGATCTCCGATTGTCACTTTGATCAAGACTGGACAAACAGAAAATTTCTCTTTTTTTCTTCTTGGCTCTTGGTGGATTGCTGCTGCTCAAACTTCCTACTGCCTTTTTATAAAAAAAAAATACAAAGCCCTACATGGGTTGGGCTCAAGGAAAACCCATATGGGCTGGACATAATGGCCCAAAGGCCTAACAAATCTGCCCCTCCAGCCCAATGAGAGAGACTACAAACTCCAATTCCTTAATTGAAATCTATGCCAGCCAAACACAGATAGAATTCAAACTTTTCTCTAGGAAGCACCTTTGTCATCATGTCAGAGCCATTGTCTTCAGTGTGTATTTTCTAAAATTCTAATTCTTTAGACTCCAACTTATCACGTACTCAGTGATATCTAACATCAATATACTTAGACCTAGAATAAAAGTAGAATTTTTAGAAATGCGTATAGCACTCTGACTATTACATAATAACACATACTTCTCTTGATTAAGGCCAAGTTCTTGCGTAAACACTTTCATCCAAAGCAACTCTTTACACGCTTCAGTTACGGCAATGAATTCTTCTTCTGTTGTAGATAAAGCAACGCATTTCTGTAGTTTAAATTACTAAGCCACAGCTCCCCTTGCAAAGTTAACCAAATAACCCGTAGTAGATTTCCTGCTATCAATATCCCCTACCATGTCTGAATCGGTATAACCAATGTCAATTGGTATCTCACTCCGAAATGAAAGTTTCAAACTAGAAGTGCCACAGAGATATCTAAAGATCCACCTCACTGTATTCCAATGCTCTCTTCTAGGATTAGAAGTATATCGACTAACTGTTCCAACTGCATAAACTATGTCCAGTCTTGTGCAAACCATCGCATACATTAAACTACCCACTGTGGATGCATAAGGAACTTTCTCCATATCTTCAATATTTTCTCGTCAGATGGACACTGTTTCCTACTAAGCTTAAAGTGTGTAGCAAAAGGCCTGCTCACCACTTTAGCTTTGTCCATCTTGAACCTTTGAAGTATTTTCTCTATATACTTCTCCTGTGACAACCATAACTTCTTCACTTCTCGATCACAACTGATTCTTATACCAAGAATTTGTTTAGCTAGCCCCAAGTCCTTCATGGAAAAAGACTTACTCAAAGCTTGCTTCAACTTTTCAATTCTCGAAGCATTTTGACCAACTATCAACATGTCATCAACATATAACAGTAAAATGACAAAATCATCTTCAGAGAACTTTTGTACAAAAACACAATGATTTAAAGTGGTTTTCTTATAGGCTTGCTCCCCCATAAAAGACTCGAATTTTCTGTACCATTGCCTCGACGCTTGTTTTAAGCCATACAAGCTTTTCTTTAACCTGCAAACATAGTTCTCTTTTCCTTTCACTTTAAACCCCTCTAGCTGTTCCATGTATATTTCTTCCTCCAAATCACCATGAAGGAAAGCAGTCTTCACATCTATTTGCTCAATCTCAAAATCAAGACTTGCCGCTAATCCCAAAGCAACTCGAATTGAAGACATTTTCATAACAGGAGAGAAAATCTCATCAAAATCAATTCCCTTCTTCTGATTAAAACCTTTAACAACCAATCTAGCTTTGTATCGAGGATGTGAATCATTCTCATTATATTTCAATCGATAAATCCATCGATTCTTCAAAACTCTCTTGCCCTTAGGCAAAGTGACCAAGTCAAAGGTACGATTGTCATGCAACGATTTCATCTCACCTTGCATTGCATCAATCCCCTTTTCTCTATTCACATCCTCTATAGCTTCTTCATACATTTCAGGCTCACTTGCATCAGTTAGAAGAACATACTCACTCGAAGGATACCGGGTAGATGGACGACAGTCTCTGGTAGACCTTCTCAACTTAACAACTGGTGGAACCGCTTGCTGTTGAATATCAACAACCCTATCTGCCTGAGTATTACTGTTTTCTACACCCTGATGGTCATTCTGAATCTGATCATGAACATCATGCTAAGCACTGTTATCAACCTAATCAGGTGACTGTCTTTGTGGCTCACTCAATGAAACCCGACCAATATCAACTAAATCAGAATCTCAAGATACTATTTTCTCTGTCTATCAATACCCCTTATGGTCTAATCCTCAATAAATACAACATCTCGGCTCCTTATGATCTTTTTCTCAATCAGATCATAAAGCATGTAGCCAAACTCATCAGAACCATAGCCAAGAAAAATAAATTCTCGTGTCTTGGCATCTAATTTGGACCTCTCATAGTTAGGGACATGAACAAAAACTTTGCAACCAAATACGTTTAACATATCAACTCTGTCAATTATTTCATTACTCATGAATAACCTCACATGGAGTCTTCCACTCAATATAGGCTAATAGCTACCAAATCTTGAACAATTAGTCCTTGGAGCTAACCAATTAAGTGGAGTTGTTCCCAGCTCAATCTTAAACTTCACAAGACTAACTTATTTGATACTTGCAGAGAACCAATTCAGTGGTTCAATTCCTTCATCACTTGGCAATTTGAGATTTCTTAAGAATTTTCTGTGTTTAGAAATTTTTTCACCTCTAATTCTTCTCCAAAATTTGGTTTTCTTGAATCTTTGACAAATTGCAGAAATTTGATGGAGTCAAATATAGCTCAGATCCTCTAAACATCCCACTTCTTCCCACCATAGGCAATTTTTCAAGCTCGTTGAACGAATTTAGTGCAAATTCTGCAGGAATTAGAGGCAACATCCGCATGAAATTGGTAATCTTAGTGGTCTATTAGCCTTGAGTCTTGGCAACAATAACTTGACTGGACTACTTCAACCAACAATCTAGAAATTATCAAACCTTCAAGTACTAGAGCTTGAAGGTGACCAAATCACAAGGTTCATTCCCGACTTTTTGTGCAATTTGAGGTCTCTAGCAATGCTATATTTGGGAAACAATAAATTTTTTGGTCAGTTGCCAGAATGCTTTGGAAATATGACATCTCTAAGGTACCTTTATTTAGATTCCAACGAATTAAATTCCACACTACCTGTAGGGCTTTTGGGCTTGAGAGATCTACTGGTGTTAGACGTTCACTCAAATTCTTTCAGTGGTGAAATAACACCAACAATTGGAGATCTAAATGCAACATTATCTATAGACTTGTCAGAGAATGAATTTTTAGGTAATATTCCCCCATCAATTGGAGGTCTAGGGAACTTGATCAACCTTTCCTTAGCTCACGATAAATTAGAGGGGCCTATACCAGAGACATTTTGGAACATGATAAGCCTAGAATCCTTAGATCTATCTTGTAATAATCTCACCGGAGAGTTTCCTACATCATTGGGAACACTTCTATAGTTGAAGTACTTTAATGTGTCATTCAATCATTTAGGTGGGAGAATTCCAACAAATGGTTCGTTTATGAATTTCTCGAGTGGATCTTTTATGTCAAATGGTGCATTATGCGGTGGTGCTTCTAATTTGCACTTTCGTCCTTGTGCTATCGATTCCCTCATGGATCTAGTACAAAAAGGCTGCATATACTTGCATATATCTTGATACTAGTTGCATTGGTGATACTTTTGTGTAGCATTTTGTTGGTGTTCCTTAAAAAAGGGAAGAAGGATTGAAGTGTTGCTCAAGTAGATTTAGCCCTTCCAACAATGCAGGAAAGATTTTCATACTACTAACTTCAACAAGCAACTAATGGCTTCAGTGAAAGCAACTTGCTTGGAATAGGGAGTTATGGCTCTGTCTACAAGGGGGAGTTTAGAGACGGGACAATCTTGGCTATAAAAGTATTCAATTTGTAGTTAGAAGGATCATTCAAAAGTTTTGAAACAGAATGTGAATTTATTAGTAATATCCGCCATCGAGATCTTGGTAAAGTCATTAGCCGTTGCTCCAACCTTGATTTCAAGGCTCTAGTCTTGGAGTATATGCCCAGCCCAATGGAAGCTTTGAGAAGTGGCTGTATTCTCACAACTATTTCTTGGATTTCTTGCAAAGATTAGACATAATGATAGATGTGGCATTTGCATTGGATTATCTCCACAATGGCTACACATCACCAACAGTCTATTGCGATCTAAAGCCCAGTAATATCCTGATACAAATCTTAAACCAAAGAATAAGAATTCGAACCTATATCAGAGTGTTGGTCCTAGTATCGTCCTCTAGACTGTACTAAATCTTCCTTGAACAAGACACCAACTCCAAGATTGAAGAAGGACCTTGCTTTTGTCCGCTTGACACCCGAAGGAATTATCCAAACTCAAAGTTGAAAATTGAACTATCCTTGGAACCAAGAAGCACACTCAAATTGTTGAGGGAAAGAAACTCAACAAGATAGCTTAAACATGAACCTAAGAGGCTATCCTCAAATACTCAAACAAGTTCTAAATTAGAACTCAAAGAAAAGCTAAAAGCTCTCAAGTTTGTATTGTCAAAATTCTGAATTTCATTGTGGCTGAATGCCTCTATTTATAGTTTACAAGTTGTAAGAATTAAGAAAGCCATTCCCTAGTTGGATTAGCTTTTTAGGAAACTAACTAAAGAAACTATTACTTAAAAGAAACAACTAATCTAAGAAAACGAAATAACTAATCTAAAACTGCCTAAAACTAATCCAAAGACTACTTGGATTTGTGCTGGCCAAATGTTGCTTGTTTTGGCAGCTTCTATTCAGTGTCTTGTATTTGGTAGCTTCCTTAACTTCTTCATGCAGACTTTAGAAGCTTCTTCAATTTATCTTGGCAATGGATTTGAAATTTCTTGTGTTACCTTTTTGTGTCGGCTAAGCAGAATTGTACCCACCTTGGATTCGGCTAACAGAATTCCAATTTGGACTTGGCATTTGATCCCTCATTTTCAATACTAAGTATAGTGACGTTTTGTGACTGAGATTCGGCCATCTTCGCTGCTGCTTGAGCTTCCATTAATTCATTTATCAGTGTTACTAGAGCAGATTTCATTCTCTTAGTCCTTGACCTAGTCATAGGTCCTCCAATGCCTTGCAATGGATCTTGTTGTAGAGTTGTAGAGTTGTAGGTAAACTTGGTTGAACGGATGTTTCGGCCCTCCTTAGGTTTTCATCATATCCTGCTCGACAGACAAATGATCGGACATGTGAGTGATTTTAGCATTTCAAAGCTTTTTGGTGGAGGTGAAAGCATGATGCAAACCACAACACTCGCAACTATTGGCTACATTGCACCACGTGATTCAAATTTTTAGCTATGTTTAATGTCAAATTTGTGTAGCTTAATTGTCATTTTGAAGCTTTTGTCATTGAATAATGCTACAATTTTTCCAACGTAGAGTACGGTTCTGAAGGGAAAGTGTCCACAAGCTGTGATGTCTATAGCTTAGGTGTTCTCTTGATGGAAACATTTTCAAGAAAAAGGCCAACCGAAAACATGTTGGCTGAAGGCTGAGGATTGAGGGAATGGATCACGGATGGTTTACAAAGTTTAGCAACTCATTTCATAGATCACAGCCTATTAACCCCAGAGGCCCAAAACACAAAAATAAGAATGCAATGCATAGTATCCATCATGGAATTGGCCCTGAGGTGCACTGTGAACTCACCAGAGCATAGAACTGAGGCAAGAGTTGCTTTAGCTGAACTGCAGAAAACAAAACTGCTATTTCTTTCCAACTAAGTGGGAGAGATTTTAGTTAAAAGATTTCGGATTTGAAATTGTCTAGTTGCCAAAAAAAAAAATTTTAAAAAGCGAAAAAATATTTTGTAAAAAATAACTCGTACCATCTTCCTCCAATTATCATCAAATATTTTGACCATTTGTATCAATTTGTGTTTTGTTAAGGAACTAGTTTATTAGAAAATTAGGATAATAAAATAACGTAATATAAGATAATTTAAAACATTGATAATAGAAATGAAATGATGGATTATAAGATATTAAAGAACAACATTAAATTACAAAGTTCAAATTGTTAGTAAAATAAAATGTTAAATTAGAACATAGTAAATATGGATGGAAATATGGATATGATTGATTTATATTAAATTGCGAATGGAAATAATGATATTAGGGTTCATTAGACTAAATTAGGAAATCAAGATTTTCTTAATTAAAAAATATGAATTTTTAGAGGTTAATCAATTTGAAGGTGGCATGTTGCATAACTTTACATGGAATAACAAAGATGATTGTGCATTCTCAAATATCATGTGTCTAGCCCATCGATCAACATCACTATCAGACTTTCAAAGAATTAAAAATTAAAATAAGAAATAAAGGTTTTTCTTCTTCCTTGATGAAAAATTAATCTACATAATGATTTAATTTTTCTCACATGTTATCCTTTAGTTGAAATGCTTTGCATGGACTAAAGTGTATTAATTGTGTCTCATAATAAAACAATGTAATTTCATTAAAATTAGCGTTTATGCATTTTATATTAATATTTAGTATTTATTAATAAAATTATGTCATTTTCAAGGTGGAAGCATCTTTTACCTAATAACGAAAGATTTGAACTAAATTTTCAAAATAAATGATTGACTATAAAGGGATTTTTTTTTTCTAGTGAACGTGTAGGATTTGTTCTCCTTGAAACACAACAACTTTCCAATTATTGAACATTCTGAAAATGTTTCGTGATTAATTAGTGGGGCTTATCTCAGGACTTAATTCGATCATTCAATTAATTAATTTTAGGAGTGTTCATTTTGATCTGCAAATATGATCGATCCGTCGATCCGATCCAAAATTTCAAATCGGATCAAATTAATGCATTTTTTGGATTGGATTGGATCGATGGATCGTCCCGATCCGATCCTTTTTAATCCAAATGAAAAAAAATTATAACTTTTTTCTTTCAAAAATAGTTAGCATTAGTTATAAAATATAAATTAGTATTATTTGATAATTCAAATAATTTTTTTATTAAAATTAGTCATTTTTTTGACAAAATAAATTAAAATATTTATATAAAAAGACACAAATTAATTTACATGAAAAATATAGGAATTAAAATATTTAGATAAAATTTATTTATTATTTTTATATAAAAATAGATAATTTTTTAACATAAAACTATTAATTTCAAATCTAAGTTAAATCACCTAATATTATATATGAAAAGGAAAGCAATAGCCCAAAAAAAAAAAACAAACAAAACAAAACGGACGAAATTGGATAAAAAACCAATCCAATCTGAAATATTCGGATCAGGTTTAGATTGGATCAAATCGTTGATTTTGAACACCCCTAGTTAGTTTAAAGGTGAATTATCTCCCATTAAGTCTATGTTTTTGTTAAGCTATCTAGCCATTTATAATTTAATGGCATAAAAGTAACATTCTAGGCTGAAGTATCACAAAATTTTATATTGTAATTTGATTAAGTTGCCACATAAGAAATAAGGGGATAAGATGCATTTAGTATTTAAACCCTTAACTTTTAATGTGAGCGTTTAGAGCTTTATTACCACGTTTGTACATGTTCTTACTAGTTACAAAAATATAAAATGGCTCTGCTCCTTTCTTTCTCAACTTAAAAAAAAAAAAAATCTCATAAAAAACTAATTCTAAACAACTCCTTTCACACTAAAATACTTTTTCACGTAATTGATGGTCTTCTACCTTATAAAGATTCTTTCCAAATTGAGATAACACATTGAATAGACGGATATACTAAAGTGTCTTTTATGATAAATTTTCATATTGAAAAGGCTATTTTGAAGAGATGTGTTTATCGTGTTGAAAGATACATAAAGAATGGTGTCTATTTCATGTTACAAGCACGTCTAAGAGGTTTGTTTTTTTTATATTTTTAGAGACATAAAATGAAAAGATATGGTTTTACTTTTTAAATGTCACATTTTATTAAAGAGTAACTTTTATAGTGACTTTTCACATTAAATGATGTAATAAGTATGAAAAAATAAAATTATTTATTATACTCCTTAAAAAGTATAAATTAATAATGAATGGTTTTGTCTTTTAAAAATTATTACATAAATCACTATTACATTTCACTATGAAAAATTATTTAAAATATTATTACTCTTTACTAATCTTTCAAACAACTCTTGAGAAATTAATTCTTGTCTCTAGAGAAAATAATTAAAATTTTTGCTGTTTATTTTTTTATTATTATTATTATTTTTTGGATTTTGATGTAGCATATCGTACCGGAGAGAAACCACACACTAAAAATAAAGTTAATTACATTTACCCCCACCAGTTTGACCAATAAGAAAATAACCAAAGATTTGAACAAATAGTAATTTCACCCCTCGGATGACCAAACCTATAAAATAACCTACCCTTCCTCTTAATTTTTTAGCTGAATATCAAATTTATCATTTATATAACTGATTGCGTTGTCACAAAAAAAAAATTATATTAAATCAAACTTTCATAATATATAATTATTTCAACCAAATCCAACATAACTTACTTTTTCTTAATTTTTTAAACTAAAATTTTCCCTTTTATCTAAGATTTACTAAGTCTGAAAATATATGTATATCAACACAAAAATAATAGTTATTCTGTTGTCATCAATGGGAAATTTGTTGTCATAATACCAAAAAAATGAACTTTATTAGATTTTTGGCATGAGAAAATAGAAAATAATGAACTATTTTGCTAATTTTTATTTTCAATTTTATATTAAAATAATTATTTTATTTGTTTCTAAACATAGGAAGGATAATATTCATTCCACTTGAAGATTATTCTTATTATTTCGCAAGTAGAGTGAAGACTATTATTTCACCAAATTTCAGGGTTCATTTTTTTATTTGCCCGAACGTCAAAGGTAAATATTATTAATGCTTGAGGATAATAATTGCAGACCTTAAAATCTCTTCAACATTTTTTTACACTTTTTTTGTGGGTTCCCGGGGGGGGGGGAGGAGGAGGGCTTGTGGTTGTTGGGGTTGTGGATTTTCCCATTTCAAGCTAGCCTTTAGGTCAACCGTATCAAACCAAAGGACTCCCTTATGATACGCAGGCAACATTACCAAATAAGTTTATTCTTCAATTTTTGCAATTAAAAGTTATTTTTCAGTTGCTTAGTACACTTTTCAAATTTAGTTTATCGAAAGTTTTTTTTAATAATTAATAATTAGAATTTTTCTCTCCAGAGACATACTATCTCTAGGTGGGAAATAAGGTGTGACTAGTGTGGGTACTGTAGCTTTTGCTTCAGTGTTACGTTTCCTCTTTTTGTGGAAAGGGGTGGGTTCTCTTCTCTATTTTGGGTTCAGTGGTCTTGCTATAACTAGTCTTTTGGGGGATAAGGGGAGGGTGATGACGATGGAGGGTGTGGTGGGCTGGGAGGTAGAGGTGGCTGGTCTTTTCCAGAAGCTTCAGTTAGCTTCAGCTGAAGCATGGTCGATTGAGTTGGGAGTGGATGATTTACAGGCGGGTAAGCAAAAGGGTGGCCGAAGCTTGCTTGGGAAGTTATTTGGTATTAAGCGAGCGAATTTCCTGAAATTGAAACATACCCTGCAAGCTATTTGGCCAGTTGGTCAACCTTTTCTTATTCGGGAATTAGGAATCAATTATTATCAGTTTGTTTTTCAATCAGAGGAGGATAAGTTGAAGGTGTTAGCTGGTCGTGGGTGGAGGTTTGATAATCAATTTTTGGTGCTACGGAAGTGGGCTAAGGGAGTGACGAGGGATGATAAAGCTTTCACTCAGGTGCTGGTTTGGGTGCAGCTTTGGGATTTGCCAAATCATTGGATTACAAAGGAAGTAGGTTTCCGAATTGAAAGTCTTTTTCAAGAAGTGCACGATGTGTTTATTCCTAAGGGGGGTAGTCCAGTGGATCGCCATCTCAAGCTTTTTGTTACTTTGGACTTGGAACAACCTCTCTTGAGGGGAGTTCAGGTACGGTTTCAAGATGTTGCTTCTTGGGTTTGGTTTAAATATGAATTTCTTCCCACCTTTTGTATTTATTGTGGACGTGTGGGTCATGCAGTGTTGGTGTGTGAGAAGCAAAGGGCGGACCAGCAAGCTGATATGTTGGTTGAGTGGCAATTTGGGTTATGGTTGAGGCGAGATCCGCCTTCATCGGGAATGTTAAGAAGGAGGAGAGTTTGGAGTTCGTGCTTTAGTTCCTCCAGCAGTGCGATTCCTGTTCTCCATCGTCACTGCATGAGTTGATGCATTGAGCCTCTGCACCAGCTGCAATTCCGCTGTCCAGTGCTCCTCTGAATTCTGTTCTTGATGCTCTTACTCTTCCTTTACTTGCACCAAAGACTTCTGAGCAACAAAGATGTGTCTGTTTGCCGATTTTGAAATACTGACATTAGGCTATTTGAACCGCAGCTAGTTACTCCTGTTGCTGCATCATCGATTTCTGTTCTTGATGATTCTGAACCATGGCTGCTGGATAGTGACTTGCTACTGTTAGAGGAGGATAAGCCGTGCTGTTCTTCAGATTCTTTGGGATTGTTGAGAGAGAATGTGCAGCCAAGCAAGCTGCTGGTGCAGCCAAGCAAGCTGGTGAAGCAGCCTCCTCTCTCGACTTTGGAAGTGGTACCAAATAATCATATGATGGCTCATGATGGTGTCTTGACCTTAGACCAGCCACTTCACGCTCTTCCTTTGGCGTCATTGGACCATAATATCCAGCTGCCTCCTTTGGCTAATTTGCTTGGTTCTGGAGATGCCACGCCTTGTCCAGTGAAGGGTCATGGTGGCATTTCTGTTTTGGCTAATTAACGGCCAACATGGCGGAGGTTAGATGGCCGATTGAGGTTTATTTCGTATGACGAGTTGTATTTTGAGCCTTGTGTGGGAGAGAAGCGTGAGTGGCATTTAGTAAATGATATGGCTATTGTGTTTGATGATGAGGTATGTGGTTCTGAGGATCAAACTGGGAAGAAACCTAAGCAAGGAGCTAAGTTAAAGGGGTGCAAGGGACCGGCTTTTATCGATCCCAAGCTTTTCAATGAAGATTAGGGTGTGGAATTGTAGAGGCTTGGGTGCAGCTTTTACAATTTCCCAGTTGAGAGAGTCTATTATCTCCCAGCATCCGAAGGTAATTTTTCTTTCAGAAACTAAACAAAAGAAGCTTTTGTTGAGAAGATTGTTAGGCAATTGAAGTTTGACAATAGGTGGAGGTATGTTCAGCCTAAAGGCACTCGAGGGGGGTTGTTAAGATGTTGGGCGCCTTAGGTTTCGATTATGAATATGGTGACTACTTTGTTTTGCGTCCAGATGCAATATAAACTTGAGGGTGATACAAGGATGGAGTGGGGTGTTTTTGTGTATGCAAGTACGGATGTGGTGTTGAGAGAGCTTCAATGGAGTTATTTGGAAAATGAGAAGAAAAATTGGGGGGATTGGTGGGTTATGAGGGGGACTTTAATGATATTGTACATCCAGTTTAAAAGAGAGGGGGACAGGTTTGAAGTGAACAAAGTTGTGCTTCTTTTTAAGGCTTTATACAAAGAATGGGGATGGTGGATCTTGAGCTTGTTGGCAGTCCGTATACTTGGAGCAATAATAGGGTTGGGGAGGGTTTTGTGGAGGAGCGGTTGGATAGATTCTTTGCTTCCCCATTGTGAAGGTTGGGTTTTCCAAATGCTAGGTACTTCATTGTGCCAAGCAGGCTTCGGATCATTCGTTCCTTCTTTTGGACAGGGATCCTAAGCGGCAAAGAGTTCGGGGCCGGTTTGTGTTTGATAAGAGATGGGTTAACAAAACGGATCTCCAGGAAACAGTGGTGCAAGCATGGAATCGGGACAAGTGGGGGACGAGGTAATATATTTTAAGCTCTAAGATTGCTAAATGTCGATTAGAGTTACTGAAATGGAGCTTCAATTCAGGGAATAATTCTGCTAGGAGAATTAGAGCTCTTCAAGCTCAAATGGAGGCTTTGAGTAGGGCTAGAGGAGGTAGGGATTGGCGAATATGGAATGGTATTTTGCATCAACTCCGATATGCATATCAAGAGGAGGAGAGATATTAGCAGCAGAAGTCAAGAAACCAATGGTTGTGAGAAGGGGATAGTAATTCTAAATTCTTTCATACTTCTACCATTTAGAGGAGAAAGAGGCATGGTATTGACAGTTTGATCACAAATGAAGGAAGGGTGTGTGTAACTAAAAGGGAGCTAGAAGCGGAAATTGTGAGATATTTTGACAAATTATATACTTCTAGTCAACCAGCTCCATCTTCTTCTTTGCTGGCAGGGTTACCTCTATCTATCACTCAAGCCATGAATAGAAGCATGATGAGACCAGTGAAGGAATCTGACGGGAAGACGGCCCTGTTCCAAATGACTCCCAATACAGCTCCTGGACTGGATGGTATGACTCCTTTATTTTTCCAAACTTATTGGAATGCGGTTAAATTTGATATTCTCAATGTTGTGAAGGAGTATTTTCATAGTAAGAAATTGCTTAGGAAACTCAATCATACGTTGATTACGTTGATACCTAAAGTCCAATCTCCCGTGTCGGTAGTACAATTTCGGCCCATTAGTTTGTGTAATGTGGTTTATAAGATTGTGTCTAAGATCTTGGCTGAAAGAATTAAGCTATGCCTCCATAAGTGTATTAGTCAGAATCAGTCCGCCTTTATTCCTGGCCGTCAAATTCTGGATATGGCTCATGAGTGTGTTCATACTTTGAATTCTATGAGACAAGGGAGAAAGGGGTATATGGCAGTGAAAATAGATATGGCTAAAGCTTATGATAAGGTGGAGTGGCATTTTCTCGAGCAGGTTATAAGGAAGATAAGGTTTGCTTGGGGAGTGATTATATGGATTAGGAAATGCCTTTGTACTAGCACGTTGTCCATTAATATTAATGGTGAGTCATGTGGGTACATTAGGCCAACTCGTGATATTCGTCAAGGAGATCCTCTCTTGCCTTATCTTTTCTTATCGTTTCCGAGGGGTTGTCTTATTTTATTACACGGGCTAATGCTCACAGGGACTATAAGGGAATGAGGGCTAGTAGAAATGAGCCAATCATTACACATTTGCTTTTTGCTAATAATTCATTGCTATTCTGTGAGGCAGAGGTGAGTCAGGCACCGGTGTTGCAGGGTTTGCTATAGCAGTATAGTCAGTGTTTGGGTCAAGCAATTAATTTTGACAAGTCATCCATGTTCTTTAGTCATAATGTCTCTAGGGCTGTATCGGGCTGCGATTTGTCAAATGATGGGGGAAGTGAAGGAACAATCTAATTCTCGCTATCTTGGATGCCTCTGAGGATTGGCCGCTCGTAAAGAGAGGTGTTTAATTTTATCATTCAGAAAGTGTAGCACCGAATCCAGAATTGGAAGACTCAGTTCTTGAACTTGGCGGGCAAGGAAATACTCATTAAATCGGTGATCAATGCTTTACCAACATATGTAAAGGGCTATTTTAAGCTGCCAATGGGAGTATGTAAGGAGATTTGTCGTCTTATGGCGAATTTTTGGTGGGGTGTGCATCAGGATGCTAGACCGAAAATCCATTGGAAAAGGTGGCAAGAGCTTACTAAGGCCAAGAATGAGGGAGGATTGGGGTTTCAGAATCTTCAACTGTTCAATGATACTTTGTTGGCTAAACAACTCTTGCGAGTCATGTCACAACCAGATTTATTGATGAGTAGAGTCATGAAAGCCAAATATTTCCCTAATGATTAGTTGTAATCAGCCGTAGCGAGGACAAATGCGTCTTGTTTGTGGAATGGGTGGATGGGAGCAAGAATAATTTTGCAAGGAATGGGGCCGAATTCTCAAGATAATGTGTATTCAGTACGGTCAGCATATCATAGTTTGCAGCATGAGAGACAATTTGCAGATTAGCAACCAGAATGTGGTAATGCGCGAGATAGACGGCGTGGTATGTGGAATGCCACCTGAAAGGTGAAGGTGATAGGTAAAGTTAAGCATTTTGTATGGCGGTGTTGTCACAATATTTTGCTATTAAATGCCAAATTGTACCAAAGGAAAATGCAGGTGGAGCCTTCATGTCTATTATGTGGAGAAGAGGGTGAGACGCTTGAGCATATGGTGTTCAATTGTCCTCGTGCTAAAACCATTTGGCAACTGGCTAATATTGACTAGGCTAAGCTGGGGCGGCATCAGGATAATTTTCAGTACTGGTGGCAAGATTTATGCGCTGGCCGACGAGGGGTTGCTTGGAATGACCGAGCTTAGTTTATAGCCTACATTCTGTGGATGATATGAAAGAGTAGGAATGTGTGGGTTTTCCAGCGGGAATGGTTGGCTGCGGGGAAATAGTAGAGATGGCGAGGCACGCTTGGTTGGAGTTTTTGGAAGTAAATAGGAGTTAGCTAGGATCGGATAGTTGATCAGTGGCTGACATGTGCATAGTGTGTGTGGTATATAGAAAGTGGAACATGGCAGGGGTGTAGTCAGGTTGCCTATCCTGTATTTTTGTGAGATGAAGGGTAGTTTGTTGACATGTCGTCATTTAGTCTTAGCCTCACCGGGAGCTAGGAAGAGTCCAATAGTGGTGGACATTACTTGTAAAGTTTAACTTTCAAGAGTTAATGACACTATCGATCTTTGGAAAAAAAATTTTGAGTTTATCGATGGAAGCTTCTACAAAAGTAACAAATTAATTTTGAAATTTCATAATTTTTATGTTTGGTTTCTCACTTTTCCAGCAAAAGTTTACACTTGTCAGGGAAAAAAAACATCTTTTTTTTTTCAAAAATTAAACTTAAAATTTACAATTATCGCAAAAATTTTCTTTACATTATTTTAAAAAAAAAATTCTCAAACATATTTTTTATCATCCCTTGAAAAAACAAATTCTATAAAAGATTCACATAAAAAACTTTTGCACTTTTGAATAAAAAAGAACTCTGAAAAGAAACCACACAAACCAAACAAATCCAGTTGTGATAAGTTTCCAGTTTCCACACAAAAAAAAAGATCAACACTGAGAAAAAGAAAGAGATGGGCAATTAAGTGTAGCATATTCTATTTTTATCTTTTTTTTAATTAATTAGGGTCATACATAATTATTTTGAGAATTCATTGAAAATGAACTCTTTTTATGACGAAGCAAATTTTAGACAATAGACGTTTTGTGTGTGTGTGTGTGTGTGTGAAGGAGAGAGGATATGATATTAGCATTCACTTTTCTTTTATCTAATATTAAATTGATAACCTACATGTTCTGTATAAACAAGAAAGGCTTTTAGATTTGAAAAAAGAAAAAGAAAAAAAATGTCTTTGCTAACAATTACTTATTTTTATCAGATTTGTTAATCAATGGTTGTACATAATTGTATATTCTAAGTAATGATACTTTAAAATTTTTCTTTAATAGTAAATTTTTTTTAAAACAAAAAAGTGATTTTTTTTTTTGGCACCAACAAATGTATGATATTAATATATCTTGTTATTAGTACTTGGTTGTTACAGATTCCCAAATATAGGCATGCAAAATGCTTGTCAATCGGCACAAGTTGTGAAACACAATGTGAATGTGTGTATTGTAGGCGGATTGAGAAAAGTATTATATAAAGTTGTAGGTAAACAAATGCAAATAAAAGACTTGAAATAGATTTTATTAATTTGTCAGAAAATTTGGACCATACTACCACTGAATTCTAATTTCCACCTACATAACATAACCACGCTTTCAGCTTGGAAGCCTAACTACCATGAATTTGTTCGCGCAGCCTCAATTAACCACCATGAAGTTCCATAGCAAAATTGACTTCGAAAAAAAAAATCGGAGGCCTATACAAAAAAACGATCAACATTGAGGGAAAAAAAAAAAAGAGATGGCCACATACATGTTTGTTGATGTGTACCAGTTAAGGCTCAGAGTTCCGGACCTTAGAATCAAAGGTCAAACCTTTGAGGCAAGTGAAATTCCGGACCTCAAAGTCAAATGTCAAGACCTTCACGTCACTTGCAACTGCGAACCTTCATTTAACTTTGGAACTCCGCTCTCATGAGTTGTCGATACATCAAAAATACACTAAGTAAATCGAATCTACGAGCCATAGGTCACAAAGTGGGAACATAATAGAGTCATGCTTATCCATTAGCACAGAACTGCAGCCTATGATTATGGAACGTAGATTGCGACGCACAATCAGCGGGGACATCCGCAATTCACGTATTTATCCACGACGGAAAATCCCACCAATGACGGAGAGGAGAAAGATAAAGCCAGGAAGAACCATTAGGTATAGGACAAGCTCTATCTATCAAAAATAGAATATACTCCGACGAAAGTTCTAACTTAAGCATCGAAGAATTTCCCCAGAAAACCACTTCGGGATTTGTTTTGCAGGAATCTTCATTGTTAAGCACCAGAGAGTTCTTGGATCATAACAATTGGGTCGGATCATAATCAGTTGCGGATTACGGTTTCATCAAGTGGCACAATCTGTGGGAAAGAAATTTTTTTATTTCTGAAGGCGTATTCGCAACTTTCTTTTCGAACCCAATTTGTATCAACATGGTTGACACCAAATCTGAAGGGTAGAGAACCGCCTAAATGACTAGCCAATGGGGAGCACGGCGTAGCCATTCTGGAGCAAGGACGGTTGATCCATTACGCTTGAGTGGCATCCTTGAATAGTCAGAACATCATTCTGATCATACCGGCAAAAAATCTCGACATACACCTCCAAATCAAGACAAATCCCTGGCGCACAAACAATAAGAAGATGATGAGCGGGCCTTCACCGAGTTACACCGTGCGCAGGTCAAAGAGTTTCGTAGAACCAGATGTCATTCACATCACTTAGGGGATAAGTCCAATCCGGATGATCGTGAGACAATCTGTCACAAAAGAAATGATGATAATAGTGATGATAATGCCTCCCATGCTGACGATAATTATGAGAACGAGCGCCCTAGGGTTAGAACAAAACATAACCCTAAACGCCCTCAACATGATGGTTTCCCTCTGATTAGCAATCGAATGGCAGATAATATATATAGCCTGTTGGGGTCTGATGATGAAGGAGACGATCCCTCACCCTTTATGTCTCACACTATGCAATATCCAACCCCAACCGGATTCAAAATGCCTGATAGAATTCCATCATACGAGGAGGATACAGACCCCCTGGATTTCTTATCACGATTTAAATATGCGATGAATTTCAAGAATGCTCCAATGGAGGTTATGTGCAAGGCATTCCCTATCTACTTAAGCGGAAAGGCACGGGTGTGGATTGATGGCCTTCCCCGTAACAGTATTTCTTCATTCAAGAGGTTGGCCTAACTTTTTCATACTTGCTTTTTTTAGAGAAAGAAATTTCACAAGTCCACAGCAGATCTGATGAACCTTAAACAGATGAAGGATGAATCCCTCAAATCATATGTGGAAAGATTCAATGACGAGAGTTTACAAGTGGCTGATAGTACAGACCAACTGGTAATCTCAGCCTTTATGAATGGCCTAAACCCAAGTCCATTTTACACAAAATTGGCTCGGGACACTCCAGTTGACACCCAAACGCTTTGGCAGATGGTAGAGAGTTACACAAAAGGAGAAGAGGCCAACAGAACGAAGAGAGAAAACGAAAAACATGAGAAAAAGAATGATGCTAAGGGAAAGAATCCCCAAAAAAAGTGCTTTCGACAGGTTGAATTACAACAAAAGTCGGCTAGAAAAGCTTGATACTACTGACAAAAAGTCGCACAGAAATTCTAGCCATACATAAAGATCTTCTCTGACCACCAGTCCCATTAATGGCAACACCGCACAAAAGACCTCGGCATCTTTGGTGTGCTTTTCATAATAATCACGGGCACGACACTAAAGAATGTAAAAACCTCAAAAAGGAGATCAAAAATTGCATTCGCAATGAAATGCTATGCCAGTACGTTTAACGATGGCATTCAGGAATCCAATCTCAGTCTGGAGGTCGGGGAGGAGGTTATCATGCTGGAGGACGTGGAGAAAGATAGGGAGGACGGGGTCAATCCGCATAGCAAAACAATTATCGGCAAAGATAGGACAATCCCATGAGCCAGCCATATCTGCCGTATTCAAACAATCCTTCCCAACAGGTAGCGCCTCAGCCTAAGCCCAATAACAATCGAAATGTTACCGGTGTTTTTCACGCAATATTTGGAGGTTATCCCGAAGATCAATCACAATCCGCGATTAAAGCTAATGCTAGAAGGATTCCACCTCAAGAGTCAGTCAACAAACATTTTAAACCCTCCGAAAAAAAAAATTTTTGGTGAAAGATGCGGTTCTTACCATTAGTCCGAACAATGATGTCCTGGTCATTAAAGCCATAGTTCCAAACAAAGAAGTACATCGGGTCTATGTTGACGATGGAAGCGCGGTCAAAACATAACCCTTTCGCAAACTAGGGATTGATTTTGCAGCTCTGAAACCGTCAAGCATGCCGCTGGTAACTTTTGCCCATGAAATTGTCCATCCAGTGAGGATAATTACACTTGCAGTCACAGCAGGTGACTACCCCAAGGACAAGGCCATCATGATCGACTTTTATGTTGTAGACGCTCTGTCTCCCTTCAATGCTATAATCAGAAAATCTTGGATGAATAAAGCTAAAGCAATATGGTCACCTTATCACCTTGTCCTGAAGCTCCTGACGGAGCATGGAGTTGCTTCTATTCAAGGGGATCAATACACGGCAAGAGAGTGCATGCATATCGCTATCAAAGGCAAAAATACTTTCACAAATGGTGTACATGCCATCCAAGTCACAGAAATACCACACACTGACCCCGAGGTAACACCTTAGGGAAGTAAGAACAAAGGTGCGGATGTACCCGTTGAAGACCACGGGAACTCTAAGGCCATACCACAAAGCCCTGCAAATACCAAGGTAAAAGCAATCTCTGTTGCGTCTCGCAAGATTACTAATGAGGTACAAGAGGTCATCTTAGATCCCGAACATCCAGACAGAACAGTCAAGGTGGGATCAACGCTACCTACAAAAATCAAGGAACGCGTTATTAACTTCCTCCACAAACATAAGGAAGTATTTGCTTAGGGTCCAGAAGACATGCCTAGGATTTCATCATCACTAATGACACAAACTCAACATTGATCCTAGAGTCAAACCTGTACAACAGAAAAAGAGGTCGTTAGCACTGAACAGAAACACTTTTGTCAACGAAGAAGTGAAAAAATTACTCCAGTCAGACATCATAAAAGAGGTATTTTATCCAACTTGGTTATCTAATCTTGTGTTGGTTAAAAAACCGGACGATAGCTGGAAGATGTGCATCGATTATACTGACCTCAGCAAATACTGCCCAAAATATTGTTATCCCTTGCCAGTAATTGATCAAAAGGTCGAGCCTATTTCAGGATATGAAGTTCTCATGTTCCTTGACGCTTACAAAGGCTACCATCAAATCTTAATGGATGAAGAAGATGCTGAAAAAAATGGCCTTCATCACAGAAATAGGGGTCTTTTGGTACACTAAGATGCCTTTTGGTTTAAAGAATGCACGAGCAACTTACCAATGCTTGGTTAATCATGCATTTTTCCAACCAAATATGCAGAAACTTAGAGGTATATATAGATGACATGGTGATTAAATCTAACAAAGGTGAGAGTGCACCTGGAGATCTAGAAGAAACCTTGCAAACCATAATAAAAGTTGAAATGCGTCTAAACCCTAATAAATGCACATTTGGGGTAGGATCAGGGAAGTTCTTAGGTTTCATAGTCTCCAAAAATGGAATTGAAGCCAATCCAGATAAAGTAAAAGCTATTACTGAAATGGCAGCACCCAGAACTCTGAAGTAGCTCCAGAAGTTAACATGGTCATTAGCCGCGCTAAACAGGTTCCTATCACGCTTTGTTGATCGGAATCTTCCTTTCTTTCAGACTCTAAAAGAGGCTAAAAACTTTAAATGGACTGAAGATTGTAAAAAGTCATTCGAAGAATTGAAAAGGCATCTAGCAAGCCTTCCATCTCTTACGGTACCCATACCAAGAGAGACTTTGTATTTATATTTAGCATCTTCTAACAATGCTGTTAGTGCAGTACTCATCCGTGATGTTGACAATGTAAAAAGACCCATCTATTATGTCAGTCGCGCACTTTAGGGCCCAGAGACAAGGTGACGTGCTATTTTCTACAAGCGCATTGAGTCGTGTCAAATAGTAAATTAAGATATCATCCCACAGAGAATTTTTAAAACTGAATATTGAAATACTCACTATTTTTGCTTGTTTAAACATCGAAATCAGGTTTTTAACTAAAATTACTAATCAAAGTAAAAACCGAATTCAATCAAATGTAAAAACTAGGATTCGTATTCTCAATTTTGACCATTTATTAAGATTGATTAACCAACAAGGTCTATGTTAACTCTAATCCATCTTGAAGGGATCTAAAGAACCACAGATCTTTCTCTCAAATAGTACCTATGATTAATTGATAATTAATTAATACTAAGTTTGACTGTTATCACCAACCTAATGTCTTTTAACTGTGATAGGGGTTAAAATGTTCCTTTTTCTCGTTAATATTTTCTCATTATTATTGTGATTTTTAGGAAAATTATTTGATTTTTGGTATGTTTTTGTTGTAGAAGTGGAAAATGTTAATTTGAAGGAAAAGTTGAGAGAAGAAGTAAAAATTGAAGCAAAAAAAGAAGAAATTCCAGAAACTTCATTTTTTTTTTTAGCATTAGACGTTGGGCTTGGATGATTTGTATAAAAGAGGAAGACTTCATCCAGTGACAGGAAACAAACAAAAGAAAGGAAAGAGAGTGCATTCCAAAGAAGAAGTCTGGAGTCAACAAAAGAAAACAAAAGAAGACAAAGACAAGAAAACAAGGAAGTGGAGTCCCACACGTTTTTGACTTTGGAGTAGAATTGGAAACAAGACAAAAGAGTTGCTGCCTTTGGACTATGGAAAGGAAAAAAAAAGAAAAAAAATAATCGAGCAAAGAATTGTGAAGAGAAGCAATCACCTATTTTCTTTATTTTCCTTCTTTCGGATTTAGAGTGGGGAGGACAGAACGGATTTATAACACAAAAGAAAGGGCAACTGCTAAAGAAAAAAAGAGGGACCTGGAGGGAACCAGAGAACTAAAGTGGAGAACAACACAAGAGCCGCACCTTGGATTTTAGCTTAGCTTTTTCTTTTTCTTTTTTTTTATTTCTCTTTCAATTATGTTTAAAATTTTGGTGATATTCTTTTATATTAGCATGAACTAATTTAATTTTTCTAGGGCTATGATGTAGTCTAACTATGAAGTCTTTAATATTTTTCTATTAGTATAGTTTGATTTAATTTTCTATGGTTGAGTGTTTATCTCTGTGTTTAATGTTTCTAATTACTTGATCACTAATTAGATGATTTGTTAATCATAACGAACTGGAAGGGAGTTATGTGTCAAGTTCATTGAGATAAATGTCATAAATTGCATGTAGGATAGAAATATACTTGCATGGTTTGTGTAGTCGTTACATGAGAATCCATAGAAATTAATGACTTCATAATTGTTGTAATTCACATAGAAATATAGTGAATTAACAATTAGGGAGATTTTTATTAGATCTCGGGAGGGACTAGAAAATAAGTTAGGGAATCTCGACTATCAACCAGGAAATTAATTTAAACTATAGAGATAGATTAATATTAAGATGGATTAGTTATGGTGAAATCGAAACCCTGGAGCTTTAGTTTAAGATTTGGTTTTAGTTCAGTTCAATTAGAAACAATTGTTCAGATAAAGTTAGAATTATTCTAATTTCAGTATTTAGTAAATCATTAGTCTTTGTGGGAACGATAATGTGTATTCTCTCTTTATTACTTGTTAACGATCACGTGCACTTGCGTGTAAAATTCGCAACAAACTACAATTTGAATGCACAATCTTTTAATCAATATTAATCACTTAACTGTCTCTTAACTAATTAAGCTATTAACAGATTATTACCTAATCCTACAGAACCTATTTCTCAATCTGGTTCTATAGTGTTGATTCAATCTTAGGGTGATCAAAACTAAAATGACATTAAGCACAAAATAACCAATGAATCAAAGCTAACAACCTACATTAATCACAATAAGCACATGGTCAAATTGGAATAAGAACCCTAAAAAGGATTTAGCCACTCATATTAAAAATAAAAGACAAAGATAAAGTAGTGAAGAAAACAAATCCAAACATCATAAAATAATAAGAAAAATTAAACATCAATCATTCCCTTGAATAAGAGAATAGGGTTTAGCCATTCATAATAGCACATATGGCTGTTGGAATTTTTCTAAGAAAATTTCTACAACTAAAGAAAGAAAGAACGTGAGTTTCCAAGCATAGAGAGAGAGGGCGGCTATCTTCCTATCTTTCTTCTAGGGTTTTTCCATATATCCCCCCTAGCCAAAGTCCAAATGTGGATGGACTTTTGTCTTGTACACAATTTTACTCTAAGTCAACCTCTTTCTTCCTTCTTGTTTTCTTTTGTTTTTGTCTTCTTTTGTTGCCTCAAGAATCTCACCCATAGGAAGTCTCCCCAAATTGTCCAAGTAAACACCTAATGCAAAAACTTGGTATTTTCTCTCTCTTTTTTTCTTCAATATAGTTTTTCTTTTCTTTTATTAATTTCTCCTGTGGATTAACATTTTCCATTCCTACAAAAAAAACATAACAAACATCAAATAATGTTCTTTAAAATCACAATAATAATGAGAAAATATTAATAAGAAAAATGACATTTTAACCCCTATCACAAGGTATCTTCCAATTGAGAAGATAGTTTTGGCACATGTTGCCTGAAGGTTGAGACCTTATTTTCAAGCTCACCCCATATGTGTACTCACCGACCAGCCTATCAAACAAATACTATTTAAGCCAGAAACCTCAGGGCAGTTGGCAAAATGGGCTATTGAGTTGGGAGAACACGACATTCAGTATCAATCCCAGACAAGCATAAAAGCACAAACCCTTGCAGATTTCATAGCTGAGATGCCTATCTCTAGAACAACAGACGCCAACTCCTCACAGCCACCCAGGAGCAACAAGAAAAAAGTGATCAACCCGAGAGCCTGGGTGCTATATGTCGATGGAGTTTCAAATGAAGATGGCAGTGGAGCTGAACTATTACTAAGAAGTCCCGACGGGGTCGAAGTCACATACACCATGCGCTTTGATTTTAAGCTGACCAACAACGAAGCTGAGTACGAAGTCTTAATCATAGGCTTAAAGTTAGCTCAAAAGATGAAAGCAAAAGAGATACGTGCATACAGCGATTCTCAAATCATCGTCAACCAAGTACAAGGCTCCTACAAAGCTAAAGAATTTCATATGTGAAAATACCTAAATAAGGTACGAAGCCTCAGTTATTCTTTTGATGATTTTAAGATCATGCAAATCCCAAAGTACAAGAATAAAAAGGCTGACGCTTTTAGCAAGTTGGCGTCTTTCACTTTCTCCCATCTTAATAAAAAAGTGTTGGTGGAGATTCTTTCCTACGGAAGTACCGAAGAAAAAACCATCATGGCCATAGAAGAGATGGAGAATAACTAGATGACTCTCATTTGGAAATATATACTGGTTATAGGATTGCCAACCGAAGAACGAGGCAAGAAGGTTCAAACTGTAGGCCCCCCGCTATGTCATATAGGATGGGATCTTTTACAAGTGGTCATAATTGCAATCTCTTCTCAAGTGTGTCAGACCTCAACAGGCGAATTACATACCCCAAGAAGTGCATCTTGGATCTTGTGGAAACCCGCCCCCCTAGCCCTAGGTTGTCAAAAGAACATCCGAAGGAGGTACTACTAGCCATCAATGTTCAAAGATTCAAAAGACTTTGTTCACAAATGTGTCAAATTTCAACTTCACGCTTCTCTTTAAGTTAGACGCTCCAAATGATCGATATTCAAAGCTCATGGCCGTTCACACAATGGGAATTGATATCTTGAGACCTTTTCGATGTTGTTATTTGTCATGAATTAGAACAATCAACAAAGATTAATTATTCTAAGTGGGTAGAACTATATATTGGCCAATTCAACTATCAAAGAATGTTCTGAAGTTTGTAGGGCAAGATCTAACAATTTGGAATCCCTCATGTGATCATCTCGGATAATGAAGCGGTTTGTAGAAAACCCCTTTATACAAATATCAAGAATAAAAGAAACAATGGTTGCAAATTACGGGAATGGCCAAATCGAGATCAAACCTTACTGCATGGACTAAAAACTTAGTTGGAAAATAAAATTTAGCTAAATATAATTAAAAGAAAATACAAGAAAATCAAATGATCGCCTTTTGTCCATCCGGTATGTTCGCCTTCTTCCGCAGTAGCTCACTCCATGAAAGGATGAATTGTGGCTTGAGAATTCATTCCTTCTTCTCCCTTCTCATCTCCAAACCTTGTTTTTCTCTCTATTGAACTAGGAAAGTCTAAAAAATGGGATGCCTTGATTGTCTCCAAGCCTTGCCTATTTATAGGCAAGGATTCAAGACATTTGGTTGTGCTTTCCTTAATTCAAGGCTTTACTTTTCCTTAATTCAAGGCTTTTCTTTCCTTAATTCAAGGCTTTTCTTTCCTTAATTCAAGGCTTTGCTTTCCTTAATTCAAGGCTTTTCTTTCTTAATTCAAGGCTTTGCTTTCTTTAATGGCCAACATTTTGTTGTGGAATTTGGTGGCCTCAATTGTGTCTTTCTTGTGCCACTTGTCTTGTGAGGCTACATTCTTTAGAAAATGCTTAATCTAACATTAATCACAAAAATAATTAATATCCTTATAAACAAGCATTTTAATCAATTAAAACACAAGAGAATTGATCCAATAAATATGCAATTATACACTCTATCAACCAACAACGGTTTCAGTACAAAACCTTAATCATAGGCTTAAAGTTAGCTCAAAAGATGAAAGCAAAAGAGATACGTGCATACAGCGATTCTCAAATCATCGTCAACCAAGTACAAGGCTCCTACAAAGCTAAAGAATTTCATATGTGAAAATACCTAAATAAGGTACGAAGCCTCAGTTATTCTTTTGATGATTTTAAGATCATGCAAATCCCAAAGTACAAGAATAAAAAGGCTGACGCTTTTAGCAAGTTGGCGTCTTTCACTTTCTCCCATCTTAATAAAAAAGTGTTGGTGGAGATTCTTTCCTACGGAAGTACCGAAGAAAAAACCATCATGGCCATAGAAGAGATGGAGAATAACTAGATGACTCTCATTTGGAAATATATACAGAATTGAGGATTGCCAACTGACAAGAACGAGGCAAGAAGGTTCAAACTGAAGGCCCCCCGCTATGTCATATAGGATGGGATCTTTTACAAGTGGTCATAATTGCAATCTCTTCTCAAGTGTGTCAGACCTCAACAGGCGAATTACATACTCCAAGAAGTGCATCTTGGATCTTGTGGAAGCCACACAGGCCCTTGTAGGTTGTCAAAAAAGATCATCCGAAGGAGGTACTACTAGCCAACAATGTTCAAAGATTCAAATGACTTTGTTCACAAATGTGTCAAATTTCAACTTCACGCTTCTCTAGTTAGACGCCTCCAAATGAAAATGATCAGTATTCAAAGCTCATGGCCGTTCACACAATGGGGAATTGATATCTTGAGACCTTTTCCTGAGGCTCCTAGCCGGTTGAAATTCCCATTAATTGCCATTGACTATTTTACCAAGTGGGTAGAAGTCGAACCATTGGCTACAATAACTAAAAAGAATGTTCTGAAGTTTGTGTAGGGCAAGATTGTCTGCAGATTTGGAATCCCTCATGTGATCATCTCAGATAATGGGAAACAGTTTGTAGACAACCCCTTTGTGGTGCGAAGAGCTTCATATCAAACAAAAATTCACATTGGTTGCACATCCTCAGGCTAATGGCCAAATCGAGATCACCAACCGCACCCTCCTACATGGACTAAAAACTTAGTTGGATAAAGCAAAAGGGGACTAGGTGAAAAACCTTCCAAACGTTCTGTGGACTTATCACACCACACCACGAACATCAATAGATGAAACCCCTTATAGCCTCACGTATGGTTCAGAAGCCGTGATCCCAGCAGAGATAGGGGCTTCTAGTCCCCGAGTCGTGGCCTTTAATAGTGAAGCCAATGAAGAGGATATCCGACTCAACCTGGACTTGTTGGAAGAGTGCAGAGACTTAGCTTCTGTTAAAGAAGCTCGATATAAGCAAGACATGGCGAAGTACTACAATGAACTGGTAAAGGTCAATGAGTTCGCCCAAGGAGATCTAGTCTTGCGCAAGAATAAAGCGAGTTGAGCTCAGAAACTAGGCAAACTAGAAGCCAATTGGAAGAACCTTACAAAGTCATCGACGCATCAAGGTTCAGGAGCTATCGATTAGCTACCATAGAGAGGAATCTGTTACCCTGAGTCTGGCATGTTAGCAATCTGAAATGTTTTTACGTCTAATTACCTTTCTTATTGAATAAAATATCATTTTGCTTAAATCGAGTAAAGGGATCATAACTTCCCTGAACTCGGTTCAAGGTGGTGAAACTACTTTGCTAAATTTTAAACGAGGAATCTATGCGTAACCTCAGTTCAATTGAGTTAAGCTGCCCATTCCACAACATCCCAAGCGGGTGAGGAATTACATATATCCATAGAGATATTAAAAGATAATAAGATTTTATTACTTTCCAGAAGTTCCCAACACATCCTCAAGAGTGGGGACCTTTGCCTATAAGTTCCCAGTACATCCTCAAGGATAGGGACCTTTGCCTCTAAGTTCCCAACACATCCTCAAGGATAGGGACCTTCGCCTCAAAGTTCCCAAAACATCCTAAATGATGAGGGCCTACGCCTCAAAAGTCCTAAAAACTTACAAGTTCTTTGCCCTAAAGATCCCAAACATTAGGACCAAAGGTCCCAGGGTATTTATTATTATCTAATTACATAAACGGGAAGCAGAAAATACTTATACTTTCTCTTTCCCTTTCTTCTTTGCCTCTTCATATCTAGTTCTCTGTTGCAGATACTTATTAAAAGCTGCCTCTTTACTCCTGTACGCAGAGGTGTCGGCCTGATCTTGACGAGCCATTAGCTCCAATTCTTCCATCATTATATTCACGGGATCTTTGTCTACAGATCCCATTTTCAGACCTAAACCTTTCAACTGCACCTCCATCTCAGTGACCTTCGACCTCCAAGTCTTGCAATCCAGTTGCAACTCCCAGATCTATTGCTTGTAAGGTTTCAATGCACCATGGAGATTCTGAACCTCTTGACGTTCTTTGTTCACATCATTGGTTAGAATGCAGATTGTCTCATTCTTTCTTTTCAGTTCAGAGCTAAGCCTTTCAACTTTAGCTAAAAGCTTAGCAATGATTTCTCTCGTTTCCTCATTTTCTGCAACACTCATCTCTCTTGGTACCTTCTGCCATCATGTAAAGTCTTCATTAAGGCAATGGTTTCGGTACTCCAAGTATGAAACATGATCTTGGAGATCCTTATTTTCTTCTCTTAAACGAGAAATAGTTTCTTGAAGCTTCGTATGTGCAGCTTGAAAAACCTTAACCTTATCATACAAATTGCTAACAAAGTCTTTTGTTGGTAATAACAATTCCTGATATAATTATAATAAAATGAAAAATGAAAAATTAGTACTTCTATCCATTCAGATCCTATCACAAATCATTCTTACAATCCAATAACAAATCCAACCAAAAAAAGGGGGACAAAGTCTAAGGGCTAGCCTCATTTTGAGTCCCACCGCCCTGTGTTGTGGTTCCAGCCTTCGCTTGATCACCTGAAGCCACACCAGCTGCAACTCGGAGGTCAAGATCTTCATCCACAACACAAGCACTTAGCTCTTCTAGGGTCATGGGGGAGCTACGGGAAGCAGTGTGCTTCAATAACGCAAAGGTGCCATCAAATGCCTTCACGGCATCCATATATACCTGGGTAGCCCTGACTTTAGCTTCATGGTCATAATCAAGTAGCTCTGCCAACCTCAGTGAAGGATGTCTTCTCTGAATATCAACAACTACCTCATGCCCACTAACCTTTCCTACAGCCCTGCAAAAGTTTACAACAAATTTGCCAAAATCTTGCGTGTGAAATACTTTTTTCACAAGCAGCATAGCAAAATCTCCCTGCACAATGCCTGTGCACCTCTACACCTCTTCCTCCTTTTCCCGCAACTGTTGCTGTAGTGACAACACCTCTCCCTTCAATTTCTCCTTTACCTGTAGCCGTTGTTGAAGAGATAACACTTCCCCTTCATTCCGTTCCTAGCTTCAATCATCTCTGCTATTTCAGCCTCCAGTTGCTTCCTTGCTTCAACAGTAGCCTTCTCCGCTTCCTTAAGTTGATCATTTTCAGCTTTGAAAGCAGAGGCCTCCACAAACTGATCATTCAGCCTAAGGAAATATTCAGCCCAAGAAGCAATGGCCTACATCCCAAAACAGCCTCACATTATGGTATAACGAAAAAAACAAAAAACAACAAACAATCCACAAGGAGTCTTTACCTGTGGAACAGTTCGTCGAAGATTGTCATTCAATTTCGTTAGTGGCATTTTAGCCAACCTCTTTTGGTAATTTTCCAACCCCTCAACCTTAACTGCCTCTTCCCCTCCGGGTTTGGCAAATAACACTGCAATTTTAGAGGCTACATCATCAGCCTCTGCCTCACTGGATTTCTTCTTCAAAGCCGCTATCTTGATTCTCTTCTTCTTTGATGGAGAAACAACATCCACAACATCATCATCCGCCTTCCTTTTAGAAGGCTCTCCCTTTTCAACTTCCCTTGTCTTGGGCAGCTTCAGGGTGAGTCCCTGTTGCAAGCTCCACTTTAACTGAGCTACCAAACTTCACTGCAAAATTAAACATGAAAAAGATTACTCATTATACCATCACAAATTTCATAACTTTCACACAAAATCTCTACCCTCATCATCTCGAGCAAACTGTACAATCAAAGATCTTGTATCAGCCACGGCAAGGCGCAACTTATAATTAACCAACTCTTCTTTTGTATAGTTGCCAATCCCCTTCTCTCTGAGCTCAATGTATGACCGGCCACGGGGGTTCTACTTTTTCCGATTCAAATACGCATTAGTTCTCTCCTCATAGAACCACCTCGTTTTTAACCCACAAATATCAGATCTAATAAAAAAGAACCTTTTCTTCCACTCATGATGAGCGGAATGCCTTACTGCCCTACTTTTATATCTTGGAAAAAAAAGTAAAATAATCCACAGAGTTTGCAGATTTTTTCGTATAGAAAAAGTATCTAAAAAGATCAACAAAACTTTTCACTTTCCCTTCAAAGATAACAACAAAAACCAATTATAAAAATCGCTCGCTCGTACAAATCTGGTGTGATACTATATAAATTCAAAAAATCAAAAAAAAAAAAAAAAAAAACAGAAACATACCCCCCTAAAGATGTTCTTGATAAACAAAACAAATATAACCAATAGGTGGATTACATTACCCCCCTACCCTACTCCTCTCCCTCGCTCCATCCTCCATACTTCTTCTTTTTTTTTTTTTTTCATCATTCTTTCATTATAAAGATTATGACAAGCCTGACACAAGCTCCAAAAATGGAGAGTAAACCAACCAACTAGTCCACACCTCTCAACTCTCTCCGAATGAGGACCTTTGACTCGGACCTGCCCCTTTTCCCTCTTCCCGAACCTCTCCCCCTAAAACCTTCCCTCTAAACCCTCTTCCTATACTACCCATACCATCCCAATCCTATGGCTGATTATTGCCGCTTGATTATTGCCTTCTTGTGACATTAAAAGACATTGTCTTCCCAAAGAAAGACACGCATGACGAGAGAAGACATACAGTCATTTTTCGTTTTTTTTTTTTAAAGTAATTTAAATGCATACCACTACCTACTCAAAAACAAAATTGAAACAAAATCTTCACAAAAAAAGAAAGCAAAGCTTTTCAAAGCTTTTCAAATTTTAAAAAAAAATGGAAAGGAACAATGGAAAACTAAAAGGAAAAAAAAGCTACACTACATCCCATCCCGCTAGACTTTTAAGTGAGCACTGTTAAATCTTTTATTTTCCCCATTTTCTTTTAAATGCACTAATAATAAATAGAAGATAATCATGCACTCATGCATGACTCACGTTTTCTGACTCACTTCGCTTTCCTTTATTCTTCTCTTCCTCATCACCATCACATTATAATAAAGTGCCGCTTGCTTTGCTTCGACATCCGGCGGAAGGTATCCGGGGCAGGGGTGTGTGTAAAAGGCTGCTTAGAGTTAAAACAAGAAACCTTAAAAAAAAAAACTCTCTCAAAAGTCAAGCTCTGAAGCAAAAGTCAAGGTCAAGACCTTTCACATCACTTGCATCACAACCCTCATTTAACTTTGGAAACTAATCTACATCAGTCTAAGAGCATCAAAAAACACTAAGTAAATCGATCGACGAGCCAGTATAATAAGTAATGAACATAGTATCCATTAAAGACACATTAGCACATTATAGCACATAATGATTGCCGATGATTACGAACGGACACACGACACACAATCAACGAGCGGAAAAAAATTCACACCACGACCAATGAAAACATAAAGATAAAGCCAGAAAGATAAAAGAAAGAAAAAATATCTAAAAATAGAATAAATAGAAGCGAAAAATCAGCACTTCGATGATCTAATGACTATTTAATTTGTAACTACTTATTCTTTTGCAATTTGTTAATTTGTTAACTTCATGAGTATTCTCATAAGATCATGATCTGATCAATTCACATCGATCATACATTTAATCATTTTTTTAATTTTTTTTTTTAATTTTTAAAAAGTCTTTTTTTAATTTTATTCTTTAACTTTATCATCCCTTGGAAAAAAAAATTTCTATAAAAGATTCGCATCAAAACATTTTCGCTTTTCAATAAAAAAAGAACTCTAAAAAGAAACCACACAAACAAACAAATCCAGTTGTGATAATGTTTCCAGTTTCCACAGAAAAAAAAGATCAACACCGAGAAAAAGAAAGAGATGGGAACATACATGTTTGTCAAAAAGTAAGAGATTGGGGACATTTGCCGTTCTAAAAGCTAAAAGCAAAAGAGACAAACGACTTTTGTGTCTTTTCCCATTTAAGTCCTGAAGAGGCAGAGGACATTTTCATACATGTCGTTTTTGAAGTTCTGTTTGTAATACCCCTTGTTTAGGACCTATCGTTTTATTAACCCCTTTAAACATTACAAATTTATAAAATTGGTGGGTTATGATATAAAATTTAAGTTGAGGAATTTAATAGAATTTTTTATATTTTAAGATGTCATGTATTATATCCTTACGCTATATTTGATAGCCTGAAAAGATTTGTTGTGACTAATAAACTCTTGTAAAATTTCCTCCTCTTCATCAATAAAAGTTAAAAAAGGAGATCCTGGCCATATGCACGCCTTAAGTTGGACCAGAAAAATTAGGCCTTGATATCTTCTCCTAATATCTATAAATAACACTTTGGCTCCTGCATGATAACGTAGTTAAGCTATATATGTTCATTGTTCACTCTGCTCAGCCTACCTTAAATATTTGACGAACTTATTGCAAATGGTCATGAATTTTGGTTACCTTTTTCACCATTTTATTCTGCTATGCATTCCTATAGTTTCCTCAGCCCGTCAGGCTGGAAACATCAGAACTGACCAATCTGCACTTGTTGCCTTAAAATCTTGTGTTGTGTTGGATCCTACTTCTAATCCATTTTTAGCTAACTGGACTACAGATATATCAATTTGCAGCTGGATTGGAGTAAAATGCTCGTCTCGCCACAATAGAGTTGTGGCCTTGAATATTTCTCATTTAGGCCTTCAAGGCGCCATTCCTCCACAAATTGGAAACCTTTCTTTCCTCAATTCTATTGACATTGGAAGCAACAATTTCCAAGGCAAGCTGCCTGAGGAGATTGTAAATCTGAGAAGACTCAGATACATTAATCTCAAGCACAACAACTTTGGTGGAGAGGTTCCTTCTTGGCTTGTTTATCTGCCTAATCTTCAGTATTTGAACTTGGGACACAACAGTTTCGCAGGTAGTATTCCTAGTTCACTATTCAATGCAACCAAATTGGAGACCTTGGGCTTACATTACAATGATTTGATTGGTTATATACCCCAAGAAGTTGGTAATATTGGCAAATTGATGATCTTGGATCTTCAAGGAAACCAACTTACAGGGTCTCTACCGGTGTCTATTTTGAACATTTCAACATTGCAAATTTTGTCTTTGTCGAAAAACAGACTGAGTGGTAATCTTCCACTGAACCTTTGCTCCAAGCTTCCCGATCTGCAAGGGATTTATATTTCAGTCAACATACTAGCAGGTGAGATTCATTCAAGATTCAACAATTGCTCTGAGCTCCAAATTCTATCATTGTCGGAAAATAATTTCAGTGGACAGATACCACCAGAAATCGGCAACTTAACAATGCTAGTCAAATTGTCTATGGCATTTAACAACTTCCGAGGTTCGTTTCCTTATCAATGAAAAAGCTCGATTATAATTTTTCTCATACTTCTGCACCCAATTATTGTGCTGTGCTTACCAGTGTCCATTCTTTGAAAATTTTAATGAAGTTTAACAAAAAAAGAAAACAATTTGTTCTGCATGAAGATTGGAATTTCCAGTGTGCGTATATACATATGCATATGCTTAACCTTGCTATTGCAGGTCAAGTTCCAGCAGAGTTTGGTCACCTCCTGAATCTAGAGGAGTTGTGGATTGAATATGCTTTTCTCTCTGGTAAACACTGATTTTACACAATGGTTAAATGTACCTTTACAACTACCGGTTCACCATCACAGTGAAATCATAATATGGCCTTCCGGTTTATGGCAGGTTCATTTCCAGCAGAAATTGGCAATCTTCCGAAACTAATACTGTTGGCATTCAGTTCCAATGCCTTAAGTGGTACAATTCCTGCATCAATATTCAACATGACATCTGTGGTAACTGTTTCGCTTACCGACAATGACCTTTCAGGGAGTCTTCCACTTAGTATAGGTTCTCAGCTACCAAATATTGAAAAACTATACCTTGCAGAAAATAAACTAAGTGGAGTTGTTCCGGACTCAATCTCAAACCTTACAAAACTAACTAATTTGGATCTCGGGTACAACAGTTTTATTGGTTCAATTCCTACATCACTTGGCAATTTAAGATTTCTCAAGCTTCTTGGGGTACGTAAAAATCTTTTCACCTTTGATACCTCCCAAGAATTGAGCTTTCTTACATCTTTGACAAATTGCAGACATTTGAGCTTTCTTGATATATCAGAGAATCCTCTAAACGGTAAACTTCTTCCAACCATGGGCAATTTTTCCGGCCATCTTGAACAAATTTTAGCAAGTTCTTGTGGAATTAGGGGCAACATTCCACAAGAAATTGGTAATCTTACAGGTCTAATACTCCTGAGTCTTTCCAACAACAGCTTGGTTGGACCACTTCCAATGACTTTCCAAAGCTTATCAAGCCTTCAAGGAATAAATATTGAACATAACGAAATCACAGGGTTCGTTCCAACCTATTTTTGCAAATTGAGGGCTTTAGCTGAATTACGGTTGGGTATGAACCAATTTGCAGGTCAGGTGCCAGAATGCGTTGGGAATATATCCACCTTGAGATCTCTTAGTTTATACTCCAACAGATTAAATTCCACACTCCCGGCAACACTTGGGACCCTGATGGACTTGTTGGATTTAGATATTCACTCAAATTATATAAGTGGTAACATAACAACAGCAATCGGAAATCTAAAGAGGGCAAGATTGATAGACTTGTCAGAGAATGAATTTTCAGGCAACATTCCCACATCAATTGGAGGTCTGGAGTTCTTGATCATACTTTCCCTGGCAAATAATCAATTACAAGGGCCTATTCCTGAGACATTTGGCAAAATGCTGAGCCTGGTAACATTAGATCTATCTCGTAATAATCTTACAGGAGAGATTCCAACTTCACTGGAATCTCTCTTACAGTTGAAAAACTTTAATGTGTCATTCAACCACCTGCATGGAAAAATTCCAGAAAATGGTTCATTTCTGAATTTCACAAATGAATCTTTCATGCCAAATGATGCATTATGTGGAGGTGCTCCTCATTTGCACTTTCCTCCTTGTGCTGTCAATTCCCCTCAAGGATCTAGTACCAAAAGGTTGCGTATGGTTGCTTTTGTTTTGATGCCAACTGGATTGACCATTCTTGTTCTTAGTGTTTTGTTGGTGTTCCTGAAGAAGAAAAGGAAGAACAGATGTACGCTAGATGATTTTGCCCTTTCAACTCTTCATGAAAGAGCATCATATTACGAACTTCAACGGGCAACTAATGGTTTCGATGAAAGCAACTTGCTTGCAACAGGGAGTTATGGCAGTGTCTACAAGGGGGTGCTTAGAGATGGGACAAACCTTGCAATAAAGGTTTTTAAGTTGAATTTTGAAGGAGCATTCAAAAGTTTTGAAAGGGAATGTGAAGTTCTACGAAATATTCGTCATCGAAATCTTGTTAAAGTCATCAGTAGTTGCTCCAACCATGATTTCAAGGCTCTAGTCCTGGAATATATGCCTAATGGAAGCCTTGAGAGGTGGCTGTATTCACACAACTATTTCTTGGATATCTTGCAAAGAATAGACATAATGATCGATGTAGCATCTGCATTGGATTATATCCACCTTGGCTATTCCTCCCCAGTAGTCCACTGCGATTTAAAGCCCAGTAATGTTCTCCTTGACGAACAGATGGTTGCACATGTGAGCGATTTTGGCATTTCGAGGCTGCTTGGTGAAGGTCATAACATGGTGCAAACAAAGACACTGGCGAGTATTGGCTACATTGCACCAGGTATCCACAACTGATTTTCAAAATTTATGCAATGATGTTTTTGACATTTTTTGTTCATTCCTTCACTCCCTGCTGCTTTCCTTGACAAAGGCTATGTACTGTTGATAATAATACTGCAATTTTTCCAACGCAGAGTATGGATCTGAAGGAATGGTGTCCACAAGCTGTGATGTCTATAGCTTTGGCATTCTGATGATGGAAACATTTTCAAGAAAGAAGCCAACTGATGAAATGTTTTCAGAAGATTGGGGACTGAAGGAATGGGTCAAGGATGCTTCACGAAATTCTCCAACTGATTTCATAGATCACAACCTATTAACCCCACAGGACCACAGTTCAAACAAAACGGTGCAATGCATATTATCTGTCATGAAACTGGCCCTGAGGTGCACTGTGGACTCACCAGAACAGAGAACTGATGCAAGAGCTGCTTTAGCAGAACTCAAGAAAACCAAAATGCTCTTTCTTTCAAAATAGAACTCTCAAGTAATGAAGAAAAAAATAAAAATAAAAAAGTGATTGTGATCCAGACAATTAAAAACTCAATGAAATCCAAAATTAAGCATTTCCCATCCCTGCCCGAGTGTTCCAGCAAGTTTTGGATACTAGTTTACGTACTATTTCTATCCTTAAAAGAAATACACTTTTGGCTGTGTATGGTTTCTTTCATTATAAGAAGTAATACATATAATGCACTGATTTCATGTTTACCTTTTAATGGCTATACCATTTTTCTCTTTTATGTTTACTTCTTAATTGCTTACATCAAATCTTGTTAGCACCAGAAAGTTTATGCATTAGAAATCCAATTAACAAAATACTATAACAAATATTTTGATTGGAGGTTATGAATCAAGTAAACACAAAGGTTTTATAAAACGATATAAGAAGAAAATTTTCTATTATTGAACACCAAAAATCAAGTGGAGCCTCTCAATGCATCAACATGTGCACAGTCAATCCTAATTTCTCAAAACACAAACTCATTGCCTCACAACTCTCTTCTCTTGTAACCTCATAAGAATAAGTAGCTCTAGGTTATATAGAACCTTTACTTTAACTAAGATTTAATGACTAATCTTATACAAAAACTACTTTTCTAAACTAATCAGAATCTAACTAAACTAATTAATAATTTGCTAAATAGTAATCAAAATATACTTTTATAAAATAAGATTGGTGTAATTTTTCAACAAATTTTATTAGGATGAACTAGGCCTATTTAATATTTTAACAACTATTTTGGGGTTATTTTTGAGGGAATCTGCTATAATAATAAAGTTAATATTCACGTCATCAACTCCTCGTCTTAAAAAAAAGGATTTACTTTTAAAATTTTTATTTATTAAAAAAAGTTTATTATTAAATAAAATTTTATATTATCCTTTCTACAAGTAGAAATATACATTCATTGGTTTATTAAATGTATTATATTTTATATTTAAATAAAAAGTTAGTTCTAATCAAAGGTAAACCCATTTTTTAAATGGAAAGAGATTACAAAACAAAGGGGTGGGAGATTGGCATTGTTACTACTACTACTAGTGAGATTGGATCGATCTCATTATTTGCCAAGCACAACTAACTTGGCCTTTATTGGTCGGTCTAGATATCAGTCTAAAATTTGACAAATGTTTTATTTCTTGATTTGATATATATGATATATTACCAATAATGATGAAATTAATTAGTCGGAAACAGTCTTGTGAATCAACCAAATTATATAGCAAAATTCATGTTTGAGCAATTAACAATATTAGCATGGGAGAGAATAAACATGATGAGGAAGCTGGTTTCGTTGAGTGTATTAATAATATTAGTAATGAGAATAAACTCATTACTAATTACAAATAACTCAAAACTCAAAAGTTTCAAATATTAATAATTGTCAAATTTTTAATGTGTGGTTTTTTTACTTTTTAATTTGCAATTTATTGTATACAACACATATTTATTTTTAAATTATATATATATATATATATATATATATATATATATATATATATATATATAAAGTGCATGTATATAATGTAACTATTTACTTACTTATAAAACTACTTGGTTTACTTATAAGTAACTATTTACTTACTTATAAAACTATAGAGTAGAAAAATCTATTAATATTGTGATTTTAGTTTTATTCAATTGTTAAATAAGAAAAAAATTTATAACTAATAAGTCTAATTTAATAATTACAAATATAATGACATTAGTGTATTAATTGAGATATTAAAATTGTAAGAATGAAATTTGTATAGTAAACCATAAAAGGATAGAAGAAAATTTATTAAAAAATGTAAAAATTATTTTAAAAAATGAGATAAATAAATGGAAATAAAGAGAGAAAATAAGCTTGGATTATAACTAATTTGAAGTTATATATTAACTTTGGTTTAATTTAGAGCTATGTATTACTAATTTGGACATTTCTTATAGTTATCATTACGAATTTGTATTATTAACTTGATTGTAATTATATTTCTTGTATTATTAAGTTTGTTATTTTCAATTTATGATGATTTGAAGCTTAGGAAGTTAGATTTTATTACTAAATAGGATGGAAAAATATCCTTAAAAAAAGGGGGAAAAAAGCCGAATTTGATTAATTCAATTCAATTGAGCTGAATTCGAATTTGGTTATTAATGGAACTCTATTTATCTTTATTCAGCCAACTCCATTATTGCCCAGAACAAGATTTGGCTGTGACCTTAATTAACTAGCTAATGACTAATTAGACAAATTAGGTTAATTCTGTCCCTCAATACATTAAACTACAACGTTTCACTCAATTAAGAAAATGAAATAGGATAAGGGGCGCCCTTATCTACTATCTCCTAGGGATGGCAATTTAAACCCGCCCCGACGGGTTTTCCAAACTCGAACTCAGTCAAAATTCGTTTGATCGGGTTTTTTGGGGGGGTTTGATTGGGTTCCAAAATATTATTTTATGTTTTATTTTTTATGTTTAGAATTCCATTTGTTGCAATTACAAATTCATGAAAAATTTTAAAAATTTGATAAAATAGAGCGTCACATCACAAATGAAATGACTTTTTCATTAATTTTTCTAAGACAATTTTATTACAAATAGAATTTTAAGTAAGAACTAAGAAGTTTTTATTCTATTGTAATTGAAATAGGATTATAAAAAGCACGGTATAAATTAAATTGGAAAAAGTTTTTTTATTATTACATTTTAATTAGTAAATGAACCACTTAACCAAACTTTGTTTGGTACATCACCATCTAAAGCAACCATGGGTGACAAGTTAATTACATGAGTGACTGTATTCAATGCCTCGGCCCAAAAGGATTTTGCTAATCTGGCATCTAAAATCAAACATCTGACCCTCTCAATTAATGTCCAATTCATTCTTTCACCAATGCCATTCAATTGAGGTGTCTTTTGATGATGAATACCTTGCTGTCTACAGTACTCATCAAATGGTCTGATGTATTCACCACCATTGTCTGAACGAATACATTTCAACTTCTTTCCAATCTGTCTCTCCACTAAAACATGAAACTGTTTAAATGCATCTAACACTTGATATTTTGTCTTCAAGAAATAAACCCAAAGTTTCCTTGAATGATCATCAATAAAGGTCACAAAATAAGCAACACCGCCAAGTGTTAGTGGTTTGATTAGACCATAAACATCTGAATGCACTAAAGATAATAAATCTGACTTTCTCAAAGGAGGACGAGTTTTGAATGAAACTCTTCTCTGTTTTCCTGCTAAGCAATGTGCACACTTCTTAAGTTTCGCACTCCTTACTCCAGTGAGTAAATTTTTCTTAGCCAATAAGTTCATTCTTTTCTCACTCATGTGACTCAATCGCTTGTGCCATTACTCAGTTGCATTCCCATCTTCCACAAAATTACAAAAATCCTTGGAAATTTTTTGCCTGCAACAAATATGAAGAAGAATCTTTCTTTCCTCTAGCCACAACTAATGAGCCTTTTGTGAGCTTCCACTGTCCATTATGAAGGATATTACAGAAGCCCTCATCATTGAGTTTCCCTGCAGAAATCAAATTCATCCTCATATCCGGTGCATGTCTAACATCTCTAAGAACTAATCTTGTTCCATTAGTCGCCTCCAGAAACACACTTCCCATACCTACAACTTTAACTACACCATTGTTGCCCATCCTTAATGTGCCAAAGTTTCCAGAAGTATAGGATCTGAAAAACTCCTTCTTCGAAGTGACATGACATGAAGCTCCACTATCAATTGCCCAAATTGTCTCATTGCATGCAAATTCACATTATCATCATAGCATACAATAACAAGATCATTAGTAGCTGAAGCAACGCGATCATTATTAGTATGATCCCTTTTCTCATTATTTTCACTGCCATTTTTCTTTTCCCTTTTCAATTGAAAGCAATTCTTCTTAATGTGACCCTTTTTGCCACAATGATGACATTCCACATCCTTGTGCCATGATCGTGACTTGCTTCTGTTCTTATTTTTACCTTTCGGACCTTTGCTTTGACTCCTCTCCCTACTTTCTGCAACTAAGGCTTCAGAAGAAGAAGAAGAAGAACTCTGATTCTTCCTTCTCATTTCTTCATTTAGAATACCACTTTTTGCAAAATCCATGGTAATAATACCATCGGGAGCAAATTACATAATGACACATGAAATGTCTCCCAAGAGTTCGGAAGAGAACCAATTAACCAAAGCCCTAGTACCTCATCTTCAAAATTAATATTCATGGCTGATAACTGATCTATCTCTTTTGAAACTCATTCAAGTGATCGGATATGAATCTGTCTTCCTTATAACTCAATTGCATAAACTGCTTCATCAGAAACATTTTATTGTTGCCAGTTTTCTGCACATATAACGACTCCAACTTCGTCCAAAGACTCCTAGCGTGAGTTTCTTTCTTTATGTGATTCAAAACATTATCGTCCACAAATTGACGAATGAAGCCACACACTGATTTGTGCTCAATAACCCAATCAGCTTCAAACATATTTTCTGGTTTTGAATCGGCAAACACAGGTAAATGCCAACGTTTCAGATAAAGAAGGTCTTCTATTTTACCACTCCAAATATAGTAATTATTTCCATTCAGACTTACTATTCTATTCAAACTCGGTTCCATCGTTCAATCCCAAAAGCTCTTATACCACTTGTTGGGAAAAAACGATATCACAATTTTGTGACCCTGCGAGGAAACGACTAAACACGAACAAAACAGCAATCTAACCACAATAAAAATATATAAAAAATTGGCAACAGCAACACAGCGCAATTTTAACGTGGAAAACTCCCTCAATGTGAAGGACAAAAACTACGGAATCGATCTCAAAGTTCACCCAAAATTTTCACTATATAATTTTAGGTACAAAACCTAATACCAACTCAACAAATGAGCACCACAATTCCAGAAATAAAGGAATCAACAATATAGTGAATAGCAAGTTATATCACAACAAACCCAAGAAGAAGATGGCAAAATCTCACCCAAATCATAGTAGTCCCAAAATTGATCCAAAAACCAATTACTGAAAATTCCAAATAGAAAACTGACCATACAGATTGAAGAACAATGAATCACAATCCTACTGTCAAAATTTCAACTCAATCAAACCACGGATCGACCTCCGATCGTCACTTTGATCAACACTGGACGAATAGAAAAATTTCTCTTTTTTTCCTCCTGGCTCTCGGCGGATTGCTGCTGCTCAGACTTCCTGCTACCTTTTTATTAAAAAAATACAAAGCCCTACATGGGCTGAGCTCAAGAAAAACCCACATGGGCTGGACATAATGGCCTAAAGGCCTAACATGCGGTGCCAGATTATACAATTTAAGGGGCGAATGCATACGTTTGGTTATTAAAATATGCATAATTAAAGATTATGATTTCTTTGTGCAGAAAATAATGGATACAATGGTTATACTTAGTATTTTATAAAGGTAAGAAAATATTTAAAAGTGCCTTCTGTAAGATTTCTTAATGTCCATGTAACAAGTCTACCTAATGTGTGGTTAACTTCCATGTTATTATTATAATAATTGTCATTATTTTTGCTAATCACCTAATATCTACTCATAAATTTCAAGCACAAAATACAAAACAAGGTTATGAAAGTATTTTCTCATTGGTCTCTGTATGATTCTATGGTTCATGAGACCACGGAGTCCACAAGAAATAGCACTATATTTTTTAATGTAGAAGCAGTATTGAAAAGTTGCAAACATTGGAGAATATGTCTGGTAACGCCAACCTGGAGGCGAACCCCTCGGATGCACACATCAATCTCAAAGCCAAAAATTCGGTATTTTTTTCGACATCATAAACTTACTTTTGTTTTGTTTTTGCCTTTAGCTAATTTGTCATACCATCGTTCAAAGATTTTATATTTTTCACATTCATTTCTCAAGTTTAATGATTGCAAAACCAAATGATTTTTCTCAAATTTGCTTCAACTATGTCTTAGAAATGTTTTTCCTACTTTTGTTTTTTTGGTGCTTAATATATAAATATTATTAAAAAATAATGATCATTACAACTTATAGGAATACAAAATAACTAGATTAGATCTAATCATTGAAAACAAGAAAACAATTATCAGATCTATGGAATATAAAAGAAATTCGAGATTAAAATAACTCTTTCTTTAATTTTTAATTGACAAAGAATTTCCTTTATTAACCCTTTTTTTAAGGAATTTTGAGGAATTATACAATTGGCTATAAAAATAAATGAATAAGTACCCCAAAAAAATCAAAAGAACGAAAAATTAAAAAATAAAGTATAGCATTTTAGGTCTAATGGTTCTATTTTTAATAAGTTAGAAAGCGGTAAATTATCTTCTTGTGCTATTGAAATATTTGACCACCCACTCATGGTGTGAATAATTTGAAATTATTAAATTTGTATTTAAATTTGATGATCTATATTAACTACTTATGTAACACTCAAATATGTATAGGAAATTTTGTTTTACAATTGTAAGAAGTATTAATAAACTTCTTATTAGAAATTATTCGGCTTGAGTTTTTGTGTATTAGATAGTCTTTTATCATTGCAATGTGTTAATAGACTTGAATCTTTACTACATTACATATGTGTATTATTAATTCCATTATATGATTGAACATTTTTTTGTAGGATGGCGAGGAGATTTTCTTTAGGATGAAAAGGAGCACAAAGCTAAGGGGGCTCATGATCGCCTACTGTGAGAAATAATGTGTACAATTGTACATCCTGATACAGGATTCAGATTTGAGTATGATGGCAGGATCTTAGAACCTACACAAACACCAAATGAGTTTCTATTTCTTGTTGTACATAATTGCTCAACATCACTAATTATATAAGTAATTTCCTTTGTTTCCCATAACCCATACACTATTACATTGAGAGGGGGAAATTTTCTTACAATTAGTGAGATTCTAACCCCTAATCTATCTTAAAGCATCTTAATTGCTACAACTACTATGGTAGCCATAATGCTTACATTGAGGTCCCCTAATTAGTGATATTCATAATGACTGATATAATAAGTATGAAAAGACAAAATTATCACCTATTATTTTGTAATTTTTTTTAAAGAGGACGATGAGTGAATTTTGTCTTTTTTATGTTTATCACATCAGTCATTATAAAAAGTCACTAAAAGTATCATTTCTCTTTTTGATAAATTTTGCCAACCTTCCATTTTCTCCCTTCTCATTGAAATGTCTTCTAGGGACATTGTATCCATATTAGATTGTGCATTATGTATAGCTTAGAATGGAACTACTCTATGCACCTAATTTCATTATTTAATTTCCCTTTTTATTGTAAAATTAACTTCCGTCTCACTTAATACAGCTCCATATAAATGATGAAGGTGAGATTCGTGCTTTTTTGAATGTTAAATGTTGAATGTACCCCAATATTCTTCAAAGGAGCAAGCATATTCGCATCGACAAAATTTTATTAAACAACTCGAATCTGTTAATGTTTTTATCTCATATATTGAGGCAGAAGGTAGAAGTGATGCCTAAGTGTGAAGTTCATTAGCTCGTGGCTTGATTGATTATCATGTTTTTGTTGTTGTTTGGTACTTGATAAGTTTGTTTCTAATATTATTTAGTATTGTGCTTAGGTTTGAGTAAGGTCATAAAATTGGACTAGTCCAATATGAATGATATTGTATACTTTGACAAGATTTCTAAGAGAATAACTGTTCCATTAATCATAGAATAACAATTTTACCTTTATTTCGTATTTATTTGGCTAGTTTTTTGGGCCACAAATAGAAGAGATAACAGAATATGAAGTGCATTAGCTCATAGCTAATTATCATGTTCATGTTGTTATTGCTCATGTGTTGTGCAATAACTTGAGTATTTTTGTCATGCTTTGGACTTAAATTATAAAGGGTTAATTGCGTGAATAATCCCTTATCTTGGGGCCTCTGTTCGATTTTGTCCCTTAAGTTGAAAAAATTTCAATTGAGTCCCTTAACTTATAAATTGGTTCTATTGAGTCCCGGAGTCAAAATTAAGACAAATAGGTACAGTCAAACAAAAGTTGACAAGGGCAAAATTGGAAAAAAAAATTGGCAGACCTTGAAAAAGTTTCAATTAAATCTCTAAACGTACAAATTGAGTTCTATTGAGTCCCAGAGTATAAATTCTGGCAAACACATGCTGTGCATTTAAAGCTGGTGAGGGAAAATTTAAAAGGAAATTTTTGGCAGATTTTGATGAGTTTCTATTTAATTTTTCACAGACCAAGAATTCAATATCGACATTTTGTGTAGCATCTTTATAATAAATTTTGGAAATAAATTATATTTTAGTTATTATTCTTTTAATTTGTCTTAACTCTAATTACTATACTTTTTTAATCTCACTATTAAATCACTAAATTATTAAAAATGCTCTAAAATCAATCACTCTATTTATTCCTCGTTAAGTGCAACGAATACCAATTTTTATCACACAAAAATATCATTTCTTGTTAAAAAAATAATTTATTTTCATCACACAAAAATATCATTCTACGGTTTACCTGTCCACTTTATCGGTACATCGACCCATAACCGCCAAGCTCAGATTCACATTCACGAATGGGATCTAAAGGTGAAGCAGTTGCCCAATTGCCCAATATTTTTTCCACGGCAAAGGGTTGTTTAATTGGGCAATTGGGCAATTTTTGCCGCCGATGATGTCGAAGAAGACTTTAGGGTTGCTGGGTTTGGGAAAGAAAATAAAAGGAGGAAGAAAGAAAAGGAAAAAAAAGGTAGGGAGAAGACGAGAAATAAAAGAGAAAATAAAAGAAAATAAATAATTTTTTAACAAGAAATGATAATTTTGTGTGATGAAAATTGGTATTCGTTGCACTTCACGGGGAATAAATAGAATGATTGATTTTAGAGCATTTTTAATGATTTAATGATTTAATAGTGAGATAAAATTATAGTAATTAGAGTTAAGACAAATTAAAAGAATAATAATTAAAATATAATTTATTTCCAAAAATTGTTGTAAAGATGTTACACAAAATGTCGATATTGAACTCTTAGTCTGTCAAAAATTAAATAGAAACTCATCAAGATTTGCCAAAAATTTCTTTTTAAAATTTCCCTTACCAATTTTAAATGCAAAACACGTGTTTGTCAGAATTTATACTCCGGAGCTCAATAGGACTCAATTTATACATTTAGAGATTCAATTAGAACTTTTTCAAGGTTTGCCTTTTTTTTTCCAATTTTACCGCTGTCAACTTTTGTTTGACAGCACCTATTTGTCTCAATTTTGACTCCGGGACTCAATAGAACCAATTTGTAAGTTAAGGGACTCAATTGAAACTTTTTCAACTTAAGGGACGAAATCGAACAGAGGCCCTAAGATAAGGGACTATTCACGCAATTAACCCAATTATAAATATAAACTGAATGTTCCAAACAGGATGATATATTAAAACTTCAGTAACTTAGATTCACAAAGAAAAAGAGAAATGAATAAGGAAGAAGAAGAACACCAGTACAGACAGAAAGGACGAAGGACAAGGACAGTAGGAAGGAAGGGAGGTTGGATAGGAAGGAGCAGGGAAATAACTTATGCAACAAACTTGTCTCAGCTACCACGCAAATCCTCTATTTATACTAGCGTTGCAGTGTCTTCTAGATTAATTACTAAAAAGGCTTAAATGGCAGCGTTTCCTTAAATTTACCAAAACTAGGGCTCGATTCTGTCCGCTCCAATTCAGCCAAAATCTTTAAGTAAAATGACGAAGTATTGGCTTCCTATTTCCTTACTTGAGCGACGTCATTGAGTCCCTGAGCCTGACAATTTTGTTCTACAAGGCTAGGCAAATCACACAAGGTAGAGTCCACGGTTGATGTGGGATCGGTTTGGGGCGGCCTACCCCAGGAAAAAAACAAGTTTTCGACTAAAAATTTTGTATTAATTGGAGCATCTCTTTTTGTTAAAGAAGACAGTAGAAAGAAGAAAATTGATGACAAAAAGGGTGAGATCTGATCGAAGAAGCTAGGATAATGGAGATGAAAGATTTGCTTCTCCAGATCTACAGCGGATTGGCAGATTTTTTTTTGCCTGGATGGTGATTCTTTTTGCCATCCTGTGTTTGTCAATATATGTGGATGGGTTTGTATCTTTTTGTTGAGTGAATATATGTTGGAAGGAAAATGCTTGTCTTTGTTAAACACAAAGATACCAACTCCAACTATGGTCACTATTTGACAAAATCATCCCATTATCTAAACAAGTGAGATCTGATCAACAAAGAAGAGAAGATGGCATTGGAGGATATATGCGCTTCAAGCTTTAGTTTACTTCTTGGTATATCACTATTTGAAGAGAAGATGGCATTATCACTATTTGAAGCTTTAGTTTACTTGTTAGATTTAAATCAATGCTAACAAGTGTAAGCAGTTAGTTGGTTATTATACCCTTTTTATATGGTTTACATTAATAAAATCTTTTTATCGTTTCAAGAAAAAAAAAGACTAAAAAGTTTGTATTTTGAGCATGGAGTGGATTTTAGGTTTCTAATATTGAATTATTTATAGTAGGTTATTGTGTCCACCGTTCTTCAGTAAATTTTGACCGATTAAAACGACATCTCTGAGTTGAAGTTAATAGTCATTTTAATCCCTGTCTTTTTGAATAATTACAATGCATACACATAGTCAGGGAAACCTTGAAGAGCTGGATGAAGTGATGAATTGGTTCCGGATTGGTGTTCATGATTGTCTCTTATGGTTCAATTTTTTTCAGTCGATGGTATTGTTGAATATTTTATCTTTGTTTATTCAGGAGGTATAACTTTTTAGTTGTTATGTTAGGTAAATTGGGCTATGATGAAAGTTTGAGGTGGTTTTCTATACATCAATTTTATTTTATTTTTTTAACAATGATTCACATACAAAAAGTAAAGAATAGGGAACTCATTGAAACTATTAAGACTTTTCGACTTAATCTTAATTTAAATAGAGTTGATTTTAACCAATTTCAGGCTAGCCTAGTAACCACCAAACAATTGTTAGGGGTCAAGAGATCAGGAGTTTGAACCCTACCTCTGTCATTTCCTCTCCTCATTCTCTCTGTCTCTTAGTTAACATGGAAGTTTCACTTCAAATTGTATGAGGCACACTCTGTAATAGAAGAATAGGATGATTTTAGTAAATTTTGGTATAAACTTTTTTCTCCACATATAAAAAGTAGATAGAAGTCATCATCTACCTTTATATATATATATATATATATATATATATATATATATATATACCAAGTCTAGCATGATATCTGGATTAACTATAAGTTTATCACACAAGTTTTGCATAAAACGCTTTAGGAGAAATTCAAAAAATAAAACGTAAAATATGTTCAAAGAGTTCTCCAAACCATCCAAAATCTCCCATTTAGTTTAATAGAAAAAGATAAACACTCTTTTAAAATCTGACTTCCAAACTGTGAGTTTAGCATGTTCAAAAACACCTTGCATTTCTAAATTGCACTAATAATGGAATCTTCTCGAAATTGATCATTTCTCCTACTCTTTTGATGCTTATGGAATGTTTTCACTTAAAAGTATATTAAAACACAAAATTAGTATCTATTTAACTCAATAAATAATATAAAAATCTTATTTTAAAATCTATTTAAATAGTATTTTTACACCCTCATCATTTATCACTCACACAATTAAAGTTTATTCTTGTAATAAACTTCTGTACGTTATTCCAGGCACAAAAATTTTTGGAAAATCAACTATAAAAAAAAATTTGAAAAATCAATTGTAATTAAAAAAAAAAAAACTACATGGTATGATATATATGAGGCTCTTGATTTCATTCCTTGTGGCCCAATTGTTGAGAGGAATAGCAGTGACGGTTTTTTTTTTTTCCATATTACCCGTGCTCTATTAGTATTATCAATTTATCATTACATAGTTTCAGTATCATTGAATTTATTTAGAATATCCAAAAAAGATTCTTTGATTTCATATAATTCGATGAAGATTTGCATCTTGGTTTGGCCTAATTTTGACTAGAGAATGAATTAAAATTAAGTTGTCTTGTCAAATAATTTGACTAAGATTTTTTCAATATCAAGAATTAAATCTGATCTTGGGACCAAATTGAAAACAATTGGCCTAATTTATCCAATAAGTTATTGAAAACGACTTCTTGACATCTAACACTGAGATATTATCTCTAGATTCATGATATTGTCATTAATTTAGATGGGGACTCTTATTTCATCCTCCACTCATAAGTACAGTTCTTTTATTTAATTTTTTTTTATGTAAAAGCAAATAAATTGAAGTCTTTTGAAAATGAAATTGAACTCGAATTATTGATGTTGGACACTGATTTAATATTTGCCCATTTTTATTTTGACCTTTGCTCATTTTTTGTAATTTTGACTCGAGGACATTCATATACTTAAATTTTCACTTAGGTCCAATTCTCAATTTCACATTCCAATTTCTTTTCAACTTCTCTTTCCAAAAATGAAATAATTATCGTGCGTTTTTTTCCCCTCGTGAATTCTATAATATCATTTCCAATGGCAATTCTTGAGAGAATATTCTGTGAAACGTTAAAATCATATTCTAATTTTATTTTTATTTTTTTTGGTATAGCTGGAAGGTATAGAACTCAATTCCTAGTTACCTTCCTTTCTCATAGTTTGCCTGAAGGATTAGGAAAGTTTATAATTTGGAAAAATAAATGAAAACTAGAGGTCATGTTAATTAGCTGATAAAAATATGTTTGCTACATTAAATAAGAGGTTTCCCTCAACGGTTTCTCAAGTGGGTAACATTTTCCAAAAGTGTATTAATTAGTTTTGAATAACATAAAGCTCAAAAGTCTAATCAATAAAATATTATATCCTGAATTGTCAAAAGCAATAAAAAAAAATTCCTACATAAAATATTATATAGGCATCTGTTTAGTGGATTCATGTGAAAATACGAATTCTGAATACTCACCATTTTAGCTCCATTATTCATTTATAGAACTTACTAAATATTTTCACTGAAATTGTCATTACTCTTTTCAATACCCTATTATAAAAAAAATGGTAAACATTCAATTAAGTCCTTGGAAATTTATATTTTGAACACAAACCCCCACCCCCCCTTAGGAAATCCATCCCTATTCCTACATATATGTCCCATCAGAAAAAATTTTCTACACATCCGACTGTACCACGTCACACTGCTGGCATGGAACAATAGACCAATAAATAGTTCACAATTAATTAAAATTTATTAATGAATAATACGTTTTTATCATAATTACTTAAATAATTAATAGTTAAAATAGTTATTAACTTTTATTTATTTATTTATTTTTTAGTCCCCGTATGAATGAAGGGATTTAATTTCTAAATATAATCTTCCCCCAGAGGCAGTGGAGATTGTTCTATATAAGGGAATGTTGTAAGGGTTTATGATCCTGAAGGATTCATTCCCTTCACCTTTAATCTAATTCATCTTATTCCTCTTCCACTGCCAAATGAAATTGCAGAATATGGCATGGGAGGGGACATATCATCACAAGGTGACAACAGCTATGGGATCCTATTACTTAAAATGCATTCGCAGGGTCTTCAAAAAGGCCAACTGACAACATGTTCATACAAGATTTTGGTCTCCATAGCTATGTTAAAATGGCTTTACCCCACAAAGTATTGGAAATTGTTTATCCCGAAATCGTAATGCAAGAATCAACCAAAACAAGCATGAAGTGGGAGAACATGCTCCACCAGAATAGAGGAATTCTATTTACCAATCCTTCAAATTGCTGTTACATCATTTTGAGCAAGAAAATTTCTTCTTTCTTGAGAAGATGCCATTAAAAATTTTTTGGAGGACAAACATTGGAGAAAAAAACTGAAGATAGATTTTTGAAAAGGAAGAATTGAGATAATACTCATTTTTCAACTCCTCTTAAGTTATTAGAGTGAGATGATAGATATTTGGAGATATACTTTCTTAATTCTTGCAGGGAGCTAAAAGCAATTATGATAAATAAAAAAAATAGTGTATAATATTATTAAAAAATTTAATTAATTGTCAATTTTATATTGGTCTGATATACCACGATCAGCAGTGTGACATGGTACAATCAATACACCAAAGATTTTCTAGTCCCATCAAAGTTCATCTATTTGTTAATATTTTACTCATTAGAATTTTTTGCCCAATGATACTATTTTAGAACTACTTGCCCAATAACTCATATGCTAGTATTTTCTAGTCAACAATAACTCTAAACATGATTTCCAAACCAAGTGGACATGAAACAGTATAATGGATTATTGTTATATATGTGTGAAAAAAGGAGATTAAGAAAATGTTAATAAAAAGCAGCCAACCTAGTCGAGGGTCCACTCAACCCCAATCAAACTTTTTTCTTTCAAAAGTCAAAACTCCAAAAGCCGCCACATATAATGGAGCAAGAAGGGAACAACTTAACGAATTGACCAAACCAAAACCAGAGCTCATAAATTAAATGTCATTGGTCCATTCCATTCTTCCATAATTGATAATTCTGCACAATGTTACTATTGCTCATCTTCTCCATCTTTACACTCTCAAATCTCTCAATCACCCAGCCACAACAGCAACCAAAAATCATCCAATCTTTCTCCAATTCAGACCCTGCATGGACTCCCAATCAAAACAAGATCCTTCTTTCTCCCAACTCCATCTTTGCTGCAGGCTTTTTCCCACTGCCTTCTTCACCAAACCTCTTTACATTCTCAATTTGGTACTTTAACATCTCAAACACTACCACAGTTTGGTCAGCAAATGACCATTCCCCAGTTTCCCACTTTGCTTCCTTTGCCATTTTACCGACAGGGGAACTAACGTTGACGAATATCACTTCTGGACAGAATTTATGGCCTTTAAGGCCTATCAGCAACACAAACACATCCAAATTGATCCTCCAAGAAAACGGCAACTTGGTTTTTGGGACCTGGCAAAGTTTTTCAAATCCGACAAACTCATTTCTGCCCGGCCAGAACATTACTGGAACAACTTTGTCTTCAAAGAATGGGAAGTTCAAGTTTATTAACTCCAATCAACTAGTGTACAATAGCAATCCGTTCAATTACTGGAGCATTGGTAAAGCCTTTCTAAGCATTGATAATTTGGGAAAGATTTCAATGGCGAATGGGTTTTCATACATTTCATCAGACTATGGTGATCAGAAGTTGAGAAGATTGACTCTTGATGAAGATGGGAACCTCAGGCTTTACAGTTTTGACCCAATTTTAGGCAAGTGGATGGATGTTTGGTGGGCTGTGTATAATCTTTGCCGAATTCAAGGTACTTGTGGGCTTAATTCTATTTGTGTTTATGACCCTTTGGATATATTTGTGTCTTGCATATGCCCTCCTGGTTTCAGGAAAAATTCCAATGATCCCAATTCGTGTGATAGGATAAATCCCATGACAGACATGGCCAAAACCAAATTTCTACGCCTGGATTATGTAAACTTTACTGGAGGACTACCAAACCAAACAATTTCTATGGTTTCAAATTTAACCACTTGCGAAGCTGAATGCTTAGGGAGGCAAAATTGTTTGGCATTTTTGTTCAAATATGATGGGAATAATTCATGCATACTTCAATTGGATAGTCTATTTTATGCATTCTGGTCTGCATCAGTTAAGGGTGCTACATTCTTGAGGGTTGATAAATCTGAGAACGCTACTGAGCCAGTTTTCACTGGTCTAACTTCTGTCATGGACACATCATGTCCTGTTACCATTAGTATTCCATTTCCACCAGAAGAATCCTCTGCTACCACTAGGAATATTGTCATTATATCAATTTTCTTTGCAGCTGAGCTGATTAGTGGGGTTTTTTTCTTCTGGGCATTTCTGAAAAAGTACACAAAGTATAGGGATATGGCTAGGTCATTTGGGCTTGAAACTATGCCTGCTGGTGGACCTAAAAGGTTCAGTTATTCTGAAATTAGAGAAGCAACTAAAAATTTCTCAGAAGTCATTGGAAAAGGTACTTTTGGTATTGTCTATAAAGGGAATTTAAGTGATGGAAGGGTTGTTGCTGTCAAGTCCCTTAAAAATGTCACAGGGGGTGATGCTGATTTTTGGGCGGAGGTCACAATTATTGCTAGGATGCACCATCTGAATTTGGTCACATTATGGGGCTTTTGTACCGAGAAGGGCAAGAGGATGTTAGTGTATGAGCATGTGGCCAATGGGTCGCTAGACAAGTTCCTTTTCCGAAAGAATCAAGTCATTTCAAGTCGGGTCCAAACATTACATGATCAACAAGATGATTCGAATTCAAGTTCGGGCCAAAAGCCTATACTCGAACTGAATATCCGATATCGAATTGCAGTTGGTGTTGCGAGAGCAATTGCATATTTGCACGAGGAATGCTTGGAATGGGTGTTACATTGTGACATTAAACCCGAAAATATACTCTTGGGGGAAGAGTTTTGTCCAAAGGTATCAGATTTCGGGTTAGCAAAGTTGAAGACAAAAGAAGATACAATGACTATGTCAGGTATACGAGGCACCCGTGGATATTTGGCACCCGAATGGATCAGGGGCGATCGTCAAATTACATCCAAATCCGATGTGTACAGCTTTGGAATGGTACTATTGGAAATAGTAACGGGTGTGAGAAACTCTGAGCAACAAAATTCTGAAATGGAAAGTGATCAATGGTATCTTCCAATGTGGGCATTTGACAAGGTGTTCAAAGAGATGAATGCTGACGATATCTTGGATCCGAAAATCCGGGAGTCTTCAGATACCCGAGCCCATGTGGAAATGATTAATCGGATGGTGAAGACGGCCATGTGGTGTGTCCAAGATAGGGCAGATGACAGGCCGTCCATGGGAAAGGTGGCCAAGATGTTGGAAGGGACTGTTGAGATCACTGAGCCAAAAAGGCCCACAATATTTTACCTGGGAACGGAGGAGGGAATGGGAGGGCTGTGAAGTGTTACAATAGGCTGTAAAAATAGATCCTTATCGTGTTTTATTAGAGTTTATTGCTGCAATTTCAAATGAAAATTTCCTCTTCTCAAACTTTGAGAATTATAATATTTTTACGAAAGTGTTAAGAATTTCAAACTCGAAATCGAGCCATCAAAACTTGGGTATGTATGTAATTTAATGTACAATGAAATGAGTGTTAAAGAAACTATACTCCTTCTATTTCAAAAATCGAATCCACTTTTGATTGAATATAACTATTTTTAGTTATTAATATATAGTATAATTAATACACCATTAAATGTAAATTTTCTATTTCGTTCTAAGTTCTTAATATTTGGTCCTATATTATTATTATTAATCAAAAAAAGATAATATAGGAATTTTATTAAAAACAGATTCTTTTAAAGAATAAAGAAAATGTTGAAAATAAATACTTTTTCTAGGACAAAGTAAGTAGTGTATATAGTCATAATTTCAATAGTTACACCACCCATAGCCCATAGGGGAATCAATTGTTTTTCTTAGAGGTGTTCGATTGGATCAGCGGATCGAATCGATAAAAAATATTTTTGAAATAATTAATTTTAATTATAAAATATAAATTGATATTTTTATTATTTAAATTCTTTCATTAAAATTAGTCAATTTAAAAAAATTAAAATATTTATATGAAAATATACTAATTATAAAAAAAAAAAATAAAAATTTAAATAAAAATTATTTATTATCTTTATATAAAAATAGATAATTTTTAACAAAATTAAATCACTTAACATTATATATTATTCTATCCAAAGTGCGCTTACACATTGGTTGGCATTAATATCTGTCAGAAGTCATCTCTTCTTCTATCAATCTCTCTCCAAATTTTCTATCGATCTCCCTTTAACAAAAAAACAATACTATTTATTTAGAAAAAAGAGTTTACTTTTAATTTGATATAATTTTTTTAAAATTATAAAGTATAACACACTTAATGTACAATTAAATATATAATTTAATATTTTTATTCTTATTTTTTTATTTAAACTATACATAATCATTATTAATAAGGATAATATAAGAATTTCACACTAAAAATAGATTTTCTTTTTGGAATGAAATTTTTTTTGAAACTAATAAAGAGTTAGATATTTTAGAAATTTTATATAAATTTGTGAGTTTTTGGAACGAAAAGAGTAAGATATTTTAGAGGTTTTATATAAATTAGTGGTGGTTAAAATCAAAAGATCAAGTTGTAGCAGCTTGTGGAGTTCCACTGATTTTCAGAGAAGGATGGGCAAAAGGGTGTGACTTGTACAAAGTTCCACTAATCCTGGGAAAAATTGTGGAATAAGAGGTTGCTTGGTTGGATGATTCAATAAGGTAATAAAATTTATTTCATTATGTGATAATTAGTATATGGTAATGAAAATAGAAATTATATACTAATTGTAGAATTAAATAATGGTTAATTCTACAATTTCCCTATAACTATTAATTATCTAAAATTTAGTAATAATTTTTATTCGTTCATTCTAATTTTACACTCAATACTAAACCACCATTGTAATCTCTTCTCCCTCATCCTTTTACATTTTTTTTTCTCTATTTCTCTCTATTGTTACTTTTTCTTTTATCAGTTTCCTCTCTCCTTTTCCTTATCATTTTATATTGTTTTTTCTTTTTCTTCTATCTTACTTTTCTCTCACTTTCATTTCTCTTTATTATTACTTTTTCTCTCATCACATTTCGCACTTTGCTTTCTCATTTTTCTACATTATTTTTTTCTCTCATTCCATTGAGTAACCTACCACTACTTAAGCTTCTTTGGAATAGTGTTCTATTTGAAGGGCATGGTCAAGGCATCCAACTTTGACCTCTCACATTTGGGAACATGGACACAAGTTTTGTAACTAAATACTTTCAAATGATCATAAAAGGTATTCTTGCCAGTCCAATTATTTTTCGAAACATCACCATGTAAAGCAGTGATAGGAGTTAAATTAATAATATGAGTAATAGTATACAAAACTTCACCCTAAAAGGATTTTGGCAGCTTTGAATAAATAAACAAACGTCTAACTCTCTCAATCAGTATTCCATTCATTCTTTCAATCAAACCATTTAATTGATGTGTCTTTGGAGAAATTTTTTCATGTCTTATACCATATTGCTTGTAATATTCTTCAAATGGCCAACTGTAGTCACCACCATTATTAGTTTGGATGCACTTCAAATTTTTTCCAGTCTGCCTTTCAATTAAAGTTTGAAACTCCTTAAATTTATTAAATACTTGATCTTTTGTCTTCAAAACATAAACCCTTAGTTTCATGGAATGATTATCAATAAAAGTAACAAAATAAAATGCATCACCAATTGATTGTAGTTTCAGTGGACTACAAATATTTCAATGGACCAAATCTAACATATTTGGTATCCTATAAGGAAGATTAGTTTTGAGAGACACCCCTACATAATCTAATGACATAATACCACCAAGAGCAGAATTAGTATGTAGAACTTGAAAGGTTTTCGAAAAATTAAGTATTCAACAACCACTATCTAAAAATCTCATCATTAAATTTTACTCCAACATTTGACAGTTGATTTAAAAGTATTTGAAACTCACTTACACGGTGAGAAATAGAAATACCTTCTTTGTCCCTCAATTGCATCAACTTTTTGAATAAAAACAACTTGTTGTTCCCATTCTTGGAAACATATAACTATTCAAATTTATTCCACAGTGTTTTAGCATCATTTTCATTGACAAGATGATTAAAAACATTATATTCCACCCATTGTTAGATATAACCTCATATTTATTTGTACTCAAATTCTCATTCCTAACCTGATTTGAAAGTAGGCTTTTGACTCATATATACAAGGAAGTGTATACTCTTCACAAATAGCAAGTCTTTCATCTTATCCTTCTACTTGTATCAATTTAAACAATTTAAACAAATCATCTTACTTGTATTAATTTCCATAATTCTAACAAATTAAAAATACTCTTACACCAATCTACTGAGAAAACTGGGACAAATCAATTGAATTCAACTACAATAACAAGTCAAAAATATTTTTAATTTGTTAGAATATGTTAGAAGTATTAAAAATAGTAAACAAGTGAAAAAAAAAACTACAAAATAGTAAAAACAAACACAAGAGGAGCACAAAATTTTTTACATAGAAAACCTCCCCAATGTAAAGAAAAAAAAAATTAATGACCCAAAAATCAACCACCAAAACTTCATTATCAATTAATAAATCACAAACACAATTTCTAACAAATAAACAAGTGAGATATGACTTTAAACAATCAACAAAAATAACCAAATTCCAAAACAAAGATCAAATTGTAAAAAAATTTACCAGAAAACTATAGCAATATTATGAAATTTATATCTCAGTTTCAAATCATAGAAATCCAATATCCACTGTTCAAAATATAAAATAGGATATCTTCTACCATCAACAAGAACTTCAATCTAATCAAAGTATATTTGACCTCCGATAGTCAATTTGAACAATACTGCATAGACAATGAACTTGTTGAAAATTATAGTAGAAATTCTACCCATTCTTTTCCCCCCCCATCACAATTTCAGTTTTTTTTAAAGTTTTAAATATTACCATTAAACCTCTCAATGGCCCAAATAGTTAAACCAATAATATTGAACTTTTTTCACAGAAGTTGGGAGTCAACAAACCTGACAATAAGTCCTAATAAAGAGGCAAGTAGAAATTTTACCTTTCAATAACTAAACATATGTTATTAATTCTCTTACACTATTAATATTTCTAATATATAGTTAAAATAGTAAAAAAATAATCATATCTTTAAAAATTATAATAGATACATCAAAATCAATTGACAAATTTTTTTTCTTTTATATAATAGACTTAACGATATTTAAGTCAATGACTACATACCAATTAAAATAACATGGTGTACATAGCTACTTAAGATTTAAACATATAATAAACAATGTCATATAAATCAAATTAGCAGTGTGCAACTTTTTCCTTTTGTTAGCTGATCACATCTAGTCACTTTACTAACGTGCGTATAAAATTTTTTCATGATGTATTTTTTGTTAATAGGCTATGCTTTTAAGTTCCAAGAACCAAACTATCTAATGAAAGATCTAAAGGTCCATTTGATTCCTAATTAGAATTGGAAATTTTAGTTTGAATTTTATGAAAAAAATTCAGCAATTTGAAAATAATATTATAAATTAGACATTATGAATCACTTAGAATAAATAAAAAATATCTAATATTAAAAAAAATTCTAATTTTAATAACGAATCAAAAACACCCATGACTAAATTTACATCTTTCAATTTTAATAGACTTGAATATAAAAATTTACATTATTGGAAAAAATGTACATCTCATAGTCAAAGGACACTTACGATTCCCATATCTACCTTTGAACTTCAAAGTCAACCAAAAGAACTTATGCTTGAAAATAGCTCATTATGGAAGTGAGACATCGTTAACTCTCTAACAATGAATTATTGATGGATACCAGCTTTACTATATTGATGAATTATTGAGACCCCTCACTTGTTATTGAATTCCTTACAAACTAATGGATATAAATAAATAACATACTGTGATACTAAAACCGGTTGAAAGGTTGGTATATTTAACTAACACGTCTAAAACGTATTTGACTGGCCATTTTGCAATGATTATATCTTCCCCCCCTCCAAATTTTTATAAAATACAAAATGTGTCTTGAATGATTCACGTACATTTTAAAATCAGATATTGATGAGTACATTGAATTATTCATATCACTAAAAACTTTCATAATCCAAGCACAATGATGTAATTATCAAAGGTATACTCTATTACTTAACTAATAGCCCATCGTGCAAGTTTCCTTGGAGCTTTCCATACCAAAAGCAAACAAATAAGGTGTCGTTTGGTATAAATGGTGGGTTTAGAAATGGAATGGATTTGTGGAATATAATTTGGGAAAAAAAATGATGATAATAATAATGTTGTTGTTTATTATTTTTGTAATGGAATGGAATAATTTTATATTAAAATTAAAATTTAATATTAATAATAATAAATTTATAAATAAATTTTATATTAAAATTTTAATAAAAATATTATTATTTTACATTATATATTATTTAATAAATATATATTGAAAAAAAAAAAAAAAATAAAAAAATTGTTAAAAAAAAAAAATTTTCTTTATTTAAATTAATTTTTTAAAAAAAAAAAAAAAAAAAAATAAAAGGGGGGCATGGCCAGAAGTTTGCAGCACAAAGCTACCCACTTATCAGCGATTTTTTTTTTAGTTCATCATCACATCATATACAATAAAAAATTTTTTATAAAAATTTTTTTTTTTTTTTTTTTTTTTTTTTTTTTAATATTTTTTTGTTTTGGATTTTTTGTTTCCTTCTTTTCGTTTCCAAAAACCTAAGCTAAAAAAATTTAAGGAGGAGGGGTTTAGGGTAGGGTAAACCCACCCCCAAAAAAAAAACAAAAAACAAAACCAAAAAAACATTCCATCAAATCAATTCCATCCACATGCCAAACCAAATACACAACAACACTAAATGTTTGAATAAATGTAGGAATCATTGCGGACCCATATATAAAGCTTTTTGACATTTTCCCATTCTTAGAGCTCACAAAAATACCGAGCAAGTGTGATGGTTCTTCTAGGATGGGACCAATGAGGATTAATAATTGGGAGACGGACAAACCTGTAATATGTTATATGGCAGTAACCATGAATATTTTTCTCAATAAACAAAGTCAACCCTTTTTTGCCCCATGTCACCACATGAAGGGGGAAGGGGGAAGGGGGAAGAGGGGAGGGGGGTTTCTTATTCAAAAATCCATCTGTTTGGATTATGATTTATTTGAGAAAAGTTGTATTGAAATATATATATGAAATTTTGGTGAGTATTTTTTTTATAGAAAAAGTATTTTGGAGGGAAAAATAAGAATTTTTTTTTTAAATTATATGAGAGGAATTTAAGTGGAAAAATTTAAATTTTAAAATTTGAAATAAAAATGTATTTGAATGTTTTATTTTTATTTGAGAACAGTTAATTTTTTATAAATAAGAATATTGTCCAAACAAGTTCTGTTGTGAATAGCATATTAAAATATCTCTTTTCGTTGATATGCAATGATAGTATTTAGTTTAGTATTAAAATTATAGTTATATTTGATAGTTTTTTTTTATCGAACTTTGACTATAATTAAGAAGTAAAAATAAAATATAAAATTGTATATTTAATAATACATTAAATATATTAGAATTAATAGTTAAAAAAATTATACTTGATTTAAAGTTTTTTTTTAAAACAGAAAAATAAAAAAACTTTTAAAAAGAATCACCAGCTCGTTTGACGTAACCTCGAGGATTTACCAGTGCTTCAGATTTCAATTTATGATCTTCTATGATACATATAGGCAGATCCATTAAAGCTCCAGGAGGTGTAAGTGACCCCTCCCATATGTCAGATTTCTCATTTATAGCTGTATTAAAAATTGAAATCAAAAAGTTCCACTTTATATTCTAAAAGCCTTGCCCCTACACGTGTTTAGAAAAAAGACAAATATTATTTATTAAATCTATTAGTAAATACAATTTTCAAAAAAACCTATTTGATAGCAACCGCAACAATTAAAAGAGTTTTTCTAGCAATGAAAATCCTAATGACTACACTTCGTAATTGGATGAGAGATGACTGAATGAATGATTGCATTGCAATATTCATAGAAAATGATGTGTTTGATACAATTAATAATGTCATTATGAAATAATTTCAAGAAATAAAATCTCAAAAAATGATTTTGTAATATATGATTTTTTTCTTTTGGTTACAATATATGACATTACTTTTATATTTCTTTATATTTATCAAACTTATTACTTAATTTTCTTATAAGTGTAACCCTGCCCTATAATACTTCTGTGTTCGCCACTGATAATACAACTACAATCTCCAACCAATATTTTTTGTGAGGAAGTGCCAGTGGCTGGAATAACGTAAATAATGCATATTGATTGTATAATTTGCAACATTGCACATTTTAAGAGAAGATTGCCGGACTAGAAGAAATTGTATAGATGACATTATGTAATTTATTGACCCAAAAAGAAAAAGAAAAACGGAACACTTCATTCTCGGATTTCAAATTTATTTCACATTACTAGTTTTGGTCTACTTTTTTTTTTTCCAAAGTACTAGTTTTGGTCTACATACAACCACATCTGTGGGTCAATATTATAAAGACATTCAATTATAATTATTGTATTAAAAAAAATAAACAAACACACACACAAAGAAGTTAGACACTAATTGATCCTCTTAGCATGCAAAAGATCTCAAGAAAGACTTGGATTCGAAAGTGAAGTTTTCTCTTCCTCCACTTCCTTGACTTAGATAATAATGTCATTCCTAATTTAGTAATTTAATCAACGAATATAAAATGATACTCATAAACAAAATATGTTAAACTTACAAAAGGAACATGTTAAAATACACATCGATGAAGATACTAAATTTGCGTTTTAAGTAATTGGTCCTATTTTGCTTTTTTTTTTTTACACTAATTTTTCTTATTAATTAGGGTTTGTTCCACTATTTTAGAAGTGTGGTATCACTTTATAGATTCTCACTCTTAAATCTATCAACATCAAATCCAACTGCTGCAATGCTAGGGCAGATGAAGATGATTGTAGGAAGAAAAGGGCTATTGATACAATAATCATAAAAGATAGAAATATATTGTGAGATTATATTTGGATGTATTGTTCAATAATGATAATGTTGCTATAAAAATGAAGTTATTAGAAACTTTTATTAAGTTTTAGCTCTAATCAAATAGAGCAATATTTTCATATATTATTTTCTAATTTCTTTGTAGTTTTCTTTTTGTTTGATGTTATTGTTTTTATGTTATCTTTATAGTTTTTTAGTTATGTCTTTTGGAGCTCTTTCTCTTGTATATAGCTTTTGAGAAGATTCTGACTAAATGGTCATTTTGTATGTTTAACATTATTTATTTTCAAAAAAAATACTATCATTTTAGAAAAAAATAAAAAAATAATTGTCCTATCAATAATTAAATATGCTTGTATTGCCCTATAACATTATTATCAAACATCATTCATTATGACACCTGTTACCCATGTTGTTAAAACTAGACCAAACCGATTAGTTCGATCACTCTAACTAGAAATCAACCATAAGTCTAGTCCAATTTTTTTTTAAAAGAAAAAAGAATTTAAAAAATCCAGTCAAATTTGGTGTTGATTAGTTCATTACTTTTATTTTTATCAAAAATAATTTCAGATTTTTAAAATTATAATTTGACCTCAAATTTCCATAAAATTCATTTTTTTCTTTTTTTTAGGTGAATATTTAGAATTTTTTACTTTTAAACTTTTTAATTGTTTAAAATTAAATATTCTAAATGTTTATACAAGAGAATTATTTTAATTTTTAATGTATTCTTTACTTAAAATTTTATATAATTTATATTACATTTAAATTTAATTATACTAAATAAAACTAAATAATTTATCTCTATTATATTTAAATATTAATATTAATATTTTTACAATTAATTTATATTTATTATATCATAATAACATCACCTAATTTTTTCATTACTGGTCCAATTGGTTAACTTTGACCCCTTGAATTTTTACCCATTTCACACTCCAATCCAGTTTTAACAATACTGCCTGTCACAAAATAAATACACCCACCAAACGAAACAAGGAAGGATAACTAGGTTGCCCCAGCGCAGACGGCAGAACTGGAAAATGGAAAAGATTAAAGTCAACTCAACCCATCAAACACTTCTTCCTCAACCCATAAAATCAAGCGAAAAGCAAATCCCTCCAACTCCAATAGCAATTCTGGTCATCTACATTCACGAATCACTCTCTAACTATGTTGTTTCTGTTCATCTTCATCCTCTCTATCCTCTCAAATCTTCACTTCTCGAAATCCCAGCATCAAGAACAACAAATCATCTTTTCGTATTCCGTTTCAGACTCAGCATGGACTCCAAACAAAAATCAAATCCTCCTTTCTCCCAACCTCACCTTTGCTGCAGGCTTTCTTCCATTACCATCGTCTCCAAGTCTTTACACATTCTCAATTTGGTACTACAATACCTCCAAAATCAATCTCACTACCATAGTTTGGACAGCAAATTATAAGTCCCCTGTCAACAACTCTGTTTCTTTGATCATCAAACCCTCAGGGGAGCTAAGCTTGAGCACCCCTTTTGGGAAAAATATATGGCCTTTAACTCCTGTTAGTAATCCAAACACAACAAAGCTCATCCTGCGAGACAATGGGAACTTGGTTTTTGGTGATTGGGAAAGTTTTGCTAATCCCACAAACACGTTTCTCCCAAACCAGAATATTACAAAATCTTTATCTACAGAAAATGGGAAGTTTCTGTTTCTTGATTCTAGTCTTCTTGTTTATAAAGAAAGAGCGAATTCTTACTGGAATAATACTATTGCTTTTCTGATGCTGGATGATCTGGGGAGAATCTCCCAAAAAGATTCTGCTTCATTCATCCTTTCATCAGACTTTGGTGATCAAAGGACAAGAAGGTTGACTCTTGATGAAGATGGAAATCTCAGGCTTTACAGCTTTGATCCTGATTTGGGTCAATGGACAATTGTTTGGCTGGCTGTGGCCAATCTCTGTAGAATTAAAGGTGCATGTGGTCCTTATGCTATATGTGAATATGAGCCTTCTGATACCTCTACCACTTGTGAATGCCCACCAGGGTTCAGGAAACTCTCAACTGATATATGCGAAAGGGAAATTCAGATCACGGATTTTAAAAGAAGCAAGTTTTTACGTCTGGATTATGTGAGTTTTACTGCAGGAACTAATTATACAAGTATTCCTGTTTCAACTTTATCTCATTGTCAAGATATATGCTTTGCTAATCAGACTTGTGAAGGTTTTCAGTTCACGTATGATGGTTCTAATATTTGTGTGCTTTTGTCGGGCAAGCTAAAATATGGATTATGGTCTCCGGATAATGAAAATGCCTTGTTTTTGAGGGTTGATGAATCTGAAACTCATAACACACCAAAGTACATTGGCATGACAAGTTTGATGGAAACAGCATGTCCTGTAACAATTAAGCTCCCCCCACCACCTAATGAATCCAACGCAACGACTAGGAATATTGTGATTATATCAACCCTTTTTGTAGCTGAGATTATTAGTGGTGCTTTTTTCTTTTGGGCTTTTCTCAAGAAGTATATAAAGTATAGGGACATGGCAAGGACATTTGGACTTGAAGTTATGCCTGCAGGTGGACCTAAAAGGTTCAGTTATGCTGAGCTTAGAGATGCCACTGGAAATTTCTCTGATGTTATTGGAAACGGTGGTTTTGGCATTGTTTATAAAGGGACTCTGAGTGATGGCAGAGTTGTTGCTGTTAAGTCCTTAAGGAGTGTCACTGGTGGGAATCCTGACTTTTGGGCCGAGGTCGCAATTATTGCCAGGATGCACCATCTTAATTTGGTCAGATTATGGGGCTTTTGTACAGAGAAGGATAAGAGATTGTTGGTGTATGAGTACGTGCCTAACGGCTCACTAGACAAGTTTCTTTTCCAAAGGGATTTGATTGACTCAGACATTGTTCAGACACATGATGAGAAGCCTGAAATGGAAGACCGGAAACCCATCCTTGATTGGAATATCCGGTACCGGATTGCCCTCGGTGTGGCAAGAGCAATTGCTTACTTGCATGAGGAATGCTTAGAGTGGGTGCTCCACTGTGACATTAAACCTGAGAACATTCTCCTGGGAGATGACTTTTGCCCAAAAGTATCAGATTTTGGGTTGGCTAAGTTGAATAAGAAAGAGGACCTGGTAAGCAAGTCACGGATCCGAGGCACCCCAGGATATTTGGCACCCGAATGGATCCGGCCAGAGCCCATTACATCAAAATCCGATGTATACAGCTTTGGGTTGGTCTTGCTGGAAATTGTTACAGGTACGAGGAATTTTGATCATGAACGCCGTTCCAATGTGGAGAGTACCGAATGGTATTTTCCATGTTGGGCATTTGATCAAGTGTTCAAAGAAACGAGTGTTGATGAAATTTTGGACCCAAGGATCATGCATTCTTATGATAGCCGTGCCCACTTTGAAATGGTGAATCGTATGGTGAAAACAGCTATGTGGTGCATTCAAGAACGGGCAGAGAATAGGCCAACAATGGGGAAGGTAGCCAAGATGTTGGAAGGAACTGTGGAGATCACCCAACCGAAAAGGCCACCAATTTTCTTTTTAGGGCACAACAATGAATAATTTTGTATGTGTATCAGCAGTGCTTATGATAATATATCGCCTCCATTTTGGAGTAATTGAGTAATAAGATGACACTCCAATTTTGTACTTTCACCTATGATTTACCGATTAATGTTTGTACAATTTCTGTTATCATTGCGTAACTCCATGAACACTGTACATTACATTCATCATGTTGTACAGATGAAGATAGTCTACAGATCAGTCTTTGAAAATGTGTGCCCAGGTTCTTTCGCGCACAAAATTGGGGCACACTGAGGTAGATGAACTTTAATGATTTATTAAGCAAAATTTTCTGGATATGTACTGTTCAACATCCAATGTTGAGCGTACATACACATTCTTGACAAGCCATTTGATCCAGACTCAGGATCATCTTATGCAGCATTATTCGTTGTTGTACGCATTTCCAAGCATGTTCAAATAGGACTCGATCTTTGTGTACTGCTCGATGGTCCAAACTCAGTCTTCATGAAGTTTCTTTCTAAGGCGCCTCTTAATGTACCAACCGGCATACTTTTGAAGGCCCATGCCAATCATCAACTTCAGGCTAGAAAGCATCACAAAGGTCATGGCACAGAGGAGAAAGATCCAAAGGAGTCTCCACAGAAGAGGATTTGAAGGTAGATGAGCTGCATAAACAGGGCGCAGGACTCGGATCACCTAAAGATACATGGAGGTGTTAATATCTAAGAAAGATAATGAAGAAGCAGAATGAAGTTGCTCCATCAATTTCCCCCATCCAGACACAAAAAAACACAGCACAAAAGAAGTGGAAGAATATCACAGAGAACTTTTCATGTCCAAGATTCTGATCCAACCAAACTTGGAAGTTTGCAATTAACTTTGATGGAGGAGGATGGGCCAGAACCTTGAAGAAGCAAGAAGAATGTATTGTAGCCTTTTCTCAAAAGAATTTTCCCCAAGTCAACAACCCTTAAGAAGGAATCCCCTAGACCCAGAGCTGTGATTTAAAAAGCAATTAATGGCGTAACCCATACTTACCAAACAAGCTGGGGCCAGAGGAACAAAAACAAGACTTCTCTTCCCAGTCTCTGTATGAATCTTCAGTGTCTGGCAAATATATGAACAAATTAGGATGAAAATATACCAGTTATCCAAACAAAATAAGGGAATAGCTAAAGAAGGAAAAATTAGACAGAATGGGTTGCAACCGCACAACAATCAGAATATTAGAAAAGAATACCTGATTGCATAGATCTTCTAAAAATTCTGAGAAAGTATCAGGCTTTATATCATTGAATTTTGCAATGAATGAAAGCTTGATAACATCAATCAACACTTCACAAAAGTGAACTAGAAAGGCATTCTGCAAGATGTAATCAACGATTCTAAGCAATAAAAGGCCATAAAAAGTACTTCAACTTAAAATACTATGTACTGTTCTTTCCATCATCAGAATGTTTACAAGGTAAGAAGGCACTTACCAAAAGGAAACTTTCAAACCAAGCACCCTCAGCTTCTAGTATGTTTTGAGCTAAAACAAACAGAAGAAATGCCGAAATATGGAATCGCTCAACTGCATCTGGTGCACAAGGACAAAACGAAATGTGTTATTTACAGGCATTTCACTTTCTAATTAAACAACTGCATCAAAGATAACTTACCAAAATGTGCCAGGCTGTGAATGTTATCCTTGCTATATCGTTTAAATACATTGCTTTTTATCTCAGCAAAATTGTTGGATATAAGAAGAGCCCATAATGCATTATTATGAGCAACTATACAAGTAGACAGAGTAACACCTTGAGCTAATAGAATGAATGAGTGCACAAGTAATAATAGTTAAGGTAATAAATATGCAGAGGACAAACTGATCAAAGAAATATTTATAGTAGTAAAGTTACTGTAAGCTATTCCATAGATAAGGATATTGGATGAACCCACAGCTAATAACTCGTCTTTGATAAATCTCCATAGCAACTTTTGCATGTTTTCGGGTGAACAACTTGCAAGTTCATCTGCTGCATTAAACATGGTTTGCATTACATCTCCAACGAAACTTTGACATAGTTTATCAAATATCTGCAAATGAGAGGCAAGTTCCAATGTACATCTCAGAGACTATCTATGACATGAGAAACAAATTAGAATCATAGTTAATTAAAACAATACCTGCCAAAAAGGCGTAAACTATCAGCAGTTAGTAAGATTTTTTAAAAAAAAACAAAGTTGCAACTTTCTGCACTTAACCAATTGTGAACTACAGGATAAGCTTATAAATGTGGCATTCACAACTTTCAAAAAATTCTGAAATCTATTAGCAGGAATTTTCCTGAGATTTTATGTATTTCATCAATTCATATCAGTACTTGAAACAAAATGCCAGCCAAATACATGACTTCAATCAAATAATAAATTTAGGAAAATGAGGTTTGCTCCATCTGAGAGCATAGCACTAAAATAAGATTAAAAAATGGTATTGGAATTTAGTTAGTCACACATGAACAATGAAAAATTTATTCACAATCAACCAAGCAAATTTCTGTATCACATTGCCATAAAAATATTATACATGGTACATAGCAAAATTTATGTGGATAACAGGAATCATATCAGTAAGATTAGAAAAGAATATACTCCAGCCTTTTATAATCAGCCAAAAAAAGAGCGAAATTGAGGTTAACGGAAAATAAGGCTCAAGTTTAGAGAAGAGCGCATTGAATAGGAGAATAGAAGAATGGAAGATTATCAGATATTTTCTTATGTCCACTAATTAGGTGTTCCAATAGAAGATTATCACATTGCTACCTAGTATTATAATGTTTAATGCATTTCTACATGCAGCAGTAGTCATGGATGAATAAAGTACATTGATATCAATGAAATCAAACACTTGCAATATGGGTTCAATATCACCTTTTTCCTCAGGTCAAATCTTAAATCTACCATACATAACTTTAGAGAGGACTGCAAGCAATTTCAACTCAATTATGAGGCACTTAAATTAATTTCTCACCTCCAACACATTGTAGAGAACATAAAGTTTGATCGTCCCTTGACCACGAATCATGTGATATATCCAACTAATATCTTCAAAACAACAACAATCAAGGAAACAGAAAGCATTATGTGGTGTTCCTGACAATGCAGAAAAAAACTGGAAGAAAGAACCAAAAGCAATAAAAGGGCGAAAATTGCTTGCTAAACCTGCTTGTTGTAATAGGGCGACTCCACAAACCAGGATGGTGAAACATCCAAAATCAGATAGTTCAGCAGCTGAAGGTCTCTTGAACTGCCTGCCAAAAGTATGGTTAACTACTTCTTTAAGGCATAAAACTAAACAAATAAAATGATGAAGGACAACAATTGCAAGTATTCATGTTCCTTTGTCCGGTACTTGAAACAGGTACACTATTAAAGAGTTGCAAAAGAAAATGATTAAAAAAAGGAAAAAGATTTAATATAGCTGAACTTGGGGAACGATTAGAACATCATAGTCAGATCTAACATGCACTAGGAAAAGTTCCATAAACACAATTCAACTTAGACCAGCCTTAGATATCCACTGGTAGAGAATACTTGACATAAAGTTCTAGGTTCCAATATCTTTTGTATAAGAACTGCATGCAGACAGACTACTCTTTATAAAGCAAACAACTAACCTTAAAAACATTAAAAAAAAGTCGAAGAAGAAGAAAAATTGGAATCCCATTATTAATTTCCAGTCGTACTTTCATTTTGCGCCAAGAATGCCAGCAAGAAAAATTTAAAGATAGATCTATCTCCCATGTTCAGTTTTTTCACATTCCTCAGGTGATATTACAAGAGTAACTTCCAAATATTGGAGGATCATGTATCCTGACTTAAACATGAGCATCTTCAGAATTAAAAGATTTACTAGGCAATGCAACAAAGGTAACAAATTTAATAGTTTCCCCACACCCCCGCTCCCAAAGAAAAAGAAAAACCCAAAACCCTAGCCCCCTCCCCCCCCAACAACCCAGGACACATGATACTCATAAAAAAAGTAGGGTACATAATACTCATACATGAGAGTTGTCAACAATATGCTTCTGAAAATTCAAACATAAGAGTCTATATCTTTCAAACTTGATGCATGATCTTGTAATTTTTACAATCTCATGCATTTAACATGCTTACCCTAGAAGCACTAAAAGTGGACAAATATAATAATAAATCTACTGGTATTTTAGAACTATTAGAACAGAAGGACATAGCACTGACCTTGTTTTCAAAAGCCTGCAAAGCATCATGAGGATTCTTGCTGGCATGATAGTTAACAATGAAAGGAAAGAATCCAAGCAGACAAAGAAGCCAACATTAATAAGCTGCAGAGCAGAAGCATCATTTATAGTCTATTCCAGCTCATCTTCCCCAAAAACAGTAAAAAAAAAAAAAGGAAGAAATTGAATTGGCTAATGATCCCAAACATATTATGGCTTCAAGCTATTTATGGTACTATGTAAAATACTGTCTATGGATCAAGTACTGGAGTGGTACACATTGATGTGCCAGATACATATGCTATGTCAAAAACATAAAAAGATATGGCAAAGATTCTGTCTAACCTCTGGACCCTTATTATAGACTATAAAAATATAAATTTTGTTTATCAATGTGTAACCTTCAATTTGGTCTCTGGTGAATTTAAATAACTACATCCCAGCAAAAATGCAATATGATCATTACATGCACAGACAATGAAACTACAATAGATGCACCCTAAGAGCATTTCACTAAAAAATTATATTTAAGTATTCGAGAGAATTTTATAGAAGTGCGTATAATCTATGTTACCCAGACTCAGGTATGGGTGTCGACTACAGGCATGCATCTAGGTGTCGGATTTGTCAAAGTCCAAAAGATAGGATACAGTGACATGACTAAAGAGTTGGATACAGTTTCTTGGATATGGCACTATATATAGTACATTTAAGAATAGTAAAGAAATTTACAAAACAATACATGAATGATCATGCAATAGCTAGTATTTTAGTAAAGCTTAGCACCTTGTACATCTTAACTGTCTAAATCAAGTATTTTTTTTGTGGAGAACTTGCATTAAATTCAATTACATCTTTCAAATGAAAACAAAATATACTTGTATTTGACTGGTTTAGTGATTTTAGACTAGTTATTTTGATTCAAAAGGCCAGTCCACTTGGTTAATAGTCAGCCCGCCAACTTCGGGCACTGATCTGTGTCAACCTACTTTGTTAATGATCAGTGGGACCACTTTGTTAATGAAAGTTACTTCTGTACAAACTTATCTAGAATCATCTGTTCCCTATATCCAGTTGCACAAACCCTTTATCTTCTTCCTTGATCTTCTTTCTGAGACTTAAATAAATTAAAACCTTTGAGGCTCATAGGAAAGTATTTCTCTAGTATCCAGATCCAGCAGAGCAATTTCTACTCCTCTATTACTTCTTTCTCTTTCTTTATTCCACTCTGGTGACTATTCTCTCACTTCACTATCCAAACTCACTAAAAAATATCAAGCGTTCACCACCTTTCTGTTCTCCTTTCTCTCACCTGCTGGGATGTCAAACTTTGCACTTAGTCAATGCACTCACTTGACATTGACCAAATACCATACGTATCCCACTGCCGCACCCGTGTCATGTTGACATGAATATGGCAGGTCCAAATGATCAGTCCAGGTAACATAACATATAACATAGTCTCCGTTTTCCAAAATTCAGAACCTCCCCTTTGGCCAATACAGGACATGGTTACAGAGATAGGAGACGACAATGAAACTGAAAGCAGTGACCTTGCTATATGCAATAGGCAGGTTAAGACAGCCATCGAATACCATGGAAACACTTGTCGAAAGAACAAACAAACACATTGACAAGGACCAGGTACTCAAAATGATGAATTGACTGTACAAATCAAATAAAATAACAACAAATTACAATCTTAATTGAACATTTCCCTTCCCATAAGATAAAGAGGTTAAAAATGAAACACTCTACCAGTTCAATTCGCCATGGCAACTGGAAGATCGTATTATAAACGCTTTCACGCTCTTTCTCACTGCCAAGAGTGACTGTTCTCTGCAATGAATTTCCAGCATACATTTCCTCCAAGAAATATTTAAAAGGTGACTTCTCCACAGGATATGAATCTAAAAGATCAACAATCCAGTAGATTGAATGAGAAAAGCAGTATATTAGTTAGCTTACGCACAGACATTCAACTAATTTTTTTTTTTTATCCTAATGAGTTCTGCAATGATGAAAGGACAATAAAACTCGTTAGAATAGAAATGTCTACATCTCCTTTTTCCTTCTGAGGTCCCTGGGTTCACTTAAGACATGTTATGAACAAAGGACTAGCCAAGTCTCAAGCCACTCAGCAAGCGGTTTCTCTATTGAGGGTAGATTGACAAAACAAGCAGAAAACTAGCTAATAGTTCTGGTCAATAGCAACAAAAAAGTAAAGTATACCACCAAACCTAACACCACTACAAAAGGCAGATTTTATGTAGTAAAGCATTCAAAGGTGTTTAACCCATATTGTTACATGCATACAATAAGCTGCACCATCTGTGAGTTAGCTCATGTGTGCAAAAAAATTCTAAATATTTAGAAGACTCCATCAAACTTCATTCCAATAGAGGGACGATCTTCAAACTAAGATAAGGCCGAAAGTGAGTAACCAGCATTTGCAAAAAAACCTACGTTCTCCCCCCACCCTCCAAAAGAAACTTTGGAACAACAATAATAGAATGTCAAAGCCAGCATTTGCAAAAAAAAAAAAAAACCTACGGTCTTTCTCCACCTCCCAAAAGAAACTTTGGAACAAAAAGAATTTCTATTCATTGCCCATGAATTTAGATGATTTTATTCACATAACATGACCGGCATTGTCTCAGAAACAAGCTTCAAAAACAACATATCGTTGAAGATAAAAGCATGCTTTTTTATTACGGATCACAGAAAACTAAACACTAAAAATAAAGTTTAATCACCCAATGTAGAATCATATGCCAAAAAAAATACAAATTGACTTACAATTGGGATCTTCCGCCATTACTTTCTTCCAATCCAACGACTCCTCTTTCTCCAATTTCCTCCCGTTCATCTCAAACGACCATTGCTGCTGCTGATGCAGCTTCAAATCCGCTTCATTCACTCTCTCGCTCTCTTTCCCCGAAATCTCCCCACCACTATTACTATTCTTAGACTCCATGCTCCCCACTGACGTCACCGACGACGCCACTGCATCCGCCTCGATACCCCAATTCGCAGCAAAATTTACACTCCTCTGTCTCAAATGCGGACTGTGCGTAACCGCCAGTACCGAATAATCGCTTCCTATTCTCTCCGACACTTCCGGCACCACCACCGTCGGCGCCGTTTCAAGGATAGCATAGCTGTAATTATTAACACTAAATCCGTCCGTGGAAGAACAGCGGTCGGTTGCTTCTCCGTCACGGTCAATTACTCTACCAATTTCGGGCACTACGATGGAATCATTCCGGAGAACTGATTTCTTCGATTTCTTCTTCTTCTTCTTCTTCTTTGGGCTATGGTGATTCGAAACGGCGTCGTGTGGGTGAACGGCAGAGGAATCGGAGGTGGAACGAGATATCAAAACCTCGTCGGATTCGGCGTCGGAGGTGGTGAGGGTGCTGAAAGAAAGCTTCCGATCGGAGGATCGATGGGGCAGTTTCCTCATTTTTTTTTAAAAGAGAAAAATAAATTTACAGAGAAATAAGATTTTCAATTAAATTAAATATAGAAAAGAAGAGAGGAAATCTCAATTCTTCTCATCGTCGTCTTTGAAAAGGTTTTGATGCTTAACAGTTTACGGGAACTGGAAGAGCTTTCAGAGTTGGCGTGGGAGTGACGCTTGTTGACAAATTATCAGATGCCACGTGTCTCTGCAATATAAATTTTTTAAGTTTTATTCACTCATAACAAACTTTTCCCCTTCACTGATCTTTTATTGAGAGAGAGAAAAAAAATAGCACTCTATGGTCTCTTGTGCAAGAAATACAATTAATAAAGTCCATAATTACTACTCCGTCTGGACACAAAAAAAGAAAAAAAAATTAAGGGTCCGTTTTGACCGGCATTTTTATTTATAAATAGAAAAAATTGTAGTGAAATGTATAAAAATTTTAGTGAAAAAAGTTTTTTTTGATAAAAAAAATTTTTTGGAGGGAAATTTTTTTTAAATTATGTGAGAGAAATTTGGATGGAAAAATTTGAATTTTAAATTTTGAAATAAAAATGTGTTTAGATAAATTTTTTTTTTAAGAATATTTTTATTTACAAATAAAAATAATGTGTCCAAATGCACCCTAATGTTTTTTTTTTTTAAAAAAAAAATCACTTTTATGTAAAATTCTTAAGGTTTTTTTGGAGTGTGATGTATTTGGAAAAAAATGTATTGGAATGTATGAAAATTTTGATTGATATTTTTTTTTATAGAAAAAGTATTTTAGAGGAAAAATAAGAGGAATTTTTTTTTTAAATTATGTGAGAGGAATTTGAATGAGAAATTTTGAATTTTAAATTTTGAAATAAAAATGTGTTTAGATAATTTGTTTTTGTTTGAGAATTTACTTATTTGCAAATAGAAACTCTTAGTCCAAACAGACCCTTATATTACTTTTGGAGGTAATCAACAAAATGGTCACTCATAAATTAGCAAATAATCTTTTTTATCCTCCACATTTAAAACCGTAAAAAAATATCTTTAACATTTTATTAATGTATTTTTTTAGTCATTTGTCACAATTGTATATAATTTTCCGTCAAATTTTGGTCATAGTAACACTGTTATTTTGATGGAAAATTATATGGAATTGTGATGGATGACTAAAAAAGTACACTAATAATTTTTTATTATTTTAAATATGATGGATAAAAAATATTATTTACTAATTTGTGAGGAACTATTTTGTCGATTACCTCTTATTTTTACTAATAATAAGAATGTATAACTCGAACTAAAAAAATATAAATATAAATATAAATATAAAAATATGCATATAATGTTGCTTATATATTGTAAATTAAATGATTATATCAAATTAAAAAAAATATATGATGGAGAGAGTAATAAAAAATATGAATTCTAATACTATTAACTAACTTATACTATTCCATCCATTTCACAGAAAAAAAAAGATTCAATCTCCAAAAAAAAAATTGGATTTAAAAAAAAAATAAATCACTTTTGGTGTAAAATTTTTACATTAACCTTACCAATAACAATGATGATGATAATAATAATAATAATAATATATAATTTAAAATAAAAAATAAAAATAAAAATAAAAATATAAAAATATACCTTTAATGATATATTAACTATTTTTTATTTTGTAATTTACAAAATATTATATCAATAAAAATGATTTTTTTTTTGTTTGAAAACAGAGGGAGTAACATAAAACAAATGGAAATGAAACCAACTCTATTACATAGTCATATTCGCCTCAAACCAAGTCATTCCCAATAATAATAGGTTGGATGATAATATTATATTTCATTTTTTGTTATTGACATATCTATATGGGCACAAAAAAATAAAATTACTAAAAATACTTTTAGAGACAAATGTGAAATTCTATTAATTAAAAGAATAATTTGTTAAAATCAAATTAGCTTCATAACTTATATAATTTTCTTCAATCAATTTTTTAATTCATGCTGAATTTTTTGAGCCAAAACATTTAAGGTCCGTTTGGACAGGGCATTTCTATTTGCAAATGAAAAAAAGTTGTATTAGAATGTGTGAAAATTTTGGTAGGTATTTGTTGATAGAAAAAGTATTTTGGAGGGAAATTTTTTTTAAATTTTGTGAGAGGGATTTGAGTGGAAAAATTTAAATTCTAAATTTTGAAATAAAAATATGTTTGGATAATTTATTTTTGTTTAAGAATGTTCTTATTTGTAAATAAAAATGGTATATCCAAACGTAGCCTTAAATTTGTGGTTTTCTTCCTCCTTCAATAGTCCTATTGGACCATAGCTAAAATTTTTAAAGTAAAGTGAGGTGTTCATAGTTTGGTTAACCAGTTATTCGGTTTTTACTGTTTTGATTAATTGGTTTTTAGCTTTCTAAATGAGTGAACTCAGATCGAAAATTAGTTAATTGATTAATAACTAGTTCGGTCGATTAATCGGTTGTACCAGTTTTTTGAACACCTTAAGCGAGATATTGATGGTAAAAAAAAAAAATGAAAATGATGAGAATTACCTTTAAATTTTGTCTACCACTAAACTTAAATCGTTCGTGATTCACCCTTGAATGGTGTTGTCTATAATTCCATTAAACTTTGTCTGCGACTAATCTTTTTAGCTTTAGTAATACTCTTGTTTTTTTGGATAAACATGTATTTGGTGCTCTTTTGAAAAGGAAGAATATAATGTTGACCTCTATAAATTGTATCCGAAAAGTTCAAAGAGTATCCTACTCTAATCTTTTTAGATAACCTTGATAAAAACTTGATTAAATAGTTAAATCTATTCCCAAATGAGAAAAAAAAAATTTGATTTCAAAATTTTTGCCTAGATTTTTTAAAATGAAAATAATACTTCCTCTATTCTAAAAAAGGTATCCACTTCTGATTTAGTAGAACTTTTTTTAAATTAAAGTATAATACATTTAATGCACAAACTAATGTTATATAACTAAATGTTACATATAAAAGCCACTCCATACTAAAGTAAGTGTTAGATGTGAAAGCCACCTTTAAGAGTTGAACCTAAGGGCATGAACAATAACCCCATTTGGGGAGAAATGCGGCCTGGCCGCATGAAGCCAAGTCAACAATTTTGCTGACTTGGCATTGAACAGTAGGGGCCAGGCTGCATTTGGTGGCCTTTGCACCGGCCAGGCAATGCAGCCTGTCCCTTTTTTTTTTTTTTGCGTTTTTTAGGCAAAAACGACACCGTTTTGCGTCAAAATGACACAAAACGGCATCGTTTATGGTCAACGTGTTAGCGCTGACCGTTGACACGCTGACCAAGCACAGGCGCGCTGACACACATGTCAGCACGCCTGCGCTTTTTTTTTTTTTTTCCGAATATGCCTCTCAGAAACGACGCCGTTTGGCGTCTTCATTTTAAAAAAAAATAAAATAAAGAGCGCTTGTCAGCTTTGCGACGTGACACGTGTACTTCTTGTTGCAAATCGTCCAGCGGTTTGCAACGGCCATTTGAGCCCTATTTTTTTTAAAAAAAAAAATCACCAACGGTCATAAAATTTCATCCTCTATAAAATGAGATGCATTTTGCATATATTTGGGTCAAAATCCGAATTTCATATTTCCCAAACTCTCTCAAAATCTCTATTTTTTTCCAAAAAAATGAATCCTTCTAACCCTTTTGGAAATAATCCATTCTACAGAAATAACCCTTCATTTTATAATCCATCATATAATGTTGGTCAATTTGCTTCTAATTCTCAAAATCTTACCCAATTTCCCCAAAATCCACCCCAATTTCCAACTAGTTTTCCAATCAATCCTACAATGTTTCAAGCTCAAGGGTTTCAACACCACATGATGTCCAATTTCAACCATCAACCAAACCGTGAAATTCCTACAAATGTTGATAATGAAGATGGCTCCGGAGACGACGGAGAGATGCAAAATAAGGCGAAAAAATGGTCACTTGAAGAAGACACAGCTTTGATTTCGGCATATATTAACATCACAACAAATCCGATTATAGGTACATCTTAAAATAATTCTATGATGTGGAAGAATATACTTTCACAATATAGGGTGGCTCAGGAAGACAATGCCAACATCAATCCCAGAAATGTGGCCCAAATTAGAGCTCGGTGGAGGAGAATTTTTTCAACTATATCAAAGTGGGTTGAAATTTTCGTAGAGTCGGAAAGGTTGAAAAGAAGTGGAATGAACGACGAAGATGTGCTCCGAAACGCACTCACCATATGGGATAAGGGTTCAAAGTTCCAATTTATGGAGCATTGGAAGTTGTTGAGATCTTTTCCGAAGTGGGAATCCTGCATTGGAAGAAATGTTCCTACTTCCAATGTACCATTTGATGATTTAAACACCCCCGAAACACCAAACACCGCTAGTAGCGGGAAGAGATCACGCACAGATGATGATTTTATCAACCGACTCTCCAATTGGCGAACAAGTTCCAATCAATTTAGAAGACACTGCTACTAGTCCTCTAAAAAGGCCAATAGGGGTGAAAAAGGCTAAAAGCAAGGGAAAACATAAGGTCGGTATACAACTTTTTCCGGAGAGTCCGAGCATTGAAAGGCTAGGCTTATCATTCCAAGAGAGGATAGTGGTCGAGAGGGAGAAGATTGCTTTGGATATGAAAAAAATAGATGTCGATAGAATTGCTCATTAAGAGCAATTGGAGGCCGAGAGAATGAAAATAGAGGCCGAGAGAATTGCTCATCAAGAACAAATGGAAAGGATGAAACATGAGCAAAAGTTTCAAACTTGGCTTACTTTTGTGAACCGTGGAGAAGACAACTTATCAAACGCAGAAAAGAAAATGTTTCATAAGCTTAGCGAAAGTTTAGGGATGTAGTAGTATTTTATTTATTATGTTTTAGTATTTAATTTAGAGTATTTATTTTCATGTTCTAAGTTGATTATTAAATTTTATTTTAAATGTACTTTTAATTTTAATGTAATGTTATTTTATTTTTCATTAATTGTTTTAAGTATTTCATATTTAATTTAGAGTACTTTTTTTCATTTAAGTATTTCATATTTAATTTAGAGTATTTTTTTCATTTTTAAGTATAAGTATTAATTTTTAGTTTTAATGTAATGTAAATTTATTTTTCATTAATTGTTTCGCGTATTTCATTTTTAATTTAGAGTATTTATTTCCATTTTTGAAGAGTATTATTAAATTTTAATTTTAATGTAATGTAAATTTATTTTCTATTGATTGTTTTACGTATTTTATATTTAATTTAAATTCATGTAATGTAAATTTAAGTTTTTAATATAATGTAAATTTATTTGCCAAAAAATGTTTTTAATAATGGCCCAAAAAATTATTAAAGTTGTATTATTAATGTAAAAAAAGTTGATAATGACTGCGTGAATAGTGCAGGCCAAGCCACTAGCGTGAGTTAATTTTTTATGATGGCTGCGTGAATAGTACTGGTCTGGGCACAAGCTGATGTGGCATTGATGTGACATGAATGAGGCCTGGCTAGTTCTAGGGGCTACCGTTGATGCCCTAAAGGGAGGAAAATTTGAAATCTCATCCGTATCAAAAAGTTATGAAATAAGTGTTCTATACATACATGCCCTTATATTGTGAATTACTACTAAATTGAATTAAAAAAATTGAACTTATAAGGACAAAGTACAAAAGTTAATGGGTCAATCTACTAGCCTAAGGCATTATAATTACTATTAGAGGCAGCCTAGTTTGGAAACTAAGTATTATGTATGAAAGTCACCTTTGGCACATTACTCTTGGGTATCAAAGCCAATTGAGATTTTAGAAACTAAATGTTACGTACGAGAGCCATCTCTAAAACTAATGAACAAGACTCTAGGAACTAAGTATTATGTGTCAAAGCTACATCTAGAGCCAGCTCATGAGTAAGATTAAGCACTATGCAAAGAAGCCACTTTTAAAATTCAATTCCAGCGAAGACTGGGTAATAAATGATGGATTGGGTCTTGTGAGATTGCAAAACCCTAAGGAAAAGAGAATGCAAAACATCGTGGTTCCACGTGAAAAAGTTATTTAAAAAAGAGAGCAATAAGTCCTTGTATTATGAATTAGGATTAAACATTTTGGATTTGTGAAAATGAAGTCTAAAGTTATTGGGCTAATATACTAGTCTAGGGCATTACATTAATTTTGTTTTGTTTTGGTTTTATTGATGACTTTAGATAGGTCATTATATAATTTTGAGTTAAGAGTAGGGACGTTCAGTGTTTGGGTAAATTCAAAAATTTGACAGAACTGAATTCCAATTTATAAATTCAAATTTTGGTTGTTCAACATTTTGACAGAACATATGTTAGTTGACATTAATTATATGTGTATATGCATATAATCTATACATAAATCAAACTCTAAGGTTTAAAAAAATATGTGAAATTGTAAATATGAAGTTTTCATTTTTTTTTAATTTGTACTTTATACCATAAAACATATATTTCTATTTAAGTTATATATAAACAAGGTGTGTACGTAACTACATATATATATATAGTACTACTTGGTTTAAAATATATATATATATATATATATATATATATATATCTATATATATGATTTTAGTTTTATTCAATTACTAAATAAGTAAAAACAATTATACTTGAAAATTCTAAAAGAATAATTTCATTGCAATGATATTGATAGTTATTGAAAGACTAAAATTGTCAGAACTATATTAGTGTCGTAAATTGAAAAAAAAAGATTTTTTTTTTAAAAAATGCAAAAGTATAAAAATAAAAATAAAAAAATAAACCAAAAAAAAAAAGAGAGAAAAACGCAATCAACTTAGAAGCTTAGTAGAAGTAATATTTTTATTTTTGAAGAAAAAAAGCATTATTGAAATTTGGTTATTTCTGTTTGGTCTAAATTCGAATCTAAAAATGAATTTCAAATTTAGTTAGGTTGATATAAATTTGACCAAATTTCGTTGGATTTTTATTTATGTTCTAAAAATAGTCAACTCAAATAAAATGAAAATTCAAAAAAACCAGACTAATGAACACTCCTAATTAAGGGAGCAATCTATAATATATATTAATTAAAATTGTTAATTTTTTTTTATGAATGTGATATTGTTGAGATTCTTTGTAGGTATTACTAATTCTAAATCAATTTTGAAGATTGGTCCGGAGTGTTTAATCAATAAAATATATTCAAAATGTACTAACTTAAACTTCCAGGTGCAAATTGGGTTTCAAATTACTTATTAGCTTTTACGGTGAATTATTTATATTCATCCCGCTCCACAAATTCTTAATAAGTAGTATTAGATTTCAAGATTAGAGAACTTGAGCCACTGAACTATCTCTGTAAGTGTTTTTTTTTCCTAAACAAATTCTTAATAAGTGGTATCAGAGCCATGAAACCATCCTAGGGAACTTTTATTAGATTGTTGAGCTAGTTCATAACAATGTGAATGTTTTATGATCCCATTCTCTTCTTGGTGCCTATTTAATAAAATTAAATGTTTAAATTCAATATTCAATGCTAAAACCTGAATTTTAAAGTAATTAAATTACTAATATCTTAATATTGAAAATTTAATACTAAATATTTGAGTAAAATGCTGAATCAATTAATCCTTTTTGGTAAACCTATTTAACTAAATGCTGAATTGCTTTGAGTGTATCATTTTGTCCTTCTATTTATTGATTTATAATTATATATATGTACAAAATATTAATTTTTGTTAAAGCGTCAAATATTATTGATGAGAAATAAATAAAAGGCAAAACCTACAGAATGATGTTTAATACACACAATAAAATAGCAAAATAAATTAATTAAAATTTACTAAAATGCCTTATAAAGAAAAATACGCCATTGCAAATGAATAGAATCAATTAAGAGTTTTATAATTGATTCACAATTTGTTCACATAAATTAAGCATACGCAATTTATTAGCTTGTGTTCATTAACTTGCAGTTTGTTCACGTAATTTGATGAATACAAGGTTATTTGTCCTTGACGAAAAAAATAAAATGGATTGGTTGAAAAGGGGATAAAGAGTGCAATTTTAGATGTTGGGGATAGACTCATTAATATACATGTTGGGGATAGAATCATTAATATATATGTTAAGAGATAAGAATTAAGTTAATTTTTAATGCTTAAATTTTTCTATAGATTTAGAGCATCGCTTAATTCATTGAGAAGAATGAAATGTTGTTATCAAATACTCTAAAAAATAAAATCTCCTAATCTATTAATTTGCAGCAATAATTTATGTTATCAAATGGCCCTTAATTAGTATTGTATCTAAGCTATTTGTCAACAATTTGGTGTAAGTTCTACAAGGCTAGATCTAGTCTTTCTTGATGCTATTCCCAATTATTGGTTACTTTGGAATTATAGGAGATTTATGAATAATAGATAAACCTTTAGGAAAGTGATAATAGTGATGAGCCCAAAGGAATTTAGATTCAATGTGCATTACTATTTAAGTGGAGATTGTGGGATTCATAGACAAGTGTCAATTTTTTATTTTTATTTTTGAAAAGAAAAAACATTTATTCTTTAAGCTAGTTTCTCTGTTAGGAAAATTGCGTGTAACAAAAAGGGGACAGCGTTCGTCTAGAACTCTTGACCATTGACATATGTCCCTTGTTGGGCAAACTGATAAACAACTTCATTACATTTCCTACCTACGCAACATACATCTATTTCCTCAAATGCAGTAAGACCAACTTTGACATCATTAATCACTGGATCCACGATCGACAAGTCTTCATTCCTAGACCTAATAAGTTGTACAACAAAAGCACAATCCCTCTCCATAATAACTCTCCTTAATCCCAAGTAGCGATCGAGATCCACCGCAGCTTTTGCCATAATAATGTCCGCATGCTCTAGCTAAACAATCCCCTCCAGCTTGAGTGTTAGACCTGCTAGAAAATTGCCCATATATTGCGCACCACTACCCCTACACCATAAGCCACCTGGAATATTGCCCCCAATGAAATTAATCTTAACCTATCTCTCAGATGGGCAATTCCAGGAGCTCGCCCTTGGGGTCACTACCCCCTCATGAACCAGGGCATTGGTCAGTTGAAACTTTTATTGATACTCATGCACAAAGCCAATTAGCCACAAAGAATCCCATCACTTCCCCCTAAATTATGCCTCATTCCTACTCGACCATATTCCCCAGGTGATCAGTGCAAAAACCTCCGCCTCCTCATCTAGTAGGTCAACAATGATATCTATAATCCATAACTCAACCTTTTCTTGGGGACAAGTTACCACATTCCTCTCAAAGCCACTCAAGGCCTAAACCTGCCTCGTTGGATGGCACCTAAACATTAGATGTCCTAGATCCTCAACCTCAATCTGATAGCAGGGACAAAGCACATCCACCATCACGCCCTTATTCCTTAGGTTCACCAACGTTGGTATCGCATTCATGCATAACCTCCAGACCAAGATCTTGAACTTATTCAGTATATTAATACCCTATAACTTCCTCCAAACTAAAGTGTTCACCTCTGTCAACCCACTACTCGCCGCTCCCCCACCTAGCATTAACCTTGACTCCATTATGGTGTGGTAAACACTTAGAACTGAGAATTTATTATTTTAGCTTAGTACTATATCCATTTATCTCAACAAGGCGAATTCCCGAGAGGCATCTACTAAATTAGTCAGGCTTCCTTCTCCCAAAACATCTGTCACAGCTTTTCCACATCCCATGACCTAGTATCTTGTAAAATTAGGTTGTCCATCATTGTTTCCATATTGACATATTATTTAAAGTTTTGTTGTATAGAGAAACAGAGAAAAATTTAGCCTCCGCCTATAAAATTAGCTGCTGACTTAATAATTTTTGATTTGGTAATAGTGCCAATCAATTAATTTTGTTAGTCAAAGGACTTTTTCTTTGGCTTTGTGCATTGTATTTATTTTGTCCTTGTGGTTCCAAGCCATGTGTGCATGTGATTGTGTTGGACGTTCGGCCAAAATCAATTCTTTTCTTGGATTGTTTGCGACCAAGCTTTCGACCAAGTTATTGATCAATTTTTGGGCATCAAAAATCCGTATGGCCTTGGAGAATTACAAAGTTCGTTTGGCCATGAGGAGAATTTTTCATCAATCTTCATCGATGACTCAACATATGAGTGATCCAACCCGCTTATTTACTATCCTTGTGTTCTTTCAACTCAAATTTATGTGAGAGATATATGAATCTTGCATAATAGATACAATAAAATTCCTTCGCCTAACAATTAATCATATTTGAATTAATGAATTTTCATGTGCTTTTATCAACATTTGCTAGATGGTTGAAAATCAAATTTTGTTAATTTCCCCCCTTTTTTTGGAGAGTATATGATGAAGGCCGTATTCGCAATCCAACTAGTATCTGATAAGATGGTTTTGATCCAAAATGCTTTGTCTTCATGGATGATACCATTTCTACAAAACAGATTTCGGAATGGTTCTTCGGGATAAATTCTCCAATGCTTAAGTTAGCACATAGTCAGAATATTGTATTCTTCCGTTGTTAGAGAGGCAGGAATATTATCATCCAGGAAAATGAAACATTTTGGATCAAAACCATCTTATCGGATCGCTATCAAGTTGTGGATATGGCCTTCATCAGTATACAAAGGTAATTTACTCTATTGGTTGGATGAACAACTTCAATGGTGACATTGCATTTTCCCTGGGGCTGGATCAAATGTGACGGCTTGACTAAAACTTAGCATTATTATTGACGTTTTGTGTCTAACCTTTTAAGCATCCCTAATTAAAATATTTTTGGGTAAATTACATCTCCTACTCCTGTGGTTTATAAAAACTACCAATTGAACCTCAAGATTTTGAAAAACTAACAATAACCCCTTTGACCTAACAATTATTAAAGTCAACGACCGAAATAAGTAAAAACATGAAAAAACCAGTCTAAAAAAATAACATTTATCCTCTTGAAGTTTGTTCTAATTAGAAAATGACCCTAAAAGTTTTAAAACTTTATTAAATAAAATTTAATAACTTCTATTTCTTTATTTTATATTCTTATTTTCTTTTTCTTTTCTTTTCATGAAGAATAATTTTATAATCTTATTTTATATCATAAACCAATAAATTGAAGGGTAAATTACATTTAATACCCCTGTGGTTTGTAAAAACTACCAATCAAACCCCAAGATTTAAAAAATTACCAATACTCTCTTAAAAGGGCTAAATGTTATGAATTTAGTTGATTAAAGGGGCTAAATGTTATGAATTTATCAAATTTAAGGGGATTATTGGTAATATTTCAAATCTCGGGGTTTGATTGGTGGTTTTTACAAACCACAGGGATAGTAGATGTAATTTACCCTAAATTGAAAAAATAATAAGAATATAATATCAATATTTACCTTTAGAAGTTTTGAAAACTAAACAGTGAAAATAATAAGTTTTTACCATATTAATATTTCATCATCTTCAAATTTGAAAAACTTGTTTTCTAAATTTCTTATTATACTTTCAATAGTAATTTATCACTACTGTCCCTTTAAATGATTAAATGATTATTTTTATTATTTGTTTATCTCTATAAACTTTGAAGAAATAATTATTTATTTAAATCTCTTCTAGTTTTTTTTAGTTATTAGAATTTGATCTAATAGTCATAAATTTAAGATTTTTTTTTGTTATTATGATTTGATATTAGATTTAAATTATTTGAATTGAAATGGAAAAATAAGCATAATAAAACATTGCAATATCTAAACCTTATATATATTTGGTAAGATGTTATATTCTTAAATTTTGTAGAGAATTGTATAAATTATATCCAAATTTTGTTTATTAGTAGTTGTTATTAACCTTTTAGTAACACTAATTAAATAAAAAAAAATAGTGAGGGACCTATTTTGTTAAACCTCAATGTTCTTTTTGTAATTAAAACAAATCTCAAGAGGTTAAATGTAATTCAAATATTATAGTTTGAAGGGTAGTTTAGGAATTTTAAAAAAATTCTCTATTGACTCGGTCAAAAGTCAATGGTCAACGTTGGCCAACATTAGTCAACTAATGGTTGGAGGCAAAATATTATGAATTTATCAAATTTAAGGGGATATTGGTAATTTTTCTAAATTTCGGGGTTTGATTGGTAGTTTCTACAAATCACAAGAGTAGTAGATATAATTTACCCAATTTTTTTGTATTTGGGATTCATGAGTAGGTTAAATGTTATGAATTTATCAAATTTAAGGAGATATTGGTAATTTTTTAAATTTCTAGGTTCAATTGGTAATTTTTACTAATCACAAGAGTAGTAAATGTAATTTATCCAATGTTTTTTGTATTTGGGATTCATAATGTAGCTCTATGGTTATTGCAAGTAGTGAAATTTAAATTCTTAATATCTAAGATAAATAATTTGAACAAATGCGGTCTTTGCTATTTCTCCTCTATGTATCAATATATATGTGCTGTGTGTCAAATTTTGAACAGTTCTTTGAAGTTGAAAAGGAGTAAGAGACATGGGAATTTACTAGTCAATTTGAATGGAAGTACTCAAACAACTTCGCTTTTGAATTTGGCATGTCATCGTTTCTCCTAATTCTTTATTATTTTCCAGGGAAAAAATGAAAAAGAAGAATAAAGTAAGTGAGAATTTCATCTCTTGAACCTAGCAAATACTGAAGGAAAAGTAAAAGGACAAACGCAGGGTTTTAAAATAATTTAAAATAATTTAGGCCTTTCACTTCACATTTCTGATAGCTTGTTTAAGTTATACTTTATAATTCAAATATATATATATATATATATACTAAATTAAAAATAATTTTTTTTTAAAAAAAGGATAAAATAATTCAGTGCCGAATTTTAAGCTCCAAGTGGCTAAAATATAGACTTGCACCAAAAGTTTACCTTGTGATGAGATACACAATTTGTAGTGATAATTAAGAAGCAAGAAAGGAATAAAGAGAAAGATCATTAATTAAGGAGGAAAAAAAAACATAAATATACCATGTCATACATTATATCGTGATAGGACATCCTTTATTCTTGAGCAGAGTGCTGCAATTGCACAATCATTGATCGACCATATTTAACTAAGGATAAGGACGCGAGGGCGAGCAATCATTTGTGCAAACCAGAGCGGGACCTCTAGGCACGCCAATTTTAACATCTCCAATCCCAAAACCTGCAACAAATTTATGATCGAACGCTTAATTAACTGAATAATAATACTGAATAAATTGGTTGGGGACTTTGCAAATGTGGATCGTACCGGGAATCATGCCATATGTTCGTGCCGAGAGGACGGACTGAAATTGGAATGATAGCAGAATGAACGAAAACATGAATAGGCACCAAAAAACTGCAACGGGAGAAGAAAAAGCAAATGGATTGCCATGCATCTTCATTTTTTGCAAGCTATATATCTTGTGTAGCTCCAATGAATCTCACAAAGTGTACGTATGGGCTCTTCTTATAATAGTGCAACGGTGTTAGCTAGTTTGATAAAGTTGAATTGAATGTGAGCGCGAGAAAGGCTATTATGGAAAAATCTTTTGGGGGTGGAATTGCTTTAGTCTCCCTAACCGAAATTATATGCTTATGACTTTGAAGTTGAGATTCACATAGGTAGACATAAATTGGGTGAATTATCAGTACCCAAGGTGATCTAAAGCAAAACTCTCATGTTGTTTTCTATAATTTAATTCAGCCATTTACTAGATTCCAATAGAGTATAAATTGTGCTCTTAACGTAGGGTGATGGATATGAGTTCACCGCAGTAACAGATCTGAGCCTGTGAGTCTAATATAGTTCAGGACCTGTGCATCCAATGCAGTTTGGGACCTGTGCATTAAACATAGCTCAGGACCTATGAGTCCAATGCAGTTCGGGACCTGTGCATCCAATGCGATTAGGGACACATGCACTCAACATACCAGACTCGTGAGTCTCCGAGATCCGCATATTGCAAACCCGGATCTTCAGGAAGGTGCCCAATTCTAGACCTGTAAGTCAAAAGCCGAGACCTTTACAGTGGTGAATGATTCCTGCTTTATTGCGGAGTTCCACTTCTATAATAAATTCATGGGTTGTAAAAGATCACGTAATGATAGCAGAGCTGTGTTTATCCATAAACATGTAATCAAGGCTTGTAATCATGGGAAGATAACAACGACGCTCCAAGAACAGAAACATCCGCAATTGATTTGCAGCCGTTACAAAATCCCATGATTAACGGTAAGAAGGGGATAAAAATCGGAGAAGACCACCAGGTATGGATAAGTGAAAACTGGTGATACGAACCTTACCCCAACAGGAGTAAAACCCGAATCTTACCAGAGTTGTAGGTTCCCGAACCGTCCTTCTTGTTGAACTGCTTTCTTTGAGGCAACACCCAACCCCAACCTGTGGATTGAACCCTGCCTATAGCCCTCTATAACCCCGCGAGCAATACCCCAAAACCCCAATGATTTGAAGCTACCCAACGGAACCAAGAAGTACGCACAAAACCTCGAGAGAAAGAAACTCAAGGATTCAGCTTTTGAATTCAATCTAATTGACTCTCCCGAATAGACCCAAATAGGTTCTTTCTTAGAACTGGAAGAAACGCAAGTTAGGCTCTCAGGTTTGTAATTTTCTTAAGTTGTCTTCAAAGTGGCTGCTGAATGGCCTTTAAATAAGGTACAAGTGTGGCCAAGCTAATTCAAAGCCCACTAGGGTTTGGATTGCTTGCCTTTAATTGACAAATTCAGCCATTTCACTAAATAAATAATAAAATCTTATCCCAATTATGACTGGCTTAATAAATAAATTCTATTCCAACACGTAAAAAGAAATAACTACTAGAACAAAATAAAATAAAATAAAATAAATGATTACATAACCGAAATTATGGATTGTCCACAACACTTGATACATTAACGACTCGGTCATGTTGAAGAAGCTTCTCCTCCTTGGCATGTACTTCACGTATGAGGTGAGCCAAGCTTCTTGCATTTTCTTTGTACGTAACCTCGTCATTGGACCACTCATGTCATGTAAAAAGTCTTGTGAGCGACGTGCGGGTATAGACACTTGATCATACACAACTTGCACGTCCTCCTCTCCATTATGGCAGTTTGCGCGATCCTTATCTTCATTAATCCCTCCTCCAAGAGGACTCGCCCTTGAGTCTAAATTAATCATGAAAGGGGACAAATCACCACATTGAAAGTTGCACTAACGCCATAATCTCCGGTAAGTCCAAATTGTAGGCATTGTCGCCTATGCGTGCCACCACTTGGAATGGTCTATCTTCACGAGGATGCAACTTTGTCTTTCGTTGAACTGAAACTGCTTGCGCATGTGCACCCAAACCCGATCCACCGGGTTCGAACGTCACTTGCTTCCTCCCGCGATTGGCCATACGAGCATAATGTTCATTGCGCTTGACAATCAAGATGCACCTTCTCATGCAAGTCACGAACATATTTTGCTTTTCTTTGCACTATCTAAATTAACTTACTCATTGCTAGGCAATGGCACTAGATCAAGAGGAGCTAGTGAATTAAAACCATAAGTAATCTCAAAAGGTGAATAACCTGTAGTAGAATGAACAGTACGATTATATGCAAATTCAGCTATTGGAATGCGATCCTCTCCCTTTAAGATTCTTTTTAATCAATGCACGCAATAAAGTACCAAGAGGTCGATTCGTTACCTCGATCGACCATCCGCTTGAGGATGACCTATTGTGGATAACGACAACTTGGTACCCAACTTACCCCAAAGCGTCTCCAAAAGTAGCTCGGGAACTTGACATTTCGATTCGACACGATGGTTCGTGGCACTCCATGCAACCGAACCACTTCTCGAAAGAATAAGTCGACATGCTTTGCATCGTTGGACTTCTGCAAGGAATAAAATGAGCCATTTTAGAAAAAGGTCCACAACTACAAAATCGAATCCTTACCCTTTTGTGACCTCGGCAATCCTAGCACAAAGTCCATCAAACGTCACCAAGGGCATAAGAAGCAGTAAGGAGTATATAAACTATGAGGTTGAGATGTACTCTTAGCCATACGACACTCAATTCACGAACTACACAGCTTTTCTACATCTCTTTTCATGTTGGGCCAGTAAAAATGCTCAATTAAAATATCATACGTTTTCAAAATACCAAAGTAACCCATGAGACCTCCAGAATGAGACTCTCAAACAAGCAACTCCCTAAGTGAACAACTAGGCACACACAATTTATTTTCACAGAACAAGAACCCATTATGCCTATAAAACTTATTAAAGGCTCATTGTTCAGTAGTTGCATAAACACTAGAGAAATCAGGATCAGTAGCATATAAATTCTTCATGTACTCAAATTCTAAAAGCTTAGTGTTTAAAGAACTTAACAGAACAGACCTTCGCGAGAGTGCATCGGCCACAACATTCTCCTTACCTCGCTTGTATTTGATTACGTACGGGAATGTCTCCAGGAATGAACTCCACTTAGCATGCCTCTTGTTCAACTTACCTTGTTCATGCAGGTACTTCAAAGATTCATGATCTGAATGTATGACAAACTCCTTGGGCATCAAGTAGTGTTGCCATGTCTCTAAAGCAAGAATAACTACATAGAGCTCCTTGTCGTAAGTTGCATAGTTAAGAGCAGCACTACTCAATTTTTCAGAAAAGTAAGATAGTGGTCGCCCCCCTTGCTTCAATACTGCACCTATACCTGTACCTAAAGCATTACATTTCAAGATCAAAAGTAGTGTTAAAATCAGGTAGAGCTAAAACTAGAGCAGTAGTAAGATCTCTCTTCAATTAATTAAACGCTTTTTCTTGCTCATTACCCCACTTGAATTTAACATTTTTCTTAACAAGTTCATTAAGTGGAGTAGCTTTTGAAGAAAAATCTTTAACAAACCTCTTATACAAAGAAGCAAGACCATGAAAAGATCTCACCTCATGCACAGTTGTTGGTCTCGGCCAGGAGGTGATTGCCTCAACATTTTCTTTGTCAACCTGGATACATTTTGAACTAACCACAAAACCAAGAAAAACAACACTTTCCACACAAAAGGTACACTTTTTCAAGTTGGCATACAAATAATTAGCACGCAAGACACTTAGAATAGATTTAATGTGCACAACATGTTGATCCAAGTTCTTCTTTGTAAATCAGAATATCATCAAAGTATACAACAACGAATTTGCCTATAAAGTGCCTAAGTACATGATTCATCAAACGCATGAATGTGCTAAGTGCATTAGTTAAGCCAAATGGCATGACCAACCATTCATACAAACCAAATTTAGTCTTAAAGGCAGTCTTCCATTCGTTACCTTCTTTAATCTTAATATGATGATATCCACTCTTAAGGTCAATTTTAGTGTAAATTTTTGAACCATGCAATTCTTTAATCATATCATCTAGGCGTGGAATGGGATGTCTATACTTGATTGTAATTTTATTAACTGCCCTACAATCAATACACATTCTCCACGTACTTTCCTTTCTGGGAACAAGAATAACCGGAACTGCACACGGGCTCAAGCTCTAGCTCTCTTGCACATGACCTTTCTCAAGCAACTCCTCAACCTGTCTTTGTAGCTCATTCGTCTCCTCAGGATTTGCTTTATAAGCTGGCTGGTTAGGAATCACAGCTCCAAGAATGAGGTCAATCTAGTGTTCATTCCCCCTCAAAGGCGATAACCCTTTAGGAAGATCGTCTGGAAACACATCCTTAAATTCCTGCAAAACATATTTGACTTGCAAAAGCAAGTCGCTAGGCAGTTCATCAGTAGTAAATAAAGCTTCTTGAAACATAATCAAAACAAAATCACAATGTGCATTTAAAGCTCTATCTACATCTTCCACTGAGGCATAAAAACTACCTTTTACCCTTTCTTTGGAAGGCTTTCCTATTTCACATTTCACAACAGCTTTACCACTTGCAGTTGAAGTAGACCCGTCCGAGCCAGTTTTGTGAGGTTTGGCTTCCTTGAAATCTTCGGATTGAGTGTTGGTCTTGATGCCTTCAACTTTCTTCACCTTTTCTACTCACTTCGAATGCTTGACCCGATGTTGTCTTTGAAATTCACTAATGTCGGTTGGGGGTAAAGGGGATAAGGTGTAACTTTTACCATCCTTGGCTAAGTGATACTTATTGGACCTCCCATCATGATTGGCGTGACAGTCATACTCCCACGGACGTCCCAAAAGTATATGACTAGCTTGCTTTGGAACCACATCACAAAGTACTTGATCAGTTAAATTGCCAATTCTAAAAGTTACCATTACCTGCTTAGCGACATAGGTCTCACCACCATCATTCATCAATTGCAGCTTGTAGGGCCGGGGATGAAGAGTAGTCCTCAACTTCAACTTATCAACAAGATAAGTAGAAGTTAAATTAGTGCAAGATCCACCATCAATAATAAGCATACAACATGTATCCTTAATGTAACACTTAGAATGAAAAATATTATTGCGTTGGATTTCAGAATCTCCCTCAATCGGTTGAGCACTCAATGCTCTCAATGTGACCAAACATTCGGTTTCTTGAGGTTGTGGTTCGCATTCTTCATCATCTTCTTCAATAAGAAGTGGCATGTTAGCATACGATTCATCATCTCCTTCACTTTCACTCTTGTATGTTCCATCATCCAATGCCACCATAACTTGAGAATTAGGGCATTGAGAAGCTACATGTCCTCAGCCAAGGCACCTAAAACATTGGACAGAAGCACTAGACTTATTAGAAGCTAAACTAGATGAAGTGTTGGAGCTAGTTACCTTTCAAGAAATTTGTGGTGTAAACTTCTTCCCATCTCCACCAATGGAACTCAAGGCTCCTTTCCATGGACCACCAGTCGGATTTGTTGAATTGAAACTACCAAATCGCCGATTGCTGTTGGTGTTGCGTTGCCATGGAGGTAGTGGTGGTGTATTCCTCATAGTTTGAGGGTTTTCTTGAGTTGCTTCTCTACCTTCAACGCCATTTGCAGCAATTCATCAAGGTCGTTGTAGTGATGCAACTCCACCAGATGAGCTATACTTCGGTTAAGCCCATTCATGAATCTGGCCATAATGGTCTCTTCGTCTTCTTCCACATTCACTCTCATCATGGCTTGCTCCATCTCATTGTAATATTCATCTACAGATTTGCTCCCTTGAGATAAGCTTTGGAGCTTTTGAAGCAGGTCTCTCTTGTGATGAGGTGGGACATATCTCTTCCTCATGAGTTTCTTGAGAAAAACCCAAGAAGAAACTGGTCTCTTCATCTCTTCTTGTCTTGCACGATAGATTTTTCTCTACCATGTTGAGGCATGTCTAGAGAACTCCACCACTGCTAGTTTGACCTTCTTCTTCTCGGAATATTCATGGATGTCAAATATTCTGTCAACTTTCTCTTCCCAGTCCATGTATACTTATGGATCATTCTTTCCATGGAATTCAGGTATCTTCAATTTTATATCGGCAAGATTGTTGTCTCGAAACCGTCTTTGCTCCTTCTTTTTGCTTCTAGTACTGTGATCACCATTTTCACTTGAACTTGAAGGATCTGAATTTGAAGGGTCGGTTTCCTCCTCAATGGTATTTTCTGAACTTGAAGACTCCATTTTTCTAGTCTTCTTCTTCTTTCCTTTGGTAATAACTCGGTCAGCACCATCCTAATTACTGGTCTTGGCTGTAGAACTAATATCTTTATTGAGGGACGCTTGATAGGACGCCGCAGATAACTCAAGATGATCCAATCGGGTGTTGATTTGTCAGATCAACAGGAGTAACGCCTTCAAGGTGCCATCAACTGTAATCTCCTTTTCTTGTCTCTTTTGGTCCGGATTTGTTGTCATTTGAAAGAACTTAAAACCTGCACAGTTATTAGTTCCAAAAACAACCTACCTCACTTCCCCTAACCAATAACCCGAGTAATTCACACACCAATAAAGGCTACACTCAAATTTTAGTAGTAGAGTTGATGAGTAGTTCACTCCACTCCGCACTTTTCCTGAAGTTCTAATCAAGACAAGCTCAAAAGTCTCCCCAGGTTAAGCAATTAAACTCAATTCAAAGCAAACAAGAAATTTAGAGGTCAAAGAATGACAAGCACACAAAAAGAAATAATAAGATTCGGAAGAAACAGAAACACTGATTTTGCACAAATTGCAGAAATAAGATGAACGAAAAATTTCAAAAAAAATCCTCAAAAATTCCATAAAAATTCTCAAAGATTATTCAACATGTTTTTTGATTCTATGCAAAATTTCAGCTCAAATCTCCAATCCAATAGGCAGAAACAATTCTTGCAAGTTTACCAGGCAGTGAGATTTCGGGAATTCTCAGTAATCAAGGAAATCAAGGCTCAAAAAATCGAAAAAAATTCCAAAAATTCCAGAAAAATTCTCAAATATTCTTCAGAATGTTTTTGATTCCCTGAAAAATTTGAGCTAAATCTCCAATCCAATAGGCAGAAAAATTCTTGCAAGTTTACAGCGGTGAGATTTGGGAATTCTCGGTAATCACGGAAATCAAGGCTAAAAATCGAAAAATTCCAAAAATTCCATAAAATTATCGAATATTTTTCAGCATGTTTTTGATTCCATGAAAAGTTCAGCTCAAATATCCAATCCAATAGGGAGAAACAATTCTTGCAAGTTTACAGATTTGAATTCTCGGAAATCAAGGCTCAAAAATCGATTAAAATTCAAAACATTCCATAAAAATTCCATAAAATTCCAAAATATTCTTCAGCATGTTTTTTGATTCCCTAAAAAATTTCAGCTCAAATATCCAATCCAATAGGCAGAAAAAATTCTTGCAAGTTTACCGGGCAGTGAGATTTCGGGAATGTTCAGTAATCACGAAAATCAAGGCTCAAAAAATCGAGAAAACTTCCAAAAATTACAGAAAAATTCTCAAAAATTCTTCAGCATGTGTTTTGATTCCCTAAAAATTTTAGGCTCAAATCTCCAAGCCAAAAAGCGGAAACAATTCTTGCAAGTTTATGTGGCAATGAAGTATTGGAATTCTCAGTTGAGACAAATTTCCAATGATGCTGTTCTTTTTTTTTTTCTCTGCGATTTTTTTTATCCCAACAGAATAAAAATAATAGCTGTCACAAGATTCAATTTTTTTTCCTTGAGCACGGGTAAAGCAAGAATAACAACAAAACATATGAATATGATTGAAGAAAAGAAGGTTTATGCACGGGTAGGACAAGAATAACAAGAATACACGAAAAACATAGAACAAGGGATATGAACAACAAAAAAGAGCAAGAAGAGCAACCCAAAGGCAAGTTCTGATACCAAATTGATACGAACCTTACCCCAACGGGAGTAAAACCCGAATCTTACTAGAGTTGTAGGTTCCTGAACCGTCCTTCTTGTTGAACTGCTTTCTTTGAGGCAACACCCAACCCCAACCTGTGGATTGAACCCTGCTTATAGCCCTCTATAACCCCGCGAGCAATACCCCAAAACCCCAAAGATTTGAAGCTACCCAATGGAATCAAGAAGTATGCACAAAACCTCGAGAGAAAGAAACTCAAGGATTCAGGTTTTGAATTGAATCTAATCGACTCTCCCGAATAGACCCAAACAAGTTCTTTCTTAGAACTGAAAGAAACGCACATTAGGCTTTTAGGTTTGTAATTTTCTTAAGTTGTCTTCAAAGTGGCGGCTGAATGGCCTTTAAATAAGGTACAAGTGTGGCTAAGCTAATTCAAAGCCCACTAGGGTTTGGATTGCTTGCCTTTAATTGACAAATTCAACCCTCTCACTAAATAAATAATTAAATCTTATCCCAACTAGGACTGGCTTAATAAATAAATTCTATTCCAACATGTAAAAAGAAATAACTACTAGAACAAAATAAAATAAAATAAAATAAAATAAATGATTACATGACCGAAATTATGGATTGTCCATAACACTTGGTACATTAACGACTCGGTCATGTTGAAGAAGCTTCTCCTCCTTGGCATGTACTTCACGTATGAGGTGAGCCAAAGCTTCTTGCATTTTCTTTGTACGTGACCTCGTCATTGGACCACTCATGTCACGTAAAAGGTCTTGTGAGCGACATGCGGTTATAGACACTTGATCATACACAACTTGCACGTCCTTCTCTCCATTATGGCCGTTTGCGCTATCCTTATCTTCATCAACTGGCTAAGAAAAATACTAGACTCCGACAGAAGTTTTGACTTTAGCATCGGAGAATCTTCCCCGGAGAACCTCTTTGGGATTTGTTTTGCAGGAATCACCATTCTTACTCATTTAGAAGCTTTTGGGTCGTCACAGCAAGATTGGATCGTTGATAGTAGCAGATTACGACTTCATCAATTGGCGCATTCTGTGGGAACACTACATTTGTTCTTAGAAAACGTATTTGCTTTGTTGCTTTCTGCTATTTATCATCAACATGGTGGGTATTCGATCAGGGGAACGAAGAGCTGGTGAGGGAACTAACCAAGGAAGAGCACAGTGTAGTCACTCTGGGCCAAAAGCAGATGACCCGCTGCATTTGGACGACATCCTCGAAAGATCAGAACATCACTCCGAATATACAAACGGAACATCCAGGCCAAAATCTCAAAACCCAGACAAGTCTTTCACACACCAACAGATGGCTGAAGACGAATGTGCTTTCGTTGAATTGCACCGTGCTCAGTTTGAAGAATTTTGCAGAAATAGACATTCCTCGCATCAATGAGAGAATAGATCCAATCCAAACAATCGTGAGGAAGTCCGTAGTAAAAGGGAAGAAGGAAGAAATGATGATAATATTTCTCATGCAAGCAATAATTATAAGAATGGATATCCTAGGATTAAGCCTAACCCTAAACGTCTACGACATGATGACTTTCCTCCGATTAGCAATCGAGTGGCTGATGATATATATGGCTTGCTGGGATCTGAAGATGAAGGAGACGCCCCTTTGCCGTTTACATTTCACATCATGCACTATCCAACTCTGGCAGGTTTCAAGATGCTGGATGGCATTCCCTCTTATGAGGGGGATACGGACCCCCAAGATTTCTTGTCGTGCTTCAAATACGAGATGCATTTTAAAAACGCTCCGATGAAGGTGATGTGCAAAGCTTTTCCCATATATTTGAGTGGAAAAGCGCGTGTATGGATTGATGGTCTTCCCCATAACAGCATTTCATCATTTAGGAGGTTAGCCCAACTCTTTCATACCTGCTTTTTCCAGAGAAAGAAATTTCATAAGTCTACAGCAGACTTGATGAACCTCAAGTAAGCAAAAGACGAATCTCTGAAATCTTATGTATAAATATTTAATGATGAAAGCCTACAAGTGGCCGATAGAATGGATCAACTGGTAATCTCAGCCTTCATGAATGGCTTGAATCCAGGTCCATTCTATACAAAACCGGCTAGGGACACTCCAAGGGATACCCAAACCCTTTGGCAAATGGTCGAAAGTTACACCAAACGAGAGGAAACCAATAGAAAGAAGAGGGAGAATGAAAAGCATGAAAAGAAAGATGATGCCAAAGGGAAAAACCCTCAGAAGAGTGCCTTTGACAGATTAAATTACAACAAAGGGCGGCTAGAGCCTCGACTCCAAGAAAAGAGCTTGACACCACTCACTAAAAGTCGCACTAAAATCCTAGCTATACATAAACAACTACTCCGATCACCTGTACGGTTAACGGCTGCACCACATAAAAGACCACGGTACCTTTGGTGTGCCTTTCACAATGATCATGGACACAATACTGAAGAATGTAAAGATCTCAAAAAAGATATCGAAGACTGTATCCGCAATGGCATATTAGGCCAACATGTCCAGCGATGACATTCTGGAACCCAACCTCAGTTTGGAGGTCGGGGAAACAGTAACCTTGCCGGGGGGCGTGGAGGATGACAAGGAGGTCGGGGTCAACCCACACAGCAACATGATTATAGGCAAAGATGAGATCATCCTTCCAATCCACAATATCAACCATATCCAAACCCTACACCTTAACAAGTGGCGCCTCCACCTCCACCCAATGACAATCATAATGTTTTGGCATAATCCATGCCATATTTGAAGGTTATCCAGAAGGTCAGTCCCAATTTGCAATCAAGGCCAGTGCAAGGAGGATTCTACCCTAGGAGCCAATTAACAAGCGGTTCAAACTCTCCGAAGTCACCACGTTTTTAGAAGAGAATGCAGTTCCCACTGTAAGTCCCCACAATGATGCCTTGGTTATTAAAGTAATCGTTGCTAACAAGGAAGTGTATAGAGTATATGTAGAAGATGGGAGTGCAGTCGATGTTCTTTACATAGACTACTTTCGCAAGTTAGGAATTGATTTTGCAACTTTAAAGTCATCCAGCATGCCACTGGTAACTTTCGCTCATGAGGTGGTTCATCCAGTGGGAGTAATCATGCTGGCAGTCACGGTTGGAGAGTACCCTAGAGATCAAACCATCATAACAGACTTCTACGCAGTAGATGCCCTGTCCCCATTTAATGCCATAATTGGGAGATCTGGATGAATAAGGCTAAGGCAATTTGGTCCCCATATCACATTGTCATGAAATTCCCAATAGAGCACGGGATTCATCCATAGTGGAGATCAGTACACGGCACGTGAATGCATGCGTATTGCCTTTAAAGGCAAGCATGCAGATTCCAAAGGAGTACACGTTATACAAGCTGCAGACTTGCCATCCACTAACCCCAATGTAACACCTCAGGGAAGTGAGAGCAGGATACCGAGGTGCCAACTAGAAATCCCATAACTCATAGTTCTGACAATACCGAACAGATGCCGGCTGAACCTGGTGAAATTACTGATGCGGTTAAAGAGGTCAACTTAGATCCGCAGCATCTAGAGAGAACGATAAAGGTAGGAGTCACTCTGCCCACAAAGATTAAGGAACAAATTATTCACCTTCTCCGCATGTATAAAGAAGTCTTCGCTTGGGGACTAGAAGATATGCTGGGAATTTCCCCCTCGTTGATGACGCATAGAAGATATGTAACAGAAAAAAAGATCCTTAGCACCGGACAGAAATGCAGTTGTCAATAAGAAGGTAAAAAAGCTACTTCAATTTGACATCATTAAAGAGGTATTTTATCCTACCTGGTTATCTAATCTTGTCTTGGTCAATAAACCAAATGATAGCTGGAGAATGTGTATTGATTATACTGATCTGAACAAATACTGTCTAAAGGATTGTTATCGTCTACCTATGATTGATCAAAAAGTTGAAGCTATTTCAAGATATGAAGTATTGATATTTCTTGATGCGTATAAGGGTTATCACCAGATTTTAATGGATGAGAAAGATGCTGAGAAAACAACGTACATCATGGAAATGGGAATTTTCTGCTACACAAAATGCCTTTTGGTCTGAAGAATGCAGGGGCCACTTACCAATGTCTAGTCAACCAGATATTTTCCAACCAAATCGGCAGAAATTTGGAAGTGTATATGGATGACATAGTAATTAAATCAAAGAAGAGTAAGAGTGCGCCCGGAGATCTAGAGGAAACCTTACAAACAATGATCAAAGTATAAGTGCATCTAAACCCCAAAAAATTTAACTTTGGGATAGGATTAGAAAAATTCCTAGGTTACATGGTCTCCAAACATGGGATTGAAGCTAACCCAGATAAGATCCGAGCTATTACAGAGATGGCACCACCTAGAATTTTGAAGCAAATCCAGAAATTGACAAGGTCGCTAGCTGCTCTAAATAGATTTCTGTCATGTTTTGCTGATCAGAGTCTCCCTTTCTTCCAAACTTTAAAGGAGGCCAAGAATTTCAAATGGACAGAAGACTGTCAAAGAGCATTCGAAGAACTAAAGAAGCATTTGGTTGAACTTCCTGTCCTTACCGTACCAGTACCAGAAGAGATTCTGCACCTGTATTTTGCGGCTTCTGATAACGCAGTTAGTGCGGTGCTTGTTCGTGATGACAACAGCATCCAAAGGCCCATCTACTATGTTAGTCACGCACTTCAAGGTGCAGAAACAAGATATCTCCCAATGGAAAAGATAGTGCTCGCACTAGTTCATGCTGCTAGGAGGTTACGGCCTTACTTCCAGGCTCATCTCATATGCGTGCTCACAGATCAGCCTATCAATCAGATATTGTCCAAGCCGGAGGCTTCAAGACGACTGGCGAAATGGGCTATTGAGTTAGGAGAGTATGATATTCAATACCAACCTCGAACTGCCATAAAAGAACAGGCCTTAGCAGATTTCATTACCGAAATACTCACCTCTACACCTGATATCGTTATCCTCACACAACTTATAAAAAATAGGAAAAGCGGGGAAGTTAACTCAAATACGTGGACATTGCACGTTGATGGAGCATCGAATGAAGATGGGAGTGGAGTTGGGCTACTGCTAAGAAGTCCTGATGGAATAGAAGTCACATATGCCCTACGTTTTGGCTTTAAGGCAACCAATAAGGAGACTGAGTACGAAACTCTAATCACAGGTCTGAATTTGGCACAAAGAATGAAAGCAAAAGAAGTATGCGCATATAGTGATTCCCAAATTGTGTTTAACCAGGTGCAAGGGACTTATGAGGTTAAGGAACCCCAGATGAAAAAATATTTAGGTAAGGTACGAGCTCTCAGCCTGTCCTTCAAGGCTTTCCAGATCGTGCAGATCCCAAGATCTAAAAATAAAAGGGCCGATGCCCTCAGCAAGTTGGCATATTCGGCCTTTTCCCACCTCAATAAAAAAGTATTGGTGGAAGTGCTTCCTCAGAAAAGCACAAGTCTCCAAGGAGAACTTGATAAGTTCTAAGTTCTTAGAGAACCAAATGAGATAAACTCACAATTTTATTACTCAAAACTTGTTTTCAAAGTAGTACAAAGATGCCTATATATAGGCTAAAATAAGTCTAAAAAAGAAATAAATAAATCCTAGTCTAGAAGAAATAAATAATAATTTGACTTTCTAACTTCTAGACAAGACTAAAAAAATTCTGCATTTTAATCTATGAATTACGCATAGTTCTAGATGATATGTTGGATGAAATCAAGATATATTGGATTGGTACGTTGACCAAGTGTTGGAATGAGAAGGTTCATGCATCTTGAGTTGGCTTGTAGGACTTCATTAATACTCATTTGACTGAATTTTCCAAGACTGAATTTCATCTTTTAATGCCTCAAAATGGATGGTTGACCATGGAATTTGAAGTCTTCAACACTTGACTACGTGAATAATTGTTGGCTAGAATTTGGACCAACTTTGGACTAAAATTGATCTTTGACTTGGATATGCACACTTGACCTTGGACCTTCGCTCCATAGAATTGAGTGGAAAGTTGGGGCCAAGTTCGTAGCTCTGGTCGCAGAGTTCGCATTTTCGCTCGCAGAGTTCCCATTTTCGCTCGCAGGTCGAGAAGTGTGAGCCGCAGGTCAAGAAGTTAGCGTCGCAGGTCGAGTAGCCTACTCTGCGCATCTTTGAGCTGCAGGTCGGGAAGTGTGAGTCAAGTTCACATAATTTCCCTCCTCTTGAGAAGGATCTGTCCTCAAATCTTCAGGACCTGCATGATAGAGACTTAAGTCAGAAATATTGAAAACATCATGAACATCGTACTCACTTGGCAAATCAAGTTTGTAGGCATTGTCATTGATGCCCTCTAAAACTTGAAAAGGTCCATCTCCTCTTGGTTTCAACTTGGATTTTCTTTGTGTTGGGAACCTTTGTTTCCTCAAGTGCAACCAAACCCAATCTCCCGGTTCAAAGATGAGCTTATGACGCCCCTTGTTGGCTTGTTGTTCATATCTTCGCGTCTTCTTTTCAATGTTGAGTCTTGCCTTCTCATGGATTTGCTTCACAAATTCGGCCTTCTTTTTACCATTTGAATTCAATCTCTCACTCACAGGCAAAGATGTTAGATCCATTGGAGATAATGGATTAAAACCATAAACAATCTCAAAAGCAGAAAATTTAGTGGCAGAATGCACATTCCTATTATATGCAAATTCAACATGAGGTAAACAAATATCCCAAGACTTAGTATTCTTACTAATGACTGATCTCAATAATATAGATAAGGTACGATTAACGACCGTAGTTTGGCCATCAGTTTGTGGATGACAAGTTGTAGAAAACAACAGTTTTGTCCCTGATTTCCCCCACAAAATCTTCCAAAAATAACTCAGAAATTTTGTATCTCGGTGGGATATAATGGTTCTCGGCATTCCATGCAAACAAATTACTTCTTTAAAGAACAACTCAGCAATATGTGATGCATCATTCATTTTATTGCATGCAATGAAATGCGCCATTTTTGAAAATCTATCAACTACCACAAAAATTGAATCTTTCCCATTTTTAGTTTTTGGTAAACCCAAAACAAAATCCATTGAACGATCAACTCTCGGCTCTTTTGGAATTGGCAAAGGTGTGTATAAGCCATGAGGTTGGACCTTTGATTTTGCTTTCTTGCAAATAACACAATCTTCACAAATTTTCACAAGAAAACTTTTCATTTTTGGCCAAAAAAAATGTTCTTGCAAAATTGCCAAAGTTTTTGCTATACCAAAGTGTCCCATAAGTTCCCCACCATGTGCTTCCCTAACTAACAATTCACGCATGGAAGACTTAGGAATGCAAAGCTTGGACTTTTTAAATAAGAACTCATCATGCTTATAAAATTTTTCATATGAACCTTTTTCACATGCTCGGAATACTTGACAAAAATCAGAATCATCACAATATAATCCTTTAATTTGCTCAAAGCCAAGTAATTTAGAATCTAATGAAGTCAATAAGGCATACCTCCTAGAGAGTGCATTGGCTACAACATTCTCTTTACCTTTCTTATATCGGATGACATACGGAAAGGTCTCAATGAATTCCATCCATCTTGCATGCCTTTTATTGAGCTTATGTTGGCCTTTTAGAAATTTCAATGATTCATGATTAGTGTGGATCACGAATTCTTTAGCTCATAAATAGTGTTGCCATGTCTTCAAGGCTTGGACCAGTGCATACAACTCCTTGTCATAAGTTGAATAGTTTAGAGTTGCCCCATTTAACTTCTCGCTAAAGTATGTCACGGGTCTTTCTTCTTGCATCAAGACAGTGCCTACTCCAACACCTGAAGCATCACACTCAACTTCAAATGTTTTATCAAAATTAGGCAAAGAAAGTAAAGAAGCATTGGTTAATTGAAATTTAAGCCTTTGAAAAGCTTGCTCCTGCTCTTTTTCCCATTTGAATCCTTCATTCTTCTTGATGACTTAGGTTAATGGTGCAGCTAAGGTGCTAAAATTTTTGACAAATCTTCTATAGAAACTTGCGAGGTTATGGAAGCTTCGCACTTCGCTAACACCTTTGGGAGTCGGCCATTCCTGAATTGCCTTTACTTTTTTCATGTCAACTGAGATACCATTAGCACTTACAATATAACCAAGAAAACTTACTTCATTAGTGCAAAAGGTACACTTTTTCAAAGTGGCATAAAGCTTCTCTTCCTTGAGCACACTTAACACACATGTTAGATGTTCAAGATGATTATTCAAACTTCTTGAATACACTAAAATGTCATCAAAATAAACAACCACAAATTTTCCAATGAATTTTCTCAAAACATGATTCATCAAGCGCATAAAAGTGCTTGGTACGTTAGTTAAACCGAAGGGCATTACTAACCATTCATACAATCCATGTTTTGTTTTAAAAGCAGTTTTCCATTCATCACCTGTTTTCATCCTTATCTGATGGTAACCACTTTTCAAATCAATTTTGGAAAACACAGTTGAACCACATAATTCATCAATTAAATCATCTAATCGAGGAATTTGGTGGCGATATTTTACCGTTATGTTGTTCACAGCAAGACAATCTATACACATCCTCCACGATCTATCTTTCTTTGGTACCAATAGAACTAGTACAGCACATGGACTCATGCTTTCCCAAACCCATCCTTTACTCAACAAGTCTTCAACTTGCCTTTGAAGCTCTTTAGTCTCTTCAAGACTCATCCTATAAGCAGGTTTGTTCGGAATTGATGCTCCCGGAACAACGTCGATTTGATGCTCAATACCACGAAGTGGTGGTAAACCTTTCGGAACTTCTTTTGGAAATACATCTTCAAAGTCCTGCAAAATAGAAACAATATTGCGTAGTAGTTCACCGGCCAAATCGTTAGCACTTAAATGAGCCTCTTTAAACAAAATCAGAACAAAAGGAAGTTGAGAATTTAAAACACTCTTGATCTCACTTTTTTTTGCAAATGCACAAAATTTTTCTTCCTTTTCACTCAAGATAATTGCTTCTTTTTTCTCTTTGTTGCTCTTTTTCTTTTCACTCTTTTTTCCGCTCAACTCTTTCTCATTTTTCTTTTTCTCACTCTCTTTTTTTGCATCTTCTTGTAACCCCATTTGATCTTCATAGATTTGACTAGGAGTCATAGGAACAAGAGTTACATTTTTTTTATTATGAACAAAAGAATATTTGTTGGTGAAACCATCATGTCGGACTCGTCTGTCATATTGCCATGGTCTACCTAACAACATATGACTTGCTTGCATTGGGACGACATCACAAGTCACCTCGTCCTCATACTTCCCAATATGAAATGGCACCTTCACTTGTTTGGAAACTCGGACTTCTCCACAATCATTAATCCATTGAAGTTTATATGGCTTCTGGTGCTTTGTTGTAAGCAATCCTAACTTTTCAACTATGGAAATACTAGCCACATTAGTACAACTTCCATCATCAATTATGACACTACAAACCTTTCTATTAACTTAGCATCGGGTGTGGAAAATGTTTTCTCTTTGTGCCTCTTCGTCCTCCATGACTTGCACACTAAGAACTCGCCTCGTAACCAATAGCTCACCTTGGATTGGCTCCTCCTCATCCGATTCGCCAAGAGCTGGTATGGATTCGGATTCATCTTCATCTTCCGTCTCGTACTCTCCATCATCCCTTATGATCATTGCAAGCTTGTTTGGACATTGGCTTGCGACGTGACCCCTGCCTTGACACTTGAAAAATCTAATGTCACGAGTTCGAGAGGTAGAAGGATCATTGTTACCTTTCGAAGTTGTCTCTTTTGGAGTCGTCTTGGCTGACTTCAAGGAAGTCGTAGGTCGTTCCTCCTTCTTTGGAGTACTCATCTTCCAAGTGCTTTGACGCACACTACCTCCTCTTTTGAGTTGTTGCTCTACTTTGACAGCCGTATGTACCATATCCTGTAACTCTACATAATGATACATCTCAACTTGGTCTTGAATGTCTCGATTCAGTCCATTCAGGAATCTAGCCATGGTGGCTTCTCGATCTTCTTCTACATTGGCTCTTATCATTGCAACCTCCATTTCTTTGAAATAATCTTTCACGCTTCGGCTTCCTTGCTTAAGCCCTTAAAGCTTATTGTAGAGGTCTCGGTAATAGCAACTAGGTACAAATTTCTTTCGCATGATTGCTTTCATTTCTTCGCAAGTTTCAACAAGTTTTTCACCATTTCTTCTCCTACTTAGCACCAATTGATCCCACCATGTTAGTGCATAATCGGAAAACTCAATAACAGCAAGTTTTACCTTTTTGAAGTTGGAGTATTGGTGACAATCAAACACAAACTCCATCCTTTTCTCCCACTCAATGTAAGCCTCTCGGGTCAGATCTGCCATGAAAAGGAGGAATTTTCATCTTGATGGCATTAAGATTGTTATCTTCTTTTGGTTTCCTCCAAGTTGGTCTTCTAGTGCGCCCAAAAGATTCCCTATCAAACTCATCATCTTCTTCATCAAGTTCTTCATCTTCCACCCCTTGTGTTTTTCGCCTTCTTTGGATGTTGGAGGTGTGGAAACGAGCCATTTGTGATTCTACCTCCAATTGATCAATTCTTTCATGCAAGGGTTCAAGCTCTTGTCGTAACAATCTTTCATTTCTCCCATCAAGGCTTCGACTTGTAAGTTTTGTGGATGATTTTCCTCATTAGAATGGTGAGACATTTTGAAATTCCTGCAAGAAAAATCTTCACAAATAATAATCACTCCACTCACACTTTCATTATCTCACTTAAGGTTCTTACGAAACTGAACAATTACCAAGGGAGAGGGTGACTCTCACAATTAAACTTATCAAACAATTTTTTTGTTCTTAAGTTGTGAAGATGAATACCAAGAAAATATGACAAATCAAAGATAAGAGAACTATGAACAATAAATATATCAAGAATAAGAGTAGGAAACAAATTGAAGAACAAATAAAGTAAAAAAAAAAAAACAATGAGCTAGATGATCAATGGAAATTTAGGCCAAGGTTGGTTGAGAAGAACTTTGTTGAAGAATTTATTGGCAACCTGGATAACAAAAGAAATGAATATTAGATCTCAAAGAAATCGCACTTTAAGGAATGAAATTTTTGTATCCACTTCTTCTATATATTTTTATTTTTTTTCCATTTTTTTTAAATATTCAGCCAGAATTTTTTTTTTGTTTAAATATTTCGGCCTTAAATTTTTTTTTTTATGTAATAAAATAGAAGTGGAGATGAGAAAGTGATTCCTTAGAATTCCAAACTCATTGCTAGGGACCTTGCCAACCTGTGACAAAACCCACTAACAAAAACGTGAATCTTGAATGTCAAGAAAGTCAAGAATTAAGAAAGGATAAAAAAATATAAAAAGGAAAACAAGGATATGCAGCCCTTAGAGATGGCTCTAACACCAAATGATGTGGTTTCGACCTTGTTGATATGATTCACAATTGGAAGGATCGGAAACACTTAGAATTTGCCCGGGATATGTCTAAAGGAAGCTTAGATTGGATGGTGTAAACCGCAACCCACTACCTATGAAATAGATAAGAACCTTGGTATAAAAACACCACAACCAATTACATCAAAAATTGATTGATAAGTTTGTACGAATGCCACAAGTCTCCAAGGAGAACTTGATAAGTTCTAAGTTCTTAGAGAACCAAATGAGATAAACTCACAATTCTATTGCTCAAAACTTGTTTTCAAAGTAGTACAAAGATGCCTATTTATAGGCTAAAATAAGTCTTAAAAAGAAATAAATAAATCCTAGTCTAGAAGAAATAAATAATAATTTGACTTTCTAATTTCTAGACAAGACTAATAAAATTCTGCATTTTAATCTATGAATTACGCATAGTTCTAGATGATATGTTGGATGAAATCAAGATACATTAGATTGATACGTTGACCAAGTGCTGGAATGACAAGGTTCATGCATCTTGAGTTGGCTTGCAAGACTTTATTAATACTCCTTTGACTGAATTTTCCAAGGCTGAATTTCATCTTTTAATGCCTCAAAATGGATGATTGACCATGGAATTTGAAGTCTTCAACACTTGACTACGTGAATAATTGTTGGCTAGAATTTGGACCAACTTTGGACTAAAATTGATCTTTGACTTGAATAAGATGCACACTTGACCTTGGACCTTCGCTCCATGGAATTGGGTGGAAAGTTAGGGCCAAGTTCGTAGCTCTGGTCGCAGAGTTTGCATTTTCGCTCGCAAGTCGGGAAGTGTGAGCCAAAGGTCGGGAAGTGTGAGTCGCAGGTCGAGAAGTCAGCGTCGCAGGTCAGAAAGTCTGCTCTGCGCATCTTTGAGCCGCAGGTCGGGAAATGTGAGTCGAGTTCACAGCAGAACCACTTGCAGAAACTTGGCCTATTGTAAGTTGGAACTTTACTTATTTTGGCACAGCTAATTTTCTACTATTTACATGATCGACTTAGAGAGTTTACTAGGGGCATTTTACCTAAATAACTTCATTTCCAAGTACGTACAATTGAATCGCGTTTTTAGAAAGAAAAATAAGATAAGCTTAATTAATAATGAAGTTTTGGCTTTTAATCATCATGCAATATTTGTATGATGAAGTAAGCATATTCCATATCTCTTCCGTTGAAATATCCCTAATTCCGTGAAGCCATCATTTCTCCTCTGCAGATCGAGTAACGTCGAGTCTCATTTACTTTTGGTCAATTTTTCTTTTGTAAGTCCCATTTGGTTAGTTTTGCGTATTCCAATGCTAAGTAAGTTGGGATTTATTTGGAGCACACAATTGTCAATGACATTTTAAGGTTAGTTCAAGCTTCAATCTTGTATGAACTCACTTTGGAAAAGTGCCCTGGTGAGATCGGACCAAGTATGGTGTGTGTGTATATATATATACACACTATAAATAAATGTCACGTTAATTATAAAATAAAGTCAATTATCAAACCAAAACCACTTGATAAATCATTACTTCTATAATTCACTGGCAAGCCTCGCGTTAATGAGGGACGAATTGCCCCACAACTTTAAAAAATTAAGAATTAGTTTTAAAACTTTTAATTTTGTTAGTTTTTTTTTGTTAAAGTTGCAAACACCAAACAACACCCCCCCACCCCAGCCCCCAACAAAAAGAACTCAAAAAAAAAAAATCATTTTCTTGTATCTTGGCCCACGACCTTTTATTAAAAAAATTTTCTTTTTCTTATTTTGTTCTCTATAAAAGTTAAAGAATTTTTAGACTACCCTTTTATATCTAAAAATATTAAAATTATTTCAAATAATCATTAAACACTTTACTTCAGGACTATATTTATCAAGTTGAAAATTAAAATTCATATTCTTCGCCATATATTTTCCATGTTATATTGTTTAAAATAATTATATTTATTATTAATTTAATTTTTATTTCAACATTCAAAACTGAAGAAAGAAAATTTCCTCCTAATATTAGGGTCTTGGTTCCACCCTAATATAATTCATTGTTAACATCTTAAATCAGTTGAAGAAAGCCGGGTCGATTAATTTAGCATTAGATTTGTAGCAATATTTTGCGGATAAATGATGTGGGATGGGTGCAGAAGAGTATTTGGATGTGCGAGATTGGTTCAAAAGGGGAAAACATGTGAAAACGCGCACTCAATTTTGAATGGTCATAATTTTCAATTTTGACATTAGAATCACTATTATTAAATGCTGTTTCGAAAATGCCAATGAGATCTACAAAATTAATAGGCATAACCCTATTTGCCCATAGTGTCTAGCCCAAAATTCTTTCGTTTAGGCCACTATCCGACTTTGTTTTTTTTTTTTTGTTTTCGAGTTAAATTATAGTTCTTTTCGAGTTATGTTTAGAGTTTGTTTAAATTATAAATATGCATATAAAGACTTGTTTTCATTTATTCTGATTATTATTCAAGTTTTATTTAATAAAGTTTCCTTTAAATTTTGCAGAATTTGTTCTTTGTGAAAACTATTTGTCTTCCTTAATTTATTTCTCCCGTGTTAATAAAACATGGGCTTGACAGCAAAAAATTTACCTTGTGAGACAGAGAAACAGCCAAAAAAAAAAAAAAAAAACCAAGAATTACGAAGACAACATTTATTATTATATATTTTCTTTTACATAGTACTGTATTATTAATTTGATAAGTACATCCATGAAATGATAGGATATGGATAATTCATAATCACATAGTCCTGCAGTACACGTAGCCTGCGAAATTAATTATTGAATTTTACGTAACTAGCCATATTCAGTTGTGTCCACCTGCGAAACTAGGAATTAATGAACATGGAAGTTCCAATAACTCCTGTATCATCAGTAAACATTGAAACTAGGGATAACAACTGACGCGGCGGAAGAAGATGAAAATGTAAGAAAACATTGAAATTAGAGCTAACAATTGATACTGCCGAAGATGATAGAAAGGTAAAACACACGATTGTCGTTCAACTAGTTTCATAAAATTAGTAAAATATCATAAACGCACTAGGAGAGGTAATTCAACCCCAACAACAACCCTTATTGCAAAAATATTATTAATATTATCTGTTTAAAAATTTATTACATCAGCTTCTTTATATAGAATCCCTTATTAAGCTAAACTAACTACAATTTGACAGCAAAATCCTACCAAAAAATTATTTCTTAAAGTAATTTGAATCTAAGTATAATAATAATTATCAAATCTAAAACAAACTTGACCACAAAAAAAAAAAAAACCATCTTTATTACAATTATAAAGTCTTAATAACCTAATGGGCTTATTTTATTGAACATCTATTAAAGTCTAAATATATTACAATATGTCCCATGTCAACAACTCAACCGTGACTTCCTCCTGACGAGGGAATATGAGGCACGCCAATTTTAACATCTCCCATGGGAAGGCCTGCAACAAGTTTATAATCCAACAGTCCATAAACTGAATAAAACAATTATTTTCTTCGTTTTAAAAAATAGAATTCACTTCAAGTTAAATGTAATTTTTTTTATTAAATAACACACATTTAGGGTGTATATAAATTACTGTTCAAAACATATTTTTATGTTTTTTTATATAAAAGTTGTGAAATAAAAAGTTTTTTCAAAATATAAACAATTGTTTTAGAAAGTGCAAAAATATATGTTAGAATGCAATTTTTATACACCCTAAATGTATTATTAAATATATATTTTTATATTTTTATCTTTATTTTTTAAAAGCGAATCATACATAATCATTATAAGAATGATATTATAAGAATTATTTTGAAAAAATGAACTCTTTCGGAGACTGAAAAAAACAAAGTGTTCAAAAGATAACTTTTTTATAGACGAAAAAAGTACCAAATGAATGAGTGTAAGATTTGTAAACGTGGTACGTACCGTAAACAACGCCAAACGTTCGTGCCGAGAGAACGGTTTGGACCTGGAATGATAGCAAAATGGTCGAAGCCATGAACAGGCACCAGAAAATTACAATTGGAGAAGAAAAGGCAAAAGGGCTGTTATGGATATTCTTCATATTTTGCAAGGTATTTGTCTTGCCTAGCTCCAATGAAACTCACCAACTGTACGAGTTCTTTAATACTAGTCGTAGTTCTTATATAGAGATTAGAAAGAGTTGAACAACTTAATCAAAAGTAAATGTGCGTGGGAAAAAATCTCATGAAAAACAGGCCACATAATTAATGGAGTAAACGGAGGTTGTGGAAGGGAATTTTAATTTGTTTGTATGTAAGAAATTCCAATGGCTGCATTTATTCTGTTCTCACCCAAAGCGCAAAGCCCACGCTTATGACCAGAGGCTTGCCCAATTCAATGGTTAGAATGCGGAGTTATTGATTTGAAATATTAAGGGTGTAATGAATATTTTTCGTTTCTTTTTTTGAAATATATTAAAGTTATAATCAAGATTTAATGTTTTTGTTTTTTTTCCTCCTTAAGGGGATAATTTTATTAAAGGTAGGAAAAGTTGCACAGATGTTGAGGCTCATCCTACATCGGTTTTAAAAAAATATGTAAAGTATTTAATAAATAAAATGAATTTAAAATTGAAGTTCAAACTTATTAATGATAACTCAACAATCTAAATTATTAACTTTGTTAATGACTAGTGAACATAAACGATTCAAATTGTGCTTTTTAAATCGTTGGATCCATAATTCAATTTCTATAATAAAAATTCTTATACACAACTATTTATGATGTTAAAGATACTTGAATGGTTCTTAATTCTTCTTCTTTTTTTTTTTTCAAAATCTAATTTTGCTCCCTAAAATTTGCAAAATTGATATAGCTTCTCTAATTCGTGTACATCTTTAATACTTTAAATTATTTTTCTCCACGGAAAAAAAAAGTGTACGAAAATTTTCTCACTTATTTTTTCCAAAAAAAAAGAAATGATTGTTCAATGAACTCGTTGTTAAAACTCAAAGTGATTAATACTGAATTATCTTTCGTAAAACGCCCTAACCAATTATGGTCAGTTCTCGTACGTGTAAATTGGGCTACTGGTCAAATAAGCTCATTCACTATTTTGGGCGATTTTCTTTAGTCTTTACTTTAACGATTGACATCTTAGGAAAGACAATAATTAGAATGCCCCTTGAAGTCATCACTTCCTTTCAAAATTTTTCTATTTTGAACACAGATAAATGATTTTTCTCAGCCAACTTTTGTTTAAATCAATATCATTTCACAAAAACACTTCAACTTCTTAATAAGATTTTTCCATCACTTTACTGGTTTCGAGTTGGTTCCGAATTAGATCACTTTAAAATCATATTGGTTTAATTCAAAACATGACTGATAATTTAAAAACTTGTAACATTGAAAACAAGTATAATCAAAACTCCAATGGAGATTACAGGAGTAAGCAATCAGAAAATAAACAAAATGAGTACTCCTGAATTCATCACGTACCACCAGTGACAATCAACACCAATTTATTTTCTTGCATTCCAGGGACAAATTAATCCAAGGATAATAGGATGATATATAATCAAGTTCCATTTTCCTCAAAGACTTAACAGCAACAACCCTGCCATCACTCAGTATTCCTTTATAAAACAATGCCAAAATCACACTTTCCAATAACATCAGAGAAATTTTTAGTGGCATTTCTAAGCATTTCGGGAAATTTGCATATATAGCATTTCTGTAAATTCAGTTTGCATATATAGCACAAGAAGCAAAATCCTTGCAAATATAGCACTTTTCCTAGCGAAAAGACGCCAATGCCCCTTCATGTGCGGTACTTCATCGTTCATCCTTCTCTGTATCCTTCCTCCGTTTTTGAATCCTTCACCTTCTTCGAATTGTCGTCGCACAACTTCAACCTATGCGACGAGATGAACTGGATGAGCTGCCGGTATGCCTGAACTGGATGCCAGAAAAAATAACAACAAATTACAGGTCGTATGCCCGAATTGGATGAACTGGACTGAAGATATATCCTTCATATTTAACAACAAACGAGGGAGAAAATGTCGATAAATACGTCCTCATATATATGTCCCGTAAAAGAAAAACTGTTGCTAAATATGTCGGCATATCTGTCGACATATATGCCAACATATATATCTGTCGACACATATGTCGGCACATATGTCGACACATATGTCGGCATATATGTCAGCACATATGTCGGCATATCTGTCGACACATATGTCGGCATATCTGTCGACATAAAGTGCCGACATATGTGTACGTCGACAAATATGTCGTCAAATACGTCGACAATTGAATTATTTGTAAATTTGGGATTTGACCACTCCATATTTTGTTCGTATTATCATCACCTGCGTTGTTTGTAAATGGTTGATTTGGTTGCGTAATTATGTGATCTTGTTAATGGGGCCATAATTTAATGTAAATTATGGAAATGAATAACTATAGCTCATAATATTGAATAATGATTATCACAAAATCTCATTACATTTTATCCATCCCTACAAATGAATGCATTAGAGCAAGTTTGCCAGTTGTGGCTAATCTTTCCGTACCGACCACATTTCTTTGTGAATTTTTTCTTCCCTATTGACAGAATTCTATGTTTTTTTCGCCTACCACTCTTTGCTCTTGCTTCTGATGGTGATAATTGTACAGCTAAAACTGATTCTGGCACATTCCAATCTTTAGGATCACCTACCGACATAATAGATTCACCATAGGCAGCAAGAAGTGCATCTGTGTGATAAAATGGAGAGCATAGGGATCGAGGGTCAATTTTCCGTCGGCAAGTTGCGGCTAATGCATGTACACAAGGGATCTGGTCCATATCAAACACTTAACATGTACACGTTTTTTGGAGTAAATTGACCATTGCATTCCGGTTCGCAATGTCTCGTACACACCATCGGTTTATATCGACTGATTCAACAACATAGCCTTGTGTTTCTCGCATTCTTGATGAAATTTCTTCTTCAATGTATGTGGTTGTCGGTGTTCTCATCTCGCTAGCACCGGACCGCCTTTCGTGGTACCACCTTTGGAGTGTGTTCTTGATGTACTCGACCAAAGCATGAATAGGTAATTCACGAGCATCTTTTAGCAAGGCATTCAGACATTCCGCAATGTTGGTCGTCATTACTGTATACCGTCTTCCACCCGAATGTGCCATCGACCACCGTTCAAACCTAACTTCCTGCAAGTATGCGCTGACTTGTGAATTTTGCAGCGATATTAGTAAGAAGAACTGATTAAATTCTGCAACCGTGTACGCTTTTGCAGCCTTAAAGTATAAAGGGATCACGTCATCTTTTCTAAACTTCGCTCTTATATTGTTGCTCAAATGATAAATACATGCTCCGTGAAAGGAATTTGGGAAAATATTTGCAATGCCTTTTGCAATGCTTTGATGCCGATCAGAAACAAACACCAATCCGTCCATCTCATCGCCGATTGCCTCCTTCAGCTTTTGTAAAAACCACTCCCACGAATCGTCATTCTCAGAATCGACAATACCCCATCCAACTGGATAGACTTGGTTGTTTCCATCCATGCACGTTGCTACGATTAGTGACCCAGGATATCTCTCTTTCAAAAAACAAGCATCCACTGCAATCATTGGACGCATGTGGTTGCGGAATCCACGAATCGAAGCACCAAACGCGAAAAATAAATACCTGAATCGTCCGTCATCTTCAACACTAAGTTTAGTGATTGTGCCAGGATTTATTTCCGTCATCATGTGTAAATATGATGGTAGTATCTTATATGAATCCTCATAATTCCCTCTGACTTCGTGTAAAGCGGCTTCTCTCGATCGCCAAGCGTTATTGTATGATACGTTCACACCCAACTCTGAACGTATGTCATTTATGATTTCATGCGGCCTATACGGACGACAAACGTCCGTGTACTTGGACTTTATCCATGATCCAATTACTTTCCTGCATGCTTGTCAATTGTCAGATTGAACTAAAGAGGATTGACATGTGTGGGTGTTGATGTATTTAGTTATCTTCCATGCGGATGACTTCCCAATCGCTGATGCATTCATCATCCACTTGCAATTTACATCCGTACACCGAAGGTACCAAAGCCTTGGCATTGGCCCTTACAACCTTCCACTCAAAGAAATGTTTAACGGCAATCATGAACATTCTCATAAACAAATGCTGTCTTGTCTCGAATACTTCCTTCACGGTAACATTGACCACCGCTGCTAACCCATCCAAAGAAGAAGCAGTAGCATGTGATACGGTATTTGCCTTGATGTAGCGAATGTCATTTTGCACCTTTTGCTTACCTTTCTGCGCCCTGCGACCAATTGTTTTCCCTTCCTCCCCATTGATAGTTTCCTTATCCTCATCGTCATCCTCCTTATCTGTCTCCGGATTTCTATGATCTGCATCTGGTATTGTAAAAATATTTTTCTCCACATGCCCTGATGGAATGACATTATTCGTCCATATTGGACTATCAGAGTTCAGCCGCTTTATGGGTGAGTTACTAGCACCGTCTTCGTCTCGTGTTACTTCAACCGCGCCAAGGGTTACGCACAATGGTATCCTTGACCCCTCGGACTGCCTGGTAGTCTCATTCATAAAACACTGGACGTGGTGATCGTTCTTGATGGGCAAGATTGTGCTAGCATAGGTTGATAGGTACTTTGGTAGGTACTCTATAACCAATCTATCATGTAATGTCGGATCTAAGCCCATGATTGTTATGATATGTTGTACCATTTCGAAGAAGGACGCATCTTCTCGAATCAAATTGTTTCTACGGCCTTAAAATGCGAGAATCTATGCTCATTAGTCGCTGGATCTACTACCCACTTTCCCCCATACAAAACATGAACAGACCATACACGGCATTTCTCAGATTTGGACATGGTGAGTTCCAGGTAGATTTGGACAGACAAGAGCGGTCGTTTAGGGAGTGTAAAGAGCAACAAACGCAAGTATGAGGCTTGTTTGAGTGGATAATATTATGCGCAGAGTGATATGTTTTTATATGGGAAGATTGCGGCATAAAAAGGAAGAATGCCGCATAATTTTGTGTAACGCCGATATGTGGACTAAAATGTCGACAATGCCTTAAATATGTCGACATTCATGTTGACTTTATATGTTAAATGTCGACAAATAAACCAAAATGTCGATACACAACCAAAACGTCAGTACATACCAATTTGTTGACATATATGTCGACATTATGTCTGAAATGTCGACACATAAACAAAAACGTCGACACATGTTCAGAAATTGTGTAGATGTGTATGGAATTTTTTCTCCTTCCTCAATGTTCTTTTTAGTATTGGGTAAATTATAATATGAACATTTGTTTGTTCCCAGTAAATTGTTTGGGTAAATTATGAAAATTGTTTGTTCTTAACAAATATTTGTTTGTTCCCAGTAAATTCTGAAAATGACATGGACATTCTCAACAAATACTTTTTTCTCCTACTATATTGTTAGTTTCTAAACTAATTGTTTTTGTGTGCTAGTAAAATGTTTTGGCTACTTGAACCATATATACAACACAATTAGATATCTTCCAAAATCTCTAATTTTTAAGTTACATGAAATATGTGCAATTTACATTTATTGACTTTGGCAGTAAGGGAAAGAAAGAAAGAAAAAAAGAAAGTTAGACACTTTCGATTGAATTTTTATACTAGACCAAGGACATGCAAACTATCTATATTAAAATATTGAGTTAAAGCTAAGAGGTCTATATTATTTACATTTGATGATTCGTACTATCTACCCTTTACCGACTCCCCTAAATCGGGATTTACTAAATCTACATAAATTCTGCTATACATGTATGATTAAATTATAGTGTGTAATCATTTTCTTCCTCGTCGCATGGCTCTCTCTCACTCCCTCCCCTCTTGGACTTGGGTATGTGCCTCCTTTGCATGTATGTACACTTTCGCGGCCATGTTTTTACGAATAATTGTAGAGTTTGCTGGAGTGATTGTATCAAGTGGCCAACCATTAATAATGCATTCAGCCCACATCAATGCAAATACTCCACAATCCCCACTCTTGCAACATGGAAAAGGAGCATTAGAAATTAATGTGCAAAACCCTTCAAATGGTAGTAACTTGCACCATTACTTACTTTTTTTTTTGGGTGACCAAATTTGGCTCCAAAGTAATCGTCCATTCACCACCCATAATATGATGCCTGGCGTAGTACTTGTCGAATTCGCATGCCGCAAGTAGCTTGGGCATTGTAGCGACGAGATATTCTAACTTCATCACTACTGATGGCCCTTGATTTGATGGATTGTAGACGTGGAATGTCTTCGCATATAAATCCATCTTAACCAGCATCCAGTGGTTCCCATCGATGTGATATGGGAATAACACGATGTCCACAGTCTGACAATCACGTTCGAATGGACAATCACCAACGAATTGCATGACCGCCATGTCATTGAAGTGAGGGCTCTGTTGACGGCGTGCATCCTCTTCATTTCGGACTGCACAATTGTTGGACAAGCGTTATCCATCTCAACGTATTCACTAATTCATTACAAACATATTATAATTACCACTTACATCGAAATATGTCTCCATAATAGATATATCTGCGCGGCCCGCATCAATGATTCCTTTTCGCAACATGGGCGTATACAAATTAATTTGTTGCAAGACAGTAGAAATTGTTAGTAGCAGATAAGAGACCAAAATTTGTAAGAAATGTAAAACTCGGTACATAAGTAACTTACATGGTCGTTCAACCAATATCCTTTTGTCCACATTGTTCGTAGCGAATCAGAGTCTAATGATAAAACCTCCGTATCCAAATACAGGGTTAGGGGCGCCCTCATCCACCGTTTCATCTCCAGTTCCAGGTCCTCTGGAGTTCGCTGCAATAGGAAAGCCATTGAGGCTGATGAAGGCCAGCCTGCTGCTTGGGCAAGTGCTGGTTTGTTTCCCCTCATTTGCGGCCGTGTCTTCAGCCTCGGGCCCCTGAGGTTGTCCGGAAGGGCATGGCTCAGTTTCCTCTTGCTGAGGATCAATGGAGCAAGGAGTTTGTGGCATTCGGTGTGATATAGCGGTATCATTTTCCCCATTTTTCTTGCCTAAAGGATCTTCTTCTTTGTTCATGGCGAGCATCTAGTGGACATACGCGGACAAGTGATCAACTTTTCGAGTAAGCTGCTGAAAACTTGTTTCCAAATCAATTTGTTTGGCCTCCAATGCAGCCCTTCGTTCACGCTCTTGAACGAGTTCTTCTTTTGTATCTTTAAGTTCCGTCTCACAGCTTTGCAAATGACCCACAATGGCCTTAAGGAAGGCTCGGCGATGTGCACGTTTTTCTTTCTTCGTTAACCTTTGTCGTTTTTGAGGTTCCTCCTCCTTGGCATCGCAGTCTCTGTAATTTTAAGAGATGTGGAATTGATCAGCTTCTAGCTCTACGGAGTCATCATCATCGCTGCCGACCCCCTTCCTCCCCGGCCTCCTCATCCTCTGCCTCTTCCTAAGCCAAAAGTGTTCTGTCTCCTCGGCTGTTGGTTTTATTCGGGTTACTTTAACTTTCTAAAAAAGGAAAATAAAGTGAATCAGAACTTATAATGATGGATTCCTAAGGAACATGGATAATGAAAAAACTTACCTCCCCATCAATTGTTTGCCTGGACCAAACCTTCTTCTTTTCTTGATCTCTCCGTTGAGCATTCAGACCTTTCCATTGGCACATCCTGGGCAATAATCCGGGGGTTTCGACCTTGGCGCACATATTGAACCGCTCAAGATGTAGCATGGTCTCATATGCGAACACCTGGTACATTTGAACAACGAATTGCCAAAAAGTAACACACTACATTTAAAATATAAGTGCGCATAATGGTTTTCTTACCCCAAATGCAACCGGGAATCCCCCAACAGTGTAATTTCTATGGTCCGGGTGGGCGGTCTGCTTCAAGGCACATCCAATTGCCTTCTTAGCACTATCCACTGTGTGCCTGTAAGATAGTTTATCCCACGGGATAGAATCAAACTCCCTCCAATCATAGGCCAGATGAAGAACCTTGTCTTCAATTTTGGTTCTCTTAGGCAAGCCCATTATGGAGGTGTATATAAGCAAGGGTGTCAAGGACACGACCTCATCGTCTGGGTAAGTTGAGTTGATACGGTCGTAGCCTTGAACACTTCACCATATGTGGTCTCATCTTGTTGCCCAACATGCTGTAGGTATTTTGATATTGGAGAAGTACTATCTGGCAATTTGTATTTGCCATATGCAGCATCAAAGTCCCCCATCTTCAACCCAGTGATGATGGCGAACTCCCTCTTGCCAAATCTAACCTTCTTACCAGCAAAGTTGAAGGCAATACTGTTATCAATCTTAGACTCCTCGTCCGGCTTAAGTTGCCTTAACAAGACGGAATGGATAATTTGTTTGCACCAAAAAGGATGCTCATGGGCAAGAATAATGGCTGCTAGCCGACTTTCGCTTCGGAGCAGTTGTTGTTGCGTTTTGGTCAATTTCGACCGGATTCTCCGCATATTGGCTTCATAATAGCAGTACTGCGAAACCTGAGCTGAGAAAAACCCCCCTTGAACTGCCATTTCAGCCGCGAGAAGTTCCTGCAGGAAAAACAGGTTAGAAATCAAAAGTTAGGGTTCATTTTGCCCTAATGCCTAAACACATTCTACCTTAAAACCCTTACTTGGCGACATTTTATTCTAGACTAATAGATAGTCTTAAATGTCGACGTACTCTCTGACGTATGTGACGATTAAAACTGTCGACATGCGGTTTGGTAATGTAAGAAGACCGTTATCTTCAAACACAAATGTCGACACAGGCGTTGGCATATGTATGTTCGTCAAAAATTCTTCTTGCCGACATATGTCCACATAGTTACCGACATATCTACTGACACACAATGGGTGAAAATGTCGACAGAATTGAGAAATATCAATACGATATATTTGCCGACATATTTACAAGAAAATCCACAATTCTAACGACATTTCCACCCATTAAACATAGTGCAAAAATCTTAATGTGTATGCATTTCGAACCAATTCCTACATGGCAAAACCCTAACTTGGCTAATTTGTCTAACATATTCTAACATCTGTGCATCACAAAAATGGAACATTTTGCTGTAAAAGGAACAAACCTTCTTAGTCTTCGCGGGCGCCGTGTGAGATTTATGATCATCGACCCTCATTCCGCCACGGCTTGACATTCCATCTCGAGTTTTCGCCATTGATGATGTTATGGATGAAGTGCTGAAAGGTTGTTTCAAGTGGGTGTTGTCCTTTCGACGAATTGAGGTAGCTTTTTTGCTAGATGAACGAACGCTCAGTGAGATGTAGCGTAGTGACGAGGTTTTTTGCAAGTCTCGACAAATTTGATACGGTTATGAGCTGAAGAGTTGCGGAAGGGCGCTTTTTTCAAATATAGGGGCATCGGGGTCTTTTCGTGCGGATTATATATGTCGACATTATATGCCGATATATGTGCCGACAGATATGCCGACATATGTGCCAACATATATGCCGACATATGTGTCGACATATGTGCCGATATATGTGTCGACAGATATATATGTCGGCATATATGTCGACAGATATGCCGACATATTTGGCGACAATTTTTCTTTTACGGGACATATGTATGAGGACGTATTTATCGACACTTTCTCCCTCGTTTGTTGTTAAATATGAAGGATATATCTCCAGTCCAGTTCATCCAGTTCGGGCATACGGCCTGTAATTTGTTGTTATTTTTTCTGGCATCTAGTTCGGGCATACCGACAGTTCATCCAGTTCATCTCGTCTCATGGGTTGAAGCTGTGCAACGACAATTCGAAGAAGGTGAAGGATTCAAAGACGGAGGAAGGATACAGAGAAGGCTGAAGAGAAGGATGAACGATAAAGCACTGCACATGAAGGGGCATTGGCGTCTTTTCGCTAGGAAAAATGCTATATTTGCAAGGGTTTTGCTTCTTGTGCTATATATGCAAACTGAATTTACAGAAATGCTATATATACAAATTTCCCCATTTCTAATATCAGTATAACTGAACCTTTTAGGTCCACCTCCAGGCATAACTTCCAAGTCCAAATGTCCTTGCCATGTCCCTATACTTTATATACTTCTTGAGAAAAGCCCAAAAGAAAAAAGCACCACTAATAATCTCAGCTGCAAAAAGGGTTGATATAATCACAATATTCCTAGTCGTTGCGTTGGATTCATCAGGTGGTGAGGGGAGCTTAATTGTTACAGGACATGCTGTTTCCATCAAACTTGTCATGCCAATGTACTTGTCAAAAATATTACTAGATAATTATCAATCACACGATCCAAAACAAGGTCATATAAGTAATTTTCACGGTAATCAAAATATGATTATATAGTGCACGAAACTGCAGAGTTGTCTATAAAAGTACAAGTAACTCTATGATTTTTATTAATTATAAAAGAAATAGTGAAAATACAAAATATCACACAAAGAGGGGGAAATGGGAGTATTTGCACGAGAATGTCATCTATTTCCAATCAAAACGAAGGTTTAAAGCCATTTACTGGTTACATCAAACTTAAAATCCATAGCTCGATTTGTTTTTCAATATCAGAATTTTACTTTTATGTTTTTTACTAGCTGGTTTGTTATATTGTCATTTAAAGATTATTTTTTCCCCACAACTTTGTTTTAATTTAATGAATACAAACTCAGTTGATTTAAATGCCACCAATGAAAATATAGTTCAGTAAGCAATTTCATTAGATCTATAAAAAAAATCCATAAATATTAACTTTATGAAAACTAAATACATCTATAAATCCAAATAACTCTAACTTCAATTCTTAATTAACAAAAGACTTTTAGTTATCTCTTTCTTTTTAAGGAGTTTTTTGAATTATTAAACTTGAATTTGTGAGTTTACGGAAGACTAGTAATTTGGGCTTTCCAAAACCAATAAGATCCACAAAAAGGAGAGGAAAACGTAAAATGGGAATATTATTTTAAGGGTATAGTACATAGTGAGTTATATTATAAAGAGTTAAAAAGGAGGGTAAGCCCATGCCTTGCGTGGTTTATCAATTTTTTTTTAAAAAAATATATCACTTGTGATTGGATCATTTGAAATCCTTGAATTTTCAATTAAATTTGATGATCAAAATTGATATGTCAAAGTGAAATGTTAGAAAGAATGTTGTAGGAATTTGATTATCAAAAGTGAATGATAGTTAATTTAGCCAATATAAACATATTACTCCAGAATCCAGATCATAGAAGATAGTACCGTTCCAATTTCCTTGTTTCTATATCAAAATCTGCACTGACAATTTTTTATATTTATAAACTATTTTTTTGACCTTTATGAGTTAGGATATCTAAAAATATTCATATAGTCATATCTTGTAATGTAATTTTCTATTTGATTAAAATTAACAGATGAATTTTGGTTCTTACTTTTATATATTATAAGTCTCAAAGTTGCTCCCAAAAAAGCTAATAGTTATATAGAATGAAATAACATTCACAAAGGAAACTATTGTAGTCTATTTTTTTTTTTCTCATGATCGTCTCATTCATAGAATTGTAAAGGGTTAATGGACTTTAAAGTTTTGACTATATTATGAAAATGTTCTTCGTTTCAAATGTGCTTTACTTGATTGAACTATTTTTTTATTTGAGGGAAGTATGACATTTTTTAGGATTAAAAGATTCACAACATTCAGGGCACTTATGAATGTCTACCATGAGAATCATTACATACATCCTGATGCTAAGAGGTACAGTTTCGTGTACAATGATAGATGTATTGATTGCACACTAACCCCTAATAAGGTTTTATGTGTTCTTCACATAATACTTTTATGCTCTTTGGTACAACCAAGAATTTTTTTTTAAATAAAAAATAAAACTGCTGTGAGGCTATTTTGATCTCACTCGTATATCTTATTTTTGTGGAATCTTGCCTAGTTTGGAGTTTATTTTGGTCATAGAAATGTCATCTCAATTCATTGCTTCTTATCTTAAATATTTCATTGCAGACTTGTGTAAAATTAATCGACGAGCTTAATTTTATTCACAATACTTCTTTTTAGTGGTTTTAATTGTATTGTTTTCTTATACAGCTCCAAATGAATAATGGAAGTGAATTCTTGCTTTTTTTTTTATTGAACCACAATATATTTCAAAGGAGCTACCATATAAAGTCCAAAAGAAATTGATGAACCAACTCAAATATACTAATGCTTTCATCTCATACATTGAAACAACAGATAAAAGTAATGTTGGAGTATGAAGCCTATCAGCTCATGGCTAAAACAACTGTTTAGTATTGTTGGAATACCTTTGTCACTGCTCAGTATTGTTACTCTGATATTGTTTAGTGACTTCCCTATTTTGCTATATCATATTAGTTTTATCTACTAAAATTGGTTGAGTCAAGCTAAACAATGTCTGGTTTTTAGTTCTTCATTCACATACTTTTTGCAATTTGCAACGATATTATAGTAGTCACAAAATTTGGTGTGATTGATGTGATATTGATATTTGTGCATAGTGGAGTCACGAGAACTTAAAGCCTACTATTTTGATCTTTTAAATTCAAATTCAATAATTACTTATTGAATTGCTACAATTGAACTCTTTAAATATTTGTTTATTAAGTACTTTTTCACCTACCATCTCACCTCATTAATAGCAGCTAATTGATGTAGTGTGGATTAGGATATAAAATGCAATACAAATGCCACAAGTAATAAAAATCTAAATGTACAACTAAGTAAAAATATATACTTTTCATTGTATTGTGAAAATAGAGTCGATCAGGCAAAAATGTTGTTACTTTAAGAGGTTTATTCTATATTAAAAGTTAAACATCAATTTAAATAGTTAAAAGATATAGTTATGCTATATTGAAGTAAAAAAAATTGAATACAATCAACAATAGGGAAACAAGAGACAATTTAAACTTTTAATTAAATCTAAAATTTGGAACAAAAATAATAGATTAATTCCTAAGAAGTGATTAGAGTTGTCTTTATTTCTCTCTAATTGTATGATTTAGCGATGAGATCATGCATTTAAAGTAGTAATTATCTTTTTTTTTCCCCTTTAAACTTTAGTTTCTATTTCTAGTCTAGAATAGTATGTTATGACTCTTATTCCTAGTCTAACATACCATTTAATGAAACACATTGACAATATAGAACTTACCAATTCCCTCTACATATTCCTGTGTTAGGAGTATTATATGATTTTTAAATGAAAACTTGTTTGAATATTAATATACATTAACCCCATAATATAAATCAACACAATACCAAATATCTATAAATCATCATCAATTCTTAGAGATTATAAGATTTTAGTCAAACATATCAATGAAAAAAAAAATACCAAATTGAATAAATAAAACAGGAGATTAAAGTTTAGAGTGAAAAAGACTTCCCTTTACAATAAAAAGCCTAATTCCACGCTTAGTCTTCAATTCAATATCCAATTTCTTTCAAAATATAGTATTTTCTCTGAAAAATTAATAAAAACCCTAGTTTAAAAATGAATTTGTATATAAAACCCTAAAGCCCTTGTGGATGTTAGGGCTCCAAGATTTCTAAATTCTAGCCATTTTCTAAAGATCTGAAGATGAGTTTTTATAGGAGTAACCTATTGGGCTCATTACAAGTAGTCAAAAACTAAGAAAAATGGTCAAAAAGGGTCAAAAGATAAAAATTAATTCAAATGAACTACAAGGGTCGGGCATGGTCATGTGGATCACTATTAAACCCATTTAATAGGTTACTCCCTCACTAAATCCATTCCAATCACAAAAAAGAAAAAAAAATAAAAATTTCATTTGATAACAATAAAATTGCAAATTAGGGTCCATTTGGTTCCATATTAGAATTGGAATTAGTTTAAAATTAAATATTTGTTGCATAGAATTTATTTTGAATTTTATAGTTCATCTACATAATTTGAAAATATTATATAATAGACATTATAAATGAGTTAGAGTAAAAAAAATTATAAAAATCAATCCAATGTAATAATCAATTATTTAATTCTAAATCAATTCCAATTTTAATAAGGAACCAAATGGACCCTTAATTCATTCCAAACATCTAATATAGGAAAATCGCACTTTTGATCTCCTAAACTTCAAGGTTGGGATAAATTTAGTCTCCAAACTTTGAATTGTGACACCATTAGTCCACTAACTTCATCTTAGTGATAGAATTGCTATCTATTACTAGGAGTTGATAGTCAATTTTGTATGTGTTGCAAGTCAAAGTTACTATATATTCTTCAATTCCTAAACCTTTTCTTTTCTCATAATTTTACTAATTTTCTTTATATGCTACTTAACATGGTAAAAAGTTCTCTACACCACTAACTTATACTGGTTTAACTACTTTTATCACTAATGTATAAGTCCTTTGGTTATGAGTTACAAATACTTTAGTTTAAACATTTTGAACTTATGAGAATAAAGTTCAAAAATTATTATACCAGTTTACCAGCTTGAGGTATTACCATATAGATTATCTTGTTTTGGTTCCTTTGCCTTATTTTAGATAGGCCCTTAGATCATTTTAAGTTACAAGAGTAATAATGGGTATTAATTTCAAAATTACTAAAATTTTTTTTCATGTTTATGATATTGTTGAGATTCTTTAGTAGGTATTACTAATCCCAAATCAATTTTTTTGAAGTAAAATACTTTATTAATCAATCTCAACCAGTCTGTTTGCCAACAAATACTCTGCTACAAAGGGGAACAACATGCCTCCAAACCTCTTTATTGCTAACATAGCTTGTTGGGCAAATTAATGAGCTACTCTATTATTTTTTTCTTCCAACCCAACAAACCTCAACACCATCAAAATCAGTTAAAGCTAATTTAATGTCATCTATCACTGGTCCTAAAATAGACAAGTCATCATCCATTGATCTAATCAATTGAATAACATATGCACAGTCACCTTCAAGCATGACATTACATAGATCCAACTCCCTCCCAAAATTAAGCTACTTTAGCAGCTATAGCTTCTACATGCTCTAGTGCAATAATCCCCTCTAGCTTTAAAGACAAGCCTACTATGAACTTTCCACTATAGGCATGAACAACTACCCCAACACTGTGTGAATCCATTCCCTGGAAGATTGCTCCATCAAAGTTAATTTTGAATCACCCCTCAGGTGGACACACCCATGAATTAACTAGTGAAGGAATCAAATTGTCATGAGATTTAACATTAGCCTCTTGGAACGCTATTAGATATTCCTTCACAAAGCTAACCAACCTTAAGGGACCCCATCTCTTGCCAATAAATTGAGCATCATTTCTACTAGACCATAATCCCTAAAAAATCCTCACAAATATCTCCACATTTTCCTTTGAGACCATAGTTATAATATCTTGAATCCATAACTCAACCCTTCCCTAAGCTCAAACCATAACCTTTCTATCTAAGCCGCAAAAAGCCTAAGCTTGTCTTGTTGGATGACACTTGAATAGCAAATGAAAAAGATCCTCAACCACATCATGGTAACAAGGGCAGTAAGTTTCTACCAACACCTTTCTATGCCTCAAGTTCAACAACGTGAGCATAGCATCTTTGCGCTTCCTCCAAACCAGTATTTTTACCTTATTGGGAACATTTATACTCCAAAGCTTAATCCATACTTGACCACTCTCCAAACTTGACTCACTAGACCTCACATTACCTCCAAGCAAGAATCTAGAATCCATTAGAGCATGGTAGGCACTCTTAACTGAAAACTTGCTGTTTTTGGAGAAATGCCAAATTCACTTGTCCCTATAGTGTTCACTGCAATTGGCATCTTCTGAATCAACTTAACCTCATCTGCCCAAAAAACCCGTCTCAACATAGGCAAATACCATGATCTACTAACAGGATCAATCAAACTAGTAACCTTCACTTCCAAATCAAGGTTATTTGGCACTTAAACAATTTTGAAAGAACGTGGACCAAGGATTCAGCTATCCTTCCAGATCTTAATTGATTCCCCATTTCCAACCCGAATCCTACACCCCAATTGCAAAGCCTTTCTCCCCTCTAAGATACCTCTTCATGTTAAAGAATATCTTCTCCCTAATGAAGCTTGGAAGAAATCAACATTCAAAAAGTATTTAGCTTTTAACACTTTAAACAACAAAGACTCCTTACATGTCAACACTCTCCAAGTCCATTTTGTCAGCAATGCATAATTAAAAGCCTTTAAGTCTCTAAACCCCAACCTCCCTTTTACTTTTGCCATAGACAATTTCTCCCATCCAACCCAATAAATTTTATGTTTACTTGAACTATTACCCCACCAAAACTCAACCATCATAGAGTGTATTTTTGAAATTAAGGTATCAGAAAATCTAAAACAAGACATAGCATAGGAAAGAATAGCTTGGACAACTGTTTTGAGTAAAACCTCCTTACCTCTCCTCAACAGTTCTTTTCTTTCCACCCTTGAACTCTGTGCCACACTCTATCTTTAATAAAGCTGAAAACTGCCTTCTTGGATAGTCCTACTAATAGGAAATTTCTTAATATATATATATATTTCTTGTTAATATTTCCTTAATGTTAATTTGAATTTTAAGAGAAATTATTTGGTTTTAATATACTTTTTGTTTTAGGTATGGAAAATGGTGAATTGGAGGAAAAGTTGATAAAATGCAACAATTGAAGCAGAAAAAGAAAAATCCAAAAAATTTCCTATTCCTTTGGCATTGCGGCTGCATGCATAATGTTGACGAGACACATATGGCATGTCATGTTCAACACTTCAATGCTTATTGTCTCATTTGTTTGCTTAACATTGAACTGGACGTCCATGAGGAACAAAAGCAAAAGTAAACGATCGTGGAACACAAAAGAGCCACAAAAGGAAACAAAGGAAATAAGGAAAGTGCAGCCGCACAAGTCATTCAGCAATAGGAAACAAAGATAAGAAGAAAAGCAACTGCACAAGTCAAAAATTGATTTCGGGAAAAGGAAACAAAAAAAGTGTGCAGAATTGTTAAGACCAGTCGACACCTTTTTTCTTGGAACACACGTTTCTTTGTTTTTCTTTTTATGAGTTTAAACCAAAACAAGAAAAGGACATTCGGGAGATTATAAATAGAGAATCAGTTAGCATCCTTCAGGTGCTTTTTGTTTTTCTTTTCATTAGTTTAGCTTAGGCCGTTTATTTTGTTTTTTGGACTTCACGTCATTGCCTTCATTTTCTTCTTTCTTTTAGTTTAGTTTTTCTCTCAGAAAATTTTAGCAATCATGTATGCCACCATGAGTGGTGACTTGAGTTTTTCTAACCTCTAATGCAAGTCACATGTAATTATAGTTAATTACTGTAGTATCGTCCCACGTTGAACAAACAACTAACTACCGCTAAGCAATCATCTACCTATTATCTATAAAAAGGAAAAAGAAGGTATATGTAATAAAAAAAAAAAAAAAAAAAAAAAAAAAAAAAAAAAAGTAAAACTAGAGATTCCAGATAACAAACTTAGGACTTGGGATTTCACCAACCATTACTATAAATTCCATTCATATAATTATTTTGTGATAATTCCTCTCACAATAAAAAAAAAAAAACATTCTCTTCCTCAGTATATAATATTATTTCAAATATAAATTATGGGACTACTTTGACTCCAAAATTAAATTACTTGAATGATGAACAAAAGAATACTACTATGCGTAAGAAAGAAATCTAGAATCTCTCGTGATTCACAAAAAAAGTCGAAAAAATTACAAATATTGTGTCATGTTCCGCTTCTCACCTCTTCAAAATAAAAAATGGTGTCTAATCAAGAAATAACACCAAAAAAATACATAAATAAAATATATAAAGATTCCAACCAATACCCACAAGAAAGTAAAAACCACACATCATGAGTAAGACCCAATCAAAAAAGAGCTAACTAAAACTAACATCACCCACCTGTGTGTGTGTGTGTCATCCCATCATCCAAATTAAAAAAAATTGTATAAAAAAAAAAAAACAAATCCTCTCAATGTATACAAACAAAACTCAATTGGAAAACATCCACACAAGAAACATGATCGGTAAAGAGCGTGTTTTGCAAGATTTAAAAAATTTGATTCTTCCCCCTATTACCAATACTAAAATGTAAGTAGTTTTCACTCTTTACATCATGATCCACACTAAAAGGCTAAAAAAGGGTTCAATGAATGAATGGAATCATCTTTCTTCATCTATTTCTAACACTAATCAAAATAAAAAAAATTTATTATTTTTGAACGAGTGGCTAAACTCTCTTTTCTAATTCAAGGGAAGAATTGATTTCAATTGCAATCACTGTGAGGTTTTGTTATTAATTTTATATCTTGCCTTTAATTCAAGTATTTTTAATTCTTGATTTAATTCCTATAAATAATTGATGATTGGTTAATCTGACAAATTAATTCTTCATTATTTATTCTATTGCTATCCATGAATTCACTGATCCGTAATTATCATGAATAAGTGGTACAAGTAGCAATTAGGTTAATTATATTTATGACTTGAAATATGCATTCTTAACTTAGGAGAATTAATAGGACAAGATTAATTTACTACAACTATCTCGGTGCTTTAATCTTGGTTTAGCTGTTTTCATAGATCTTAATGCTATCATTAAATTGATATGGAACGCTATCATACTCAATCAATTAGTGGTAAGTTTTGATTTGAGTGTTGGCCTCGGTCAATTATATTAGAAAAATGAAAATTTATTATGGCTATCCTAATAAGTTTCAAGTTAAATATTTGAGTTTGCAAGATTATTTTTCGTGACCTATGATCAGTGATGCAATTGAATGATATTGACCATTGGATTGGAAACTCTGTAAATTTGGTAATTTTCTCTACTTTTATATTTTTTTGCTTTAATATTTATTTTTGTTAATTTTAGAATTCAGTAATTTAGTTAAACATTCAAAACTCATCCTTTGTTTATTTATTTATAATTTATTGTTCAAAGCTTGGAACTATACTTCGGTTCCCTTGGGATTCGACCTGGTCCACTTTTGCTGCAAAATTTATTTTACAATCACGTAAGGATTAGTGATTAATTTTGCGGGTTTCGACAAATCCGTCACCTACTGTAGTTGGTAACCCCAAGTCTTTATCATTAAAAGATTCTTCCTTCACTCCTATTAAAGCCGAAATTGTAGCATGATCCAGCTCCTTGGTATTAGAGCTAAACATAACAATTGACTTCTCCAAGTTTATTTTTTGCCTTGACATAAGTTCATACGAATTAATAATTTGCATACTCCCGCCTCGTTTAATGTAGCCTATCCAAAAAGAAAGGTGTCATCTGTAAAAAATAAATGTGAGACTTTTGGGCCATATTTGGAAACTGAAATGCCGTTGATAAGGCCACACCTAGCAGCATTCTAAAGTAAACAAGAAAAAGCCTCCGCAGAAATAATAAATAAGTAAAGAGACAAGGGGTCTCCTTGCCTCAAACCTTGCTCAGGACAAATATATATAACCGAACTCTGACCTAGTCAACAAAAAAGAATAGGACACTAACGACAAACATCTCCGAACTGTATCTATAAAATGAGTATGGAAACTTAAAGCTCCCGAAACACCCAAGAGAAAAGGTCATTACATATGCCTTACTCATACCTAACTTAATTGACATAAGTCCCTCCTTGCCCTAACTCCTTGTTTTTAGAAAATAATTTATTTCATAAGCAACAAGCATGTTATCAGTAATTAGTCTACCAGGCAAAAATATTGATTGGCTTTTAAAAACAATATTAGGCAACAGTGGTCTAATCCTATTTGCCAAAACTTTTGAAGTAATTTTATATATGATATTACACAAAGTAATAGAACGGAACTGAGATATAGAATTTGGGTGTTTACATTTGGAAATTCACACAATATGAGTATGATTAAAACCTTGTGGGATGATGCCATTATTCAAGAAAAACATGACACACTTGATTAAATCCCTACCCACTACATGCTAGAATTTTTCAAAAAAAAATTGGACTAATACTATCAAGATTTGGAGATTTTAAAGGATGCATGTGAAACAATATTTTTTTTGACCTCTTGGGCACTATATTGTTTTAAGATTCCTTTATTCATATCATCTGTCACTCTCTTTTGGATGCGAGTTAGTACCTTATTTATATCATATTGAGAGGGATGCACATTCCTTTCACTAGCCTTAGTATGAAAAAATGAGGTATTTCTATCCCTCTCTCTATACTAATGTGCTTTGCTCCTCTGTCGCCACATAATGTCTTCCTTGTCTATCAATTCATTTAATTGATTCTTAAAACTTCCCAACTCTATTTTGATTGCATCAATGACAACACCTTCTTGTAAACTCTCAATTTTACTCTTTAAAATCTCCATATTCCTTTTAATATTGTCAAAATAGTATCTATTCCACTTTACCAGCCCAATTTTATAGTCTTTCATTTTTTGAATACACCCTCAAAAATCTGAACTATCTCTCCCATCCCTCCAACACTCCCTTACAACGTCTTCACAATCAAAAACTTTCAACCACATGGCCTCAAATCTGAATCTATGGCTATTTTTATAGACTCGACTTGAGTCCACTCGCTCTCTCGTTGTGATTAAAATTGGATAGTGGTTTGATGTGAGATTACATAAATGCCGAACAATGGTATCTGGATATATCAATTTCCACTTTGCATTGCCATAGGCTCTATCCAACCTCGCTATAGATGAATGAGGATGAGCCCTCTTATTCCAACAAGTGAATTCATACCCCTCATACCCTAGATCATACAACTCTAAGGAGGACAAAAACTCTCTGAAATAATCCATTTGCCATTGTGCTCTAATAGCTCTCCCTTTCATTTCTTCACTAGAGAGAATTTCATTAAAATCACCAAGCACAACCAAGGGAGATTATACCTATCCCGCAACATTTGTAGATTTTGCCAAGCTTCTTTTCTCTGTGCAATAGCTAGTTCCCCATACATTCTTGTAATTCTGAACTTTTCTCACATCAGAGGTTTTGAGATCATAGCATTAATAAATCTTTGAGACTACCTAATAACCAAAACCTCAATACCATTCTGCCACAATAATGGTAGACCTTCTAATTTGCCAACAGACTTCACTACCACCCCAAACCAATTAATCTTTAACTTCAACCTCTCAATCCCTTGTTGCCTATACTTAGTTTCGATTAAGAAAAGCACTTGGGAGTCCTTACTTCGGGTTAGCTCTCAGATCTGTCGAATTACCAGAGGGTTCTCAAACCCTAGGCAATTCCAACTCATAATCCTCATTGCTCTCGATAGGTCTAGAACTTAGCTTCAGACTCTGCCATTTCCTTCACCATTACATGTGAAGCATTTGCACCCACTCTCATAATTCTTATTTTTTTTTGGACCACATCTTCTGTTTCTTCAAGTAGCTCCTTACTCTTCTTCTTTTTATTGCCCCTAAAAAAAACTCTAGCCTCACCTATTTTCCTTTTATGATGGTCAAAGAGCTCTTAATTCTCTGCATGACCTTCATTTTGCCCAAATCTACCACTTCTCTTTCATGTTTTGCCCCTTATTTGGAGGGCAAATTGTTCTTGGCACTTAACTGATGTAGCTTTGTTTGAAGCATCCCCAAATTAGGATGTTAACCAGAAATAAAGATTCTTTTTGTTGTTGGCCCATCCCACCATTGTTTCCTAGTCGTAATCTTTGTTGATTTTCGGCCATAAAGTTAACACTAAAACCACCCTTGTCAAATTAACCAAGCCCACAACTTCTAGGTATAGGGCCTCATTCTTAGGCCCATAAGAGTTAAATGACCTCTCTTTGCAAATTATACTGGCCCCCTTTGTTTGGCCCATAGGATCTAACCTCTACAACTTCCCCAAGCCCACACCTCCTAGACATAATGCCTTATCCATAGGCCCAATAGAGAAGTCCACCATATCCTTATGCCCAATGCAATTGATGGTAGCCTCTCCTATATTAGCTTGCTCATTAGCTCTAAACCTAATTTGGAAGATTGAATCCTCACACATAATTCTCTCCCTTGGTTTCTCAACTATTCCCCATTAACTTATACAGTAGCCATCACATTATCCTAATAAAACCAAATTGAATCAGAGCCATCCTCCTTAGTTGCTGCCACCAATTTGCACCCCTTATATACCCCAGAGAACTCGTTGTACCCCTTAATTTAGGCACCGATTGGCGTGCCTAGCTCTTAGGTTCTCTATTAGGTTTGTGGGAACCGCCATAACCATTTCCCCTACCCTTGCTCACATCCAAGGACCATACTGTAAATCCTTCACCCCCAGCAAGTCGTGACTCAACCTAAATTCATAGTCTCTATCACCATGACCTAACCTTCCACACAAATAGAAAAAAATTGGTGATCTCTTGTATTTGAAATGAACTATGAAAACCTCTCCCCTCATGACCAACATCATTGCTTTATATAATGGTTTGTGAATATCAATAACTACTTTTATTCTCATGAACTTTCCCTATAAAGATCCGTTAATGTCAGACTCCACTTCTTGAAACGTCCTCATCCCATGCTTAATGAGTTTTGCGATATCCACTGTCATAAAATTGAGGGGCAAATTGAAGACTTGAATCTAGAAGTTGCAGCTAACTTTTGTTGGTTGAATATCACCATTGTACTCAGAAAGTATCACCAAGTGCTTATCAAAATCCCAAGGGTTGCTCTATAGGACTCTGCTTCTATTAATGACCAAACCAAAGTTGAAGAATGCCAAACCCTCTACCATTGTAGTGTATTCTAACACATTTGGAGGACTTTACACTTTTTTCATTGTCGCCATAATTTCCTCCATATTCACTCCTATGGAAGAAAGGACCTTGGTTATAATATAGGCAGTCCTAGCGTCTTTGCTCATCCTGTCATAATCCACAGGCACAATAACTGCTCATCCTATTTTTAAGTAATTCTCATATTTTCTCATAACCTCTCAAGCTTTTTTGTCATCACCACCCCACCCCACTCCGCCATCCATAACCCCTAAATTGGCTACCGAATGGTATGAATAAAGGAACTTGAACAACAGTGCCCAGTATCTACAAGAAAGTGTTAGAAAATAAACAAACTATAAATAAAACAGACAACAAAGAAAACCACGAATCAAGCCCGAACCAATTTTGTAAAACAACTAGACAATTAACTGACACCTAAGAAACAAAACAACCAGATAGAAAATTCTAGAGTGAAAACCTACAAAACTTTCACTAAATCCTAAGGAAGACAAGGACTAGCATATGCAAAGAGAGACCCATAGAGAGATTCATGTGGTCAAACATAAATTTCAATCATTTATTATAATCCCAAATCAACATTAAAGTGTGGTTTAGAGTGTTTAATCATTTAAAAAAAATAAAATAGATGATTTTGTTGTCTTTTTATCCTTACATCATCAATAACGTTAGGAATCAATGAGTGGGATCAAAACAACTATTGAAAAATTTAAAAACAAAGCAATAAATAAAACAATAAAAGTAGCACTAACTATGAGCAACATGTGATTTTACCATGGTTTAACTTGAACTTCAATTCTACTCTACCCAGAAAAATAGTTCCTTATTACGAAAGAAAAATAAAATAAAAATAACCTTATATACCAAGCCTAAGACCTAGGACTCCTTTTCTAACCTAATACAACCTATTTCTCTTCTTGTGAATTTTTATATTTTTTACACACCAAGCCCTCTATTATAGTAAAAGACATTATTTGATTTTGTAGCAAATAATAACATTAATAGGAAAACAATTTGATTCCTATTTTGAATCAATAATTGATTTGGAAATTACTACTCCATCTGTCCCAAAAAAAGAGTCCACTTTGGTTTAAATACAACCTTTTATTAGTTATTAGGTACAACACATTTAATACACTAACTAAATGTATAATTTTACATTTTTATCCTTACTTTTTAATTGTGAATATACAAAATTATTATTTGTAAGGAGATTTTAAAATTTTGGTTTCAAAGTGGACTCTTTTTTTGATATAAGAAAATATTTTGAAGGGTAAAAAAACATTAGAGCCCACTAAACTTTTGAGATTGTATACATTTGGTTACTAATCCAACAAATTGCATGAATAGCCATTCAACTCGTAAATTTGGCAACCTGTAGCCATTCTGTTACTTTCAGCCGTTAAAACCAAACAAAAATGACCATTTTGCCATTGAAAAATTGACTTTCGTTTGGTTTTAATGGCTAAAAGTAACGGAATAGCCATGGGTTGTCCAATTTACGAGTTGAATAACTATTCGCGCAATTTTGTTAGATGAGTAGCCAAAAGTATACGATTTCAAAAGTTTAGTGGTCTCCAATGTCTTTTACCATATTTTGAAAGGGAACTCTTTTTTTAGGATGGAAGGAGTACTAAAATACAAGTTCCATAATTTCCTTTTCCCAACAACAACAAGAAAAACATTGCCAATTTTCTAACAAATTACTTTGGCTTTTTATTATATATTTTTTTTATTTACTACATCATTACTCTTTTCAGTATACTCTTGGTGTGTTGTAAGCAATCAATGCTTGCTGTTAATGGATCTTTTTTCCCCCTTCAAGAAATATACTTAAAATCAATCTAGGTCGATCAAAGAACCCATAATTTGAATTTAATGGTCATTTAGTACTTGAAAATATGTCACCTTCAGATATACACTGATTCCTAACAACCCATATGATCTGGAAACTCCTCACAATTAGTTCCTTCCGACATGGAGTTGATAATTTAATATCATATCAAGGAAATATTAGAAAATTGTGTAAATTCATACATTATTCTTATTAATAATTATTATATATGATCTACACATAAAAATTAAGAATAAAAAATAAGAAATGAAAAATAAAAATTATGCATTTAATAATATATTAAATATTTTGTATATTATCACTAAAACAAGTGTACCTGTTTAAAGTAAGTTCTTTTTTCAGAATGGTGGAGATAATTTTCTTTTCTTTTTTTTTTTTGGTGGGGGAGGGAGAGGGGGAGGGGGAGGTAGAGTTAATTCAAAATTTTGAACAAAAATACAAGAATATATATATATATATATATATATATATAAATTTTTCTTTCATAATAAAAATATAGTCCTCTTAATGGATAAGGAAAAATTAAACTCAATCACTTTAATGCTTGTGTCATTCATATTTCACATTTGATTTTTCTAAATAAATTATTATGTTTTTAAATCGTAAATAGTTGTGTTTATTTTCAATTTTCAATGATTTGCTTGAATGAATTATCACTAGAAGGTAAAAAGGGAGGCCCATGAGGAATTGGTCGGAAGGCTGCTCTCTCTTTGAATTACTATAGCTAGGGGCGAAAAAAGGTGCGACTGTAGGTGCAATTTTTTTACTGTTAACTTATTTTATTTTTTTTATTTTTATTTTTATTTTTGAGGTTGGCTAGTCCCTATTTATTAGGGATTTATTTTCCATGTGAGGTGTTGGCACTAGTTTGAGAAGTGAAACTAGAAAGCATAAAAAAATGCACAGGTAGAGCCACGGGCAATGATCCAGTGGCTTCATGGCAGTTTGCAGTTTTAAGATGTTGACAAGATGAGCTTTCAAGTTAGTTTTTTTTTTTTTTTCTTTAGGTTGTTTTTTTAGTTTGTGATGTTGCCTTAACTAATACACTGAGTTAAAGAGAGTCCAATTTTGGATCATTGTTGTAATGGGTACTTTTTGTTTGAAAAGGGTTTAATATGAATATTATTTTTTGGCAAAAAAAAATTATCACTAGAAGGCACTCTCAATCCAGATCTATCAAGATTTGCTTGAACAATTCAATTTGGTAATTAGATTTTTATTTCATTTATTTTTAATAGTTCATATTTACTTTATGCTACTGTAATTCCTTTTCTTCTTCTCACCAACTATTCATTAGATTTTTTTTTAACAAAAAGAAATAATTGTTCAACTATTTAATATTTAAAAAATGTAAAATACAATAAACTGATTGTTCAACGAGTTGCATGGCTGGATTATCATTGCAATATCCTGTAAAGGTGGATATGGTAAGATTTGCCACCGCAATTTATTTTGTCTTTTATTCAAATTTTGAATTCTTTTGACAGTTAAAAATTTATTCTATACTTTCTCAAAGAAAGGAGTTCAAAAGTCAACCTTACATATTTTTGGCCTTTTGTGAATCTAGCCATCATCATACCCCCTAGATATTTATTTTTTAAACCTTGGAATTAATCACTAAAGTATTGCCATAGTTGTAATTATTTGTTACTTACTTTATATATTTTTTCGGTAAAAGGAGATTTTTATTATGTTTTGATGGAATCCGCTTCCACCAATGATAGCAGCCTGCAATCTACAATGGACAGCCAATCTCGTTCATCTTCAAAACAGCTCTCAAGGTTATTCTTGGAATGACTAAGTCAAACTCAATTTGAGATACGGATGTTATCTAATATAAATAATAACGGCAAAAATTTTTAATGATTTTTTAAAAATAATTAACACAACATTTATGTAGTAAATAGATATAAATAAGAGTTAATTATATTTACAGCTCTCGAGATTTGATGAGATTAACAAAATAAATTCGTTATTTGAAAAAATTATAATGTCTCTTTTAATTGGATAAATTTATAACATAAAGTCTCTCGAGATTTGATAAACTATAAAATACACTTTACTATTCACTTTATAATTTTATCAAATTTCAAAAGAGATAAGTATCATTAATTTTATAAAAAAAATAGATTAATTATTGTTTAATAATTTTTGTCATATAAAAATGTCTCTATGATATACAAATTGCCAGAATTTGAACCCTTTAACTGCCCCTTGCAAAATGTTAAAATGTTATCTAAAACTAGCGAATGCAACTCAGTTTTTTTTTTTTTCTAAAAAACGATAATTGTATTTACTATCAACAAATTCCACAACATACATCAATAGGTCCATTGGCCATGGGATCCTTAGCTCACTGTTTAGGTTAAGGCTGAAAACTTTTGTATCCTCCTGTCCTTCTAAGTCCTACTATGTGTCTACTTTATTGTTTTACAAAAACTGAGGTCACCAAAAACATCATCCCAAAAGAATTGGCTTTCCAATAGAGCTACTCCCTAATTGTCTAAAAATTTCCAGCACAAACCACAAATAAGGAATCTAGAATAACATAGCTATTTGGTGAGAAGCTCGTCACCACTGAACTAAAGACATTCCTAGTCATAGCTTCTCCTTTATATACACATCATTATGTACCTCAAAGTGAAGTTGTTTGGTTTGTTGCTTCCTTGTTGGCCATTTGGTATTCCATCCATTTAGCAATTGCCATATCCACTACCATCTTTTTTTCTCACCACTCTTTTTGAAAAATCCATAAGTACCTTGTTTTTCCAGAGCATCCATAAGATATACATCGTCCACTGCACACTGTCTTGCCATTTGTTCATTCTAGATTGACTACGTACTTGTTGCCATCACTCCCTAAAACTCCTTGCTTGAGCTCTTGGCGCTTCCTAATGTACTAGAGCAATCTTTCGCATTAATTTTGCTCTAGGACACTCCAGCAGCACATACTCTAGATCCTCTTCTTTCTCTCCACACATATCACATATTGGGTCTTCTTGGATTCCCCTTTTTCGCAATTGGTCCTTTGTAGGTAAAATACTATGCCAGCACTTCCATAGAAAGAGTTTTAATTTTGCTTTGATCTCTAATTTCCAGCTTTTACTCTACATTGTTCTTCTTATACCACCACTTATGCTACTTTCAGGCCTTTCTTAGTACTCCTTTTGCCCCTTCACCCTATCTTGGTTTGTAGTCATGACCGTGCATTCTTCTGTGTTACTAAATTGCCATACTAGTCTATCTTTAGAACCTTGCTGCATAATTGGAATGGAATGTATTGCTTCCGCATCAGCTCCACTAAACATTTGCTCAATCTTCTCTTTGTTCCATCTTTGCCCCCCTGAGTGAATTGGCTGGTATACTGTAATAGCCTATTCTTGGTTTGAGTTGGAAACTATGGGCTTAAAACCTGGCCGACCTGGAATCCATGAATGATCCCAAATTGTAATTGGCCTCCCATCCCTAACTTGGAATCAGATCCCTTTATGAATCATAATCTAGCTCCCAACCATCATTTCTAATTGCATGAAGCCTTCATCAATCCGCTTCTTGGGAAGTATTTCGCTCTTATCACTCTACTCACTAGGAGATTAGGTTGGGTAACTAATCTCTACAATTGTTTAGCAATGAGAGTATCATTAAATAACTAGATATTCTTGAAGCCCAAGCCCCTTTCATTTTTTGGTTTAAACAACTCCCTCTAAGCCTTCCAATGAATTTTCAGTTTCCCTTCCTCCTTAACCCCTCACTAGAAATTTGCAGTACACCTACTAATTTCCTGGCATATACCTCTTGTTAGCTTAAAACATGCCATCATTTAGGTTGGGAGTGCATCAATCACTACCTTGATTAGTACTTCCCGCCCTGCCATATTTAGGAATCTTGCTTTCCATCTGTTTATCTTCGCTTGACTCTCTTGATCACAAAATTAAAAGCTTCATTCTTTGATTTTCCTATGAACATTGGCAGTCCTACGTATCTTGCTTTCCTTTGCTCCTTGATCCCATCAAGGGCTTGACATATCTCCTCATTCCTCTCCTTGGTCATGTTCTTGCTGAATAAAATTGATGATTTCTCCAAATTTACTAGTTGATTCGAACAAATGCAATATTTAGATAGGAGCACTTTGATCTTTCACGCTTGTTCTGAGTCAACTTCACAAAAAAGTAGAGAATCATCTACAAACAAAATGTGAGTAATTAGAGGACCATTCTTACTCACTTTCATGTCCTTATAGTCTCCTCGCAAGGTTGCTTGTTTGATTATATTTAAGAAGGCTTCTGAGATGACTAGGAATAGATGCTGGGAAAGAGGATTTCCTTGCCTAATCCCTCTTGTTGGTTGAATGTATTCACATTTTTCTCCATTAATCTCTAGAGACAATGTAAATGAACTAATGCACTGCCTTAAGGTGCTAGAAAACCCCATTTGCCTCAACACCATACAAAGAAAATCCCATTCTACCCTATCATAGGCTTTAGCCATGTCAAATTTTAATGCCATGATCCCTCTTTTTCCTATTTGCTTAAAGTACAGGGTATGTATACACATGTGCCACCACCACATTATACACTCATGATCCCTCTTTTTCCTCTTTGCTTAGAGTACAGGGTATGTATACACTCATGTGCCACCACCACATTATCCAAAATTTGTCTCCTGGGGATAAAAGTTGCTTAACTAGGGTTAATGCATTTATGAAGGCAAATCTTCATCCTTTCAACCAATATTTTAGAAATGGTTATACACTACATTGCACAGGCTGATAGGTCTATAATGTGAGAATGAGGTAGGATTCTTAATTTTAGGGATGAGGGTGATCAAAATGTGATTTATTTACTTAAGTAGTTTTTTGTGAGTGAAGAAATCCTTAACAGCCTTACAAAAATCTGCCTTGATCACGGTCCCACAAGTTTGAAAGAACAAATGAGTCATACCATTGGATCCTAGTGCTTTATGAGAGTGCATTTGAAAGTGGGCATTCTTGATTTCTACTTCTTCCACTAGCTGTGTCAGTCTTTGATCCATTTCCATGGTGATGGTCAATAGGATTCCTTCCAATCCTTCATGATTGTGTCTCTGGTTGGATGAAGTAAATAACTGCTCATAAAACCTCACTGTTTCCTCCTATACTTCTTTCATCATCTAGCAAACCCGAACATGCTCCTTCACCAATTGCTCAATGGTGTTCACCTTCCTTCTATTTACCATAGAGACATGAAAGAATTTAGTATTCTTATCACCTTCTTGTAGCCATAGTACCATAGACTTCTGCCTCCAGTAGGATTCCTTCTCTCTATAGGTTGTATTAAGCTTCGTTTTCAATCTATTCCACTCCTTCTAGTTATGGTTCCCTCCCTAGCTGCTAAGGCATTCCATCTACTCTTTCAGCCTTGAAATCTTCTTTGCTGAGTTTAACTCTTGATTTTGGCTCCATTTAATCAACTCCATCCTACACTACTTGATCTTTGCACACAACTTGTACATAGGATTCCTGCCTTCTCATTTCTCCACGCTTCTTCTATCACTTTAATCACTTACTCTTTCTTGACCCATCTTTTATCAAATCAGAATCTTTTCTTGACATGCTGCGCTTTTGAATCTGTATCCAATAAGAATAGGGAGTGATCGGAGGACTGTCTCTGAACATGATAAACTCTGACTTTCTGAAACCTTAACAACCAATTTAGGCCTCCAAAGAATCTACCCAACTATTTCTCTACATACCTTTCACCCTCCCTGTTGCTTGCCCATGTAAAGTGTCTCCTAACAAAACCTATTTCTCCCATACCCATACTTCTTATGAAGTTCTTGAAGAGATAGTGATATGAATTCTAAACTTAAATAATAAAATTCGAAACAAATATCAAAGTGTAGGTCCTAGTATCATCCTCTAGGTTGAACTAGTTCTTTCTTTAGCTAGACATCAACTCCAAGATTGAAGAAAGACCTTGCTTTTGTTTACTTGACACCCGAAGGATCAATCCAAAACCAAGTTGTGAATTGGACTGTTTCCTTAGAACCAAGAAGCACGCTCAAATTGTTAAGGTAAAGAGACTCAACAAAATAGCTTAAACATGAACCTAAGAGGCTATCCTCAAAGACTCAAAGCAAGTTCTGAAATTAGAACTCAAAGAAAGTTAAAAGCTCTTATGTTTGTATTGATAAAAGTTGTAAATTTTCTTGTGGCCGAATGACCCTATTTATAGACTACAATTGGTGGCCAAAGGAGTAATCTATTCTCTAGAAGGATTAGAACTCCTTGCCTTTTAGGAAACTAAAATTACTTAAAATAAATAATTACTAAAATACTTCTAATCTAAGAAAATGAAAAAAAGAAAGTTGTCTAAAACTAATCCAAAGTCGATTTGGATTGATGAACTTGTGCTTCTCAGCTAAACAGAATTCCTCTCTTGTGTTCGGCCAAGCTTTTGTTTCTCCACTTTTGGATTTGGAAGCTTTGTTTAATCATCATGGTTAGCCTATTGATTATGAAGAGGAAACAAAACAATATTGCAACACATTTTCGATAGCAAATTCATGAATTCGAAGTCTCCTTAATCATTATTTACCAACGAAAATTATCACGCAAAAACGAGGCATAATTTTGGGTTTAGGTTTTTTTTTTTTTTTCAGTTTCTGGCCGACTTTTCTTTCCCAATAGATTTCAAACTTTTCAGCAATTGGCTTCACGATTTTGCAGCATAATTCGATAGCAAATTCCTTAAGTCAAAATCCTCGTAATCATTCAGTATTCATACCAAACAAAAATAGATCACAAATGAGGCAAAATTTCAGACAGGAAGGCGGGTTTTCTGCTAAGTTTTCAGGGTTCGGTTTTTCTTTCCGGTATTTTCAGGAGTTTCGATTTCTCAATTTAGAACTCACTTTAGGGAACAAGATTAAAAAAGATGAGGTCTTCTTGATCAAACAATATCCACAAGAAAAGAAATACATAGAACTAGGCATAATCAAGCACATGCAATCATAAGGCAGGTTCGGTTTTCTGAGATAATTCTGCTGCGACAATTCTCAAAGTTTTTCCAACAGCAGTTTCTCAATTTATCCACAGAATTTCGACAGAAACATTCAATAAATCAAGGTTTCTTTTATCAATCAATATTCACAAAGTAAGATAGAGCACAGAACCAAGGATTTTTAAGCAAGAAAGAGGCGAAGAAAAACTGAAGACAAAAAAATGGGACAGAAACTTTACAATCGGGTGGGGGATTTTCTTTTGGTTTTTAAGCACGAAAATAAGAAGAATTTGAACAAGAATTCATAAGAACAAAATAATACTTATAGCACATAAGAGAAATAAGTTGGAAAGAAAACAAATATACACAAAAAGATATGAACAACTCAAATGAGCAACCTAAAGGCAGCTCTGATACCAAACTGATACGAATTCTCTACCAAAGTATAAAATTCGAAACAAATACCAAAGTGTAGGTCCTAGTATCATCATCTAGGTTGAACTAGTTCTTTCTTTAGTAAGACACCAACTCCAAGATTGAAGAAGGACCTTGCTTTTGTCCAATTCACAACCGAGTTTTGGATTGATTCTTCGGGTGTCAAGTGGACAAAAGTAAGGTCCTTCTTTAATCTTAGAGTTAGTGTCTTACTAAAGAAAGAACTAGTTCAACCTAAAGTACGATACTAGGACCTGCACTTTGGTATTTGTTTCAAATTTTATACTTTGGTGGAGAATTCGTATAAGTCAACAGCTTGCCTCAGATCTTCTACTACCCCCTTTCTTTTCATCCGACTGTGCGAAGTCATTGAAATCCCCTACCATAAACCACCAGTCACCCAAATTTTGCTTTTGGTTTGTTAAGTAGTTCCATTGCTCCTCCTAATAGGCATACAAAAAAAAAAAGGCCCAAAAGGTCTTTGTGTCCCCATTCCTTTTACATTCTATTTGGATGCAAGACTTGGTGAAAGTTATAGTGCTCGGAGTAATCTCTTCATCCCAGAACTAATAGCCCTTCCTTGGTTCCTTGAGGTTCCACCATTCTCCACCAATCAAGATATCTAAACCTTTTACAAAGAGTTGCAACAAAATCTTTCTTTTGTTTTATTTCAGACAAAAAAATATCTCTAGGTGGTGGGATTTTAATATCTCCCTCAGTTGGGAAATTGTAGAGGGTTTTCTCAAACCTCTACAATTCCACACACATACATTCATGGTGCCCTTTGGTACCACTTAAAGTTGGTACACGCTACCTCATCTTTCCTCTGTTTACATTGCTCCTTCATTTTTTTGTTTTTTTATAGCCTTTTCCAATCCCATCCTCCGAATATGAACTTTTATCTTGTAGTTGCCACCCTCTTTTGCATCCTAAATCCGTTTTGCTTACTTTTTCTGATTCTCCTTTTTTTAAAAAAAATTTCTGCTCCAAGCCTATTTTGGATTCTTCTCCACTTTCCTACCTGGCTACTATTTTTTCCACTGCTTGTTATGGGCTCTAATATTATGCTATAATCCTACAACTCCTTTAGCAACTTGATCGAAACCTTCATTGCAATTGAAACATTCACTAAATCCTCTTACTCCAGTTCTGAGTTTTCCAATACTACTTTCTGTTTCCTATCAATTTCCATCATATCTTTTTGTCTTTGGCCCTTTGTTCCACTTATCTGCCCTTCTTCAAGTAACTGGAGCCCTACAGCTTTTCCTTCCTCTATGGAATTCCTCGTTTGTGACTTACTCTTTCCTCTTCACCACTTATTTCTTGCCTATCCATGCCTAGCTGAATTATGTGTTTGTTGAATTTCACAATTCATGGCTCATTTACTAATATCCAAGTCTTGAGTTTTGACTTCTTCAATACTAGGCAATAGTACTAGATTCAGTTATAAAGAGGGGGCTTTCGTCACCATTTTTTTAAAAATTATTTTGTTCCTGAACCAAACCATTCCCTCCTTATTTTTCTTTGCAGACCTCTTTCCCCATACAGCCCTCAACCAATTGCCATATTGTCATTCCTTTAGCACATTTTTTTGGCCATCTTTTCTTATCTTTTGGCAATTTTTAGTTTTGTTGGGGTGGTTTTACACACGGGGAGCCCAACTAGAGTGACACAATAAGCAGTAAAAGGCCACTTGAGCCCAAAAGGTTAAACTAGCGGGTCTTGGTTCATTGCCACTTATTAGATGCTCAATTTCTTCTTAATTTTCCAATGTATGACAATATCTATGAATACAACAAATCTCCCCTTTCATGGATACAATACCACATTAAAGCCCACTCCCAACTCTGGCAAGCCCATCTCTTCACCATGGATCTATTTAGTGCTCATGCAAGTAGTAAACTAGTATCACAAACTTACTTGTCCACGAGTCCCCCACTAAACTCAGTCTAACCAGAAGATGAATTACTTGTTTCTTTGAGTAGTCCAACATTGTGGCTCTGATACCACTTGTTGGGGAGGTTTAACACATGGAGAGCCCAACTATAGTGGCCCAATAAGCAATAGGAACCCACTTGAACCCAAAATCTTACGCAAGTATTTCCTCTTCTGGTTGGACCAGGCTTAGTGAGGGCTCGTGGACAAGTAAGTTTGTGATACTAATTTACTACTTGCATGGGCACTAAATAGTGTCCATGGTGAAAAGATGGGCTTGCTGAAGTAGAGATTAGACTTGTGGGAGAGTAGGCTTTAATGTGGTAGTGTATGCATGAATGGGAGATTTGTTGTGTTCATGGATACTATTCCATATTGGAAAATTAAAAAGAACTAGAGCACCTAATAAGTGGGAAGGAACAAAAACTCACTAGCTTAAACTTTTAAGTTAGAGTGGGCTCCTACTGCTTATTGGGTAGCTCTAGTTCTTCTTAATTTTTCAACGTGGGACAATAATCATGAACACAACAAGTTACATGATCGTTTCACAATAGTATCAGAAAGCAACCAACTTCTCATATTGAAAAGAGATCCAAGGGGCCTTACCCTGGAATTTTAGGATTGTGCTTCTCAATAGCGGCTGGTTGGGATCAAACTCTACTAGAATCTTCATGTGTCTGCCATTCTTGCTTCCAGCTTCTGGTATCAACACATCATGGACTTTCGGTTATATATAGCTTCCTTATTTTGACCCGTTTCTCTGCGCATCCATTGGACTAGGAGGTTCCAAACTTGAATCCAAATATCTATCATGTGAAAGTTGTAGTCTCGGAGCTTGATGTGTTTGTCCCATTGTTTTAGGATGATATATTGTTGGTCAAAAGTCCACCTCCTGCCATGGAGGACCTTCAACTTATCTTCATTGCTACTAGAAACAAATTGGTATCGATTGGCCCCAAGCACTCTCATAGAAAAGGTTCCTTTGCTGGCTAGATTCCCTTTAATGTATTTTTCAAGCCTATAAATTTTGCTTTCTTCTTCCCAAAGACCGTTACAAGCAAGCTCCTATTGCACTCCTTCTTGGTTGTCTTAATGTCACATTCTTCTATTTCCACCCCTAGCTTCTCTTCTTTAGATAGTTGGATTTTTTTGAACATAACCACCATCTCCACCTCCTGACTGAAATCTCTCCCACTGGCCATCACCTTGGGTCTGACTACAAAGACTAACAAGCCTGTAGAAATTGAGCAGTAAAAAATTAGTAACTGTCTTACCAGAAACACATAGAATGAAGAAGATTCAAGAAAACTAAGATCGTTAGAGATTTAAAGAGACGTTGAGCAGATCTGTTGTTTGGTTAGGGACAAAGAGACCAAGGTGAGCTTACGGAGCTCTATTGGCTATCTAGGGTTCAAGTGCTCAATCTGATTAATTAACTGGGAAACCTAGGATTATACGCACTAATGATGGGGTAGTCCATGTCTAAAGGTCATAAGTTCTCTCCTTTTTACTTTAATTAATTATGCAATTATTTTTATTGATTTTAATGTTTGTTGGATAGATCTGCCTTCTTAAAGGCACTCCTTTCTCTCTTAGAGAGAAACTTGGCACTCCTAGAGGAGACTCACATGCATGCATTGATGCAACTCCATAGTTGTGGGATAGATAACAAATCATCACTGAAGCCCATGATATCTGTTTCCATACAAATAACATTAGAGTTGTAGGATAAATGGTATTGGATAAATTACATTTACTTACACGAGTAACTATTAAATGAATTTCAAAATCTAAATAAATTATCATTATTTCACTAAATTTGATAAATTTATAACATTTAATCTCATTATGTTAGTTGAGTAACATTGGCCATTAACTTTTAACCAAGTTAAAGGTTAATTTTTCTTGAAATTTTTAAATTACGGTTTGAATTACAACATTTGAATTACATTTATCCTCTTAAAGTTTGTTTAGTTACAAAATGGTCTCTAAACCTTAGCAACATACATCCTATCCTACTTTTCTCTTATTTACTTAGTATAAAAAGAACTCAATAACAATTATTGACAATCAAAATGTAAACACAAATATGACAATTCTCTACACAATTTAACAACCTAATAACTTACCAAAATGTATATGGAGTTTAGATTTTGTAATATTTTATTATACTTAATTTATTAATTTGCATTCAAACATTTTAAATTCAATCAATAATTATAACTCTTAGTTTTAAAACCATTACATTAAATTCAATAACCAAAATGAGACCAAAAAAAAGTTTTAAATAAATAATTATTTCTTAAAATTTTATAGAGTTACGAAAATAATAAAATAATTACTTTATTATTTAAGGGGAACAACAACCGTAGATTAACAGTGAAGGTACATTGAGAAAATAAATAAATATATATATATTTTAAATTCGATGATGATAAAATAGTAATATGATAAAAAAATTTATTAATTTTATTAATTGGTTTTTAAAAGTTCTAAACGTATACATTGATATGATCATAATTATTTTTAGAATAATGATAGAGATAGTGATAAATCATAGTGACTTTGTACAGTGACTGACGTGGCAACTATGAAAAGATAAAATCATCCCTCATTATTTTGTGTTTTGTAATGAAGACAGAGGAATGATTTCGTCTTTTCATAATTGCCACGTCAGTTACTATACAAAGTCACTGTGATTTGTCACTATCTCTATCATTACTCTTATTTTTATTACTTGTTACTTGTTCAATTGATGACATAAAATAAGATTATGAAATAATTCCTATTAGAAAGAAAAATAAAAATAAAAATAAAAGAAAAACATAAAAGAATAAAAGTTATTAAATTTTATTTATTAAAATTTTAAAACTTTAAGAGATTTCATAATTAAAATAGACCTCGAGGGTATATATTATTTATCTATGTTGATTTTTTTTTCTTTTCACCTATTTCATTAATTGATTTTAACTATCGTTAGGTCAATAAAGTATTAATAGTTTTCTCAAGTCTTGAAATTAGTTTTATAATTTAAGGTTTAGGGGCATGAAAAGGTGAATATAGTGGCTGTGAGAAAATCAGGGAGATACAGGTGTAATTTTGTTAGTCAACAGACGCATAAAATAGGGAGCTAAGATTTAATTCTTTTATCAATTGATTTGGTTTACGAAAAAAGTGAATATATGGACTGTATGAAATATTTAGTCATGTATACTTACTTTATATAAAAATTTGTTAAACTAATCAACCCTACACTCTCAATCGTATCAATATCTTTTCCTAACCATAATCACAAAATATATTTTCCCAAACTAATTTCATTAGAGGGTTATCTTTCACTTTTTATTTAACTCCTAATTTTTGTTCTCATTTCAAATTAATTTTTTTTCCTTTCAAATATTATTCACTGAACGATACATATTATTATTATTATTATTATAAATTGATTTTTTTATTTTCATCTATTTCAAAACCCTATCCCTCCTTCTTTTTTGTTTTTTCAATAAGCCACCCAACTAGACTTATTATGTGTTTTGTGAAAATTAATTAAAAATCGAACCTCCAATCTCTCTAAAAAATGAGACTCCTTTCGGCACAAAACAAGTTCACTTTTAAAAATTTTATTTGTTTCAAAAAAATATTCTACTTTTGTATGAGATTTTATAATATTTTTACTAATAATGACAATATATAACTTAAATTAAAAAATAAAGATAAAAATGAAAAAAATTATATTTAATTGTGTATTAAGTATTATATTTTATAATTTAAAGAAAATTATATAAAATCAAAAGTGATTTTTTTTTTTTTGGAGAGAGAACACTTTAATCACTCCAAATACAAATACTTTATTTATTTCCTTGAATTTGCCAAAATGGCAGAAAAGTCCAAATAGAATTTTTGAAAGCCAAAAGCGGCGCCTCCATTACTCCGGAAGGAAAGGCCGAGATTGACGGAAAGTGGTGTTGATGACCCACCAAGTTGCCACGTTTCCTTATCCACACCGTTAATTACTCAACTCCCTAATTAACGGACCCCGTATCAATCAACCGAAATTTTGCATCACCTTTAAGGCTGATAGTAGATTTTTCACTGTCAACCTTTCTTTTTTTTTTCTTTTTTTTTTTTTAAATTTATTTTATTTTTTTATGTAGTTTTCACATTTTCCTTCCTTTTTCAAATTTTTGGGGCAATTTTCTTACTTCCATTTTCTGTTCTCCTCTTCATTCAAGTCCTTTAAAACCCTCTCCACCAAATAAGACCACCATTTTTGCTCAATCTTGTACAAGAAGCAATATGGTTTGTCCCTATAAGCTTGAATGTTACGATTTTTCTCACAAAACTTAGTGAATTTTACCTTATTTTAATCTGTTTTTGAAGGTTGGATGCCCTGTAAAATTGAAGAGGAGAAGACCCGAGTGGCTGAATTCTTTGTTGGGTTGCAAATTCTTTGGTTCATGTGGTGATCATCTTCATCTTAGAAAAAATGAAAGGAACCTGTTTTGTGTGGATTGTCGCAGTGGCTTCTGCAAGTATTGCATGAATTCTTCTTCTTCTCCTCATTGCCTTCATCATTGGTTCCAGATTTGCAAATACGTCTACCATGATGTCGTTCGCCTCCAAGACATCCAGAAATATCTTGATTGTTCCAAAATTCAAGTCAGTGTTATTTTTTATTTTTATCTATTTTTATTAGTAGATTTTTAAAATTGAATCATTATTACGACGATGTTGGGATTTTGTTTATGTGATTGGATAACGGTTGAAGATTATTGTTAGCGAATTTTATTGCTCGAACTTATCTTGATTAGGTTGATTATCTCATCAATATAATAGTCCTTTTAAAAAAAAAAGATTTTGATTTATGTTTTTCTGAGTAAAGTACATGCGTTTGTTAAGAATTTTGTTATAATGTCGGTAGAATTGGAAGTAAAGAGTGATAATTATGATCTAAGCTTATTTGGATTGGGATGAACTGATTACTATGTGGAATTAAGGGAGGTAGAATTGGAAGTAAAGAGTGATAATTGTGATCTAAGCTTATTTGGATTGGGATCAACTGATTACTATGTGGAATTAAGGGAGGGAAATGAGTTTGGATTGTATAACTTAGCACTGGTTTAACTGCTTTTATCACTAGTACAACTTGAGTTCTTAAAAATCTAAATTCTTTCAAAATTTGAAATTTAAGTTTCATAAGGCTAAGGCTATATGTTTGGGGATTGATTCAATTCATGCATGGCAAATGTGTCTTTTCAGACATACAAAATCAACGGAGAAAAAGCTATACATTTGCATCCAAGGCCCCCATCTAAGGACAACAAAATTACTAAAGTCAAGAGTGGTGCTACTTGTGATGCTTGTGGAAGGCACATACAAGACTTGCCCAATAGCTTTTGTTCAATTGCATGCAAAGTAAGTCTTTTGATCACCAAATCCTATATGTTTGTTGCTGGATTATACAAGAAATATTTTTTTTCCCAATATTAAATAATATGCAATGATTTCATGGAAATTTTTTTTTTTTTTTTTGCAGTTGTCAATGGTCAAGGAGATATTCAAAGAGAGAAATCATAAAAAGATCACAACCCCAATTTCCAAATTTGATAACCATTGTTTAAAGGATAATGCAAATGAAGAAGATCAATCATTCACTTCTTTATCTGAGTCTTCTGAGGTTATTCAAGCATGGTGGAGGTCTAAGCTAAAGCCCAATAAGCAATTGCACAAGAGGAAAGGTGTACCTCATAGAGCCCCCTTACTTTGAACACAATTATGGAAATAATTTCTTTATTCTATATATTTTTTAGTTTTTATAGGAGAAATTTTGCAATGGAATAATTGTTTCTGAATGTATACAACTGATACATAAGAAATTAGATTTGAAATTACATTACTCTTAGTAGTCTATCTTGTGGTTATACATACGGCATAAAGAATGTGATCACCATTGATGATTGCTTATTAGTCTTTCGCTTATTCAATTTAGAATTAATTGTTATCACTTGTTGGAATTTTTACTAATGGATTGAATAAGAAAGGAATATCTTTCATTGATAAAAATGTGAGATTTTCATGCCCTTTGTGAAGGATACTCATTAGGGAATATTCTAGATTGGATGATATAGTTTGGTAGAAGGTTTTGAAACTTCAAAGAGTAAGGGTCTATTTGATAACATTAATTAAAGCTTAAAATTAATTGATTAAGAGATTTTAATTAATTCTTAAAATTAATTAATTAAGAGATTTTAGATTTTGGGTTGTTTGATAACTAAATTTCACTCAACTTAATTGATTAAGCATTGTTTAATTTCTATAGAAAAATTTAAGCACTAAAAGTTAAGTTAGTTTAATGCTTATCACTTAATTTTATCAGCAAAACTTTTTAGTGAAATTTCCAAATTTACCCTCTTCTAGTAATTCATTCAACAAACTAATTTATTTTTCATTTAATTGTAATAACCTTTTTTATATGACTCTCTTTCCTTTTTTATTTCATAGCACCTATTTTCAAAAGTTTTTTTGATTTTTTATAAAATGTTTACATAAATTTCAATTGATTTATTTTTTTATATTAAATTTTAATTTTGATATATTGTATCTTTTGCATATTTTCATGAATAATATTTGATGCTTAATTTTAAAATTTAATATTTGCATGTATAAATAAAAAAATTAATAAAAGAGCAAAATAGTATAATTTGTGTAATTTCAGATCTACTATTTATCAAACAGTATCAATTGATTCAATATTATACTTCAAACATTTAAAATTAAATTTTAAACATTCAGATTTCAACATTCAAATTTAAGCATTCAGTTTTATCAAATAGGCCCTAAGTCCCTAATTTTTCTACAAAATGTTGAGTACAAAGATTGCATCCTTATTACATTAAGTGCCAAAGTAATCAAAAAACAGAATAACAAATTTAGATCCCTAAATTGCACAATTCTCCCATAAATTTACACTTTTATAAAAAAAAAATAATGTTTGCTTTACAATCCTACCTTGTACGTTCTACCAATTTGAGTGGCATTATTGGATTCCTTATCCAAAATCACTTTATCTATAGTAATTATTATAGTTTTTATGAATAAATTTCTTTATCATCATTTTTTTAATTAAATACTAAGTAATGATTAAAATTTATTCTTTGGCAACTCAATAAATATGCCACTTTCTACTTTCATGCCTTCTTTTACAAAGATAGTATCAATGTAATTATTATAAACGTTGAAGATGACATTATCCTTTTACAATCTTTTCTAATTAAAATCAGAGACAAATGAATTTTATTACCTTCTTATCATCTTTTCTAAGTAAATTGAGGGATGAATGAATTTTTTACTCTTACCAAATTCCTTATTCTCCATTTTCAGTGACAAGTTAATTAAAATTTTAATTTTTATCTTTTGTTCTCCTTTTCAACTTCAATGGATACTATTTCATCTTTAGATCATTGATTATAGTCGATAATGCAGAATCGCCTGAATTCTAATGACATTGCAATAAGGCCACAAATAGAGTTTCATAGTGCATAAAGATAAGGCAAAAAGAGATATGACAAAAGCCACAAGATAAAAATGGTTCACGACATATGTGAAGGAGGGGAGATGAGAGGAGGAGTCCCGTCAAAAATTTATTCAAAAGGAGAGATTTCGGTGATAGTTCAGCTCAAAAGATAGGTTCGAAGTAGCCATGGAAGGAAAAGCTGCCGAATGAGGCATATGAATCTGATGTTTAACCATTCCCAGACACCATTGATGATAGAGAGTGGCAGTATGAGGATGTTGACTATGATCAAATTGATCTTTCAATTGTAGATGGACATAACCAAATTTTTAGACTGTCAATTATTATTTAACCAAATTCTGAGAAACTTTGATTTTGCATATTCCTCCAGTGTTTGTGCAATACATTTTCCCTATAAAAAACAAAAGATAGTAGGAGATAATTAATCTTTTTTATTTACATTTTTAATTTGTACAATAAGAGATCTATTTATAGCGTAAATACCTGAATTATATAAGATAAAAATCAATCAAAATTTATACTATTAATGACATCAATTACTTATTGATTGACATTAATTGTAATTAATCACTACTGGATTGATATCAATTACATTAATATGAAATCAAATCAAATATACAAATAGTACATACATGATGCTAAATTAAATACAATATTCTAATTACAAATTGATTGATATCAATTACATTAATATAAAATCAAATCAAATATACAATTAATACATGTATTAGTTAAATAGATCATGATGCCAAATTAAGAAAAATATTCTAATCCGATATAATCAAAGAATATCTTATCAAATAATTGGTAATCAAATAAAATCTCAACACTCATCTCAAGTTGGTGCATAGATATCGCACATACCCAATTACTCAATAACCTCTGAAAAAAATTTATTGGAAAACCACTTGGGTAAAATTATTTGTCAATTGATCTGCAGATCAAATCATGGGTAACTCCATTTACTATATAACTTCTCCCTTATAAAATCTATCTCAACATGTTTGGTTCGATCATGTTGAGCCAGCGTATGGGCAATGTCACATGCAACTTTATTGTCACAATATAGTTGAATTAGGCACCCAGGCAAGCCAAATCATGCAGAAGTAATCAAAGATACAAGATTTCACAAATCCCAAGTGCCATATCTCTGAATTCAACTTCTATGCTTGAGCGAGTAACATTATTTTATTTCTTTTTCTGCCAAATCACAAGATTGCCATCTACTAATGTAAAGTAACAAAAGTTGATCTCCTGCAATCTATCGATCCATCACAATTAGTATAACTACATACAGCTATACTTTGACAATTTGTATGCTTTGTTAATATTAACTCTTTGCTAAGAGCAAATTTTAGATACATCAAAACATGCATAATTGCATTCATGTGTTGCTCTCTAGGGTTGTGCATAAATTGACTGACAACACTAAGTGCATAAGCAATATCTGGTTTAGCATGTGCTAAATACATTAGTTTCCTAACTATTCTCTAATATCTACCTTTATCAATTGAAACTTGATCTGAAGTCACACAATTTTAAACCTTTTTCCACTAGTGTGTTAGCAGGTTGACATGCTGACATATTTGTTTCCTATAACAAATCCAAAACATATTTTCTTTGATATAAGAAAATTGCTTTTCGAAATCTGGATACTTCAATCCCAATAAAATATTTTAAGGAATCAAAATCTTTCATTTTAAATTCTCGAGAGAAGTACTCTTGCAATGGTTTCTTTTCATATGGATCATTTCCTATAATGATCATATCATCAACATATATGACAAGTAATCTTTCTTAGTTATTTTTTAAAAAATAAAGTATGATATGAATTACTCTGATAGTATCCAAATGATAGCATGACTTTAGTGAATCTTCTAAACCATGCTCTCAGAGATTGTTTTAACATATACAATAATTTTTTCAATTTACACACCTTACCATGATACTTATCCAAAGTCATACATTTTGGTGGGAGTTCCATATATATTTTTTTTCAAATAATTCTCCATGCAAGAAGGCATTTTTGACATCAATTTAGTAAAGTGGCTAATCCAAGTTTGCAACCAAAGACAATAATATACGAACAGTATTGATTTTTACCACATGTGCAAATGTATGTGTAGTTAACTCCATATATTTGAGCGTACCATGTGGAAACTAGTCTTTCCTTGTACCTTTCATTAGTGTCATTTGCATTATATTTCATAATATAAATCTATCATCATCCCATTAACTTCTTCCCGAGTAGGCGGTTGACAAGAACCCAAATCTTATTCTTTTGCAAGAATTACATTTCTTCATTCATGGCAATTTTTCTACTTTGAATCACTTAATACTTCTTGCACATGATTAGAAATAGTTACAATAGATGACTGAATCACAAATAACAAATTTGATTCTGGAAAATTATGGTAGAATATATAATTAGACATGAGATATTTAATTTTACTAGAAAATACAGGTTAATATTAGAGTTTAGAAATATCTCGAGTGAGACATAGTGGTAGCTATTTTTTGAGTAACTTAGATACTATATCAAGTACCTCCTCAATAAATGATTAGTGTGGTATGTTGACAAGGGATTCAAATTTCTATATTTCATGAATTTATATTTTCTATTTCAATTATTTCTTCAACTTTTGAAATGGCTGATACTCCACAATATCATAATCAAGAGTTTGAATTTCTCTATGTTCTTCCTAAACGTTAGACTTATATCAATAGTAAACTAAATTCTCATGAAAAGAAGATCTAATGTGATAAACATCCATCATGTGGGAGAATTATCTGATGTAGAGCATATCCAAGAAAACATATTTTAAGACTTGTGGGATTAATTTGCTTTGTTAATGTTGACGTAGATGGACAAACACCACACGTCTAAAGACATAGAGAGGTAAATTTAAAATTGGTGGGGGGTAATGATAGCATCAGTAGGAGCCTAGAATGGTGTTTTAAGTCAATTGTGCTTGAGGGCATTTTGTTAATTAAGTATTTGACTAATACAAGTGTTTCTCTCTAATAGGAAAATGGCATGCAAGATTCAACCAACAATGTTTGAACCACTTCTAACAAATGTCTATTATTCCATTGAGCAATGCAATTTTGTTGTGGATTATTAAGACATGTAATCCAATGAACATTTCCATATTCTTTCAAATATCATTAGAGATCAGCATTTTTATATTCACCACCATAACCACTAGGTAAAACTTGAATATGTGCATTGTACTAAACTCTCACCATTATTTGAAAATTTTAAAATATGAAGTTCACTTTAATTTTGGACTTTATTAACCACAACCAAGTCATTCTAGAACAATTATCAATAAAAACAACAAACCAATGCGAACCACCCATAATTAAAACTTGGAATGGTTTCTACACATCAGAATGTATCCATAAAAGGAAGTAGACTTTTATTCAAATTTAATTGAAATGAATTTTGATTACTTTTAGCAATGTCACCTACATCACATCGGAAAACAAAACAATCAATCTTTTTAAATAGATAGAGAAATAATTTTTTAAAATATCCAAATGAAACATATCCCAAATGTCATGCTACAAACAAATTTTAGACTTTTCCTCTTCAAATTCGAGGCTATTCATGACAAGGACTTGATTAAATTTTTCAAAACTTTATTATTATAAGTCCAATTAATACAACTTCTCTCGCCTAGTACCACAACTAATTATCTGCTTTGTTTGGATGTCCTTAAAAGGACAAACTATAGGCCAAAAAATTACAACAGAAAACAGGTTTTTGGTTATTTGAGGAATGGATAATAGATTACAACCCAAAGATAGAACAATTAAAACAAAATCTAAATTCAAATTATCAAGGATTAATGAAACTTCCTCTGTAACTGGGATCATATTACCATTGGTTGTGGATATAAACTGTTGCGATGATGGTTTCAATGGTTTGATCTATTTAAAATCAAAGATTTGTAGTATTAGAATTAATTATCTATGTACTATTCAGATCAAGTGCATAAACATTTTAAAAAAAACTTACTGCAAGTATCTGTAATTGTTATTAATGCTGAATCTTTATCACTTGTTCTATCATTAGCATTCGTCTCAACAACAACTATAGTAGATGTCTTCTTTTGATATTTCTTTCAAAAAGCAAGACTATGGTTCCATTATTTTGGATATCCCACAATCTCATTACAATGATCTTTGGTAGGATTGGTTTTGTTACAATGGTTGCATTTGTATGTAGATTTGTCGACATTATTAGTTGTTTTTAATCTACTTTTAGTTACCATTGTTGTAGCTTCAAAACCTTCAAAGTCTTCCTTAACGTTACATGATGTACTGCTTCTCATTGAATAAGTGGAAAGTATCCTTTCAAATATGGAATAGGATTTTACATAAAATTTCCCCTTAAATTGTTTGAATTCACTATCTAATCCAGCAAGGAAGATGTGCACTCTGACCCTTTGAATAGACTTTTGATATGCAACAACATCATTTGGATCTTTCATCACCACTTTATCTCCATATTGTCAAACCTGGACTGGACCTGTCAGTTCAAATGGGAACCAGCCATAGGTTTAGTCCGAATCTTATTAAAAAATTAATTTTGAAAGATCCGGTCAAACCTCAGTTTGATCGGTCAAAACTTGGGTTGATTCTGGTTTGATAGGGTAAAACTTTCCCTTTTATAGAAAGTAATTTTAATTTTTAAAAATTATAGTTTGACAATGATTTTTTATAAAACTCAATTTTTATTTGTAAATTTTTTAATGCTTTCAAATTAAATATTTTAAATGTTTATTCAAGAGAATTCTTACAATTTTTAACATATTCTTTACCTAAAATATTTTTTATATCATTTTTTTTCACAAAGTTATTTAATTATACATTTAGAATTTCATATAACTTATACAAAATTTAGACCTAACTGCATTAAAAAAACTAAATAATTTATCTCTAGTATATTTGTATATTAGTATTAATATTTTTTAATTAATTTATATTTATTACATCATAATGATTTCATCTAATTTTTTTACTATCAGTCCAACCGGTTGACCCTTGACTCCTTGACTTCACGGGTTAGTATTTCGGTCTGATCTTGACAACACTATTTTATCTTGATGATCCAACCCTTGAAATAGTTGAATCAATTCTTCATAATATTTAGATAAAAATCTTCCACTTTGTTTGGCAATGAAAGTTCTTTGATTTAATAAAAAAACTTGTAACTCATCATTTTTATCATAGAAAGTTTTTAAAAGAGCCATCCATATTTTATGGAAAGTAGGAAGACGTAGATAATGTTTCCTAATTTTTGGAGTCATTGACATTAACAATCTTTACCATTTAATTCTCACCATACCACTTCAAATGTCCATCATTTGATTCTATAGGTGGTGGTATCGTCCCATGAATATATGAGAGTTTTTCTCTCTCTACAATATGCATCTACATTAGTTGTGAGCATATATTATTGTTGGATTCCGTGAGGATAATCTTTGCATTGAAAACTCCATCAAACAACACTTGGAACACATTTTATACCAGTTGATTCAGTACCTTTCCCACTCATGCTTTTATTAAAGAGTTTTTAATACTCATAAAAAAGAAGTGGCGAACAATATCTCTATTTGTTTTATCGTAGTAGCTCTAATACCATCTAAAAAAAAAAGAGATTAGGAGAGAATTGATCTATTTTTATTCACACTCTTAATATGAGACCTATTTATATGCTAAATACATGAGTTATACAATGTAAAAATAAATCAAAATCTAGACATTTAATGATATCAATCACTAATTGATTGATATCAATCGTATCAATATGAAATCAAATGAAATATACAATTAATAAATATATTAATTACATAGATCATAATCTCAAATTAAGAAAAATATTTTAATTAGCCATAAGTGAAAAATAGCTTACCGAATAATTTTCAATCAAATAAAATCTCAACATTCCCTTCTTTCATTGTAAATAAGGTTTGGAATTTGGTTTGATTTTGATTCTGAAGTCTCACAATAAAGATCAATACATATTATATTTGATTGGAGAAATATTATGTTTAATATTCTCATAGTTGGTATCCCAGTGATTGATATATCTCACCAATTATTGGATCATAAAGTTTTATACTTCTCATTATCAATGAAAGCTTTTACTTCCTCGAATGGAATAGGTTTTTTTTTTTGTTTTTGGTTGTTGTGACTTGGGCATACATTGTATAATGCTGAGCTTAATATTAGTTGTTCTTAGCACTATTATTTTTTTTCTTCTTTATAAAAAGTGCATCCGGGACAACACATGTAAAATCTACCACGAATAGCCAAGAAATTGAGTAGAAAGTCGTGCATACATCATAAGATCAAGTGGAAGATGAAAGGGGGATGAAATTATTTTTTTTTTCTCCCGTTACAAAGATCCATAAATGGAATAAAATGATGAGATTGTTGGTTGTCTTAAAACTACATACAAAAAGGGCTTGCAAATTTAGCACAATATGGAAGATAGTGGATTCCAAATTGTGCCAGGAGTCTTTGCAATATCAACAAAATATGGAAGATTTAAAGTTGTACCAAGAATGGAAGCGCTCTAAATCGTGAACGTAGGTTTGATGTAAAGGAATATGTATGTGTGTGTGGAAAATTTTGCGGTCCCTTTCATCAATTTAATTGAACCATCCAATTAATTGATATCTAATAAATAAATATCACCTTATATAATATCATATGGTGGAACACATAAAATCTTTATTATATATATTTGACTAACTTGCTATTGCAGGTAAACATGTATAGTGAAAATATCTTTTAACACTCTTTTTTTTTGGGAAATTTACAAATATGACAGGGTTGACCGTTGACTTTACAAAAATACTACCCTTCTCTTTTTCTTTTGTGTTATAACACTTTCATAAAAAAAAATGACTACAACATCCTTCTCTTCTGCTATAGAACACAGATTTCTCTTTCAGAACACAGATTCTAGCACCTCTATTCCTTTGCTACTCTTCACTTCAACGGTTTAGGGCTGTTTGGTTGATTGTTCAGTTATAGATTACTCTTCACTTCAAGGATTTAGAGCCTTGTTACGCAGAGTATAGCACTTCTGTTGTCACGCACCTAGCAAAGTTTGTTCTCTCACACGCCATTGGTCGCATTGCAAGCAATCGCATTTGAAATCGTCTGCAATCAATCGCATTTGAAGTCGTCTGCAATTGCAAGTTAGTTTGATTTATTACCTTTTTAACTGGGTTTGTGAATTGTACAGATAAAATGGTCGAGCAATAGGTCCATCACTAGGTCGAGCAAAATATTGCGCCCGTAGTTGGGTCGAGCGTGAGGTCTAGTATCAGGTCGAGCAACATTAGAAGTCGAGTATTTAGTCGATATTTTAGTTGAGTACTCTGATAGGGCTAGATAAAGTGTCTAGCAGTATAATATGTCAAGTTTAATGTCAAGCAAGGAGTCGAGCAATGTGGATGGAATGAATTTGTCATATATTTACAGCCCTACAACAATCCGTTGTTTATTGATTGTTTTGGTTTTCAATGTAGGGATGTCACGCGGCATTACGTGGTCTGTATATATTTTTTATGACGGAAAAAGGAACATTGATCCCAGTACAAATGAACGAAGCTTCATTAATTACAAGAGGATCGAAACTCTTTTGTTGAAAGAAGACACAAGCTTCAAGGAACTAGTGAATCTCATCATTAACATTTTACAATTAGATATGGAGATTGAAAACAGAATGGTCCTCGAATATGTACCCAAATACTTGTCAAGAATATCCCCTCTTCCCGTCAAGACTGATTACCATGTCAAGTGCTTTTTGAATGAGATTATTAGATGGTCCAAAGATGCAAGGATTCCAATATGTGTTATCCTTCGAGCTGAGACCGAAGCATCAGGTGTTGAAGATAGTGCTAGCAATTCACCAATAAAGCACTTGGATGGTGACAGTCCGTTATGGACTAATGATACTCTTCCTCTAAACAATTTCATCGGACCAATTTTTGAAGAGGCAATTGATGATGATAGACCTAGGATCGATGTAAATACTCCAGTTGAGAAAATCATAGTTGTGAAAGATGTAAATACTCCTTCCAAGCAACCAGAGACAAATGTGCCTGTTAGTCCAGTTCAAACCCATGCCCAAGTAATCCCCCAATGCCAAACGTTGACAAAGTCATCGCATGCTAACAGTGGAACTTCTTCTGACAGATTAGCCGCCATCGTCGATGTTGCAGTAAATGATGTTTTCGAAACGAGAGAGCAATTGCAAATAAGAATGAGTATGCTCGTTGTGAAATATTTCTACGAGTGGAAGGTGGTAAGAGCATGTCACAAGTACTGGTACATACGATGCAAGTATAGCAATTGCGGGTGGAAACTCAATGCATCTTTCATTGGAAATTCGAGTGCTTGGAAAATCAATAAATTTGAAAACACCAATACATGTCAGTTATCGCTTGTGCATTGTGATAATCGTCAGGCAAATAGGAAAGTAATTGGATCGTGGATCAAATGTAAGTACCAGAAAATTTGTCGACCATAAAAACCCGACGAAATCATGGCAGATATTCGTCAAGAGTTAGATGTTAATATACTATACTTGAAGGCTTGGAGATCCAGGGAATCAGCACTCGAAGAAATGAGAGATGGATTTGAGGATTCATATAAAATACTACTAGCTTATTTACACATGTTGAGGGCATGTAATCCGGGTACGTTTACTGATCTCGAGATGGAAGAAGATCATTGTTTCAAATATGCTTTTTTTCACAATGGAAACATCTCTTCGTGGATTTCGCAACTGTATGCGACCAGTTCTTACTGTTGATGCCTGCTTCCTAAAGGGAAAATACCCTGGATCATTGCTTGTTGCTACTTGCATGGACGGTAACAACCAAGTGTACCCTATCGATTGGAAATTGGTGGATTCTGAAAATGACGCCTCGTGGGAGTGGTTTATGGAAAAGTTGAATGCTGCAATAGGTGTTGAAATCGATGGATTGGTGTTTGTGTCCGACAGGCATAAAAGTATTGCCAAAGGTATTGCACGTGTTTTCCCCAACGCCTTCCACCGAGTGTGTATCTATCATCTGAGCAGCAACTTGCGAGGAACGTTCAAATACAAAGAGGTGCTCTCTATGTACTTTAAGGCTACAAAGGCATACCTTCTTGCCAAGTTTAATGAGATGTGGAGAATTCTTTCCAAACAAGATTCACGCGTATGCGAGTATTTAATAGAGGTCGGCATTGAGCGGTGGTCAAGGGCATATTCTCAAGGAAGACGATACACTATAATGGCCACTAACATTGCCGAATGTCTCAACGCATAGTTGAAAGATGCATGGGAATTACCAATTCATTGTTTGGTAGAGTACATTCGGAGTACGCTACAGAGATGGTATTATGAAAAACGTACAGTAGAGTCTGAAATGAAAACACATACAACACCTTTCATTGAACATGAGCTTGTATCTAGGATGCGAGCAGCACAATCTCATGTCGTTGAACTAGTCGATATACACCAGTGGTGTGTACGAGACATGGCAAATCATACTTATATAGTCGATTTGCTTCAAAGAACATGCACGCGTTGAGTGTTTGAAATGGATCAACTTCCATGTGCTTATGCGTTTGCTGTAGCCCGTCACCGACAAAGTGACCATTATTCTTTATGCACACCATTTTATTTAACTGAAGCACTCATATCCGCTTATGCAGAGCCCATTATCCCAGTTGGTGAACCTCAAGATTGGCAGGTGCCTGAAGAAATTCTGTCTATTCAATAACCTTTTCTTGAACCAAGGGCTAAAAGTGGTAGATGCAAGAAACAGAGAATCCCTTCAATAGGTGAGGAGATAGTTCCAAAAAAATGTGGTCGGTGTGGAGAGAGTGATCATAACCGTAAAATTTGCTCTAATCCATTCGTGTTTAGGTCTAGAAAATGAATATCTTGCGTACATGTATATACCCTTAAGGCAGAATCTTATACATTGTAAACATTTGGTGTTTGGTGTGATTTTCACATTTAATTTATGTCATTTTTTCAATTATTAATTTTATTTTTGTTTAATGTTTCAATTATCATTTTGTTAAATGTTGCAACAATAATTTTTAAGAATTATTGGATTTTCTGTTTCCTGCCCGACTATGTGCTCGACTTTTTACTCAAATGAATAAAAGATTTGTTAAATTATTATAACTTGTTCGACCAAGTGATCGACTTTATATTTGACTAAAATGTATTGAATCAGAATTATTAGATTTTCTGTTTTCTGCCCAACAATGTGCTCGACTTATTATTCGACTAAATAAAAGCTTGACTAAATTATTGTAACTTGCTCAACTATGTGATCAACTTTGTACTCAACTAAAAAGTATTGAAGCAGAATTATTGGATTTTCTGTTTTCTACCTGACAACGTGCTCGACTTATTGCTCGACTAAATAAAAACTTGACTAAATTATTGTAACTTGCTCGACTATGTGATCGACTTTGTACTCGGCTAAAATGTATTGAAGCAGAATTATTGAATTTTCTGTTTTCTGCTCGACAATGTGCTTGACTTATTACTCGACTAAATAAAAGCTTGGCTAAAATTATTGTAACTTGCTCGATTACTTGATCGACTTTGTACTCGACTAAAATGTTTTGAAGCAGTATTATTGGATTTTTTATTTTCTGCCCGACTATGTGCTCGGCTTATTACTCAACTAAAATATATTTAAGTAGTGTTTTCATGCAAGTTTCATAAACTAAATGTACCATTGCATATATAAAAAAATTGCTAGTTCACATCAATAAATGTATTTACAAGCTTGCCAAAACAATTGTATTTGCAATTTTTTTTCTTCTACACAACACATCTTTACTTTCGATGTTTTTTTTTTGGCTGCTTGAATTTTCTTTGGTCCTCTTGTCTTGCATGGAAGAATAGTGCGATAGCTATCTTGGTACGTGCGTCCATGACAGACTTACGATTGGGATTAAATGTCTCTAGTGGGACCCCGTAAATGAGGAATTCAGCCCATTTCAAGACAAATATACCACAGGCTCCGCCGCTACAAGAAACAATGCACGTGATCGTGTTAGTTATAACAAAATTGAAAACAATGAAGTGCTACAAACATTGTACAGGTGCCAGAATTTCTAACCTTGTTTCTTGACGTGGCAAACCTTGCTCAATGATGACTTGCTAAGTATCCATGCTCAGAAGTTCACATGCCTTGAGTATCTTCGGCATGGTTTGCACAAGATGCTCCAATTTTGGCCCTATCCCTTCTTGGTCTAGTGAGTTATATACGTGGAACGTGTGTTGATGGCTATCCATCCTCACCAATATCCAGTGATTCCCATCTATATGGACCGGGAACAACACTTAGTCCACCGTCCGACAGTCAATCTTATATCGAACGGAACCAACGAATTGTTTCATGGCCAAATCTTCGTACGTGGGATCCTGCTTGGCCGTATATAATGTTTTCATTCCAATCTGTGCCCACAAGTAAACACGTCAATATTTCAATCCAACTACACCAGCCAACCATAAAAATACAGAACAGGACGAATAGCTTACATCAAAATGCGTTTTTATAATGGAAACATCTTTGCGGTCCATTATCAGGATCCTTTTCCGAAGCATGGATGTGTACAAGTCCAAATGCTGAAAAAAAACCCCAACTGCGTGGATTAGGACAACTATAATTTCACTAACTAATAGATAAATAGAAAAACAATAAAGTATTACCTCATTGGAAAGCCACTCATTTTCAATAAGAACCTTTTTCAGCAAGTCCGAATCAAGCTCAAAAATAAGAGTCCACAAGAACTGTCGCTTGATTGGCTTCAACCACTTTAGTATGTCTTGAATATCTTCCGACGCTGGTTGGAAATCTCGAAAATTGAAGCGCGCCGAAACCAATAATTGAGGGGATAGTGGATGGGGGGAGTGGGATATTCAATGCTAAGAACGGGGCCCAAGTTGATACCAGCAAAAACATCCTTTTCAGCAACTCCACGATCCTATTGGCTTTGTTCTTAATCGGGGTTGGGGGAGGAGTCTCGATTTCAACTATGATAGGAACAGATCAAGTCTTGTGTTCTGCGCTAAGTGGATCAACAAATATCAACGCTTTCAAATCAAACTCTGAAGTTGTCCCACCATCGGCTTTCCCTTCTTTCCCCGCCATCACTTGCTGGAGAGTACGAGGCAGATGTTTGACGGTTGCGGTTAGCCGGTTAACCGCAGATTCCAATTCGGCTATTCTTGCCTCTGACCTTTCATGCCGTTCGATCATCTGACTCACTGAAATCCGCCGCGCCTCACGTGCCTCTTTGGGAACTTGCACGTCTTCTTCTTCTTTTTCTTCCTCGCCAAACTCCAAATCATTGGTGGCCTCTCCTATTTCTTCTTCATCCTAACTCAAAAAATTCGCAGCTTCTTCCGGAGTTTGAGTTATCGGCGTGACTTTAACTCTCTGCAGCAAATTGAATGTAAAGTCATGATATAACAATATTTAAAACTCAAACATACTGCATTACCTATAATTATAAGCTCATACCTCTCCGGTAAGTAGCTTTTTGGACCATACTGCATTTTTTTCTTGGGCAGATATGTGGCTCTTAACTGCTTTTCACCTGAACATCTTTGGCATACATCCAGAGGTTTCGACTTTTTGCACTAAAGTGATCGGTCAAAATGCGGCATCAATTCATAAGCGAACACCTGCGATTCATAAACATAAAATGGGAAAAATAAATTATTTAGATTTAAGAACAAAATTAAAGAAAACAGGTTGTGACTTTTAATTTCTTACCCCTAACGCAACAGGAAATCCACCAACGGTGTACGCCCTATTGTCTTGATCTCTATACTGCTTCAAGGCGTTGGCCGTAACCTTTCTAGCACTATCCACAGTCACTCGAAAAGACTCTTCACCCCAAGGGATTTCATCAAGCTTTCTCCAATCACAAGCCAAATGGACGACCTTGTCATCTATTTAGTTCCTTTTTTGCTTCCCAATGATTGATGTGTATAGCAATAGCAAGGTAAGGGAGACAACAACCTCATCCGAATAGCTTGCGTTTATTTGATCGTAAGCTTTGAAAACATCGGTGTATGTTGTTTCATTGTGCCGACCTTCTCCAGTTAGATACTTACTAATCAAACTCGAGCCATCGGGTGCCTGGAATTTTGCGTATTCACGTGTAAAGTCGCCCATCTTCAAACCAGTTATTAATGCGAACTCCCTCCGCCCAAATTTAACATTCTTACCGGCGAAATTAAATATAGGCTTCCATCCTTTTGGGACTTCTCGTCTTATTTAAGTTGCCTCAGTAGGACGCTGTGAATCATCTGTTTGCACCAAAACTTATGCTCATAGTCCAGCGCAATTCCAGCAAGGCTACTCTCCTTTCTTAATATGTTCTTTTGCGTTTCGCTTAGTTTCAGCCTTATTCTCTGCATCTTAGCCTCATAGTAGCAGTATTGTGAAACCTTGCCATTGAAGAAATCACACTGCACCACCATTTGCTCCTTCAGAGAGTCCTAATTAACAAAATTTGCAAAATTAAAGCAAATTGGTTCTAGCTTGACCCTTTACTGGACTAATAGCTTGACAAAAAACAAAAAAAGTTCTGAAAACAATAAATTTTGTTTTATGCTCGACTTTTTACCCGACTAATAGCTTAACAAAAAATATAAGAAGTTCTGAAAGCAAAAAATTCTGTTTAATGCTTGACTATTTACCCGACTAATAGCTCAACCAAACAATATAACTATTCTGAAACAAACATTTCTGTTTCATGCTCACCTGTTTACCCGACTAATAGCTCGACAAAAAACAAAAAAAGTTATGAAAACAACAAATTCTGTTTCATGCTCGACTGTTTACCCGACTAATAGCTCGACAAAAAATATAAAAAGTTCTGAAAACAAAAAAAAATTCTGTTTAATGCTCGACTATTTACCTGACTAACAGATCAACCAAAAATATAACAGTTCTGAGACAAATATTTCTGTTTCATGCTTGACTATTTACCCGACTAATAGCTCGACAAAAAATATGAAATTCTGAGAACAAACAATTTTCTGTGTTATGCTCGACCCTTTACCCGACTAATAGCTCGACGAAAACCAAAAAGTTCTGAAAACAAAGTTTAATAATCTGGCTCAACCCTTGACCCGACTATTTGCTCGACAAAAAACATAAAGTTTTTTTAAAAAAATAAAAACTAGACCATTGAAGAACCGCTGACTCAACTAAAAAATTGACTTATTGCTCGACTTTTTAAGATAGCGAGTGCTGCTCGACCTAGGGCTCGACTTATCATCGACCCTCGCCAGACCATTTTCTCGACCAAATTCAGAGAACCCAGTTCAAATACATACATACAATATCAACACACACTATGTAGGAAGAATAAAATGATTAATTTAAACACAAAATTTGCTGATACTTACCGCGTGATGCTGTACTTCCTTCTTCTCCGTCGCGGGTGTCTTCTTAGCGATGGAAGATAGGCATCCTCTCTTTGTGCGTGCCATTGAATATGTTTGAAATGGGTTAACACTCTGGTTTTGAAATCGTGTTTGAGGCGGAAAACAACGAAGGTTTTGGAAGGAAATGAAAAAGAAAACGGTTTAAAGGCTTATGTAATGGAAGAAGTGAAGAACGGTTTATGATATTGATTGAAATGAAGGCTTATGTTATGGAAGAAGCAGGGTTTCTCAACGTCTTTTGGTTTCCCGCTCGCGTACAACATAGGAGGGTGTTGTAGTCATTTTTTTTTATGAAAGTGTTATAACACAAAAGAAAAAGAGGAGGGTGGTATTTTTGTAAAGTCAACGGTCAACCATAGCATATTTGTAAATTCCCCCCCACCCTTTTTTAACTTTCTAAACATTATTTGTATAATCTAATCAAAATATTATTATTTATTAATATTTATTTTTAGTGTTAAAACAAAATTTATTTAGAAAAGAAGGAGTTAATGATTATCTTTTTTATAAATGTCAATGATAAAATTTTTGGATAGATTGGTTTTATTCTTCTTTCATTTACATAGTTGAATTTTTTTTTTAATTTACATATCTATAGTAAAGGGAAAAATCAATATTGTAGATTGAATACAGTATCGTTAAATAATGAACACTTTACACCTTTAATATGTTATTATAGACCATCAAAAATTAACATTATATGAATTCAAAATTTTTAAATAACATTAATCAATACACAACAAGTCATTACACCATCACATTGTAAGGATTTTGGGAAAAAATAAATTTTTTTTTTTTTTTGCAAAATTCATTGTATCACATCAAACAAACAATATATAATTGAAAAATAAATACGGTACCGCCTACTTATATACTATTGTACAGTATTAGAAACCAATATTATAGTAATTAAATTTTTTTAAACACCATCACCATTAAATTATTAAGTGTAAAATAATACATATCAACTACTCATAACTTTAAATTTTTTTGGAGATTTTTTTTTTAACATAAAAAGGTATTATACCACATCAATTCAACATTGTATTGTAGAACAATTAAAATTGTACCATCCTTTTATATGTATTGTACAACATCAAAAATTAACATTGTAAAAATTGAATTTTTTTAACTACTATCAAAATTAAATTAATACATGTAAAATAATACACAACAACAACTCATCAAATTTTATGGATTTTCTGGGAAAAAATAATTTTTTTACCATAAAATGCATTGTAGTATATTAATTAAATATTGTACTGTCGAACAATAAACATTGTATCGTCCTCTTTTTTGGTGTCATACGGCATCCAAAACTAATATTGTATGAACTAAATTTTTTTAAGTACTATCAGATTATATTACTATGCATGAATTAATATAAAACAACTACTCATCACGTCGTAAGGATTTTCTATGGATACTGTACCATTCTTTTTTATAGTGTCATAGGTCATCAAAAATTAATATTGTAAACATTAAAATTTTTTAAATACTATCAAAATTAAATTACTATGCATAAATTAATACATATCAATCACTCGTTACGTTGTAAAGATTTTTTTGAGAAATTTTTTAAATTTTTTAAAATAAAATTCATTTTACCACATCAACTAAATATTGTATTGTCAAACAACAAATATTGTACTATCCACTTATAGTGTATTGAACGTCATCGAAAATCAACATTGGAAAAATTGAAATTTGTTAAGTTCCAACAAAAACTAAGTTGTTGAGCGTAAAATAATACACATAAGCTATTTAACACATTGTAAGATTTTTTTAGGGGAAAAAATCACCTTTCTATCGAAAAATGTGTTGTACTACATTAATTGAATATTGTATTATCGAATAATAAACACTGTCCTATTCACTTATATAGTATTGTATGCAATAAAAATTCAATATTATAAGAATTGAAAATTTTAAAATTCTGTCCTACTTAAGTTATTACACGTAAAATAATGCATATCAACTACTATTCGCATTGTAAGATTTTTTTAAAAAAAAAATCTTTTTTTTTTTTACATAAATATGTCTTGTATCACATCAATTAAACATTGTACCGTCGAATAGTAACACTATATCTTTCTCTTATATAGTACTATACGTCATAAAAAATTAACATAATAGGAATTGAAATTTTTTATATACTATCTAAATTAAAGTCATACGTGAAAATTAATACTCTTTCCATTCCAAATAATAAAAAAAAAGAGTGCACTTTCAAAAAAATTTCTTGTCCCAAAAAAAGATTTCACTTTCAAACTAAAATTTTAAAATACCCTCACTAATAACAATTGCATATACTTATAATTAAAAAGTAAAGATAAAAATGTAAAATTATAAATTTAGTTGGTGCATTAAATGTGTTATAGCTACACCTAATAAAAAATTGTACCTCTATCAAAGTGAATTTTTCTTTTTTTAGAACGGAGGGAGTATATAACAACTACTCATCACATTGTAAGAATTTGTTGGGAAAAAAATTAACTTTCTCATATAAAATTAATTGGACCACACAACTGAACATTGTACTATTGAATAATAACAGTGTATCTTTCTCTTATAAGGAATTATACGGCATAAAAAATCAACTCTGTAGAAATTAAAACATTTTAGGTATCATCAAAATTAAATTGATATATGGAAGTTAATATATATGAACCACTCATCATATTTTAAAAATTTTCATTTTTGGAAAAAAATCAGTTTTCTTTTACAAAAAAAATGCATTTGTACTCTATTAATTGAACATTATATTGTTGACCAATAAACATTATACCATCCACTTACACAGTACTAAGTGTAATAAAAAACCAACATTATAAGATTTGAAATTTTTTAAGTTCTATAAAAATTAAGTTATTACTTGTAAAATAATACAAATCAACTAGTCATCACATTGCAAAATTTTTTTTTTTGAAAAAATCATTTTTTTTTAACAAAAAAAAATGCTTTGTACCATATCAACTAAAATTGTATTGAGGTTAGGAACTGTTGTAAAAGAGGTTGAAGACTACCAATCTTAAAATCTAATTAGGCGATTTTAAGGTAAATGTGGGCAATTTTCACCTTCATTGAGTGTCTACCGCCTTTGTTGAAGTCTTTTACTTAAGGGGTAAGGTTCTTTGCCCGTTGGGCAAAGGAGTTAGTTTCTGCCTTTCACAGATATTTATTTTGGCTGGAGGGATGGCGTCAGGCAGCTCGGGAAGCTGGGAGCAGGAGCTGGATTCGTTGATGTGGCAACTTCAGCTCTTGTCCGTAGAGGAGGGCGGTGTTCAGTTGGAGGTGGATAACTTTCGGGATAGTAAGAAAGAGGGAGAGAGGAGTTTGTTAGGAAAGGTATTTGGAGAGAAAAGGGTTAATTTTGTTGGGTTAAAACATACTTTCCAAGCTTTATGGCCAATTCATCGGCCGTTTGTGGTTCGTGAGTTGGGAGTTAATTTCTTTCAGTTTGTTTTCCACACCAAGGAGGATAGGAGTAGGGTCTTGGCTAGCCGTGGATGGACTTTTGAAAATCAATTCTTGGTGTTACATGCATGGGGGGAGAATGTGCTGAGCCAGGATATGAAGTTCTCTCAGCAATCTAATTCAGCTTGTTTGTAAATACATTCTAAGTTGATAGTTTTATTGACTTTTGTTGATAGTTTGTGTTGATAGCTGTTGTTCATAGGTATGTGTGTTGTGATATATGTATTGAGTTATATACAGGTTTGGGCTGGTTTCTGCTGTTTTAGAACCAGGTTATCTTTAGTTTGCGGAGAAGATACTGCCAAAATTTCTTCTGGTTAGTGGTGGTAATACTGCATTCCCCAATTCGGGTCTATAGTGTTCTTTTGTGAGACAACTAGGATCAGTTTGTGACATAATGTCTGTCAGTTTTAGCCGATTTTGGTGCTAACAATAGTCCTCTTGGGGGACCTTCCATATACTCATTAACTTTCATGAAGTTAATACACCTCACAAATTTTGGACCCAAAAAAAAACTAAAATTGTATTGTCAAACAATAAAAATGTATCTTTTTCCTATATGATACTGTACAACATAAAAAATTACTATAATATGAATTGAAGTTTTTTAAATATATGTTAAAATTAGTACACAACAATAACTCATCACATTATAAGGACTTTTTGAAAAAAAAAAGATAATTTTTTATATTCATTGTACCACATCAACTGAATAAAGTATTATCAAATAATAATGTTGTATTGTCTTTTTATACGGTATTATATGGCATAAAAAATTAACTTTGTAGGTATTGGAAGTTTTTAGGTATCCACAAAATTAAATTAATATATGAAAGTTAATACATATCAAAAGTTAATACATATCAACCATTCATCTATTTTGAAATTTTTTTTTACAAAAAATGTATTGTATCACATCAATTGAACACTATTCCATCAAATAATAAATACTATATCATTGTCTTATATAGTACTGTACAACATAAAAAAATTAGCATAGTAGGAATTGAATTTTTTTGACTATGGCTAAAATTAAATTAATATGTAAAAATTAATGCGCAACAAATGCTCATCACATTGTGAGGATGTTTTGGAAAAAAATATTTTTTTTGTAATAAAATTCATTGTACCACATCAAACTGAACATTATATCGTTGAATACTGAATACTATATCATCTTTTTATATAGTATTGTACAACATCAAAAATCAACTTTGTAAGAAATGAATTTTTTTAGGTATCATCAAAATTAAATTAATAAATGGAAGTTAATACATATGAACTACTCATTATAGTGTAAGATTTTTTTTTTTTTGAAAAAAACTCAAAAAAAAAATTTACAAAAAAATGCATTGTATGATATTAATTGAACATTGTATTGTGAAACTATTCAAGAGATTTACATTATTGGCAGTCGAACTAGAGTAGCTACAGAAATAATAGAAGTCCAACTTGAATTTTGGGTCCTTCCCACTTATCAGGCGTTGTAGTTTTCTTATTTTTTCAGTGTGAGATAGTATTCATGAATTCAATAAGCCTCTCCTTCATGGACCCACAAGCCCACTCACCCACGAGATCAATCTCTACTCTAACAAACCTATTTTTTCACCATGAACCCATTTAGTTTCCATGCAAATAGTAAACTGGTATAATAAATCTATTTGTCCACAAGTACCACTAAGCCTAGGGTCCACCGAAAGAGAAACCACTTGCTTCACTGAATAATCTAACAGTCAAACTCTAATATCACTTGTTAGGAAAATTTACAACATATGCTTGTCCAAAAGTCCCGATTAAACTCTAGTCCAACCAGAAGAGGACCCATTTGCTTCACCAAATAGTTCAATAGTCTAACTTTGATACCACTTATTGGGGAGATTTATAACATGGAGAGCTCAATTAAAGGCCCAATAAACAATAATAGTCTGATGAGAATCTGGGAGCTGTTCAATCTACTTGATGGGAATCCAGGAGCCGTGCAATCTACTCACCAAGTATTTGATCCATTAAGGCATCTTACGGTGCCGATGCTGAGAGCTCGAGCTAAACGCATTCAAGAAACCTTAAGTGGTTTAATTCATGACCTTCAAGCTTATCAAGCATGCGGCCAAGACTTGCAATTAATCATTAATTTATTGCAAGTCCGATTTGAAGAACACTAATTTTGCCTTGGCCGAATTCTAGTGTGATAATAGGCCAAGTTATTTAATTAATTTTTATAGCTTTATTTTTAGGAATTTATTAATTCTTGAATGGCCAAAACATGAATAGTGAATAGTGCGTGAATAGTGAAATTATTAGTAGCTAAATTTGTAAGGTTGAAGGAAGCTTTAAACTTCCATGTCCAATTGATTTTAAGGTTTTTATTTCCTTTTTTATTTAAGGAATCTTGGCTGCCCCTTTTAGTTATAGAGTAGGATTAGGATTTAGTTGTTACCTTTTTAAGACATCTTTGTATTCTATAAATAGGCCATTCAGCCAAGACATCAAGAATAGATGAATTAGAAGATTTTGTGACATTACATCCTTGAGAGTTTGAGAGAATCAATCTCTTCGTTCTTATAAAGAACAGCAAGCTTATCAAATTTGACCAGTTTGTAGCGCCTTTGAGTCTTATCAATCTAGTAAAACCTTAGGTTATGGCTACACTTCATCCATTCAGTCTCAATTCCACTGGTTCTAGCAATTTCGCAAGTTAAGTCTTGGGTTCTGTTTCACTTGTTGAATATTGTCGGCTCCCTATAGCCGTGAGGTGAGTATCATAGTCCAATTGGTGAGTTTTGAGTCCTTCTCACTTATTAGATGCTCTAATTATTCTTACTTTTCCAACGTGAAACAATATCTATAAACACAATAAGAACAATGAAGATTATACCTTCCTCTTAGATGGTGCTGTATGACATAAAAAATTAATACAGCAGAAATTGACATTTTTTTAAATACCGTCAAAATTAAATTATTATATATAAATTAAAACACGACAATTACTCATCACATTATAAGTATTTCTTGGAAAAAATAATTTGTTTTCTATAACAAAATTCATTGTATCCTATGAATTCAATATTGTAATGTCGAATAATGAACATTGTATCATCTTCTTGTATAGTATTGTATGACATCAAACATCAACATTGTAAAAATTGAAATTTTTTAAGTGCTATCAAAATTAAATTATTACGTGTAAATTAATATAAAATAATTATTCATCAGATTACATAATTAATTTTTTGACAACAAAATAAGTTATACTACATCAATTTTACATTATATTGTTGATCAATAAACATTGTACCATCCTTTTATTTAAAAATGTAAAATATAAAAAATTAATATTGTAGGAATTTAAAATTTTAAGTACTATCAAATTTAAGTTATTATGCTTAAATTAATGCATAATAATTACTCAATGCATTGTAAAGATGTTTTGGGAAAAAATATTTTTTACAATAAAATTTATTGTACAAGATCAATCGAACTGTATATTGTTGAATAATGAATATTGTACCATTTTCCTATAGTACATTGTATGACATAAAATCTACATTGTAGGAGTTGAAATTTTTTAAGTACCGTCAAATTTAAATTATTACATATAAATTAATACATTACAACAACATTTTACATTATAAGGATTTTTGGGGTGAAAAACTAATTTTTTAATTAAAATAAATTATACCACATTAATTGAACATTATACCATAGATCAATAAACATTATATCATGCGTTTTATATGGTTTTGTATGACATTAAAAATCAAATTGAAGAAATTAAATTTTTTTAAGTACCCCAAAATTAGATTGTTACTTGTAAATTAATATCCAACAACTACTCATCACATTGTAAGGATTTTTGGGAAAGTTTTTACATCAAAATTCATTGGACCACATTAATTGAGCATTGTACCATTGAAAAATGAATACTGTATCATCCACTTATATGGTATTGTATGCCATTAGAAATCAATATTGTAGAAATTAAAATTTTTAAAATTGTATCAAAATTAGATTATTACACATAAAATAATACATATTAGTTACTCATCATGTTATAAGATTTTTTGGGGGGAAAATCAATTTTTTGCAACAAATTTCATTGTACCACATCAATTGAATATTGTATTATCGAATGATAAACATTATATTGTCCTATTATATGATACTATAGAGCATCAAGAATTAGCATTATAGGAGTTCAAATTTTTTAAATACTATCAAAATTAAATTATTACATGTAAATGAATGCATATCAACTTATAATCACATTCTAAGATTTTTTAGGAAAAAATCAATCTTTTCTATGATAAAATAAATTATACCACATCAATTGAATACAATACCGTAGAAAAATCAACATTGTACCATCATTTTCTATAATCTTGTGCAGCATCAAAAATTAACATTGTAAAAATTAAAATTTTGAAGTACTATCAATTTTAAGTTATTACACATAAATTAATACACAACAATAACTCATCATATTGGAAGAATATGTTTAGGGAAAAATCAATATTTTTTGTAACAAAATTCATTGTACCACATCAATTGAATAATGTATCACTAAATAATGAATACTATACCATCCACTTATATGATATTGTATAACATCAAGTCAACATTGTAGGTATTGAAAATTTTTCAAATTCTATCAAGATTAAATTATTACCCATAAAACAATACATATCAACTAGTCATCATATTGTAAGATTTTTTTTGAAAAATAAATCAATTTTTTCTCTAGCAAATTTCTTTGTGCAATGTCAATTGAACATTGTACCAATAAACAATGAACGCTAATCGTCATCTTATGTAGTACTGTACGATATCAAAAATCAACATTGTAAAAATTTTAAAAATTTTAAGTACTATCAAAATTAAATTATTACATGTAAATTAATACATATCAACTACTCTTCATATTATAAGATGTTTTAGGGAAAAAAAATTTACAACAAAATAAATTGTACCATATTAGTTGAACATTGTACTATCGAAAAATGAAACACCGTATCATCCTTTTATATGGTACTGTACAGCATCAAAAATCAATATCGTTAGAATTAAAAATTTTTAGGTACCGTCAAATTTAAACTATTACGCATAAATTAATATATAATAACTACTCATCATATTGTAACGTTCCAATTTTATCGGATGTCCCCGAAGGGTATAAAAAATCTGTTGCCCCCAAGCTGGTCAATTTTGGCAACTGAATGAGCGATGGAGGTGTGATTTTGGTGCAATGTTGTGTGTGTGTGTGTGTTTTTTTTTCAATTAGGTTCCCGGCGATGGTCGACTTTTTGTGTCCCTAGTATAGGAAGAAGAACTGAGGCATATCATGGACGCCCGTTTGCTAGACTTCGAAGCCAGTGGTAGTTTCATGTTATTTTCGGCAAGGCTTCTCTACTCTAGGGTTTTGATGTGCTAACTTGGGAGGAGGAGTAATCACAATGATACGCAGCGTAAGGCAATACAGGAGGGACTGACCTATGCAGAGCCGCACTACACGGATGTCTACGGTCCGTTTTCTTCTATTCAGGCTAAGGGACACTGTGCAAGCAAAGGCCGCCAAGTTAGGATTTTGTTTTCTTAGCTTTTTAACTAGGAAAGGTTGTTATGTCCATGGTAGGTGGATGGGTTTGTTTTGATACTGGACGTTAGTTAGGTCTTAGCTGCGTTTCGAGCTAAGAAGAGTCTATTTTAAGACATTTGCGTGTATAGTTTTACTTTCAAAGTTAATAGAATTATCGATTTTTTGGCAAAAAAAATCATATTTTAAAAAAAAATTGGGAAAAAAATCAAATTTTCTAATAGCAAAATGCACATTAATTGAATATTGTATCATTAAACAATGAACATTATACTGTCCTTTTATATGGTATAGTATGCCATCAAAAATCAACATTGTAAGAATTGAATTTTTTTTTAATTACCTTCAAAATTAATTATTACATGCAAATTAATTCATAGCAACTAGTCATCACATTATAACGATTTTTGGGGAAAAATAAAATAAAAAATTATACACAAAATATATTGTACCATATCAATTGAATATTATACTTCCAACAATGAACAATTTATCATTTTCTTGTATGATATTATGCTACAGTAAAAATTAACATTGTAGCAATTCAAGTTTTTTAACTATTGTCAAAATTGAATTATTTTGCATCCACTAATATGTAATGACTACTTATCATACTGTAAAATAATTTGACATTTCTTTAACAACTAAAGAATATTCGTTCCATGAAGAAATGGTTATCACAAGAGACAAAATTATAATTTACACTAGCACATTCGAAATGCCAATTTTTTCAATGAATTACTTTTTTAAATACTTAAATAAAAAATTATCTTAAATGACCAAACCTTTTTTTCTTGCATATGGTTTTGTGTGAATCTCCATTGGATGGAACCTCTTTTTTGAGGTAATAGATTATTATAAATGGAGTTTTTTTTTTTTAAAGTAATAGGTTATTATAAGAAGGATTCTTTACAAATAAGTAATTAAATTTAAAAGTTATAACTTACTAAATTTGATGGTTCCTATTTAATTGAACTAATCTGATGAATACTATTAAAATAACTGAACCATCCAATTAAATTGAACAACTTGACTGTAATCACTCCCTGTGTATGTATATATATATATATATATATATATATATATACATGTGGTTTTGATAAAAATGAAAAAGGAAAAAGGAAAGAAAAAGGAGAATAAGTGTAGATAACAATGTATATTGAAATTTTCTTATTGTGTTGGGTGAAATCCTCCTTATGGCGTTGTTAATTGTCTCACCATAAATATTCTTATTATGTCCAAGGAAGTTAATCATACAAAACTTGGTTGATTTGAAAGAATTTGTCATAAGACACAATTAGTGTCTCGCAGCTATGATCAAATGAAAAAAAAAAATGAATTTGTTATGTGATAAAATAAGTTTTTATAAATATGCCAAAACTAATATATATATACACATGCCTGGGCACACATGATTGGACACTTCTTGCACCTTACACAGGACTTTATACTAGTAAAAACAAAAATGTTAATTTCCATTTACCTCTTTCGAAATTTGATACTTAGTTCAGAGAAACAACTAAAACCCTCTAGCCAATTCTTTAACATCTAATTAGAAAAAAGCCAAAATCTCTCCTTACTGGCTAGACCTTTAATATCTAAACCTCTGATGATCGAAGATTTGATAGAAAAGGATAATATAAGCAAAAAATTATGCTTGATGAACAAATTTATCTCTCGTGTTTTTTTATTAACTATTATTTTATATAAATCTCTGCTTCTAACTTTTAATTTCGTAGATGAAAAAAAATATTCTTTGCATCTTGATTAAAGTAAATACAATATAGTTTTATGTATTTAAATTTGAGTTTAAGAGTTAAAAAAATTACAAATAAAAGAAATAAAATTAGTATACACCAAAAAATGTGAATTTTTCTTTTTATAGTTTGTGATTTGTATTGCTGCCAAATGGTATAATAATAAGATAAGTAAAAGTGTACGAAGACCTTTCGAGATATTTTGTTGTAAATGTTCTCTAATTTGACCAAAATACACATCTGTCCAAATATAAAAAAATAAAATGAAAACAAAAAATTTTAAGAAAAACGCCATAAAGAAACAAAAAGCTATCTAGAGTGCGGTGGATTAAGATGAGGGAAGCAAACACTAAGTTTTTTCGCAATATTTTAAAGACCAGGAGGGTGCAACCTATGACTAGTTTGGCTTGGAAATCACAGGTGTTCGCTTGGAAACCCAAGAGAGTTATCTGGTGGAGGTGTGGTACAGGATGTGTTAGGACCAGTCGTATTTGGTTTTTATGACTATTTTGGCATTGGTACGAATATGAATGCAGAAGGATGTGCTCTATGGTTGTGCATTTGTTACAGATTCAATTTGCAAGAAGTTGAGGTGGAATGTGATTCTCAAACTCTTATTCAAATGGTGAATGGAATAGAGAAAATACCTTGGTAGTAGAGGGTATATTTTTGAAAAAATTTCCAAATACAAGAGTTCTGTACTTTCATTTAATCACTATTATACGGAGGCCAATTTGGTAGCTGATACTATTACCAAACTGGCATTCAAATGCAAAACATTCTCTCTCCTAAGCAGGTTAGAAGATTTATCCAAAAATGTTCAGTCACTCATCTCTTAGACAGAGATCAACTTTGTACCTTTAGATTCCATTAACTCATTGTATGCAATGTGATAGGTCATGTCTATCAATTGCTCATTAATTCAAGGAGGGATAAGGTGCATGCCCCCTCTTCTATGTAATTCATGCCTATTTTAATAAAGAGCAGCCAAACTCACCCATCGCCAGATGTTTAAAAAAAATTCTAGAAAGAAAATCCTAATAAGACTAGTCCAGTAACTTGCTATCTAACAAGTCTCAATGTAAAGTTGTCATTGGCATTCTCATCCTCTATCCTCTATCCCATTGACCAATTCAACAGGAATTTTTTACCGAGTTTTTTTACCCCTTTATAATTTGTGACAGAATCTGAACTCTTTAGCCATAATCCTATGAATAACAACAATTCCGGGCAATCAACGTTACCTCTTTACTCAGCTTGATCACCCTTATTGACTATAAAAAGCATGGTTCTTAAATTTCTGAAACATCCAGTTTGTCCATTAGGATAATTGAATGTGGCACACTCATTCAATCCTGTCGGCAGGTTACACAGGAAACCTGCCCCAGATGCTATCACAAATACTTATTTGCCTCCTCCATAGTGGAAACATCCCTGAACACAACACATTGTTGTCATACCCCACAACCAAATGTTTAGAATGATATTTAGACCTTGACCATTATATTATTTAGGAATAGATTTAATCATTTTAGACTAGTAAATACGAATTTCGAAAGTTGGTAAATAGCACAAGATCACCAGTATTACATTTGATATGATAGTGAATTTAGTTTAAAGACAAAGTGATACGTGGGGGTTACCTTTAAATTTGCAAAATTAAATCTTATGTGATACACATCCAACACCCCCCTCCCCCCTCCCTTCCCCTCCCCTAAAAAAAACAGTGAATTTTGGATGTGGTATAATTTTTTTAGTTGTAAAGTACATCACATTTAATGCACTATTAAATACATAATTTTTCTTTTTTATCCTTATTTTTAAGTGTAGGTTATATATAATCATTATTAGTAAAGACATTGTAGAAATTTACTTTAAAAGTAGATTGGTTTTTGGAACAAAAAAATTTTAAAGTGAACTTTTTTTCTGATGAGAATAATATAATTATTTATAAGTCTTGTTTCAAGAATGGTGGATGCATTAAGCCTTACAAGAATACTAAAACCCAAGGTAAATGCAATACTCTTATTCTACATTGAGTTTACTAATAAATTAGTTTGAATATTTTTAAATTAATGAAAACATGCTATATCAATCACTTTTTTTAGACACAATCACAATATTTATTTACTTCCTTTTAGTGGGAACATCCCTAAACAACAGAAAGATGCCTGCACTTTTTGCCCTATCCCGTTGAAATCATTCTCATCTTTTGCATCAGCAATACACTTGTAGCATGTCTCGCAAAGTTAAGGTTTAAAATAATCATAGTAATTGAATAATTAGATGCTAAATTCCAAGACTTGATTATCATTCAGCAACCAAGTTGTCACAAATATGTACAAAGTCATGCAATGCATTAGGTGCGGTTTATTAAATTAAGTGAGCCCTAGCCATAGGTTGAGTCTTACTTGGAGAGGACAATGACTTGATCACTTCAATATGAACATAGGTGTTCGCAATTGATATCGTTGTGATTTCTCTTTACCAGCTAGTAAGTCTTAGTGTAGTTAATAAGTATGATAACGTGTTCATAAATCAAGGAACACTATTACATGAAATTTATTGAAATTTTCCTAATAGAATGATGATAAGATTATAGTTTTGTAATGTTTTATGTACAAATTACCGTAAGTCAATTTGATTTTGGTAATATTTAACTTTCATTTAGATATTAGTAAGTTCTTTGGTGAAATACTAGTAATTGAGCACAAAATGAAGAAAAATAAACCTTCACAAAGTAGAAATCAACGAGAGATTGACAATATTTGCATCGAGACTTGGAATGAGTGGTTTACATAATGAAAAGAAGTTCAATTGGAGAAGAGAATTGAAGAAAAAGAATTTTGGTATTAATTTGGTCGAATGAATGTGGTTTTGAATTTTCATTATAATTTTCTCTTGAAACATCAGATTTAAGTGATTTGGTTGGCTATAAAAAGAAAAAATATGTGATTACAACTCTTATATATGTTGAATACTTTGCCTAATGCAATTATTTTCAAAGTTAGAAATAAATTATAAGTACGTATATCACACTTATCACTTAAGGTACACACTAGAAAAAATTGTGAACAGCGACACTCTCATCATTGTTTTTTATCTAAAGGACATTAAAGGAGAATTCGATTATGATCATCTCTTCAATTACAAATTTTCAAAACAAATTGATTTTCTTGAAGTATAAAAAAAAAAAAACTAAAAAAGAAACATACAACTCTCGTGAAGAAAAAAATTTGAAATAAAAATTCTATGATTATGATGTTAAAAAATTGATTAAATGTTGAATGACGAATTTAGAATAGTTAGTTTTCACAAGAATTAATTAAAGAATAAGTTTGGAAGACAAAGAAAAATGAGAGGCCAGTCCCTCCATCTTCCCTTAATTCTCTTACTCTCTATGTAGACCAATGGATTTAGGAGTTACGAGACTTCTGCTGCTAGCTAGACAACTTCTGTGAGAATGGAAGGACAAGAATTAGCGAGTTTGGAGCAATTTGGAATTTTTCGATTTAGGGTTATAAAATTGAATCTCAAAATCGTAAGTTTTTGTATATATATATATATAATATTTTTGAAATAGGTCATCACTTGATCACTAACTAATAAGTTCTTATCTAATTTTATAAAACAGTATTTTACTAGTATTATATGATAGATAGATAAAAATAGTGACTTGACCCCTAATTTTAAGTGAATTTCTCTCCCAAAACAGTATTTTATTAGTGTTATGTAAATGATTTTATTAAAAATTAGTGACTTGACTTGTAACGTAAGTGAGTCTCTCTCATCATAATTTAGACATAAAGGATGTTTAGTTTGTAATTTTATATTACATATTCTAATTTGTTACTATAGATCTTATAATTTATGTTCATATTTATACAGTTGATTTTTTTTTTCATTATAATAAATTTTAATGCTAAAAGTTCTTTTTTTTTTGTTATTAGATTATATTGATTTTAAATTTTTAGTGTAGAAAAAAATCAGAAAATATTATAAATTTTTATTAAAATATTAGATTAATAAAAAAAATAGAAAATTTACTATTAAAATTAACTAGAATGAAAATTAATACTAACCGTGTGTGTGTATGTGTATATACACACATTACAAGATTTATGTAAATTTTTTAAAATACGTAATAAGGAAAAACATAGGGAAAATGTAATAGGAGATACAGTGCGGAATTTAGAAACATTATCGCCTATATGATTTTCCTCTCTTACTTCATCTTTTACTTCTTTTATTGAACAAGAAAAAAAAATATTGATCTCCTTTCCCGCTTCGTGTTTTCCTTCATTGAGTTATAAAAATATAAACAAAAATTACCATAGCTTTAAAGTGAATTTGTTGGTAGCAATTGAATCGTCAAATAACAATGTACTTATCCGCAATTATGTGAGTCTGACATGAGAGATGACCTTAATATTTTTAAAACCAGCCTGATTTATTTTAAACTCCAAGTAACAATTATTTAGCCCAAACAACAAAAAGATCAAATCATGCATACGCGTGCAATAGCAAAAGCTAAGAAGAAAACAAAATCAAGTCATGATCTTAGCCAATTGGTCTCTTTAGACCTCCCCATTATATATATAACTGATTCCCCTCTCATACTTCTTTAAACCAAATTAAGAAGCAAAATGAAAATCTCCTGCTTTAAGTTGTGGATAATATTCTCAACACTTCTCTCATTTCCTCCTCCAAATCTCTCCCAGTCCAAAGAACCAACAAAAACCAATCTTGTGCTAGACACTGATGGACATCACCTCCAAACAAGCACAAAATATTTTTTGTCTCCAGTCCACAGTGGAAATGGAGGAGGACTAGCTCTATCAGCAAAAGATTTCCCCTGCCCATATTATGTCGTGCAAGAAAACCTTGAATCCTCAAATGGGCTTCCACTAAAATTCTTTCCTGTTGATGATAAACAACAAACTATAAGCTTGTCCAGTGATGTCAATATTGTGTTCAATGCAGCAACAATCTGTGTTCAATCAACAGTGTGGAGAATAGGAGGCAATGATCAGAATATAGGGCGAAGGTATGTGATAAGTAATGGTGTTGTTGGCCATCCTGGTGCTGATACTTTGAACAACTGGTTCAAAATGGAGAGAAACGGAACTGGGAATGGGTATAAGTTTGTTTTTTGTCCTAGTGTTTGTAGCACATGCAAGGTTGTGTGTGGAGATGTTGGTGTGTTTAGTGAAAATGGAAAAAGGTGGCTTGGGCTGACTAATGATGAACCTTTCGTTTTTGTGTTCAAGAAAGTTTAATTAATCAAATTATGCTTCTTTTGTGCCTTGCCAATACCTGAAGTTGTGAGGATGGTTCCTGTTTGTGCCTTGACAATACTTGGGTTGAATAATTTGTGCTTGAATTTTGTAAATGCAAGTGTTATCTCTCTTTGTGTTTGCATTTAAAAAAAAAAACACTCAGGTTTGATGGGATTTGGCCTGAAATTAAATTGAGAAAAATATTGATGTCTATACAGCATTTGTGGAATATACAATTTGATAGATTAAGGAGAAGCACCAGTTCGGTTGGAGTAAACGCTGTGCATACAATAAGAGTTTTAAAATTTTTAGACTATATATTTTCGTTCATTTTTCAACCCTTTCTGATCCAATTGCACTTTCTCCTTAATTTTCTTTTGAATGAAAAAGAAAAAGCTTTTAAGCTAATAAATAAATACAAGGGATTTTCTGTTATACTTTTTAGATATCATTTTAAGTTACACAATCTAATAAGTTGATATAAATTTTATAATTTATATTAATATTTATACCATTAATATTCATTTTCATTATACATAATATCATTTATCAGAATGATCTTTACAATACCCTTCACAAACACCTTATAATATTGAACTATCTTTTAATAGAAACACTTTTAAACATCATCTGCTTCCAAGTTTCTTCTTTTGTGCATGGAAACTTTTTCACAACCACTCACAACTCTGCCCAGCCTTCAACCAAGGGGTATCACCAAAAACAGAGTTTTTGGAATTCATATTTACTTAAGAAAGTATCAAGATATGGTTTGGAGTCCCTTTTTCGTCAACCTAGTTCGAAGTTTCAAAATTTCTATTCATACTTTTTCCCAAACTGATTAATTTTCTTGCTTCTTTTTTCTTATTTTTAGTTGGGTTGCAAAAATTAGTATATAGTATTACTTTAATAGGGATTTCGTTGATGTATGTTCACTAGAGGAATTTCGTAAATAATCAACAACCTTTCAATCTTAATTTTCAATAATATAAAGGTTTTGTCCGGAAGAAAAAAATCACTGGAGAAAAAGCTCCATACCAGGAAATAAAAAAAAAGTATTAATATGTGCGAGAAAGGATTGGAAGTGGATGACATCTAGAAATGTTTTTATATTGTGAGAACTAATAAAATTAATATGAAAGATTAAAAAACATTTTAAATAGTGCAGTGTTATTATCTCATAAATAATGTTATCTTCTCAAATAAATTTAATACTAAGAGTTCATTTTTTTGTTATTAAATTATATTTATTTTAAATTTATAGTGTAAAAAATTCAGAAAATATTATAAAATTATTAAAATATTAAGCTAATACAAAAAAGAAACTAAAGATTAGAATTAATTAAAATGAAAGTAGATACTAATAGTATATATATTAAAATAAATTACAAAATTTATATTAATTTATTAAAATATATAACATAAAGGGGTACATAAAAAATATAATTAAAAATTCAATGCTACTAAGAAAGTGAATGATAAGATACATTCTTGTACCATTATTATGACTCACCCTTTTCAATGTTAGTATGTTGACACTAAAAATGACTCACAAAGAGTTAGGACCCATTTCAAAATTAACCAATCAGTTTTTACGTTATCGGCGCCAACCACCTGTTTGAGCCCCGGATTTTTCTTGTATCCAAGTCAGAATCTGAGGAATTCTACCCATCTCCAGTAGCCACGGTGGCCAAAATCCAGCCACATGCCACCATTCTAATCCAAAATGTCAAGTTTGTTTAACAAGCTCCAAGCATATTCCCATGCATTTAGAAGCAGCAAAGCCTTCTATATCTTCCTAAAACTTGTCCCCACAATCATAAAAATTACAGCGAGTGATTCTACCAACCTATAAATGGAGCCAAGGCAGACTCCGGTTGTTCCTATACTTTCATATCACAGACAAAATTCTGAACTTGTTATGAAAGTTGGAATTTCAGATGTTATATTTACCAAGGTCAGACTTCAGGAGAAGTATCAAAAATGATGTACATTGATATCTTAATCCCGCCATAACAACGGTCCCTAGTAATACCTACTAATACCAGTCCGAGACATCATACAAGGCACCAACAACAAAGTACAAGTCCTCACAAGGACATACCAAAATAACTCAAAATTCACTACATAGTTGTTATCACAAATTTAGATAAATGAACTGGACTAGAAATTGAATTTTTATCATACATACTAAATTGTAACATGTAATATCCTCGTAAAGACAAACACTATCTCCCCGAATAACTGGTACAGGCAGTGAAAATGATCACAGAATAGAGGCAATTCATGTAAAAGAACCTTCCAATGTACGTGAGATTCCTATTTGGTTGCCTGAGCAATCATATTACTTAGAGAACTTGCCTGCTCTTTAGCAGCCTCCACCAAAGAATCCTGCAGGTCAATGGAAGTTAGAAATCCATTTGGGCCTTTCATGAAATTAATAAATCATTAAACCATGGAATGTAATACCTGTGCAGCTATAAGACGCGCTACGGTTTTCTTGCTAGATTCTTGAAGTTCACCAGCAATTAATAGTTCATCCAATATGTAATAAGCCTGCCGATCATTTCATCGACAATTTCGCGATGGGAAAAAAAAATAGAAAGTCATCAGGAATTGCTGACATTCAGAAGAGTCCCGAATACTTCAGGTTATTTTCAAGAATGTACAATGCATGAGTTTATACACATATGCACTAAGTTCAGGATTTATATAACATATGGTCAAGGTTGACTGGAAAAAACACTCAAAATTATATTTAGAATTCTTAGTCATCCGACACAGAAAACTCTTCTTTCTCCAACTATTTAAAATCTAACTAGACTTAATTTGCAATCTATGCCCATGAATACGGTGGAACTAAACCTTTAAAGGAAATATATATATATATTTACACACACACATACAAAATATTTCAACAGGAAAGATAAACAGAAGAGAGACTCAAACTTCATCTACTTTTCACCTAAAGAACAACTATTTTACTTTATGTGCAATGGTCAAACTATCTCAAGCTCTCGAACTAAATCAGTAAATTGACATGGAATCCTTTTGACATTTTATTCCACCCTTTTCACTCAGTAACAAGTTGCAAGCCTGATCTATTCCTCAACCCTAAACCCTGATCCCTGAACACTGTTTGTATCTTGTTACTCAGAACAAAAATATTTCAGATTACTGAGACTTAATAAACCCATCAATTCATATTGTTCATATAAAATGAAAAGTCTAAACTTGAGCAACATGACAAAATTTTTGCAAGACTAATTATTTTGTGGTTCAGTTACAAGACACAACTATCTCAACAACAATTCACAGGAAGAGATGTTAACTTTTCACAAGATAGACAGTGCTATTTGTAAATAAACAGCACACTAAAAAAACTAAAGGCAATTTAAACTGCCAAAACCACCAATTAAGAAAAGTAGATACATGTAGAAGCAGTATAGTTCAAGAAAAAACCCATCTCAAGTTAACACCTATTCGTAAAAACTTATCACCCTTATGATTAATTTTCTCCAGACAGACGACAACCAAAATTAACCCTTTGGCCAAAAAATTGGCTGTTTGGGAAGTTTTTAATTAAGGCAAACTATAAGAATTAGAAATCCTTTTCCTCTCCCATCCCCCTCCCCAGGAAGTGCAATATCACAAACACTAACTTCTCAAACCTAATCTGTGTTATCACAAGACAATCTTCTTTGAAAGTTTCCATAACATAGGCTCCATACATGCCCAAGGTTTCAGCTTCAACTTAAAAAAATGGTAGTCTAATTTTTTTTAAAAAATTTCAACCACATGCAAGGCTTGACAAAGAAATACAAAATCCAATATTTCTTTTATACACTATTAGTAGTAAAATCATACCTTGTGGAAATTGAAGATCAGATCCAGCTCACAAACCTAAAGCAAAAAATAAAAATAACACAAAAATGAATTTCATCAAGACAATGAATTCAGTATCTTTTATTCTCTTTCCAAATACAAGAAATCAGAACACTGAAGTAACTGTGACAGGATCAGGTTTGGCCATATTAGTACTATGTCCCATAAAAGTTGAACAACTACATTAGCACCCATTGCCATAAAATATCTTGAAAATAATGAAGGACACATAAAAAATGGGAAAAATATATAAATCAATGAAAAGAAAAGGATCATAGGAAAAAACAAAAAAGATGGAAAAAAATTTTAACAACCAGAAAAGAAAGTGCAAGCAAGCAATTCCATGACTTTAGCATGGAGGCTGCCCCTTTGCCACCCACCACATCCTCCTCCTCCTCCTCTCTCTCTCACACATAGGCACACAGAGAAACCCACAAAGAGAGGACAATCAGTATTTGGGTTTACATGTTCTAATGGTTTGGCTTATCTAGTTTGTGTGGTCTGGATAAATGCTGTTTTCTGGGGTAGAGAGGAGAATAATTAAGAGGAGGATGAAGAAAGGAAAGGGGAAGGTGAAGGTGGTGAACTACTAAATGTCAGATACCATTAGCGAATAATGAGTATATCAGTAACATCCTTTCTGCCAATTTCATCAATGAAAGCATACATTTTCTGAGACTAAAGGGAGGGATTTGATAGGTGGCTGATGAGTACAAGTGGTTGTAAATGCAGATTCCCAAATCTAGGGGCTCTTATTACAATTTGGGCACATCTCAGGTTGTTAGAATGTAAAAAATGTCATAGTAGGCATGTCTGAAGTTGAGAAGGCTCACACTTCCAAAATAACGATCTAGAATCTCAACAAAATGGTGAATAATTTCCAGAATCTCCAACTCATTGTCATCTTGATCGATGCACATGCAGAAATACAGGCTCGCATATCTGCAGACCAAAACATGATTAGTTAAAAAGTTGCTTATTTGAGCACTATTAGAAAGTCAACAACTCAATAAAAGAATGAAAATGATCAACTTGAAGCATTATGATTACCAGTGGAAAATCTGATCAGAAAATAGGAAATCACACACTACCTTTTGTAAACAACCTTATATCCTCTCCACTCTACAAAGTTGCAAAGCTTTGGACCTCGAGAGAGAATTGAGCCACTAAGTTCTCGGATTACCTTTACAAATTGAATAACACAAGAAAGAATCATTTTGATGATTTCACAGTGCAAATAAGTTTAGCATATCATCTATTGACCAGCTATTACAACATCCATAATTAACCCAGCACCCTATTGAAAAATTGTCCAAAGCACCCTATTTTGGACATAAAGAATTAAAAAAGAAAAGAAAGAAAAGGCTTAGACTTGTTCATTTTTATCATAACTTTTGCATATCATAATGCATATTGCTCATTCTGAAAGGGATGATAATAAAATGAAATGAACCAAGTTTCCAGGCCACAAATCCCACAGAAAAAATTATAGAATTACAAAGCTGAATATTGGTGGATAAGAAAGTTTACTTCCTTACAATTTTTCACTTTCCACACACTGAAAAGGATTAAAAAAAGTACCTTAGTTCTTTCCTTTTGGGTATAAGGTGAATACCACTTGGTCAACCTCACTTTTCCTTGCCGGCTAATAAGAAGCACAAAGTGAATCTGATGAAAGAAGCAGCAGTAGTTAATAACTTAATACTTGCTTTCCATAAGTTAGATAAAATAGAAATACAAATAAATATTATGCATGTCTTTTGGACAGAGAATAAAAGTAGGCTTTGCGTTTTTGCCACTGACTAACAGCCAGAGCAAATGATAAGAAAATAATAAAAGAACTCAAAAGTCCAGCAAATGAGAGAAAGATTAAAGGACAATCAGAGATGTGCTAATCCAATATTTGAGTGCCAAGAAATTGTCCATCAAAACTTTTGGAAAACAAACTGCCAACCCAGAATGAGAATTTTCTCAAAAGATGATATGTAACAATGAAAAAGAATGATGGTACAACTACAGTACTATGAATATGAAGCAAAATGATACCAACTCCTAGTAAATTTAAACCATTACAATGACTTTAAAATGGCTTCAAATTGACAAACACTATAAGAATCTTCATTTCTTGACTTCTCCAATGAAGACAAACAAGCTGCTTGATAGCCTGTAAAAATATGTAGTACTCAGAGATCCACAATATTAGATTCTCATTACATGAATAATGAATCCAGTTATGTCCAGTCCCTCATTCACATCTACACGATACTAAGCCAGCAAAGATCAGAACAATCTTCTTACTTAAGCACTTCTATTCGCTTTTTTCCAATTGTAGCTTTTCAATGTCCTATAGAAAAGTAACTGGGAAATTTTCAATTCTTTATGCAGCAATTTCAGAGGACAAATAAAACTCTGCATTCTCCTCCTCAAATGCTATTAAAGGGTAAACAATTTGTAAGTAGCAATTTTATGCATTCCAGATTTCCGGTCTTCCCCACACCAATTTTCAAATACTTCTCCACAATTATTTTTGTATAGAAACAAAGAAGTCTCCAATCTAGATATAAGACATGGGGATCATAGTTAACGATCTAAGAATAACTGAGAAAAAATAAATTTTCAAAAATTTGAAATGAAGGATCAAAATAATTACATAATTCAGATCCACATTGAATAACTAAGAGCTACCAAAGTTTATCTAACATTGTTACTCCATGAAATTACGTTATACAAGATCATATTACAAATGAATCCGAAGTGAGATCTTGCAGAAATCCTCATGAAGGCAAAGTTTGAATTTATAAGATGTGATCCATTAACAAAATTATAAAATGAAAACAATATAAAAAACATGCATATTTATACAATAGCCAAGGAACAATGCCATTTATACAGATCAAAGAAAATTAGCCCTTTTAAAAAGCAGGAACAAAAAACCGTTTGCCCTAATTCTTCCTTTTGTGAGAAAAATTTAATTGTGTTGCATAGTAAGAAAAGTTACCATCGTATATATCGTTCAGTAATCAAGAAGGAGCTGAGCGCTTGAATTTCAGTCGAGGAATGGAGATTCCGAATCGATCTCGTTTCGCCACGGCGGTCACTCCGACTGCAATGGTGGTGGTGGCGGTTACGGACGAGAATGGGGAATTGAGGTAAAATAGTGGTCAGGCCAGAAGCTTGAAATTCAACTTTGATTTATTTATGGTAGCATTAATTAAACGGAGTCGTGGCATTAAACAAAATAAGTGAAAATGAGAAAAACAAATACTCCCTTGATATTTGTTTTATTTATGAAATGATCTTTAAAAATTTAAAATTTTAATAAATACCCTCTCTGTTCTAGAAAAAAAAATTCACTTTTGATTTAATATAACTTTTTTTAAATTACAAAATACAACACACTTAATCTATAACTAAATATATAATTTTATATTTTATCTTTACTTTTCAATTTGAATTATATATTATTATCATTAATAATAAACTAAAAAAATTTCACCAAGTAAACTATTTTTAGAATAAAATTTTTTTAAACTAAACTCAATTTTTGGGACAGAGGGAGAAAAATTTAATAACTTCTATTTATTTATTTTATATATTCTTTTCTTTTCATAAAGAATGATTTTATAATCTTATTTTATGTCATAAAATGATAAATTGAAAAAGTAATAAAAATATAATATTAATACATACTTTAGAATTTTTGGAAATTACATTAAAAAATTAATAAAAAAATTTACCATATTACAATTTCATCATCTATAAATTTTTAAAAAAAAACTTATTTTTTAAAATTTTTTATTGTACCTTCAATGTTAATACTACATGCTAAATGATTGTTTATATTAAATAATTAAATGATTAAACTATCCCTAATTCCAGTAGTCCCTTTAAATGATTAAGCAATTGTTTTTATTATTTGTGTATCTATATAAACTTTTAAAAACTAGTTATTTATTTAAATCCCTTGCAGTTTTATTTTAACTATTAGAATTTGATGTAATAGCCGTAAAATTAATAATTATTGTATTTATTATAATTTTATGTAATTGCCGTAAAATTAAGAATTATATTTATTAAACTGAATTTAAATTGTTTGAATAAAAATAAAAAAATAATTATAATAAAATATTACAACATCTAAACTTTATATGTACTTTAGAAAGATGGTATACTGTTAAATTATGTAAAAAGTTGACAAAATTGAATCTAAATTATGATTATAGTAATTGTTATTAAAATTTTTGTAACACTAATTAAATAAGGAAAAAATAAAAAAGTAAAGAAGAATTTATTTTGTTAAATCTCAAAATCTATTTTGTAATTAAAATAAACCTCAAGGGGTTAAATATAATTTAAATATTATAATTTAAAAGAAGGTTGAGAAATTTCAAATAAATTAGCTATTAACTTGGTCAAATATCAATGATCAATATTAATCAACTAACAGTAGAGAGTTTAATGTTATAAATTTTTAAATTAAGGTGTATTAGTAATGTTTTCAAATTTTAAGATTTAATTAATAGTTTTCACATAAATTTCAGGAGGCACTAAGGGCGTCGAAGCTACCGTTTCTAGAAACCACAAAAATAGTAAATGTAATTCATCCTTTATTTAAATAAAACGGTCTTTGCGCATTGCATTTTTTGAAATTTTATGGAAAAGCCCAAACTAGTAAATCCCCACCGCGGAACTACGGAGGTAATTGCCCACTTCATGGCAAGAATAATTAAGTGCACAAATAGTTTGTGTAATTTTTTATAGTGTGTAAAATTTGTAATTGAATAAAGAAAAAAATAATTCTTTTTTTTAACTAAAAATAACTATTGTATTAACTGTTGAAATTACAAAATTAATACAGTACAGGAGAGGGTCATTTAAGACCTCGTACTAATACAGCTAACCTAATTCAGTAAATCGCGGTTAAAACATGACATCCTGATAAAACGGGACTACACCTCTTAGCTAACCTAACTAAGAGCAACAAAATCCCTAATTTGTTGACCTCTACTTGCACAGCTCTCTTTAGCAACAACCGAAACAACTGACCAAGTAGATTTATCCTGCGCGGCACTGACTGGCCTTAACCCCTATCCCTATGCGAACTTACGCTGCGTATCATCGTGTGTTTGCCCCTCCTCCCAAGCTAGTACCCCAAAACCCTCAGTAGGGAAGTCTCGCTGATATCCGTATGAAATGACCACTAGCTTCGAAATTTAGCTTGATGGCTTTCATGTGACTGTTCAACAATATATATATATATATATATTGTGGCTACAATTTTTCGCACCAAATTCGCAACATTTTTGCCCCTACTTGGTTTTTTTTTCCTCAGCCTGGCGGCTCCAGTTCCGCCTGAACCATTCAAACATGATTCATATGTATAATTAAATTGTAATTATTTATAATTGTTTAGATTTAAATTCTTATATGATTATTCTACCCTGTAGTTACTGAAATCAAAAGTAACAAAGTTATTTTCAAATTATAGCATAAAGACAAAATAGTCATTTTCTTGTAATTACAGTCTTGTACAAATAAATGACAAGAGTTTATCTTTTCACAACCATGTCATATAGTTGTTAATGGAATTTAATTGAATGTTAGATTCTTGTACTTATTCGAATTGAATATTTGAACATTTTGGAAGTACCTGTTTTAAGAATAAAATGTAAAATTTTAATACTTTTGTTGTGCATGTAAAAATAATGAATTATAAATGAATATAAAAAATAATTTTAAAGTTTCTTTTTACCCATTTGACTGTATCTATATTTGTGGATCATTAAAAGAAGCATTAATAACTCCTGTCAAAAGAATAAAAATAACGTTTTTGAAAAGGTTTACCACAAGACTTGCAAGAATTTATTCAAAAATATTATACATGTTATGAAAATACTACAAAGTAGTATTACTACTACAATCCTAAAAATGCTAACCATCTCCAAGTTATTCCTAACTCGATTCTCATCCTCAATTCTAATGAACTGTTTGAGATCATCCATTCCGACTTGTACTTTCTTCCTGTACATCTTAGTTTTGAAAGAATGCCACGCATATGGTAATTTATAAATGATGGCACCAACCAGAAAAGGATCATTACAATGATGTTTTCACTGGTCAATTTAGATCTCAAATTTTCTAGATCAGTTACTTGAGGAGTAATTTCCATATCTTATTTGAATTTGAAATCCATGAATTTGTCAACAAGATGTGTTTTTGACAATTCCTTCTCCTTTTTAAATTGAGTATCTAGATTGTCCCATATTTCTTTAGCAGTATTAAACTTGCTATAAACTTTTGTAAGATGGTCTGAAAGACAGTTTAATAAATAGTCTTTGTAGAAGTTATCATCTTCGTTCCATTGAGACTTGTCAACTTCCTCAGTAGTGTCAACAAAGGTATTCAAAATAGTGTAAAAAATATTTTCATATTTTAAACCAAATTGAGTCTTTCACTTCCATGAATTAAATTCAGACCCACTAAAAGTATGAAGTTTGACCATCTCAATTGGCACACACTTTTTTATTTTAATAATTAAATAACGGAAAATTAGAAAGAGTGCACCTGATTTCAGTAAGGAAAAATTTAGTAGTCGCTAAAATTTGAAAAAAAGTCAACGCTCGGTCAATAAGCGGTCAACGATCAACGTCAGAAGTCACGGTTAGCACCCAGTCAGCGTCCAGTCAGCAACTAACTCACCAGATTGCCAAACGCTGCCTTATATGCGCATGAGATGCACGTGCCTGACGTTTTGTCTCTCACCGTCAGCTAGCGTCAATTTTGCCACCACTGGTCACCGATCGTAGCTCTACTACCACCGAAAAGAAGCGTTCGACTACCAGGAACAATGCTCAGCCTTCTCCATGCACCACCGATCACCACGGTTAGCACCCAGTCAGCAATTAATGCCCAATCAGCAGGTGACTCACCAGATTGCCTAACGCTGCCTTACATGTGCGTGAGATGCACGCGCCTAACGTTTTGTCTCCACAATCAGCTAGCGTCGATTCTACCACCACTAGTCACCGATCGGAGCTCTACTACCACTTAAAAAAGTGCCCAACCACCAGGAACAAAGCCCATCCTTCTTGGTGCACTGTTGACCACCACAACCGCCAGGATTTGCGTTGGAAGATTCGGCCACCGCGACTTTAAATGCCAATTTCACTATCTTCCGATCACCGGTTCAAAAAACAGACACAACCAATGGATTCCTCTCGTTGAGATACACGAGATGGACTACTCCTTTGCCTCTACCAGTCACCAGAGGAAAAAAGTCAATTTTCAAAGTGACCAAAATACACCTGTTTCACTATTCAATCTGTTAGGGTACTATTCACAAAAAATTTTTATTCTAACTCGAAGAACATGAAAGAAAAATTTCTTCAAATTTTAATATCTAATGCTTCAAGATTGTTAGGATTTTAGGTTCAAACAATAGTATATGCAATTGTTTGAAGCATTACACCCTAGGTATTTAATTTGGAATACTTAGCATGCTGCCTCCAACTAACATATATATAGGGACAGTGTTATAAGACTCGACTCGAACTGGTCGGTTCAACCAGTGAACCGGACCCCAGACCAGTCCGAGTCAGTCCATCCGATCCGGTTTGTCCAAAACTGTAAAACGACACCATTTTGTCGTATTTAGGTATAAGAAATTTCTGCTTCTGCTTTGTTTGGTTCTTCAATTTTTCTTCTTCAAGCTTCAATCGCCCAAAGCTTCAAACCCCCGTTTTCTGCTTCACTTTCAATTGGTCACACTTCAGCCTTCGGTCGCCTTCAACTCTCTTCGTTTTCACCTTCAATCGCCTTAAATGAGTTCGATCTCGCTTCAGCCTTGGTGAGCTGAGAAATCAAACTGACAGCACCGCTACTATCCTCTGATTGTAGCTTTAATTTTTGCAAGACCGGGGACTAGATTGGCCTACAGCAGCATCACTGTTTGTCATCCTCTTCCTCAGGTATATATTGCAAGCTTTTTTTCAGTCATTTTTTCATATTTTTTTGGCTGAAAACTAAATTAGAATGGGACTATTTTTTTGGTTGTTTTTGGTTGTTACTGGATTGAACCGAATTGGCATAGATGTTGTCGATTGATTTTTCAGCCTTTTTTTTCTAATTTTTATTCTTTTTTTCTAATTTTTTTGGTTGAAAACTGAAGTAGAATGGGACTATTTTTTTGGTTGTTTGTGGACTGTTTTTGCTGGTTGTTTCTGATTGTTGCTGGATTGAACCGAATTGGCATAGATGTTGTCGATTGATTTTTCAATCTTTTTTTTTTCTAATTTTTAGTCTTTTTTTCTAATTTTTTTGGTTGAAAACTGAAGTAGAATGGGACTATTTTTTTGGTTGTTTGTGGACTATTTTTGTTGGTTGTTTCTGATTGTTGCTGGATTGAACCGAATTGGCATAGATGTTGTCGACTGATTTTTTAGTCTTTTTTTTTTAATTGTTCAGTCTTTTTTCTGATTTTTTTGGCCAAAAACTGAAGTAGAATAGGACTATTTTTTTGGTTGTTTGTGGATTGTTTTTGTTGGTTGTTTTTGGTTGTTGCTGGATTAAACCGTATTGGCATAGATGTTGTCGACTGATTTTTTAGTCTTTTTTATTTATTTTTCAGTCTTTTTTTCTGATTTTTTTGGCTGAAAACTGAAGTAGAATGGGACTATTTTTTTGGTTGTTTGTGGACTGTTTTGGCTGGTTGTTTCTGGTTGTTGTTGGATACGACTGATTTTTCAGTCTTTTTTCTGATTTTTTTAGTTGAAAACTAAAGTAGAATGGGACTATTTTTTTGGTTTTTTCTGGATTGAATTGGACTGAATTAGATGTCGATTGATTTACAAGGGTTTTTTTTTGTTTTTTTCTGGACTAAATTGGGCTGAAGTATTTCTCTCTGTGTCTTTCTGGTTCATTTTCTGATTGGGACTGAATATGGAATCATTTTCTGGACTAAATTGGACTGAAGATTAATGTCTTCCTCTGCTACACCATCAACGACTGGTTCTACGCCTGTTTCATCTCCTCCTACAAGTGCTGTTAGAGGAAAATCTGATCCAGCATAGGGACGTTACACTCAATCAATTTTAGAGAGTAAAAAGACAATAATATGTTTGTATTGTGGAAAAAAGATAAAAGGTGGTGGAATTAATCGGTTCAAACAACACTTAGCGTGGGTAATGGGCCAAGCAGAGGCATGTAAAAAGGTACCCCCTTATGTTTGTTATCAAATGCAAAAAAGTATTGATAAACATGCTACAAAAAAAAAGAGAAAGGCACAAGAACTGTTAGTAGAACATAATCCTTATGCTCCAGAGCTTAGAGATTGTGAAGAGCACATGTATATGGTAGAAGATGATGATGATGATGAAGTTGAAGAGATTCCAGCAACATCTATGCCACCTCCTCATTCTAAAGGAAAGGGTATATCTACCACTGCTACTACTAGAGGAAGTCAAAGCAAAGGAGGGAAGGGGAAAGCAAAAGGGATAGGGGATTATTTCATGCCAAGAACAACTCCTGGAGCTCAACCTACTCTCAAGAGTGTCTTGCAAAGCAAACAAACAACAGAGAAGTCTCATCTTACTATATCAAAATGGATGATTGATGCATCCATACCTTTCAATGCCGCGAACCTTTTGTATTATCAACATGCTATAGATGCTATAGGTAGCATGGGTCCCAATTATAAAGGTTCAAGTTCTCATGATCTTCGTGGCTTTTTATGGACGAAGAATGTTGAGAAGGCTAGAAAGTTTGTTAAAGGCTTTCGTGCTATATGGAAGAAGACTGGTTGTACTATCATGGCTGATGGTTGGTCAGACCAATGCAGGAGAACTCTTATTAATTTTTTAGTTTATTGTCCAAAAGGAACTGTGTTCTTGAAATCTGTTGATGCTTCTGATGCTTCAAAGACTGCAGAGATGTTGTACAAGTTATTCAGAGAAGTTGTAAACTTTGCTGGTTCTAAAAATGTAGAGCACATGGTTACTGATTATGCTGCCAATTATGCTGCTGCGGGTAGGCTATTGGAAAAAGAGTTTCGCACGCTATATTGGTCTCCTTGTGCAGCCCATTGCATCAATTTAATGCTACAAGCTATTGTGAAGTTGGATGACGTTCGTTTTGCTATCAATCAAGCTTCAAATATCACCAAGTATGTATATAATCACTGTTTTGCTTTGCATTTGATGAGGAAACATACCAATGGGCGTGAAATACTTTGCCCTGCTCCTACACACTTTGCCACTAACTTTATTGCATTGCAAAGCTTATTAGCCCAAAAGGATGCCTTGAGGGCTATGGTGACATCTAAAGAATGGACACTTTCAGCATATGCTAAGGAGAGTAAGGCAAAAAAATTTGTTGATAATTTGATGGACCGACAATTTTGGGAAGAATGTGCAACTATTGTGCAATTGACTAAGCCTCTTGTTCGTGATTTGCGCATTATTGATAGTGATGATAGGCCTGCAATGGGCTACTTGTATGAGGCTATTCATCAAGCACGAGTTGAGATGTTAAGAAGGTTTCAAAGGAATATGAAAAGAGTGAAGCCTTACATTCAAATCCTTGATGCTCAATGGGATTCTCAACTTTACAAAAATTTGCACGTTGCTGGTTACTAGTTGAATCCTCGTTACCATTACAAAGATGATTCAAGTCATACTGTTTCTGGAGTTATTGATGCTATTGAGAAGTATTCTAATGGAAATGAAGTTTTGCGAAGCAAGCTAACAAGTGAGATGAATATATATCGAAATGCCGAAGGAGCATTTGGACGAGTATCTGCAATATGTGATCGCAATGTGATGTGTCCTGGTAAATTTTTTCAATCTTCAATTCTTTTATCTCTTTATATTTTATTTTCCTCTTTTTTTATTGTTGTGATTATATGGGATTTAGAAAAACTAAACTTTTTTTTGGATAATATATTTGTAGATGAATGGTGGTTAAATTATGAAAGTAATGCACCAACTCTCCAAAAGTTGGCCATTCGTATTTTAAGCCAAACATGTAGTGCTTCGGATTGTGAGCATAATTGGAGTATATTTGAGCACATTCATTCTAAAAAAAGAAATAGATTGGAGCATCAAAGGCTCAATGATCTTGTATATGTCCATTATAATCTAAGGTTACAATAGAGGTATTAATTATCCCTAGTTTTCTTTTTCTTTTTCTTTTATAGCTTGTTTCTTCTTTGAAAATATATCATTGGTAACTTGAATGAGAATTTTATGCAAGAATTTTTTTCAAATGTCGAAATTATGATCCCATTGATTTTGAAGAATTTATTTCTAATGCCGCATGGATACTAGAGGATGAGCCTTTATCTTTAACAAGTGATGAAGTAGAGACGTTTCGTCGTGAGCTAGAAGCATGTTCTATTCAAAACAACCAAAATGATGATAGTAATTTATTTTAATTGCTTTAGTTGTTTAATTGAAATGATTTAGCACATATTATTTTATCTTGAAGTAATGTGCCATATATATTGAAATATTGTAGATATCTTAAATATGGAAGAGCTTGAAATTGATAATGAAGAAGATGATAACAATGGGAATGAAAATAGAGACGTGGAGGCAATGGAAACACAGGATTTGGCAATGAAGCAAATGCTAATAATAGAAGAGATGAGGTTCCAGATTTTGGCCAAGATTGGAGTGCATGGAATATGTAGGAGGAGCAAGTAGGATGTGTGTTGTTTTTGTTTGTGTTGAAACTTTTATTATTATATTTAGGCCAGTAAGATGTATGTTGTTCATTGTTTTTCTTATTATTTTACTTAGATGGTGTTTTTATATCAATTCTTATGACTTATGAGTGTGGATTTTGGATTTTATTATGTTATTATAACAATATTATTTGTATGGTTGCTTGTAAGTTAATATTTTATATTTTCTCTATATATTAATATTATTTTTATTTTTTTATTAATTTTATAATTGACTAACCGGTTGAACCATTGACCCATTGACCCGAAGCCTTGACCGAGTCAATGACCAGGGCGAGTCTGATAACATTGTATAGGAATACATTAGGGTTATAACCAGTTAATGGGCTCTTGTCCATACGGGTTTACTACAAAGATTCATTATTTATTGGGCTTATATTAGAACATACATTTTGGTTATATTAAATATCCAACAGATAATTCTGACTTTATATGTTTTGACCGAATTATACAAGGATTAGGATAATATAATTATTTCGACTTCATAGGTTTTGATCCATCTGTACCGACAAAAAATGCATTCAACCGACTTGCAGCATTTATAAAAAGCCACTGCATCATTATATTCTTTTCTCGTTCGTAGAAAAACCCTTCAAGAAAACTTGTTAATGGCGTCAAATAATCCTAAAACCCCTGAATTACCAGTAGGGTATAGGTTTCGACCCACAGAACTGGAGCTACTAAAATACCTTCAATTCAAAGTTCTTGAGAAGCCATTGTCCTGTGACGGTGTAATCAAGGACAATGTCAACGTGTATGATTTTCAGGATCCTGAGAAATTATTCGAGGGTTCTGACGGAGACGTTGTTTACGTTTTCACAAAACCGAAAAGGGTTTGCAAGGTTGCTGGAAAGCGGTTTGAACGCCAAGTTGGGGATCTTACGTGGAAGGGCAGCGACGTGGGTAAAAAGTTCCGTGATGAAGAAAAAGGAATGTGTATTGGAAGCAGAAAGAATTTCAGCTTGAGAAAGGGGGGAATCTCGCTTGGATACAACATGAAAGAGTATAGGTTGCATGAATCCATCCTCAGGAATGCAAAAGAAGAAGTATGTATTCTCGAACCTTAACTCTACTTTTTTTTTTCCTTTAAAATTTAAACGAATTAAATTGAAAAAATTTTCTTGTGTCATGTTCTTCTTGTTTGACGGTATAATTCCTGATTTCTTCCCCTTTCTTGCATAGGTATATATATTTTTAGGCATGCATGAATAACGTACGTTGTTCATCTTCAATGATTTTTTTTTTAAATTTTTTTTTTTTGTGTCGAATGGAATAAAGGGTTATTGGTCAAATGCTTTCTTGATGTTCTTGATTTTTTTTCCTTTAGATTTTCTTTATGTTTTTTAGGGATGTTATATAACTTGATCTGTGAACTTAATAATTACTCCCAGATTCTTTATTTTCATAACGATTAGTTTCTAATGAATCGCAGAAATTTAATCGTAGATGATGAGATCACACTTCGTCTATGAAGTCTTGCAAATGCATATATAATAATTCCCTCGTCCAAAGAGCTGACTCCCTTGCATAAATATTAATATACCTGATTGTTTAATTTCGCCTCAATAAAATTATGACTTCAACTTTTTTAGTTATCCTTTACTTCGAGAAAAGTTTACTTCGGCTTCAAAGTAATTAATGGAACCATTACACTTGCAAGGTGAAACAGTCTTCCCCTCACCCAATTGACAACTCTTTAATGCAACCCAGTCGTGATTTTTGGAAGCATTCCAATATCGTACTGAACATTTGTGTGTTTAACCACTATGCTATGTTCGAACTTTAATTAGCAAAAAAAGTCATTTGATAGTTATATAAATTTGTATTTGTTTCTAACTGGAGTTGTAAATGTTTGAAAAAAAATTGACACTAACCTCATATTTACAAATTGCAGTTGAAGGACTGTGTTCTGTGCGCAATCAGAAGGAATAAATCTGAAGAGAAAGGCAAATCCAGAATAGAAAACTCTGAAGAAAATCTATTGTTAGAATCTAGGCTTCCTGTAAGAGATGAATATAGTGATACATTTGCAACATCAAGTAACAATGCCTCCAATCCAAGTACTTTAAGCGCAAAGGACATCACTTGTGGTAAATTAGATCCAAAGGTAGAGTCCCCTTATCAAGAATACCAACAAAACCAGCGTCAAGATAATATCAGTGCAGCTGAATTATACCGTCAAAACCAGTATGATCAAGAGCTGAATGAGTTGATCAATTCTTACTTGCCTTTGGACAATCAAGAGAACAATGCAACCATGGATTGGCAAACTTTGCAAGAACCACATTATGAAGGAAATCCATATCAGGAATCCCAGTGGCCGATATCTGATGAAGGCTTTTTTCATCCTGGGATCATGGGGGACTTAGCTTCAGAAATGGCGATTTCCTTCCCTGAGAAAAATTTGTTGCATACAGGACCAACTTCACAATTTAATTATCCATTTCTTGTTGATCCTCTACCAATGCTAATTGACAGTTCAGAGGCCTTGCTAACTCAAATGGTGCCATTGGCAATGATACTCCCAAGTTCTGAACAGAAGCCAACACCTGAAACTGAGATGGAAATAGAGAAAACAGCTGAAATTGCACCATCCAAGATAACACATCCAGCTGAAAATTGTGAAGTTAAACAGAAATCCTTACTGTCAACTTCTAACGAAAAAAAAGATTACAAATCTACAATCCGAAATGGATTTCGAGGACGTAGACCACAGTGAATTTGGAAGTAAACTTGAAAGAAAGCTTTTAGAATTTTCCGCAGAGGAGGCTTCAGACCCCACATCAGCAGATTCAACATTGATCGATTACCACTGAGGTTGGGAAGATATAAGGGAAATGTTGAAGCGAAATTAGTAGTTAAATCTATGTATATCTCTGTTCTACATTTATTTCCTTAGTTTCAAAAAAACATTCCAGTTTCAATTTTTTTTTTTTTGTTCCAAAGAAAATCCTACTTTTGTATGAAATTCTTATATTACTCTTACTAATAATGATAATGTATAATCCAATTAAAAATTAAGAATAAAAATAAAAAATTATTTATTAAATTATTTATTAAATGTGTTATATAACTTAAAAAAAGTTTACCAACCAAGAGTGGACATTTTTTTTTTTGAAATAGAACGAGTATTTATACACATAAATTGTCATGAATGATTTCTCAATTTAAAATTTTTAAAACCACTAATTTTCACAATGTACACTAATTTCTATTTAGTTGTCAAAAATATATTATGGATGGACAAAATTACTCCTTATCTATTTAGATTGTCAAATGAAATCATTAATTTAAAAGTTGAGTTTGATATTTTTAGATTTATGCTCACTTAAGTTTCCATCGACATATTTTTGCAAATTATAGATTAATACTCTAAAGTACTCAAAATTTTCAATTAAACATTTTATATTGATTTTTTCTATTCATACTTTCAAATAAAAGGAAAATTATTCCATGTCATTAATCCTTAAGTTGTGAAAGTATTTCTAAAAATTTAAAGGTCAAACTTATAATTAATTTTATTTTAATTATGATAAACTCGAACAAAAATATTAATAAGTTCTCAGTATTGTCCTTCAATATTACACAATATAATTGAATGTTATTTTTAAAAAATAGTAATAATTTCTCAAAATTTTCAACCCTCAAACTAATTCGCAAAAATATCTTTGAAAAATATTTATACGGATAACTTTTCTTAAATAATTGAAAAGAAACCTAAGATTTAGTTTGCAACTATATCGTCTTTTACTAAATTTTATTTTTAATAATCATGCATGATATAGATAATGTAGTTAATCCTTTTACATGTAATTATTATTTTTAATATTTTTGTATTTTTTTAAAATGTAGAATAAAATGATGAGTTTCATATTTTTTTAGGCATTTTGGATAGATTTTTATAATTATACATTATTCTACACATTTGATCCCGTGACCCCAAAATGGAATCCCTATTCTACAAAGATTGGAAAATGCCCATCTCATGAGGTCCCATCTCATTCTCTATTCATTAATTAGTTGGCGTCCGATTACCTCTACCATTAAATTCCAGGGCAAATTTGAAAGAAAACTCCCAGGGAATCTATATTCTCCATGTGTGTAGATGGAGAGGAACAGATAGAACATCTTATATTTACTTGTACTAGAGTGCAGAACATTTGGAAATTGGCTCCGGTATCATGGCATCATTCGCAACATTATGGAATTAGTTTCATAGAGTGGTGGCAAGACATATGTTCCGTACATCAAGAACATTGGGAAGAGCGAGCCCCAATTTTGATTTACTCATTTACCTGCTATGGATGATATGGAAGAGTAGAAACCTTTAGGTCTTTGAGAGAGAATGGATGGAGTAAAGGAAGGTTGTAGAATTGGCCATTGAATAAAGGATGGAATATCAATATGCCAATAGCTTTGAGTAGATACAGGGGGTGTGGTAGTACTTTTGTGTAGTTAGGGGATAGAGCATGGCAAAAAATCAAGTAATAAGGCTAACCCTTCTTTTGTTTTGTATAACATGATTAGAATTACCACTTGATTTATGCTATGTTATTTCTATGAGAAGTAGTTAGGTGTAGAGAGGTTTAAGGTGTTGACAAGTTGTCATTTAGTCTTAGCCTTCATAAATACTAAGAAGAGTTTAATTTGGTGAATAACGTTCTATTTATTAACTTTGAAAAGTTAATATACCTATCTTTTATTAGGAAAAAAAAAGGCATAATTAATCGCTCTAAATCTATTTTTGGTCAAAAAGAAAGGAAAAAATATCGAGCGAACAAATTGGGGATTTAGTGATTAGGATTCATGATTTGATTATACTATAGAAGAAAAGTTTTTTTTATTTATTTATAACAACAACGATAGATATTGTATTGCAATAGCAAAATATTTACTTGAGATAGTATCAAAAGGCTAATTGATTTTCGTGGTAGTTGATCTCAAATCGTAACCATGAAGGAAATGACAACACCTAAACACCTCGAAGAGAAAATTCTAATAAATAGAGACACAAACCCTCACAAATAGGGACAAAATACTAACTAACTATGAAGAAGCATGAATCACACTTCACCAGATGAGTGCAATCCCTCAAATCTCTCAGAAAGAAAAAATACGAATCACCTCATACAAGTTGACTGCAATCCCTCAATTCTTTATTCAAAAAAAAAAAAAAACACACTGATTGCACCTAAATCGCACGGTGATTGCCCACAAAAAATATAGACCCTTTGTCGAGAAAGTTGGGTACTGATTGGTGGTCAACAGTAATTAACCAATGCAGAGTCTAAACCCATGGAGATTTGAGGAAATGTTTTTTGGCGTTTGTCTTTAGACTTTTAAAAACAAAAAAATTCATAAATTGACTTGCTTGAAATTTCGCTTGATTATTTCAAAAGCCTTTATTTACGGAACCCACGAAAATATTTACTCAAAATTCTTTTATTTTGTTTCATTAAATTCTGATGATTTTATGATAGAATTTTATAAGCAACTCTTGAATGGACAAAGAGTTTTTTTTCTTTTTTCTTTTTTCTTTTTTCTTTTTTCTTTCTTTCAACGGTAGCAATAAAGATGAAGGAATGAAAAATTTGACAAGAAATAGAGTTAGGAACTTTGACTATGTTGGTGAAAATTTTCTTCTTTCATGCATCTATTACTCAATTTTGTCTATTTTTTTCAATGGGCTCGGGTTAAAAGAAATTAGGAAGCTGAGGATCTCAATTGAACTTTCTTCAACAAGAATCAAATCGAATCACGGCTCAAAACGACACTTAGTATTGATTATAAAATATCAATGTTCACACAAGTAATTAATTATTTTATGAGTGGAAATTAAACACAATGAAAATGAATTAATTTTAAATTTAATTACTAATAACCCCCTCGTGATTCAACTTTTAAAGAACCTCTCTATGATAGAAAACCCTACTAAATCATCTAATTAAGGGAATTATCCTTTCTTGAAATGGTAATTCAACAATAGATCTTAATGGTGATTTTTTGACTGGAGAACTGTATAATTATGGCAACAAAATTTGCAATCCTAAATCATTTTTTAATTCTTCAACGCAATACAAATATAAAACGGGAATAAAAAATAATTAGTTTCCTAACCTTTTTCCCTATGTTTTGCCTTATTTTGTGTCAATCACCTTTAACACGATTGATTGTAAAATAGAAGAACCTGGAAGAGAAAATAGGTTTCAGAATAGTTTCAACATTCTTTTCGCAAATGACAAATCAAATCCTTTCTTTATTTCTAAACTCTCTGATATGGAATTGCATGTAATTTTTATTTCCATATTCATTGACTTCATAGAAGACTATATTTTTAAATTCCCAAAAATTGTAAATTCTGATTCTTCGACTAGAGGGACTGATTAGGCTTATACCTTAATTTTTAATTTATCAAATAAATTAGAAAAGAAAATTTTTTTTCCAAATTTTCTACTCTAATAATCGAATAAATTACGCAAAGGAAAGAAGTTTGCTAACCCCATATTGCATGAGGAAAATCCAATGTTGCCAAGGAGAGTTAAAGTCAATCCACTATTTTCTTACCATAAATTTTGATTGATTTATTACATTAAAACTAAGGATACAACAAGTCGATATATGCAATATTTTTTTGCTACTAGTGGTTATTTTAGACGAACCAAGTTGGTTTCTTCAATGTCCACTCACTTTAGTCAGCATTACGTATAAGCTTTTGGACTTAAATATTTTTTGTTTTGTAATTATGAATATAGATCTATAAAGTAATTTATCAAAGCAAAATAATATTAGCAAACAAAATTAATTGTTGAAAATTTTGATTGGAAACGAAAATTAGTTAAGCTTGAGGTATTAGCAGCTGTGTGTGATTTTCAAATATCTAAAGTATTGTTACCCATAGTTGAAGGTTATTGGGAATAAAGGAACTTTTGTCGCAGAGATTTTGCGCAACTTGAGATATCTTGAACGTAAAACTCAATTCCATTCTGTGACTCCCTCAAATTAAGGATATTTTATTTGTGGATCATAATTGGTAAAATCACTACAAAAGTAATATCTTAAATGGAAAGACCCAATAAAAATGGAAAAAGTCATAATTGCCAAGAAATCCGAGTTTGCAAGAGTTAAGATGGTAAAGTTTGAATTTACTGAGAAGATGGAAACAAAGCAGGTAGGGGCAAAAAAAAAAAAAAAGGATTTTCTGTTAAATAGTTTTGTGTTCGTATAAATTTTGTACTTTGTGCTAATATATATTAATATTAGTATCCACTTTGACTTTAGTTAATTTTAATATTAAGTTTTTTATTTTTCATATCAACCCAATATTTTGATAAAAAAAAAATTTCTACACTGAAAATTTAAAAGAAATATAATCTAACAACAAAAATGTGAACCCTTATCATTAAAATTTATTATAATAAAAGTGAACATCAATGGCATAAATATTAATAAAATTACAAAATTTATTCTAAACCTATAATAATGTGTAACATACAATAGCATACAAAAAGTGTAACAAGAGATCTTTTGAAGGAGCTATGCAGCATTCATTTAGACTATCTATTTCACCAAATTTTCAAATTAAGGGAATGAAGATATTGTTTTATGTTATAAATATATAGATTCCATTTCAACTAAGAAATTAATAAACTTTAGTAACAGATTTGGCATTTTTTTTTTCAACATAATGATCCAAAGAAATAATTAATTAATGTTACCAAATCAAAACTTGCTTTTTTCTATGTTGATCGAGATTTCACTTCAAGACTGAGAAATTCTGGGGCAATTAGGCTTTCCATATTTGCCGTTTCCATACCAAACTACCCACGTGATCTCAATATGACAAAAATGCAATTCGTACCAATGTGAAGATTCAGTACGCAACTATTCCAAATTCACAACAAGGGCAGTTCCTAATATCGTATCCCAAAAAGCCTATATGAGCACAAGAGACACCACAGCCAATATTCACCCTTCATTTGTTTCAGAAATACATAGAGCAATACGTTCACAATCATGTCTTTCTTTAAGAAAGCTTTTGGCAAGAAGACGACGGGGGAGGAGAAGCCTCCCCCGGAGCAATCATCAAAGGCGGCGGCGAGCAAGGATGTTGAATCCAAGCGCGAGAACGAGCGGAAGCACCGCATTCGAAGAGGTAGGGAACTTCAATATTCCCTGGAGGCCTACCCACAGCAATGTTATCCAGAGGAGGAACATGTACTGCATGAGCCTTTCAATGAAAAATTTATCAGGAAAGGGGTTAAAGGGCCGAAGTCCAAATAAGAAGAGAATTTCATAGTTCATAACTATGATGATGATATTATCACTCTAATTTTTGTTATTAACACTCTTTTTTGTACAAAAGCTTCAATTAGCAATATAATTTAATACCTTTAGCGAAGAATGAGACTATGCCAATAACTAAGAATTTTGAGTGCCAATATCATCATCTAATTACCTTTAAGAATCATCGTTCTCGTTTAGCTTGCATAGCCAATCTTTAGTAGTATCTTATTTGCTCTTATTGGTCAAGGGATTTGTAATTTCTTCTACTGCAAGAAATAATGGTTTGAATTTATGTTACATCTTTTGCTGATTGATTAATTTACATTACATATTAGCTCTTGATGTATTGCAACTATTTTTATGGTTTTCTTTATACATAGAATATACTCACGAAGGTATCAACACAATATGCTTGAGCAATACATTCTCTATGCGTGCGTAGCTTTCAATTATCTCTTTTGGATGTAATTTTCAAATTTGTACTTTTAACTCCAATTTTCTTTTTTTTTCTTTTTTTTGTCCATTGAGGAAGCCGGGGAAAGCAAAGTATTGTTCACTAGGAGCGATTTAAAGGGCACAAACGGTGCGATTGGTGGCTACAAGTAAATTTTTTTTTTAATTAATTAATTTATTTATTTATTTGGTGGTGCCTGTTTCTTAGAGTGTCTTGCTCTAGGTAATTGGGTGTTGTGTCCCTAGTATGGAAGGAAGAGCTGTGCAATTTCATAGAAGGCCAATGATTATTTCGTTATGGTATCAGTAAGCCTTCTCTACTAGGTGGTTTTGGGTCCTAGTCTCTACTGAGTGGTTTTGGGTCCTAACTTGGGCGGAGGGTTCAACACATGTAGGATAAGTCCGTGCAGGGACAAGAGTTAGATCCATTCAATTCCGTACTACAGGGGTAAATCTGCGGTTCGTTTCTTTTGTGGCTGCTAGGGGAGCTATGCAAATGGAGGCAACAAACTAGGGATTTTGTTGCTCTTAACTAGGTTACCGCTAGGAGTTACCGAGCCCATTTTACTGGGTTGTGTCGGTCCCATTTGATCGGGGTTTTGTCTTAACCAACCCCTACTGGGTTTAGGTTAGTTGTGTTAGGGTCCGTTCTTTTAAGGCTAGTTCTTATCTAGACCCTCTATGTACTTTTGATATTCCCACATTAATAAAATCAATTTCGTTTGGCAAAAAAAAAAAAAACTCCAATTTTCTTTTTGTTTTTTGGTATATCCAATCATTGGTTTAGAATTCTAAATCCTATAGGTGCACAAAAAAATGGGGGTCCTTTTTTTTCCCAAGGGGGGGGGGGTGGTTTGTAAAAGAGTTCTATAGAGTGATTATGATTAATTGTCATCTCAACTTCTTAATTAATTAAAAGTTTGTGTTAGAGTTTGGGACTTAAGCTATGGCATAATTAATTAACAATGATAATTTTTATTTATTGAAAAGCTGATAAGGATCAGAAAGTAAAATTATGTGAGAATATGATTTTTAAAATTTTAATTAGGAGAAAAATTGAATACTTTTTAAAGAAATGTGAACCCCTCAAAAGCGGACCGTCAAGCTATTAGTTCAGTGGTAGAGAGTGCCTTGGTGAATGTCAGTGCCCATGGTGAAAGTCCATTAGCTGAAAGTGTCACTAGTTTACACTCTAACCTGAGTAGTATGGGACACATGGAATCCTTTGTAAATTAGCAAGAACCATCTTGGACAAGATGGTCATATTGGCAAGCATATAGAAGGAATTGAACCTATAAATTTGCTAATTATGAGTTAAACATTTTAACCATTCAACTATGGATGTTTAACGAGGATTTTCGTGCATAGTGGATAATCAAATTTCAATTGAAATGAATTCTTTTAGTGAATAACCAAATAACCAATTTCCAATTAAAATGAAATCCTTAGAATAAAGCTAAGGAATTTGAATACTTTGCATACAGTAGAAATATTTATAGAAAGGTTAATATAATTCATGTTTCACTATTTCATTTGCATTAATGAATCACAAATATATTTTAAATATGATTTATTTGGCATATACATCTATCACCACATTATTCTATTTATTCTATATCAATCATAAAGTCAACCTTTTTTTGTCTATTAATCAAAATATAAGTTAAAAGTTCTTAATGTTGTCAATTGTAACATATAATTGTATCTAAGTTTTAAAAAAAATTAGACTACTAATTTTATAATAATTCTAGGTACAAACATATCTTTATATGTAATTAAAAAAATTCATTTATTATTACCATTATAATAAGTGTCTACACTAATAAATAAGAAAAATAAAATTAAAAAAGGATAAATAAAATTAAAGAAATAAAGACATGAAGAAAAATAAAAAAAATTAGCGTAATAAAAATTAAAAAAGATAAAGAAAATTAAAGAAGCATAAATAGGAAGAAAAATATGAAGAAGTGATTTCAATAATAAAGGTACAAACAAATTTCAATTTTCATAAATAAATAAAAAAAAAGAACTACAATAATAATGTTAATAATTTAGTAGCGAAGAAAATTTAAGGGGAAAAAAAAGGATATACCTGCATTTAGGATGAAATCAAACCAAAATTCAAAAATTTAATAAGAAAAAATAAAAAAATACATAATTTTTAATTTTAATAAATTATGAATTTGAATAGAAAAAATTTCTCAAATTAAAAAAATTAAAAAGAAAAATTAAAACTAATAATAATTAAAATCGATGACCACATGAGTAACACTTAAAAATTAAAAGATGTGTACGAATCAAAAGAGAAAGAATAGAGCAAAGAAGATTGAAGGTTTTAAACATTTATTTAGACAAAATCTTAGGAAAAATAATTAATATAATAGCTATTGATAAGGATTCAGAATGCTAAAATGCTGCATTTATTTGTCTTGTTTTTAGAAATTTGATTACTTTTCTAGTAAATTTAAAATTAAAACAAATATAGGAAAAGAAAGAGATGCTTTCCTAAACGAAACAAATGCAGAAATTTAAAAAGTAAAAATATATATATATATCTTCCAAGGTTAGATTCTTGTCAACTAAATGAGATTAGAGAGAGTAATAGAAAGTGAGAGAGAAAAGAGAGAAAGAAACATTATAAAGTGATAAGGAAAGTAGCGTGATAAAATGATGAGAGAGAAAGTAACTGTGACGAAGAATGAGAGAGAAAAAGGAGTGAGAGGGAAAAGAAAGAAAGAAAAAAATATAAAAAAAGAGAAAGAGAAAAGAGAGAGAAAATAAATAAATAAAATAAAAAAAGAGAGAAGAGAGGAAGAAGAGAAAGAGAGTAAGTGTAATAGAAGAAGAGAAGAGTAAAAAAAATAAAAGAAAAAAAAAAAATAATTTTGGGAATATTAAATAAAATTGATTAATGAGTTTGAGGGTATAATTGATTGAAGGGGGGAAAGTAGGTGATGAGTGATTAAGGAGTTTGGGGTAATCAAGTTACTGTTTCTATTTCCATTACAATCAATCAAGCACCTTGTAATGGAATTACTTCCATCGCTAAATTCTCTTCCCTCCAACCAACCACCCCCTTAGCACTACTCTTGCGGTTCGTACCAAAATAGTGTTTTACCCCTACCTATTCAGTCAATGGCCACACTTCAATGCATTTCAGGCAATTAGTATAACTATTAGTATAAATATTAATATATAAATATAAAAAATATTTATATAGGAAAAATATAAAGATTTTGATTTGGTTACATTATTGGATAATACTGAAAAAAAAATAGAAGAAATCATTAATCCAAAGGAGCAACAAGAAGCCAAACGACGTGGTAGGAAAAGATATTAGTGAACTTGATTACAAAAGTTGGATGTCGAAAGAAAATTTTATGAAGACACTTTTGTAGAAGATGATTCAACTGATTGTACTATGTAATTAGGAATTGAAGCCGCAAGAATTACAAAAGATTGTTGAGTTAGAATATTTTAGAATGCAGCCTTAGATTCACGATAATATTGTTAAGATTGAGGATCTTGGTGAAAAACATTGGTTTGAAGTTAAACAAGTAAACTTGTACGAATTCAATAAAAATTGTGAAGAACAAATAAAAATTTCTTAGAAGTTCAAATGTAGTCCAACATTGTGTGAATATGAAAGCGAAGATCTACAGGTTAATGTTGCAAATAATTTATACAACATTGGAAATTGATGATATTGGAATAACATTTATGGCAAAGATTTAATTTGAAGGATGCAATGTAAACGTGGCTTAAACCAAAACCACAAAGATAATCTCGGTTTGCATGTAACCAAAGAAAAAAAAAAAGAAGAAGCTAATTTAGCCAACTTCTTGAGTCGGTAATATTTTTAATAAATGTGTGTGTGCAAGAATCAAGAGAGAGAAGTATTTGAAGTGATGTAAAATAATAAAAATCATATATATGGCTTTAAAAGAGTGTTTGGAAGAATTTTAAAAGGCCACACGATCTTCTTGTTATATTGGATAAACTGCTTTTGTTACTTTGTAAGCCTAACTTCAGAACTATAAAAGTCAATTATCTTCTTGTGTAAAGATTATAGGACCTTGTTGTTTTGTAAAAAATAGACACTTTATATTATTTCTTTGAGTGAAAAACAAAAATTCACTACCAAATTTGTGACATTTTAGTTTTTTGATCCTAACACTCTTGCTCTTCCAAGTAAAGTCCATCGGCCATTCACGCCAAGGCGTGATATATACATATTGATCAAAGTACAATAATGGCTATCCCCAGGTCGGGTTAACAGCATTTCATAAGTTATCTCTTACAAAGGCCAAAATTATCTGAATGAAAAACAAGATTCAATCCCGTCCCAGGTCTGGTCCACCAGGGCGCCACAAATCTTGCTACGAGAGGCGATTGAGAGTGCGATTCTAGGTGCGACTTCGCACTTTTTTCTTTTTTTTTAAGTATTTGGTTATGATTTTGGTTGCAAGTTTTTAAGTGCATGCGGTAGTTTGGTTGCCAAACTATTCAACGTATGCAATTTTGCGGGATCATCACGAAATGCATAGAGCGAAAACTAAGAACGTTGAGTTCAGTTTCTTTCAACGTATGTAATTTACAGTGCCCAATTGAGACAGCACCTTAGTTGGTAATTCGTTGTAATTTGGTAGACTTTAATTAGGCTAGTGGTCGCTTTTGTAGGCTCTGCCGCTATTGTAGGTTCTTATAACCTTTTTTGTAAATTTTTTTTACAGTCACTTTTCATTCGTAATTCAAATCAAATACCACAAAAATCATTTAATATCTTTGGCTATGTACATTTTGCCATTGCAATGTAATATATCTATCTTATTAGATTTAAAAAAAAAAAAAAGGCCAAAATTCATCTTCTGCAGACATGCACAAGCCATGACGACAACCTTTTTCACTGAGAAGCTACACTGTTGTTTAACTTCTTGATTTTAGTTCTCTAACTTAAACTAACTGATATTATCTATTTATTTGTTTATTTATTTATTATTTTTTGATGATCTTTGTATTATTTACAATCTTTAGTTTACGTATGTGTTCCTGATTGATCCTGGGACAGCCTGCCAGACTTGGCAATAAGATTGGTTAAACGATCGTGTCGTCGTATTCCATCTTGACCTAACACTCTTGCTCTTCCAAGTAAAGTCCATCGGCCATTCACGCCAAGGCCTGATAAATACATATTGATCAAAGTACAATAATGGCTATCCCGAGCCCCGAGGTCGGGTTAACAGCATTTCATAATAAGTTGTCTTTTACAAAGGCCAAAATTCATCTTCTGCCATGGCGACAACCTTTCTCACTTAGAAGCTACACTGTTGTTTCATTTGTTGATTTTAGTTCTCTAACTTAAACTAACTTATATTATCTATCTATTATTTTTTAATGATCTTTGTATTATTTACACTCTTTAGTTTACGTATGTGTTCATGATTGATCACGGGACAGCATGCCAGACTTGACAATTAGATTGGTTAAACAATCTTGTCGTAGTATTCCATTTTGACACTAGTGTTTTATTTAGTAGTACTAAACAGACTTTTTGGTTCTATTTTTATCAGACAATTTTACCTGTTATTTGTCATACTCTTGTAGTGACCAACAAATTAAGTGTTTTGTTCTGCTTAACTAATCTAGTTAGGTGGATTTTATTTTTATTAATTATGTGAATCGATTAGCATCACTTAAATTTCATGTGAACTCTAAAACTTTTATTACCATTAAACAATGCTGTATATGTGACATTATTTCATATCAATATAGTGAATCATTTTTTTGGCTAAAAAAGAAAAACAAACTTTTTGGTGCCCCATATGGGGACAAAGAGAATATGAATGGAAAAAGGGCATAATTAGAGTTTGCCCCCTGAACTTTGAGGGCTGGAACACTTCATCAACTTGAATCATGAAAATATGCAGTAACCCCACTAGTATAACTCCAGCAAGAGGTACCATGAACCCCCCCTCCACCCCCAGTATCATCTATAAATATTATTTACGATATAAATTGCTTAAAGGATAGTAGTTTGCATTTCTGCCATAGAGATCCAATGGATCATAATTGGCCCTTAAATATAAGTGCCAAATATATTTGCCTCCTCCCAAGAATTAGCATTATCTTAGTACTCGAAAAAAATTATAAAAATTAAATAGAAAGAGCATTTTAGCGAGTTGAGCAGTGGTAAGGAGCTCACAAAGACAGTGGGTAAGTGAAAACCAAAAAATCATTGTTAGCTTTCAAAAATGATTTAAAATATTATGAAGTAGTGCTTTTGAAGAAGTTTGTGAACTTTTAAGAATTTTACTCAGTTATGAATTTTAGAAAGTATCCCCTCATAAATATTCCTAGAAATAAAAGCAATGCAATGCTTAGAGACAATAAATGCTGCTATCTAAAATTTTAAAATCAGTTAATCTGAAATTGATTTGGATCTTAACTAGACAGCAAGAATAAAGGAGGCAAGCCTCTTCTTCTTCTTCTTTTTTTAATATCTAAAGAGTATGAATACTTTTTTTTTTAGTTATTAAATATAACACATTTTATACATCATTAAATATATAATTTTACATTTTTATCCGTACTTTTTAACTATATACATAATCATTATTAGCAAAAATATTATAGAAATTTCATTCTAAATGTGAACTTTTTTTAGGGTGACAAATCAATATTTTAAAAATTAACACTTTTTGAAATAAAGAGAGTAAAATTCTTTTGTGAAAATATATGGAAGATTAAAAATACTAGTGAGAAACTGCGTGCAAACATGGACGGAGCCAGTACTCCAACGTCAATAAGGAGATACAATTTGCTTTATTAGTAAAATTTGAAGAAGAAACTATGTCAATAAAAATCGATAATATATACAACATATTGGTTTGAAAAATATATGAGAAACAATATAAATTTTGATTTATAAGTTTACAAACATTGTTGAATCAAATTTTGTATTTTTACTATAGGGTAATGAGTGCATAATTTTGTGAAAGTCGAATATATCTAAAGAGTCATTAGAGGTGGCAATATTTTTATAATTCGAGTATCCAAAGGGATGGGAGTTATTGAACTTCCCATACCTATTAAAAATACCCATTGAATGGGAGGGATGTTATTGGAATGGGAATTTATTAGGAGGGATGTTATTGGAATGAGAATTTATTGGGAGAGTTATAAAATATCCATGAGTCCCAGTACTAATAGTTAAATGGATAATTAATGGGTAATATTAGATAATTATTAGTTAATGTTTAATAATCAATCATTAATGCTAATTTCATTATTTTTAATTGTAAATATATTTATATATATTATTAATAAAAAAATTATTCTTTTATTTTAAAATCATGATGGCCGCTTGTGGCTAGAACACCTTTGAATTGCCAGCGGTCTGCCCCAACCGTTGGCATGGGCCGTACCACCACCTACCATCATTTAATTTTCAATACAAAATTTTACTAGGATCCTAATGGGAATTGGGAAATTCCAACCCTATTAAATCTCATTCCCACCTAATCGCAAAATTTAATAGGAATCACATTTCTCATTCCTAGTAGTTTTCTACCTATTTAAATCCCACCCAATTCCTACCCATTCCTTCCCAATTGCCACCCCTAAGGCCCCATTTGGTTGGCAAAGAATCTTAACTTGGAAAGTAATCTGTTTTCTTATTTTTAGATTGTAGTGTTTATTTAGTTTGGGAAAGTAATCTGATTACTTTTCTGTATTTGTTTTAGCTTCAATTTTTTGGGAAAGTAATCAAATTTCTTAAAAAAAGGAAAATAAATGTAACATTCCAAGATTCTGATTTCTTATTAAAAGTTGTTATTCTAATTACTTTTCTTAGGATTTTAGTTCAATAAACATATTTTTTACTTTCAATCTTATTTCATCTATTATTTCTCTTTTAACTCTCATATATCTTTTATTTTTTAAGTATTATTTATGTGATCTTCTATTTTAATTCTTGTTAGTTTTACTTTGTTAAAAAAATTACTTCAAAACTTTTTTCTATTAAATTCATAATTTATTAAAATTAAAAACTATGTAATTTTCTATTTTTTTTCTCATTAATTTTTTTGACTTGTGGTTTGATTTCATCCTAAATCAAGATTTTTTTTTTTTAAATTTTGCTACTAAATTATTAACATTATCATTATTATTCTTTTTTTATGAAAATATAAGTTTATCTATACATTTGTTGTTAGAATCACCTTTTTCACAGTTTCCTTCCTATTTATATTTCTTTAATTTTCTTTATATTTTTTTAATTTTTATTACACTAATTCTTTATATTTTCTTCATATTTTTATTTCTTTAATTTTTATGCATTCTTTTTAATTTTCATTATTTATTAGTAGAGACACTAATTGTGATAGTACTAATATATAAACTCTTTATAAACTATAAAAATATGTCTGTACCTTAAAATATTATTACAAAAGTAATATTTTTCTTTTGGTTTAAATATTGTTATATATTACAATTGACAAAATTAATGAACCTCAAATTCTATTTTGATTAAAAGACCAAAAAAAGTTGTCTCTATCATTAATATAAAATAACAGGAATACTATGATAGATATACATGCCAAATAAATTATATTTAAAATATATTTGTGATTCACTATTGTATTAACTTTCCAATAGATTCTTATTCTATCCAAACATAGATAAGTATTCAGAATTCTCAAAATTAAATTCCCAAGATTCAAATTTCTTATAAAAGTATTCATTTTCCTCCGAATTAAATTCCAATAAATCATTTTTCCATCTAACTTTACTTTCCTACCAACCAAACGAGCCCTAAGAGTAATGATATTTTTGGTAAAAAGTTCTAGTAACTTATGTGACAATGATAAAACACAAAAAGGACTAATACCTTTAGTAAAAAATCATAATGACTTCCCTTAGTTGATATAGCATTTACATAGTATGTGTCACTAAATAACAATTACTCTGAATATCTACTAATGTTTTGTCATGTGGCTACATGTTTGTCACTAAAAGAATTCATTATTTTTCACTATGGATATCATTATTTAGATAGAAAATTATTTACCATACTTTTTAAAAAAGTGCAAAAGAATAAGAAATGATTTTACTTTTTCATTCTTATCACATTAGTCATTATAACTTTTTACTATAGTTTCAATTTTTGAATGAATATTCAATCCAAGGATTTAATTTTAGTATTAGTACTTTGTATTTTTATTTTTAATCTTTTAGCACCTGATTATTCATTAACTAAATCAATAAATTAAGACCTAAGTCAGAAGACTATTCTAATTTATATTCAATAAACACATATAATAATAGTATTAAGTACAAAACTTAGCAAACTTAGACTTAATGCCCTCCCAAATACAAATTTTACTTTTTTATCCTTATGTTTTTAAGTGTGGGTCACATATAATTATAATGAATAAGGATAATATAGAATTTTTTTCCAAAAATAAATTTTTTTAAAAATTTGACTTTTTTAAGAACGGAGAGAGTACCAATTTGGGGAGAATCACACTTTAATCTCTAATATTTTATCCAATATCACTTTTAGTCCCCAATATAATTTTCAAAATTTGATAGTAAATTTTTGTTACAAATTTTGTCATTTCCTAATTTAATAGCCATCAATTGTACCAAATTTATCAAAATATGAAAGTTTGAGGATTAAATGTGTTATATTTAAAATATTGAGGACTAAAAGTAATATTAGATAAAATATTAAGGACTAAAAGTATGATTCTCCCTACCAATTTATTTTTCATTAAACAAATTAGTATCTTATTAAATGGTTCATGTCAATACATGGGAACAAAGCTTGTCCATATAGTAAATCTTAAGGAACTCAATGACAAAATAAAACTCTTTTTAATAGTTGCTAAATTTTCATCCTCAGAATTTAGTCAGTTTTCCTTAGAATTTTGTCCTACAAAATACGTCAATCGGAAGCCCGAAGCTTCCGCTTTGTGGTATAATCTGACTTTTCTCTCACACATAAACACATTAAAAAAAATCATAATAACTCTAAATTGATCTCTCTGAATCTATTTTCCTAACAAGAAATCCAGCAAACACAGAGAACTATAAAATATATGTGCAGAAATTCTAAACATTTCTTACATTTTTCATTCATCCTCAAACACCTGCAAAAGGGCTTAACTTCCCTCATGATTATTTCTATTGAAGAATTCTGACCTTAAATTTCTCTTCTCTTTTTTCTGTCAACATTAAAGTAAGCATTTTTTTCGTTGCAATCTTCTTCTTTTTTTTCAAGCTTTTTTTTTTTATTTTCGTGGAGTAGTAGATGAGATATTCACATTTGCACTTTCCTATTTTATTCTTATGCATTTGTAATCCCATCAATTTGTGACATTTAGATATTGATAATTGTGGGATTGTCAAAATTATGGAACGAATCTGTTATCGAGATGAATTGATTGCATTAGTCTGTTATAAAAGTTTCTTGTATTCTTGAAGATGTGGCTCTTTCTGCTATAGCTAGTTTAATTTATTATGTCAAATACTTGAAGGAGACTAAAGCAATTTTTCAAAGCAATTTCCAGGAATTATGACCCAAGATGGAAAATTTATCTGAGATGTGACTAACCATTGCATTGAAATTTATAGTAAACCATTTAAGGGAAAGGAGAACATGATAGACCTAGTTTAAGGCATCAGTTTATATGATGATTAAAAGAAGAGGAAAAAGAAGGAACAATGATTTTTTTTTTTTAAAATTCAAATCTTCTTTTCAATTTTGTTCTGCATCCCTGAATGTTGCCCTCAAAATTGTTCAATATTATCCAAGGAGGCTATAGCTTGCATTAAATATCTCTAAATGATAAAATAAAATATGTGGTTTTGGTGGCAATATAGCTTTCTTCCAACTTCCTTTTGCCCTGCATTTGCTGTAATAACCTTTTTTATGTACAAAATTGGACATTATCACCATCTCTATACTTTGTACAATGTGGATAGGATTGTATACCAATTTGCTCTCATTAGTTCTTCTCACTTGACTCTTTTTCAGTTTGTATTTTGGTACTGCCAAGGGCTTCTTAATTTGATTACCAAATGTTATTGTTAACTTTCTCATCTTCTCAAAATACTAGAATCTGTGCACAAGCTCGAGATGTAGACACATTTATCTTGAGTCGTAATCTGATTTTTTATGACTATACTGCGCAGATCATGGACCAGACGAATGTAAATAATCCTGGAGAAAATAATCAGCCGACCAGCGATCCAAATTGGACTATCAATGTTCCAGACGTAAATTTCATGCATAGTTTCTAATAGCAACATATGATTATGATAATCCGCTTTTGCATTTCCATTTAGTCTAAAGCAGACTCATCCAATTCTCATTTCTCATTTTCTTTACAGATTAGAACAGTTAAAGTTAGCAATGTCTCACTTTCTGCCACTGAAAAAGATATTCAGGAATTCTTCTCTTTCTCTGGTGATGTTCAGTACGTCGAGATGCAAAGGTTTGCCATCTGGGGCTTTCCTGTTACTTAGCTAATTAGTTTTAATTGAGAATTTTAGGTTAAGGTGTACTGGAAATTCCAGGGAAACTGAAACGACTCAACTTGCTTACGTAACCTTCAAGGAATCACGGGGCGCAGATACTGCAATGCTTCTGACAGTAAGTAATCTTCAGTGGGAAGTAGATGTTTCCCATTTTCCCCTTCAAGATAACGACGCTTCCTGCTGGATTTCCTGAAATTTGCCTCTTTTGTGTTCTTTATGTGAAGTTTTCGGGATAAATCAAACCCTCTCGCACAATTCTAGTTCGGTTTTTTCAATTTTTTTAAGGGTGAGCTTATACAGATATTCATGATTGTTTTCTGAGAATGAGATCTATGACATACAAACTCTAGAAAAGAGGAACCAGGCAATGATGGGAAATTAGAGAATAAACAACTACTATACTTTCTTGCCAAAATGGTTTAATTCAAGGTTTTATCGGCTGTAAATTTTTTGCACTGTAAAGTTCATCTCTGTGTAGATGTACTATTGTTTTAGCACTAAAGCAAGAAACCTAATCCTTGTCTTTTTCTCACTGAATAGAAAAGGTTCATCTGGGAGATCATTTGATTGTTTTGGGAACCTGAGCATGTATAACTTATTTGCCTTAAATACTTTATGTGCGATTGAATGCAATAAATAACTCCACCCATGTTAAAATATTTTTAGCATGGCTAGTCCCAAACTCTGATGAAGAAAAAGTTGTATTAGATCGATAACCATCATAAAATTTTGTCACATTTCATGATATGGATTATATAAGAAATTGGGTAATTTCAATAGATCACAATAGTGAGATATGATCCATATAGTTGATCCTATATAGTGGGATAAAGGCTCATTTGTTATTATTGATTGAATGCAATATATATGTTTGCTAGTGAATATACTTAATTTACAATTTCAAGTTATTTTCATAAACTCTTTGAGAGGAATAGTAGAGTACATGTTGACTTCTGCTCCATATGATGATATATATCAGGGAGCCTCTGTAGGGGATCATTCCGTTTCTATAGTGCCAGTGGAAAATTACCAACTTCCTCCTGGTGCCGTGCTGCTAAACACGGTAAGCTCCTGTTCTGTTGATATGTATTGGCAGTCTGTTTGCTTTATGCACTTCCGAACCTGTTTGTGCCTAATTCAGAAGCTGAGAACGACAGAATTGGAATTTTTTCATCGTTTATTTTCCTGCATGAATTCATCACATTAATGAGGGCGTAGCATGCTAGATTTTTGTATGAAAATATCCCTTTATGTCAAAACTCGACTTTGTAAATGCTCTCTCTTCAATAGGAAACAAAACCAACTTCACCTTCAGAATCTGCCGTAAAGAAGGCAGAAGATGTGGTAAGCACCATGCTTTCCAAGGGCTTCACTTTGGGAAAGGACGCTCTAGACAAAGCAAAAGCTTTTGATGAGAAGCACAATTTGACAACAACTGCCTCGGCTACTGTTGCTTTGGTTGATAGTAAATTGGGCCTGAGCGAGAAGTTAAGCATGGGAACAGCTGCTGTCAATGTAAAGGTCAGGGAGATGGATGAACGCTTCCAAGTGTCTGAGAAGACAAAAAGTGCTCTTGCAGTTGCTGAACAGAAAGCAACTGTTGCAGGAACTGCACTCATGAGCAACCGTTATGTGTTGACAGGAGCCTCGTGGGTTTCAAATGCATATAATAAAGTTGCCAAGGCCGCTGAGGATGTAAGTCAGAAGACCAAGGAGAAGGTTGAAAAAGCTGAAGAGGAAAGAAGGGAAAATATACAGAAGGAGCATGTAGCAATGGTGAATGAATATGCAAGCATCCATCTTGATGAATCCTCAGTAGGAGATGCTCCTCCAGCCCATCCTCCTAATTCAGCTGACAGCAGTAAGACTGTGTGATGGTGAAATCATAGAGTACCTACATTAATTCAACTTCATTGTTCTTACTGATGTAATGTTGGTTTGGTTAGTTTTCACATCTCACAATTCTTAACCAGGATGGAGCATTATTGTACTGCTGCTATATATCTTATTGTTCCCTCTGTAGTATCCAAATCCTTAGCATTTTGGCTTGTAGATGTTATGTTCCTATGAAAAATGCATGCGGCCACTAACAAGAGTCGGTTTTTAAAATTTGGCACAACCAGTATCCTTCAATTTGAATCTGACCAGGACAAAGGGAAGACTACTTAACTTTATTGCCCTAAAACATAGATATATAGAACCTAACAAAAATTCCTCATTCCTTAATTACAAGCATCATTTTAAAGTGTATAAATGAGACTGAAGCCCCTTTCACATCAGCTTTTTGAGCTTTATCATTTGCTAACAAGTTCTGAAGCAATGGATATTTCATTTTCCACCGGAGAAAAGTTGAAGCTACTGTATACTATGCTTAATAAGTCAATCAATAGTGTGGATTATCTGTATCACAATGAACATGTAGAATAAACCAAATTCAAACCCCATCTATTTCAAGTGTTTACTATGAATTTGTGCATCTGAAGCTGTAACGATGACTAAAGTAGGACAGATTCAAGGAGAAAAGCTGTTTAATCATAGAAACTTAAGTTTTGTTCACAGTTTTTGAAATCATAGAAATTTTAGGTCAAGCTTGATCTAAAGGATTGATTTATCACCATATCATTTTTGTTTTCTCATTGTAGTCTGTCATTATTTTCATACCTACCACTAACAAGACTCACTAATGTATAATTGCAGACCCTGAGGAAAAGTTAGTAGCAAAATGCATCTACAAAATTTTAAAGGTTAAATGGCATTACCTTTAGCCAGTTGCAAGTCCTTTCGCTCTGTAGCAGAATCATAAGTGGGAAAAGGAAAGGCTTTTAGTTATTTGGTTCGGTATACTAAAATTGCAAAATAATAACATAAGCATATTTCCATGAAGAAATTATGACATGTAAAAGATACCATTCTTAGCTGCAATATCAGCTGTCAAACCATAACTGGCTGTTATCGAAGGATATCATTCAAACAGTAATACACAAGTATCACCAAGCTACGATGTAAAATGTACAATTTCTGCCTACAGCAATCTTTTTCCCTTTATGGGTATCTATGGACAAGTATGCTATAATCCTATGACATTCAATTGCTTTATGGAGGATCTTTGGTCAAGTATAGTAGAATCCAGTGCCACTCTATTACTACATTATACAATGTGTATCACTTTATCTGAAAATTAAAGAATCAACTTGATCTCTTTATTGTCCTCGGCTTGTGAGGAATTCTGTATGAATCTGGTGATAAGTAGAATGCAAATAAGGAACTGGAGGCTAGCTTACGTACTTCACCAACCAAGAAAGTCTCTGCCATGTATAAAGACATCATCAACAACCATCCTTCCGATGTAAGTAACAATGTAAGAGCCATTAAACTATGTTAATTAAAAGTTCCAATTTTGTATGCGATGAACTTTATAAAAGGTTGTTGAATCAGTCCTCTTCTGTACCTTCATACATTCAGGTAAATGATCCTCCGTCATTCTGGCATGAGTCTGCATATGAACATGCAAAAATTCATTAATAGAGAGCCCTGCTTTATTTGTTTCAAACAAAGAATTACAGGTTGACGTAATAGACAACCTTTTGCACACAAAATACTCAAGGTTCAGTTAATTGATCGATCCCTATTATAACTAACATGCGACTCAGCAGACAACAATCAAAACTTAAAAGAACTCAAAAGCTTATTGTACATATTCTCAGCAATGGCACGTATGAATAAAAGATAATCACAAGGCAGTGAATTGGACTTCATTACGAAGTATAAAAATAACTTCTCCCTGAGAACACTGCCACTTAAAAATTTTGGAGCCAAAAAATAATGACAAGTAAATCACGCAAATGCAGTCCATGACGAAAACCTGTCTGATATTATAGCAAGATGCTTCTTGCTTTGCTGCTATAGATGCAAGAATGACCAGTCCAGCTGCCACAGTTGATGGCCAAAAGCAGAGTTGTTCATGGCCTAATAGTGCTAGCACAGCTAGGTATTTCACGGTCTTCTCGACCTTCTCAGAAGCATTTGCAGCCTTCAGATAAAACCTGTCTCAGATTCATCGCTGTTATGAGTAATTATGCTCCTGCTTTTCTCTTTTTCAAATCTGACTAATTATGTTACCACAAATTGTTTCATATCCCAGCAATCCGATTTATACAGAAGCCACAAAAAGTGATTAAGAAACCTATTTACCATAAGAAGTTGTACATTGAGGGTAGGAAGCACTGGAACTTTAGAACTTCCTGTACCAGCCACTCCATAGCCACTACTTCACGTCTGCTGTATGTATTGCTTCCTATGTGAAATATCTTCTGCCGTACACTGAATGACAACGGTGACAGTTCAGAGATGTAATATGGAGTAACAGTGAATTAGAAATGCTGATTATCAGGTAAATGTAACGTGCTTACATTAGATACAAAATGAGTGATTTTGTAACGTGCGTACATTAGATACAAAATGAGTTAAATCTGCCAATACTAATTATGATTTACTGCACAAATATATATGTGTGTGTTTGTCAGCAAAACTACATTTTCATGTATTCTGCACTTGAAACAGATTTGTAACTTGTCAATCTCTTTAATTTTAAAATGTCATTGATGATTTTACTAATAAAAACAATGTCCCTGTGCAGGAATTATAGTGTTTGATTTCTATCCTTCAAGCTGTATATTATAATCCTATCCCAAAAACCCATATTTTAATACGGGTCTGAGTTCCATTGAAGAATATTATTCGATGACAAATATGCCAAATTATCGACAAGCGGAATGAACTATGATCACACGAAAGAAAAAATTGAAGAAAATTCTACTACCTGTTGAGCGGCTGGTTTTCTTCTATCCTTGTTGCCAGAGTGAGGCAGGCAATACCAGCAATTTGAAGATTTCTCTTTGTTTTGAAGTAACCTTTGCTCAAAAAGCGATCAAGTAGATTGACGCCAAGAAAGAGAGTCTCCTTCCGAAGCTCCTTGTTTGTCGATTGCTAAATCATAAAGTGTAACAGAGAATGAATATCATTTTTGCTCTTTAAGTGAGGTTAAAGAAAATTTGAGCTCAGTTATCAAAGCATAAATATATATATAATATATATATATATATATATATATATATTGAAGATAGGACTACGTGAAACGGTGAAAATAATGGCATTAACATTTCATCCAATAAACCAATACGTAATGCTAGGAAAACTACACCATTACCGGACAAGTTGCTACAAAGTTTTTTATGACACTAGGCGCGGAAGCGAAATTGAGAACTAGAAATTACGACAAAAACTTTGCTAATGAAACGGTGTTGGTTAATTTTACTCACTTGTCTGAGTAGCTTGTTTGTGTTTTTTGCAAGCATATGCGTACAAGTAGCTTTTCTTGTTTAGCAATACAAAAAACTAACCACTCTCAGTTGGACCACTAGGAAATTTAAGCAAGCCGAATGGCATGTGCTTTCCCCTTTTCACCTTTACAATTACTTTTAGGACAAGTAGTTTCAAATAAACAAATTTCAATTTTTTGAAATGTTCAACAAATTGCCAATTTTTAATTTTTAAGAAGAGTTTCAAAAAGTCTCTTGCGCATTGATTGCATCTTTTCCCACTATGCCCAGAATCCATAACCAGAAAAAAATGAGAAAAGAAGCTCTAATGTATTCTTTAATTGACACTTTTGTGCTTAATTAACCTTCAATTTTTTTCATCAGATATTTCTCAATCCAATGCACAAATTAAATTATCTTATTCACCAAGACATGCCAATAAGGAACTAAATAAGACCTAGGTGAAGATATCATGCATGGTGAACTTAGCACGTTCGTTTCACACCAAAATAGTACTAGTAAAACTCCACAATAACCAATGAGAGAACTGTAAAAGACTGTCAAACCCAATTGTACCAACTGTTGATGAAAGAAGTACTCGCCCTGTGCATTTCACTTCCTAGGAAAACCGCATGCACGGACAAAATAGACGAGCTGTTTCAAGTCTCCTCAGGCACATTACGTGGCAGTCCTCGCGGTACAAAACCGACACCATGAAGACACGATAAAACTTCCAATGAACCAAAACCGCAAATAAAAATATCCACTTATGCTCCCATTAGCCCAAAAAAAATGGCACGACAGTCACATACATGACAAGGAATTAAAGAGTAAAATTAGGACTGAGGCAAGAAATAAATGGGAAACGTTGTGAGAAGATTAGGAATTAACGATTTTTGAGACTACCTCAATGATCCAGTGGACCATCTGTAACCGCTGCTGAATAATAAGGTCGCCGTAATTGGTGGAGGAACAGTACTCCTCGGCATAGTCGTGTAAATAAACCTGCCTCCTCTCTCTAATCCGAAGCATCTTGTAGCTCTCTTCGTCATGTTTCTCTTCCAATCCCAACAACTTCATTCCCAAGAAAAGAAAGGCACAAATTTATTATGATATAATCTCAATTATCAAAAGTAATGAATACTCATTGCACATGATGGAGAATTAGTTGGAGTTAATCTTACAAAAAGATTAGAAGAAATCAAAAATTGATGTCCAAGTATTTCAACATTTTTAAACTACAAAAATAAAATAAAAACACAAGAGAAAAATCACGGCAGATATGATCAGACCTTTCCCACTTAACAGCTAAGGCAAACATAATGCTATGCCCCAATTCTTTTTTCAATTTAAAAAACAAATTTTTAACACAAAATCTGGATATCATACAGTACAAAATAAAATTAGTATAACTGCTCAGCGATCAAACTATTGTCGAAAAAATGGTTAAAATATATTCCAACAAATAGTTTATCTAAAAGGATAAAATTGGGACGATGCAATATACATCAAGGCTTTTGTGAGTTTTATCGAAAAATACAAAGAAATAGTACAATCGAAATCACGTTTAATTACAAGGACTCACAGTGATTTCATAAGAATCAAGAAGAGGAGAGGTGCCTCCAGACTTAGCATCCAAAGCAAAGCTTGATTTGCAGAGCTCTTGAGAATACTGAACGAACAGTTGAAAAGTCGGCGAAGGACTCTCGTCATTAATAGACTTTTCGGAGAATTGGCTACCGGAATCATACCAAATCGAGGGAGTATAATCTGAGAAATCAAACTCCGAACTCTCTGCGAATAGCTCCCTCTGCAACTCAGAGTAAGCAGACGAGTCACCGTACGGTTCGCAACCAATTTCATTGGTCAAATCCTCTGAACACGTGAAATCTAAATCGATTGGAACATTCCCTTCTATACTATCCGCGCCTGATTCTCCCTCTTCTTCGTCTCCGTTCTCACTGTTTCGTACTTGTTTCTCAGAGGTTCTTCCAAATTTTGACTCCGAAGCGGATTGCAAAACAGAGTGAACGGAAACGACATCGTTCGAGTTAATTTCAAGTGAATTCTCAGTTGCCATCGTTTTCTCCCCTCCTAGTTTCCAAATTTCGCCTGCAAATGATGTAACCGCTGAAATCTCAGACTTATTCACCGTTTCTGAATCCTCAGCTCCTTCAACAGCTCCTTTCGGCTCGTATTGACGAGATTTCAGAGATTTCTCATTTCTCTTTCCAGAAACTGCTCCAGAGCACGACTCGACACACGAGGTCTCCGACACTTCGCCGGCGTCAACGAATTCGCGTTTTTCCTCTTTTATCCTATCATAACAAGCTCTCGTAACTCTCCGAAACTCATCACTTACATTAGCTTCGAAACTTAGCTTAATCACCGAGGCTCTGCTCGAATCGCATTCGCCGGAGAAATCTTCCGTAGCTGAGCGCGAAGGCTTATCACCGCCGGTCGTGAAAAATGAGAGAAGAACCGGAGAGATTCTAAAACGACGGCGCCGCCGAGGGAGACTTGATCGGAGCTGCTTCTTCCCTATGGCGAAGAGCTGCTCTTCACCGTCATTTGCTTTACGCTTCATTTCCACTTCGGAACTTAAAACGACTTCGTTTTGTGGAATTAGGATACGATTTGGCGATCGGAGAAGTGAAGGAGAGACGTTGAAGCGGTGCTTTGTTTTGAAAGGTGAGGAAGTGTGTGTAGTGCGTGACTGTGTGTTTTTGGAGAAGAACCGAAAAAGTGAATGAAGGCCGAAAATGAAGCGGTTAAGGACGTTGAATTGAAGCTGGGGTTAATATAGTGTTGTGGTGTGGGGTCCATAATCGTGGGTCATCGGGGGTCATCACGTTCACGGCGAGTAAACGCCTTGACAAGACGGAAGTGAAATTTTGTCAGAGCTACAAAATCATAAGGGTAGTACCACAAGCTTCTTAGTTTGTACACATCGAGGATTAAAATTGTTAACTTTTGTTGTCAAGCTTGATAATTCGTCGGAGTTTCGTACCTTACGCACTTTTTAAAATTTCTTCGTAGTTTCGAGTTATTTTTGGTCCAAAACTTTAATATCATATAATTATATTTTCTAATTTTGATAAAATTGTATTAGAAACTTATTAATCTTCAAAATTTTCACTTGTGCCCCCATTTACTTTTAAAATTTGCCACATTAATTTGACAACTATGTGAATACCCTATTAATTAGGCTTTAATAAAATTACATAGGTGTCTATATATTTTCTAGAGTTTTAAATCTATGTCCTATTAATCTATAATTTTTCAACATTAATTTGTTAATATGTTAAAATTTAACCACATTAATTTATATTAAATTATTACCTATCACAAATTTGTTCCATATATTCTTTTTATTCATATGCAAATCATGCTATGCTGTAAAATATATTCATTATAACTTTTTATAGTTGCATACTAAATGAAAATTTCATCTCATTTGTTACCCCATCCTAGCCTCCACCACTTTGAAGTTACACTACAATAATATGACTTTTTGATTATGCATGATGTCTATAGGATATAAAATACAATGTAATAGTGTAACTCTAACTATGATTGACGTTTGTATAGCAAAAGTTTTAATTCAACAATGAATCTGATTATCTGATAATCTTTTACAATATAAATATTATATCAATCGCTAAAAGCATTCATTGGGCGAATATTAGTACTCTTTCAAAAAATAAGTAAATCGGAGTAAATAATTAAGTAAAAGTAAGATACCATTTGACCTTCTTGAAATAAATTAGGTGGCAATGCCTTATAGGTGATGTATATTACTCTTTTTGTTCTTAAAAAAAAAGAGTTTATTTTTAAAAATTTTCTTTGTCTAAAAAAAAGAGTCTATTTTTTATGTGAAATTCTTATATTATCCTTACTAATAATAATAATAAATACCCTAAATTAAAAGTAAAGATAAAAACATAAAAATATACATTTAATAGTGTATTAAATGTGTGGTATCTTATGATTTTAAAAATTGTATCAAAACAAAAATGGACTTTATTTTTGGGTTGGGGGTAGTATTATTTACCTATCTATGTCCATTATTATGTTCATGCATGATTTTATGCCGAAGCTTTTTGGTCCATAAAAATAGTTGAAGATTAATGCATAAAATTATCTAATAATTGCAAAATTGGATGAGAATGCGAAAAGGAGAAATGATTTTCTATCTTACTGTTTTAAATTATGTGTGTCATTAACACAATACTATTTGCTATGCCAATTACTTTGAATTATGAATGATCGAAATTTTGGATTTTATGAAATGCATTATACAAATAAACTTAAAAATAAAAGAAGGTTTCATATACATGATGACATGAACCTTCCTAGTGACTCTCTATCGGTATCTATAATCCAAACGGGACAAAAGGAAATGATTATCATATATTTTGATATTATTTTGATAAAATATAACATTTTATGTTATTCTTATAAAATTAGTTCTTTGCCAGTTCAATGAGTGGAAAATTTTGTTCTTAATACTTTATTTTAGTTGTAAAATTATTTCGATAATTAGTATTTTTTTTCACAAACTCATTAATAAAAATTTATTGAATTTCATGTTGCAATGTAAATATAAAATAATTTATGAATTTTTAAAATTTTAAAATACTTAAATACTATATCGACGTCAATAATATACCTTACTTGTTATTTTGCAGTAACTAATAAAATAGAAACTATTGTACAAATAATAATAAAAAAAGAATATTATGGTAACAAACTTCAACATTAGTTCTTGGTTCTTAAATTAATTTTTTGAGCTTGTAATGTAATTAGAAATTTATGATAATTACAATTATCGTTATCTCTAAAAATATTTATTCTTATTATTATGTCAATGGTTTATTTATGATAATTATAATAGTAACTAGTGTAATTTAAGTAACCATAATTCCCATAAAAAATTTTCGTAATTAAAGTAAGTACAGCTACTGTAATTAGCTTCATAATCATACTTTAATATAGTTACAACAATTATTATAGCAAATATCCATTATAAATATGATTAATTTACTTATAGTTATTATTGCATTAAATATTAAGTATAACGGCTGCATCCTTAATTTTAGTGTTTGCTAATTTTAGTGTAACAAACTAATTAAGAAAAAAGAATAATAATTTTGATCCCTAAATTGTGCATATTTTATCCCATCAAATTTTACACTTTTGTTATAAACTTATACATGTTGTATAATTCTTCCAATTATAGCAGCTGCACCCAATATCATTTTGTAATTATTGACTTAAAATTAGAATTATAAAGGAAAAAGTAATTTATTGAATAATTAATAAAGAGTAAATTATATACCTTGCTTTGATTTTTGAAATTGGCCTAATCTGTAGCAATTAGTTATGCACATTTGAACTTCAACCCCAAACTCCAAATTATGTTTTAATCCTTTTTTTTTTAAATTATCTTTTCCCAAAATATACAGAATCAGAAGATAGCAAAATCCTAAGTATTCATTTGACTTTTGTAAGGTTAAAGCAAATTCATTAAGAATACATATTAATGATTTTGGAACTATGACTATTACGACAATTACTCGGAATTAGAGTGCATGTTCAAATGAAATTTATTAATAACATTTTGATGACCTTTATGCATTTAAAATGAGAGGGGAAAATAAAAATTGATTGTCTTAAAAAAATTTCGCTCAGAAAATGATTAATTACAAACTCACGACTTTTAATAATTCCCCATGTCCTATATCAAAATGTCCATTATATGTCCGCAAGTTTTAGCACAGCAAAGAATATTGATAACAGGGAATTGTATACGCAAAAAATTAAAATAAATAAAATGAATGAAAAAATCCATGCATTAGAATTGTAACGAAAGAAACTCCAAACACCCAATCTGAAAAAAAAAAAAAAATCAAAGGGACAAGTAGACACTGTATAAGTAAAGGGAAGAAGAGAATTGTATGAAAAATAGGAATTGATACAAAATCTATTGAAAATGTGTATGCCTCAAGCATAACAAAACCAAAGCAATATTTCAAGTATAGAGTTTATATAAAAGTTAATTAAAAAAATTACAAACATATTAATATTGAAAAAAAAATGACTCAGGGAAAAGTGAGAATAGAATAAACATGACAAAGAAAATTTAGAAGAAAATTTAATCCATAAAATTTCTATAGCAATTCAAAGTTTGAAATCTAATATCTATGAGAAGATTTAGATAATTACGTTAATTGTAGTAGTAAATTTGCAAGAGTAAATACCACTTTGTTCCCTTGTAGTTTTATCTATTGTCATATTGCTCCCTTATGGTTTAAAAAATCCCACTTATCTCCCTAAATTTAGATTGTAGCAGAAATTCAGTTAACTGAAAAAAATAATGATAGTGGTAGTGCGAAGGATATGTGCCATATTTACATTTGAAAGTGAAAAAGTTAGTAATTGCTCAAGAGTTTATTCCCAAAACACTCTTCATTTGATGGTTTTACTTAGTGGCTGCTTGGTTAAGAGGTTTGGGAGAAGGGAATGGGAATGAAATAAAATTATAAGTGTTTAGTTGAAAGGAATGGATTTGAAAATAGTAAGGTGATATACCTACTTAGGGGTGTAAACGAACTAGTACGTTCAATGAACAGTTCGTGAACAAGATCGGTTACGTTCGTTTATGTTCGTTTGTTAAGCAAAACGAACAATAAACGAACACATTTTAGTGTTCGTTTAATAAACGAACACGAACACGAACAAGTATACGTTCGTTTATTTATGTTCGTGAACAAGCTCGTTTAGTGTTCATGAACAAGCTCGGTTACCGTTCGTTTAAAACTCGTTTATTGTTCGTTTATATTAAAATAATAATAATAATATAATATAATACTATATATAATAATAATGTTTGTTGATCATTAATAAAGAAATTTGTTGTGGTGTAGTGGTAAGTAGCCATGCTCCCCACATTAGAGACCAAGGTTTAATTCTCAATAATACTATTTTGTTTTTTCAATTTGCAAATGTGTTTGTTTATTTGTTCGCGAACGTGTTCGTTTAAGTGTTTGCGAACGTGTTCGTTAAGTGTTCGTTTACTCGTTCGTGAACGTGTGTTTACGTGTTCGCGAACGTGTTCGTTTACTCGTTCGTGAACGTGTTCATTAACGTGTTCGATAAGTGTTCGTGAACTGTTCGTAAACACTAATAAACGACCATAAACGAACACGAACACATATTTCATAAACATAAACGAACATGAACAGTCTAAAAAATAAACGAACAGTAAACGAACAAGGCCCGTTCATTTATGTTCGGTTCGTTTACAGCCCTATACCTACTTATGGGTATCCTTTATACCCCAAAATAAAATTATAAGTGTTTAGTTGAAAGGAATGGATTTGGAAATAGTAAGTGATACACCTACTTATGGGTATCCTTTATACCCCAAAATTGGGGGTATAAAAGTGATTGATCTTTGCATCATCTTGGATTGTAGATCTTCTCTGTTCCGACTTTCTTTGCAATTTTAGCAGCAAACCAAATCAGTTGCCTGTATCATCCAACTTTCTCTGAAGGCCATCGATTAATTTGTCTCCTCCTCCTCCTCCTGCTTCTGTTGACTAATTCGTTGTTGGTTATTACTATTACTACAATTTTTATTAAAATCTCTCATACTCCAAACTCCATCAAAAAGCCTCCTCAATATTCCTAAACCATCACCCCTTCCACATTCTCCGGCAGAATATCACCCATTTTCCTCTACTTGTTTTAGAATGGCGGTGACACCTTCAAGACGTGAAGTACTTTCACTTTTTTCGATTGCTATTGAAGACGGTGAGGGAGATTTTCATACTATAACATCAGGGAGTACACAAAGTGTTGAACCATCGAAGCTTTTAAGCATAATAAGGATATTTCTTACCTATCTTCAATCTCTTCAGCCTTTGCAAAAGGCAAGTCTTAGCTCAAAGTTGCAAAAAAAAAAAAAAGGCTATTGTGTACTCCCTTTATGCCCCTAAACACAAAAATGTCATGGAAATTCAACATTGAAGCTTAGATGCAATTGATTAAGAGTAAGTGGATTTCTTTTTTTTAAGCTTTGCTTGATTGTGAGTTTCTAGTTTTGCTTGTAAGGTTTATTATTATATGGGTTTTGTTTTGGGTGTTTGATAAGTTCATAAAGTTGTTTTCTTTTCTATGGTTTTGGGTGGGAAATAGAGATATTTGCTTTAAGTTTTTAATTGGTGCTTTTCTAAATATTGAGTAGTTTTATGTGATAATTGGTGGACTTAATTGATTTTTTGCCATGCAATTTCAGGCAAATAGTTACGGTAAAATTCATTGCCGTATTAGATTATTAGTTATATAAAAATAATATGTTTTGTTCATGATTTGGTAAGCCAACATGATTTAGTTCTTGATAAGATGATAATGATAACAGAATGTGTTAGGGTTCCCCATAAAAAATGTGTTTGCAATTTTTATTTCTGTCTAAACTTCTTGTGAAATTCAAAATAAATGATCACTTTACATGTTAGTGATAGAATGGTTTTGAAGTGTTGGGTAAGAGGAGGTAGGGTAACTTAAGTTGTTGGTATTTTGTCTTTGGTTTTTAATTATGATTAATGATCTACTTATTGGGTATTACCTACTTTAGTGAGGACTTCAGGTCTTGTTTAGGCCTTCTGGACAACTCATTATTTGAGGCCCACGTTTGATTTAGCAGTAAGAAACATGGGAACTACTAAGAATATGGTGGTTTTGGAGAGGATCCACTAAAGGATTGAAAAGTACTCATTTTTTTTTATAAAATGTGGAATGGATTTTTACATGTGTGATCAATCAAAACAGTTAGGCCATAATATAGTATTCTTGTTTGGATAGACTTATAGCTGTAGGTTGGATGTAGTGACTTCTTCTAAGATCAAATCAAAAGCAAAATCCACCTATAAGTTGTTTTTGGAAAAGTTTCCTCTTAGCAGAATGAAACCTTATCTTGATCTTGTCGCATCACCTGAGACTTGCATCTTTGAAGCTTGTAAGTATTCTAGTAGATCATCTTTGCACAAGTCCATAGTTTATGCAAACTCTTTTTGTTGTAATGAAAAATGGACTCTTAAAACTGTTTTGGTGCCCTAGGTTAGCTAGTAAGCTTTGCTAGATTTCATATTCTTATGAAATGAGAGCTGAGAATAACACAATCTTACACTTAACACTAAATAACCAGCCAGAATAGATTTTCGTAACCGTTTGGAGTTGCAAATTTTAGAGTAAATTGAATGGCATGGTATAGAAGTTTCTTCTTGCACTACTTCAATTGCACTATAATGAGTTAGAAGTTCCTTTTTCAACTGCACTGTATGGAGTAATATGTTTTCCAGATATATTGTGTCCAATGTCTATAATGTCCAACTTTTTTGTGCATTTGGTCATGGTTGGCAGCTATTAAAATTTACAAATTACAAGCACATAATACTTGGTCTAACTTTGAAAACTTTCACTTCTCAACCATAGTCATTTTTTTCCCCTTTCAATAAGATTACAAGCTTCCTGAAGTTCACAATTGAGATCAGCTTTTAACTTTGGAAAAATCTACTAGCTAGCTACTAGTAGTCTTAATTACTATTCTTCTCCTAAAAGCTACTAGCTGATTAGCTTGTCAAGGCGCCGCCAACCTTCTACCCGAGGTGCGAGTTTCATGTCATTGTTTTAGCTTTTAAAAAGCTTGGAGATGGTGCATGTGCTCATCATTTACTACTCCGTGCTCATTACTAAAGATACCAATACAACATGCAAAGCCTCTTTTTATCAAGCACATCTTATAGTGAAGCATATACAACTGCTTTCTCTCAGTTGGTATTTTCAGTCATTGGTCAAACAACTAGTGATTCTTTGGTTATTTTCAGTAAGGAGCTAGCTTATACATCTGAGCTTGTAATGTGGGCATATGTCAAATGGATGTTGACAGGACTGCTGAAATTTACTATAATGATTTGGCCAAAGTTTATATTATATTTGCTTTACCAAGTCATTTGAGAAGATTTTATATGCTTGGGTTTCTCTATCCATCTTGTAATTCATGAATCAAGTGTTGGAGTATATTCTTTTTGTATATAAGGTTTTGGTAATTAATATAGATTTGGGATGCCATTGATGTTATGTAAATAGGTTATTTTGTATTAGTTTGGTATTTTGTAACTATAATATTATATTTAGGTGTGGAAAACACACATTGTTTTGTTAACCTGATTATTCTACATCATTAAATTTATTTAGAATGTAACTAGTACTGGATAACGTATGCATCTTATGTTTAACTCATATATTTGAAGTAGAAAGAAGCTTGATATGGATATAAGCCCTTGAATTTTGTGTTCACAAAAGTATGGATGTGGAATATAGTTAGTTTCTAATATTGTAGCTTTTGAGATTGTAGAATGGACAGGTTGAAGAATGAGGTATTTTCATTTGCAAGTAATTATTTAGAACGCCATTGAAAATTTCTTTTATGCGATTTTGATTATATACAGAATTTAAATCTTTATAGCCAACCATCACAAAACAAGATTGCTTTTATTCTTTGCTTTGAATCTTTTTGACAAGCACCAGTTATTGTATCCAAAAGAAAGAAGTTTATCTGGACATTCATAATTAAATTAATCTCATATTGCAGATAGCTTTGATGAGTTCAATGAGACATTTTCAGTTTTTACTTCCAAAGTGTAATGAACAATAACTCGTTAGTTCATACTGCAACATACCAAATTGTCAAATTACATGCTTATAGAAAAGGACAATTCATTAATTGAGTGCTAGAATGATCACTTGGAGTTTTGAGATAAATCAGGTAAACTAATGCTTTTGGCAATTACTTTCTGGATGAACCTCAATGGCAACCTTGCACAATTGCCAACTAGAAATAACAACTTTTTGAATTCTCTTTAGCCTATTTAATTTATAATTTAAATATAATTAATAAAAAAATTATACTACATTAGGCATGAAAATGCAAAATAATAAAATTATTAATATCATAATTTATTAGTAATTATGGTACATTTAGAACTCAAAATAAAATAAAAAAATTAACTAGATTTTCATTCCTAAAGATTTTGCAAACCAACCACCATTATTGGTAATTATAATCATTTCCTAGCACAAACCAACCACCATCATTGGCAATGATAACCATTCTCCAGCACAAACCAACTAGCATAATTATATTGAAAGAAACCAACTATTGTCATTTCCATTACCTTTCCTATTCTTTTAAACAAACCAAACGCCCCTTTAATCTTTTTCCATAGAATTGTTATCTTCACTTTAATTAACTATCCATTTGTCTTATTCTCTCTCCAAAATTATCTTCTTACATACCCTATCCATATCAAGATAACAAATCTCATCAAATTACCATAGAATACTCATATTTAAAATGATTTTTCCTAAACGAGATCATCCACTCAAAACTATTTTCTGATTTGCTTTGGCAATGATGCTATTGTTACTACCACCATTCTATTGTCTAATTTGCTCTTAACAATTTCAAGATCTCTATCTATGAATGATCTTGATAGCTATAAATGGAAGACAATATCTTTTAATAGATTTGAAAATAAAGTAAGGGGGCCATTTGATGCATTGGATTTAGAATTAAATTGAAATTATAATTATGTAAAATTGAATTTATTACATTAGAATTCAAAATTATTTGAATTCTTTTGTTTGATAAATCACTTAATCAAGATGGAATTCATTTATAATTCTAAATTCATTGTTTGAATATTGAAAAATTATATGTAAATTGAAATTTGAAATACAATTAAAATTTAGTAATTATGCATGTATAATAAATAATAGGATAAAACTCATACATTAAAAGGGTTAGTTGTTGATATTGATGTATATGTAACAAATAATTTTGATAAAATATTTCTATGTAAACAAACAATTTCAATATATCATGATTAAGTAACATTACACTCGATCCAAGACTTTTTTAATATTTGCATTACACTTTAAAAGTTAAATATTTATATTAAAATTGTTAACATTAAAATTCGCACTACATAGACTCTTACATTTCAAAAATATTCTTGTATGAAAACAAGTAAGAGATAACTTACCAAAACATCCCCGCATATGAGGGAAAGAACTTTTTGGTCCTTCACAAAAAAAAAAAAAAAAAACGAACCAATCAATCCCTCACTTTTTACACCTTAATTTTTTTGGTCAATCCATCGACTTTTATCAAGATTTTCATCAAATTTGCCTATAAATGCCCTATGCGTGCTATATGTTGAGGGCTTTTTTGGAAGAACAACGGTCAAGCCTGGGAGATGTTGCTCCAGAATCTCTACTCTGCTTCTTCTTCCATCTCTCTTTCCAGTTTTGAGTGGGATGTATGGTCCTTCCAACTATAAACAAGTTGCAAAAACAGATCTATTATATCAAAAATTTCCCAACAAAAAACGCATTCTAATCAGAAACACAAGTACACGGGAGAACAAGATTTAGCAACCAAACTAAAATAATCCTCTGAATGGCTTCAAAATTAGAAGGCACAAAGTTCATTGCTTTCTTAACAAAAAACTTCAGTGCCCAGAACTAAGTAGTACAACAAGTTTGTAACTTTCATTTCCACTTGTTCAGAGTTGATCTACTCCAAGATGTAATTTTGAAAAGCATATATATCCAAGAAAGAATTTAGTTACTGCAACAACGGGTGTACCAATTCTGTAGAATTGGTAAATTACATATCTAATTCAGTTCATAAAAGCTAATTCATCAAAAAAGGTATCTGTATCAAAGCACAAATTGGGATTCATATTGTCTTCTTTCAAATAAAAATTAAATGCAGGGAGATCCCTGCGCATTGCATTTGATACAGCACCTCTATCTGTAAGGTAAGGGACTAAACCATTCTCTCCAAAATGAAATATTTTATATTCTTCTACAAGTAAAAGTTGAATAAGCCTTTAACATAGATGGTAGTTGGCAGTACTTAGAACCATTAGTGAATCTCAGTCTAAATTAACCGCACATATGAACTTGCTAGCACAAGTTTTAAAAGCACAAATTTAAACAACCTTTAAACAACTTGTTCACATATCACATAATCCATTCAACAAAAGGATTCTTAGATTTTAATGTCATAACAAATCAAAACCTAACTTAACTATCCACTTAAATCACAAGAAAATACATCTAAACAATTCACGACTTGTAGAGAAGTAAGAATCACAAAACATCCTCAAAATGCTTACTTCAAAATATTAGAAAACAAATCACAAACTAGTTTGACCAATAGTACAAAGGAGACAATGATCCCTCTTTATATATTAGAGAAACGAGTTCCATCATGCATAGTTAAATTGAAAAATATCATTTAGCACATAAAAGTTACCCTACGAAGTTGGCATCAAGTGGAACATTGGCAAGAGAAAAATGGGTTATATGTTAGGTACAACTAATATAACCAGAAGAAATAGAACCCTTAACAAAAAGAAGTAAAAGAGAAAAGTTATTCTAAGAAAAAAAACTATCAAAGTCACCTAGTAGTTTTACACTTGTAAATGAAAGGTAAATATAACTCAAGAACTGTAAATAAAATAAAACCATATAACAATATAAAAGTTATCCGAAATCTCATTCCCTCAATGAATCTTCATTGTTCAAGCAAAAGTATAAAGGAAAACTTTTATTATCCAAAAGAAATTCACAAACTTTAATACATTTGAATCACTTCTTGAGGTGCATCAAAATCCATTGTTACCTCAAATGACTTGGCATCACAAAAAATGTATTAAATAATCTTTGATCATGCATCATCCTATCCAGAGCCTTCAACAGTTGCCTACTATCCAAATCAACTTTTTCTAATTCCTTTAGTGTTGCCTCAGTGATGGATTTTGGTGTTTCCATCATTAAATATTTATCAAGAGAATCAGTCATTCGTCACAAAATGTCATATAAAACTTGTGAACTAGAGAGCAATCTAAAAGTTCGCAACTTTTTTATACTATTTTTATGCCTAGTTCTTAATGAAATGATGATTACTTTAATCTCCAAAGTAGATAACCTTATCAATCTATCACAATTTATACTCAGTAATCTATGTAATATTTTTAATAAAACTAGATATGACAACTTCATTTTCCATTTGTGAGCATTAACCTCATTTGACCTCCACAAGAGGTGAGTGAAATAGGTGGCAAGTGTGGGTTCGCATTTAAACTGGGAGGTGGTGGGTGAAATTTTCCCCATTTTACCACTCATATCATTTACTCGTTTATTATTTATTTACATGATATATATTTATTTATATAACATATATTACATATATTAGTAATATGTTATTTATATATATTATTTTACTAATATTGGTTAGAATATTGATTTATTGTTAAGTTATTTTTTAATTATCATTAGAGTATATTTACATTAAAATTATACTAATGAGATTTTTAGTTATTATATTTCAATATTAGTTATTAATTACTATTAGTTTATTATTTATTATCTATTAATTATGTATTATTATTTATTCATTTATAACTTTTTTATGATAGTATATTATTAGTATTTATAGTCTATTATTTAGTATTTATATGCCATTGTTAATTTGATATATACAATATCTTAAATAAGTTAAATTTTATTATGAAAAAAATAGAAATTAAAAAGTCATAGTACATGTTTCATTATAATTATATATATACTCATTATAAAATGTGTAATAACCAACAACATTTACATTTATAAATTATAAATAAAATAATTTTTATTAAACAAAAAGGCAACTTAGGCACCCACAGGGGAGGCGAAGGGGTGCGAGGTGTGAGACAAGATGGAAGGAAAGTGGGTGATAAGATGGGGTTTTCGTAAATTGGGTAGGTAGCGAGGGAGGTTTCCCACTCCCCAAACATTTCCTATTGCCTTTGTAAATAAAACTGTATCTATGTTACTTATGAATAGAATGATACATGCCATAAATTGATGTGTAAGTCAAAATAAATAAGCTTTTGTTCTTCGGAGGCGAATCTTTGATAATATCTTCATTGGCTATGAATATATATATTTTTTTGATAAATTCAAGAAATAGAAAATATGTACACATGGACAAGGGAGTTTAGAAAAATTGAAATGATGTTGCTTTTGCTTCTGCTTTATTGAAACCACATTGTTTCGATAAAGTATAGGGGAAAAAAAAGAGCATGTGATTCAATAAAGTAAAGGAAAAAAAAAAAAGAGCCCTTTTGCTCAAACCAAATAGTTGTCAAAGTATTTGTACTTTTATATATAGTATAAACAAGTCAAAAGACAAACACAATATTTTGAAAATAGTCTTTTTTTCACAAATATTTAGATTACTCCATAAAATTTCCTAAATATTTTATCATATTATCGGTTTAAAATTAATAATAAATGAGTTATTTTTGTGCTTTGCTTTACAATTTACATTTTCTTGAACAATGTCTACTCCTATTTATATATTTTTTAATTTCTATCTTTTTCTAATAAAAGAATGAATAGTTATTTACCTATTTCATGTCCAATTGGTTATCGCCAAAATTTATGCCAAAATCATATTTTCTTTTTCATTCTACATTTTGCCACTATAACTAGTTAACTACCCTTTTCTTTTACATCAACTATTAAATGCCCAAAACTCCCAAAAAAAAAATAATAATAATCTTGATTTTCAAATTTTGTTTCAAATGCATTATGCATAAAAATTTTCATGGAGAATGAAGTTTCCATACTGTTTATGTCATATTATAATTAGAAATTAATATTTACATTCATTTACTAAAAATATATTTTCAATTGCGTGGAATTTCTCATTTTTATATAAAATACTTATCGAGTCTCCATGAATAGTATCAAGCTACATCACTTTTTTGCTCACTGGTTGTTTCTTTAATTTATAACTAGTCCTTTTATTGTGCAATTTGCACATTGAACCCAATTGGATATTTTTTCTTTGCAAAAAAGAGACGACTAATTTTATAGTTAAAACATTGGAAATTGGCTTTTGCATTTTTTTGTTTCCACTGCTAGTTTATCTCCCCGAACACCATTGATGACCTCTTTTGGGCTTTGCACCACCATTCACCTAACAAAATAACTTACTCATTTACATTTTGACCTTCTAACAGTGAGATATAGTTTAAGATTGAAATTTTAAGTTAAGTGAATAGTAATGCTTGTATGTGTAACTAGGGGTGTTCTCCGGTCGGGTTCCTCGGTTTAGTCATTGTTAGGGATCAAATCGAAAACCGAACCAAATTTGGGCAAATTCGACTTCGAATCGATTGAATTCAATTTTCGATTTTCGATTCAAATTTGGTTTCAAACTGATTAACCAAATTTTGGTCAAATTCCAAACCAAGAAACCAAAAATCAAATACCAAATTCGCAATTGAAACCAAGAAACCAAGAAACAACGAATCACCAGACATCAAAATAGAAATCAACACCAAAAACCAAAATCAGTTTTGAACCAATATAGAATTACACTAATTTTCAAACCAATATGGAATTAATTTTCAAACGAGCGACGACTTCATTATCTCTACCTTGGCGGATGCCAACACTTCTCCAAATTTCAGCATCATGGGCGTCATGATGATTTCTGGGGCTCTGATAATGGATTCCTTTTTGGGCAATTTGCAAGAAGCAATCTTTATCATGAATCTAGAAACAACGCAGGTACTCATTATTTAGCAGAAAAGGAGAGATTCCAATAGGTAACTGACGAGTGACAACCAAGGAAGAGAGTTCGATCTGAGTGACGAGTGACGAGGTCAAGGGGAGTGATGACTATGTGAGTGAGACCACATTTGAGGATACCACCAATGGTGCAGGTATGTAGAACTATGAAGAATAGAATTCAATCTTGCCGAATAGGGGGCTTGACATGAGCAAGGAATAAGAAAGGAGACGGAGGAGTTATTAGCAAGAGAAGAAGGAGAGGAGTTAGAGTGGTTGATGAGGGTGGAGTTGAGATGAGCAAAAGCACTAGAGGCAGATGGTAGGGTTTTGGAAGTGAAAGGAGAAAAAGAAGAGTAGAGGAATGTTGGAATGAGGGACTGATGGTGGAAGGAGTTATCGGGGAGAGGTAGAGCCATAACAGACGCTGCCAACTAGAATGGGAAATGGGAAATGGAAAACGAATAGAAATCGAAGAAGTTAGGCGGTGGAAGAATGGAGGCGGCGAAAATATGAAAAGGCAACAGAGAATGAGAGAAACCCTCAGCAAATGCAAAAATAATTTTGCAAATAAGGACCTGTAAAATTAAAAAATTATATTTATACCCCAAATTCGGTTTTAGGTTTTCAAACCGAATTGAAAATTGAAATAAAAAATTCAAAAACCAACCCGAAAACTGAAAATCCGAATTCGATTTAATTTTTTTCAAGTTTGGTCGGATATTCGAATTAATTCAAAAATTGCACAGCCTTATGTGTAACTAAATTACTGCTACATTGATTAAATCTTAGTTTTCCATTTAAATATTCATAATTTTTAGGTTAAGTTTTTCTTTCAGGATAATAAATTTGAACATTTAGTTATAATAGTTTAGATTTTTCCACCATTTGAAACCCTAGACAATTCCTTAATATGGATCATGTGTATTTTTATTCTTTTAAAGAATTTTTTATTTTTATTTTTTATAACATGTTCTTTCAAGGATAGGCTTGTTTATAGTTAGCTTAGTTGGGAAAAGAAAGATTGGATACTTTTTTTGAGTGTATAATATTGATTTTTTTTTTAATTTTTGGTGTATATATATGATGGAAATGTCAATTTGGAATTATAGGGATTGAGATCAATTGCTAAAAAAGATTGAAAAAATAGATGAGCATGCCATCTGCATATATTGCGAATGATGTAGTGAGATTATGTGTATTTGATTTGAGAAGCGGACAAAATGAAGGGCAGGAGCTTGAAAAGATTTTTTTTTCTATCCTACTAATTTACCTTTTTTAACTCAACTTTCCATTATTTGTCTTAGCAAATAACGATCACATTCACAACGTCAAAAGCACCCCATTTTGAATTTGATGCTTTGTCATCATATACATTAGGGCAATGAAAGATGGAGCTTACTAATAATTACATTAAGCTTCCCCCTTTTTGTGTATCAACGTATTCATGTATTTGTTAGCATGAGTACAGATCTGTGTGTGTATATATATATATATATATATATATATATATAATATTGCAGTTAGTAGCCATATGGATATAAATATGTTATGTTGGGTGGGTTGAGGGTAAGGGGTAAATGATAGTTTTCTACATATGTTTGCAAGTCTACATGGTGTGTAAAAAAGGAAATTATAAGAAGAAAAGAAAGTAATGACAAATCACACAATGATTTTGCATAACTACATTACTTGATTATAGTTTCTATTTTTAATATTCAAAAAAATTCATATGTGTTTCATTCGTTTTAGTTAAATTATGTCTTTCACAGAATATTCTCTTCAAAGGTAGTATGTGAGGTCATTGAAGCAAATATGCATTTTCATAGTCTTTTATGAGGCTAAGCCTAATATCTATCTAAATAGTTATGGTATGATTTGCTTGTTTTGTTTTTTTAATTTTTTTTGCATTTCGATTTCCTAATCATGATCTCAAGTTGTCAATAGTGCTCATGTACATGGAAGGCAAATAATATTCAAGTATAACTGGAACAATGAATATCAAGTCTAATTTCACCATACAAGTCTTCTTATCATCATTAGGGAACTAATTTTCGAACACTAGAATGAAAGCTCTAAAATATGATTAATTGTTTGCCTCTGATAAGTAGATTTATTTATACTTTCACACCATTACCTATTGTGGATTTGTTACATGTGTAGATCTCTACTGAAACATATACTACTCTAATTAATCAAGTCTCATTTGATTTTCTGAAGTATTTTCTTACAAAGTTTAGATTACTTGGAACCACACAAGCAACTTTGAATTTATTTGTTGGCATGCTCTTTATTAATATCACTCAAAGTCATTGTGTGATTTGCCATGACTTCCTTTTCTTCGTATAATTGTTTTTCTTACACACCCATACAGACTTTGTAGATATATATAGAGAAAACTTTCGTACACCACCTTTCGCTCACCCACCGAATATGGGAGGGAGTTGGTAATTAAGAGGGTGTGAATTTGAAACCTCTTGGCTACCAAATACAATATTAAAAAAATATATATTTATATGCATATACATATATACACATGTATATAGATAGAACAATGTATTGAAACATATATACACATACATATATGTATATATATACATAAACATATACATGTATACTAGGGACGGAGGGGCCATATGGCCTAGGTGGGCCAAGGCCACCCAACTTCCCAACAAAAATTCATGATGGTATTAAATTAATTAATTGGGCCACGAAAGAATTATATTTTGTAGGCCACTTGGCCCACCACCAATTCACTGCATCTTCTTTTCCTTTTTTTTTAACATTATTTACTTTTCACTTTTTACACCTTTTACACCCTTCCCAAATCTCAACTTTCGATCATTTTTTTTCTTCCTTTTGTACATTCTCTTTCCAATTTCTTCTCAAGATTTTCAATCTTTACGATTTGATTCTTCCCATCACTTTTAGCATTTCAGTTTTCAGGAGGTAGTTTGAATTTTCATATAGCTTATACTTCTTTTTTTTTTTGGTAAATTACATCTACTACCTTTATAGTTTGTGTAAATTACCAATCGAACCTTAAGATTAAGTAAGACTACCAATACCCCCTTAAGGGGGCTAAATGCTATGAATTTAGTTGATTAAATGGGTTAAATGTTATGAATTTATCAAATTTAAGGGGGCATTGGTAATAAATCAAATGTTGGGGTTTGATTGGTAGTTTGTACAAACCACAAGGGTAGTAGATGTAATGTACTCTTTTTTTAAATTTTCAATTGAAAATTGGGTTTGAAAATTTGGATGCTTTGAATTAGCTAATATCTTAGTTAGGGTTACAATTTTCTGTCTTTTTTTTTCTTTTAAATTAGGGATATTCCAACAACAACATATTGCTTTGAATTAGATAATTTTTTTTAGTTAGGGTTGCAATTTTCAAATTGTTTTTTTTTCTTATGAATAAAATGCTTTTTGTTATGGTGCAATGATTTATGGTTGTTTCTCAAATTCTCAGACAAATCAACTTGCTTGTTTAAATTAGCTTGCACAATATGTCAATATATTACTTGCACAGTTGCATAATTAGCTTGCACCACCAATTATATATTATATACATATTGCCTTTGGAGTTTTGTTTTTTTCTTGGATGATGCCCATTGTCTTGTGACAACCACATGCCATTATCTCAAATAAGAAGCAAAAGATATGAAAGAGACAGAGATTGTGTAGTAGAACTTTAAGTAATAGTCCAATAATTGGAGAGAATACCATACATACGCCCTGACATTTTTTGGTGGAAATGATTAGAAAAAAAAAAGCAACATTGTCCTTTAATCTTTGGATTATCATTCTTCTATTGCCTAAATTCGAATATACAATTTTAATTCTATTTTTATAATTTCTTTTTCGTTGTGAGGTAGTGAAAACTTATGAGTCATTAACATCTTTTCAGTTTATATTGCTTCTACATATTATGAAAGAAGTCTTTGAAATCACTAATTTACTTTGTAAAGCATTACAACGGAAGTCTCAAGATATTGTGAATGCTATGCATCTTGTTTCATTGACTAGAAAACTTCTTCAGAGATTGAGACAAACTGGTTGGGATGCTTTATTTGATAAGGCGAAGTCATTTTGTTAGAAAAGAAACATAGAGATCCCAGATATGAATGCTCAATATGTGAGAAGGGTTCCATCTCGTCGCCATAAGCAACCTCAAATTATAGAAAAACATCATTATAGAGTTGACACTTTTATTGTCACCATTGATTCTCAATTGCAAGAGTTGAATAATCAATTCAATGAGAATGTAATGGAGTTACTTGTACTAGGAGCTACTTTGGTTCTTAGAGATAGATATGCATCATTTGATATTGAGAAGATTTGTAGACTCGCAAGTCAATTTTATCCTCAAGACTTTTCTAAGCATGAGTAAGAGACGTTGAGGTGGGAACTGAACAATTACATCCTTGATGTTCCAAGAAGACCTGAACTTAATAATTTGTCCTCTCTTTTTGAGTTATGTAAGGCCTTGATGAGTACTAGGAAGGCACTCATATATCCACTTGTTGATAGATTGATTAGACTTGTGCTTACACTACCTATTTCTACGGCGACAACTGAAAGAGCATTTTCTTCAATGAAAATTGCTAAAAATAAGCTTCACAATAAGATGGGGGATGACTATCTTTTTAGTTATTTGATGGTGCACATCGAAAAAGAAATTGCCGAAACATTAAGTTTCGATTCAACCATTGAAGAATTCGCTTTAACGAAAGAACACCGATCATAATTCTTTTGAGTTGTTTGGCTTCACTTTTAAAAGATTACATATTGTAGGAGTCTTTCTTTTGGTTGATTGTAATGTAAACAATCTAACATGATATGTCTTTTTGGTTAATGAACATAACTTGTAGATAATTTATCAATATTTTTAGAAAATTGTATGTATATCATATTGTATTTATGTTGTGCTATTTCAGACCACGCAAGCAGCTTTTGTATGTTGCTTTTATCCACATGAATTGGTTAATTTTATTATTTCTGGTTAGAGTATTTGTGTCTGAAATCAACTATTTTCATATTATTTCAGTTACTCTTGATTGGATGCAAGTACAAAGAGGCATTTGATGAGCTTGAAAAGTTTTATAGCAATTCAAATGCGGCACTTCCTATCAAGTATTGCTTTCTTTTTCTTTTTTCTTTTTTTTAGAAGTTATCAAGTGTTTCTTTTTACCTAATATCAGCAAAAATGAAATGAATACATGCTTTCTGAGGAAGGAAATTTAAACTTATTTGACTAATAAGAGAATAGGAGAATGTCATTCTCTGCCCCACCCAGAGTAAAATTCCTGGTTTTATCCCTGGTGTATACACATATATATTCCGTGCATACAGATACAAAGGGTGAGCTCAATGTATTGATTAAGTAAGATACATCTTGATAGCTAAGTAAATAGTCCTATGTATAAAGCAGCACAACTTTGCAAAAATTCCATTTCAAAAAAAAAAAACACATTACCCTAATATATTCTATGACAAAGCATCAAAATCATAATGGGTGTCCCTGATCTTGTGAATGTGATCAATCCTTTACTAAAACCAATAACGGAAGTTGAGTCGAAAAGGGCAAATCAACAGGATAGAAAAATAAGGTTTTATTAAGCTCCTATCTTCATTTTGTCCCCTCCTTAAGTCAAACACTCATCATTGCATCATTTGCAACATAGGCTGATGGCATATCTTTCTAATTTTTCATCATTTTTTAGTAATTGATCTAATCCCTACAATTTCAAATTGACATTTCTGTTACACACATACATCAAAATTAAAATCAATTCAGTAATATTATGCCTAAAAAAAAATCCATTTTACTCCTCCCAACTATTCTAACCATAAATAAGCTTGATCTTGAGAAAACATGTTAATTTAAAAAAAAAGAATTCTTTCAAAAAAAAAAATACACGATCCACATTGAAGAATTATCTAGGGTTTCAAATGGGGGAGAATGGGGGGGGGGGGGATTTGAGAATCTAAATTATTACAACCAATCATTCAAATTTATTATCCCAAAATGAAAATTTAACCTAAAAATTATGAATATACGAATGGGAAATCAAGATTTAATCAATGTAGCAATGATATAATTACATATACTAGCGTTACTTTACTTAATTAAAAATTGTACCTCATCGGAAGGAGCAAAGGATGTAAAAAAGTAAAGTTACTTGGAAAGTTAACGTTGGTGTGAGAGAGCAAAAGAGGTGGTTGATTGACAATGCTAGCTGCGGAAATGGTGAAATGCATAAGCCAATTTTCCAAGGTTTTAACTATAAAATTAGTCGTCTCTTTTTTTTCAAAAGAAAAAAATTTAGTTGGGTTCAATGTGTAAATTATAAATTGAAGGACTAGTTATAAATTAAAGAAAAAATTAGCGAACAAAAAAGTAAGGTAGTTTGATACTGTATATATAAAATAAGTATTTTATATAAAAATGAAAAATTCCACATAATTGGAAATATTTTTTTTAGAAATTGGATGTAATTATTAATTTATAATATGACATATACAATATGAAAACTTCATCTCTGATGACAATTTTGATGTATAGTGCATTTGAAACAAGATTTGAAAATCAGGATATCTTTTTTTGAGTTGTTGGAAAGAAATTTCCCTCATTTATTACTTATTAGACTTAATTGTGAAAATTATTGGAATGAGATTTTTTGGAATAGGTATAAGAATCCCAAATTAGCTAATGAATATGATATAACGTGAATTAGTACATACAATGCGATTCGCATACCAATAATTGGATAAGAATTAAGATTTAGGGTCTGTTTGGAAAGGAAATTTTTATTTGCAAATAAGAAGATTCTCAAATAAAAATAAACTATCCAAACATATTTTTATTTCAAAATTTAGAATTGAAAATTTCCCACTCAAATTTTTTTCACATAATTTTAAAAAAATTTCCTCTTATTTTTTCCTCAAAAAATTTTTTTCTATCAAAAAATACCTATCAAAATTTTCACATATTTCAATATAATTTTTTTTTATTTACAAATAGAAATGCCATTGTCCAAACAGTCTCTTTTATATTTTCATTTCATATTTTTTATGAATTACCATAGAAGTTAAAACTCTGTCGTTTCGTTTAACATTAGTCATCCTTTTCGCCACCAAACCACAACGCCACCAACACCTTCACCTTCCCCTTCCCCCGCCACATTCGCTCGGCCCTGCGATAACATTAGTCATTCTCCACCTCGCGAGTTGTCTCAGAGACTCCACGAGACTCCGGCTGTACTGGGCAACGGCCTTTCCTGTTTTGCTTCGAGCGCCATCTGCATTTCCTTAAGGTTACGGTTTTAGTCTGTTAGGATTCTCACTTCGAAAAGTCGATTTTTTTTTTCTTTTTTTTCTTTTTTTTGGTGATTTATGGTTTGCTCGTGCAGTGCCTCGTTTTCCATTTTAGGTTAGGGTTTGAATATATTTTTGCATATGCATATTGAGCTTTGTTTTCCATTTTTTATTTTTGGGCTTTTTTTTTTTTTTTGGGGCGGGGGTGGGAAGTGGAGGTTTCGGGTGGGGCGGGCTTTGGTTTGATAAATGTGGTTGGGATGTTTCTCATTTGAATGGATACGTGGGAGCATTTTTTTAGCCTCTGAGGATGATTTAGAGAAAACTTTCGTTCTTCTGAGAATAAACCATGCGGAAGATTTATGGAGACCTGAACTGAAGAGGCTTAATTTGAGGTCTACTGGTTTTCATTTTTTATTTTTTCGTTGTCTTTTGGAAAGGTTTTCTGTAACCCTTTCAGTATTTTCTTATGACCTTGGGAACTCTATAAATTTGAATGTTCAGGAAAAAAAAAAAAACTATTTTTGAATCCTGTAAAATGGCTAAACTGAAGAACCCTCCAATATAAATGTTGTCATTTCAGTGTCTTAACCACATGCTTGTACCATTTTAGTGTGCCATGGGTTTATCAGGAATGGATCAAATTACCAGAATGTTGGCTTGGTATTGTTAATTTGGGTAAAGAAAGAAGTTATTTTTTTTTTCATTTCTGGGACTGTCCTGTGAGAGTTAGATACACACACTCTTTCTTTCTCTGATGATGATCAGTGTGAAACTTTCTTTTGTTCTTCTGAGAGCATCCTTGTGGAAAGTTTTTGGAGACCTGAACTGAAGGACACATAGTACTTTGGAATTTTGAATTTAACAGACTAAACAAATTATCCCCATGTTTATTGTGGTTTTGATTTATTTCATTTTTGTTATCCTTTTTTGTTTATTTCTCATTGAGGTACCCCATAAATCGGGTCGTCATGTTTCTCTGTGATGCACAAAAAAGATGACGAGTCCGATTGAAATCCATTCTTGTAAATGAGGACAATTGAGGCATTTGTCTGAGAGGAGCTGACACTTAATCACTGAAAAGGGCTTATGATCTGGACCTCAGAGCAACTTTTATGTGCTAGGTTGAATATACATGTGGTTGCGTGGTTGAGTCATTTACCTTTGTTGAATTTGGCTATAGCTAATTTGAGTTCATTTCAATTTTCATAGCAATCCTATTTTTAGTAGTCTAACTTAATTAATTGGGCTATTAGGGTTGTGGACGTGTCTAAGAGTGAGTTCCATCTATTGCCACATATTTTGGGGATGACGAGTGAATTGCTGCTGTGAGTTGTCATTAAGGACATTTGTAACTTTTTTTTCCCCCTTTGAAAGGATAATCATGGTTCTTCTTCTTAAATTGTCTGGATTTGGGCTGTTGTTTTCCAAATGGTAAAGATCTTCCTTGTCTCTTATGATGTTTTCATAAACTTTTGCCTTTCCTGACTTTTCATGATGATGAAAGTCTATGAAGATCAAAGCTGAAGAGTCACTGAGAAGATCTTCTCATCAAGCATGGTATTGACTATTAGCTGAGTACTGTTAAAGAATAAAAATACTACAAGTTTAGGCATGGCTATATATTTAGAAATGATGCTGCTTTGCATTTTGTTGTGACTTGTTGCACTAATGGTAGCTGGAAAATATTGTCAATTGTGAGAACACTTTTTCAGATATTTCATTTTGCTAATTTAGATAACTTTGTTGCATAAAGCTTTCTAAATGGATCTGAATTGTGTAAAATTTTCAAGCATTGTGTTTTTTACCTCCCACACTAACAAATTCTCATAAATTATATCGCATGTGTCATAATGTAATATTGATTGAAATGCTTCTTGCCTGTGCAGCTTATTTCTGTTGGCTGATCAGTTGCTTTCGAGTGCCGTCTGCATTTCCTTAAGGTTAGGGTTTTAGTCTGTTAGGATTTTCACTTCAAAAAGTTGATTTTTTTTTCTTTTTTTTGGTAATTTATGGTTTGCTAGTGCAGTGCTTTTTTTTCTTTTCTTTTCATGAAAATTCTCTCATTTCCCTTCAACTGTGTGTATCACTCACTATGTGTGTAACTGCATATCTATCTAAATTCTAATCTAATGTAATCTAATCTAATCTGGGCATTTCTTGTTTGCTTTGTTATTGCAAGATGAGGTGGTTCCAACCAACTTGTGTGATTCAGGCTCAATCTTTGGGTCCATTTGGAAATTTGGATTCAGTGATGAACTTGGGTTGTTCTTATTTTCTTTTTTGAAAAACTAAAAAAACCTTGGCCCAAATCAAAACAATTGGATTTTTGAAGTGTTGAATCTAAACTTTTCTTTAAGTAATTGTAGTCGTAGCATCTGATTCACAAGCAAGTGTAGACAGGATCAATAATACCTCTCGCCTAAATATCTTAATTTTTCTTAAAGATTTCTGCCTTGTGGGCTGTCCTTTATCTTCAAAATGATACATGCTATGATTCTTTTCTACCTACATGTTTCATCTGCGAAACAGTGCATAATCATTCTGGTATTGAAGATTATTGTTCCATTTGTGCTAGTTTATGCTATATAATGAAGTTACAAGGTGGTTATAAACTAGGGTGAGCTGTTACAAACTTTGACTGTTATGTTTTTGTGTTTTTGTTACTACTGGTTTTGAGTGTGAAATTGATTTCCTGGATGAACATAAATAGTACTGCTTTAGGTGACTAAATTGGTTGAGTCATTTTATACATGGAACATAAGTAACTTGGAGTTTGGCAGAATATCAACCTTTTTGGATCCACTTGATCCATTATAACTTTTTTTTTTTTTTTTTTTGTGTAGTCAATTTTTCAATATATTGTTCCATGTGGTAAATGGATTCTGCTTTTGTGCTCATTGGTAATTGTATTCATTTGTAGGTATATGGATTTTGATGGATTTGGGGTAAGTAGTTTTTCTTGTCTTATAGAATTTGATGGATTCCCTTGCTGCTGTCTTCTGCAGTTTTTGTCTGCTTCATTGTACTCAACAGTTTGGATTTCCTCTGAATCTGCAAGCATATTTGCACTGTGATCTCATTTGTTGAATTAGTCTTGGATTTTCCTGCAGCTTCATTTTCAGCTAGATTAGTGATGATCTCCTTGTCTGCATGCTCTGTTTTAGTTTGATGTTGCAATGATGGGCTGGGAATATTTTTGAGCTTTGGATAATCTATTTCCTCACCATAGTTATTAAAGGCGCGCCTGAAGCGCGCCTCAGGCGCAATTTCCGCAGGGCGCAGCCCCTGTCGCCTTGCAGCCCAAAAGGCGGGCGCCGTTTATCAGGCGCGCGCTTCATATCAAAGGCGCGCGCCTTTCCTTAGGCGACAGGCGCGCGCCTGGAGCGCCTACCAGACAAAGACAAGGGTTTTCTATTAAAAAAAAAGAAGCAAAAGAAGGATATAGTTTCCTATTGGCGCCGACAGTCTGGTACGCGTTTCTTCTCCCGTTTCTTCTCTGCTCATCCTCTTCTCCGTTTCTTTTCTGCTTCTTTTCTGCTCGTCTTCTTCTCCGTTTCTTTTCTGCTCATCTTCTTCTCCCGTTTCTTTTCTGCCGCAATTTCTATTAAAGGCTTTTTCTCCCCGTTCTTTTCTTCTCCTCTTTCTTTTCTGCTCATCTTCTTCTGTTTTTTTCTTTTGCTTTTTCTCCCTTTCTGCAGACGGCAGTGTTCCTGCTCCTCTTCTTCTTTTTTTTCCTTCTTCTCACCCTCTGTTCTGCGGTTTCTGCCCTCTCTTTGACCTCTCTTCGATGGGAATTTATTATTTGTTTAGGGAATTCCTTTTTTCCTTTTTTGTGTAGTTTGTCTGTGGGTTTTTTTCTGTGTTTTTTTTTTTTCTCGTTTTGGGTGTGCCGTAGTATTAGTATTTTGTTTTGTTCTCTGAACATAAATTATACTCACTTTATCTTAAAAAGGAAAACATTTACTTTTCCTTATATATAACTTTTTAATAATTATAAAAAATAATACATCTAATATAATTACTAAATATATAATTTTATATTATTATTAATGAATCACACATATTATTATTAATGAAAATGCTTTATTCAAATGTCAATCTTTTTTTCAAATAAATAAAAAATTTGTAAACTAAACTCTTTTTTTTAACAAAATAAACTTCTTCTCTTTCGGGTCTAAAAATATAACAAATATTCTATATATAATGCATAACATAAGATAATATAATTATAAATAATTAAAGAATAACACATGATTAAAGGGATAATTTTTATAAACTCTGTTTTTTTTTTTTTATCTATCTACACACCATAAGTAAAATCATAATAATAATAATAATAATGCACGTCTTTCTATAACTAGATTGCAATTGATCATACGCTATTTATGAATTTACCTTACAAATCCATTATTTTTAAATTTTTCTTCTCGCTAGGACTTTTTTTTCCCCTCATGCTCTGAATTTAGTGATATTGCAAACTTTGCATCTCGAATGTTTCTCATCAAGCATTTAGCGCATTAATAATGTCACTATTTTCTTTTGCTAGTCTTGATGTAGAGTAGATTTTAGTGGATTTAGGATTATATTGAGACTTTTAAGTTTTGATAATTTTAGTTGGCTTTTTTTGAACTTTTAAGTTTTTAGAATTTTAAGTTTTGGAGATTATGCTACTTAGTTGGCTTATATAGTTATATTGAGACTTTTAAGTAGTTTATTTTAGGAAGTATAAGTGTGAATGCCTAAAATATTATTTTAAAGTTTTTTTTCAGTGTGCGCCTCATGTCGCTCAGGCGCGCGCCTGCGTCTTGCGCCTTGCGCCTTGCGCCTTGCGCCTTGCGCCTAGGCTCCAAGACCCCTATGCGCCTAAGTGCGCCTTGAGCCTTTAATAACTATGTTCCTCACTGCTAAAGGCAGTTCTTGTGCTGTGGATAATGGATTGTTTCTTGAGGTGTCTCAAGCAACTAGATGTCTAATGTGCCAAGTGACTTGTCATCAACGTGAGCTTTCTCTTTGCTTGTTTCTTCTTTTTGTAGCTTCGTCCTTGGAACATTTGTGTTATTAGGGCTATCACCTGCTATGTCAATGGCCTTATGATCTCTACTGTTCTCTTCTAATGATTGGGAGACCAAATTGGTGGCATATGCAAGGTCTTCACGTTTACTTTATTTCTTCTGATTCTTTTGTGATGGGAACTTCTTTTTTGCTCCCAAATAACATCTTTTGCAGCCTGTGGTGGTTGCCTTTGGAATTTCATTTGAAGTCACATGGTTAAGGTCCTTAAAATCAAGCAGCTTTAAGTTGTTTGCCTGTTTGTGATGTTTATGAAATTTAGTGTCTTGAGGAAGATTGCATAATGGTTGATATAAATGTCAAACTTACCTCATCAGTTGTTTCATTTGCTTGTGCTATGATTTGAAATTCCTGTAGAGAACCATCTCCTTTTGCCGATGCGGATCTTCTGTTTTGCTCAACATTTTCAGTGTTTCCATGGTACTCCTGTTCAAGCAAATATTGCATGATTTTCTATTTGTGATACTTATTCAAGAGTGGTACTTGGAACTGCGTATGGGAATCATCAATGAAAACAGACTAGACATTTTTTTTAAGCTAGAAATTATTTCTTGACTGACCTCAACTGCCAAATTGTAAGGGTTTATGTCCTGGTTGACCTCGCTAGGAGACATATGGGGATCCTCTATTGCCTGGTTGATGTACTCTTCTCTGTTTTTTTGATCATGGACCATGCCATAATCCCATGAATAGGGATTATGGCAAATTTGGAAAAGAAAAATAAAAAGGACAAAAAAGAAAGCATTTTGAGCAAAATTGAGTAGGAGAAAAAAAAATTGATAAATTGGATAATAATGGAAACTACATAATATATTAGAAGTAACAATCAATTTAAACCAAAAGAAAATATATAAAATTAATTCAATGGGATTTAAGTGGGATCATTTAATGGGTTTTCATTAGGAATTTATTGGGTATTTAAATCGAATCCCATTGGAACCCAATTATAGCACTTAATTGGGATCCCATTGGGTATTGGGATTACCCATTACCGTTATCTCTCATTCCTACCCAATATCTAAAATTAATGGGTATTAAATTACCCATTTCCATTAGTCCCGCCTATTAAATTCCCACCCAATTCCTACCCCTTACCTAATTGCCGCCCCTAATCTTGTTTCAAATGCACTATATTTAAAAATTCTCATGGAGAATGAAGTTTCCATGCTATATATGTCATATTATAATTAATAATTACATCCAATTTCTAAAAACATATTTCCAATTGTGTGGAATTTCTCATTTTTATATAAAATATTTACTGAGTCTCCATGAATAGTATCAAACTGCATCACTTTTTTGTTCACTGGTTGTTTCTTTTTCAGTTTTACAATTTACACATTGAACCCAACTGGAATTTTTTTTTACAAAAAAAAAAGAAGAAAGAGTCGACTAATTTTATGGTTAAAACCTTGGAAAATTGGCACATTTATTTCACTGTTTCCAGAGCTGGCTTTGTCACTCCGACCACCCTTGACCACCTCTTTTGGCCTCCTGCACCGCCGTTGACCTTCCAAGTAGCTTACTCTTTTACATCCTAACCTCCTCCCGGCATGGTACAATTTTCATTTGAAAATTTTTAATTAAGTGAATAGTAATGCTAGTATATGTAACTAAATCACTGTTACACTGATTGAATCTTGGTGTTCCATTCGTATATTCATAATTTTTAGGTTAAGCTTTTGTTTCAGGATTAAAATATTTTGAATATTTGTTTGTAATAATTTAGGGTCTGTTTGGACAGGGTATTTGTGTTTGCAAATAAGTAAATTCTCAAACAAAAACAAACTATTCAAACACATTTTGATTTCAAAATTTAAAATTCAAATTTTCTCATCCAAATTCATCTCACATAATTTTAAAAAATTTTCCTTCTTATTTTTCCCTTTAAAATACTTTTTCTATCAAAAAATTCCCACAAAAAATTTACACATTCTAATACAACTTTTTCCAAACACATCACACTCCAAACAAACCCTTAGATTCCCCCCACCATCTTGAAACCCTAGACAATTCCTCAACGTGGATCATGTGTATTTTTAATTTTTTTTAAAGAATTCATTTGTCTTAATTAGCATGTTTTCTCAAGGATGGGCCTGTTTATGGTTAGCTTAGTTGGGAGGAGAAAAATTGGATATTTTTTTTGGGCGTAATATTACTGAATTGCTTTTAATTTTGATGTATGTGCGACGGATATCTCGGTTTGGAATTGTAGGGATTGGGATCAATTGCTAAAAAGGGTTGAACAAATAGATGGGTATGCCATCTGCTTATGTTGTGAATGATGCTGTGAAATTATGTGTGTTTGATTTGAGAAGGGGACAAAATGAAGGGCAGGAGCTTGATAAGATCTTGTTTTTCTATCCTACTGATCTGCCATTTTCGACTCAACTTTCGGTTATTGGTCTTAGTGAAGGACTGATCACATTCACAAGGTTAGGATTACCCATTTTGATTTTGATGCTTTGTCATGGTATACATTACGGCAATGTGTTTTTTTTTTTTTTTTTGAAATGGAATTTTTGCAAAGTCGTGCTGTTTTATGCATAAGACTATTTACTCACCTATCAATATGGAGCTTACTAATCAATACATTGAGCTCACCCTTTTGTGTATCAATGCATTTGTGTATTTGTATGAATGGGTATATATGTGTATACACGTGTATGTGTGTGTGTGTGTGTGTATATACACGTACGTATATGCATATATGCATATGTATACATCTACCAATGCATTTGTATATCTATGTACGTGTATATATGTATATGCTATAAATATATTTTTTTAAATTTTTTGTGTTATATTGTGGTTGGTAGCCAAGAGGCTTCGAATCCACACCCTCTTAGTTATCAACTCCCTCTCATTACCACCCTTCCTCCCCACACCCCTCTTCCCACCCAAACAAAACACCTTATGCATATAACTATATTATGTTGGGCGAGTTGGGGATTTTTGGAGACCGGGAGGGGGGAGGGGGGGGGGGTGGGGGAGGTAGTACAAGGGTTTTCTATGTATGTCTACAAGTCTGCATGGGTGTGTAGAAAAGGTAACTATAAGAAGAAAAGGAAGTCGTGGCAAATCACACAATGATTCTGCTTAGCTGCATTGATTGATAACTGTTTTTATTTTTTCTTTTCAAAAATACCCCTTTCATTCATTCTGGTTAAATTACATGTCTTTCACAGAATATTCTCTCCGGAGGCAGCATGTGAGGTCATTGAAGCAGAGATGCATTCTCATGTCTTTTATGAGGCTGAGCCTGATATCTGGATGGTTATGGTATGTTTTGTTTTGTTTTTTTTTTAATTTTTAATTTTTGGATTTCAATTTCCTAATCATTATCTCAAGTTGTCGTGCTCATCTACATGGAAGCAAAATAATATTCAAGTCTAGTTGGAAGAATGGTTATCAAATCTAATTTGATTAGATGAAACATCAATGAGTTCCAACATTACAAAATATGATAGACAAGTTTTTTTCAGCATCATTAGGGAACTAATCTTTTGAGCGCTAGGGTGTTAACTCTAAAATCTGATTAATTGTTTGCCTCTGATAAGTAGATTTATTTATACATTCACACCATTATAAACAGCAGATCTGTTACTTGTGTAGATCTCTAACTCTTCTACTTGTAAATTGAAACATATACTTCTCTAGTGAATGAAGTCTCGTTTGTTTCTCTGAAGTTTTTTCTTGCAAAGTCACTTAGATTACTTGGAAAGCATACAGGCACCTTTAAATTTATTTGTTGGTGTGTTATTTATTAATGTCATGGAGTCCTAATTTGTTGAGACCACTCCTGACCTGGACTTAAATAGCCTCTTCTGACCCTAGGTTGTTCTCAGATGCCAGATTTTGAACCCCTTTATCCTAAAATTCTGGTGCAAGGCGAGTGTTCAGCTTCAATTAGAGGCCTCTGATGGTTATTAGGGAATAATGGAAAAAGTTGCTGGGGAGAAAAGAATATTGTATTGGCATATCATAGTTTTATGGACAGAATTCAAGCATGAGAGCTTTCAGGAGATGGGCTACTTTATTTTTGAATGCATCACACTCAAGTACTTGCAGAGTACTTGGCACTTCTGGACCTGTGACATCTGGAAGCTTCCTGGTGTGATCTGGTGGTTCCTAAAGGATGGATGTGATGGGGGCATTGCATGCATTTTTTTTTTTTTTGTTTCATTTAACCAGTGCATGAATGTACTGCAAAGTTTGCAGAAGCTAACTAGTTGGGATGGAGTTGGAAACTGTCCTGTTTTTATTGTTTGACAAACTAGTTTGGAGTTAATTTCAAGTTGTGAGCGTGAAATGTTTCCAGTTACCTCACTCCAATGGGTTGCATTCATGTTTGAATTAATTTTAAGTTATGAGGGTGATGTCTTTAGTAAAAGAAATCTGTTGCATCTCCTGGTAACTTTACATTAGACTTTTTATGAGCAGTTAATAAAGGCAGTTTTTATATTTAAGAGAATACATAATGGCTGTAAATGGTGATGATGTCTACGTCTCTTTATTTCAATGTAGATTGCTATATTGTAGGTCGTGGAGAAAAGTAAAGATTCAGAAGCCATATGGCGGATTGATGCATTACGAGCATTGCTTAAGGAAGTGCACTCTCTTTTTCTGATGTTTCATGGATCTATAAGAACATTGCTCGATAAGGAGCCGGCTGGAGGACTTATCAGAACTCATCTGTATTACTTCATCATGGATTATCTGAGTGGTAAGATGTCTTTATCTGCCAACAAAAGTTTCCTGGAATTTTATTCTTGTTAAATGTTTTGTAGATTTAAATAGATCACTATAAGTTACTAATTCTCATTATTTGAAATTCGGTCTCCATTCGACTCTTGCTGCTGGGGTAATGTGCAATTGCTGTGTCAAATGTTTCCATTTGATTTGTGCAATAGGAGCAATCTGAAGTAGCTGTGTACGGTGTGTACCACAATAACTCATACATTTTATCTTTGAGGCAGATTTCCTTATTGCAAAGAAACTTCACTTGCCAAATTTCCGTGAATCACTTAAAGAGAGAGGAACCATGCAGATATTAACCATGGGACGGGACGCTGCACTTGAAGTTCAGGTGTGTCTTTTGGTGGTTTATTATGTATCTCTCAAGAACTATAGTTTTCCAATATAATGAAATAGTAACAAAGTGGAAGCTTTGGTGATATGGATTTGGTAAGTCTGCATTTTAGATCATCAGTGGAAGTTTGATTATGTTTGATTATGGGAATTGAAACTGAAATGACACAAACATTTGGGTCTTTCTTTTTTCACCCATTGGTTGAATGAAGGTATAGGAAAGAGTGGGGAATGTTTTTCTCTGATTCCTTGTTTTTGACTTTCATATATAGTTGATGATTGTTGATATGATTAGAGAATAATGTATTAGATAAAAGCAGTAAGGTAAAAGTTAAGACACACCTAATCAAGTTGTATTTAAAATTCACTGGCATGGGTGTGAGGAAATTTATTTTGGATGATATTAAACCTGTTAACTATCTATCTACGGCTGGCTAGACGTATGAATGCTTCTTCTTTAGCAAATATGGGTCTTTCTGGACCATAAAATGTTCTTACGCTGTGTTCCTACCTTAGACTTCCATGGATGTGCTTTTCTGGAAGAGGTGCAAAATGTATGATCTACTTTTGATGATTGTTACAAATAACTAAGTAGCAGATGAATTTCCTCCCACTTTCTGCTGAAAAAATGGGGTTTAAAAGGTGCTTTATATATCTCTCTCTCTCTCCGACTCACATATCTAGGAGTCGGTTGAACAATCTGGTTTTTGTAATTCATGCAAGAACTTATTAGCTGACCATTTTCTGCCTACTTTCAATTGCTAAAATTGGAAGTTTGAAGGCTGCTTTATTATTAAATTTGCCCTGCAGCACCTCACCCCACCTACCCATCTCTTTCTGTCCCATACTCTTTTCTTTCTGTTGTATCCTCTCCATCTCCAAGTTAAAATACTTTTAACTCAACAACCTTAATACAGTACATAGGTTGTCTCTGTGTTAAGGTAATATTATTTTGAATTGTTGAGTGATCTCTGAGCATCCATAACTCAGCCAATTTGCCATGACAGCCATTTAGTAACTTGCCTGTCAACCAAACTTCAAATATAAAACCCTTTGTTGCAAACTAAGTGAGGTGTTTTCTCCATGTTTATGTGCGTAATATGCGGAACTTGACCACACTCTTGTAGCTGAGGAAATTTGAGATATATGTTCACTTAACTTCTGAAGAGAGTATTCTGAAAGCCCTTTCATTCCATTTCATTCTGTTGGTAGTTCCTGTTTATGTACCACCTGCTAATTTCATCCAACTTGACAATTAACTCAGATTGTACCATCTCCAGCATGCTCTAGATGTGGTTGCCTATATCTTCGTTATCCGTAAAAATAGAACAAATTCAACTTCATAGAAGTCGGTTTCCTGCAGATTTGTATTTGTCTTTGCTTATGCATGTCTGAATCATTCTTGCTATATTGAAGTGCTACTACAGTGGTGCCTATCATTTTTATTTTCTACTCTAGTTGGCACTTTTCTCTTTTCTTCCTTGAGCACTTATCTTGTAGACAGAAGCTTAAGTAATAATTCCCATATGAACTATAAAGCACAATAGACCATTTACTTTGATCTGATCAGAAATTCTCATAATTATTATTGAGCTTTCTTGGCCCAAAAATGCTGATTGAGCATTCTTATGCAGCATGTTGGATCCTACCTATTAAAATGTAGAATGATTTAGAATTTTATGTTCCAAGTTTTCTCATTATACAACAGTTTAAATTTCCTATGATGTCATAGGATTTCTATTCCTGCTTTCTCTCTCATGCGCATGTAGACACACTCTTTTTCCCTTGGTCTCTTCTTAGACCAGAATAATAGTTCCTAATCATGGGTGCTAGACTAAAATAATGTAATTGATCGGAAAATGATACAGCTACTAGCTTCTATTTTTAAATCTTGGTTAGAAAAATGCCCATGCCTGATTCCTTTTTCTGAAAAAAAATTTCTGTTACTAGTAAATCCTAATGACAAGTTATCCAAATGATAGGTACATTTCTTTCTCTTTCTCTTAGATTTTTAATCTTTATATGGTTCTCAGGAAGTTTATGGTATGAGGAAATAAGGGTGTCTGAAAATATTTGTCTCTACTCTTTTTTTCACCACAATAAGGACATAATTCCTCTTTGACAATTTCATCATCTGGTATATGATAATTGATTCTTACTAGTGCTGAAAGCAAAACTCTTTATTTTCCTTTTAGGTTTGTTTTTCGTTGTGTCTATATTTTTGTTATTAAGACGTGAAATTTAATGGTTTGCTAATTAAACCTATTATGCTTCAATTATTTCAAAAAAGGTTGAGTCTCTTGTGGCGTTATTTATTTCATTGACTTCCTAATTTTCCTTAATGTTTACAGTCACTTGTGAAGGCATTAGAATCATGTGCTGGGAGCATCCCATGTTACTCATTGATCATGTGCCAGGACTTACTAGTATCATCCACTCTTTCTCTGGTTGTTCTCTCTCTCACTCTCACTCACACTTTCTCTCACATACACACAGATATGAACTTTTGTCCTCCTTGATAGACAAATTAAAAGAGAGAGTGGAATTTTAGTTCTCTCTCTTTCTCCCGCTTCCTCCCTCTCCCTCTCCCTCTCTTTCCCCCCCTCTCAAACACACATACGAACCCATGTTCTCCTTGTTATTGTAATTGAAAGAGAGGTGAATATTTTTCACTTCTTTTTCCTGAAAGGTTCACCTTGTGATTTTTAGGGAAGAGAGTGATGGCTTATCTCACAAGTTTGATCTTTTTGAAAGGTTAAAATTTTATAAACAATTTGAAAAATGCTAAAGCTAGCATTTCAAACTCCCAAAAGCTTTTTTCTTTGGATGTTGATCATTTTTTACTTATTTTGTCAGGATGACACCGTGAATCTATATACATATGCTGTTTTAAGACTTTGCCCACGTGCTTTATCTTCTGGAGTAAGTTCCTGGTCCTATGTGTGCAAAGGGAACATCACTTCTAATGTTTCTTATGGGCCTTTGTTACGAAACACTGATTCTATTCTGGATCAATATAATAGTTCACGTGAAAATTCTCATTTGGAAGATCGCAGGGGTGATATGGTGAGGCCCTTGAAACTTGATAAGTGGTCCAGAGGCAAGGATGGTTTTCTTGTTTCTGATCATTGGGATGCTGTGGCTGATAGGTCTGCTCAAAACAACCCAACAATATGGCTTCGTCAAACAGAGGAGATGATGTACCTCTGTGCTTACCAGCACAGGAGCCTCACCTTAATATTTTTAATTCCTGTCACATCTGTACTTGATGAGGAGCAAGGAATCTCTTTGATAAAGCGGGAAATTATTGATAATGTGAGTTTGCAAGTCTGTAGTTTTCTGTTTCCTTTTTTTTTTTTCAAAATCTGAAATTCTGTTTATTTAAAGTTTAAATGTCTACATATTTTTTGTTCCACAAGACCTTTTTGTCCATGTGCTGTGCATAAGGTTTTATGCAGAAGTTTCTGCCAAAGTGATCCATTTTGGAATGGGACATTAGTTGTATTAAATAGTTTGCATTGTCTTCAAATTGTGTTATATTCATACTTACATGTATTCTGAAGTATTCCTCCTGTGTTCTGTCCTTTGGGCTAAATTAATGGAATGAGAAAAGGTTTAGATGGGTGACTTAGTGATTTGCTCATGATAAAATGATTATTCATATTTTGCATTTAACCTCTTTTTGAATAATGTGGATGTAGATGTAAAAGCAATGGCATTTGCTTAAATGACTGAAGGACCAATTCTTAATTGATACCACCTCTATACCAGATTAGGTTCTTCCAGATACTAATCTTTCTTGTTTCTGTGCAGATTGAAACTGATCCATCCTATCTTAATCATTATCAATTAATTCACACTAGCCATTTGAAGGCCCTGTATGCCCCTATAGATTTGTGGGGTCTAAGGATCTGGTGTTGATCCGTTCTAGAATTTGATAAAAGCCTTTAGTGTGAATTAAATCTTTTCTTCCCATCTTCCAAGGCATGCTCCAGTGGAGTTTGGACTGGAATTAGTGTTAATGTGCAAACAAATTCTGCCTGTCTCTACAGCTAACATGTAAAAGGGTTGCCAATTAATAGTTTGCACCATTGCCTTGCAATTTTTAGTGAAATTTACTGGTTTGATTTCCTGTGGGCTATATATTTTTTATATGGAGAAGGTTTCTGTGGACAATAGGATTCTGGGAGTAGTTTTCTTTGAAATCTTAGATGTAACTAAAACATTAACCTCATGTGATAAAAAATTTCAATGTTCCGGACTTTACACCACAGTTTATGAACAGGATTTGTTATTTGGCTCCCAGATTGTTGCAATCTCAGGTACCATTTCTCTGGATTGGATATCACTTGAGAATGCAAATTGACAGGCCTGATTTATATGGTATTTGTTGGGCTTCCTTATTATGTCTGGAACCTGTTAATATAAATATATTTGTCATTGTAGTCCTGGCTGAACCTCCCATTTTCATTTTAGTTATGAAGACTTTTCTGGGGTTGTTTGTTGATTCTGAATTGGATTTCTCTATGTCGAACTTCGGAAATTGAGAGTAGTTGCTTGTTTGCAAACAATGATGTAAATTATGAATATTTCAGTTATCACTTAAGATCATCAAAGTTGAAGATAAACTATCAAGTGGATGGGGTGGTGAGAATGCTTATCATGTTCCTGGGTATCGTTACTTGCTAGTTGATGGGGATAGATATATATCAAGAGCTTCTCCACCTGGAAAAGTAACAACGCTGATGAAGGTTAGTTCCTTGAATTAATTTGAAGAAAGATGATTTATAGGTCTTACGTACTTCTGATTCTGTATTGTCTGGCTGTTACTCTATAAAGCATGTTTATTTGATCAAAAGTTCAAGTCCTTTGATTTTGTCACTACAGGACAAAGCTTTTCTACTACTTCATCTTTGATGTTTGTTTTAACAGTGTTCAGTTACATGTTAGTGTTATTTTGGTTTTTGGTTGATAATTATGGGATTTGAGATAGCCTGATCCATTATATTTGTTCACAGGAATCTTTAGTTGCTTTAAAAAACCTTCGAGAAGAGGTTGATCTGGAGAAGAGTAGGGTTAAATGGGATGGTGTAGGCAATGAGAAAGATATGGAGATATGTATCAGGGCTAAAAATAATGCTTGGGTGATTGCAAGGACTACAAAAGGAAAGGAGCTCTATATGGTTCTTGAGAAAGCCAATGAGACGCTTCTATATGCTTCAGATGCTGTAGAGAAGTTCAGTGATAGGTAACACTTCCTGCTTCTGGCTATATAACGTATCATATATTTTACTTTGACATCCCTGTAGGTTTCCTTCAGTTAAAAGGAATTATATCTTCTTTGGAGGGGGAAAGAAAACAAGTCAAGATTGTGATTCACTTCAATCCTGATTGATAATGGAAAACAATGTTCTTGTCCATCCAGAAATTTATTTGTTTCTCCCCCTTTGAAGATTAAATCTATGAGAAGTTTAAGTAAACAGAAAAACAACTGATTGAGTGTTTTCTTTAAAAGTTAGACTTAGTTTCGTCAATGAGCTTTCTCAAATTTAAGCAGATTGATAATCCATTTAGATTCTTACAATGAATGGAGATTGATAAAACTTCTGTTCTGAGTTTAAATTAGTGAGAACAAAGAATGCATGATATTTATTGGGAAGTCTTTTAATAAGGATTTGCATTTGGTGCTAATTTTTCAATCTTGTACCCTTGCTTGTTAGTATGTGTGACACTTTCTGTTTATTTCGACATGTCTTCCCATTCTCCCTTTTCGTCCCTTTTTGTTGCCGGTCTTATGTAAAACTAACGAACAAAAGAAACCAAACACAACCTTTAATGGAGCACAGTTAGAGTTTCTGTTTGTAATTTTGCAGGTACTGCTATGGAGCGTTTTCTTTGGACTAGGGCAATCTGTTTTGCAACAGATAATATATATGATACTATTATCCACAGATCAACGTTGCTGGGGGACAAAATTACACCTCAAATGATGAGTTCATTGAAAAATATAGAATAATTTTAATTGCCAGTAGCTGAAGAAAAGGAGATTATCTACCTGTACATCAGTCGAAGAGAGGGCATACCTTATGCAGTATAAACAAATAACAATATAATTTCCTAGAACAGAGTTGTTCATTCGTTCATTCAGTAAAGCATCAATATAATATTCTATTTCCTACATGGTTTAAAGTATGTGGTTCATGGGCGAATTTCTTTCGTTTCCCACTTATAACAATAGGGTGCTAAAAGGGTTGTGAAACATTCCATCGTTTACCCAAATCTTTCTGCAAAGAGCACTGCAGAAAATTTCAAACATTTTCAGTGTAGTTCTAGGCATAGTTTTTAGAATTCCGTATCGATCTCATCGAACTTACGATTATACGTTTCAAATTTACTAAAACGATTTAGATTTTAACAGCGATTTTACACTTATTATGTGAATACAATATAATTAAATTTAATTAGAAAAAACTTTTATATTTAAATAAAATTAAAATTTATCATTATATAAATAACTTACTTTTATTAACTTTTAATAATAAATAAATGAATTAAACATAAATACTATTCAATTGCAATAGCAATTAAAATATTGAGAAAATTATATAAAATATTATAAGAAATAAAAATTAAAATAAAATCATTTAATTATAAATTATATATGGTTTTTTTTATATATCTATTTATATATTGATTAATATTTATTTAAAAATAATTTAAAATTTATATTTTTTCAATTTTTTAAAAATGTTACGACCCCGGTTCTACAATTCTAAATTGATTTTGTGTAGAATTTCGATTTTATAAATTATGATTTTAGGTAATTGTTGAAGGCTTGTTAGTGCAGATTTCCATGGATGCATTAGAATATGTTTTCTTTGAATTCTTCAAATAAAGATAATGGCAGATATGCGGCTCCGTTAAGTTAATCCCAAGTTGCAAAATTGCATGAAAGTCATGGCAATCATGAAATGGGTTCAAACATTTCCAGGCTCATGTAATCAAGACAAATGGCCTAATTTTTGGTACAACTAATGTATTTGCTGACACTAAAATAAAAATTAACAGTTTGATTTTCATTTACTTTGTTAGCATTTAGAGCAATTGTCTTCTCATGAAGATATCTCAAACCCTATTTGATAAGTTATTTAGCATTACAAATGGCAGGACTAAAATGGTTTTCTGTCGAAACTTTTCTCTTTAAATAGTAGTTTAAAGTCCTTTTATATTTGAAACATTTTCAATCACTAATTTTTACTAATCACCATTGTTCTAATACCAAATATGATAAGAAAATACTTATAATGTTAAAATTTTAATCAGTCAACTCATCAATTTCACAGTGGAGTTCATAAATGTGGGATCCTCAAACAATGCAAGACAACGTTCAGAACCACAATCCAAGTCAAATTCATTAATCAGTCAACCCATCTAATTGAAAGATTTCACAGTGGAGCTCATAAATCTTCAAACAACACAAGTCAACATTAAGATTCACAATACAAGTAAAAATTCAGGAATATTACGAAAAGCGAAGTCAAAATTCAAGAATATTACAAAAAGCGGAAGACAACATCAACTAATGACAATTGGTGGTCCATAAAATGGGCAATCATTTTACTAATGAGTAAAGACCATTGGTTGGATTGTAGCTTATTATTGAATGGTTTGGAGTTCTCGAAAGAAAGGAGGGATATTCCATAAGTGAATTAGCTAAACAAAGATATAAATAGATCATTTAAAAGAAGTATTCAGTTGGGAATCAATGACAGTAATGTAGAGAAAGGAATACATTATCATATACATTACTTGCTATGTTGCCTCTTAGATTACAAAAGCTTTGGCTTTAATACAATGCAAGTATATGTGCGACAATAATAGGGAGAGGGAATATACGTGGTGAAAAGATATGAAAATATCTTCATTTTTAGATTCCCAGACATCAACAAAATACATGCCATCTTACATGTCATCAAGATGGGAACCCCAGCTAGAGCTCAGCAAAGTCCAAATTACACACACCTTGATTTGGGTTAGATTATTAGGAATACCCATGAAGTGCTTCTGTGCAAGAGTAGCAAGGAAAATAGCATCCATGGTGGGTGATGTTTGTTGGAAAATAAGAATGGCTCTTTTGAGCACATGTGAATGAGAAATTGCTCATTAAAGAGATGCATGAATGAAGGCCTTTCATTTGCATGAATGAGAAATTGCACATTATGCATGATGTTGGTAGGTTATGGACATTTCATTTGGTGGTTCATGAATGATGGCTCTTGGCTTTTCATTTCAATCATGAATGATGGCTTTTGGCTTTTCATGCATCAAACATAATGAAAGACTTTTGGCTTTTCATTTTCAAGTTTAATGATTGCTTGGTTGGAGTTTTGAAGGCTTTTGATCTTACAAGCTTAATGATTGCTTGGAGTTTTGAAGGTTTTTGATTTTACAAGCTTAATGATTGCTTGAATGATGGCGTGAAATGATGACTTCTAGTCTTTCTTGTTCCAAACATGGGGAAGCCTTTCCAATTCCAAATGTGGAAATCTCTCATATAAATAAGAGACTTCCCTTGGTGGAACAAAAAAGATTTTCCAAGACAATTTTTCTAACTTCTTCCCACAAAATTCTCTCAACAATTTCTCTTTTCAAGTTTTCAATTCTAGTAGTTTTCGGTGATAGAAGAAAGTCACAAATTCAAATTCGATGTAGCGGTCTACTTTGTGCAAGTAAGCCGTTAGTTCGTCGTTGTATCCTGGGAGACAGACGTTCATTCAATCCTCAAGCACACACAGAAGGGGACGAATCTGTTTTAAGGAAAGCGTCTAACGCGCCTCGACGTGGTTTTTCTTGTTTTTCACTTACTAACAACTACGGTTCTATTTACTTAATTTAAGTTTATAATTAATCTTCATTGCTATATTTTCATACCTATAGTCATCTAGATGTGTTAACATAATTATATATATATATATACTATTTGGATAACAAAGTTAAAGCCAAGGGCAGAGGTAGTACATGCTATAAATAGCAGAATTGTGAGGGCTAAAGTCTAAATCAATGTAACTCAGCCACTAATCCCAAGTTTCTACTTCAAGTTGCAGAATAAAGGGATTGCATAGATATCAGGCTCATTTGAGAGAGTTCATAAAATGTGTAGGAGATGTGAAGCCATTGGGCACAAGTTCAATAGGTATAAAATAAGGGATAATGAGATTTTAGAAGTGTACTTAGATGATCGGTTTGTAAGATTAGGGGAACAGTTGGGACTTCTCATACAATCGGATAATTAGTATGCGTTATATCTGATTACTACCAGAGCTATCTCACATGCCTCATAGGAGATTTACAAGAGTTCTAGAGGTTTATATACATGAACGTCACAACTTCTTTTAGGCTCATAATGAAGAACATTTTATAGATGGTTTTAGATTCTTTCATCTCATAGAACATTATCTAGATGTCCAAGTACGGGTGGATCATTCACAAAAAATTGAAAGGAATGAGAGATCAAATGATGATACAAACAATTCTCAAATCCTATTTCTGGTAGAGGATCAAAATGATCTAAGGGATTGGAATCAAATGCAAGTCAACAAATTCACGATGAATTCACACCAACAGAGCAGCATTAGGACTAAAACAATAAAGAGAGCACATTTCTATTACCAGAAAATTTTCTGCCTCTAGGACAAGTTGGCAGCACAAAATCATAGTTGGAGAATCACAAATCTATAATAGTGAGAGAATTGGGAGATGGAACTATTATTGAAGAAGAGTTTCAGTTGATTGACAACCAAAATCAAGTTGTTGTTCTGACAACTATTGAATAGTTGTCGACATGGTGGTTTCATCCATTATTCACTAATGACGCTATCATTATGAGTGAAGAATGTGCAAGCTAATAGACGAACCGAAGAAAGGGTTTCAATTTTTTGTACAAACAAAAATTGTGACAAGATTGGAGAAGAGTAGGGAAGATGGGGGGTGCATTAAATCTTGCCTAAGAACGAGAAGATTGAGCATGCAAAGGTAAATCAATTTTAGGAGTGCCCAAAAGATAATTGGAATCTAGGCAAACCTGTTCAAATGAAGAATTGGATCAGGTGGTAGCTAATAGGTCCAATCCATTAGGTCTGAATAGAGAAATTGCCATAAATGAAAATTTGGCCCAACAAATAGGAAGAGCTCATGGAAGAGGACTGGACTCAAACTCATCAAGTACGACAAACTCAGAAAGGTCCAATGAGGAATGTGCCTTGTCTTTAGATGAAAGAAGGAAAGAAGAAGTATGAAAAAAAAAAAGAGAGAGGCAAACAGGCCCATTAGAGGATGATATCTCAAAAAGTAAGAGAAAAAAGAAAAAAAAAGAAGAAGAAGGAAGGCTTATCTATATGGCTTTGGACTAGATAGGACTAGACCTTCTTCGTCCACTCAAATGACAAAGCCTAAAAAAATTATGATTTTGGTCCAAAACAAATAAAATGAATTTTGGGGAGGCATGATCGATTTTGCACCCCCATAGGAAACTAGTCACGATTTGCTTTGAGTCTGCCAAGAATTAATGTGGAATTTGATCCTAGATGATGAGCAACTTTAGAACCAACTAGTATATTTAAGGGAATACGAACAATTGAGGCAGTTCAGTGTGTTTTTGTCAAGGAAAATTCCCAATAGCTCATGTTCTTCGAGCTCTAATGAAGAATCTCAAACAAATGAAGATTGAAATGTTGACATCATGAATTGGAGTTTGGAATCACATTTTCAAAAAGCAATCCAAAAAAAGGCTATAAAGTGGAATATGGAGAAAGCAAATTTTGTTGGAAGTACCAACATCGACGAGGAAGAAAAGAAACTTCATCCAAGACTTATACATAGTTAGATTTCAAAACAAATTTGGTGCTGCTCTAGTTAAGAAAGAAGATGCTAAAAAATTAAAGTAAGTTTTTGGAGAAAATGGACATATAGGAACTTCAATAGGAAGATGTGTTGTTCATGGAGGTTAATGGCCGGAGTAGGAAAGATAGAATATAAAAAAAAAAAAAAAATTGGATAGTCTTTGCAAATTTTGATTTGATAAGAGCGTTCTTTAAGACAAAAATAAGGAATCTCCCCATAATAAGATCTGATTACGGCCGATTGTTAGTAGACACAATTCATACAAGTTTTCGCAACAAACAAGGAAGAAGAGTCATATTAAAGAGTTTTTTGAATCAAAAAGAGGTGCAAGACAGATTATAAAAGAAGTTTGGGATAATGAAGCTATAGTAGGAAGAGAAGAAAGGAAGGACATCTCTACTAAACTCAACTGTACCCTAGATTTGTAAAAGAATTGGAGTGATCATCATTATGGTCGTCTAGAAGAAAGAATCAAGGAAAGCTAAAAGAAATTGAAAAAATACGAAAAAGAGATGATTTCATACAAAATCAAGAGGAAGAGAGCAAAAGGTAGGAGAAGTTAGACGAATTGCTCATATTCTAGAGAGATTTTTGGCAGTAGTGGGCAAAGGTTAAGTGACTGCATTATGAGAAGACAAATACAAAAATTTTCATAGTTGGGTAACAAAAAGAAGAGGCACTAATAGAGTCACACAATTAACTAAGGAAAATGGGGATTGGACAGTACATCAAGAGAAGATGAGGGAATTAGTTCTCGATCATCTGAAGACATCTTTAAAGGATGAATTGTTAATCCCATTAGGAGAGAATATCACTTGGATGATATCCTCAAACATACAAAATGTGTTCTAGAGAATGAGCAGATGGAGTGGCTACAGAAAGAGGTTACAAGTGAAGAAATTAAGACAACCTATTTTCAAATAGGAAAGTGCAAATTGCCTAGTCCAGAAGGATTCCCTGTAGGTTTCTACCAATACTATTGGGATTTACTTGGAGAAAATGTGTGCAAAGAAGTGAAGGAATTTTTTAACTCGAGCATCATGAACCCAAAGTGGAATGTTACATTAATTATACTTATCCCAAAAGTACCAAATCCAAAAGAGCTAGACGATTTTGGGCTAATAAGTCCTTACAATGTGATCTACAAGGGAGTTGCAGAGATTTTGGCAAATAGGATAAAAGTTGTAATAAACAACCTTATATTGGCCAATCAAACAACATTCATTCTGGGAAGATCAATCAATAAATATATGCTATTAGCTCATGAGATATTGGAATTCATCAGGAAAAAGAAAAAAGGAAAAAGATATTATGTAACCATGAAATTTGTTATGAACAAAACTTATAATAGAACTTCATGGAAATTTTTGAAAAAATAGCATGTGATGGATGTATTTTTCGGAAAAATACAACCATTGGGTATTACAATGTGTGACAACTATCACATATTCAATGATCTTTAATGAATAATATTTTTTTTCCCCCACAAAATAGATTAGACAAGAATGCCCATTGTCCCCATTCCTTTTCATCATCCATCAACAAGATCTATCAGCAATGTTACATTATCTGAATATAGAAAGAACCTACATTGGCATCATTGGAATGAATTTAAATCTAAGGGTGTCAAATCTCATTGATAAAAATAGGAACTAGAGAATGCCATTGCTGAGAGACCTATTTCCGACAAATGTAGTACAAAGGGTCTCATCCGTCTATCTTTCAAAAGTGCAGCCAAAGAGGGATGATTTCCAGTTTTGGGAAAAGGAAATAAAGAGATATACATGGTGAAGTTTGGACATTTGGCAAAAAGTATAAGTGAAGGATCATTACCCTTAACATAATCATTAGGGCTATAACAAATCAATCATGTGGGTGCCAATTTTTAGAAAAGACTATGAAATATTAAAAAACCATTGAAAGTCACAATTTTTTTTAAAATTTTTTTATGGAGAGCATGTAATAACATTTATCCGAACAAAGATTAGTTATTGAAAGGAGGAATTCTAACCCTGCGAATTGTGCAAGATATGGTGAGCAATAAGAGGACATATCACATGTCTTGTTAGACTATATTCATGCAAAAAGAACATTGCGACTATCACCTCTAGGTCTAAATTTTGATATTGAAAATCCTCAAAAGTTCATGAATGATTTTATCAATGACTAGAACCAACACCCTTAGAGATGGATATTATTTTGTCATGTTGGATCATATGAAGTATTTGGATAGCAAGATATGAAGCAAGTCACAATAATAACAATCTAAAGCTTTCACAAGTCTTGCAGATGGCACTAAATATGCAACAAAAAGATAGGAAAGGACAAGAAGAAATAATACAGGAGAAGTAGGACCATAACGTAATAAGGAAGGAAAGTAGATAAGTCAAAGCATTGTCCACAAAGGTAACTACATTTTTGAAATGGTTGACTAACATAGAAGTTAACTCAAATAGGACAATGGTGGAGGTGGTGATAGATAGAGCCTACAATGCAAAGAATGGTTCGGTATTTATTGCATGGGTGGTAAAGCATAGGCAATTTCTCTCAACAAATGCCAAGAAATAAAAACTCAAAACCCTTTACAATCGGAGACTCAAACAGTTTACAAAACTTTAAAAAAGCTTGGCAACATGGTTGGAACTACATCACTGTTAAAATGGATTTCTAGTGTTCCTTGCATCTACTCTTGTTTTTAATAAGTTTATAAAGAAAAAATATCTTAGCATTATTGCTCTTTTTTTAAAAAAAAAAAAAAATTAGAATATCGAAGTATCTTTTTAAGTACTAATATTAACAATGAACTTTTTTTTTAAATTTTTTTTATAGTTATTGAATTGGCATGCACATGACACAAACTTAATGAATAACTAGATTAATTATTATTGTTGTTTAGTTGCTTCTATCACCTTGATACCACATCAATCATTGAAATATTTTACTAAATTTTTATTACTATATGTATCAATTCTTTATCTTTTTATAGGTCCAAGTATATATAATTTGCTTGTTTGATTGCAAGATCTTCAATTGTTTTATATGGGATCTTCCGTTGAAAATCAATCCACATCTATACAATCCACTGTATTAGAAAAAAAATTAAGATTAACAATTATGTTTATATTTGAGGAACCATTTGTTAGTCAAGTTTTGACATTTGGAGAGTTTAGGGATTAAACCAATAAAATATTAACTCATAACTAATTGATTAATTATTATTATTATTATTACTAATACTTCCTCTGACTCAAAAAAAGAGTCTATTTTTAAATTAAAAATTTAAAATATTTTTACAAATAAGAATTGTGTACAATCATAATTAAAAATAAGGATAAAAATATAAAATTATATATTTAATTAGTATATTAAATATATTGTACCTAATAACTAATAACAAATTATATTTAAATTAAAGTAGAGTCTTTTTTGGAATGGATAGAGTATTATTGTTATTTGGGATAATATATCAAAATGTTCCGAACTTAGGCGCTTGTAACCGTTTTGACCCGACCTTTCAATTTTAACAAAAGGATACATGAATTTACAATTTGTAACAATAATGGCCTCGGTCAAAATTGATGATATGGCAGTCAACTGGTCAACCCAATCAGCCATTAAAGTTGGAAAAAAAGACAAAAAAGCCCTCCGATATAAAGCATATAGTTTAAAATTCTAAAATAAATTTTTAAAAAGACAAAAAAGATAAAATTTAAAGACAAAAATTTAATTAAATTATTTACACTATATAATAAAAAATTTTAAACTGAAAAAAAATTAAAGATGAAAATTTAGTAAAATTTAAAGATAAAAATGACAAAAAATTGATATAGTTTAAATTTTTTTTATTAACTTTTTAAAAGAAAAAATTTGCTAAAATTATGTAAAATTTTGTTAAAAATTTTAATGCAAATAGACAAAAAAATTATTATATGATACTTTTTTTTAACTTTATTTTTTTTATAGATACTTTGTTTTTTAATCTCAATTTTTTTTGTCATTTTTGTCTCTAAATTTTATTAAATTTTCATCTTTAAATTTTATTTTTTTGTTTAAAAAAATTTATTATATAGTGTAAATAATTTTATTAAATTTTTGTCTTTAAATTTTGTCTTTTTAAAAAAATTGTTTTAGAATTTTAAACTATATGCTTTATATTGGAGAGTTTTTTTATCTTTTTTTCAACTTTAATGGTTGGTAGTTGACATTGATCGCCACGTCATCAATTTTGGCCATTATTATTATTATTGTAAATCAGAAAGTTGTATGATATTGTTAAAATTGAAAAGTCAAGTCAAAATGATTATAAGTCAAAATGGTTATAAGTCCCTAAATTCGTAACATTTTAATATATTATCCCTTATTATTTTAGCGTTTTCAAAATTCAAACTCTAGGCCAGCTCAAATGGACGGCCCAAATAAGCCCAATATTTCTAGGGTTTTGCGGCTTTGCGATGTAAAACCCCTCTTTCCCCCAAACTCCCTATAAATTCCTTCACAGAATCAACCCTTCCGATAGCAGTGCCGCTCCTGCGCTTGCTCTCTGCTCAGCATACGTCTAGCGAAGTAGTGAGGTAACATCAATCTTCCATTACACTCTTGCTTTCTTTATGATTTTACTGCTTATTGCTACCTTCAGCGAGTTGGCGAGTTGAGTGTTGCTTGATTTGTTCGTATGCGGTTAAATATTGGTTGAAAGAATCATTTTTTTTTTTTGGCGATTATGGTGCTCTTTGCTAGTTTCTACTACTTACATGGTGTTGAATTAATTAAAGAGCCTTTTTTTTTGAATATATTTTTGCATATGCATATTAAGCTTTGTTTTCGATTTTTTATTTTGGGTTTTATTTTTGGGGGGAGGCGGGCTTTGGTTTGATAAATGTGGTTGGGATGAGGGTATTTTTGTGGCCTCTGAGGATGATTTAAAGAAAACTTTCGTTCTTCTGAGAATAATCCATGCGGAAGATTTATGGAGACCTGAACTGAAGAGGCTTAATTTGAGGGTATACTGGTTTTCGTTCTTTTGTTTTTTTATTTTTTTGTTGTCTTTTGAAAAGGTTTTCTGTAACCCTTTGAGTATTTTCTTACGCCTTTGGGAACTCTATAAATTTGAATGTTCAGGAAAAAAACACTATTTTTGAATCCTGTCAAATGGCTAAACTGAAGCTCCAACGTAAATGTTGTCATTTCAGTGTCTTAACCACATACTTGTTCTATTTTAGTGTGCCATGGGTTTATCAGGATTGGATCAAATTACCAGAATGTTCTGGCGTGGTATTGTTAATTTGGGTTAAGAAAGAAGTTATCTTTTTTATTTCTGGGACTGTCCTGTGAGAGTTAGATACACACTCTCTTTCTCTGATGATGAACAGTGTGAAACTTTCGTTCTTCTGAGAGCATTCTTGCGGAAAGTTTTTGGAGACCTGAACTGAAGAACACATAGTATTTTGGAATTCTGAATTTGACAGACTAAGCAATTATTCCCACATTTATTGTGGTTTTGATTTATTTCATTTTTGTTATCCTTTTTTGTTTGTTTCTTATTTAGATACCCCATAAATGGGGTGGTCGTGTTTCTCTGTGATGCACAAAAAAGATGACGAGTCCGATTGAAATCCATTCTTGTAAATGAGGACAATCGAGGCATTTGTCTGAGAGGAGCTGTGACACTTAATCACTGAAAATAGCTTATGAACCGGATCTCTGAGCAACTTTTATGTGCTAGCTTGAATATACATGTGGTTTTGTGCTTGATTCATTTTCCTTAGTTGAATTTGGCTGTAGCTTAATTTGAGTTCATTTCAATTTCATAGCAATCCTATTTTTAGTAGTCTAACTTAATTGATTGGGCTATTAGGGTTGATGGACATGTCTAAGAGTTTCTTTCATCTCTTGCCACATATTTTGGGGATGACGGGTGAATTGCTGCTGTGAGTTGTCATTAAGGACATCTGTAACTTTTTTTTTTTCCTTTGAAAGGATAATCATGGTTCTTCTTCCTTAACTTGTCTGGATTGGGCCCTTTTTCTGCCATATGGTAAAGGTCTTCCTTGTCTCTTATGATGTTTTCATAAACTTTCGCCTTTCCTGACTTTTCATGATGATGAAAGTCTATGAAGATCAAAGCTGAAGAGTCACTGAGAAGATCTTTCCATCAGGCATGGTATTGACTATTAGTCGAGTACTTGTTGCGCTAATGGTAGCTGGAAAATATTGTCAATTGAGAAAACACTTTTTCAAATACTTCATTTTTTCTAATTTCCTTTAGATAACTCTGTTGCATAAAGCTTTCTAAATGGATCTGAATTGTGTAAAGTTTTCAAACATTGTGTTTTTTACCTCCCACACTAACAAATTCTCATAAATTATATCTCATGTGTCATAATGTAATATTGATTGAAAATGCTTCTCACCTGTGCAGTTTATTTCTGTTGGCTGATCGGTTACTTTTGTAACTTATTTTGGCAGTTGTGCATCTCTTGGACTTCATTGGAAAAGAGCTGAAGTGATATCATTTGTTGAAAATGAGGTATTTAAATTGTTACTGTTCATTAGCTAATTCCCGTTTTCTATCCTGTTAGCTGTTTATATTTTCATAATTTTTACTTTGATACTAATAGTTTCCATTATTTTCTCATTTTCAGCCGGCCAATGGAAGAGGATGTAAGTTTCTTTCTCTTGATTAAATATTTATTTTCCTTTTTTGCTTGTTATTTTATCTTGTTACATGTATGTTTGTGTCTTATGTTTATGGCTTAGGTTATAGTTTTTGAATTTCAATTCTTGTATTTTATTACAGAATTGTGGTGAAATTATTGTGCCTCAATTCTGAGGGAAAGATAGATTCAGAGGATTGAAACTTTGATTCTGGTCCATCTTTTGTCAAAAGTTTTGTTATAGTTTAAGTGGAATGAGCTATAATACACATCTGGCATAAGATAAAAAACTATAGAACGTTGAAGAACATTAGCCATGTGGATTAACTTTGATAAAGTGCTGTGAACTCGAATATGACAAAATAATACACTCGAGGAATTTCTTTCCAATCTGGCTATTTGTACAGGTTGTGAAGACTGAGGAGGAAGAATTCAACACTGGGCCTCTTTCTATTTTGATGATGAGTGTGAAAAATAACACACAGGTAATTAATTACTCCTGGCCAAATCTCTCTCTTGCTTAGCTATTTGCTGTAGACTTGCTTTGAAGGGAATTTGTTGGACATACTGAGCAACACTGTGTTAAATGTTTGTATTACTGAATGCTGTGTCTTTTATCAGGTGTTAATTAACTGTCGGAACAACCGGAAGCTTCTTGGCCGTGTGAGGGCTTTTGACAGGCACTGCAATATGGTTCTTGAAAATGTTAGGGAGATATGGACTGAGGTGGGTTCAATTCCATTGTCAGTTTTCAGGAATGCTACATTCTAGTTTGCATGTCTTGTAGGATGCTTTTAATTTTGAATCTGGGTGAAAGTGGTTCAATTCGTAATCTGCAGGTGCCTAAGACCGGGAAAGGCAAGAAGAAAGCTCTTGAGGTCAACAAGGATAGATTCATCAGTAAAATGTTCCTCCGAGGGGATTCTGTTATCCTTGTTCTGCGGAATCCCAAGTGAAACTGATTTGGACTTTTAGCAGACAGTAGACATGGCCGAAGAATGATTATGATGTTGTGTTATGTGAATCCCCAGTGAGCTGAATTAGACTTCTGGACAACTGTAGACTTTTGGATGTCCTGTTTACTTGTATGACTTCAGCCTGATCCTACTAGCATGTACATTTAGGTATCGTCATCTATCATAGGAGAGAACTTCATCTATGGGCGGATTACCTTATAATTTCAGAGTTCTATGGCGAAGTAGATGAAATTTGGATCAAGTGTTGTTACATAAAATATCGTGATTTTTAAGACATTAATATAAGTATAATCAACTAAGCATAAACTTACTAGTTAAAGAGTCATTTTGTTGGGAAATCCATGAGAAACATGTTACTATCACATTTCTTCGAAGAGGTCAGCTTATGACCAAATGCCCGCTGGTATAATTTGCTATTTTACACGCTAATAGCATAGAGTTGCCTTGTTTTATTATTTTTTCCCCAATTTATAACTTCCAAGTGGCAGAAACTTGTGTTTTTTTGTTTAGTTTTGTATTTTGTTTATCTAATTTTTAGCAATCATACCAAGTTACTTGTAAAAAGTTATTTTTTCTCACAAAGTAAATAAAATATAAAAATAATTTGTTATTTTAAAATTTAAAATTTAAAATTTCATTCCAAATTTTTCTCATAAAATTTTAAAATTTTATTTTTTTAATACACTTTATATTTTTTTTTCAAAATATTTATTCTTATAAAAAATTACCATCAAAATTTTTATACATTGTAATTCAAAATTTATCAAATAAATTACAATCCAAACATAGTCTGAGAAAGTGTTTCATAAAAACTCGATAGGAACACTCATTAATGTCTAGTTGTTGTGATTTTACAACTTGAGGAATGCAGTAAATCCTTTCAAAAAGTTCTAATGACTATAGATTATGCAAAAAGTTGAGGAATTTAAATTTAGTATATCTTTTTAAGAAATTATAATGACTATAAATTGAACACATTTTTACATTTTTGATGGTTAGCTAGTTTCGTTATTTAGATTTATTTCAGATTGATTTAATCTGGAGGTTATCACTCATTTTTGCACTTGTGGCTTAATTTTTCAATTAAAAAAATGAAGTAGAATATCGGATAGAGAAATAGAATTAGTAACGTCTAAAAATCGATAGAATCAGCTAGATTTAAAGACCGAGTACTAATCAAGGGGAAGTAGCAATTATTTCATAGGTTTGGTACAAAAGTCAAGAGGGACAAACATTGGTTGCTTTATGGGTAGATATTGATATTGATATTGACATTGGCATCCCCTTAAGTTGGCATCCTTGCCAACCAAGATGCATATGACTACTCCACGTTCTAACCGTAAAGTTACGAGTTCGAATTTTTTTACTGATACCTTTTTAGTTGAGGTACAGAGTTTATCCAATGCGGTTTACTTTTCTTGTGAGATTTACCTAGTGCGTACACTTTGATAGCGATTGCGGATTTCCTTGTCAACAAAATATGCATATAACTGCTCCATGTTATGGTAGATGTCTCTCATTTTCCATGAAAAATTGATCTTGATCATGTGATGCTTGATTTCGTTGGGTTCCATATTAAAAAAAAAAGTAAAAAAATTCATGTATTTCGTTGCATCATGGAAGATGGTGCAATCAAATATATTTAGAATAATAACTTATGATTTAAATGAAATAATTAGAGGTGATCACGATTTTGAAATTGTCAGTTTTCAGTTCTTCTAAACGTGGAATTGAAATTGAATTATGGAAGGGACAATTCCAGTTAGATTTTGGAACTATATATGAATTTACAATTCGGTTTCAATTTGGTTTGATTACCATTTCACTTCCAGCTATGGAAAAAATATAACTTAAATTTAGAATTACAAGGAAAATATAACTTAGACTTAGTATATATATATATAGCTAACTTATATTTAGAATTAAAAATGAAAGTGAGAAAATAGTATATCTTATTTATGCTTTGAAGGTTGTAAACCTTGTTATAAAATAAATACAAATTAGATTTAAAAGTTGTAAACGAAATATAACTTAGACCTAGAGAAAAAAAAAACAAACTTACTTTTAGAATTAAAAGTTAAAATGAGAAAAGAGTATATTTTATTTATATTTTTGAAAATTATAAACTTTGTTTCTAATAGAAAAACTTAGACTTAAAAATTGTAAAAGAAAATGTAATTTAGTTTTAGAAAAAAAATAGGACTTGCACTTAAAATTAAAATTAAAGTAAAAAAATGGTATATTTTATTTATGTATATATTATACATATAATTTGTTTTTTTTAAAAAAAATTCATGGTTCCAAACCTGAACCGACTTCAGAATATAAAACTGATCGTTAGATTAAGTTTTAATTACGATTTTGGAATTGTCATTTACAATTTAAGTTCGCAAATTGAAACTACTAGTTCAAATTGAAACCGTGGCAAAATTTAGAGAATATCTATATACATATATGGAAGCAAAATGAAAATTTTATGTAATTAGTTTGTTGTACTAAAAATAATGATAAAACGAATTAGTGGATTTTTTTGTCTCTAGAAAATACCATAAACAAATGCAAAACAAGCCAGGGAAGAATTCAATCAATGTTCAACTTTGGAAGATTAAAATTAAAAAATGATGAGAGAGAAAAAAGAGTGAGAAAACGAAGAGTGAGAAAAATGATGAGAGATGAAGTAGAGTGAGAAAATAATGAGAGAGAAAATAGAGTGAGAAGATTGATAAGAGAGAAAGTAGACTGAGAAAAATGATGAGAGAGAAAATTGAGTGAGAGAAATGATGAGAGAGAAATTAGAGTGAGAAAAATGATGAGAGAGAAAGTAGATGGAGAAAATGATGAGAGATAAAGTAGAGTGCGAAAATGATGAGAGAGAAAATAGAGTGAGAAGATTGATAAGAGAGAAAGTAGACTGAGAAAAATGATGAGAGAGAAAATTGAGTGAGAGAAATGATGAGAGAGAAATTAGAGTGAGAAAAATGATGAGAAAGAAAGTAGATGGAGAAAATGATGAGAGATAAAGTAGAGTGCGAAAATGATGAGAGATAAAGAAGAGAGAGAAAAAAGAGAGAGAAAAATGATGAGAGATAAAGTAGAGTAGAAAAATGACGAGAAATCAAGTAGAGTGAGAAAAATTATCAGAGAGAAAGAAGAGTGAGAATGGGCTGAGGAGAGCTGAAGGGTAAAATTGGAAGGAAATTTTTTTTGCCAATTCCTTGCTGCATGGAATTGCAATTCTTGACTAATGTGGTTGAATTCCAATTCGGGTTTTGGAAGGAAATGGAATTCATGGGAGTTTCAATTCATTTGAACCAAACAAAAGAATTAAAGTTGAATAGGATTAAGGTTGTAATGAATTTACAATTCTCTTGAACCAAACATGCCGTTAGTATCCCAATGAAGTCTAGAATGATGTATTGTATCTATAAATAACTCACCTTGTGATGAATTCAAGTAAGAGAGTGAAGAATGATAAAAAATACAATACACCAAGTTTCTTGTCTCTAAAATATTCTCCCATTCTTGGCCTAATTTCCCAACATAATAGAAGGTTTGATAGGGATAAGTGTCCCTCGTTGGCCATCTGCTTGACATGGGATGGGTCGATATTGATGACACAAAACATATATAATGTAGCTAAGGAATTCATGGAGCCTCATTGGTGTATAATTTTCCAAATGTCTGTTTCACAAAAACTGCCTTGGATAAATGCCTCTTCGATATGTAGGCCGCCTATTATGTTGTTTATGTCTGTTTCACAGCATAAGAATGATTATGTTGTTTTACATTGGACTATGCATTGTGGCTTGGTATATTTTTGACTACCTAGTGTAGCATGTTTTTGGCTTGGTGATCAAGGACTTGTTTGTATCTCTAGAATTCTTTATCTCTGTATTGGGCTTTGGTTTGTCAAATAGGAAGCAGCCTTGAACTTGTGTAATTGGTTTAAGTCTTTCTTTATATTTATGAGTTGTCTTGTTTAGTTACTTTTCAAATGTCTTGGAGCCATGAATAGATTCTGGAGTATTAGACAAGTGGCTGAATACTTGATTAACTTTCTCCTTGAGCCCTTTTTGATTGGAATATTGTTTGGATACTATGAATAATTTTTCACTATTTTCTATTTTCTTCATAACTGGCTTGAAATATTTTGATGTTTCATAATTGGTTAAGCCTTTCTTTGTGTTGATCAAATGTCTTGGAGGTATGAATAGATTCAGGAGTATTAGACAAGTAGCCGAATACTTGATTAACTTTTCTCTGGAACCCTATTTGATTGGAGTATTGTTTGTATACTATGAATAGTTTTTTGTTATTAAGTTTTTGTTTTCTTCATAACTAGCTTGAAATATTTTGATGTTCTGGAATGAGCCTATCCATGAAAAACCAAAATCAAACATAAAAAAATAATAGGAAAATGTTCCACTACAAACCATCCTTAATTAACAACCATTATTTGTTACTTCGTTTGTAAATGTTTTGAATATTTAGAGAAGCTGAAATTTGAGTTTCACACGCTGGTAGCCAAAATCATCGCTTGAAGGTTCATCAAATGAGGATTCTTCCTCTTGTTCTGATGATGAATTTGAAGAGATACTGATAGTTTTATTGATGCTAAATTATCAAAAGGAACTCACGGATTTCTCATCGTTATTTAATGATGATGAATTTTAGGAGGTATTGTCCCTTAATTAGGAGTGACAAATGGGCGGGTTGAGTCACTTATAGGTTGAGTCATTAATAAGTTATAATTTAACGGATCATTACCCAATTCAACTCAACCCAACTCATTTAATTATGGGGCTTATTTGGATTAGGTCATATTTCGATTGAATTAAACCCAATCAACAAAATGGGTCAACTCAACAATTTTTTTTTCACTTTTTCTATTTAATTGAGAAAATTAACTTATATTATCTATCTTTTTTTAGTACTTTTTTAAAAACTAATCTTATTTATTTTTTAAAATTTTAAATTTTGAAATAAAAAGTTGTTTAGATGTTTTATTTTTATAATTAAAAAAAAGTTAACTTTTACAAATAAAAATACAAACCAAACATAGCCGTAGACATGGTTTTAGAGTAGAAAACACTCAAAAAGTACTTAATTGATACTGATGTAACTCTCACTTAAATGAGTTCCAAGGCACGTGGTTTATCCAATCTCAGATGTGTATACCTATACCTATAATGCCGGGTGAAGTGTTTATAAACACTGCTAATTACATTAGTAATAGTTCTAATTTGTACTCTTGATAATTAAATTAGTGATACTTTTAACTTTAATTGGACTCTTGAGAACTGATTTCATGTGCCAGGATGTTCGAGATAATCATGCATGCATTAATGTCAATTGTCATGTTAATATCACATCGTTTCAAATTTTGAAAGTCACCTCAAAAGTTATGATTTGTATAAAGATTATTTTAAAACGTATTTTTAATATTTTAAAAATATTTTTTATAAATTTTAACATATTTTTTATTTTATAATTATTAATTTTAAAAAATCTAAAAATACATTTTTAAACGCTATACATATAGACCAACTTTCTTAAAGTCCATGTTTATAGTAGCGAAAAATGGAATGTAGCAAAACAAAACTTCTTATACGTTTCTTTCTGGTTCCTGCATTTTTTCTATCTATTCACACTATTGCCCATCAATATTCCCACTTCCATTTCCTTCGAGGCTTACTGACGCTTGTTAAAACGTGCCCTCCAACTAGTGACGGATTTACAATGGCGCACGTGCCTCCTTTGATCGATCCAACACTAATTAATCATATGTATTTATATTTTATTAAATTTTTACATCATGCCTCTAGTAAAAATAGATTAATTAATAAATAAATTTAAAAGTAATTAGAATCTAATTAATTTTATCCAATAAAAAATTCAAATTAAATTTAAAAATGAACACTTTCATTACTAAATTAATTATACTAATTATTAATTATAATTTTAAATTTAACCTTCTAGTAACCATAAAAGTAAAACTTTACTAATAATATAACCTTTGAAAAAATAAACAACTCTTAATTGATTAACGGTTATTTGTTTTGACTTTTTAATTATCGTACCTACTTTTAAACCATACAATATCCAAATTTTTTACTTATCAACACATAAATTAATATTACAATTAAGAAACACATATTTCTACTTAATTTGGATTTTGGCAAGCAAGCAAGAAATTATTCTATTTCAAAATATTTCAAAGTTTGAGCCTTTTTAGATTCCATTTCTTTTAGTATTTAATTTTAGTATTCAATTTTTTGCTTTTCTATATTTTTTTATTCATTAATTTTTTTGTGTTTTTGTTATGTTTTATATCTTTTATTCATTATTTACTTATATTTTATTCGTTAATATTAGAAAGGTTGTATCTACTGATTAACTTATATTTTTTTTCTTTACGTTTTTCAAATTTTGTGCCCCACTAAATTATTTTTCTAGTTCTACGACTGCCTCCAACCAACCTCCATTCCTGATTTTTCCAATTTCTGGTTGCTCCTAAGCGAATGATGGCCTCCCAAGGTAAAACATCGCTGTCGAGAATGAATCTGTAGAAATGGCACCAAATGCTCCAATGATAATGATTCCTCTCTAGGGCTGTAAACGAATTGAACATAAACGAACGGACCTTGTTCGTTTACTGTTCGTTTATTTTTTAGACTGTTCATGTTCGTTTATGTTCGTTTATGTTTGTGAAAATTGTATTCGTGTTCGTTTATGTTCGTTTATTAGTGTTCACGAACAGTTCACGAGCACTTATCGAACGAGTAAACGAACACTTAACGAACACGTTCGCGAACAAATAAACAAACACATTTGCAAATTGAAAAAACAAATAGCATTATTGAGAATTAAACCTTGGTCTCTAATGTGGGGAGCATGGCTACTTACCACTACATCACAACAAATTTGTTTATAAATGATTAACAAACATTGTTATTATATATATTATTATATTATATTATTATTATTATTTTAATATAAACGAACAATAAACGATCTTTAAACGAACATTAACCGAGCTCGTTCATGAACACTAAACGAGCTGTTCACGAACATAAATAAATGAACGTATACTTGTTCGTGTTCGTGTTCGTTTATTAAACGAACACTAAAATGTGTTCGTTTATTAAACGAACACTAAAATGTGTTCGTTTATTGTTCGTTTAACTTAACAAGCGAACATAAACGAACGTAACCGATCTTGTTCACGAACTGTTCACCAAACGTACTAGTTTGTTTACACCCCTATTCCTCTCGTCTCAAACCTTCCTGTCTTGTGCGAGTTTAAATTCGGTTGAACTTAAGTCGTTTAGGTTGTCAACCCTTCCCATTTAGTGCGGGTTTATTTTGTTTTTCTTTTTCTTCCCGCTCGTCGGGTTGCCCTTCGGAGATTTTGGCCCTTTGTGGACTTTTGTTTTCGTGGGTTATAGCGCTGTCTTTAGTAGCGACACCACGAAACTCTCTACGCTCTCGTAGCTTGTATATTTACCATTGTGTTTTTTAATCTACTATCGTTTTGAAAAAAAAATAAAATAATGATTCCTCTCGTACCTCATCTAACATCCATTTCTCAACCCAGGATTTCTATCCTATTTCCAGTCAATCCACTCTGGGCGGGGACGGTGATTTAAAATCCAAGACTAGGTTCTGTTTGGATTTTGATTCATTTCCGAAAAGTTATTTTTCTTATAAACAAATAAAATATTTAAACAATTTTATATTTCATTTCAAAATTTTCCTCCAAATTCTCTTGACAAAAATTTAAAAATTTTCCATTCAATACACTTTATATATTTCCTTCAAAATACTTTTTTTTTTACTAAAAAAATTTCACCAAAAATTTCACATATTCCAATACCAAATTTATTAAATAAACTATAATCCAAACATAGCCTTTGTTTATTCCAAGGCAGCTTGAATCAAGAAAGAGGAAACTACTTTTGTGGCAGGTGTGGAAGCTTCGCCTTTTCTTGTACAAATAGGTTTTCCCCCTTATTTTATTTCGAGCTCTCTTCTTTTTCCAATTATTGATTTTAATTAAGAAGATTTATTTTCTTCTATTCCTAACAAAATTATAGTTATGTGACTACTATTTGTTGCACTACAAAATTAATTCCAATCAATATCATTATTTTTATTTTACCCTGAATAGGAAAAAGAATATATGATGTCAAATTTGGAACTAAATTCTTAAAAGTATCATGCAATCATTATATTCTTACAAAAAAAAAAAAAAAGCTTATGAAAATTATGAAACATTTAACTATTATTTGGTCATTAGTGCTTTTTTGTTTTCTTGCTAAAAAATATGTGCTTGAATTAAAATTTTATATGAAAAAAATTACTCTCTCCATCCCAAAAAAAGAGTTTACTTTGATTTAGATACAATTTTTATTAATTATTACGTACAACACACTTAATGTTTTAACTAAATGTATAACTTTACATTTTTATCCTTATTTTTTAGTTATGAGTATATACAATTATTATTAGTAAGGATATTTTAAGAATTTGGTTTAAAAATGAACTTTTTTTTTGGGACAAGAATATATTTTAAAGGTTAAGTCTTTTTTTTATTTTTTTGACAAAAAGAGTATAAAAATCAACATGGTGTTACAAGTTGTTTACATGTTAGTGTATCCATTTTTTTTTTCCAATTTTTTGTATCACTTACATAATATATTGGAAAATTTTAATTACAGAAGAATATTCAAATTGAAATTTTATTAAAAATTTAATGTAAAAATATATAATATATATCAATTAATAAAAACACCAAATTCAATATTGATTAAAAATCCAAAAGTTTAAAATGTAATATGGTGATATGATTGCTTGCTTGGCAGATAAAGGAATGGGCATAAGTATTATAACTCTGTATATATATTAATGATTTATGCTATAACTATGTTATGCTACAACTACATATGTATATGTACTAGATACTTATGTTATTAATTATAAATTTAACTATGTATATGTATGAACTACTTATGTTATATTAAATCAGGAACTGTAATTATTTTGACAAATAAATAGAGTTGTAATAACTGTGAAAACATTTCAATAGGATTAATTAATACTATATTTCAATACTAAAAAGACTATATAACAAGGCAGTTGGTGTATTGGAATTAGACTGTGAAGAAGAGTGTCGCAACCAAAAGAGCTGAAGGATGCAGTTGCAAAGTACTACTCAGATTTATATAACAAGGTGTCGGCAGTTGGTGTATTGGAATTAGACTGTCAATTCAAATGCATCTCAGATGAACAAAGGGAGATTCTTGAAGTCCCATTCTCAGAGTCCGAAGTTTGGGAAGTTATCAAGCAATGTGATGGGAATAAAGCCCCAGGACCAGATGGTTTCAATATGAACTTCTTTAAGCATCATTGGAGCTCAGTCAAATCAGATGTGATGACTTTCTTAGAAGGCTTCTTTGAGACTGAGACTTTCGACAAGGCAGCAAACTCTTCATTTATTACCTTGGTTCCAAAATTGGAGAATCCGGTCCACTTGAAAGACTATAGGCCTATTAGTCTTGTGGGGAGCATTTATAAAATTTTGGCCAAAGTTTTGGCAATGAGATTGAAAGAAGTGATTAATGAGGTGATTGGGAGCAGCCAGTTTGCATTCCTAAGGAATAGGCAATTGTCAGATTGTTTCTTAATTGCTAATGAGGTCGTCGATTATCTCCGAAAAAATAACAAAAGTGGCATCTTGATGAAAGTGGACTTTGAAAAAGCTTTTGATAATGTGGATTGGGATTTTCTGGATTATGTCATGGCCAAGATGAATTTTGGAAGGAAGTGGAGGAGTTGGATCCGATATTGCGTGGCTACTGTGTCAATGTCAATTTTGATCAACGGCTCCCCTACTAAGCAGTTCGGCACCAAAAAAGGGCTTCGTCAAGGATGCCCCCTCTCTCCAATGCTTTTTAATATCATGGCAGAAGCGTTTAGTGTTCTTATGCAGAAAGGGGAATCCACTGGGCTGTTTGAGGGGATAAGCATTGGTCAAGGAAGTTTCAGGTTAGCTCATTTACAATATGCGAATGATACTCTTATATTCATCAAGCCGGAATTTGATAGCGTCTTGAATGTGAAAAGAATTCTCCTATGTTTTGAGGCGTTGTCTGGTTTGAGGATCAACTTCAGCAAAAGTAGTTTGATCGGTATTGGGATGGATGTGGGACTCTTGAACGGCTGGGCTGAGCTTCTCTCTTGCAAGGTTGAAACCTTCCCAGTTAAATACCTTGGCCTCCCTCTGGGGGTCAACTCTGCCGTCCAAAATATATGGAGGCCTATCCTTGACAAAATGCGATCAAAGCTTGCCGGCTGGCAAACAAGGTACCTTTCTATGGGTGGTAGAGTGACTCTAATAAATTCTGTCTTGTCAAGCTTGCCGGTTTTTTTCATGTCTGTTTTTAAGCTGCCTTGTGGAATAAAAAATGATATGGATAAGTTGATAAGGAGATTTCTCTGGGGCAGTTCGGACCAACAGCGTAAATTGCACTATGTGGACTGGCATACAGTAAATGCTCCAAAGTGGCTTGGGGGACTGGGTATGATTGACTTTCAATTAAAAAACTCAGCCTTATTAACAAAAAGGCTATGGAGGTTTGGCAATGAGGTGAATTCGTTATGGAGGAATTTTATTGTGGAAAAATATGGGCTTGATAAGAAGCGACTTCTCCCCACTCCATGTAATAATAGTATCGTCTCTAATTCATGGAAAGCTATTACTGCTCCCCTTTGTCCTTCTAACAAATTTTATGAGGTTGTTTCAGCAGGAATGAGGGCATTGCTCGGGAAGGGGGAAAATATTGTTTTCTGGCATGATGAATGGATAGAAGGAGTGATCCTAAAAATGTGTTTCCCTCGGATCTTTGCTCTGTCCGTGAATAAGGATGGATGTGTGGTTGATTTTGGCAATTGGAGGAATGGTCAATGGAAATGGAGGATTGCTCTCCGTCGGGCTGTTCTTGATTGGGAAAAGCAGCAGTGGGAGAACCTGCTATATTTGCTGCAAGGCCAATTCCCAAGTCAAATGTCCCAAGATCGGATCATCTGGCGAGGAGTCCCGAATGGTACGTATTCCACTTCTTCTTTTTACAAATCTGTGTTGCAGCCTCAAAGGCAAGGGGAAGTAATCTGGAATCTAGTATGGAATGGGAATGGTCCACCTAAAGTGGAAGTCTTTGTCTGGCAACTGATTCATCAAAAGCTTCCTGTTAGAAGCTGTCTGCTTAGGAGGGGTATTATTAGAGCAGAGCTTGCTGTGTGCCCTTTTTGCAACTCTGAGCTGGAATCTGTCCAACATTTGTTTTTTGACTGTTGGTGTAGCTGGTTGGTGTGGACTAGGTGTTTGGATATCTGGGGCATTACCTGGGTCTGCCCGGGAAACCTTTCCATCTTTCTGAATAGCTGGCAGCAGACATTCCTCAATTTCAAAGGAAGGCAGCCTTGGATTCTTCTATTCTATGTTATTACTTGGTCGATCTGGCTGTGCAGGAATCAAGTTAGCTTTAACAATAAGAACTTTGATTTCTCGCATCTCTTGGATTTGATCTTCATTAGGTTTGCTACGTGGTTTAAGGCGAGATGGCCTTCTTCAAAGATCTATTACGTATATATTCCGACAAATTAATAGCGCAGAAGTGAGGCGGGAACTGGGGTGCAAGAAGGAAAGTATTACTTGGTCTCGGCCCAAACCAGGTATAATGAAGTTTAATGTAGATGGTTCAGCAATCGGGAAACCAGGCAGGGCAGGAATTGGGGGAATTCTTAGGGATGATTTGGGTAAAACAAAAGCCGTGTTCTTGAAGCAGGTTGGGATCCTAGAGTCGAATCAGGCGAAGTTTTATGCTATTCGTGAGGCTTTTCAAGTGTTTACTGAATCTATTTGGAGGAGCTCTCATATCCTTGTAGTCGAAAGCGACTCAGTTAACGCAGTCAAGTGACTAAAGAATCCAAACAGCGCCCTCTGACACCTTAAAAATGTCTCAAACCATTTGGACCTGCTGAAGAAGAAACTTAAGCACTGGGAGGCTTATCATATTCCAAGAGGCATCAATAGTGTGGCCGATAAGTTGGCAAAGTCAAGAGTGTTCAGATCGCAAAACTTGTTGGCAATCATTAAGTAAATAGTGCATGCCTCTATCTCCTATCTCTATAGTAGTCTGAGGAGTAGGATTGTTATTGAGCCTCTCTTATTTACTATCTTATGTATTGTAAACTTTTTCTCATCATCTAATAATCAATTTGCCTTCTTGGCTTGTCAAAAAAAAAAAAAAAACTAAAAAGACTATGTTCTTGAAGTGAAATTATGTGGGTAAATTCATAAATATTAGAGTATCATAGTAGAATTTTTAGAAATTAATTGCCACATAATAAATAAACTAAGTTTGGCCCAATGATTGTTCTAGCCCAGTTCAATTTGCTTAGCCCAAGCAGCTAAATCATTGTGCTCAACTACCTTATAGCCCAAATGTTGAAATGGTTCAAATTATTTTCATCAATGCCCCAAAGAAATTATTTTGTTGCGAATGAATAAAATATTAAGAAACTATAAATATTTAAAATTTTAATTGTTGATCCAAGCCCATTTTAAAGAAAAGGGGAATGTTACATTATAAAAAAAGTAAAAGTGATATGAATTATTCAAGGAATATTCGTCAACAAAAAAATCACTCTAAAATGATCATATCATAGCTATTGTGAATGAATGAAATCCAATTATTTTATTTCTCAATCTTTCTGACTCACTTTGTTTCTACTGAACCAATGTTGAAAAGATTGAAAAAATCAGCCATTTACAAGTATTGATAAAAGATTCCTCTATAAGTTAAGGATTACTAATTTTGTTAATAAATCGAATGGGTTTGATCTTATACATATGCAAAGAGGATAATCAAAAAAAGATCTTGTTGGGGCTATTTTTCTATATTAGAATTTTTTTTTAAAAAAGATGAATTTCAATTTCATATTACTCTAAGAAAAAAAAAGAATATATTCTATTTCAATGTTTGATACTATTACTATGTTCATCAAATAAAAATTTTTAAACACAACTTATATTAGTTATATACAATTTTTAATCAAATTCTCAATTATATGTATATTGTAAAAATGTCAAATAGTCATGCAAATATAAATAAATTAGCGACTACACAAAATTATATTCATGAAATTGGCGATGACAATATTTTGCCATAAAGGAACAAACAGTATGCTTTTAGTGATCAGAACAAATCTCATAACCATTTTTGTCACTAACTATGGTCTAATTTGTTGAATTGTTTCATGCCAAGCAATTTAGTGACGATCTTTGGCAACTTGTTACTAAAGTTAATATGATGATGTAAAATTATTAACAAGAATTATTATTGTCATTATGATTTTCATCATTAAAAACCATTTTTTCATAGTGTTAAAAATGTTCAATTTAGTCTCTTAACTTCCTAATTTAATACTCCCTCCGTTATTAAAAAAAGAGTTTATTACTTTTAATTTGATACAATTTTTTTTAAGTTATAAGGTACAACAAATTTAATACACAATTAAATGTATAGTTTTACATGTTTATCCTTATTTTTTAATTTGAATTATAAATTATCATTATTAATAAGGGTAATACAAAAATTTTATACTAAAAGTGGACTCTTTTTTTTTGGGACAAACAAATTTTTTGAAAATGAACTTTTTTTTTTTTTTGGACAAAGGTAGTATAATTTTGTCCAATTCAAGAAATCAATTAAAATCGAGACATACACTGCTTAACACATGAGAAACATATTTAGTTTTCAATGACAAAATGAAATACTGTTTAAAGAAAATTATCCTTACATACATGGGTCTCACTAAATTTTTTCTAAGAAAAAATGTTGCACTTCTCTTCGTTTTTTTCTTGATTACTAAAGAACAGATGAATCGGGAGGAAAAATTATAAACTTGTCAGCAGTAATTGAAGAACAAGAGGAAGAACATGGACCCTAATTTGATGGGATTTACATATATTAGAATTTTGCCTTAAAAAGTAAACACACTTCTCATGTGTTTAGCACAGTGTCTATCAATTTTTATTATTTTTTGATTTGGATAAAATTGAACCAAATTATATAGTTGAGTGACTAAATTGAATCTATTTGAATATTGAGAGCGAAATCAAAATATAAGTCAAAATTAAGCCACAATTGAAGTAATTCACCCTCAACTTTTTGAAATCAACTCTTTACGCACCAAAAAGTACGATTAACTTGAAACTCAAATTTAATTTAGGCATAGTGGACTTACATGTTAAATTAAAAGATTAGGATTGAGGAGGAAAATATACATGTAAAGAATAAAGACTACCTATTTGATTTATCTTGAAAAATTAGATAAAATTAAGTTTTAAATTGAATGAATGAAATATTAGTTTATTGGGAAATGCGAGATATGGTGCATGGAGAACATTTCTAATTTACTGTCTTAGTAAAACAACGTTTTATGTGTGTGTGTGAGTGCGTGTGTGTGTAAAACATACATACATACACAGACACACACACACACACACACACATATATATATATATATATATATATATATATATATATGTATGTATATATATATAATAATCATACTTCAGTGAGTCCGTGATGCCAAGAAAACTAATAGTAGGCTACCGTGCAACAAAAGAAACTAAACTCATGCACTTAACGCAGTCTCTGGTTCTTAATTTCTGTTTATGCTAATCTTTATGTTGTCTTGTACCTCGATTGTCTCTCCTCCCAAGTTAGTACGATCACCTCCAAAAATAAAGGATAAAACCTTAATAAATAGGAACCTACTCCCTAATTAATAGAAGGGATAATATATTAAAATGTTTCAAACTTAGGCGCTTGTAACCGTTTTGACCCGACCTTTTAATTTTAACAACACGATACCTGAACTTTACAATTTGCAACAATAGTGTCATTCGTCAATGCACCGCTTTCGACCCGTTAAATTGATGATGTGGTAGCCAGCTGATCTACAAGTGGATTGCTCAGTCAGCCATTAAAGTTGGAAAAAGAGACAAAAAAACCCTTTGATATAAAGCATATAGTTTAAAATTTTAAAATAAATTTTAAAAAAGACAAAAATTTAAAAAAAATTTAATAAAATTATTTACACCATATAATAAAATTTTTTAAACTAAAAAAATTAAAGATGAAAATTTAATAAAATATAAAGACAAAAATGACAAAAAATTGATATAGTTTAATTTTTTTAATTAACTTTTTAAAAGAAAAAAAAATTAAAGATAAAAATTTAATAAAATTATGCAAAATTTTGTCAAAAATTTTAATGCAAATAGACAAAAAATTATTATATGATACTTCGTTTTTTAACCTCAATTATTTTTTTGTCATTTTTGTCTCTAAATTTTATTAAATTTTCATCTTTAATTTTTTTTTTAGTTTAAAAAAATTTATTATATAGTGTAAATAAATTTATTAAATTTTGTCTTTAAATTGTCTTTTTTGTTTTTTTAAAAATTTATTTTAGAATTTTAAACTATGCTTTATATCGGAAGGCTTTTTTTTGTCTTTTTTCCAACTTTAATAGCTGATTGGGCGGTCTACGTATAGATTAGCTGGCTGCCACATAATCAATTTAACGGGTTTGAAGACGGCGAATTGACGGAAGACACTATTGTTACAAATTGTAAATTTCAGGTGTCGTGTTGTTAAAATTGAAAGGTCAGGTCAAAACGATTATAAGCACTTAAGTTCAGAACATTTTAATATATATATATATATATATATATATATATATATATATATATATATATTGACAAGCCAAAAAGGCAGTGCATTTTATTCAAAAAATAGGGTTGAGAATATATAAAGGGGCTAGAAATAATAGAGTAGAAGGAAAGAAGAATAAAAGATGCTAAACTTTCCTATAGGACAAGAAAAGGCACTTCTAATCAGAAACAAGCATTAGCTATTCGAGCACCGCCAACAAATTGTAAGATCTGGACACTCCGGCTTTCGCCAACTTGTGAGCAACACTATTGTTCTCCCTTGGGACATGGTGGCCCTGCCATTGCTTAATTTTCACCTTCAACACCTTTATATGATTCGAGACATTCTTAAGATGCCAGAGGGCATTATCAGGGTTTAATAAACAGTGGATTGCGTTAACTGAGTCACTTTCGATAACAAGAACATGAGAGCTCTTCCACTTAGATTCAGAAAACACCCAAAATGCCTCACGAATAGCAAAGAACTCAGCTTTGTTAGAATCAAGAATTATGACATGTTTGGAGAACACGACCTTTGTTTTACCCAAATTATCTCTAAGAATACCCCCAATACCAGCCATACCCGGTTTTTCAATTGCAGAGCCATCCACATTAAATTTTATGCTACCTGGTTGAGGCCGAGACCAAGAGACGCTGTCCTTCCTGCACCTATGAACCTGCCTCACCATCGCGGTAATCGGCTGGAGGAAAATCTCTGAGATAGTTATTGCAGAAGAAGGCTATTTAGCTTTGAACCAAGTAGCAAACCTGATGAGAATCATATCCATTAGCTGCAAGAAATCAAAGCTCTTATTGTTAAAGGTAATCTGATTCCTGCATAACCAGATGGACCAAGTAATTGTATAGAATAGCAGAATCCAGGGCTGCCGTTCTTTGAAATCCAAGAAGGACTGCTGCCAGCTAATCAAGAAGGAAGATGGATCTCTAGGGCAGGTCCAGGTAATACCCCAAATTTGCAAACGTCTCGTCCACACCAACCAGCTACACCTGCAATTAAAAAAAAAATGTTGGACAAATTCCAACTCGGAGTTGCAAAACGGACAAACAGCGAGCTTAGGTCTAATAATACCCTTTCTCAACAGACAGCTTCTAATAGGAAGCTTTTGGTGAATGAGCTGCCAGATGAAGATTTCCACTTTAGGTGGGGCAAAACCTTTCCACACTGAGTTCCAAATAACACTCCCATGCCTTTGGGGTAGTAACACAAATTTGTAGAAAGAGGAGGTGGAATATATACCATTAGGGGCCCAACGCCAGATGATCCGATCATTGGAGGTACAGCTAGGGTATTGTCCTTGTAGAGTATGCAACAAACCTTCCCACTGCAGATTTTCCCAATCAAGAGTATTTCTACGAAAATCAATCTTCCATACCCATTGGCCATTTATCCAATTGCCAAAGTCAGCCACATAACCATTCTTGAGAACAAACAGAGCAAAGATGTGAGGAAAGCAAATTTTTAGAATAATACCTTCAATCCACTCATCATGCCAGAAGACAATGTTCTCTCCCTTTCAGAGCAAAGCCCTTGTTCCTAATGAAATAGCCTCATAAAACTTGTCAGAAGGATTAAGGGGAGCCGTAATAGCTTTCCAAGAATTAGAGACTAATCTGTTGTTGCCAGGAATAGGAATAAGACGCTTCTTGTCGAGCCCATACTTTTCCACAATAACGTTCCTCCATAGTGAATTCACCTCGTTACCAAATCTCCATAGCCATTTTGTTAGTAAAGCAGAATTTTTTAAATGAAAGTCAATAATACCAAGACCCCCAAGCCACTTAGACGCATTAACTATATGCTAGTCCACATAATGCAGTTTACGTTGATGATCCGAGTTGCCCCAGAGAAAGCTTCGTATCAATTTGTCCATGTCATTTTTGACTACACAAGGAAGCTTAAAAACAGTCAAGAAAAAAACCGGTAGACTTGACAAAACAGAATTAATCAAGGTCACTCAGCCACTCATAGAAAGGTATCTGGTTTGCCAGCCAGCAAACTTTACTCTCATTTTATTCAAGATAAGGCTCCAGATTCTTTGACCCGCAAAGTTGGCCCCTATAGGAACATTTTAATATATTATCCTTTAATAAAAATATAATACTATTTAAAAAAAAATCCAATAGCACCAAAGTCGCACAAAAAATCACCCACGCTGTGTTTTGGAATGGCAGCAGCCGTTGTTGATTTCGCACCCCCTAACTACCATTTTATTGAAAAGAAAAATTACTAAAGCCAGATCATATCATAGGTATGAACTGATTGCGACTTTCAAAGAGTCAACCCAACTTGAAAATACAAATTTTCAGATGCGAAAAATGGGAAACTAATTAAACCAAACAGTAATAAAGAAAAGCCAGCTATTCAGAAACAAAAAATAATTGAAGTCAAAAAAGGCTGCGGCCAAATTGAAGCCACTATGGGTGATTCTTGGTGTGATTGGTTTTTAAATTTTTATTTTTTTATTTTAAAATTAGTTTTCGATTTTTATTACTTAAGATTTCAGTCCTTATATTTTAAGATTTTATCATCTATTATGGAGATAGATGTCTAACTTGGGCGGAGAGGCATTCGATTTACTAAGTAACGTAAAAATTAGTATGTGCATTATTTGTTGTAAAATAATAAATATGATAAATTTGCTATATGTGCATTGCAAACAAAAGTAAAGGAGACATGCTTACGAGATCGATGAATTGTAAACAAATTTACAAAAATATCTCTAGTGGGCATAGAAGAGCAAGTAAGATTAGTCTGGTATTAAACATAGTTATTTCCTTCAACCAAGTCAGTTTCATTCCTTCAACGAGAAAATCCATTGAGACCGGATTTAATGAGAAAACCCTTTTATGAATAGACCAAATTTGATGTGAGCTATCCATGTCTCATTAAATTCGTTCTATTCATAAATATAGAATTAGACGTAGGAAACCCTGTCAAACCAAAAAAACATTGCATTAGCTATATATATATATATATTTGTATAACAAGCAAATCAATCATATAATTTTTATTTTTTTGCCCTCCTATTAGGTATATATACCGTCCCTCTTAATTATATTTGGTTGCACAATTTTACACTGTGTAAAAGGTGCATAAAAAATATTTTTTGCATTCAAGTAGAAACAAAATGACCGTGAAACCAAGGATAAGATTTGCTGCCAGCAAATACCTTAGATTAAATGATACTGAAAATTAACCAAATAAATAAACGAAAGATAAAGGCGTGGAGAAATTAAGGAAGAAGCAATTGCATATAGGCTCTATTTACAATGAAAGGATTTGTATAACTAATTCAACCAACAAAATAATTTAGCTAAGTAATTAAAGCCGCCATTATTTCTATATTCAAAAACAAATTCTCATTTCTCTTATTTTTCTATAGGCAAAATGTCCAAGCAACCTCTGATGGAATCTTCGCCACAACATATCTTTGGTTGAAATTCCGGGTTAGCTGCCCATCTCTATATTTGTTTTTAGAAGAAAGTTTCCCTTTGTAAAGGCAAAACTCCCCCATTTGTACTAGAGGCCCCTTAGTCAGACGGATGTAAATCGACAGATGTGTACGAGTTGGCATAGACTTGAGGGAGAGAGCCAACAGGCCAAACCCCAAGACAGATCCCAACAATATTTCAGCAAGGAATATGGGCCAATATAGATGTTTGAAGCTATCTAGGAAAGGAACACCAATCTCTATCTTTGTTTTTAGGAGAAAGTTCCCTTTGCGAAAGCGAAACTCCCACACCTATACCAGAAGTCCCTTAGCTAGGCGGATGTAACTCAAGGGATGTACACGAGTTGACATAGGCCTGAGAGAGAGCTAACAGGCCAAACCCCAGGACAGACCCCTACAATATTTCAGTGGAAATTCTGCCCCACGCAAGGTTTGAACCTGCGTTGCCGGAGGATTTCTCTCCATGTCATCCCAAGCTTACCAACTCGCCTATGCCCCTGAGGCCAACACCAATCTCTATCTTAATTAGGAGCAACTTGTATTGCAAGTGTATTTGGTGAAGTAATTCAACTTCTGTGTTTTTCATGAAAAAATATTATGCGTAGTGGTTATAGCGGGTTGAATGATAAAATAATATTGACCAATAATATGTTATCACATGTGAGACTAGGGGTGGTAATTAGGTCGTGTTTCGGGTTTGCGTATCGTATTTAAACATAGGTATTATAAGTTTTACACAAACTGAATACGACTCGTTTAATTATACATATTAGGTAATATAATTTGAACACGACCTATTTATTTCGCAGGTAATATGACACGACACAAAAATACTTATATACATGTGAAATTTATGAAAACTTAATTACTTATTTATTTCATGGATAACATAATAAAAAAATACTTATATACTTATAAAAAATTAAAACACAAAAAATACCTAAAAGTATATCTCATACAATGCCTTTCAATTTTATAAAATTATTATTTGATAATTTTAAAAATTATTTTAAAACAGGTTAAATTGGTTGACCCGCGGGTTCAACCTGATTTTGATCTGAACCCGCGAAAGAGTATATTAATACATACTAAATATGTGTTAGGTTTGTATCGTATTTCCGTATCGTGTCACAAATTGCCACCCCTAAAAGCACTATAGTTTAATTTACTGAAAAATTGAAAATTGAAAATTGAAGACAAATGGTACATATCAATGCCAACTTAAAGAATATATAGTGATAATAACAAGATTTTATAAGGGTTGCTAAGAAGCCTAACACCCATGACTTAAAAAGTATAGATTCGAAATTAATAGTAGTTGTATTGGACACAGAATGCAGCCCACTGGCCATCCTTTCAACTTATATATTCATATTGGATTAATTATTACTTCTTGTTGTGGTTACTAAGTAATAGAACTCTACCTTTTCAATCTTTCAAACATCTCTTTCTTAAACCAAGAAAATTCCCCAAATCATCCCATTTCTCTGTAAGCCATGTCTGATCACAAATTCAAATTCCAAAAGGGATTTGATTGGAAAATTGTGCTAATATGTCACATTTGTTTCCCATCGTATTTGGTCAAAAGTAGCCCTCCCGGAGATCCCATCAAATGCTCTTCTGGAAATACAAACTGCATAATCACCAACTCTTATGATGCATTCCCGGATCGAAGCATGTGTCGAGCAGCCGAAGTGTTTTATCCCTCAACAGAAGCAGAGCTCATTTCGGTTGTAGCCACAGCAACTTCCCAGAAAAGGAAAATGAAAATAGCAACCTCAACATCCCATAGCATCCCAAAACTTTCGTGTCCAGATGATGAAAATGGCATTCTCATAAGCACCAAGTATTTGAATAAAACGGTGCAAATCGACCGATCAGCCATGACCATAACAGTGGAGCCTGGGATGATTCTAAAGGAGTTAATCAATGAGAGTGCCATGGCTGGCCTTGCTATTCCTCCCGTTCCATATTGGTGGGGTTTGACTGTGGGTGGAATTTTGGGCACAGGAGCTCATGGAAGTTCTTTGTGGGGTTTGGGAAGCTGTGTTCATGATTATGTGACTCAATTAAGGATTGTTACACCAGCAGGACCAGATGAAGGTTATGCAAAAGTTCGGACACTAGAAAGTAGAGACCCTGAGCTTGATGCAGCCAAAGTCTCTCTAGGAGTTCTTGGAGTCATTTCACAGGTAAACCTTTTACTCATGTTGGTAAATTTCGTGCCCCCTTGAATTTGAATTAATTCCATCCATCTGTCATTTTGTCTTTGTGTGTTCTTTGCGAATTTTTGTTTTCGCAAGTTGTTGAATTCGTGTACGAAAATTTCTCCATTGTTGCAAACTTTCTTGTTTCTTCTACTTATTTGCTATTTAAGTTGCATGGTGTAGTCTAAATTTGTGTATTTGCTGATGAGGTATCGTTCATAAGCCTATGAGTTTATAAGTTTTTTTTTTCCTCTAAAAAAGCACATATGATGAACTCGAGTGTTAAAATTAGAAACTACCAAAATTTTCACTCGATATGAAATTTTTTCTGTGCATTATCAATTAGAGTTTGGATTATCATTTATAGCCCATGCCATTTGATAATGCCTAAGTTTATTTGCATAAATTAGGTGATTTTCCTTTTAAAGACACATGTGTCACATGAGTAAAATCGCTTAAATCTTATAAGTAAGTTATTTAAGTTTCATTTATTACTGAATACTAGTCACTTGTCACTATAAATAAAGAATTTTGTATTAAAACGTTATTGAATGCTAGTAACTTATTAGTGTAAATAAAGAAAAAAAGGTGGAGAAAATAGTAATCAAGAGGATTTCATTTTTATTTTTATTTTTTGGCTTTTACACAGTAAAGGAGAAGGAATTGCTGTTTTGCTGTTGACCTCCAAACTTTAAAAAAAAAATAAAAAAAATACAAAAATCACTTATATCACAGCTTCACTCATTACTCTTTTTCTATATTTATTGGAATTTTGAGTATTGTGAATACTGATATATTGTTGTTCTATCAATTTTTTTTTAACTTATTCTCATACACATTATTGTGTACTTTTTTGTTCTTAAAAAATTATTTTGAGTTAAATGTAATTTTTTTAATTATTAGATACAATACATTTAATATATCATTAAATGTATAATTTTATATTTTTATCTTTACATTTTAATTATAATTATAAATAATTATTCTTAATAAGTGTATTATATAATTTTCATTCTAAAATAAAACTGGAAAAAAAATTTGCAAGTGAATTTGTTTCTTCTACCCAAGATGTATAAAATATGGGGTTTTTGGGCTGTATCATTCCCGCCGGCGGAATTCTGTCTCTTGCACATGACAAACACTTTATTTTATGCATTTATGCATAATTAAGACTCTGAGGATTGAGCAAGTGCATGCAACAAGTTGGTGGGAACGAAATCCAAGTAATTGGTTTAAAAGTACCTAGACCAGATGCGGAAAATTTGTTGGACATGGGAGGATTCACGGCCATGATGTCGCATGTAATCAATTTTTTTCCTCGAGACCATTGCAGAGCGCCCAACTTTTTGCTTAAGTCAACGGTTACACAGGGGATCTTGTCTTGTGGTGTATAGCATTCATTAAAATTTGTTTCGAAATATATTTTTATATTTTTTAATATAAAAATTAAAAAGTATAATATTTTATTCTAAAGTATCAATTCATACACAGTTTTAATACTTTAGAAGGAAAAATTGTAATTAAGAAAATGATTTTATGAAACATTTCACCAATCTCATAATAAAAGTAGAATAAACACTAGAGTTTTCGTGAAAAACAAATTAATGACAAAAGGAAAATATTTCGTGATAGGTGACTTTACAATTGCAACCCTTATTCAAGAGGTCAATCACTTTCATTGAGAAGAACGATTCAGATCTAGTGGATCAAGTGTCCACTTTCGGCAAGGATTATGAATTTGGAGACATTTCTTGGTATCCCAGTCAAAATATGGTTGTTTATCGAATTGATGACAGAGTTTCATCCGACACTCCTGGAAATGGTTACTTTGATTTTTTGGGATTTCGTTCCATCTCTTCACAGCATTTAGCAAATGAAAGGAGCATAGGTTGAGATTATTTTCAAGATAATAATTTTAGTTTCTAACTTTCTGCTGGTTTTTTTCTTTTTTTTAAATATTATTATTCTTCCTTGGATTAGAGGAAAGTCAAGAATCCACAAGTATTGCCGAAGGGGAATGTGCTGCATATGGGTTGACTACCAATGGTATATTCTTTCAAACCTTCTTGAAGCTTTTGAATCTTAAAATCAATCAAATTTGCCATTTTAGCTACTATTAAGCAGGGAAAGATTTAGTTAATTCGTTCCCATCTTGATTTTGAAATCAAATTTTGAGGTCATTGCCAAAAGATATTATTGAGTTAGAACATATGTTGACAATGATACTGATTAAAAGAAAGTGGAAAAAATTATATGTACCTGATTGATTAAGTTAAATATTTTGGATAGCATTATGAGACTTTAGTATTGCCACATGGCATGAATTAGGATTGCATATTTTATTATATGGTACTATTTAATTTTTTTTTGGAATATGTGCATAATGGAATACATAGACAACATTATGGGAACAAAGCTGTCTCAATAATTATTGAAGTTGGAAGGAACATAACAAAAAATAAAAATCTAATTTTTATTTTACATTAGAGGTGACATCTAGCAATTAATTAAATTGCCAATAATCCAAATTGTCTGTTCAATTCAATCTCCAGTTTAATTTATTGTAGTTGTCTCAAGTGAAAATACTTTTAAAAAGTCAACAATTATCACTTGAATTCCTTGTATTTTCATCCATTCCGAGAAGCACATGCATATTTGACTTCCGGGTAAACCCTTTAATAAATTAAGTTGCAATATTTTCGAAGTTTATGCCAAAAAGAATTAATTTCTATTTTGGCTCCTTTGTTGTTCAAGGGGAAATTCAGCAATCCACAAGCAATGTTGCAGGGAAATGCATAACAGCGCGAAGCAGATCTCTCATGTCAATGGCATATGGTTTGACAAACGATGGTATTTTTCTTCTCAAAATATTTTTTTCTTTTTTAATCAAAAATAAAATAAAAAAAAGCTTCATCTGGATATTGTTTTTGGTTTTTGCGTGTTCACAAAATCAAAGCTACTAGTTTGTCAATATATCATTTTATGGAGTATATTTAATATTACACTTTCTCAAGTCTTATGCCAATGGTGGACCTGGGATTTTTCCTTCATATTTATTGGCCATATTTTTTTTGTTCTTTTCTCCGGTACTAATTCTTATAGTTCCCATATGGATACGGGTTGAAATACTTGACAATAATTGAAATACGGCCTTCAAGGATTAAATTTTAGTTCTTGCAAAATGCCAAAATTTAAATTAAAAAAAAAAAGCTGGTTTAATTAAACTTCATTCTTGTACGCAATATCACTATCTTTGGTTATGATTTCATCCTAGGTAACTGGCATGCGGCACAATGATTCCATTATTTGATTTGAAGCACCAAAAATATTTCTAAAATTTTCAATGTACTTACAAGCTGACCTAATTTTATTTTAACAGGCGAGGTGTTTACTGGCTATCCTGTGATAGGGTATAACAATCACCTCCAATCATCTGGATCATGTCTTAATAGCCCAGAGGATAATCTACAGACTTCATGCTGTTGGGATCCCAGAGTAAAGGGTTTATTTTTCTTTGAAAGTGGAATCAGCATCAGTTTATCCAAAGTTAAGGATTTCATTGAAGATGTGCAGGAGCTTGTGGCTTTGCAACCTGAGGCATTTTGTGGTTTAGACCTTAACAATGGTATCCTCATGAGATATGTCAGTAGTTCAAGTGCTTACTTGGGCAAAGATGAAGATGCTTTAGAGTTTGACATCACTTACTATAGAAGTAAGGATCCAATGACTCCAAGATTACATCAAGATATTTTTGAAGAGATGGAGCAAATTGCATTGCTTAAATATGGAGGACTGCCACATTGGGGTAAAAATAAGAATATTGCTTTTCTTGGGGCATTTAACAAGTATAAGAATTCTGGTGATTTTTTGAAGGTCAAACAATCTTATGATCCGTTAGGGCTGTTCTCCAATGAGTGGACTAACCAAGTTCTTGGATTGGAAGATGGAATTACCATAATGAACGAAGGTTGTGCTTTAGAAGGATTATGCATATGCTCTGAAGATATTCATTGTGCTCCGAATAAAGGATACTTTTGTCGGTCAGGAAAGATTTACAAGGATGCAAGGGTTTGTGTTCGATTATCATACGATAATATATGTGATTGGTAATAGGGAAGTGGATTTCTTGTTCTCAACATAGTTATTAAAATTGCGATCGTACAATTCGAATAGGTAAAATTGATCTTAAATCATATGGAATTGTTTTCATATGTAAGATCATAGCAGGATCGGCAAGATCATAGTAGAATTGTGCCATTTCCATTTTATTTTATTTTTATCTTTTTTGTAATTCCAACTATCTAATGAAGCAAAACACCTTTAAAAAAAAAGTTAATTAAATCAAAAGGATACAAATTCCAATGAATTTAATAAACCTTAGAAATAGAACAAGTATTTTTATTCTTTTAGATTTAGAACTTATTTACCCATTCATCTAGAAATCTGCAAATAAAATCAAAGTTTATTATAAAATATTATTTTCAAATATATTTAAATTAAAAGAAGAAATAATTAATAATTTACAAATATGTTACTACATTCATAATCCAAAAAACAAAAAATAGATTGATCAATTAAATTTTAATTTTTTAATACCATGTTCTATATATATATATATATATATATATATATATATATTTACTCACTTCAAATTAAAAATAAAAAGGTCTAATCTTATTATTGACAATATGACAAAATATAAACCATTTTTAAATGTAGTAAGATCAGATCGTAGGATCGTAAGATTTTAGAAGAATTGAAAAAATATAATTTATAAATTATTTTTAAAGGAATTATTAATCAATACATGAATAGATATATAGAAAATTCATATATAGTTTATAATTAAATGATCTTACATCAATTTTTATTTTGTATAACATTTTATATGATATTCTCAATATTTCAGTTGCTATCATGGTCGAAGGATATTTATGTCTAATTTATTTATTTATTGTTAAAAACTAGTAAAATATGATTAAACTAATTAAATTATTTATGTAATGATAAATTTTAATTTTACTTAGGTATGAAAGTTTTTTTTAGTAAATTTAACTATGTTTTATTCACATAATAAAGGTAGGATCGTAGTTAGAATCGAAATCATTTTAGTAAATTTGAATTGTAAAATTGTAAGATTAATGGGATCAAATTAGAATTTTGAAAACTATATCCGATACTATTCGCTCTAGTCAATCAGCAAAAAAAATTTTGGCCATGATTTTCTAAGAATGGAAAGTAATATTTTTTGTAGTCTTTCCAAAGTTGAAATAAATGAACACGTGGCATTTGACAAAAGTCTTATTCAAAATTCTGACTTTAATTATCATCACCTATGGAACCTAAAAATCCTTTTGATAGAATGAATGAGAAAAAAAATAAAAAAATACTGAAGACGGTGGATATTAACAAGATGAGGAGGGTATCAAATAGAATGAATGAGAAAAAAAATGCAATATTAAAAAGTAATGATAAGAAGTGATTAACAAAACCATTGAAGAAGTAATGTTACTAGAAGAATTCAATGGTAATCCTATACTATTCGCTCTAGTCAATAAGCAAGATTTTTTTTCGCATGATTTTCTAAGAATGGAAGGTAATATATTTTGTAGTCCTTTCAAAGTTGAAATAAATGAACACGTGGTATTTGACAAAAGTCTAATTCAAAATCCTGATTTTGGTTGTCATCACCAAGGGAGGCTAAAAATCCTTTTGATAGTATTTAAGATGTGCAAAACTTCCAAGCTCTGAAATCGATATGTTAAAGTTGGGTGTGGAAGGATATCAAAATAATAAAGAGAAATTGGTATGTTTTAACTCTTGTATGGAGAACATAAATGCTATATCAATAAACAATGATGAAATTTTGTGAAATTTGATATTTGGTTGAAAAAGATAGAGTCCAAGAATTACCAAATAAATTTGAAGTGTTTAGTAAATTTGAAGAAACTGGTTTGACTAAAGATACATAGTTGAAAGAGGAGTTTGGGGAAGTAGAATTCTTAATGATGTCTAAAAATCCAATGTTTGAAAAACACTACTCTATCTCCAACTTTTTTAGTGAAGTTCAAAAGGGAATGAAAATTTTGCCAAGGTTATGGGACTCAAGAAATCACATGGAAGCCTTTGAGGTTTTGGATTAGGGCTTTAAAATTTTTATGAAACCAATCAAGAAGAATATGAATAAATCTTAGGCTCTAAGAGTGTTTGGATTTAGGGGAGGCACTATATTTTGTAGTTTTAAGTTAGAAGATATTGGAATGGTTATATGGTGAAACAAATTCTACCAAATCGTTGCTCAATTAGAAATTAGTTCACCAAACATTTAGTTTCATATATTTTGTATTGCACAATGCAGCTTCATTGGTCACTCAACTTCACTTGAGTTTTTTCTTTCTTCAGTCGACTGGATGCACAACTAAGATTGTATTCAGAATATGCTTTGAATATATTGCTCATCCCAGGAGGTTAAATTGTTAGTGAGTTTGACAATTAGTTGGCAAAGTTATAAGGCATTATACCGATGTTAGTTCTGAGAAGCAACGATGATCAATTTTCTTATTTCAGTCTTGAGGACAAGGAGTGAACCACCCGCGGTAGAAAGAGGTAAGGAAAGAACTCCAAAACAAGGCAAAAGGTGGACAAGGGCTGAAAAGAAAAAGGTGGTGGAAGAAGAATTTTCATTTAAGCCATTTAAAAGTGGTCCAACCAAAGGAAGGAAAAGAAGATGGGATCTCATTGATGAGAAGCTAAAAGTGATTGAAGAAAAGGAGTTAAGACTTGAGACAAGAATGCCATCCGTAACAGGCGAGAGGAAAAAACTAAAGGTAGGGCTGACCAACCTGAAATGGTCCCAAACAAGTTTATGAAAGCATGTATGTGGAATTGTAGAGATTTGGATGGACCCTCTATAATTCCCCAACTGAGGGAGATAGTGGGAGCCCATCACCCAGATTTAGTATTCCTTTTAGAACCTAAAAAGAAGAGAAGTTTTGTCACAATTGTGTGTAGAAGACTCCATTTTCACAATAGATAGAGGATGGTGGAGCCGGAGGGAATTAGAGGAGGGCTCTTGGCCTGTTGGTTGAAAGAGGTAATAGTGTCCAAAATAATCACTACACATTTCAGTATCTAGTTAGAGTGCATAATGGTAGGAGAAAGTAGGAAGTTTTTGGTAGTGTGCATATATGCTAGCACGGATCCAAAATTAAGGGAGGAACAATGACGGTATTTGGAAAGACAAAAGCAAGAGTTGGGAGATAGATGAGTTAGAGGAGGCGACTTTAATGACCTAGTGCATAGAGATGAGAAAAAAAGGAGGGCACCTAAAAGCGGAGTTCAGTTTTGTGGATTTTAAAGGTTTCATTAGCAAGATGGAAATGAGAGAGCTAAGGTTTGTTGGCAAAAGATTTATGTGGGCCAATAATAGGGAAGAGGAAGGATTTTTCGAGAAGAAATTAGATCGATTCTTTGGAGGCCCCAATGGATGTTGGAGAACCAAGGTGCCAAAGTGTGTCATATTGAAAGAGAATCATCATATCACTCCCTACTACTACTAGATACATGTCCAGCTAAACAGAAGGTGCATAAGAGGTTTGTATTTGATAAAAGATAGATCAAGAAGGAGGAGGTACAAAAGATAACTGAAAAGGCTTGGGGCCAAGCTCAAATGAAAACCCCAATGTACCAAGTTTGCTCAAAGATCAAGCAGTGCCGGAAAAAGCTACTAGAATGAAGGCATAAACAAGAATCCAATTCAGTGAAGAAGATCGCGAAAGTGAAAGAAAAATTGGAAGAGCTAAGACAGAAGGAGGGTAACAGGGATTGGAATGAGTAGAGTCAACTCAAAACTCAACTAGACATTGCATACAGAGAGGAAGAGACATACTGGAGACAAAAGGCTACTTGCACGGTAAGCAAAAAGAGGCAGAATACTATCAATACATTAGTGAGGGGAGATAGCCAAACTTGTGAGAAACTGGAGGAGATAAAGGAGGAGATTGTAGAGTTCTACCAGCAGCTGTTTACTTCCTCGCATCCACAACAGTTTCACGAAGGGTTAGATGGCATCCTACGGTCTATCACCAAGGTAATGAACCAAAGATTGACTCAGCCAGTGGAGGAAGAGGAGATAAAAAAAAAGCTCTTTTTCAAATGCACTCTAATAAAAATCCCGGCCCGGATGGTATGACTCATCTTTTTTTCCGATCTTATTGGAATGTTGTGAAAATGGATATTTGTAATGCTGTTAAAATGTTTTTTTATTCAAAATAAACTGCTGAAACAAATGAACCACACGTTAATTATTCTCGTCCCAAAAGTGAATATCCCACTTCAATTGCTCATTATAGACCAATTAGCTTGTGTAATGTTGTGTATAAGATTATTTCTAAGATTGTGGCTGAAAGATTGAAAATCTGCCTCTATAAATGCATTAGTCCCTACCAAGCAGTATTCATTATTGTTAGACAGATTTTAGATAATGTGGTAATTTCTCTTGAGTGTGTACACACATTATACTCAAGGCATAAAGGGAAAAAGGGATTTATGGCATTGAAGTTAGATATGGCTAAGGTTTATGATAGAGTAGAATGGAATTTCCTGTGTGATGTCTTTGGGAAAATGGGGTTTTCTGGCACTTTCATAGACTGGATTAGACAATGCATTAGCTACTCTAATTTCTCAATAAACGTAAATGGAGAAAAATGTGGCTATATCCAACCATCAAGGGGTCTGAGACCGGGGGATCCAATATCACCGTACTTGTTCCTAATCATTTTTAAGCCTTTTCAAATATGATTAGGCAACTAGGGTTGAGAGGTGGATATAGGGGGATGAGAGTGTGCAAGCAACGTCCACTAATCACTCATCTTTTATTTGCAAATGATTCCCTTTTATTTTGTGAAGCAGATATTGAGCAAGCAAGGAGAGTGAAGAGTCTATTGGATAAATATAGTAAGTTCTCCGGCCAGTTGGTCAATCTTGACAAGTGGTCAATCTTCTTCAGCAGGAATTTGACGAAGGAGACCAAGGAGGAAATATGCCAAACTTTGGATGGGATCAATGAGCAACGAAATGCCAAATACTTGGGTCTCCCAATGTATATAGGAAGGTCTAAGCATGAGTTGTTTGCATATGTTGTGGAAAGAGTGAAAAGTAGAATCATAAGTTGGAAAAACAAGTTACTTAGCTTGGTAGGGAAATAAGTTCTCATCAAAGCAGTAATCAATGCATTACCAACATATGTGATGGCCTACTTCAAAATGCCATCTAATATCTGCTAGGATATTGTTAAAAACATGACAAAATTCTTGTGGGGGGAAAAGGAAGACGGCAGGTTGAGAATCCATTGGAAAGCTTGGAAGGACCTGACTAAGTTCAAAGAGGAGGGGCGCCTGGGCTTCAAGAACATACAACTGTTTAATGATGCATTGCTAGTTAAGCAACTTTGGAGACTGATTAGTCAACCTAACATCCTCATAAGCAAGGTGATGAAGGCTAAATATTTTCCAAGCGGGGGGCTTTTGTTAGTAAAAAGTAAAGGCAATACTTCCTGGTTGTGGAAGAGCTGGATAAGGGCTAGGTACATCATACAAAGTGTGCAAGATATCAAGCGGGAGATGGAAAATCTGTCAGGATCTGGATCATCCATGGATTCTTGGAAGGAGAGAAGGAAAGCCCATCCCTTTACATGCTAATGCGGAGCAAGCTACTTGGGTCAGTCAGCTGATGAATTTGGAAGGGACTGACTAGGAAAGGAACGGTTTGGGCAAAGCTTCAACAACTTCGATGCCGAGGCCATCACAAAAATCCCAATCAAAATGGATGGAATCAGAGACAAACTAATTGGTAGCATAGTAAGCAAGGAGTATACACAGTACAATCAGCATATCAACAGGAAATGAAAAAACACTGGCAGCAACACCAAAGCGTAGAGTGTAGCACAACGAGAAGATTAATGAGAGGTGTATAGATGACCAATTGTAAAATAGCCATCAAGGGGAAATTGAAACACTTAATTTAGAGGTGCTACCATGGCATTCTACTAACAAAGGACTAGTTGGTGAAAGGAGGTATCCAAGAATACCCTATATGCCATATGTGTGGGGAGAAGTGGAAATATTGGAGCATACCTTAGTTTTCACAGAGCAAGGATGGTTTGGAAAATAGCTCCAGTGAAATGGGAGGATTTGGAGGCACAAGAATGGAGCTTCAAATATTGGTGGTAGAACATTTGTGCAAAGGCAAAAAATGACATTTGGTATGAGAAAGCCCAACTGACGGTATATATTCTATGTATGCTCTGAAAAATAATGAATCTTTGGCTATTCCAAAAAGAGTAAAGGGAAGATAAAATAGTAGTGGATGTAACCATGAATGAATGATTGGAGTTTCGGGCATTAAGTGAAAAGGAAAACGATGCTAACTCCAGCACTTGAAGTAAGATGAAATAGGAACTAGGAGCTTATAAATAGGTTCAGTGGTACCTATTGGGTAGAGAGGAGAGGGGACAATATTAGACAGAGTGGGTATGGTCTCCAACTTGGGCAGAATTTAGAGACGTTAACCACTCTAGCTAAAATAGTTTTGTCGTAATCTGATCCTTGTGGCCTCTTCGGAGGATGGTATTGAATTTAGAAAGGTAGGAAGTGGAAAATATTTTGTTTGAGCCTATTGAAATGAGTTACAGAGAAACCATAGCCAGTGGCCAATCTGTATATGATGGTTTTTATGAAAAGTAAATATAATTACTGTTTTTGGGAAAAAAAAAAGTCTTGAGGACAAAACTAATTTTATTGGGAGAAAATTTGTCATAAATTTGAAAGCAAATGCATACTTTCATCAATTGTATCACTTTTTTACTATTAGACATTTAGTTAGATTAAATGTCATTTAATTGGCAATTTGTGATTGTTCCAATTATAAGTTATGAGAGTTATAATAGAAATTAAAGTTGTCAAGGAAGGCAGGCAAAAAATTGATGAATGAAATTAAGATTCTCTCAATTTTTTTCCACTTCTGAAAATGTTCTTTTTTTCCTTATTCTAATGAAATTTGGTTTGGCAATTGGAGGTTTGTTGTTTGACGCAAACTTTCTGTCAAAAATTATTTTTTTTCGTCCTTTTAGTTGTCGCCTTTTTAAACAGTTCAACTATTGTAAGGAAAGAGAAAATATTAATGCAACAGTTCAACAGTTCAATTCCCGGATCGAAGCATATGTCGAGCAGCCGAAGTGTTTTATCCCTCAACAGAAGCAGAGCTCATTTCGGTTGTAGCCAATGCAACTTCCCAGAAAAGGAAAATGAAAATAGCAACCTCAACATCACATAGCATCCCAAAACTTTCGTGTCCAGATGATGAAAATGGCATTCTCATAAGCACCAAGTATTTGAATAACCGGTGAAAATCGACCGATCAGCCATGACCATAACAGTGGAGCCTGGGATGATTCTAAAGGAGTTGATCAATGAGAGTGCCATGGCTGGCCTTGCTATTCCTCCCGTTCCATATTGGTGGGGTGTGACTGTGGGTGGAATTTTGGGCACTGGAGCTCATGGAAGTTCTTTGTGGGGTTTGGGAAGCTGTGTTCATGATTATGTGACTCAATTAAGGATTGTTACACCTGCAGGACCAGATGAAGGTTATGCAAAAGTTCGGACACTAGAAAGTGGTGACCCTGAGCTGGATGCTGCCAAAGTCTATCTAGGAGTTCTTGGAGTCATTTCACAGGTAAACTTTTTACTCTTGTTGGTAAATTTCGTGCCGCCTTGAATTTGAATTCCTTCCATCTGTCATTTTGTCTTAATTTGTGTATTCTTTGCGAATTTCTGTTTTCGCAAGTTGTTGAATTCATGTACGAAAATTTTTCCATCGTTGCAAAATTTCTTGTTTCTTCTACTTGTTTGTTATTTAAGTTGCATGGTGTAGTCTAAATTAGTGTATTTGCTGATGAGGTATCGTTCATAAGCCTATGAGCAAAGGCTGTTGGTTGCGTTTGTCAAAAGCGTTGGTCCCACTCCTTTGAATTTGTCAAAGGCACTGTTGTTTTGTATGAAACAAATTGATTGAAATTTTAGTTTACCTCTTAGCTGGAAAATAATGCTAACAAGGACATGTAGCAGTTGGCTATTTTACTATTTTTATGTGGTTTATATTAATAAAATATTTTTATTATTTTTGAGGAAAAAAAAGAGTTTATAAATTTTTTTTCTCTCTAAAAAAGCACATATGATGAACTCAAGTGTTAAAATTAAAAACTACCAAAATTTTCGCTCGATATGAAATTTTTTTCTGTGCATCATCAATGGAGTTTGGATCACCATTTATAGCCCATACCATTTGATAATGCCTAAGTTTATTTGCATGATGAGGTGATTTTCCTTTTAAAGACACTTGTGTCACATAAGTAAAATCGCCTAAATCTTATATGTTCGCTATTTAAGTTTCATTTATTAGTGAATAATAGTCACTTGTCACTATAACTAAAGAATTTTGTATTAAAACATTATTGAATGCTAGTAACTTATTACTATAAATGAAGAATTTTATACTATTTCTAATTTCAAAAAGGTCAAGAAAATAGTAATCAAGAAGATTTCAATTTTTTTATTTTTTATTTTTGCCTTTTACACAGTAAAGGAGAAGGAATTGCTGTTTTGAATGTTGACCTCTTAACTTAAAAATAAAAAAATCAATTATATCACAGCTGCACTCCTGACTCTTTTTCAATATTTATTGGAATTTTGAGTATAGTGAATACCGATATATTGTTGTTCTATCAGCTTTTTTAAAATTTATTCCCATACACATTATTGTGTACTTTTTTGTCCTACAAAATTATTTTGAGTTAAATGTCAATTTTTTAATTATTAGATACATTACATTTAATATATCATTAAATGTATAGTTTTATATTTTTATATTTTTATCTTTACTTTTTAATTATGACTATAAATAATTATTCTTAATAAGTGTATTATACAATTTTATTTTAATTAAAATTAAACTCTAAGGAAAAAATTTGAAAGTGAATTTGTGTAAATGAACTAGTAAGTTCAGTGAACAGCTCGTATTCGAGTTTGGTATCGTTCATTTATGTTCATTTGTTAAGTTAAATGAACAATAAATGAATAGATTTTTTTATTGGTTTAGTAAACGAACCAAACATGAATAGGTATATGTTTGTTTATTTATGTTCATGAACAAGTTCATTTAGTGTTTGTTTAAAAGTTCATTTAGTGTTCGTTTAAAAGCTCGTTTAGTGTTCGTTTAAAAGCTCGTTTATAGCTCGTTTTCGATTATAATAAAATATAATTATATTATTAATATATTAATTATTTTTATTTAAGAAATATATATATCATATAAATGTGAAATACGAAGTTATTTATTGCCTAACCCTAAAACACTTCAAAGCTTAATCATCCTTCCCCTTTTCTACTACATGCCGCTCACCTCTCTTCTTCCTTCCTTTCTCACCGATCTCTCAATCACCCAAGTCCTTCCTTCCACCGATTTCAAATTAGTCGTCCGATTCGGAGTCTGAGAAGAAGACGAAGGTGAAGTCTCCGTCACGTCCTTCATCGCTGAAGAATAAGATTTCTGATTGTTTGGTTCGCTTCTTCTCCATCGACTCTTTTCTTTTGATTCGCTTCTTCTTTCATTTGAATCTGACAGAAAATTGTGGTACAGATGCGTGGGTGTTTATAGTTTTTTATGGGGTTCTTGTTAGCATTTAGCATATCATGGGAATGGATTATGACTACCGAGCTTAAAGATTAGCTCTTTTTAGTTTCCATTTTTGGAAGATTTTTGTAAATTATGATTATCTTTCGATTTACGTTGTAGAGATTTAGTGCAGATGATTAATTTATTTTAGGGAAGCAGTGATTTAGGGGTTGTTACCAATGATCTACATTCTTTGCCGAATGCATGTTGTTTACAGTTCTAGATATGTTGTGGCTTTCTCACGCCAGTATTTGAATTTTCTGATAACTGTTTGGGATGAAAGACTTTCAGTGTCAATAATTTTATGACTCTAAGAAATTGCCATTGTGGCTATTGCCTTATGTTGGAGTGTGTAAATTTCTATTGTTGTTGCCTTGAGTGTTTTTGATAGACAAGAAGTGGTGGGATTATTTACCCCTTTTGGTGTGTCCTTTATCTTCTTCATTTCTTTTAGGTTTTTCTATTCTATACTCATTACTTTAACAATTTAGTAAATGTTGAATATTAGGTACCTTGATGTTGTAAGTGAAATATTAGCCATAAGTTCATTGAATGACTTTACAGAAAATTGTAAAAACGGCCACACATTTTGCAAATTTCTTTCCTATTAAATGCATATTTAGAGTTAAAGCGGATAAGAATGTTAAAGTTTACTTGTCAAAAATGACCCTAGAAAAAGCCAAGCTCAGGATCAAAGTGAATATTGATGCATCCTTACTTGAAATGCTGGCTATGTCTCTCTTCTCATATTGTCATTTCTAGATAAAATTTATTTTGAGATAAATAGCATGGCTACATAGATTGGCTTGGTTCAGGTTACTTTTCCTTTTTCACTCATCCATGTTGTTATGCCTTTATAACATATTATTCGTTTCAGGCAGGAAGAAATGGTAGATTTGTTGTAATTCATGACCAACCACCCCTCACTACAAGAAAAATGGGCTTTAGTGACGAATGGAATATCGTCACTAAAGGTTGCTTTTTCGTCACAAAAACCAATTAGTGACGAAAAAATGGTTCGTCACTAGGTCGTCACTAATGCTCCGTCACTAAAGGGTTTTAGTGACCGAAACAAAAAAGTCGTCACTAAATGAGTGGCGTTAGTGACGACTTGAAGATGTGACAACAATTAGTGACGAAAAAAAATCGTCACTAAAAGGGGGGGAAAGTCGTCACTAAAAGTTAAGAGTCGTCACTAATTGTGCACGTTTAGTGACGAAATTTAGTGACGAAAAATTTCCGCCATGAAACTATTTCGTCAATTGGCGATTGTGACGGTTTAGTGACGGAAAAAAGTCGCTACTAAAGCGAACTGGTCAACTCTTTTTCGTGACGAACTAGTGACGATATTTTTGTCGTCACTAAATGGTTAGTGACTTTATGTTTGTCACAAAATTTTATTGTCACTAAATGGTTAGTGACGACTTTAAGTTTTGTCACGTAAAGTTTGTTGGTGAATGCAATTTTGTGACGGAAAAATTTGACGCCTTTTGCATTAGTGACGGAAAAATCTCGTCACTAAAAATTCGTTCATAAATATAATTAGTGAAAAAATTTGTCACTAAATAGTGTTATTAGTGACAATTTTAACCAAAGCTATAACATTGTGTATTTTAATATTTTATCACTAATAATATCAATATATTGATTGTAACATCATTTATCCTTTTAATACACACATCATCGATATCAAAAATGTAATGAAAACAATCTTACTAATCATTCAACATTCAAAGCCCATATGAAGAAACGTACGAAAGATAAACTTGTGCATTGCAAAAGACAACATTTTACTTCCCTAGCATACAAGAAAATAAAAGTTAAATATCGTAGTTGAACCATGAGAATAAAACATTATCCAAACATCTAACACCCCACAAAATAGTTATGTACACATAATTCCCATAGCATTCTAAAAGTAAATAAGCAAAAGGCTATTGTAAGACCTTTACAACAAAGAACCAACCGCCATTTGATTCCAAAATATGTCTACAACTGTGAATGCATGGCACAACCTGGTGATGGATGCGTCACTGTGATAAGAAAAGGAAAAAGCAGTAAATGTTATAAATTCAATCCAATTGCCCAAAAATCATCATATTACATTTTCCACAATCTCATGACATCGTACAATTCATCGTAATGAATGATAATCATCATATTACATTTTCCACCAATCACATTTAACAGAAATGACCATGCAATCTATCACGTGACATAATACAAAATCACAAATAAAAATTGATACCCTTAAATCAATCATTTTAACTAGGCATCCTTATGTTACATAATGTATATTTTTCAAAAAAATGTAGAAATGTGCCATGCATTGACAAAAAAGAAATGAAATGTATGATCGCAGATTTGAGAACGTATTAAAGGAACAATATCATGTCGCGATAACAATTAAAGGCTTAGAAGCAACAACATCCCATAATTATATCCCATAATTAGAAGCGAGAACATCCTGCATTTCTGATAAATATATGAAACCTATGAGTCTATTTGCAACAATCCTTTAGGAAACAACATGTTTTCGTGACAATTGAGCTCGTGTTTATAAAATAATTATATCTTTCAGCAGCAACAATATCCCAAAATTATATCTCAATACATAATACAATTCCACCAACGAATTATCACAACAATACTACATTCTCCACCAATCAAACATAAATGAAATGCCTATGAAATGTTTCACATGACAAAATACGTTACGACCAATGAAAGATAATCTTTATAAACAAACCCTGTTAACAAGGCACCAATATGTTGCATAATGTTCACATCTCATACGAATGTAGAAATATCCTCTGCATTGATGATAATGACATGAAACAAAAAGCGTAAATACATTCTCCACCAATCAAACATAAATGAAGTGATTATGAAATGTTTGACATGACATAATACATTACGACCAATGAAAGATAATCTTCATAAACAAACCCTGTTAACAAGGCACCAATATGTTGCATAATGTTCATATCTCATACGAATGTAGAAATATCCCCTGCATTGATGATAATGACACGAAACAAAAAGCGTAAATGCAACAATCCTTAAGGGAACAACATATTTTCATGATAACCAAGCTCATTTTTATAAAACAATTATATCTATGTTGGTCAAAAACATTCCATAATTATATATGGAATGACATTATACAATTCCACCAGTTAAAAATAAAAGTCATACTACAATTGCTACAATCGAAGAAAACAAAAATGACCACCAAATGTATCTCGAGCTATACATAAGAAACTAATATGTTACCTAATGTTTACAAACTATAAGATATATTCCCTAACCAATATAAGAAATATTCTCAAACCAATCACAAAACTAAATCACAAACTTACCTACACATATAGGCACCAATATGTTACCTAATGTTCGTATCTCATAGAAACTATAAGAAATATTCTCTGCTTTGATGATAAATATATAAAAACTATGAGCCTACTTGCAACAATCCTTAAGCAAACATCATGTTTTCGTGATATCCGAGCTCGCCTTTATAAAACAATTATATCCTTTTAGAAGCAGCAATATCCCAAAATTATATCTCAATACATACGACAATTCCACCAATTATCGATAATAGTAATACTATAATGCTAGCATTCAAGAAAACAAAATTGACGCTTAATGCATTGCATGACATAATACAATACAACTAATGCCTAAAGGAAAAAAATTCCTGAACCAACCTATACATTTAAGCACCAATATATTACATACTGTTTATATCTCATAGAGACATTGGAAATGTATCATGCATATACAATAGTAATGTGGTATCTATGAATATACATGAAACAATCACTTAAGTTACCATGTTCTTTATCTAACCAATATCATCATCATAAGATACTCATAAGTTAAATGTGAACTTACATCTTTTGTAGATTGTTGTCTAGCTAGTCGAGTCAATTCCTCCATTAAAAGTGCACTTTTTCTTTCATCGCATTCAATTCAACTTCTTGGGCATCAACCTTAGCGATAATTACTTCATTTCGCTCCACAGCATCATTCGCTCTTTTCCTCTCAACTTCTACTTCCGTTTGGAGTCTTTCCAAGACAATTGCTGGTTTCTTTGAAGCAGCCCGACTCTTCTCCTCACCAGGGATGTGTTGTAGCTTCCTTCGGCATATATCTATTGGTGAGCTTGAGGAGGTAGACTCCTCCTGCCGCAATCGTCCTACATTAATAAACACAAAATTATTCGCCAATTAGTCTAAACGTTTACAAACAAAAATTGCATACATTGCATGAAAGTCATTTACCAATGTTCTTTGTGCCTTGTCAGAAACCATCTTTCCCTTCTTTCGGGAGAAATGAGCAATTTCATATAAATCAATTGCTGTTGGGACTTTTCCTTCTTTCTTCGTCTGTTAAGTGGCCATAATGATAGTACATGCTTTAAGTATATCCCACATAACCATAGTGAAAAATACAACAACATACTAAGGCTGTACTAACCAGATCATCCACAATTCTAGCTATGGAGACTGTCCCAATAGCTGGTGGGGTGTCATTGGCAGCCCGATTCACCTTGTTGCGTTGGCTAAGTCCCTGGATATTACACCATGTGTAAAATGAATCAAAACCTTTTCTAATTATAACAAAAGATTGAGCTAAAAAGCATAATAAGAATTAATGACTACTTGACCTGGAAGGTGTCACTGGCAAATCTCTCACAAAGAAGGGCCCATTCCTCCTCCTTCACACTCGATGGCGGATGCTTGATTGCCTCTTCCTTGGATGGGAATTTTTTGTAGTGAAGGTGCAGCCTATATTGCCTACTGCGGTGTTGGGCACTAAACTGTGTACGGAATGCCTTCTTCACTAACTCATCCCCACTATAAGTTGAATTCTCCTAAACATTAACAAAAATGGCATTACAATTCATATATACAACTAAGTACCCATGCCAAGTTAGTTATTATGAATTTAATTAGCAAATACAAAGCACACAATACCGTGCACTTGGCGATGATCTCCTCCTTCAATGCTTGTGGCTGATTTTTCCAGGTTGTGCCATCAAATTTAGCAAATTGCCGTAGAACGCAGCCACCCTTAGTTATCAATTGCTGACTATCCGAGCCCACGAACCTTCCAACTTTCTCATTGACTTCTATGACAAGTTTTGCATCTGAACGCCCCTTTCTTTTACCAGTCAAATTACGTGTGGGTCCTCATCGCATGTCACTACATGATTTGGACAAGACCATAAGCCATAAGAGCGATTATCCATCAACAAACTCACTCTCAATCATAAAAGGCGAAAGGAAAAACTATGTTCATCAAACTTGTGGACTTAAGTTTATTGTATAAAACTTACCCAATGCAGTACTTCCAGACGGTGTGTTTCTTTGTCAAATCTTCTTGATCGGATGTGGGCATCTCAGTTGATCTTGAGAATAGCGATGAACATCCTCCTCCTCATTGGCGAGTCCACCCATGTCGGTTCGAATCTCCTTTTCATTATGTGACTCTAACATAGCGTCAACGATCGCCTCACTCCGGTGGTGTTTGTCGGCAACGTACAAGTGTCCTCAATGTTCTCATCTCTAAGCTGAAAGGGGGGCATTGGCCGATTTGGTAGAGGGCAGGCACCTTTTGAAGAAGATTCACCCATTGCCGCATTTTTCTGTGTTGGTGACAGCCTGGCACTTCGACGAGGAGAAGCAAGTATTGGAGAGAGGGGTGGCAAATTTGGCGCAAGTCGGGCACTTCGCCGTGGGGATGCAACAAGTGAAAGACGTTGAGCATTGTTCCCTTTAGACGGCGTGGACGTCCCCTTTGGTGTTTTTGACTGTGCAGGCCTCTTTTCCAATCTTCCCTTGCCAGGCCCAACCATCTGTACATCAACAACCAAACATTATACAATTAAGTATCTACACGCATAGTATTTACATTGTTTATAACATAACCAAATGACCAAAACAACAACATGCTTAACCCAACATTTTGAGATAATCATCATGTCCACATATGATAAAAACCCAAAATAATAAGCAAAACTATAAGGAAGATCTAAAGACCCAACATTCGCAAACAATAAGTATCATATAAGCATACCATGAAAACCAACGTACCATTACCAACTATCAGTTAAAGGATATAAAAACTTAACAAGAAACAATTACAAAAAATGTTGACTTCCACAAATACAACACTAATTGTTTGTAACATAGAACTACGCATACAAGAACAACCATTTAGTTTCTATTCTGAATCAGAGTAACCATCTTCCCCTAACTCCTTCTCCGATTCAGAAGATTCAGAGGATACTACATCATTGAACCCATCATCATTGATAAATGAATCATCTGTTGAATGCACTTCCTGCGGAGTACTCTGATTCAAATGCTCCACAAGTGACGCATCAACCAATCTCATAGTGTCTGCATCCCGCGTCAAGGATGGCATGTCTAGCGTCAAATCAACAACCAGAGTATAACTTGGATCTTCTTCTTGATGCACTTCTTCTGCCTGGACACTCTCATGGTCTTCTGGAATATCATACAACTTCCGTGGGGTAATACTTTGCACAACATGCCAATTGTTGCCTAGTTTTAAATCATCCACATAGAAGACCTGCCTAGCTTGTGATGCAAGTATATATGGCTGATCTGTGTACCATTTTCTAGACATATTCACACTACTCATAGCACATTCCTTATCAACTTGTAGGCCAGACGTATTGCTTAACCTAAACCAATCACACATAAACACCAACACTCTCTTATTTGCACCTAAATATTCAACTTCTATCACATCTTGTAGCACCCCATAGAAATCAATTACATTGTTCCCGTGTTCTCCTGCACTACAACTCCACTATTTTGGGTTTTTGTTCTTTTCCGACCTTGGGTGTGAAATCGATACCCATTTACCAGACATCCAGTGTATCGATGAACTTGATTTAGTGGACCATATGACAGAGTGCGGATCTCTTCCGCAAAGGCGTGTGGAACACGGTGAACCTACATACACAAATCGAAATATATTAGCGCAATCTAGGATGGCCAAGTACATACTCTCAATAAGAGCCGTGTTGAACTTACATGTTCTCTCAACCATACTCGAAATTGCTTGTTGTGCCGTCATTCACATTCTCACCGTCTTCTTCCTCAAGGAGGAGCTTATGTTCCCTACAAGCATTGACGTAGTCATAAGCTCACATATTCGTTACATTATATATAAAATCACCTTAACCTAAGTGCATATTCTAAACATACCTGATTAGCTCCTCTAGTTCGTCACAATTGTTCAAAATGTATGAATGAAGCCTAGCTAATTCTCCCTCACTAAGAACGTAATGCTTCGGGGGACCCAATGGCCGACCCCTACTAGAAAAAGCAAATCACACCATTGTTGTCTATCAGCTCATTGTTACGATCGCCGCGATTGAAGACAGTTTCGACATTGTTCAAGTACATTGAACAAAATGTTAGGCACTCATTGTGTATATACCGCTCAGCAATACATCCTTCTGGTCGAGCTTTGTTCTGGACATATCCCTTAAGAGTCCCCATTTTCCTGCACAAATGTCCAAACTTATTAAGACTAAAACAAAATTACGAAGAACTATCCTTAAGCATTAAGATAGTGTTATTACCTCTCAAATGGGAACATCCATCGATATTGAGGTGGACCGGCTATCCTTGCTTCATAAGGCAGGTGTGTCAATAGATGAGTCATGATGTCGAAGTATGACGGAGGGAACAATCTTTCCAACTTGCACAAAACCAGTGCAATTTTCATCTCCTCTGATTCAAGAACATCTAAGTACGTACTCCGTGCACATAACCTTTGTACAAACTCACTAAGTTCGTACAAAATATGGCGAACCTCTTTTGTTAATGAACCCCTAATTGCCACTGGAAGAATACGTTGGATGAAGACATAAAAGTCATGACTTTTCAAACCAGACAACTGAATCTCTCCCCCTTTTATGCATCGAGATATGTTAGATGCAAAGCCATCAGGGAACTTCACCGAGGCAATAAAGTTAAGTATTTTGTGCTTTTCATCTTTTGTCAAGTGGTAAGACGCCATGGGCATTATGAATGAATTTCCTTGTGGTTGCAAATGCAAATCCCTTTTCAACTCTTTAGCCATCAAATCCATACGTGATTTCCAAGTGTCCTTAGTCTTACCCTTAATGTCAAACAATGTTGCAACCAAACTCTCAGTCACATTTTTCACAACATGCATGATGTCTAAATTGTGTCTCAATTTGAGGTCTGCCCAGTACGGAAGGTCGAAGAACACAGATTTTTTTGCCCACTGTGGGCAATGACCTTCGCGCTTTCTTTTGTTACTTTGATCCTTACCATAAGCTTTACCATATGCAGCTGCTCCACCAACTGACATCTCAATATCATGAAGAATCTCATGGCCAGATTTGGGTACTACTGGCCATCGGAGGTCAACCATCCCATCAAAGTTTCTTTTATCTCTTCGCCATTCGTGGTCAAGAGGTAAGAATCTACGATGCCCCATATAACAAATTTTCCTACTGTGATGCAAGTATTGAGATGATGTCTCATTCATGCAAATTGGACAAGCATGGTAGCCTTTGGTACTCCAACCAGAGAGCATAGCATAGGCAGGAAAATCATTTATGGTCCACAGAAGCGCGGCACGTAATGTGAACTTTTCCCTTTTGTGAGCATCGTACGCATCGACACCCACCCACAACTCTTTCAACTCATCAATCAAGGGTTGCAAATACACATCAATATTTTTCCTGGTGATTTGGGACCAGGAATTAAAATTGACATGAACATGAATGGATCTTTCATGCATCTCCAAGGGGGCAAATTATATGGGACAAGAAAGACGGGCCAAACACTGTAAGCATTACTTAGATTGCCAAATGGATTGAACCCATCTGTGGCGAGACCTAGCCTAACACTTCGAGGGTCACATGCAAATGAAGGAAACACTCTATCCATGTGCTTCCATGCTTCACTATCCGCAGGATGCCTGAGTATGTTACTATCGTCGACTCGTTTCTCCTTATGCCACCTCATGTCAGAAGCTATCTCCTCATTAACAAATAACCGTTGAAGTCTTGGTTTTAGAGGAAAGTATCGAAGAACCTTACGGGGAACCCTAGAACCCTCGGATGTAAAACGAGACTCCTTACACTTCTCATTTGGACAAGTGTTAAGGGATGCATATTCATTCCGAAACAAGACACAATCATTGACACAAGCATGAATTTTTTCACTTTGAAACCCTAAATGACGAATATATCTTTTACATTCATAGAAATTCTTTGGAATGGAAGCAGAAATTGGAAGGGCTTTCTTGAATATCTCAAGCAATGCATCAAAAGATTTGGCTGTCCAACCACTAGTAGTCTTTAAATGTAAAAGACTAACAATAAATGAAAATTTGGAAAAAGTTTCACAACCGGGATAGAGTTCTTGGCGGGCTTCATCTAATAATTGAGAAACGGGTTCAACGTTGTTGTCTAAATTATTGGCCGACCTATGACCGGTTGCCGATGTCCACCCCAATTACACGACCTATGTCATTCAACATGTCATCTAAATCATCACCATAACCCATCTCTTCATCACTCTCAACCTCATTACCTGTTAAGCCCTCATCAGCTGTAACATCCTCACAATCCTCACCATGATATATCCATCTCACATAATCCGACATATCCCTTTATGCATTAAGTGAAAGAACACAGTGGCTTTATCATGAAGACAAAAGTTGTTGCATGATTTACAAGGACAGGGAATTTTTTCGGATTCTTCTTTAGCATGATATGCAAATGTTAAGAACTCTTCAACCCCTAACTTATATCTTACATCCTTTGTTACTGAGCAATTTTCAACCACGACTTGTCCATTTCCTATAATGAATTCATTAGAAAATTAGAACACAATTGCATACAACCTTGGTCGGCTTTTCTTTTTACCTAAGAAATGGCCCAAATACAAGGAAAATAAACATTCCATTTTCATTAACCCAACAAACAATACCTTATAACATACTCTATGTTGGTGTAAAGGCAGCACATTATACTAGACACTTTAAAACATTAGTAATTAGCAAAAAAAATGAACCAATTACACATTACAACTACTTTCATTAATGTGAGAAGAGAAGTTAGTCTTACCTCTAAAAGTTGAACAATAAAGGTATCCTCGACTCTAATCCAAGGATATAAGGTGAGGGTGTGGCGAATCTTCTCCTCTAGCAAAACCACTTCGCAATGCTACTTGGATAGAATGTGAGGGGTTCGGACCAATGCAATTGTAATGGTTTCTTGGGCCTACATAACCAAAGACATTATGAGAGAATGGCCCAAACAAATGCAGAAAAAAAGCCCAAAAAACAGTCACCATTCCATTGAAAAATAGCCCAAAAATTGCAGAGAAACTTTCCTGCGGACTAGTGGACAAACATGTAAAAAAAGTCGCAAAAACAGCCCAATATCATTATGAGAGAATGGCCCAAACAAATGCAGAAAAAAAATCCCAAAAAACAGTCATCATTCCAATGAAAAAACAGCCCAAAAAACTGCAGAGAAACATTCCTGTGGACCAATGGACAAACATGTAAAAAAAGTCGGAAAACAGCCAAATATCATTATGAGAGAATGGCCCAAACAAATGCAGAAAAAATCCCAAAAACAAGTCACCATTCCATTGAAAAAACAGCCCAAAAATTGCAGAGAAACATTCCTACGGACCAGTGGACAAACATGTAAAAAAAGTCGGAAAAACAGCCAAATATCATTATGAGAGAATGGCCCAAACAAATGCAGAAAAAATCCCAAAAAACAGTCACCGTTCCATTGAAAAAACAGCCCAAAAAACTGCAGAGAAACATTTCTGCGGACCAGTGGACAAACATGTAAAAAAAGTCGGAAAAACAGCCAAATATCATTATGAGAGAATGGCCCAAACAAATGCAGAAAAAATCCCAAAAAACAGTCACCATTCCAATGAAAAAACAGCCCAAAAATTGTAGAGAAACTACTCCGGACCAGTGGACAAACTTATAAAAAATGTCGCAAAAACAGTCGGCATAACATTAAGAGAGAATGGCCCAAACAAATGCAGAAAAACACATTTTGCAAGCACAATATCTCAAGCCTACCACTAACTAAATTGTAAGCAAGAAACCCAATACACATTTTAAATAATATCTGCTCTTTTTAACAGAAAGTTCATATCTTTTTTCCCTCTGAATGAAGAACACAAAAGCAAGGGATGGTGATACTGTCAAATGACAAGGATGCCATCTTGGACCCGTTGTTCATACAGGAACAAAAATTTAGCAACTTCACAAAATCAGCACACTAATCATCCACCTCAGGAAAAGGTTACTCTTATCCTCTTTATTTCCCCCTTTTTTAATCACTCAACATAAGCCGAACATGGTACTATCAGGAGTAGCAGTTTATTCACCAAATTCAGGTGCCACAAGATAAATAGCTTTAAAATCTCAACCAACAAGTTTGAAGGTCTCCAAAATCAAAGCAGAAGAAGCGATGATTCCGGTTGTCATGATAAATTCGAATTAGAAAAGAAACCTTTCAATAAGTAATTTCTCGCATATATACCTTATTAAATGTCCAAGATGCAAGTGTAAAGTGGAATGTCCGATTACAAGTCGGTACAAACAGCTTATCCATGGGCTTAAAAAAACAGAGTCTAACCACCATCAAATGAGTTCCCTGTGTGTGCTTAAAACTACGGAAAGAAAACTGCAAGAGATTAACAAATTAGGAAAATCATTAAACCCTATTCACTGTAGATCAAGACACCAAATAAATTATCAAACACAAGGGAACTAGAAGAGAACTGAAAGGACCTGCGGCAATGCCCACGGCGTACTTAGTCAATGGCGGCAAGACTAACCGCAGACCAAGACCTCCTTGACGAGCTGTGAAACTTGGTCACTGTCGGCGTACGGCCGAGGATCAACGCGACGAGGAGCTGTAGATGGGCGACGGACAACCTGAATCTGCAGGCAAACTGAAGACGACGACAAGGAGCTGCAGATGGGCGGCTTATGGACAACGACGATGACGAGGAGCTTCAGAATGGAAGCTGTTGATGGGCGGCAGAAAAAAACGATGGGAGAGAAAAACAAGAAAGTAAAGAATGGAATACTAGAGGTGTATACAAAGACATCTCTGGATTTGAAAGACCACAATTTTAGATTTGGAGAAAGGAAGAAAAGGAAGAAATGAATAGCTGAGAGGGTTTTAGAGTGAGCAAAGACCAGTTGAGAGATGGCAAAGAATTGAAATTGGACCCGTTGAGAGATGGCAATAAACGTTTTCAAAATATTGGACCCGCCTTTTATTTTTTGGTTCCATTTTCTCTCCAAAATAATTTCGTTTTCTCCTTTTTCTTTTTTTCTTAAGCATTCAAACTTTTTATTCAATTATTCATAATAAGAAGCCTTTTACTTTTTAAAATTAATAATTAATTTTTTATTTTACAATACTATGTTGGTTTAAAAAAATTCTAACTTGAAGTTTTTTAAATTTTGAAATGCTAATTAGTTATTAAATACCTAAAGTGAAATTGTTTTAAAATAATTTACAGAAAAAAATAATATTTACATTTTTTTGTTGAGACTACAAAAATTATTTATATTTTATATTTAATTTTATATAGATTATTTATATTTAAGATTATATATTACTCACTTAAAAATAAACAAATAGATGAATAATTAACATGTGTTAATTACTCACCGAGAGTGGGACCACTGTGTTTGTCGGGGACAATGCATGCGTTGCCTAAATGCGAAGTATGAACCATACCCAACATATATATGCAATAAAGTAATTATCCTTTGTACTAATTACTTTTTTATAATTACATAACCGCATAACTACTATATATATATGAATTAATTGCTTATACTCTGATTTTAGTCCTATCTATATATGTATATATAGATACTCCTTCCATCCTAAAAAAGTGTTTGTCTCAAAACATATCCACTATTTCAAAAGTGCATACGATTATTCAACAAAATATCCAAAATACTCTTAATGAAATAGATTACATGAAATGGTGTATGACATACAATACCTTTAATGAGAAAATTAGTTGCATTTGCATTTTGTTGACTAACAAGAAAAAGTTGTACATTAGTAAAACCGAACTTCTTTTTTGGAATAAAAGAGTATAAGCGTATAAGTATCTACTACTTTTGTTATACATTATACGTCTCACTATATATGTACATGTATTAATCACTACTTGTGTTGTTATATTACATTAATGGCTATAATTAGTTTGAAACTATATATGTCCCAATGCATATGTTGTTATTAAAATTTATAATATTCAATTTTGTTGTATACCAAAGCAAATATTTTATATCTCCATAGTTAATAATATTATACACTAAAATACAATTTTGAGCCATTTCTTGTTAGTCAAATGGTAGAGCAATATTGTTCTTGAGGCTTTGCTTTGTGGTTTGAGCCAAATTTAATTAAAATAGTTAAAATATTTTACATTTTCTCCCTCTCTCTCCATCTGTTAAAAATGACTAATTTAGTAAAATATCTTATTAGTTATAAACTATGAATATAACAAACATAATTAATAATATTATTAAACCCAGTTTGTACGTCAAACTAGTAAACTAATTGGTTCTTGAGGTGCTTATTACTACTAACAAAATTATATATTTAAAGTGATTAAACTTATATGTGCAAATTCATCTAATGTAGTCAAATTCATATATATGCGTACATTCTCGAGTTGAAAGTGGATCTACAAACAAATACTCTATTAAATGTCAACTAATCTTTGGCAAATGTATATATATTTGGGTGTTTTAATACAATTATTAAAACTTAAGAATTATATTTTTCAAAAGTTAACTTCAGCCCAATAAGTAAATTACATAGCTCAATTCTTAAGTAAACAAAAATTAAGGCCAATCCTTATATCAATTGTGGCCCAAGTAATTTAGCCCAAAACAAGCTCAATCCTTATATAAGTTGTGGCCCAAGCAATTTAGCCCAAAACAAGCCCAATCCTTTCTAAGTTGTGGCCCAAGCAATTTAGCCCAAAACAAGCCCAATCCTTTATAAGTTGTGGCCCAAGTAATTTAGCCCAAAACATTTTATCTACTCTATCCCAAATTAATTAGCTTAACACATATATTTTTTCATCAAATTTATAATATTATGTTTTATTATACACTAAAATAAAATTTTTCTATCTCCATATGTAATAATATTACACACTTCAACCCTATGTATAAAAAAAAATTAATTAATAGATTACAACTATTTTCTTTTTCAATGTCACATAACCTACTAATTAAATTTTCTTTTACACCAAAAAATTATATTTATAATGCACTAAAAAAATTTCTATTTTTTAATTACTGATATTTCACACATATACATATAATCAAAAATTTAATTAAAAATTATATATCAGTAGTAGGTTTAGGCCTTAACCAATCCTTACTGGGGTTAGGTACTTTGTGTTAACGCAAGTCTATTTAAACCTAGTATTTTTATGGACACTAATGTAATGTGTTAATTGGGGATTTCTACTTTAATACAATTAGTTTGGTTTGGAAAAAAAAAAGCAATTAGTGACGAAACAATTGCGTCACTAAAACATATTTCCATTAGTGACGAAAAATATATCGTCACTAAAAGGAATTAAAACTTAGTGACGATAAAATTTCGTCACTAAGTTTATTTTAGTGACGATAATAAATGTCGTCACTGAAATGTCGTCACTAATTATGACTATTTTAGCGGGAAAGTTTCCCGCCACACTCTTTAGTGACGACTTTTTGTGATTCGTCACTAAAAATTTGGAGTTGACAATAAAATAGTGACGATAAAAGTTTTGGTCACTAAAGGTGATATTTAGTGACGATATTTTTTTTCGTCACTACAAATTCCGTCACTAAAGCCCATTTTTCTTGTAGTGCCTATATAGATGTGAAAAATATCATTGAATGTTGTAGACGAAGTCATCTTCCTAAATTAGATCTTTCTTCTTTGCTTACTTGAGAAGTTTACACTCTTTTCAATTGACTGATTTTACAGCCAAAATATCATTGAATGTTGTATAGTCATTTTCCTAAATCAGTTTTTTTTCTCTCTCTCTTTTCTTGCTTGAGAAATTTACCCACTCTTTTCAAATATTATTCTGTATTATTAAATCATGATTTTGTTTAATTTGTTCACGAACCGTTCATTTAACTTGTTCGTGAACGCGTTTGTTTAAAATATTTGTGAACGCGCTCGTTTAACATGTTTGAGAATAAGCTCGTTTAGCTTAGCCGAGCTCTTAACAAATGAGCACGAATATGACTTATACTAAACGAGCCGAGCTTAAACAAGATTTTAGAAATCCTTAATAAATATAAATGAACACGAACACCTTTATAAATAAAGGTACAGAGTTCAAACATAATCCGTTCGTTTGAGATCAGATCATTTAAACCCCTACTTTTACCAAAGATGTATAAAATATGGGGTTTTAGGTTGTATCATTCCTGCCAACGGAATTCTGTCTCTTTATTTTATGCATTTATGCACAATTAAGACTCTGAAGATTGAGCAAGTGCATGCAACAAGTTGGTGGGAACGAAATCCAAGTGATTGGTTTAAAAGTACAGACCAGATGGGGAAAATTTGATCATTTTACACTTTGTGTCGCATGTAACCAGTTTTTTTGTTCCTTGAGAGCATTGCAGAGCGCCCAACCTTTTGCTTAAGTCAACGGTTAAATAATAGGGGATCTTATTTTGTGGTGTACATTAAAAACATGACGCATTTTTTAAATTTAGTTTCCAAATATATTTTAATATTTTAATATAATAATTTAAAAATAAAAAATAAAAAATAAAAAAATATAATAAAAAACATAAATTTTTATTTTAAAATTTTAATAGTTTAGAAGGCAAAATTTGTAATTAAGAAAATGGTTTTATGAAACATTTCACCAATCTCATAATAAAAGTAGAATAAACACCAGGGTTTTCGCAAAAAACAAACTAACGACGAAAGAAAAATGTTTCGTGACAGATGACTTTACAATTACAACCCTTATTCTAGAGGTCAATCACTTTCATTCAGAAGAACGATTTGGATCTAGTGGATTAGGTGTCCACTTTTGGCAAGGATCATGAATTTGGAGACATTTCTTGGTACCCGAGTCAAAATAAGGTTGTTTATCGAATTGATGACAGAGTTTTATCCGACACTCCTGGAAATGGTTACTTTGATTTTTTGGGATTTCGTTCCATCTCTTCACAGCATTCAGCAATTGAAAGGAGCATAGGTTGAGATTATTTTCAAGATAATAATTTTTTAGTTTCTAACTTTCTAACTTTCTGTTGATGTTTTTCTTTTTTCCTTTTCCTTTTTTTTTTTAATTATTATTATTCCTTGGATTAGAGGAAAGTCAATAATCCACAAGTATTCCCGAAGGGGAATGCGCTGCATATGGGTTGACTACCAATGGTATATTCTTTCAAACCTTCTTGAAGCTTTTGAATCTTAAAATCAATCAAATTTGCCATTTTAGCTACAATTAAACAGGGAAAGATTTAGTTAATTCGTTCCCCTCTTATTTTGAAATCAAATTTATTATATGGTACTATTTAAATTTTTTTTTGGAATATGTGCATAATGGAATACATAGGCAACATTATGGGAACAAACCTGTCTCAATAATTATTGAAGTTGGAAGGAACATAACAAAAAAATACATTTCAGAAAAAAAACATAAGAGGTGACATCTGGCAATTAATTAAATTGCCAATAATCCAAATTGTCTGTTCAATTCAATCTCCAGTTTAATTTATTGTAGTTGTCTCAAGTGAAAATACTTTTAAAAATTCTACAATTATCACTTGAATTCCTAGTATTTTCACCATTCGGAGAAGCACATGCATATTTGACTTCCTGGTAAACCCTTTAATAAATTAATTTGCAATATTTCGAAGTTTATGCCAAAAAGAATTAATTTCTATTTTGGCTCCTTTGTTGTTCAAGGGGAAATTCAGCAATCCACAAGCCATGTTGCAGGGAAATGCATAACAGCGCGAAGCAGATCTCCCATGTCAGTGGCATATGGGTTGACGAACGATGGTATTTTTCTTCTCAAAATATTTTTTTCTTTTTTAATAATAAAAAATAAAAAAAGCTTCTTCTGAATATTGTTTTTGGTTTTTGCGTGTTCACAAAATCAAAGCTATTAGTTTGTCAATATATCATTTTATGGAGTATATTTAATATTACACTTTCTCAAGTCTTATGCCAATGGTGGACCTGTGATTTTTCCTTCATATTTATTGGCCATATTTTTTTTGTTCTTTTCTCCGATACTAATTCTTATAGTTCCCATATGGATATAATTTAGAAAAAGAAAAATATGAAATGAATTCGAGAAGTGCATCAAGTTGACAATAATTGAAATATGGCCTTCAAGGATTAAATTTTATTTCTTGCAAAGTGGCAAAGTTTAAATTTGAAAAAAAAAAGGTCGATTTTTTAATTAAACTTCATTCTTATACGCAATATCACTATCTTTGGTTTTGATTTCATCCTAGGCAACTGGCATGCGGCAAATGATTCCATTATTTGATTTGTGGCACCAAAATTATTTCTAAAATTTTCAATATACTTACAAGACCTAATTTTATTTTAACAGGCGAAGTGGTTACTGGCTATCCTGTGGTAGGGTATAACAATCACCTCCAATCATCTGGATCATGTCTTGATAGCCCAGAGGATGCTCTACAGACTTCATGCAGTTGGGATCCCAGAGTAAAGGGTATATTTTTCTTTGAAAGTGGAATCAGCATCAGTTTATCCAAAGTTATGGATTTCATTGAAGATGTGCAGAAGCTTGTGGCTTTGCAACCTGAGGCTTTTTGTGGTTTAGACCTTAACAATGGTATCCTCATGAGATATGTCAGTAGTTCAAGTGATTACTTGGCCAAAGATGAAGATGCTTTAGAGTTTGACATCACTTACTATAGAAGTAAGGATCCAATGACTCCAAGATTACATTAAGATATTTTTGAATAGATGGAGCAAATTGCATTGTTTAAATATGGAGGACTGCCACATTGGGGTAAAAATCAGAATATTGTTTTTTTTGGGGCAATTAACAAGTGTAAGAATTCTGGTGATTTTTTTATGGTCAAACAATCTTATGATCCGCTAGGGTTGTTCCCCAAATGAGTGGACTAACAAAGTTCTTGGATTGGAAGATGGAATTACCAAAATGAAGGAAGGTTGTGCTTTAGAAGGATTATGCATATGCTCTGAAGATTTCATTGTGCTCCGAATAGGGGATACTTTTGTCGATCAGGAAAGACTTACAAGGATGCAAGGGTTTGTGTTCGATTATCATATGAAAATGTATATGATTGGTAATATGGAAGTGGATTTCTTGTTCTCAATCATAGTTGCTAAAATCACGACCGTACAATTCCAATATGTAAAATTGATCTTAAGTCACATAGAATCATTTTTCTATGTAAGATCATAGCAGGATCAGCAAGATCATAGTAGAATTGTACTATTTCCATTATTTTTTTGTAATTCCAACTATCTAATGAAGCAAAATACCTTTAAAAAAATAAGTTGAATGAATCAAAAGGATTCAAGTTCTAGTAAATTTAATAAACCTTAGAAATAGAACAAGTATTTGTATTCTTTTAAATTTAGAACTTATTTACCCATTTATCTAGAAATCTGCAAATAAAATCAAAGTCTGTTATAAAAGATTATTTTCAAATAAGATATTTAAATTTAAAAAATAATTGATAATTTACAAATATGTTACTACATTCATAATCCAAAAAACAAAAAATAGATTGATCGATTAAATTTTAATTTTTTTAATACCATGTTCTTTATATATATATATAGAAAGTTTCACACCTTAATAATTCAAATAATGGACTTCTGTTGTCAAAGAAATAAAAAGGTGCCAATATAAAATTTGGTATTGCACTTCGAATTAAAATAAAAGGTCTAATCTTATTGTTGATAGTATATATGAAAAATAATAAATCATTTTTAAAGATAATAAGATCGAATTGATGGGATCAGATTGTAGAATCGTAAGATCCTAGAAAAATTTAGAAACTATAATTTATAAATTATTTTAAAAAGTATTATTAATAAATACATGAATAGATATATAGAAAAGTCATGTACAATTCATAATTAAATGATCTTACTTCAATTTTTATTTCTTATAACATTTTATATGATAGTCTCAATATTTCAATTGTTGTGGCAATCGAAGGGTATTTATGTCTAATTTATTTATTTATTGTTAAAAGTTACTAAAAGTATGATTAAACTAATTAAATTATTATTTATATAATGATAAATTTTAATTTTACTTAGGTATGAAAGTTTTTTTTTTGAGTAAATTTAACTATATTTTATTCACATAATAAAGATAAGATCGTAGTTAGAATCGAAATCATTTTAATAAATTTGGATTATAAAATAATAGGATCGACAGAATCAAATCAGAATTCTAAAAACTATGCCTTATACTATCTGTTCTAGTCAATAAGCAAAAATTTTTTTTGGGCATGATTTTCTAAGAATGGAAAGTGATATTTTTTGTAAAGTCCAATTCATGACCTAGGTACTTCCCATTTAGAGCTAGCTTATAAACATGGAACCTAGTAGCAAGAAACATCTTTAATTCCGCCTCCAGGGGTATAGGTGAGTTGGTAAGCTTGGGGTGACGTGGGGAGAAATCCTCCGGCAACGTAGGTTCAAACCTCACATGGGGCAGATTTTGCGCTGAAATATTGTGGGGGTCTGTCATGGGGTTTGGCCTATTGGCTCTCTCTCTCAGGCCTATGCCAACTTGTGCACATCCTTCGATTTACATTCGCCTAGCTATAGGGCCTCTAGTACAAGTGGGGAAGTTTTGCATTCGCAAGAGAGACTTTCTCCTAAAAACAAAGAAACATCTTCCATTCTGGACTAGTATCGGACTTATTACCAATGAAGACTTGTTAAAATTAATCCTTTGTTCTGCACAATCTGAGTGGGTGGCTGCCTGGTTGGATATTTTGAAGAAAATGATGCAGGCATCCGCAAACATCAAATGAGAGACTATTGGCACATTCTTTGCTGCCTTTATTCTTGGACATGGACCCCTGGCTATGCTTGATAGTAAAGCTGAAAGAGCTTGATAACAGATAATGAATAGGAATGGGGGTAAAGGACACCCTGCCTCAATCCATTCTTTGGCTTGATAATCTCCAACGGCCAACCATTAAAACTCACTCTATATATCATTGTGGTCACACATTGCATCACTAGCCGAGTCCATTATGAAGAAAAGCCCATTCTTTCCAATATCTTTTCTAAGAAAGCTTAGGATATTCTATCATATGCCTTATTCATGTCTAATTTCATGGCAGCAAAGCACTGTTTCCTATTCTTTTTCTCTTTTATGTATTCTAACACTTCATATGCCATAAGTATATTCTCATTTATTGATCTCCCAAGGATGAAGGCTGTTTGATTTGTTGAAATGAGATCGTTCATCAATCGTCTCAATCTATTAGCCATTGTCTTTGCTATTCCCTTGTAAATAACATTACATAGACTAATATGTCTGAAGTCCTCTGGCCCATTTTGATTAGAACTCTTAGGAATGAGGACAATATTAGTTTCATTCCAACTCGGGTTCGTGATCCCACTTCTGAAGAATTCCTTTATTGCATTACTGACATCTTTTCCTATTATGTCCCAGTATGTTGGGAGAGATACCCAAGCAACGGAATTCTAGTTCTCCCTCTTTGTGTGACTATTAGGAAACTATCAAATAAAATATGAAGTGACCATAATGCAAATATAAAACCAGCAACAACAACTACCCACAAGCATAATAACACAAGGAATTTTTACATGGAAAACCTCCTCAGTGTGAGGAGTAAAAACCACGGGACCAAAATCCACACAAATCTCCATTATAATCAAATAATGGGTTACATCATTCTCTATAGATATAAATAGAGGCATGCAAATATCAAGAAAATATCAACCATCAAGAATTACAAATTCTTGGCATTCAAAAACAACTCATAAAATTAAATAGAGAAAGATTGAGAAAATTATTCTCACAAAACAGGCAGCTATGGATTTGATGCTATATCTTCAAATTGCAAACACTAAATGCTAATCCCACAAGTCAAAACCAAGATTAGCCTCTCTTAAATCTGTTGACAAAATTTGAGCCAAATCTGACCACAGATCATCCTCTGATCGATACTTTGATCAAAACTGTGCAAAGAAGAAAATTTCTCTTTTTTCTTCTCTTCCTGGCTGCCTCAGCCTTTCTCTCCTTTTTTTTGTTTTCTCTCTATGATGCACACATATGCACAGAGTCCTAATGTTTCTTTTCATATGTTTTAAATTGGATTGGGCTCCACTTTAGAGTGGCCCAAACTGGCGTGAAATTCCCTTGGATCTACCCAACTGAAAATTCTTCCCTTGGAGTTGGTATGTTCCTTGAAGATGGAATAGGTCCTCAACCCCTTGATAACCCGTATCAAGAAACCTTGGAATCAATTGAAGGATGGAATCCGAATTTCCTAGGGAACAAATCTAGGAAATCAAGAACAACAAACACACAAATTCCGAATTTGTGTAATTTGCAAGTAATTACAGAAACTAGAGAGCAATTCTCTCAAGCTTGTAATGTCAAGAACCAAATTTTCATTTCATCAAATCTGCCCTTCAAGATGGCCGACGGCCACTATATGGACACAAGCTAGGGTTTACAAATTAGGGTTGCACAAGCTAGGGTTTCTTTTAGGGCCAAATGGGCTACATGACTCTTTGGGCTACATGACTCAATTTACCATATAATTAAAACTAAACCCAATGATCCTAAGTAGTTCTAAGGAAAATAGTAGTAAAGCCAAACCCATTAACAAGACCCAATTACACTTAGTACATTAATAAACATGGCCTTGTCAATCTTGGTCTTCTCCCCATCCTTTTGGGCCGTTTGAATGAGTACATTCAAGGCTTCCTTCATTTTCTTTGTTCTAGCCCTTGTCATTGGTCCATCAAGACCTTGAAGTGGATCGAAGCTTGTTCTCGAGACCTTGCTATTGTCATCATTCTTCGGGTTCGAAGTCTCTTCAATGCTTGTTGAATTCATATCAGTCCCCCCTTCTTCGAGAGGATTCGTCCTCGAATCCAGATCATCATAATCTGTAATGTCAAAAGAAGACAAATCAGCAACATTGAATGTAGTACTTACATTGTACTTACCAGGAAGGTCGATCTTGTAAGCGTTGTCATTGATTTTCGCGACAACTTGGAAAGGTCCATCTCCACGTGGATGCAATTTTGTCGATCTTTGTACTGGAAACCTTTCCTTGCGCATATGAACCCACACCCAATCGCCTGGTTCAAAAGTGACTTTCTTTCGACCCTTGTTTGCATTTCGAGCATATGATTCATTCCTCTTCTCAATATTCAGCCGAACCTGCTCATGTAACTTCTGGACAAAGTCAGCCTTGCGCTTGCCATCTAAATTAAGCTGTTCCTTGATTGGCAAAGGTGAAAGATCTAAAGGTGTCAAAGGATTAAAGCCATATACAACTTCAAAGGGAGAATGGTTAGTAGCAGTGTGAAGAGTTCTATTGTAAGCAAACTCACAAATAGGTAAACATTCCTCCCAATTTTTAAGATTCTTTTGCACAATGGCCCGAAGTAAAGTCCCAAAGTACGATTAGTTACCTCAGTTTGGCCATCCGTTTGTGGATGACTCGTGGTAGAAAACAACAATTTAGTTCCTAACTTACCCCATAAAGTTTTCCAAAAATAACTAAGGAACTTTACATCACGATCACTGACAATACTTCTCGGTATTCCATGTAGTCGAACTATCTCCTTAAGGAACAAATCAGCGACATGCTTTGCGTCATCAGATTTCCTGCAAGGTATGAAATGCGACATCTTAGAAAACCGATCAACAACCACAAAAATGGAGTCATTACCTCACGACTCCTTGGAAGTCAAGGATAAAATCCATGGAAATTTCCGTCCAAGGTGAAGTCGAACCGTAATGGATGATACAATCCGTGTGGCTTGATCAGACTTAGCTTGCCAGCAAGCAACGCAATTAGCACAAATTCTTTCAACTTCTACTTTCATCTTGGGCCAATAAAAATGCTCACGCAGAATCTCGTAAGTCTTTAAGACACCAAAGTGTCCCATTAAACCGCCGCTATGAGCTTCGCGAACCAACAGTTCACGTATGGAACTCCTCGGAACACACAACTGCTTTCTTTGAACAAGAAACCTTCAAATCGAAAAACTTGTTGAAAGCACCGTGTTCACAAGCAAAATAGACACTAGAAAACTCGGGATCGATTGCATATAATTCCTTCAACAATTCAAAACCCAAAATCTTAGTGCCTAAAGTAGTAAGAAGTGCAAACCTTCTAGACAAGGCATCGGAACAACATTGTCTTTGCCTTTCTTATATTTGATAACATAGGAAAAGTGTCAATAAAAGAAACCCACTTAGCATGACGCTTACCTAAGTTAACTTGTCCCTTCAAGTGCTTGAGGGATTCATGATCGGTATGGATGATGAACTCCTTGGGATAAAGATAATCTTGCCAAGTCTCTAGAGCTCTTACCACCGCATACATCTCTTTATCATATGTAGGATAGTTCAAGGTCGCCCCACTTAGCTTCTCACTAAAGTACGCATCGGCGTCCCTCTTGTTGAAGCACCGCTCCAATACCTATCCTGAAGCATCACACTCAATTTCAAACATTAGATCAAAGTTAGGTAATGCTAAAGCAGTGAATGTGTTAACTCATGCTTAAGTAAATCAAACGCCTCTTCTGCTTTTCACCCCATTCAAATTTTACATCTTTCTTAACTAACTCATTCGAAGTGCGGCCTTTGTGGAAAAATCCTTCACAAACCTCCTATAGAAGCTTGTAAGGCCGTGAAAACTTGAACCTCGATGCCAAGTAGGAATTGGCCAAGACCGAATGGCCTCCACTTTTTGCTCATCAACTTTAATTCCCTGTGCACTAACAACAAAACCAAGAAAAACAACTTCTTCTACACAGAATGAGCACTTAGCTAAATTAGCAAAAAGTTTTTCTTTCCGCAAAGTCATCAAAACAAGTTTCAAATGTTCAGCATGCTCATTAATGTCTTTGCTATACACCAATATGTCATCAAAGTATACCACAACAAATTTATTGATAAAAGAACGCAGGACATGATTCATAAGACGCATAAAGGTACTAGGAGCATTTGTCAAACCAAAAGGCATAACAAGCCACTCATACAAACCGAACTTGGTCTTAAAAGCTGTCTTCCATTCATCACCCTCTCTAATTCGAATTTGGTGGTATCCAGATTTTAAGTCAATTTTGGTGTACACCTTTGAACCATGTAACTCATCCAACATATCATCTAAACGTGGAATTGGGTGCCTATACTTAATGGTGATTTTATTAACAGCACGACAATCAGTACACATACGCCATTCACCAGTTTTCTTAGGCACAAGAATGACAGGAACTGCACATGGACTCAAAGATTCTCTTACCTGACCACGAACTAAAAGATCTTCAACTTGCCGTTGTAGCTCTTTGGTCTCTTCGGGGTTGGACCGATATGCCGGTCGATTTGGTACGTTTGTGCCCGGTATGAAATCAATTTGATGTTCAATTCCCCTTTTGGGTGGCAATCCGGCGGGCAACTCGTCAGGAAATACATCTTGGAATTCCTGCAATATGTTAGAAATCTCAACCGGTAGGTTGGATGGCAAGTCAGCACTAAATAGAACATTAGATTCACAACAAACAAGAAGAAACAAAACACGATTAGTATGCAGACAACTATCAACATGTCGGACATTTGCATAAAAATTCGGTTGCTTCTTATTTACTTGACTCACTTTCTTCCTCTCAATATGTTCTACTTCATTTAACTCAATTTTCTTAGGCGTAGAATTCTCAAATTTTCCTTCTTTTCTCACGGGTAGTGCAGAATTCAATTTCATCATTTGTTCAAATTCGCCCTTTAAATGCAATTGAGATTCAAAAACTTGAGTAGGCGACAAAGGCAGTAAAGTAGTTTTTCTACCATGAACAAAGAAAGTGTACCTATTACTTTGTCCACTGTGGGAAGCATCCCTGTCAAATTGCCAAGGTCTACCAAGCAATAGGTGACCAGGCTGCATAGGAGCCACATCACACAAGGCTTCATCTTTGTATTTGTTAATCGAAAAATTCACTAAGACCTGTTTGTGACTCTCACTTCTCGATCTCATTGAACCATTGCAATCGGTATGGATTTGGATGCCGACGTGGGCAATCTCGGTTTATCTACAAGCAAGGTTGAAGCAATGTTAGTACAAGCGCCATCACACAATAACAAGTATACATACCTTCTCATTGATGGTGCATCTAGTGTGGAAGATATTCTGGCGTTGAACATCGTCCTCCTCTTTAATCTGAACATTTAAAGATCTCATAATCACCAAAGATGGTCCTTCATCAGGGCCAAAAACATCTTCATCAGATTCACCATTTTCTACAAGAGCTGGCATATTATCATGGTCACTTTCATGTTCACTCTCACTTTCGATCATGCCATCATCTCGACAACCATAATTCGAGCATTAGGGCACTCGTGCATAGTATCCCTTGCCTTGGCACTTGAAGCACGTAACCTCCACGGTTGGTTTTCTCACCTCACTTGATTTGTGAGTGTTTGAAACCACGGTTGGAGTAGTTTTGAGGTACTAGGAGTTGCGCCTTTTTGAAATCGGTGCTTAAATCCTTAGGCCATGTAGACTTCAAAGTGTTTGAATTACAGGTTGAAAAGGTTCGGTACTCCTCTCCTTAAGTGCCTCTCGGCTTTCATTGCCTTGTGATACATTTCATTGAGATCTTCATACTCCCGCATCTCAACAATGTGGGCAATATCCTTCCTTAGTCCTCCTAGAAATCGAGCCATAGTAGCTTCACTGTTCTTGAATGTTGACTCAAGCATCGTAGTCTCCAACTCTTGGTAATAATCCTCCATCCTATTTCCTTGGGTGATCTTTTGTAATTTGTTGAACATCTCCTGTAGTATTGGTGTGGAGCAGAATCGCTTTTCATGAGCTTCTTTAATTCATCCCAAGTAATGCACAGGCCCTTCTTCATCACGCCTCCTTTCTGCTGAATTTTAGTCCACGATTCTGGGCATAACCAAGAAACTCAACCACAAACTAGCTTGACCTTTTTTCCTCCGAATAGTTGTGCACTGTAAAAATACTTTCAATTTTATCAGACCATTCAAAGAAAGCTTCAGGATCTTGCTTACCAAAGAATTGAGGAATTTTCATTTTAATACATCCTAAATTGGAATCAATTCTAGGAGTACGGTATTGACTTCCCTGAAATGCCTCAAGGCTTCATCATCGTTATCATTGCCATATGTGGTCTTTGTAGATCGAGAGGATTCGGCTCTCTCGACTTTGAGCTCCTTGATGTCTGTTGCAAACCTGAAACCAAAGTGTAAAATTTTGCTAACATCTCCTCATAGGATTCCTTAGAACCCGGTGGTGGTGGCGGTTGCCTCTCCATTATAGCTGCAAAGGTTAGCAAAGAAAATAAAACAGTTTATAAGTCCTCACTTCCCTTCCCAAATTCCCCAAATTCACTCACCAAGTGTTTGAGTACTCTCGGGCTTATATAAGTGAAGGGACGGATTCACACCACTCAATTTGCTCTTCTGTTTCTATTCTTACTCAAACAATATTACACAAGGAATTTACAACAAAGTAATGCAAGTGGACAATGAGATTGGAATGAATGTAAAGAATCAATGAAAACAGTACCAAAAACACAAGAATTCGAATTTTTTGGTAAGGAATTCGAACAAACTGATTGCAAAATCAGAATCTACACGAAAAACCAATGAGACACACAAAATTTCAGAATTTTCGGACCACAACTCAATATTACACAAAGGAATTTACAACAAGGTAATGCAAGTGGACAATGAGATTAGAATGAATCTAAGGAATACAATGAAAACAGTACCAAAACACAAGAATTCGAATTTTTTTGGTAAGGAATTCGGACAAACTGATTGCAAAATCAGAATCTACACGAAAAATCAGTGAAACACACAAAAGTTCAGAATTTTCGGATCACAATAATTTCAGAATTTTCAGATCACAATTCAAGACACTTGAAGAAAGGAAATTTGGACAAAGTAGCTTGTATTGCGGTTTCAGCTCTTCCAAATTCTGGAATTGGTCAAGAACATTTTTGGGTTCAAAATATGGGATAAGGGATGTATAAGGGATGTATTTGGATAAGTAAAATGCTAATCACAAACTGGAAACAATGCAAAGTACAATCTGAATTTGAGAGGCTTGAAAGGAAAAATCTGTCTTTCCGAAATCAGAAAAGGATTTTTGGCATGGTAACTTCAAAAGGTCATAACTTTCTACTCCGATGTCGGATTTTGCTCCGTAAGTACTCAAATCGAAGCTCTCGGAGAGATCTACAAGCAGACGGCCAAAGGAACTCTAAGACCACCTACTGTCCGCCTCAAGTTTTCTACTCAAGTTCCAACAAGGAACTCGATTTTTGCCCAGCAATTTCTTCTTCTCCTTTTTTTTTTTTTCAATTTCAGCAAGGTATAAACAACAATTGGATCTGCACAGCAATTTTTTTTTTATTTCAGTAAGGCATAAACAACAATTTCAGCCGCAAGGTATGGATTCATCAAGAAAGCAAAGGTACGGTTTTGTCTAATATTTTGGAAGCAAGCCGAAACCAACACATCAATACAAAAACAGAATTTGCTTCATCAATACAAGAACATACCAATGATGATGATATTCAGAACAACAAGAAGATTGAGGAGATAAAGAACATACCAATGATGATGATTTTTTTTTTGTACGGTAAAAGAAAAGATATGAACAGCTTGGGAACCAAGACTGCTCTGATACCAACTGGCGTGAAATTCCCTTGGATCTACCCAACTGAAAATTCTTCCCTTGGAGTTGGTATGTTCCTTGAAGATGGAATAGGTCCTCAACCCCTTGATAACCCGTATCAAGAAACCTTGGAATCAATTGAAGGATGGAATCCGAATTTCCTAGGGAACAAATCTAGGAAATCAAGAACAACAAACACACAAATTCCGAATTTGTGTAATTTGCAAGTAATTACAGAAACTAGAGAGCAATTCTCTCAAGCTTGTAATGTCAAGAACCAAATTTTCATTTCATCAAATCTGCCCTTCAAGATGGCCGACGGCCACTATATGGACACAAGCTAGGGTTTACAAATTAGGGTTGCACAAGCTAGGGTTTCTTTTAGGGCCAAATGGGCTACATGACTCTTTGGGCTACATGACTCAATTTACCATATAATTAAAACTAAACCCAATGATCCTAAGTAGTTCTAAGGAAATAGTAGTAAAGCCAAACCCATTAACAAGACCCAATTACACTTAGTACATTAATAAACATGGCCTTGTCAATCTTGGTCTTCTCCCCATCCTTTTGGGCCGTTTGAATGAGTACATTCAAGGCTTCCTTCATTTTCTTTGTTCTAGCCCTTGTCATTGGTCCATCAAGACCTTGAAGTGGATCGAAGCTTGTTCTCGAGACCTTGCTATTGTCATCATTCTTCGGGTTCGAAGTCTCTTCAATGCTTGTTGAATTCATATCACAAACCCAACAAATCTCCCCCACACGATCAAGTGGAGGGCATTGCCATCCCGGCAATAAAACGACAAGCCTCAAGCTTTTGTCTTGGTAGAGTCTTTGTGAGCATATCAGCACCATTCTCATCAGTGTGAATTTTTTCAAGATACAACTATTTCTCTTCAAGAACATCTCTAATCCAATGATAACAAACATCAATATGCTTTGACTTAGCATGAAAAGTAGAGTTCTTACAAAGGTGAATCGCACTTTGACTATCGCAAAACAATACATAGTGATCTTGCTTGAAGCCAAGTTCCCGCACAAACTTTTTCATCCACAACATCTCTTTACATGCTTCAGTTGCTGCTATATACTCTGCTTCAGTGGTAGAAGGTGCAATACACTTTTGTAACCTTGATTGCTAAGCCACAGCTTCCCCTGAGAAAGTAACCAAATACCTCGAAGTGGACTTTTGACCATCGACATCTCCAACTATATCTGAATCTGTATACCCAACCAATGAAGGTTCATTAGTTCCAAAACAAAGCTTAAGTTTAGAAGTGTCTCGAAGATATCTCATGATCCACTTCACTGCATTCCAATGCTCTTTCCCAGGTTTTGATAAAAATCGGCTGACTACACCAATTGCATGAGCTATATATAGTCTAGCACATACCATGGCATACATCAAACTACCAACCACTGAAGCATATAGAATGGTTGACATGTATCTCTTCTCTTTTTCTGTAGAAGGGCTTTGTTTAGTACTCAATCCAAAGTGAGAAGCAAGAGGAGAACTAACTACTTTAGCTTTATCCATACTACACCTCTGAAGTACTTTCTCAATGTATTTCTCCTGTGATAACCACAACTTTTTGGCATGTTTGTCTCTACCAATTTTAATGCCAAGGTTCTGTTTTGCTGGCCCCAAGTCTTTCATAGTAAAGGACTGGCTCAACTTCTTTTTCAACCTGTTAATCCGAGAAGCATTCCTACCAACAATCAATATATCATCAACATAGAGCAAAAGAATAACAAAATCATTATCAAAGAATTTTTGTACAAAAACACATGGTTAGACTTTGTCTTTCGATAGCCTAGCTCCGTCATAACAGACTCAAACTTCTTGTACCATTACCTTGGTGCTTGTTTTAAGCCATACAAACCTTTCTTTAGTTTGCAAACATAGTCCTCTTTTCCTTTTACTTTGAAACCCTCTGGCTACTCTATGTAGATCTCTTCTTCTAAATCACCATGTAAAAAGGCCGTTTTCACATCCATTTGTTCAACCTCTAAGTTTAAACTCATAGATAAACCGAGTATCACTTGAATGGATGACATCTTAACAACTGGAGAAAAGATTTCATCAAAATCAACTCATTTTCTTTGGCTAAATCCTTTGACAACCAATCTAGCCTTGTATCGCGATCTTGAGGTGTGTTCTTCTTGCTTTACCTTGTAGACCCATCTATTTTCAAATCCCTCTTACCTTTAGGTAGTTTCACCAACTCAAATATGTGATTATTATACAAGGATTGTATCTCATCTTGCATGGCATCTTTCCACTCTTCTCGATGTTCATCATTCATAGCTTTTTCAAAGCTTTCTGGTTCTCACCCATCAGTCATTAAAACATACTCACCTGGGGAATATTTCCTAAAGTGTCTTTCTCTAGTAGACCTTCGTAGTGGAACTGCTGGTGGAACATTTTCACTTGATGAATCAGAATCATCATTTGCCTCAACTTGTCTAGAAGCATCTACATCAGGTAAATCATAGTGATCATCATGAATTACATCTTCAACATTCTCTCACACCAACGTTGAAGGAACTGGATCCAAATCAACTGGAACAACTGAATGAGACATTGTCTTCTCTGTCTTATCAATGTCTTTTATGGTCTGATTTTCCATCAAAACAATATCCTTGCTTCTGACAATTTTTTTCTCAACTGGATCCCATAACTTGTAGCCAAACTCATCTTGGTCATAACCCAGAAAAATGCATTGACGTGTTTTCATGTCAAGTTTTGACCTTTCATCTTTGAGAACATGCAAAAAAAAATTTACATCTAAAGACACGCAAATGATCATATGAAACATCCTTACCTGTCCATGCTCTATTTGGCACATCAGCATCTTGCACAGAAGATGGTGAGAGGTTTATCAGGTGTACAACTATAACCAAAGCCTCATCTCAAAATGATTTTGGCAAATGTGAATGTGAAAAAAAAGACCTAACTCTTTAAACCAACGTTCTGTTCATTTTCTCAGCCAAGCCATTCAACTGAGGAGTTTTTGGAGGAGTCTTCTGATGCTGAATACCCTGTTCTTTGCAATACACATAAACGGACCTAAATACTCACCCTCATTATCTATGCTGATACACTTTAGCTTCTTCACTGTCTGTCTCTCAACTGAAGCCTGGAATAGTTTGAAAACATCCAAAACTTGGTCCTTCATCTTCAATGGATATACCCATAACTTTCTAGAATGATCATGAATGAAAGTCACAAAATACGAGCAACCACTATGTGTTTTTGTCTTCATGGGACCACAAACATCAGAGTACACCAAATCAAGTCCTTCTGGTTTCCTTGAAGGAGGACTATTTTTAAATAAAACCCTGTTTTATTTCCTTGCCAAGCAATGTGAACACTTTTTCAAACAAGTGCTCTTTATTCCTCAAAAAAGATTCTTCTTGCCTAAAACAGCTAATCCCTCAGTGGGACAAAATCTGGACAAAAGAGAAAAAGAGTACAGAACACAAATCTTATGATCTCTCCTTTTTATGGATGCATTAATTGACTCGTTAAAAGCCTAATCCGGAAAAACCCTATGGGAAAAAACCGATCAAAAGGAAAAAAAAGTGCAATGCATAATTCATAATATCTCCTCCTCAATTGAGTTATATAGCCACTATTAGGGCTAGTCAAACTTGCATCTTGTGAACTTGCCGCATACCAATGCCATATACTAATTTCTCAAAAGTTTGACGCTGGCAATATTTGGTAAAAAGATCTACAAGATTCTTTATGGATTAAATCTGTTTAACATCAATTTGTCGACTTTCTTGGAGTTCGTGAGTATAGAAAAATTTCAGCGAGATATGCTTGGTCCTATCACTTTTGATATATCCTCCCCTAACTTGTGCAACACAAATAGCATTATCTTCATCAATTATAGTGGAAGAATTTGTAACCGGTGTTAAACAACAAGAATTGTGAACATTGTTATAACGGATCTTAACTAAACATACTCTCTTTCAGCTTCATATAAAACAATAATCTTAAAGTAGTTAGAAGATGCAGCTACTAGTGATTGCTTCGTAGAATGCAAAAAAATGGTGGTGCCGAACAATGAGGGTACCATTGAGTCTCTACATAATCTTAGGAATCATTATTTATATAATTTTGTAAGCTTCGTTCATTGAGCACTATTAAAAAGTTTTAGTCCCTCCATCCTTAAAAAAAATGTCCCAATTTTAAACGTTATCTTTCTCTCCAAAAAAAAAAATTTACTTTTTATCTGAAATTTTTATATTACTTTCATTAATAATGATAATATATAAGCCTAATCAAATAAAATGATACAAATGAAATTTATATATCTAATGGTGGATTAAAAGTGTTGTATTTTGTAATTTTAAAAAAGTTACACTAAATCAACCGTAAACATTTCTTTAATGAGATATTAAAAATTTTGAATGGTTTAGCCATTTCCTTAAAAAAAAAAAAGGAAGAATAATAAAATTTGACAACATTTTATGTTTGTTAATGATAAAGCCCCAAAAGAAATTATGCAAAGAAAAATTACTGAATCTTGGTTCAACTATACGTGCCGACTTTAGTTTACTTTCAATTAAAAGATAACTTTATTTTCTTAATAAATAATTACATCTCACACAATATTAATTAGGAGTTTACTCTCTCCATTGTCATAGTTTTTTTTATTAGTCTAATAAAATTATATATATATATATATATATATATATATATATATTAAAACCATAATTTTAGTATTAATTGAGAATAATGATTCCTGTATTACAAAATTAGATCTCATATTTTAGTCTTTACTGTAATAGACTTTAGATTAATTTAACTAAATTAAAAATATGAAACATGGACCGTTCAATTTCCATCATCTTATACAACTTCCTTTTTAAAACAAATAATAGTAAATAAAAAAGAAAAATCTTATACAACTTATTTAACAAAAATAAACTCCTTTGTATGTTTTATCTTGTCTAAATTTCTTCTTTGCTAATTTTAATAAAGAAGAAAGAAAATAAATAAAAATTTCTCAATTAGCAGAAAAGTAAATTACTAACAGCGCCTAAACCAAAATATGAGTCAACAATCATCAAATTAAAATAAGAACCAATAGTTATTAGAAAAACTCAAAAAACATTTAAAAAAAAAAACAGATTTCAAATGAATGGCCTTGAATATGCTACTTCGAATGTGTAGTATTTTTGAAACTAATACTGCATCCTACATAAATTTCATATTTGTCCCCATCTTTTTCTTGCCCATTTTCCACTCTTTTTTATCCATGTCATCCTATCACAAATGGAAAAAAAAAATCAAAAATTTATTCCTGCAACCAAATTTCACTTGGAAAAAACCAATATGTGCACAAATCTTTTGCAACGTTCACAATAGAAAAAAAAATGTTATAATGAGATTAAATGTGGAGGGAAATAAGAACGTCTTAAGGAATTCAAACAACTTTCACTTCTCATACACACAACACACTAAAATTAATATGGAAAAAAATCAAATAGAGGAAGGAGAAAGAAAACTGAAGCAAAAACGCACTCTTCTCAACTCTAGAGAGGAAAGAACAAAGCAAACCCAACTTTTGGGGTCAAATTGATCAGCCCACATACAATAAGTATTGATGAAATATTTGGATAACACTTAAATAGTTGGATAATGCTTATTGTGGATATTTAATAAAATATATTAAGATTCTTATCAATATTTATAATATTTATTAAGATTCTTATCATAATATAAATTTAAAATTTCCAATTCTTTATCAATATAAATGACATTATATTATAATTTATTAGATTTGTACAAGAATTTTGAAGGTCAATATTTAGAAGCATAGGGGATCTGTTACCTAAATAAAAAATTAGATTCTAGAAAATGATAAGAATTTTAATAGATATTATAGATATCGATAAAAACTAAATTAAATTTTATAAAGTGTAGTCAAATAGAAAGTGTATCACATTTACATAGATAAATGTTAATTACTGCGAATAAAATATTTACCTAAATTAATTTAGTGAGAAATGGTAACTAAAGATGTACAGGTGGCTTGATTACAGTAAATAAAATTATACACATGTTAAAAGGAGGTGGAATGGTCTTTGATTTCTATATCTATAGTAGATTATATATTAAATGTGTTGTATTTTATAATTAAAAAAAAATTGTACCAAATCAAAAGTGAACCCCCCAACCCTTTTTTTTTTCAACGGATGGAGTACCATTTAAAAAAATTTTAGAATGCTAAAAATTTACATGAAGTTTCCACTGAGAAATTAAGAAATAGAGCATGTCATAAAAACAAGAAAAAAATATAATTTACTCTCTCTATCTCAAAAAAAAAAAAAAATCACTTTTAAAAATTTTCATTGTCCCAGGAAAAAGAGTCCACTTTTGAACCAAATTTCTAAAATATCTTTACAAATAATAATTATATATACTCATAATTAAAAAATAAGAATAAAAATGTAAAATTATACTAGTGGTGTGTTTTAAATGTGTTGTTTATCTAATAATTAATAAAAAAATTATATTTAATTTAAAGTGAACCCTTTGTTCTAAAATGGAGGGACCGAGGGACTATGATTCAGATATCATATTGTATATATTTACTCCCATCGAACAAAATTTCTTGCTCCGCCCCCCTTGTCTCCCATTCTATCAAGAGTACTTACCAACTTTTCTTTCATTTTCAACTTTTAGCAATATGTCAATGGCGTCCCACACGCAAACAAATCTTATAGTTCAGAACTTAATTAAAGTAGCTAGGAATGTCCTTTCAGCCAACACAAATGTTAAGTTTGCAACTTCCACATTGCTGTTAAGTATAATTGAAGTTTATTTCACAGTTGACACTTTCAGATCATGCAGTTGGGCAGGAGACTAGCCCATGAAATTTAATTGGAAACAGAATTGCTTTATATCTGATCGCTTTCGTTTTTGTTTTTTTTTTGATAGAATTAAATGGTGAATGGATGAGATCTTGGAACCCAGAAAGTGCAAAAAGAAAATGACGCAATTTGAATAAGTTCTCGTCATAACAACGCGATGGGTATTTTAACCTTTTAAATTTAGCAGAAAATTGGTTATGTTGGAACAAGAGAAGTAGAAAAACTTGATAAGAAGATAGATCTGGAAGAGTGGAAGAATTTCACAAGACAATTACAAATGCCACACTCTAAAATGACATGGTAAAATCAATTAATATTAAAAATAAAAGAATGAATCGTATGTAGAGGATTATAATGCCATTAACTATAGAAAAAGTTTCCAAAAAAAAAAAACTCCAACAATTAATAAATAAAAATAGATCCAAAACTTATTTGCTTAAACTTTAATGTTCAAATTGAGTTAACCTCTCAATCCACTGCACTAACCGAAATTTCAAATGTTATCTTCCTTACAAATTAGTATAGTAGTTGAACTATTCAACCAAGTTAGTTTTTCTTATGATTTGATAAAATATAGCGAAAACTCATGAACAAGTGATTTTGAACTTACAGAAAATTAAATAGAATTCATAGCTTTCTATAATAGTGTAGTCAATACCTACAAAGCAAGAAATTTGCTAAGATTCAATAGTACTATCTCACATTTGAAAAGAGATAGAAAAATTAGAACAATTACTAATAAAATAATCTGAAAATTTATTGAGTTTTTTAATTCAAGTTCCAACTATTTTACTTATCAAACCTTTCTAGTTAAGAATGTATAGCCTGACTGTGCACGTGTAAACAATATCTCTACGTACGTTTTGGTGCGACTAAGGTACGTTCTTAGTTCTGCTGAGAGAAACACTTTCTTTCTTCAGAGTTAAGTTTTCTCTTCTGTCGTGATGAGAAGTAGCTGGGTTTCGGGTTTTTTGGTTCTGTGTTGGGGTGATGGCTTCAAGTGGCTCTTGGAGTTGGGAGTTGGAGGTGGCAACTGTGGTACAGCAGCTCAAGTTGTCTCCGGTGGAAGGGGGAGGGGTTGTGCTAAAGAATGATGATATTCAGGCTGGGCACGTTGAGGGTGAACGGAGTTTACTTGGGAAAATATTTGGAGCTAAAAGGGTTAATTTTATGGGGCTAAAGAGCACTATGAGAGCTATTTGGCCAGTTCAGAATCCTTTCGTTGCTCGGGAACTGGGGATCAACTATTTCCAGTTTGTGTTTAAAATGGTGAAAGATAGGAAGAAGGTCATGGTTGGGCGCGGTTGGACTTATGATCGTCATTACATGGTGTTACAGGACTGGGATGTGAAGGTCAAGAACCAGGATAAGGATTTTAATATGGTGGATATCTGGGTTTAGGTATGGAATTTGCCTAACCACTGGATCACGCAAGAAACAGGGCTCAGGATTGGGAGTCTTTTTCCAAAAGTGCATGAAGTCTTCATTCCAGAATGTGGAAGTCGGCAGGGTAGACATCTAAAATTATTGGTTACAATCGACTTGGAGATACCTCTACTCTGAGGAACGAAGGTTTGTTTCCATGATATGTCTAGTTGGGTGTTGTTTAAATATGAATTTTTTACTGCCTTTGTGTTTATTGTGGTTGCGTGGGACATGCTGAATTTCTTTGTGAGAAACTTTGTGATGATTAGAGGAAAAATTGCCTTCTGGTTGGGCAGTTTAGGGACTAGATTTAGATAGGTTTTGGCATATCTGGAGGTAGGGAGTTTGAGCCTGTGCCGGCTTCGAAACAACACACTTCCAGGTTTCAAGACCAGAGGGGGGAGCCACCAAAAACAAAGCACAGAGATAAGGGGAAACTGCTGGTTGATACTATGGAGGAGGCTACTAGTTGCGGTAGTGCTGAAAGGATTGGTATGGGTCAGTTTGAGAGGGTTGTGTCTCCTGTCTCCTGTCAGGTGACGAGGGATTTCTCTCCGACGCATTTGGGGGTACAGTCGCAAGTAGTAGAGAAGGAGGGGAAAAAATGGGGTCATTGAGGTGGAAAGAGGAACCGAAGGGGGGGAAGGGGAGGGATTGCTGTTGGACTTTGAATTGGTCATAGGAAAATTTAGTCATGTGCAGGTTTGAGGTATCATTCAATCTGAGTATTGTGTGTAGGTTGGAGGTATCATTCAATCCAAGAAGGTCAATGGGTAGTGTGAGAATCCAGGAGTGGGTTCAGGTGAGCAATTGAGGCAGCCCGCGGCTAAATGGAAAAGACAAGGTCGTCGTTTGATGTTTGAAAGGGATGACCATGTGCAGCTCCCAAGGGAGAAGGTTCAGGTAAGAGGGAAAAGGAGTTGGCGGTTGGTGGAGAAGGACTATAACTCTAATGAGGATGAAGGGAATAAAAGGAAGAAGGTGAGAAGAGTGTGGATGGAGCTAGGCCAATGTTCGGGGGTTATGGGGACCAATCCACAACGGTCCCCAACAACCTCATGAAAGTAGGGGTGTGGAATTGTAGAGGTTTTGGTGTAGCTTTTACAATTTCCCAGTTGAGGGAAACAATTATATCCCAGTATCCTAATGTGGTTTTCCTTTTTGAAACTAAATAAAAAACAGTTTTTGTTGAGAATGTGTTTAGGAAATTGAAATATGAAGGAAGGTGGAGTCATGTTGATCCGGAAGGAACCTGAGACGGCTTGCTAATGTGTTGGGCAGCTCATGTTATGGTGCTGAATGTTGTGAGTACTAATTTTTGTATTCAGCTGCAATACCAACTTGAGGGTGATCTAATGATTAGGTGGGCTATTTTTATTTATGCAAGTACGGATCTTGGTAGGAGGGAAGAACAATAGAGTTATTTGGTTGATAATAAAAATAAGTGGGGAGATTGGTGGGTTATGAGGGGAGATTTCAACGATATAATGTATCCCCATGAGAAGAAGGAGAGGGGGGAGGGGGGGAGGAACCAATCCGACCAAAGTTATCTTTCTTTTAAAACCTTTATATGGAGGATGGAGATGGTGGATCTTGGGAATGTGGAAATACCATTTACATGGAGTAACAATTAAGGTGGAGAGGGGTATGTTGAGGAGCGTTTAGATAAATTTTTTGGGGCACCGAAGTGGAGGTTAATGTTTCCAATAGCTAGAGTCATTTACTTTGATAAACAAGCTTTGGATCACTCATTTCTTCTTTTGGATATGGATCATCGACAGTCAAGTATAAGGTGCCGGTTTGTGTTTGAAAAAAGATGGATCAAGCGAGAAGCTATCCAAGAAACAATGGTTGCAGCTAGGAATAAAGATAAATGGGGGATGAAGCAATATGTCCTAAGCGCCAAGATTGCTCAATGTCACGTGGAGTTACTCAAGTGGGGTTCTCAGTCAGGGCATCATTCATCTAGGAGGATAAAGTCTCTTAAAGCGCAAATGGAGGCATTGCGTAGGGAGGGTGGAGCTAGGGATTGGAGTACATGGAATGGTCTTAAGAATCAACTCCAACATGAGTATAAGGAAGAAGAAGGCTATTGGTAACAACAGTCAAGAAATCAATAGTTGAGGGAAGGAGAAAGAAATTCAAAATTCTTTCATGCAACTACAATTCAAAGGAGAAAGAGAAACACTATTGAAAGTTTGACGACAACTTGGGGAACAAAGTGTGTGACTAAAGAAAAGATTCAAGAAGAAATTGTGGGCTATGATAACAAGTTATATGCTTCTACTCACCTGGTGTATTGTTCGCTTTTGCTTGAAGATTTACCCAAATCCATCACTCCAGTGATGAACAAAAGAATACTGAGACCTGTGGAGGAAGTTGAAATCAAAACTGTCATTTTTCAAATGAATCCAAATAAAGCTCTTGGGCTAGATAGTATGACGCCTCTATTTTTTCAAACTTATTGTAATGTGGTTGTAGCGCATGAGACTATTCATACCTTGAATTCTATGAGAAAAGGGAGGAAGGGTATATGGCATTTAAAATAGATATGGCCAAAGCTTATGATAGGGTGGAGTGGAGATTTTTAGAGAAAGTAATGAGGAAAATGAGATTTGCTTGGGGTGTTTTTAGTTGGATTAGGCAATGTCTATGTACAAGTAATTTGTCCATTAATATTAATGGAGAGCCATGTGAGTACATTAATCCAACTAGAGGCATTTGGCAAGGTGATCCTATTTTGTCTTATCTTTTTTCTGATCATTTCTGAAGCATTATCCCACTTTATTAAATAGGCAAGTGAACAAGAGGAGTATAAGGGTATGAGAACTAGTAGAAATGGCCATATCATAACACATTTATTTTTTGCCGATAACTCCTTTTTATTCTGTGAAGCAGATTCAAGCCAAGCGCAAATTTTACATGATATTCTCCAAAAGTATAGTCAATGCTTGGGAGAAACCATCAATCTGGATAAATCTTCAGTGTTCTTTAGTCCTAATGTGTCCCAGGAGGCCAGATCGTAGATTTTTCAAATTATGGGAGGTGTGAAGAAACAATTTAATGCTCTGTATTTGGGGTTGCCTATTAGGATTGGTCAGTCGAAAAAGAAGGTTTTTAATTTTCTCATTGAAAAGTTGTAGCACAGAATTCAAAATTGGAAGAATCAGTTCCTAAATGTGGCCGACAAAGAAGTTTTTATCAAGGCAGTGATGAATGCTTTGCCAACTTATGTTATGGGATGCTTTAAGCTACCTGTGAGAGTGTGTAAGGAAATTTGTCATATCAAGGTGAATTTTGGGTGGGGTGCACATAAGGATGCAAGGCAAAAAATTCATTGGAAAAATTGACAAGACCTTACTAAAGCTAATGAGGAGGGAGGACTGGGCTTTCAAGATCTACAATCTTTCAATAATGCTTTACTTGCTAAACAACTGTGACAAGTTATGAATCAACCGGATTTGTTGATGAGCAAAGTCTTGAAAGCAAAATATTTCCCTCATGACTTGTTGGCTATCAATAAAAATAATGCTTCCTAACTTTGGAAGGGTAGGATGGGAGCAAGGAATATCATCTGAGATAGGTCAGCTCAAGCTAGTACAGGCATGTTGAAGTGGCAATTTACTCCCACTCAGGATTATTCAGTGCGATCGGCATATCAAAAATTGTAGCAGGAAAGGCAATATGCAGCACAAACACCTGCATGCAACACTGCTCGAGGCCGCAGGCACCTCATGTGGAAAGCCACTTGGAAATTGAATGTCACAGGTAAAGTTAAGCATTTTGTTTGGGGATGTTATCATAATATTTTGCCACATCATGCTAAGCTAAACCATAGGAAAATGCCAGTGGAGCCTACATGTCCAATGTGTGGCGAAGAGGATGAAAATATGGAACATATTATGTTTCGGTGTTCCCGAGCCAAAAATATTTCAAAGCTGGCTCAAGTCGATTGGGCTAAGGCAGCAGAGCAACAAGATAATTTTCATCATTGGTGGTAAGATCTTTGCTCTAGGCAATGGGAGGCTATATGAAAGGAACAAGCACAGCTCACAGCTTACCTTCTTTCGATGATATGGAAAAGTTAGAATTTGTGGGTTTTTCAAAAAGAATGAATGGAGGAGAAAGAGGTAGTTGAACGGGCGAGGCATGCTTGGTTGGAATTTCATCAAGCAGGATAGTTTAGTTAGCTAGGATCACGAGGTCAGTTAGTGGCTGACTAGTATATAGACGGTGGAACATGGTTGTGGGATGGGCGACTAAATTGAGGTATTCCTCTCTCTGTCAGTTGCTGTTTTTTCTGTAATGTATTTTTGTGGGATTCAGGGTTGATTGTTGGCATGTTGTCTTTTTTTTTTCTCTAAAAACGATAGTATACTAATAGAGAGGCACTAATGGCCTAAGAACATAGCCACAAGGGCTAGTTGCGCTTCGTGGTATTAGTATCTAACCTAACCCACGAAGACCAAAGACCCACAAAGGGGTAAAAGACCCACATAGGGGTAAAAGACCTCATTAGGTGGGAAGAAGCCCATACAAAAACCCGGTTATATCGAGTCACTAATACTATACAAAAAATGATGCTACTCATCTCAATTGGCCCACAACTAATGGCCTCTGGTGAAAGAAACTGGACTAAAATCCTTAACTATCACCTCATGCATTTTTGTGAAATCCAACCTGCATACGTTGAATAGCGCCGCCACTCAATTACTTCCGCAAGCATTGAATAGTCAGACAGTTCTACTACTACCACAAGGAGAGACTACAACACCTAAAAAAAAAAAAAATTTATGACCATTGCACTGTAGCTACAATAGCTACAGTGCAACAATCACACCAAAATTGCACCGTGTGTCATTCGCACGCACAGTAAATTGGATGGAAAAGCAGCCTTCTGGCTTTTTGCTATAATTTGGTGTTAGAAGCTTGTTGACATGTTGTCACTTCGCCTTAACCAACTCTAGAGCTAAGAGTCTGATTGTTAGGGACATTGGGTGTAATCTTTAACTTTCAACAAGTTAATATAATTAATCAACTTTGGTTAAAAAAAAAACCATTCTAGTTAAATTGTCCATGTGTTGTCTTTTAACAACACTAGTTCTAGAGATCTACACAAGTAGCGGAGAGTGCCCAATTTTTTTTTATATTTAAGTAAATATTAATTTTATACATTTTAAAGAAAATTGATATATATATTTTAAAAAAAATATGTAGCTTGTATTTATTTTAAATATTTTAATTTTTTGTATTTTTTAAATTAATTTAGATGTGGAACAAATCTTAAAGAAATATTATACATTGAAATAATAATTTTTTAATTATAAAAAGTTTATATTGAAAGTGAATTATAGATAATTAAAACTATTATCAATAATGAATACTACTAAAAAATAGCAATTTCTATCCAAGCAACTAAGTTCGATGTAATTGTTTCAAAATTTTAAAAATTTTAAAATTTTGATATTAATATTAATCTTTATATTTGCATATAAGTTTAAATTTATTTTGATAGTACATTTTTTATTACTTATTACAATTTATCAATAGAAGTATAAATAATTGCCACCCATTTATCCCTAACAAAACTTTTTAAACCTTTTTTTTTTAAATATCTCTATGTGTGTGGTTCAAATGTTTTTTCTGATATTTTTAAATTATTTTTATTTTACTTTCTGAAGCATATAATTTTTTAGAAAATAATTTTGAATTACAATAAATTATATAATAATTTTGGTAATTAATTTTTTTTTATTGGTGAAAATTATACTAAATGGTAACCTTTAAGTTTAAGATAACTATTACAAAAAGAAAATGATCATTTTAACATAAATAGTTAAGTCTATTATAATAATGTTATATGTTCTACCAATCAAATATTCATGTTATGTATTAAATTTGAATCTCACACATAAATTATTTTTAGTAATGCATCTTCTATGTTACAATGATCAAAATAAAAATATATTTTACTATCAGTAGCATTCAAAATAAAAATTACATTAGTTTTTAATTTTCATATATAGTTCAATTTTAACTTTTAACATGGCTTTTATCATTTTTAATTATATGTGGAATAAGTACTCAAGCATAAAAAAAAAAGAAGAAAGAAAAACAATTTAAGATATGTTGTTAAAAGTTAACCAAAATATTATATATGATTAAAATTGATTAATATGTCTATATTTAAATATTAGTAGAGAAGTTCATATAATTAGTTATTTAATTAACACTTACATATTGAAATTAATACACACACATACATAGTATCAGAATTTTGAACATTGATTTTTTTAATGATTTATTGTTTATCCCACATAGTAGAATAAAAAATTAAGTTTTGTTGTTGATTTATTGTTTATTATGCAAATTATTTTTTATAAATACATGATTAGTTTAATATATAAAAATAATTGAAACTGGTATAAAATATTAAAATAATGATATTTAAATTTAGATATTAATAAAATTTTGAAATAATAAATTGAGATAATGTTGAATAATGTTTAGAGTAAGTACTAACATTTTGGAGTCAAAATATTTAACTTAATAAATGGAAAAGAAATAAAGTTATTTTGAATGTTACCCTTCATATTGTTTTAAATTTATAGTCTTATGTACAATTTTTCAATTATAAAATATTAATGAGTATTAATTTTTCAAGAAAAATCTTGTGTAATTTTTAAATTATTTAATTGGCATTTTAACTAATTTTACTATATTTTATGAATTACGATGTTTTTTTAATTAATTTAGAAAGGGAAAACAATATATATATATAATTTGTAAGTGTATGTGAGTTATAAAATTTATATGGTAATATAAATTGAAAAAAAATTGACAAATTTTGAATTTTACAATTGATTGCATTTGAAATAAAATTTAAACACAATTAAAAATAAATAAAAAACTTTCAAAGTGAATTAGTGTACTAAAAGTGATACAAAATAATCTCAAAATTTTAAAAAAATTACACCTTTATCAAAGTGTAACCTATAATCTATAAACAATTTATTGACAAAAGGTCACCTAGCTAACACTCTCCCTTGTATATATATATATATATACTTGTTTGTCAATAATTTTTAAGTTTTACTCTATCAACTAGTAATTTATTAGCTGCTTTTCTTTTTAGATAAGGATAGAATCATTAAACGATCACGGCCAATTATACCAAATACCTTATCATATTAAATAAATTACTTTAGTTTAGTTTGGACAGATAGATAGAACTCACCTACAACATGTATTAATGTTAAAATTTTAAGTCATGTACGAAAAGTCAATTATTGAAGTCAGCAAAACATCCAAACTAATATACGTGGAAATCACAGAATAAAAGGACAGGAGAGCTGAAACAAAAATCACTACGTCGTTTCGCAGTGTCCAAAAACTTGTAGTGCCGTAAAAGAATTTCAATTCAATTCAATTCAAGGGTATCCTACCTAATCCTATTTTGGGAAAATTGTTTTGGTTATGTGCAGTTAAAGTCAAAATTGGTTCGTTGTAGCTCATTTACGCCATCCAATAGTAATTTTAAAATGTCAAAATCAATATTCACTCATTGACTTATTCGCCATCGGCCATACTTTGTTTTTAGGAGAAAGTTCCCTTGCGAAAGGGAAACTCCCTCCACCTGTACTATGTACCAGAGACCCCTTAGTCAGGCGAGATGTAAATCGAGGAATGTACATGAGTTAGTAGAGGCCTGAGAGAAAGAGTTAACAGGCCAAATCCAGGATAGACCCCCACAATATTTCAGCGAAAAATCTGCCCTACACAAGATTCAAACCTCCATTACCGGAGAATTTCTCCCCATGGCATTTCAAACTAACCAACTCACCTATGTCCCTAGAAGCTCCATCGGCCATACTTTCGTGCATAATAAGTTGCACGCCACTTCCTTTGGCTCAAAAAATCATAACTCAGTGGTATTCTGGTCAATTGTTCATATATAGATAAGTCCCAACATCTAAAGCCATTCTTTCTTTTTTTCAAAAAAGAAAAAAAACGAAGAAAAGAAAAAGAAAACGAAAAGAAAACCATGATCGTGAAAATTTTGGTATCAAATCTTATCCTATCATTATTATTTTTTGTAGCAAATTGTAGCCCTCCTCAAAATCCCATAACATGTTCAAACACAACTTTTGATTGCACAATCCAAAACGCATATGCAACGTTCCCAGATCGAAGCATTTGTCATGCAGCCGAAGTTGTGTATCCCACAACAGAAGATGAGGTCATCTCAATTGTAGCGAATGCAACAATGCTGAAGAGGAAAATGAAGGTGGCAACTAAGACATCCCACAGTATTCCCAAGTTAATTTGTCCTGATGGCGTAAATGGACTCATAATAAGCACGAAATTACTCGATAAAACCATGAATGTTGATTCATCGAGCTTGACGATGACAGTTCAGAGTGGAATGGTCCTCAGGGATTTGATAAGCAAGGCGGTAGAAGCGGGGCTGGCCTTGCCTTATGCACCCTATTGGTGGGGTCTAACTGTTGGAGGACTTCTGAGCACCGGTGCGCATGGAAGCACATTGTGGGGTTTGGGCAGCGCTGTGCATGATTATGTTGTTGAGCTTCGGATTGTTACTCCGGTTGGAGCCGATGAAGGTTATGCTAATGTGAGGACACTTAAGAGTGGTGATCCTGAGCTGAATGCAGCTAAAGTCTCCCTTGGAGTTCTTGGAGTTATTTCACAGGTGCATAACATCTCTAGCTTTTACTTTTTTCTATGAAGAAATTTTTGCATTTTTTTCATGTTCCCTAAAAGCAGGATATTATTGTTTTTTGAAAAAAGAAGGCCATACCATTAATGTTTCAAATTTTGATAACTTTTACAACATCAATCTCCACCCCCCCCCCCCCCAAAAAAAAAAGACTTATATGTTTTACACTTGAAAACTTTGATAGATAATCTGGCCAACTTGCCTAATGTTAATTTAATTTTTTTTTTTTTTGCTGGGTAGGTGTTTGAGATGTTACTGTAATAGGGAAAAGAATATGTCGGTGCATAACATGAAACAATTAGTTTCTTATGCATAGTAGTTGTACTTATAGTGAATTCTCACAATTATAAATTATTTTTCCACTACAAGAAAAACAGTTTTTTCCGACGGACAATTTCCGACGGAAAATCCACGTTTCCGTCGGAAAAATAAAGATTTCCGACGGTTTTCCGTCGGAAATAATCCGTCCGAATAAGTGTCGTCGCAAAAAATTTTCCGTCGGTAAACCGTCAGAAATCGAACGGATTTCCGACGGAAATCCGTCGAAAATTATGAGAAGAAATTCAAAAAAAATAAATAATTTCTGACGGATTTCCGTCGGAAATTATTTAAAATTTTTAAAAATAAATATTTTCCGACGGAGATCCGTCGGAAATTAAATAAATTTTTAAAAAAATTAATCATTTCCGACAGATTTCCGTCGGAAATTTAATAAATTTTTTTTTAAAAAAATAAATTCCATTTTAACAAAAATAAAATCCATTTTAAATTCCAATTATAAAATTCATTTACTTGCCAATTTGGAAATTTAAAAGTTCACAATAATAGTGCATACAAATAATATTTTTTACATCAAGTAGCAACATTGTTTTTTCTCAACTTGGTGAAAAACAGATGTATCCAGGCAAGCATAGCGTAGAATTGCGAGATTTTCTTCTAAGTTCCAGCCAGAAAACAAAAGAAGGTACAACGATTCACTCAACAACAGACATAACTGCATTCTAAAGGACAATATTAACATGCACATATATTCATCAATATCACATACAGAAAATAAAGTTCCCAAAGAGTTAAGAGAGCTTACATCAACTCCCTGGTGTTTTACCCCAACAAAATAAACATTACTTAAGTAGTATTAGCATTTTCTTTCTTATTTCCTTTTTTCTCCGCATAGTTTTTTGAACAACTAAATATCATTGTTACAAGATATAGAGCAAACCAGAATTTAACTCAATAAGTATATTAAATTCGTCCTGAGAAGTGAGCTATAGATCCACAATCAACTCAAACTGCCATTTGAAGTTTAAGAGCAGAAAGCACACTTTCATAGGCTGAGCAGAAAACTAAACTCTCATTCTAATTAGGGCATCATTAAGATTCATTTTTAATATCGCATGCAATGTACTGTCAGAGGGCACTGATTTGGTGTCATATCCCACCTCATGCTTAAATTGAGTTAAATTGAGGATTTGAATGAAAGAGAACAAGATATTCTCATATAGTAGAAAAAAGAAATTTTATTTTTTTATTTTACTTTTTTTACTAGACCATCTTTTATTTCATATTAATAATTATAAAAAATAAAAAATATATCATAATTCATATAAAAGGTAGAAATAAATTTTATCCAAAAAAGTTTATTAACTACTCTCATGTGACAATTAATTTGGAAGAAAAAAAGTGACAAACACGATAATTTTAATAAAATCAAGTATTATTATGTGAATGCCCATTCGTGGGGTCAGAGGTAATAGTATGTATTGAGATAAAAAATTTTATAACAGCAAATCGGATTTACAAGAGTTTCAATGGGAAAAGATAAATGAGAACTTAATGGTTGTTAATGAATCACACTAAATAATTTTAGACTTTCTATCTCAAAATAAAGTTTATTTTGTATTGGTTATAACTTTTTATTATTTATTAATTATAATAGATATAATATATTATTAAATCTATAATTTTATATTTATATTTATATTTTTTTAATTATAAATCATATATAATCATCATTAATAAAAGTAATATAAAAGTTTTCTTTAAAAATAATTTTTTTAAAAAAATTAAAAATAAATTCTTTTATAAGATAAATAGAGTAAATTTAATAAATTTAATTATATAATAATTAATAATTAAAAATAAATTCTTTTATGAGATAAATAAAGTAAATTTAATTATATAATAATTTTTAATTAATTTTAATTAATTAAATTTAATTAAAAATATAAAAAGGTCACGTCCACTCGGTGGCTAAGCCATCACTGATTGGCCAGAAGGTGGGCACCACCATATAGTATAAACCAAGAAAAGAGAAAAAGTTCATAGATGTCACACAATGGTATTAGTAATCCTCAATCTAGAGCTGTAAACAAACCGAGTATAAATGAACGAACATTATTCGTGACCTGTTCGCTTATTTTTAAAACTGTTCGTGTTCGCTTATGTTCGTTTATTAATGTCAAATATGTGTTTGAGTTCGTTTATACTCGTTTATTAGTGTTCGATAAGTGTTTGTGAACATGTTCATTAACACATAAAATGAACATGTTCATGATCACTTCATTAACATGTTCACGAACAATTAAATGAATATGTTTGTGAACAATGAGCGAACAATATTATTATATATATTATATTATATTATATTATATTTATATTATTATTTTAATATAAACTAACAATAAACAAACTTTATGGGAACATTAAACGAGCTTGTTCATGAACATAAACGAACCAATTAAACACATGTCTATTCGTTTATTGTTCGTGAATATAAACGAACAGCAAAATCTATTCGTTTATTGTTCATTTAGTTTAACAAACGAATATAAACGAACGTAACTAAACTTGTTCACGAATTATTCACTGAACGTACTAGTTCATTTACACCCGTACTTGAATCCATTAAGTTTCAGTATTATTGCCAAAATTTAATGAGATTTGAACTACGCACTTCTATTTGCATCCATCCTATTCTACTGGAGTTCACCCAAATGTCACCAATTCCCTCCAAATTGCCAAACTTTAACTTTAATGATAAGTTCTATATTTGTACATTTATATTTTTAGAGATTTATTATGCCGAAAATTCCATAATATATATTAAAATGGTTTAATTAAATCCTCAAACTTAATACAGTAATTTGGATTTATTTTCCCTAGTTAAAATCAAGCCAAAATATGAAGTCCAATTCTTTATCAAATCATATGAAATCTAATAATTTTTTAGATGTCCTAATTGAATATAATGATTCTTAAAAAAGCTACTGATTTTCATGCGATTTAGAAGAGATTTCAACTTTTTCAATTGCATTTAGACAAAGGATGAAATAAAAGTAAATAACTAAATATTAAGTTAGAGGACTTAATAGAGATTTTAAAACACAGGGATCAAAATCAAATTTCACGATCAAATTCATATATAAAATATTAGCGTTATTTTCCCAGTTTTATTATTATTATTATTATTACTTTGATAAATTTGTTGCTTGTGACCCCAAAACTCCAACTAATGCTGTTGAAGTCTCTCCTAAATTTGAGTGTAAGAGTGAAAAAAGAAACATATAAGCACATCAGTTGTTCGGAATCCAAGGTACATGATCCGTCAATGTATTTATTTTGATGGATCTTGCGCTAAATATTACTCGTTTCGTATTAAAAAAAAATTTAATTTCAATTTTTTTTTTGTCTCAGAAAAAGAGTCCACTTAAAATAAGATTTTTGAATAAATAATTTATGACAAACAACTAAATTGAAAAGATTGTATACCTTATGTGGAAAACATAATTTTGTCAAGAAATTGAAAAACACCATCACTTTCTATCAAAGATTGATTTCTCTCTTTTAACCTTTTTTTTTTTTTTTGTTATAGACGAATTGATGGAGATGACTTTTTGTAACCCTTATAGGTAGAGAGATGACTAATTTTTATATTTCTAAATTTAATCTGGTACGTCTATCAAATATCTAAATAAATGGTTAAAATTTGTTTCACTATTAAATAGGTTACCAGTAGGAACCAATTAGTAATATAATTATATTAATATTTTGTGTGAAATTCTTGTATTACATTACTAATAATGATAATGTATAATTTAAATTAAAAAGTAAATATAAAAATATAAAGTATATTAATTATTTCATAATTAAAAAATTTTAGATCAAATTGAAAGTGTATTTTTGTTTGGCAACAGGTGTAGAGGTTTGCATACCATTGATTAATGAACCTGATGTGCTTCTATTTTAATTGTCGATTTTAATGCCATTGCATCCGTGAGATGCCGCGCACAACTAACTAGTCTTGTCAGTCCTACACTCGACTTTTTCCATCGTATCCATTTGATGGAACTAAAAACTGGCCCTGGACATGTCTTATCGGTTCAATGCATAAAACATTACCAATCAAGAATCAAATAGCAACCTAGCTCTTTGTGTACAGTTTCAATGCATAAAAACGATGGAGCTACATTGGTTATGTGATTCTCACAAGTTTCCCAATTACATGGTAGGTCACTCTACAACTGGAACCACTGTTCAAGAGGTCCATAAGTTATGTAGAGAGGAATGATTCGAATTTGGGAGATCAAGCCACAGCCTTTGGCAAACAACATGAATTTGCCGACTTCCAATGGTATCCAAGCCAGCATAAGGTGTTTTACAGGATTGATGATAGAGTCCCCATCGATACCGCAGGAAATGCTCTCTGTGATCCGTTGGGATTTCGCTCTTTACCTTCATTGTTTCCGGCATTAATAAGAAGCACAGGTTGGTCAAAGATTAATGATGACACTATATACTCTGCAACAACAAATTGCGTGTGTGTGTGAGTGCGCGTGTGATTTTTATTATTATTATTATTATTAATTTTTTTTTTTGGAGCAGAGGAGAGGCAAGAATTGACAGGTGATGGGGTCGGGAAATGCATCAATGGAGCATTAACCACATCCCTGATGGCAACTTCAAGATTTGGGTTGACAAACGATGGTATGTTTCTTCCCAAAAACAAATTTTGACTTTTTGCATTAATTGGGAATCAATATTATTTAAGCTTTTTGTTTCTTTAGAGGTATATTTCTGTCGAGGTTTTCTTGAACTTTTCTACTGAATGACACGGCTTAGGAAAGAATGTGAGAGAGACATCCCCTTGACGGAATGGATCTATGTGATGGCTAGTGTGTATGCAGAATTAAGGGAATGGATAGGGCAGCCTAAAAGGATAGAGAGAATGAGAGTGGTAAGGAGACTCGTTGAACAAAGATGAGCAATGAATGGAAGATCTCACTTCAGAGTTGATAGGTTTCAGAGTTGAGGGTAAAGATAGGTTTCAGAGATAACTTTCTGGGATGACATGGATTAAGACCATGTTGTAGGCTGTTTGAACAGGCCTTTGCCTTGTCCTAACTTTTAAACCCTAACACACCACATTTATTGAGATCATTGTCTTCCCCGAACATTAAGCATCTGCCTCCATAGACCTCTATAAGTTGGTTCATTACATGAGTTAATTAAATTTTCACTGGGATATAATTTACATACTACCTCCATCCCAAAAAAAAAAGTTTAAAAAATTTTATTTGTCTCAAAAAGAGAGTCAACTTTTGATATAAAATTCTTTTATTATTTTTACTAATAATGATAATTAAATTAAAAAATAAGGATAAAATATAAAATTATATATTTAATTGTGTATTAAATGAGTTGTACCTTATAACTTAAAAAAATGATACCAAATCAAAAGTTGACTATTTTTTTGAAAAGAAGGGAGTATATAACAAGAGCTAGCTTATATCAATGAAATGTAAATATTTGGAGCTTTTGTGAAAGCTTATCCCTTCTAATTTGGCCTTGGTTAAAAGATAAATAACATAAAGAGCTACAAGGATTTTTTTTTTGTTTGCAAAAATATAAAGTTATTTGAAAATATAATTTTGAGGAAAAGGAATATAAGAATTTTCTTTGCATGTGTTTGGATAGATTAAGAATGTTGATAGGAAATTTTCAAGAAACATGCTCCAATATTTGGTTTAAACTAATGAACCAAGAAATAAAGTTTATTTAGGGATGTAATTGCCATAAAAGTCCTTGAAATAATATATAATTCTACATAGGGTTATATTGTAAAATTTCTAAAAAGCAAGGTATACAACCCAAAAAGAAAAAGTGCAATCATATTATCACTTATAATAACTAATAAAATTTCATGAATCAAAACCCCACATTACCAAAGAGTTATTTGTCAAAAAGTTATGATAACTGATAAATCCACGATTTGTCCTGTCAATCTCTAGCATCACGAATGACTTGCAAAGATCTTTGACACAAACGACTTGCAAGGGTACGTGACGACTTGTAAGGATCTTTGACACAAACGACTTACAAGGGTAGGGACGAGGTCCCCAAAATACTTTGACCTGCAAGGGTAGGGATGAGTACAGGATGGGGACCTCGTACCAGGATACTTTGACCTGCAAGAGGGTAGGGACGAGTGCCGTCCCAAAACACTCTGACGCTCAAGTCAGATTTATTAAAAAAGAGAGTATTTAAATAAAAAGTGTAATCGATTGTAATTGAATGCCTCGTACGCTTAAAATGGTGCTTTATATTGGAATTATAACAGATAACAATTATAAGACAAGATAATATAAAAGAGTTTTAATATAATTCTTATTCATCTTTGTCCCAATAATAGGATAATTATAATTTCAAATCAATTTTATCCCCATCAATAACTTACATATTTACAATCCCAATACAAAATCGAGCAATACTTAATGCAAGGGTTTTTCGGTTAATTCACTGAGTGCAAAGGTCTTTTTGTCAATTAATGTTTAAATTTCAAGTTCAATACGAATTAATTGTTCAAAGGGTTAATTCTTACAATTAAAAGTTTAAGGGGTATTTTGTAACCAAGTTAAAATTCATTGTGATTTTGGAGTTTGAAAAATTAACCAATAGGTTATTGAATATGAGTGTTACAGAAGAGAGACTTGAAGGAGAGAGAAAATGGTTAAATTTTGGGTATATTTTGGTCTAAATTCTCTAGAATATTAACTCAATGGGAGAATTTCGAATCAGATTACTTTAGAATATTAATCTATTCTTTTTTCCAATATATAAAATGTTGTAACAAATTCAAAAATTTAAGAGTAATGATACATATAATGAAAAATTATAGTGAAATCTTTTAGTGATTGATGTGGTGTACCACTCAATAATAATCACTTCATAATCCAATATCATTTTATTATATCAATGCCATATTAGTCATTATAAAATTTTATTATCATTTTTATTATAAATATCATTATTATAATTTAATATTAAATAATTATATCAATTTCTCAAATTAAAACAAGTGTCTTAAAAATTGGATTAGACTGACAATCAGATTGGTTTGACTAGGAACCAAGTGCTTGGTCCTAGTCCGTAGTAGTAATGATAATAATAATAATGAACTAGTCAATCTCGATCACAAACTAGTCAAAAAGTTTTTAAAGAACTGTTTGATTTGGGTTCATTCTTTGATGTGTTTTTTTTTTTTTTTCCTTAGGAAAAAGAAAACTACACTTTGACTTCAAAATTTTTATTAAACTCATTTCCTTCCCAACTTGTAAGTGAATATTTTGGCCTTTCAAATGTGATGCATTTTACAAAATTTAGAAACTAAAAGTGGAGTTTAAAACATTTAAAATTAAAAGTATTGATCTCATTAGCTTTAGAGAGTAAAAAATTGCAGTTTGTCCTTAATATATATTTATTGCATAATCACGATGTAATTTGGTTATTCTTATGGGTTGGACCAATTGGATAAGTTGACTGTTTTTTTCTTGACTAAGGAACCCGCATCTGCTATCAAAGGTATACATTGGATAAACCCTACCCCTGTATAATAGCCCGTATGAATAAATTGACTATTGATTGAGTAGTTTGGCCGATTTACACTATATAATTGAGTTTTATAACATTGGTGGTAGATTTACATTGGGGCACGTGACCCAACTGATCCTACTACTAACTACTAATGTGTATTTATAATTTATTAATTTTTTTCATTTTGCTCTCATATTAAAAATTTAGTAATTAATTGATAGATTCAAAAATGGTTAAAATCTAATTAATCTTGATCTAACCAAATTGATGCGTTGTCCAAAAGTGGACTCATTTTTCTTATATGGTCAACTTCTAACATTTTAAAACGCTCCGCAGTAGTTATTAGTATTAATTTTAAGTTAAATGTTCTAGTAAATCTTAAAAGTAAAATCTATTAATATAAGTGATGGAAAAAACAGAAAAACTCTCAATTTGTTAACCAATAACGATTCTCTATTTTGATTTAATAGTTGTACCTATTTTTAAGTTATATAATAACTAATTATTTATTTATCGATATATAAAAGAAAAGATTACGATTTATAAACTCATATTTCTTAATTGGTTTGAATTTTAGTATACAAGAAAATAATCAACCTTAAAACTTTTCAAAGTTGAAGCGTTTTCGAAGTTCCATCTCTTTTAATATTCACTTTTAATACTCAATCTCTTGCTTTATATATATGTGTGTGTGGGCGTTAATTTATTATTCATTAAATTATATATATATTTTTGTTTTATTATTCATTCAATTTTATATATATTTTTGTTTTCTTTTATTAATTGTGAAAATTTTCTTTTATGTGATTGGAGTGCATTACGGTATTTAAAATTGTTTTTTATATGTCAGATTATATATTCTTTTTCCTTTGTGTTTTCCTAAATGCTGGAATAAATTGTGTATGTGGCTCTAGCACTGAACATTTCTCACAACATTAAATTTAATGTGTTCAGTTTTTTATAACATTAGGGCTAACTTGCAAGATATCCCTGAAAAATATCATCATCATCATCATCACCACCACCTTTATCCCAAACTAATTGGGGTCAGCCATCGATGAACCCAAAGACATAAATCTATAAAATAAAAAAAATAATAAAATAAATAGATATATAAATAGATAAAGAAATAAATAAAAATGTTAAAACTATAAAAGGCAGTCGGGACCACTAGAGTTTTGCTCTTCCACTACACTAATAGTTTTCCTTCACTCTGTTCTACTACAAACTAGCCGCCAATCTATTTCTAACTCCATTAAATCTTGTTTTATTATTTTTCCCCACATAACTTTTAGCCGACCTCTCCCTTTCTTCCCACCATACTCTTTATAACAAATTTATGTTCTTATCGATGCATCTATAGGTCACCGAAGAATATGCCAAAGCCATCTCAATCTATGTTCTCTCATCTTTTCTGCCACCGGTGCTACTTCAACTCTTCATCGAATATCCTCTTTTCTCATCTTATCCATTATTGTCTTACCACTCATTCACCTTAACATTCTTATTTCTGCTACTCCCAACTTATGCTCATGTTGTCTCTTTGCTGGTCAACATTCAACTCCATATAGCATTGCCGGTCTTATAGTTGTCCTATAAAATTTTCCTTTTAACCTAATTGGGATTTTGCCATCACACAAAAACCCTGTTGCACTTTGCCATTTCATCCAACTTGCTCTAATTCTATGGTTTACATCTTCATCAACCTCTCCCCCTTTTTGCAATATTGATCCCAAATATCTAAAAACATCTTTCTTGGGTACCTCCTGTCTGAGCATAATCACGGAATCTTCGTCCTCACGTCTTGTCGTGTTGAATTCGTACTTCATATATTCAGTCTTATTTTGACTTAACGTCAATTCTTTTGACTCTAATGTGTTTCTCCATATTTCTAATTTAGCTTCTACCCCCGCCTTGGTCTCATCAATAAGTACAATATCATCTGCGAATAACATACACCATGGCACCTCATCTTGGATATCCTTTGTCAACTCATCCATAACTAGGGCAAAAAGGTAAGAACTAAGAGCAGATCCTTGGTGTAAGCCTACTATGATTGGAAAAAAGCTTAATCTTCCATTACAAGCTTTCACGCACGTAGTAACATCATCAACATATCCTTGATAACTTCTACATAATTTGAGGGGACTTTCTTCTTCTCAAGTACCCATCATAGAACCTTTCTTGAGACCCTATCATACGCCTTCTCAAGATCAACAAATACCATATGTAGATCTTTCTTCTTTTTTCGATATCTCTCCATCAGCTGTCGTATCAAGAAAATAGCCTCCATGGTAGATCTTCCCGGCATAAATCCAAATTGATTTACGGAGACCTTCGTCTCTATTATCAAACGATGCTCAACAACTCTTTCCCATAGTTTCATTGTATGGCTTATAAGCTTAATGCCCCTATAATTGGCACAATTTTAGATATCCCCATTATTCTTATAAATGGGCACAAGCATACTCTCCCTCCATCTCTCGGGAATCTTATGTGTTTGGAAAATCCTATTAAAAAGGTTAGTCAACCAACGTATTGCTACATCCCCTAAGCATCGTCACACTTCACTAGGGATCCCATATGGCCCCAGTGCTCTACCCGTCTTCATCCTCTTTAATGCCTCCTTAACTTCATGTTCTCTAATTTTACGCACAAACCTTTTGTTTGAGTCATCATAAACATCCTCCAACTCTATCCCACTTCCATCGCTTCCCTCATTAAATAGTTTGTTAAAATAGCTTTCCACCTTTTCTCAACGTCTGCTTTTCTTACTAAAAGTTTATGGTTTTCATCTTTTATGCATCTAACCTGCGTCAAGTCTTTACTTTTCCTATCTCTTATCTTTGCAAGCCTATATATACCTTTTCCTCCTTCCTTGGTCCCCAATTGTTTGTACATCTCTGAAAAGACCTTACCTCTAGCCTCTCGCATAGCTTTCTTAGCATTTGTTCTCGCTAGTCTAAACTTTTGCAAATTCTCATCACTATGACATTTATATAAATGCCTAGAACACTCTATTTTATGTTTAATTGCCTCTTGTACCTCTTTATTCCACCACCAAGTTTCCTTTGTTTGTTGTCCGTTCTTTCTACTTTCCCTTAAAGTGCTCCTCACCACTCTCTGAATGCAATCAGCCATCTCATTCCACATCATATTTACATCACCCTCCAGTAGCCACGGTCCTTGTAGTAATCTTTCTTTCAATGCTATTTGTTTTTTCTCTTTTAGTTTCCACCATCCTATTCTTGGGTTCTGAACAACTTTTTGCAATTTGCATACTTTTTTATACCGAACTTCTAGGACCACTAACTTATGTTGCGTAATTACACATTGTCCGGGGTATACACTACAATCTACATATAAGGTCCTATCCTCCATTCTAGCAAGAAAAAGGTCAATTTGGCCACAATTTGGGCCACTAGGAAAAGTGATTTGATGTGACTCTCTTTTCCTAAAGTAGGTATTTGTCACCGTTAAGTCATAGGCTAGAGCTACATTCAAAATATTCTCACCCGCCTCATTTTTAGTCCCGTAACCAAAACCTCCATGAATTCTATCAAAACCTTCACTATGTTGCCCAACATGTCCATTTAAGTCCCCTCCTACAAATACTTTTTCCTCGCGCAGTATCCCTCTTAGAATCTCCTCCAAGTCTTCCCAAAATTTATCCTCATTTGTAACTTGCAATCCAACTTGAGGGGCATACACACTAAGGATATTTAAAATCAGCTTAACCAAAATAATTCTATCTCCCGACCTTTTAACATCTACCACTTTATCTTTGTAACATTTATCTATCATAATCCCAACTCCACTGACACTCTTCTTTGTGCCTGTGTACCACAACTTGAATTCGGTACCTTCAACTTCCTTAGCCTTTTCTCCAACCCATTTAGTCTCTTGCAGGCAAGCAATATTGATTTTCCTTTGAACTAAAGTATCTGCTAACTCTTTCAACTTACCTGTTAAAGTTCCTATATTCCAACTCCCTAGTCGAATCCTTACACTCTGGGTCTTGTTTCCCCCCCCCCCCCCCCCACACTCGCCCTTGATCATTTTTCACCACACCCGGGCACCGATGTGGCGCATCACTCCGGGAATGATGGCCTTAGGCTAGCTTCCTTACCCCTCGCATCCGCTTAACTTGGTGCAAAGACCCTTGCTCATTTTTCGCTACATCCGGGCGCCGATACAACGCGTCGCTAAGAAGGGTACGCTCCAACGAAATATCCTTTGGGTTCATCTCATAAAAGATAGCTAGTTTTTTTATAGTTAGCTCGCAACGCCTGACGCAACCCTCCTCACTTTATCCTGACTTGGGATAGGCTATGTAAACATGCATAAGCGTAGTTTGCATAGGCAGAGTTATATCCCTGAAAAATATAATTTAAATAATTTGTAACTAGATGATTTCCTAAAAATTGTGCAAGATGTCACATGGTTCTTAGTTGTCACAATGTTATTTGTAATCTTGCACTCCATGTAAAAGATTTTTTAAACTCTAACTTACATGCCATGTATCTTCTAACTCTTCCCAGGTTCAGACGTCTTTAATAGATACCCTGTTGTAGGATACAACAATCGCCTACAATCATCTGGTTCCTGCCTTGAGAGCCCACAGGATGGATTAATCACAGCATGCCCATGGGATCCGAGAATAAAGGGTTTGTACTATTTCCAAACTGGGATCAGCATTAGCTTATCAAAAGTTAAGGACTTCATTCAAGATGTTCAAAAGCTTGTGGCTTTGAACCCTAGTGCCTTATGTGGTGTAGATCTTTATAATGGTTTCCTCATGAGATATGTCAAAGCTTCAAGTGCTTACTTGGGCAAACAAGATGATGCTTTGGACTTTGACATCACATATTACAGAAGCAAGGATCCAATGGCACCAAGGTTATTTGAAGACGTTCTAGAAGAAATAGAGCAAATGGCATTGTTTAAGTATGATGGGCTACCACACTGGGGGAAAAATAGGAACTTGGCTTTTATTGGAGCAATCAACAAATATAAGAATGCTAGTGAATTTTTGAAGGTCAAGAAAATGTATGATCCATTAGGGCTATTTTCAAATGAGTGGACAGACCAAATTCTTGGGTTGAAAGATGCGATTGCCATAATGAAGGACGGTTGTGCCTTGGAAGGTTTGTGCATATGCTCGGACCATAATCATTGTGCTCCTCAGAAGGGATATTTTTGTCGAGGAGGAAAAGTGTACAAGGATGCAAGGGTTTGCACTCATTGATAATTATCCTGAATATTTGTCACTTAAAATTGAAGGAAGTCACATGAATTAATTAGCAGTGATGTTCATATTCACTTTTGATTTGTTATAATTTCTGTTACAAATGTGAACTCTGGAAGTTTCAGTGTTATTAATTAAGTTTAAGAACTTTTGTTTTGTGGTATGCTTAATTTGCTCAGGTTTATAAGAGGTTTAAATTATCCTTGTCCAATAAATGGCCAAATCAAATCAAACATTAGCAAACACAGACATGTCAACAACCAAAACCGCATGGATGGAAGCAGGGACGGAGTTAGGAAAATTGTTTTGTGAGAAGAACATTTACATGTTGTCATTTAAAATATTCTTTACAAAGAGTAATTTTTTTTTTGCAAAAGTTATAAATAATAATAAAAACATAAAAAATATATTTGAGACAATTACACTTTAATCCGTGAGAACATAATTAAAACTTTCTCATGTTTGGGACCAAATTAAATCTAACATCTAAAATTAAGGGACTATTCATGTGAATTATTAATCATTTTTAAGAAAAACCACAATCTATCCTAATTTATTTTGTAATGGGAGAGAACCAAACTAAGCTATTTAAAGGTCTTGCAAATTATATGACACCCTTACAGCACAAAAGATCTTCTATTATACTTTTTGTGTATCATTGTTTATTAGAAACTCTAATAAATTATTAGTATAACTTTTGTGATTTGTGTTAATATTTATGCCTTTGATATTTATTTTCACTATAGTAAATTTTAATACTAAGGTCCACTTTTTTGTTATTAGGTTATATTTATTTTAAATTTTTAGCGAAGTAAAAAAAAATCAGAAAATATTATATATTAGCACAAATTACAATATCTATGACAACTTATTAAAATATGTAACATATTTTATTAAAATATTGGATTGATACAAAAAAAAAATAGAAACTTTATATTAAAATTAACTAAAATGAAAGTTGATACTAACCGTGTGTGTATATATATATTCGTACAAATTATAATATTTATGGTAACTTATTAAAATGTGTAATAAGGAATGAGATGAAAAAAAGTAACAAAAGTTCCAAACAGAATTTCAAACTATTGATAAATGATTTAATTTCAAATTAACATCTGAATACATAATTGATGTGTTCCTTTTTAATCTAATCGTGAGACAATGTTCTTGAAAAGATAGAGTGAAATATACATACGTCAGAAGATAGAGAAAAATCTATAATGTGAAACTATATAATTCACACAAAACTGGCCAAATTGATCAACACTAAATTAATCAAACTTCTTTATTTCTGTTTTTTTTTTCAAATGCATAAACAATAGATTAATCTAACTTGTCTATCAAACCCCTGTGTCCCTAAAAAGAAATTCTGAAATGCTACTAAATCAAATGGCCGTACTTTTACTTTAATTGCGTGCAATATTTGTTTTCATATATGTTTCAATTTACTATTACTCTAACACTTTAAAAGTAAATACATATTCCTTCCGCCCAAAAATAGAGTCCACGCTTTATCTATTCTAATTTCAAAAATTAGAATCACAACCTTTGAGTTGTTGAGAAACTTCTATAATATTCTGTGTAATATTAACTACGGTTGACCCACAATTGAAAAACATAAGAATTTAAATAGAAAATTACATAATTAATGATTTATTTCCTTATCACTATTAGTAAGTTGTATTTTTCAATTTGAAATTATTTTTGTTCTAAAAGGAGGGACTATTTACTAATTTCGAAAATTACCGTCTTTGTTTAATAATTCAGTCATTTTTTTTTCTTGACTAAAGAACCCACAGCCGCTACCAATGGTACGTATTGGTAAACCCTACCCCTATGTAGACTAAAGAACTTATAGGCGCTACCAATGGTGCGCATTGGTAAACCCTGTCCCTGTATAGACTAAGGAACTCACAGTCGCTACCAATGGTGCGCACTAGTAAACCCTGCCCCTCTGTAATAGCCCGCAAACCACACAGGAGATGTAAACCGCACTAGGCAAACTCTGTGCGACGGGCTCAACCAAGAAAGTGTCAGTAGAGGGATTGAAACTCGTGACCTTACAGTTACGCGCTCACACGCTACACCAACTTCGCTACCCTCAAAAGGGGAATAATTCAGTCATTTTTGTTTGGTATAATAGTAGGTTACTCCGAAAGCATGGATTTACTGAATCTGCACAAATCTAACTTCTCAAATTAATTACTACCAACCTCAATTGGGTTTCCAGCCGAATCGGTGCTAAAGGCGAAATGGAAAACAGATCCAACCTGCAAAACAGGACAAGAAATTAAAATGTTCGATAATGTTGAAGTCATAAATTATTGGCCACATTTCCGTAATATGGTAATATTCTCCTTTGTGAAATGGCAATATTCTCTTGATTGCTATATTCTACTGTGATTGATTTTTGTAATTGTTTCCTTTATTTGTTGTTCATGTTCGCACTATTGTTGTATCAAAACAAATACACAGTGAAATACTTTTTACGCAAATGCCTTCGAATTGTCACAATGCGCTTGGATAGCCGCCCACCAGCTGTTCTTGAACCCTTTAGCTATTGGACTATTACTGCATTGATGCGAGTATAAGTAGAGAATTCTTTCCAACGAACATTAATTTCTCTCTGAAAACCAAGAAAATTCCGAAATTTTCTTGCATTCCGTCTAATCCATGTCTAATCAATTGAAATCCCAAAAGGGATTTTTAGGATTCGATTGGAAATATGTGCTAAAATAAATGCTAATATATTTATCATATTAGTTAGAATTTATTTGTTTTTATTTATTCCTATGACAACAAGATGTACTTTGCTAAGGCTGCTAATGGATAAATTATCAAGTCTTGCATGGAAATTTGGTATCTATTCATGCAAATAGCCCTAATAAAATACTAGAATATTCAGTAATAACGAGTTGTCTCCAACAAGATAAAGAAAGAAACATAAATTTTATTTTCTTTTATTTATATATATGCCCAGAAATATTTGTTTTGGCAACTGAATTCATAAATTATTGTCAACAAAAAATACAACCAGCCAAGTATACTAGCCAAGGTTGCATAATTACTTTCATCTCATGCAAATTATTTACAATATATTTATTCAATATTTCTATGAAAAATAAGTTTTGAACTTGATAAATGCATTGTTTGTACAGTATGTGTTCATGTATATCTTATAATCTACGTGATTGTGCCTAATTCTATCCGAATGATTATTCAACATCAAATTCTCAAATTGGAGAACAAAGTTAAAACTTAGTAAATATCAGAAACCAAATCAAACTAGATACCAAGTTTAAGAATGAATGCTGTTATATACTCAAATTATTACAAAAGACAATTAAAATATGAATTGGGAAATCGTGAAGGTGACTTTACAATTGCAACCATTGTTCAAGAGGTCAGTTGTCTATGTTGAGAAGAATGATTCAGACCTAGCAGATCAAGTGTCCATTTTTGGCAAGGAACATGAATTTGAAGACTTTTTTCTAGTACCCTAGTCAAAATAAAGTTGTTTATAGAATTGATGACAGAATTTCACTTGATAATCCTGGAAATGGCGTCTATGATTTTCTGGGATTTCGTTCCATCCCTTCACAGTATTTGGCAATTCAAAGAAGTGCAGGTTGGCCTAGATTAACCACATAATTAATTTAGCGATTACTTAGGGTGTACTATATTAATGTTTTTCTTTCTCTTCTTGGATTAGAGGAAAGTCAAGAATCCAAAAGTATTGCTGCAGGGGACTGCTCTTCCTGTGGGTTGCCTGGCAATGGTATATTCTTTCAAAACCTTTTGAAGCTTTTACATCTCAATTTTGCATCTTAGCAGCTACAACATCGTACCCTACTCTAATTTGCACTTATGACATGTATTATTGTAAGCGTATTACAAGCTTTCAAAATTGTGGGAAAAAAAAATTCTCAATTTGAATATGTTGATACATATTATAGTTCACAAAATTAAACCCAACTTAAAAATTTAACACAATTCACCCACTATTTTGATATATTGAATTGGATTAGATGAGTTACAAATTGAATAATAATTTATAATTTTATGAGTTGAACTCTATATTATCCAATAATTTAAAATCATTAATTTAAAAAATTAAAATGGAGGCCAATAGCAACCCATTGGTGCTGCACCATCATTAATTTGCAATCATTGACCCATTATCCTTTTTTTTTTTTTTTGGCCAATGAAACAATAGTCATATTTACTTTCAAAATGTCCTCATATATAATTTTGTCCACTAGCTATGAATTCCTTAGCTCTCATAATGTGGCTGAGGGTGAAATTGAATTGGTTTCCCCATCTAATTCAATCTCTATACATTTCTAAACCAATTGCTTTACGTTGTTGCTATGGGGCCAAAAATAAACTATCAAAACATAAACAAGCAACAACAAAATGCCGTAACCCTTGCTTGAACCATTAGCTCCTCATCGACTATAGTGGAAAGTGTATCCTACTTCCATGTAAGCCGGATACTCTTCCCACTATAGCCATTACCTCAGACTATCAACTTACCTTTTGGAAGAGGGTAGTTAGCACTGAACTTGGATGTAAGTTCCTAGTCACTACTCTTGACCTTGGTTCTCTCTCCAACTTACTCAAATCTTGGTAGGTATTCCATCCATTCTACCATAGTAAGGTCTATTATCACCTTTTCTTCTCTCCATTCATTTTGGAAGATCTAAAGGTTCTTGGATTTCCAGAGCATCCAAATGATATATACTATCAATTGAGCTCTATCTTGCCAGTTATTGTCCTTGTTCCTACTGCATATTTTTTTGCCACCAATACTTGAAAATCATAGTATACCCTCCCAGATCTTCCTATCTTACTGGTGCAAGTTTCCACACTATTATGGCCTGTGGACAGTATAGTAGGACATACTCTATATTTTTCTCATTTTCTCCACACATATTGCATATAGGATCCTCTTGGATGCCTCTTCTTAGCAATTGGTCCTTGGTCGGCAAAATGCCGTGCCAACATCTAAAAATGAAATGCTTTAGCTTCTCTTTAATACCAAGTTTCCAACATTTCCTCCAAATTGTTTTCATTGCACCACTGGCTGAGCTACTCATGACCTTTTGATGAAACTTCTATAGTCCACTTAAGGCAACTTGATTGGTTGACTTATCTATATAATTGCCTTGACTACTCAACTGCCACACGAGCTTGTCTCTATTGCCTCCTTGCTGGAAAGGAATGTTCACGATAGTTTCAGCATTCGTTGTTGAAGATTTGTCTAATTAGTGTTGCACTCTAGGCATTAACCCTTTGGTTCATTAGCTCACTCACCCATGTAGCCTTCTTTCCATATATAGGATTTTTTGTAGGTCTGAACCCTTGTCTACCTGGGATCCATGAGCTTTCCCAAATTCTTATTGACTTCCCATCCCCTACTTGAAATCTAGCCCCTTATTGAAGTAGATTTCTAGCTCCCAACCAACACTTTCATAACCATGAAGCATTGTTTTTAATCTAGGCTTGCATGAACCCTCCATTTGAGAAGTACTTGGCTTTCATCACCTTGCTCATGAGGAGATTGGGTTGGGTGACTAGCCTCTAGAGTTGTTTAGCTATAAGTGTATCATTGAACAATTGGATATTCTTGAATCCCAGTTCCCTCCCCCCCCCCCCCCAGCCCTCTCCCGCCCCCGATTCCTTAGGCCAATTGAAATCCTTCCAAGCCTTCTAGTGAATCCTTGGTTTCCTATCTCCTTTGCCTTCCCACCAAAAGTTTGCAGTATTCCTAGCAATGTCTTGGTAGACACCCTTCGGGACTTTGAAGTATGTCATCACATAAGTTGAAATGGCATTAATCACTATCTTGATGAGCAATTCTTTTCCTGCCTGGCTAAGAAACCTATTCTTCCAACCTGTTATTCTTTGTTGGACTTTCTCCTCAACATAGCTAAACACCTCTTTCTTAGATCTTCATAATGCCGTGGGAAGTCCAACATATCTTACCTTTTGTTGTTCCTTAATACCATCTAGGACTTGGCAAATGTCTTCTTTTTGCTCATTTGGTATATTCTTGCTAAAAAAATTGAGAATTTTTCCAGATTGACCACGGGCTTTCCCAAATTCTTGCTACATGGGCCAGTTGATCCGAGTAACTACTATATCTGGATAGTAGGGCTTTGATCTTCCTTGCTTGCTTCACAAAAGAGTAGTGAATCATTTGCAAACAATAAGTGTGTAATTAGAGGACAATTCCTACTAACCCTCCTACCCTTGTAATCCCCTTTCAAGCTTGCTTGCTTAATCATGTTTAAAAAAGCTTCTAAAATGACTAAGAAGAGGTAAGGTGAAAGTGGATCCCCCTATCTAATTCCCCTAGTTGGTTGGATATATCCGCATTTTTTTGTATTAATGTTAAATGAGAATGTGAAAAAACTAATGCATTGCCTAACCCAGCCTATAAAGATGTTAGAAAATCCTATTTTCCTAAGGACCTCACACAAGGATTTCCATTCCACCTATCATATGCTTTAGCCATATCAAGTTCTAAGGCCATCATCCATTTTTTCTGTTATGCTTAGAAATCAGTGTATGAATGCACTATGCGCCACCACCACATTATCCGGTATTTGTCTCCCCAAAATGAAAGATGTTTGATAAGGACTAATGCATTTGTGAAGGCAAATTTTCATCCTTTCAGCCAATATTTTAGAAATAATTTTATACACAACATTGCAGAAACTAATGAGTCTATAATCAGCAATAGATGCAAGAGTCCTAATTTTTGGGACCAAAGTAATCAATGTATGGTTCATTTGTTTTAGCATTTTCTTCTACTCAAAATTTTTTTTAATTCTATTGCAACAATCCACATTGATTATGTTCCAATAAGATTAAAAGAAAAAAAATGAGTCATACCATTGGGCCTAGGGGCCTTGTTAGGATTTGTTTGAAAAATAGCACTTTTGATTTCAGATTCTTCCATAGGCCTTATCAGCTTTTGGTTCATTGTATTGGTGATAGAAACTGGGATACCTTCCAAACCATCATGATGAAACAATGGGCTTGAAGTAGTGAAGAGTTGTTCATAAAACTCTAGAATTTCCTCCTGTACTTCTTGGTTGTTCTCACAGGTCCTTCTATCTGCTCTCACCAATCTTTCAATGGTATTCTACCTCCTTCTAGTGATTGCAGAAGTGTGGAAGAACTTTGTGTTTTTGTCTCATTCTTGGAGCCATTGTACTCTTGATTTTTGCCTCCAATATGTTTTCTCAATTCTGTATGTAGCATTGAGCTCATTTTTCAGTATACTCCATTCATTCTAATTCCTCTCACCCGATTGATTGGTTAGTGCATCCATTTGTGACTCAATCCTTGTTATTTGCTTGGCTGAGTTGTGCATGTGTTTCTGACTCCATGTTAATGGCTCTATTCTACTTTGTCTAATTTTAGCACATAGTTGATATATTGGAGTTCCCTTATGCTCCTTAGCCCACATATCTTCTACTATTTTATTTGTTGCCTCTTTTTTGACCCATCTCTTATCAAAAATGATTTTTTTTTAAATTGTTGCTCTTTTGGTTCTGTGTCCAGTAGAAGAAGTGAGTGATCAGAGGAGTGTTTCTCCACATGATGAACTTTAGCTCTTGGAAAGTTGAGTAGCTAATTAGGGGCACCAAACAATCTGTCTAGTCAATCTTCGATGAAACCTTCATCTTCTCTATTATTTGCCTTTATGTAACTTTGCCCCAAAAAAGCTATTTCTCCCATCTCCATTTTTCCTCACAAAGGTTCTAAAAGGCCGGAAGTTGGCCTCTACTCTTTTCTTCCCACCTTTTTTCTCATCTTGATTGAAAATATCATTGAAGTCTCCTCCCAAGAACCATGAATCTCCCCATTCCTGTCTTTGTTGCTCCAAGTACTTTCATTACTGTTGCCTCATTTTTGTTTTTGTGCTAGCATACAAGAAAATAGCCCAAATTTTCCTATTATTCCCATTCAACACACACTCCAATTGAATGCAGAAACTGGTAGATACAACTTTACTAATATTTATATCATCACTCTAACACGGCAATAGTCAACCTTTTGTACCCTCAGGTTCTACTACACTCCATCTGTCTTGGAATCTCAATCTTCTACACATAGTAGCTACAAAAATCCTCCTTTTTTTTCATTTTAGACAAAAAAAAAATCAGTTCAGGAAGGTGGGAACGTATGATCTCCCTCAACTAAAAAATTGTAGATGGTCCTCCTAAATCTCTACAATTAATTCTACACACAAACCTTCATCTTTCTTTTTGGTACCGTTCAAGGCTGGTCTCCTTCATCTTTGTTGGTCTTTCTCTCCCTTGTTCCTCACTTCTTGGCTTCTTGTTGCTTATCTCCCTATCTTCAGCCAAATTAGAGCTTTCATCTTGTAACTACTAAGCCTTCTTATAGCCTAACTCAGAAGTACCTATTGACTCCCCTTTCTTTGTTTCAGTCCTTTTTCCAACTCTATTACTTATCCTCATCCCTCTTTTTCCCTGCGAGGCGTCTTTTACATTCCTTGCTATAAAGTCCACTCTAGTATCCTCATTTGCAGCTTCCTTATTTTGTTGGACCATAAGCTCATGTCTAACTGGTACATTGATTAGCTCTAGCTAGGTTCTCAATGTCTTGTTCTACTTTCTCCCCCTCCTTTCTTCTATTAATTTCCATTTCTTTCATTTGTACCCTGAAGCTATGTATATTCCTTTGTTGTTTTTCCTCCTGCCAAGTTCTTTGTACCATTGCAACTCCTACAACTGCCACTGCTTCTCCCCCCCCCCCTTCCCCTCTGTTGTTTTTCCTGAATCTGGTTACTTCCCCTTTTCTCTGAATCCCTTTTAATGATGTATCTCTCAGCCATGCCTAGTTCCAAGGGTGCATCAAGTCCATTCTCATGATTTTCTCCTTATTCAACAATACCCTTTTGTTTGCTGAATTCTTGACCTTCAAGTTTTCCTTGGCTACTACAACTTCTCTCACTTTTTCTTTTAAGTTATTTCTTCCTCATACAACTCTCAATCAATCTCCAAATTGTCCCTCTTTCATCTCATTTTTTTTCCTGAATCTTTCATTCTGGCATAGCATATTCTTTCTAAATGGCTGACTTTGCCACAATAGTAACAGAATGCTGCTAAATTTTCATATGTAAATGAAATCCAGCACACCTTATCATTCAGTTTCAGTCTTGTGCCTCTTAGCAGAGGTTTACTCAAATCAACCAAAGCTAATATCTTCATATGCCTCCCAAACTTGCCTTCAGTTTCTGGTATTATAACATCAAACACCTTTGGAAATAGCTGTCTCAGTATGTAGCCTGTGTCCTTGGCCATCCATTGGGTTGGCAGATTCCAAATTTGAATCCAAAACTCTACCATATTGAAGTTAGCTTCTCAGATCAACAGCTTTTCGGTCCATTCCTTGAGGATGATGGACTGCTGATCAAATATTCATCCCTTAGCTTGTAAGCACCTTGAGTTTGTTCTCTTTGTTACTAAACACAAATTGATAAAAATTAGATCCCAACTCCCTCACCCTGAATGGTTCCTTTGCCGGCCAAATGCCTTGCAATGTATTTTTCAGACTTGTAAAGTTCACTTTCTTCTCCCCAATCACCCTACCTCTCAAACTCCTTGTACACTTTTCCATACTGAACTTAATATCTTCCCCCTGCAACTCCACCCCAGCCTCTTCCCACTTGTTTAGATTAAGTCTCTGCAACAAGCCTGCTACTTCCATCTTTGGAATGATGGTAACCCCACTGTCCATCCCTCAATTGGATAACCCAAAGGGCTACTACCTGAAAAGAAGTCTATAGAAGAGAAAAAGTAGTTAGTGGGAAGAATTACAAGTACTAGGTTCTCAAACAATGAGCACAATAAGAGAGGATTTTGTCTGCCATGAGTGAACTCTCTTAGGATAGCTAGACCAAAAAGAGGAATAAAAAATTTCTTCATTGGATTTGCTAGTTGGAAGAAGGACACAAACCCTAGGAGAGAAACCTTCTTAATGATGTCAGAATCCTGGAAGCAAGACCACAATTAAGGCTAATCAGATGTACATTCATTGTTTAGACATACTAATGATTAAATACTAATAACTTGGTAGTAGTCATTGGTTGCATATTAAGGCCACTTGTTAACTTAATTATTTAAAATGGTTGTTAGGCAAAACTTAGGGAGTGCTTGGTTCGTGGGTATGAAAGGAAAAAAAAAAGGGAATAAAAATATTTCATGCGGTTGGTTGAGAGGAATGAAAAGAATACAGTAAAATTGATTACCCAATCTGAAGGAATCCTCATGCCCCCAAGATTGAAGGGTATGAAAGCCAGAAGACCAAAATTTTTCTTTCTTTTCCCTTTTCATTCCTCATTGCTGCCCGATGGTGGTTTCCGAAGAATCCCTTCCATTTTCAGTCCTTCATTTTCGTCATTTTCGTCTTCCATTTAAATCCTTCATTTTTGTCCTCCATTTTGTTCTTTTTCTGCCCATTCTAGTGACCTATTGGTAGCCCGAAACAGAGAAGAGTGCTGAATTGATCCTTCATCCACCCGTTGTCACCGCCCCTGCCTCCGTCCATCACTATCTGTAAGTCTAAAAGCACCATCACCCCCACCTCCATCTATTGATATCCTCCAATCCCAACACCTCCATGTCACTGCCGCTCATTTTTTGGCTTAAGGGTGAATTGATCGAATTTTGAGATTGAACAATTAAAGGACTGATGGTGTTTCAGTTTCTACAAGTTAAAAGGACGACCGACGGCTGAAACTTTCTCAGAAATTTCTTGGGCTATTGTTGTTTGTTTGGGTTTTTATGATTTCTGCAATTTTCATAATTTTTTGTCTTCAAAAATTTGGATGGAAACTTGATAAATGTGCAGAAATTCCTTTTTTTTTTTTATCTTCTTAAATTGTTTGGTTGATGATTTTGTGGTTAATAGGTTGAAAATTGTTGGAGTGAAATTTTGTCCATAACGTGTTCGACTAAAGGCTTGATAGAACACAATTTGTTTCTGTCCTACTCTATTTTCTTTGGCCCTAGACCTCTATTCCTTCCCTCTTTCCCCTGCTCATTCGGAGGTTAGCCCAGGAGGCTCGTGGTTCTTGGCATTGCAGAACATATTAATCCATTGAAACTAAGGAAACTTTGACAAAAAACACAATATTGTAGTTGTTTTGCTACATATGTTGTCTTTATATTTACTAAAAGCTAAATGGCAAAATATTGGGAACATTAGATTCATACATACTCCAATTATTTATACAATATCCTATTTGTACTAAATTTTGTAGTGCATTGCATGTTGAAAATGCAAGCGTAGGTGAATTGGTTGGCATATTTTTCTTTAGGAGTATCCAACAGTAGCCATTAAGAAAAACATGGGTGCCAAAACATCTCACAATCTCCGGACTAAACATCTCGCAAATCATAACCATAATTAAACATAATTAATAAAAAAAATTCTACTAGATTAAGCATAAAATTGCAAAATAATAAAATAACATATTTCATTATTAATACCATAATTTATTAGTAATTATAGAATATTTAGAATTCAATCATCACCTTTATCCCAAACTAGTTGGGGTTGGCGGTCAATAAACCCAATGACATAAATTCATAAAATAAAGAAAATATAATAAAATAAATAGATAAATAGATAAATAAATAAATAAATATGCTAAAACTATAAAGGGCAATTGGGACCATTAGAGTTTTGCTCTTCCACAATACTAATAGTTTTCCTCCACTCTGTTCTCCTACAAATCATCTGCCAATCTATTTCCCACTCTACTAAATCTTGTTTTACTACTTTTCTCCATGTAAATTTCGGCCGACTTCTCCATTTCTTCCTATCATGCTTTTTATAACAAACTTCTGTTCTTACCGGCACATCTATAGGCCGCCGAAGAATATATCTAAACCATTTCAATCTATGTTCTCTCATCTTTTCTGCCACCAGTGATACTTCAATTCTTTGTCAAATATCCTCATTTCTTATCTTATCCATCATTGTCTTACCACACATCCATATTTAGAATTCAAGATAAAATAAAAAATTAACTAGGTATTCATTTCTAAAGATTTTGAAAATCAACCACCATTATTAATAATTATAATTATTCCCCACCACAAACCAACCACCATCATTGGTAATTATAATCATTGCCCAACACAAACCAACTAGCACAATTATAATGAAAAAACCCATTATTATTCCCCACTACTATCATTTCCATTACCTTTCTCATTCCTTTAAATAAACCAACCGCCCCCTTAGTCTCCACAAAGGCACTTTACTCCTCTTCTCCTATAAGGAGGAACTTACACTCCAAAGAAGACCTTAACCTACTCATCTAGAGATTGATGAGAATGACTGAAACCGGACAGACGCATTCATTTGGTTAGAGGGTGTCATTGACCCATGATCAACTAGCTATATTTTGACCAAAATTACTAGAAATTAATTGGAATTTAGTCTAAGTGGCGAATAGTGGTCTGCCAACAAGAGTTTGTTGGCTAGCCACTTTTTAATTTTTTTAAAAATTAATAATACTCAATTCAAATGTAACACACTCAAATATTCTCAATAATTATATGAGTTAATTTAAATTATAACTCGTAAAATTAAAACTCATTAGTTACTCAAGTCACTTATTTGACACCCTTAATGTATATACAACAATAGATGAAAATATTTTGACGATTTAATTAATTAACCTTGTGTTTTGAAGTATTATACACTATTATAATCAAAAGGGATAGGGCAAAATTAATCACTTTTAAATATATCTCATATTTTAAATAAGATGCGGTATCTAGCACTTAATTTGCCTCTAATCACTAATTATATAACTTTGCAAGCCTAATGCTTTGATGAATTCCAAGCAAGCACTTCAATTAATCTACAAAAATTTTCAATTTTAACTGAAATTTTTTGAAGTTCTAAAGTTGATTTCTTTGTTGTTAAATAGGTGGGGATCAAGAATCCACAAACTATGGTATAGGGAAATGTTTTACTAGAGCACAAAGCACGTCCCACATTGCAATGGCCGCATATGGGTTGACAAACGATGGTATTTCTTCCCAATTTGCCATTTCATAACATAATATTTGATTAAGTATTATTGCGTCTAGAGAGTTTTTCAATGCAGATTTTGAATCTTGGCTCCCGACTCTTCCCACCGTAGAATGAACATGCTATTCTGCAACTTTCATTGGATGCTCCAGGTAGTAAAGATGAGCTGATTTGGCAATTTAATCCAAATACAAAATATACTATTTAATCTGCATACACTCAGTTGACAAAAATTAGTTCAGAGCAGGAGCAACAACTGGAGAGCAGCACCAATCGAAGCAAAATACAGAATATGTGGAACCAAACATGGAAATTGAATTTGAAGGGGAAATTGAGGCATTTTGCTTGGTGATGTTTCCATGATATTATGCCTATTAATGTTAAGTTGCAACAAAGAAGAATCCTAGTCGAACCTATATGCCCAATGTGTGGAGATGGCGAGGAAATGATGGAACATCTTATGTTTAGTTGTACTAGAGTGCAGAACATTTGGAAATTGGCTCTGGTATCATGGCATCACTCACAGCAACATGGAATTAATTTCATTCAATGGTGGCAAGACATATGTTCCATATATCAAGAAGAACGTTGGGAAGAACGTGCACAACTTACGGTTTACCTCCTTTGGATGATAAGGAAGAGTAGGAATCTTTGGATTTTTGAGAGAAAATGAATGAGGGAATGAAACGTGGTCGAATTGGCCATTGAGGCATGGATGAAATATCAATATGCCAATAGTTTTGAGTACATACAGGGTGAGTGATAGTAATTCTGAGTAGCTAGGGGATGGAACATAGCAAAAAATCAAGTGGTAAGGCTAACCCTTCTTTTGTTTTGTATAATATGGTTAGATTTACCATTTGTGTTACGCTATTTTATTTTTGTGAGAATTAGTTAGGTGAAGAATAGTTTTAAAGTGTTGACCTGTTGTCAAGTAGTTTTAGGCAACATTAGTGTTAAGAAGAGTTTACTTGGATGAATATTATTGTATCATTAATTTTGAAAAGTTAATATAACTATCTTTTTAGAAAAAAAAATGAAAAGGAGAGGGACCCACTTAGAACTCGTGATGGGAAATGTCTTGCTTTTTCTCATGCTCCTAAATTTGAAAAAAAAAAAAAACTTTTCAAAGTTAAGTTCAATTTTTATTTTATATCAAATTCACCAGGTAAAGGTTTTCTAATTTTTTGTTAATACTTTTTTTCTTAATCAAACAAATACCTTTTCTGTTCAAATAAATTAATCGTTCCTCAATTTGGGACAGTAATTCGACGTTGTCGTTCATGTACAAAAAATTTCAATTTAGTCTTTTAATTTATGAATTCGGTTCTAATAAGTCTTCCGAATAAAACCAAACCAAACTATACTTAATACATTTTATACTAACTTGTACAATTTATAAATATTTTATTTAAATTATATTTCTAATTATTTAAATCACTTCCAATTTTAGCATTTTGCAGTTTAGATAGTTGAGAAGCAATTTTATCTATTCATAATATACTTTTATGACTAATAAAAATTAGTATATATTGTAAAAATTACAAAATTTAAGGTGATTAAATTTGAAATAATACTTTTAAAAAGCATCTTGGGAAAAGGTAAAAGTTCAAAGTGGTCATTTATAATTTTCTATTTTTATCTTGGATTTTTTTCACTACCTTTAACCCTAAATTTGTGTAAATCACATAATTGTACGCATAAAATTCCATTTGACTTGATTCTATTAGAAAAACCAGGTAAAATCACATGATTCAAGCATTGCTTTACGCGACAAGGTCAAGAGCAAATAGCTAACAAGTGTCGTTATAACAATTTTATCCAAAGTTTTTTTGTTGTTGCCATATTAAATTAAGTTTGATCAACCTAATAAAGAATTTAAGTTTGATCAAATTAGGAATTTTCTATTTCACAATGGAAAATTTACTTCAATTTTAGTAATTTTTCCTCTTTTTTTTTTTTTAGTTGAGAAAAATAAGGTAAGAATTTAGGAAGAAAATTTTGATGTCCAACATATGCTAAAATTTATATCCAGTAAATTAGTAAAATTTATGTTTTGCTGTTTTATTTCTTTCCTGCCGAACACATTTTTCTGTGTTAATGAATTTAATTGATTGTTAATATCAGAAAAGGAGTTCACTTTTTAAATGAATTCTTGTATTACCCTTACTAATGATAATAATGCATAATCTAAATTAAAAAGTAAAGATAAAAATGTAAAATTATATATTTAATTTTGTATTAAGTGTCTTCTACCTTATAACTTAATAAAAGTTGTACCAAATTAAAAGTGAATTTTCTTTTGAAACGGAGGAATACATTGCATCAGCCAAAAATTGTAAGTACTTAAACTTCATTCTTGCACATTATGTCACAATTTTCTGTTTCGATTTCACTTGTCATTTGGTAGGTAACAAACTGATCTAAAATTAATTAAATTGAGCATGCAGCACCAAATGAGTTTTTAAAATATTCATGATATAATTAGACCTCATTTTATTTTAACAGGCAACGTGTTTACTGGCTATCCTGGGGTAGGGTGTAACAATGACCTCCAATCATCTGGATCATGCTTTGATAGCCCAGAGGATGATCTAAAGAATGCATGCATCTGGGATTCCAGAGTAAAGGGTTCATTTTACTTTGAAAGTGGAATAAGCATTAGTCTATCCAAAGTTAAGGATTTCATTGAGGATGTGCATAAGCTTGTAGCTTTGCAGTCTCAGGCATTTTGTGGTTTAGACCTTTACAATGGTATCCTCATGAGATATGTCAGTAGTTCAAGTGCTTACTTGGGCAAAGATGAAGAAACTTTAGAGTTTGATATCACTTACTATAGAAGCAAGGATCCAATGACTCCAAGATTACATCAAGATATTTTTGAAGAGATGGAACAAATTGCATTGTTTAAATATGGAGGACTGCCACATTGGGGTAAAAATCAGAATGCTGCTTTTCTTGGGGCAATCAACAAGAATAAGAATTCTGGTGAGTTTTTGAAGGTCAAACAATCTTATGATCCATTAGGGTTGTTCTCCAATGATTGGACTAACCAAATTCTTGGATTAGAAGAAGGAATTACCATAATGAAGGAGGGTTGTGCTTTAGAAGGATTATGCATATGCTCTAAAGATATTCATTGTGCTCTAAATAAGGGATACTTTTGTCGATCAGGAAAAGTATACCAAGGTGCAAGAGTTTGTGTTCGTTTGGCGTATGAAAATGTGTACAATTGGTAATACGCAAGTGGTTCGTGTTTGTTTAGATCGTTTACAAAAGCTAAGTATTCCTTTTTTCAAGCTCCACCCAACTGATCTTGTATTCAGCCCAATCAATATGCAGAAAGGCATCCTGCCGTCTAATTATTCAAATGGCCCCGGCACTACTCAATTAATCAATATGGGCTTGGGCTACTCAATTCAGACAAATACATGCACCTTCATTTGAGCCCCAATACACGCGGTGTTACATGCTGTTCACATGTTAGTGTGTCAATTTTCTTCCTTTTTTTTTTTTTTGGTGCCACTTACATAATATATTGGAAAATTTTAATTACGGAAGAATGTTCAAATTGAAATTGTGTTAAAAATTTAATTTAAAAATATATAATAAATAAAATTAATAAAAACATGAAATTCAATATTGATTAAAAATCGAACAGAATTTTTTTTGAAATCTAATATGGTGATATGATTGCTTGCTTGGCAGATAAAGGAATCGGCATAACTATTATAACTGTGTATATATATTAATTATTTATGCTATAACTATGTTATGCTACAACTACATATGTAGATGTACTAGATACTTATGTTATTAATTATAAATTTATATATGTATCTGTATGAACTACTTATGTTATATTAAATCAGTAACTGTAATTATTTTGACAAATAAATAGAGTTGCAATAGCTGTGGAAACATTTCAATAGGATTAATTAATACCATATTTCAATACTAAAAAGACTATGTGCTTGAAGTGAAATTATGTGGGTAAATTCATAAATATTAGACTATCATAATGCCTGTATAAGATACCCTTTAATTGAACATAGATACAAATATATAACATGAACCTTTCACTTTATTGGCTCCAGAACCAGAAAAAAAAAATTGCTATATCCATAACACATTCCGATAGAATAAGAAAGCAAAAACACAGAATGACTAAAAAATTTGATCTTATAACTTTATACCAAGGTGAAATTTAAAAAGTTCTTAATGCATTGAAAATGGTCAGTTTGGAGCCCCAAAGAATATGTGTTTCTCAAAACACAATAATTAATCACAAGAACAAATTTAATTGATTTCAAGCCAATTGAAACATGATATCTATCCTTGTGAAGAACCTTGAATTGAGAATTCTGGAAAAGGACTGACAATTTCCACTGATCAAAATAGGACATTTAGTGCTGTTTTCGTGGGCTATCCACTGATCAAATTAGGGATGATATATCTATCCATCAAATCAATTGTGGGCGTTTGTTTTAAAATAGTTATATCGTTTTTTTTTTTATTAAACTCTTTTTTTGTACTTGGTTTGCGCTTGTTGTTTTTATATTATGTATTTCTAGAAAATTAGGACATTTCCCTATACGAGAATCAGAATAAAGGATTCAACAATTTATAGTCCTCAAACACCTTAATGTGTGCCCACCAGTCGAAAAGCCATACTATCTCTAGCCACAATAGTTCTGTTACTTGTTTGTTGTTCCTTCGGAATAAATTCTTTGACAAAGGGCGAACAAGGATGAAAAGAAGTGCCTGAAAGTACAAAGCATGTGAACAGAACCAAAATCATTAAAAAAGTAAATAAATAGCATATATATACATATATATATATATATATATATATATATATATCAATTTTCTATGAAAGTTCTATATATATATATATATAGATATATCAATTTTCTATGAAAGTTCTTAATCTTCCATTTCTATACTGCCACAAAACAAATAAACTAAGTTTGGCCCAATGATTGTTCTAGCCCAATTCAATTTGCTTAGCCCAAGCAGCTACATCATTGTGCCCAACTACGTTACAGCCCAAATTATTTTCATCAATGCCCCAAAGAAATTATTTTGTTACGAATGAATAAAATATTAAGAAATTGTCAATACATAAAATTTTAATTGTTGATCCAAGCGTATTTTAAAGAAAAAGGGAATCTTACATTATAACAAAAGTAAAAGTGATGTGAATTATTCAAGGAGTATTTGTCAACAAAAAAATAATGCTAAAATGATCATATCATGACTTTTGTGAATGAATTAAATCCAATTATTTTATTTCTCAATCTTTCTTACTCACTTTACTTCTACTGAACCAATGTTGAAAAGATTAAAAAAATCAGCCATTCACAACTATTGATAAAAGATTCCTCTGTAAGTTAAGGATTACTAATTCTGTTAATAAATCGAATGGGTTTGATCTTATACATATGTGAAGAGGACAATCAAAAAAAGATTTTGTTGTCACTATTTTTCTATATTAGAATTTTTTTAAAAAAAATGAATTTCAATTTCATATTACTCTAAGAAAAAAAATATATAATCTATTTCAATGTTTCATACTAGCACTATGTTCAAAAAATAAAAAATTTTAAACACAACTTATATTAGTTATATATAATTTTTAATCAAATTCTCAATTATATTGTAAATATGTCAAATAGTCAAACAAATATAAATAAATTAGCGACTACACAAAATTATATTCATGAAATTGGTGATGACAATATTTTGGCGTAAAGGAACAAACAGTATGCTTTTAGTGATCAGAACAAATCTCATAACCATTTTTGTCACTAACTATGGTCTAATTTGTTGAATTGTTTCATGCCAAGCCATTTAGTGACGATCTTTGGCAACTTGTTACTAAAGTTAATATGATGATGTAAAATTATTAACAAGAATTATTATTGTCATTATGATTTGCATCATTAAAAACTATTTTTTCATAGTATAAAAAATATTCAATTTAGTCCCTTAACTTCCTAATTTAATGCTCCCTCCGTTCTGAAAAAGAAGTTCACTTTTGATTTGGTACAATTTTTTTTAAGTTATAAGGTACAACAAATTTAATACACAATTAAATGTATAGTTTTACATGTTTATCCTTATTTTTTAATTTGAATTATACATTATCAGTATTAATAAGGGTAATACAAAAATTTGACACTTAAAGGGGACTCTTTTTTCGGGACAAACAAATTTTTTGAAATTAAACTTCTTTTTTTTTTGTTGGACAAAGGTAGTATAATTTTGTCCAAGTCAAGAAATCGATTAAAATTGAGGCATACACTACTTAACACATGAGAAACATATTTAGTTTTCACTGACAAAATGAAATACTGTTTAAAGAATCCTTACATACATGGGTCTCACTAAATTTTTTCTAAGAAAAATATATTGCACTTCTCTTCGTTTTTTCCATGATTACTAAAGAACATGAATTGGGAGGAAAAATTATAAACTTGTGAGCAGTAATTGAAGAACAAGAGGAAGAAGATGGGCCCTAATTTGATGGGATTTACATATATTAGAATTCTGCCTTAAAAAGTATACACACTTCTCATGTGTTTAGCACAGTGTCTATCAATTTTTATTATTTTTTGAATTGGATAAAATTGAACCAAATTATATAGTTGAGTGAATATTTTTGAATATTGAGAGCGAAATCAAAATATAAGTCAAAATTAAGACACAATTGAAGTAATTCACCCTCAACTTTTTGAAAACAACTCTTTACGCACCAAAAGTATGATTAACTTGAAACTCAAATTTAATTTAGGCATAGTGGACTTACATGTTAAATTAAAAGATTAGGATTGAGGAGGATAGTATACATGTAAAGATTAAAGATTAGCTATCTGGTTTATCTTGAAAAATTAAATAAAATTAAGTTTTAAATTGAATGAATGAAATATTAGTTTATTGGGAAATGCCAAATATGGTACATGGAGAACACTTCTAACTTACTGTCTTAGTAAAACAACGTTTTATGTGTGTGTGTGAGTGCGCGTGTGTGTAAAACATACATACATAGATACATACATACATGAATCATACTTCAGTGAAAAAATTTACTATAGTTGCGGGCAATTTCGGTGCGAAGGTGTGATTTTTTTTTTTTTAAGGTTTTCGGCGGTCCCTCTTTCTTAAGGCTTTCTTAAGGCTTTTGTCCCTAAGTCATAGGGTTTTGGTTCTCTTGTTGGAAGCTATAGATATCCCTATTATGGGAAGAAGAGTTGGGAAGCATCATAGACGCCCTATGCTAGACTTCGAAACCAGTGCTTATTTCAGGATGCTCTTGGTGAGGCCTCCCTACTATAGGGTTTTGGTGTTCTAACTTGGGAGGAGGGTCAAGCACAATACTATGCAATGTGAAGCCGAGACGGCAGCTTGCAAGCAGAGGTTGACAAGTTAAGGATTTTGTTTCTCTTAGTTAGGTTAGCTAGGAGGTGTCGTCCCGTTTTATCGAGGTGGGATGCCTTAACCGACACTTAATGGGGTTAGGTTAGATATGTTAGGGCGAGTTTTTAAATGGACCTTCTATGTACTGTTTAACTTTTTCATTAAAAGTTAATACACATCGTTTCTTTTGAGGGAAAAAAAAAAAGAGTGTGATGGCACACGCAAAACATACATACATACATACATATATATATATATATATATATATATATATATATTTATTTATATAAATATTGAATCATACTTCAATGAGTCTGAGATGGCAAGAAAACTAATAGTGGGCTACCGTGCAACAAAAGAAACTGAACTCATACATTTAACGTAGTCTCTGGTTCTTAATTTCAGTCTATGTTAGTCTTTATATTGTCTTGTACCTCGACTGCATCTCCTCCCAAGTTAGTACAATCACCTTCAAAATAAAGGATAAAATTTTAATAAATAAAGACATACTCCCTAATTAATAAGAATATAATACTACTTAAAAAAATTCCAATTGCACCGAAGCCGTACAAAAAATCGCCCGCACTGTGTTTTGGAATGGCCTCGGCTGTTGTTCACTTCGCACCCCCTAACCACCATTTTATTGAAAAGAAAAATTACTAAGCCACATCATAGCATAGGTATGAACCATGTTATAAGACTCGGACTGGCCCGGCCCGGCCAGTCCAACCGGTGACCCGGTCCCTAGACCGGTCCGAGTCACTCAAAAACCCAGTTGGGTTTTTTTTTTCTTTTAAAATATACAATTAATAACTTGAATAAGCATTTTATACATGAACTTTTTTAAATGTCGAAATTATGATCTTATCGAAATTAAAGCCAGTAGGATATGTGTTGTTCATTGTTTTTCTTATTATTTTATTTAGGATATGTTTGGAGTGTGATATATTTCAAAAAAATTATATTGGAATATGTAAAAATTTTGGTGGGTATTTTTTTTTATAGAAAAAGTATTTTAGAGAGAAAAATGAGAGAGCTGATTTTTTAAAATTATGTGAGAGGAATTTGAGTGGGAAAATTTAAATTTTGAAATAAAAATATATTTAGAGTGTAATGTTTTTATTTGAAAAAATGGCCTACTTTTTCTATTTGCAAATAGAAATACTTTGTCTAAGCATACCCTTAGATGACATTTCTATATCAATTTTTATGAGTGTGGATTTTGGATTTTAGATTTTATTATACTATTATGACAATATCAATTGTTTGGTTGGTTATAAGTTAATATTTTATATTTTCTCTATATTTTGATATTATTTTTATTTTTTATTAATTTTATAATTGACCTATTGACCCACCGGTTGAATTATTGACCTATTGACCCGAAACCTCGATCGGTTCAATGACCGGTCCGAGTCTGATAATTATGGGTATGAACTGATTGCGACTTTCAAAAAGTCAACCCAACTTGAAAAGACAAATTTTCAGATGCGAGAAATGGGAAATTAATTAAACCAAACAGTAATAAAGAAAAGCCAAACATTCAGAAACAAAAAATAATTGAAGTAAAAAAAGGCTATGGTTAGATTGAAGCTACGTGCGCGATTCTTGGTGCGATTTACAATGTGATTATTATTATTTTTTAAAAAAACTAGTCTTCAGTCCTTATTATTTAGGGTTTTAGTCCCCATATTTTATGATTTTGTCATCCATTATGTAGGTGGATATCCTAAATTGGGCGGAGAGACGTTCGATATACTAAGTAGCATAAAAATTAGCATGAGCAAGTGTTTGGTCTAAGTAGATGCGTGTTGTCTTTATGTTTTATTTTTATCTAGTAACTCTACCTACTGTTTACGGTACTCTTGTAGTGGCCAATAAGTTAGGTGTTTTGTTCCGATTAACTAATCTAGTTAGGTAGATTTTCCTTTCACCAACTTTGTGAATCGGGTAGCATCACTTAGGCTCCATGTGAGCTCTAAGGCTTTCACTGCCATTGGGCAATACTGTATATATAATTCTGTTTATATTTAATATAATGATATTTTATTTGTTAAAAAAAAAAAGAAATAGGCAACTTGTCTCCGTGAACAAAATACTCAAGATCGGTAACTCTAAATTTTTCTTTTTTCTTGACTAAGGAACCCGCAGCCGCTACTAAGAGTGCGCACTGGGTAAACCCCGCCCCTGTGTAATAGCCCACAAACCACACAAGAGATATAAATCGCACTAGGTAAGTCCTGTACGACGGGCTCAACCAAGAAGGTGTAGGAGAATTTAGCGGTAACTCTAAATTTTTGTTTGTTTGTTTGTTTGTCCTATTATGCGTGTCATTATCAGAATTTATTTTGTACTGCCTTCATCTGGAAGAAAAATTCACTATTAAAATTTTTTTTTATCTTAAAAAATAATTTATTTTCAAAATGAAATATTTTGATTCGTTTATTAATAATAATCATGTATGGTCATAATTAAAAAGTAAAAGTAAAAATGTAAAATTGTATACTTAATAATAGATTAAATGTGTCATACTTAATAACTAAAAAATATTGTAAATAATCCAAAGTGAACTTTTTCTAGAGAAAAACATATATCTAGATCTATATCTATATATATATATATATATATATATATATATATATAGATATGTTTTGTTTCAATGAAAAAAAAAAGCAAGCATTATAACTGATGAAACTGTAAAATAATAAATATGATAAATTTGCTATATGTGCATTGCAAACAAAACTAATGGAGACATGCTTACGAGATCGATGAATTGTAAACAAATTTACTGAAATATCTCAAGTGGGTATAGAAGAGCAAGTTAGATTAGTCTGGTATTAAACATAGTTATTTCCTTCAACCAAGTAAGTTTCATTCCTTCAACGAGAAAATTAATCCATTGAGACCGGATTTAATGAGAAAACCCTTTTATGAATAGACAAATTTGATGTGAGCTATCCATGTCTCATTAAATTCGTTCTATTCATAAATATAGAATTAGACGTAGGAAACCCTTTCAAACCAAAACAATATTGCATTATATAGCTATATTCTTCGTTTTTTTTTATACAACACGCAAATCAATTACATAATTTTTCTTTTTTTACCCTCCTATTAAGTATATAAACCGTTCCTCTTAATTATATTTGGTTGCACAAATTTACATGGTGTAAAAGGTGCATAAAAAATATTTTTTGCATTCAAATAGAAACAAAATGACCGTGAAACCAGGGATAAGATTTGCTTCCAGCAAAATACCTTAGATTAAATGATACTGAAAATTAACCAAATAAATAAACGAAAGATAAAGGCGTGGAGAAATTAAGGGAGAAGCAGTTGCATATAGGCTCTATTTACAGTGAAAGGAATTGTATAACTAATTCAACCAACAAAATAATTCAGCTAAGCAATTAAAGCCGCCATTATTTCTATATTCAAAAACAAATTCTCATTTCTCTTATTTTTCCATAAGCAACATGTCTGAGCAACCTCTGATGGAATCTTCACCACACCATATCTTTGGCTGAAATTCCGGGTCAGCTGCCAATCTCTATCTTAATTAGGAGCAACTTGTATTGCAGGCGTATTTGGTGAAGTAATTCAACTTCTGTGTTTTCCATGAAAAAATATTATGCGCAGTGGTTATAGCGGGTTGAATGATAAAATAATATTGACCAATAAGATGTTATCACATGTGAGATTAGGAGTGGCAATTGGGTCGTGTTTCGGGTTCGTTTATTGTATTTAGACATAGGTATTATAAATTTTACACGAACCCGAATACGACTCGTTTAATTATTGTCAGGTAATATAATTTGAACGCAACCTATTTATTTTGCGGGTAACACAACACAACATGAAAACAACAAAAAAATATCTATATATATGTGAAATTTATGAAAACTTAATTACTTATTTATTTCATGGATAACACAATAAAAAAATACTTATATACTTATAAAAAATTAAAACATCAAAAATACCTAAAAGTATATCTCATACAATGCCTTTTAATTTTATAAAATTATTATTAGATAATTTTTTAAATTATTTTAAAATAGGTTAAATTGGTTGACCCACGGGTTCAACCTGATTTTGATCTGAACCCGCGAAAGAGTATACTTATACCTACTAAATACGTATTAGGTTTGTATCGTGTTTCCGTGTCGTGTCACGAATTGACACCCCTAAAACCACTATAGTCTAATTTACTGAAAAATTGAAAATTGAAAATTGAAGACAAATGGTACATATCAATGCCAACTTAAAGAATATATAGTGATAATAACAAGAAGATTTTATAAGGGTTGCTAAGAAGCCTAACATCCATGACTTAAAAAGTATAGATTCGAAATTAATAGTAGTTGTATTGGACACAATGCAGCCCACTGGCCATCCTTTCAACTTATAGATTCATATTGGATTAATTATTACTTCTTGTTGTGATTACTAAGTAATAGAACTCTACCTTTTCAATCTTTCAAACATCTCTTTCTTAAACCAAGAAATTCCCCAACTCATCCCACTTCTCTATAAGCCATGTCTGATCACAAATTCAAATCCCAAAAGGGATTTGATTGGAAAATTGTGCTAATATGTTACATTTGTTTCCCATCGTATTTGGTCAAAAGTAGCCCTCCCGGAGATCCCATCAAATGCTCTTCTGGAAATACAAACTGCACAATCACCAACTCTTATGCTGCATTCCCGGATCGAAGCATATGTCGAGCAGCCGAAGTGTTTTATCCCTCAACAGAAGCAGAGCTCATTTCGGTTGTAGCGAATGCAACGTCCCAGAAAAGGAAAATGAAAATAGCAACCTCAACATCCCATAGCATCCCAAAACTTTCGTGTCCAGATGATGAAAATGGCATTCTGATAAGCACCAAGTATTTGAATAAAACGGTGAAAATCGACCGATCAGCCATGACCATAACAGTGGAGCCTGGGATGATTCTAAAGGAGTTGATCAATGAGAGTGCCATGGCTGGCCTTGCTATTCCTCTCGTTCCATATTGGTGGGGTTTGACTGTGGGTGGAATTTTGGGCACTGGAGCTCATGGAAGTTCTTTGTGGGGTTTGGGAAGCTGTGTTCATGATTATGTGACTCAATTAAGGATTGTTACACCAGCAGGACCAGATGAAGGTTATGCAAAAGTTCGGACACTAGAAAGTGGTGACCCTGAGCTTGATGCAGCCAAAGTCTCTCTAGGAGTTCTTGGAGTCATTTCACAGGTAAAATTTTTACTCATGTTGGTAAATTTCGTGTCCCCTTGAATTTGAATTCCATCCATCTGTCATTTTGTCTTTGTGTGTTCTTTGCTAATTTTTGTTTTCTTAAGTTGTTGAATTCATGTACGAAAATTTGCCCACTGTTGCAAAATTTCTTGTTTCTTCTACTCATTTGTTATTTAAGTTGCATGGTGTAGTCTAAATTAGTGTATTTGCTGATGAGGTATCGTTCATAAGCCTATGAGTTTATAAGCTTTTTCCTTTTTTTTTCTCTCTCTAAAACAGCACATATGATGAACTCGAGTGTTAAAATTAAAAACTACCAAAATTTTCACTCGATATGAACTATTTTCTGTGCATTACCAATTGGAGTTTGGATCATCATTTATAGCCCATGCCACTTGATAATGCCTAAGTTTATTAGCATAAATGAGGTGAAGAAAATAGTAATCAAGAGGATTTAATTTTTTTTTTTTGGCGTTTACACAGTAAAGGAGAAGGAATTGCTGTTTTACTGTTGACCTCTTAACTTATATAAAAAAAAAAAAAATCAATTATATCACAGCTTCACTCATGACTCTTTTTCTATATTTATTGGAATTTTGAGTATTGTGAATACCGATATTTTGTTGTTCTACCAGTTTTTTCGTTTATTTATTCTCATACACATTATTGTGTACTTTTTTGTCCTAAAAAATTATTTTGAGTTAAATGTCATTTTTTTAACTATTAGATAGAATACATTTAATCTATCATTAAATGTATAATTTTATATTTTTATCTTTACTTTTTTATTATAATTATAAATAATTATTCTTAATAAGTGTATTATATAATTTTCATTCTAAAATTAAACTTTAAGGAAAAAAAATTTGAAAGTGAATTTGTTTCTTTCACCAAAGATGTATAAAATGTGGTTGTATCATTCCTGCCCTCGGAATTCTGTCTCTTGCACATGACAAACACTTTATTTTATGCATTTATACACAATTAAGACTCTGAAGATTGAGCAAGTGCATGTAACAAGTTGGTGGGAACGAAATCCAAGTAATTGGTTTAAAAGTACCTAGACCAGATGCGGAAAATTTGTTGGACATGGGAGGATTCACCAGCATGATGTCGCATGTAATCAATTCTTTTGTTCCTTAAGAGCATTGCAGAGTGCCCAACTTTTTGCTTAAGTCAACGGTTATATAGGGGATCTTATTTTGTGGACGGTGCATTCATTAATTTTTGTTTTGAAATATATTTTTTTATTTTTTAATATAATAATTAAAAGTAAAAAAATAAAAAATATAATAAAAAATAAAAAAAATTTATTTTAAAGCATCAATTCATACACAGTTTCAATACTTTAGAAGAAAAAAATTGTAATTAAGAAAATGGTTTTACGAAACAACATTTCACCAATCTCATAATAAAAGTAGAATAAACACTAAGGTTTCGCAAAAAACAAACTAACAATGAAAGGAAAATATTTCGTGACAGGTGACTATACAATTGCAACCTTTATTCAAGAGGTCAATCACTTTCATTGAGAAGAACGATTCGGACCTGGTGGATCAAGTGTCCACTTTCGGCAAGGACCATGAATTTGGAGACATTTCTTGGTACCCCAGTCAAAATAAGGTTGTTTATCGAATTGATAACAGAGTTTCATCCTATACTTCCGGAAATGGTTACTTTGATTTTTTGGGATTTCGTTCCATCCCTTCACAGCATTTAGCAAATGAAAGGAGCATAGGTTGGGATTATTTTCAAGATAATAATTTTAGTTTCTAACTTTCTGTTGATTTTTTTTCTTTTTTTTTTAATTATTATTATTCCTTGGATTAGAGGAAAGTCAAGAATCCACAAGTATTGCCGAAGGGGAATGCACTGCATATGGGTTGACTACCAATGGTATATTCTTTCAAACCTTCTTGAAGCTTTTGAATCTTAAAATCAATCAAATTTTCCATTTTAGCTACTATTAAACAGGGAAAGATTTAGTTAATTAGTTCCCCTCTTGATTTTGAAATCGAATTTTAAGGTACCTGATTAAAATCATTGCCAAAAGATATTATTGAGTTAGAACATATGTTGACAATGATACTGATTAAAAGAAAGTGGAAAAAATTATATGTACCTGATTGATTAAGTTAAATATTTTGGATAGCATTATGAGACTTTAGTATTGCCAGCTGGCATGAATTAGGATTGGGTATTAATTATATTATATGGTACCATTTAAAGAATTATTAGAATATGTGCATAATGGAATACATAGACAACATTATGTATACAAAGCTGTCTAAATAATTATTGAAGCTGGAGGGAACATAACAAAAATAATACATTTCAAACCAAAAAAAAATCTCATTTTTATTTTACATAAGAGGTGACATCGATCTGGCAATTAATTAAATTGCCAATAATCCAAATTGTCTGTTCAATTCAATCTCCAGTTTAATTTATTGTAGTTGTCTCAAGTGAAAATACTTTTAAAAATTCAACAATTATCACTTGAATTCCTAGCATTTTCACCCATCCGAGAAGCACATGCATATTTGACTTCCGGGTAAACCCTTTAATAAATTAAGTTGCAATATTTTCGAAGTTTATGCCAAAAAGAATTAATTTCTATTTTGGCTCCTTTGTTGTTCAAGGGGAAATTCAGCAATCCACAAGCAATGTTGCAGGGAAATGTATAACAGCGCGAAGCAGATCTCTCATGTCAATGGCGTATGGTTTGACGAACGATGGTATTTTTCTTCTCAAAATATTTTTTTCTTTTTTAATCAAAAATAAAATAAAAAAAGCTTCTTCTGAATATTTTTTTTGGTTTTTGGGTGTTCACAAAATCAAAGCTACTAGTTTGTCAATATATTATTTTATGGAGTATGTTTAATATTACACTTTCTCAAGTCTTATGCCATTGGTGGACTTGGGATTTTTCCTTCATATTTATTGGCCATGTTTTTTGGTTCTTTTCTCCAATACTAATTCTTATAGTTCCCATATGGATACGGTGAAATACTTGACAATAATTGAAATACGGCCTTCAAGGATTAAATTTTATTTCTTGCAAAAAGCCAAAATTTAAATTAAAAAAAAAAGCTGGTTTAATTAAACTTCAATATTGTACGCAATATCACTATCTTTGGTTATGATTTCATCCTAGGTAACTGGCATGCGGCAAATGATTCCATTATTTGATTTGAAGCACCAAAAATATTTCTAAAATTTTCAATGTACTTACAAGACCTAATTTTATTTTAACAGGCGAAGTGTTTACTGGCTATCCTGTGATAGGGTATAACAATCACCTCCAATCATCTGGATCATGTCTTAATAGCCCAGAGGATAATCTACAGACTTCATGCTGTTGGGATCCCAGAGTAAAGGGTTTATTTTTCTTTGAAAGTGGAATCAGCATCAGTTTATCCAAAGTTAAGGATTTCATTGAAGATGTGCAGAAGCTTGTGGCTTTGCAACCTGAGGCATTTTGTGGTTTAGACCTTAACAATGGTATCCTCATGAGATATGTCAGTAGTTCAAGTGCTTACTTGGCCAAAGATGAAGATGCTTTAGAGTTTGACATCACTTACTATAGAAGTAAGGATCCAATGACTCCAAGATTACATCAAGATATTTTTGAAGAGATGGAGCAAATTGCATTGTTTAAATATGGAGGACTGCCACATTGGGGTAAAAATAAGAATATTGCTTTTCTTGGGGCAATTAACAAGTATAAGAATTCTGGTGATTTTTTGAAGGTCAAACAATCTTATGATCCGTTAGGGTTGTTCTCCAATGAGTGGACTAACCAAGTTCTTGGATTGGAAGATGGAATTACCATAATGAACGAAGGTTGTGCTTTAGAAGGATTATGCATATGCTCTGAAGATATTCATTGTGCTCCGAATAAAGGATACTTTTGTCGGTCAGGAAAGATTTACATGGATGCAAGGGTTTGTGTTCGATTATCATACGATAATATATATGATTGGTGATTGGTAATAGGGAAGTGGATTTCTTGTTCTCAACATAGTTATTAAAATTGCGATCGTACAATTCGAATATGTGAAATTGATCTTAAATCATATGGAATTGTTTTCATATGTAAGATCATAGCAGGATCGGCAAGATCATAGTAGAATTGTACCATTTCCATTTTATTTTATTTTTATCTTTTTTGTAATTCCAACTATCTAATGAAGCAAAACACCTTTAAAAAAATAAGTTGATTGAATCAAAAGGATACAAGTTTCAGTAAATTTAATAAACATTAGAAATAGAACTAGTATTTTTATTCTTTTAGATTTAGAACTTATTTACCCATTCATCTAAAAATCTGTAAATAAAATCAAAGTCTATTATAAAATATTATTTTCAAATAAGATATTTAAATTAAAAAAAGAAATACTTGATAGTTTACAAATATGTTACTACATTCATAAAGGTAGAATCATAGTTAGAATCGGATTCATTTTAGTAAATTTGGATTGTAAAATTGTAAGATTAATGAGATCATATTAGAATTTTGAAAACTATGTCCTATACTATTCGCTCTAGTCAATAAGCAAAAAAAATTTTTGGGCATGATTTTTTAAGAATGGAAAGTAATATTTTTTGTAGTCTTTCCAAAGCTGAAATAAATGAACACGTGGTATTTGACAAAAGTCTTATTCAAAATTCTGACTTTAATTATCATCACCAAGGGAGGCTAAAAATCCTTTTGATAGAATGAATGAGAAAAAAAAAATATAATACTGAAGACGGTAAATATTAACAAGATGCGGAGGGCATCAAATAGAATGAATGAGAAAAAAAAATGCAATATTGAAGATAGTGTTAGTAACAAAACCATTTAAGAAGTAATGATACTAGAACAATTCAATGGTAATCCTATACTATTCGCTTTAGTCAATAAGCAAGATTTTTTTTTTTTGCATGATTTTATAAGAATGGAAAGTAATATTTTTTGTAGTCATTTCAAAGTTGAAATATATGAACACGTGGTATTTGATAAAAGTCTTATTCAAAATTCTGACTTTGATTGTCATCACCAAGGGAGGCTAAAAATCCTTTTGATAGTATTTAAGAAGTGCAAAACTTCCAAGCTCTGAAATTGATATGTTAAAGTTGGGTGTGGAAAGATATCAATATAATAAAGAGAAATTGGTATATTTTAACTCTTGTATGCAGAATAGAAATGCTATATCAATAAACAATGATTGAAAGGATCTATCTGTTAATGTTGTTTTGTGAGGTTCCCGAAGTTTCAATGGTATCAGAGTCATCAGGCGGCGTTTTGTTAAACGCGAAAAACATATTAGATAGGTTTTTTGGGAACCTGAAAGGGATGAGTAAAAGAATTATTTGAAAAATGCAAAGTCAAGAACTTAGTAATATACATTTCCCACCTTACTCATGTTGCTTCAACCATGTCATTACCCAGACACTCTACTAGCAGAATAGAGAACCTTGTAGAATACTCCACTACTCTTAGTGATGCCATGATAGAGCAGGCAGTACCACCTATCATGAGCCCGTGTAATATATATCGGAAAAGAAACCCTATTAGAAGCATCAGATCCCTTATATCTACCACCCGTCCTTAGGCTAAAGAGTTTGTTCAATCTACTCAGCTAGACACTGTGATCTCCCCCTCTATGACAGGAGAATAGTATGTGACTCTCACAATTCCCAAGAGTTCATCAACTCTTGAAAAATTGAAGGCTACACTCACCTCCACTTTGGAGCCATCCGGCTCATACTGTCTTACCGTGGGAGAAGAGGTCTCCTCGTCACTGCCAGAATAACACTTCTTGATACAAGATTCATAGAGTATCATAATGTTGTTATTGGCACTATTCTCACAACCCTCAACTCAGGAAGTGTTGTCCTAACCTTCTTTCCAAACTTTGCTGTCTTGCTCAAAGACATAAACCTTTTCACAGCCTTGAAAGTTCAGATCCAGATTCTTGGGGCCGAACAAGTCCAATTTGCTGTCATGGCCACTTTACACTATCACCATCATTTGGTGTACAGATTACAGAATCATGCCATAGACTTACAAAACTATAGCGCCACAGATGCTCTCATGATTCTTGCAGATTCAGGAGGAAAAGTTCCAACTATTGTGCAGATTCCCCGACAGATTGGCAGGCTAGAGCTTGAAAAGCTCATGCCAAACGAATGGATCACAAACTATGAATCTTTTCACCAACAACAGACACAACAGCCTGTAAAGGCCATTCATTTAAATTTTTAGAGACTCTCATATGGGAGAGTAAAAATAGTCTTCAATGTCCAAAAAGAAGAAGGAACGTCCTAGCCTCTGTTCAGACAACTAAGGATCACTCACGGCAAGCTAAGGAATCCAGAAGATGAGATCCCAGTCTATTCCTTCAAGATTGATGGGTCTTGGGTCTACACAGACAAAATAGATGGTCATTTCATCTGGGATGTTGATCCATCTATGTGTAATTCAAATTGCTCATGTGATGAATGGGATACAGATGAAGATGAAGAAAAGGCCAAGAGAAGGAGAAAAAGAGGAAAAAAGAAGATGCTCAAGAAGGCTAACTATAGAGGTTACTGGCCATCAGATCCAGATACTGATCCAGATCTGCCTAGGAACAAGCTCCTCTCTTGCTATGATGAATGTTTGAAATTCCTCCAAGAGGAGGATCGTAGGAAAAGTGCCTGCAGGATAGAAGTCATCACTCCGACAACCTCTTCACCAAAGCCACTGTAGTACATGATGTTTCACTATGACTGTGACTTCCCTCAATTGGAAAGACAGGTGGATGAAGTTAGCAAAATTCCATCAAAGCCTTTCACACAACCCGCAATGGATAGCTCAGGAAGAACTTCCCAATTAACTCAAGGAGAAAAAGTGATGAACTGGCATACCAAGAATGCCAGAGCCCAAAACTAACTCCTAACAAAGGTAGATGCCAAGATGAAGAAGATAATTGAACAAGTTGATAAAGCTAATACTCGGGTCGATGACCTTAGAAGACCCTACCAAAGAATGTTGTAGAAAGTTGATTCATTGGATGAAGACCTCAGAACCTTGATAAGAAGGAACAACTTTAGAGTAGAATTCAACCAGAAGGAAGAAGAAATTAGAAGATTGAAAAGGGAGATAGCCTAGATTGACAAAGATAGAGAGATGACAATCACTCCCTTCTATTCCAGTTTTTTTTACAACTCTTCAGTGTTGGCTCCTCAGTTCCCCATGTCAATGAATCTATAAATCCTTAAAAGCACTCCAAAGATTTCCTCATGAAAGGTCTTTAAAAAAAGAAATGAGAAGCAGCAGCAGATTGAGAATCTAGTTTAAAAGGAAGAATTCTTCCAAGATCCCCTTTCTCTTACCCAACTAGAACCCTTGCCCACAGCTCAATTGGTCATTCAAGACCAACAATTGTCTTTAGAAAAATCCAAGGAGAAATCCGAAAGAGAATTAGAAGACTCTTTCCAATAAGTGGTGGATTCTGAGGAAGAGTTTGCTGATATAACTACCAAAATGATGGCTGACACCACATAAACCAGCACCCAAGAAGAAAATCAGAGCACAGAATTAGCTGAATCCTCTAATGAAGTTGAATCCATTTAGGAGGATACACCAGTTCCAACACCAACCCAGATCTCATCAAATTAGCTAGTGGACCTAGGTTCACTTTTGATGATATTTTCATTTCAAAAAGAAGAGAAATGTTGCTTACTTTTACAGCCTGGCTAGATTTCCAACAAACGAAACTTGGCAACCAATTACTTGCTATTCTCAAAGAATTGGCTTGTACGTTCACAGGAACCCTCATAGAATGGTTCATAAGCCTAGGTGAATACAGAATACTACAATTCTTTGAACAGGCCACTTCACCACTAGTATTAGGCTAGATCCATCTAGAGTTTATTGGAGATGATGCTCTATTAAAAAAGAATCAACAACAGGACTACTTCGACATGAAATGTTGTTCTTTAAAAAGAAAAGATTTAGACTTCCATTTCAAAACGATATCTAAACTTTATTATCTGCTCAATGGAGTTAACAAACCCAATTTGAAACATGTTTCTGCATTTTTTTTGCCAAAGAGCTACAACCAAAGCTTTTTAGGATGATCCGGACAAGTGGCAAAACCATAAAAGAATACGGGCTAGGGGAAATTCAACAATTAGCCATGGCTTTATTGACAAAGCTATGTGAACAGCAGAAGATGTTCAAACAGATGATGGAGCGTAGAAAGGTGTTCAGAAAGGTATGCCACAGAAAAGACCTGGAAATTGAGTGCAAAGATGATTCTTGTTCATGTACCAAGAAGCATAGGAAGCATAAGAAGAAGTACAAAGGAAGATCCCACAAAAAGAAATCCCTCCGATATTTCAAGTAAAAGTCCCTAGGAAGGAAGAAATCCAACCGGTGTTTTATTTGTGAACGAAAATGGCATTTTGCAAAAAATTGTTCAAACAAAAAGAAGAAGAAAGCAGCTAAACTTGTTTCTCAAGTCCTTCAACTAACTGAGTACGACTTAGACATTGAGTCTCTTTATTCAGAACAAGAAAATCAGACATCGTCTGATCTTTGCTATCCAAGATTCTAGTTCGGAGTATTCTTCAGACTCAGATGAAAGCATTCCTATTTATATGATAAAAGCCCAAGCCATGAAAGGAGTGCAATCTTTTATTCCACCCCATACAGAGATTAAGATATTTCTTTCGAAGTATGGAAAACCTATTCCAGTAGTTGGCTTCTTTGACACTAGCTCTTAGAAGTCAATGATGAATCCTGAATACTTCCCCTAGAGTCATGGATTTCCCACACGGAAACGTTCAAATCAAATGATGGGAAAGTCTTCCAATCCAAGTGGATCACATGAAGGAAGTTGGAGTCTTGTTCTTTTTAGAATGCGTAGTATGGATTAGAATCCTAGGATGGGATCTTTTAGATAAAGATCGCCTGATCATATTTGATCTATACTACAAGGCTTAGTCCCTTAGTGCTCTACCCGATGGAATAAGATAGAAAAGGGATTTTCGGCCTTATACTAAGATTGAAAAAATGTTCTCAATTGCAGGAGCTTTTCAGGATTTTCAACCCATTGCTAAGCAACTATGGAAGTGCTATTCTGAGTCTCATGCAAAATTCCAACATCTAGCACCATTATGGGAGAATCCTAATTTCTTTATTCAGTTACTCTTCAAACTGAATGAGGATGTTAATCCTACCAAGGCGACTCATTTTGGAATGACTCTTCAAAATCTAGCACTAGCCTGGAAAGAGTGTAACCAGCTTCTGAAGTTGGGATTAATAGAGCCCACAAAATTTAATTGGGCATGCCAGGCATTCTACGTCAACAAGAGATCAGAACAAATTCGTGAGAAGAAAATACTTATAATCGATTACAAACCTCTTAATCGATTCCTGCAAGATAACAAATTTCCATTACCTAGAATCCAAGTCTTGTTTTCTCATATTGCAGAAGCCCAGATGTTTTCTATGTTTGACTTAAAAGCAGGCTTTTGGAAACTTGAAATTGATCCAAACGACAGATATAAAATAGCTTTTTGTATCCCCACAGCCCTGAACTAGTGGACTGTCATGCCATTTGGGCTTAAGGTAGTTCCGCCCATATTTCAAAAGGCTATGGTCAGAGTATTTGAGCCCATAATGCATAGTGTTTTGATCTACATTGTCAATATCCTTCTCTTTTCAAATGATGCCTTGTCCCATCAACAGCTGTTAGAAGAATTCACAAAGTTGATCAAAAAATAGGCATTATGCTTTCAGAAAAGAAGGGGTCATTACTCAATCAGACATTGAATTCTTAGGGGTGAAGTTTTCTGAAGGAGAATATCAACCTAGACCCCACATCACACAAGATCTTCTCAAGTTCTCAGAAGAGAATCTATCAATCAAAGAAATTCAACAATTTCTCGGGATTGTGAATTGCATCAACGGCTTTTTTTCACAAGCTTCCAAATACACCAGCCAGCTATCCAAGATTCTTAAAAAGAAAGCCCCCTTTTGGGGAAAGGAGCAGACAAAAGTGATCAAAAAGCTAAAGATGATATGTCAACATCCACTACCTTTAAGGATTCCCAATACAAGTCACAAGATTTTACAGACAAATGCCAACGATGAGTATTGGGAAGCGGTCCTTGTTGAAGTAATAGATGGAAAGCAGCATTATCGCAGGCACGTGAGTGGAAAATTCAAAAAAACTGAGCAACATTATCATACAGTCTACAAGGAGATATTGGCTGTCAAATACGGAGCTAAAAAATTTGAATTTCATTTGATTGGACACCATTTTACTGTGAAAATGAATAACTCTTCATTCCCCAGGATAATAGAGTTCAGAAACAAGATGATTTCGAAACCACAACTTTTGAGGCTTACAGATTGGTTTTCGAAGTACCAATTTGATGTCCAGCATATAAAAGGAGACACCAATCTGATTCCAGATCTTCTTACTAGGCCCAAACCAATCCTTCTCTTCTCCAGCAAAAACTCAGTTATCCTATCATCTTCATGGCCTCACATTCTAGAGACAAAACACAGTACTCACGGGAATTCCCTCCCGTAGGTCGACCTTTAAACAACCTTGCTTCTATAAAAAAACTAGGCAAAAAATTAACTCTTTACCTATCTTTCCCAATACATGATAACCAACAATTCCAATTTTGATCGGGTTCCCTTTTTCCCTAATTACCCTTTTGGTAATATAATCACCGTCAATCCTGATAAGGTTTTCCCTGAAGATCTACTATGGTATTTCTGGTGTCATGGAGTTCTATTCTATTTTTCAATATAGTTTCCCACTCATAAATTGGCCAAGTTTGTAACCAAACCTGAGAACCAAAATTCCTTGCTATGGATATTCTTAGAATAGTATTACCCTACAGAACGTTGGTTAGATTTTTGTCTTGACCAGATTTTAGAATCACATGACGACGGAGATTAGATCAGTACCATCTTCATTCTTCATTGTCCATATGTCCAGGAAAACATGAACAGTTGTGTTCGAAAGGCAACTTGCTATATATGGGGAACCCTACAGGGAGGAATTGAAAATGCAGAAGCTAGTTGGAAATTCCTGGTAGAGCATCTCTATTCTGTTAATCAGGTCTGGGTAAAAGTCCCTAAAGGGCACATTCTTACCTTCACTTCCACCAGTGTGCAAAAAATGAACCAAGCTACTTCGACAAACCCTAAACCATCTACTAAATAGACAATGCCAAAAAACTCATACCAGAAGTCTAATCAAAAGCTTGATGATATAATGGAAGACTCCCAAGATCCCTATGCATCCTATGATGATCACTACATTGATTAGGAAGACTATGGTGTTTACTTGGATGTCCTACATTCCAAGGCATACTACAGGTATCATGACAGTGACTATAATGAAGAGACCCCCCATGACTATGACTCTACTTGATGGTAACAAGGTGGGACACCACCACCACATGTGACTTTATATCTTGGTTGTATGAGTCTTTATGTTTTGTTGAACAAAAGTCATAAAGGGTTTTGAATTTTGTGGAATTTGTCCCCACAAAGTTTGAATACTAATGTGAACCCTTTGAAATAATGTGGGATGTACCCCCACTAAGTATGAAATGTTTGAGTGTTATATGCAAAAGTCCGAATTTATAATTTGAGACTTGAAATTCGTTGTAAAATAAGTGGAAGTCTAGAGGCCTCTATATATAGAGAATCCTTTGTCATTTGTAGGCAGACAAGTTTAGGAAATAAAATTGAGTGTTTCCTCATATGGCTTTCTAAATCTCTTTCCCTTCTTTGAAAGTCTCTTAAAGATCCCGAAAAGCTTGTTTAAACATGTCTTCCTTTATATGCATAAAATATGCTTTGTACTTGCCTTTTTGAGGATCCTGTACATAAAAAATATGCTGTCTAATGAGATCATTAAGCTACAGTCCTCATAGTAATATTAGTTGGTAGATGTTGAATAAATCCTACCATTGTTGTCCAGGAGGGACTTTAGGCATTGAGGATTGAAAGGATCTATATGTTAATTTTGCTTTGTGAGGCTTCTGAGATTTTAATGGTATCAGAGCCATCAGGTGGCGTTTTGTTAAACGTGGGAAACATATTAGATAGGTTTTTCGGGAACCTAAGAGGGATGAGTAAAAGAATTCTTTGAAAAATGGAAAGTCAAGAATTACCCATTAGTCTTGAATAAATAGACTGGGATCTCATCATCTGGATTCCTTAGCTTTCCATGAGTGATCATTAGTTGTCTGAACAGAGGTTGGGACATTCATTCTTCTTTTTGGACATTGAAGACTGTTTTTACTCTCGTATAAGAGTCTCTGAAAATCTGAATGAATGGCCTTTACAGGCTATTGTGTTTGTTGTTGGTGAAGAGATTCATAGTTTGTGATCTATTCCTTTGGCTTGCGCTTATCAAGCATTGGCCTTTGAAACTTTTTTCTCCTGAATATGCAAGAATCATGAGAGCATCTGTGATGTCATAGTTTTGTAGGTCTATGGCATGATTCTGCAATCTGTACACCAACTAATGGTGTAGAGTGGCCATAACAGTATATTAGACTTATTTGGCTCCAAGAATCTAGATTTGAACTTTCAAGGCTGTGAAAAGGTTTATGTCTTTGAGCGAGACGGCAAAGTTTGGAATGAAGGTCAAGACAACACTTCCTGAGTTGAGGGTTGTGAGAATAGTGCCAATAACAACATTCTGATACTCTATGAATCTTGTATCAATAAGTGTTATTTTGGCAGTGATGGGGGAGACCCCTTCTCCTCTGGTAGGACAGTATAAGCGGGATGGCTCCAAAGTGAAAGTGAGTGTAGCCTTTAGTTTTCCTAGAGTTGATGATCTCCTAGGGAATTGTGAGAGCCACATATTGTTCTCTTGTAGTAGAGGGGATATCACAGTGGTCTAGCCGAGTAGACTGAACAAACTCTTTAGCTTGAGAAAATGTGGTAGATATAAGGGATCTGATGCTTCTAATAGGGTTTCTCTTCCGATATATTATATATAGGCTCATGACAGGTGGTACTGCCTACTCTATCATGGCATCACTGGGAATAGTGGAGTATTATACAAGGTTCTCTATTCTGCTAGTTGAGTGTCTGAGTAAGGACATGGTGATATTTGGTTGAAAAAAATAGAGTTCAGGAATTACTAAATAAATTTGAAGTGTTTAGTAAATTTGAAGAAACTGGTTTGATTAAACATACAAGTTGCAAGAGAAGTCTAGGGAAGTAGAATTCTTAATGATGTCTAAAAATCCAATGTTTGAAAAACACTACTCTATCTCTAACTTTTTTAGTGAAGTTCAAAAGGGAATGAAAATTTTGCTAAGGTCATGGGACTCAAGAAATCACTTGGAAGCCATTGAGGTTTTGGGTTAGTACTTGAAATTTTTTATGAAACCAGTCAAATAGAATATGAATAAATCTTAGGCTCTAAGAGTGTTTTGATTTAGGGAAGGCACTATATTTTGTAGTTTTAAGTTAGAAGATATTAGAATGGTTATATGGTGAAACAAATTCTACCAAATTGTTGCTGAATTAGAAATTAGTTCACCAAACATTTAGTTTCATATATTTTGTATTTCACAAAGCAGCTTCATTGGTCATTCAACTTCACATGATTTTTTTCTTTCTTCAATCGACTAGATGCACTACTAATATTGTATTCAGAATATTCTTTGAATATATTGCTCATCTTAGGAGGTTAAATTGTTAGTGAGTTTGACAATTATTTGGCAAAGTTGTAAGGCAATGTACTGATGTTAGTTACGAAGCAACAATGAACAATTTTCTTATTTAGTCTTGAGGACAAGGAGTGAACCACCGTGGCGAGAAGAGGTAAAGGAAGAACTCCAAAAGCAGGGCAAAGGTGGACAAGGCGGAAAAGAAAAGGTGGTGGAAGAAGAATTTTCAGTGAAGCCATTTAAGAGTGGTCCAACCGAAGGAAGGCAAAAAAGATGGGATCTTATTAATGAGGAGAAGGAAGTGATTGAAGAAAAGGATTTAAGACTTGAGACACGAGTGCCATTCGTAACTAGCGAGAGGAAAAAACTAAAGGTGGGGGCGACCAACCTAAAATGGTCCCAAACGGGTTTATGAAAGTATGCATGTGGAATTGTAGAGGTTTGTGTGGACCCTTTACAATTCCTCAGTTGAGGGAGATAGTGAGATTCCATCACCCAGATTTAGTATTCATTTCATAAACTAAAAAGAAGAGAAGTTTTGTCACAACTGAGTGTAGAAGACTCCATTTTCATAATAGATAAAGGATGTGGAGTCGGAGGAGATTAGAGGAGGACTTTTGGCATGTTGGTCGGAAGAGGTAATAGTGTCCAAACTAATCATTACACATTTCAGTATCCAGTTAGAGTGCAAAATGGTAGGAGAAAGTAGGAAGTTTTGGGCAGTTTGCTATGCTAGCATGGATCCAAAATTAACGGAGGAACAATAGTGGTATTTGGAAAGACAAAAGCAAGAGTCAGGAGACAGGTGAGTCAGAGAGGGCAATTTTAATGACCTAGTCCATAGAGATGAGAAAAAAGGAGAGCACCTAAGAGCGGAGTCAAGTTTTGTGGATTTTAAAGGTTTCATTAGCATGATGGAAATGAGGGAGCTAGGGTTTGTTGGCAGAAGATTTATGTGGGGCAATAATAGAGAAGGGGAATGATTTTTGTTGAGGAGAGATTAGATCGATTCTTTGGAGACCCCCAATTGATGTTGGAGAACCAAGGTGCCAAAGTGTGTCACATTAAAAGAGGATCATCAGATCACTCCCTACTACTACTATATACATGTCCATTAAACAAAAGGTGCATAAGAGGTTTGTATTTGATAAAAGATGGATCAAGAAGCGAAGGTACAAAAGATAATTGAAAAGGCATGGGCCATCCTCAAAGGAAACCCCAATGTACAAAGTTTACTCAAAGATGAAGCAAGGCAGAGAAAGCTACTAGAATGAAGGCATAGACAAGAATCCAATTCAGCGAAGAAGATTGCTACGGTTAAAGAAAAATTGCAAGAGCTAAGGCAGAAGAAGGGTAACAGGGATTGGAATAAGTGGACTCGACTCAATGCTCAACTAGACGTTGCATATAGAGAGGAAGACACATACTGGAGACAAAAGGCCAGGGTTCAATGGCTGAGAAAAGAAGATAGGAATACCATGTTCTTCCATACATGCATAATGAGCAGAATGAGGCAGAATACTATCAATACATTAGCGAGGGGAGATGGCCAAACTTGTGAGAAACCGGAGGAGATAAAGGAGGAGAATGTAGAGTTCTACTAGCATCTGTTTACTTCCTCTCATCCACAACAGTTTCACAAAGGGTTGGATGGCATCCCACGGTCTATCACCAAGGCAATGAACCACAAATTGACTTGGCCAGTGGAGAAAGAGGAAATAAAAAAAGCTCTTTTTCAAATGCACCCTAATGAAACTCCTGGCCAGTAGTCCAATAAGAAAGTGATAATTTAATTTGATTATGAAAACTTAATTTTAATTGTTTTATTTTCTTCTTTCAAATCAATGCGGGACACTTTTCTTTTAACCATGAACCTAATATTCTCATTTTTCATGGTAAACTATACAATTATATTGAATTCCCTTTAAACCCATGTCATACACTTCACGTTTATACTGGACAACCAAATCAAAATTTTTATAGTTTTCGCAAATAATTTATCAAACATTCAAATCCTTATTTTGGGATTTTTTAGACCTCGAACTTATTTTGGATTTTTAGTCTAATTCATAACAAATCGAGACAGTCAAATTCTGATTTTGATACTATTTGTTGACAGCTAAATCTATCTAATAGTCCATGAATAGCTCAATAAAAAGGTGATAACCTAGTTTGTTTGTGCAAGATTAAGCTAGTCGTAATTATATTACTCCAACTTATTAATTGCATTATTTTCCTTTTTCCAACTAATATGGGACACTTTTCTTTTAACCATAAACCCAACACAGTATAAAATATATTTGTGCACTTTTTAACATAATATTTTACCTTTCCAAAATAATTTCTATCTCTTAACTTTTGCCTCAAAAAGCATAAAAACTTATTTAAAATACAATCTACACACGAGCTTAAATCTCGTATACATATCCCAATTTTAGAACTTCAGTTTAAATTTTCAAATTAGTTGCAGATAAAAAGAATTTTCATTTGTGATAACTTTTGAAACCGGAAAAAGTAAGGAACATACGGATAGTAGGTATACTACATTGTAAGACAATATTGGCATAGGAAAACCAAATTTCAAAGTAAGTAGTGTGTGTTTAGTTTGTCGTAAGTCTTGAAATTATTTTTTACGATTTGGTTTTAAATTTCTATAAATATTAACTTCAATTCTAATTTTGTGTAGCTCCAGACACACTCTCAAATGTGTCGGCCTTCGTATAAAATTAAAATCGTCTTTGATTTATAATAATTCTCTAATTAATAAAAACAAAAGTAATATTAAATCCTTAGAATTTTATTTTGCTTATCCAATAGTGAAAAATGAATATTCTTATTGTGAGCTTAATGTCACAAAAAATCTCATGTGACATTTTTTTGTTTCGTTCCTTGTCACGTATTTTAATAAATTAACAAAAATTTTGTAATTTATGTTAATACTTATACCATTGATATTCATTTTCATCATAACAAATTTTAATGCTAAGGATTCACATTTTTATTTTACTATGTATTTATTTGAAATTTATAGCATAAAACATAAAAATATTATAAAATTTTATTAAAATATATGGTCAATACAAAAAAATAGAAAGTTTAATATTAAAATACAAGGATGAAAATAGATATAGTGTGTGTATGTACTAGTACAAATTATAAAATTTATGTTTATTTATTTGAATACGTAATTGGAAATAACACAATAGATTATAATAGAGGATCCAATGTGAGCAAGCTAATCTGCGAATTCCACGCATAACCTAAGCACTCTTTGCCGTTGTGCATCTAAGGGTGTGTATAGGTACGTCAACGGCTAAAACGAATATCCTACTTTATCATGTACAGATTCCAAAATTTATTCCAAAACTCTACCTTGATTCGATTGGTCAAAGAATGCGGCCCACTGATCATCCTTTCAACTTATATGTTCACATTGGATTAATTATTTCTTCGTGTGTTGTGACTACTAATAATAGAACTCTACCTTTTCAATCTTTCAAACATCTCTTTCTCTTTTCTTTTTCTTTTTTTTTTCTTTTTGTCAAACGATAATATATGTTATTACAATAGCCAACTTTACATGATATAGCCGAAAAAGGCTATTTGCTCTTTGTGGTTTCATTTTAAGCATAAAGAAAAGTGCAATAACTAAAAATAAATAAAAATACAAAAAATTGCTCAAAAGATTGATGTTTTCAATTAAAGCACAATAGACAGTATATCAATAGCAATTAAGAGTAAAAAAATTAGCTTGTCGACTTCTAATTGAACATCGCAAAACGGCACTCTGTAAAAGAACTTCTGAACGTACACTCTGATCCCTAACTACAAAGTAACTATTGAACACAAAAGCTGGTTCCTAGCTCACACCATGCCTGTCGTGATGCTGCCCTATTCATCTATAGTCCCTCCTCCCAAATTTTTAATATACACCTCCAAAACGGAGGACAAAACCTTAATAAATAGGGATAGAATCCATAATAAATAGAGACAGACTAATACATAATAATACTAAAACTATAAAAATACAACATTCTCCTCCCTTCTCCAAAGAGAAGAATGGAGGGTGGGGGTGGAAGGAATGGAATCGTATTGTGAATCGCACAAAAAATCGCACGCAGTAGATGAAGATAAGTCAAAGCTGGCGGCTGCAATGAATGTTCAAACATCTCTTTCTTAAACCAAGGAAATTCCCCAAATCATCCCATTTCTCTATAAGCCATGTCTGATCACAAATTCAAATCCCAAAAGGGATTTGATTGGAAAATTGTGCTAATATGTTACATTTGCTTCCCATCGTATTTGATCAAAAGTAGCCCTCCCGGAGATCCCATCAAATGCTCTTCTGGAAATACAAACTGCTCAATCACCAACTCTTATGGTGCATTCCCGGATCGAAGCATATGTCGAGCAGCCGAAGTGTTTTATCCCTCAACAGAAGCAGAGCTCATTTCGGTTGTAGCCAATGCAACTTCTCAGAAAAGGAAAATGAAAATAGCTACCTCAACATCCCACAGCATCCCAAAACTTTCGTGTCCAGATGATGAAAATGGCATTTTCATAAGCACCAAGTATTTGAATAAAACGGTGAAAATCGACCGATCAGCCATGACCATAACAGTGGAGCCTGGGATGATTCTAAAGGAGTTGATGAATGAGAGTGCCATGGCTGGCCTTGCTATTCCTCCCGTTCCATATTGGTGGGGTGTGACTGTGGGTGGAATTTTGGGCACTGGAGCTCATGGAAGTTCTTTGTGGGGTTTGGGAAGCTGTGTTCATGATTATGTGACTCAATTAAGAATTGTTACACCAGCAGAACCAGATGAAGGTTATGCAAAAGTTCGGACACTAGAAAGTGGTGACCCTGAGCTTGATGCAGCCAAAGTCTCGCTAGGAGTTCTTGGAGTCATTTCACAGGTAAACCTTTTACTCATGTTGGTAAATTTCGTGCCCCCTTGAATTTGAATTCCATCCATCTGTCATTTTGTCTTAATTTGTGTGTTCTTTGCGAATTTTTGTTTTCGCAAGTTGTTGAATTCATGTACGAAAATTTTTCCATTGTTGCTAAATTTCTTGTTTCTTCTACTTATTTGCTAGGGTGTAAACGAACTAATACATTCAGTGAACAACTCTTATTCGAACTAGGTAATGTTCGTTTATGTTCGTTTGTTAAGTTAAAAGTGTTCAGTGAAATTGCAAGTGTACAATATCAACAAGTAATAAAGTGGTGAGTAGAGTATCGTTCCCACGAAAATTGTTAAAACTAACCAATTACTTACCAATATGATTAATTCAACAACAAGCTAGCCAATTAAATTGTTTTATGGTAAATTAAACTAAAGAAGGAAAAATTAATAACAATTGATAAAAGCAACAAATAAGATGTTAGAGATTTCGATTTCACTTAATCAATCCTAATTAACTTTCTTGACTTGTCATGCAATTAAATTAAATTCCAAATTATGATGGTGAAATTTCCCTAATGTAAATTAATAGCCGACATCGGTCCAATAACCCTATTTAGATTAAAATCAACTCACACTTGGTCTAGGTGAATTTAGATTTCTAAATGCATTAGGAACTATGGAAATTCCCGGATTCAATCTAAGTAGCCACGACTTAGTTTTACTAACGAAACCACATGAACAACCTAGATTATTACGGTCTAAATTGAATTCACGGTTTAATATCACATGAGCACATGCATGTTATCTCCACACGGTATCAAACAGGATCAAAAATCAATTAGGTGGTGATCAATTACCTAAAAGCATTAAGAACATGATATTAAACTCATAATTGAAATATAGGTTGCATGAACAAGTCTTAAGAATTAATTATTCATGATTAAGATCCATCTAATCTCTAACAAAAGAATTTAGAACATAATGAAATTTAGACTAACAACAAAAATAAAAGCAGACATAATTACAATTAAAATAAATTATGAAAATTAAAGTAATTATATTTAATAAATATAAAAGCTACAAAATAGTTAATACTTGAAAATAAAACACAACTAGAAGTTCATAACAAAACAAAAGAAGTAAAACTACTAAAATTAAAGACAAGAAAAGAAAGATAAAATTGCTAAACTAAACTAATTAAAGAAAAACAAGAAAAGACAAAACCAAGGACTGAAGTCAAACAATCTTTTGCTGCCTTTGTTTCTTCTGCCCGTGAGCCTCCCAAAGGAAAAAGAAAATTTGCTACTAGCTTTGTACCCAAGTCAAGCTTGGCGGCTGTGCTTCTAATTGCATAATAAACTACTGAAGACAACAAGAACAGAACAACGAAGAATTGAAGGGAAAAGAATGAAGAAGAAACAAGAGAATGGCTGAAATTCTGCTAAAAAAACAACCAAGAGGAACTACTGAGTATTCTAAAGAAACTCGAGAGGAAGCTGCTGAAATTCTACTAAACTACTGAAAAGAAAAGAAAACAAAAGAACGAAGGCTGGCTGCTTAGATTAAACAGAAAATGTAACAAAAAAACGCGACCTGGAGAAGCAAGGATAAGAACGGCTGCTCTAAACTAATGCAAGAAAACAGAAAGAAAAAGAGCTTGGCTAAAATTGAATCTAAACTATAAATACAAAAAAAGAGAAAAGAATGAAGTGCTGCTCTCCTGAAAAGTTTGCTACAAGGAAATCTAAACTACAGCTAAAGAAAGCAAAAATAGAAGAAGAAGAAAGATGTCCCCGGACTCGATGGATGCTGCCTCCTTTTATAGAAGAACTCGGCTGCTTCTATTTCCAAATTGTAGCACATTCTTTTTTTTTCCTTCTTGTCTTCAGCTTCTATGTCCTTGCTGTTGTCCGATTCCTTGTTGCCTACTTTGTAACTCATTTTTGTTTCCTTGTTGCAAAGACGGTTTCTGTTTCTAATTTGTAACCCGACTTGTAGTCTTTTCCAGTGAAGAAGTCTTTTCCTATTGTTGTTTGGTTTCTTCTTTGGTTGTTCCCAAATTTGTTTGCAGCTCAGCTCACTTCTTCTTTCTCTCTATGTGCTTTGTTCTGCTTTCCTTTTTGTTGTCTTCAATTTTCAAATTGCAGCTAGTTTTGTTCCTTTTAGTTCCTTTTCCAAACTCAATCGCTCTTCTCTTTGTTTCCAAATTCACCATCTGCAGAATTTGTTTTTTTTTTTTCTTTAGCCGCTTGGCTTTTGACAATAAGATGACAAAATCATTAGTTAGTCCTTTGATCCTAAAATTAGAAGAAAATTCAAGATTATACTCAAAAGTTCTAAAAATATTTGAAAACTCAGAAATCATAAAATCAAAGGATAATTTGGCCAAAATATGTAAAAACAAATTAAAACACAAGCCAATTTCTAACCAAAATTAATAAGAAAACCCTATATAAAATAGAGTTATCAAAAAGAACAATAAATGAACATATTTTTTTGTTCGTTTAATAAACGAACCGAACACGAACAACTATACGTTCGTTTATTTATGTTCATGAACAAACTCATTTAGTGTTCGTATAAAAGCTTATTTATTGTTTGTTTATATTAAAATAATAATATAAATATAATATAATAATATTATTTGCTCATTATTAACAAAAAATTCGTGGTAGCATAGTGGTAGGGATCCTTGTCTCCCACATGGGAGGCTCCACTCAACTATAAAAAGGGGAAGGAAGGAGAGGATGGGGATGGTTGCTAGCTTGAGCTTCTGAACAAGGAGCTTGCTACAATTCAAAAATTTTATATTATTTATTCATATTAAAATAATAATATGAAAATAATATATATATATATATATATTTTTTTTATTTATTTATTATTTATAAATGTGTTTGTTTAATTGTTTGTGAACGTGTTTGTTTAACAAGCTCGTGAATGTGTTCATGAACTTGTTCATTTAACATGTTCGCGAACTTGTTCGTTTAACATGTTCATAAACAAGTTCATTTAGTTTAGCCGAAATCTTAACAAATGAACACAAACATGACTTATATTAAACGAGCCGAGCTCGAATAGGGTTTTAGAAATTCTTAATAAACATGAATGAACACGAACACAAACACCCTTAAAAATAAACGAAAAGAGTTCAAACATAGTTCGTTCGTTTGAGATTAGATCGTTTACACCCCTATTTGTTATTTAAGTTGCATGGTGTAGTCTAAGGTGGTGTTTGGTTGGTGGGTTTAGGTAGGAATGGATTGAAATGGGATAAAAAACTAATGTTTGGTTTGTAGGTTTGGAATGGATTAAAATTAGTAAGTGTGAGTTTTGTTCAAACTCATGGGGGGTAGGAATAGATTGGAATGGATTAATGAGTTCCACACCTTTTTTCTCCAAGTCTCATTAACTTATTATTAATAATTAATTAATTAAGATTAATTTAATTGATCATTCATTTACTTAATATTGTAATTTAGTATTATAATTAATAATTAATTAATCTCATTTGTTAATATTAATTATTATAATTAATATTAATTAATTCATAATTAATTAATTACTTAAAATTAATTTAGTAAATAATATTTTTATTAATAATCAATTAATTAATTAAGGTTAATTTAATTAATCATTCATTTGCTTAATATTGTAATATAATATTATAATTAATAATTACTTAATCTCATTCATTAATATTAATTATTATAATTAATGTATAATTAAAATTAATTAATTTATAATTAATTAATTAATTAAAATTAATTTAATCAATAATATTTTTATTACTAATTAATTAATTAATTAAGATTCTTTGAATTAATCATTCATTTACTTAATATTGTAATTTAATATTATAATTAATAATTACTTAATCTCATTCATTAATATTAATTAATTATAATTAATGTATAATTCATATTAATTAATTTATAAATAATTAAGTGATAATTAATTAATTACTTAAAATTAATTTAATCAATAATATGTTTATTAATAATTGATTAATTTAATATTATAATGAATAATTAACTAATAATAACTAAACAATTCTTTTCAAATTCATTCCCTTATTGAAAATAATACCAAATAGCATAATTACTATCATTCCATTCCATTCAAATCCAAACCTTTTCTTCTATCAAATTTATTCTATTCTTAAACCCACATATTATACCAAATGCCCCCTAAATTAGTGTTTTTGCTGATGAGGTATCGTTCATAAGCCTATGAGTTTATAAGTTTTTTCTTTTTTTTTTCTTTCTCTAAAAAAGCACATATGATGAACTCGAGTGTTAAAATTAAAAACTACCAAAATTTTCACTCGATATGAAATTTTTTCTGTGCATTATCCTTTGGAGTTTGGATCACCATTTACAGCCCATGCCATTTGATAATGCCTCAGTTTATTTGCATGGATGAGGTGATTTTCCTTTCAAAGACACTTGTGTCACATAAGTAAAATCGCCTAAATCTTATAAGTTAGCTATTTAAGTTTCATTTATTAGTGAATACTAGTCACTTGTCACTATAACTAAAGAATTTTGTATTAAAACGTTATTGAATGCTAGTAACTTATTACTATAAATAAAGAATTTTATACTATTTCTAATTTAAAAAAGGTGAAGAAAATAGTAATCAAGAAGATTTCAATTTTTTTTGGCTTTTCCTCAGTAAAGGAGAAGGAATAACTGTTTTGAAAGTTGACCCCTTGGCCCCTAAATTATAAAAAAAGGAGATATCACTTTTGTCACAGCTCCACTCTTGACTCTTTTTTCAATATTTATTGGAATTTTGAGTATAGTGAATACCGATATATTGTTGTTCTATCAGTTTTTTTTTTAATTTATTCCCATACACATTATTGTGTACTTTTTGGTCCTAAAAAATTATTTCGAGTTAAATATCAATTTTTTTAATTATTAGAGACAATACATTTAATATATCATTAAATGTATAGTTTTATATTTTTATATTTAATTTTTAATTATGATTATAAATAATTATTCTTAATAAGTGTATTATACAATTTTTATTCTAATTAAAATTAAACTCTAAGGAAAAAATTTGAAAGTGAATTTGTTTCTTTTACCAAAGATGTATAAAATATGGGGTTTTAGGTTGTATCATTCCTGCCCACGGAATTCTGTCTCTTTATTTTATGCATTTATACACAATTAAGACTCTGAAGATTGAGCAAGTGCATGCAACAAGTTGGTGGGAACAAAATCCAAGTAATTGGTTTAAAAGTACCTAGACCAGATGCGGAAAATTTGATCATTTTTACACTGTGTCGCATGTAACCAGTTTTTTTGTTCCCCGAGAGCATTGCAGAGTGCCCAACTTTTTGCTTAAGTCAACGGTTAAATAATAGGGGATCTTATTTTGTGGTGTACATTAAAACATGATGCATTTTTTAAATTTTGTTTCGAAATATATTTTTATATTTTTAACATAAAAATAAAAAACAACAAATAACAAATAACAAATAAATTTATTTTAAATTTTTAATAGTTTAGAAGGAAAAATTGTAGTTAAAAAATGGTTTTATGAAACATTTCACCAATTTCATAATAAAAGTAGAATAAACACTAGTATTTTCGCAAAAAACAAACTAACCACGAAAGAAAAATATTTCGTGACAGGTGACTTTACAATTGCAACCCTTATTCAAGAGGTCAATCACTTTCATTGAGAAGAACGATTTGGATCTAGTGGATCAAGTGTCCACTTTTGGCAAGGACCATGAATTTGGAGACATTTCTTGGTACCCTAGTCAAAATAAGGTTGTTTATCGAATTGATGACAGAGTTTCATCCGACACTCCCGGAAATGGTTACTTTGATTTTTTGGGATTTCGTTCCATCTCTTCACAGCATTCAGCAATTGAAAGGAGCATAGGTTGAGATTATTGTCAAGATAATAATTTTAGTTTCTAACTTTCTGTTTATGTTTTTTTTTTTTTTTAATTATTATTATTCCTTGGATTAGAGGAAAGTCAAGAATCCACAAGTATTGCCAAAGGGGAATGCGCTGCATATGGGTTGACTACCAATGGTATATTCTTTCAAACCTTCTTGAAGCTTTCGAATCTTAAAATCAATCAAATTTGCCATTTTAGCTACTATTAAACAGGAAAATATTTAGTTAATTCGTTCCCCTCTTGATTTTGAAATCAAATTTTAAGTTCATTGCCAAAAGATATTATTGAGTTTGAACATATGTTGAGAATGATACTAATTAATAGAAAGTGGAAAAAATTATATATACCTGATTGATTAAGTTAAATATTTTGGATAGCATTATGAGACTTTAGTATTGCCACATGGCATGAATTAGGATTGCCTATTTTATTATATGGTAGTATTTAAAGAATTATTAGAATATGTGCATAATGGAATACATAGACAACATTATGGGAACAAACCTGTCTAAATAATTATTGAACAAACCAAAAAAAATCTCATTTTTATTTTACATAAGAGGTGACATCTGGCAAGTAATTAAATTGCCAATAATCCAAATTGTCTGTTCAATTCAATCTCCAGTTTAATTTATTGTAGTTGTCTCAAGTGAAAATACTTTTAAAAAGTCAATAATTATCACTTGAATTCCTTGTATTTTCCCATTCGGAGAAGCATATGCATATTTGACTTCCGGTAAACCCTTTAATAAATTAAGTTGCAATAATTTCGAAGTTTATGCCAAAAAGATTTGATTTCTGTTTTGGCACCTTTGTTGTTCAAGGGGGAATTCAGCAACCCACAAGCCATGTTGCAGGGAAATGCATAACAGCGCGAAGCAGATCTCCCATGTCAATGGCATATGGGTTGACGAACGATGGTATCTTTCTTCTCAAAATATTTTTTCTTTTTTAATAATAAAAAATAAAAAAGCTTCTTCTGAATATTGTTTTTGGTTTTTACGTGTTCACAAAATCAAAGCTACTAGTTTGTCAATATATCATTTTATGGAGTATATTTAATATTACACTTTCTGAAGTCTTATGCCGTTGGTGGACTTGTGATTTTTCCTTGATATTTATTGGCCATATGTTTTGGTTATTTTCTCTGATACTAATTCTTATAGTTCCCATATGGATATAATTTAGAAAAAGAAAAATATGAAATGAATTCCAGAAGTGCATCGAGTTGACAATAATTGAAATATGGCCTTCAAGGATTAAATTTTATTTCTTGCAAAATGCCAAAATTTAAACTTTTTTTAAAAAAGGTAGCTTGTTTAGTTAAACTTCATTCTTGTACGCAATATCACTATCTTTGGTTATGATTTCATCCTAGGCAACTGGCATGCGGCAAATGATTCCATTATTTGATTTGTGGCACCAAAAGTATTTCTAAAATTTTCAATATACTTACAAGACCTAATTTTATTTTAACAGGCGAGGTGTTTACTGGCTATCCTGTGGTAGGGTATAACAATCACCTCCAATCATCTGGATCATGTCTTGAGAGCCCAGAGGATGCTCTACAGACTTCATGCAGTTGGGAACCCAGAGTAAAGGGTTTATTTTTCTTTCAAACTGCAATCAGCATAAGTTTATCCAAAGTAAAGGATTTCATTGAAGATGTGCAGAAGCTTGTGGTTTTGCAACCTGAGGCATTTTGTGGTATAGACCTTAACAATGGTATCCTCATGAGATATGTCAGTAGTTCAAGTGCTTACTTGGGCAAAGATGAAGATGCTTTAGAGTTTGACATCACTTACTATAGAAGTAAGGATCCAATGACTCCAAGATTACATCAAGATATTTTTGAAGAAATGGAGCAAATTGCATTGTTTAAATATGGAGGACTGCCACATTGGGGTAAAAATCGGAATATTGCTTTTCTTGGGGCAATTAACAAGTGTAAGAATTCTGGTGATTTTTTGATGGTCAAACAATCTTATGATCCGTTAGGGTTGTTCTCCAATGAGTGGACTAACCAAGTTCTTGGATTGGAAGATGGAATTACCATAATGAACGAAGGTTGTGCTTTAGAAGGATTATGCATATGCTCTGAAGATATTCATTGTGCTCCAAATAAGGGATACTTTTGTCGATCAGGAAAGATTTACAAGGATGCAAGGGTTTGTGTTCGATTATCATATGAAAATGTATATGATTGGTAATAGGGAAGTGGATTTCTTGTTCTCAATCATAGTTATTAAAATCACGACTGCATAATTCAAATATGTAAAATTGATCTCAAGTCACATAGAATCATTTTTCTATGTAAGATCATATCAGGATCAGCAAGATCATTGTAGAATTGTACCATTTCCATTTTTAAATTTTTTTTTTTTTTTGTAATTCCAACTATCTAATGAAGCAAAATACCTTTAAAAAAATAAGTTGAATGAATCAAAAGGATACAAGTTCTAGTAAATGTAATAAACCTTACTAATAGAACAAGTATTTTTATTCTTTTAAATTTGGAACTTATTTACCCATTCATCTAGAAATCTGTAAATAAAATCAAAGTTTATTATAAAATATTATTTTCAAATAAGATATTTAAATTTAAAATAATAATTGATAATTTACAAGTATGTTACTACATTCATAATCCAAAAAAAAAAATATAGATTGATCAATTAAATTTTAATTTTTTAAAAATCATATTCTTTAGATATATATATAGAGTGAGGGAGAAAAGTTGCATACCTTAATAATTCAAATAATGGACTTCTATTGTCAAAGAAATAAAAAGGTGCCAATATAAAATTTGGTATTGCACTTCAAATTAAAATAAAAAGGTCTAATCTTATTATTGACAATATATATGACAAATAATAAATCATTTTTAAAGATAGTAGGATCAGATCGTAGGATCATAAGAGCCTAGAAAAATTGAAAAATGCAATTTACAAATTATTTTTAAAAGAATTATAAATCAATACATGAATAGATATATGGAAAATTCCAGTATAGTTTATAATTAAATGATCTTACTTCAATTTTTATTTCTTATAACATTTTATATAATATTCTCAATATTTCAATCATATACTTATGGCCATTCAACTAACAAAATTGCCCGGACAACCATCCAACTCATAAAAACCAACTACCCATAGTCATTCTGTTAATTTTCCACGTTAAAACCAAACGGCAATGATTCCACGAGCCGTTCACATGTTTTTTTAGGGGCAAAACGTCAATCCACACATATATAAGAGCCCTGTCTTCCTTCTCCGCCATTTCCTAAACATTTTTGTTTATGTTTGTTCTCATGTGATGCAGCAGAAGACTTGCAACATTTTCTTTGGTACCTTGGCATTCTTCTTAGAAGAAGCATGCTATTCAAGATCACCAGTAGGCATGTCCCAACATCAGCGAGAACTGCGGCCCAAACAATTGGATGACCGACTATGGCCAAACCCAGTATCAAACTCTTTGTAGCAATTGAAAGGATTATATTCTCATGTATTTTTCTTCTGGCTTGTCTTGATAGATTCGCTACTTTGGGTATTCTCTGAATGTCATTTGTCATTAGTATCACATGGCCTGTTTCTATTGCGAGCAGGGAACCTGATACACGCATTGAGATGCCAACATCAGCAGTAGCTAACACAGGAGCATAATTGATTCCATCACCAATCATTGTCGTGCTTACTTTGGATATGGGTCCAAAAACTCATGGGTAAGAAGAAAAACAACTTGCAAGCTCCCAATTTCCTACACCGAAGACCATAGATGAAGAATATGAGACGGGTCACCAAACGGGTCGTTGGGTCTACAACAACCCATGAAGAAATTGAACAACTAACTGCAGATTCTAATAAAATTTCTGAACCCCCCAAACTTCTTGATCCCATGGGGAAGAAGAAAATTGTCTCCAAAAGCTCTCAAACTCCTGATCAAAATTCCGTGAAAGCTTGATGCTAAATTGCTGCCCGTGAATTGGAAAATCTGAAGGTCGATAAGAAATTCTCAAGGCCTAATTCTGATGTTGATTTTTCGGATGATGATGTTGGTTTGGAAAGCCCTGATTTCTGGCTATCCCACGGCTCATGCACAAACAAAGAAAACTAGTTCCCTGCTCAAATCAGAAAATGCACGCCAACTGCTTGGTGAATTGCCTCAGAGAAAGACCGTGCAAGCTAACTCATCCACACTGATCTTTTTGCCCTAAAAAAACACGTGAAAGGGTCGCCGTTTGGCCTTTAACGGACAAAACTGACAGAATGACCACGGGTAGTTGGTTTTTATGAGTTGGATGGTTATTCGGGCAATTTTGTTAGTTAAATGGCCATAAGTATACGATTTTAAAAGTTGAATGGCCGCCAAGGTTGTTTGCCCTTTATATAATGATAAATTTTAATTTTACTTAGGTATGAAAGTCTTTTTTTTTTTAGTAAATTTAACTATATTTATTCACATAATAAAGGTAGTATTATAGTTAGAATCGAAATTGTTTGATTGAATTTGGATCATAAAATTGTAGGATCAACATAATCGAATCAGAATTCTAAAAACTATGTCCTATACTATTCGCTCTAGTCAATAAGCAAAAAATAAAAAAAAAATTGGGCATGATTTTCTAAGAATGGAAAGTGATATTTTTTGTAAAGTCCAATTCAAGACCTAGGTATTTCCCATTTAGAGCTAGCTTAGTAACATTGAACCTAGTAGCAAGAAACATCTTCCATTCCGGACTAGTATCAAACTTATTACCAATGAAGACTTGTTAAAATTAATCCTTTGTCCTGTACAGTCTGAGTGGGTGGCTGCCTAGTTGGATATTTTGAAGAAAATGATGCAATCATTGGCAAACATCAAATGAGAGACCATGGCACATTCTTTGCTACCTTTATTCCTATACGTGGACCCATGGTTGCACTTGCTAGTAAAGCTAAAAGAGCTTCCTGATAGAGAATGAATAGGAATGGGGATAAAGGACACCCCTGTCTCAATCCATTCTTCAAGTTGGTAATCTCCGACTGTCAACCATTAAAACTCACTCTATATGTCACTATGGTAACACATTGCATCACTAGCCGAGTCCATTATGTAGGAAAGCCCATTCTTTCCAATATCTTTTCTAAGAAAGCCTAGGATATTCTATCATATGCCTTATTCATGTCTAATTTCATGCTAGCAAAGTAATGTTCCCCCTTCTTTTTCTTCCTTATGTATTCTAACACTTCATGTGCTGTAAGTATATTCTCATTTATTGATCTCCCAAGGATGAAAGCTGTTTGATTTGTTGAAATGAGATCGTTCATCAGTTGTCTCAATCTATTAGCCATTGTCTTTGCAATTCCCTTGTAAATAAAATTACATAGACTAATAGGTTTGAAGCCCTGTGGCTCCTTTGGATTAGGATTCTTAGGAATGAGGACAATATTAGTTTCATTCCAACTTGGGTTCGTGATCCCACTCCTGAAGAATTCCTTTATTGCATCACTGACATCCTTTCCTATTATGTCTCAATAATGCTAATATAAGCCAGCTAGAAGATCATTTAGACCTGGCGACTTCTATTTCCCCATTTAAAAAAAGGAATCCTTGATCTCTTCCTCATTGACTTCCCTGTTTAGCCATTCTCTTTGTTCCTCAGTTAATGTTAGCTCTATATGCTCAAGGATGGCCGATTGGTCAAAATGCATTCCTTCATCATCTTTGGGGATACTTGACTCATCCCTTAAGATCTCCTTCATGTGTTCATGGACTAGGTTTTGCATTTCCACCTGATCATAAATGCATTCACTTTGTTTATTCCTCAATTGGAAGATATCGTTTTTTTTTTGACTGCTAAATTGTACTCCATTAACAATTGCTGAAAAATAGAAAGGCAAAATAAATAGTCATTTAGAGTACAAAAAAGGGGGACATATTTACTGACTGCCACTCGTTAGCATAGAGTGCTCGTCTCTCCTACCATGGGGGCAAAAATCTGCCGCATTCTTTTAATTCTCACAATCTACTTTGGTCCTTATTAACTTCCTTTTCATTGCCAAGTTCTGTATTGCTTGGGACTGTTTGAATTCTCACATATGGGTTTCGTCAAAGTCTCCTCTCAAGGTAGCAACATACTGCTGCTTGTATCCTCTTTCCTTTGCAACTCACCAAGGTACTCTCCCAAACTCTCTCCGCTTACTTTGCCCATCATCTTTATGTACGTAATATCGTTAAGGCCTCTCCTTTTGGTTGCCCAATTATGAAAAAACATATTGTCGTCCCTTGCTTTTATCCAATGCACCTTTGCATTTTGAAACTAGTACTCTCTCTGATTCTCCATTAATTCCTTTGGCATCTTCTAGGTTTCACAATCTTCAGTCCCATTTTCTACATTCTGAACTCGTTTTATGGACTTTTTCCAACTCCCCTATCAATTTTTTAATCTGTTCCTCCAGGGAACCGAATGTCATCTTGTTCCATCTATACAAGTGGATGATTATGCCCCTTAGTTTTCTATTCCCTTCAACTGGCTTTCCTTCTTGCAAATCACTTTGATGCTCCCATACTTTTCCTATTAGTTGCCATGCTACCTCACATCTTGTCCAATAACTTTCAAACCTTCTTGGAGGTGGCTTCATTCTTCTTACAATGGGCAATTTGTGTCTAAAATCATAGGCCCATGATCCGACCTAAAAATTGGTAGATTCCCTAACTGGCTCTTGGAAATAGGTCAAGTCAATACTTGTTTGCAACCAACCCGTCTAGTTTTTCATACACTCTACTTTCTCCTTGTCTACCATTTGACTAGGTGAACCATACTCAAATTTGCTCTACTTCTATTAATCCCAAGATATTGTTAGGGTTTAAAGTCAAGTAATAGTATATGCAATTACTTGAAGTATTACACCCTAGGTATCTAATTTGAAATACCTATCATACTACCTCCAACTAGCATATATATAGTAATACACTAGAGTTATAACCAGTTAATGGGCTCTTGCCCATACAGGCCCACTACAAAAGTCCATTACTTATTGGGCTTATATTAGAACATACACTTGGATTATATTAAATACCTAACAGATATGAAGAACATCTTTCAAGAACTCGCATCTTTCGCCCAAAAAGTCTTCCTCCCAATTTATCTTATTGACTTCATACTTGATTAAAGTCTTCAAAGAACGCCATTGGCACGTATTTGTCTTGGAGCCATCAGACATTTACTTCCGCATTTCCTTCCTCTTATGAATTTGTGGTGGCCATATATGAGGAATAAAACCATTGATGTCTTGAAGTTTCGTGATTAGTGCACAAATGTAATTTGAGCTTTTTCCAAAATTGAGATTTGCAATTCATCATTCCAAGCTAGGCATAGTCTTTCTTTTAGTCCTTTCAGTTTACAATTACCCATTGTGTGAATTTGGACATCACACCATTTTTTCATGGATGGTTCTTTGCATTTTGTCTCCATAATAAACAAGATGTTAGGATTTTGGGAAAGGATTATTTTATTTAATACATGAACTGTTGTGGTTGACCATATCCCTACAATTCCAACATAAGAGCCTTATTGTTGCTCGTGGTTGATTTGGTTCAACCACTGAAAACCATCTCCTCTTCTTGTAAGAAATTGACATGACTAAATTTATGACTTCAGAATTAAGGTAGCCAAGACAATCACCTCAAGTATTTTCCATCATTGTGTGTTCTGTCACCTCGACTATACTTTATCACTACCTGTTTGAGCTTTTCATGAACATTTGTGTGCTACATTCTTCTTTTTTGGTAGCCTATTATTTGCATGTCTTGGATCATCTCTCTTTTCCTTTTTGCTGATTTTGGAGGAGATAATGCTGGTTATTCTTTTATACTCCATGATAGTGCTTGGTGTTGAGGCCGATTTTGATATTCCTCTTCTATGCTCCACTGTTTCAAATCGGTGATGACCCTTTCCTCTACACTTCTTCTTGAACTTCCTATCTCCTACAGTCACCTTTCTTCTGGAGGTTCTTGAATTTCATATCGTTGAATCTGGTTCTGGAAATTGTCTTGGTGATACGTGAGTAGATAGTCTCCCCCACTTGGCTAGCATTTGTTCTACCAGCACATTTATCAACAATCGGTAATTGTTGGTCTGGGCTACTTCCATTATTAAGAAGAATTAGCATTGTATTATTTATAGATTCAGTTATTTCTGGGCTTTGCACTATTCTTTTTTGTTAGGCTTTGCCTATCTTCCTTTTATCCTTTCTAATTTCTCTTCTTCTTCTCCTTTCATTATCATATAAGCCCATTTCTCTTATTACAGGAGCCAGATCCGAATCACTGGAGGACTTCTAGCTCTTCCATTTTCCAGCCCATCCATACTCCTTGGATCTTCATTTTCTTTCCTCACTATTTGTTGGTCTTGGCCCGATTCTCGCTGCCACTCTTCCTCAATCACATCCCAGTTTCTTTCAGCCTATTTCTAAAACTCCTTTGTGGCTTGGCCAAGTAGTCTTTTATTTTCTAACAAGAACAAGAGTTTAATTTGCTAAACATCCACTCTGCCTCCCTTCTGTCTTGTCGCAAGCCGTAAATCTTTAGCAAAATTAAATCCATTCCTTCTGTTGAAGATTGTTTCAAATTTTACTATTTTGACACTTAGTCAATAAATTCAAGTTAGTTTAGATTTTTCTCATCGAGTTTCTATTTTCAGTAGTTTTCAGTAGGTGGTAATAATATCTGAATTCAATTGAAAGATTTTAACTTTTTTTAGTTGCTTGTAAACCTATAAAATGGCACTTTCAATTTCTGAATTGATGTGCTGAAATGTGTTAAGTTTTTTACAAGTTCCTTCAAATTTTGTAACTATTTTTGTGTCCTTCTTTTACTGCATTCAAATATTGCAATTCTTTTTTGTGTTCAGCTGCAAGTTCTTGCTTTGTTCTCTAAATTTCCTAACATTTGTGGTATCAAAGCTTTGTTCGTTTGTAACTGGGCGTAAAACATGACAACTAACGGCAATGTTGTGAGCATTTCTCAACCAACCATTCCTATCTTCAAAGGAGAATTTTGGAGTATCAAAATGCAGACTTTGTTCAAGTCTCAAGAATTATGGGTCTTGGTTGAAATTGGATATCCCGATCCAAATGAAGAGGCCAAGCTGAAAGAGAATAAGAAAAGGGACAATAAGGCATTGTTCTTCGTTCAAAAACTAGTTTATGAGTCCATTTTTTCAAAAATTGCAGCAACAACTATAGCTTAAGAAGCTTGGATGACTTTGCAGATAGCATTACAAGGTTCTTCAAAAAGTAGCCACTAGAAAGCTTCAATATCTTCGTCGTGAGTTTGAGACCTTACAAAAAAAAAAGAAAGTGAAGAATAATTATAGGATTTTTTGACAAGAGTGTCGACAATTGTTAATCAAATGAGGTCATATGGAGAAGTTGTTGATCAACTATAGTTGCAAAAGTGTTACGAAGTTTGACTTCAAAGTTTGATCACGTAGTTGCAACAATTGCGGAGTCAAAAGATTTGGCTACATACTCATTTGATAAACTAATGGGATCTTTACAATCCCATGAGTCAAGATTGAATAGACTACATGAGAAAAATGAAGACAAAGCATTTCATATGGTGGGGGAGTCATCTAAACAATAAGATGATTCAAGAAAGGCAGCAAGTAGAGGACGTGGTAGAGAAGGATATCGTGGCAGAGGTAGTTGAGGCAAAGGCAAATGTGCTATGCAAGAAGACCATAGGCAACCAATTGAGAAACAAAAAGACTACAAGAGAAATATCCAATGTTATCATTGTAAGCAATATGGGCATGTCAAAGCATCATTGGAAAAGGGAAAAACAGTCAAACTATGCCAAGGAAGAAAAAAAGGAAGTCAAGTTGTTCATGGCTTATCAAGATAATGAAACTGCTTATAGTGGTATTTAGTACCTGGATAGCGAATGCTCTAATCACATGATCGATGTGAATTTTTTATTCAAGGAGCTTGATGAAACCTTCAAAACAAAGGTAACACTTGGAGATAGCAAGCAAATGCAAGTGGAGGGCAGAGGAAATGTGGCGATTAAAAATGGTCATGGCAACATAAAACTTCTTTATACTATTTATTTTGTTCCCACTTTGTCGCATAATTTGTTAAGTGTTGGACAACTCATGACCAGTGGATATTCTATCTTGTTTGATGATTTCTTCATGTGTGATTAGAGATAAAACATCAAATCAAGTTATTGTAGATGTTCAAATAGCTGGAAATAAGTTGTTCTCACTTGAAGTGTCTAGTGTGAAAAATCATGCTCTTGTTGCCAAAAAAAAAAAATAGTGAATCTAAACTATGGCACTTAAGGTATGGGCATTTGAATATTAAGGGCTTGAAGCTATTAAGTCAAAAAGAAATAGTTATTGGGTTGGCTAAAATTGAGTCTTTGGATTTATGTGAAGGTTGCATATATGGAAAACAATGCAATCAGCCATTTCCAGTAAGGAGGCCTAAGAGAGCACTTGATTGCCTTGATCTAATTCATGCTGATTTGTGTGGCCCTATGAAAATAGAATCTTTTGGCGGGATTCTATATTTTTTATTGTTCACAAATGATTATACTCAAATGAGTTGGGTGTACTTCCTTCAAAACACATCAAAAGAATTTGAGGCTTTCAGAAAATTTAAAGCATTTGCTAAAAAACAAAGCAAAATGAGCAACAAAACACTTCATGCAAATAGAGGTGGTGAGTTTGTCTCTCTTGAATTTAAACATTTTTGTGAAGAACATGGCTTACGCAAGGAATTAATTGCACCATATACTTTGGAGTAAAATGAGGTGGCATAAAGGAAAAACCAAACAATTGTTAAGATGGCAAGGAGCTTACTAAAGGCCAAGAGACTTCCAAATAAATTTTGGGTTGAAACTGTTTCAACCACAGTATATTTGCTGAATTTATCTCCAGCAAAAGCTGTTTTGAATCAAATCACATATGAAGCTTGGTATGGTACAAAGCCTTGGGTGAGTCATTTAAAATTTTTTGGTTGTATTGCCTATGCTTTTATAGATTCTCATAGTCATAGTAAACTTGATGAAAAATCTATAAAATGTATTTTTGTTGGTTATTCTACTGAATCTAAAGCTTATAGACTATATAATTTTGTTAGTGGCAAAATAGTTATCAACAGGAATGTAGTTTTTGACGAGGAAGGGAGCTAGAATTTTCATGAAAAGCATGAAAATACTAATGATAAAATTGTTCAAGTTGTGGTACTAGTGTTGTAGATTTTACACACGCAAGTGTATGCTATCGTTAACAAGTAATAAAGAGTGAATAAAGTATCGTTCCCACGAGTACTACTTGTTTACTAAATACCGAAACTTGGTTAATTCTAACTTTATTTAAACAATAGAAAAGATATTTTATGACCGAACTAAATTAAAACTAAAATTTTAATTTAAGCTAAGCAAATCAGTGAATTAAGTTTATATCAAATGGCTAAAGCTCTAGTGTTTTCAATTTCACCATAAGTAATCTCTCTTAATATTAATCTATCTCTATAGTCTAATGTATTATCCTAGTTGATAGTTGAAATTCCCTAACTTATTTACTAATCTCTCTCGAGATCTAATAAAAATCCCCCTAATTGCTAATTCATTATATTCCTATGTGAATTACAACAATTATGAAGCCATTAAGTTCTATAGATTCCTATGTAGCGACTACGCAAGCCAAGCAGGTATATTCCTATGCTACATGCAATTCATGGTATTTATCCTAATGAATTTGACACATAACTCCCCTTCTAGTTCGTTTTGATTAACAGATCATCTAATTATTGATCAGATAATTAGAAGCAATAAGCACAGAGATAAACACTCAACCATAGATAATTAATTCAAACTCTAATAATAGAAAAAGAAAAAAATAATAGTTAGGCTACATCGTAGCCCTAGAAAAATAAATTAGTTCGTGCTAATATAGAAGAACATCACCAAAGTGTTAAACATGATTCAAAGAGAAAGAAATAAAAGTGAAAATCTAAGCTAATTTTGTGGGTGACTGCCTTTCTCACGTTCTTTCATTCTGTTCTCTCATTTTTTTTTCTTTTCTCATTCCCTTCCTCTTCACGTACGGTCATCCCCTTGTTTTTTTAACAATCCTGGCCACTTCACAATTATGGCCCCAAAATCACGTGTGGATCCACCTTCTCACTCCTTTCCTTTTTCTTGGTCTTCTTTTTATTCGCTGCCAGACTTCTCTTTTTGAATGACTTCTTTTTCCTTTCTTTTGTTTGTTTCGTATTGATGAATGAAGTCTTCCTCTTTGATACAAATTGTCCAAGCTCACCGCCTAATGCAAAGATTATGAAGTTTGTGGATTTTTTTTTCTTTTCTACTTCAATATATAATTTTTTTCTTTTATCAACTTCTCCTCCAAATCAACATTTTCCATCCCTAAAACAAAAACATACCAAAATAAAATAATTTTCCTTAAAATCAAACCAATAATGAGAAAATATTAACAAGAAAAAGGAACATTTTAACCCCTATCAAATCCCCTACACCTAAACCATGCTTGTCCTCAAGCATACATTAGATCAACATTTTCCTCTCCATTCCTTTCTCTTTTTTAACCCATTCACAAATATCCCAAAATCACCACACACTAGAAATCAAGATTGGAATGACAAGTCAAAGAACAAGTATTCATAGCCCGATTTTCTAAACAAAACATACGCATCTCATTAATCCCAACAATTTTATCAAAATCAAATGCAAAAAATTTGATAAACTCTCGTATGTTGCACTCTAATCACTCAAAATGTTTAGGGATCATTTAGCACTCAAATCAAATATAACATGTCATTACCATAGGCTTGCTTATATATCACATCTCCACCACTAATAAATATGAATCCATGCAAAATCAAAGGGACTTAAAAAAGGTTGTAACGGGGCTTAGGTTAAGGTGGGTAAACAAAAGGAAAATGTAGGCTACACAAATCAAGATATGTAGGAACTTCCTTGCAAGATTCAAAAGCAACACAAGTAACATTTTAGAACCACTTTGTTATTCCAAATAACATGTATCCATTTTTTTTCTTTTTCTTTTGCAACCTCATGATATAGTTGGACCGTTTTGTATACAATGGAGAACATTTACTTTGTCTAAACTTTGTAAGGAATACTTTTTCACTTTTCTCATCCTTTTAATTTTTCAAGTGGTTCTTTTCTTTGAACTCAATAGAATTTTTATCATGCAATTCATTCCCACATATGCTTGACAAAAAGATTCAACGATGGTAAACAAAAACAATGGTTTTTAAGGCTAATGATGTGGTGTTATAAACAAAGAACAACTAAGGCTCAAAATTGGTTTTACTAGGATATATGTAATAAAGGTACGCTATTTAGAAAGTTTAAAATGGTTAAACCTAAATGCCCTTATCATTTCAAGGCATGAATCCAAAATGTGATCTTGACATGCATAACAAAGCAATTTCTAGAATGATTATACCATATTTGGCAACACTCAACAAAGAAAAATGTGAGAAAGGAAAAGAAGATGATTTTAGACTCAAATACTCACACAATAGGTTCAAAGGTTCAAATATTGTACCTTCTTAGTCAATTCCATCATCAAAATCAATGAGATGTTTAAAAAATTTCCAAAACAAAGGCTAATCATACGTGCCCCTTTTCATGCTTTCCAACGTAACCACTAATGCATGCTAATCAAGAGGTATTTTAAACAAGTATCCAATATTTAGGAATTTCAAGAAAGACATTCAAATAGTTAAGCATGATTCGCCAAAAAAAAGAAAGGAAAGCATAACATGGAACCAAAACAACACAAGAACACCCCCTCACACATAACTCATACATTGTCCCTAATGTAGGAAGAATATGCACAGTTGCACACAATTCAGAAAAGAAAAAGGAAAAACGAAAGGCAAGGGTAAACAAAACTTCCCTGAATCGCAGCACAAGCAATGGGCGAAATGGTGAGAGGGGATAGGGTGGCACGAACCCAAAATGTTGGAAAAAGGCATCTAGATTTGACTCTAGTCTCTTAATACATTGATCCATATTTGAGTTGGAGGAGGAGGGCTCTAGAGGATGGGCAGAGGAACCAGGGGCGTCCTGTAGTGGAGTGGATTCACGATGAATGTGAGGACGCTTGAAGCTATGTCTCAAGCTGCCATTGCTGCCTAGCCTTTGTTGAAAAATGTAGATGTCCATGGAGCTACTCTTCTGATGGCGGAAGTACGACCTTTTCTCCTTTCATTTGATGTCATGATGAGCGTGCCTGTTCTATGGTTGGGGCAACTACAGGAGGTGACAGAGGGTGTGATGGGAAATACTTATGCAGCGGTGAAGGACTATGAGATGGCGACTAGCTATTCGTGGGTCAGGGGCCGTGCAGTAATGAGGAAACACATTTTCAGGTAGACATCTTGATTCGCGGCATGGGTGAATAAGGAAAACTGCGATAGTAAGAAGGCAATAATGAAAGATAATACAACCCCAAAGAGAACAGTATAGCAGTCACGAATGGAAACAAAAAGAATGTAGAAAAATCGAAAGAAAAACGAAGGGAAAAAAATTCAAAGAAGGCAAAAGAAAAGAAAAGGTATAAATATTAAAAGAAGAACAATTGAAATATAAATAAAAGTAAAAAAAAATTGAAACTGAAAGAGAGAAGGAAAGCCGGCAAGAAGTATAAACAACAGCCGTGCGAAGTGGTGGAACAGTAGAGGGACGGTGTTGGAATGGCAGTGCGAAACAGCGGAGGTATGTCGGCCAACGGGGAGCACGAGTAATGGAACCAATAGAACGCTACGGCTATCTATGAAGGGGTGTAGCTTGCTGCCAGTGAAGGCAAGAACAAGGCAGCGAACAGTGGGGTGGAGCTTCGGTTGTGAGAGCGACGGCAAAGATGGCTGGCAGAGGTAGTTGAGCTGCGGTTGTGGGGGCTGCGGCGGATAGACGACTGTGATGTTGAAGAAGAAAGAGAATTAGGAAAAAAAATGGGTTTGTTAAAACCCTTATTGATTTTTTTAGAACAAAAGACTAGATAGAATAAGACATGGGCACGCTTGAGGAAAAAGAGTCTTCGGGTAAGCAGGAGTAATAAAATCCAGAAGACCAATGAAGTTAAGGTGTGGGCATGCCTAATTAGTTAAGGTCTTCTGGAAAATTTTTAGAAGACTAACCTTCTTAAGGCGTGGGCACACCTAAGAAGGTAAAGTCTTCTGGTTCCCCCCCCCCCCCCCCCCCCCTCCTTTTTTTTTTTTTTTTTACATGAGCATGTCTATGAAAACAAAGTTTTTCTTTGGCATCAATCAACCACAGTGGTGGTTCAAAATCACACCCAAGCACAACATTTCACTCATAGGCGTGATATTCCGAAATGCTTTTTCCACTTTTCTTTGCATCACCCTGCATGATAGAAAGAGTTGTTTTAGTCATTACTCAACATGTGGGGAAAAATTAAATGACAATTTACTAGGACTATAAGAGAAAGTGAAAATATAACAAATAAAATCTAGGTTAAACCCTTTGGTTGCCTCCCAAGAAGTGCTTTTTTATAGTCTTCAGCCTGACTATCCCTGTTTGCCTCAATTTGCATCCACCAGGGTGATAGTGCACTTTTGAAAGTCCACTCCTCTTTCGATATAAAATTTGAGTCTCTAACCATTTACTTTGAACCTTCTATCTTCACTCTGAATTTCAATAGTGCCATGTTGCACCACTGTAAAGGGTCCAAACCACCTTGATCAAAATTTCCCCTAGAATAATTTCAACCTTGAGTTGTATAGAAGTACCTTTTGGCCTGGATGAAATTCTTGATGCAGAAAGTGTTTGTCATGCCAAGCCTTTGTTTTCTTCTTATATATCTTAGCATTCTCATATGCCTCTTAATGGAATTCATCCATCTCATTCAATTGGAGTAGTCTTTTTCTCATTTGAGGCTTTCAAGTCAAAGTTAAGTTATTTGATGGCCCAATAAGCATGGTGTTCCAACTCCACAGGTAAGTGACAAGTTTTACCATACACCAATCGATTTGGGGACATACCAATAAGTGTTTTAAAAGCTGTTATGTACACCCACAATGCACCATCAAGCTTCTTAGACCAATCTTTTTTTGTTAGAACTCACTGTCTTCTCCAAAATCTGCTTCAACTCTCTATTGGATATCTCCACTTGGCCACTAGTTTGGGGATGATAAGAAGTGGCGATTTTATGTTTCACCCCATACTTGGCCAAAAGAGCAGCTAACAATTTATTGCAAAAATGAGTTCTCTCATCATTAATGATTGTTCTAGGAGTCCAAAGCGAGTGAAAATATTTTTCCGCAAGAAATTTACTACTAGTCTTACATCATTGATAGGTAAGGCAGTCACTTCAACTCATTTTGATACATAATCCACAACCACAAGAATATAGAGATTATTGTAAGAAGGTGGAAATGGTCCCATGAAGTCAATACCCCACATATCAAATAGTTCAACCTCCAGAATGTTGGTGAGAGACATCTCATGTCTCCTTGACATATTCCCTGTTCTCTGGCATCAATCACACGCAGCTACATAGGATTTTGCATCCTTAAATATTATTGGCCAATAAAAGCCGCATTGAAGAATTTTAGCTGCAGTTTTATTGTCTCCAAAATGACCACCATATTCAAAAGAGTGGCAATGCTACAAAATGCTTTGTATTTCCTCTTCCGGAACACTCCTTCGTATTATTTGGTCAGGACATAATTTGTACAAGAAAGGCTCATCCCAAAAATAATGCTTCACATCATATAAGAATTTTTTTTCTCTGTTGGCTAGATAAATCTGATGAAAGCACATTAGTGGCCAAATAATTTGCAAAATCCGCAAACCAAGAAAACTTATTTGTAGCCATATTGAACAATTGCTCATTGGGGAAGGTCTCATTTATCACCCGTTGTGGTTCATCATTCTTGGCTTGAGGTTCTAAATGAGATAGGTGATCAACAACTGGATTTTCACTATCCTTCTTGTCTTTGATTTCTAGATCAAATTCTTGTAATAATAAGACCCATATGATCAACCGAGGCTTTGGATCTTTCTTTGTTATCAAATACTTAATGGCAGAATGATCAATATAAACAATAACTTAGGAGCCAATTAAGTATGATCATAATTTATTGGAAGCAAATACTACTGCTAATAATGTCTTTTCAATGGTAGCAAAATTCACTTGTGCATCATTAAGAGTTTTACTAGAATAGTATATAGGATGAAAGACCTTACCTTTTCGCTAACCCAAAACTACACCAACTGGATAGTCACTTGCAATACACATCAACTCAAAAGGTAAATCCCAAGATGGAGCAACAATAATGGGAGTCGATACTAATGCAATTTTCAACAAGTCAAAAGCTCTTAGACACTCATCATTAAAATTAGGGTAAAAAACATTGGAGGCCACTAAACTTTTGAGATCGTATACTTTTGGCCACTAATCTAACAAAATTGTGTGAATAACCATTCAACTCGTAAATTTGGCAACCTGTGGCCATTCTGTTACTTTCAGCCATTAAAATGGTAAATTTTTCAAAGGTAAAATGGTCATTTTTGTTTGGATTTAATGGCTGAAAGTAACAAAATGGTCATGGGTTGCCAAATTTATGAGTTGAATGACTATTTGTGAAATTTTGTTAGATGAGTGGCCAAAATATACAATCTCAAAAGTTTAGTGGCTTCCAATGTCTTTTACCCTTAAAATTAAAAGGCACATCTTTTTCAAAAAGGTTACACAAAGGTTTGTTAATTTTAGAAAAAATCTTTTATGAACCTCCTATAGAATCCTACATGTCCTAAAACGCTTCTTACCCCTTTAATAGTAGTAGGTGGTGGTAATTTCTCAATTTTTCCAATTTTAGATCTATCAACCTCAATCTCTTTTGCAAACACTCTATAACCCAACACAATTCCTTTTTGAACCATAAAATGACATTTTTCCCAGTTCAAGACTATATTTGGTTCTTCACATCATTTAAGCACAAGTTTAAGGTTAGATAAGCATGTATCAAAGGAAGAGCCAAACACAGAAAAATCATCCATAAATATTTCAATGAAACGTTCCACTATGTCCAAGAAAATTGCCATCATACATCTTTGAAAAGTGGCAGGTGTATAACACAAACCAAAGGGCATTCTTCTATAAGCAAATGTACCATAGGGGCATGTAAAAGTGGTCTTTTCTTGATCCTCTATAGCTACGGAAATTTGGTTATACCCTGAATAACCATCTAAAAAAATAATAATAAGAGTGACCAGCTAACCTATCAAGCATTTGATCAATAAAGGGCAAAGGAAAGTGGTCTTTCCTAGTGGCTGCATTCAACTTCCTATAATCAATGCATATTGTCCATCCAAAGGATCCTAGTAGGGATCAATTCATTATTTTCATTCTCAACTATAGTAATCCTTCTTTTCTTAGGTACTATTTGATTAGGACTGACCCATGCACTATCCAAAATAGGATAATCCTGCATCCAAAAGTTTTAATACCTTACCTCTCACAACTCCTTTCATATTGGGGTTTAATCTACGTTGATGATTTACAAATGGTCTGTACTTTTCTTTCATCAAAATTTTATGCATGCAAATCGAGGTGTTAATCCCCTTGATGTCCACTATAGTCCATCCTATTGTAGATTTATGTTCCTCAACACTCTCAAAGAATTTATCCTCTTGCTCTTAATTCAAATATGCAGAAATAATAATAGGAAGAGTGGAGGACTCACCTAGGATTGTATACTTTAGATGCTTGGGTAGTGGCTTAAGGTCTAATTGTGGAGGCTTCTCAACTGGAGGTATTGATTTGGAAACACCTTTTCCAAGGTCTTCAAATGGCCTTTTAATGAACACAAGTGCCAAGTCCTCTAGTTGTTTGGAGCATATATCTACCTTTTGATTTTTAGAATTCTCTATCCCCACAAAACATGCTTTCACGGGATCTTTTGGAAGGCTAGCCTGGAATTTTTCTTTAGTGCACCCATCAATTGTATCCACCTTCATACAATTGTCAATCTCACTCAAAAATTTCAGTGCTTTAAAGACATTGAAGATGACTTGCTCATCTTGAACCCTCATGGTTAGTTACTCTTTTTGCACATCTATTAGGGTCTTTCCCGTAGCCAAGAAAGGTCTACCAAGAATAATAAGAATCTCTTGGTCTTCCTCCATGTCAAGTACAATGAAATCAGCCGAAAATATTAATTTGTCCACCTTGATAAACACAACCTCTATAACACCTCTTGGGTACTTTAATGATATATCTACCAATTGCAAGTTGACTGTAGTAGGTTTGGCTTTTCCTAAACCAAGCTTTTTGAAAATAGATAGAGACATAAGATTAATAATTCCACCAAGATCACATAAGGTTTTATCAAAATAAGAATTTCCTATAGTGCAAGGAATAGTAAAACTCCGTGGATCCTTAAGCTTAGAAGGAAGCTTTTTCTATAGAATGGCACTACACTCTTCAGTAAATGCAACAGTCTCATACTCTTTTAGCTTTCTTTTGTTGGAGAGGTTCTCTTTCATGAATTTCACATAGCTAGGCATCTGTTCCAAAGCATTAGCCAAAGGAATATTAATATGTAATTTCTTAAAAACATCAAGAAATTTAAAAAATTACTTCCCTAGCTTTTGCTTTTGGAATCGCTGAGGATATGGCATAGGTGGCACATAAGGCAGTGGATTATCTAGAAACAACTTTGATTTGGGTTTCTCGACTTCTTCAGTTTATTCCCCTGATTTTTTGAACTACACTTCCACTATTTCTTGTTCTAACTTTTGCTGTGGGTCAGGTTCAAGCAACTCTTTGCCACTTCTCAATTTAATTGCCTTCACATGTTCCTTAGGGTTGATTTCCATGTTACTAGGCAGAGACCCTTGTGGTCTAGAATTTAATGAACTAGCAAGTTGTCCTATTTGAACCACAAATTTTGGATGGATGCTAACTGATTTTGCAATGTGGGTTCAGGCTTAGTCATGAACTGAGATGTGTTCATGCTCAATTGAGTAAGAGCATATTCTAATGACATCTTTTGTGCATGGGGTTGAATTTACTATGGAAGTTGAAATTCATAGGGTTTATTATCAGTTTGATTATTTCTCCAAGAAAAGTTGGGATGGTTTCTCCATCCCGGATTGTAAGTGTTAGAGTAGAGATTATGCTGTCTATTTGAATTCCCTAGAAATTGAGCCTGTTCCATCTGAGATGGGATAAAAGGATTTCCCACTTGACAATCAACACTAGGATGAGGTCCACTACAAAGATCATAAGATTCTGGAGGAATATGGATGACATTTGCAGTGACTGAGCTAAGTTGCTTTGACAGTGTAGCAATTTAGGCTGATAATGCAATGAAGGCGTCAACCTTATGCTTACCATGATTCTTCTGCAGTGTAGATCTCCCTGAAGACCACTGCTAGTCTGTAGATGCCATCTATTCCAACAGTGCATAAGTAGCCTCATATGTCTTCCCCATTAATGAATCCCTTGCTTTAGTATCTACAAGTATCTTGATTGATAAAGTCAACCCATTATAAAAAGTCTACAGCTATAACCAATATGGGATACCATGATGTGGGCATGCTCGTAGCAAATCTTTGTATGTCTTCCATACTTCAGAAAGTGATTCCATCCCATGCTAGGTAAATGTGGTGATTTCATTCCTCATTTTTGCAGTTTTGATAGGTGGAAAATATTTTGTCAAAAATTTCTATCTACACATGTCTACGTAGTGATTGCTCCTGATGGCAAAGAAAGCAACCAGTTTTTGGCCCTATCCCTCAATGAGAATAAGAAAAGCCTCAGTCTAATGGCATCATCAGAAACGCCATTCATTTTCAATGTATCATAGATCTCAAGAAAGCTTATTATGTGAGCATTAGGATCCTCATGTGCCAACCCAGTGAACTAATTAGTTTGGACCATCTGAATTATGCCAGACTTCAATTCAAAATTATTTGTAGCAATAGGTGGAGATATGACACTATAGAGATCATATGTGGCAGTAGGCAAAGCATAGTCACATAATACTCTGGTATTTGCATTAGCGACTGGGATAGCATTCTCTCACTATTTAGCCATGGTGTTATGAGCTTGTGTAGAAGTTTCTCTCTTCTCCTTTCTATTCAAACGACAAGTTTTTTTCTTTCTTTGAATCAACTGGGAGTAGATTATCACTTCCAAACTTTCTCATGCACTACAAAACAGTATCTGAAAAGAGAAAAGAACAAATTTAACAAAAGAAAATAAAAGTTCAAATTAATACTAGAACTACTTGGTATCGATATTAATAAAAGAAAATTAGTCCCCAGCAACAGCGCCAAAAACTTGTTACAGATTTTACACACACAAATGTATGCTATCATTAACAACTAATAAAGAGTGAGTAAAGTATCATTCTCACGAGGACTGCTTGTTTACTAAATATCGAAACTTGGTTAATTCTAACTTTATTTAAACAATGGAAAAGATATTTTATGACTGAACTAAATTAAAACTAAAATTTAATTTAAGCTAAGCAAATGAGTGAATTAAGTCTATATTAGATTCCTAAAGCTCTAGGGTTTCTAATTTTACCATAACTAATCTCTTTTAATATTAATCTATCTCTATAGTCTAATTTATTATCTTAGTTGATAATTTATTAACTTATTTACTAGTCTCTCCCGAGGTCTAATAAAAATTCTCCTAATTGCTAATTCACTATATTCCTATGTGAATTACAACAATTATGAAATCATTAAATTATATGAATTCCCATGTAGCGACTATACAAACCATGCAAGTATATTCCTATCCTACATGCAATTCATGGTATTTATCCCAATGAAATTGACACATAACTCCCCTTCCACACTACAAGAAAAATGGCCTTTAGTGACTAGTTGATTTTGATCACTGAAAGGGCCTTTGTCGTCACTAAAAGTCTTTAGTGACAACAAAAGGGGGTGGTCACCCCTTGTCACTAATGCTCCGACACTAAAAGTATTTAGTGACCATTTGGAAAAATGTCATCATTAAAAGGCCAATTCAGTGACCGCAGACGGAATGGTCAACAATTAGCTACGACCATTTTGGTCACTAAAGGGGTTGTTTTGTCCTCACCAAATGTCCCAACTGGTCAATAAAACTTGAGCAGTCAACGCCAAATAGTGACGACTACGTGACGACAATTTGTGGTCACTAAATGCTACAAAATCAACGAATTTGGTGACGACTTTGATGACGGGAAAAGTGGTCACTAAGTAGAGTTGGGGTCATGTGACACAAATAGTGACCAAAATAAGTGGTCACTAAATGTTGTCGGTTGAAATGAAATAGTGACGACTTGGGTGACGATAAAATGTCGTCACTACAATAGCGAACGATTGATGACGACAATTTATTCTCAGCAAATAAGGGAATGAATGAACGCAATAATGACGGCATTTGGTGACCATAATTGTTGTCAATATAAGTAATTTTATCCACTACTTTAGTGACAGAATTTTATTGTCAGTAAATTGTAAAATCGCGCAAAAAAATAGTGATGACATATTTTGCTCACTGCATATGTTGTGGAGAAATTTATGAAGACAAATGAATTAGTGTCAACTTTTGTGACGATGTTCCTGGGCAAATAGCATTACTCATGATTACTATCAATCGAAAACATGTGACATCCATAAACACATATATAAAAAATATCACGACTTCTCCAATAACAAATAAAAGTAGAAAAATGAAAGATGCTTGACTATTTTGACAGCATTCTTGGTGAAGTTGCATTAGATACTATATATGACTGAAAATCCAAAACATCCATACAAGTAAAAACCACAACTACACTAACAATAAAAAAAGATAAGTGTATAACACAAATGTGAAAAGTAATTCATTCAACTACATACGAATGCAAGAATAAAACATCATGCAAGAGACAATATTAGCCAAAAAGTGGTAGGTAATCAACAAGATTTCCATCTTACATCTTGTAGGAAAAATGAATGAAAAGCTTTAGAGCTATCTAATAGATACATCCAACTTGTACCAAGCAAAATCCTAAATAGCTAGAGTGGCATTCCAAAAGTAGGTCTAAAATCCAAAAGAGGTAGAGCCACATTTACAAAAAGCACCTTCAAAATTTTGGTGCCAAGCAACCATTGTTAATGTTTCATGCATAAAGCTACCATATAACTGTGTTCCATAAGTACAAAAGAGTCCCATAATATAATTCACAAAAAAGATTACCAAATAGCATCAGCAAAGTGTGAAGAGCACCATAATCGGTCCACTGTGTGCATGCCAATTGTAGAGAAGATTGATTCATTGAAAACATAAAAGAAAAAATCAATTTCTTTCAAGAAAACCATAAAAGTTAGTTCGGTTACTGGGATAGTTTAGTTATCTAATAACACGATAACTCTAAAAGAAATGCAAGAACAAACCACAGCTGTTATACATGTATACCTTGACATACTTGTCCACATAACCCATCACAAGCTCAGTGAATTAAAAGAAGTATATAACTTGCCTCCATTAGCACTAAACCAAAAATATGGACTATATACATAGTGCAGCCAGTAGAGAAGTGAGACAACAAATAGTCCATGTTAGGAACATTACATTTCAAAGTTCAAGCAAACCTAAAAGGAAATGTTCGACTGGATTCTTGTAAGAGTAAACATAAATTACGGATTGGCCACCTTCATTTTATAACCGCTAACCAAAAATCATGAATGAGAACATACTAGCCAAAAACCACCACAAGAATAATGGCAAGAGGAAAACAGAATTTACGAATTGACGGCCTTCATTTTACAAATGCTAATCACAAAAGAACAGAAATAACAAAACAATTTTACAATCGAAACCAACTTCATTTTATAACCGCTAATCACAAAGAGATTCAATTAAATAATTACAATATATGTGAAAAGAAATAAATCAATATTTGAACAGCTAAATGTCTACTGCCCCACACAAATGAAGTTGATGAACAATCTGGAATTGTGCACAAAGGACAAGACTGTATGGTTGGCAAAATTTGGACGATTGAAATGTAATATTGTCGGCAGGGCACAAGATTTGGAAACCCCACAACTTATGATTGCAAACAGAGTTATTGCGTATGTGTTGGGTTGAAACTTACATAATGGCTGCTGCAGTGTAAAGCAAATGAAATGCAGATTTTCTCTTTTATGTAGACTCAAATGTGCAGCAATTTGTGTGGACTGAAATGTGCAGTAAAATGAAAAATAGCAAAAAACCAGTTTCATTAAAAAAAATCATGCAACTTATAGTAGTACACAAACCCTTACCTCATCTCTGGATTGTGCCCTAGACAAGCAATGCACCTCTGCCATCAAAGTCTCCATTTGCGCTTGCATCTCATCTTGCTTTTCCTTCAGTATATTCAACTCACATTCTTGGGTTGCAATTTTTTCTATCAGCGCATTTGCATGTTCCTCCACAGCATTAGCTCTTTTTCTTTGTTGGTCCACTTCGAATTGTAGCTTTTCAGCCACCACAACACTCTTTGTAGGCATAGAAACACCCCTACTATACCCAGGTAGTTTGTGCAATTTGTCAATGCAAATTTCTACCGGGGATCGCGAAGAGCTAGCCTCCTTCTCTCGCATCTCATCCTACATAGTCAACAAATATGTCAAAAACAGAAACATAAATTGAAATATAACAATGAAAAAACTGAGAAGGATTTGAATTAAGAAGGTACTAATAGTTTTTTTGCTTGGTCATTGACCATTTTCTTTTGCTTTTTTGAAAAATGACCAATCTCATAGCAATCAATAGAAGTGACTTCCTTGCCATCCTTTCGCTGCAAATTTTTCATAATCACATTAGATGAAACATAAAACAACCAGATATTTTCGGTTTTTTTGGTATGAAGCAAAAAACGATATTAATAACTACAAGCTGCCTATACTTACAAACTCATGCACGGTTCTTAAAATCGACACTGAGCCAACAGTTGGTGGTATATTGTTTTTTGCGCGGTTTCTCTTGTTTCTACTGCTTAGTGTCTATTGAAGCCAAAATGTAATGAAGTTCCATAATGTGTTTCATGCCTTGTGGTAACCTAAACTTGAGAAAGCAGAAATTGGACATATAAATGATCTAAACCTTAAACTCATCAGAATCAAAATAATGGCAGAGATTAATCCAATCATCTTTTAGGACATTTGTGGGAATATGCTTCATTGCATCCTTTTTACTTGGGAATTTCTGGAAGTGAATATGCAACTTGTATTGACAATTGCTATATTGCCTTGCAAGTTGCTTCAATTGTGCCTTTTGCATCGAGGCACTACCATCATAGTTGGAGTTCTCCTAGATGTGTATGGTTTACATTATCAGTTCGGGGAAAATTCACACAGAATAATTAGAAGACATATAACAAAGAAATAATGCAAATCAATTGGAAGGTACTCTAATAGCACCTAGTTTGTTGATAGCTATCCTATAGAGTGGCAAACATTCGTGAAAACCTTGTCACACTGTTAGAAGCTATCAAAATGAACAGAGCAACTTAACCAATATCACAGCACCAAATCATAGCAATGCAGCAAATTAAAATGCAGGAAAAATTTGTAGTATCCCAAAGAAAAAAAAACAGCATTCACAACAAGCATAAACAACCAATACAATCCTCACAATTGGAATGTTATGTAATCTTTCACGTAAAACATCTATCGTGCACTTACCAATCATTCTCTTCCTCAACTGTTCGTCTTGCTTTTTCCATCGAGAACCATCAAACTTAGCAAATTGCCGGACTATACATCCACCATTTGTGATCAACTTTTGACTATATATCCTTACTAAGCGACCAGCAACGCTATCAACTTCGATGACAACTCTTACATCCCCCTAGTTTTTTGAACTCCTCAGATTCCTCGTGGGTCCCCTTGTAATGGAGGTGCATAGGTAATTTTAATTCAAAACCAAGAAGTAATGAAGTAACACATTTAACTCCGAATCGAAAACCATAAATGAAATGTGAAACGACTCCCTACTACATTTACTAAAATTGCATACTAGAACCATAATAATTAATCCCCTAATTAAAAATTTTACATATGTAAGAGTAGTTACAGTGTTTATGCAATACAGAGTAAAAATTTCATGAAAGCGAAGTACCACTCCAATTCAATTTTGTGACAATGTTCAACCATAAAAATACTATACTCACAGCTTCGATTCAACCACCTTCTTGTAACAAATATGGGAACATCACCAATGTGTTATTAGAATTTACATCGCGAAGTTGATCCAAATGCTATTGTCATGCAAGCACCAACCACATCATTGTTTTGCTTATCCACCTCTCCAATATTTTGACGAGCCGTTGGGATGGAGTCATCTCGGGAATGTGTGGGCTCTATCAAGTCAAGAGAACGATGAACTTGCGATTTTGAAGAACATTTCTATCCGTGTTTGAAATCCATCATCTGCTTCCTCTTCATCTCTCGGTTAGAACGCATAAGAGCTGCTGCGGTGTAAGGCACACACTTCTTCTTGGAGCAATAACTTTTGGTGGAAGTATGTTTGTGCTTTCCTAGTTGGAATATTGGACGCTATTGGTGCAGTGGGCCTCCTCCTTTCTATTGTTCTAACAATTGGACTTGCCTTAACATGCGTGAGTCTTGCACTTCTCCAGAAGGGTTTGGTTCGCTTGTATTTCACAGGTGTTCATCAACCGCATTGTTCTTCAGGTATTCAAGGAACAGGTTGCCTTTTACTTGTTCCTCCTTTACCCGGTCCAGCCATCACTGCATTAACACCCACTTAACAACATTAGTATAGTATTTCACAATTTCTGGAGAAATAACATTTTTCAACTTTGTGCATAATTTAAAGTCGAACAATACCCTTTCCTGCATAAAGGTTGTCCATAACAGTCGGTACAAATAAACTGGTTTATTGTTTGTCACAAATCCTTAAACTTCCATGCTTTAAGTTAAAAACAAATATACGTACAAGCAGGACGAAAAAGTTACATGGAAATGCAACAAAATTCAAACATAGTGTGTATACTTGTATGATAAGTATTTACGATTGTCTAAGCATGTAAATGTGGCATGGGCAATTTTAGAACATCTTTCTGAGAAAAATATCAGTTGAAGTCCTCAACATGCAAATAACTATAAATGCCCACCGTACGTACGTGGAACAAACCTCATATATACTTTACTAAATCCATATAAATATTGACGTAAGTATTAAATCCCGCCTTAATAGTTGATGTAAGTGCATAAAATAAATAATTGGCCATTTTGTACATATACTTCAAACACAACAATGACACACAATTCACTTTGCTGATTTCGAAACCTTCAATCTCATACAAACCACTCCTATTCTGAATCACTACTATCATCTTCCCACTTTTCCTCATCCTCCGCATTTGACTGTGAACGTGACGAATCAAGAGCTTCATCATTAATGAATGGATCAACATCCACCCGAACACCTCATGATATGTTCGTATTTGTATCACCTCCTACAACTGAGCCATCAACCACTTGCAATGTGGCTGAACCTCTCGTCAACTCTAGCTCATCCATATTCAAATGAAGAAGCAAATCAATAGTCGGCTCTTCTTCCTAGAAAACATCTGCTACTTCACTTTCCTCACCATTTTTGGGAACATCGTACAATATTCGTGGACTAATATTCTGGACAACATGCCTGTTGGCTCCAAGATTTAAGTCTGGAGCATAGAAAACTTGCTTAACTTGAGATGCCAACACATAAGGCTGCTCTATATACCATTTTCTAGACATGTTGACACTAGTGAGGCCACTTTCCCTATCAATTTGCATCCTACTTGCATTGCTAAACCTAAACCAATCACACTGGAAAACCAAAACTTTATTATTAGATCCAAGGTACTCAATTACCAACATATCTTGTAGTACCCTATAAAAATCAATCACATTGTTCCCACGTTCACCCTTCACTATTACACCACTATTTTGAGTTTTCTTATTTCCATCGCAGCTAAGGATGTGAAACCTGTAACCATTAACCAAGCAGCCACTATACCTGTTTACTCGATTAATTGGTTCGATTGCCAATGCATAGATTTCTTCACCATATACTTCTGGGCTTGATGACACTTGTAGCAGTACGTTTTGGTTCATTACCACAATATAAATTCGCAATGGACGTCTACGTTTTCTTTTCTAAGTCATATTATGACACTTACTCGATTACGAAACCATGCTGGAAAATGGTGGGTATGTCCATCATTCACGTTCTCATATCCTTGTTCCACCAACAGTACATTATGCTCTCTGGTCACATTATAGAATCATTAAATGTGTGAATGTGCAGAATATATGTAAAAAATCCTAAAAAATGTGTAATATGACTCACTGCACTAGGTCCTCTATATCCTCACAATTGTCCAGAATGAAAACGTGAAGATTTCCCAATGCTGCGTCGCTCGGAACACAACAATTCGGCATGCCAATAGGTCGACCCCTACAAGAGAAAATAGATATTTCACCCAAACCATCTATATGCTCATTATTTCGCTCTCTTCTATTGAATATGGTCTCCACATTGTTCAGCCACATTGAACAAAATTGCAGACATTCATGGTCTATGTATCGCTCAGCAATACATCCTTCCGATCGTGCTTTGTTATGCACATACCCCTTTAAAGTGCCCATTTTCCTACAAACAGTTAGTGAATAAGCATACATGTTATTTACACATGGAAAATTTTTAACAGCTTTAATAGATCGTGTCAATACCTCTCGAACGGAAACATTCATCAATACTATGGTGGCCCAACTATCTGTGCTTCATATGGCAGGTGAATCAGCAAATGCACCATTATGTCGAACATCGATGGGGGAAAGATTCTCTCCAACTTGCACAATAAATTAGCTATTTTCATTTCATCCTTCTCCAAAACATCTATGTAACTTGTCCATGCACACAATCTTTGCAAAAATTGACTTAGTTCATACAAAACATGTCTCACTTCTCTTGTGAGGGATCCCTAACAACAAGAGGCATAATCCGTTGGACAAAGACGTAAAAGTCATGACTTTTCATCCCCGACAATTGGAGCTCCCTCTTTTTAATGCAACGAGAGAGATTGGAAACAAACCCATCTAGAAACTTCAAAGACTTAATTAGGTCAACGGCCTTCTTCTTCTCATCATTACTAAAATGATATGAGGCCATAGGCATTCGAAAGGAATCACCGTGTGCTTGCAAATGTAAACTCTTTTTCACTCCATGTTCCATTAAATCCTTTCGAGATTTCCAGTGTCTTTGGTCCGACCCTTAATATTGAATATTGTTGAAACCAAGCTCAATCACATTTTTCACCAAATGCATAATGTCTAAATTGTGCCATAGCTTCAGGTTTGCCCAATATGGCAGGTTGTAGAACATACTTTTTTTACGCCAATTGGGACCTCCTATATCAACTTGCTTTCGCTTCTTTCTTTGCCCTTGTACAGAAGACTTACCGAAGCAATATGGGTAGAATACAATGTCAATATCCTATAGCATTTCTTCGCCTTCCTTAATTCTTAATGCCTCACGAAAGTCGACTCTCCCATCAAAATTCTTCTTATCTCTTCGCCACTGGTGGTCGGTCAGAAGATACCGACGGTGCCCCATGTAACAAATTTTTCTACTGTGCGGCAAGTATTGTGAGGATGTCTCATCCATGCAAACTGGACAAGTTGTGTACCCTTTTGTAGCCCAACCCGACAATATTCCGTACGTAGGGAAGTCATTGATAGTCCACAAAAGAGCAGCACGTAGTGTAAACCGTTCACTCTTGTAAGTATCATAAGCATCCACACCCATCCAAAACTCATTCAATTCATCAATTAAGGGTTGCAAATACACATCGATATCACTTTCTGGTGACTTTAGGCCGGGAATTAATAGTGACATCATGAAGTATGGCTCTTTCATGCACTTCCAGGGGGCCAAATTGTAAGGTACGAGAAAGATGGGCCACACACTATATGCATTGCTCATATTCCCAAACGGATTGAATCCATCACTAGCAAGACCAAATCACACACTCCTGGGGTCTACAACAAAAGCCAGAAACACACTATCAAGATGCTTCCAAGCCTCACTATCTGCGGGATGTCTCATTAAACCGATGAGTTTGGCGTGACATATTAGTTTGACAATGTGTTGGAAATGTGAAAAGACATAAATGCCCCTATACTTACAGAGTATGAGAACATTCGCTCGCGTGTTGGTTTCATTTCATTTTCTTCTTCACCCTAAAGTTTAGTCTGCATTCTGCATCTATCCAAAATCGATCCAATAAAAATGGCATCTTCGAGCAACAAGGGACCTAGACTTGGACCTAGATCGTCATATTTGGGTGTTGCCATGAAGAAAACATTAGAGAAACAAACGAAAATGGCAAGGGTAAGTGGAAGCTTACCTACAAATATGTACACTTTATATGCTTATTTGCTATATCGGGTATAAACACACTAAATATCTGCTGATTTAGGGCATAAACACGAATATTTGCTATATCGGGCATGATTAATGGAATTAAGGTTTTTTGGAAGAAGTACGGCTAGTTAGGGTTTAGTGTTTTGTTTTATGTTATATGTATTTGTGATCGCATTTGGTTCGAACACATTAAAATTGTGCACTGGGTATGCATAAGAAGAGAAGTTGGTGGCGGGCATATGTCGAAAAATGTCGAGCAAAATGTCGATGCGATGTTGATAATCTCCTCGAGCCCAATGTCGAGCATAATGTCTCGAGCACTTACTCGAGCCTGACCTAAACAGGTAGTCGAGCATTTTTTGAGCACCTGCTCCATATCCATACTCTGTCGACTGTGTGTTTTTAGAGCTAATAGTCAGATATTTAAATCTGTTTTTTTATCGAGTAGATCATAAAGCATGAATCAATGAGTTTCGTGTATTTTATGTCCTATCTTGCAGGAGATATGAGAGATCATGTCGCTCACCCACAAATTAGTTGAATATGTTGAGAAAATCCAGTAATACATCGCCCGTATAAAATAATATATAGGATAAAACTGCCATTGGAGGCGAAATTAAGTGTTTGGAAATGGCCGTAGCAAGCGTAGGAGAAGTTTCTGCGGTTGATGAAGGGAGTAAGTCGGAGACAATTGAGAGAGTATAATGTAAATTTGCAACTGACTTTCTTTTGCATGCATGTGAAGGAACATGGAATGTTTTGTCCATTTAGGATTGTCTTTCTATTATATACAATATCATAATCACATGGAACATTTTGAAAGTAATTGTAATATCCATGTTTTTTAATTGGTCTTAGTCTCGAGCATGTGTCTAGCGCCAACCCAGGTTCCTCGAGACTCCGTCGATATTTAGTCGTACACGCACGACACAGGGCGAGCTATTCAAATGTGTAGTCTTCTTGACAACATTTTATGTTTGTTAATGACAGAGCCCCAAAAAAATTTATGCAAAGAAAAATTACTGAATGTTGGTTCAATTAAATGTGCCGACTTTAGTTTACTTTCAATTAAAAGATAACTTTATTTTCTTAATAAATAATTACATCTCATACAATATTAATTAGGAGTTTACTCTCCATTGTCATAGTTTTTTTATTAGTCTAATAAAATTATATATATATTAAAACCATAATTTTAGTATTGATTGAGAATAATGATTCCTGTCTTACAAAATTAGATCTCGTATTTTAGTCTTTACTGTAATAGACTTTAGATTAATCTAACTAAATTAAAAATATGAAACATGGACTGTTCAACTTCCATCATCTTATACAACTTCCTTTTTAAAAAAATAATAGTAAATAAAAAAGAAAAATCTTATACAACTTATTTAACAAAAATAAACTCCTTTGTATGTTTTATCTTGTCTAAATTTCTTGTTTGCTAATTTTAATAAAGAAGAGAGAAAATAAATAAAAATTTCTCAATTAACAGAAAAGTAAATTACTAACAACGCCTAAACCAAAATATGAATCAACAATCATCAAATTAAAATAAGAACCAATAGTTATTAGAAAAACTCAAAAAACATTTAAAAAAAAAAACAGATTTCAAATGAATGGCCTTGAATATGCTACTTCGAATGTGTAGTCTTCTTGAAATTAATACTGCATCCTACAAAAATTTCATATTTGTCCCCATCTTTTTCTTGCCCATTTTCCACTCTTTTTGATCTAGTCATCCTATCACAAATGGAAAAAAAAAAATCAAAACTTTATTCCTGCAACCAAATTTCACTTGGGAAAAAACCAATATGTCTACAAATCTTTTGCAACGTTCACAATAGAAAAAAAAAAAATCTTATATTGAGATTAAATTTGGAGGGAAATAAGAATTTCTTAAGGAATTCAAACAATTTTCACTTCTCATACACACAACACAGTTACACACTAAAATTAATATGGAAAAAAAATTATTAGAAGGAGAAAGAAAATTGAAGCAAAAACTCACTCTTCTCAACTCTAGAGAGGAAAGAACAAAGCAAACCCAATCTTTTGGGGTCAAATTGATCAGCCCACATATAATAAGTATTGATGAAATATTTGAATAATACTTAAATAGTTGGATAATGCTTATTGTGGATATTTAATAAAATGTATTAAGATTCTTATAAATATTTATTAAGATTCTTATCATAATATAAAATTTAAAATTTAAAATTTCCAATTCTTTATCAATATAAATGACATTATATTATAATTTATTAGATTTGTGCAAGAATTTTGAAGGTTAATATTTAGAAGCATAGGGGATCTGTTACCTAACTAAAAAAAAATTAAATTCTAGAAAATGATAAGAATTTTAATAGATATTATAGATATCGATAAAAACTAAATACAATTTTATAAAGTGTAGTCAAATAGAAAGTGTATTACATTTACTTAGATAAATGTTAATTAGTGTGAATAAAATATTTACCTAAATTAATTTAAAGAGAAATGGTAACTAAAGATGTACAGGTGGCTTGATTAAGTAAATAAAATTGTACACATGTTAAAAGGAGGTGGAATGGTCTATGTTTTCTCTATATATATTAGATTATTTATTAAATATATTGTATCTTATCATTTTTATAAAAAAAATTGCACCAAATCAAATGTAAATTTTATTTATTTATTTATTTATTTTGCAATGGATGGAGTACCATTTAAAAAAAAATTAGAATGCTAAAAATTTACATGAAGTTTCCACTGAAAAATTAAGAAATAGAGCATGTCATAAAAGAAAAAGAACAAAATATAATCTACTCCCTCTATCTCCAAAAAAAAAAAAAAAATTCACTTTCAAAACTTTTCATTATCCTAGAAAAAATAGTACACTTTTGAACTAAATTTCTAAAATATCTTTACTAATAATAATTATATATACCTATAATTGAAAATAAGAATAAAAATGTAAAATTATGCTAATGGTGTGTTAAATGTGTTGTTTATTTAATAATTAATAAAATATATATATATTTAATTTAAAGTGAGCCCTTTTTCTAGAATGTAGGGAGTATGTTCATATATCATATTGTATAAATTCACTCCCATTGAACTAAATTTCTTGCTCGGCCCCCCTATCTCTCATTCTATCAAGAGTAATTATCAACTCTTCTTTCATTTTCAACTTTTAGCAATATGTCAATGGCGTCCAACACGCAAACAAATCTTATAGTTCAGAACTTGCTCAATTGAAGTAGCTTGGAATGTCTTTTCACAACACCAGTTCTGGAGACGTGCGCTAAACGCGGATAGTGCAATTTTTTTTTATATTTAAATAAATATTAATTTTTAAATTTTTAAAGAAAATTTTATATATATATATATATGTAACTTGTATTTATTTTAAATTTTTTAAATTTCTTTTGTATTTGTTAAATTAATTTAAATGTGGAACAAATCTTAAAGAAATATTATACATAGAAATAATAAATTTTTTTATTATAAAAAATTTATATTGAAAGTGAATTATAGATAACTAAAACTATTATCAATAATGAATACTACTAAAAATTAAAAAATAGCAATTTCTATCCAAGCAACTAAGTTCGATGTAATTGTTTCAAAAATTTTAACAAGTTGATATTAATATTGTTTTTTATATTTGCATATAAGTTTAAATTTATTTTGATAGTACATTTTTTATTACTTATTACAATTTATCAATAGAAGTATAAATAATTTTCACTCATTTATACTTAACAAAACTTTTTAAACTTTGCTTTTTAAAAAAATATCTCTATGTGTATGTTTCAAATTTTTTCTAGTATTTTTAAATTATTTTTATTTTAATTTCTCAAGCATATAATTTTTTAGAAAATAATTTTGAATTACAATAAATTATATAATAATTTCTGTAATTAAAATATTATTTTTTATTTGTGAAAATAATACTAAATGGTAACCTTTAAGTTTAAGATCACTATTACAAAAAGAAAATGATCATTTTGACATAAATAGTTAAGTCTATTATAATAATCTTATATGTTCTAACAATCAAATATTTATGTTTTGTATTAAATTTGCATCTCACATATAAATTATTTTTAGTAATGCATCTTCTATGTTACAATGATCAAAATAAAAATATATTTTACTATCATTAGCATTCAAAATAAAAATTACATTAGTTTTTAATATTTATATATAGTTCAATTTTAACTTTTAACATTGTTTTTATCATTTTTAATTATATGTGGAATAAGTACTCTAGTATATAAAAAAAAAAAGATATGTTGTTAAAAGTTAACCAAAATATTATATATGGTTAAAATTGATTAATATGTCTATATTTAAATATTAGTAGAGAAGTTCAAATCATTAGTTCTTTAACTAACACTTACTTATTGAAATTAATACGCACACATACATAGTATCACAATTTTGAACATTGATTTTTTTTAATGATTTATTGTTTATCCCACATAGTAGAATAAAAAATTAATTTTTGTTGTTGATTTAATGTTTATTATGAAAATTATTTGTTATAAATACATGATTAGCTTAATATAAGAAAGTAACTAAAGCTTGTATAAAATATTAAAATAATGATATGTAAATTTAGATATTAATAAAATATTTTGATATTTATAAAATTTGAAATAATAAAATGAGATAATGTTGAATAATGTTTAGAGTTAGTACTAACATTTTGCAGTCAAAACATTTAAATTGATAAATGGAAAAGAAATAAAGTTATTTTGAATGTTACCCTTCATATTGTTTTTAATTTATAGTCTTAAGTACAAATTTTCAATTATAAAATATTAATGAGTATTAAATTTTCAAGAAAAATCTTGTGTAATTTTAAATTATTTAATTGGCATTTTAACTAATTTTACTATCTTTTATGAATTGCAATGTTTTTTTAATTAATTTAGTAAGGGAAAACAAATATATATATATATATATATATATATATATATATATATATATATAATATGTAAGTGTATGTGAGTTATAAAATTTATATGGTAATATAAATTGAAAAAAAAAATTGACTAATTTTGAATTTTACAATTGATTGCATTTGAAATAAAATTTAAACACAATTAAAAATGAAGAAGGTAAATAAAAAGTTTTTTGTTCGGTGAATTGCAAGCGTACAATATCAACAAGTAATAAAATGATGAGTAAAGTATCGTTCCCATGAGGATTGATTTCAATTTAACCAATTACGTACCAAATTGACTAATTCAAAACAAGCTAACCTATTAAAAAGCTTTCATGCAATTTAACTAAACTTAACAAAGAATGAAAATTTATAACAATAAACAAATACTAAAAATTTACCAAATTAATAAAGATGTTAGAGATTTCGATTTCACTTAATCAATCCTAATTAACTCTCTTGACTTGTCATGCAATTAACTTAAATTCCAAATTATGATGGTGAAATTTCCCTAATGTAAATTAATAGCCAACATCGATCTAATAACCCTATTTAGATTAAAATCAACTCACACTTGGTCTAAGTGAATTTAGATTTCTAAATACATTAAGAACTATGGAAATTCCCGGATTCAATCTAAGTAGCCACCACTTAGTTCTACTACCGAAACCACATGAACAACATAGATTATTACGGTCTAAATTGAATTCATGGTTTAATATCACATAAGCACATGCATGTCATCGCCACACGGTATCAAACAAGCATCAAAAATCAATTAAGTGGTGATCAATCACCTAAAAGCATTAAAAACATGATATTAAACTCATAATTGAAATATAGATTGCATGAACAAGTCTTAAGAATTAATTATTCATGATTAAGATCCATCTAATCTCTAACAAAAGAAATTAGAACATAATGAAGCTTAAACTAACCACAAAAATAAAAGTAGACACTACAAGAAAATTGAAATTTTCCGACGGAAAATTTCCGACGGTAAATCCACCTTTCCGTCAGAAAATCATTTCGGATTTCGCAAAAAACTTTTCCGTGGTCACGGTCGTCGTAAAAACTTTCGAACCAATTTCAACGGATTTTGCAACGGCGCTGTCGAAAATTAAATAACATTTTTTTAAAAAAAAAAAAGTTATTTCCGACGGATATCCGTCGGAAATTATTTAAAATTTTTTGAAAAATAAGTAATTTCCGACGGATTGCCATCAGAAATTTTTTAATTTCCGACGGATATCTGTCGGAAATTAAATAAAATTTTAAAAAGAAATAAATAATTTCCAACGGAAATTTAATAAAAAAATTTAAAAAAAAATAAATTCCATTTTAACAAAAAACTAAAAATTATTTTATACACATAAATTTTTTAAAATAATTCATGTAAAATAAAAGATTCATTAAAAATACGTAAAAATTATATTTTGAACCTTGTCCCGGACTTGGTGTCCTAACTCCTCCTAATCAGTATACTACTACTACTACCACGTTTAACACCAAAAAAAAAAAAAAAAAAAACACGCAATCCTACCTTATTCCTTCACACACCCTGACAAGTAAGTGACAACCTCCTGACCAACATTAACCCAAAATAAAATATAGGAAGAAGGCAAAACCAGTAAAGCATATCAGCCATCAACAACATACATGATACACCACAATTAAACCCTTTTTTGAAATAAAGATAAATTTATGGTTGTTACAATCAAAGTGTAGATAAATCAGTGATTTTAGTTTAGAAAGATTAAATCAGTTCATACACTTACTTTTTATTATCTTATACTATAATTACTTTCTATGCAACATAATTTGCAAATAAATGATTAAAATTTAAGTGGTAATTAATACGGGATTTAGTTTAGGGGAGCTCCAACTCCAAGTGCAGAGGGGCAGAGGGGCAAAGGGCAACGAACGAGTCAACCACTCAGTTCAAGTGCTCAATTGCTTACAATGGAACTGAAAATTTCGTTTAGGCATTTCATCAAACACATGATGTGCAAAGTTAAAATCATGAAGATTCATACAAATAGGATGAATCATGGCCCAAAAAATTTTAAACAGCACCAAAAACACCCAATCAACAGTCCTTAATTATCAATAAAAACAAAGGCTTCCTTCTTTATTTCTTTGTAAAATGGAAGGCGATGCAACAAAATGTTAAGGGCATTGAGCAAAAGACCAAACGAGCAAATAATTGCCAATAAGCCATTTGTATAAAGCCACTGGAATTGGCCAGGAGACTAATGATTAGAGAAGAACTAAAGTCAACACACACTTTCGGTCCAATTTTTTTTGAACGAGGAAGATGTTTTTGGCCAGGAAATTTTATAAGACTAAAACAAGAGTACTTTGGACAAAGTCTCGGCCAAACAAAAAAAACTGATCAGGCAGTACTACAATTTGATAGGAAAAATCACAGCACAAACAGAGATACAATTGGACCAGAATTAAATTGCTTACCAGAGTTGAAGTTAGGCAGGAACTCCACTTGCAGCTACACAAAGATTCTGGCAGAAAAGAAATTCTTGTGAACTGAATAGCTTGTGTTCGTAGCCAATGAGAAAAAATAAAACAAGGACCAGAATACACTTGAGGCGGCGGTGGAGGCGGTGACTCGCTGTGAGAGGTGCACGGCCGATTTATTGCTGAAAGCCGAAACTCCAACTGCTGGCCGACTGATTGGGGGAAAAGGGGGAGGCGGGAGAGGCGGGAAAGAGAAAAGAGGGGGGGAAAGAGGTAAGAAAAATTTGGGGGGGGGGAAGTGGGAGGCGGGAGGGAAGGGGAAAAGGGAGGGGTTTTATGTACTGTCATATTTCTGGCGATATTCGGAAAAATAATTTTTACTTTTGGAAGAATTTTAACGGATTATTAAATCGAATTTTTAAAATTTTATTTTGAATCTTCCGATGGTAATCCGTTTAAAATTTAAATATTTTTATTTTTCTTAAAATTCCGGTTTGTCCAGTCGAAAAAATTTAAAAAATTAATTTTTAGCAAGAACTTCCGACGATTGTGCGTCGAAATGTTTTTTTTTTTTTTTTTGAATATTACCGATAATCGGAAAGTTAAATTTTAATTTTTTTTTTTTTATCATTTTTTTTTTTTTTTTTTTTTTTTTTTTTTTTTTTTTTTTTTTAATAATTATTTATGAAATCGGAAATATAATTTCTTTTTATATTATTTTGTTAAATATTATATTCCGATGGATATTCGACGGAAATTAGAAAAATAAATTTTTAAAGCTTTTAAGCGGATTATCTGTCGGAATATATTAGCGCCAGCCATATATTAAAATTGAAAACGGAAATTTTTCGACGATATAATTAAAATTGAAACAAATTCTGAAAATTAAAGTAACTATTATTCAATAAACAAAAACTATAAAATAGTTAACTTGAAAATTAATCACAACTAGAAGTTTATAACAAAAGAAGAGAAATAAAACTACTAAAATTAAAGACAAGAAAAGAAAGCTAAAATTGCTAAACTAAGTAAGTAAAAAAAGAAAAGAAAACAAACCAAACCAAATTCTGCTTTCTTTTCAAGTCCAAGTTGGCGGCTGTGGTCTTTTACCTGCTTCTAAACTACTGAAAACAACCAAAATAAAGACTAAAAATTGACAAGAAAAACAGGAGGAACAACAAATAAAATTCTGCAGCAAACTAAAAAGAAATCTGAAGTTCTAAAGAAAACCAAGCACAAGAAATCAAGGAGAAAAGCTGGCAGAAAATCGGGAGAAACAAGAAGAAGAAACAAGAAACTGTGGTAATTCGCTAAGAAAGCGAGAGAAACTACTACAAAGTTCGGACAAAACCGAGAAGAAGATAATGAAAATCAAGAGAAAACCGACAAAAAGTCAAGAAATTCTACCAAACTACAACGAAGAACAAGAAAATTGGCATGTAATTCTCTAAACTAATGAAAGAAAGAAAGGGCTACTTCTAAATCTAAACTAAAGATACGTAAAAGAGAAAAGAATGAAGTGTCGCTCTCAAAAAGTACGCTCGAGGAAATCTAAACTACATTAGAGAAAGCAAAAATAGAAGAAGAAGAAAGATGTCTAGGACTCGATGGATCGCTCCTTTTATAGAAGAACTTCTATTTCTTCTATTTCCAAATTGTAGCACATTCTTTTCTTTTCTTGTCTTCTTGTTCTATGTCCTTGTTGTTGTCCCGATTCCTTGCCTACTTTGTAACTGCTTTGTTTTGTTGTTTTGTTTGTTGCTTGTTTAGTTTGTAAACCAAATTAGTCTTTTTTTCTTGAAGAAGTCTTTTTCTTTTGTTGTTTGGTTTCTTCTTTGGTTGTTTCAAATTTGTTTGCTTCTTCTTCTCTTCTTCTTCTCTATGTTCTTTGTTTCATGTTTTCATGTTTCTAATTTGTTTCCTTCTTTTTCCTTTTTCTGCTGGCTTGACTTTTTGTGGTGAATTTTTCATTCTTTCTTTTCTTTGGCTTTTTCTTGACAATAAAATAGTAGTCAAGATAATAATTAGTCCTTTTATCCTAAAAGAAAAAAAATATTAAAAGTTAAAAAAATAAAATCATAAATCAAAAAATAAAATAAAATAAAAATATGTAAAAACAAATTAAAACACAAGCCAATTTCTAACCAAAATCAATAAGAAAAGCCTATATAAAATAGAGTTATCACTTTTAAAGTGAATTAGTATACTAAAAGTGATACAAAATAATCTCAAAATTTTAAAAAATTACACTTTTATCAAAGTATAACTGCAACCTATAAAAAACTTATTGACAAAAGACCACCCAACACTCTCCCTCATATATATATATATATATATATATATATATATATATATATCTAACTCACCTACAACATGTATTAATGTTAAAAATTTAATCATGTACGAAAAGTCAATTATTGAAGTAAGTCAAACTAATATACGTGGAAATCACATAAGAAAAGGACAGGAGAGCTGAGACAAAAATCACCACCTAATCTCCTAATCTCACCTAATCTGCTAACTATAATAATAACTTCGCCATTGGTCATACTTTCGTGCATAATAATTAAGTAGCACGCCACTTGCTTTGGCTACAAAAATAGTAACTCTCACCTACAACATGTATTAATGTTAAAAATTTAATCATGTACGAAAAGTCAATTGTTGAAGTAAGTCAAACTAATATACGTGGAAATCACATAAGAAAAGGACAGGAGAGCTGAAACAAAAATCACCACCCAATCTCCTAGTCTCACCCAATCTGCTACCTATAATAATAACTTCGCCATTGGTCATACTTTCGTGCATAATAATTAAGTAGCACGCCACTTGCTTTGCCTACAAAAATAGTAACTCAATGGTACTCTGGTCAGTTGTTCATAGATTAGTCTCCACATCTAAAGCCATTCTTGTTTTTAAGAAAACCATGATCATGAAAATTTTGGTATCAAATCTTATCCTATCATTATTATTTTTTGTAGCAAATTGTAGCCCTCCTCAAAATCCCATCAAATGTTCAAACACAACTTTTGATTGCACAATCCAAAACGCATATGCAACGTTCCCAGATCGAAGCATTTGTCATGCAGCCGAAGTTGTGTATCCCACAACAGAAGATGAGGTCATCTCAATTGTAGCGAATGCAACAATGCTGAAGAGGAAAATGAAGGTGGCAACTAAGACATCCCACAGTATTCCCAAGTTAATTTGTACTGATGGCGTAAATGGACTCATAATAAGCACGAAATTACTCGATAAAACCATGAATGTTGATGCATCGAGCTTGACGATGACAGTTCAGAGTGGAATGGTCCTCAGGGATTTGATAAGCAAGGCGGCAGAAACGGGGCTGGCCTTGCCCTATACACCCTATTGGTGGGGTCTAACTGTTGGAGGACTTCTGAACGCCGCTGCTCACGGAAGCACATTGTGGGGTTTGGGCAGCGCTGTGCATGATTATGTTGTTGAGCTTCGGATTGTTACGCCGGCCGGAGCCGATGAAGGTTATGCTAAGGTGAGGACACTTAAGAGTGGTGATCCTGAGCTGAATGCGGCTAAAGTCTCCCTTGGAGTTCTTGGAGTTATTTCACAGGTGCATAACATCTCTAGCCTTTACTTTTTTCAATGAAGAAATTTTTGCATTTTTTTCTTGTTCCCTAAAAGCAGGATATTATTGTTTTTTAAAAAAAGAAGGCCATTCCATTAATGTTTCAAATTTAATATATATCAAATCAAAAGTGAATTTTTTTTTTAAACGGAGGCGTAAAATTTATAATTATGATGGTCATTCAAATTGATACTAATTCTTTACCTCCATCCCCAAAACTACACTCGTCACTTTATCCATTCTTTACCGTTATAAGAAATTGGGATAATTTAGGAAATTTCAAATACTTTAGGACATCAAGTTATATGTTGAAGTAACATTAAAGATGCAAAGCAACATTAATTAATTAAGGGAGAATTGTATCTTTTTCTTGCCAAGTTATTATGTCGATGAATGCAAAATTTTGCAATTGTATGTAGGTAACTTTAAAACTGCAACCAATGTTCAAAAGATCAATCACATTCTTGGAGAAGGATGATACGGGTTTTGGAGATCAAGTGCTAAGCTTTGGAAAACAGCATGAATTTGCAGATTTCACTTGGCTTGCAAGTAAAAAAAAAGTTATCTATAGGATAGATGATCGAGTTGCCAGCGACTCCTTGGGAAATGGCCTCAATGATTTCATTAGTTTTCGCTCTACTTCTTCTGCTGTTCTTGCAGCACAAAGAACAACAGGTCCAGCTACAATTTTTTGTTGTTAACTAATGATCAATTTTTTGAGAAAAAAAATTTCAATTTATCAATTTATTTGTGTACGCTTCCATAATTTTTGTTTTCCTGTTTTTCTTGGTGTTTATGCTAAATTATATTCCAACCTTTCAGAGGAGGATCAAGAACTCACAAGAGATGGCACTGGGAAATGCACAACTGCAGCCGCAAGTATAGCTACAATGAGCTTGAATGCTTATGGCTACACAAATGATGGTATGTACGATTTTGTCAATCTGTTCAATTTATTTGTTAAGCAAAGCTAAAAGCACAAATCGACCAATCCTTTTCAGGTAGGTAGGACACATGTAGTTATTGTTATATAAGTAGAATTACCACTTGATGGTTAGGTATTTTCTATTTTTGACAATATCTAGTACCTTAATTTGCCTTTAGGGAAATGTATTAAAATTTTGAAAAATATTTATTGAAGTTAGATAGTACACATATTTTGTATTGTGCTAAATAATTTTAAAAAAAAAAGAAGATAAAAACTTTACTGCTTCTATGGACCTCTTAATTTAAGTCACTTTTTCCAAAAATATATTGAATTTTTGTCGAGTCTTTCTTTTTTGTGTTGGTTATCATAAAAGAAGAATGCCTCGGTTCACGATTTGCTTTTTTTCTTTCTTTCTTTTCTTGGCCTGTCAAAGCGGATTTCTTGAAGTTTTGGGTTATATATTGACAATTCCATTTGAAATATACCATCAATAATAACTCTTTTACATATTCTAATGTTTGATAATTTGCGAAAAGGGGAACATCAAGTACTACTGACATGCATCCTAGACAAATGAACAACGCAGAAAAAGGGTAAGCATTAATTCAGGTTGGTGAAGGATATCATATCTCCATCAAACTGTGCCTTTATATCATGATAAATTATATTAAACTACTAAAAAGGGAGATGGACGTTATAAAAGCTGCCCATTTTAAGAAGGAACAAGACTTTCAAACTTTTTCACCAAGAGGAAACTTTAAGATTTGTGAGGGATTGGGGGAATAATTATCTTGCAAGTTGTCAAGCATGCCTTAATCATATAGCCCGAGTGGAAGCAAACACCAACCATAGTATCTGCTGCATAAATATGCAACAGTACGTATATGAATATTACCTAATGAATCAGGAGATGTATGGTATTGTAATGGCTACTGCACTTGAAATTAAACTTTCAAGTAAAGGAATAATTGACAAGAATCCAAAGCAATATGCCCATTTGCATGCCTTCTGAATAGCAAGTTTTTTGCTTGGTAAAAGTGTACAAAATGATTTGCATAGGATCAGGTAATTCAAAAAATCAAAAGTTATGCAACAATTAAAGTGCATGCGAAAGTCGCAGATTTTAAAACCTGATTTAAATTCGATTTTTCGACTAATATTGACAAGTTATTTCTTTTTTTTCTTCTTTGGTTAGGTACAATATTTAAGGGTTATCCCGTAGTTGGGTATCACAATCGTCTCCAGGCGGCCGGCAGCTGCCTTAATGACACTGGGGACGCGTTGCTCACAACATGCATATGGGACCCTAGAGTGAAAGGCTCATTTTATTTCCAAACCACATTCACCATAAGTCTCTCAAAAGTCAAGGGCTTCATTGAAGACATACAAAATCTTATTAATTTGGAGCCTTTGGCCTTGTGCGGAGTGGACTTGTATGGTGGCATCCTCATGAGATATGTTACAGCTTCAAGTGCCTATTTGGGCAAAGAAGAAGATGGGATTGATTTTGACATCATCTATTATAGAAGTAAAGATCCAAGTAAGCCTCGGCTTTATGAAGATATTCTTGAAGAGATTGAGCAAATGGGCATTATCAAATATGGAGGTTTGCCACATTGGGGAAAAAATAGGAATGTTGGTTTTTTGGGAGCCATCAAGAAGTATGGAAAAGCCAATGAATTTTTGAGGATTAAAGAAGTTTATGATCCAGATGGGCTGTTTTCTAATGAGTGGACTGACCAAATTCTGGGATTGAAAGATGGGATTAGCAAATATAAGCATGGGTGTGCCCTAGAAGGGCTTTGTATATGTTCAGAGGATATCCATTGTGCTCCAGAATTGGGCTACTTCTGTAGGCCAGGAAGAATTTACAAGGATGCCAGGGTATGTGCTTTTTCATCATCCTAGTTGATCCGAGAAATTAAGAAAAGAGAAAAACCACTTGGATTAGCCTAATATATTAAAAGGAAGAAGAAAATATTATTTGGTTGTAAGTTATTTTTAGTATAAATGTAATTTGTGGAATTGTAAGACTATTTTCTTATCACTTATATGTCAATTAATTTGATTTGAAAGCTTTTATTGTATTTTCTTTATTTTTAATTTAAAAAATTATTATTTGTTATTTAAATCTTTTTACTTTCAAAAATAACCAATAGTTAAAGCTAGTCAAACTATTTTTCCTGCGTGGGAATTTAATTTTTAAATTTATATGAGTATATTAGTTTTGTAATTTATATGCACTTGCATATTTCTTTTATAGAAATTCTTAAAACATTGGGAAATTTTGTATTGGGGGCGGTTGAGTTTTCTACTAATATAGAGGGCAAAATTTTCACTTAATTATTAATAAGGACACTAATTTATTTACACAAAAAGAAAAAAAAAGTAAGTAAATTGAATAGACATCAATATCCAACGTTTGGGAGAACACTTCTGTGAAATCTAAATTTCAAAATTTCACGCATTTAAACACTCAAATACTTTTAACTTTACACTCCTAAATCTTTAACACAAGACTTTCTATATATCTTCTACTAAATTGTAAACTCTAATGTTTTTTTTCCTTTTTTCTTTTTTTTTTAAATACCATTATAAGTGGTTGAAATTCAACACTTAATTTTGTTTAGAATGATGGTGCTGAAAGTATAGAGAATGAGCCCAAGAAATGTGTTTCTACGTTTTACTCCATCTTCCATCTTAAAGTGGTGCTGCATCTCCACCCAAACTTTAAAAAAAAAATTACAATTAATTAAGATCGCACTGAAGTCCACAACTACTTAAACAAAATATGAGAAACACCTCCTACTCCCAAAAATTAATGGATAAAAGATTACAATGGAATGAAATGGATGCCATGGAGTTTTAGTTTGTCGTTTATCTTTCTAAAAATCTAAACTTTTTAAGACAAAATTCAAAAGGTTTTGAAAATTTTCAAAATAATACTAAGGGGTACTTATGTCTATACAAATGAACCACTCATTTTTTTTCTCTTTAGGTGAATAAATTTGTGCCCTTATTAAAAATTAAGTGAAAATTACGCTCCACTACCTGTGACAAAAATTTTCACTAAAAACTTTACCTTTTCATATTAAAAAAACCTTCCTCGTGATTTTAGAACTTCCTTTTTGAAGCATTTCTCTTAAGGCTTCCAATATGGCAGTTACCTCCGCTTGAAGTGCACTCCTGGCCATAGTCTTCTTAGTTTTCAGAGCTAGAAGCTGAGCTCTTGCATCTCTTGCAAACCAAGCTATTCTCGCCTCTCCACCTTGGTGTCTAAAGGATCCATCCGTGCATATAAATGTCCAATCTTGTGAAAAGTTGGGACTTTCGGCTTTCTTCCCATGACCATGTGAATTTGATCTTGAAGTTTGTGTTCTCAGCTCTTCGGCTTGTCCTTTGGAAGGGATTTTGGCCGTTCCTTGTTACTTGGTAGATACAGCTTGTAGCTTCTGAGTTCATACTCACGGCTTTCTCCGCAATTACATTTGGAGGAGTGACTTTATTGTTTCACCAAGCATCACATCTGGCTTTCCATATGTTCCAAATAATGTAAGCCGAAAGGACAACATCTCCATCATATTATGCTAGATTCAGCCATTCAATAAACCGGTCCCTAAACTCCATTGGTACTCCCAGGTCAAAATTGAAACCTAGAGGAGGATATCTCCACCCTCTCTTAGCTTGACTGCATTGGATAAGGACATGCGTTATATTTTCTTTCTCCTCTACACAAGTTGCACAGATGGTTGGAACAAGGATGCCTCTCTTCATGAGCTGTTCAGCTGTAGGACAGATTCCTTGGCAAGCCTTCCCACACTTTTTAAAATTTAAAAATCAATGGAAATAAATAATCTTAGCTGGTAGTTTCAAGTTCCACAATTTTTTCCAAAAGCATGCATCCATCGATTTTCCTCGATGACTTCTCATATTAGAGACCCAAGGCTGTGTTTGAAGCCAAATAGACTGAGCTAGGTGATAACCCAAATTGACTGAGTAGCTTTCATTTTTCTCCTTGCTCCAGTATAAAAAGTCTTCCTTTTCAGTATCCATCTTTGATGATGAAATGAGCTCTTTGTTTCAAAATCAAACTTGGCAACTAGTCGATTTGCCAAAAGGGGCTAAGACTATCGATTGCAGGTGGATTTTGAAAAAAAAACTTAATCCTCACGGATCTATAGCTCGGTATAAAGCACGTTTAGTAGTTAAGGGCTATACTCAAGTAAGTGGGATAGATTATTTTGATATTCACTCCCTGGTCTGTCACCTGACTACGATAAGAGTTCTTCTTACTTTGGCATCTATTAAGCACTATATTGTGCATCAAATGGAAGTAGAGATAGCTTTCCTAAATGGAGATCTAACTGAGGAGATCTACATAAACCAACCTGAAAGGTTTGTCATGAAAGGTTTCGAGAACAAAATTTGTAAGTTAAACAAATCTTTGTACGGTCTAAAACAAGCACCTAAATTGTGGCACCAAAAATTCAACAAGGTAGTAATGAGCTTAGGATTTCAATCAAATTACTCAGATAAATGCCTTTACTACCATTCTGTGTCGAATAAGGTTGTGATTATTTGCTTATAAGTAGACGACATGTTGATACTTGGTTCTGATCATTCTGTAGTGAGTGACGTAAAAGTCGAGTTGACAAAAGCATTTAACATGTCCGATCTTGGTGTAGCAGACACCATTCTTGGTATGAAAGTAAGTTTTACAAAGCAAGGAATCACTCTTAGCCAAGCTCGCTATATTGAAAAACTACTTTCTACATGGGAATACAGTGAATGTAAAGTGGCTGAGACACCGTATAATCCTAATAAACAGCTGAACCCCAATGAGGGAGCTAGCGTGAATCAGTTAGATTATTCTAAATTGATTAATAGTCTCATGTATGAAATGACATGCACTAGGTCAGACATAGCCTTTTCTGTAGGCATGCTGAGTCGTTTCCCTAGCAATCTCAGCCCTGAACATTGGAATGCCCTCACGCGACTTATGCGATATTTGAAGGGCACCTCCAACTATGTTCTATGTTATAGTGGCCATCCTCCTATCTTGAAAGGATTTTCCGATGCATCGTGGTGCTTGGGATTAGGAAACAGTAAATCTACCAGTGGTTATGTTGTCACACTAGGTGAAGCAGCTATTGCGTGTAAATCCAAGAGACATACATGTATTGCTTTGTCGTCTATGGAATTGGAACTTTTTGCTCTAGCTTCCGCAGGAGGAGAAGCAGAGTGGATAAAAGAATTGATTCTGGATATTCCACTAACTCGTTTAAAGATTAATTCTTTAAGTATGTTCTGTAATAATCAGGCTACAGTTTCGGTAGTGAAAAACTCACTCTTTAATGGTAAGAGAAGACATGTTAGGCTGAAACATGCCATGCTGAATTATCTCATAGAACACGGTATTATCACTTTGGTCGATGTGAGATCGAAGGATAATATAGTTGATGCTCTCACAAAGGGACTGAACAAAGATCGAATATTCAAAATTGTGAGGGAAATGGGGTTAAAGATTATATAGACATGTCTTAACCTACATTTATGTTATTTTGAATTTTTCGAATCTCCCTTTGTTGGCTAAGATAAACACTTGATAATGTTTTGACAATGTTTATGGTTGTCAATATATCATTCCACATTTGATGATATATCTTTTTTGGGTGAGTTGTCTCATTTCACATGTGATGCTATAATTTTGCTCATTTTGAATGTTCTGTTTAACGCGGTTGTATCATTCCATATCTGATGATGCTGCTTAACTAAATTTGGACTTGACAACTGTAACATTCCACATAGAAATATGAAATGGTTCTTTTGAAAGAAACTGTTTAGGTCTTGTTCTTATAAAGAAACTAGACATTGATGCTTATTGGAATGTAATATTGATGCATATTGACATTGATATATATTTATTTTCAGTCATTGTGGTATTGTGCTAAGTTCTTTTGGTAAAACTAGACACTTTAGTTTGTTACACAAATGATTAGCTTTACATGAAATTCATATTTGGTAACATACAAAAAATGATGAAAATGGAAGAGCCAATTCCAATTGGGATCCTGAAAGGGATGATCTACTTGATAGATAATTCCTCTAGAGCTCTGGACTGTGAGGGACCATTATTTTCTTTTCAATTGAATAAATAGTTCACTTACAAATGAAATTGCCCATTTAGTTTGAGTTTAGAGTATTTCTAAAACTCTTGTGTTTGAAGTTTAGAGAATTTCTAAAACTTTGATTTGGTTCACTTATAAGTGAGACCTATTGATTGTGTTTGGTTGAATTTAGATTGTTTCTAAAACTCATAATTATGCTTAAAGAATTCATATTTTTGAGTAATGAATCTTTTTGTGCTATGAATGATTCAATATTCTATTTTGAACATTACGTTATCTATCTATTGGATTGTGCTATGTGTAGAACATAGGAGGAGATTGTTGGGTATTTAATATAACCCAAGTGTATGTTCTAATATAAGCCCAATGGATATTTTGAAGAAAATGATGCATAGGGGTAGTCATGGTTTGGTTAAACCAACCGAAAAAATCGAATCGAAAAACCAAATCAACCAAACAGAAAATGAATTCGGTTTATTCGGTTCAGTTAAAACCGAACCGAATTGCTTATTTGGTTTTCGGTTCGGTTTATGGTTTAGGGTTCTGAAAACAAAACCGAACCGAACCGAATAAAGAACCGAATTGAATAAGGAAATCGAATCGAATAAGGAAACCGAATTAAATAAGAAAACCGAATCAAATAAAAAATCGAATAAACCGAATTTTATAATTTATAAATATTATATATATATGTATAAATATAAATATATGTTATTTTATAGTTATGGTTTATAGTTTATAAAACTATTGTAGACTTTGTAGTTATGTATATATTTTTTTGTATAATTAATTTATTGTTATTATAGAATTTATCATGAATAGATATTAATGATAATGGACAATATATAGTAATATTAATATAGTATATAACTATATACTATATACTAAACAATTTATAGTTTATACTATAATTTTAATTTATCAATTTATTTAAAAGTTAAACAAATATGAAATATCAAATTACAAATAAAGAAAAATAAAATAATGCATAAGTTGACAAAGTTGTTAAAATGTTAAGAAAACCAAATCGAATAAGAAAACCGAATTGAATAAGAAAATCGAATCGAATAAGGAACCGAATCGAATAAAGAAACTGAATCAAATAAGAAACCAAATTTCTTATTTGGTTTTATTTGGTTCAAACCGAACCAAATCAAAAACTGAATAAGAAATTCGGTTCAGTTTATTTGGTTTTAGGTTCGGTTTTCAGGTAAGGGGTTCCAAAATGTCAAACCGAATAAACCGAACAGAATAAACCCAAAACTGAATCGTTGACCACCCCTAATGGTGCAGTCATCCGCAAACCTCAAATGAGAGACCATTGGCACATTCTTTGCTACCTTTATTCCTGGACATGGACCCCTGGCTGCGCTTGATAGTAAAGCTGAAAGAGCTTGCTGGCAGATAATGAATAAGAATGGGGATAAAGGACACCCCTGCCTCAATCCATTCTTTGGCTTGATAATCTCCGACTGCTAACCATTAGAACTCACTCTATGTCACTATGGTCACACATTGTATCACTAGCTGAGTCCATTCTAAATGAAAGCCCATTCTTTCCAATATCCTTTCTAAGAAAGCCCAGGCTATTCTATTGTATGCCTTATTCATGTCTAATTATATTCTTCCTTCTTTTTCTTCCTTATATACTCTAACACTTCATGTGCCATAATTATATTCTTATTTATCAATCTCTCAGGGATGAAGGTTGTCTAATTTGTTGAAATGAGATAGTTCATCACCCGTCTCAATCTATTAGCCATTGTCTTTACAATTCCATTGTAAATAACATTACATAGACTAATAGGTCTGAAGTCCCATGGCTCCTTTGGATTAGTATTCTTAGGAATAAGGTCAATATTAGTTTCATTCAAACTCGGGTTCATGATCACACTCCTAAACAATTCCTTTATTGCATCACTGACATCCTTTCCTATTATGTCCCAGTAATGCTGATAGAAGCCAACTAGAAGACTGTATGGACTTGGCGACTACCATTTCCCCATTTGAAAAAAGGAATCCTTGATCTCTTCCTCATTGACCTCCTTGTTTAGCCATTCTCTTTGTTCCTCAGTTAAGTTTTCTCTTTATGCTCAAGGATGGCCGATTGGTCAAAATGCATTCCTCCATTATCTTAAGGGATACTTGATTGATCCCTTAAGATCTCCTTCATGTGTTCATGGACTAGGTTTTGCATTTCTATCTGATCATAAATTCATTCACCTTGTTTATTCCTCAATTGGGAGATATGGTTACAACCTCTTCTTTTGGTTGCCCAATTATGAAAAAACATATTACTGTCCCCTGCTTTTATCCAATTCACCTTTGCCTTTTGAAACTAATACTCTCTTAGATTCTCTATTAATTCCTCCAGCAACTTCTAGATTTCACAATCTTCAGTCCCATTTTTTGCATTTTGAACTTGTTTCTAGACGTTTTCCAACTCCCCCATCAATGTTTTAATCTTTTCCTCTAGGAGACCGAATGCCATCTTGTTCCATCTATACAAGTGGATGATTATACCCCTTAGTTTCCTATTCACTTCATCTGTCTTTCCTTCCCGCAAATCACTTTAATGATCCCATACTTTTCCTATAATTTTCCTTGCCGCCTCACATCTTGTCCAATAACTTTCAAACCTTCTTGAAGGTGGCTTCATTTTTCTTACATTGGGAAATTTTGTGTCTAAAAGCATAGGCCCATGATCTAACCTAAAATAGGTAGATTCCGTAACTGGCTCTCAGAAATAGGTCAAGCCAATACTTGTTTGCAACCACTTTGCCCAGTATTTCATACATTTTACTTTCTCCTTGTCTGCCATTTGACCAGGTGAACCATATTCCCATTTGCTCTACTTCTATGAATCCCAAGATATGAAGAACATCTTTCAATAACTCCACATTTTTTGGCCTGAAAAGTATTCCTCCCAATTTGTCTTCTTGGCTTCATACTTGATTAAAGTCTCTAGCAATGGCCATTGGCACGTCTTTGTCCTGGAGCTTACTGTATATTTCTTTTCGGATTTCCTTCCTCTTATGAATTTCAAGGTGGCCGTATATGAGGAATAAAAAACATTGTTGTCTTGAAGTTTTGATGATTAGTGCACAAATGTAATTTTTGAGCTTTTTCCAAAATTGAGATTTGCAATTCATCATTCCAGGCTAGGCATAGTTCTTCTTTCAATCCTTCCGGGTTTACAATTACCCACTATGTGAATTTGGACACTGAACTAATTTTTCATGGATGGTTCTTTGCATTTTGTCTCCAGAATGAACAAGATGTTAGGATTTTGGGAAAGGATTATTTTATTTAATACATGAACAATCAGGAATTGACCATACCCCTGCAGTTCCAATAGAAAAGCCTCATTTTTGCTCTGGTGGTTGATTTCGTTCAATCACCTAAAAACCATCTCCCTCTTCTTGCAAGAAATTTGACATGACTAAATTTATGACTTCTATAAGAAAAGAAGCCAAGACAATCACCTCAAGTGTGTTCCAGGATTGTGTGCTCGGGTCATGCTAGGAACAGACCTCACTATTAGTTGATAGCACATAAATAAAATAACAAAAAAAAAAGAAAATTAATATGACAAAAAAGCACAGGAATTTAAGTGGTTCGATCAATGTGACCTACACCTACGGCCCAGTGACTGTCATATATTCTACTTTAGTAATAGATAAAGCCACTACATGTTGTAGAGTAGCTTTCCAGCTAGCTAACAACATAGCATTCAATACAAAATACATAGCCTATAAGAGGTCCGCACTTCTTAAGATCACCAGCATAGTCTGAATCTACAAAACCAACCAAGGTGTTACTAGAATGTCCAAACTCCAAAAAAGTGCTAAAAGTACCCCTTAAGTATCTAAGAATTCATAACCTGGCAATGTTCTTTGTTAGGATTGGCCATATATCTACTAACAACACTAATTGCTTGTGATATATCAGGACGAATACAAACCATTGCATACATAACAGTACCTATAGCACTAGAATAAGAAACATGTGAGATATAATCTTTCTCTTCCTTTAACTGTGGTGATTGAGCAACAAATAGTCTCAAGTGACAAGCAAGAAGAGTAGTAACTAGTTTAGAGTCTCGCATGCCAAACCTCTTCAAAACCTTATTGATATAACTTTTCTGAGTCAAGAACAGTTTACCAGCTCCTCAATCACATTTTATCTCCATACCAAAAATCTTTTTACCTGTTTCTAAATCTTTTGCTTCAAATTCACCATTTAACAAAGCCTTCAACTGGTGAATTTCTGCAAGATTCTTAGCCACAATGAGGATGTCAACAACATATAACAGCAAATAAATGAATGAACCATCATTTAACTTTCGGAAATAAACACAACAATCATACACACTCCTAGAGAAACCATAACCAAACATAAATTAATCAAATCTCTTATACCACTGTCTTGGAAATTGCTTCAGTCTGTACAAAAATTTCTTCAACAAACAAACATGGTCTTTCTTACCTTCAACTTCAAAACCTTCACGTTGTTTCATATAGATCTATTCATTTAATTTGCCATGTAAAAAAGCTGTCTTGACGTCAAGCTGTTCTAACTTCAAATCAAACATGGCAATCAATGCAAGTAATACACGAATAGAACTATGTCTCACAACAAATAAGAAAACATCATTGAAATCAATATGTTGTACCTGACTGTAGCCTTTTGCAACCAATCGTGCCTTATACCTTACAATTTCAACACTTGAAGTACTTTCTCTCCTTTTGAAGACCCATTTGCAACCAACAATTTTCTTTCCCCTTGGCGACATCACAAGAATCCAAACAACATTCTTGTGGAAAGATTCCATTTCTTCATTCATAACCAGCAACTACTTATCTAAATCAACACTTTGAATCGCCTCCAAATAGGTGGAAGGTTCACCGTCTCCATCTATGTCCTGTGCCACTAATAAAGCATATGCAACAAAATCTTCATACTTCTGTGGTGGTCAAATCTCCCTTATTGGTCTATCTCTAGCTATAGAATGTTCGTCCTCTACTAGTTCATCAACTTGATATGTTTGACTTGTAGAGGCATTCTGGGAAGTACCTGCATTACCAATCTCAAGCTCTACCTCCTTTTGTATACTATTCTCCTCTTTTAAATTATAAGGATTACAAGACTCTTTTCTAGGACACAACATTGATGACTCATCAAATGCAACATCTCTACTAATTACAAATTTAGATGACTTCAAGTCAGGACACCACAATTTGTATCCTTTCACCCTAGAAGCATAACCGAGAAAAATACATTTCTTAACCCTAAGTTCTAACTTTCTCTCATTTACATGCATATAAGTACGACGCCCGAATATTCTTAAATTAGAGTAATAAGCAGGAGCACCTGACCAAACTTCCTTTGGAGTTTTGAAATCAAGAGGAGCAAATGAAGAATGGTAAATGATATAACATACCATAGCAATGGGCTTTGCCCAAAAAGCAAGTGTCAACTTAGCATTGGAGATCATACACTGAACTTGTTCCAAAAGAGTCCGATTCATGCGCTCAGCCACAACATTTTGTTGAGGTGTTATCCTTACAGTGTGATACCAGGCAATTCTTTCATTTTTGCAAAATTCATTAAATTCATTGCCACAAAATTCCAAGCCATTATCCGTCTGCAGCCGCTTAATATGTTTTTCTATTTACTTTTTAACCAAAGCTTTCCATTGTTTAAAGGTTAAGAAAACATCATTTTTATACTTCAAGAAATACACCCAAACTTTTCTTGAATAATTATCAATAAAAGTCAACATATACCTAGCACCACCTTTAGAAAGAACACGAGATGGCCCTCAAATATCATAATGAATATAATCCAAAATACCTTTTGTTTTATGGACAGTTGGAGGGTTGAAGCTAACTCTTTTCTATTTCCCAAAGATACAATGCTCACAAAAATCCATCTTACCAGCACTTTGGCTACAAAGTAAGCCACTCTTGTTTAACAACATTAAGCTTCTTTTACCCATGTGTCCCAACCGTATATGCCATAATCTGGTGATGTCAGTTTCTGAGGATGTAAAGACTGCTGCTGCACATATGATAGTAGACCCCTATAAAAAATATAAGTTTCTAGACCTACAAGTTTTCATCAGTACAATAGCACCTTTGCAAATTTTCGAGACTCCACCTTCAGCTGAATACCTGCACTCAAAAGCATCAAGGGTGCCTAAAGAGATGAGATTTTTCTCTAAATCTGGAACATGTCTAACCTCTATGAGTGCTCAGACAACTCCATCATGTATCTTAATTTGGACTATACCTTTACTAACAACTTTATAGGCAGCATTGTTACCCATCAAAACAACTCCACTATCAACAAGTTCATATGTGGAAAAAAAAATCCCTATTGAGACTCATGTGGTAAGAACAAATTGAGTTTAGAACTCACTCACTATTAGACCTTGTTTTATTATTTATGGCTACAAAAATGATGCACTCATTTTTATCTACTACTACACTAGTTTGAGCAGTGGCAGTGCTACTTTGTTCAATTTTCTCTTTATTTTTCTCCTTATTTTTCAATTTATAACAATTTGTCTTAATGTGCCCTTTTTTTTTTACAAAAATTGCAAATCAAATTTTTATGTATGGATTTTGACCTTGCCTTGGATTTACTACTACTTGGTTTCTATTTTCAAATATATCCCTTATAAATAGTCCCTCTGCTTGATTTCCCCTAGTCTCCCCTGTAATGTCTCTATCATTCTGCTCTTTAGATTTTAATACAAATTTTATACTATTATATGAGATAGATTGTTTCTTATATATCATAGTATCTCGAAAATATTTAAAAGGCTGGAGAAGAGAACATAACAATAATATGGCTTGATCTTCATTCTCAATCTTCATATCTATATTCTATAATGAGATAATCAAATTTATCAAGATGGGAGAGTATAGATGTACCTTCTGTCATCCTTCACATGTACAACTTCTTCTTTAAATAGAGCCAATTTTCCATCGTCTTTTCATGTATATAACTTCCAACCTATCCCACATATCTTTGCCCGTTCTCTCGTTGGTAACTTCCTGCAAAATCTCGTTAGAGAGATTTAAAATAATAGTTGATCTAACCCTTTTGTTTAGATTTATAAATTCTTTCGCCTACATTTTTGGTGCTTTATTCTCTTCTCCTTCAAGTGCTAACTCACATCCATCTTGTATAAAAATGGCTTTCATCTTGAGTTGCCACATATCGAACTTGACACTCTAGTCAAACTTTTCAATAGAGGTATTTGTTACTATCACGATGGCCAAAATATCACTCTCAAGTGAATAGTGATGTGGGCCCTACACGAGATGAATACTGACTATGGGCCCACAATGAAGACTCTGGGCCTCGCTAGAAAAAAAATACTTATTTTCTTATATTGAGGATCCATATTTAGTGATAACCACAGAGCATACAAGAAGCACCCGAACTAAGCTCCAATACCAATTTGTTGGGAACGAATTTCACTATTAGTTGATAGCCTGTAAAAAAATAGCAAAGACCAAAAAAAAAAAAAAAGGAAATTAATGGTACAAAAAAACATAGGAATTTACTTGGTTCGGTTAACGTGACCTACATCCACAGTTGGTGGAGGAACAAATTTCATTAATATGTAGAGAAATACACAAGTTTATGATGAAAGGCTTATAAGGTTTTCTAACCACTAAACTCCTTGAATAAATGGAGCTATCAAAAGATAAATTCTTGAAATTTAAACCTCACACTTCACTTTCACTCTCAAAAGATTTGGTTTTGGTTGTGTAATGGTGCTCTCTAGTTCTTGAATACCTTCAAAACTCCTTTATTTATAGGTAAAAGTTGGAAGAAAAATACTAAAACTTTTACATCAAAAATCCATTCCAAAATCCCTAGAAATTTACATATTTTGGTTGAAAATCATTACACATGAGTAAGCAACCATCAATATATATTTGCAGGGCAAAAAATCTTCGCAATCATGCACTTCATTTATTGGGAGAGGACCAAAGCCACCTAACAGGTCACCTAGACTATACTTTATAACTACCAGTTTTAGCTCTTCATGAATATTTGTGTGCTCTATTCTTCTTTTTCGAAAGCCTATTACCTTCATATCTTGGATCATCTCTCTTTTTCTTTTTGCTGATTGTGAATAAGATAATGCTAGTTCTTCTTTTAGACTCTATGATAATGCTTGGTGCTGAAGTCGATTTTGATATTCCTCTTCTGTGCCCACTATTTCAAATCAATGATGACCCCTTCATCTACACTTCTACTTGAACTTCCTATCTCCCACGATCCCCTTTCTTCTAGAGATTCTTGAATTTCATATGGTTGAATTAGGTTCTAGAAATTGTCTTGGTGATACATTGTGAGTAGATAGTCTTCTTTTTTCCCCCACTTGGCTGGCATTTGTTCTGCCAGCACATTTATCAACAATCAGTAATTTTGGGCCATCTCCTTTCTTTGATTTTTGTTCAAGAAAATTTGTTGGTTTGGGCTGCTTCCATTATTAAGAAGAATTAGCATTGTATTATTTATAGATTTAGTCATTCCTGGCCTTTGCACTATTCTTTTTTGTTGGGCTTTTCCTATCTTCCTTTTACCTCTTCTAATTTCTCTTCTTCTCCTCCTTTCATTAATTAATAAGCCCATTTCTCTTGTTGGCTTTGCATGCCTTCAGCTCTCTAGGCCATCCTTGTGTTTGGATTTGTTAGGTCATCTTCCTATTGCTCTTGATTTCACGAGAGTAGTTGCCTCTCTTGAGTATTAGTATTCAAACTATTTTCAAAAAAATGATCTAAACCTAAAACCATATGGGGTCTGGTGTCATGTGTGGCCCTGAAAAACGTATGGAGTTCATGCATATAGCCTTTAGGAATTCTTGTAAATCTACGATGAGGCATATGCTTATAAGCCCTTATTGTGCTTGGATGGAGTTCATGCTAATCATCTGAGTAGATTGGTAATCCTAGACTTTCTCCCCACCTTTCAAATTGATAACTCTATTTTATATAGGGTTTTCTTATTAATTTTGGTTATAAATTGGCTTGTGTTTTAATTTTTTTTTACATATTTTGGCCAAATTATCCTTTGATTTTATGATTTCTGAGTTTTCTAATATTTTGAGAACTTTTGAGCTTAATCTTGAATTTTTCTTCTAATTTGAGAACAAAGGACTAACCAATTATTTTGTTACTTTATAGCCAAGAAAGCTTATCAAAGCTTGACCAACTTACTTCAACAAAAAGACAAAGAAGACTCTTTTGACTACACCCAAGAAACCATGAAAGCCGAGCAGCACATAGAGAGAAAGAAGAAGTGAGCTGAGCTGCAAACAAATTTGGAAACAACCAAAGAAGAAACCAAACAACAATAGGAAAAGACTTCTTCAGCTGGAAAAAGACTAAAAGCTGGGTTACAAATTTAGGAAACAGCAACCGTGCTGCACAAGGACAAGTAAAGAGCAAGCTCAGCACAAATTAGGAAAGAAGAAATCGGGAAGCAACAAAGATAGGAAAGATACTGAAATTTGGAAACAAAAGTCGGCTGGGATTTGGAAACAAAAGGGACCGATTTCAAGTTGAAGACAAACAACAAAACAAAGAAGGATTCGGGTCTACAGAATTTAGGAAGAAACAGCCACTCTTTTGCTCTATATAAACAACACAACCGAGGGGGGAGAGGAGACATCCATTCTTTGTTCTTTTTGTCGTCCTTTAGTGTAACAGCCAAGTTCTTTTCTTTTCTTTCTTTTCTTACATTAGAATAGAGCAGCATCTTTCCTTCTTTTTGTTTTTCCTTTCTTTTATTAATTCAGGAGTAGCAGCAAGTTCTGTTCTGTTCTTTTATTTTCTTTAGTTTAGTGCAGAATTTTGGAGAGCAGTCGTCCGTTGTTTTCCTCAGAACAAAACAGCCATCGACTTCTTTTCTCTTTAACCAGCGTTCTTTGCTTTCTTTTCTTTCTTTAGGTAGTCAGGTAGTTTTGTTCTCAGTTTTCTTCAGGTTTGCTTCAACTTTCTCCGCAGAGTTCCTTCAGAAATTTTGGTAGTCAGCTTCTTGTTATTCTTCCTGGACTTCCCGTCGTTTTGTTCTTGTTTGCTTTAGTTAGTAGTTAATAAGTTGAGTGAGCAGCCGCCAAATTGGACTTGGGTGCAGAGAAGACAAAAGTCAGCAGCCAACTCCTTTCTCTTTGGAAGCTTGCGGGCAGAAAAACAAAATACAATAGCAGAAATTGTTTTGATTTCATTTACGGGTTTCTTTTGGTCTTTTCTTGTCTTTCTTTAGTTAGTTTAGTTTAGCCATTTTATTTTTCTTTTCTTGTCTCTAATTTTAGTAGCTTTATTCCTTGTGTTTTGTTATGAACTTCTAGTTGTGGTTTATCTTCAAGGATTAACTATTTTATAGTTTTGTGTTTATTTATTGAATAATAGTTATTTTAATTTTCAGAATTTGTTTCAATTTTAATTATGTCTACTTTTATTTTTGTGGTTAGTTTAAGCTTCATTATGTTCTAATTTCTTTTGTTAGAGATTAGATGGATCTTAATCATGAATAATTAATTCTTAAGACTTGTTCATGCAATCTATATTTCAATTATGAGTTTAATATCATGTTCTTAATGCTTTTAGGTAATTGATCACCACCTAATTGATTTTTTTATGCTCGTTTGATACCGTGTGGAGATAACATGCATGTGCTCATGTGATATTAAACCGTGAATTCAATTTAAACGGTAATAATCTAGGTTGTTCATGTGGTTTCGGTAGTAGAACTAAGTCGTGGCTACTTAGATTGAATCCAGAAATTTCCATAGTTCTTAATGCATTTAGAAATCTAAATTCACCTAGACCAAGTGTGAGTTGATTTTAATCTAAATAGGGTTATTACACTGATGTCAACTATTAATTTACATTAGGAAAATTTCACCATCATAATTTGGAATTTAAGTTAATTGCATGACAAGTCAAGAGAGTTAATTAGGATTGATTAAGTGAAATCAAAATCTCTAACATCTTTATTAATTTGGTAAATTTTTAGTATTTGTTTATTGTTATAAATTTTCATTCTTTGTTAAGTTTAGTTAAATTGCATGAAAGCTTTTTAATAGGTTAGCTTGTTCTTGAATTAGTCAATTTGGCACGTAATTGGTTAAATTGAAATCAATCCTCGTGGGACCGATACTCTACTCATCACTTTATTACTTGTTGATATTGTACGCTTGCAATTCACCGAACAAAATCTATCATCAAGATATACATCAAGCCCTTAGGAATCTGATGTTTATCGCATGAACCACAACTGTCCTCAATTCAGGCACTTCTCCAACTATGCTAGCAATCTTCCTTGTAGCTTTAGCAAGATATACATTTTATGGAAATTTCTAAAATCCAAACCCATACCAATACTTGGGTTCTTTTTATTCTACTGAGAATTAAGTTTGGCTCCCATATATCCTTAGAGCTAGGAGGGCTCCTGCAACCACATATGGACCATTATGAAGTACAGCGAGCATTTGATTCATGTTCGGAAATTTGAAGATGAATAAATTTTGGTCTCTTCTAACTATATAGATTTCTTCTCCCCAAAATTGACGAGCATAGCTGTTAAAAATGAGCCCCACTATTAGTTGGTATCCCATAATGTAAATAACAAAAACAGTAAAAAAGAGAAAATAAATGGGATAAAAGATATAAGAATTTACATGATTCGGTCGTCTACAGCCAAGTAAGGAGTCAAACTTCAGTAATATGTGGAGATAATTTACAAGTAGTATCTTCCCAATTACCCTATTATCTAATACATGTGTGTGAAAAATAACGTATACCAAACAATGACTTGTATACAAAATACTAGCAGGAATCTATCAAGAGAATCCATAAAACCTCATTTGGATATTTGAATAAAGGAATTATGTTGGAAAGAAGAGACCAAAGAAAAGAAACTAGTTTATGATCTGAAGAATGTATCTAACTTTGAAAACTTCATATCTGCTCTTATTTATAGGCAAAAAATTGGAAGAAACATGCCAAAAATCCATCCCACAATCCCCATAACTTTGCAAATTTTTGACTAAAATTTATTGAACATAAATAAACAACCAATTTTACTGCAGGATTGTCCCAAAAGTCATGCATTTCATTTATTGGAAAGAATCCAAGGCCACCTAACAAATCTCCATCTTGGCCTGGGCCTGAACAATTAACGATTTGCTCTACTTTCTCCGGTAATGCCCCAACTAATTGAATCATTGACTATGAATATCAATCAAGTCTAAGCACTGTTTGAACTTGTAAACTAGAAGAGTTTTTGTAAACATATCTACAGAATTGTCCTTAGTACTGATCTTCTAAACAAGGACCTTCTTTTCAGCAATGGTATCACAAATAAAGTGATACTTCACATTGATATGCTTCGTTCACTCATGATACATGTGGTCTTTAGTCAAGTAAATTGCACTTTGACTACCACAATAAATGGTAATAACCCTTTGTTGCAGAGATAACTCGCCGAATAAACCTCTCAACCATAATGTTTCTTTAATAGCTTCAGTGACTGCCATATATTTTGCCTCAATAGTACATAAAGCAACTACATGTTGTAGAGTAGCTTTCTAGCTAACAACACAACTTTCAATACAAAATACATAATCTGTAAAAGATCTGCTCTTGTTGAGATCACCAGCATAATCTGAATCTATAAAACCAACCAAGGTGTTACTGGAATATCCAAACTCCAAATAAGTGCTAGAAGTACCCCTTAAGTATTTGAGAATCCACTTCACAGTTTGCCAGTGTTCTTTGCTAGGATTGGCCATATATCTACTAACAACACTAACTACTTCTAATATATCAGGAGGAGTACCAATCATTGCATACATAACATTACCTATAGCACTAGAATAAGGAACATGTGCTATATAATCTTCATCTTCCTTTGACTATGGTGATTGAGCAACAGATAGTCTAAAGTGACTAGTAATAGATGTACTGACCGATTTATAGTCTCACATGCCAAACCTCTCCAAAACCTTATTGATATAATTTTCCTCAGTCAAGAACAGTATACCAACTCCTCGATCACATCTTATTTCCATACCAAGAATCTTCTTAACTACTCCTAAATCTTTCATTTCAAATGCACTATTTAACAAAGCTTTCAACTAGTGAATTTCTACAACATTCTTAGCCACAATGAGCATGCCATCAACATGTAATTACCATCCATTTTGCCGTTCACCTACAAGTCTCTATGAAGTCCTAGTTTTTAAAATTCTGATTCAATCTCATCAATTCTAGGATTTTACTATTTAAATTTACTAAAACGATTTCGATCCTAATTACAATTATACCTTATTATGTGAATAAAATATAATTAAATTTATTCAAAAAAACTTTCTATATTTAAGTAAAATTAAGATTTATCATTATATAGATAATTTAATTAATTTAATCATACTTTTATTAACTTTTAATAATAAATAAATGAATTGAACATAAATACTCTTTATCTATGATAGCACTTGAAAAATTAAAAAAATTTACATAAAATATTATAATAAATAAAAATTGAAGTAAAATCATTTAATTATAAACTATACATGAATTTTATATACACACATATTAATTAATAAATTTTTTAAAAATAATTTATAAATTATATTTTCTCTTCTTTTAAAAAAATCTTATAATTTTATAATCTGATCACATCAATCCGATTTTGTTATTTTAAATCAATTTTACGCAAACTCCCATCTTATAAACTATTTTGAAGTCACTTTTCCTAGACCACGTAGGGACAGGTCTCTTGCAGATTTTGAGTTCTGCTTCTTTTTCAGAGCTCGATCTTTCGTAGCGTTCCTTTAGTTTGTCCGGAATAGATGTGTTGTTTCCTTCTTGATTTGCCAGATTGCAGAGGGAGATTCTTTTTTTTATGCAGCTAATTTCTAATTCATAATGAATGCACTCTTATCAGTGGCAAAGAAAAAGAGGGGCCGATCCGCCCCACATGTACTTAGAAAATTATTTATACAAATTCCCTAAATAATATAAATTTTAAAATTTAGCCTCCACTAATAATATTTTTTGTAAGTTTGTCCCCATCAATTCTTACTCTATAGATAGTTTAATTTGTGAAATTCTTAAAATAGAGTAAATATTCTTGCCCCTACGAGTAATTTTCAAATAAAAATAAATCAATTGTTAACAGTTACACAAAATTTTTATTTAGTCTCTACATAATCTTAGGAATCATTATTTATATAATTTTGTAAGCTTCGTTCATTGATCACTATTAAAAAAATTTAGTCCCTCCATCCTTGAAAAAAATGTCCTAGCTTTAAACATTATCTTTCTCTCCAAAAAAAATAGTTTCCTTTTTGTCTGAAATTTTTATATTACCTTCATTAATAATAAAAATATATAACTTAAATCAAAATAAAATGATACAAATGAAAATTTATATATTTAGTAGTGCATTAAAAATGTTGTATTTTGTAATTTTAAAAAAGTTGTACTAAATCAACCGTCAACATTTCTTTAATGAGATATTAAAAAATTTGAATGGTTTAGCCATTTCCTTAAAAAAAAAAAGGGGGGGGGGGGTGTGGAGAAGAGTAAAATTTGAAAACATTTTATGTTTGTTAATGATAGAGCCCCGAAAAAAATTATGCGAAGAAAAATTACTGAATGTTGGTTCAATTAAATGTGCCGACTTTAGTTTACTTTCAATTAAAAGATAACTTTATTTTCTTAATAAATAATTACATCTCACACAATATTTTTTTCATTAGTCTAATAAAATTATATATATAAAACATTATAATTATATATATAAAACATTATAATTTTAGTATTAATTGAGAATAATGATTCCTGTGTTACAAAATTAGATCTCATATTTTAGTCTTTATTGTAATAGTCTAACTAAATTAAAAATATGAAACATGGACCGTTCAACTTCCATAATCTTATACAACTTCCTTTTAAAAAAAATAATAGTAAATAAGAAAGAAAAATCTTATACAACTTATTTAACAAAAATAAACTCCTTTGAATGTTTTATCTTGTCTAAATTTCTTCTTTGCTAATTTTAAGAAAGAAGAAAGAAAATAAATAAAAATTTCTCAATTAGCAGAAAAGTAAATTAATAACAGCGCCTAAACCAAAATATGAAGCAACGAACATCAAATTAAAATAAGAACCAATAGTTATTAGAAGAACTCAAAAAACATTTAAAAAGAAAAAAACAGATTTCAAATGAATGGCCTTGAATATGCTACTTCGAATGTGTAGTCTTCTTGAAACTAATACTGCATCCTACATAAATTTTCATATTTGTCCCCATCTTTTTCTTGCCCATTTTCCACTCTTTTTTATCCATATCATCCTATCACGAATGGAAAAAAAAATTAATCAAAACTTTTTTCCTGCAACCAAATTTCACTTGGAGAAAACCAATATGTGTACAAATCTTTTGCAACGTTCACAATAGAAAAAAAATATCTTGTATTGAGATTAAATGTGGAGGGAAATAAGAATGTCTTGAGGAATTCAAACAATTTTCACTTCTCATACACACAACACACTAAAATTAATATGGAAAAAAATCAAATAGAGGAAGAAGGAGAAAGACAATTGAAGCAAAAACTCACTCTTCTCAACTATAGAGAGGAAAGAACAAAGCAAACCCAATCTTTTGGGGTCAAATTGATCAGCCCACATATAATAAGTATTGATGAAATATTTGGATAATACTTAAATAGTTGGATAATGCTTATTGTGGATATTTAATAAAATGTATTAAGATTCTTATCAATATTCACAATATTTATCAAGATTCTTATCATAATATAAAATTTAAAATTTCCTATTCTTTATCAATATAAATGACATTATATTATAATTTATTAGATTTGTGCAAGAATTTTGAAGGTCAATATGTAGAAGCATAGGGAATCTGTTACCTAACTAAAAAAATAAAATTCTAGAAAATGATAAGAATTTTAATAGATATTATAGATATCGATAAAAACTAAATAAACTTTTATAAAATGTAGTCAAATAGAAAGTGTATTACATTTACTTAGATAAATGTTAATTAGTGTGAATAAAATATTTACCTAAATTAATTTAATGAGAAATGGTAACTAAAGATGTACAGGTGGCTTGATTACAGTAAATAAAATTGTACACATGTTAAAAAGCAGGTGGTTTGGTCTTTGTTTTCTATATATATAGTAGATTATATATTAAATGTGTTGTATCTTATAATTTAAAAAAAAAATTGTACCAAATCAAAAGTAAACACCTTTTTTTTTTTTTTTTGCAATGGATGGAGTACCATTTAAAAAAAAAATTAGAATGCTAAAAATTTACATGAAGTTTCCACTGAGAAATTAAGAAATAAAGCATGTCATAAAAACAAGAACAAAATATAATCTACTCCCTCTATCTAAAAAAAAAGAAGAAGTTCACTTTCAAAAATTTTCATAGTCCCAGAAAAAAAAAAGTCTATTTTTTAACCAAAAATTTAAAATATCTTTACTAATAATAATTATATATACCTATAATTAAAAAATAAGAATAAAAATGTAGAATTATGCTAGTGGTGTGTTTAACTTGTTATTAATCTAATAATTAATAAAAAAAATTATATTTAATTTAAAGTGAAGCGTTTTTCTAGAATGGAGGGAGTATGATTCAGATATCATATTGTATAAATTTAATCCCATTGAACTAAATTTCTTGCTCGGCCCCCCTGTCTCTCATTCTATCAAGAGTAATTATCAACTTTTCTTTCATTTTCAACTTTTAGCAATATGTCAATGCTGTCCAACACGCAAACAAATCTTATAGTTCAGAACATACTCAATTGAAGTAAAGTAGCTAAGAATGTCCTTTCAGCCGACACAAATGTTAATTTTGCAGCTTCCACATTGCTGTTAAGTATAATTGAAGTTTAACCCATATCAAACCAACACTTCACAGTTGACACTTTCAGATCATGCAATTTAATTGGATCAGGAGAATGGCCCATAAAATTTAATTGGAAACAGAATTGCTTTATATCTGATCGTTTTCGTTTTTGTTTTGGTTTTTTTATTTTTTTGGGTAGAATTAAATGGTGAATGGATGAGATCTTAGAACCAAGAAAGTGCAAAAAGAAAATGACACAATTTGAATCAGTTCCCGTCATAACAAGGCGATGGGTATTTTAACCTTTTTAATTTAGCAGAAAATTGGTTATATTGGAACTTTCATATGCATTTGAAAACAAGAGACGTAGAAAACCTTGATAAGAAGATTGATCTGGAAGAGTGGAAGAGTCTCACCAGACAGTTACAAACGCCAAACCCTAAAATGACATGGCAAAATAAATTAATATTAAAAATAAAAGAATGAATCGTATGTAGAGGATTATAGATGCCACAAATATAGAAAAAACTTTTTTAAAAAAAAAAAACTAGAACAATTAATAAATAAAAATAGATCCAAAACTTATTTCCTTAAACTTTAAGTTTCAAATTGAGTTAACCCTCTTAATTTGATATTAAAATTAGTTTTTATATTTGCATATAAGTTTAAATTTATTTTGATAGTACTTTTTTTATTACTTATTACAATTTATCAATAGAAGTATAAATAATTGCCACACATTTATCCCTAAAAAAACTTTTTAAACTTTTTTTTTAAGAAAAATATCTCTATGTGTGTGTTTCAAATGTTTTTTCTAGTATTTTTGAATTTATTTTATTTTACTTTCTGAAGCATATAATTTTTTAGAAAATAATTTTGAATTAAAATAAATTATATAATAATTTTTGTGCTTAAAATATTATTTTTTGTTTGTGAAAATTATACTAAATGGTAACCTTTAAGTTTAAGATAATTATTATTACAAAAAGAAAATGGTCATTTTAACATAAATAGTTAAGTCTATTATAATAATGCTATATGTTCTAACAATCAAATACTCATGTTATGTATTAAATTTGCATCTCACATATAAATTATTTTTAGTAATGCATCTTCTATGTTACAATGATCAAAATAAAAATACATTTTACTATCATTAGCATTCAAAACAAAAATTACATTAGCTTTTTATATTTATATATAGTTCAATTTTAACTTTTAACATGGTTTTTATCATTTTTAATTATATGTGGAATAAGTACTCTAGTATAAAAAATAAAAAAAATTAAGATATGTTGTTAAAAGTTAACCAAAATATTATATATGATTAAAATTGAGTAATATGTCTATATTTAAATATTAGTAGAGAAGTTCATATAATTAGTTATTTAATTAACACTTGCACATTGAAATTAATACACACACATACATAATATCACAATTTTGAACATTAATTTTTTTTAATGGTTTATTGTTTATCCCACATAATAGAATAAAAAATTAATTTTTGTTGTTGATTTATTGTTTATTATGCAAATTATTTTTTATAAATTCATGATTAGCTTAATATATAAAAATAATTGAAACTGCTATAAAATATTGAAATAATGATATGTAAATTTAGATATTTATAAAATATTTTGATATTTATAAAATTTTGAAATAATAAATTGAGATAGTGTTGAATAATGTTTAGAGTTAGTACTAACATTTTGGAGTCAAAATATTTAAATTGATAAATGGAAAAGAAATAAAGTTATTTTGAATGTTACCCTTCATATTGTTTTAATTTATAGTCTTAAGCACAATTTTTCAATTATAAAATATTAATGAGTATTAATTTTTCAAGAAAAATATTGTGTACATTTAAAATTATTTAATAGGCATTTTAACTAATTTTACTATATTTTATGAATTACAATGTTTTTTAATTAATTTATATATTAGTAAGGGAAAACAAATATATATCTATATATATATATATATATATATATATATATATATTTATATGGCAATATAAATTGAATTTTTTTTTTACTACTTTTGAATTTTACAATTGATTGCATTTGAAATAAAATTTAAACACAATTAAAAATAAAATAAAAAAAACTTTTAAAGTAAATTAGTATACTAAAAGTGATACAAAATAATCTCAAAATTTTAAAAAAAAATTACACTTTCAACAAAGTATAACCTACAACCTATAAAAAACTCATTGACAAAAGGTCAACCAACACTCTCCCATACATATATATATAGAACTCACCTACAACATGTATTAATGTTAAAATTTTAAGTCATGTACGAAAAGTCAATTACTGATATAAAAGGACAGGAGAGCTGAAACAATATCACTACGTCGTTTCGCAGTCTCCAAAAGCAAATTACATATATCTCCTAAGGTTTCTCTTTATTACCAATTGAATCTTATGGCTCTTGAGGTTCAAAAATATTTAATATTTGCCCCCTAACCCTTATTTCTATTATAAACAGTAACTTTTCCGTCATGAACAGTAACGTAACAATAAAAAAATTTAATATTTAGACAAAATTACCCATAATACTCCAGTTATTAATTTGTATAAAACAATACTTATAACTGACATTTATCCTATAAAATAAAAGCAAAAATTATACATATTCATTTATATCAAATGCAGAGTACGCAAAAGGGAAATAAAAGTAGAAAATTGTTATGTATGGAAAAAATATGTAAACGGAGTAAAAAGCAAATCTATTAATGAAGAAAAAATATATAGTATATATGAAAAAAAATATATGTATTTTTATTTTGTTGATTTAGTGGATTTGACTATGAAATGAATTTTAAAAATTTTTAGACTGTACTTTTTTCTTTGAAGTTCTTGATACAAATCAACTTTTTACTTCTATTTTCTTCCTACGTATTCTGCTTGTGATACAAATAAATATGTATAATCTTTCCTTTTATTTATAGAGTAAATGTCAGTTATAAGTATTTTTTATACAAATTAATAACTAGAGTATTATGGATAATTTTGTCCAAATATTAAAATTTTTTACTATTACATTATTATTTATGACAGAAATAGGGGTCAGGGGCAAATGTTAAATGTTTTTAAACTTCAGGAGGATATTGATAGTTTTAACAAATCACAGAGTTCGATTGATAATAAACAAAAACCTCATATAGTATATGTAATTTGCCCGAAAAGAATTTCATTTCAATTCAAGGGTATCCTACCTAATCCAATTTTGGGGGAAAAAATTTGGCTATATGCATTTAAAGTCAAAATTGGTTCGGTGTAGCTCATTTACGCCATCCAATATTAATTTTAAAATATCAAAATCAATATTCCCTCATTGACTTATTCGCCATCGGCCACACTTTCGTGCATAATAAGTAGCACCACTTGCTTTGGCTCGTAAAATAATAACTCAGTGGTATTCTGGTCAGTTGATCATAGATTAATCTCAACATCTAAAGCCATTCTTTTTTTTAAGAAAACCATGATCATGAAAATTTTGGTATCAAATCTTATCCTATCATTATTATTTTTTGTAGCAAATTGTAGCCCTCCTCAAAATCCCATAAAATGTTCAAACACAACTTTTGATTGCACAATCCAAAACGCATATGCAACGTTCCCAGATCGAAGCATTTGTCATGCAGCCGAAGTTGTGTATCCCACAACAGAAGATGAGCTCATCTCAATTGTAGCGATTGCAACAATGCTGAAGAGGAAAATGAAGGTGGCAACCAAGACATCCCACAGTATTCCCAAGTTAATTTGTCCTGATGGCGTAAATGGACTCATAATAAGCACGAAATTACTCGATAAAACCATGAATGTTGATTCATCGAGCTTGACGATGACAGTTCAGAGTGGAATGGTCCTTAGGGATTTGATAAGCAAGGCGGCAGATGCGGGGCTGGCCTTGCCCTATACACCCTATTGGTGGGGTCTAACTGTTGGAGGACTTCTGAGCACCGCTGCTCACGGAAGCACATTGTGGGGTTTGGGCAGCGCTGTGCATGATTATGTTGTTGAGCTTCGGATTGTTACGCCGGCCGGAGCCGATGAAGGTTATGCTAAGGTGAGGACACTTAAGAGTGGTGATCCTGAGCTGAATGCGGCTAAAGTCTCCCTTGGAGTTCTTGGAGTTATTTCACAGGTGCATAACATCTCTAGCCTTTACTTTTTTCAATGAAGAAATTTTTGCATTTTTTTCTTGTTCCCTAAAATTAAAGCAGGATATTATTTTTTTTAAAAAAAAGAAGGCCATTCCTTAATGTTTCAAATTTAATATATATCAAATTAAAAGTGAATTTTTTTTTTTAAACGGAGGCGTAAATTTTATAATTATGAAGGTCATTCAAATTGATACTAATTCTTTACCTCCATCCCCAAAACTACACTCGTCACTTTTATCCATTCTTTACCGTTATAAGAAATTGGGATAATTTAGGAAACTTCAAATACGTTAGGACATCAAGTTATATGTTGAAGTAACATTAAAGATGCAAAGCAACATTAATTAATTAAGGGAGAATTGTATCTTTTTCTTGCCAAGTTATTATGTCGATGAATGCAAAATTTTGCAATTGTATGTAGGTAACTTTAAAACTGCAACCAATGTTCAAAAGATCAATCACATTCTTGGAGAAGGATGATACGGGTTTTGGAGATCAAGCGCTAAGCTTTGGAAAACAGCATGAATTTGCAGATTTCACTTGGCTTGCAAGTAAAAAAAAAGTTATCTATAGGATAGATGATCGAGTTGCCAGCGACTCCTTGGGAAATGGCCTCAATGATTTCATTAGTTTTCGCTCTGCTTCTTCTGCTGTTCTTGCAGCACAAAGAACAACAGGTCCAGCTACAATTTTTTGTTGTTAACTAATGATCAATTTTTTGAGAAAAAAATTTCAATTTATCAATTTATTTGTGTACGCTTCCATAATTTTTGTTTTCCTGTTTTTCTTGGTGTTTATGCTAAATTATATTCCAACCTTTCAGAGGAGGATCAAGAACTCACAAGAGATGGCACTGGGAAATGCACAACTGCAGCTGCAAGTATAGCTACAATGAGCTTGAATGCTTATGGCTACACAAATGATGGTATGTACGATTTTGTCAATCTGTTCAATTTATTTGTTAAGCAAAGCTAAAAACACAAATCGACCAATCCTTTTCAGGTAGGTAGGACACATGTAGTTATTGCTATATAAGTAGAATTACCACTTGATGGTTAGGTATTTTCTATTTTTGACAATATCTAGTACCTTAATTTGCCTTTAGGGAAATGTATTAAAATTTTGAAAAATATTTCTTGAAGTTAGATAGTACACATATTTTGTATTGTGGTAAATAATTTAAAAAAAAAAAAGAAGATAAAAACTTTACTGCTTCTATGGACCTCTTAATTTAAGTCACTTTTTCCAAAAATATATTGAACTTTTTGTCGAGTCTTTCTTTTTTGTGTTGGTTATCATAAAAGAAGAATGCCTCGGTTCACGATTTGCTTTTTTTCTTTCTTTCTTTTCTTTGCCTGTCAAAGCGGATTTCTTGAAGTTTTGGGTTATATATTGACAATTCCATTTGAAATATACCATCAATAATAACTCTTTTACATATTCTAATGTTTGATAATTTGCGAAAAGGGGAACATCAAGTACTACTGACATGCATCATAGACAAATGAACAACGCAGAAAAAGGGTAAGCATTAATTCAGGTTGGTGAAGGATATCATATCTCCATCAAACCGTGCCTTTATATCATGATAAATTATATTAAACTACTAAAAAGGGAGATGGACGTTATAAAAGCTGCCCATTTTAAGAAGGAACAAGACTTTCAAATTTTTCACCAAGAGGAAAATTTAAGCTTTGTGAGGGATTGGGGGAATAATTATCTTGCAAGTTGTCAGGCATGCCTTAATCATATAGCCCGAGTGGAAGCAAACACCAACATAGTATCTACTGCATAAATATGCAACAGTACGTATATGAATATTACCTAATGAATCAGGAGATGTATGGTATTGTAATGGCTACTGCACTTGAAATTAAACTTTCAAGTAAAGGAATAATTGACAAGAATCCAAAGCAATATGCCCATTTGCATGCCTACTGAATAGCAAGTTTTTTGCTTGGTAAAAGTATAAAAAATGATTTGCATAGGATCAGGTAATTCAAAAAATCAAAAGTTATGCAACAATTAAAGTGCATGCGGAAGTCGCACATTTTAAAACCTGATTTAAATTCGATTTTTCGACTAATATTGACTAGTTATTTCTTTTTTTTCTTCTTTGGTTAGGTACAATATTTAAGGCTTATCCTGTAGTTGGCTATCACAATCGTCTCCAGGCAGCAGGCAGCTGCCTTAATGACACTGAGGACGCGATGCTCAAAACATGCATATGGGACCCTAGAGTGAAAGGCTTGTTTTTTTTCCAAACCACATTCACCATAAGTCTCTCAAAAGTCAAGGGCTTCATTGAAGACATACAAAATCTTATTAATTTGGAGCCTTTGGCCTTGTGCGGGGTGGACGGGTATGGTGGCATCCTCATGAGATATGTTACAGCTTCAAGTGCCTATTTGGGCAAAGAAGAAGATGGGATTGATTTTGGCGTCACCTATTATAGAAGTAAAGATCCAAGTAAGCCTCGGCTTTATGAAGATATTCTTGAAGAGATCGAGCAAATGGGCATTTTCAAATATGGAGGTTGGCCACATTGGGGTAAAAATAGGAATGTTGGTTTTTTGGGAGCCATCAAGAAGTATGGAAAAGCCAATGAATTTTTGAGGATTAAAGAAGTTTATGATCCAGATGGGCTGTTTTCTAATGCGTGGACTGACCACATTCTTGGATTGAAAGATGGGATTAGCAAATATAAGCATGGGTGTGCCCTAGAAGGGCTTTGCATATGTTCGCAGGATATCCATTGTGCTCCAGAATTGGGCTACTTCTGTAGGCCAGGAAGAATTTACAAGGATGCCAGGGTATGTGCGTTTTCATCATCCTAGTTGATCCGAGAAATTAAGAAAAAAGAAAAACCACTTGGATTTCCCTAATATACTAAAGGAAGAAGAAAATATTATTTGGTTGTAAGTTATTACCTTTTATTATTTGGTTGTAAGTTATTTTTAGTAGAAATGTAATTTGTGGAATTGTAAGACTATTTTCTTATCACTTTTATGTCAATTAATTTGATTTGAAAGCTTTTTTTGTATTTTCTTTATTTATAATTTAAAAAATTATTATTTGTTATTTAAATCTTTTTACTTTCAAATATATCCGATAGTTAAAGTTAGTCAAACTATTTTTCCTGCATGGGAATTTGATTTTGAATTTATATGAGTATATTAATTTTGTAATTTATATGCACCACTAGACTTTCTATCTTCTACTAAATTGTAAACTCTAATGTTTTTTTTTCTTTTTTCTTTTTTAAAAATACCATTACAAGTGGTTGAAATTCAACACTTAATTTTGTTTAGAATGATGGTGCTGAAAGTATAGAGAATGAGCCCAAGAATTGTGTTTCTACGTTTTACTCCATCTTCCATCTTAAAGTGGTGCTACATCTCCACCCAAACTTAAAAAAAAAATACAATTAATTAAGATCGCACTAAAGTGCACAACTACTTAAACAAAATATGAGAAACCCTCCTACTCACAAAAATTAATGCATAAAAGATTTCAATGGAATGAAATGGATGCCATGGAGTTTTAGTTTGTTGTTTATCTTTCTAAAAATCTAAACTTTTTAAGACAAAATTCAAAAGGTTTTGAAAAATTTCAAAGTACTACTAAGGGGTACTTATGTCTATACAAATGAACCACTAATTTTTTTTTTTTCTCTTTAGGTGAATAAATTTGTGCCCTTATTAAGAATTAAGTGAAATTACGCTCCACTACCTGTTACAAAAATTTTCTCTAAAAACTTTACCTTTTCATATTAAAAAAACCTTTCTCAAGATTTTAGAACTTCCTTTTTGAAGCATTTTTCTTAAGGCTTCCAATATGGCAGTTACCTCCGCTTGAAATGCACTCCTGGCCATAGTCTTCTTAGTTTTCAGAGCTAGAAGCTGATCTCTTTCATCTCTTGCAAACCAAGCTATTCTCGCCTCTCCACCTTGGTGTCTAAAGGATCCATCCGTGCATATAAATGTCCAACCTTGTGAAAAGTTGGGACTTTAGGCTTTCTTCCCATGTCCATGTGAATTTGATCTTGAAGTTTGTGTTCTCAGCTCTTCGGCTTGTCCTTTGGAAGGGATTCTGGCCGTTCCTTGTTACTTGGTAGATACCGCTTGTAGCTTCTAAGTTTATACTCATGGCTTTCTCTGCAATTACATTTGGAGGAGTGACTTTATTGTTTCACCAAGCATCACATCTTGCTTTCCATATGTTCCAAATAATATATGCCGAAAGGACAACATCTTCGTCATATTATGCTAGATTCAGCCATTCAATAAACCAGTCCTTAAACTCCATTGGTACTCCCAGGTCAAAATTGAAACCTAGAGGAGGATATCTCCACACTCTCTTAGCTTGACTGCATTGGATAAGGGCATGCATTATATTTTCTTTCTCCTCAACACAAGTTGCCCAGATGGTTGGAACAAAGATGCCTCTCTTCATGAGTTGTTCAGCTGTAGGACAGATTCCTTGGCAAGCCTTCCATAGGAAATAAATAATCTTAACTGGTAGTTTCATGTTCCACAATTTTTTCCAAAAGCATGCATCCATCGATTTTCCTTGATGACTTCTCATGTTAGAGACCGAAGGCTGTGTTTGAAGCCAAATAGACTGAGCTAGGTGATAGCCCGAATTGACTGAGTAGCTTTCATTTTTCTCCTTGCTCCAGTATAAAAGTCTTCCTTTTCAGTATCCATCTTTGATAGATGCATGGATAGGACAGTAGATGCAATATCCGATAGAAACAAGATCCTCACCAAAGGTTGCCTCCAATTCCTTCTACTATCTATCAAGTCAGCCACTATTAGATTAAGCATATTTGACTGCAGCAAAGTACTAGTAGTAAGAGGATTTGTTGCATCCAGAATCAAGTCATCATTCATCCTGATTTTGTCCCCTTTTCCTACTTTCCATTTAAGCCCTTTGATCAACAATTCCTTGCCCCATAAAATGCTTCTCCAGCCCCAGGTGGCTCCACTCTTGCATCGAGCATGGATGAAATCCTCTTTGCTACAGTATTTTGCAATGAAGAACTTTGAGAATAAGGATTGTCTATTGCTATGGATTCTCCAAGCAAGCTTAGCTAACAGAGCTTGATTCAACAATCTTGTGGCCCTCATGCCTAGACCTCCTTGAAATTTGGACATGCACACATGCTGCCATGATTTCCAATGGATATCATTACCTTCCTATCTCTATTCCATAAGAAATTTTCCATGAATTGAGCAAATGGATTTTGCAATGAGGACTAGAATTTGAAATGAACCGATGACATATTGTGGAATGGCAGATAAGAAATGTTTAGCCAAGGTGATTCTTCCCATAAACAGGAGATTTGTGTTCTTCCATCTCATCACCTTTGTTTTCATTTTCCTCATAAAATCACCAAACAACCTCCTCTTGGATTGAGTAAATTCGAATTCATGACCTAGGTACTTCCCATTTTGAGCTAGCTTATTAACACTAAACCTAGTAGCAAGAAACATCTTCCATTCGAGACTAGTAGCAGACTTATTACCAATGAAGACTTGTTAAAATTAATCCTTTGTCCTGTACAGTCTAAAAAAGAGTTCAGAATTTTATCAAGGTGGGTGGCTGCCTGGTTGGATATTTTGAAGAAAATGATGCAGTCATCTGCAAACATCAAATGAGAGACCATTGGCACATTCTTTGCTACCTTTATTCCTGGACATGGACCCCTGGCTGCGCTTGATAGTAAAGCTAAAAGAGCTTACTGATAGATAATGAATAGGAATAGGGCTAAAGGACACCCCCGCCTCAATCCATTCTTTGGCTTAATAATCTCCGACTGCCAACCATTAGAACTCACTCTATGTCACTGTGGTCACACATTGTATCACTAGCTGAGTCCATTCTAAAGGAAAGCCCATTCTTTCCAATATCTTTTCTAAGAAAGCCCAGGCTATTCTACCGTATGCCTTATTCATGTCTAATTATATTCTTCCTTCTTTTTCTTCTTTATGTACTCTAACACTTCATGTGCCATAATTATATTCTTATTTATCAATCTCTCAATCTATTAGCCATTGTCTTTACAATTCCATTGTAAATAACATTACATAGACTAATAGGTCTGAAGTCCTATGGCTCCTTTGGATAAGGATTCTTAGGAATGAGGACAATATTAGTTTTATTCAAATTCGGGTTCGTGATCTCACTCCTAAAGAATTCCTTTATTGCATCACTGACATCCTTTCCTATTATGTCCCAGTAATGCTGATAGAAGTCAACTAGAAGACCATCTCGAATTGGCGACTTCCATTTCCCCATTTGAAAAAAGGAATCCGGTCCCCCTTGGGGGTAGCCAAGTTGGTGTGGCGAGTAAGCACGTAACCATAAAGTCACGAGTTCAAATCTCCTTGCTGACACCTTCTTGGTTGAGCTTGTTGCACAGGGCTTGCCTAGTCGATTTACATCTCCTGTGTGGTTTGCGGGCTATTACACAGATGCAGGGTTTACCCAGTGCACACCCTTGGTAGCGACTGTGGGTTCCTTAGTCAAGAAAAAAAAAAGAATCCTTGATCTCTTCCTCATTGACCTCCTTGTTTAGCCATTCTCTTTGTTCCTCGGTTAATGTTTGCTCTTTATGCTCAAGGATGGCCAATTGGTCAAAATGCATTCCTTCATTATCTTTGGGGATGCTTGACTCATCCCTTAAGATCTCCTTCATGTGTTCATGGACAAGGTTTTGCTTTTCCACCTGATTATAAATCCATTCACCTTGTTTTAATATTTGCCTTTTGAAACTAGTATTCTCTTTGTTTCTCCATTAATTCCTCCAGCATCTTCTAGATTTCACAATCTTCAGTCCCATTTTCTGCATTTTGAACTTGTTTTTAGACGTTTTCCTACTCCCCTATCAATGTTTTAATCTTTTCCTCTAGGAGCCATCTTGTTCCATCTATACAAGTGGATGATTATGCCTCTTAGTTTCCTATTCACTTCATCTGTCTTTCCTTCCCGCAAATCACTTTGATGATCCAATACTTTTCCTATAATTTGCCTTGCCGCCTCACATCTTGTCCAATAACTTTTAGACCTTCTTGGAGGTGGCTTCATTCTTCTTACACTGGGAAATTTTGTGTCTAAAAGCATAGGCCCATTATCTAACCTAAAATAGGTAGATTCCGTAACTGGCTCTCAGAAATAGGTCAAGCCAATACTTGTTTGCAACCACTTTGTCCAGTCTTTCATATATTTTACTTTCTCCTTGTCTGCCATTTGACCAGGTGAACCATATTCCCATTTGCTCTACTTCTATTAATCCCAAGATATGAAGAACATCTTTCAGTAACTCTGCATTTTTTGGCCTGAAAAGTCTTCTTCCCAATTTTCTTCTTGGCTTCACACTTGATTAAAGTCTCTAGCAATGGCCATTGGCACGTCTTTGTCCTAGAGCTTACTGTACATTTCCTTCCAGATTTCCTTCCTCTTATGAATTTCAAGGTGGCCGTATATGAGAAATAAAAACCATTGATGTCTTGAAGTTTCGATGACCAGTGCACAAATGTAATTTTTGAGCTTTTTCCAAAATTGAGATTTGCAATTCATCATTCCAGGCTAGGCATAGTCCTCCTTTCACTCCTTCTGGGTTTACAATTACCCGTTATGTGAATTTGGACACTGCTAACCATTTTTTCATGGATAGTTCTTTGCATTTTGTCTTCATAATGAACAAGATGTTAGGATTTTGAGAAACGATTATTTTATTTAATACATGAACAGTCAAGAATTGACCATACCCCTACAGTTCCAACATAAGAGCCTCATTGTTGCTTTGGTGGTTCATTTGGTTCAATCACCTGAAAACCATCTCTCTCTTCTTGCAATAAATTGGACATGACTAAATTTATGACTTCTATAAGAAAAAAAGTCAAGACAATCACCTCAAGTGTGTTCCAGGATTGTGTGTTCGAGTCATGTTAGGAACGGACCTCATTATTAGTTGATAGCACATAAATAAAATAACAAAAAGAAAAAAAGAAAAAAGAAAATTAATATGACAAAAAAGCACAGGAATTTACGTGGTTCGATCAATGTGACCTACACCTACGGCCGAAGGAGCAACTTCACTAATATGTAGAGAAATCTACAAGTTTATGATGACAGACCTATTAGATTTTCTAACCACTAAATTCCCTGAATAAATAGAGCTATCAAAAGATAAACTCTTGAAATTTAAAGCTCACAGTTCATTTTCACTCTCAAAAGATTTGGTTTTGGTTGTGTAATGGTGCTTTCTAGTTCATGAATGCCTTCAAAACTCCTCTATTCATAGGAAAATTTTGGAAGAAAAAACCCACAACTTTTACATAAAAAACCCATCCCACAATTCCCAAAAATTTGCATATTTCGGCTGAAAATCGCGGCACATGAGTAAGCAACCGTCAATCCACATTTATGAGACCAAAAGTCTTCGCAATCATACACTTCATTTATTGGAAGGGACCCAAGGCTACCTAACAAATCTCCACTTTGGCCTGAACCAGAACAATTAGTAATTTGTTTTACCTTCTCTGGTAATGCCTCAACGAATTAAATCACTAACTATGAATACCAATCAAGTCCAAGCACTACGTGAACTTATACATTGGAAGAGTTTTTGTAAACATATCTATAGGATTGTCCTTGGTACTGATTTGCTGAGCAAGGACCTTCTTTTCAGCAATGGTATCACGAATAAAGTGATAATTCACATCGATATTCTTCATTCGCTCATGATACATGTGGTCTTTAGTCAGGTGAATTGCATGTTGACTATCACAATAAATGGTAATAACCCCTTATTGTAGAGATAACTTATCTCATAGCTTCAGTGGCTGCCATATATTCTACTTTAGTAATAGATAAAGCCACTACATGTTATAGAGTAGCTTTCCAGCTAGCTAACAACACAGCATTCAATATAAAATACATAGCATGTAAGAGATCCGCATTTGTTGAGATCACCAGCATAGTCTAAATCTACAAAACCAACCAATGTGTTACTAGAATGTCCAAACTCCAAACAAGTGCTAAAAGTACCCTTTAAGTATCTAAGAATTCATAGCCTGGCAATGTTCTTTGTTAGGATTGGCCGTATATCTACTAACAACACTAATTGCTTGTGATATATCAGGACGAGTACAAACCATTGCATACATAACAGTACCTACAGCACTAGAATAAGGAACATGTGCGATATAATCTTCCTCTTCCTTTAACTGTGGTTATTGAATAGCAAATAGTCTAAAGTGACTAGCAAGAAAAGTACTGACCAATTTAGAGTGTCACATGCAAAACCTTATTGATATAACTTTTCTGAGTCAAGAACAGTTTACCAGCTCCTCGATCGCGTTTTATCTCCATACCAAAAATCTTTTTAGCTATTTCTAAATCTTTCATTTCAAATTCACCATTTAACAAGGCATTCAACTGGTGAATTTCTGCAAGATTCTTAGCCGCAATGAGGATGTCATCAACATATAACAGCATATAAATGAATGAACCATTATTTAACTTTCGAAAGTAAACACAACAATCATAAACACTCTTAGAGAAACCATAACTGAACATAAATGAATCAAATCTCTTATACCACTATCTTGGAAACTGCTTTAGTTTGTACAAAGATTTCTTCAACAAACAAACATGGTCTTCCTTACCTTCAACTTCAAAACCTTCAAGTTGTTTCATATAGATCTATTCATTTAATTTGCCATGTAAAAAAGCTGCCTTGACGTCAAGCTATTCTAACTCCAAATCAAACATGGCAATCAATGCAGGTAATACACAAATAGAACTATGTCTCACAACAAGTAAGAAAACATCATTGAAATCAATATTTTGTATCTGACTGTAGCCCTTTGCAACCAATCGTGCGTTATACCTTACAATTTCAACACTTGAAGTACCTTCTTTCCTTTTGAAGACCCATTTGCAGCCAACAATTTTCTTTCTCTTTGGCGACGTCACAAGAACCCAAATAACATTCTTGTGGAAAGATTCTATTTCTTCATTCAGAACCACCAACCACTTATCTAAATTAACACTTTGAATCGCCTACAAATAGGTGAAAGCTTCACCGTCTCCATCTATGTCCTGTGCCACTAATAAAGCATATAAAACAAAATCTTCATACCTCTGTGGTGGTCAAATCTCCCTTATTGGTCTATCTCTGGTTGTAGAATGTTCTTCCTCTACTAGTTTATCAACTTGATATGTTTGACTTGTAGAGGCATTCTGGAAAGAACCTGCATTACCAATCTCAAGCTCTCCCTCCTTTTGTATACTATTCTCCTTTTTAAAATTATAAGAATTACAAGACTCTTTTCTAGGACACAACATTAGTGACTCATCAAATGCAACATCTCTACTAATTACAAATTTAGGTGATTTCAGGTTAGGATACCACAATTTGTATCCTTTCACCCCAGACGCATAATCGAGAAAAATACATTTCTTAACCCCTAAGCTCTAACTTTCTCTCATTTACATGCATATAAGCAAGACGCCCGAATATTCTTAAATTAGAGTAATCAGCAGGAGTACCTGGCAAAACTTTCTTTGGAGTTTTGAAATCAAGATGAGCAAATGAAGAACGGTAGATGATATAACATGCCGTAGCAATGGCTTTGCCCAAAAATCAAGTGTCAACCCAGCATTGGAGATCATACACTGAACTTGTTCCAAATAGTCCGATTTATGCTCTTGCCACATTACTTTGTTGAGGTACTATCTTTATAGTGTGATACCAAGCAATTCTTTCATTTTTGTAAAATGCATTGAATTAATTGCCACAAAATTAAAAACCAATATCTATCCACAGCTGCTTGATATGCTTTTCTATTTACTTTTCAACCAAAGCTTTCCATTATTTAAAGGTTAAGAAAACATTATTTTTATACTTCAAGAAATACACCAAAACTTTCCTTGAATAATCATCAATGAAAGTCAACATATACCTGTTGGTCGATTTTACACGCAAGTGCACGTGATCGTTAACAAGTAATATAAAGTGAATATAGATTTATCGTTCCCACAAGGACTAATTGTTTATCAACTACCGAAATTTAGTTAATTCTACCTCTATTTGAATGATAAAAAGATATTTTATGAATAAACTAAATTAAAACTAAATTTAAAACTTGAATAAAAATTAAATTTAAAACAAAGCAAGGCAAGTTAATAGATTAAGTTGACGAAAGATCTAGGGTTTTCGATTTCACCATAACTAATCCATCCTAATATTAATCTATTTCTATAATCTAATTTAATTTCCTGGTTGATAGTCGAGATTCCCTAATTTATTTACTAGTCCCTCCCGAGATCTAATAAAAATCCTCCTAATTGCTAATTCACTATATTCCTATGTGAATTACAACAATTATGAAGTCATTAATTTTTATGGATTCTCATATAGCAACTACACAAACCATGTAGGTATATTCCTATCCTACATGCAATTTATGGCATTTATCTCAATGAACTTGACACATAACTCCTCTTCCAATTCGTTATGATTAACAAATCATCTAATTAGTGATCAAGTAATTAGAAGCATTAAGCACAAAGATAAATACTCAACCATGGAAAATTAAATCAAATTATATTAATAGAAAAATATTAAGACTTCATAGTTAGGCTACATCGAAACCCTAGAAAAAGAATTTAGTTCATATTAATATAAAAGAAGAACAACACCAATTTCTTAAACATAATTGCAAAAAGAAAAAAAAATAAAAATAAACTTCAACAAAACCCGTAGGTGGTAGCCAAAAATTTCATAACAAAATATAAAACTTAAATTACTAAAATTGCTAAATAACACTAAACACAAAAACAAGGAAAGAAAAATAAAATAACTAAACTAAACTAAACTAAACTAAAGGAAATAAGAAAAGATAAAACCCGTAGACTTGAAGACCAAGCAATCAAAATTCTGCTTTGTTTGCTTCACCCAAGTTCTAGAGGAAAAAAATAAATTTCTGCTCCTTGCTTTGCACATCAAGCTTACAGTTTCTCTTTGCTAAACTACTGCAAACAACAAGAACAAAACAATGAAGAAAGATTGAAGAAAACATCAAGAGGAAGGCTGAAAAATTTTCTGAAAAACCGATGAAAGGTTGCAAAAATTTGTCAAGAAAGAAACCGTGAGCTCCGGTTTTGTAGAAGAAAACTGAGATGAAGAACAACTGAAATTTCTAAAGAAAACCAAAGAGAACTACTGAAAAATTGCTAAGGAAAGAAAAGAAACTACTCCTAAACTAAGGAAGAAAGGAAAAGAAATCTTTGCTAAGAATGGGATCGGTGAAATGGGATGTCTTCCTCCGTTGTAAGCTTTCTTATTTATAAGCAAGGATTTGCTCTTCTTTCTTTGCTCTGCCGAAGGTGTTGTTGCTGCCATGTGCTTGGTTTATTTTCCAGCAAATAAAACAGCCCAAGCTTTGCTTTTGTAGTTGGCAATTCATGTGACTTGATTCTCTTTTCTTTTCTTTCTTTGTGTGCATGCTCATTTGTTGCTTGTTTCTCTCTATGTTGTTGCCCGATTTTTCGAGCTTTGTTTTTGCCCATGTGAGACTGCATTTTGGAGAGACTTTCTTGCTATCCTCATGCACTCTTTCTTCAGAAAAATAAAAGATGGCAGCTGGTCTCAAAGCCTTCATGTGAGATGTTTCTCTTTCCTCAAATGAAAGGTCAAGATATGTTGTTTTGTGTTCCAGCCTTTTTTCTTGCTTTACAACCTGCTTCTGTGCTCTTTCTCTTTGTGTGAATATTGATTTCTTATGGAGACTTTGGGTTGTTGATTGATGCTGAAAAAAAGTACCCAAAGCTTTGTTAAAATCGGAAAACCTGTGCCAAAGAGCTAACCAGAAAAAGCAACATTTTTCTTCAAGTTTCTGTCCAGTTTTGGTCCCTTTGCTTCCGAATTTGAGAAAACTTTCTTCATGAAAGTTTTTCTCTCTTTCTTAGCTTTCCATATCATCTTGAATCATCTCATTTGGACGTATGTATCAAGAGTTATGAACTCCCGAAGATGAGTGAGTTTTCAAAGGATAATTTGGCCAAAATATGTAAAAACAAATTAAAACACAAGCCAATTTCTAACCAAAATGAATAAGAAAACTCTATATAAAATAGAGTTATCAAATTACCCCAACTTAGATTAAAGCTTGTCCTCAAGCTTTTACTAGATAAATATCTTTCTTTTCTTTCCATACCCTTTCTAACTCACTCATAAATAATGCCAAATTATTTTACATTAAAAATTCAAACTGGAATAATAAGCCAAAGAACAAGTATTCATAGCTCTTTTAATCTAAACAAAATACACATCTCATTAATTCCAACAATTCGTAAATCAAATGCACAAAATTTGATAACCTCTCATAGGTTGCACTCTAATCACTCAAAGTGTTTAGGGTTTCATTCAACACTCAAATCAAAAATAGCATGTCATTGCCATAAGCTTGCTTATATATCACATCTCCACCACTAATAAATATGAATCCATGCAATAATCAAAGGGTCTTATTAAAGGTTGTAACGGGGCTTAGGTAAGGGTAGGTTGAAAGATAGGAAAATTTAGGTTTTCACAAATCAAGATATGTATAAACTTCCTTGCATGACTATAAAGCAACAAATAGCACATTAGAACCAATTTTTTTTTTTTTTTCAAGTAGCATACATCCCTTTTAACAACTTCAACATATAAATTGGACCATCTTGTACACAATTAACTTTGTCCAATCTTCGTAAGGAATATTGCTCACTCTTCTCTTTTTTCTTTTTTCTCTCTCTTTTTTTTTTTTTTTTTTTTTTCAATGGTTCTTTTCTTTGGAATCTGGCATTTTATCATGCAATTAATTCCCACATACTCTTGACATAGGTTTCAACATGATAAACAAAAACAATGGTTTGAGGCTAATGATGTGGTGTTTATAACAAAGAAAGGTTAAGGCGCAAAATTGGTTGACTAGGGGTATATGTAATGGGATGGCTTTTTAGAAAGTTTAAATGGTTAATCCTAAGTGCCCTTATTATCTCAAAGCATAAATTCATAATGTGATCTCAACATGCATAACAAAGCAAGTTCTAGAATGAACATACCATATTTGACAACACTCGACAAAGAAATATGTGAGCAATGTAAATAAAATGCTCATAGGCTCAAATACTCACAATGGGTTCAATGTATATCAAATCTTGCACATTCTCATTCAATTCAATCATTAAAATCAACAAGATGCTTTAAAATTTTTCAAAACAAAGACTAATCATTCTTGCCTCATTCATACATTCCAACCCAAATCTCTAATGCATATAACTCAAAATTATTCTAAATGAGTATCAAAAGAGTGAGGAATTTCAAATAAGATATCAATAAAATTAAAAACTTGGAAGGACTTTCCTTTTTAACCCAATAAAATTGAAATCTTGCAAAAATTTTGACAGAAATCTAGCACATTTCATGTATCCCACCCCCAACTTAAATTTTAGCATTGTCCTCAATGGAACAAGGAGCAAGATCAAGTATAGCAACTAAAGAGAACATAAGAAAAACGAAAAATGAGGAAACTGCCCTGTTTTGAACAACTGTTGAAGATGAATTTCGTTCAGGTACCAAAGCAGCTCCAAAAATTCTGAAATTTTGGTGGATATGAACCTGGGGAAATCTTCTTCCTGCCTGTAAAATTTCAGCACAAAATTCCAATAGGAAGGCCTTGAACCAAATTCTTCTTTTGACTGGTGCAGCAACAAGGTGAAACAGAATTTCACATAGTAATTTTTTTTTTTATATAAGACAAAAATAAGAATAATAATAAGAATAAGAATAACAAAATAAAAGCAATAAAGGTAAAAGAACTTGGGTTGCCTCCCAATTAGCGCAATTGGTTAACGTCGTTATGCTCGACGTCCTCTATCGCTCAAATTTTTACCAATTGCTTGGACCATATCTGCATGTTCTTCATTGATTTTGCAGAAACCACCATTGCATTCTCATACACCCCTTGACGGAATTCATCCATCTTATCCAATTGGAGTAGTCTTTTCTCACCTAAGGCTTTCAAGTCAAAGTTAAGATGCTTGGGCAATGGATTGAGGTCTAATTGTGTAGGCTTCTCAACTGAAGGAAGTGGTTTGGAAACACCTTTTCCAAGGTCTTCAAATGGCCTTTTAATGAACATAGGTGCTAAGGTCTCAAGTTGTTTGGAGCATGTATCTACCTCTTGATTGTTAGAATGCTTTATCCCCACAAGACATGCTTCGATTGGATCTTTTGGATGGCTCGCTTCGAATTTTTCTTTAGTGCACCCATCAATTGTATCCACCTTCATACAATTGTCTATCTCACTCGGAAATTTCAGTGCTTTAAAGACATTGAAAGTGACTTGCTCATCTTGAACCCTAATGGTTAATTGCCCTTTTTGCACATCTATTAGGGTCCTTCCCGTAGCTAAGAAAGGTCTACCAAGAATAATAGGAATTTCTTGGTCTTCCTCCATGTCAAGTACAATGAAATCAGCCGGGAAGATAAATTTATCCACCTTAACAAGCACATCCTCTATAATACCTCTTGGGTATTTTACTGATCTATCTGCCAATTGCAATGTGACTGTAGTGGGTTTGGCTTCTCCTAAGCCAAGTTTCCTAAAAATAGAGAGAGGCATAAGATTAATACTTGCACCAAGATCACATAAGGCTTTATCAAAATAAGAATTTCCTATAGTGCAAGGAATAGCAAAACTCCCTGGATCTTTAAGTTTAGGAGGAAGCTTTTTCTGCAAAATGGCACTGCATTCTTCAGTAAGTGCAACAGTCTCATACTCTTCTAGCTTTCTTTTGTTGGAGAGGATCTCTTTCATGAACTTCACATAGCTAGGCATCTGTTCCAAAGCATCAGCAAAAGGAATATTAATATGTAATTTCTTAAAAACATCAAGAAATTTAGAAAATTGCTTATCTAGCTTTTGCTTTTGGAATCGCTGAGGATATGGCATAGGTGGCACATAAGGAGGTGGATTATCTGGAAACAACTTCGATGTGGGTTTCACGACTTCTTCAATTTGTTCTCCAGATTTTCTGGTCTGCACTTCCACTGTTTCTTGTTCTGACTTTTTCTGTGTCACAGGTTCAGGTAACTCTTTGCCACTTCTTAGTGTAATTGCCTTCACTTGTTCCTTAGGGTTGATTTCCGTATTACTAGGCAAAGACCCTTGTGGTCTAGAATTTAATGAACTAGCAAGTTGTCCCATCTGAACCTCCAAATTTCGAATGGATGCTGACTGATTTTGCAATGTGGCTTCAGTCTTAGTCATGAACTGAGATGTGTTCAAGCTCAATTGAGCAAGAGCATCTTCTAAAGACACCTTTTGTGCTGGCGGTTGAATTGGCTGTGGAGGCTGAAATCCATAGGGTCTATCAGCAGGCTGATTGTTTCTCCAAGAAAAGTTGGGATGATCTCTCCATCCCTGATTGTAAGTGTTGGAGTATGGATTATACTGTCTGTTTGAATTCCCTACAAACTGAGCTTGTTCCCTCTGCGATGGGGCAAAAGGATTTCCCACTTGACAATCACCACTAGAATGAGGTCCACCACAAAAATCACAAGCTTCTGGAGGAATATGGATGGCATTTGCAGTGATTGAACTAAGTTGCTTTGACAGTGTAGCAACCTGGGCTGATAGTGCAGTGAGGGCATCAACGTCATACCTGCCATGATTTTTCGGTAGTGTGGATCTCCCTGAAGACCATTGGTAGTCGGTAGAAGCCATCTCATCCAACAATGCATAAGCAGCCTCATATGTTTTCCCCATTAGTGAACCTCCCGCTGCAGCATCTACAAGTATCTTGGTTGATCGAATCAACCCATTATAAAAAGTCTGCAATCAGAACCAACTGGGATACCATGATGAGGGCATGCTCGCAATAAATCTTTGTACCTCTCCCATGCTTCAAAAAGTGATTCCATCTCATTTTGAGTGAATGTGGTGATCTCATTCCTCATCTTTGCAGGGTTGGGGGGTAGAAAATATTTCGACAGAAGTTTCTGCCTGCAGATGTCCCACGTGGTGATTGCTCGTGCTGGCAAAGAAAGCACCCAACGCTTGGCCCTATCCGGCAGTGAGAATGGGAAAAGCCTCGATCTAATGGCATCATCAGAGACACCATTCATTTTCAATGTAGCACGATCTCAAGAAAATTGATTAAGTGAGCATTAGGATTCTCATGTGCTAACCCTGAACCGATTAGCTTGAACGATTTGGATTATGCGGGACTTGAATTCAAAATTATTTGCCGCAAGAGTTGGAGGTATGGCACTGTAGAGATCATATGTGACAGTAGGCAAAGCATAGTCACGTAATTCTCTGGTGTTTGCATTAGCGACCGGGATAGCATTCTCTTCATGTTCAGCCATAGTGTTATGAAATTGCGCAGAAGTTTCTCTCTTTTCCTTTCTATTCAAATGACAAGTCTTTTCTATCTCTGGATCCAATGGGAGGAGATTATCACTTCCAAACCTTCTCATGCACCACGGAATAATATCTAACAAGATAAAAGAACAAAAGTAAATAAAAGTTCAAATTAAAGGTAGAACTACTTGGTATCGATATTAATAAAATCAAATTAGTCCCCGGCAGCGGCGCCAAAAACTTGTTGCGAATTTTTTACACGCAAGTGCACGTGATCGTTAACAAGTAATATAGAGTGAATATAATTTATCGTTCCCACAGAGACTAATGAATTATTAAATACCGAAATTAAAATAGTTCTAACTTTATTTGAAGAAAAAATATTTTATGGATAAGCTAAATTAAAAGTAATTTTAAAACTTAATTAAAACTAAAATTAAAAACTAAACAAAGCAAGTTAATAGATTAAGTTGACGAAAGATCTAGGGTTTTCGATTTCACCATAACTAATCCATCCTAATATTAATCTATTTCTATAATCTAATTTAATTTCCTGGTTGATAGTCGAGATTCCCAAATTTATTTACTAGTCCCTCCCGAGATTTATCGTTAACAAGTAATATAAAGTGAATATAGATTTATCGTTCCCACAAGGACTAATTGTTTATCAACTACCGAAATTTAGTTAATTCTACCTCTATTTGAATGATAAAAAGATATTTTATGAATAAACTAAATTAAAACTAAATTTAAAACTTGAATAAAAATTAAATTTAAAACAAAGCAAGGCAAGTTAATAGATTAAGTTGACGAAAGATCTAGGGTTTTCGATTTCACCATAACTAATCCATCCTAATATTAATCTATTTCTATAATCTAATTTAATTTCCTGGTTGATAGTCGAGATTCCCTAATTTATTTACTAGTCCCTCCCGAGATCTAATAAAAATCCTCCTAATTGCTAATTCACTATATTCCTATGTGAATTACAACAATTATGAAGTCATTAATTTTTATGGATTCTCATATAGCAACTACACAAACCATGTAGGTATATTCCTATCCTACATGCAATTTATGGCATTTATCTCAATGAACTTGACACATAACTCCTCTTCCAATTCGTTATGATTAACAAATCATCTAATTAGTGATCAAGTAATTAGAAGCATTAAGCACAAAGATAAATACTCAACCATGGAAAATTAAATCAAATTATATTAATAGAAAAATATTAAGACTTCATAGTTAGGCTACATCGAAACCCTAGAAAAAGAATTTAGTTCATATTAATATAAAAGAAGAACAACACCAATTTCTTAAACATAATTGCAAAAAGAAAAAAAAAATAAAAATAAACTTCAACAAAACCCGTAGGTGGTAGCCAAAAATTTCATAACAAAATATAAAACTTAAATTACTAAAATTGCTAAATAACACTAAACACAAAAACAAGGAAAGAAAAATAAAATAACTAAACTAAACTAAACTAAACTAAAGGAAATAAGAAAAGATAAAACCCGTAGACTTGAAGACCAAGCAATCAAAATTCTCACGCTTTGTTTGCTTCACCAAGTTCTAGAGGAAAAAAAAATAAATTCGCTCCTTGCTTTGCACATCAAGCTTGGCGTTGTTCTCTTTGCTAAACTACTGCAAACAACAAGAACAAAACAATGAAGAAAGATTGAAGAAAACATCAAGAGGAAGGCTGAAAAATTTTCAAAACCGATGAAAGGTTGCAAAAATTTGTCAAGAAAGAAACCGTGAGCTACCGGTTTTGTAGAAGAAAAGCGAGATGAAGAACAACTGAAATTTCTAAAGAAAAACCAAAGAGAACTACTGAAAAATTGCTAAGGAAAGAAAAGAAACTACTCCTAAACTAAGGAAGAAAGGAAAAGAAATCTGCGCTAAGAATGGGATCATTTGAAATGGGATGTCTTCCTCCGTTGTAAGCTTTCTTATTTATAAGCAAGGATTTGCTCTTCTTTCTTTGCTCTCAAGGTGTTGCTGCCATGTGCTTGGTTTATTTTCCAGCAAATAAAACAGCCCAAGCTTTGCTTTTGTAGTTGGCAATTCATGTGACTTGATTCTCTTTTCTTTTTCTTTCTTTGTGTGCATGCTCTACTGCTTGCTTGTTTCTCTCTATGTTGTCGCCCGATTTTTCCGAGCTTTGTTTTTGCCCATGTGAGACTGCATTTTGGAGAGACTTTCTTGCTGTCCTCATGCACTCTTTCTTCAGAAAAATAAAAGATGGCAGCTGGTCTCAAAGCCTTCATGTGCAGATGTTTCTCTTTCCTCAAATGAAAGGTCAAGATATGTTGTTTTGTGTTCCAGCCTTTTTTTCTTGCTTTACAACCTGCTTCTGTGCTCTTTCTCTTTGTGTGAATATTGATTTCTTATGGAGACTTAGGGTTGTTGATTGTTGCTGGAAAAAAAAGTACCCAAACTGCTGTTAAAATCAGAAAACCCGTTGCCAAAGAGCTAACTAAAAATCAACATTTTTCTTCAAGTTTCTGTCCAGTTTTGGTCCCTTTGCTTCCGGAATTTGAGAAAACTTTCTTCATGAAAGTTTTTGCTCTCTTTCTTAGCTTTCCATATCATCTTGAATCATCTCATTTGGACGTATGTATCAAGAGTTATGAACTCCGGAAGATGAGTGAGTTTTCAAAGGATAATTTGGCCAAAATATGTAAAAACAAATTAAAACACAAGCCAATTTCTAACCAAAATGAATAAGAAAACTCTATATAAAATAGAGTTATCAATACCTCGCACTACATTTAGAAAGAACACAAGATGGCCCTTAAATATCAAAATGAATATAATCCAAAATACCTTTTGTTTTATGGACACTGGGAGAGTTGAAGCTAACTCTTTTCTATTTCCCAAAGATACAATGCTCACAAAAGTCCATCTTACCAGTACTTTGGCTACAAAGGAGGCCACTCTTGTTTAACAACATTAAGCTTCTTTCACCCACGTGTCCCAACCATATATGCCATAATCTGGTGAAGTCAGTTTCTGAGGATGTAAAGACTACTACCGCACATGTGACAGTAGACCCCTGCAAAATATATAAGTTTCTAGACCTACAAGCTTTCATCAGTACAATAGCACCTTTGCATATTTTTGAGACTCCACCTTCAGCTGAATACCTGCACCCAAAGGCATCAAGGGTGCCTAAAGAGAAGATTTTTCTTCAAATCTGGAACATGTCTAACCTTTATGTGTGCTCAAACAACTCCATTCATCATGTATCTTGATTCGGACTGTACCTTTACCAACAACTTTATAGGCAGCATTGTTACCCATCAAAACAACTCCATCATCAACAAGTTCATAGCTAGTAGTACAAGCTCATGTACTACTAGCTTCAGTAGTGGTACTGCTACTTTGTACAATTTTCTCTTTATTTTTCTCGTTATTTTTCAATTTATAACAATTTGTCTTAATGTGTCCTTTTTTTTTTTACAAAAATTGCAAATCAAATTTTTATGTCTAGATTTTTACCTTGCCTTGGATTTACTACTACTGGGTTTCTATTTTCAAATAAATCCCTTATAAATAATCCTCCGCCTAATTTCCCCTAGTCTCCCTTGTAATATTTCTATCAATCTACTCTTTAGATTTTAATATTGATTTTATACTATCATATGAGATAAATTGTTTCCCATATATCATAGTATCTCGAAAATATTTAAAAGACTAGAGAAGAGAACACAACAATAATATAGCTTGATCTTCATCCTCAATCTTCATATCTATATTCTATAATGAGATAATCAAATTTGTCAAGATGGGAGAGTATAGACATACCTTCTGTCATCCTTAACATGTATAACTTCTTCTTTAAATAGAGCCAATTTTCTATCATCTTTTTCAAGTACATAACTTTCAACCTATCCCACATACCTTTGCCCGTCCTCTCGTTGGCAACTTCCTACAAAATCTCTTCAGAGAGATTTAAAATAATAGTTGATCTAACCCTTTTGTTTAGATTTATAAATTCTTTCGCCTACATTTCCGATGCTTTATTCTCTTCTTCTTCAAGTGATAACTCACATCAATTTTGTATAAAAATGGCTTTCATCTCGAGTTGCCACATATCGAACTTGACACTCCCATCAAACTTTTCAATAGAGGTATTTGTTACTATCACAATGGCCAAAATATCACTCTCAAGTGAATAGTGATGTGGGCCCTACGAGATGAATCGACTATGGGCCCACAAGGGAGACTCTAGGCCTCGCTAGGAAAAAAAATACTTAGTTTCTTATATGAAAGATCCATGTTTAATGACAACCACAAAGCATACGATAAGCACCCGAACTAAGCTCTAATACCAATTTGTTAGGAATGGATTTCACTGTTATTTGATAGCCCGTAAAAAACTAGCAAAGACCAAAAAAAGAGAGAAAATTAATGGTACAAAAAAACACAGGAATTTACTTGGTTCGGTCAATGTGACCTACATCCACAGCTGGTGAAGGAACAAATTTCATTAATATGTAAAGAAATACACAAGTTTATGATGAAAGGCTTATAAGGTTTTCTAACCACTAAACTCCCTGAATAAATAGAGTTATAAAAAGATAAATTCTTGAAATTTAAACCTCACCACACTTCACTTTCACTCTCAAAAGATTTGGTTTTGGTTGTGTAATGGTGCTATTTAGTTCTTGAATACCTTCGAAACTCCTTTATTTTTAAGTAAAAGTTGGAAGAAAAATACTAAAACTTTTACATCAAAAATCCATTCCAAAATCCCTAGAAATTTACATATAACATTACACATGAGTAAGCAAAAGTCAATATATATTTGCAGGGCAAAAAATCTTCACAATCATACACTTCATTTATTGGGAAGGGACCAAAGCCACCTAATAGGTCACCTAGACTATACTTTATCACTACCATTTTGAGCTCTTCATGAATATTTGTGTGCTCTATTCTTCTTTTTCGAAAGCCTATTATCTTCATATCTTAGATCATCTCTCTTTTCCTTTTTGCTGATTGTGAATGAGATAATGCTAGTTCTTCTTTTAGGCTCCATGATAGTGCTTGGTGCTGAAGCCGATTTCGATATTCCTCTTATGTGCTCCACTATTTCAAATCAATGATGACCCATTCCTCTACACTTCTACTTGAACTTCCTATCTCTCACGGTTGCCTTTCTTCTGGAGATTCTTGAATTTCATATGGTTGAATTTGGTTCTGGAAATTGTCTTGGTGATACATCGTGAGCAGATAGTCTCCTTTTTTCCCTCACTTGGCTAGCATTTGTTCTACTAGCACATTTATCAGCAATCGGTAATTTTGGGCCATCTCCCTTCTTTGATTTTTGTCTAGGAAAATTTGTTTGTTGGTCTGGGCTGCTTCCATTATTAAGAAGAATTACATTGTATTATTTATAGATTCAGTCATTCCTAGCCTTTGCACTATTCTTTTTTGTTGGGCTTTTCCTATCTTCCTTTTACCTCTTCTAATTTCTCCTCCTTTCATTATTTGATAAGCCCATTTCTCTTGTTATAGGAGCCATGCCATTTTCCAACCCATCCATTCTCAATGGATCTTCATTTTCTTTCCTCACCGTTTGTTGATCATGGCTCGATTCTTGCTGCCACTCTTCCTCAATCACAGCCCAGTTTATTTCAGCCCATTCCCAAAACTCTTTTGTGGCTTAGTCAAGTAGTCTTTATTTTCTAACAAGAACAAGAGTTTAATTTGCTGAACATCCGCTTTGCCTCCCTCCTGTCTTGTCACAAGCTGTAAATCTACAGCAAAATTAAATCCTTTCCTTCCTCCGCAACCCATCATATCAATGTCTTCTCCAGCATTCATGACCACCGTACCATTAGTAAATTGGAGGTGGAACCACCACGGTGGTGGCCGTTCAACACTGACCAAAACAGTCACATGAAGTTGATTCTCAAAAATTTGGAATTCCTCTTTTTCAAGAGTTCCATTTCACATCAATCACTCTTCTAGGTGCTTGGTTTACCTTCTCTAGTTCAGTTTTGGTGAGACCAAAAATGGGAAATTCATTTATAATTGGAGGATCCTCTATCTGGATTGCAATTGTGTGTGTTTGTGTTTCCTGCATGGCCTTTTGGAATTGTTGTTAATAATTTCGCTGCACGTGTTCAGTTGGTTGGAGAATGTATTGTTGGCTTTGCATGCCTTCAGCTCTCTGGGCCATCCTTGTGTTTGGATTTGTTAGGTCATCTTCCTGTTGCTCTTGATTTCACGAGAGTGGTTGCCTCTATTGAGCATTAGTATTCAATCTATTTTCAAAAAATGATCTAAACCTAAAACCATATGGGAACTGGTCTCATGTGTGGCCCTGAAAAACATATGAAGCTCATGCATATAACCTTTAGGAATTCTTGTAAATCTATGATGAGGCATATGCCTATAAGCCCTTATTGTGCTTGGATACAGTTCATGCTAATCATCTGAGTAGATTGGTAATCCCAGACTTTCTCCCCACCTTTCAAATCTGTCATCAAGATATACATCAAGCCCTTAGGAATCTGATGGTTATTGCATGAACCACACCCACCCTCACTTCAGGCACTTCTCCAACTATGCCGGCAATCTTCCTTGTAGCTTTAACAAGATATACATTTTATGGAAATTCCTGAAATCCAAACCCAAACCAATACTTGGGTTATTTTTATTCTACTAAGGATTAAGTTTGGCTCCCATATCCTTAGGACTAGGAGGGCTCCTGCAACCATATATGGATCATTATGAAGTATAGCAAGCATTTGATTCATGTTCAGAAATTTGAAGATGAAGAAATTTTGGTCTCTTCCAACTATATAGATTTCTTCTCCCCAAAATTGACGAGCATAGCTGTTAAGAATGAGCCCCACTATTAGTTGGTATCCTGTAAAGTAAATAACAAAAACAGTAAAAGAGAGAAAATAAATGGGATAAAAGACAGAAGAATTTACATGATTCGGTCACCTACGTCTACGGCCAAGTAAAGAGTCAAACTTCACTAATATGTGGAGATAATTTACAAGTAGTATCTTCCCAACTACCCTGTTATCCAATACATATATGTGAAAAATAACGTATACCAAACAATGACTTATATACAAAATACTAGCAGGAATTTATTAAGAGAATCCATAAAACCTTATTTGGATATTTGAATAAAGGAATTATGTTGGAAAGAAGAGACCAAAGAAAAGAAACTAGTTTATGATCTGAAGAATGTATCAACCTTTGAAAACTTCATATCTGCTCTTATTTATAGGCAAAAAATTGGAAGAAACATGCCAAAAATCCATCCCGCAATCCCTAGAAATTTGCAAATTTTCGACTAAAATTTATTGAACATAAGTAAACAATCAATTTTACTACAGGATTGTCCCAGAAGTCATGCACTTCATTTATTGGAAAGAATCCAAGGTCACTTAACAAATCTCCATCTTGGCCTAGACCCGAACAATTAGTGATTTGCTCGTTTCCTCCGTAATGCCCTAACCGTTGAATCATTGACTATGAATATCAATCAAGTCCAAGCACTATTTGAACTTGTAAACTAGAGGAGTTTTTGTAAACATATCTACGAATTGTCCTTAGTATCGATCTTCTAAACAAGGACCTTCTTTTCAAAGAATGGTATCACGAATGAAGTGATAATTCACATCGATATGCTTCGTTCGTTCATGATACATGTGGTCTTTAGTCAAGTGAATTACACTTTGACTATCACAATAAATGGTAATAACCCTTTACTGCAGAGATAACTTGCCGAATAAACCTCTTAACCATAATGCTTCTTTAATAGTTTCAGTGACTGCCATATATTCTGCCTCAATAGTACATAAAACAACTATATGTTGTAGAGTAACTTTCCAACTAACAACACAACTTTCAATATAAAATACATAGTGTGTAAGAGATCTGCGCTTGTCGAGATCATCAGCATAATTTGAATCTACAAAACCAACCAAGGTGTTACTGGAATGTCCAAACTCCAAAAAATGCTAAAAGTACCCCTTAAGTATTTCAGAATCCATTTCACAGTTTGCTAGTGTTCTTTGCCAAGATTAGCCATATATTTACTAACAACACTAACTGCTTCTGATATATCAGGATGAGTACCAATCATTGCATACATAACACTACCTATAGCACTAGAATAAGGAACATGTGCTATATAATCTTCATCTTCCTTTGACTGTGTTGATTGAGCAACAGCTAGTTTGAAGTGACTAGTAAGAGATGTACTGACTGGTTCATAGTCTCGCATGCCAAACCTCTCCAAAACCTTATTGATATAATTTTCCTAAGTCAAGAACAGTATACCAACTCCTCGATCACGTCCTATTTCCATACCAAGAATCTTCTTAACTACTCCTAAATCTTTCATTTCAAATGCACTATTTAACAAAGCTTTCAACTAGTGAATTTCTGCAAAATTCTTAGCCACAATGAGCATGCCATCAACATGTAATAGTAAATAAATGAATGAACTTTCATTTACTTTTCAATAGTAAATACAACTATCATACATGCTCTTGGAGAAATCATGACCCAATATAAATGAATCAAACCTCTTATACCATTGTCTTGGAGATTGCTTCAGTCCATACAAAGATTTATTCAACAAACAAACATGGTCTTTTTTACATTCAACTTCAAAACCTTCAAGTTGTCTTATATAGATCTGTTCATCTAATTCACCATGTAAGAAAGCTATCTTGACATCATCAAACATGGCAACCAATACAAGTAATACGAATAGAGTTATGTTTTACAATTGAGAAAAAGATAATTAAAATCAAGATATTTTAGTTGACTGTAGCTTTTAGCACCCAATCGTACCTTATACCTTACAATTTAAACACCTGGAGTACCTTCTTTCCTTTTAAAAATCCATTTGCAACCAACAATGTTCTTTCCCTTCGACGATGTCACAAGAACCCAAATACCATTCTTGTGCAGAGATTCTATTTCTTCATTCATAACCACCAGCCACTTATCTGAATCAACACTTTGAATTGCCTCCGAATAGGTGCAAAGGTTCACCTTCTCCACCTATTTCATGTGCCACTGATAAAGCATATGCAACAAAATCTTCATACCTGTGTGGTTGTTGAATCTCCTTTCTTGGTCTATCTCTGGCTATAGAATTTTTCTCCTCTACTAGTTCATCAACTTGATCTGTTTGACTTGTAGAGACATTCTGGGAAGGACCCGTATTACCAATCTCAAGCTCTACCTGCTTTTGTATACTAATCTCCTTTTCTAAATTACCAGGATTACAAGACTATTTTCTAGGATACAAAATTGATGACTAATCAAATGTAACATCTCTACTAATTAAAAATTTAGGTGACTTCAGGTCAAGACTCTTTCATCCTAGAAGCATAATCAAGGAAAATACATTTTTTAACCCTGGGCTCTAACTTTCCCTCATTTACATGCATATAAGTAGTACACTCAAATATTCTTAAATTAGAGTAACCAGCATGAGTACTTGACCAAATTTCCTCTAGAGTTTTGAAATCCAGAGGAGCAAATGAAGAACAGTAGACGATATAACATGCAGTATCAATGGCCTATGCCCAAAAATCAAGTGTCAACCCATCATTTGAGATCATACACTGAGCTTGTTCCAAAAGAGTCTGGTTCATGTGCTCGGCCACACCATTTTGTTGAGGTGTTATCCTTATAGTGTGATGCCAAGCAATTTCTTTATTTTTGCAAAATTCATTGAATTTATTGCCACAAAATTCCAAGCCATTATCTGTCTCCAACCACTTAATATGTTTTTCTATCTACTTTTCAACTAAAGCCTTCTATTGCTTAAAGGTTAAGAAAACATCATTTTTATGCTTCAAGAAATACACCCGAAATTTCCTTCAATAATCATCAATAAAAGTCAACATATACCTAGCATCACCTTTAGAAAGAACACGAGATGGCCCCCAAAGATCAAAATGAATATAATTCAAAATACCTTTTGTTTTAAGGATAGTTGGAGAGTTGAAACTGACTCTTTTCTACTTTTCAAATATATAATGCTTAGAAAAGTTCATCTTACCAGTACTTTGGCTAAAAAGTAGGCCACTCTTGCTTAATAATGTTAACCCTTTTTCGTCCATGTGTCCCAACCGCATATGCCATAATCTAGTAATGTCAGTTTCTAAAAATGTAGAGAATGTTGCTGCACATGTGACAATATACCCCTGCAAAATATATAAGTTTCTCGACTTGCAAGCTTTCATCAGTACAATAGCACCTTTGCAAATTTTTAAGACTCCACCTTCAGCTAAATACCTGCACTTAAAGGCATCAAGGGTACCTAAAGTGATGAGATTTTTCTTCAAATCTGGAACATGTCTAACCTTTATGAGTGCTCGAACAACTCCATCATGTATTTTGATTCAGACTGTACCTTTACCGACAACTTTATAGGCAACATTTTTACCATCAAAACAACTCCACCATCAACATATTCATATGTGGAAAAACAATCCCTATTGGGACTCATGTGATAAGAACAACCCGAGTTTAGAATCCACTCATATTAGACCTTGTTTTATTATCTATGACTACCAAAATGATACGCTCATTCTCATCTGCTACTGCAATAGTTTCAGCGGTGGCACTGCTACTTTGTACACTTTTCTCGTTATTTTTCTTCTTATTTTTCAATTTATAGTAGTCTGCTTTAATGTGCCCTTTCTTTTTACAAAAATTGCAACTCAAATTTTTATGTCTAGATTTTGATCTTGCCTTGGTTTACTGCTACTAAGGTCTCTATTTTCAAATTTACCTCTTATAAATAGCCCCTCTACTTGACGACCACTAGTCTCTCCTCTAATGTCCCCATCAATCTACTCTTTAGACTTTAATGTAGATTGTATACTATCATATGAGATAGATTATTTCCCATATATCATAGAATCTCGAAAATATTTAAATGACTGGGGAAGGGAACACAACAATAATATGGCTTGATCTTCATCCTCAATCGTAACATCTACATTCCCCAAATCCATAATGAGATAATCAAATTTATCAGGATGTGAGAGTATAGATATTCCTTCAGTCATCCTTAACACATATAACTTCTATTTTAAATAGATTCGATTCTCCATCATATTTTTCATGTACATGGTTTTCTACCTGTCCCACATACCTTTGGCTATCCTCTCGTTGGCAACTTTATGTAAAACCTCGTTAGAGAGAATTAAAATAGTAACTGATCTAACCCTTTTGTCTAAATCTATAAATTCTTTCACCGACATCTCTAGTGCTTTATTTTCTTCTCCTTCAAGTGCTAATTTACATCCATCTTGTATAAGAATGGCTTCCATCTTAAGTTGACACTTTGGTCAAACTTTTCAATAGAGGTCTTTGTTACTGTCATGATAGCTAAAATATGACTCTCAAGTGAATAGTAACATGGGTCCACACGAGATTAATAGTGATTGTAGGCCCCACAAGGGAACCTCTAGCATGAGGTATTTATTTTTTTATGTTGAGGATTCACGTTTAGTTCAACCACAAAGTATACGAAAGCACCCAAATTGGGCTCTAATACTAGTTTGTTAAGAACAAACCCCACTATTAGCTAGTAGCCCATAAAGTAAATAACAAAGACAATAAAAGAGAGAAAATAAATGGGACAAAAGACATAAGAATTTATGTGATTTGATCAACGTGACTGATAGGGCTTAAATTATATTTTTTTCTTATTAATATTTCTTTAATATTAATTTGAGTTTTATGGAAAATTATTTGGTTTTAATATACTTTTTATTTTAGGTATGAAAAATGGTGAATTGGAGAAAAATGTGATAAAAGGCAACAATTGAACACAAAAAGAAAAATCCAGAAGCTGCAAGAAGAAAGGAAAGCAAAAAGGAAACAAGTCTTTGGCATAGGAAACAAAAGAGAATTGGAAACTAGAGGCAAGTCAAGTGGCGGTTGGACACAAGACTACAAAAAAAAGGAAGCAGCCAAGGAACTGGTTTCAGGAAACAACAAAAACTGAAGAAAAAGAAGAACCAAGGCAGCCGCCCTTGAGAAAAAGGAAATAAACAGGAAAAGAAAGGAAAAGGACAAAGAAAAGAACCAAATGTTGGAAAAGTCAAAGTTCAATTGGTAAAAGGAAACAAAGAAGAGAACAAATCCGTTGCACAAACCAAGACAAAATTGAAAACATGACAAAAAGCATTCAAAGAATTGATTTCGGCCAGGAAATTGATTTCAGCCAGACTAAGCAAAATAGAAAGTTGATTTCGGTCAAAGAGAGAGAAAAGGGAATTTGAGAAGTCAGCCGTACAAAGACTCTAAGGAAATACAGGAAGCAGCTGGCTTTGGAAAGAAAAGGAGAAACACAGAAAAGGAAACAAAATTGTTAAGTCCAGCGCCGTTTTTTCTTGCAACACAAGTCTCCTTTATGTTACCTATTTCTTAGTTTATTCAAGAAAAAGGATACTCGTCCATCTATAAAAGCAAGTGCAGCCTTCATCTTCACAAGAAGTATTCCACAATTTCTTTCTTTTGCTTAAGAAAATCGTCCCTTTCATGCCTCTTATTTTTTCTTTCTTTTTAGTTTAGCAGCCGTTTCTCTTCTCTTCACCAAAACTCAAGTTGTTGTTTTTTTCTTCTTTTCTTTAGTTTAGTAATTCTCTTAGAAAATTTCAGCAATAATGTATGCCACTATGAGTGGCTAAATTTTCTTTTCTAATTCAAGGGAAAGATTGATTTCAATTGCAATCACTGTGAGGTTTTGTTCTTAATTTTATTTTCTTGCTTTTATTCAAATACTTGTTAATTCTTGATTTAATTTTATGAATAATTGAGGATTAATTAATCTGACAATTTAATTGTTCATTATTTATTCTATTGCTATCCATAGAGTTCAGTGATCCGCAATTGTCATGAATAAGTGAACCAAGTAGAAACTAGGTTAAATATGTGTATGGCTTGAAATATGCATGCTTAGCTTAGGGGAGTTAATGAGACAAGGTTAATTCACTGCAGCTATCTCGGTGTTTTAATTTTGGTTTAACTGTTTTCATAGTTCTTAATGCTATCGTTAATTTGATATGGAACGCTAGCGTACCCAATCAATTAATGGTAAGTTTTGATTTAGAGTGCTGGGCTCGGTCAATTATTTTAGGAAAACAGAAATTTATTATGGCTGTCTTAATAAATTTCAAGTTAAATATTTGATTTTGCAAGAATTATTATTTTTTGTGACCTGTGATCAGTGATGCAATTGAATGATATCGACCCTTGGATTAGAAACTCGGCTAATTGGTAACTCTAGTTATTTTATATTTTTTTCTTGTTCTAAATATTTATTTTTATTAATTTCTAGAATTTTCGTGATTTAGTTAATATTCAAAAAAATCCCCTTTTTTATTTATCTATAATTTATTGTTCAAGGCTTGGAACTATACTTAGGTTCTCTTGGGACTCGACCTGGTCTGCTACTACTGCAAATTTAATTTGTAATTACTTAAGGACCAGTAATTAATTTTGTGGGCTTCGACAAACCTGCCAAATTTTGGCGCCGTTGCCAAGGAACCAATTAGTTCTTTGTTTTGAACATCTAGTGCTACTAATATTTTTCTTTCTTATATGACTCGTGCTTCTCAGGAAGGCAAATTAGAATACAATCCTGAAATTGAGAAGACTGCTCGCCAACTAAGAAAAGAGGCTAAGTAAAGAAATGGTGGTTCATCTTCAGAGGTGGACATTGAAACGGAATCTACCGAATTGGAGATTGCCGAATTTGCAACAATGGGAGATAGAACGTTAAAGGAGTTGGCAGCTCCTACTTTAAACCATCAACCTCTTTGCATTCAATTTCCTACTTTAGATGTTGGTTTTGAAATAAAATCTGGTTTAATCCACTTATTGCCTATTTTTTGTGGTCTTGTAGGTGAAGATCCGCACAAGCATCTAAAGGAGTTCCATGTCGTGTGTTCTAGTATGAGACCACAAGGAGTGTCGAAAGAACAAATCAAGTTGAGAGCCTTTCCTTTTTCCTTAGGAGATAAGGCGAAGGATTGGTTATACTACCTTCCTTCTGGTTCAATCACCTCATGGGATGAGATGAAAAGATTATTATTAGAAAAGTTTTTCCCTGCATCTCGAGCTGCGAATATTAGGAAAGAAATATGTGGGATACGACAACATAGTGAGGAAACTCTCTATGAGTATTGGGAAAGATTCAAACAACTGTGTGCTAGTTGTCCCCACCATCAAATTCCTGAGCAACTCCTCATCCAATACTTCTACGAAGGGTTATTACCAATGGATAGGAGCATGGTAGATGCAGCCAGTGGAGGAGCATTAGTGAACAAAACACCAGCAGAGGCTCGGCAATTGATATCTAATATGGCAGAAAATTCTCAACAATTCGGAACCCGAGTTGAAGGGAATTTTAAGAGGGTCAATGAGGTAGACACTTTTGATCTTAAAAATCAAATTGCTGATCTAACTACCATGGTTCGTCAATTGGCTACAAGGCACATACAAACTGCTAAGGTCTGTGGAATATGCTCGATTCCTGGTCATCCTACGGACATGTGTCCAACACTGCAAGAAGATTCACATCAACAAATTAATGTCGTAGGAGGGTTTCCTGGTTAGCCTCAACGAAGATATGATCCCTACTTTAATACTTACAACCCTGGATGGAGGGACCATCCGAATTTCAATTATGGGAACCAAGGAGCACAACAGAGATTTCCACCACAACCTTACAATAAGCCACCTTCACCACCAGCTCCATCTTCAAACTCAGGTATGCATTTAGAAGATATTGTTAAATCACTTGCTACTAATATGCAACATATGCAACAAATGCAACAGGAGCAACGAGCTTTGGGGAACCAAATTACCCAACTGGCTACATCGATTAGCAAGTTGGAAGCACAAAATTGTGGAAGGTTACCTTCACAACCGGTGGTTAATCCAAAGGAAAATGCAAGTGCCATTGTATTAAGAAGTGAGAAAGAGATTGATACAAGACCTAATCTATCAAAAAAACCAGAGAATGCAGAGAAGCATGAAAATAAAGAAGAAGCAGAATGCACACTTGAACCGCAATCAAAGGTAATTCTTTCTTCTAATTCTAAGCCAACATTTCCTAATGCGATTGTTCCCCCTTTTCCTAGCAGGTTGGCAAAGTCAAGACAGGAGGATTATGAGAAGGAAATTCTAGACACCTTTAGAAAGGTAGAAGTGAACATACCTTTGTTGGATGCCATCAAACAAATTCCAAAATATGCCAAATTTTTGAAGGAGTTGTGCACCAACAAAAGGAAGCTTAAGGGAAACGAAAAGATTAAGGTAGGGAAGAATGTTTCAGCTATGCTCACTCATAAAACTCTACCTGAAAAATGCAAGGACCCAGGTATGTTCACAATTCCATGTGTTATTGGAGATAAGAAAATTGAGCGTGCTATGCTTGATTTAGGAGCTTCTATAAATGTCATGCCCTACTCAATTTTCAAAACTTTAAATTTGGGTCCTTTGAAAGAGACTAGGATAGTGATTCAACTTGCTGACCGGTCTAATGCCTACCCTGAAGGGGTTATTGAGGATGTTTTGGTGCAGGTCAATGAGCTAATTTTTCCAGCAGAGTTTTACATCCTAAAAACAGAGGATGACTCAAACACAATTTCAGCTCCAATTTTGATAGGAAGACCCTTCATGAAGATAGCTAAAACAAATATAGATGTAGATGAGGGCGTTCTCTCTGTAGAGTTTGATAGGGAGATTGTTAAATTTAATATTTTTGATGCTATGAGATATCCTCCTGAGGCTCATTCGATTTGCTCTATTGATACTATTGATTCTATTGCACAGGAAACTTTTGATGAAGAAAACACTAAGAAGGAAGAAAAATTGAGTGAGGAAGAGACTGTTGAATTGTGCGATGATATTGACTATACCAAGGATACACAAGAAAGGTCAACACTTTTTAATATTGAATTTTCTTTATCTCAAAAAAAAGTGTTACCTTCTGTTTTGCAGGCCCCAAAACTTGAATTAAAGCAATTACCCGATCATCTTAAATATGTATATTTGGGGGACAATGAGACTCTTCCAGTCATAGTTTCAAAACAGTTAACAAAGGACCAGGAAAAGAGGTTAGTGGCAGTTTTAAGGGAACATAAATTGGCGATTGGTTGGCAGCTGGCTGACATTAGAGGAATAAGTCCAGCAATCTGTATGCATCGCATTTTTCTTGAAGAAGATGCTAAGCCAGTAAGGGAAGCTCAAAGGAAGTTGAATCTGGCAATGAAGGAAGTGGTTATGAAGAAAGCCCTTAAGCTACTTGCTGAAGGAATTATTTACCCAATCTCTGACAGTAAGTGGGTAAGTCCAGTTCATGTGGTGCCAAAGAAAACTGGGATTACAGTGGTAAGAAATCAAAATAATGAATTGGTGCCCATGAGGATTCAAAATGGGTGACGAATGGTTATTGTTTTCCGAAAGCTGAATTTAGCAACTAGAAAAGACCATTTTCCCCTACCCTTCATAGACCAAATGTTAGAAAGATTGGCTGGAAAAGTTTTCTTTTGTTTTCTTGATGGATTTTCAAGTTATTACCAGATTACTATAGCTAAAGAGGACCAAGAGAAAACTACTTTCACTTGCCCTTTTGGGACATTTGCATATAGAAGGATGCCTTTTGGTCTTTGCAACGCTCCAGGTACATTTCAAAGATGCATGCTAAGTATTTTTCCTGATTTCTTAGAAAATTGCATAGAAGTGTTCATGGATGATTTTACTGTTTATGGAGATTCATTTGATAATTGCTTAGACCATTTGACAAAAATTCTGAAAAGGTGCATAGAAACCAATTTGGTTTTAAATTATGAAAAATATCATTTTATGGTAAATGACGGCATTGTTTTAGGACATGTAATTTCCTCTAGAGGTATAGAAGTGGACAAAGCTAAAATAGATCTTATTGTGAGCTTACCTTACCCTACAAATGTTAGGGAAGTACGTGCTTTTCTTGGCCATGCAGGTTTTTACCGCAGATTTATTCAAGATTTTTCAAAAATTGCATTGCCCTTGTCCAATTTGCTCCAGAAGGATGTAGTTTTTGAATTTGGTGATGATTGTAAAAAGGCGTTTGACAAGCTCAAGAGTTTGTTGACGATAGCACCTATTCTTAAACCACCGGATTGGAACTTGCCCTTTGAACTCATGTGTGATGCAAGCAACTACGTGGTCGGAGCTGTCCTTGGCCAACGAGTTGATAAAAAGAGCCATGTCATCTATTATGCCTCAAGGACATTGAATGCGGCCTAATGCAATTACACTACTACTGAGAAGGAGTTTTTGGCAATTATTTTTGCTTTAGATAAATTTAGATCATATCTACTTGGATCTAAAGTAATTATTTATTCTGACCATGCAGCTTTGAAGTACCTACTTGCCAAGAAGGAATCAAAGCCACGCCTCATTAGATGGATTTTGCTTCTCCAAGAATTTGACCTTGAGATAAGGGACCGCAAGGGAGCCGAAAATTTGGTGGTTGACCATTTGAGCAGGTTAGTTCTGGAGGAAGAATCATTGCCCATTTTTGAAAACTTTCCTGATGAACATCTCTTTCAACTCGAAGGTATGGTTTCTTGGTATGCTGATATTGTTAATTATTTGGTTGCCAAAGTCCTACCAAGTGGTTTAAATACATTGTCAAGGGCAAAAATAAAAGCTGAGGCAAAATATTATGTTTGGGATGAACCATATCTTTGGAAATTTTGCTCTGATCAAGTCATTAGGAGATGTGTCCCTGACAATGAGCATCACTCTGTTCTTTCTTTTTGCCATAATCTTGCTTGTGGAGGTCATTTTGGACCAAAAAGAACTGCTAGGAAGGTATTGGATTGTGGCCTTTATTGGACAACCCTGTTTAGGGATGCTTACTTATTTTGTAAAAATTGTGATCGATGCCAAAGAACAGATACGTTGTCCCATAGGAATGAGATGCCCCAAACACCTATTTTGGTTTGTGAAATATTTGACGTTTGGGGAATCGATTTCATGAGACCTTTTCCTTCATCTTGTGGAAATTTATACATTCTTTTAGCAGTTGATTATGTTTCTAAATGGGTAGAGGCAAAGGCCACTAAAACTGATGATTCTAAGGCAGTTGCAGGTTTTATAAAAACTAACATTTTTAGCAGATTTGGGATACCTCGGGGTGATCAAGGAAGCCATTTTTGCAATAAGACAATTGAGGCCTTGTTAAAGAAATACGGAGTACATCACCGGATAGCAACGGCATATCATTCTCAAACAAATGGCCAAGCGGAAATCTCCAATCGTGAGGTAAAAGCTATTTTGGAGAAAACTGTCAACCCGGGGAGGAAAGATTGGAGCCTACGCCTAGATGATGCATTATGGGCTTATCGGACTGCATACAAAACTCCGATTGGGATGTCTCCATATCGATTGGTTTTTGGCAAAGCTTGCCATCTTCCAGTCGAGATTGAACATAAGGCTTATTGGGCAGTTCGTCAAACCAATATGGGTTTGAATGAAGTTGGAAACTCTAGGAAATTGCAGTTGCAAGAGTTGGAAGAATTGAGATTAGATGCCTATGAAAATTCAAGGATGTATAAGGAGAAGACCAAATTGTTTCATGACAATGTTCTCATGAGGAAACAATTTGATGTGGGTCAAAAGGTTTTGTTATACAATTCTAGATTGAAGCTCATGCCTGGTTAGTTACATTCTCGATGGCTTGGTCCATTTTTTGTTACTAAAGTTTTCCCCTATGGTGCAGTTGAGATTCAAAGTTTGGAAACAGGGAAGATCTTTAAAGTAAACGGGCATAGACTCAAGATATTTCATGACGAGGTTAATGTTTCAACTTTGATTGACATTAAGTTAACCTTGCCCATTTACCTAGATTTTTAATGTGAAGTAGAGACGTCGAGCATAACGACATTAAACAATTGCGCTACTTGGGAGGCAACCCAAAGGATTTCTTCTTTTTCTTTTACTTTCTATTCTTTCTTTTATTATTATTATTATTTTTCTTTATCCTTAGCATCATCCTTGACTTTTTAGAATCTAAGCTTTAGAAATTTGGTGGAGAAGATGCACGGCTTGCTGACTACTTCATTTTTCACCTTCCTCCATGCCCCATCTCACCATAGTCCATTGCTTGTGCCGTGATTCAGGGAAGTTTCTTATTCCATTGCCTTTATTTTTTATTTTCTGATTTGCGTGCACAAGTCTTTTATACATTGGGGACAATGTATAATTTAAGTGTGAGGGAGTGCTTTTGTGTTTTTGTGGTTATTTGAATTATTTTGATAAAACAAATTTTTTTTGCACAATTATGCTTGACAATTTGAATGTTTTCCTTGAAATTCCTAACTCTTTTGATACTTGTTTAGAATAACTCTTGGTTAGCATGCAATAGTAGTTGAGTTGGAAAGCATGAAAAGGGGCAAGTATGATTAGCCTTTGTTTTGAAATTTTAAAGCATCTCGTTGATTTTAATGATTGAATTGAATGAGAATGTGCAATATTTGATACATTGAACCCATTGTGAGTACTTGAGCCTAAGAGCATTTCCTTTTCTTGCTCACATAATTCTTTGTGGAGTGTTGTCAAATATGGTATGTTCATTCTAGAATTTGTTTTGTTATGCATGTTGAGATCACATTGTGGATTCATGCTTTGAAATGATAAGGGCATTTAGGAGTAGCCAATTAAAATTTCTAAAAGCCATCCTATTACATATACCCTTAGTTAGCAAATTTTGAGCCTTAACCTTTCTTTGTTATAACACCACATCATTAGCCATAAATTTGTTTTGTTCTTACCATTGTTGAACCCTTGTCAAGAATATGTGGGAATGAATTTTATGATAATTTCTATTGATTCCAAGGAAAAGAACCACTGAAAAAAAAAAGGAAAGTGGGAAAAGAGAAAAAAAAATGAAAGAGAAAATGAAAAAAAAAGAGAAAGAAAAAAAGAAGAAGAAGTGGAAAGTGAAAAGTATTCCCTACAAAGATTGGACAAAGTAAATGTTCTTCATTGTATACGAAATAGTCCAATTATATGATAAAGTTGCAAAAAGGGGAATACATGTTATATGAAATAAGGAAGTGGTTCTAATGCAGTGCTATTGTTGCGACTTTTGAGTCATGCAAGGAAGTTCTTACATATCTTGATGTCTGTAGCCTAAATTTTCCTTTCTTTTTACCTACCTTTACCTAAGCCCCGTTACAACCCTTATAAAGACCCTTTGATTGTTGTATGGATTCATATTTATAAGTGGTGGAGATGTGATATATAAGCAAGCCTATGGTAATGACATGCTATGTTTGATTTGAGTGCTATATTGAACCCCTAAACATTTTGAGTGCTTAGAGTGCAATCTGTGAGAAGTTATCAAATTTTGTTGCATTTGATTTCAATAAAATTGTTGAGATTAATGAGATGTGCATGTTTTGTTGAGGAAATTAGGCTATGATTACTTGTTCGTTGGATTGTCATTCCAATCTTGATTTCTAGTGTGCGATGATTTTGAGTTATTTGTGGATGAGTTGAAAAAGGGAAAGGAATGGAGAGGGAGATGTTGATTTAATGTATGCTTGAGGACAAGCATGATATAGGTGTGGGGGATTTGAAAGGGCTTAAATTATATATTTTTCTTATTAATATTTCTTTAATATTAATTTGAGTTTTATGGAAAATTATTTGGTATTAATATACTTTTTGTTTTAGGTATGAAAAATGGTAAATTGGAGAAAAATGTGATAAAAGGCAACAATTGAACACAAAAAGAAAAATCCAGAAGCTGCAAGAAGAAAGGAAAGCAAAAAGGAAACAAGTCTTTGGCATAGGAAACAAAAGAGAATTGGAAACCAGAGGCAAGTCAAGTGGCGGTTGGACACAAGACTACAAAAAAAAGGAAGCAGCCAAGGAACTGGTTTCAGGAAACAACAAAAACTGAAGAAAAAGAAGAACCAAGGCAGCCGCCCTTAGAAAAAGGAAATAAACAGGAAAAGAAAGGAAAAGGACAAAGAAAAGAACCAAATGTTGGAAAAGTCAAAGTTCAATTGGTAAAAGGAAACAAAGAAGAGAACAAATCCGTTGCACAAGCCAAGACAAAATTGAAAACATGACAAGAAGCATTCAAAGAATTGATTTCGGCCAGGAAATTGATTTCAGCCAGACTAAGCAAAATAGAAAGTTGATTTCAGTCAAAGAGAGAGAAAAGGAAATTTGAGAAGTCAGCCGCACAAAGACTCTAAGGAAATACAGGAAGCAGCTGGCTTTGGAAAGAAAAGGAGAAACACAGAAAAGGAAACAAAATTGTTAAGTCCAGCGCCGTTTTTTCTTGCAACACAAGTCTCCTTTATGTTACCTTTTTCTTAGTTTATTCAAGAAAAAGGATACTCGTCCATCTATAAAAGCAAGTGCAGCCTTCATCTTCACAAGAAGTATTCCACAATTTCTTTCTTTTGCTTAAGAAAATCGTCCCTTTCATGCCTCTTATTTTTTCTTTCTTTTTAGTTTAGCAGCCGTTTCTCTTCTCTTCACCAAAACTCACGTTGTTGTTTTTTTCTTCTTTTCTTTAGTTTAGTAATTCTCTTAGAAAATTTCAGCAATAATGTACGCCACTATGAGTGGCTAAATTTTCTTTTCTAATTCAAGGGAAAGATTGATTTCAATTGCAATCACTGTGAGGTTTTGTTCTTAATTTTATTTTCTTGCTTTTATTCAAATACTTGTTAATTCTTGATTTAATTTTATGAATAATTGATGATTAATTAATCTGACAATTTAATTGTTCATTATTTATTCTATTGCTATCCATAGAGTTCATTGATCCGTAATTGTCATAAATAAGTGGACCAAGTAGAAACTAGGTTAAATATGTGTATGGCTTGAAATATGCATGCATAGCCTAGGGGAGTTAATGTGACAAGGTTAATTCACTGCAGCTATCTCGGTGTTTTAATTTTGGTTTAACTGTTTTCATAGTTCTTAATGCTATCGTTAATTTGATATGGAACGCTAGCGTACCCAATCAATTAATGGTAAGTTTTGATTTAGAGTGCTGGGCTCGGTCAATTATTTTAGGAAAACAGAAATTTATTACGGCTATCCTAATAAATTTCAAGTTAAATATTTGATTTTGCAAGAATTATTATTTTTTGTGACCTGTGATCAGTGATGCAATTGAATGATATCAACCCTTGGATTAGAAACTCGGCTAATTGGTAACTCTAGTTATTTTATATTTTTTTCTTGTTCTAAATATTTATTTTTATTAATTTCCAGAATTTTCGTAATTTAGTTAATATTCAAAAAAATCCCCTTGTTTATTTATCTATAATTTATTGTTCAAGGTTTGGAACTATACTTAGGTTCTCTTGAGACTCGACTTGGTCTGCTACTACTGCAAATTTAATTTGTAATTACTTAAGGACCAGTAATTAATTTTGTGGGCTTCGACAAACCTGCCAGTGACCTACGTCCACGGCCAGAGGAGGAGCCAAACTTCACTAATATATGGAGATAATTTACAAGTAGTATCTTCCCAACTACCCTGTTACCCAATACATGTATGTGAAAAATAATACATACCCCAAATAATGACTTGTATACAAAATACTAACAGGAATCTATCAAGAAAATCCATAAAACCTCATTTGGATATCTGAATAAATGAATTATGCTAGGAAAAAGAGACCAAAAAGAAAAAGCTGGTTAATGATATGAGAAATGTATCTACCTTTGAAAGTTTCATATCTAATCTTATTTATAGAAGAAAAATTGGAAGAAACACGTCAAATGTCCATCCCACAATCTCCAAAAATCTGCAAATTTTTTGCACATGAGTAAACAACCAATTTTACTGCAGGATTGTCCCATAAGTCATGCACTTCATTTATTGGAAAGGGCCCAAGGCCACCTAACAATAGCTTTGCATTCTGTTGAAGCCAAAGCTTCTATAGTCCATGAGGTAACCTAGGAGACAGTTACTATAATATGGCATACTTTCTTCTGTATCTACACTCCTCTCAAGTCCAAGACTGCACCCCTTCTGTATGATCTATAAACATTCTTGTTTAGCTTGCTGGCTTGTGGAATATCTCATCCCTCTTCTGAAAATTCTGAACCTTGTAGTTATAAGCTACTATCCGACTAATGATCCTAAGGAAAATTACTATCCATTTTGTCGTTCACCTACAAGTCTCTATCAAGTCCTAGTTTTTAAAATTCTGATTCAACCTCATTGATTCTACGATTTTATTATTTAAATTTACTAAAACGATCCCGATCCTAATTACGATCATACCTTATTATGTGAATAAAATATAATTAAATTTATTCAAAAAACTTTCTATATCTAAGTAAAATTAAGATTTATTATTATATAAATAATTTAATTAATTTAATCATACTTTTATTAGCTTTTAATAATAAATAAATGAATTGAATATAAATACTCTTCGTTTATGACAGCACTTGAAAATTAAAAAAAAATTACATAAAATGTTATAATAAATAAAAACTGAAGTAAAATCATTTAATTATAAACTATACATGAATTTTATGCATACATACACACACATATTTATATATTAATTAATAAATTTTTTAAAAATAATTTATAAATTATATTTTTTCTTCTTTAAAAAAATCTTATAATTTTATAATCTGATCACATCAATTCGATTTTGTTATTTTAAATTAATTTTGTGTAAGATCCCGATCTTATAAACTATTTTGAGGTCACATTTGCTAGACCACGTAGGAACAGGTCTCTTGCAGATTTTGAGTTCTACTTCTTTTTCATAGCTCGATCTTTCATAGTGGTGGATTCATAAAGTTACTGTTTACTGCTCTCCCCTGACACTGTTGGAAGAGAAATCGGTGTTTTCTTGTTTTGATATACGTTTCAAATTGTTATATGCAGCTAATTTCTATTTCATAATGAATGCACTCTTATCAGTGGCAAAGACAAAGAGGGGCCGATCCGCCCCACATGTACTTAGAAAATTATTTATACAAATTCCCTGAATAATACAAATTTTAAAATTACTGAATGTTGGTTCAATTAAATGTGCCGACTTTAGTTTACTTTCAATTAAAAGATAACTTTATTTTCTTAATAAATAATTACATCTCACACAATATTAATTAGGAGTTTACTCTCCATTGTCATAGTTTTTTCATTAGTCTAATAAAATTATATATATATATATATATATAAACATTATAATTTTAGTATTAATTGAGAATAATGATTCCTGTGTTACAAAATTAGATCTCATATTTTAGTCTTTACTGTAATAGACTTTTGATTAATCTAACTAAATTAAAAATATGAAACATGGACCGTTCAACTTCCATCATCTTATACAACTTCCTTTTAAAAAAACAATAATAGTAAATAAGAAAGAAAAATCTTATACAACTTATTTAACAAAAATAAACTCCTTTGTATGTTTTATCTTGTCCAAATTTCTTGTTTGCTAATTTTAATAAAGAAGAGAGAAAATAAATAAAAGTTTCTCAACTAGCTGAAAAGTAAATTAATAACAGCGCCTAAACCAAAATATGAATCAACGATCATCAAATTAAAATAAGAACCAATAGTTATTAGAAGAACTCAAAAAACATTTAAAAAGAAAAAAACAGATTTCAAATGAATGGCCTTGAATATGCTAATTCGAATGTGTAGTCTTCTTGAAACTAATACTGCATCCTACATAAATTTTCATATTTGTCCCCATCTTTTTCTTGCCCATTTTCCACTCTTTTTTATCCATATCATTCTATCACGAATGGAAAAAAAATTAATCAAAACTTTTTTCCTGCAACCAAATTTCACTTGGAGAAAACCAATATGTGTACAAATCTTTTGCAACGTTCACAATAGAAAAAAAATATCTTGTATTGAGATTAAATGTGGAGGGAAATAAGAATGTCTTGAGGAATTCAAACAATTTTCACTTCTCATACACACAACACACTAAAATTAATATGGAAAAAAATCAAATAGAGGAAGAAGGAGAAAGAAAATTGAAGCAAAAACTCACTCTTCTCAGCTATAGAGAGGAAAGAACAAAGGAAACCCAATCTTTTGGGGTCAAATTGATCAGCCCACATATAATGTTATACTAAGTATTGATGAAATATTTGGATAATACTTAAATAGTTGGATAATGCTTATTGTGGATATTTAATAAAATGTATTTGTTATGAAAATACTACAAAGTAGTATTACTACTACAATCCCAACAATGTAGTAGAAGCAAATAGAATAATATGAAAGTAAGATAAAAAGGAAATGTGAAGAACACAAGTGTAGTGTAATTTTCTATTCTCTTTTCATTCTTCTCCATACTTCCACTAAACCTCTATTTATAAGGGTTCATCATGATATGTAGGTTACAAGAAACCTAAAGGTTTCATCTTCCCACATCTTGTAAGTTACAAGAAACCTAAAGGTTACATCTTCCCTCATCATCCTAAAGGTCACAAGTTATAATGTAGAGAATTTCAAGAGTTGAGTGTTACATGTCTTCAAGACTTCCCCTTGGATAATGGAGTTACTTTCATGAGCAAGTGGAGAGTTGTATAGATAGACATCCACAATTTGCATGATTCATAACACTCCCCCTTGGATGTCTATCTTCGAGAAAAATGCCTCATTAAAACCTTACTAGGAAAAACCCAGTGGGATAAAAATCTAGTGAAGGAAAAAGAGTACATTTAAAATGTGACACTGCCTCGTTAAAAACCTTGCCAGGAAAAACCCAGTGGGAAAAAAAACCTTGGCTAAGGAAAAAAGAGTACAGTGTATGATTACTCCCCCTCTTGAGCACATCACTGGATATCTTTCAATCGACGCAACCCAATCCTGTGAACCAGCTTTTCAAATGTTGAAGTCGGTAATGATTTTGTAAATAAATCTGCCAGATTATCACTTGAACGAATTTGTTGAACATTAATCTCACAATTCTTTTGGAGATCATGTGTGAAGAAGAACTTTGGAGAGATGTGTTTTGTTCTGTCACTTTTGATATATCCCTCCTTCAATTGAGCAATACATGCAGCATTATCTTCAAATAAAATAGTAGGAGCTTTCTTGTCCAAATGCAAACCACATGATTCTCGAATATGGTGAGTCATAGATCTTAACCAAAAACACTCCCGACTTGCTTCATGGATGGCCAATATTTCAGCATGATTAGAAGAAGTGGCAGTTATAGTTTGCTTCATAAAACGCCAAGAAATAGCAGTACCACCACATGTGAAAACATAACCCATTTGTGACCGAGCATAATGGGGATCTGATAGATATCCAGCATCTGCATAGCCTATAAGATCAGACTTGAGTGCTTTAGGATAATAAAGGCCCTTATCAATTGTACCTTGAAGGTAACGAAATATATGTTTAACACCATTCCAATGCCTTCGTGTAGGTGAAGAACTATATCTTGCTAGTAGATTTACAGCAAATGATATATCTGGTCATGTATAACTAGCAAGATACATTAATGCTCCAATAGCACTAAGATATGGTACTTCTTGACCAAGTAGTTCTTCATCACCTTCACAAGGTCGGAAAGGATCTTTATGCACATCAAGTGATCTTACAACCATAGGTGTGCTCAAGGGGTGTGCTTTATCCATATAAAACCTTTTGAGCACTTTAACTATATAAGCTGACTGATGTAGAAAGATACCATTTTCCAAATGTTCAATTTGCAAACCAAGACATAATTTTGTCTTTCCAAGATCTTTCATTTCAAATTCTTTCTTTAAACAATCAGCAGCTTTTTGGAGCTCTTCAGGAGTCCCAATAAGATTTAAATCATCAACATAAACAGCAATAATGACAAATCCTGAATTAGATCTCTTTATAAAAACGCATGGACATACCGGATCATTTTTATAGCCTTCTTTCAATAAATATTCACTGAGGCGATTATACCACATACGTCCAGCTTGTTTCAAACCATAAAGAGATCTACATAGTTTAATCGAGTAAAGATCTCGACAACTATGTTCATGCCCTCTAGGCAATTTAAATCCTTCAGGGATTTTCATATAGATGTCGTTATCAAGTGAGCCATATAAATAGGCAGTAACGACATCCATGAGACGCATTTCAACTTTTTCACACGATGCTAGACTAAGCAAATATCGAAAAGTAGTTGCATCCACCACAGGAGAATACGTTTCATCATAATCAATACCAAATTTTTGTGAAAAACCTTGTGCAACAAGACGTGCCTTATATCGCACAATTTCATTTTTTTCATTCCTCTTGCATATAAAAACCCATTTATATCCAACGGGTTGCACATCTTCTGGTGTGCGTATCACTGGTCCAAAAACTTTACGTTTAGCCAGTGAATTCAATTCAGCCTGAATTGCATCTTTCCATTTTGGCCAATCATTTACGTATGCGCATTCTTCTACAGACCTTGGTTCATGATCCTCATTGTCATTCATAATAGCAATTGCTACAGCATAGACAAATTTATCGTCGACGTTAATTGTCGATCGGTCCCATCTTTCCCCAGTCATGGCATAATTAATTGAGATCTCATGCTTATCAGCATTTTCAGGTACCTGAATTTCTTCTGGAAATTTTTCATTAGCCATGTTGGGAGACTCTCCAGGAGTTGTAATTTCCTCATTTTGACCATCAGAATCATTTGCTCCTTTTCTTTTGCGAGGAATTTAATCTTTGGAACTGATTGGTCTACCATGCTTCAGGCGTGCCTTAGACTCATTTGCGGTGGTCACTTGTCCTTCAGGGACATCAATTCTAATCGGAGCATTTACAGCCGGAACATAAGATTTAGTAACTCTCTTTAGGTCAGTAAAAGCGTCTGGCAATTGATTTGCTAAATTTTGCAAATGAATTATCTTTTGAACTTCCAGTTCACATTGTTTTGTACGAGGATCAAAATGAGATAATGATAATTCATTCCAACTAATTTTCTTGTCCGGCTTTATTTTGCCTCCCCCTAATGTTAGGAAAATTGACTCATCAAAATGACAGTCAGCAAATCGAGATGTAAATAAATCTCCAGTCATTGGCTTAAGATATTTAATTATTGATGGAGATTCATACCCAACATATATACCCAACCTCCTTTGAGGTCCCATCTTAGTGCGTTGTGGTGGAGCAATAGGAACATAAACTGCACTTTCAAAAATTCTTAGATGGGAAATATTTGGTTCCTGACCATGAACCAATTGTAATTGGGAGACTTCATGATAATTCGTTGGCCTTATGCGAATTAATGCTATTGCATGCAAAATAGCATGTCCCCAAGCAGAAGTTGGAAGATTAGTTCTCATAAGCAATGGCCGAGCAATTAATTGCAAGCGCTTTATAAACGATTCTGCTAGACCGTTTTGTGTATGAACATAAGCTACAGGATGTTCAACACTTATCCCAACAGACATGCAATAATCATTAAAAGCTTGTGAAGTAAATTCACTAGCATTGTCAAGACGTATTGTCTTAATGGGATAATTAGGAAAATGAGCGCGCAACCGAATTAATTCTCCCAACAATCTCGCAAGCGCCAGGTTGCGAGTTGATAATAAGCATACATGTGACCATCTCGTTGATGCATCAATTAAAACCATAAAATATCGAAATAGTCCACAGGCTGAATAGGCCCACATATATCTCCATGTATACGTTCCAAAAATACGGGAGATTTGGTTTTAATTTTCATTGGTGATGGCCTTATAATTAACTTGCCTTGAGAACAAGCAGCACATAAGAATTCATGGATCAAGAATCTTCGCTCTTCAAAGAATGACCACACGAATTCTCTATTATTTTTCGCATCATTATAGAACCGGGATGGCCTAACCGGTCATGCCAAACGACAAAATCATCATAATTAGTAAACTTCTGGTTTACTGTTGCATATATTTCAACCGTAGCAATATATGTGTAGTATAACCCAGAGGAATAAGAAGGTAATTTTTTCAATACAACTTTCTTAGAAGAAATACTTGTAATATACAAGTATTCATTATTCCCTTCATTTGTAGTCTCAATATGATATCCATTTCGGCGGATATCTTTAAAACTCAACAAATTCCTTTGAGACTTTGATGAATATAATGCATCATCAATGCAGAATTTTGTTCCTCCAGGCAAAATTATAATTGCTCTTCCGGAGCCTTCAATTATTTTTGCACTACCACATATAGTACTAACATGGGCTTCTTTCATAATTAGACAAGAAAAATATTTCTTATCCTTAAAAATGGAGTGTGTTGTTACAATCGCATAAGACATAATTCTTTGTTATTTAGCTTTGGAACGTCCATTTTCTTCACCAAAAATAAAAATTCCAAATAAGTATATAATTTTGTATTACACAAAAGAAAAACATCGAAGTAAATATTCAATAATGAAGATTTAAAACATCAAATTAAAAGTTTATTGCATCAAATTATTTGAATAAAAATTACTATTGGACATTTCCATCACTAGTGACTAGTGTCACCTTCAGAGTGACTAGTATCACCTTCAGGGTGATTGACAAAGAAATCAGCAACATCTAAAGAAGTAAAATCAGTAAAGCCGTTGTCACTAAGACCAAGGTCATAATTAACATTATCACTAATAAAATTCGTCTCTATCTTCTTTTCTTTATTTTTCAATGATTCTTGATAGAGATCAGCAAGATGTTTTGGCGTACGACAGGTACGAGACCAATGGCCTTTCATGCCACAACGATAGCACTTATTATCCACTTTTTTTTTGTTTTGGTCTCCATCTTTTTCATCATTACTCTCCCACTTCTGGTGATGAGTAGCATTTTTGGTATGACCACCATAGTTATTACGACCACGACCACGTCCACAGCCACGGCCATGACCACGCCCACGCCCACGATTAGATTGCTAGACTGTCACATTTGCTTTAGGAAATGGAGCAGCACCAGTTGGGCGGGCTTCATGATTTTTCAACAAAAGCTCATTATTTTGTTCAGCAACAAGAAGACAAGAAATCAGTTCAGAATATTTTCTAAAACCCTTTTCACGATATTGTCACTGCGAGGCACATTAGATGCGTGAAAGGTGGAGAAAGTTTTCTCTAGCATATCCTCATCAGTAACTTTTTCTCCACATAATTTCAATTGTGAACTGATTCTAAAAATTGCTGAATTATACTCACTTACAGTTTTGAAATCTTGCAAGCGCAAGTGCATCCAATCATAACGAGCTTTTGGAAGAATGACCGTTTTTTGATGTTCATACCTTTCTTTCAAACCACTCCACAAGATGAAGGGATCCTTAACTGTCAAATATTCACTTTTCAACCCTTCATCAAGGTGGTGACGGAGAAAAATCATCGCTTTGGCCTTTTCTTGATTTGTGGCTTTACTTCCTTCTTTGATAGTCTCTCCAAGGCCATTTGCATCTAGATGAATTTCAGCATCTAGCACCCATGATAAGTAATTCTTTCCAGTAATATCAAGTGCAACAAACTCAAGCTTTGCAAGGTTAGTCATAATGATGAATATAACTAATAGAAAAAAAATAAATCTCACCTAACTTACCCAAAGGAATGGAATTTGGCCAGAGATTCGTGCTGATAACGTGTTATGAAAATACTACAAAGTAGTATTACTACTACAATCCCAAAAATGTAGTAGAAGCAAATAGAATAATATGAAAGTAAGATAAAAAGGAAATGTGAAGAACACAAGTGTAGTGTAATTTTCTGTTCTCTTTTCATTCTTCTCCATACTTCCACTAAACCTCTATTTATAAGGGTTCATCATGATATGTAGGTTACAAGAAACCTAAAGGTTTCATCTTCCCACATCTTGTAAGTTACAAGAAACCTAAAGGTTACATTTTCCCTCATCATCCTAAAGGTCACAAGTTATAATGTAGAGAATTTCAAGAGTTGAGTGTTACATGTCTTCAAAACTTCCCCTTGGATAATGGAGTTACTTTCATGAGCAAGTGGAGAGTTGTATAGATAGACATCCACAATTTGCATGATTCATAACAGTATTAAGATTCTTATCAATATTCACAATATTTATCAAGATTCTTATCATAATATAAAATTTAAAATTTCCTATTCTTTATCAATATAAATGACATTATATTATAATTTATTAGATTTGTGCAAGAATTTTGAAGGTCAATATTTAGAAGCATAGGGGATCTGTTACCTAACCAAAAAAATTAAATTCTAGAAAATGATAAGAATTTAATAGATATTATAGATATTGATAAAAACTAAATAAAAATTTATAAAGTCTAGTCAAATAGAAAGTGTATTACATTTACTTAGATAAATGTTAATTAGTGTGAATAAAATATTTACCTAAATTAATTTAATGAGAAATGGTAACTAAAGATGTACAGGTGGCTTCATTACAGTAAATAAAATTGTACACATGTTAAAAAGCAGGTGGTTTGGTCTTTGTTTTCTATATATATAGCAGATTATATATTAAATGTGTTGTATCTTATAATTTAAAAAAAAAATTTGTACCAAATCAAAGATAAACACCTTTTTTTTTTTTTGCAACGGATGGAGTACCATTTAAAAAAAAAATAGAATGCTAAAAATTTACATGAAGTTTCCACTAAGAAATTAAGAAATAAAGCATGTCATAAAAACAAGAACAAAATATAATCTACTCCCTCTATCTAAAAAAAAAAAAGAAGTCCACTTTCAAAAAATTTCATAGTCCCAGAAAAAAAAATCTATTTTTTAATTAAAATTTTAAAATATCTTTACTAATAATAATTATATATATCTATAATTAAAAAATAAGAATAAAAATGTATAATTATGCTAGTGGTGTGTTTAACGTGTTATTTATCTAATAATTAATAAAAAAAATTTATTTAATTTAAAGTGAACCGTTTTTCTAGAATGGAGGGAGTATGATTCAGATATCATATTGTATAAATTTAATCCCATTGAACTAAATTTCTTGCTCGGCCCCCCTGTCTCTCATTCTATCAAGAGTAATTATCAACTTTTCTTTCATTTTCAACTTTTAGCAATATGTCAATGCTGTCCAACACGCAAACAAATCTTATAGTTCAGAACTTACTCAATTGAAGTAAAGTAGCTAAGAATGTCCTTTCAGCCAACACAAATGTTAATTTTCCAGAATTGCTGTTAAGTATAATTGAAGTTTAACCCATATCAAACCAACACTTCACAGTTGACACTTTCAGATCATGCAATTTAATTGGATCAGGAGACTGGCCCATCAAATTTAATTGGAAACAGAATTGCTTTATATCTGATCGCTTTCGTTTTTGTTTTGGTTTTTTTTATTTTTTTGGGTAGAATTAAATGGTGAATGGATGAGATCTTAGAACCAAGAAAGTGCAAAAAGAAAATGACACAATTTGAATCAGTTCTCGTCATAACAAGGCGATGGGTATTTTAACCTTTTTAATTTAGCAGAAAATTGGTTATATTGGAACTTTCATATGCATTTGAAAACAAGAGACGTAGAAAACCTTGATAAGAAGATTGATCTGGAAGAGTGGAAGAGTCTCACCAGACAGTTACAAACGCCAAACCCTAAAATGACATGGCAAAATAAATTAATATTAAAAATAAAAGAATGAATCGTATGTAGAGGATTATAGATGCCACAAATATAGAAAAACTTTTTTTAAAAAAAAAAAAACTAGAACAATTAATAAATAAAAATAGATCCAAAACTTATTTGCTTAAACTTTAAGTTTCAAATTGAGTTAACCCTCTTAATTTGATATTAATATTAGCTTTTATATTTTCATATAAGTTTAAATTTATTTTGATAGTCCATTCTTTTATTACTCATTACAATTTATCAATAGAAGTATAAATAATTGCCACCTATTTATTCCTAACAAAACCTTTTAAACTTTTTTGTTTAAAAAATATCTCTATGTGTATGTTTCAAATGTTTTTTCTAGTATTTTTAAATTATTTTTATTTTACTTTCTAAACCATATAATGTTTTAGAAAATAATTTTAAATTACAATAAATTATAAAAAATTATTTTTTATTTGTGAAAATTATACTAAATGGTAACTTTTAAGTTTAAGATCACTATTACAAAAGGAAAATGGTCATTTTAACATAAATAGTTAAGTCTATTATAATAATGCTATATGTTCTAACAATCAAATATTCATGTTATGTATTAAATTTGCATCTCACATATAAATTATTTTTAGTAATGCATCTTCTATGTTACAATGATCAAAATAAAAATATATTTTACTATCATTAGCATTCAAAATAAAAATTACATTAGCTTTTTATATTTATATATAGTTCAATTTTAACTTTTAACATGGTTTTTATCATTTTTAATTATATGTGGAATAAGTACTCTAGTATAAAAAATAAAAAAAATTAAGATATGTTGTTAAAAGTTAACCAAAATATTATATATGATTAAAATTGATTAATATGTGTATATTTAAATATTAGTAGAGAAGTTCATATAATTAGTTATTTAATTAACACTTGCACATTGAAATTAATACACACACATACATAGTATCACAATTTTGAACATTAATTTTTTTTTAATGATTTATTGTTTATCCCACATAGTAGAATAAAAAATTAATTTTTGTTGTTGATTTATTGTTTATTATGCAAATTATTTTTTATAAATACATGATTAGCTTAATAGATAAAAATAATTGAAACTGGTATAAAATATTGAAATAATGATATGTAAATTTAGATATTTATAAAATATTTTGATATTTATAAAATTTTGAAATAATAAATTGAGATAGTGTTGAATAATGTTTAGAGTTAGTACTAACATTTTGGAGTCAAAATATTTAAATTGATAAATGGAAAAGAAATAAAGTTATTTTGAATGTTACCCTTCATATTGTTTTAATTTATAGTCTTAAGCACAATTTTTCAATTATAAAATATTAATGAGTATTAATTTTTCAAGAAAAATATTGTGTACATTTAAAATTATTTAACAGGCATTTTAACTAATTTTACTATATTTTATGAATTACAATGTTTTTTAATTAATTTAGTAAGGGAAAACAAATATATATATATAAACAAATATATATATATATATATATATATATATATATTTATATGGCAATATAAATTGATTTTTTTTTTTACTACTTTTGAATTTTACAATTGATTGCATTTGAAATAAAATTTAAACACAATTAAAAATAAATAAAAAAACTTTTAAAGTAAATTAGTATACTAAAAGTGATACAAAATAATCTCAAAATTTAAAAAAAAAATTACACTTTTAACAAAGTATAACCTACAACCTATAAAAAAACTCATTGACAAAAGGTCAACCAACACTCTCCCTTATATATATATATATATATAGAACTCACCTACAACATGTATTAATGTTAAAATTTTAAGTCATGTACGAAAAGTCAATTACTGAAGTAAGTGAGCAAAACATCCAAAATAATATAAAGGGACAGGAGAGCTGAAACAAAATCACTACGTCGTTTCGCAGTCTCCAAAAGCAAATTACATATATCTCCTAAGGTTTCTCTTTATTAGCAATTGAATCTTATGGTTTATCAAAACTACCAATACACTCTTGAGGTTTAAAAATATTTAATATTTGCCCCCTAACCCCTATTTCTATTATAAACAGTAACTTTTCCGTCATGAACAGTAACGTAACAATAAAAAAATTTAATATTTAGACAAAATTACCCCTAATACTCCAGTTATTAATTTGTATAAAACAATACTTATAACTGACATTTATCCTATAAAATAAAAGCAAAAATTATACATATTCATTTATATCAAATGCAGAGTACGCAAAAGGGAAATAAAAGTAAAAAATTGTTATGTATGAAAAAATATGTAAACGGAGTAAAAAGCAAATCTATTAATGAAGAAAAAATATATGGTATATATGAAAGAAAATATATGTATTTTTATTTTGTTGATTTAGTGAATTTGACTATGAAATGAATTTTAAAAATTTTTAGACCGTACTTTTTTCTTTGAAGTTTTTTATACAAATCAACTTTTTACTTCTATTTTCTTCCTACATACTCTACTTTTGACACAAATGAATGTGTATAATTTTTATTTTTATTTTTAAAGTAAATGTCAGTTATAAGTATTATTTTATGCAAATTAATAACTAGAGTATTAGGGATAATTTTGTCCAAATATCAAAATTTTTACTATTACGTTATTGTTTATGACAGAAATAGGGGTCAAGGGCAAATGTTAAATGTTTTTAAACTTCAAGGGGATATTGATAGTTTTAACAAATCAAATGGTTCGATTGATAATAAACAGAAACCTCATAGAGTATATGTAATTTGCCCTAAAAGAATTTCATTTCAATTCAAGGGTATCCTACCTAATCCAATTTTGGGGGAAAAAATTTGGCTATATGCATTTAAAGTCAAAATTGGTTCGGTGTAGCTCATTTACGCCATCCAATATTAATTTTAAACTATCAAAATCAATATTCCCTCATTGACTTATTCGCCATCGGCCACACTTTCGTGCATAATAAGTAGCACCATTTGCTTTGGCTCCAAAAATAATAACTCAGTGGTATTCTGGTCAGTTGATCATAGATTAATCTCAACATCTAAAGCCATTCTTTTTTTTAAGAAAACCATGATCATGAAAATTTTGGTATCAAATCTTATCCTATCATTATTATTTTTTGTAGCAAATTGTAGCCCTCCTCAAAATCCCATAAAATGTTCAAACACAACTTTTGATTGCACAATCCAAAACGCATATGCAACGTTCCCAGATCGAAGCATTTGTCATGCAGCCGAAGTTGTGTATCCCACAACAGAAGATGAGCTCATCTCAATTGTAGCGAATGCAACAATGCTGAAGAGGAAAATGAAGGTGGCAACCAAGACATCCCACAGTATTCCCAAGTTAATTTGTCCTGATGGCGTAAATGGACTCATAATAAGCACGAAATTACTCGATAAAACCATGAATGTTGATTCATCGAGCTTGACGATGACAGTTCAAAGTGGAATGGTCCTCAGGGATTTGATAAGCAAGGCGGCAGAAGCGGGGCTGGCCTTGCCCTATGCACCCTATTGGTGGGGTCTAACTGTTGGAGGACTTCTGAGCACCGGTGCGCATGGAAGCACATTGTGGGGTTTGGGCAGCGCTGTGCATGATTATGTTGTTGAGCTTCGGATTGTTACTCCGGCTGGAGCCGATGAAGCTTATGCTAAGGTGAGGACACTTAAGAGTGGTGATCCTGAGCTGAATGCAGCTAAAGTCTCCCTTGGAGTTCTTGGAGTTATTTCACAGGTGCATAACATCTCTAGCCTTACTTTTTTCTATGAAGAATTTTTTGCATTTTTTTCTTGTTCCCTAAAAGCAGGATATTTTTTTTTTTTTAAAAAAAAGAAGGCCATACCATTAATGTTTCAAATTTGTTAACTTTTACCACATCAACCACCCCGCGCCGCCCCCCCCCAAAAAAAAAAAAAAGACATTTGTTTTACACTTGAAAACTTTGATAGATAATCTGGCCAACTTGGCCGATATATATATATTTTTTTTCTGGGTAGGTGTTTGAGATGTTACTGTAACAGCGAAAAGAATGTCGGTGCATAACATGCAACAATTGGTTTCTTATGCATAATAGTTGCACTTATAGTGACTTCTCACAATAATAAATTATTTTTCTAAACTCTCATTCTAATTAGGGCATCATTAAGATTCATTATTAATATCACATGCAATGTATTGTGAGAGGGCAGTGATTTGGTGTCATATCCCACCTCATGCTTAAATTGAGTTAAATTGAGGATTCGAATGAAAGAGAACAAGACATTCTCATAGAACGATTCTAGTTGTTTATAAATGTATGCAATTCTCTCAATATCGTGTTTATATTGTATTATATCTTCCTAAAATGGAAATTTTTTTAAAAAAAAAAAAAGTATAGAATTCTAAGAGGATATGATATAATAAAAACATAATAAAAGTACAAACCATTGTTATCTTTTTTATACTACTTCAGTTTTAAAAAATAGTTCACTTTTAATGTTAAATTATTGTATTACATTTATTAATAATGATATTAAATAACCAAATTAAAAAATAAGGATAAAAATAAAAAATTATATATTTAATAGGGTATATTAAGTGTATTATATCTTATATTTTAAAAAATATATATCAAATTAAAAAAAATTTTTTTTTTTTTGAAACGGAGGCGTAAAATTTATAATTGTGAGGTCATTCAAATTGATACTAACTCTTTACCTCCATCCCCAAAACTACACTAGTCACTTTTATCCATTTCTTTACCGTTATAAGAAATTGGGATGATTTAGGAAAATTCAAATACTTTAGGACATCAAGTTACATGCTGATATAACATTAATTAATTAAAGGAGAATTGTATCTTTTTCTTGCCAAGTTATTATGTCGATGAATGCAAAATTTTGCAATTGTATGTAGGTAACTTTAAAACTACAACCAATGTTCAAAAGATCAATCACATTCTTGGAGAAGGATGATATGGATTTTGGAGATCAAGCGTTAAGCTTTGGAAAACAGCATGAATTTGCAGATTTCAATTGGCTTGCAAGTCAAAAAAAAGTTATCTATAGGATAGATGATCGAGTTGCCAGCGACTCCTTGGGAAATGGCCTCAATGATTTCATTGGTTTTCGCTCTACTTCTTCTGATTTTCTTGCAGCACAAAGAACAACAGGTCCAGCTACAGTTTTTTGTTGTTACTCTTATTGATCAATTTATTTGTGAACGCTTCCATAATTCCTTTTTTTTTTTTTTTTTTTGTTTGGTGTTTATGCTAAATTATATTCCACCCTTCCAGAGGAGGATCAAGAACTCACAAGAGATGCCACTGGGAAATGCACAACTGCGGCTGCAAGTATAGCTGCACTGAGCTTCAGTGCTTATGGCTACACAAATGATGGTATGTAAGATTTTGTCAATCTGTTCAATTTATTTGTTAGGCAAAGCTAAAAGCACAAATGGTCAGCTAGGTAGGACACATGTCGTTATTGTTATATAAGTAGAATTACAACTTGATGGTTGGGTATTTTCTATTTTTGACAATATCTAGTACCTTAACTTGCCTTAAGGGAAATGTATTAAAATTTTGAAAAATATTTATTGAAGTTAGATAGTACACATATTTTTTATTGCAGTAAATAGTTTTTAAAATATATATATATAAAAACTTTTGCTGCTTCTATGGACCTCTTAATTTAAGCCACTTTTTCCAAAAATATTTGTGAACTTTTTGTCTAGTCTTTCTTTTTTGTGTTGGTTATCACAGAAGAAGAATGCCTCTGTTGACGATTTTTTTCTTTCTTTCTTTTCTTGGGCGGTCAAAGCTGATTTCTTGAAGTTTTGGGTTATATATTGACAATTCCATTTGAAATATACTATCAATGATAACTCTTTTACATATTCTAATGTTTGATAATTTGCGAAAATGGGAACATAAACTACTACTGATATGCATCCTAGACAAATGAACAACGCAGAAAAAGGGTGAGCATTAATTCAGGTTGGTGAAGGATATCATATCTCCATCAAACTGTGCCTTTATATCGTGATAAATTAGATTCAACTACTAAAATGGGAGATGGACGTTATAAAAGCCTGCCCATTTTAAGGAACAAGACTTTCAAACTTTTTTCACCAAGAGGAAAATTTAAGATTTGTGAGGGATTGGGGGAATAATTATCTTGCAAGTTGTCAAACATGCATTAATCATATAGCCCGAGTGGAAGCAAATACCAACCATCGTATCTACTCCATAAATATGCAACAGTGAGTATATGAATATTACCTAATGAATCAGGAGATGTATGGTATTGTAATGGCTACTGCACTTGAAATTAAATTTTCAAGTAAAGGAATAATTGACAAGAATCCAAAGCAATATGCCCATTTGCATGCCTTCCGGATGGCAAGTTTTTTGCTTGGTAAAAGTAAACAAAATGATTTGCATAGGATCAGGTAATTCAAAAAATCAAAAGTTATGTAACAATTAAAGTGCATGCGAAAGCCGCACATTTTAAAACCTGATTCAAATTCGATTTTTCGACTAATATTGACTAATTATTTCTTTTGTTTCTTCTTTGGTCAGGTACAATATTTAAGGATTATCCTGTAGTTGGGTATCATAATCGCCTCCAGGCAGCAGGCAGCTGCCTTAATGACACTGAGGACGCGTTGCTCACAACATGCCCATGGGACCCTAGAGTGAAAGGCTTGTTTTATTTCGAAACCACATTCACCATAAGTCTCTCAAAAGTCAAGGGCTTCATTGAAGACATACAAAATCTTATTGATTTGGAGCCTTTGGCCTTGTGCGGACTGGACATGTATGGTGGCATCCTCATGAGATATGTTACAGCTTCAAGTGCCTATTTGGGCAAAGAAGAAGATGGGATTGATTTTGACATCACCTATTATAGAAGCAAAGATACAAGTAAGCCTCGGCTTTATGAAGATATTCTTGAAGAGATTGAGCAAATGGGCATTTTCAAATATGGAGGTTGGCCACATTGGGGTAAAAATAGGAATGTTGGTTTTTTGGGAGCCATCAAGAAGTATGGAAAAGCTAATGAATTTTTGAGGATTAAAGAAGTTTATGATCCAGATGGGCTGTTTTCTAATGAGTGGACTGACCAAATTCTTGGATTGAAAAATGGGATTAGCAAATATACGCATGGGTGTGCCCTAGAAGGGCTTTGTATATGTTCACAGGATATCCATTGTGCTCCAGAATTGGGCTACTTCTGTAGGCCAGGAAGAATTTACAAGGATGCCAGGGTATGTGCTTTTTCATCATCCTAGAATTGACCAAATTCTTGGATTTAAAGATGGGCTTAGCAAATATCAGCAGTGGCCAAGAAGGGCTTTGTATATGTTCACAGGATATCCATTGTGCTCCAGAATTGGGCTCCTTCTGTAGGCCAGGAAGAATTTACAAGGATGCCAGGGTATGTGCTTTTTCATCATCCTAGAATTGACCAAATTCTTGGATTGAAAGATGGGATTAGCAAATATCAGCATGGCTGTGGCCTAGAAGGGCTTTGTATATGTTCACAGGACATCCATTGTGCTCCAGCATTGGGCTACTTCTAGGCCAGGAAGAATTTACAAGGATGCCAGGGTATGAGCTTTTTCATCATCCTAGTTGATCCGAGAAATTAAGAAAAGAGAAAAAGAGAAAAACACTTGGATTTCCCTAATATATTAAAAGGAAAAAGAAAATATTATTTGGTTGTAAGTTATTACCTTTTATTATTTGGTTGTAAGTTATTTTTAGTATAAATGTAATTTTTGGAATTGTAAGACTATTTTCTTATCATTTTTATGTCAATTAATTTGATTTGAAAGCTTTTATTGTATTTTCTTTATTTTCAATTTAAAAAATTATTATTTTTTATTTAAATATTTTTACTTTCAAATGTAACCAATAGTTAAAGTTAGTCAAACTATTTGTCATACATGGGAATCTGATTTTTCAATTTATATGAACATATTAATTTTGTAATTTATATGCACTTACATATTTCTCTTATAGAAATTCTTAAAACCTTGGGAAAATTTGTATTGGGGGCGGTGGAGTTTTCTACTAATAAAGAGGGCAAATTTTTCAATTAATTATTAATAAGGACACTAGTTTATTTACACGAAAAGGAAAAAAAAAAGTACGTAAATTGAATAGACATCAATATCCAATGTTTAGGAGAACACTTTTATCGAATCTAAATTTCAAAATTTGACACATTTAAAAACTCAGATACTTTTAAATTTACACTACTAAATCTTTAACACTAGACTTTCTATCTTCTACTAAATTGTAAACACTAAATTTTCCTTCTATCTTTTAATAAATTATTTGCTAGTTTAGAGAAATTTTGATTAAGTGATAACACAACTTTTGAATTCAATAATCATCTTTTATGTCACTTGATTTTGTATATCATATTAAAATAAACCTAAAGTGTTTTTTCAAGCAAAATAGCATGAGTTTCTTAAGGAAAACCCTTAATAAACCTTCAATAATCGAAATCCTTCAATGGGCACAATGGCTGTGATGGTAGTGGCATTTGGCAATGTTTTTTTTTCCTTTTTTTAGATACCATTATAAGTGGTTGAAATTCAACACTAGAATGATGGCGCTGAAAGTACAGAGAATGAGCCCAAGAATTGTGTTTCTATATTTTACTCAATCTTCAATCGTAAAGTGGTGCTGAATCTTCACCCAAACTGGAAAAAAAAAAGTTACAATTAATTAAGATCGCACAGAAGTCTTGTACTACTTAAACAAAATATAAGAAACACCTCCTACTCACAAAAATTAATGGATAAAAGATTAAAATGGAATGAAATAGATTTGATGGAGTTTTAGTTTGTCGTTTATCTCTCTAAAAATCTAAACCTTTTAAGATAAAATTTAAGAGATAATGTATAAAATAGTCCTTTACATATTTAAAAATGAACTTTCAGTCCCTCATATTTAATAATGAACAGAACAGTCCCTCACTTTTAACTATGGGATTCAAATAGTCTTTCCGTCTCAATCTGTGATATTCTCCGTCCAAAAAGCAAGAACGTGCCAAACGCGTGATATTTTATGAGGGCTTTTTCGAAAACGCGAAAAATTCTTTTTCTTCTTCATACGATTCAAACCGTCTCTCCTCCATTGTTACTCTCTCTCAAGGTGAAGCCCTTGCTGCCCTTCGAGTCGTGGATTCCTTTTAACGTGAACGACGAACTGCTACCAAATTCTTGCTACTTGCTAAACATCCGTTTCTGATTGAAATACCATTCACGAATTGGGCTATCGTCCATGAATCGGACCATGGGTTCCTGATTTAATCTCTCTTATCCGCTTTCGGGTATAGGGCTCCTAAAATCGGGTTTGATTCTGCTGTTCTCTCCAGACCGATTGCAAAGGATTCTTGGCACTTGAAGCTGATTCTCTCAACGGGGATAAGGTATTCTGAACAGATTCTGAACTCTAGACTCAAGTATTATTAAGATGCAAATTGCCAAAAACCTAACGCTTATTTCCGGAAATGGTTAAAAGTGAGTTTATGCAATTCCAGCCTTCTCTTTCGGAAATATGATGAATTGATACTTATTCTAAGCTCCGTTATACCCCATTGTGCTCTGTATTTAGTGGGTATACTCCTAAACATTGGAATTTGTCATGGACTTTTTTCTGGATTTTTGGCGTATTTTTTCTGAATTTGTTGTGGCTTTCGGATTTCTGAGTTTCCACTCCATTGAGCTCTGAATTTCTCTGATTGTTGCTTCCCATGGTTCCTTATAACACATTGTAGCTGCCAGAATTTTCCTAGAATTTTCCTTGAATTTTTTCTTGAATTTTTCTGAATTTTCACCAAGAGCATGGTTTCAAGCGGGGAACTTTCAATATTGCTCTACCTCAACCAAAACTTTGTGGGCAACCTATCTTTGCTGTTTGAACACGAATATCAGCTACTAACAACACTTATTTGGGAGAAATTCTCTGAATTTTCAATCGGCTGACATATAATTCTAAACGGGTTTCGAAGGAGCTTCACCGGATTTCTCATTTGGGTCTCTCTAAATTCTCCATGAATTTTTGATTCCTACTGCAGAAATCCATGGGAAAGACTACTAAAGCTTCCCATATCCCTTTGGAAAGCAAGCTGATGACGGATTGAAACCCATGCCAAGTCGGGGTGAAGAAAACCTGAATCGAGAGAAGAAAAAACTCCAGGTAACCTCCTCTATCCTAAAACCTCTTGCTGGCTTGATGAACAAAGATGTTGGTGCCTCCCCTGCTGCTATTTCTGACAGGGAGTGTTCAAGTGATGAGGATACAGACACTGAACAAGTTAGCTCTAGACATGCCGACTGGGTGCTCGTTGAAATGCCAAAATATATATATATATATATATATATATATATATATATATATATATATATATATATATATATTGTTAGTTCCATGTCACTAGTACGACCATAATATCCAGATATCTCTATTATTTCAAGGTGTTTGAGAGAGCATCTCTTAGCCTTCTCAGGTTGTCTTTTTGACAGCATGAGTGTTAGCCATTGTAACTGCACAAATGATACATTGGTAACCAACCATCATCTTTCCGTAAGTTGACACGCATCTTTGTCGTCACGGATAAAGATCTTCATCAGATCTTCCAAAGATTACCCTTTTTGACAATAAGGAATAGTGAAGTTTGCTCATTCAAATTCACACAACTATGAAGGAGAGCAGCAATGGAGGAGAGACGGTCTGAAAATCGTATGAAAAAGAAGAAAGAATTTTTGGCGTTTTCAAAAAAGCCCTCGTGAACTATCACGCGTATGGCAAGTTCTTGCTTTTTGGATGGAGAGTATCACAAATTGAGATGGAAGGACTATTTGAATCCCATTATTAAAAGTGAGGGACTGTTTTGTTCATTTTTAAATGTGAGGGACTAAAAGGTTCATTTTTAAATATATAAAGGACTATTTTATACATTATCTCAAAATTTAAAAGGTTTTGAAAAAATTCAAAATATTACTAAGGGGTACTTATGTCTATACAAATGAACCATCATTTTTTTCTCTTTAGGTGAATAAATTGGTGCCCTTATTAAAAAATTAAGTGAAAATTACGCTCCACTATTGTAAAATATTCGTCACTATTGTAAAATATTCGTCACAAGTATATAATAAAACGATTGGAGAGAGATTAAGTAGAAAAAAGTAGAAAGACACCACAGATAGTAGAAAAAATCAGAGGAGAAATTTTTATTTCCACTTTTCTTCACCCAAAATGACTAAAACTAAACTTCTATTTATAGGAGAACAATGATGTATATACATTGGGTATGGATATGATCACACGTTGAATATGGATATGAACAAACATTGGATAAGGATATAGGCATATATTGGATAGGGATAAAAACATACATTGGATAGGAATGAATATAATAAATATTCATTCATGTATTTCATAACACTCCCCCTTAAATATTCATTGTATTTATTATTTTCCAAATGTGCATGATACTGTCTCATCAAAAATCTTAAATCGGAAAAATTCAATAGGACAAAATCCAGATAAAAGGGAAAAATAGTACAAAGCACAAATCTTATGATTTCTCCCTTTTATGGATGCATTAATTGACTCGTTAAAAACTTAAGTTGGAAAAACCCTATGGGAAAAAACCGATCAAAAGGAAAAAAGAGTGCAATGCATAGTTCATAATATCCCCCCCCTCCCAAAAAAAATTGAGCTATATAGCCACTGTTAGGCAATCTTGCATCTTGTGAACTTGCCGCATACCAATACCATATACTAATTTCTCAAAAGTTGACGTTGGCAATAATTTGGTAAAAATATATGCAAGATTCTTTATGAATATATCCTCCCCTAACTTGTGCAACACAAGTAGCATTATCTTCATAAATATAGTGAGAGAATTTGTAACTGGTGTTAAACAACAAGAATTGTGAATATGCGTCATAACGGATCTTAACCAAACACACTATTTTCTAGCTTCATATAAAGCAATAATCTCAAAGTGGTTAAAACATGTAGCTACTAGCGATTGCTTCGTAGAACACCAAGAAATGACGATGCCATTATAACAAAATAAATAACCGGTTTGAGAGTGAGTTTTATATGGATCAGATATATATCCAGAATTAGCATATCCAACTAAACCAGAGGTAGTGGACTTCTTGGAATAATATAATTCCAAATGTATGGTTCCTCAGAGATAACAAAAAATATGTTTAACTCCATTCCAGTGTCTCCGAATTGGTTCAGAACTAAAACGTGCCAATAAATTTACCGCAAAAGTGATATCTGGTCTCATACATTGTGCCAAGTATATCAAGACCCCAATTGCATTGAGGTATGGTACTTCAGAACCAATTATCTCTTCATCAGATTCTCTAGGATGAAACGAATCTTTTTGGGGATCTAGAGACCTTACAACCATAGGGGTTCTCAATGGGTGAACTTTGTGCATGTTAAAACGCTTAAGTAATCTTTCAATGTATGCTGATTGATGGACAATTATTCCAATTGCTTTATGCTCAAGCTCTAGACCAAGACAAAGTTTGATTTTACCCAAATCTTTAACTTCAAACTCCCTTTTCAAATATTCAATAGTTTTAGCTAACTCTTTGGAGTTTCAATTAAATTCATATCATCGACGTAAACTGCTATAATAACAAATCTGATTTCTGATTTCTTAATAAACACTCATAGGTAGATGGGATCATTCTTGTATTCTTCCTTAATTAAGTACTCATGTAAGCGTTGATATTACATACGACCAGATTGTTTTAACCCATACAAAAATTTTTACAACTTTATTGAGAATAAGTTGTGAGAAGTGCATGTATCAAGCATATTGAATCTCTCGTGAATTTTCATATAAATATCAGAGTCTAATGAGCTATATAGATATGCCATTACAACGTCCATAAGATGTATTTCCAATCTTTCATAAACAACTAGACTAATTAAAAAATGAAATGTAATCATATCCATCACAGGTGAACATATCTCATCATAATCAATCCCAAGTCTTTGAAAAAATCCTTAGGCAACAAGTCAACCTTTATACTTGAAAATCTCATTTTTCTCATTTCATTTCTAGACAAATACCCATTTATATCCAATGAGTTTTACATTATCGGGATTCGGGTTACAAGTCCAAAAATCTGTCATTTAGTTAGGGAAGCTAATTTAGCCTTAATTTATTCCTTTCACTTAGGCTAATTTTGCCTTTGATAACATTCAATAATAGATTGTGGCTCACAATCATCATCCATAATTGTATGAGCAACTGAAAATGCAAAACCATCATCAATGATGATTTTATTTCGATCCCAAATCTCATTACAATATGTAATGAAATTCTCAGTATTCCTAGGGTTAGTGATCTTTTTATGGGTTTGTGTCTCTTCAGAGGCAATAAGCTTTTTAGAAGCAAACACGACATCAGGCTCTTTTATAGCAGATTCCTGATTCTTAGACTCTTCTAGAGCAGATTCCTGAGTTTTTCCCATTCATTTTCAAGGAACAATATCTTTTGATCCTATTGGTCTACCACGCTTTAAGTGTGGGGGATTTTGATCTATTTTATCTTGTCATTCGGGAACAACTATCCTAACTGGAGCATTTGCAACTGAAATATGAGACTTCTTTACCTTAGCAACATCATTAAATACATCAGGAAGTCTATTGGTCATAGCCTGTAAATGGATTATGCGTTGTACCTCATTTTCACACTCTGGAGTTCTTGAGTCTAGTTGAGATAAATTTTTCTCATTCCAAGAGATAACCTTAACTGGTTTATGCTTTACCACCATAGAAGGTGTAGGTATCCCAATTGATGGAAACACTATCTCATCAAAATGACAATATGCGAATCTAGCAGAAAAAAGATCACTAGTAGTTGGTTCCAAAAACCTAATGATGGACGGTGAATTAAACCCAACTTAAATGCCCAAACGGCGTTGGGAACCCATTTTTATTCTTTTTGGTGGTGCTACAAGCACTTGTACTATACAACTAACTATGCATAAATGTGAAATATCATATTCATAACCAAAAACCATTTGAAGGGAAAATTATAAAAGACTAGCAGTGGGGCGCAATCTAATTAGGGCTGCAGCATGCAAAACTGCATGACCCCATGCTGTATCATTTATATTCATTCTCAATAATAGAATGTGGTCAATGATTCGGATACGTTTAATCAAGAATTCTACCAATCCATTTTGAGTATGAACATATGCAATCGTGCTCAACCTCGATTCCGAGTGAAGCACAATACACATCAAAAGTCTTTAATGTAAATTCACCAGTATTATCCATGCTTATACTTTTAATTGGATAATCAGAGAATTGAGCTCGAAACTTTATAATCTGCGCAAGTAAACATGCAAAAGCGACATTGCACTTAAATAATAGGCAAACCTAGGACCATTTATAGGATACGTCCACTAGTACCATAAAATATCGAAACGGTTCATTTGGTGTTTGTATTAGTCCACAAATATAACCTTGCATTCTTTGTAGGAATAAAGGGGATTCAAGATTAACCTTTGTTATAGAAATTTTAATGAGTTTTCCTTATTAACAAACTTCACAATTATAATCTTTGGACAATAATACCTTTATATCCTTTAAAGGGTGTCCTTTTGCATTTTAAATTATTCTACGCATCATTGAAGCGTTAGGGTGACCAAGGCGATCATGCCACAATCCAAACTGATCAGGGTTTACCAATTTTCAGGACATGGTAGCGTAGGTTTCAACAAATTTTTAATCATAACACAATACAAACCCATAGAAAAGCTTCCACTTTCTCATGGATGGTCTTCATGCCCATCTTATGTTTATAATGCCGATATATTCTTTATTTTGCTCATAAATAGTCTTAATATGGTACCCATTAAGGTGTACTGATAAGTCAATTAAATGCTAATTCCTAAGTTAAGATATTCTTGTTATTTTATCCAATTAAGGGGGAAATTAGCCTTATTTAGCTTGATTTGCAATAAGTTAAGATATTCTTGTTATCTTATCCAATTATTGGGAAATTAGCCTTATCTAGCTTGATTTGCAATTTTGTAGGAAGGAAACTGCTTGAAGAAAGATATGGACCGGACAAATTTGTTACGATTTGGTGGAGAAAAGAAAGAAAAGTTGGTTGACATGCCATGGCGTGTAACTTTTAATGCCATAGCATGGAGTAAGTTTGGCAGGCCAACAACGGAAAAAGAGAAGATTATGGAAATCTAATCAAATCAGATCATTCAGATCATTCAAAAGAGTTTCACACGCTATTAACCCCTAGTCTTTAGGGACCAGAACAAGTATAAATAAAGGGGACTAGCATCAGAGAGAAGACAATAGAGTAGGGAGATAGCTTAGACTTAATTTTACTTTCGTAAAAGCCATGTTGAGTGGCTAAAGTATTTCCTTTAGGACTGGAATGTAACCATCATTATGTGATTTTCATTCATATAATTGTGGTATTATCCAATATCTGATTTATTTGGTATTATCTTCTTGTAAGTGCTTGATCACCATTTGCATGTTTAAGGTATTGATGAAGAGGCGACAGCTGACATCAATATTAGTTCGTGAATTCTTCAGACTTAAATTGTGAATTACGATAGTAAATTCTCAATTTCTGCAACACAGTATTCTTTTGTTCGTCATGCATCCATAGTAATTTTGGAGTCACGAAAGTAGTCCCATAATTACTATTGGAATAGTAATATTATACCCTGAGAAGGGATAATGTTTAATTATGTGAATAGTTGTGAGGATGTTATCACAAAGTAATTATGTGAATGGAATTTACAGTTGATGATCGGTGAAATCCCAAGTCCTAAAGTTTATTTATCTGATTTCTTTTATTTACTGTGAACGTGTTTAATATTGCATTTACTTGATTCTTGTTATTATTAAATCCACCTTTTCTTTTACATATTGATCTAGATAATAGGTATAAAATATTTCTTAACCAGTAATTGTTCACCTCCCTGTGGGACGATACTCGTAATTATACTACAATTACAGGACTTGTAATTAGTGGTTAAAATACAACGAGTCATGTACCGTGTACATTTTTGAAACTAAGCAGATTCCTTGTTGATCTATTGCTTAGAAATGCATCCTCAATATGAAATATGGTGTCATTTGGCAAAACAATTATGGCATTTCCAAAATCATTGGAACAGGGCCTGATATTGTATGGACATGTGTATTACGCAATGTCATACTCAAGAAAAAGTGTCTACTATAAAAAATTGTATGTGTTGTTGCACTATCAAGCAAACAAACATATTCATTTTTCTCAGAATTTTCCATTTGTACTTACGTTGATAACTTTAAGTGTCATGTATCATAAAATTAAAAGGATTTCCAAAATATCCAACGCCACTTCAGGAGTAAAAGGAAAAATTGATTTCAAGGTCAAGAAAAAGAAAAAAAATTGAAGAATTAATAAAAGGAGATGGAGTATGATTAATGAAAACGCTTTACCTTGCAAAAATTATTTACTCAGTTGGTAAATCTTTGTGCTAATAACGTGTTGTAAAATATTGCATCATAGGTATATAATAGAGAGAATGGAGAGAGATTACGTAGAGAAAGTAGAAAGACACCAAAGATAGTAAGAAGCACCAGATGAGAAATTCTTATTTCCACTTTTCTTCACCCAAAATGGCTAAAGCTAAACTCCTATTTATAGGAGAACAATCATATATATACATTGGATATAAATATAATCATACGTTGGATAAGGATATAAACAAATATTGGATAAGGATATGAACATATATTGGATAGGGATGAATATAATGAATATTTATTCATGTATTTCATAACATCCACTACCTGTTACAAAAACTTTCTCTAAAACTTTACCTTTTCATATTGGAAAAACCTTCCTCATTACTATAATTTAAAAATAATGTAGAATATAAGTATTAAAAATAATCTAACTCCATTCCCATTTATCGTATTTTAACTAAAAAAATATCAATGCTAATTTTAAAAAAATTCACAAATACTTTAACGCATAATTATATAAGTAAATTATGAGTACTATGATTATATATAATTGATATATCTATTCAAAGGGAAAAAAATCATAATTTACATATTCTTATTCAAATATTTTATAGCTGTTTACTTTAATTATTTATTAAACTAAATATACTATTTTTAAAATTAATGTATATGGTCATAATAAATAAATGCTCATACATATCTAAAGTTATAATATATTTCAGTTTTAATAGATGAGTATCAATTGAAAATTTAATTAATTAACATTATAATTACTATTTAAAGCGATACATACTAAATAAATTTTAATAAGATCATTAGTAGATTTTTTTTCTCAATATAGAAAATACGATATTTAATTAGCAACATAATTATAAGAAGTACTGTTAAATGAACTAAGAAATAATTTTATCCTTCGAAAAATACAGTAAAATTAGTTGACATTACCAATTATATTTTCTAAAAAAAAAACACAAAATCTTTTTTATTTTGTAAAATTGATAGCATTTTATTGGAAATAATCAATAGACTGAGAATTTATTAAAATGTAAAAGTGTATTTTGTTTTTTCTTCCCAATAAAATGATAGCATTTTATTGGAAATAAATAATAATAAAATTACAATATGACCAACTGATCAGAATTCTCCTTCATAGTTTTAATAAAGTTTTCAGAACAACAAGAGTTCCACGAGATATGATTAGAAAAACTTTACAAATGACAATATATACATATATAAAACAATAATATTTAAAAGAAAGAAGAAAGGAATTGTTATGCTGTTTTGGGGTGATCGTTAACTTTCTATTAACATTTGTGTGTGACTTAGTTAGCCCAACTAAAGAAAGTATAATATTGTCAATATGAATATATAAAGGGGTCGTTGCCTTGTCTTAGTGAATTGCATGGCCAAGAATTTGCATTTAACTTTCAACAAAGGCATCGAAATCAAAGTCATTCTTTTCTCATAGTTCACATTTGGCATCTCCCAACCCCAAACGTTGAGGCCATCTTCTGGATCCCTAAGACACAATTGGATTCCTTCCTCAGAGAAGACAAATTTTAATTACATTAGTGGACTGCCACATTCCAGTCCACATGCAAAAGTTCAATTTGAATCAGATTTAAATCAAATTTTTACTATAATTTTACGTTTTTTTAATATATTTTTTATTTTATAATTATTATATTAAAAAATATAAAAATACAATTCAAACGTAACGCATACACACTTTTAGTCTTTGTTAGAATACAAAATTTTCTACTTTTTAATGTCTTTTATCTTATAGTTATTATTTTAAAGTATATAAAAATATATTTTAAAACGTAATTTATAAATATCTTTAGTTCTGGTCAAACTATGTTTACTGGAATCAAATTTCAGAATTGGTAACTTATAATTCAATGAAGAGTGACAAAACTGTATTATATTCGTCTGTTAACAATTTTTAATAAGACTCTTACATCTGGTTCACTTAAAAATTTCTCTGTTCATTAGTAATTAATGAATTCTCTTAACAGAAAAGTTGTTCACAGACGGAACTTTCAAAATTATTGATGGGTATTAATTTTGCAATCAAATCCCACCATGAGTATAAAAATTTTTAAAAAATGGCCACTAATAAGAGTTTTTAAAACTCTACATTCAAAATGAATTCAGAATCGAATCCTTAATCAATTTAAAATATCTATATTAGGATTGATTTTGAGATTACATATTAAATATTTCTTGAAAACGATGATTAAATCTTTATTCCCTTATACAATATAATTCATTTCCATTTTTTCCCATAAGTTGGGTATGTAGAAGTAAGCTAAATATTATTGTTTTTTAAAAAAAAAAATCATGAAAAAAAGTAGCACATTGATTTGTAATTTCCAGAAGGCGTTTTCTGACCAGCCTTATAATCCAATAAAGCTTTCTCTGCTTCAAATTGTCAATAAGATAAGCGTAAAGTGCCTTTCGTGCTGTCAAAAGGGTCGTTAAGGCGTGTGGCGGACGTGTGCCCAGTGTGTGAACTGGGTGATTCCTGAACCACCTTTGGAAGTATCTGAATTGCATGTATCCGTTCAAAGCATAATAAGGCCTATTTAGATGACAATAGCAAACCATGCTTTTGGTCCACTTCTTAGCACATCAATCTATGTACCAAAATTTCATCAAACATTCCTAACTTCGATGATCCACGGTACTAAAATATTATGTTAATGATGTGTTTTTATATGTTTTGCTTGGGTTTCAATGCACATATGCACATGTAATTTTCAGAATGTGATTCCAAAGTGGCATCAAATTGGTGGAGGCAAATATGGATGGGGACACAGGGTAATAATTGGCATAAAAGAGGTTAAGTCACCGTTTATATTTTTTTTGGTAGTGGTGAAACTTTAGAAATCTTTGAATATTTTAACATGAGTAAAGGGAGGAAAATTTGATAATTGATTTGGTTATACTTGAGTGGATGAATCTCCAAACTGCTGACATCAAAGAGTGAGTTAATTATTTTACGAGAATACAATAAGGTACACGAACTATAGAAAACAGCAATAGTTTTTTTGTGCATTAGACTTAGATAGAGTACCAAGGCGATTATTGTCATTTAACAATATTGTATATATTGATTTTTGAAAGTAAATACAGTTACCGGTTTAAAAAAAAAACACAAAGTCTTTATAAAGAATGTGAAATTTCTTTTATACCAGAAAAAGAAAATGATAATGATTGGACTTCAAAAGTGGCCAGCTTGTCTTAATCCTTCGCGGTTTGCCAATATGAATGAATAAACATACCATGAAAAAAATGTAAAAATATTATTTCTTTTTTTTCATGAATGAATAGAGTTGTACCCAAATATTAATTTGACATTTTCTATGTTTATTTAATTATTTTAAACATAGAACTCAACTGCTCTATGAATGAGAGCAATAATCTTACATATTAAGGTAAATTATATTTATGTTTTCTAAAGTTCGACTTTATTATTAATTATCCCTTAAAGTTTAAGAATATTACAATCTTTTCTTTTAATGGTTTAAAAATTAGTTTTTTGTTATATAATTTATACAATGACTAAAAAAATTAGATAAAAACGTAACTATAAAATGTTTTCAAAATACATGAATTAATTGTATTTCTTTGAAAGGAATATATGTTAAATGTAATTATAAGTAATACTATAATATAAATCTTACATAAAATGGGTGAATTAAACTCTACTTTATTTGATTTTGTAATCATTTCATAAATTAGATAACAAAATACTAATCATAAATAGTTAAATAATGAGATCGTAATATTTTTAACTTTAAAATATAATTAATAACAAAATCAAAAAAGATAAATATAATTTACCCTGCATTTTATGTTGATTTTGAGTTTTGAATCTAGTTTGACCAATTTCCAATACTCAAATTGGTCCGAGTATTGGATGCATATGCATAATGATTTGTGTATTAGCTTGATACAACACATTTATTATTACTATATTGAAAACTAATAAATGAATACTTTACATTAATTATTAAGCAAATCACTTGTCAAGATCAATATTATTGCTCGTATAAAATTTTTTATAACACTTTCTTGGATCATTTTATATAATATTTTTAATATTTTCACATACATAATCTAGTTTATCTCATTATTTATACTATTAAAATATATATTTATCCTAACTATTTTAAATATAAATATTTTTTTTATATTTATGCACATATTTTCAATCAAATTTTAATATTTTCTTACTATCTTTTTTACCATAAAAAGTTTAAAATTCACTTAGTCACTAATTATATAAATTTTAATAAAAATAACAATATTTACACGAAAATATTCAAAGGTGGCAGGAGGTGTTGTGGAGAATGTTTGCGATTGTGACACCGACATGGGATAACTAAATAAATTTGTTTAAAGGCGGAATCCAAAAATGAGACAAACAGCAAAGAACCCAAAGCCGCAAAGTTCAAAGCACAAAGGAACCGACGCCTTTTAGGCTCACATGATTGCAAAACTAAGACCTCAAGAATACTCCTCCTTATATACAACAAATCACAGAGAAAGTATCAATACCATTCTCTCAATCTCTTGTTCTTCATCCCAACAAACCTTTCAAAACAGGCAAAAAGCCAAAAGCCCACTATCAGATTTCTGTTGTTTACAAATATAGCTCAAAGAAATAGAATGGCTGAAGAACAACAAAAATTATTGTTGGATGAACACACAGAGAAGCATTTCACCGCTGGAGAAATCGTTCGTGATATGATCATTGGTGTTTCTGATGGCCTGACTGTCCCTTTTGCATTGGCTGCCGGGTTGTCTGGGGCTAATGCATCATCTTCAATCATACTCACGGCTGGTATCGCTGAGGTTGCTGCTGGTGCCATTTCTATGGGGCTTGGAGGGTATTTTTTTCTTATTTATTTTGGAATTCACTTCCTATGCTACACATCATATATATTGCTGTAGGAAAAATGCTTGTGAGAAATAAAAACGAAAAATGGGGTTACACTTGAATTGGACTGATTCTTCATTTGGTGTATTTGAATTCTGAAAATGCAAAAATGTATGATCCCATTTTGTGACAAACTTATTGCTATGGTGAGAATATGCTTTGCTCACTTTTTCAATGTTTTGGTTTCTCTGAGTTCATTCATGCATGAAAAACTGACCAATGTTTTGTCCGAGAATAGAATTCTTGCTCTGTAACTAGGAACAAATATGCTTCATCATTGGACTGAATTGATAGGATGTAAATTAATTAGATGTACTTTTTATGCATTTGATCAGCTTAATTTCGCCTGTTTATACAGTTATCTGGCAGCAAAAAGTGAGGATGACCATTATGCGAGAGAATTGAAGAGGGAAGAGGAAGAAATCATCTCTGTACCGGATACAGGTTTCATTTTCCCTCATAAAAGTTCAAAGCTATTTTATATTTATGATTTATTTATTTTTTCCCTTTTTAGGAAGGGGGATTTTATTATCTTTCCTTATTTGGAGGAACAAAGGAACAAAAGGAAATTGAATTTTGGAATGATGCAAATTTCTTTATTTTGTCTTCCGTGATGTTCTGGAATAATGGGCATGCAATTACATATGAGACATTTGGAATGATTTTTGTTGAATGCAGAAGCTGCTGAGGTTGCAGAGATACTGTCACAGTATGGAGTTGAGCAGCATGAATATATGCCAGTGGTGAATGCTCTGAGGAAAAATCCAAAAGCATTGCTTGATTTTATGATGAAGTAAGTTCAACTTACAATTCTTTAAGGCACTTCATTCCATGGTTTTCCCTTGAAATCAAAGGGAATTGATGTAAGTTTTGATATGAACATAGAAGTTTTTCTAGTTTGTTCTTGATGTTTTTTCTATTGTAGATTTGAACTTGGTTTAGAGAAGCCAGATCCAAAAAGAGCAATACAAAGTGCATTTACCATTGCCACATCATACGTCCTTGGTGGATTGGTTCCTCTTGTTCCTTACATGTTTATCCCAGAAGCAACAAGGGCTGTTATGGCATCCATTATCCTGACATTAATAGCTTTATTTGTCTTTGGGTATGCTAAGGGCCACTTTACAGGACATAAACCATTCAAAAGTGCTGTGCAAACTGCCTTCATTGGAGCCATTGCTTCTGCTGCTGCTTTTGGCATGGCCAAGGTTATTCGAGGATAGACATCTCATGTTTTCTTTTGGTGTAGTTCTACTAATTTGGAGGACCAATGCTTATCTTTTTATTGATTAAACAACGCTACATTATTTTTATTGTTTGATAATTGATATGGGACAGCTAAACACTTTTTAAGTTTTAGCAATGAAAAGAAGTGATTAAATTTCTGCAATTTCATCCATGATGGAGCACAATATTTTTAATAAAATAGAGAAGCACATTAAGCAGGTCTGCATGAACCATAAATTGATTGGTCACTGTAAAGACATTATGGTCTAACTTTAAAAGACTCAAATTAATTTCTTGTAAGTTCAAAATGCCAAAGCACCAGAGATGCTATTCTTGACAGGCGACACCCCTATAGCATGATTCCTGATTTGTTGGTGATGGAAGAACGCCTCCTTATGCAGCTACCATCTCTGAATTATTCAAGGAGATCATCAGTTAAAAGGAAAGGATCACAAAAGAAATCAATGAAGGAATAATGGTAATAGAACACACACGACAGCATAATATGAGAAGTTACCATATTCTGGTTGTGCTCATGGTTTAGTAACAAGCATTCTCATAGACGGATGAACTCCAAAGAAAAAGAAAAAGAAAACCTATTTACGGCTATTGACGGAATATGAAGGGGAAAAATGAAAGTATGCATGTTTGGCGAACAATCCCGAGCATTGATTGATGATGAATCATATAGTTATGCAGAATTAGGAAAAAGAAATGTCAAAAATCCGCCAGAAATCTTATAAGATTTCCAAAAGCATATAGATAATATTTACATTTGTGATGTTATCAAGAATTGAGAAAGTCCATTTGTGCGGTCAAAATGTCCACGCTTTCAGAGTTTTCAAGTTGTTTCTCAACTCCTCTCGTTCCAGTCCTCTTGTTCTGATCAAATCCTTCCGTTGAACTTCTGGATTTACCTGATTCTTGTACCTCGAGTGTTGACTCTATCTCCTTTCCAGGATTCAAACAAACTTCAGAATCAAGCTCCTCAGTTTCATTAGACTCTGACCGTGGACTTGATAGAAGGAGCTGGTCCCACATAAAATCACCATCTGGAGCATCCGGAAAAATAGGAGGGCCATGGTTTTCAACAGAAAGCAACTTCTCATCCAGCACACCTGAGGTGAAGTCAATATTCATAAGGATATCTCTCATTTCATCTGGCAACTCAAAATCCATCTGTTGTTCTAAATTAGAGCTTGGAGTGCCGTTGGGATGTTCTGAAGCTTCATTCATAGGAAGCTGATACCGTACTATCATTCCATCAGAAGGAACAGGCCCATAAGTATCCACAACTCGACTTATTGCATTCTTACCAGTTTCAGCTGAACGCCAATTATTCTCTTTTGGCTGAAACAACTGGGTGAAAAATCTAGGTGTCTGCATGGCCAGTACTATAAATGAAAGCATTTGCTGCTGATTCTTCTCCATTCCTTTCAGCTGTTCTCTAAGGAGCATCAACTTACTTTGAGAGGTCTGCTGGAGTTGCCTCAAGTCCACCAGCTCTTCCATGAGAACATTCTTACCAACCTTCAAGCTTTCAACTTCCTTTCTAAGTGCAGCTCTCTTATCTTCTATAGACGGACTGGGAGCAGTGTCCTTCTGCTGGGATGATCTCTTCTGCTCTTGGGCAGGAGGCTGTTTTCTTCTAACAATGTTCTTCAACAGATGCTTTTGGCCTTTAATAAATTCATCATTTGAAAACTCCCAACGATCTGTATCAGTTTTCCTGAATCCCTGAATCCAAAGATTCAAGTGACTAATGTGAATCCCAAGCTTTGAATTCCCATAACTAAAGATGACACATATAATAAGCCATGAGTTCAGAGAATCAATTTTAAAGATACATTTTTCCACCAATAACCTACTCTCCTAATAAGTATATGTCCATGAAAAAATCAACTGATAGACAACTTCAGAAAATAGTATATGACATTTCAATAGTACTTTCTAAAATTGATAGCACTGGATATAACAAGATTAAGGAATTAGACAGCAAGCTACTTGCAAATTAAAAACAAGATTACCAGCATCAAACTTGTAGTTACAACCCTCATTCAAGCTAGAAATAATAACTTTTCAGTTCACTTGCTGTAAATCGGAAAGCACATCAAAATCAAAAGACTGAGCAAATATGATGCATAACATTCACCAATTAAATTGAAAAAATTTAATCCTCAATATTTCAAACTGTAAAAGTGATGGCCTCCTACCACATTTTCTATACATTTTTGGTTGAGAAAATTCTATGCATCTCTAGTCTCTGTTCTCCAGCAACAGAGTCGGGGAAAATAAAATGGGAACTCATAACTCGTTTCTTGAAAACATTGAGGAACATGCCCACCTCAAGAAGGTATCCATCATATTAAAACAGACATGGCAGAATTTTCCTTTTTCATCTGCAAGGGGTATAATTTCTTGCTTTACCACGTGAATATAGCAAGCATTTGATCTAAATTGCTTCACCCAGGCATGATATGAAAGAAAACCAGGATACAAGTTCAAACTGTACATGAGTATATTGCTTCATGCAAATGTAAAGAAACAAAAAAGATATTGAAACATCTTAGCTGTCTGTTGACATATCAAACTGAGGAAACATGGCTTAGAACAAATTCACTTTGTCAATTAGCAGGTAAAACCAGTACATTTTCAGATTAATAAAGACTTCAGAGAATAGCGCAACAGAAGGTAAGAAGAAAATGGCCAAGCTAGATTTTTGGCCTGGTGAGATTATTTGTCCACTTCAACATTCATCACCATTTTATAAGCAGAAGAAGCAAGTTTCATAGCACAGATTAAGCACCATCAAAAAACTACAAAAGGAAAAGCAGAGGTAATAGTTCATTCTGCTGTTTAAAAGTAAAATAGAAACATACTATCAAGAGGTAAAGTATGGAAAAAAGGTTGAGCTGAGTATGCAACAAAATTCCTCAAACTAAAAGTTTCTGACAAAATAAAGATAACTAAATATCAGAAGTTAAAAAATTATAGGACTGAATAAGACAAGGAGATGAAAATGACTTCACCAAAATATATTTCTAAAGTTAAGTGAATTAAAAACCAAAATTAGTGGCTGATATCCACCTGTGATTAGAAAACAACATTTGTCTAATCGCACTATAAATTGAGTACATTAAAGGTATGGTATCTTACCCACACTCTTACAGAAAATATATAAAATCATATGACCCCACATCTGTATAAGAAATGCAACAGGCATTTATAATAACTCTCTAACTAGAGGAACTGAAGCATGGCATCATAACAAACATACTTTATAAGTCCCCATATACTCCCCAATATATAAACTTCTCTGTGGCAGAGTTCCAATAAATAAAACCACATACCCAACAGTTACTTTTCTGGCCAAGATGATTCTATGCAAAACACAAACTATGGAAGGACGCTTAAGCACAAAATCCTGAGACAAAAATCTGTAATCACTGGCCATGAGCACTCCATTTAGATTTTCAACATGAAGGATAGCTTTAAAAAGGTTGAGGCCAAAGTTCTCCTCAATCAATTCATGGGTGGCACAATGACTAATGTAAATTAATTCTGAGTAATTATAAGTGCAAAAATAAAGGTCTCATAGGGACCGCAACGGAAGAGGAAGAAGAAGAAGAAGAAGAAGAAGAAGCTCCAGGAACCGAACGAAACACCCCAGGATCAAGAAACCCTCTCCTTCCCAATCCCCCCCTCCCACCAGCCCTTCTCAGATTGGACAACACTCTAGAAAGAACAACCATAACTTCAAATGAGAAAGTCAGTTCATATTACTCTCCAACAATACATCTGATGCAGTTACAGATAAAGGGATTGAGGATCCTGATTAGTTATAATGGAAAATTTTAAACTTTAAGATATTAGCCCCTCATCCTATTTTCTACCAATTAAAGAACTTCTACATATTACATAAGCATGTGTGATCATGACTCACGAGTGAGATAACAACAGTGAAAAGCGTTTGATCCAGAACCTAAAACTGCTCTCTACAATAATTTAAATTGGAAAGTCATTGAAAAGCAGTAATACAAATCATTTTTCATATTAATCCTTTCTCCAGCCTTTAGGGAAGCATAAAGCACTGTAAGAAGCCTCTGACAAGTTTATGTTACATTTTTCTCTTACAGTCCTAACAGATCTTCAAGTGAATTAATAATGTTAGTGACAGATTCTGGCTATTGTTTTCAACCAACATGTCAGGCAGCCAGAAAATTTGTTGAGTTTATCATCCTACATAAGGATGGCTCAATATGCGATGATTTATTCCATAGGAAAAGACAGTAATATCACCCCATAGTTGTAAAATTGAAAACACCAACCTAATATCTTGAAACAATGATCTTTCATGGGCAAAGACAGTAACTTTATTCCATAGTTGTAAAATTGATAACAACAATCTAATATCTGAAAACAAAGAACAAAACGGCTTGAAACTTGGGCTGTGTGAAGCATCTATTCACCGTAGGATATCCTTACAATTCAAGTCACAATTCCTCAGTTTGTTGCCAATAAAAAAATCCCAAAAATCAATTACTCAGATATTCAAGTTAATAGGTCAAGGACACAGAATAACACTTCCAGAAGCAGCTCACTGCTAAAACACAATTGCAATAATCAAGAAGAATCCACTTCATTCCCCTTAAACCTTCATAGAGCAACCATTCAGACCGCAGAATTTTCTCACTAGAATAGATAATTGGAATTCAAACAACTCAAATGAAATTATTACGGCATGGTAAACCAAATCAAAAACAAAGAAAATACCAGCTCTTCATACTCGCACAAATTAATTATCCAGCAAAAGAAAAGCCAATTTATTCAGAATGAAGAAACCAAATTTTGAAAAGCCAAAATTTATTTTAAAGAAAAAGGGCAAGAATTTGGCAATCAGAATTTTCAAGCATACAATCAAAATTTTCCAGCTCTATATTCGTCCATAAAATTATCGAAAACCACTGCGGATTAAACTGCGGAAACAATAAAGAAACAAGTTACCTACAATTAAAAACTCAGAAAGATATGTATGCAAGGTGAAACTCTCACATAGATGTTGAGTTGCCGTATAAAGCTTGACAGATTGCTGTGTTTGAAGTACTTTGGAAGCAATTCAGAACAGAAGTTAGAGACATCCCATATGATAAAGCTATTGCTATGTGTTTCACTCCAGGAAATCAACAAGTCAGTTGATTCATCGTCGACCATCTCATAGCATTTTAACAGAAACGGAGCCACTGATGAACCATTCTCCAATGACTTCACCATAATCCAATCTAACAAAAAGGACCTCAAAAATAAACAGCAAAAAGGATCAAAACCCACCTCAATTTCAACCCCAAAATCCAATTTTTCAACTGAAATCAACTCCTTAAAATCAAAACCCACTTCCACTATGATCCCAAAATTCAATATTTTCAAAGGGATACCAGTCCTTTGAATTGAACCCACATTACTGACAATATTCCAGGAGAAAGCCCAGTTAGATTGTCGCCTAAAAAATCAACGCTGCAAGTGGGTACGTGGTATTTTACCATTGAATCCTGAACCTTTATTTGCGTCAAAAGACTTGAGAGAGGGGTAAGGAATGGACTTTATTTCATTATTTCACTATTTGATGAGGTTGGTCTTTCAGCGTGGGGTCGGCAGAAGTCATTGGGACAAAGAAGACTAAGAAGTCTTCGTTCTGGAGGGTATGTGTGTAACACTGCTTCTTAGAATATGCAAAAGTGGGAAAAGTGGAAATGCCGGCAGATCGCACACGCCTGCTTATGATTGGATTGTGATTTATTTAAAAAAATTTATATTAAAATATATGAAATTTTTAATAATAGAAAAAGTATTTTAAAAATTATATAAAGAGAATTAGAGAGGAAAATTTTAGAATAAAAGAGTATTAAAATATATTTTTTTTTATTTAAAAAAATTAATTTTTTATACATGAAATACATTCCAGACATAGCGAGGCTTTTATGTAATTTCAGGTTCTGCGTAAGCTCCTACCATTTTCTGGTTGCCCATATGTTTTTTCTGAGTAAAAGTGCGGAAATGACCTATGGATAAGGAAGTTTCATGTTACATCTTATATGGCAAGGGACAAAATAAAAATCATTTTTGGAGAAGTGGCCAAGGTAACCATTTTATTTTGTATTTTTACATTTATAAAATAAAGAATATAAGAAAAAACACTATTTTTCAAAGGTGAAAAATATAAAAATATAAAAATACAAAAAGAGATTGCCAATTCATATACACCCTAAATAGTTAACAGCGCACTCTTTCATACCATTATAGAGAATTTTTCTTTTTCTTTTTTGATAAATTACATCTCTTTTTTTTTGAGTTTTTATTACATATTACAATTTAAAATTTAAAGATATTATAGTTTTTTAATTAACTATTCAAAAATTAGTTTTTTAATTCAAAATTCAAGAAATCACTAAAAAAACTAGACAAAACCGTGAGTAAGAAGTGTTTCAAAATAAATAAGAATTGAATTAGAGACATTTATTTGAAAATGATATGCATTAAACATAATGAAATACTACCATAATGAAAATTTAATGTGAAAAAAAGACCAATTAATATCTATTTTTACTTGGTCTTTAGTCAATTCATAAATTATATAATGAAAAACTAATTTTTATACCATCAAAAGAAAAAACTATAATATTTTCAAACTTTAAATTGCAATTAGCAATAAGATCAAAACTGAGAGAAAGTAAATTTAATTTACCCTTATTTTTTTACTTGCTTTCTATTGGATCAAAATAATAAAAGTAATTTGAGAACTATTTTTTCAAAAGTTTGGACAAGATGGTGAGGCGAACCAAACATAGTATGGCATGTTTTTCTATCAAACAGAGCAAGTCTAGTCCATGTTTTCTAGACCTAATAGAAAAAATTATTTATGTTGTAATACAGAGTAAGTTTTACCTATGGACTAAGTTTAGTTCGAGTTTTCTTACACTTGATCTAAATCTTATCTTTATCAGTCCATGTTCTTTTACCTAGAAAACAAGTTTTGACCAGATTTTTCTTAACCCCTCTTCAAAGTTTCCATAACTTCCTCTACATTTCTAATAGTTGATTGCATTTCTATACCTATAAATCCCCTATTCAAATACCTTTAGAATTTACTCACCTCTTCACAATTAACTCTCCAGCCTTTCCTCCTTCTTTCCTGCACTTTGTTGGTGTACTCAATCAAACTACTATTCCTAATAATTCTATTGCTTAGAGAAGGATTATGTAATTTCCGGGGGATATTTCTAGGACAGTGCAAATATGCACAACTCAGGCATACTTATATTCCTACTTCCTTATTTTAACTCATCCCCAACATTCTAAAGGATTTTTATGGCTTCCAGTGCTGCCAATGTTTCTACTAATCCTTTCGATACTAAACTTATTGTACCTGTCCAACTCATTCAAACACAGGCAATAAATGTAGTACCTATTGCCATCACAAATGCAAAACCCTTTCCAAACATGTCCAAAATTGAAGTTTTTACTAATGACAACTTTAAAATATGGAAAGAATGAATATTCTCATTGCTAGATATCAATGGAGTTGCCTATGCTTTGACAAATCTAAAACCTACTCCAGAAGCTGATATTAATGTTTAGAATTTTTGACAACATCCCAATAACGTGTGTTGACGTACTATTCTACATATTCTTTCTAATGAATTGCTTGGTGTTTATTGTAGTATAAAGAAGCAAACTAATACAACTAGTACACTGTTGAATTGCTTGGTGTGTTGAGGCATAAATCAACTAATACACTGTTGAAAGTGCATCTAAACAAAAATTTGTTGTTGGTAAATTGTAAATGGTTGAAAACAAAGATATCAAACAACAAATTGATGAGTTTCAAAACCTGTAGAAAAATTTCAAAGCTGAAAAGATGGTGCTACTTGAAAGGCTTACTACAGGTGTATTGATTGAGAACTTGCTAGAATTTTGGAATGATTACAAAAATAGTTTCAAACATAAGCAAAAGACTTTGATTGTGGATAAACTCGTGATGCACATTCTCATTGAAGACAATAAGAAAAAGCAAATAAATGCAATCAAAGCCAAAGAACTAACCTTGAAGGCAAACTTGATACAAGGAAACAGCTCCAATAATGATATGAAGTTCAAGTTTAAAGATTACAAGGCTAAAAACCCTAACTTTAAGGAAAAGAAAAGTTCTTGTTTTGTTTGTAGAAATCAGGACATCATGCTCCTCAATGTCGCAAAAAAGTGAGAAATGAAAATCCTCCAAAAACTAGTTTACCTAAAAGAGATGATGTTATTTTTGTAGTCATTTATCAAATGAATATAGTAGCAAGTGCAAAAAAGTGGGTGGTAAATTCGGGACCTACTCAACACATTTGTAGTAATCAAGATGCATTTACCTCCAATACACCAATAGGAGACGATAATGAAATAATCAATTTTGGAAACTTTAGAATTGCGAAAGTTCTTGGAAATGGCAAAGTTCTCTTTAAACTCTCATTTGGGAAGACGTTAACTCTTAATGATGTGTTGCATGTTCCAACCATTAGAGTTAATTTGGTGTTTGTGGCATTGCTTAACAAAGTTGGTGTTAAAGTGTCAATTGAATATGACAAAATTGTAATAACTAGGAATAATGTGTTTGTGGACAAGAGCTATTATAATCAGAAACTTTTTGGTCTAAATGTTTCCAATATCATCAATGAAAATGTATCTGTTTCTTCTAATTATATGATTTCTTTTGGTATGCTAGATTACGACATACTAATTTTAGTATAAAGAAAATGCAAACATTTGGTTTAATATCTGATTTAAAATCAACAAATATTGATAAATGTGAAATATGTATTGAAGTTAAAACTACCAAAAAGACTTGTTTTTTAGGTAATAGAGAAACAAAATTATAATTTTTAATTGATACTGACTTAGGTGATTTAAAATAAACTGACTAAAGATCGTAAAAAATATTATGTGAGTTTTATTAATAAATTTTCTAGATTTACTAAGTTGTATTTGCTTATAAATAAATATGATGCTTTTAATGCCTTTATTTCTTATAAAATTGAAGTAGAAAACCATTTTAGTAGAAAAATTAAAAGAGTTAGATCAAATAAAGGAGAAGAATATTTATCCTTGAATGATTATTATGAAGAAAGAATGAATAATTCATGAAGTAACTCCACATAAATCTAATATTTTAGTTGAAAGAAAAAAAAACAGAACACTTAAAGAAATAATAAATTTTATATTAGTTAATTCTTTCGCACCTCAAAATTTGTAGAGTGATACTATTTTATCTCTATATCACTTAATTACAAAATAGAATTCTACATAAAAGAATTGAAAAAACACCTTATAAGTTGTGAAAAAGATATGCAATTAATTTAAAATATTTAAAAGTGCAAAAGGTACTTGACTAAAGTTATATTACCTTAGCCAAAGAAAAGAAAAATATGTTCAAAACATCTTATGCTGATTGTAAATTTTCAAAAACTTGTTCCTATAATTTCAAACATATCTAGTTTCACATTCTAAACTAATAATTCTTTTCTCGATTTCCACAACAGAGAATTTAATCCAGAGACAATCCAAATCTATCTTACGGGTAACCGTATGTGATGATATATGGGCGGGTTACAACCCCATTGGTTGCATGGACAAATAATAAAATTTAATGGAAGAGTAAATTAGATGGCTTGTTCTTATGTTTAATTAACTCTTGCACATAGTAAATGAGAGTGATATTTCTTTTTACTCTGAACTTTTTAAATGTTTACTTTAAGTATATCTACAGTCGAGATAAAGAGACAAACATTTATGATCCCACCAATTTTTCCTCCATTGGCAAAGAGCACTTCTATATTTGATTACTTAAAAAAAGTTTTTTTTGAGGAAGAAAAAAACATTTCAACAATTTTTACTTTATTTAAAAATTTTAAATTTTAAATTAAATTTCTCACTAAAATTCTTCCCACATTATTTTCAAAAAAAAAATCTCTAATGCATCTTTTATTTTCTTTTAAAATGCTTTTTCTTATAAAGAAATTTTCACCAAAACTTTCATGTTTTTTAATGATTTTTTTTTTTTTAAACAAACTACAATCCAAACATAGTGAAAGCTTCGTTTTGATTGGATGAGATGTTACATATCCCATTAATAAAAGCCAAATACTAACTTACCGCAGGGTGCTCAGGAATGAGGCCCTTCAGAAAGTTAGTCCCCATCGCAACTTCATATTAATTTGTAGTTGGTATTATTCCATTTCTTGTTTCTAAGAGTAAATATGATTTCTGGAGCTGAATTATTGCATTCATTTGATTTCTACTCACTTTCTCTCTCTTTTATCTGTCAGGCTAAAATTTTAGAGTCAAACTAACTGATAGATTTTTTTTATAGTCTTGTTATGTGGTTTTTTTTTATTATATTTCAGATATTTGAATTTTGATTATTCTGCTCAGAACAAGTAGATTATAATGAAAATTGGATGTTATAATTCCTTGCTGCTAAACTTGGTGAGGGTTGGTTGGATGGTTTGCTAAACTCTCAAAAACTAAAATCCGAAATAACAAGGATAGATGAAGATGAATGCAAACCATCCAAAATGCTTAGTTTAGTCTTTAAGAAAATTTTGTGTAGCATTGCGCTAAAAAATGTCAGTAATCATTAATAAGACATTGTTGTAAATCTTGTGAAGATATTTCAATATTTGATTAGTTTGATTGTTGAGCACATGGTTAGTTTGACTCCGCTTCATAAGAGGCTATGTTTTATTGATGCCCTACTCAACATTATGAACTTTTACACTTTCAATTTGCTTGCAGAAATATGTAACCTAATATTGATCATTAAATCACACAGTTATGAAATGGATATTTTAGGGAAGATGGATGGAGCAAGAGAATCTCATGCTGTTTTCCTACTTCATGAATTGCTGCATCCTCAAAAGAAAAAAAGAAAGGGCCAATCTGCATTACCAAATGTCAAGCCATTTTAGTTAATCACTAAAAATAGTCTACTGGAAACTCAAAGCATTTCTATTTTGGTAGAATTGGCACTGCGCAGAATGGTGATGAAACATCAAAGGCACAGCTACATAAGTTGTTGTTTTAGGATCAATTGTTTCACGGTGTTAGGTCCTATGCCTTCTGTCTGTTCATTTATGCTCTAATTTCTCAAAATTGCTTGCTGCAGTACATTTGAATACCAGTACATATCCAAGAGAGCATGAGCAACTGAAGGAGTTAAGAGAAGAGACCTTGGGAAAATAGGCAGCAGGTTAGTCCTAATCCGTATTTTGCAACTGAAGTGCATTTTCGATTAACGTCATTCTTGCAACATGCCACCAATACGCTTATTTGTTTCGTTTCTTTTCAAACAAGTGGTATAAAAGAAACTGAATGCCATTTCTAGCTTGAAAGCTGCTAGTTCCCTTTTAACCAGGACATGAATAGCTGCCCCTTGGGAAAATTTGCGTAAGTTCTTGATTGTTTCTGATTTACATTCTTGTATGGAAGTTGATGGACTATGAACTTTAAAGTAACCTATAACCAAACATGTATACAAGTCTTGACTCTGATTTGATGTTCTTGCATTCCATTTGTTAACTCATAAAAGCAGCCCTTTCTCTAGCTCCTGGGAATGCTTCAATTAGTCAAAAGCGTTTCTTTAAGACGTCTAGAAATTTAGAATTAAAAGATAATATCTTAGCATGGAAAATATATCACTAGTAGAAGACAATTGAGAGAAATTGTTTCGAGATCATTTTGAAGCATTCAATTAAAATGTATATAAATGGATTATTAATTACGATAAGTAAAATTGTATAAACTGAAGAACTTGGAGGAACTTGCAGATATGGTATTATAGAATGAACTGATTGATGCCAGTTCTCATATTATTCAATTTAGAAATCTGCAGATGTGCAGAAATGGATACGGGATTGAAAACAAAAGTATTCTGCTATCCTTCCCTGTGATGCAGGGCTTTTTTGGGTGTACCACCTGATGAGGGGCTCTTCTTATCAATGGTTTTGAAGAAATGAATGCAAAGAAGACACTAGAAATAGGAGTTTTTACCGGCTATTCTTTTCTAACTACTGCCCTTGCACTGCCTGATGATGACCAGGCGAATCACTCCCCATGATCTAATCCTAGACAAGAGCCAGTAGAATTTCATTATGATTGCTGATGCTCCCCTTTTGAATAAATATGAAACAGTTAACTGCTATAGACCCTAATCTAGAAGCATTTGAAATAGGTTTTCCTTTGATGAAGAAGGCTGGTGTGGATCATAAAATCAACTTCATTAATTTGGACGCGAGTTCTGCTTTGAATGAGACGTTGAACTATATAAGTATGGATACAATGTGAGAAAAGTTCAGTTTCCAGTAAAATAAATGACCAAAACAAAGTGAACTGAGAATATGCCAGTTACAGTTTCAATTCCTCAAAGTAACACCTGCTTCTAGTATATATTATATTACATGATTATAAATGTGAATGCATTATAGTGGTCCAATGTGAATGACAAAAAATTGATATAAATGTGCATAGTTAAGAGATATGTGGTCCTGTTTTAATTTCATTGATTGTAAAATGTATGCTGTCTGAATCTAAATAAACTATTGTAGCATTATATTGTGGCATCTCTTACAGGCAGTAGAGACAAAGGGTGGTTGAGTTCACTCTTTCTTCCTTCCATGACTCTCTTGTGCTACAATATAGAAATTCTAAAGATAGGATTTTGGTGCATTTTCATTTAATCAATCTGATGACAGCAAATTTGGTCCTTGTAATAGTGGAAGCAAAATTTGGTATGAAAAGAGCCAAAGGAAAGAAGCATTCTGAACATTATGCTACCAGTGAATGCCAAAGTAGGACAATTTGCTTAAGTTTCAGAAGCCAAAACTTTAATGTTCTTTTTACTTTTATTTTTTTTATCTAAAAACAATAGATATATTGCATTGCAATGGCAAAATGTACATAGCCAAAAAAGTTAAATAATTTTCGTGATATTTGATCTGAGTCATAAAGGAGAAGCAACTACAAAAAGGGTTTACAAAAAAGGTCACAATGACCTACAATAGCGGCCACAAGGGCCTACAAAAGCGACCACTAGCTTAACTAAGGTTTACTAATTTACAACGAATTACCAACTAAGATACTGTCTCAACTGGGCACCGCAAATTTACTTACATTGAAAGAAACTGAACTCGGTGTTCTTAACTCTCGCCACATACATTTCGTGTTGATCTCGCAAAACTGTATACGTTGAATAACCTGACAATTAAACTATTATTTTATATATTAAAAAACCTACAACTAAAGTCGTAAATATAATAATAATAATAATGTAAATCGCACCTAATATCGCACACTAATAACCCATAGTAAATTGGTTTTTGGCGGCCTGGCGGACCAGAGCAATTGGAACGCGCTTTAACACCAGATTCTTCCATAGTTATTAGATGAATTTCAGCCCAATTGCATTTGACATTACAAAAACCACAAATTTTAATGGGATGGGACATTTGATTCCATCTTCATTTAGGGGTCAAGTTTGCACGTAGCTTTAGAGGAGTTGAAAAGGTCACAAACTAATTAAGGATGATACTTCAGTGGAGTTGATTAAATTTGCTGTTACTTTTATGTATAGTCAAAATTCATACAGTGAAAAACTACCACAATTTTTTAAAGTGACAGAAAGAAAGTTAAAAGAACTAAAGAGGGTAGTGTGCCCCCACAATTTTCTTTACCTCAGCAAGGCAATTGTCTTTTTTTATTTGGCATACAAAAGGGGTGACTTGTATAGGAAAATGTCATTCTTCACATTGACAGTTAATCTTTCAAAATGATTATTGTCCCATAGTTGAAAGTTATATTCTAATGCATGGTGGCAACATTCAGACAGCTCCAATCCATTCATCAAAGGTGCTTGCTAATCTAGTGGTTTACCTATGATTCTTTTAAAAAGTGTTAATTGGACGGCTTCCTTTATAAATTAAATTATCTTCATAAGGTTCTCCTTCTAAATGAAATTCAACAAAATTTACAAAATCATGTCTTCAAATCACTAAACAAACTTCATAACATAAAAAATTAAATTAAATTAAATTAAAAAAAAACCAAAAATTCATTAAAAAATGAAAACCACATTTCAACCAATGAAAGAATATTTTCTTCGTCTTTGCGCTAGAATTGTTCTTGTTCCATAGCTCTATACTTATAGGGTTGGCGATCTTGGCTTTTGGAATCCTTGATTTGGTGCTCGTTTCAAACTGAAAACGCAAATCAAATCACTCATTTGCACCACAAAAATGAGTCATGGCTCATTTTTTTCCCCAATCACTTATTTTTGGATTGACCAATTCACCACCAACAAACTTCATCAAAATTTACATCTTTGAACTAGCATCTCTTTTCTTCACCATTAGCTTCAAATGAAACGAGTTTTCGAGCTCTGGCTCTTTAAAGATATATATATTGAGAAAAACAATGTATTGATTATTAAAAAACGGTCGAGTAAGAAAATATATATATATATATTTATATATATTTAAAGAAATTGATCTTCGTGTAATTTTTTTTTTTTTTTCAAATCTCATTGTTGCTTCATCTAAGATGATAAAAACAACGTAGACTCAATAATCAATACATTGTTTTTCTCAACATTTTTTTTTCTTACTCGACCGTTTTTTAGTATAATTATTAAAAAAAATTACTTCATCAAAATCTCATTGTTTCTTTAAATATATATATTTAAAGAAATTGATCTTCATGTAATTTTTTTTTTTCAAATCTCATTGTTGCTTCATCTAAGATGATAAAAACAACGTAGACTCAATAATCAATACATTGTTTTTATCAACAATTTTTTTTCTTACTCGACCGTTTTTTAGTACCCCAATTGTTAGTATTCTTCAAAGTAACAAGAAAGTAATAAGTTTCTTAATCTTTATGTATAAAAGCTGGGGAATGAGGAGCAATTATAAATAGATTGCATTCATAATAATGCAAAGCATCGCTCAACTTCCTCAATAAAATGACTCTTACGATTTCTACAAATCTCTGATGCATTCATTAATGAGGAAGAGAAACAAGAAGAAGACTAGAATCATCAGAGTAGCAATGACTGGAGAAAAAGATTGGGGTCTAACCGATCTAGTTGAGGCAACTCAGTCCTATATTTGATTAGAGTGATTTAGTTAGAGTTACTAGAATTTTAAAGTTTATTTTAAAGTGTCATATTCATTGTTAATATGGATTTTAAGATGTGATTGGGATCATTAGCCTTTAATCAGCGAAAAGAATGATTATAATATTAAATTATTTTTGTCCAAAGTATATAAGTGATTCTACTACTTTCTGACTTTCATTTAATTGTGTCTACCGAATGCCTTTTATATAAAATTCAATACTTTATTATTTGAGATATGACGGATGACAATGAAAAGGTAACACACGATCAGAATCGAAATAGTTTCCATATAAAGTAGAAAAATACTATGAACATACTCATAAAATAGATAATTTGACCCTCAAGAAAAACTTGTTTCAAAAATATTATTGATGATTTTTTTGCCTAAAAATCTATTACGTAGGTGCTTTATATAGAATCTTTTACTAGTCAAAATTAATAAGAATTTTTAAGTTAAATCTTATATAAAAATTAATTTTCTAGAAATACAAAACAAAGTTGACGGTCGAGAAAAGACTATTTTTATTATAATTCTAAAAAGTTAATCAGCTTATTTTATTAAGCATATATTAAACTTCAAAACTAGTACTATATGTTCCATAATAGACTCTCTCACTCTGAGAGAACTCACCCTTGAGTTCTGAAAAAAAGAAATCTTGATGTAGATGTTTCCTCTTTCCATCACCACCAAAAAAAAAAAAAAAAATAGCTTTTAATGACAGCAAACACTATGATGAACGAAAATCTCGTCACCAAATACCACATTTGGTAACAACAACTCAACTCGTCACCAATTTTGTGCCAACTCACCAGTTTTGGTGATGAGTTACGAGAAATCGTTACCATTTCGTCACTAAAAGATATAGAGGGAAGGTTTCCCTCCAACTGGATGCAATTAGTGACGAAAATAGATGATTAAAACCACTTTTGTCACTAAAATTTTAAAGTTTATTCGTTGGTGACGAAGTTCTTATTGTCACCAATTTAGATGACTTTTAATGACCATTTTTTTCTTCACCAATTTCTTATTATATATGTAACTTATACTAATTATATATGATTCTCAATTAAATTCTTAACTATATGGATATTATATGGATATATGTGAAATATCATTAATTTAGATATAGAAAAAAAAATTGTTAGTGTATTATAAAATTGAATTTTCTTGCTTAAAAGAAATTTTAAATAAAAAAAGTAGTCACAATAAAAATGAAAATAATTATAAGATTTCATTCATATATATATATATATATATATATATATATATATATATATATATATATATAATGTAAAATATTTGTTTTAGTGTATAATGGTGCTGATTTTTATTTTTTTTTTGCAAATAAATTTTATTAACAAGATATGTATTATACCATATAATTTGGGATAGATTAAATAAACATGTTTTGGACAAAACTGATTGGTCTACAACTTATATAATAATTGGACTTTCTTGGCTAATGATAATGATTGGGTTATGTAGTTTTTTCATTTGGCCAAACTTATCGTTTTAAAAATTATGACCCTTAATTTCTAATAATTGCACTAAGATATCATAATATTTATTAATTTGCCTACATTCTTTTATTTCAAACATAGAGTGTTTTATTATGTACACTATTAATTAATAATAGGGTAAATTACATTTACTACCCCTGTGTTTGTAAAAACTACCAATCAAATCCCGAGATTTGAAATATTACCAATACCCCTTAAATTTGATAAATTCATAACATTTAACCCCTTTAATTAACTAAATTCATAACATTTAACCCCTTTAAATTCATAACATTTAGCCCCTTTAAGGGGGTATTGGTAGTTTCTCCAAATTTCGAAGTTCCATTGGTAGTTTCTACAAACCACAGAGGTAGTAGATGTAATTTACCCTTAATAATAATTAGGCTTCTTTGGCTAAGAATAATGATATTTGACTAAGCATATTCTTCAATGTGACAAACTTAGCTTACTTATATTTTGACTCTTAATTTCTAATAATTGTACTAGAACACCCTAATATTTATGTTTTTTTTTAACACTAGAGATATCCCCACATTCACTGAACTTATGTGATCCGCCACATCCCACACTCTTGTTGAAAGGCTATGGGACTTGCACACACACCCCACAAGGCCAGGCGTGAAACTAATCCTCTAGGCTGGTCAAACCGTTTTTTTACTTCACCACATAGTTTTTTTAGCATTATAATACACTATTGATTAGTATTAATTGGGCGTCTTTGGTTAACAATAACAATTGGACTAAACATCTTTTTCATTTATTAGTACTAAACATATTTTTCTATTTCAATTTGTGCACATAAGTTTAATTACTTTAAGCACATAATTTTTTTAGTATTAAAATACAGTATTGATTAATGATAATGAATTATTTTTTATATTTATTACCAACTATATGTCTTTATAAGAAAACCACAAATCAAAAATAGTTTCAAAATAGTTACAAACACTAGTGTACTATTATAACATAAATAGTTTATAAGTAAAATTAGAATCTATAGCATAAGTCGTTAGTACATATATATATATAGTACTTCGTATATAATATAGTTATAACAGAAGTAATTAGTACATAATATAAGTAGTTTAGTACATATACAACACACACACAAACATTTATGAGTAATGATATTTTTAGTGAAAATTCATAGTGAAATGTGGTATGCATAAAAAGAAAAAATTATATTTTATTATTTTCCACTTTTTAAAGAGTGTGGTGGATGATTTTGTCTTTCCAACCATGCCACATCAGTAACTATGACTTTTTACTATAAATTTTTACTAAAAGTATCGTTTATCTATGTTTATTATTCGTCCCATTATTTATATGCTAAGTAAGCTATTATATTTTTGTATTACACCTTTTAAAATTTTTTGTTAGACTTTTAATCTATATTAAAAGCTTTAAAGATATTTTTTAATTTACTAATTGATCATATTAATTAATAAGCTAAAAAGTTATATTTTGTATTAAAGTGTTGAGGGTGCAATTGAAAGAAATAAATATATTTTGAATATGTGATTGAATAAAATTACATTTATTATAGAATTGAAATTCAAATAGAAAGAAAGTATGGGTAATGTTATAATAATAACTATTTTGATTCTTACACATGACACATTTTCGTCCGCCCCTTTCCCAATTTTTCCGTTTCCCATACCTTCCCTTTTTAGAGCTTATTTCATCATCGGCTGCCCCATCCATTGCTCCTCTGACTGACTGCCAAGCTCCCTTCGTCATTACCTCACTGCTACACCACCGAGCTTCCGCTGTTACCTAGCTTCATCTCTATTTGCCCTTGCTAACACAACCCAGGAGCCAAAACCCCCCAAAGCAACCCAACCTCACCGTTGCTCTTTCAATTGCAGTGTTGAAAGCCTCGAAGTTAAAGGAGAAATCTCCTCGCTGGTTGCTCTACCCGAAGTGACCTCAACACAACAACCACTCACAACCACCAGCCAAGCCAAACTATCCTCAATGTGGCTGCCGCCCTCTGCTCGCTAGGGTTTCTCAGAACGTGCTTAATATAGCTGGTCCCTATTTGTAAAGATTCAAAATTTCTTTTATTTTTTATGTTCGTCAATGTTGCTGCTCTTGGTACTCTGCTTCTTAACCAATTTCTAGATTTTCTTATACTCAAAATAAATAATTTTCATGCTTTGTTTCGAAAGAAAAGTTTTTTTTTTTTGTCTTTTTCGTGCAGTTTTAACCCATCTTTTGTATTTCGTCTACTGATTGTGGTGATTTATTTACATGATCACAATTTGTGTTACAATTTGCGTTACAAAACAAGTTAAGCAGAGGCCACTGCAACAAAGTTCAGCAATTCATGATTATTACTGGGGCTTGGTAGTTTTGTTCTTATCTCTTCTTGATGAGACTCAAGAAGCCAACAAGCCAACTCAAGAAAACTGATAAACCAGCTCGCAAAGCATTTGATCCATTAAGGCATCTTACGGGGCCGATGACGAGGGCTCGAGCTAAACGCGTTCAAGAAACCTTAAGTGGTTTAATTCATGACCTCCGAGCTCATCAAGCATGTGACCAAGACTTGCAAGTCATTACCTTATTGCAAGTCCGGCTTGAAGAACACTAGTCTTTGGCCGGATTCTAGTGTGATATTAGGCCAAGATTATTTAATTAATTTTTGTGGCTTTATTTTAGGAATTTATTCATTCTTGAAGGGCCAAAATGTGAATAATTAATGGTGCTGTGAATAGTGCCGTGAATAGTAAAATTATTAGGTAATTTTTAGTTAGATGCCAAATTTGTAAACTTGAAGTAAGCCTTAAAGGGCCAAACTTCCAAGTTCAATTGGCTTTAGGGTTTTTGTTTCCTTTTTTAGTTTAAGGCTATCTTTTAGTTACTTAAAGGAGCTTGGCTGCCTCTTTCTCTTTAGAAATTAGATTAAGGTTAGGATTTTAATTGTTTCCTTTTTACAATCTTTGTACCCCTATAAATAAAGGCCATTCAGCCAAGGCATGAATTAGAAAATTTTGTGACATTACGTCCTTGAGAGTTTGAGTGATTCAATCTCCTCGTTCTTGTGAAGAACAACAGGCTTATCAAATTTGACCAGTTTGTGGCACCTTTGAGTCTTATCAATCTAGTAGAACCCTAGATTGTGGCGACGATTCATCTATTCGGTCTCAATTCCACCGGTTCTAGGATTTCGCAAGTTAAGTCTTGGGTCCTGTTTCGCTTGTTGCGTATTGCCGGCTCCATATAGCCGTGAGGTGCGCATCACTTCTCCTAAATCTGAGGCCTATTTATTTAGTTATTTTAAGATGTAAAAGCCAATATATTTGTGTGTATTATCTGTAAACTTTTGTTCACTATATTCGTCCAAAGACACCTAATATCTGGATTTTGAACTTATGAATTGCAATTAATACTGGACACTTTTGGCTTTCATTCTAAAGCTAATACGATCCTCTTTTATGTTGTGAACATGACAAAAAGTGAAATACAATTGGCACTGATTGATTTTTTTAGGGGGCTTGTTGAGTTTGATCCAACAAAGAGATGTCACCGACACAGGTAATTATACATCTTTGCCCACTTATAAAGGCATAATTAATACTCTCTTTATTGTTGTGAGGGTCGTCTGTGTTTGACATATTTTTGTTAATATTTTGAAGTAAAATTGCTTGTCATGTCAAAAAAAAAAAAAAAAACCTCTTGGAATTCTATAGTTGTGGTTGATTGATGAGATAAAAGTTTTGGATAATTAATAGGTGCTTTTGTCAAAGAGATGCAATCTGTTATGGGTAACAAAGGGTATTGCATTTTCAACTTTTTCTTCTAAAGATAGTTTGATGTTGATAAGTTGGAGTGCTTAATGATTGTAGTTATGCTGATGGTTTTTATAGTGTGAATTGTGGGGAAATGTGGGACATGATAACATATGGCAAGTTAGCAACGGGCTGGTTTCTCATGTAATTTCCTTGTAATCTTTCCAAAGTACATGGAAACACAAAAAAGGGGTTGGTGAACTAATTAAATTCAATAATATTTTGGTTGTAGTAGTATTGCATTATTTTTATACTTACCATTTTGATAATTATTAGAATTCTAATTACCAATTATATTTATAATTGAACATGTCCAAGAGCTTATTTAATTTTTATTTGTGTTATTCTCATAATATGAAAATTAGTAAAATGCATGTTTATAAGGAGAAACAAATAAAGTGGATGTTGCTATCTTAAGAATTTTTTAAAACGCATGTTTATAAAGTGTATTTTTTTTCAATTCTTGTGTTACTTGTCCAAAATTCTCATTGTCTCAATAAAAGGTGATTGGTATTGCACAACTACATCACTAAAACTCACAATACCTAGTTATTCACATTATCTCTTTGGGATATAGCAACGAATGCCAAGTTACTCTAGCAACTGTATCCATAAATAAGAAAAGTAGCAGGAATGGGGTGGTGGGCTAGGGAGAGGCTCTAATCAACTTTAGGATACTTGTCCAAAATTCTCACTGCCTCAATATTTTTTTCAAGGAAATATTTTTTAGTTTGTCTCCCAGGAGTAAGTTAAATGGATCCATGATAAAAGTTTACCTTTACCATGCATTTGCTTATTTCTTTACTTTTGACTAATGATATGTAATTAACTTCAACGTACTCTGCATGAGTAGCTCTTAGCCTTGGTGGGACAATGTTCGAACTATCTCCAGTGAAAAACTTGCCCTCAAAAACTGCTATACTTCTGGTGAATCCTACATTTCTTCCTAGGGTATGACCAAATGTCTCCATTTCACATTACATATAAGCGTTACTTTTGCAATATGCTTTAAGCGCTACTTCTATTTTCTATTTCTAGAACTTATGACTTTTGCTTCTTTTTTTTTTTTCCAATGGACTTCTACTTGTAGTCGGAGGATGAGCTTGACAGTTTACTATACAAACATCCATAAAAAGGTATATCTTTATCTTTCTTCTGCTTGGGAATTATAAAGGTTGAACAATTGGTACTTATTCATGCATTTCCAATACCAAAGTTCTATGTCTTGCATTTCTATTTATGTGATGCATGCTTTATTATTGCACTAGATAGCTTGCCGAGTTTGTTGCATTCATGTGATCTTATTGTTCTTTGTTCTACATGCTTAACAATATTCATATTTTGTAGGTGACTCAATCTAATGCCAAAAATTTCTTTGAAACTAGATGTGGTGAGGTTAGTTAGCTGCACTTTTTTGAAAACTTGTAGCGGGATGATCAAGTGAAGCATCTAAACAGCTGCTTCAAAAGTACATGACTTTGTCCAGATGAGGGCTGATTATCTAGGTTTTGGTTATTAAGAGTGCAAGTTTTTTTATATCTTTAAGATGTTTACATGTCTAATAGATCTTCACTATAATTTGGTATAGTCTAGAAATGTTTTTGGGTTAAAGGCGTAACTTAGTGAATAAGATAACTAAAGTGTTTGGATAATATTATTTTGTCATGTTCCAACTAGGATGTTGGTACATTATTTTTCGTGTTTGTGGTAAATTACGATGTTATCCCTTGAATTGATGAACTCTAACTTTTGTTTCTTTCATTTCAATATTTTTGGATATTCAATTGATTAGTATGATTGTCTTTATTATATTTTTGACTTGGATGATGTATGTATTGTAAGGATGAATGGTATTATGATCAATATAGTGATGTTATTGGTGATAAGACACCAAAACAAAACACATCACTATTTTGGTTAAAAGTTGTCACTATGCACACTATTTAGTGACAATTTTTCTTCATCACTAATTGAATTGGACAAAGTTGTTTTCGTTGATGAACTTTTCTTGTCACTAAAGAATGGACCAAATCCAATTTTTCTTGACAACTTTTTTCGTCACCAAATATCGTCACTAAGTGCCGTTGACGATCGTACTTTCAATGACTAGGTTTTTTTGTCAGCAATTTCGACATCGTCGCCAAATTTCATTGCCAACCGATCAAAATTGGTGATGACTCGTAGTTATTAGTGACAAAATTTCCAACCCTTTGGCGACATCATTTTCTCGTCACTAATTTTAGAGACACTCGCATGTCATCACCAAATTTGACCATTTGGTGGCGACTTTCGTCTTTCGTGACCAAAAATCTTTAGTGATGAACTGGTGATGAACCTCGTCACTAAATGCTATTGATGACGAAAAATCACCTTTTGGTGATAAAATTTATACTGTCTCTAAAACTCATTTTTCTTGTACTGCATGTTCTAAGAGATATCATGGCCATAATCTATCCATCATTGCTTCCTCTTTATGCAGAAAAGATGATTGTCATCTACTGGATTAGTGGCAATTGATTGAGAAAATCACACTCTGATACCAATTGACGAGTTGGAAGGCAACGAAAGTGTAAGACATACGATCAGCACCTAATTAGTTTCCACAGAAACTAGAAAAATACTATGAGTATACTCATGAAAGAGGTAGTCCAACCAAAAAAAAAAAAAAAACTCTTGTTCCAAAAATATTATTGATAACTTTTTTCCTAAAAATCTATAACAAATGAATGTTTTATATAAAATCTCTAACTAACTAAAATTAATCAAGATTTAACAATTAAATCCTGTATAAAAACTACTTTTCTAAAAATTAAAAAAAATGATAGTTAGCAAAGACCATTTTTATTGCAATTTTAATATTTTAATAAACTTTTTTTATTGAACACATATAAAGTTCAAAATTATTACAATATATCTCACATCAAATCAGTATTTAGAATTTATATTTCAAATATAAAAATTAAAATTATGTTTAAACTATACTATGGGTAAATGTTTAATTTAATTGATATGATATTAGCTAAACATTTTATGTTATGACCCATCTTATGTTATATTAGAATTCTTCTAACAGGACAAAAGCTAAACCTTTACGTTAGGACTCATCTATTGAAATATAATAATTAAAACTATTATTAGCTTATGTATGAACCAATGTTGAATTAAATGATCCCTGAGTTGTCTTCTAATATTTTCGAAACAATGTTATTTTTGAATCAAAATCATATGTTACATGTGTAGTTCTTGTTAACTATTGATGTCATGAAATTTTTTTCGTAAATATTTTAGAACATGTGATTCCGTAAAAGTATTATATGTAACATGTTTAATGCAACGTAAAATACCAAAATTACTCATTGGACTTTGTTTAGCTCATCCTATTTCTTTAATAACTTTTGCAGATGATTAATATACATAGCGAATTATTGGATTGATTTTAGTATTTAATTTATGAACTCTGTATCTAATTTGAGACGTTATAGTTCATATTGGTGAATTTAAGTCTAATTGTCTTTGTATTATAATGATTTTTAGATTACAAGAAAGCCATTACATCAAAAATTGGGGTATGACACCCCAAATTGAGAATGTCAAATCCCTTCCACGCCAACCTATTCAATACAGGTTGGTTTAACATTTTCAGGTCAATGATGAATAAACTTTTTTTTTTCTTTCCTTTTGTTATTGCAACAGTGAAAATTCAAATAAAACTTGCGGTAGCATTTTACTCAATTAACTAACAATTTGCAAAAACTTGCATACTTGCAGTGTATGTAGGCGTGTCAAAGAAATAAATATATCCTCTTTTAGCTAATTGCTAATAATTTTGTATCATAAATTATAATTCATGATGTCAATAAAGAGAATAAATTAATCACTAGATAATGACAAAGACTTGAATTCCTATCCTCCTCGTCCTTTTCTTCTTTTTTTTTTTTCTAAAAATGATCACTATATTAATATAAAACAGTATTACATACACAATATCGTCCATTGGCGATGAAAGCTTTAGATCTCGCAATGAGACTAAGTAAGTCTAACCGACACACTGAATCAGTTAAAATGATACCATAGCTAAACATTTTAACTATGCCAGACAAAACAAAAATAAAAACAAAAAAACCTAGCTTGTTGGCCTCTAGTATTGCAGCGCAATTCGTATGCACCAGATAGAATTGAACTCAGATACTTAATGCAGCTTTTGGTCCCTAACTTCTGCTCATGCCACTCTGAACGCTACCTTGTAATTGATTGTTCCTCCGTCCAAACTAGGCCACATCTACATCCATAAAGGAAGAACAAAAGCCTAATACATGAAGTCCACGACTCCACTAAATAGGCACAGAGAATTACCTAAAAAAAATGCTAAATATTGCAAAATGAAACGAATAATTTTGAAATCGTTGTAAAATACTTTCATCTGGCAGGCATAGATTCCTTTTGTTTAGACTATAATACCACTACTATATCGAAAGGCCTGCTCATACTTATCCTATATGCCTCATTTAGGCAATGGGTTTACATTGTAAGCCATCACTTTTGCAAGTTTCTTTAAGACAAGAAAAGACAAGAGGGAAAAAAAATCACCAAGAATGCAGCCACTATTTTTGACTATTGCTCTTGGAGTATATTCTTGATATAGTTTAAGAAGCAAAAGACATATGCCACTAACATAAGGTATAGAACTGGTTTGACTACTTTTCTCGAGTGCTCCTGCTGGAATTTTTTTTTTTTTTTTCTTTGGATGGTGGTCATTTTCCCTATGTATGTTAATTGTGGCCAACTTGCCATAATATATGGAAAGGCAAAACTTTTTAAAATTGCGATTTTTAAGTGGAATTACCCAAAGGGAGTAATGTTAGGACTAAACATGTTGAGGGTGATTTTCAGAGTAATTACATCCACCTTTCTTGAAATTTGATAAGATTATAAAATAAGTTTTGTTATTTGAAAACATTAAAAATATATCTTTTAACTAAAAGTCAACCACTGAGAAGTAAAAGAATATTAAAATAACCTTTAATTTACTAAACTAAAAATGTAAATTAAAAATTACATTTAAAGTGAAAAAATAAATGATATTTGATCATAAATATTATATGGTATTACGATTTCAAATTTTAATTTAAATTGTACAATTTTTTTCTTAAATTATAATTTTTATCAATATTTTTCTTGCTTAACAATTTTTTAACCCTCAAACTCAAATTTAAATATACTGAACATACATTTATTTACTTAATCATAAATACAGATTATTTTGCATTTTTTTACAATAAATGTTACAAGTATAAGTTTATATAAAATAATTATTAAAAAATATTAAAGGATAAATTTGTCTATATTTTTTAACCAATAAGATTCGTTTTATAGTTTTAGCAAATTTCAAAGGCTAGATGTTATAAATTTGACTAATTAAGAGGGAATATTTGTAGTTTTCTTGAACATATAGAGTTTATTTTGTAATTTTACTAAATTTCAAAAGAGACAAATATAAATAATTCCAATCTTTGTTTACCTTTCATGTGCTGCGGAGAAAGAGATTGGATAGCTTATATATTTTATTTGTTTATCCTTTTGCCATTTAAGTTTGAGTTTTAGCATTTTCTCGAGAATCACATTTGGCCTTTTCGCCATAGGGTTGAGGGAGATTTTCACTCGATATTTTGAAAAATTCTTCGATGATTTCTCCATACTCACTTTGAATATTTAGAAACATAGGAATGGGATGTGGCACTTTAAAAAAGGGAACGACCTTCTTCAAGTAGAGAGTTTGTCTTTCAATTATTTGCATAAATTTAAAATATGTTCTAAAATATTTGATCAGGGAGAGGGAAATTTAACTATTAAGATTTTAGAAAATCAATTTTGTTGGGCTATTTCCTAGGAAACTTAATTATTCTGGGATCAAGGTTGTATTCAATAAGATGTGTATTTTAGAAAGGTTTATAAATTAGTTTTTTTAATCTAGAGACAACGAGCAATATAAAATACAGTTAATTTGTTTTAGGGTAAATGGTATTTATTTCTTTAGAAGTTTGGCTCTGTTATTAATTATCTCTTAAAGTTTCATAACATTATAGTTTTCCTTTTTGAATATTTAAAAGTTAATTTTTGGTTACATAATTTATGAAATGATTAAAAATTAAGTAAAAGTATATTTTAATTATAGTTACATTTAATACAGAACTCTTTTAAATAAATATTTTTAAATCATTTTTATTCACTTTGAAAGCAGCTTCTAATTATATTTTTAATTAATTTTTAGTTATTTCATAAATAACAAAATAAAAATTAATTTTTAAATCATTAAGAAGAAAAGTCCATAATATTTTCACATTTCAAAGGCAATTAATGCTAAAACCAAACTTGAGTCCTTTTTTCGGTAACAGTTTATCATGGAAGGATTATATTTTAGGGAAGATTCTAAACATGATGTTATTAAATTGAAGTCTCGGAATAACTATGGCGTCTTTTGGTGTAATTTAATTTTATCAAAATCAACTAGATATGAACAACTTTGACACTTTGGTCAAATAAGCAAAATTCCTTTTTTTTTTCCACATCTGGTAACATATTCCAGACCATTTTATATCATCCAACGGTAGTAATAACCATCTCTTCATCCTTAGAATATTGATCTTAAAAGAAACGCAAAAGAAATAAGAGGTGGGATTGATGTTTGCGTTATTATTTTGATCGAATCATTGGTTAAACAAGAATAACAAATTAACACACATTATTGGAACTGGAACTGGAACTGGAACCACAATCTGTCCCTTTCGACATTCAAAAGGTCAAGCAGGAATCCCCTCTTTGTTACGTAGAAATTAAAAAGAATAACGTGCAAATGAAGAGCATGAATCAGGAAAAATGTCGAAATTTGTCGTACAGTTTGTCTCGGCAATGGCATATTTTTAAAATATGAAAGTTGTGCGTAGATATGCTCTTTTCTGTAATATATGCATTATGCCATGCAAGGTTCAGAAGCGCTTGTCTACAATTAGTTCCTTTGTTTTATTATTTGTTTGAATGTGATTATGAGCTAAGTATGATTTTTTAAAATTTTTGATGATTTCTTCCATTCCAAACAACTTATGCTGAGTATTGAAAACTCTATCATCCTGAATTATTTTAGAATCAAATTCCAAAGCTTCCCGCATTAATAAAAATTATTATTATTGGGTTCAACGCATGGGGAGTACCAATAGGGGTTATTGCACTTTCTATTTTGCTGAAATTTTAATTATATATGTATGATTATCGATCAATTTGCTTCTAAAAACTTTTAATATTTTCTTTACAATTTGCTTCTAAAAACTTGAACTCTTTTTTTAAGGCAGATGATATTTTGGACCAGAAAATGTTTCCGTAGTGGACTTTTTTTATTAGATTAAAGTTGGTTTTGATTTTTCAAAATTTAATTTTCTCACATAGTAAATAAAAGGGTAGCCCAATATATAGAAACTCCTTTATGTACAAGGGCGAAATAAGGGTCAAACCATTAAACCTAATGTATTTAATTTTATCTTATATTTTTATTAGAAACTATTCTAGCTACTAGAACCTATGACCTCATGGTTACATGGCAATTTAAAATTTTTCTTAATGGAAATTTAAAATTTTTATTTTTTAAAAAAAATGGTTTAGGTGAAGAATTTAATTTTTAAAGTATATCAAGACTAAGACCTATTTATAATATAGGTGAGCATGGGTAGGGTAGGATAAGTTGATGGCCAAAACTTATATTTTGCCCTATTATGTATTAGTTTTAAAATTTATATCCTTCCCCTACTATTTTTCAAGGTAGGATATAGAGTAAACTTATTGAATCTATATTTTCTATTTATTTAAGACAAAAATTTGACTCTTTTTTTAGACAAAATTTGAACCTAAATTTTCTATTTATTGAACCTATTGAAAAGTGGACTCTCTTTTTACCAAAAAACAAAATTCACTTTTGAAACGGAAATTTTCTTGTTTCCTTACTAATAATAATGATGTATAATTAAAATTAAAAAGTAAGGATAAAAATATAAAATCATACATTTAATTGTATCTCAAAGAAAGTATTTCATTATTGTTTATTTTAATTTCAATTGATAAATATCTAATTTTTCAAATAAGTTTGTAATCAATTTTTTAGTTTTTAACATAATTTTGAAATATTTTGAATTCCTAAAGTGCCAAATTAATCCTTTGTTTTACCAAGTAATATAAAACTCTATCATATTCTACCTTATTGTTGATTTTACAGGGTATATCTCCTTTATTCTAAAAGTTAAAACTTGTACCCTATTTTATTAGCTATCAATTGTAATCATACCCTATCTTATTAAAACTTAAATCTTACTCTTACGTTGCCCTATTGCATAGGTTTACAGTAGGTTACACGGTTAACACTATCTTTTCTTTCTTTTTTTTTAAATGATAATTATATTGCAAAGTCAAATTAATAAAATGTACATAACCTAAAAGGCTAAACGAGCTTCATTGCGTTGGTTAAAATCTAACCTATGAAGACATGCACCTCCGCAAAGGAGCAGGACGTTCAACGAAATCGGAAAAAAACAACAGTACTAACTAAAACGAAAAATAACACCTCCAAAAGAGGACAAAAGCCTCCAATAAGGATATTGCACCCTACAACGTAGGGACAACACTAATCTAATCTAATTATTCACCTATAATTTGTAGTGCGGAGGTGACAATATATAGAGATTTCTCATTTTTCTTTTCTTTTCTTCTATCCTTTTTATGTTTCTCTTTTAGGTTTTTTTTTTTTTTTGAAATATCCAATTCTAACACAGTACACTTGTAAACTATAATGAGCATTAAATTAATATTTTGGAAGTGTAATTCACTTTAAAATAGTCCGAAATACATGGCCGGACTATACATTTGGCTGGATCATATTTGCATCGTTTTCAAGTGGATCCAATTATTTGTTATTATTTATCTTTCCATATATACAACTCTAAATTGCCAAACAAGTATGCCATAAACGCCATCATTGCTATATTGCTTCCCACCAAAAAAAAAAAAAAATGAAAACCAACTTTTCTACCAAATTTAATGCATCTAATTAGCAACTCTCAACCAAAAATCTTGACTAACTCCACATGTAAGTAAATATTCCTAGCTTTCAACTACCTCCGAACTCCTCTATGATCCATAGGAAGGCCCAATAATCCCTTTAAAAAGTCCCAAATATTCAATGTGTACGGTAATAGTTTCTGGACTATTCACTATGTACAATGTTGGTTTTGTACCCACCTATGGTATAATCTCCATTTCCTTGGGGTTTATTTCGAGCTTTGATGGTGGAGTATTTGAGATGAGACGTAGCGTAAAGAATGAGGGCGGTAGTCATTCATTTTTTATCAGACAGTTCTACATGTAGATTACGGTGCTCCCGTAGGGATCAATTAGTTCGGGTTTAATCACTAGCCTAGTTTGATTCAGTGGTTTGTCCCTTTGGTTCAGTGGTTTGTCACTGGCTTAGTTTAGCTAGTTTTCTTTTCTCCCCGTGTGAAAATTAACGTTTTGTCGGCAAGTGCATATTATTGTACATATTAATATATTTCTCGTTTATGAAGAAAGAGAGAAAAAACAAAAAGAAAAAAGGGTGCAAGCTAAGTTGATGAAATGTTGTGCGGCGCCAATAATGACATGGATTGATTACCCATGGACGATTTTTAATTTATCATCAAATAGGATTCAAAATAATTTAAAATTATATATTCGTTCAATTGGCTTACTGTTAAAAAAATAAACATTATCCGATAGAAATAATAAAGAAAGAACGAATTAGTTGCGCATGTTGTTTGATCTTATCCGATCCATGTTCTGTCCCACCACATTAATTTACTATTAGGATAAATTAGAACAACTTTACATCAAGGAAAAAAACAAAAAAGAGAAAAAGCCAAAGATGTCTGCAAGGACGAATAAGTCCCGCACAAATAGGAATTGATATTTTAGAATGTATTTTTATATTTTTTTTATATATTTTTTATTTTATATAATTATTATTTAAAAATTATAAAAATATTTTTTAAATTGGTTTACATAATTTTTTTAAAAAAAAATTCTTTTTTTTCTTTTCAAAACTTCTTTTATAAAAAATTTATAAAATTTTTTACATAATTTAATATAATTTTTCTCAAATAAATTACACTCGGAACGAAGCCTAAGTGGTGGCAAACTTTGCGAATGGTTGTAGCTAATCCGCATGATCACTCCCGTACAATTTTATTTATCACAAATTGAGGGCCATATTGTCTTTCACAAGTTTTTGTGTTTTTCGCAATATATTCGTGAATTATCTCGAGATGATTTCTAATACTTTTAAAATATCATTGGCCTGTTTCACTTTCTGTCTTTTTTTTCTTTTTTTTGCAAAGGTTTTACTTTCATTGAAGGAAAAAAGAAAGAAAAGGAAAAAAGAGTATATTTCTAGGAGTACCATTAGGAAATCTAAGTAATGTGTGTTAACTATGCACTATTAATAAAACAACTTATTTTTATTAAAATCATATTTTATGCACAGTAAAGTTTAGTAATTATTAACTAAATTAAATGATTTTATTAATAAAACACGGTTAGTACATATTCAATTAAAACAAAAGATTTAACTCTATATTATTAGTGCATACGAGAATATTTCCCTATGTTCCCATAATAGAAAATTATGTATGTTTTACTTGTTTGAAGAATAATTACTGATATTTTCAATAAAATAAAAGGAAACACCACAATCCACAAGGTTGAACAATTAGCAAAAAATATTTTTCTTAAATAGCAATAGCCCCCTATAGGTTTTATGTAACTTGAACTAAATAACAAATTTTGTATACTAAATTTTTCATATCATGCGAGAAGAATCCCTCAAATATTTGTGTTATTCAGGAAAATATTTATGCGTGAGTCCAAAAATCAACCGGATATTATTTAGTATTTAATTTATAATGGAGCCAAAATTGCATGGGAGAGTACAATCTTAGAATATACCTACAAAATATTAAAAAAAATGTAGAAGTTATTATTTTAATTGGCATCAATTTTTTTTGTTTTTTTAAATTTATGCTTTTCTTTATCTACCTAGACAAAGTGGAACGAGATGATATCCAATGTAATCCATTCAATTATTTCTGAATAGTAATGTTCGTTCGGCCAAGTGATTAATATCATAATATGACAGCAACATACATGGAAATAAAAATTGTAGATTCTTTGAGTTTGTCTCCATGGCAGAATATTTTTTGCCCTTTTTGAATCATATGGTAATACTATTATTAAGAGAAATCTAGGTAAGTTACTTTTGTACTTATTATGTAGAGTAATAATTTAAAACATAAATTGAGTGACTTCCAACTTAATCACACTTATGAGGGAGTAGTAGTGCACCATTTTTTAGTATTAAAATCTACATTTTGTTTGTAGCTAGAGTAAGTTGTTGTGAGGAAAACAAAATAGAGACTCTTTTCAATCCCAAATATATTCTACACTTTCTACATATATATACCAAAAACAAGCATAATTTTGATAGATTTAATGGATAATGAGTTGTGCTACCCAAACACTAGAAACAACGTACCAAAGCTGTCATACATATATATGCCAATTTTTTTTCTTTCTTTTTTAATTTGTGCTTGTATTTTGGTGGAGTGATTCACTACTCATTGTCAATGAAATTAGTTGGTATGATAAGCATTAAGCTTTGGAATATTCAACAGCATAATCCTAGATATAGGTTTTCTGAATTATTTCAACATGCAATTCCTTGATGCGTATCATATTTTTCCATTTTAAGTTGTCTCAATATTTCCAAAGAAAAGTTAAAGATAACAATAACGGTTGTTGCAATAAATAATAATCATGGATGGAAGGCAATCATTTCTATTAAGAAGACGATATTCAAACAGATTCTAATTTTTTTAATGTAAGTCAGACATAAAATATTATTTTCAAAAAACGTTCCTCTAAATGCTAATAACAACAATGTTTTGAAAAAAAACTGTACTACAAAAAAAAAAAATCACCCCTTTTCAATTTATCAAAATATTTGTCCAAAAAAAAATTCACTTTTAATTTAATACAAAATTTTTCATTATTATAAAATACAATACACTTAATATATAATTAAATATATAATTTTTTAATTTTATCTTTACATTTTAATTTTATATAATATACTTTCATTATTAATAAAAATAATGTAAAAAAATTTAAAAATTTAAGAAATAAACTTTTTTTGAAAATGGAAAAAGTACATATCAATAATAGTGTGTTTAGTTAGCCTTTTAGAATATTTTTCAAAATCTTCTTTTAATTTTTAATATATTTTTTATTTCACAATTATTATTTTAAAAAATATAAAAATATATTTTAACATATTATCCATTCATTGAAGATTTAAAACTAAAGTAAATGAATTATGTCTCAATAATTGAAGAAAGCATATTTGTTTCTCAGTTAGCCCTAAGTTAAAAAAAAAAATGGTTTTTCACTCTAAAATTGGTCAAACCCAAAGAACCGCGTCCATGTGGATGGGCTGTAACGCATGCATAGTCCAATGAGAAGGTCTCGGGTTTCACAAACGTACGTTGGTTCGCCACGTACGGGAGCGAAGGCTCCAACTGCGCGTGTCTGCCAATCGCGAGAATTGGCTCCCACGTGCTCACATTTTGAGTTGTACCGAAGAGTACAACCATCCGTCCACGACAAATAAAATAAAAATACTAATTGGACGATGCTCTCGATGTGGGACCCTCCTATCTCAACTCACTTTCGACCTCCACAAAGCCCGATTGGATAAGATCTTCCCGAGTTTTAATCCTCTGCAACTCCACCACACTTCAACCCCCACATGCACCTTTGACCCACACAATTAAAAATATTAAATTAATAGTACTTAGTTTTGTAGTGTTGGTCCACTTGACAACCTGCAGTTTTATTGTGTATTTTTTAATGCACAATATTTTATTATCAAATATTTTAATAATATCTTTTTGGATTGGGACTGTACATTTAAGAGTACTATCCATGTATATAAAATAAAAATAATTATATTTTTAATAATTAATTATAATAATTTTTTATAATAACTAATGTAATAAATATAAAAAAATAAAATTTACTTATTATTTTTTTAAAAAAATATAAATAATAAAAAATAATTTTATTTTTTTATACTTGTTATAATGATTATTATAAAAAATTATTATAAACATTATTACTTATAAAATAAAATAGAATTATAAATGGGGTTTTCTTCCAAGTTGCTAATTTAAAAAAAAAAAAACAAAACAAAACTCAGAACATGCACAACTGCTTTTGCAAAACCCAATGAAATTCCTAGTTCATTATTATTATCTTCAAAAAGGTTTAGCTGTCAAAGATCTGTCATGGTCTCTATTTGTAAAAAGTAAAAACCCCTAAAAAAAAAAAAAACAAACTAGATTTGGGGGTACTTATAGGTTGCATTGGAAACAGAAGAAATAGCTACTTATAGGTTAGCACTTAGCACCAAACTTATTAACTAACAATAAAATAGGAACATTAAATGGCCAAACCATTAATGGAATTCTTGTTGGAGTGTGCAGTTCCTCATTTTTAGAATTTTATTCTAACTTACTCATAATCTTTATCTTATAATATTTTTAAATTATAAAATTTTCTATAGAATTCAAATTTAAATTCATATAAACTAGACTTCTACACATATATTTTTCACAATGTGTTATTTGTATCAAGTATAATCATCTGAGATCATATTGACACTTTTCTTTTGTTATAAAAATATAATTAATAATCAAATGTAGCTAGATATCACTCTTTAATGTGGAATCAAAAATAGGAAAAAATGTTATATATATTGCTGTATTTTTATTTTTAATACAGCAAGTTAATTATATTTTTATGTAAGTAAATTATTTTCTTTAATTATTTTTTACTACAATTTTTAGATGATGGAGCGAATGTGTAAAATATTTTCTTTATATCCAGACTAAAAAGGGAAGAGTGAATAGAAAGAATAAACATGACAAACAAGAGGACTTATCCAAAGTTTTTGTTACCATATTTAGTTCAACTGAGTTGGTTATCTTTAATGGCTGTTCCCTTCAAAATTAGCCATTGGTTCCTTCCAATACCTAATTCGATGGTTTTCATACTAGCTCTAGGTGCCATTGTTTTACTAGTTCAAGCAAGAAGAAAATATGAAGTTTCCAAATTTAAAGAAACATTAATGATTCTATTTTGATTCAAAAAAAAAGTTAAAAACTGTGGATTGATTTCAAAGAAGTCAAATTCCATCACTCAATTTTTTTTCAAGAAGAAAAAAGGGTTGACATTTGGAGAATTGAGATTCTTTTTATAAGCAAAGGGAGAATTTGATGCTAAAGTCAATATCAAGAAAGGCCATTTATTTTTTGCTTTCTTGGCTTGCTTTCTTGAGGTAAAATCAGGCTGAAATTGAAGTTAAATTCTTTTTTTTTTTAATAACCTCAGTGGAAAATATTAATTTTTAAAATTTTTTTTAGTAGAAACCTAAATATTTGTGTGAGAATACCCAATCCTAAATGTATCTTTTGTGTCACTCGTGTTACCATCTACAAAAAATAAAATAAAGTAAACAAATGAAGTGAACCTTAACCCTAACCATTAATTGGTTAAATAACGGGCAAAAAACAGAAAAGCTCATGATTCTCAATTATTTTCTTGCAATAATCTTTCTTTATTGTTTCCTCAAAAATTAAGAATAATATTGCTTAATCATTTTCATAATATTATTACTTACTAACACTGCTCACCTAACCTCAATAATCAAGAAAATAAATATTATCTCACATTAATATGAAATCAAAAATAACTTCGTACGTGGCCATTTTGTGTTTTTATTTATTTGTTATTTTACAATAAAAATATTAACTTAACTTTTACAAGTAAACCATCTTTAGTAGATTTTTAAACAATTAATTGTAAGATTTGATTATATATATATATATATTTAAATCCTCATTTTATTATATAATTTGAAGTCTTTTTGTCTTAAATATACTTTTAAATTTCTTTTTATTAAATAGTTTAAGTTCTCAACCTTTAGGACCATACTATTAAACTCTAATTTCATTTTCAAATTTCATTATTGGACCAATTCCTACTCCTACTTCCATTACTATTTGCTAACTCAACTAACTATAGTTGAGTTACAAGTTTGCCACTAACAAGAATTTTAAAACACTATAGCCATTGTATGGACAGTATTTCAAAACATATATTTTTTGATATTATAATTATAAGATAAAAGATATATTAAAAATTAAAAAAAAAGTATATTAGAAAATATAAAAATGTGTTTTGAAAAACCAACTATACAGGGCCTATATTAGTGTTAGTTTAGAGATTAAATTTTGGCATTAATTTAAGAATTCAAAATTTGTGTCATGTATCTTTTTGATTTGGTTATTAATTTCTTAATTTTTTTATTTTTTAGTAGGGTTTTCGTTCATTACAGAGTCAAATTTCTTAATATAATTTAGTTGGGTTTTTATTATTGTACTCTAGAGTGGTAATGTTTAGTTGAATTTTTTTTTAATTGTAGAGTAAGTAGGAGTAGGATAAAAGTTTTCATAAATAAAAAAAAAAAGAAGAACTATAGTTGGGTTGGAAGAACTTGTGGTAATGATAATTGGTTGTGGAATATAAGAGTAATAATATTTATAATGACTTTTTATAGTGATTGTTGTGGTAAGTATGAAAAGACAAAATTATTCTTTATTATTTTATATTTTTTAAAAAAAGTGATAAATAAATTTTACTTCTTTATGTTTATTATATCAGTCATTATAAAAAGTCACTATGATTAATCACTGAAAATATTATTATTCGGAATGCAAATTGGCTGGCTCACAATGTTATAGATAGGTCAAGGCACCATTTATCAGAGTGCTTTCTTTTGTTTCATTGCTATTTAATTGACTAAGCGAGACCCGAAATTAACTACATTATCCTTGCAATTAGTAAACATTTTTTTATTCAAATCAGGGGCCTACCGCTTTTCAAAGCTTATCTATAAATGTGCTTAAAAAATTGTGAATTATTAGGTGCAGCAATGATCCAATAAAAAAAATAGATATGAATATAATATGTTCGCCAGTTACAGTGGACACTGGGCAGATTGGGGGCAGTGTATATAACAAGCTTTGAGGCAACTCCACCCATAATAAAGATAGCAAAAAGAATTTGTTAGCTGTCTTCTTCTTGCCGTTTTTCATTTCTACTTAAGGGCCTTCTTTAGGGATTCTAGTGTCAAAAACTGGTACAGATTTGTTCTTCAAACTGTTCTTGAATTTATTTTGTCTCTTGCAAATTCATGGTGTTACATCTTCCTGTGATTCTTACTGGTTGGTTGTGGTTTAACTTGGTAATTATCAGGCCTCCTCTGAAACAGCTTGTGGCTTTGTTTTGATCTGATTCTATTTTGCTCCTTTCCATTTTTTTATTTGTTTGGTAAGGGAATTTTATGTGGGATTATTGTCCACAGATTGATTCACTTGTTAAAGATTACCCCTTTAGCTAACTTCTTTACCCACTTGTGCCTTAGTCTTTATTTGTTGCTTGGTTTAAGAAGGGGAAAGTGGTAAAGTTAGTGTTTTTATGAGTGAATTGTTTATGGTTTGGGAAGTTTGCAGATTCAGGGAGATTTTCCTCTATGTTTGTGTTTTGGGATAGAGAAATAGGGTCTTGGTTTGATATTTGGTGTAGTTAGTGAGTTGAAAGTGAGAGGGGGTAAAATGGTCTCAAGGTCATATTCAAACTTGTTGGAGTTGGCCTCAGGGGAGGCTCCACCATCTTTTGGTACTATGAGCCGGAGAATTCCTCGTATTATGACAGTAGCAGGGATAATGTCTGATCTGGATGATGATGCTTCAGAAAGTGTATGTTCTGATCAATCATCATCATCAGCTCAAAAAGATAGGATTATAATAGTGGCCAACCAGCTTCCTATAAGGGCTCAGAGAAAAATGATAGTAGTAAGGGGTGGACTTTCAATTGGGATGATAATTCACTACTTCTTCAATTGAAAGATGGTTTGGGAGATGATGATCTTGAGGTTATATATGTGGGCTGTCTCAAGGAAGATATTCACCCAAATGAACAGGATGAGGTGTCACAGATACTCCTTGAGACATTCAAGTGTGTTCCCACTTTTATACCGCCTGAGCTGTTTAGTAGATACTATCATGGCTTCTGTAAACAGCAGCTGTGGCCATTGTTCCACTATATGTTACCTTTATCCCCAGATCTTGGCGGCAGGTTCAATCGGTCATTATGGCAGGCTTATGTGTCAGTGAATAAGATTTTTGCTGATAGAATCATGGAGGTGATTAATCCTGAAGATGATTTTGTTTGGGTCCATGATTATCACTTGATCGTGCTGCCTACCTTTTGAGGAAGAGGTTCAACAGAGTCAAACTTGGGTTCTTTCTGCATAGCCCATTTCCTTCGTCAGAGATTTATAAAACCTTGCCTATAAGGGAAGAGCTTTTGCGTGCTCTTCTGAATTCTGATTTGATTGGGTTTCATACTTTTGATTATGCAAGGCATTTCCTTTCCTGTTGCAGTCGAATGCTAGGACTATCTTATGAGTCCAAAAGGGGTTATATAAGCCTAGAGTATTATGGGAGGACTGTAAGTATCAAAATTCTTCCAGTGGGTATTCATATGGCCCAGCTTGAGTCAGTCTTGAGCTTAACAGAGACTGAGCTAAAAGTTGCAGAGCTTATTAAAGAGTTTCGAGATAAAGGGAGGACATTGTTGCTTGGGGTTGATGACATGGACATATTTAAGGGCATCAGTTTGAAGTTATTGGCAATGGAACAGCTGTTGCTGCAACATCCGGAGAAGCAGGGCAAGGTTGTCTTAGTGCAGATAGCCAACCCTGCAAGGGGGAGAGGAAAAGATGTGAAGGAAGTGCAGGAGGAAACATATTCCACTGTTAAGCGAATAAATGAAACATTTGGGCAACCAGGGTATCAACCAGTAATCTTGATTGACCAACCACTAAAATTTTATGAGAGGGTTGCTTATTATGTGGCTGCTGAGTGTTGTTTGGTCACAGCAGTTAGGGATGGAATGAATCTCATACCATATGAGTACATCATTAGTCGACAGGGAAATGAAAAACTAGATAAAGTGTTGGGTCTGAAACCTTCATCTCCAAAGAAGAGCATGCTAGTCGTTTCTGAGTTCATTGGTTGTTCCCCATCCCTGAGTGGAGCAATCAGAGTTAACCCTTGGAATATTGATGCAGTGGCTGATGCAATGGACTCTGCTCTTGTGATGGTGGAGCCAGAAAAGCAGCTAAGGCACGAGAAACACTATAAGTATGTTAGCACCCATCATGTTGGGTACTGGGCTCGCAGTTTTCTTCAGGATTTGGATAGGACTTGCAAGGATCATATAAGATGCAGATGCTGGGGTATTGGGTTTGGCTTAAGTTTCAGGGTGGTGGCACTTGATCCAAATTTCAGGAAGCTGTCAATGGAACATATAGTTTCAGCTTACAAAAGGACAACAAATAGGGCAATCCTTCTGGATTATGATGGCACTTTGATGCCTCAGAATTCGATTGACAAGAAGCCTAGCTCCAAAACCATAGACATCTTAAATTCATTGTGCAGAGACAAAAATAACACTGTTTTTATTGTCAGTGCTAGAAGTCGAGAAAAGCTAGAAGAATGGTTTTCATCTTGTGACATGCTTGGACTTGCTGCAGAGCATGGTCATTTCTTAAGGTATGTAATTAGTGTTTGTTTTATGCGTCCTTGTACTCTAGAATCATAGCACAGATATTTTTTCCACTTTTACATATGAAACTTGTTATCTCATGTTTCCAGGATTAAGCGAGATGAAGAATGGGAAACATGTGTGCCACCAGTGGAGTGTGGGTGGAAACAGATTGCGGAGCCTGTCATGCAACTCTATACTGAAACAACTGATGGTTCAGTAATTGAGATAAAGGAAACTGCAATGGTCTGGTCTTACGAGGATGCAGATCCTGATTTTGGATCTTGTCAAGCAAAAGAACTTCTTGACCATCTTGAAAGTGTTCTTGCCAATGAGCCTGTTACAGTCAAAAGTGGTCAGAACATTGTTGAAGTTAAGCCACAGGTACATGCAGTTGATATTTGATTCTATTAATATGTAATTTTAGTCGCTTATCTCATATCATTACTGACTGGCATTGGTTAAAAGGTGTCCTTAAGGTAGAAATTTAGCATTTCTAAATGCAGTTGATGGGATCACTTCAGGACTAAGCACTTGTAGTGTAATCCATCAATACATATGTGTGAGGCACTGAGAACAAGCATTCTTTTTAAATTTATTTCTTTCACTTTTCATCTTAAGTAATTGTACATGATTTTCTGCATTCCAACGAAATTGGTATTCACATCTTACCCTGAACAGCTTAGTAGTTACTGTCTTCATGCTTATCATTATTCACTGGTTTGATTAAATTGAACAACTTAAAATATAAGTTGGTGAGGGAGATGGTGGAGTTCCGCTTGTATCCTTTTTTACAGAAAAATTGAACAAGAAAAGGGAAAAGTTGGTTGGAAATAGCAAGTCTTTGAGCTAAATAGAGACAAAACTTCTCATCCTGATTACTGGTGTGTGAGTCAGGTCTAATAAAGTCAAAGCCTCTTAATTGTAATGTGTCTTCGCATGATTTTAAATTCATAAGTAATTTCATCAGGTCTAATATCAGCACTAGACCATCTTACAATCCCTTTATCTGGTTTAAAGTCCTACAGCAAATTTGTTGGTTTTTCCGTGGGAAACCAAAAAATGATTGATTAATGGTCCAAAGAATCTAATTTTGGTGTCAAGTTAATCCGGAGATTCTTTTCCATTAAATTCATCATATGACTGACTCTTCAAGTATTTAAAATTCCATTTTGGAATTACATTCTTTCTAAGTATATCTTGCAATTCCCCTTTAGATTATAGTTTCTGTCGGAAAAAAATCAAACTTGAATGCAAATTCTTGTTCTGTCTTATGGTATTATCAATCATTTTTGCAGGGTGTAAGCAAGGGACTTGTGGCGAAACGCCTACTCTCTTCCCTGCAGGAGAGGGGAATTTCTCCAGATTTTGTCCTCTGTATTGGTGACGACCGATCTGATGAAGACATGTTTGAGGTCATTATAAACTCTCTGGCTGGAACATCCATTGCTCCAACTGCAGAAGTTTTTGCATGTACGGTTGGTCGAAAGCCCAGCAAGGCTAAATATTACCTTGATGATACAGCTGAAATTGTGAGGTTGATGCAGGGCTTGGCTTCGGTTGCAGGGCAGATGGTACCTCTGTAAGTTCCTCAAAAGGTAGTAGAGGATGCAATCTGTAGTATAGGCTCAATGATCTGAAATACACTCTTCTGTTTTTCCTTTATTAGCTGTAAATCTCTTGTAGTCTACGAAAGCTGCACAACATTGCTTTTTCGCCATTCACTTATTTTTAGTTTTTTCCTCAGCTAGTGTTTGATCACTATCAGGAGCTGTATATATGAACGGAAAAAATGCACTCATTTAGTGTGTTTGTTGGTGAACATGATTATGCAATGCAATTTTTTCTTTTTACTCGTCTGGCCATTTCCTTTTTGCAACAAAGGAAATGTGGCTATTCCTTGGCCTTAAGTGCTTTGTTTTCCGTCTGGGTTGATATGCACTTGTATTGATCCCTGGTGCATATAATGGCCAAAATACTTGGGATGATTATCACTTCATGTTAAAAATCTAGCAGGATCTTGTAAATGCAGCCTCAAAATAATTTGTTATATATATATTTTTTTAAAAAATTTTATGTCGTAATTTTTATCTAAAAAAACGCAAAACTGTTCCAATTTGAATTCTTAAGGCCTCTGGCTCATGCGTGCTTGGTTTTTTACAAATAAAATATCTAAATAATTTATTTTATTTTAATTTAAAAATCAAAATTCAAAATTATCTCATATTATTCTAAAAAAAATTCCTCCAGCACATTTTTTAATCTCATTTCAAAACACTTTTCTTAACAAAAAAAAATTTCACTAGAACTTTCACACTTATTAATATAAAAATTCTCAAATAAATGATAAACCAAACATAGCATTGAAAGATCTGTTTTAGCATTCCTGATACAGCTACCACATACTGTCTCCCTTCGTAGGCCGGGGATGCTAGTTCATGCCACTTCAACAGTGATGGCTTGATCAAAATCAAAAACTCTCAAATATTATCTACTTCGTGGTTATCAATAACCTTTTTTTGGGTGCTGTTATCATTTTAGTTGATTTCCATATTTATTATACATTAATTTTTATCTGGTATATCAGTTATAGGGAACTCAATTATGCATTTTTTTTAAAAAAAAACATAGTACGCATATTTAATTGATACTCGTGAAAGAAAAGACATCTTCATAATTACTCAAAATATCCGCATTTTTATTTAAGATTAATGATATTTATAATGATTTTTTATAGTGACTGATGTGGTAAGTATGAAAAGATAAAATTATTTCTTATTATTTTGTATTTTATAAGGAGGATTGCGAATGGATTTTGTTTTTTCATATTTACTATATCAGTTATTATGAAAAGTCATTGTGAAAAGTCACTAAGGAAATACGAGGTTTTTAATTCCCTTTTCCTCCTTTGAGGAAATACCTTTGGTTACCATCATTGGACACTAACAATTTTCTTTAATTTATATGATACAAGGAAGATTTTGAGCTCTATGCAAGGGAAAAACCATTTTTCAAAAGGGAGCAATAACTAAGATAATTCCTACTTCTATCTCTATTATATAAAAGTGAAGTTTTATTAATTATTTTCAATGTACCTAGTTTGATTCTTACGGATAAAATTGTATTTTTATTATTCTCTCTGTTTCTAAGAAAAGAGTCCAATTTGATGTTAATGATACGAAACATAGTTGTCCGTCAACTTTAAGCATGTTTATACAAATAGTCTAATGAATTGGATGTAATTTTTAACGTTAATGATTTGTCATGAAAAAAATTACAGAACAAAGTGCCACATTTGGTGGACAAAAACTTTGAACTATTTATTTATTAATGCCGTGAGATAAAAAAGGAAAGTGCTTGTTCTATAGGTTAAAGATGTTGGTCAAGTGTTTTTAAACCATCTTTTTTAACAGCTAAATTTAAAATATGACATGCACATCTTATATGGAAAAATCTACTACTTAAAGTCAGTTCACAAAATGATTGTAAATCTATAATAAATTTAATATTAACTAAAGAATTGTTAAAACTAATTAAATTTTTTTTTTCTGTTCATGCCATGTTCATTTAAAATAACATTGATTGATCGAAATATATTAATAGCAATGTGACTTTCATCAACATACCAAGACTAATTATTTTTTTTTGTAATAATTAATTATTATCAATCTAATGGTAAGTTGTAATGTAATGATGGTATCACCCCAAATATCCAAACAAATTGACACATTAGTATCTAAATTTGTAAATAATAATAATAATAATCAATTTCCTTTTTTATTTTTATAATTTTTTAGTTCACGTGTGATAGTTGTTCTAGGTATATATTTTGCGCGAAGATCTAAAATATTTTGATAATATTTTATAAAATCTACTTTTTCACCAAAATTAAATCATAAATGTTCTATAACTATCATTTTAGCTAATTTGATTTTATTATTTGTTTAGTATATGTAAATAAAAGAGAGTTTGAATTATTAGTAATAAAACTTGTGATTTTCATCTGGAACCGACTAATACCCAATTTCTTGAAGATGGTATTTAACTAAATATTTGTGATACGTCCCATGCCCACTCCTTCTTTTTTTTTTTTTAATTTTCTTTTTTTATAGAAGTATTGTGCTTAGCAATAGTTACAAGGTACATTATAGAGTTTTCTTGTAGCATCAAAATGTTTCTTGAACAAAGTAGCTTTTGGACTTGAAAACTTTGTTTGGGTTGCTGTTGGTACATAGTACATAGTGAATGGAGATGGCCCTTTGGAAGCATTATGTTCATCAATATTGAAAAGCTCAAATGGAGATGAACTTTTGTGGCAAGCAATTTTTTAATTTGTAATAAATGGAAGAAAATTGTAAGTATAAACATAAATTTAGAGAATAAAAAGAGAAGATAAAGAGACTATTAAGAATATTGAAAACTGAGATAATATATAAAACTTTTAAATTGCAATATATATAGAATACAAATATTGAAGAGATAAAAAAGAACTAGAGATTTGAAATGATTGTGTGAAGAAAATATTTGGAAGGGGAGTATTTATGGATATAAAATTTTGAAAGAAAAAAAAAAAAAAACTGAGAGAGGAACAATCACTTTCTGTCAATGACTCAAATTTGGAACCGTTTGAGTCTTTGACTGTTTCTTCTTGTTGGAAGAAATGGTTTGCCTGGACCTGCTGCCCCTGCATGGCCGCCCACCCCTTTGTTATTTATTCTTTTAAATTTACAGTTATAAGTCGGAAATGAACTATTGGTTTTGATTTAGTTTTGCATTTTTCAGAACCAGAATTAGGACCCGACTTGATATTTTGTTCTAGTTAGGTTCATTCAACTAGAATTCCTATATCCGATTTGTGAACCGGAATTAGGATCAGATCTAGTTTAACATGTCCTGAACATTTTTTTTTTTTTCTTCTATCGAAGGTATCCCACATTCACTAGTCTTATATGACCTACTTACACCTCACACTTCCAGACACGAGAGATATCTCCTCATGCACTAGGCTATGGGACCTGCTCACACATCTTATAATCCCAAACGCGGGACTAATTCTTTTGGATAACAGCTTTTGCCTCTAGAACTACTTGTTGTATATTTCAAAAAAAAAAAGGCAATCCCACATTGGAAGTGTATAACAATATAGAAGCAATTTATATTGATTTGTCTTAGAGTGGGCTTGTGACCAAGAGAAAGAGTGGTGGGCTCGCGCGCATGAGAGTGGGACCAATGCAGGCCTGAACGATGGATTTGCTCCCCCCCTGCGCGTGGGTTACACACGGTCCAATTCAAGTTTTACTTCCTCTCATTTTTGCTTTTATTTTTTACAGCCTATCTGTAAAACCTACAATTACCCATTTTACTTTGTCAAAACCCTATCCTTAATTTAACCGAGTAGTTCGTGGGTTTACCGAGTCTTAAGCCTACCGCATGCTGGGTTGTTGACCACGTTGTTGTTGACCACGTCGTGCTCCAACGACCTCAACGTGCGTCTAATTTTTCTCACTGCAGCATTATAAATACTGCTTATTCCGAGCCTCAAAGTACAGAGAAAATATACGTTGCTTACTCTCCTAAAACCTTTCCTCCCTTCTCCGCTCAAACCTTGTTCTGCTGGTCTTAAACCTTCTTACTGCTCCTGCCGCCCTCAGATAGGGGAAGCCTTGTTTTATCCTGGGGAAAAATTTCTAAGCCACAGAAATTGTTTCTTTAGGTCAGTGCATGCTTTGCACGACTCAAGAGTGCTCGTCTGTTTTTTCTGAATATTAAGCCATTTTTTTCAACACTACTGTCAGATAGTTGCGGAGATTCGATCCCAAGTCTTACGGCGCAAAGAATTTTTTAAACTCCCTTCGTATAAACTAACTTATCTAACCCCGAGGCAACATGTCCTTAACATTAGACATATACATTTGTAACATTTCTAATTTTCTACTCCATGGGCTCTTATAAGAAGGAGCACTATCTTGGACACATTATAAACAAGTTTATTGTTTATAGTGGAATATGTTCGACAAAGTTATTTTTTTCACAAAAAAAATAAAATATTTAAACATATTTTTATTTTAAAATTTTCTTTCCAAATTTTCTTCACATAATTTTAAATTTTTTTCCCTCCAACATAAATTTTATTCTCCTTCCAAATTACTTTTTCTTACAAAAAAATCCCATTAAAATTATTGCATATTTCAATACAGAATTTTCAAATAAACCACAATCCAACATAACCTAAGATCAACAATTTGTGAGACAATCAAAAAGAGAAAAAGTAAAGGCCTATGGCATCAATACAAGTAGACAAGGTCTAAGACCATGTGGCCTTTCTTAAATGGAGTACTCTTTCTTAACTTCGCTTTTCTTGATACAAGTCTACGCTTGTTTGAGTTTTTATGTATGCTTTTGCCAACACATGACACACACAGTTTGTTCTTCTAATAGCATAAGAAGCTTGGAAGAACAACAGCCATCATTCTTCCCATTTTATTTGTTTATTTACTCCTTCTGTTCCAAAAAAAAAAAATAATAATAATAAAATAAAATAAAATAAAAAATCTATTTTTAAAACTTTTTCTTATTCCAAAAAAAGAGTCCACTTTTAAACCAAAATTTTAAAAGATCCTTTTTAGTAATAATTATGTACATTCAAAATTAAAAAATAAAGATAAAAATATAAAATTATATATTTAATAGTGCATTAAATGAATTGGATCTAATAACTAATAAAAAGTTATATTTTAATCAAAGTAAACTTTTTTTTTTTTGGAATGAAAAGAGTATTATATTTGTTTATAAAGCTCTAAAGAATTAGTCGGTCATATTTTATAAATTTTTCTAGTTTCTTCATAATCATTAGGGCTCCCCTTCCCCTTATTTCCATTACCATTTTTTGCTATTACCCTTTCAAGATTCTCTCCCTTGCACCCTTTTGCTCCAATCTTCCACATTGTGTTCTTCTTGTTCATCAATTCTATGGACTGCTTCTATGACAAAACCTCAAAAGCCTCTAGTAGAGATTTTGGCTTGAACAACCTTAGCATGGTTTGGTCTCCTCTTTTACCCCACTAATGAAATTAGAAACAAAATATTCCTCAATCAACGTGGGATTTTTTTAATAAAACTAAAGACTTTCGTTCCTCAAAATTCTCCTCATATACATATACTCATAATAATCCCAATTGCTAGAACTTGTTAAATTCTTTAATTTCATTTTGAAATCCAGTATCTCCAAACTTTCTATAAATTGTTTCACAAAATTCTTCACAGTTGATGGCCCTTTTACGAGTTTAGCTCTCCGGTACCAAACCTCAACATTTCCTTCTAAATACATTTCTACCATAAGCATCTTCTATCTTTCAGGGATTTGGTATTTCTTGATCCATTCTCTTGGGGCTTCTCCACAGAATATCTATAATTCAAGTTTCGGAGTACTGGGCCACCAAACTCCCCTCATTTCTCTCCCATCCGCTAAGCAAAACCTCACCCTTCTCCTTGGGCTTGTAATTGGGTGTGGGCAATTGATCGTTCATCATCTAAGGTTTCTCCTAGTTCTGAAACAACTTCATGAGGGCCATCATCTTTTTTTTTTTTTTTTGGTTATTTGCTTTAATCTTCTCACCCAAGATCTATTGCGTTTTCACAAGTCCTTTCAAGGCCTCTTGAATCTTAGCTTGGATAGCTTCCTGGTTCCGCAACTGGGATTAGACTTCCAATTCTGGCCCATCCCTGTCAACCAAATGACTCAGTCCAAATGCCTTCTTTTCTTTTATTTTTTTTCTCTACAAACGATAGTTATATTAACATTACAAATAACAAAAGTACATAGTCAAAAAGACTAATTAAGTTTCGTGGTATTAGACAAAACCTAACCCGCAAAGACAAGAAGACCACACCCTCACAATGGAGGAAGAAATCCGAATAAATCGAAAAACAAGTAGAGACATAGATCCTCATATAGAGGGACAAAAGACTAATAACTAATAATTACTAACTACTAACTACTAACTACTAACTAAGGTAGCTGGCTCGACTCAGTATCGCAAATGACATATGAAGAAAGAAACTAAACACGAGGTTCTTAGCTTTTGTTCTACACCGTTGTGATGATCCCGTAAACTGTATACGTTGAATAGCGTGACAAATCAAACTACTGCCGCAACTCGCAAGTGTTGAATAACTTAATAACCGAATTATTGCCGTATGCATTGAAGAGTTGAAAACCAAAAACTTAAAAAAAAAAATTTTAAAAAGTCAAAACTGTGCAAATGCTTTTTTGCTAACAGCTCAGTTTCGGATAAACGGTTTTTTTTTTTGGGCCTAAAACATATTGGAACTTCTCACCCACGTGCAGGATTGGGAATTTAAAAGACTAGGCCTATGGCCTTGCATATTTACATCATTCCGGGCTTCCGTGCATTCATAAGCCGCATATTTTTTCTAACATTTGAATCCCATGCAGAACAGTTCTTCCTACATGGCTAGCATAAATTAGCACCATTGGAATGCCTGCACACAAGATTGAAAATACTTGTACTAATTGTTTCAACATTAACCACATGCATCCATAATGATGCCAACTGTTCACTCAATTTTATTAGTTCTCAACGTTAGGGAAGTAAAAAATGAGCATATATATATATGTGGCATGTTCTCATAATTAGTTGATTTTTTAAAAATATTGCAGACAAGATTACAAAATGAAATGCAAAAAAAAAAAAAAAAAAAAGTGCCTAAGACATGAGATATTTGGTAGGAAAATTAAAACTTAAAATATGGATATGCAATCAGTTTAGACATGGTTAGTTCGACATTTCAACTTTATATAAATAAGGATTTGGGTATTTGTTAATAGTCATACATTGTTACTTCCCCATCAAATGGGATAGGAAATATGTTCTTAATCGCCATAACTTATTCTTAAATGGGTAGGAACCTAATGTATTAAACACTTTCTTACTTAGCAAACAACTCTTATTATTTATTGCTATTCATATTTCCACGCGAAGGATCTGTTACATTTTTATGTGTGTCAATTATATTACACATTTTAATAAATTTGCATAAATTTTGTAATTTGTACTAGTATTTATGTAATTGATATTATTTTTATTATAATAAATTTTAATGCTAAGGATTCATTTTGTTGTTATTAGATCATATTTATTTAAAATTTTTTAGTGTAGAAAACAGTAAAAAATACTATAAAACTTTATTAAAATATTGGGTTAATATGAAAAATAGAAAACTTAATGTTGAAAATTTTAAAAATAATAATTTTAATTAATTGGGTACAATTCAATCTAATTCATTAAATTATATGACCCATTTGATCTATAACCAATCTGATCCAATTCAATGTGTTAAAATAAGGAATTGATTAGGTTGATTTTCAAATTGAAATGATTTTTGCACCCCTAAAAAATAGCATACTAATTTTTTTGGCATAGCATTAAAATTTAAAATAATAGGTTAATTGGATTAATTTTTGGATTGAATTGATTTTTGCCACCCTTAAAAAATACCATACTAACTTTTTGATATAGCGTTTAATTCTCTACTAGCCAAACTTCAGAGGCTGACAGGAGGCGAGTCATGCAAGGGTGCCCTTGGGCGTTTGACAAGCATCCGATTCTTCTCACAGAATACAATGGAGACCTCCAGCCAACCAAGGTCTAGTTTGATACATGCAGCTTTTGGGTTCAGGTTTCAATCTCCCCCTTAGTTGCAGGACACGGCCTATAGCTACTCTTATAGGAAACTGGATGGGGGGGAGTTTGTGGAGGTGGAAACGGAGGAGAATGGAGTATTTTGGGGAAAGTTCATGCCGCTTTGGGTTCGGTTGGATGTCAGGAAACCATTGAGGAGGGCAATGAAATTGGTCCTGGGTGGTGAGACGCTCATTATTCACTTCAAATATGAGCGGCTGCCTAATTTTGCTATTTTTGTGGGCGGCTGAGACATCGGGACAGGGACTGTGACAATCGGTTGAGACAGGAAGTGTTGGGTTTGAAGGACCTCCAACATGGTCCGTGGATGAGGGCGGGTGGAGAAGGGAAAGACAGGGTCGGTTCCATTATTCCAGGCGTTGATGGAGTTTCAGCCAAACAAAACGCAACTCCTAGGCTGAGGATGGGGCAGTTGCCGTCCGACATTGGGGATGAACATGACGATAATTAGCCTGGCAGTGGATTTAGGAGTTTTGTTGCAGAGGATAAGTCAGGCTCAATCTCATCTCATCATGATCAAGAGACCATTCGGGTGAAGAAATTTTCTGAAGGGTGGCCGGACCGAATGAGTGTTTTAAGGAGGGGGATTGGATGCACTCGATTAGAGTTGTAATAGCATTTTTTAGTTTTTCCTTGTAGGGGAGGAGGGAGTTGTTAGTAGTTTGTTTAAATGAAGAGGTTATTTGTAGCCTTTTGAACAATTAGTTTAAAAATTATTTATTTATTATTAATTTAAAATTAATTTATTATTTTTTAAAAAAATTCGTAAGGGAGTTGTTATTAGTTTGTTTAAATGAAGAGGTTATTTGTAGACTTTTGAACAATTAGTTTAAAAATTATTTATTTATTATTAATTTAAAATTAATTTATTATTTTTAAAAAAAATTCGTAATAATTTAAAGTTTATTTATTATTTTTTAAAAAATTTCGTGTTAAATAGGTCTTTTCGTGTCGTTACCAAAAATAAAGCAGTCGTGTTCGTTTCGACACAAAGCGGTTCACGTCGTTCGTCCGTGAAAAACCTGTAATACCTGTAGGAATGGCAATTTCCGGGTTCGGGGCCGGGTTTGCTATACCCGAACCCGAACCCGAAATTTTATGTTATACCCGAACCCGAACCCGAACCCGATCGGGTTTTATTTTCAAAACCCATACCCCCGATCGGGTTTCGGGTTCTCATGCACCAAACCCGAACCCAAAACCCAACCCCAACCCCGAAACCCAAACCCGACCAAACCCAAACCCGAACTCGTGAAACAACTCTATTTTTTCATATATTTACCATATTTTTCAATAATTTTTACATTTTTAATAAAAAATTCCTTGTATGATGTAATGTACTATTATTATTGTTACTATTTTAATATCTCAATTACTACACTAATGCCATTATATTACAATTATCAAATCAAACTTATTAGTTATAAAATATTTGACTTATTTAACAATTCAATAAAACTAAACAATATATGAAGCATGTATTTAATGGGAAAAAGTAATAATTTAATGAAAAATTAATAAAGTTTTTAAGATTAGTATATATGAAACACTAGGACTATATATCTTTTAATAAAGGACATTCAAATCTTCTGCGTTTTCTTACAAGTTGAAGTATCAACATCTATTACCTAATGATTGTTTTATGGAAATATACAATGTCACCAAGATTATTAAAAGTACAAAATAGTGTCACTATATAGAAAAACATTTTGTTTGTTGTTTAAGTTTATTTCATTCAAAATTATAAATATATTCATTTATTCAATTCTTATATTATACTTAATCAATTCTAATATATGAGTAAAACTAATATAAATACATATCATATGTACTAGCAATACAAATCAATTGGTCAAATGCTCAAAACACTAGCATTTAGTTAATAAGCTCCATAATCTTATATATTTTGATAAAGTACATATAAATAAATATGAAGCAACAATTTAATGAAAAAGAAGCAATAATTTAATGAAAAATTTTATAAAGTTTTTAAGATTAGTGTATATGAAACACTATAACCATATACAATGTCACAAAGATTATTAAAAGTAAAAATGGTGTCACTATATAGAACAACATTTTGCTTGTTATTTAACTTTATTTCATTTAAAATTATAAACATGTTCATTTCTTCAATTCTTATATTATATTCAATCAATTCTAATATATGAGTAAAACTAATATAATACATGTCATATGTAATAGTAATACAAATCAATTGGTCAAATACTCAAAACAATAGCATTTACTCAAGTAGCTCCATTATCTTATATTTATATATATATATAACACTTCTTATATGTATAAATATAACTCAATGTAATTTGTATGAATGATGAATCATACACTCTATGAGTTATGAATTTAATGATGACTTAATATGTATGTATAAATGTATGAATTATAACTCATAGCTTACAATCTCAAATAGTTAATTAGACTTGCAAAGCATAGTTATGACATATAAAATGCTTATTAATTATTTTCTTAACATCATTACATTATAAGTAGTTCATTGGAAGGTTACAAGACAAATAACTATTGAAGCATAATCTTTGTACTATTAGAAGGAAGTTCCTTTCTTTTGAAGTAAAATAGAGTACAAAAGCAAAAACTAAATTTTTATAATTAGTTAATTGTACTAAAAATAATTATACTTATTCTTTTGTTTCCTAAAAAGAATTTATTTTTAATTTCTTGCTGTTTAACCGAAGGGACTCCACTATTAAATAGATGGTATGTTGATATGCTCAATTATTTATTTTACAATCACGAGTGGCAAGGAAATATTATGTTGCATATTTGTTGGGGGTGAATAGAAGTAATAGCTTGTGGCAAAAGTATAATTAGAATGAGTAAATAAACATAAATAAAAATGGATAAATAAAGTTCTTAATTTCAAGTGGTATTTTTTTTTTCTAAATCAACTTTGCTACATATTTACAAGTGACAAATACTAAATATAAAAATTAAAACATGAAATAATATTAAAAATATATAAAGGACGGGGTCGGGTTTTTTCGGTTCGGGATCGGGTTTTCCCGAACGAACATTCTGGTCGGTCGGGTTCGGCGGGTATAGTACCGAACCCGCCTAACCCGACTCGGTTTTATTCCCATCCTCAACTCAACCCGAAAAAACCCGGTCAATCGGGTTTTGACCGGGTTCGGGTTTCGGGTAACCCGTCGGGTCGGGGGTGATTTGCCATCCCTAAATACCTGTGTCAAAACACGACCCGCGAACCCGAAACACGACCCGATTGCCACCCCTAATTAGAGCTGCAGGGAGCTGGGTTCGGTGAGGAAGAGGAGGATAGTATACGGAGTGTGGGTTGTTCTATTTTGGAGGGGCGTGGGGATGGGCTTAAGGGGAAGGAGTTAATCTTAAATGGGGAGGGCCAACGAGTTAGGATGGGCCAATTGAGTGAACCTTTGGTGGGGGATAATGAGGGGTTGGAAAAGGTCTTGGGTTTGTTGAGAAGGATGGGTCATGGAGTAGGATGGGCTTAGGGGCAGCACTGGGCCAATTGAGTGAAGCTTTGGTGAAGGGTCATGACAGGCTGGAAAAGGGGCTTGGTGTGTTGGGGGAAGTGTTTGGAGTCGAATGGGCTTAAGGGCAGCATTGGGTCGTTTGGATGAATTGTGGGCTAGGGAGAAGGAAGGGATTAATAAGGATTGTGTCAGGGTTAGACCCTGAGAGAAGCTTATGAACGTGACTTTCTGAACAAGTAAGAAGAAAAGAAAATTAAAGAGAATTGCAGAAAGGAAAATAAGGAGGAGAGAGTTCAGAAGGGTCGGTCAATACCCGATTCCAATCATCATAATAGTCTGCTTGATAAGCAAGCAATCACTTTACATATATAGCAATTTCTTTACTGCTTCTTTGCAACCGACTTCAGCTTAACAACCATGCAACTAATTGAACTACTAACTGGTTTTGCTACTAATTTCACATATGGCTGAATACTTGTCATTATTACAAATTGAACCATATTCTATAAGAGTCCTGACAGATTGTGAGTTATTGAAAGAGCGTGATATCTTAAGGCCTATTGTGGCTAGAAAGGTGGATCCAAGGGCCAAGGAGCAAGGGCTTGAGTTGGGCATTGAGCAGGGCTTGGCTTATTTGTCGAAGATGCTTTGTTTCTTGTCAATGTATCTATTAAAGCAGCACTCGAGGGGCTAGTAACAGGGAACTATATCAAACCAACTCCCTTCAAAGCGCGACTTAGGACATGGAGGAGGAGTGGTAGGAAAAGTCACGATAAAGGTTAGGTGGAGGTTTAAGGGATTGAGGAGATTCGCAAAAGGGGGACGGACTTAGTTGGGTTGGGAGAAAGTTAGTTTAAAAGGGGCAAGGTTCTTGGGGATTAGCCGAGAGGGGGTCTAGACTATAGTCGGGCAAATGGATGGGGGTGATGAGTCTGTTAATGCTTAATTGGAGGAGATGGTGGAGCCTAGAGCAAAGGCCCAGATCCGCCGACATCAATAAAGATCTTAAGTTGGAATTACCAAGGGCTTGGGAACCCTCACGTAGTTCAGCAGATCCGAGAGTTAATTCAGAGTAAATACCCACACATTTTATTTCTTATTGAAACTAAATGTGGAAACCAAGAGGTGGAAAGATTGAAGTTGGCCTTAAATTGGTTTGGGGTGGCGGTGAAGTCAATTGGACAGTCAGGTGGCCTCGCATTACTCTGAAAGAAAGGTGTGGATATTATGGTTACTAAGTGGTTTCCTAGGTATATTGATGCTATGGTGGTGGACCTTGCATTAGGAGAAATAGCCAGACTCATTGGGGTGTATGGGCAACCAATAGTCTCACGGAGGAGGGAGGCTTGGTGACAGTTTCAGGGGTTGCGGTCTTTATCTAACTTGCCGTGGCTAAGCTTTGGAGACTTTATGAGATCCTGAGTAGTAATGAATTGAAAAGGAGGGCAGAATGAGCACAATGGCAGATGGATTGCTTTAGGGAGTTTTTAGACTGACTTGAGTTGTTCAACCTAGGGTATGAGGGGTATTCTTATACATGGTGGAACAAGAGAACCCATTCTTATACTTCTAGAGTGAGGTTGGACAGGGCTTGTGGTAATGCACAATGGAAAGCCGTATTTGCAGAAACTAGAGTTAGTCATTTGTTTGATCACATATCATATCATTGCCCTATTCTTTTCACAGCTGGGGCTAAAGGGGTTCTAAGTCGAGGCCACAAAATTGTGAGGAGGTTTAGATTTGAGGCTATGTGATTGAGAACATTTGATTGTGAGGAGGTAGTGCAAGAGAGTTGGGGGTTTAGGAATGATGATGCCAATTGGCGAGGTTGTATACAAAAGATAGAGGAAGGCAAAATTGGTTTGCTAAGGTGGAGTAGGCATTGTTTTGGCAACACTAGAAGAAAAATTGAGTTGTTGTGTCAGGAAATCAAAAGCAAACAAGAAGGAGTGGTTATGGAGGAAATACAGGTGGAGCTAGGTAGGCTTGAGGTCTAGTTGAATGAGTTGTTGGACAGGGAAGACATTAAGTGGAAACAAAGGAATAAAGCACATTAGTATAAAGATGGAGATAGGAACACATCGTATTCCATGCCAAAGCAAGGGAAAGGAAAGAGTGCAATTTTATTAGGGTTTTGAGCGATAAGGATAACATATGGTGTGAAAGAGAAGTGGAGATTGAGCGGATCATCTTGAATTATTTTGGGAACGTCTTTTCCTCCTCATAGTTGTCACAGTCAGATATTGAGGTGGTTATTGGGCTCGTGCAAAAAAGGGTGCCCGATGAAATGAATAAAAGAATCTTGAGACAGTTCAGCATTTAGGAAGTCCACAAGACACTATTCCAAATTCACCCATTCAAATCTCCTGGCCCTGATGGTATGAGTCCTGTGTTTTTCCTAAAATTTTGGCACATAGTAAGAAAGAAAGGATATCACGAAGTGTGTTGTATCGTTTTTGAACAATGGCTTCATTTCTCAAGGTTTGAACTATACTCATATTGTTTTAATTCCTAAATGCCAAAATCCTAATTTCATTTCTTAGTTTTGTCCAATTAGCTTATGTAATGTTATATATAAGATTGCCTCCAAATTTTTTTCTAATAGAATCTAACCATTGTTGCCTAAAATATTCTCTGATAGTCAATCAACATTTTTACCTGGTAGGTTTATTACTAATAATGTGCTGGTGGCTTATGAGTTGAACCATTTCCTAAAGACTATGAGCATGGGCAAGAAGGGACTCATGTCGATTAAGTTAGATATGAGTAAGGCATAAGATCAGGTAGAGTGGTCTTTCATGATAGGAGTAATAAGGGCTTTAGGTTTCCACCTTATATTCCTAGATATGATTAAGAGATGTCTAACGTCTGTGACTTACTCTTTTCTTCTAAACAGGATAGAGTTTAGTTATATTAGACCTGGGCGAAGGCAAGAAGACCCTCTATCTACTTATCTGTTCATTCTTTGTACAAAGGCTTTCTCTTGTTTGTTGCAAGATGCGGCCAGGTGCAATTTTATCAAAAGGGTGGCAGTCTCCAACAATGACCTCCATGTTTCACACTTGTTTTTTTGGTCGATGATACACTGTTGTTCGGAGAAGCTTTGATTCGGGAGGTGGAGGTGATTCTACATGTCATTGAAATGTATGAGAGGGCGTCTGGATAGAAGATCAATTTGGAAAAATCTGCCGTTATATTCAGTGCCAATATCAAATAGTAGGATCATAGGGTGCTATTAGGGTTGTTAGGGGTGAAAGAGGTGGTTGCACATGATAAATACTTGGGGCTACCAGTTATTGTGGGTCGTTCCAAGAAGGTGGTCTTTAGTTTTATCAAGGACAAGGTCTAGTGACAGGTGCAAGGTTGGAAGGAGAAAAGATTGTTGAGGGTAGAAAGGAGGTTTTGCTTAAATCGGTGGTTTAGGCAATTCCTTCCTATGCCATGTTCTGCTTTCACTTCCTAGATACATTGATTGCATATATTCGCTTCATGATAGCTAGGTTTTGGTGAGAGTGAGGGGTCCAATGACCATAAGATCCACTAGATGGGTTGGGGGAAGATGTGCAAGGCTAAGGCTAGAGGAGGGTTAGGGTTCAGAGATTTAAGGGTGTTCAATTACGTATTGTTGGCTAAGCAGGCTTGATGGGTATTGACTTGTGAAGAGTTTTTGTTGCATAAGGTGTTGAAGGCAAAATACTTTCCAAATAAGGGATTTCTCAATGCAGAGTAGGTACCGGACCATCATTGACATGGAGAGGAATTCTAGAGGGGATGAACACTTTTCCGTTGGGTTGTAGAATGAGGAGAATGAGGGTTGGAAATGAGGAGTCTATTAAGATTTGGAGTGATCGTTGGGTTCCACGGCCATATGCTTTTTGGGCAATTTCTAGGCCAGCCAGCCCTAATTTGGAAGCAAAGGTGGCAAGCCTAATTGACCCGACTATTAGATCATTGGATGTGTGTAAGCTGAGACAAACATTTTGGGAAGAGGAGGCCCAGTTAATCTAGCAGATGCCAATTGGTGGTCCTCATTGCAAGTATAAATGGGTATGGTATTTTGCCAAGGATAGCAAGTTTTCGATTAAAAGTGCGTATCATGGTGAGGGGACTAATGGGATGAGTGGGAAGGGGAGGGAGTTCTTAGGTTTGGTGGAAGCTATGGGGCCTCAATGTTCCAAATAAGGTCAAAATTTTGGTTTGGTCAATGTCATGGATGCTTTGCCCACGTTGCTGAACCTAAGACGTAGAGGGGTGATGGTGGATAAGTCATGCCCTTGTTGCCATAATGAGGTTGCGGATCTTGATCATGTGCTTTTCAGGTGTCACCAAGTTAGACAGGTTTGGGTATTATGTGGATTTGAGGGCAAGGTGATGTCCCACGCTTAGGAGATGGCCGAGTTATGGATTTAGGATGTCATCGTTGAGTTTCCATATGAGGAGGTGGTGTTATTTGTGCTAATGGTCTGGCTATAGTCAAGTAAGAACGAAGCCCAGTTTGTGGGGAAACATTGGGATTTATTGTGGCTAGTTAGCTTTATGTAGGACTATCAGTAGAGGTTTCAAAGGGCAATGCTTTAATTCATGAAGGGGTGGTAACCCCAAGGGTGAGTTCTTGGGAGTGCCCGATTGAGGGATGGACTAAAATTAACTTTGATGGGGCAATATTTCAGAACATGGATGCTCATGGGGTGAGAGTAGTGGTGCACAATCATATGGGGAGATTTATAGCAAGATTGTCTCTTAGAGGGGATAGTCATATCAGAGCATGTGGAGGCTGTAGCGGCAAGAGCTGCTGTGGAGTTTGGCTGGGAGCTGGGTTTGAGAATTATTATCTCAGAGGGAGACTGTGCATTCGTCGTACAGCTGGCTCGTTCGATGAATGAGGACTTGTCTATCGTGGATCTAGTTATTGATGATATCAAACTTGGTTTGACTGCCTTTGAGGATATAGATGTACGTTGGGTTGGTAGGAAATATAATAAAGTAGCTTATCAGTTTGCCTAACAAGGTAGGTATGTAGCTGGTTGAGGTGAGTGGAGAAATGTTGCACCTCAGTTTGTAACCACACTTTTGCTGGCGGAAAACATAGCTGATAATGAATAATGATATTTTTCCTCTCAAAAACAAAAAAAAAAAAAAATCTCTACCATTTGGTTAGAGTTTGAAGATTAAATATGGATGATTGAATAAAAACAAGGACTTGTTATTAAGAACTTCCCCATGGTTTATGAAAGTTCCAAAAAAGAACTCTATAGTGTGCAAAGTTACCACTTGACTTCATGTGGTCTTTTTTTTTTTTTTACATACATGAGGTATTTTCATATTTATTGATTTTATGTGATCTGCTTACATTCTACACTTTCATTATTGGAATTTACAAGCATACCTCACAAGTCCAGGCGTGGGACTTCATATGGTTTATATTAAAGTAGAAATGGGGGACAATTTACATTGACTGATAGATTCACTAAATTCCACCAGCGCCCAAATGCAAACACTATATAAAAATGAGATTAAATATTATTTCAGCATTTTATTACCCTAAATTAAGAGAGAGAAGCTTAAATAATTGTTATAAAAAATTCTAAAATCAATCTGAACGGAAGAAACCGAGTAATCTAAAATTTGATTTTACTTATCATAGTGAAAAAGGCAATCAAGTTGAGGCATGTCTCACACCATTTTCGTCCGTTGATGTATCCACTCGCTACCATATGCGATTTTGTTGACTGGTTTCCACAATTTAAAGAACTCTGTTATTATAACTTCCTTTAGAGTGTGTAAGGCTTACTATTTTACAACATGATTTTACTTTTTTTAGACGTTTTAAAATATTTTATATATTTTTTATCTCTCATTATTTTAAAATATATAAAAATATACTTCATGCCCACTCTAAATGAAGAATTATTGGCAATCAACTATATATATGTATATGTAAAGGCATTCTTTTGGTGTTAAGTAATTCCTACGGTTATCAAAAGCCAAAGACTCAAAATCCTTAGGCCCGACGTAGACCTTGAAGACCCTACTTAATTCTGTCCATATCAATCTCTTTCTCCCTCACAGCACGCACCGGATCGTCCTAAAGCTAGTGCTTGTTAGGGACTAAAAATTTAGTCATTGAATCAAGTACTGATCCAACCGAGCGATGGTGTTGGATTTTTTTGGTGTTATTCTCTTCCACAATTCTTTGATTCCCACTTGTTATTGGCATACCATCATCACAGTCTTGATTAATTCTTTGATTCCCACTTGTTATTGGCATATCATCATCACAGTCTTGATCCGGGAGTTTAATGTGAAATCATGAGTCAAGGGTCAAAGTCTAGTCTCTTCTGCCTTTCTACACCCGAAGAATATGCCGGTAAATAATCTGACCCTCAAAGGAAAACAAGAAGACTTCATGCAATGCTACTATTAATCCATAACGTGTCAGTTATAAACATATACGTGCCCGAGTGGTTTGTGCTGTGATTGATGGAATGGTGCTTTCAGGCGTACCTATTTCTTGACAAAAGTCTTGGATTCTATTTTTGTTAGTTTGTGGATGCCAAATGGAGTCAACGATTAAAGCACTAGAAAGAAAAGAAATCTTTAGTCGTGCTATAGACGTAGATGTAATGTTCAAGTAGGGAATCAAGTATGTCGTTTAAGTTTAGTTTGATAATTAATTAAATCGAGATTAAGATTTTCCATTCATTAACCTTTTTTCAGATGGTCTAAAACTCGATCGGCTCAATTAAGATTAATTTTCAAATCAAATTGCTGGAATTCAGATGAAGTTTGGCTCGGTAAAAACTAGTTTATGTTTACTTTAAATAATATCCAACTAAACTAGGCATAATTTTAAACTTTTTATGATTATTACATTAAAGGGTAAATAGTACAATTAGTTTCCTAATTTGAAACCTTAATTTTATTTGATCCTTATGTTTAAAAAGTTTTAATTTGGTCAATTAATTTACAATTTTAATTCTAATTGATCTTTTTATTGTAATTAAACCATACGAAATTTAATGTATTCAGTTACGTCACTTACATATATTTTAGGGCAAAAGGCAGTTGAAAAAACCAAAATAAAAATAACAAATTACAAACAACCACTCTAAAGTTTATTCATTTGCAAATATATCCTAAAAATTTTATTTCACATTTTATCATCTCTAACTTTGTAATTTTCATAATGTACATTATTTTTTATTAATTTTTAAATATATATTATGAATAGATAAAATTATCTTTTAATTATTTAAATTGCAAAGTGCCAAAATTAGAGGAAATTTATATAATTAGAAATAAAATTTAAACAAATTTATGAATTGTGTGGATTAGTGATTGAATGTATTAAGTTTTGTTTGTTTTGATTCTATTAGTAGAAAGACTAATTGTAATCAAATCTACAAGTTGAGAGACGAAATTAAACTAACGTCTTAAATTGAGAAATGAATACTGCTATTTACCCTAAATTACACTTGGACAATATAACTTTTTATTTATTTAGCTTCCTCAGCAACTCTGTCGTACATATGGTCTAAAGGTGAAAAGGAGGTTGTTTTAAAAAAAATAAAAAGTATTTATAGAAGCATATTTCGAGCAATGGATTGATATAAAATGTATTAATACCATATATAGTTATTATCAAATCTATCAATTGAGTTGAATAGGGTTTACTCTAGATTCAATCCCTAATATGATGTAGATTTATTTGCTTCATCAGGATGTAAGAAAATTGTCCCCTTCACAAGCATGCAAGGTGCAACTTACAATATATTCCTCTGTTCTAAAACAATAATTCAGTTTTAAAAATTTTATTTGTCCCTAAAAATGAATTCAGTTTTAGTGTGAAATTCTAATACTATCATTAATAATAATAACAATATATAATCTAAATTAAAAAATAAGGATAAAAATGTAAAAATATAAATTTAGTAATACATTAAATGTATTGTACCTTATAATTTAAAAAAAAAAATACTAAATTAGAAGTGGGGCTTTTTTTTTTTTGGATGAAGGGAGTACAAATATTTTTTTGTTTTGTCCCTTGAGGTACGTTAATCCTATATTATTGCCAACTAAAAGGATCCATAGAAGAGAAATTACATAGTTCCCAAATAGGATAAAAGTCAAAACGGGAGAGGAGGAAACTGTTTTACTTGAAGTTGTGGGTTCGGTCATTATTATCATTATTCACATGGAAACTGATCCCACTTGCAAAAGAAAAAAACAAGATTTTTTTTTTAAAAAAAAGGTGTCAATTGAAAAAATTCAAATGTGGCACAATAACTACGAGAGAAAATATTAAATGTTGCCGGTGCACTATACAGAATTACATAACTTAAATCATTAAAATATTTTTTCCATATTATCTAAACATATATAAATATTTTTGAAAAAATAATTTTTTTATTCAAAGAAATTTCTTTGGGTCAATATTAAGACTCAAAATAAATTTCTCAATATAAAAACGAGTAGAGGTCGGCTAGCGATTAAACGCGCAATGTCCATCACATGAGTTATTTTAATTAATTACTCAAACCTGCTGCAGGTCCAGTTCTCGACTTCTCCATTTTTCTTTTTTATTTTTAATTGAACATTCAATTTTTTTTAATTACTGTAAACTTGGAATATTAAATAACTATCATTCACATTTAATGTCATCGTGAGGCCACTTCTAATAGAGCAGTTTTGCATGCCCAAATTGACACAAGGCCGCATGGTAAATAATGTATGTTATTTTCTTCTTAGCAGAAAATAAATAAATAAACAATTAAAAATGAAAAAAATCAAGGTCAGGCTTAATAAAGTATGTAATGGATAAGATTTGAGTATCTACTTGATCTTGAGTGAAATTAAAATAGTTTTATTCCATGTTGGTTATCCTGTTTCATGTATTAATCAGCATGAAGGATGTGCATATACCCTTAGATTTCATATTTATAAGTGGACAAAGTAAAATAATAATCAAAATTCAAATCTATATATTTAGATTGTAACTTAGATGTTCTCAAAATTTAAGAAATTCTCATAGCATAAGAAGTTCGGTAAGAATTCTATGGATATATTAAAAAATTGACATATTTTTCTTTTATAAAAAGGAAATTTTCTTTTTGTGTAAAATTATATTTTCTATGGTAGTTTCCAAATTTGATATTAATTTAGAGTAGAAACCAAGTTGATTCTTATTGGTATTATTATTTAAATAGAAATTAGATAATATTTATTGTTATAAATATGGGATTGGTCTTATACAGAAAAATATAAGGGATATTAAGAGATGTTGTTCTTGGGATGAGAGAGATAGTCCAAAGCCTTTGAGTTGAGATACAAGGGCTATTCTTGTATGTATTTTTCTCTCATAATAAAGCATATGTTCTCTTGGTACGTAGATGTAGGTTTGAAACTAAGTTGAACCACGTTAAGTCCTTGTATTATTCATGTTCTGTGCTTGGGTTTCTTTTAATTAAATTATTATATTTTTAAATCATTAATAGTTGTGTTTGTTTTCGCATGTTGTTTCCCCAACAACTGATATCAAAGTCAGATTCGTTTCGAGGTGATCGTTGGATTTAATAGTTTAGTTATATACTATGGTAAAATTCAATAATTTATTAGAAGTTTTGACTCTCTTTTGAGGATAGAGCATGTCTAAATCCAAGAGGAATTAAAGAATATGTTGGAGGCGAATGGTGCAAGCACAAAGGATGATGAGTGGGAAGAGTTTAATCATTGGGTGTTGGTTAACTCTTTATTGAGAAAGAAAATTAGCTCTTTACTTTTTAATTTAGTCCCTAATTCTTTATCAGTATGGTGATGACCCAGTCAATGGGCAAGACACTTTAGATTTCAAGATGGTAAAATCGTGTTTGTTATATCATGAAAAACACAAACTATGGAGAGGTACAAAGATGTATTAGTTTCTTGGTAGATGTAGGTTTTAAACTAAGTCGAATCACATTAAATCCCTGTATTATTCATGTACTGTGCTTGGTTTATTTTTTATTAAATTGTTGTATCTTTAAATCATTAATAGTTGTATTATTATTAGAGTCAAATTAGTTCCTGAGTGATTATTGGATTTAATAGTTTGGTTATATACCATGGTAAAATTCAACAATTTATTGAAGGTTTTTAACTCTCTTTTGAGAGTAAAGAGTATCTAGATACAATGGAAATTAAAGAAACTATTGAAGGAGAATGGTGCAAGCACAAAGGATATTGAGTGGGAAGAATTTAATTATTATGTGTTAGTTAACTCTTTGTTGAGAAAGAAGATTGACTCTTTACTTCTTAACTCAGTTTCTAATTCTTTGTCGATGTGGCGACAACCCAATCAATGGACAAGATATTTAGATTTCAAGATGGTAAAATTATCTTTGTTACCTCATGAAAAACACAAACTAAGGTGAGGTACAAAGATGTATTGGTTTCTCAAAGAAAGAATTAGAAAGGGAGAATTCTTGACAGTGAATCTAATGCATGTGATTCAAGGTCAAGAAAAAGGATGGTGTCTAATATGAATTTGGTATATATATTAGAGATATTCTCAAAATCATTAATGTATGGATATTGTTGTCCCTGATAGAATTTTAGATTATGGTTTTTTGGGTAGTGTGTTGTATGTCCCAAAAATGTGGAAAATAAATCTAAATTTGTAAAACTGTTTAGATTTTGTTGTAGGTGGAGTCATGAAAAACACACATGGTAGACAATCTAAGGTGCGAAGAAAGATAATAACTATGTATTATTTGGATTTCTCAACGGAAGTATACGAGGTCATGGAATTTAGTATTTCTAACTACAAATGGTGGTAAGGAGAAAATTTTTTTCAAAAAGAAGAAGGTGGAGTCAAGACTCTTCTTTGCAAGTTAACTGGAGATTAGACTTGGTTAACTACACATGTTCATTTGTTGGTTGAATCAAGTAGACTGTTTGATTCAAGTGTGTAGTTAGATACCATGATACTTGGTGGGACAAAGGCAAATAGTTAGTTGGTTTATGGTTTGAAAAAAGAAAAATTTTCAAGGAAGAGTTTGTTAGAAATTTGACATATTTTTCTTTTAGAAAAAGGAAATTACTTTTTTTTTGTGTAGAATTATATTTTCTGTAGTAGTTTCCAAATTTGATATTAATTTAAAGTAGAGACCAAAATATTTCGTTTTGGTATTATTATTTGATTTGAAATTAGATACTGTTTATTGTTATAAATATGGGGTTGGTCTTGTATAGAAATATGAGGGATATTAAGAGATGTAGTTCTTAGGATAAGAAAATGTAGTTTATGGTTTTTAGGCTAAGATATAAGGGATATTCTTGAATGTGTTTTTCTCTCATAATAAAAAATAGGTTCTCTTAGTGGATGTAGGTTTGAAACTAAATCGAACCATGTGAAATCCCTGTGTTATTCATGTTTTATGCTTTATTTATTTATTTTTTATTAAATTGTTGTGTTCTTAAATTGTTAATAGTTGTGTTTGTTTCCGCATGCTGTTTGGTGTTGTTTTGGTCCTATTGAAACTATCATTTACATAATTTTTTTGTCAAAGTTACTAATTTCAAGAGTCATTCTATATATTTCTTGAGTATTAAAAATTTCCATCCAGTAATTCTTAATCCTATTATTAAAAATAATGAATTGTTATTCTCGTTAATATTATTTAACCAATCAGAGCAAACAAATACTTTGATCGATTAAATGATGGTCTACTCATTATTTAGTTCTAGGTTTGTGATCTCATATATTTTGTTTCTTCAATATCTTGTTGAGTTTTCCCTCATCGTTTTACTTGATTCTGTACTCATCCCATATTAGGAAGAAATACAAGAAATTGTTCAATAATATGGATTATTATATTTTTATCAATGATATTTAACGATTAATACAATTCCTACAAATCTCTGTCATTTTATAAAGATGAATTTTCATTCTTAAAAAGCAATAAGTATTTCCTATTGATTTGGCCTCTGAATTGGATAAGAGGGACTTTATGTTGTGTTTATGTATAATATCCCACATTGAAAAAGTAAGAAACTATAGTACATGATAAGTTAGAAGAACTCAAAATTCATTAGTTTAAATTTTTGGATTTAAATTAGATTTTGTGTTATCACATTAACAAGTGGTACTAAAGTCGAACTATTTGATGAAACAAATGGTTCCTTTCTTTATTGGCCTATAGAGAAAGTACAACTATAGAGTTGGGCTATTATATCTTGGAGGCGACACACTAATCACCTATCATATTGAGTTTTTTTATCACTTGTAAAGGCACGAATCATCTTAAAAAGAGCAATTGCGTGACATGGAATTCTTGTTGTTTTCTTGTTTGTCATTCAATCTCTAAGATTTTGAAGACTTGGTTGCTTTTCTCTAACAATTTTAAAGTGATTCATTATAGAGAGTAATACAAGCAATGTCGTCCTAATATACGATCAGTATTACTGATCTTAATAAGTCTTTCAAGTTTAATGGCGAATACTTCAAAAGATGGGCCAATAGAGTACTCTTCTACCTTAAACTTAGTACTAATTGCTAAAAATTCTATCATGGTCAATATTGAAGAGATGAACGATAAGTTAAAGAAGAGCATGCGAAGAATGTTGAAAAATGGAAAAATATGAAGAAGATTGCAAGAACTATCTACTTAATGGCTTGTCCAATGAATTTTATGACTACTACTAAACTTTGTGTGCTATAGCTAAAAAAAATATAGAGAGCTTTACAAAAGAAACACTACAAGAAGTTGACTTATTAGTGACAATTTTCTTTTGTAACAATACAGAAATTGTTACTGAAATTATTTTTTGTGACAAGTTTTAGAGTTGTTACTGATAATAACAAATTTAGGAACAATTACTAAAATTTTGCCACTATTAATTTTTTGCTTGGATTTTAATACTAGAGCCAACATTTTAATAATTATTTAGTAACAAAATATTGAATATTTTAATAATAATATGACATTTATCTACAAATAATCGAATTTTGTGAAAACCATCAAAAATTCTGACGACCACGCCTCATTAACTAAAAATTTCCCAATTCCTTCAAGAAACCTTAACCGACCAAACATTTTTAACTTTAATTTTGCACCTAAATGATGTCAAACCATTCTCCTCCTTCACCTCCATCATCATCATGCCCACCCATTACTTTCCCTTCAAAGAAACGACTTCTTGCATACCAAAAATAACCCAAAGAATTCTAATATCAAGATTTAGCCCCAAATCACAAGCTATACTTTATAAGATGAGTCGAGACCTTCTCAATTTGTTTGAGTGTAATGGTTGTGGTCTCCAGATCGATTATGGTAACCCCAAAGCATGGTTTTAATCTTTTGATAGCTTTTGGCAGATTGTTTTTCTCTTTAAAAAATGCATCAAATAGGTAAATTCTGGCCAAGAATGTCTTTACTGTTTCAAAGCTACAGTGAATTCAGTTTTTGATTGTTTTAGTTGCCTAGATTGTGAGTGCCTAATTCATAAGGAATGTGTTAGAAATATGGGTCTTATTCTTGTAAAGACCTCAGGTTAGGGTTGGAATTAGGACTTTGAGTGTGTATTGGTTGTTGGGTCTCTAAATTGCTTAAAGACGAAATACCTCTAGGGTTGCGTTGGTGATATAGTTGATGATTTCAATCCTATGGCTATATGCAGTGTGATCCTTGTTTAAAAAAAAAAAAAAAATTTTAGGCAGCTTCCAAATCTCCATTTTCAATTGAATGCTACCAATTCTTTATTTTTCAATTAAAAGTAAAGTTTCCTAGTTGTATGCTGCTTTTTCTGTTGTTTCAACTAGTCTGCACCATAAATAGTGAATACAACAATGTTTTGCCATCTTTGCTCTTGCTTGGACAATATGTTGTGCAAAGTGAACATTACCTTTTATGGAGAAAAGTACATATCTTTCAACTATTACATGGGCAACAAAGAAAACCTTAAGAGACAAAAAATATTGAAAGGATTTACATAAATTCAATAAGAATCCATGTATGACAACATACCTGAGGGAAAGAAAATTGAGGCAAATTGAACATTTTCTGATAAAACTTACATTCTTGATTCAGATGTGATTATGCACTGCTTGATTATTAAAGAAAATTGTTACAAACAGAATTAGAAGTCGCAAAAAGTGTATGCTTAGTTTAACTTCAAAGGCATCTTAGTTGATGAACTGTAGAGTTATAAACCAACTAAAATTGTATTAGAGTGTGCTAGCCCAGTCTTTGAGTTGCCACTTGCTTTTACTACACATTGTTTAGTCTAAGAAAATAAAGTTGATAATGATATGAAGTTTCTCTATTAAGTTAATTGTATTTGTTGATCTCCATTTTTCTTAGGTATGACAAATGGCAATAAAAGTTAGCTCAACAAAGCTAAATTATGTATTGCAAGTATCCCTTGTCATCAAAGCCAAACTTAAGTATGGTAATTAATTTTCATGTCATGAACTATTTTGAATTTTAAGGAGATGAGACTACATGATGTTTTGAGACTGAAAAGCCTTATTTTGCATTTTGGGTTAATTTCATTGTGGCAAGTTAAACTAGAGTAAGTTTGTAAAGCTAAATAAGGGATTCAAATTTTCTTCTATGGATTTACAAGTAGAGTTGCCCTTGCCCTTGTAGCTTTTTAATTCATAAATGGTTAAATGATCTTTTAAGTTTTAGCAAAACCTTTTATCAAGACTTAGTTATTTGCATTCATGGCTAAACTTTTTTATTGGTAGGGAATAAGTGATCTGTACGTTGTCCTCCAATTGGACAGTTAGGTTTTCAAGAGCAAGATAAAATGGGGGTAAGTTTTGAGCATTTTAATAGTAATACTTAAGCACTAATTTTAAAGAAAATGATTTGGTTTTTTTTGCCATATTGAAGCTAGCATAAAGGGTGGTATGTTACTTGATTTTTTTTTTTGTTTAAACCAATAACTAGTTCACTGGTTGCAAGAGAAAATAACATAAGTTGATAATTTAAATAAATCTCAATTAAGTACTGTGGGGCAATATATAGATGCATTGTGCAAGTACTTAATTTAATTTTGAAATCTTTACAATAAGGTGAAACTATTTATTTGTAGAAAGATACTTCAACTGATGGTGCTTATGTGCTTACAGATATGAGACATTGTGAACTTTTCCCTATTGTATCAATTGAAGATCCATTTGATCAAGACGATTGGAGCTCATGGGCAACTTTGCAATTCTCAATTGATATACAACTTGTTGGTGATGATATGTTGGTCAAACGTCCAAAAAGAATTGCTGAAACTGTCCAAAAAATGCATGCAATGCTTTATTGTTGAAAGTAAGTACTTACACTGAGGAGATTTGGCATTCTCTTGCTGTAGTTGTTTTACCTCTAATGTGTTTAATCTTTATTTTTTTTACTTTGGCATCTCATGGTTTCACTTTTGAAATGAATGATCAAAGAATGGCTTCAAAATATAAATATTTATAATATATTCCCACTTTAAGAGACTTGCATAGCAATTTCTAGGAAACAATTTTAGTATGGGAAATGGACATAATAGACGTAGGCTTAGCTTCCAATTTTTGAACTTTCAAAGACTTGAATTTTGATTCAATTCTGCCTATCTAATGCTAAGCATGTATTCCCACTCCAAGAGATTTGTGTAGTGATCTCTAAGAAACAAGTTTTATATGGGGAAATGGACGTAATGGTTGTAGGCTTTGCTTCCAATTTTTGAACTTCAGAGATTTAAAATTTGATTCAATTTTGCCTATCCAATACAAAGAATGTATTCCAATTTCAAGAGATTTTCACAGTGATATCTAGGAAATAAGTTTTATATGGGAAATGGACGTAGGCTTGGCTTGCAATTTTTGAACTTCAAAGAATTAAATTTTGATTCAATTCTGTTTATCTAATACTAAAAAGTACTATTATCCTTATGTTTTTCCTTGTCTTTAGGATTTTTAAAAATTGAACTATGAAAGAACAAATTTATTAGCATTCATTATAGTTGCTATTCATACCAGTACATTTAGATTTTAAAGATAGCCTACTTGTAATAATATCTATTAAAGAGTTGCAGTTATATATAAATTACTTCTACATTTGGGTCTATAGTACAGTAATGATTTGATATATATCTATTGGGGAAGAAGTAAAGTGTAATCTCATTGTGAATAATTGCAGGTCAACCAAATTGGATTGATAACATAGTCAATTCAAGCAGCTTTTAACTCAAAAGCCCTAACTGGGGATGTGGTGGTTAGCCACAGAAGTGGTGAAACAAAGGATAGTTTCATTGCAAATTTGTCTGTTGGTTTGGCTACTGGGTTGGTTATTATTGCATTGATTGTACTTGTCCTTGAATTATATATATGTTTGCCTATTCTAGTATCACACCATTCGATGTTGGGTGCAAGAATATACAAGTACAAATTCATTGTAGACGGCCATATGAGATATATCCAAGATCTTCCTTTTGAAACTAATGAAATGGGGCATGTTTGCAATCTTCTTGATTTTCAAGTGGGTAAATTTTTAAATTAATAAAAACTTTGTAATAGTTTTAAGAAGCGACTCTGTCTGTTTAGTTATAGTTGCGATATTTGTTTTTCTTGTAGTGATCATTTAAGGAACATTGATGATAGTTCTCATAAGGTTCTACACTAATTTGGTATCATGCTATTTAAGCCTTTTCTCTATCCTTGATTACTAACATAATAATACTTGGCGGTATTCATGTTCGTCAAATGAGATTCTAATTTAGTAAGGCAAAAAATGATTAGTAGATGTCATAATCTATATCTTATATTTGATGCAAACCTTTAGTAGACATTAGACCATTGACATATTGTATTTATTGGCTTGTAAATACTGGTTGAATTATCTATTAAATTTTTTTCCCCATTTTATCAGGTTGATGGAATGCTTTGGATTGTAAAGAACGGCAGATGTATTTTAAAATCATTTACTTCTATGTTTTGGATGTCATACATTCCACTACTGTGTTTTTTTTGTGTGGATGTTTTATATCCTTGTTCATTATATTAGTGTAATTTACAATAATGTTTATTTTACTACTCTAGGAAACTTTTTAGACTATTAGTGTCAATGTATTATTGTACATAATGAGTATGTACTTAATTTTAATTTTGTTCTAATTACATTGAAATATTGATTAATGATAATTATAATTGTACAATATGGTTATTGGTTATTGTTTAGTTTTGTGTACATTGGTGTATTAAGTGTATTAATTAGCATACAAATATGTAAATTGATGTATCAATTAGTGACAATAAACAATAAACAATCAGTAATGAAGGAGACATGTTGCAAAGAAATTTCTTATCAGTAACAAAAATGTCATCACTATAAAGGGCTTGTTAGTGAGAAAAACAATTGCCACAAAATAAGTTGCTTATTAGTGGCAAAAAAATAGGTACTAATTGCTTCAAATTAGTGACAAAAAATTTGTCACAAAATGTGAGTGCATTAGTGACAAGAATTATATAGTAAAAAAAATGGAACAGTTGTCACTAAATCTTTAGCAACGTGATTTAGCGACAACATAATGACAATTATTTTGTTGTCATTAAAACTTTTAGTGACAACTTTTGGATATTTAGTGACAAATATTTTTGTTATTGAAGTATGTTTTTTTTTGTCGTGAAATATGATGCTGAAGAAGTCGAAATCAAAAAAATATGCTTGTAGCCATTACTTCAAATATCAAATGGTAGAGAACATATTCATTCTTGCTTAGATACATGAACTAAAAAATATAGTTCATGACATTCAATTTGAAGGCATCAAGATAGGTGAACAAATGTAAGTAGCTACATCATTGCTAATCTTCGAAGTTCATGAAAGTATGTTTAAAAGAATCAACATCACAAACAAACAGAGATTACCTTAGTGAATCTTATGTCATACCTTAGGATCAAGGAAGAGGTAAGGAAGCAAGAAATTTTTTTTTAAGGTTAATGGTAATGTTGAAACTATTAATGTAAACTTTATCACTTCTGGTGACAACAACCCAAAAAATCAAAATTCAAAAAACAACGTACTTTTTAGGCCTAAAAGTAAGAAATAATGAACACCCTTCCATGGTAATACTCTTAATAGTTCATACTTTGTTTGTGAAAATTTTGGTCATAAAACCAAGGTATGGTCCACCTAAAAAAGGTGGTAATATGCGTCAAGCTAATGACATTGAAGATTCTTTAATTGTTATAATTTATGAAATTAATATGCGTGAGAATTGTGAATGATAGTGGGCACATTCTATTGTTTCCAAACATGTTTGCTAAGATAAAAATTGGTTAAAAAATATACTTTAATCGAAGGTGGCACTAAAAGATCTTATTTGGTGATTCACACACAATCAAAGTGGTTGGTAGTGGAGATGTACAATTGAAATCCACTTTTGGTTGTGTCTTGATTTTGAAAGATGTTTTTCATACTTCTTAAATTAGGAAGAATGGATTTTTTCTTTTTGGTTGATAAAGCTAGTTTTAAACAAATGATGGAATCTGATTATTATGTGCTTAATAAAAATAATACTCCCTCCGTTCCAAAAAAAAGAGTCCAATTTGGTTTATGTACAAATTTTTATTAATTATTAAGTACAACATATTTAATGCACCAACTAAATGTCTAATTTAACATTTTTATCATTACTTTTTAATTGTGAGTATACACTATTATTATTAATAAGAATATTTTGGAAATTTGGTTTGAAAGTGGACTCTTTTTTTAGGACAAATTTTTTTTTTGAAAATGGACTCTTTTTTTGGGACAGGAGAGTATCATTGTTGGAAAAGGCTATGCTTGTGAGAGTATGTTCAAAATGAATGATGATATTAATATAGCCTATACTCATTCCATTCATATAGTTTCTTCTATTAATTTATGGCATGTTAGACTTTGTCATGTTATTTCTAAATATTTTTAAAAAATATGAGTTATATTGGTTTGCTCCTCAAATTCAATAATGAGTTTGAAAAATATGAATTTTATAGCATCACAAAGATTACCAAGCAATCTCATAATAAAGTAACAAAAGTAGCGAACTACTTGAATTGATTCATACTAATATTTGAAAATTTGAAGACATTCTTACTCGTGGTAGTAAAAAATATTTTATAATGTCTATTGGTGATTTTTCAAGGTACTTTTATGTATATCTTTTGAAATGTAAAAGTGAAGCACATGAAAAATTAATTACTTAAGTAAAGGAGTTGAAAATTCTTTTGATAGAAAAATCAAAAAAATTTACCTACTTAATGGTGTGGTTAAAAGTAAAAACTAGAACACTAATTAATTTGACCAATACTATGATGATAAATGCTTTGTGCACCAAAGAATTTTTTGGGAAAAACATTTTAACAGCCAATAATGTTATGAATGGTGTTTCTAAAAAATAAATAAATAGTACTCCTTATAAATTATGGAATAAAAGAGACCCGAATTTGAAGTATTTTCATATTTGGAGTTGTTTAGCATATGTTAGATTAGTTGATCAAAAAATGCTTAAAATAAGTATAAGAGCTACAAAATATGTGCATTGGTTGGGTATGCTTTTAGTAGCAAAGCTTATAGGTTTTTTAATTTGTAGAATAATGTATTTATAGAATCTCTTGAAACAATTTTTCATGAAGATAAAGTTTTCTTTAATTTAAGAAATAGTGGGGATATTGAACATAAATCTATAGAGGTTGCTAATCAACATAATTTACCTCATAATGAGAAAATAAAAATGTAGAGCCATGTACAAGTAAAGGACCCTATGTAAAAAAAAAAAAGGACTTTTGACCTGATTATTTAGTTCATAATATAGAATTGACCTAAAAATTTAAAATAAGTTTTTGCCCAAGAAATTCAATTTTTAGAAAGAAGGTATGAATGATGAAATAGATTGTTTGATGGCAAATAAAACTTGAAAGTTGGTAGATTTACCACCAAGTTAAAAACTATATGTTGCAAATGGATATTTAGAAAAAAATTAAAACTATGTGGTTCAATAAATAAATATAAAGTTGTGCTAAAGATTTTAAACAAAAAGAAAATTTAGACTTTTTTGATACTTATTCACTAATAACTAGAGTTACACCTATATGTTTGCTTATTGCTGCTAAAGTTTATTATTTAAAAATTCATTCAATGGATGTTGAAACCATTTTCTTGAAGGGATAATTAGAAGAGAAAATTTATATGGATCAACCTCAAAGTTTTATATAACTTGGATGTGAAAATAAAGTTTGTAAATTAAATAAATCATTGTATGGCTTAGAACAGACACCTAAGTGATGGCATAAAAAATTTGATGAATGCATGATTTTGAACAATTTTAGAATAAATGAAAGTGATAAATGTATAGAATACAAAATAGTCGATCATGTCTATGTGATTTTTTGTTTGTATATCGATGATCTTATTTTTAGAAGTAATTTAGATGTTATTAACAAAAAAAAATTGCTTAAAAATCATTTTGTTTTGAAAGATTTAGGAAGCAAATGTGATATTTGGCATGAAAATAACTATAACTTTTGGAGGAATTATTTTAGATCAATCACAATATATTAAAAAAATACTTAACAAATATAACTATTGTGATTATACTTCTATATCTACACCTTTTGATGAGAGTCTAGAATTATATCCTACTGAAAATGATGAATTTGTGTTACATCAAAATAAATATGCAAGCATAATCGAAATTTTAATATATACTACCGATTGTACTAGACCTGATATTGCCTTTGTGAACTTTTTAAATAAACTACTAGTAAACCAAGTTATGATCATTGGAATACCATGTATTGTGTTATGGTTTATTTTATAGAAAATACCTTGCTATTATAGAAGAAGATAGTGATATTGATTAGAATTCTCAATTACGTGATTCATTTTCTACAATTGGTTATATCTTCACTTAAGGTGGTGCATATGTAAGTTGGAGATTTAAAAAGAAATATATCATTTCTACATCTACACAGGAGCTTGAGTTTATTGTAGTAGTTTTTGCTTGTGAAGAAGCTAACTTGTTAACAGTTTTATTATCTCAAATGCCAATATGAGATAAATAGTTATACATTGTGATACTACAGTTGCAATTGGTAGAGTGGATAATATGTATTATAATGAAAAGTCAAGAACTATAAAAAGAAAACAAAAAACTATGAGATCATATTTATATGATGGTGCTATTAACATAGATCATGTAAGATCCAATGAGAATATTTCTAATCCATTAACTTAACCTCGAGTTAAAGATCAAATTCTTTTTACATTAAGGGGAATGGGACTAGAGCATAAAGATTCATAAATTGAAATCACCATTGAAGATACTTTTCTTAGGGAGTGGAGGTCCTGAAAACTATAATAAACAAAAACGATTTTTAGTGTGATTTAGTAGAAAAGCATGTTATGAAAATATTATAGTTCCTTCGTATATTGAAAAACATGGATGGGATTTCATGACAAATGTAAAAGTTGAAATTTGTTAAAAATCTCCTAATGTAGCCATTATTGTTGGGATGTATTAGTTATGAGAGTATCCTTGATAGACTCACCTATGTGAATGTGGAAGTAAAATTGCTTCCTAGAGCATTTACAAATCTGGGATAGAGCACAAGGCCAAAAACATGCCAATTTAAGAAACTATAATTACAGTTAAAATATCATGTGTGTGACATAATCCCATAAGTAGTCTAACTTTGATTCTTGTATGATGATCATGAAAACACTAATGAAAATTTCAAGGTAATGCCACTTTCATAATGCATGATATTCTAACTTAGCACAAATAATATTTTATATACTAAATTTTATTAAAATAATTGGGGGAGGGGGAATGTTGATATATTTTAATAAAAACAATTACTACATTAACTATTTAGGGTTACATATTTGGGGGTTATATATTGACAATATTACAATTTTGAATGTTACATTTTGATTATTATAATGTCTTAACTACATGAGTTATAATTTCTTCATTATTATATAATTTACAAATCATGAGTTATGAAAAAGAGAGCAAGAAAATTTCAAATTTTGAAATTTCTCATAAATGCATGATCTATATTTTATTCATTGTTATATAAGTAACAAATCACGAGTTATAAAAAAGAGAGGAAAAAAATTTCATGTTTTGAAATTTTTTATAAATGCATGAGTTACAATTTTTTCATTATTGTATAAGTTATAAATCTTTATTGATTTTTCAAATATTACTATATGTTAGACTATGATAATGTAGAAGCTATACATATTGTCATGTAAAATTTTAAGGGATTGAGATAGAAAAATTTCTTTCATATTTTTCTTTTAGAAAAATTCTTCTTAATATTCTTTGGGCATAATTAAGTGAGGTGTTGGATGGGGTTTTTTTTTTCTTTTGATTATGTAAGTCAACAAAAAATTTATAACTATAGAGTTAGACTATTGTATTTTGAAAATGACAACCTAATCACCTATTGCATCAAGTTTCTTTCATTACCCGAATGGGCATGAATCAGTTTTAAAGAGAGCAATTATGTGCCTTGTTTTGACTAGATTTGTTGTTGCTGCTTTTTTGTTTGTGGTTCAACTTTCAAAATTTTGAAAATTTAGTTACTCTTCTCCAATAGATGCGAATGACACTTCCACAATGTTGGATATTGTGACTCTTGTTATTTTGTGCACATAATATTTTCATGATTGAAATTTTTGTGTATACATTTAAAAAGAAATTGAAATGTTGTGTATACATACAAGTATGTCTAGTGCACGATAAAAAGAAATAAAAAGCAAAGCAAATGGTTCTTTTGTAAAACAACTATTGACAATATAACCATTTAAATTATGCCATTTTCTTATTCAATATAATCTTTCCAAAAGGTAAGTGACAAAAGAATAGTCTCACGTTGAAAGTTCACAACCACATCAATTTTGGGGAAACTGCACTATTATTTTAAAAGTTAACTCTTTTCAAAATCAATTCCATTTACAACCAAAGAGTTGGGAATTGTTTAAAGTCCCCATATAGCCACCTTTCTAAAATTACATATTTAGGCTCTCTCCTGTAAAATTTTTGAAGACTATGAAGATTAAAAATAGAGGGTCAATGTAAAACAAAATCGACAACCTTGTTGGTAAAAATTATATCTAAAATAGCTAGTAGAGTAAGCGAAATAAACAGCCAGAAGAAAAATGAACTAAAACAGCTAGTAGTTTTAGTGAAATAAACACCTGGAAGGAAAATGAACAAAACAGCTAGTAGTTTAAATGAAATAAATCAAGAAAGAAAAAATGAACCAAAACAATTAGTAGTTTTAGTGAAAACATTATTTTTCAGTAAAACCAAACCAAATAAACAACTTGAGTTTGTGTTGAATATATTTTCAGTAAAAGCAAATAAATAGCTTGAGTCAGAAATATCTAAAGGATTATTTGTATACTGTCCTAAAGGATTATTCTAGATAAATAGAAATATCTTCTCAAGATTAAACAAGCCTTTCTCTTTTAGAAGGAGCATGAACAACAAAGTTAGAATACAAATCCAGTAGGACTGTAGGAGAGAGGTGGCCATAGGAAGAAGAGATAAAGCAGTAGGAAGAGGACGAAGGGAGAAAAAAAAGACCATTGACTATTTTAGAATGTTGGAATGAGCACTATTTATAGTGTTGCAGTACAACTAATTTTGAGGAAAATTTGTAGACGTTAGAGGAGTTGAGAAAAATCATGCAGAAGAGGTTAAAAGTGGCTGCTGAGCGTGGTCAACAATTTTGGTGTAGGTCAAAGGCTGATATGGCTGGTGGAAACTGACTTGGTAAAAAGATCAAGTTCAATAGTATAAATGGCAAAAGACTAAGTCCATAGGTAAGACTAGATAAAAAGAATTATTTTAGTAGGCTAAAAAACAATGCAAAAATTGGGTTGGTCCGTGTTTAACCCGAGAGTAAGGGTGGCAAATCCATTGCTCTAATTGGATTGGCCCAATTTGGCCCCTCTCATGCGCATGAGCCCACCATTATTTCTCTTCGGTTCAAGTCCACTCGAAAGAAACTAAATATAAAGTGTTTCAAATCTTTGTATGATTTCAATGTGGGATGTCAAATTCTTTTGAAATACATAAATACTCCAACAACCCTCACATATCTCAAAAGAATTGAAGAAAATGTGAAATATTCCTAATGAATTTGTATGAGTGCAAGTGCACTCAGTTTGGTATCTTTGGACTATGAACCAAAGTTAGATTGATAAAATATAACTTACTAATTTAATGGTGAAATGTAAAATTTCTATGAACCAATAAGTCATTTATGTAAGATAGAAATTTTATCAATCGCAATCCAACTCCCAAATACTTTGCTGTTCAATGCGGTTTTGCTCAAATAAGCCAAGCGCGTGCCTGGTTTTTCATGAGAGCTCTAAAGATTTTAGCGAAAATCTCATAGGAGCGATATCACTCCACTCTCATATAGTTAAATGCGTTAAGTGTATACTGTTTTAAATATACCATCTATAAGGAATATGATTTCATTAAGAGTTTGAAACTCAACCTCACAACTAGCAGCAGTCAACGCACACAACATAGAAGAGCCTCAAATTTAAGTGCTTTAGTGTCAATATTGATTTGTATTACCCATATGAACCTACTTCATGGGATCACCAATCAAATAGGTTGGGTTATCATATCTCTTGATAACTTGTTGACTTAATTCACAATTCCCTTAATTCCTAAAAAATTAATTTTCTTCCCAAAAGTTTAGTTAGAGGGTCGGTCAAATTCACTTTTGACTTCAAATAGTCAATGGAAATTATTTCATCTCTTGGCAGTTACTTCACAACATCATGTCTCAATTTTATGTATCAATTTTTGCAATTATACAATTTATTTTTCACAATAGTGATTGTCACTTGACAATGACAATGCATGGAAACTGGGGGCACTAACCCCTTGGTTATAGGAATTGCAGTTAAGAAATTGCTTAACTAATCAGCCTCAAAACCAACCACTTCCAGAGCTACAAACTTTGTCTCTATAGTTGATCTTGCAATGATCATTTGTCTAGTTGATTTCCATGCTATTTTACCACTATCAAGTGTGAATACATAGCCACTAGTGGATTTAGTCTATTTGGAATAAAAAATCCAGTTAGCGTCACTGTATTATTCTAATACAATGTGAAATCCACTATATAGGATACCATAATGAATGGTTCCTCTCAAATATTTTATTAGTATAACTAATTGAGACCAATGCTCATGATTGGAATTATGAGTATATCTATTTAGTCTACACACATCATAGGATATGTCAGGTCTTGTAAAATTCATTAAATGCATTAGACTCTCAATAATCTGAACATATTTAGACTGAGCAATTCTTTTTCAACTGAGAGTTAGTATCATAAGGAGTGGTCATTGGGGTCACATTATAGTTTTCAAACTTTTTTAGAAGTTTCTACATATGTGGATTTTGTAACAACATAATTCCATCATTTTTCCTTATGATTTTAACACCCAACATAATATTGGTTTCACTCAGATCTTTCATGTCAAAATTTTAAGGAAAAAATTATTTTGTATTATTTATAATATCCAAACAAAACTTGTTTAGTATTATTTATAATATCCAAACTAGTACAAAAAATAAGTATGCTATCTTTGTCTTACATTGCGATTGATGTGGGGTTGCATTGCGATTGATAAAATCTCTGTCTTACATAAATAACTTATTGGTTCATAGAAATTTTACATTTTACCAATAAATTAATAAGTTATATTTTATCAATCTAACTTTGGTTCATAGTCCAAAATACACCAAACTGAGTGCATTTGCACTCGCACTCATACAAATTCATTAGGAGTATTTCTCATTTTTTTCATTTCTTTTGAAATATGTAGGGGATTGTTGGAGTATTTTGGTATTTCAAAAGAATTTGACATCATACATTGAAAACATACAAAATTTTGAAACACTTTATATTTAGTTTTCTTTCAGTGGGCTTGTGACCAAAACAAAGAATGGTAGGCTCGTGCGCATAAGAGAGGCCAACTTGGGGCAATCCAGTTCAAAGTGGTGGATTTGCCCCCACTCTATACCCGTTTTGCCTGTTTTTGGCTTACCTGAATAACTCAGTATTTTGGACTTTATTTTTACCTAGAAAGACTTGGTCTTTTTACAGTTTTTTTTTACAATTACCTATCTGAGTAAGCCTTAGTTGACCACATGTGTTGACTACATACCAAGTCTTTAAGCCTTATCAACATGATGTTGACCACGTACCAAATCTTCCAACCTTTTGAACATCATATTATGCATGATCCCAATGTGCAACTCTTTTTCATTCTCCCTTCCTCTGTTTACAGATTTAATTCTTCTTTCTATAACTTTTTTTCCTCTAGAGTTTTGCTGGATTTGTATTTGTTTTAACGCTTTATTGTTCCTACCAATGTTGTTAAAAACATTAGTCAACACGTATGTTTTTATGTTTTTACGAGCTAAAATCAAGAGCCCGATTCAGATTGCCTTCAAAATCAAAAAATGGTAAAATCGTAGTAAAATCACGAGTTGACTCGTGAAATTGGTAAAATCGTCCGTTTTTACCAATTCCACTAAAACACAGAATTCATCTACGTTTTATGACTTTTCATTTATGCTTTCATTAGCTTTGTTTCTCGCTGCGTTTTATCTAGGCCCTCCAGGGTTTTGCTTTTGCTCTTTCGCTTTGTTGACCTCACGCCGGCCGAAACTCCTTGCCACCACCCATACGGTCATCTGCAGCATCGCGGTTCGTAGTAGCAGCTTGCTAGCTTCGTCGTCTCGGCAGCGTCGCTCATCTCGACATTTTGGATTCATAGTAGAGTATAATCGCAGATTAATTATGCATAATACTACGCATAATACTTATAATTGTTGGGGGTAATAGTTTGGCATTGTGTGTTCTGTTAGGGGTAAGATTTTGTACGAGGAATCAAATTCTTCTCTTCTCATTCGTTTAATTCTTTCGTCGTCAATCTAATCTATTGTGGTTTTATATGTTCTGTTTGAGTTCTTAATATAGTATTATGCATCTGGTTTACTCTCTCCTTGTGAATTGTTTTTATAGTGCTGCTATATTGCTTTTGTGTTTAGGAAGTCTAAGAGAGTGATGGTTCAGGAACTCTTCAAAATTGTGATTGCCTATAACATGTTTGAAAAAAAGGTTTGAGTGAGGTTTTCAACATTATTTCGAGTGTGGTTTACATTTCCTGGATCGGTGGTTGCTACTGTTTTGAAAAATCTCTGATGTTTTGGATTTTACTGCTGGTTTGGCTTATGGCTTCACCAACATACATCTATTTTGTCTTGGTCCTGGAGGGTGTTGCTTCTGTCTGGACTTGTTTGTCTAAGATTTTATCTAAGATTTTATAAGAAAATGTATATGCATCTATTTTATCTAAGATTTTATAGGAAAATGTATACGCTTGGACATAAAATTTGTATACTTTTTATAAGTTTGAATAAGTTTATAATTTATAAATTTAACATATATTATATATAATATATTTATTATATTATTTTTCATAATTTGTAGGATTTTACGATTTTACGATCCGATTTTGTGAACCTCAACCAATTTTACGTAAAAATTCAAGTTTAACAACTTGTTGGGAAAAAACGATATCACAATCTTATGATCCTGCGAGAAAACGACTAAACACGAACAAAACAGCAATCTAACTACAATAAAAATATATTAAGAATTGGCAATAGCAACACAACACAATTTTAACGTGGAAAACTCCCTTAATGTGAACACAGGACCGATCTCGGAGTCCACTCAAAATTTCACTATATAATTTTAGGTGCAAAATCTAATTTCAATTCAACATATGAGCACCACAATTTTCATAAATAATGGAATCAACAATATAGCAAAAACAAGCTACATCAATGCAAACCCAAGAATGAAAAGAAGAAGATGGTGAAATCTCACCCAAACCTCTCACACTCTGTGTCTCTATATCTCTATTAAAAGACCCCTACTACATCTATAATTATAGATATCAAGTACAGACCCAATCCAAATCGAATTAGATCAGTATTACAAAACCCAGTAGAATTGTTTAAAGGTTCCAAATCTTAACTGACTTATGAAAAGCATCAAATTAGAATATTAAATAAAATCATCTAATCCCATTCCAATTTGGAAACAAGGCATAATCCAACTCTTTTTCATGCTTCATTCCAATTTTATACAAATCCCTATATGGGTTGGACACAAGGCCCAAGGCTTAAAAAATCTCCCTCTCTAGCCCAATGAGGGAGATTGCAAACTCCAACTCCTTAATTGGAATCTATGCCGGCCAAACGCCAACAAAATTTAAACTTTTCTTTAGGAAACACATTTGTCATCATATCTGAGCCATTGTCTTCAGTGTGTATTTTCTGAAGTTCTAATTCTTTAGACTCCAACTTATCACATACCCAGTAATATCTAACATCAATATGCTTAGACTTAGAATAAAAATTAGAATTTTTCAAAAGGTGTATAACACTCTGACTATCACAGAATAACACATATATCTCTTGATTAAGACCAAGTTCCTGCATAAAAACTTTCATCCAAAGCAACTCTTTGCACGCTTCAGTTATGTCAATGAACTCTGCTTCTGTTGTGGATAAAGCAACACATTTATGTAGTTTAGATTGCCAAGCCACAGCTCCCCTTATAAAGTTAACTAAATAACCCGAAGTAGATTTCCAGCTATCAATATCCCCTGTCATGCCTGAATCGGTATAACCAATGAAAATCGGCTTCTCACTCCCAAATGAAAGTTTCAAACTATAAGTGCCACGGAGATATCTAAAGATCCACTTCACTACATTCCAATGCTCTCTTACAGGATTAGAAGTATATCGGCTAACTGTTCCAACTGCATAAGCTATGTCCGGTCTTGTGCAAACCATCGTATACATTAAACTACCCACTGCGGATACATAAGGAACTTTCTCCATATCTTCAGTATCTTTCTTGTCAGATGGACACTGTTTCCTACTAAGCATAAAGTGTGTAGCAAGAGGCGTGTTTACCACTTTAGCTTTGTCCATCTTGAACCTTTGAAGTATTTTCCTTATGTACTTCTTCTGTGACAACCATAACTTCTTGGCTTCTCGATCACGACTGATTCTTATACCAAGAATTTGTTTAGCTGGCCCCAAGTCCTTCATTGAAAAAAACTTGCTCAAAGCATTTTGACCAACTATCAACATGTCGTCAACATATAACAGTAAAATAATAAAATCATCTTCAGAGAATTTCTGTACAAAAACACAATGATCTAAAGTGGTCTTTTTATAGATTTGCTCCCTTATAAAAGACTTAAATTTTCTATACCATTGCCTCGGCGCTTGTTTTAAGCCATACAAGCTTTTCTTTAACTTGCAAACATAGTTCTCTTTTCCTTTCACTTTAAACCCCTCTGTCTGCTCCATGTATATTTCTTCCTCCAAATCACCATGAAGGAAAGCAATCTTCACATCTATTTGCTCAATCTCAAGATCAAGACTCACTGCTAATCCCAAAGCAACTCGAATTGAAGACATTTTCACAACATGAGAGAAAATCTCATCAAAATCAATCCCCTTCTTCTGATTAAAACCTTTAACAACTAATCTAGCTTTATATCGAGGATGTGAATCATTCTTGTTATATTTCAATTGACAAATCTATCGATTCTTCAAAACTCTCTTGCCTTTAGGCAAAGTGACCAAGTCAAGGGTATGATTGTCATGCAATGATTTCATCTCATCTTGCATAGCATCCATCCACTTGTTCTTATTCACATCCTCTATAGCTTTTTTATATATTTCAGGCTCACCTGTATCAGTTAAAAGAACATACTCACTGGTAGGATACTAGGTAGATGGACGACGGTCTCTAGTAGACCTTTTCAACTCAACAACTGGTAGAACCTCCTGTTGCTGAATATCAACAACCCATCTACCTGAGTATTACTGTTTTTTACACCCTGATGGTCATTATTAATCTGATCATGAACATCATGCTGAGCATTATCATCAACATGATCAGGTGATTGTCTCTGTGGCTCACTGAATGAAACCCGACCAATATCAACTAAATCAGAATCTCAAGATACTGTCTTATCTGCCTTGTCGATGTCCATTATAGTCTGATCCTCAACAAATACATCTCGGCTCCTTACGATATTCTTCTCAATCGGATCATAAAGCCTGTAGCCAAACTCATCAGGACCATAACCAAGAAAAATACATTCTCGTGTCTTAGCATCTAATTTGGACCTTTCATCTTTGGGGACATGGACAAAAACTTTGCAGCCAAATACTTTTAAATGGTCATAGGAAACATTCTTACCAAACCAAACTTTGTCTGGTACATCACCATCTAAAGCAACCAGGGTGATAAGTTAATAACATGAGCGACTGTATTCAATGCCTCACCCAAAAGGATTTTGGTAATCTGGCATCTAAAATCAAACATCTAACCCTCTCAATTAATGTTCGATTCATTTTTTCAGCAATGCCATTCAATTGAGGTGTCTTTGCAGGTGTCTTTTGATGACGAATACCATGCTGTCTACAGTACTCATCAAATGGTCTGATGTATTCACCACCATTATCCGAACGAATACATTTCAGCTTCTTTCCAGTCTGTCTCTCCACTAGAATATGAAACTGTTGAAATGCATCTAACACTTGGTTTTTTGTCTTCAAGAAAAAAACCCAAAGTTTTCTTGAATGATCATTAATGAAGGTCACAAAATAAGCAGCACCACCAAGTGTTAGTGGTTTGATTGAACCACAAACATCTGAATGCACTAAAGATAATAAATCTGACGTTCTCGAAGGATGATGACTTTTGAATGAAACTCTTCTCTATTTTCCTGATAAGCAATGTGCACACTTCTCAAGTTTCGCACTCCTTACTCCAGTGAATAAATTTTTCTTAGCCAATAAGTTCATACCCTTCTCACTCATATGATTCAATCGCTTATGCCATAACTTAGTTGTATTCCCATCTTCCACAAAATTACAGAAATTCTTGGAAATTTTGGCTTGCAACAAATATAAAGAAGATTCTTTCTTTCATCTAGCCACAACTAAAGAGCCTTTTGTGAGTTTTCATTGTCCATTATGAAGGATATTACAGAAGCCTTCATCATCGAGTTTCAGGCAATCAAATTCATCCTCATATCCAGTGCATATCTAACATCTCTAAGAAACAATCTTGTTCCATTAGTGGCCTCCAGACATACACTTCCCATACCTACAACTTTAACCACACCATTGTTGCCCATCCTTAATGTGCCAAAGTTTCCTGGAGTATAGAAATTGAAAAACTCCTTCTTCAAAGTGACATGACATGAAGCTCCACTATCAATTGCCCAAATTGTCTCATTGCATGCCAAATTCACATTATCATCATAGCATACAATAACAAGATCATCAGTAGCTGTAGCAACTCGATCATTATTCGTATGATCTTTTTTCTCATTATTTTCACTATCAATTTTATTTTTCCTTTTCAATTGAAAACAATTCTTCTTAATGTGACCCTTTTTGCCACAGTGATGACATTTCACATCCTTGTGCCATGATCGTGACTAGCTTCTGTTCTTGTTTTTACCTTTCGGACTCTTGCTTTGATTCCTCCCCCTACTTTCTGCGACTAAGGCTTCAGAAGAAGAAGAAAAAGAAGAACCCTTATTCTTCCTTCTCATCTCTTCATTTAGAATACCACTTTTCGCAAAATCCATGGTAACAGTATCATTGGGAGCAGAATTACACAACGACACACGAAATGTCTCTCAAGAGTCCGGAAGAGAACCAAATAACCAAAGCCCAAGTACCTCATCTTCAAAATTAATATTCATGGCTGATAGTTGATCTATCACTCTTTGAAACTCATCCAAGTGATCGGATATGAATTTGTCTTCCTTATAACTCAAGTGCATGAATTGCTTCATCAGAAACATTTTATTGTTGCCAGTTTTCCGCGCATATAACGACTCAAGCTTCGTCCAAAGACTCCTAGCGTGAGTTTCTTTCTTTATGTGATTCAAAACATTATTGTCCACAAATTGACAAATGAAGCCACATACAGATTTGTGCTCAATAACCCAATCAACTTCGGACATATTTTCTGGTTTTGAATAGGCAAACACAGGTAAATGCCAATGTTTCACATAAAGAAGGTCTTCCATTTTATCACTTCAAATATGGTAATTATTTCCATTCAGACTAACCATTTCGTTCGAACTCGGTTCCATTGTTCAATCCCAAAAGCTCTGATACCACTTTGTTAGGAAAAAATGATATCACAATCTTGTGATCCTGTGAGGAAACGACTAAACACAAAAAAAACAGCAATCTAACCACAATAAAAATATATCAAGAATTAGCAACAGCAACACAAAACAATTTTAACATGGAAAGCTCCCTCAATGTGAAGGATAAAAACCAAGGGACTGATCTTGGAGTCCACCCAAAATTTCACTATATAATTTTAGGTACAAAACCTAATTCCAACTCAACATATGAGCACCACAATTTTCATAAATAATGGAATCAACAATATAGCAAAAACAAGCTATATCAATGCAAACCCAAGAAGGAAAAGAAGAAGATGGTGAAATCTCACCCAAACCTCTCACACTCTGTGTCTCTATATCTCTATTAAAAGACCTCTACTACATCTATAATTATAGACATCAAGTAGAGACCAAATCTAAATCGGATTAGATCAGTGTTCCAAAACCCAGTAGAATTGTTTAAAGGTTCTAAATCTTAACTGACTTATGCAAAGCACCAAATTAGAATATTAGATAAAATCATATAATCCCATTCCAATTGGTAAACAAGGCACAATCCAACTCTTTTTCATGCTTCCTTCTAGTTATATACAAATCCCTATATGGGCTGGACACTAGGCGTAAGGCCTAACACAATACAAATCCCTATATGGGCTGGACACTAGGCCTAAGGCCTAACACAACCTTGGTTCCTGCTCCCTCTTTACGAGAAAGGTTTATTTAATTTTCAGAGGATATTTCTATTTATCCAGAAATAATCCTTTAGAATAGTGTCTAAATTCTACACGATTCAAGCTATTTATTTGTTTTTAAGGAAAATATATTTAGCACAAACTTAAAATTTTTATTTGGTTTGGTTTTATTGAAAAATAATGTTTTCACTAAAACTACTAGCTGTTTTAGTTCATTTTAATTCTAGATGTTTATTTCACTAAAATTACTAACTGTTTTAGTTAATTTTTCTTCTGGCTATTTATTCGCTTACTCTACTAACTGTTTTAATTATAATTTTTAGTAACAATATTTAGGCGCTCTCCTTGTGTAAAATTTGTAAAGACTTTGAAGATTAAAAACAAAGGGTCAATGTAAAACAAAATCAGACAACCTTTGGTTCAGAAATTAATTTCAATCTGGAAGATTCAAAATCCTCAAAAACCCGCTTGAAGACGCCACTTATGTCCACATCAATGTCGAATACTCACTCGTTTGTCACACGCAATGAATTGTAGCCATGCATGTCAAATCCTTATTCGTAGCATAAAATAATGTTCTACAAGTTTAGTCATTGAATTAAGTACTAATTCAACTTCCTGATCACGAGGGCTTTCATTTTTCGTGTTTTTGTTTGGAGTTATTCTCTTCCACAATTCTTTGATTCACACTAGTCAGCGTTTTGGTGCATTCCATTTCCATCAACATGACTGTTTTGATTCCAGCAGAATAATGTGAATACTGAATACATCAGTTAATGGTCAAATTCTAGTCTATTCTGTCCCTTTCTACTCGAAGACTAAGCTGATGAAATATCTAAAAGACAAAAGGAAATAAGAATCCAATAGATGTTTAAACTAAATCATATAAACTATAGTCTTGGATTTTAGTTTTCTTAGTCTGCGGACATCATGTTTACGCAACCATTAAATCACTAAAAATAAAAAAATCTCGTCCTATAGAAAAGTTGTGCATAAAGCATGAAATTTAATGTTTGTTTGGTTCCTTGTAAGAATTGAAATTACTTTAAAGTTAGATGCTTGTTTTTATATAATTTAGTTTGAATTTTATTTCTATAGTTTTACAGTTTCTGATTCGGAATAAATTGAAAATATTCAAAGTAACATAATATTTAAACTAATCTTATAAAAAAATTACAGACTTATTAGATAATTCATATTGTTAAAACGAATAGCATAATATACATATTATGGTCTTAAAGCATATTTTGAATCAGGTAGACCATGAAGCAGGAATCCTGCCATGATAACTAGTAGGTGGTCCAGAACCGAGGTATACATGTAATTTAAAGGTTAAAAAGAAAGAAAAGAAAAGAGAGAGGTTATTATTAAAAATTTGAGAAGAAAAAAAAAAAGACAAGCATAACACAAACAATAATTTGAGATTCAATGTACTACTACAACTTTCTCTATCCCAAAAAAAAATTATTTTTAAATTTTTTTATCCCAAAAAAACTTTTAATTTTAAGAATAATTTTTTTAATATCCTTATTAATATTGATTATGTATAATTTACAATTAAAAAGTAAATATAAAAATGTATAAATATGTATCTAATAATATATTAAATGTACTATAACTAAAAATTAAAAAAATTTAAAATCAAATTGAACTCTTTTTTGAATTTCATCATGGCTTAAAGAAATTATCCCTTTCACGAGAATGCAAGGCCATGCAAATATTTGTCTGTTACCATAAACATAAGCCCAATGCACGAGAAGTCCCAAACAAGATTCAAGTTTAATTGGGAGGAAAATGTTTCACATCAGATTTTTTTTTTTTTCTGGTTCAAAAGAAACCAATTATATTAACGTGAGAATTTCCAAATTAAAATAGTACAAGTAACGACCCGAGAAGGCATAGCCTTTACTGGATAAGCCTTAACACAACTGACCTAAACCCAGTAGGGGTTGGTTAAGGCTATTTTCCCTAAATTAAACGAGACTGGCATAATCCCATCCAAGACACCGTGGGACCAGTACCTCCTAACCATTACCTAGCTAAGAGATCAAAAGAACACCCTAACTTGTCGGCCTTTGTGTACCCAACTCCCCTCAGCAGGATCAGAAGAAATGGACTACAGAAATCCGTGTAGTGCGGTTCTGTGTAGGCTGATCCCTCCTATCTGTGCGCGGCCTTACGCTGTGTTGCATTGTGTTTGACCTCCTCCCAAGCTAAGACTCCAGAACCCTTCAGTAGGGAAACCTCGCTGATACGACTCAGCGCTGCCTATCCTACCAAGAATCACTACCCCTCCATAAGGAAGTCGTGTCAATACCATCATGAACTAACCAATTGCTAACGTCCGACTTCAGCAACAGCCCCCTGAAACTGCACAACTCGTCCTTTCATACGAGGAACTCAAAAATTGACTAACGCCGGCCACTAAAGTACTATGCATGAACGTTAAAAGTTACTATTCACGAACAGTAAAAGTACTATTCATAAACAGTAAAAAATACACTACTATCGCACCCTTTTCGCCAACAAGCACAGTAATTTTCCTTTAAAAATAGTCTTCTGGCACCTCAATCATTTCACACCAGATTGAGAGTTCGATTATTATCATTGTGCACGACAATGACAATAATTAATTCTTTATTTGTAAAGTGAATCATATCACATTATTGCATTCTGTTTAAGCATAATTTTTTATTTAAATTTAAATAATTCATATATTTTTTTAATAGTTTATTCTCAAATCGTTTCGTATTTGTTTATTTTCCTTTTAATTTAAATTAATATTATCTCTATTCAGTATATATATATCTATATCTATATCTATCTATCTATCTATCTATCTATCTATCTATATATATATATATATATATATATATATATATAAAAGATAAGTCAAAATTAGTGAACGTAAAAGAAAACATTAATTGCCGTTGATGTTTGGTATAAGATTATACAGAACCTAACTTGGGTATATGATTTCTAACTTTTTTCGAACAAGTTAACCCCAACCAAAACAATATACTTTAATCATAGAAAATACTGTTTGGGAAAATATTATAAGACGCCAAGTGTATAAAGTTCCCAATGTAAACACAACAGATCGGCTATAGATTAAACGCGCAAATTCCTGCACACCAATTATTTTAATCTGGCTTGTCGCCTTCTCCGTTTTTCCTTTTTTAATTGAAAATTCAAACTTTTTTTTTCAATTACTGTATTCTTGAAATATCAAATAACATTCACGTTTAACATGCAAGGCCTCATGTCTAATATTGTAAGCATTTTGATAAGCTATAAAATACTCTTTTTCTTAGCCCAAAATATTATTGATAATGGATTTAATGAATAAGACTTGAGTATGTAACTTAATCTTGAATGCATTCGAGTTTCCGTAATTTTTTTATAATAAGTTTTTGAGGGAAGAATTGTTTTATTTCCTTTTCGATTATCCAGTTTCGTGTGGATATGCATTTAACCTCACATCTCATATTTGTAAAGTTGACATAGTAAGATAGTGTTCACAATTCTTGATGATATATGTTTACATGGCGATGAAGTTGTAATTCGCCGTTTAATTTGAGACAGAAAGTCTGACTAATATTGTTACTACCGTACCATTGCAAGATAATTCTTCTTTGATGTTCAAGTTAGTAATAGAATTCAATACTATAGAAAAAAGATTATTCTTTGGTCTAGATTATTTGATACTCAAGTTAGTAATAAGATTTAGTCTTATAGGAGAAACAAATAGCCTAGGGTTCATTTCATTACCTCTAAAGAAAATAATATATTTATACTTAAGATTTAAAATTATAAAAATGCGTTTTGAAAGTTAAAAAGAGTTACCAAATTCAATGGATAAAACATGTTCTAAAAAAATTTAAGAAATGCACAAAACATAAAAAGTTTGGTAAGAACTCCACCGATGTTCTATCTAGAAAGTGTACTTAGACATTGTAATAAATGAATAACAAAAAAAAAAAAAAATCACTGTAATGTTCTCTATCTTATTGAAACTGTAATTTATATAGATTTTGGGTCAATGCTTATAACTGTAAGAGTTTTTATGACAATAATTAAAATGGTAAAAACTGACTCAGAATAGTAAAATTGACCACTAGTAACATTTTAAAACTCTCTTCATGTATTATTGGTCAAGTAACCAAATTCCATCATTGAAAGGTGATATATGCTTTTCTATTCAGATAATTTAATTAAGTTCTCAATCTTTTTAATACACCATTCAAACTCTCCCTTCTTCCGTACAGTTTATATAGAAATAGGTTAAATATTATCAATGAATTAAAAATGGAATATAGCACAAATTAAATAAGAGGACTATTTTGGAAGAGAATGAAGTGTCACGTAATTCTTATAAGTTACAAACACGTAGGACAACTACATAATCCTCAATTCAAAAAATATACACATTCACTAATTCCTTCCTTTATTTAAGAAATGTGCTTCTGATGGGAAGGCGGCCAAAAGGCTGCTCAACCTCAGCGAGTCAAAACATATGCGGGCGATTTAGGTGTGATTTGTCCTCTATTTTAGAAGTATTTGTATCTTTCTATATGAGAAGTTGTAAAAGTGGGAAGTACTCTTGAAAAAAGTTTACAATGAAAGTTGCGTTGAATCCACGCATGATTGCACCTCTATTCTCACTTACTAGTTTGGGAAGGGAAACTATGGATGTACAAGGCAGAATCAAAAAAGTCATGAACAAGAGTTATGAACCAAAATATGAATTCAGTAGTTACTATGTAGTTAGGAACTAGTGGCTAAGTTTAGTTGTTACTTTGTTGCATGTAGTTCAAGATGATCAAGTAGAGGCCGACATGTTAGGATGTACAATAATTCAAATTATTATTAATGTAAATATTATAATGCGATAGTCGAAAACATTAATTTTTTGTGTAATTTTTTTTCCAACTATTGTCGGCACTTTTTTTTATAGTTAAAATAAAATACTATAGAGAACAATTAATCTATTTTTAGACTTTTACAGTTAAAATAAAATACTATAAAGAGTAATTAATCTATTTTTCGACTGAGTAATGTATAAGTTTTAAATACAATAAAAAGTCTAACTTTATAGTTAAAAAAATAAAGAAAAAGAAATGTGCTTCTCTTGTGGCGCTTTCCTAAAAGACAATCGCCAACCCAAAGTCCGTGACAACAATTCCGATGAATTTGTGGTTATCCATTTCCTCATTTTATCTTGTCGTGGTAGCAAATTAAATCTAGCTAGGCCCTTTTCATATTATTTAGGGTTAATTACATTGTGCCCCTGAGGTTTTGATCTATTATGAATTGAATTTTAACCTTTAAAGAATTTACAAAAAAACCCTCTTGACCGACGAAAATGTGACATGACCCCCTTAATGACCAAAATAGTGAAGTTCTTTGCTGGCAGCGATGGAAAAAAAAGCATGAGTTGCCTATTATAATACCTTTCAAACATCCCTTCATATCTAGAATCTTCTTCTTCTTCATTCTTCTTCTTCATTGAAGTCTATTTGAGTTTTGAGAATATGGTAGTTTAGGCAACTTCCTCCATAAGAGGCGTGGAAGCCTTTTGGAGTGGGGATTGAGATATAAAATTATTTTAGGATCTGCCCAAGGATTGGTTTATTTACACCATGACTATGTCCCTCCAATTGTTGTGGCTTTTGTTGTTGTTGATAAACAAGATGTTGATGATATATCAATTTGTGGATTTGAAGATGATCAGCCAGGCGTGGGTTTTTTGTTTTTTGTTTTATTCTTGCTTTTTTCCCTTTTTTTTCCATTGCTTGCACATCTTCTGCCCTGGTGTTTTGGCCTTTTCACCAATTCTGGCATTTGACTTATCATTTTCGACAGTCAAGGGGGTCTTTTGTAAATTCTCCAAAGGTCAGAGTTCGATTCATAATATACCCAAACCTTAGGGGGCACAATGTAATTAACCCTATTATTTATTTATTTTTATAATTTTTTGTTGGGGGTGGGGGATTAATTGACTTTAAAAAAAACAAAGATTTTAAAAATATTACATGTTTACCGTCCAAATTTGACTAAAAGTTGAAATTAATCACTAAAATCTTGCAAAATACTATAACAAGGGAAATACCCTTTTTTAATTTTTGGTATAGGGGATTGAATATTTATTCTACAAAATAGTAATTTGTTTGTTAAGACTGAAATGGGATATATAAATAATACTTCCTCGGTCTAAAAAACAGAGTTTATTTTTAAATTAAAAATTTAAAATATTTTTATTAATAATAATTGTATTTATTTATAATTTTAAAAACAGTATGTAAAATTATATATTTAATTAGTGTATTAAATATAATATATTTAATAATTAATAAAAAATTATATATTAATTAAAGTAAATTTTTTTTTTTTGAAACGGAAGAGTACTAATCTCAACATCAGGTCCCATGCATCCCATGGGTGCTCTAAAATGGTATGTCTGATGTAAAATGTCAGCTTGTTAGTTAAGGTGTGAAAGCGGATTTTTATTAAATATTAAAGATTAAAAAACAAGAGAGAGAGAAAGCTGTCAGTCGCTATGGTCCCTGCATTTATTAAAAAAATAATTGCAACTATGACCTTTATTTTTTCTTTTTCCTAGTTGAGTATTATTTATTTAGCAATTGAAAGAGAGGCGCAAACTAATCTATTAGTCCTATGTGACATCTATTATATGTATATAAAATAATGTTCTTTCAACCTTCTTTTTTTTTTTTTTTACACATATACAAATTTGATTATTATAATTAAGATATATGTCTATTTTTATTTATTGTCTCTTATAAAATTTAGGTAAAACTATTATTTGAGTAATTTGATAAATGAATTTAATTTAAATAGAACTCTTATTTGGGTAATTTACTATACTTTATTCACTTTCAAATTGTATCCAAATATAAATTATTATCCTTATTATTTTATTTGAGTTTAAGTATAAATTATAATTTTGATTAATTTATCACACGACATGAAAGACTCACATAATTTAATTATCAATTTATCAAAACAAATTCTGAAACTCTATATCATATGTGATCTTTCAACAAACTCTATAGTTTCTCCTTTCAGAACCATGTAACTAGATTTCTAATGCCCATCCCTCTTACGAATCATCAAATTCATTCCTCTCAACATATTTATTAGTTAATTAATAAAAGATGGGAAACTTGAGAGATCATATATTGGGTAAGAATAATTTTTTTATGATATTGAATTTCAGAAATTTTCTATTATTTTTTCTTTACTAATGCAATTTTGATTTATAGGTGGAGATTTCCTTTATTCTTTGTAGTTGGAGAAAATTCCTTTATCAAACCAAGACAGACAAGAGGATTCTCAGTCTTTGCTTTTAAGAAATTATTGAATTGTGAAAGTTTTTGTAATTATTAATTTCAAATTGAAATAAAAAATTAAAATAAGTTTCATTTACCATGAAAATTTTTGTAATTATTATTTTTAGTATTTTCAACTAATTTCCTATATAAATTATTGAGAATATTTATGACAATTTACATTCATATCATTATAATTGAATTTAAGTTGTTTAATATGTTAGTTAGTACTAATTAAAAATACTACTAGATATACTAGCCTCTAAATCTTTTAGAGGTATACTAAAAAAGTAATTTTTTAATTGTATATATTATAAGTTGAGTAGATGAAAATTAAAAAATACTAAATTTAATTTATCTTAATTACTCCTAATTGTTTTCTAATACATACTTTTATGTATTATAAGACACTTTTTCATAATGAAACACTTTTTCATAAAATATATTTAAAAATTAACTATACTAGACAACTTTATTTGATATACAATTATTTATAATTATTTTTTTATTTGCAAGTAAGCAACTATATTAAAATTTTAGAATTTTTGGTTATACTTTTCATGAATTTGAAATCCACATTTTTGTTCTTATATATTACCATTTTAAATTTTTAATAAAATTTGAAATTTGACATTCTCCTCCATTCAAAGTTTTAATATATTATTTAAATCAAACTTAAATTTTCAATATACAGTTTTTTTTAAATGTCTCTATAAATTTTCAATATACAGTTTTTTTTAAATGTCTCTATAAAAATATAATTATTATTTTTATTCTTTAATTTAACATAAAATAATTATTTTTTAATAAAAGCAATAAATTACAATTCTATGTTTTAAAATAACTATATAATATTATATTTTTTTTGGGAAATTTGCATATATAGCAGTGTTGACCGTTGATTTTGCAAATATAGCACCTCTTTTTTTTTTCCTTGCAAACATAGCACTTCAGGGCTGAACAAAGACCAACATACCCTCATCTTCTCTTCTGAAACATAAAGACACAACACTTTATCTTCATCTTCATCTTTATCGATTTAACAAAATTTGCTCTCACACCCCATTATTTGCACTTCTTATTATTCTCACACCCCATTGGATCATCATCTTCAAGCAAAAAGACCGCGACCGTGAAGAAAAAATTGTTACGGGGAGATATTAGTTGAAATTTGCACAAGTTGAACTAAGTTTGTGAACTTCAACGAAACTAGTCGAGCCCTAAGTCGAGTTTTAAGTCGAGCAAAACATTAGGTCGAATACAAGATCGAGTTTAAGGTCGAACAATAAGTCTGATTAGTAATTGGTTGAATATTAGATCGACCTAATACTTGACCTACTACTAGGTCGAGTTAAATTTAAAAAAAAAAGAAAAAATTTGAATTTTTTTTTTAAAAAAAGTTTTAGGGTCAAGCTCGACCCCATACTCGACCTAATGCTCGACCTAAATTTAAAAAAAAAAGTTAAAAAAATTATTATTTTTTTAAAAATTTAGGTCGAGCATGGGGTCGAACTTGACCCTAAAACTTTTTAAAAAAAAAAAATTCAAATTTTTTTTTTTTTTAAAATTTAACTCGACCTAGTATTAGGTCAAGTTTAGGTTAAGTTCGATCTAATATTCAACCAATTACTACTCAGACTTATTGTTCAACCTTAGACTCGATCTTGTATTTGACCTAACGTTTTGCTCGACCTAAAACTTGACTTAGGGCTCGACCAGTTTCGTTGAAATTCACAAACCCAGTTTAACTTGTGCAAATTTCAACTAATATCTCCCCATTGCGATTTTTTCTCCATGGTCGCGGTCTTCTTGTTTGAAGATGATGATCTAATGGGATGTGAGAATAATAAGAAGTGCAAATAATGGGGTGTGAGAGCAAATTTTGTTGAATCGATAAAGATGAAGATGAACTGATGAAGTGCTGTGTCTTTATGTTTCAGAAGAGAAGATGAGAGTATGTTGGTCTTTGTTTAGCCCTAAAGTGTTATGTTTGCAAGGAAAAAAAAGAGGGTGCTATATTGCAAAGTCAACGGTCAACGCTGCTATATATGCAAATTTCCCTATTTTTTTCCAATAATAACACACTCCCATGCTAATGTACGGGAAGAAATCTAGTTAGGAATGAAAATAAACTTCCTATCGAGTATTCGCTCCATATATAATTTTTTGTTTTTGGGCCACTATCGTTTTCCGTTCTTAAAAAAAAGTTTATTTTAAATTTTTTTCTTTATTTCAAAACAAGAATTCATTTTAAAAAATTTTCTTTTTTTATTTTTACTACTAATAATAAAAATATATAATTTAAATTTAAATTTAAATTTAAAATAAAGATAAAATTTGAAATTTATACATTTAACTGTGCATGAAATGTACACTTGTATTTTATAATTAAAAAAGAATTATCAAAGTGAAAATGAACTCTTTTTCAAAATAGAGAGAATAATAAAATTCAGTACCATCTTTTGAAATTTTTTATGCCTTTTCAAAACACCATGGATTTGAAATTGACATTTTTTTTTTTGGAAAAAAAGAAATTGCTTTTTTGTGTAGAATTATATTTTCTATGGTAGTTTCCAAATCTAATATTGGTTTGGGGTAGAGACCAAGTTGTTTCTTAATGGTGTTATTATTTGATTAGAAATCAGGTAATGTTTGTTGTTATAAATAAGGGATTGCTCTTGTACAGAAAAATATGAGGGATATTAAGAGATGTAATTCTTGGGGGTGAGAGAGATAGTATAAATTTTTTTTCCTATATAGGTTTTTTTCTCATGATAAAGAATTAGTTCTTTTGGTGGATGTAGGTTTTGAAATTAAGCTGACCGTATTAAATCCCTATGTTACTCATGTTTTATGTTTGGTTTATTCTTCATTAAATTGTTGTGTTCATAAATCGTCAATAGTTATATTTATTTTCATGCATTGTTTTCCCGAACAATTGATATCAGAGCCCGATTTGTGTCCGGGGATGACTATTGGATTTAAGAGGATGGTTGTATACCATGGTAAAATTCAACAATTTATTGAAGGTTTTTACTCTCTTTTGAGGGTGAACCACACCCTAATCCAACAAGAATTAAAGAAAATATTGGAGGAGGATGGTGCAAGCACAAAGGATAATGAGTGGGAAGAGTTTAATCATTATGTGTGGTTAACTTTTTGTTGAGAAAGAAGATTGACCATTTACTTCTTGACTCTGGTCCCTAATTATTTGTTAGTGTGGTGTGACCCAGTCAATGGACAAGATACTTTGGATTGTGAAATGGTAAAATCATTTTTGTTATCTCATGAAAAACACAAACCAAGGTAAGGTACAAAGATGTATTGATTTCTCGAAGAAAGAATTTGAAAGGGAGAATTCTTGATGTTAAATTTGATGTGAGTGATTCAAGGGTCAAGGGAAAGGGTTGTGTCTAGTGCAAATTTGGATAGATAAAGAATTACTCATTAAAGAGAAGTTCTTGGCATATATATTAGAGATATTTTTACAATTTTCACTATATGGATAGTTTAGTTTCTAATAGAATTTTATATTATTGTTCTTTGGGTGGTGTGGTGTATATTCCAAAAATGTGAAAAAAAAATCTAGTTTTCTAAAACCAATTAGACTTCCAAACTATTAGGTTTTTTTTTTTTGTAGGTGGAGTTGTAAAACCACACATGACAGTCCAAAGAGGGAATAAATATGTTAATTTTGTACCATTTGGATTTCTCAACTGAAGTGCACGAGGACAAGGAATTCCATATTCCTAATTACAAATAGTGGTGAGAAGAAAAATCTTGCAAAAAGGAAAAAAGTGGAGTTGAGACCCTTTTTGCAAATTAATCTCGCAAATCAAGTAATATTTGTTGTTATAAATGGGGGGTTGGTCTTATACAGAAAAACATGAGACATATTAATAGATGTAGTTCTTAGAGTGAGAGAGGTAGTCCAAGGTTTTTTTCTTATATGAATTTTCTCTCATGATAAAAAATTAATTGTTTTGGTGGGTGTAGGTTTGAAAAATAAAATTGAACCACGTAAAATTCTTATGTTACTCGTATTTTGTATTTGATTTATTTTTTAATAAATTATTGTGTTCTTAAATCATTAATAGTCGTATTTGTTTCCGCCTCTTGTTTTTCCGGACAATATATAATTAAAAAAAACAGCATGTCTATATAACTATACTCGGAGTTTTCAATTTTCTAAATTTTATTTTCTTAAAAAGTACTTTTGTCTGCTTTTTAAGGTTCATTGAGATCCAAGAGTTTGGAATTTTAGACACGCTTCAATGGAGTGGATTTCAAATCTCAATATGTGAATTCACGAGAGAGTAATGATTTATACAAAAACTTTAGTTTAGTGACCTTGACCTTGAGCCACCGAGTCCCACCAATGACTCGGGAGTTTGATTCCCATGCAAACGCAGCCATGCTCTAGAATAGCCGAATAGCGTAAAAGACTGAATTGTTACGTGTGGCGCGAAATTTGTTCGACGAAATGCCTGAGAGAAATGCGGTTTCATTTGTTATGTAATTCGGGGCAGTTGGATGTCCGAGAGACACATGGAAGCTGTTGATACTGAGAATGACTGTGCTGGTGTTGTGAGGAAGGCCCCCTGCGGGCCCTGCCTGACTTATAAGTTGGAGTTTTGCTTCTTGTGTTGGGGTTCCATGGCAATGGCGGCATGAATGACTGGGTTGGAGCATGAAGATTTTTTTGGGGACAATTTAAGCGTCGAATTAGCTGGAAGGGCGACTACCATACATATTAGATAAATGAGTGGGTAACTTTGACTTTTTCTTTTTTAAAAAAATAGTGACTAAAAGTATACAATTGATCTCAAATCTAGAAATCCGTTGTATTTTAACTAATTTTTAGTACAGTAATTTTTTTTTGGTTCCCTTTCATAGATTATTCACAATAAATGTATGGAATATTTTTTCATTTTTAAGGTTTAATCATTTTTTAAGTTATAAGAATATTTAATTCATTATTAAATGTATAATTTTTTTTATTTTTATTTTTTAATTATGGACCAAATATAGTTATTCTTAACATGGGTACTCTACAAATTTATTAAAAAGTGAATTCTTTTTTAGAATGAGTAAAATTTTAGAACAGGCACTTCTTTTAGATGAAAGAGTATTACTCATATTAAACTAGGTCTAAACAAATATTCCTAACCCTAACACTAAATGTAGCTATTTAATTATTTTTTCAATGATTTTTTCATTTAGATGCCCAAAAGAACTCCAAATTATAGAATTGATTGTTAATTTGGGAGTTTGTCCTGGAAAAGGGGATAGAAGAGGAAAAATAAATAAATAAAGGATACAAGGAAAAAGGGGTAGTGGGAGCTGAAAAAATAATTTGTGAAGGGATTAAAGTTTTTAATTTAATTAATAGCTGAAATTTCTGGACTTTGGACTTTGGACTTTGGCAAGGCTTTGAAATCAAAGGCAAAAAAAAAAAAAAAAAAAACCAATTAATTAGCGTAGAGAATTTGGACCATGGAATTAAAAATCCAAAATCCATGAACTCCTCCCACCCAAATAGACTCTTGAAGTAAAAAGCTTAATATATAAATGCTTAAATAATATTTTGATTTGTTCATACTTTTGCGGACGGTAGCACCATGGGAAGCACAACTATCAACTGTCAAGCCTTGGATTAATTAGTGGTACAGTCCTTAATAATACTTCTTGTTTAGCAGTCGTTGACTGAGCTGATCTATAATAATCGCACATTCTTTGCAGTTTTTAAAGCTTCCACGTTGTAATTCTAGTTTCATGTCGTATACCATAATATCTTAGCCGCCGGGCCTAACCCTCTCTAAGTTAAATTCCATCTAAATTTTAGTGCTCAAAAAATGAAGCACTGCCAATTTTTCTTCCCATAAATTCTTGATTAGTTGACGTTGTTTTATTAAAACTAAACACGCTAAAATTTATATATTTCAAGTTAAGATTTAGTATTTATTAATAAAAATACGTTATTTTTTTAATAGAACACAGTTAGTACACAATAAATGAGACAAAGAATCTAAAATCATTTGAGTCATCTTAATGAATTTAAATCGATTCAACCACCAAATTTGACAAAGATATTTTCCTTTTCAAAAAAAAAAAAAATTTCATTTTGAGATGACGAGGATTTGGCACGATTCCTACCAATATATTAAAAAAAGTTTGCAAATACAATAAAGGGATATTAGGCCTCTCCTCAAATCTATATAACCACATCATCCAAAATTGAAGAAACCAAGTTTATCAAATTGTAACTAAAGATGCAAGTTCTTTCCTAGAAAAGAAAAATGGAAAAAAAACATTGTCACTTTCCTGAAGTCCTTAATTCATTAAATTGATTAAATAGGACAAAATCACTTTTACTATACACGAGAAATTTTGAGAGTGTGAGATTGAAACTCGTTAACACAATTCTTGAATCTTTTAAATTGAATTGAAGGTCGTTCAATCAGCCTTCGAGAAGCCACAGAATTCTAACTTCCAAAACACATAGTTCAGAAGAATAGTGTTAAAAGAAAAAAAAGCATAAAAAGTTGAATTAGAAGTTGGACATACATGAAACTTTTTATGGATACTTTCGATTAATCATGCATGAATTCACAATTGACCGTACGTAAAAGTTTCGGATAAAAAGTATTGTTTGAAGCTTGAAAGTCACGTTCACATTACCATGCTTTTACATCAATATTCAAGCTCAAATTTTTCCAAACAAATTATTTACAAGTCATACTTTTTACAATTTCAACTTACTCTGTGTCCGTGTGAAGCCAAGAATGCCAAATGGAATCTCACACGGGAAATAAACGAGAAAGAAAGAAAAAGAGAGCAGTCAAAGTTTGGTGCTGAGCCAAGTATTATATTAACATTAAACAAGAAGGAAGGGAATGAAATTTCCTGATTTCCTACGATACAAGTGGAAAGTCTCTGCCTCTTACCAAGTCTAGTCCTCTATTCTACTCTTTCGTTTTCCAGATCACTTTGTACTCAGGGAACAATAAACCAGTCTATCCTTATAAATATTTGGTCTTCAACATTCTCCCTTTCCTCCACAAGTGCTTCGATTTTTGATCCAAAACTTCATGCCCAGATAGCCAAAAAAGAGAAAGAAAGTTAGTATGACTGGAGGAATTGTGGAAAGGGCTCTTAACAGCCTTGGCAAAGGGTTTGATCTAACAAACGATTTTAGACTGAAATATTGCAAGGGAAAAGATAGATTGATTTGGCTTAATGAAACAGACACAAGAGAGCTTCATGTACCTGGATTCGGAGCTTTCCCAAATGTCTCCACTGATATCAAGTGTGATAAAGGTGATCGAACTCGATATCAATCCGACATCCTTGATTTTAGCCACGTAAGTAATTACTTCTTGTTGAAGTTAATCGTGTTTGGATGAGAGTTTGCGTATTCATCTTGGTTGACTCAATTGTTTGGTTTTGCAGATGTCTCAGTTTTTCAACCAGAAAAGTTCAATTCCCGGAAAGATCCCATCTGGGATGTTCAATTCCATGTTTGGATTCCAGAGTGGTTCATGGGCAGTGGACGCAGCCAACACAAAGTATTTAGGCCTTGATGGCTATTTCATTATACTCTTCAATGTCCACATTGATCGGTATCCTCTTGTTCTTGCCGATGAAGTTCGGAATGCCGTTCCTTCCACATGGGATCCAGCTGCTATTGCGAGGTAATAATAATAATAAAAATAATCAATCAATCAGTCCAACTTTAATTACTGCATCAAATTGTCTATGGAGGCTACAGCTATAAATCTACTCTTTGGGTGGGGGGGTGTTATACAAAATGGTCCTAAATTCTAAAATGTCCCAAACATTAATGAGGCATAAATTTTTCGTTTTGATGCATTCACATCTCCATACTCATACTCTTCGCTCCATGAAAATATTTTTGTTTGTCTATAAGGCAAAAGTCACTTTAAATATTCACTAATTAGAAGATATATGTATAGTACATTAGTCACTAAAGAAATTTGTTAAAAATTTTCATTGTTAGTATTGTTACTATTTTACAGCTGCAGATGAAAAAAAAAAATGTTTAGTAGTTCTTACAAAATGCTTTACATGCAAACATAATCACATTTTTAAAAATTTACTTTGTGTTTTGCCTCTCTTCCAACTTAATTAAAGTTCGTGAGGCTGAAGGCAAAACTATAGTTTACTAGTAGTCTTTGGTACAAGATAATCGACTGAAAGTAATTAATATGGGCAGTTAAATTGAAACATTTTGGTGTGGTTTGATAGTTTTGCTGCTTGTACCATGCCATTATTTCATCCATACTGAGATGAAGTTGACCTGCACATAGTAATGCAAGTCCTTGTGCAGATAGCCAAACTGCTAGATGACCAAGTCAATGAAAAAATGCTCAAATGATCTGATGCCTTTTGTCAAGCTCACAAGCACGCACATAATTTATTAACAAAATCTCACTGTTTCTTTTATTATTTTTATATTTTCCCAATCAAGGCCCAAAATCTGTATTCAATCGAAATATTTATTATTCAACTACTCTGAAGTTTCCCAAAACCAAAATGAGAATTCTTATGGCCCATGTAGAATCGACTTTAAAAAGTCAGCAATATCAACTCCTGATAACACCAGTTGCTTTCTGCTAATGATAAGCTGGATTCTTTTTCCTCATGTTTTGGCGTAACAAGGCACGGTGACTAAGGAACTATTTCAGGTTTAATTAAGAAATGATTACTCAGATCCCTATATGAGGGTTGGTGTCAAGATTTTGGCGCATATATTTACAGTAAAAGAGGTTAAAATAAGTTCTGGCTAATATTAATTCTTCCAACCTTGGGGGCAACATATATACTTTACCTCATCTATACAAGAAATCAGTAAATGGTCGAATTTCTTGATTCTTCTAGTATTAGAGTGAGCTGAAAGCACCTTTATGAATTGGTCAATGGTTATAGGTTGTGAACATTTCAACACGTTTGACATTTGAGTTTCCTTGATTGAATTCATTGAAAGGGTAATTTAGGTCAAAGAATTCATTATTTGGATGAACGAGCAAGTTGAAAAATTATTAGTTCTTCAAATGATGAATAATTATTTTTTTTTTTATAAAAAATAAAAAAATTCTGACTACTTTCTTTGTCTCCCAAGAAAAGGAAAAGATGAAGTCAAAACTTAAATTTAGTTTTTTCCTTCCTTTTTGAAAAGGTTTTGTAAGAATAATGATATGTATAGTCAAAGTTTTCAGTGATTTTTTACAATAATTTATGTGATATTTACATAACAAAATAATACTAAATAATCAGAGTGTTTACTGATAATTAATACTTTCAATCACATAAACATCATGTTCGTCATTAGATAGTTTCATTGCAATTTTTCATTATATCTATCATCACTCAAATATTGATTAGCTGTACAATTAGGGCAAAGGGTATTTCATGTATATCAATATCATTGTTTAAATCTTGATTTATTTATTTTTTGACAGATTTATAGAGAAATATGGTACTCACATAATCGTGGGACTAAGCATAGGAGGCCAAGATGTGGTACTAGTAAGACAAGACAAATCATCCAATTTGCAGCCATCACAGCTCAAGAGCCACCTGGATGAACTAGGGGATCAGTTATTCACTGGGTCCTGCACCTTCTCTCCCCATCAATTGAAAACTAAAGAACACAAGCTAAAGGTCATTTCATTTAAATTTGATAATCATTATTAACCTTTTCAATATTTCTTGATGAAATGCAAATATTTTCTCAATGTATCTAACTTCCCATATTTGTGATTCTAATTTAGTAATAACCCTTCTTGTCATATCAATTTATTCCCTAGGAGATTTCAAAAATTTTAATTCCAAAATCTTAATTAGTACATATAGTTTGCCTTATATGTATTTATTTTTTATTATGTTACATTAGTTTTGAGCAAGAACTGTTTTTCCAATGAATAACTAACATTGGTAAGTTGTTTTCAGGCACCACAGGCGTTCAACGTTTTCGATCCACAACCTAATCCCTTCAACGGCTTCTCATCAATCACAACAAAAGATGTACGGTTCAATTATTTTTCAACAAAATTTCTTGATTACTTTTATTTTATTTTTCCTTTTATGCATTTAGCAACATATTATATGCATATCTCAAGGCTTGCACACATATATTTTCTCGTTTATGCTGATGGAACTAATGCGTTTGTATTATAATTGTGTGACCCCAAATTACTCTTTTATAAAATTAAATATCTGTGTGTATGTGTGGGTTTGCGTGTTTGTATATATCCTCATCACCTAAATGATTGATTGTTGTTGATATTTGTATCCATTATTGAATGGTCAAGTCAATATTTTTATCCCATTAATGAATGGTCAAGTCAATAGTCACGCTTGGTCCAAGAATTAATTTGAGATTCACAATTGGTTAAATTTTCATATGCTAATTAAACTGGACATAATGGGGGAAAAATAGGAATTTATTATTATTATTATTATTAATTCAAACGGGAAGATCTTATGAGTATTTTAGCGAACGTTAGGATTTTGAAACGTTGGAACTTTGGTAAGTACTAAACTTTATTGTAAATATAATTTCAGAAAGGTACAAGAGATGTTGTTATACATTCTTTTCCCTTGATAAATATTTTGTAAAATAGGACATATAGCTGTATTAAAATTATTAATAGTTATGAAATTTGAAGGGAAAACTATAGCAGGTAGTGATAAAATGAGTGAGTGAATGACTTTTTGGGTACTGAACTTAGATATTATTTCAATCTAGTCAGAGATTGACGGAGGGTTTATTTAGGGTGTGATGTATTTAGAAAAAGTTATATTAGTAATTTATTTACTAAATTTAGATCATTTAAAACCTTTACCATACAACTCTTTTGCATGTAAAATTGCCATGTTAAACTAGAAAGAATAATGTCGAAAAGGTGAATATATATATATATATTTTAAAACATATTTGTATATCTTCCAAATTAACGAATGACAATATTTTCTTCTTAAAAATGGGATTAGTTTAACTCCAAAATTAATTGTTTTTGTAAACCCTGATTTGACTAATCATTATTATTATTACAATTATTATTTTCTGCAGGGAATAACAGTTGTATGTTCAAAAAGAGGTGGTGATACTTCTTGCAGCACTCACTGCGAATGGCTTCTAACAGTTCCATCAATGCCAGATGCAATTCATTACGACTTTATTCCCATTACCTCTCTTCTTAAAGATGTACCTGGGAAGGGCTTCTTGTCGCATGCCATCAACCTCTACCTTCGCTGTGAGTTACATTTGACCCTAACTATACTATATGTTTTCTCCAAGTGTTCTATTTATTCTTCGTAATCTTAAATTGTGGAGAATTTCTTTTAGGAATCACGGCTCAATAGATAACGTGATATTTTAATGATTCTTTCTTGTTTCAGAATACGATTGATTGGCTTAAATATGAACTAATTGGTTATGGTAAATTGAATCAGATGAATTAGTTATTTGATTTTGAAGTTGAGAATGTTGATTGTTTTTCAAGAGCAGTCATCCCCCGTCATATCTCAAAAGTTCCATTCTCTTGTTTGCATATCCAATATGGGATCTTTTCTTGAGTTGACAATTGTAGAATTAATTTCTGTTCTGGTGATAGAAAACTATTTGTAGTTGCTCTCATTTGTGTATAAAAAAAAAAATATTCCATCCGTCTTAAAAAAAGAGTTTACTTTGGTTAAAGTATAATTTTGTATTAGTTATTACGTACAACTCATTTAATGCATCACCAGATATATAATTTTATATTTTTATTCTTATTTTTAAATTTTGAGCATACATAATTATTATTAATGAGGATATTTTAAGAATTTGGTTTAAATTTTTTTTTTTTTTTTTTGGATAAGAAAAAGTTTTCAAAATGAACTCTTTTTTTTGGACTGAAGGAGTAGAACTTTTCATATTAGATATATGAAAGGAAATAGAGTTGCTACAAATTTTCTTCAACTCCATACATAAAAAGCTTAATTTGTGTTTGTGTATTTCGTGAATAATACCTATTGATTTTTCCACAATTTGCAGACAAACCTCCAATAAATGATTTGCAGTACTTTCTGGACTTTCAGACCCATAAGTTTTGGGCTCCAGTGCACAATGATCTTCCCCTTGGGCCAACCACAAACAAGTCCTTGCGTAATCCTACTCTGCATTTTAATTTAATGGGCCCTAAGCTCTATGTCAATACTACTCAGGTAAATCCTTTGTTTTCTTCCCGTAAGCTATTAATTATTATTAAGTAATAATAATAATATTATTATTGCATATTACTTTTTATTATTTTTAATCACCTATATTATTGCAAAGGTAGAGAAAAGTGGAAATTAGGTTGCTACAACTGCGGTTAATTACAGTCATACCCTAACATCTAATTTGATTCTTGAATATCTTTACCACTTGACTTAAGTTAGTGCATATATATAGTAGTGATATTTTCAATGGTTTTTCATTGTGAAAATTTATAGAAATTGACGTGGTAAATATGAAAAGATAAAACCATTTATTATTATTTTTCATTTTTTAAAGAGTGTAATAATTGAATTTTGTCTTTTCATACTTGTTAGATTAGTTATTATGATTTGTTACTATAAAAAGTTACTAAAAATATCATTACTTATATTAAAAAATTAGACTCATTATCCATTCACATAGAATTGGAATGTAATTTGGAGTACTTGGCCTTGACAAGTAACTAAAAAATCAGTAATAGTATTCACAATCATAACATGTAGCACAAGATTATTGGATGATGAGTTTATTGTTATTTAATAGCTTTTGTCATGTAAATTATATGACAGTCGTTAAAATATTTTGATTTACTCTATCTATTGTTATCACACCTAAAAAATCAGAATCCATTTTTTGTGAGTCCATTCATTTTGTTTATGAGCATCTATTGCATTTGCCAACTCTTGTAAATTATTTTTCAAAATTCTTTAGTTAATGGTAACTAGACAAAGAAGTAGAATGGCATCCACATTTCATATTTGTTCTTAGCCCAAAAATAGCACAAAGAATTACAAAATAAGAATTCAAACTTATCTAGTCATCAATTATAGATGCATACTAAATAATTTTCATGTTTTGCATGTAGGTTGTGGTTGGAAAGAGACCAGTGACAGGAATGCGATTGTACCTAGAGGGCAAGAAATGTGACAGGTAATGCTTAACAATGTATGTTTAATGCATGGATTGAATGCTAATAAAACAATAGAATATAAGCATGCATGTCAAATGATTAAACCAAACCTCGTTTGATAAATTAGTAAGGAGAATGTCTGAGGATGATCTTGCTTACTCTTGGAGTCGAGTACTCAGGCTTAGTAAAAAAGTGTACAAAATAATTACGAGGTAACTTTTGAGGCAAGAAACAAGCGGCATGGCATAATGCCAAAATGGTTGTCTGAACTTATCAAAGGATGCCATTTAATTCTTAAAGTTTCTCATAAAATGATAAAATTGATTTTTTTTTTTTTGGTTTCTTGGTAAAGAAAAGTATGGTATAAATATGTTTTTTTTTTCCTTTCACACAAATCATACAATGGGAATAAAATTAATCCAATGGGAAGTAAATCATTTTAAGAATTTCTCGCCACCAAATAGTGTTTTTATCTCATAGAGTAGTAATTTAAAGTCAAAGGATTACATCTCCATACATGAGCTTTCTTTAATTGGTAACACATTTCAATCTTGATTCTTAAAAATGTTAATGTGCCCCATTTAATTTAATCCTCATACTTGGGAACACCAAGCATGAATAATTTTCTTTTTTGTGAAAATCATGATAAGAGAATGGACTATATAGACTTAATTTTAAATCATAAAATGAAAAATTTGAAAATTTCGCTTACACTATATTTGTTCTTCAATTTCTTTTAAAAGAAAAGGTTTTAAAAAATTTTGACCATTAGAAACGACTTAGAAAATTACTTTTACCGCTAACACAACTCGTGTTCTCCTCTGGACATAATATTCATGATATGTCAGGAATTACTGCCTAACATTTTATGCTTATGAAAAATTCATTTAATTGTATCAGGCTAGCGGTGCATCTCCAACACTTGTCAAATACACCAGTGTTACTCCAAGACAAGATCGGCGATCCTTTAACATGGAAAGGGACAGAGGAAAATGGGGATCATGGATATTTGGAAGCAGTGCAAGGGAAGAAATTTTCCCATATTTCCACAGCCCCAGTTAAGTACGATCCAAAATGGGCTACAAAAACAGACGAAGCTTTCATTGTCACAGGGGCACAAATTTTCGCCAAGAAAGACGCAACAAGAACAGTGCTACATCTTCGGCTATTATTCTCCAAGGTTACCAATTTTTGCGTGGTTCAATCTAATTGGATGCAATGTCCGTCGGAAAATTCCATGAAATCAAGCATTTTTTCGGCCATTAGTATGTCGTTTTCAAGTAATTTGGAGAAAGAGAAAATGCCCGCAGTTGTGGTGGATTCGGGAGTGTATCCCACCGGACCGCCCGTGCCGGTACAAACACAGAAGTTGCTGAAGTTTGTGGATACATCGCAATTGTGTAGAGGGCCTCAAGATAATCCAGGACATTGGTTGGTTACAGGGGCTAAATTGGACTTAGAGAAAGGAAAAATATGTCTGAACGTGAAGTTTTCCTTGTTGAACGTTTGTTAATGAGACAAGGAATAACGTAACAATCACAATCTTAAATGATCCAAGTGTAATATTTTCTGTATATATAAATATTATATTTAGATTTTACAATGTATAATCTGTTAGGGCGTTTATGTATTTTAAAGCAATATTCAACAAGTTTACAAAGTGGAGGAAAACAGAGTGGAGGAAAACTATTAGTGTGGTGGAAGAGTAAAGCTCTAATGGTCCCGACTGTCCTTTATAGTTTTAGCATTTTTATTTATTTCTTTATCTATCTATTTATGTATTTATCTATTTATTTTATTATATTTTCTTTATTTTATGGATTTATGTCTTGGGTTCATTGACCGATGACCCCAACTAGTTTGGGATAAAGGTGATGATGATGACGACGACGATGATTCAACAAGTTTACAAAACTTTCCAATACTTTATATTGACTTTCCTTCGAATGGACCTATAACCAAAAGAAAAAATGATGGGTTCGTACGTATGAGAAAAGACAAATTAGGCTAGTCTAGTTTAAATTCTTTTTGGGCCTACCAAAATAATTCAACATTTCAGACTTTATCTTTTTATATATATATATATATATATATATATATATATATATATATATATATATATTTTTTTTTTTTAACTACCTTAATTACCTTGAACTTAGAGTTTTTTCAGAACTAGCTGTGAATTTTCCCCCTTGCGCATGAGTTAAACACAGCCCAACTCAATTTTGCTACCTTTTGGGCCTACCAACATAATTTAGCATTTTGAACTTAATCTTTTTTTATTTTTTACTACATTCTTGCCTTGGACTTAGAATTTTTCCAGAAGTAGACTTTTACCTTTTCCAGAACTAAACTTTTACCTCCTTTTACTGCCGAGACTTGGTCTGCTGAACATTGCTGAACGTGTATCAGTATTTTCTCAAATTCCTCCAACATCTGTCAACTCCAACGTGCACAAATTTTTTTTCTCAAAATTGGTTGAGCTCCAGCACGATAAATAATGCTCCTTCTAGCATTCTAAAACACAACAGTAATTAATTCCTCGTCCCTTAGCTTTTGAACTCTCCTGCATTCTTTCCTTGTTTCTGCTAGTTTTATTTTTTCAATCTTTGTTGTTCTTACTTCTCTCATCTTAGAGGAAGACTTGTTTAATATTGGGGAAACATTTCGTAATACATTGAAAGAGTTTCTTTAGGACAATGCATTTGTTGCACGACTCAAGTAAATTATTCCGTTTCTTATTATTATCACTATTTTATTACTAACAATCTAAAGAAATTGTGGCTTCTTTCAGTACAAATGCTGCCAATTCTAGTGCAAATGTTCCCCCCGCTAATGCTACTCAACCCACTCAAGTTGATCTTCCTCTTGTACTTTCCATTTCTATCTCTTTATCCTACGCCAAGCCTCTCACAAACATCTCAAACATTGAGATTTTTGCTAATGAAAACTTCAAATGTTGGCAAGAATGAATTTTCCTCTTACTTGATGTTCATGGTGTAGCACATGTCCTGATAGAGTTGAAACTGACCCGGATATTGATGCCAAAATTCAAGAATTATGGCAACATATCAATAAGGTATTCGTCATATTATTTTACAAACTATATCTAATGAATTGTTTGATGTCTATTGTACTTACAAGGAAGGTAAAGCCATATGTGATTCCTTAATGAAAAATTTTACTGTTGAGAATGCCACCAAACCAAAGTTTGTGGTAAAGAGATTCTACCACAGACAAATGGCCGAAGATAAAGACATGAAAATTCTGATTAATGAATACCAAAAATTGCTTGAAGATTTGAAAGCTGAAGAGATCATGCTTCTAGAAAAGTTTCAGCCAACTTGTTGATAGAAAAGTTGCCAGACTTTTGGAGTGACTACAAAAATAGTTTCAAGGAGAAACAAAAGTCTTTCACCATTCATGAGCTAGTCACTCACATTCTTCTCGAAGACACCAACAGAAAGGAAACAAAAGCAACTAAAGCCAAAGAGTTAGTATTGAAGACAAACCTATTGCAAGGAAATAGCTCTAGTAAAAGTACGAAATCTAAATTTAAAGATTTCAAATCTAAGAATATTAACTTTAAGAAAAAGAAAGGTTCTTTTTTTTTTTTTGGTGGTAAATTAGGACACCATGCTCCCTCATGTGGCACAAAAGTGAGAAATGAAAATCCTCCTAAGGGTAATCCACCCGAAAGAGAAGATGTTATTGTTGCGGTCATTTCTCAAGTGAACATTTTAGCAAATGCCAAATAGTGGGTGGTAGATTCTAGGGTCACTAAACACGTTTGTGGTAATCGAGAGGCTTTTTCCTCCTATACCCCAGTAGCAGACGATAATGAAGTAATCTACCTTGAAAACTCTAGAACTACAAAAATTCATGATAAAGGCAAAGTCTTACTTAAACTCTCATTTGGAAAGACTTTGGCTCTCAATGATGTGCTACATATTCCAACTATTAGAGCTAACTTGGTGGCTGTGCAAATGCTTGAAAAAGTTGGGGTCAAAATGTTTTTTGAATCTGGAAAAATTATCATGACTAAAAATAATGTGTTTGTAGGCAAGGGCTATAGTAATTAGGGATTCTATGTACTTTCCATTTCTAATGTTATTAATGAAAATGAATCTACTTTTTCTGCTTCTAGGATTGAATTATTTTTTTTTATAGCATGCTAGATTAGGACATACCAATTTTAGCTATATAAAGAAATGGCAATTGTTTGGCTTAATTGTTGGTTTGAATTCAATTAATATTGATAAACGTGAAATATGCGTTGCATCTAAAATCACTAGAAAGATTTGTATTTTTATAAATAGAGAAACTAAATTATTATTGTCCTTAATTCATATTGATTTAGATTATCTAAAACAAACTCTGACTAAAGGTGGTAAAAACTATTATGTTGCTTTTATTGATAATTTTTGTAGATTCACTAAATTGTATTTACTTAGAAGTAAATATGATGCCTTTAATGTTTTTATTTCTTATAAAATTGAAGTAGAAAACCAACTTAATAAAAAAATTAAAAGAGGTAAATCTATTAGAAAGGGAGAATATTTATTAATAAATGATTCTTGTGAAAAAGAAGGAATAATTCATGAAGTAACTCCACCTTATTCTCCTTAATCTAACAGTGTAACTAAAAGGAAAAATAAAGCACTCAAAGAAATGATAAACTCTATGTTAATTAGTTATTCTGCACCTCAAAATTTTTGGGGTGAGGCTATTTTATCTACATGTCATTTACAAAATAAAATTTCACATAAAAGAACTAGAAATACAGCTTATGAGTTGTGAAAATGATATGCAAATAATTTAAAATATTTAAAGTGTGGGGGTGTTTAGTTAAAGTTGTGTTCCTAAGCCGAAGGAAAGAAAAATAGGTTCAAAAATATTTTATTGTATATTTATTGGATATGCTGAACATAGTGCAGCATATAGATTTCTTGTGTTAAAAAATGACGTGATTGATTATAATACAATAATTGAAAAAAGAATGTCAAATTCTTTGAATACATTTTTCCACTTTCTCTAGAAATTTCTCATGTACGTATTGAAAATAATAAGGAAGTGAAGAATTGAGAAGAAGCAAAAGGCCTAAAAAAATATTCTCATTTGGAAATGATTTTTATACTTATCTTATTCACAGTGATCTGTTGATTTTTACTAAAACAATTTCTTCTTCTGATGCAAAATTTTGGAAAGAAGCTATTAATGATGAAATTAATTCAATTTTGAAAAATAAAACTTATATTTTAGTTGATTTACCTTTTAGTGCAAAACCTATTGGTTGTAAATGGATTTTCAAAAGAAAATATAATTCTGATAGCTCAATTGATAAATATAAAGCTCAATCAGTAGCAAAAGGATTTTCACAAAAATAAAATATTGATTATTTAGATACTTTTGCACTAGTAACTAGAGTTTCATCTATTAGAGTTTTATTTGCTTGAGCCTATATCCATAAAATTTTTGTTCATCAAATGGATGTTAAAATTAGATTTTTAAATGGAGATTTAGAAGAAGAAATTTAATATGTTGCAACCTAAGGGTTGTATTGTTCCTGGACAGGAAAACAAAGTTTATAAATTAATTAAATTACTTTATGACCTAAAACGAACTCCTAAATAGTGGTATGAGAAATTTGATCAAATTTTACTGAGTGATGGTTTTTCATCAATAAAAGTGGAGAAATATGTATATACAAAAACTATAAATAATGAATATGTGATCATTTCTTTGTTTGTAAATGACATACTTATATTTGGTACTAGTTTCGATATTATATATTTTTTTTGGTCCAAAAATAATGAGCTGTATTAATTTCATGAAAGTTGATGAGTATATAGAAGGTCCCCAAAGAGGACTATTCTTAGCACCGAAATCGGCTAAGACTAACTGATATCACGTCACAAACTGATCCTAATTGTCCCACAAAAGAACACTACATACCCGTATTGGGGAATGAAGTATTACCATCATTAACCAGAAGAAATTTTGGCAGCATCTCCTTTGGAAACTAAAAAAACCTGGTTCTGAAGCAGCAGAAACCAGCCCAAACTTGAATGTAACCCAAGACACATATAACAACAAAATTACCTATGCACACCAACTATTAACACAAACTATCAACAAACGCCAAAAATAAAATCAACAAAAGAAACAACTTAGCTATCAATACCCACTACAACATCACCTCTTGCTGAATTGGATTGCCGAAACTCCAGGCATTCCTACTAAGCCAACCCAAGCACATGCCGCTTCTCTATCCATTCCCGCTGAAACACCCACAAGTTTCGCATTTTCCATACAAGCTAAAGAATGTACACTGTAAATTGAGCCTTCTCTGCCCAGGAATGTGCTCACTGATTAACACAAATGTCTTACCACCACTCTGAAAATTAGCCACAGAAAAGAGGTATATGAGGCCACCCCAATGAAGCAAGACTCTATATTTGCTGCACACACCTGCAAGACAAGAAGCGATGTTCCACCGTTTCAGTCTCCTCTTGACACATAGGACAGAAGGAATCCACCAGAATTTGACGTTGTTGTAATTGTGCATTGGTTGGCAAGATATCACTACAACATCGCCACATGAAGATCTTCAACTTTGGACTCACATTCAGCTTCCAGGTGGACCTTCACATTTTGTGCCTGTAACCTTGAGATAAACTACTCTCAGCTTGCTACCCAAGAAAGTGTTTGGTATTTTGTAGTTGCATATAAGCCGATTTGACAGTGTACTCCCCATCCCTACTAAATTACCAAGTTAATTTATCCTGGCTGCCTTCGGGATCCAAAGGTAACTACAAAATTATCTCCGCATCTTATTGCAAAAAAATGGAGGAAACCAAGCTGGCGTTCCAATCGCGCCCATCTTCCATGAGAAGCTCACTAACCCAAGTAACAGGAGGTTGTGCTTGCCGACAACCATGCACTTGAAAATCTTGTCTCCCCAGAATTCATAGGGACTCCCACACGCGAATTGATTTACCATCCCCCACTCTATCTCTTGCCCTCACCTGAAGCACATGCTTTGCTTCCATCCAACCTTTCCACAACTAAGAAGCATTAGGTTTACATTGTGCCTGCCAAAAGTCATCATTGGGAAAGTACTTCGTCTTCATTACTCTACTCATCAACAATTCCGGTTTAGTACTTCGCCTTCATTGGATCGTTTCTTTTGCTCACCTTGGTGGTGGCTTCATTTTCCTCTTATCAAAGTGTATCATTGTGAGAAGCAAGTGTCCGATCATTCTTTCCTTTTATTGAATATTGATCCTCATCAGCAGCATCGTAGGAGACGCTTTATTTTTGACCAAAGGTGGGTCAGTAAGAGGGGTATGTTTGAGAAGGTGTCTCAAGCATGGCAGGAGGTGCAGCGGGAAAATAAGCAATCCATTGTGAGCGACAAAATTGGGCAATGCAGGGTAGAGTTGCAGCAGTGGAGCAGGAATCATGGTATTCATTCTGCTAGACAGCTTCGGGATCTTAAACAAAAAATGGTGGCCATGAGTCTTTAAGGTGGGTCTAGGGATTGGCAGCAATGGTATGACCTTAGAAGGCAGTTGCATTAAGGTTATAGGGAGGAAGAAGCATATTGGAGACCAAAATCGAGAAATCATTGGTTACAGGAGGGGGATAGGAATTCTAAATATTTTCATGCATCCACCATGCAAAGAAGGAAGGTGAATTGTATTGAACGCTTAACCACAGGCACGGGACAGGAATGTCGGACAAAGGAAGAGGTGGAGAAGGAGATTCTAGGAGCAGCTCTATGCTTCTAGTCAACCATCACATTCTTCGACTTTACTTAAGGGTTTGCCGAAGTCTATCACCAGGCAGATGAATGCTGGTTTGGTGAGGCCCGTGCTCAATGAGGAAATTCGGCAAGCTCTTTTTCAAATGAATCCAAATTCAGCTCCGGGCTCGAATGGTATGACACATCTTTTCTTCCAAACTTATTGGCATGTAGTTGGGCTAGATATTTGTAATGTTGTGAGGGATTTCTTTTTATATAAGCATATATTTCGTAAGCTTAATCATACTTTGCTCATTTTGATTCCTAAGGTGGAAGTTCCAATATCTATATCTCAATATAGACCAATTAGCTTATGTAGTGTGGTCTATAAAATTATATCTAAAATATTGGCTGATCGGCTCAAAGCCTGTCTTTCTAGGTGTATTAGTTCAGAGCAATCCGCCTTTATTCCGGGTAGACAAATCCTTGATAATGTTATCATTGCACATGAGTGCTTGCATTCAATGAATTCATGAAGGAAAGGGAAGAAAGGGTTTATGGCGTTAAAATTTGATATGGCTAAGGTTTATGACTGGGTTGAGTGGAGTTTTTTGGAGAAGGCGATGAGGAAAATGGGGTTTCATAGGTTGGATTAGGCAATGTATTAGCATGGCTTCTACGTCGGTTAATATCAATGGGGAGCAATGTGGTTTTGTCCAGCCTTCCCATGGAATTAGGCAAGGGGATCCTATTTCTCCTTATTTATTTCTTCTTGTGTCAGAGGCTCTATCTCATTTACTGAAACAGGCTAGGATGAGAGGTGTGTTTAATGGAATGCAGGCTAGTTGCAATGGTCCAGTCATTACACATTTGTTTTTTGTGAATGATTCCTTCGTTTTTTGTGAGGCCAATCAGAGGCAAGCTCAACAACTGCAAGCTATCTTTGACATCTATAGCCGTAGTTCAGGTTAGCTCATTAACATGGCCAAGTCCTCAATCTTCTTTAGCTCCAATGTCTTTAGGGAGTGTAGAAGTTAGCTATGTCAGGTGATGTAGGGAGTGAAGGAGCAGCATAATGCTAGATATTTGGGCCTGCCGATGCGGATTGGAAGATCAAAGAAAGAAGTCTTCAATTTTGTGATTGAGAGAGTTCAGCAAAGGATTCAAAGTTGGAAGAATTGCTTTCTTAGCCAGGCGAGTAAGGAAGTTCTGATTAAAGCTGTGTTAAGTGCTTTGCCTAATTATGTCATGGGTTGCTTTAAACTTCCGATGGAATTGTGTAAAGAGATTTGTAGGCTGTCGGCTAACTTTTGGTGGGGAATGCATGCTGATAGCCAGAGAAAAATTCATTGGAAAGCCTGGCCAAAAATAAGTAAGTTGAAAAGTGAAGGGGGGATGGGGTTCCAAGATATACAACAGTTCAATGATGTGTTCCTGGCTAAGCAGCTTTGGCGAGTGTTTACTAAACCGGAATTGTTGATGAGTAGAGTAATGAAGGCGAAGAACTTTCCCAATGATGAGTTTTGGCAGGCACAATGTAAACCTACTGCTTCTTGGTTGCGGAAAGGTTGGATGGCAGCGAAGCATGTGCTTCAGGTGGGGGCAAGATATAGAGTGGGGGATGGTAAATCAATTCGGGTGTGGAAGTCCCCGTGGATTCTGGGAAGGCAAGATTTTCAAGTATATGGTTGTCGGCAAGCACAATCTCTTGTTACTTGGGTTAGTGAGCTTCTCACAGAAGATGGGTGCGATTGGAACTCCAGCTTGGTTTCCTCTATTTTTTTGCAGCAAGATACGGAGATAATATTGCAGTTACCTTTGGATCCTGAAAGCAGCCAGGACAAATTAACTTGGCAATTTAGTAGGGATAAGGAGTACACTGTAAATTGAGCCTTCTCCTCCCAAGAATGTGCTCGCTGATTAACACAAATGTCTTGCTACCACTCCGAAAATTGGCCACAGAAAAGAGGTATATGAGGCCACCCCAATGAAGCAAGACTTCATATTTGCTGCACACACCTGCAAGACAAGAAGGCATGTTCCACCGTTTCAATCTCCTTTCGACACATAGGATAGAAGGAATCCACCAAAATTCGACGTTGTTGTAATTGTGTATTGGTTGGGTGAACTAATGTTATTTTGGGCATTAAAATCATAAGGAGAAACAATGGAATTATGTTGTTACAAAATAATTATATTGAGAAACTTCTTAGGAAATTTGAAAATTATGATGTAATACTAGTGAGCACTTCTCATGATGCTAACTCTCAATTAACAAAGAATCGTGATGACTCACTTGCTCAGTCTAAATATGCTCAAATTATTGGGTGTCTAATACATTTAATGAATTTTACAAGGCCTGACATAGCTTAGGCTATGTGTGAACTGGGTAGATATACTCATAATTCTAATAATAAACATTGGTCTGCATTAGTTAGACTAATAAAATATTTGAAAGGAACTATTAATTATGGTATACTATATAGTGGATTTCCCACTATATTAGAAGGATATAGTGATGTTAACTAGATTTTTGATTCAAAAGAGACTAAATCCATTAATGGCTATGTATTCATACTTGGTGGTGGTGCAACAGCATAGAAATCAACCAGACAAATGATTATTACTAGATCAACAATGGAATCGGAGTTTGTTACTTTGGAACTAGCTAGTTCTAAGACTGATTTGTTAAGGAATTTCTTAACTAGTATTTCCATAACTAAGGGGGTTAGTACCTCCAGTCTTCATGCATTGTGATTGCCAAGTAGTAATGGCTATTGCAAAATATAAATTATATAATTGTAAAAATTGACGTACGAGATTGAGACATGATGTCGTAAAGCAGCTGCTAAGAGATGGAATAATTTGCATTGATTTTGTGAAGTCAGAAGTGAATTTGGTTGATCCTTTAATTAAACCCATGGGAAGAAAATTGATTTTTCAAATATCGAGGGAAATGGGACTAAAACAAATAACTTGTTAATAGAAATGGTATCCCAACTTATGTGATTGAAGATCCCATGAAATAGATTCACATGGGTAACAACAAATCAATATTGCACTAAAGCATTTAAATTTAAGTATCATCCATGATGTGCATTGGTGAGATTGAGTTTTAAATTCTTAATAAGTTCATATTTCTTATAGATGGTATATTTAAAGCAGTACACTTGATGAATTCACCTATATGAGAATGGAGTGGTGCTGCTCCTATAAGATGTTTTGGCTTAAATATTTAGAACTCTCATGAAAAAAATAGGCAGCCGCTTGGCTTATTCGTACAAAAATGTTTTGAACAACAAAGTTGTGGGGTTGCATTGTGATATATAAAATCTTTGTCTTACACCAATGATTTATTGGTTCATAAAAATCTTTCATTTCACCAATAGATTTGTAAGTCATGTTTCATTAATTTAAGTTTAGTTTATAGTCCAAAGTATTCTCATTGGAATAGATACCTCGAGGGTGGGTAGAAACTTATCAACAGATTCTCTATACTCTCATTTTCCATTTTTAGGCTATGCTTGGGATAGTAAGATGATTTGCAATCTTTTATTTTTTCAACTGAATTGCTCTTTTGAGTTCGAAAAAACACTCTTTATCAATATACTGCTTCTTTGACACACATATCTTTATTTCATAATGGAGAATTAGAATAGTTAGCATTAATTCAAAAAAACAGCGAATCCGCTCATGGGAAAAACCCCTCATGCATTAGGCACTCGCATGCCCAGTAACCCATGTGTGGTATTTAAAACGCCTTCCTAGTTATATTGCGAATCTTTAGATAAATCCCTTAAAGAATTAGAAGGCCTAGTCTACGGCGATGTGTGATTTGATCGAAATGCTGATTTTACAGATTCCGAATGAGAAATTGTCATTCCAGTGAATCTAATTGGGATGCCTTGGACCTGACACGTTGCTTGGGATGAGTAACATGAAGCTCAAAATTAGGGGTATAGTCAATACTCCCAAATAAAAGGGTCAATTGGTCTATGGTCGGTTTCGTAACAAATAAATAGAAATTCCTATTTCTATTTGTACCTCGTAAAAAATTTTGTAAGTGCTCGTCAAGATGTTTTTTAAGTTTTAAGGTTTTGCAAAAAGACAAAATCTTATTTAACAGATCGTTGTACAATTAAATTGAACTTAAGTTAAGGGTTAAGTGTATAATTCTAACTGATTCTTAACTACATACTAAATGCATTTGCACCCATACAAATCCAGCAGAATATTTCATAATTTCTTAAATTCTTTTCAAATATGTGGGGGATTGTGGGGGGTGTTTATGTATTTCAAAAGAACATCCCACATTGAAAGTTTACAAAACTTTTCAATACTTTATATTGAATTTTTTTTGAGTGAGCTTGTGACCAAAAGAAAAAGTGGTAGACTCGTGAGCATGAGAGAGATCAAATTGGGTTAGTCTAGTTCAAAGCGATAGATTTGCCCCCGGCCTGTGCATGTGTTAAACATGTCCCAATTCAATTTTGTCTCTTTTTGGACCTACCAAAATAATTCAACATTTTAGACTTTATCTTTTTTATTTTTTACTAGCTTCTTAGACTTTATCTTTTTTATTTTTTACTACCTTCTTACCTTCTTACCTTGGACTTAAAGAGTTTTCCAGAACTAAACTTTTACCTTTTCCGAACTAGACTTTTACCTCTTGGCTGCCTGGGACTTGGTCTATTGAACGTGTATAGGTATTTCTCAAATTCCTCCAACATCTCTCAACTTCTCCAATGTGCAAATTTTTTTTCTTAGAATTGGTTGAGCTCCAACTTTATAAACGGTGCTCCTTCCAGTATTCTGAAAGACAACAGCAATTAATTCCTCCTCCCTCAGCCTTTGAGCTCTCCTGCATCCTTTCCTTGTTTCTGCTGGTTTTATTCTTTCTCCTTTTGGGCCTACCAAAATAATTAAGCATTTCGGACGTTATCTTTTTTATTTTTTACTACCTTATAACCTTGGACTTAGAGTTTGTCCAGAACTAAACTTTTACCTTTTCCAGAATTAAACTTTTACCTCTTTACTGCCTAGGACTTGATTTACTGAACGTTGTTGAACGTGTATCAGTATTTTCTCAAATTCCTCTAAACGTCTGTCTACTCCTCCAACATGCACAAATTTTTTCTCCGAATTGGCTGAGCTCCAACACTATAAATAGTGCTCCTTCTAGCATTCTGAAACACAACAGCAATTAATTTCTCCTCCCTCAGCCTTTGAGCTCTCCTACATCCTTTCTTTCTGCTGGTTTTGTTCTTTCAACCTTTGTTGTTCCTGCTTCTCTCACCTTAGAGAAAGACTTGTTTAATGCTGAGGAAACATTTCATAATTTTTATCTCTATTTTATTACTAACATGATCCTCTATGTTGCAAAGTCCAGGAAGCCAAAATGTGGAACAGGACCCCTCCAAAGAAAAGAAAAATCCAGAGTGTTCAAGGTGGATAAAATCAGGCTACCAAAAAAAGGATATTCAAGCTGTTTTGAAGTGAAAATGATTTGCCATCAATTTCTTTCATCTTTAACAGTATTTTTATTCGGAATAGACATTAACTCATGAGCAAGAAAGGAATGTAGAATCGATCCAAGCATATGAACTTTATTTTGATACTTGCAAAAATTCTTTATTTCCTTAGATTGAAGTGAGGCAACTCAATCCTATTACATAAGTTTACTTTTTCTAATCTTGTTTTCTTCAGCCTTATCAAAACGAATGTTTCCTTTCTCCATTCAAATGAAACAGATGAGATTGCTTCAGCACAAGGTTTGATATATGTGCTCTTTGATGTGTGGAACCCCAAGAAATAAACTTAGATCTTCAACTTTCGACTCAACATGATGCTAATGAATAGCAGTTATTTCAAGAAAATGATTATAGAAGTCAAGAATCCAGTACTCCCCTTAAAAAGGTAATGCAGATGCAACTGCGTAATATCAATGAGACATTTCCAGGGCAGAAACATTTTTGGAAATTTAACCATCAAGCAGTGTCTAAATATCGATATATATATATATGCAACCATGTTGAAGATTAATTACATGTTTGAAAGGAGACACTGTCCAAATTCAATCTCAAATTGTCGATCCAGCCAACAGAAAATGGGTAGTAACTGATGGGTGTCGAAACCACCAAAAATAATCCTTCTCTGGGCTAAGCTTTGTAGATAGCAGTGAGAGGGTCGAATCCACAGAGATTGGTTAGATTTATTCCTTGAACAAAATAAAATAAAGAAGGGGGGATTTTGTATTATGAAACTAAGCAAGAATCAATTAAGACAACTAAACAAATTAAATAACCAACTAAAAATATGAGGAAAAATTAATAAAAAGAAGCTTCCAATCAAGAATTAATTTCGGTATTGATTCCTCAAATTGATCATTGATTCAAAAGATAGGTTCTTTTATCTTGAATAAATTGGTTATAGTTGTTGAAGATTCGTCCTCTAACAACCAATCTTTTTTTACTTTTTCGATAACCTTTATGAGTTATTTCTCTAATTAACAAACACAACCTTCGGATCTGTCCTATGAGTTATGTCTATTAATTGCATTAAGATTCAAAAAGACCCAATTACTAACCAGTAAACCCGAAAACGCCTTGTTTATTTAAGCTAGATTATATATTTTCATAACATACAATCTAAGGCGTTGATTACCTTTCGATGTTGTTATTTGTCACTTGAATTAGAACAATCAACAAAAGATTAATTATTCTAAATGACTATATATTGAATTCAACTATCAAACAATAGGCCTCTTGTCTAACAATTCAATTCAATAATATAATGAAGCATAGAAAATATATAAATACTCAAGAATAAAAGAAACAATAAAATTACCGGAACCTCACAATTGTTGGAATCAAACCTCAATTAAACTTGATTGGAAAATAAAAATTTAGCTAAACATAATTAAAAGAAAATACAAAGAAAATCAAATGACTGCCCTTTTTGTCGATCCCGTGCGGCTCTCGTCTTCTTCGGCCGTAGCTCACTCCATGAAAGGATGAATTGTGGCTGAAAATTCCAAACCTTGTTTTCCTCTCTATTGAACTAGGAAAGCCTAAAAATGGGATGCCTTGCTTGTCTCCAAGCCTTGCCTATTTATAGGCAAGGATTCAAGACATTTGGTTGTGCTTTTCCTTAAATCAAGGCTTTGCTTTCCTTAATTCAAGGCTTTTCTTTTCCTTAATTCAAGGCTTTGCTTTCCTTAATTCAAGGCTTTTTATTTTCCTTAATTCAAGGCTTTGCTTTTCCTTAATTCAAGGCTTTTCTTTTCCTTAATTCAAGGCTTTGCTTTCCTTAATTCAAGGCTTTGCTTTTCCTTAATGGCCAACATTTTGTTGTGGAATTTGGTGGCCTCAATTGTGTCTTTCTTGTGCCACTTGTCTTGTGAGGCTACATTCTTTAGGAAAAATGCTTTATCTAACCATTAATCACAAAAAGAATTAATATCCTTATAAACAAGCCTTTTAATCAATTAAAACACAAGAGAATTGATCCAATAAATATGCAATTACACACTCTATCAAATTCCCCCACACTTAAATCAAAGCTTGTCCTCAAGCTTGCATTAGATCAACATCTTCCTCTCTATTCCATACCCCTTTTCAACCCATCCACAAATAACTCAAAGTCATTACACATTAAAGATCTAAATTGGAATAACAAATCAAAGAATAAGTATTCATAGCCTGATTTTTCAAAACAAAACATATGCATCTCATCAACCCTAACAATTTCATCGAAATCAAATGCAACAAAATTTGATAACCTCTCATAGGTTGCACTCTAATCACTCAAAGTGTTTAGGGTTCATTCAACACTCAAATCAAATATAGCATGTCATTACCATAAGCTTGCTTATATATCACATCTCCACCACTAATAATATAAATCCATGCAGAAATCAAAGGGTCTTGAAAATGGTTTGTAATGGGGCTTAGGTAAAGGTATGTAAAAAGAAAGAAAAATATAGGCTACAGATATCAAGATATATAGGAATTTCCTTGCATGACTCAAAAGTAACAAATAGCATAGTAGAACCACTTTCTTTATTCCACATAACATGCATTCCCTTTTTTTTTTTCTTTTTCTTTTTTTTACAACTTCACCATACAATTGGACCAATTTGTACACAATGAATTTACTTTGTCCAATACTTGTAGGGAATACTTTTCACTTCTTCTCTTTTTTTCTTTTTTTTTTTTTTCTCAGTGGTTCTTTCCTTCGGAATCAACAGAAATTTTATCATGCAATTCATTCCCACATACTCTTGATCAATGGTTCAACGATGGTAAACAAAGACAAGGATTTAAGGCTAAACAATGTGGTGTTATAACAAAGAAAGGCTAAGGCTCAAAATTGGGTGACTAGAGGTATATGTAATATAAGGTTAAGTTTTTTTTTTTTTGTTTTTTTTTTTAGAAAGTTTAAAATTGGTAATCCTAAATGCCCTTATCATTTTTCAACATGAATTCACAATGTGATCTCAACATGCATAACAAAGCAAGTTCTAGAATGATTATACCATATTTGTCAATCTCAACAAAGAAATATGTGAGCATGAAAAAGAAAATGCTCTTAGGCTCAAATACTCACAATGGTTTCAATGTATCAAATATTGCACATTCTCATTCAATTCAATCATTAAAATTAACAAGATGCTTTAAAAATTTCCAAACAAAGCTAATCATACTCATCTCATTCATACATTCCAATCCAAATCACCAATGCATATAACTCAAAATTATTCTGAATGAGCATCAAAAGAGTATTAAATTTTAAAGAAGATATCAAAATGCCAAACCTACTTGGAAGGACTTTGCTCACCTTTTTTTTTCTTTTTTTTTTTTTTTTTTTTACCTGAAAAATTTAGAAATAATCAATGAAGCACAAGACACCCCCCACACCTAAATCATACATTGTCCTCAATGTATGGAAAATATGCACACGCGGACAAGAAAGAAAATAAAATAAAGACAAGGGAACAAGACACTTCCCTGAACCGCGGTAGACAACTGGAGCTGTGGTGAAGGTGAGGTAAATCCTCTATGAGTGAAGAGAGCCTGAAGGATCAGACGATGTTATGGCCATGGTTGAGCATTGGTTGGTAGAAGAAAATGTAAAATGAAAATGAAAATAAAAAGGAAAAACCAAAATAGAATTTCAAATCTTTTTTTTTTACACAAAGCAGAAAATATAATAAGATAACTAATTAAATTAAACTTAAATGACAAGAAAATAAATAAAAATAAATAAAAATTTTGGGTTGCCTCCCAAGAGCGCCTTCATTTAACGTCTTTGGCTAGACGTCTCCACTTCTCTTTAAGTTATTAAATTTTCACTAATTGTTTGGACCACACTTGCATTTTCTCACAAGCTACCATTGCCTTCTCATTCACTTCTAATTGTGCATTCAATTCAACTTGACTTATACTTGTTTTTTCTTCAAAAACATCCTGCACACTAAAATTAGTAATGTTAATAGAATTATGTGCAACGGGTTTGTTGAAGTCATAAACCATATCTTGAAGATCATTATCTATCACAAATTCTTGTTCAAAAATCTGCACTTTTTCAGAAGTCAAATTATTATCAAGTGCAATTTTTACTTTATCCTTATCACAAAAATCAAATGTTTTACGAGCTAGAGTATCAATAGCATCAAAAGCATAAAGACATACATCATTAGGATATTTCATGGCAAGATAAATGTTAAACTTAATAATCTCACCATCAAATTCCATAGTTAATGTTCCTTCATGCACATCAATTTTTGCTCTAGATGTTTTCAAAAAGGTCTCCCAAATAAAATTAACTTTGAGTCGGAGAGTGATCTTCCTCCATATCAAGTACATAAAAATCTGCGAAACACTAATCCATTTACTTGCACCAAAACATCTTCTAATACTCCTCGGGATAAACATTAGATCTATCGCCAAGTTGAATTATCACGCCCGTTTCTTTCAAAGGTCCCAAATTCAAAGAATTATAAATAGATAACGGCATGACATTTATGGAAGCACCCAAATCACACATGGCTTTTTCAACTTTCATATTGCCTATTTTACAAGGGATGATAAACATACCTGGATCTTTGCATTTTGAAGGCAACTTCTTTTGTAGCACAGCCGAGACATTCTCCCCCACACTTAAAATTTCATTGCCTTTCAATTTTCTTTTGTTGGTGCATAATTCTTTGAGAAATTTAGCATATCGAGGTATTTGTTTAATTGCATCAATTAAAGGAATATTTACCTCTACTTTGCGAAAAGTCTCAAGAATCCCCTTTTCTTCCTCGTCTTTTTTCGAATTGGCCAATCTTGTAGGGAAAGGAGGGGTTGTCTCGATTACCTTAGGCTGCTGTGGGGTTGTCACTTCTTTTTCATGATCACGTGTTTTGGCCTCTTCCAACACCTTTCCGCTTTTCAAGGTCATTGCACTAACATTCTGCCTTGGGTTAACAACCGTTTGAGAAGGTAACTTACCTTGAGATTCCAATTTGCTCACAGAAGATGCTAATTGGCTCACTTGATTTTCCAAGTTTTGAATGCTGGTTCGAGTTTCCTGTTGAAAACGTTGGGAACTATTAGCAAGTGATTCAATTAACTCTTCAAGGGACTTACCTGGTTTGGAAGGCGGTGGATATGGTGGGTTTTGCTGCCAAACTTGAAATCCACTAGGTCGTGGCCCATAACTGAAGTTGGGATGATCCCTCCATCCTGAATTGTAGGTATTTGAGTAAGGGTCATACATCCTTTGTGGTAGCCCTGGGAATCCACCAACGGCATTAGCATGTTCAAATTGACCTTCTTGCAATGTCGGGCACATGTCAGTGGGATGATTTGAATTGGAGCAAATACCACAAGCCTTTGCCTGTTGAATATTGCCTACAACCAACTTTTCCACTAAAGTAGTCAAATTGTCTAAACGTTGATCAATAGAGGAAGTACTTACCTCACTTACCTTCCTAGATGTATCCTCACGTCTGATGCCAAATTGTTGTGTATTGGCAGCCATGTTGGAGATTAAAGTCCTCGCCTCCGTTGGAGTTTTGTGCACTAATGCACCTCCACTAGCAGCATCAATCATATTTCTATCCATCACTGTTAGTCCCTCATAAAAATATTGGATAAGAAGTTGATCAGGAATTTGATGTTGAGGACAACTAGCACATAATTGCTTAAACCTTTCCCAATATTCATGCATAGTTTCTCCATGTTGCTGCCGTATACCACATATATCTTTTCTAATTGTGGCAGCTCGTGAAGCAGGAAAGAATTTTTCCAAAAATTGCCTCTTCATCTCGGTCCATGTGTTTATTGAACCAGAGGGCAAGTAATATAGCCAATCTTTAGCAATTCCATCTAAAGAAAAAGGAAAAGCTCGCAACTTAATTTGTTCCTCAGTCACTCCTTGCGGTTTCATCGTGGAACACACCATATGGAATCCCTTTAAGTGCTTATGAGGATCTTCACCTGCAAGGCCATGAAAAGTGGGGAGTAAGTGAATCAATCCTGATTTTAATTCAAAAGGCACTTCTAAAGTAGGATAATCAATGCACAACGGTTGTTGGTTCAAATCAGGCATAGCTAATTCCTTTAAAGTTCGTTCATTATTTCTAGCCATGTTTTCTTCTTCACTATTAAATAATTCAGACAAATTATATTCAAAAGATGAAGAAGATAATACTCCCTGAGATTGTTGTTTGGTTTCTTTTCTAAGCCTACGTGTTGTCTTCTCTATCTCTGGATCGTATGTTAGTTGACCTGTGCGAGAAGAACGTGGCATAAAAGAACCAAACAATTATAAAAAAAAATAAAAATAAAAATAAAAATAAAAATGTAAATAAATAAATAAAAGGAATAAATTCAAAAACCAATCCCCGGCAGCGGCGCCAAAATTGGATGGGTGTCGAAACCACCAAAAATAATCCTTCTCTGGGCTAAGCTTTGTAGATAGCAGTGAGAGGGTCGAATCCACAGAGATTGGTTAGATTTATTCCTTGAACAAAATAAAATAAAGAAGGGGGGATTTTGTATTATGAAACTAAGCAAGAATCAATTAAGACAACTAAACAAATTAAATAACCAACTAAAAATATGAGGAAAAATTAATAAAAAGAAGCTTCCAATCAAGAATTAATTTCGGTATTGATTCCTCAAATTGATCATTGATTCAAAAGATAGGTTCTTTTATCTTGAATAAATTGGTTATAGTTGTTGAAGATCCGTCCTCTAACAACCAATCTTTTCTTACTTTTTCGATAACCTTCGGATCCGTCCTATGAGTTATTTCTCTAATTAACAAACACAACCTTCGGATCTGTCCTATGAGTTATGTCTATTAATTGCATTAAGATTCAAAAAGACCCAATTACTAACCAAGAAACCCTAAACGCCTTGTTTATTTAAGCTAGATTATATATTTTCATAACATACAATCTAAGGTGTTGATTACCTTTCGATGTTGTTATTTGTCACTTGAATTAGAACAATCAACAAAAGATTAATTATTCTAAATGACTATATATTGAATTCAACTATCAAACAATAGGCCTCTTGTCTAACAATTCAATTCAATAATATAATGAAGCATAGAAAATATATAAATACTCAAGAATAAAAGAAACAATAAAATTACCGGAACCTCACAATTGTTGGAATCAAACCTCAATTAAACTTGATTGGAAAATAAAAATTTAGCTAAACATAATTAAAAGAAAATACAAAGAAAATCAAATGACTGCCCTTTTTGTCGATCCCGTGCGGCTCTCGTCTTCTTCGGCCGTAGCTCACTCCATGAAAGGATGAATTGTGGCTGAAAATTCCAAACCTTGTTTTCCTCTCTATTGAACTAGGAAAGCCTAAAAATGGGATGCCTTGCTTGTCTCCAAGCCTTGCCTATTTATAGGCAAGGATTCAAGACATTTGGTTGTGCTTTTCCTTAAATCAAGGCTTTGCTTTCCTTAATTCAAGGCTTTTCTTTTCCTTAATTCAAGGCTTTGCTTTCCTTAATTCAAGGCTTTTCTTTTCCTTAATTCAAGGCTTTGCTTTTCCTTAATTCAAGGCTTTTCTTTTCCTTAATTCAAGGCTTTGCTTTCCTTAATTCAAGGCTTTGCTTTTCCTTAATGGCCAACATTTTGTTGTGGAATTTGGTGGCCTCAATTGTGTCTTTCTTGTGCCACTTGTCTTGTGAGGCTACATTCTTTAGGAAAAATGCTTTATCTAACCATTAATCACAAAAAGAATTAATATCCTTATAAACAAGCCTTTTAATCAATTAAAACACAAGAGAATTGATCCAATAAATATGCAATTACACACTCTATCAGTAACTGGATGATAAACGTGGAAGATACAGTTGTCAAAAGAGCTGATACTTTAACAGAGACAGGGATGTGATGCTAGAAACAGTGTTCAATCTATCAATTATCAGCTTCAATTTCTTGTTAGCCTTTTTTTTTTTTTTCTAAATTGAACTGGGATTAGAAAAGTTTCTTTAGTTTTCTAATTTGGTGTTTACCTAATTCTATTAGAAATTGGATACTAATTTTTAAAAAAATCTTACCTTATATTTTGTAATGTTGATTCAAATTAGATTTGAATTGAATATTTACTTGGTGTTCACATGTAGATGCAGTAGAAGTATTTTCTTGTATAGTAGAGATTTCAAAGAGTATTAAACACTTTAGAAAGAGATTTTTAAAGCGAGAACATGTAATGCAAATTGGTGAAATATAAGGTGTTCTAAGGGTTTGGAGTTTAGACATATTAAGAAATCTTTATAATCTCTATTTTGTTAATAATATCATCATTGTTTTCACCATGGATATAGGTTTAATTTGTTAAATTGAACCACATTAACTTTTGTGTTTTGATTTATTCTTTGTATTTTGCTTCTCTGTTTTTGAACAATTTTGTATATAATCATAACATTCTAGTATTAGAGTTTAGGTAGGTTCAAGATGGCTATCTCCATATATGACATTGAAAAGTTTAATGGATGTTTTGTGGAAGATCAAAATGTATGTTTTTTTTATGTGAAGAAGGTCTCTGAATGGTATTAAGAGGTAAAAAGTATTTGTTTCAAACAATAACAGATTAGGAGAAGAATGAATGTTTAGAGAATGTGTATAGCTCAATTGTTTTGTCTTTGTCAGACAATATCTTGAGAGAAGTTGTTGGAGAAAGAACACTTGTAGAACTTTAGGTAAAGTTTGAGAATTTCTACATAACAAAATCTTTCATGAATTAGTTGTATTCGAAAAAACCTTGTATATCTTGAGACTAGTCTTGGTTTAATTTCTTCAGGCGTTGGTACTAGTTAAAATTTATTCTTCCATAGCATTTGTCCATTCTTTCCTCTTTGATGTTTCCTCAATAGTTATTGGCTTCTTTCCTTTTTGATACTTCCTCAATAGTTGTTGGCTTCTTTATTTCTACAACTGCAACATTGCGTATTTGTGGTGGGTTACCTTTGTCAACTCGATAACGTTTCGTTGAAGACCACATTTCGTGAAACATGGCATTTTCTAGTTGTGAGATCACAACATCGCCAACATTTTTTGTGGTCATCGTAAGCTACAAATATGCATCGAAGTTTTTTTTTTATTTTTTTTTAATTCACTCTGTAATTGATCTAGTATGAACACATAGCATATAACATCTGAACACATAAGTGGCTTAATATTCTAAAATTTTTTAAAAGGAGATTGAAAATGCAATCTTAGCTGAGGCAATCTATTGGTGACATAGACTACTGCCTTCATGTATTTTGTCTAATACTTTGATGGCACATTCTTTGCATGTAGCATGCTTTTACATATTTGTGCTAGATGTTGATTATTTCTTTCAATTATTTTATTTTGTTGTGGTGTCTTTGGACAAGTGAATTGCCTTCGAATTTGTAGCTCTCGACAAAACTAGAAAAATTCATCGAAGATATATTCGTAGACAAAAGAATTTTTGGCCAACTTCTTTTTCAACTTTCTCCTTCGAAGCTTTAAATTTCTGTAAAACTTCTAACTTTTCTGTCATGAAATCCTCCCATACATATCTCATTTCGGGCACATGGTAGACTTTCTGTAGCTACGTCTCTTTATTATTGAAGTAGGGAGTAATATTGTTTTGCCAATATGGGAAATTGGCAATTTAGAGTTATTAGCCGTGACCACAACACGACTTCCTTTATACTCTGATATGTCTAATAATTTTTCTTTATCTTCAGCCATATAGTTGGAACAATTGGAATCGACTCTCTAATGATTGTCGTAATCGATTTGATCACTTATTGAGACTAGTGATGGCTCCTTTTTTGGTGTGCCTATCCACTGAATGAATAGCTGTCTTTTCATCGGTTGATAACTATTCTTTTTCCTCTAAGAACAGAGAAGTTTGGTTGTCCCACTCCTCTTTCATTGTTGCTTGTCTTGGGGGATTGTGTTTCCTTTCACTCGCTTATACCAACAATATTTGACAAAGTGACTTTCTCTTGTTGCAATTGTAGCATTAATACCATTGATTTATTTTTTTTTTAATTTCACTTGTAGCTTGATTTTTTTCTCCCTGGCTGAGAAGGTCTCCAGTGTATTCTCTTCCAACATTATTGATTACTCTTATCTCTTCCATTATCAAATCTCGCAACTCTTCTATTTTTATTTTGTATACTCTTTTTCCTAAAAAGGGCTTCTTTCTCATCCTTTATTATAACTTTGGATATTTTGTCATCCAAAATCTCTTCATTCAACAACAAATTTTCCAACTCTTGAAGAGTTGGTTGCATAACCCATCCACTGGTGGCTATGACAAGATCCTTGAATTTGAGTCTCAAGCTGTGGTAATAATTCTCCTCATTCTTGTTTCATTAATATTATTTTTTGGATCCAATTTAGAGATTTCCTCACATAAAAAACTTTATTTTAGAGAAATATTGACTTGCAGTGCGGTTTTATTCTGAGACAGAGAAGAAGTCATTGCAAGAATTTAGAGCTTTGTTTCATTATTCTTGGCAAAGGCATTGAGAAGGCCAGAACTTTGAGCTTTGTTTCGTTATTCTTGGCTAAGGCATTGAGAAAGCCATGCTTTCTCAATGTGCTTAGTACGAACCAAATTGATATGGTCTCCGATCAATTATTTTCGTAGTACCAGACTGTATTTTTCGTACAACGGTCTCTGAACATTTGTTTCAACTGAGTAATAGTGTATTCTAGTTTCTCAATAAATGAATTCAAGAAGAGCCTCACAAATTTCTAACCTCACTTTGATACCACTCCTTGTTGTATCCGCAAGTGATTGACAAAGATTAAAGCAACAAACTGTAATATTCAAATAATACACATTAACTCACAAAAAGAATATGGAACTTAGACACAAAATATAAAAGTGAAGGCAGTCTTTTATAATCATGATCTAAAAACAGAGGAAGATTTAGGACGAACTAAATCTTTCTCACACCTACTAAAAAAAGGCTCCAAACTGCCCATATATATAGTAGTGCATAGAAATTGACTTGGGAAACTAACAATGAATTTGATGAACTTGAGCAAGGGACAACCACCTTAATTATTCAATAAAAAATTGGCACCATCAATTTCTTGAAACTTCCAGCAACACTTTGCCTCCATGACCATCATACACACTTGGATTTTTCTTGGGAATCAAGTCACAAAAGAATAGAGTAGCCACCGTTATTATTTTTATTATTATTATAAATTTAGAAACTTTTAGATAATATATTAAGAGTACTAACTCCTCAGATATACATAGATAGACGGAGAGACCCAAACCTAGCCAGGTTTGTTTTCTCTACTTATGATGTTTTCTCATCTCCTTAGCGAGCTGAAACCACTTCTGGTGGATTAGCTCTTTCATGCGTTCATTGATTCTCGACTCACCGCTCTCAACGATTCTAGTAAGGAAAGGTGCATTGTCACCACCAATGGCTAGAGAAATGAGTAATGTTTACAATACCCGCATAAAATCACAGTGAGACATTCATTGTGACGACATTAATGATAAAGTGCTTCTTCTGTTGACAAGCAGCTGTTGAGGAATGGTTTGCCATATAGTCAAACATTTCTCTCATATAAGGATGGATCAAAGGACCCAGATGGTCATATACCTGATAGCTTTCTTATACGACAAATTCAGGTATGCCAAAAAGTTTAAAGCAAACAAGCTTGGAGGAATTCTACCAAAAAGTTGATTATTTGTAAAGTGGAGAGATTCTAGATGCTTTAAGTGACCAATCGTCTTCAGAATCCTCCCTCTCCAATTAAATTATTTTGTGAAAAATTAATAGATTTAAGATACAGAAAGAAAGATCAACTTTTCCCCTTTTCATATCGATTGATAATGAGGTAGGAGCAATAATTCCTTCAAAGTTTTCAACCCCTTCGAGGAAAATCAAGTGCCATGGCACTGAAGTTGTTGAAACATAGGGGAATGGATCTAGTTAAGGTATTCTTTGCTAGGCTTATCACTTGAAGCCTTGAGAGTTGGCAGAGTGAAAGAGAAGTGGCTCGAAGGAAATAATTTGATTCAATTTTGAGAAACTTTAGATATGATAACTTTTCTCCATCCATTTAGGTAAGAATCATTTCGTCCATTTTCACCAACATCAATTATTACCGAACTTGTCAAATTGTGCAACAGCGATGGGAGTTTCGCTGCCAAGTTATTGCCATTCAAGTTCAAAAATATATATATTCTTCAAGTTACCCATTGAGTGTGGAATATGACATAGGTTATTTCCCAAGGCTAGTGCTCCCAAGTTTGCAAGTTCCCCAAGTACAAAGGAACTCTTCCTAACAACCGATTGTTGGCGAGATCTAAAGCGACTAACTTTTTCAATTTCGAACAATTCTTGAGTAGGGGACTGTAAGAATATTATCATTAAGTTAGAGAATTGTGGTAGCTAGACAGCCTCAGAGCATCACCATCAAGAGATGGAATGCATCCTATAAGAAGATTCTTTGAGAAATCCAAGTAAATAATGTTCACCAAAAATGATTTGAGAGACCCTGACATTTGTTTCAACTCAGATTTATACATAGCTAATCCTAATTATTGATTCCTTTGAACGCCAATGGATTTCCAGTTATGTTTCATAACATAGGCTTCGAAACCACTTGGGAATATAATCTGATATGCTCACATTTGCCATGAATAACCCTTGAACCTCTTTTTGCGTCTAAAGCCAAGCTAGAAATTTGGCTCCTATTTTGATGGATGTTATATGAATGACATGAAGTTGAAATGGAGAAATCCAAGAGCTGACATGAGAAAGTAAATAATTTCAAAATATGGACAGCACCCTATGTCCTTTGAGGCTTGCAAAATGATGCTCAGATAACCCACCACTTAAGAAATTGCCATCAATGTGTAACTCTTGTAGCTTTGTAGGCAGCCTAAAACTGGATGGTATGGTTCCATTTAATTTGTTGGAAGAAAGGTAAGTATAGTTTGTTTTCTAAGATTTCCAATGTCATTTGGTATCAATCTAAGGAAAGTTGCTCTCGAAGTCTTCAACCAGAAAGGAGCATGCAAAATAGATCCGAGATGGTTTCAAGAGTAGATATTCTGATACTTAAGTCATTTGTAAGGTTCTTGGGTAGTTAAAAGTGATATAATCCAAGAGTTAGGATTTCTCCTTTTTACTTGGCATCATTAGGAAGTATAGATACCTGATGTCTGAAATCATAAGAATGTGTTACAATAGGAGTTTGAGGTCGAGTAGACCTCTCAAGTCTTATGATGGGGTGAGGTCCCATACTCATCATAAACTCCCCAGGCCTTGGCTTGACGAGTCGGGCCGAGGTCTTATCAATGACTTGGTATTAGGAGGTAGGGTTGTCAATATCAAGATGATGATCTAATTTGTAATGATGGAAAAGGTCATATCCGTCGCCCACTAGAGTCGACTCTCATTAAATGAGGCTAACTATTTGTGATTTCCAATGCAAAAGTGTGAAAACCCAAAAAGAATTTGAAAGGACAAGCAAGAAATGAAAAGACCAAAAAGAGTGAACTATCGAACTCGCTCCTCATTTGCAAAAACACTATTCTACTTCCAATCAAATAGCGATCAAAGAGAGAACAAAGAAAGTACGACCTCCAGCGAAGCAAAGCTACCAGAGTGGTAGATGACGGCATCCACAAAACAATCGCCCAAATTGCAGCAGTGTTTACAAAAACACTGCTACAATCTGGGTGATTGTTTAACAAAAACAAGTATGTTGTTTGATTCTCCATCTAAGTGGTCATTGAACTATGAGAGTAGATATGCTTGACGATGGGCATGTCTGAAGAAACTGTATGTTTGTCTGTTGGCCAGGAAAGTAGTGGGAAGAGGGGAAATGAAATAGAAAAACCTAGTACATCAGGTAGAGAAAGGCAAAGAATGGAAATTGAAATAGAGTAAGTTCAAAGAGAACTGTCGCTGGAGGAGAGCAGACTAGTCTCATCATCGATGAGTAGCTCCAATAGTGAGGGTGAGGAAAAGATGGTTTTAGTCCCTAAACCTCTTATGGCACATTTGGAGAAGTTTACCCCGACAGCCGAGGATATAGTCTCAATCTTAGGAGAAGCCGAGGTTAAAAACCTTAGAAAGAAGTACCACATTCTAAAAGAATATGGAATGAGATCTTCAGGGTTAGAGTAAAGGGCTAGTTGACCTCCTCTAGGTTAGGGGGCTATGTATGAGAAATAGCTGAAAGTAGGGTTAAGGTTTCTCCCATGTCGCCTCATGTCCGAGATTCGAAAGTATTATAACTAACCCAACTAGCTCCCAACTCGGTTAGGACAATAATAGGATTTGAAGTACTATGTCAAGAAGGTCGAATTCACAGTTCAGTGGATCTCTTCTAATACTTGTATTGTATGAAGAAGTGAACAATTTAGTAGGCTATTTTGCCTTTTTTTCAAGGTCAAATGGCAAAGTAGAAAAATTGACAACTCACCATGATTGGAAACAAAGGTTACCCCCCCCCCCCTTTTACGACCAATCCTTGTAGGGTAGAAATGAATTGACATTATGGGGAGGTCAATGACACTTACAAAAACTGAAAGAGACATATTCTCCCAAGTTGAGAGTACATAGAACTTCAAGAGAAGGGAGTTAGGGAAATTTATAAAAGAGAAGTTTGTAAAATATGGGTTGAGTCTAGCTGAAGTAGACATCGGATACATAGCCTCAGGATCAAACCAAAAGAAGAAGGAAAACTTAAAGGGTAGGAACATTATATTTAAAGATATTTAGCTCAGAATAATTAAGGTCATTAAATAATATCATGGTTAACTAATATTGTGGTATAACTTCTATGCAGTGGTTAACTTTGGCAAGAGTCTTGAGAAGAGGAAACCTGCAACTACCGTGGACCTTAATAAAGGGACCTCATCATGTAGAGGTCAGGAAGAGGTTGGGCAGGTAGAAAAAAGGGTTGAGAAGAGACCTGCCGAGATGAAGGATGCAACCTTTAAAGGGAAGAGAATAAAAATGGCTAGCACTAAAGAGAAGGCTAGTAAGAAAGCTGCCAAAGTTAGAAACTCGGAGATAGTCTTTTATTTCCACTTCTCGGGGGAATATTTTTCAAGAGTAGAGGTGTAAGGAATGGAGGACTAGCAAGAGAAGATGGGTGTGACGCCCATCTAGGACTTAAAAAAAACTTCCACTTTGGTGATCTCTCAAGTGAGATGGAAGAGTTATGAAGTGAATTTTTTGGAAATGGCTGGTACCTTAATTAATATTGTGTTAAATATAAAAAACATTAGTCTCATGAACGGAGTTTCTGCATATGGCCAACCATTTGGAGCATGATGCCAAGAAACATGAGGTGGAGGTCTCTCACTTGAGAGAATCGGAGGCATCCTATTGTAGCTCTTTGAATAAAGCGTAGGTCTATAACGAGACTTTGCACCAACAGAATGAAGCCCTTCAGGCCAAGGCTGACAGATTGAAAGGAATTAACCAACAAGAGTTTGCAAAAGTCTTAATGAGGAAGCTATTTCATACCCATAATTTTGGGCCTTTTGCAATTCAGTTCATTGAGCCAGTAATGAAGACAAGGAAACATCAGGCTGTCGTTGAGATCTAGGAAAAACTTCCTAACTTAAAGTTGGAGGAATTAGATATGATCCTGAGGCTACATCAAAAGCTAACAGGGCCTATGCCAAGGATGTGAAGGAGTATTGGGGGGTTTTTCTCCCTATTAGACCACTTGGCATCTCGAGAGTCCCTCATAATAGTGGAAGAGGTATGAGATTCTAGGATTGACAAGAATTTTGATTTGTGAACCTCGGAGAGAGAAGAGTTTCAAGGGGATTGCTATATAGAAACTGAGGCATCACTTTATATGGGGGAGACTAACAAAGCGGCTAGTTCTTAGGAGACTTACTGTGCCCCTCCCCCCTTTTTTATGTAATCAAAAGTTTGTTATTAATGAAAAATTAATTCCTTTTTGTTATTAGAATTGTACTTTTCCTACATTTTCTTGACCTACTAACACAAATGTTAGAGTGAAATTTCTAGAGACCCAAGTGAAGTCGCTTCATGAGATTATAAGAAAATTGGATTAGGAAAATAATCAACTCAAAACTCAGATTCTGAGCCATGGTAAGCTAACACAAGCGCTAGAAGAGGATAAAGCAAGGCAACAAGAGGTAATAAATAAACTTATCAAAAAGAGAGATCCCTTATAGGACAAGCTAAAATGCACAAGAAGAAGGTGTCAGAATTATTATCTCCCAGATTGCTCGGTTGACTTCCAAGGTCATGGGACGAGACCAAGTGATTCAGGCCCTGAATCAAGCATTGGAAGAAATATGAAGGGAACTCTGAGATTTCCAAGAGTTTGTGGACCCATTGAAGAAACAAGTGTACGAGTTGAAATTCGAATGTAAGACATTAAAGCAGAAGATAGGGAAGATGAAAGCTTGTTTGTAAGGAAAGAGTTTGAAATTGACTTTTGAACCTAAAGCACTCATTGATAAAATGATAGTTGAGCTAGAATTGTTAACTCAACAAGACCAAAAAGATGTTAAGCGCTATAAAAAAAAGAAAAAAAAAAGAGGCCCTGTTAGATATGTATATAAGAGATAGAATTAGATATGCGGAACAAAAAAAAAAGAATAATTGTCAATTTAGACATGTCACATGTTATATTTGTTGAAAGCAAACAAAAAAATTTTTCACTTTTATCGAACTCGACACCTCTCAGGGTGTTTGTGACAAATTGGTTTCCTCACGCCTTAGGATGTTTGGAATTTTGTAATAAATTTGTTTCCCTATCCCTTAGGATATTTGGAATCTTGCCACCCTTTAGGATGTTCGCGAATACACAGCTTGACTTAAGCTAAACTAGGGTTACAGGTGAATTTCCCGATTTATTAAGCCACAAGATGACCTAGTCACCTTGAACCGAGTTTCAAGATCATTAATGTCCTTTTACTCAATTTATCAAATAAGCTAGACAATGGAAGATAAAATTGTCAAAACTTTATTAATATCATTGTCTGGAAATTAAAACATAGTTCTAGAACTAAATCGTGTATAAAGTTTCTTTAAATTGCTAATAGGCCAAATGTGAGGACACACATCTCAGTCAATGTTAGATAGTCCCTTGGTGTTCTTGAAGTACAATCATGGGATTTCCAATGGAGTAATGCCTAAAGACTACATTCCCGTTCACTTGAGTTGATTGGATAGACGCCTCTCATCTTAGTTCTCTTTTCTTTCAAAGCCATGCGTATACATTCATGAGCTACGTATTGATCACCTTGTACAGAAGCCACCCCATATTCTCTTAGGAATTTCAGTATTAAACAATACGGGGATCATATGGCCTTGGCCGTATTCATTGAAGACCTCCCAACGATAGCATTGAAAAGTGAGGGTGCATATATAACGTAGAAGTCTGTCATAATCGTCTTATCTCAGGGGTAGTCCACCAATATAACTACCAATGTAATAATTCCTAGTGGATAGACCACCTCATGGGCGAAAGTAAACAATGGCATGCTCGTGTGCTTCAAGACTCCGAACTAAATTCTTAACTTTTGGAAATAGTCAATGTACATAACATTTACTACACTTTTGTCATCTATGTACACCTTTTGTATCTCTTTATTTTCAATTATTGCCTTAATCACTAAGGCGTTATTGTGAGGGCAAATGTGGAGGACTGCATCTTCTTACAAGAAAGTGATGATCTCGGATGGTTTGAACTTTTCTTGGATCGGCTCCTGAGGTGAAATCCTCCTTTCATTAGCCTTTATGGCAACTTGTGATTGTCCTTCTGGGTATCCCCCAAAGATGGCATGAATTACACCCGTGATATTTCTATTATCTTTCGTGGGTTGCTATTGTGGTAGTGGTGGTTGCTGCTAAGGGTTCACTTAATATTGTTGATTTGGAATTGGATCCCATCTCTGGCTATAATCTGTCTAAAATTTAGTGCACTTTGTCTCCCCTGATGTTGGCTTCTGTCTCGATTACCAAAATTGTATGCGTTCTTCTAGTCGCCTTGCCAAGGTTGGGATCTGTCAATGTGTGGTTGCTACATTTGGATGTATTATTATAACATCCCATTTTTGATACAATCATCAATTTCTTTCTTCAAGTCGTTGCAATCTTTCGTATCATGACTATGGTCATTATGGAAAGTGCATCGCTTGTGAGGGGCCATAGTCAACAGCACTGGTGGTCTCAAAATATCTTTGTGGATGGCCAGTATTTTGGTGCAGCTCTTCGTAAGTATGAGGTCCCTATCTTGGATCTGAGGTTCTAACCGACCCTAATTTTAATTAAACCTTTCAAATGTACTTTTTGACCCATTTTGATGGCTTTTACCTTGGGAATCTTCTTGTTTTTTTCTTCTCATTCATTTCATTTTCTCCTTTTTGTGGGTTAGCTTTTTCATTTTTTGTATAACTCTCGATCATCTATTAGAGGGTCTGGGCATCGGTTCGGGTATTTTTGACCATTTTGGTATAGAAAGGTCCAAGGTTTAAGCTGTTCATGAAAGTTGAGATCACCAATTGATTTGTATGACTTTCACCTATAAGCTTTCATCGTTGAACTATTCCACATACGATTTGAGCAACTCATCTTTTGCTTGATTGATGTTCATCAAATTGGTGACTGTTTTATCAACCTTTTTTCTCTGAAAAAAAGATTGTAAAAGAGTTGTGTCTGAAGGATGTGACACTATCTCAAGGTAGACCATCTATCCACACGCAGGCTTTGCCGTTTAGCTAAATAAGCAATGTTTTCCATATACGATTTGAGCAACTCGTCTTTCGCTTGCTTGATGTTCATCAAATCGGTGGTTGTTTTATGAACCTTTTTTCTCTGAAAAAAAGATTGTAAAAGAGTTGTGTTTGAAGGATTTGACACTATCTTGAGGTAGACTATCTATTCACACGCAGGCTTTGCCGTTTAGGTAAATATGCAATGTTTTGCACATTGCTTCCATTAGGCATTCTTGAACTTCATAGCATACATAAAACAAGAGAAAAAATCTAGGGCAGAGTCTCTGTTGTATATCGGTATCCTATCTGGCAATTTAAAACCTGTGGGATTAGGGTAATGGAGTATGTGAGGTGCAAATGGAGATAGGGATCCCCTTCATCATCTGACGCCAGGAAATTTTGGATGTCATCCTCAACTTTCTTACTGATTTGAAGAAAATCATTGATGCAAGGCTTTTTAGTGTCGTCACACGCCTTAGTATTGAGACGGCCACCATGGTAGTTGTCATCTGCTTGAGACCCAAATGGCTCTTTCCATTCCTTATTCATTTGCCTATGCCTGTTACTCAGATCTTCACCCTTTTGATCATCTCCCATGAGTCTTTTGTTTCGTCTTGCCTACTTGAACTTTTCAAATTGTGTTCGATTATGCTCTAGGAAAGCTTGCTCATCATCGTTGTAGTATCTCTCCATCTGTCAATCATGGCGATCTGAGACAGCAATATAATTGATCATTTTCATGAGTCAGCACTCATTTAAACTTGTTTGGTATGTCTTCTAGCGGTTTCTTGCTAGCCCCCGCAGGGCCTGCGCAATTAGGTCCACCCTCCGATTAGCCCATTCCATCGGCTTACTTGCGGCTATGAGAACGAGTATCCACCATGTTGTTGAGGTCGTGACTGTCTACGTTAAAGAAATAAACAAGTTTGTGGATATACTTTCCAAAGGTAACAACTATTCAAATAAAAGTTGTTCCCACAAACAACACAACGTAATGAAGGAAATATTCGTCACTCGATCCAAGGTAAGTTGCTCTCAGAGTCTTCAGTCATAAGGGAGCCTACAAAACATATCTCATGATAGTTTTTGAGGTAGATACTCTGATGCTTAAATCAGTTGTCGAGTTTTTGGGTAACTGAAAGTGATAGAATGCAAAAGTTAGGGTTCCTTTCCTTTACTTGGCGTCACCATTAAATATATATATATATATATATATATATATATATATGTATATATATATATATATAAATCTGATATCCAAGATTATAAGAATGTGTTATAGTAGGAGTTTGACTATACTTGGTTATCTAAAAAATCCTTTTTCGGATGAATCTTTTGGATTTTAACTGATGAGCTAAGGTCCCACACTCATCACTACGCATAAGCTCAGTTAGGCGTATGTATTATAGCATTCAGTGTTCAAAACAACATAGTAAAGGATAATACAAATTGTTGTTCTCTGCTTGCAAATTAATGTACAGAATAAATTCATAAAGATACAAACATGGTATGAGGAAGCATTGCATGGTAGAGCTGCTAGAACCACATCCTTATATAGGTACTTGCCCTGAACGTGATCTGGATCACGTATGCCTCTTGAAATCGCATTTTGCACAATTCCAAGTTACATGTTAGAAAAATTATTGAAAAGTAGTCCATAAACACCTTGAGAACCAGAGCACCAAAGATTCCAAGAATCATTCAGGAGAGTTTTCACATGTAACAAATAGCATTACGTTCCAGACAACTCAATGATCTTAGGAATGAAGCAGGTATATGAATTTTAGAGGTAATTTGTTGTAAAATATCATGAAGTGGATCTGTTAGATTACAAAAACTAAATTGAAGATAGGGCTATCAAATTATGCAGCCAAAGAAGGATGATGGAGTCAAAGTAATTATAGCTGAGAGGAGTTGAAGAAAGAGATATCAAATGACATTAAAGAACCATACAATTCCAGCGACATATAAGAAGAAAGCACGCTAACAGTGCAGAACTAATATGGATGTTTGCAAGTGTAATTACAATGTTTAATCTAAAATCCAGTAAGTAATACACGATGATAACTAATCAACCAATATGGAAGTTTGCATAAGATTGAGACTTATGCGCACGAACCTATCCGATTACATTATGATTAAAACATTGCCCTAAGGCGTTTGGCCAAACTTAATCCCAACAAATCATTACTGAATGGTTGTCTTGGACTCATTAGAGCATAGGAAATGAAACAGCACTGACAAAACAAATTGAATCTAGTCACCCAGTCCCAACATTCATTAATATGACTTTCTTCATAATCATCGTCCTTTTCATCTGCAAAAATGATCAATGATTTAGGGTGAGACGTGAGCAGTGATAGTATGCTCAGCAAGTAATGTCAAAGTTGCACTATTGGAACATTAAAATCAATGTACTCAAAGAGTTTATAGTAGGAAACATAACTATCCCTTGTTTAATCATGAAAGAATGATGATAATAATAAAAAAAAATACATTATGAAAGAATGATGATAATAATAAAAAAATAATACATTGGATGATAACAGGTCATAGATTTATCAAATTCCCTTCCCTCCACCCCGCGCTAAAAAAAAAAAGAAACGCAGAAAGGGAACTCTGAAATTGGAAAATCCAAAAATTTAACGAATTTTAATCTCTTCTTTTCTTGCAAGTGTCGTTCCAATGCTCCAATTCTATTCAGCAGAATCTGAGAAGAAGTAAGGAAAAATTCTATGACTAGATTCTAATAAAAATCTCAGATAATTTAGTGAGAAGAGATTTGTGATTTGATATGAAATGTTAGTAGTTGAGGCCTCTTCAATGAAAAGAAACTTAAACTTCATTTTAGTGAGGATGCAAATGATTATTTGTACCGCAACTAATATATGTCCCGTCGATGAGAAGAAAATGATAATAAACTAAATTCACTTACAGTTGAATGAGAACAGAAGCTTATTCTCTATTGGAGAAACTGCCATCAATCAGAGTTAAAGAACATCAAATTCATGATTGCTCAAATCACGTTGCATTTCACGAATTTTCATGGCTGATTTTCTGACATCTTCACTGAAACGACGCAATTCAATCAGCTCCATGTCGCATATTTCTCCAAATTCAGAAGGGATCTTTTCAAGACCGTAACAATCTCCAATGACTAGTCTCTTCAGGGAGATAAAAGTATTATCTGAGACATTCCATTGTTCAATGTCCAGATTTGATAACTCTAAGAATTTGAGGTTTGGGAATTCCAAATCTTGCATTTCGCATCTTTTCTCTCGAAATGCATCATCCCTTAGTTTGAGAACCTCTAGATTTTCAAGCTTACAAATTGTTGATATTTGCCTCCAGGGTAAGCCAAAATTGTACAATGTTAGTTTCTTGAGGGTCGAAGGAAGGTTGAACCCCTGAAATTGAACGCGCATCCAACTATGAAACACCTGTCTATCAGAAGCATAAATAGACACTTTCAGTGACTCAAGGCCATCCAATGAGGTGAAATTTGGAAACTGGATTTCTTTCCAAATATACTCCTGTGACTCTAAAAACACACATCTCAGCCTCCTAATTCCCGATAGCCTGCTTAGCAGCTTCTCTGTATCTTCTCCATGATAAAGAGAGAGACAAGAAAAGACCTCTACATTAACCAACTGAGGCAGCTCTTCGAGTTCAATATCAGAGAAAGAGATGACAGCTCTTGGACTTATGTCAACATGCTTTAAACTTTTCATCTTCCAAATGGTAAGGGGTACATGAACAAAAGATCCCGAAGCTCTCACAACCAAAGTTTCTAGGTTCCATAGGCTGGTTACTGATGATGGAACATCTGTGATGCAACCTCGAATTGCCAAGTATTTCAATTGAACAATTAAAAATATTTCTTCAAGAAAAGAACAGTCCAAATAGATATTTTCCATATCCAACACTTTAAGAAGTTTAAAGCTGTGGAAAAACAGAGAGTTAATGGAGTCGGAATATGATTGGTTCCATCTAGTACTCGCAAAGAGTAGGAGCGAGTGGGCACATGAACTAGTAGGAATTGATCTAATGAGAGTTTCCCATTCTGCATAAATGCATAGCCGATATTGGTCATACTCTTTTAGGTTCAAGACATTAAGAGAAACATCAGACATATGTAATGAATGTAAAAACCTTTCTTCTTTGGCTTTCTCTATACACAATTTCCGTAAAAGGTCATGAACACGACAAGCTTTTATCCCTCCATTGGAACTTCTTTTGCTGACAATCACTAGGCTTCTATTGATTAACTCCATCAAGTAATTTTTTGCCACAATTTCTGAGCTCTTTTCGTTTCTTCCCACAAATCCTTCAGCTATCCATAACATGGCCAGCTTCCGAACAGTAATAACTTCACCCTCTCCAAATGCCCCAAGATAAAGAAAGCAAGGCTTTAAAGAATTCGGTAAATGCTTATAGCTTGTATCAAGTACTTTCATGTAGCCTTCACCATCAGTACCTGAATCTAAATTATCTCCAATTTGTATCCACCATTCAGGGTTAGTCTTTTCCTTTGCGAGGAGACCTGCAATAACAACGATTGCCAGAGGCAGCCCCTTGCAGCTTGTTGCAATTTTCTTTCCGATATCTTCTAATTCTTTAGGACAAGCTCCTTGGCCAAATAGGTTCTATTCCAAAAATTCCCAACTTTTCTCAGGAGAAAGTGAAGAAAGGGGATAATTATCATAATTAAGTCCAGTCTGAGAAGCTAGATCTTGATTTTGAGTTGTGAACAATATTCTATTTCCCATTTCATCATCAGGAAGTGAGTCTTTCACAGCATCCCAAGCTCTTATATCCCAAATGTTATCTAAAACAATTAGGTACTTTTCATCCTTTAAAGATTTTCATAGCCTTTTGGCTAGATCTTCATCTTCCATACTAGAAATTTGAGCATCATTCATGGCAGTGACGCCCATTAAGATGTCATGCAAGAGATCTCTACGTCTAAATGCTGGAAACAAAACACCATGCATGCTTGGCGAAGTGACTTTTATCAGAAAGAGCAGTATAGACTTTCCTGCCCAGAGTTGTCTTACCTACGCCAGCCATTCCGACTATTGAGACAATGTGCCGCCTCTCTGATATTGCTTTAAGCAGTTGAACAATTGCATTTGCCTCATCCTTGAACCCCACTATTTCATCAGCTTTTGAAGTGTTGCCTTCCGATATTTGAGTCTGTGTTAAATGCGCCTGAGTACTGGGCTGTCCCATGCTCTGTATCTGGTTGCTTTTGACCTTCCCAATCACCTCACGGCTGATAAGCTGAATTTTTTCTACAACATTAGCAAGGCTAGCTAAATCATACCAAATATGACAATCTCCACTTAAACATGAGCTTATGACACGTTCTGCCTGGTATGTTACTTTCAGAATTTGTGTCCAAAGATCCTTCATCTCCTGATGCTCGTTCTGCTGCTCCACAATCTCCTTGACAGAAGGCCTCCAAGACATCAGCTGCTCACGGATTATACCAACTTTATGGTCAGCAAAAGGGATAAATTTGCTCTCACATTTCATGATTTCCAGATCATTCAAGAGGTTATCAATGAATCCAATTCCAGAATCTTGGGAAAGCTAGACTGTAATGAACTTGGCTGCTGGACATCAAGCTCTCTCACCTCTGCCAGGATATTGTTGATTTTCTGCAAGAAATCCAAAAGAAGAATATTTTCATCCTTTGAAATTTCATGTTTCCTGTCATAAGCATTGAGTGAGCAGATAAGAGTTGGCAGACCAGTGATGACTGCATCAACTTCTCTTGACAGAACATTTCCCACTTCTTTAGAAGAATTCGTTGATGGATCCATCAAAAAACTTAAGCAAACTACGAGCCCCTCACGAAGGATTTCAACATGATCCTTTAGAGCATCCTTTGGATTTTCTAGGAGAACATCAACAAAGCTGACAACAATTTTACCCACCAGTAGAGTGTCAGATCGGGATGACTCTGAACTTTTCAAGAGTTCAAGGTACATAAAACATGCCCCAAAGAGTTCAGAATCCATGGATGTCCCAAATCCTAAAAGATTTACCATCACCCACATGAAAACATGCCCCTTTTTCTATAAATATCGAGCACCTAACCAACTCTTCCACAACCACCAAAAATTACCTTTTTTATGAGTTGCCAGTAAACCCCCTTGCGACATCCATGGATCCTGGAACAAGTTACTTGGGACATCCTCATCCAGGCTTTAATTCATATCTGCACTTTCTCTATCACAAAGGCAAACACCTCCCTTTTAAATCTACCTATATGCATAGGAAAACCTAAATATTTGGTATTTTTTTGGCTCCTTGACCCCATCCAACATTTGGCATAGAGTTGCTCTATCCTCCTCTGACATATTCTAGCGTAAAAAAATGGATGACTTCGCAAGGTTAACCATTTGATCTGAGAACCAGCTATACTTAGCCAACAATTCCTTTTATCTTTTTGACTTGTTCTAAATCTGCTTCACACACAAAAAAAATAATACTAATAAATAAATAAAATCATTTGCAAACAAAAAGTGAGTAATGACAGATCCATTTCTACACACTTTCATTCCCAATATTCACCTTGTATACTAGCCTGTTTAATCATATTTGAAAAAGGTTTGGATATAATTAAATTGAGGTTCTTGTGTGCTGTATTTCGAAAAATGGATTTTCCCGATGATTGGATTTGGCAATGCATTATTTCTTCCAATTTCTCCATTAACATCAATGGGGAAATATGTGGGTATATTGAGTCTTCAAGGAGCTTAAGGCAGTGGTGCAGTTTATTAGAAAGAGAAAATTAGACCTTTGGTCTTAAAAATCCAGTTAACTCGTCCATAAACTTCTTATAAAACTCTAAACAATTTTTTAATCTCTAAACAATTTGGGAGTATAATAGTTTTTGTCCGTAAACTTTATCTCATAAAACTAAATTATTACTTCTAATAAGGAATCGCAAGTCATAATTGGCTATTTTTACTGTTAAAAATAAAAAAGATCACTTTTAAATATAAAGGTAAAAAAAATTCTACAATTAAATGTAAGGGATGACTTTTGCAATTTCATCTAATGTGTACAATAACAAGCTCGAGTCAAACTAGAAAAAAATAAAAAACAAAAATCGTGTGTTTTTTTTTTTTTTCATGGATGCTATATCAAATATATGGTAAGTATATTGTACATGATGGATGTATCAATATATGTTATTCAGAATACAAGTTGATGACTGAAAACCATGTATTACATGATCAAGGAAAGGTTTTTGCCAAGTCACATTTAAGGAACAACCATCTTAATCTCTTTATGAAAAGATACATAAATACACGTTAAAAGAGACGAAACAAAAGATCTCATGTGATTTATATTTTATGATCATAATATTTTGTGGTTATAAATAATTTTTGAATAATCAAATGATTCTCGCAAAGTGAGTTATTAACTTTGTTCACCTCTGGGATAGGAACTACAGAGTTGACTGAATTTTCCAAAATAATATGTTAAACAAATAATGTTAAAACGGTTATCTCTTCGGCTCTTCCATGTCGGATGGCTTGGACGGGCTGGTGGACATGACAGACATTTTGGACGGTATATTTGATGTTTGTCTAACCAAAATATCCAATGAAAAGCATGGAATGGCTAGATATATTTTACAGAAAGGGACAATCTTTTCAAGTGGGAGATGGCAAATCTATTAGAATATGGGAGCATCCATGGATTCCAAGTAGTCAAGGAAGGAAAGTTACACAAGCACCATCTTCTCAGGCACAGGTTACGTTGGTCAGTTAGCTTATATACTAGGGGGGAGGGAATGGAATAAGGAATTAATTGGCGACGTTTTTAATAGCACTGAGGTGGCGCTCATTTGTTCTATCCCAATTAATTAGCACAGGGAAAGAGACAAGCTTATTTGGCAACCAAACAAGAACGGAAGTTACACTGTTAAGTCAGCATATCAGGTGTTAGCAAGGGAACAGTTGAGAATCCAGACGATGAGCAGCACATCCAGGGGTACAATGAGAGGTATTTGGAGGAACACCTGGACGCTGGGCATCAAAGGGAAACTTAAGCATTTTCTTTGGCGATGTTGGCATCGAATTCTACCCACTAAGGACCTACTTATCAAGTGAGGCATTCAAGAGGATCCCACATGCAATATATGTGGGGAGCAACCTGAAACATTGGAGAATGTCTTACTACACTGTCCTAGAGCAAGGCCAGTTGGGAAAATTGCCTCGGTGCAGTGGAAGATATTGAATTCCCAAGAGCAGACCTTCACGGAGTGGTGGAGGCACATATGCATCGGAATCGAAGGGATTAATTGGCAGGATGCTGTAGAAGTCTAGAAATATCTGGATCTTTCACAAAGAGTGCCAGGAAGAGAAGTTAGTAGTGGACTTCACAATGTTTGAGTGGATGGAATTTCAGACTACTACTAATACTGGATGAGGCAAGTTCTATGAAGGAGGGTGCAATGGCACATAAACTTTTGATTCAGGAGTTCGCATAGTTTATGTTGGAAGTTAGACTCATATAGAGTATTAAGGAGGTCATTGTCATTTGGCAATATTGTAAATGACAATTTTTTGTAAAGTAAATACAACTATAAGTTACAGAAAAAATAAAATATAATATTTTGATGTTTGTCCATTGAAGGAAATAAAGAAAACCCTCCTAAACCATTGCTCTTATTGGTTCATTGAAATTTTAATCTTAATAATGTTTGGACAAAAAACACTACATTAAAATATGAGGAACCAAAACAGGTAGATTATAAAGTTGTATGTGAGGGAGGGTTATGATTTGATTAAAAAGAATTCTCTTTAAAACTTTTTAATGTTTTCTAACCCGAGGGGAGCAAATTTTTCTTGGTCTAGCCATTTTCACTTTGCAGCAGTCCGTCTTCCCTTAGTATTCCTCTTCTCTGACACAGTGAAGCGAAGATGATCTATACTTCTGTTGAATCTCCTTATGGGACTTGCAGTGGCTGGAGAAAGAAGGAGATTTGGATTCTCCTTTGAAGGATCAAGTCTTGACACTTAAAGAGGAGTTAAGATTTATGAGGACTTATCTCGTGTACCTTAACATGGCCAAAGGGATCCCTTCAGGATCTAGCTCAGTCATAAACAGTGTTGAAGCTGCAATCATAAACTCAACCAAGGATCTTTCCTCGGCTTGTCTCCAATTCACGGGTGCAGCTGGTGCTGTGGTTTGTTCTATGCTGGAAAAGGTGAAAGAGTGTAAGCAAGAAATCAGAAAAGATTATGCCATTTTGTGGGATCAGCCATGGAAAACTAACACTGTGCCACCTTGCCTAGCGGTAAAAGAGTTTGTTGAATCTATCCTAGACAATATCAGAGATCTTCTCGGCTCAAAATCTCTTGTCCCTCTTTTGAAGGAAAACATTGAAAGCTTGAAAGAGAATATGAATTTTATTGCAAAGTTCGTTAGCATCATGGAGAAGCGAAAAATTGTGCACCAAAACTTGGGACATTTCTTGGCTTATGTTCAGGTTGTGGTCACTAGGGGAGCATGTTTATCCTATTTTTGCTGGTTTGATGAAGCCAATGCTTCCAGAATGGACATCCATTTTTCTGATTTGATGCAGCTGAGTAAACGTTGTGCTTCAGATTGCGTGGATATGTGCTTCGAGGTTCTGAAAACTTCAAGGGATGAAGTTGAGTGGTTTGTCGATTTTCTTCTTGGAAACTCTGCGGATTGCATTGAGGATCACATTGGTACCATTCGTGAGCATCTAATGTACCTGCTAAAACTCTCAATGGCACTGCCGGGCCATTGCAAAGAAGATTTGAGACAAATCTCAGCTGATATTAGAGCAGTTGCGAAAGAGACAAGATTATTGTGCATCAGCAAAGCGAAAGATGATCATTTCCATGAAACCAGTGTCTTGCTTTCAAGTTTGCTGCAGAAGATGTCACTAATGAGGGAAAGATTTCAAGGATTCACCTAAAATCCTTCGAAGGGAGTGGTGTTCTGGACCCTGTGAAGGATGAAAGTGTACCCCTACATGAGAAGAAGAAAGAAGATCAACAGGTAACATCTCTTAATTACTCTATCCATGCCAACAAATTAACAGAAGACTTGGTGATAAAAGTTAATGATGCTCTTGTTTCCTTGCTGAGAAAGATTGATGTCATTAGAGCAGACATGTATGCCAGAGAGCAGCAAAATCATAGAGTTAATGTACCGTACCCTTTGAAGGATCAAATTAAAAGCCTTCAGGAGGATTTCACGTGTAGAGTCCGATTTTAAAGATGGGAAATGGTTCTTCGCACTCCCTGAAGATGTGGCTATTGGGTCATCATCGCTGAATTCCTCATTTCATGTCAATGTGTTGACAGCAGACAGGGAACTGAAGTGAATATTTCCATCTTCAAATTGACTGATATAATCAAGGCAGAGTTGTTTTGCTGGAGATACGAGTTCATGAGGTTAGTTTGAAGGATCAAGCTGAAAAACTTCTAGAAGGCCTTAGATTCCTCAGGGCCTTTTTGATGAATCCTCCGAGGGGGAACAACAAAGAAAGGGAGTTCATGTTGACAAAGTGTGTAGCTATGGCTGCAGAGGCAGCATCTGAAGTTATTTTCTCATTATATGAAAATGCAATGAAAGAGAACATGGGCATGGAATTGAATCTCAAAATTTTGGAGGTGCTAAGGAAGACTGAGCTTTTAAAAGTGGAGATTAGAAAGGCTTATCTTCAAGTCCCTCGATCTTTGCATGCTAATCTTCCTGATGGACTGGTCTTTGTTAGTTCCCTCTTGGCACATATAAAAGAATTGTTGAATTATAAAGCTCATTCAATTCACTTTGTGAAGCCTCAAATTGAGATGTTACAAGCAGAGCTTCTCTCATTACAGTATTTCCTCAAGGGTACTGCACGGCAACATAATGAGCACGAGGCACTGAAAGATCTATGGACCTGCATTGCAGATGTCGCTTATGAGGCTGAATACAGGATCGATTCTTCTGTGTTTGGAGATGATCCCGAGTGGTACTTCATGCTATGGGTTCCTTTTGCCATGGAGAAGATTAAACTTCTTAATTCAAGAATCAAAGAAATTTATGACAAGAACATGTATGACATAGGAGTTCATTATGTGAATTACAGATTGGACCACCAGTCATCAATGGACTACAATGTAGCAGTTGGTGAAAATGTTGTTGGTTTCGATGTTAGTGAATATGTTGTTGGTTTGGATGATGATGCATATTTCGTGACCAATCAACTCACAAGAGGATCAGGACATTTGAGGATAGTGGCCATTGTAGGCCTTCCTGGGCTGGGTAAGACGACTCTCGCAAAGAAAGTATATTATAGTCGTTTTGTTGCCTATCACTTTCATGTTCAAGCCTGGTGTTCTGCCTCTCGAGAATACCGAAAGCGAGAGCTACTAATTGATATTTTACATGGTATTGGTAAAGATAATGATATTATGTACAGCAGGAGCAATGATGATGACATAGCTGCGCTGTTGTATAAATGTTTAAAGGGAAAAAGGTACCTCATTGTTTTAGACGATTTGGAACATGCTGAAGCTTTGGATGCCCTAAGAATATTACTTCCAGATGATAATAACGGAAGTAGAGTTTTGCTTACCAGCCAGCTCCGTCAGGTAGGTCTTCATGCTAATCCATGTAATGGACCTTTACCACTTCGTCTACTTTCAGCTGAAGAAAGTTGGACGTTACTGCAAAAAAAGATATTCTTTAGAGGGAGTTGTCCTCCATTGTTGCTGGGACTTGGCAAACAGATTTCAGGAAAATGTAAAGGAATACCTCTTGTCCTTGTACTGATGGCTGGTCTACTTGCAAGAGCAGAAAAGACATCTCATTGTTGGGAACAGATACTAAAAGGTTTTAATTCAAACGTTTTTATTGATTTATTGGAGGATGTATTTGAATTATGTTACAGGCATCTACCAGATCATTTGAGGCCATGTTTTCTTTACTTCAGCATTTCCAGAGAACAAAGAAATCTCCGCTTCCAAGCTGTTCAGGCTATGGATTGCAGAAGGTTTTATACAGCCAAATGAAACAAATATCATGGAGAATGTGGCAGAAGACTACTTGGCCGATCTCATTGGAAGAGGTCTGGTAAGCATTGCAAGGAGAAGTTCCAATCATGGGATCAAAGCATGCCACATACATGATTGGTTATGGGATTTTTGCAGAAAGAAGGCCAAAGAAGAAAACTTTTTTCATTTGACACACTGGTCTCAGCGCTCAAAACCTTTCGCATTTGAGCAACGTCGCTTATGTTTATGCATTGATGCTGAGGTAAATGAGTTTATCATGTCAAGGCCTTCGGCTTCATGTGTCCGTAGTCTCTTGTGTACAGTTTCTGATGATACACATCTAGAATTAACCCAGCAAGTATCTTTTTTTACACGCAATTTCAAACTTCTTAGAGTTTTGGATTTGGAAAGTGTCAACATTGGAAACTCATTTCCAACTGGACTTCAACTACTGGAACTATTGAGGTACTTGGCAGTCAAAGGTGGCCTAAATTCTCTTCCATCTTCAATAATCAACCTCTTGAACCTTGAAACTTTGATTGTCAAAGGCACTGGGGGTCCAATTGCCTTACCAAATTCATTTTGGGCAATGAAAAAGTTGAGGCATGTGCATATTCTTCCATATTTTACGTTTAACTTTGGAAGATGAGCTTGACTACTCTAATGTTGCGCTACACATTCTCATTTGCCTTTCCACTCTAAAGATTACACAGGGGGAATCTGACAGTATACTGAGAAAATTGGCCGCACTTCAGAAACTAAAGTGCATATTGATTCCCTCATCGGATAGCTCTAGGAGGTGCCATCTATTTCCAATATTAGACTTTCTGTGCCAACTTGAGTCACTGACGATATCACGATATGGACGGAGGGATTATCCTTGTGAACTTTCTTTTCCCTCACACCTAAAAAAACTGACTTTGTCAGGTCTTGGCCTACCATGGAATGAGATATCAAAAATTGGGAAGCTGCCCATGCTTGAAATTCTGAAATTAAAAGAAAGAGCTTGCAAAGGAGAAGAGTGGACACTGGAAGGCGAAGAATTTCTTAGACTCAGGTACTTAAAAATGGAATCCCTGTATATTGTTCGATGGGAAGCTCCTTCAGATTCATTTCCTTGCCTTGAGCGATTAGTGATACATAGATGTAGGAATCTTAAGGAGATCCCTTCCAGTTTGGCGGAGATTCCTACATTGCAGATGATCGAAATGCTGTCATGCAGCCGCTCTGCTGTGAATTCCGCAAGACAAATTCTCAAAGAACAGCGTGACGTGGGAAATGATGAGATGACGGTAATTGTTGATTCCAAGAACGAGTAACAAGTACTTGAGGCTTGATTCGGCATAATTTCTGCTCACATTCTCTTGTAAGTTCATGTAACCTATTCGCTTAATTAACTATGCTTGTTGACCTATTATACTTGTAATTTAACTTTATGGGTAATCAAGAGTATGATGCCATCTAAGATACTTTCTCTGTCAAGGTATGAGGACATTGATGTTAGCTATTAAAATTTTATTAGATAAATGAAAATGCTTTTGAAATTCACAAAAGATTACCCAAAGATATTCACTTCTTTCCCAGTCTCTTCCTTGTAAGACCATTTAGATTATTTCCTGGAGTGGCCATATCTACCTGAGTTTGAGCCCACTGTTAAACTGTGTCTGTAGTGCTCTTCATTGATTTTGGCGGCAGGATCAGGAAGATTTTCAGCTGAAAGATCTATGGCAGATGGTCGTACTGTTCTCTTCATTCGCTTTTTCAACCTCGTCTGGCTCCAGCTTTTCATTAGTCAAATCTGCTACTCAATATTCTACTCAGATGGTTCACTTTTCTGCATTCCGGCCTCCGTAATGGACACTTTGTGCCTCAGTGCCTCTGACTTTCCAATTGCTCCAGCCTTGTTGAATTTGCTATATATACCACCCAGTTCTCTAATGATGTATTGATGTTTTCCCTATCATTTGCATGGTATTTTTGCTAAGCATTATGAAGGACTCTGCCTTGTTAATTAGTTAGCCTGAGCATTTCTCATACCTTTTTAATATCTGTACTATATCTTGCTGGCTTCCTAAGTGGTCACTTCACAAAATACCCGAGAATCGTCAGCAAAAACAAATGAGGCAATAGAGGTCCATCCCAGGAGATTTTAAGCCCAGTAATACTTCTATTCTTGGGGCATAATCACATTATCAAAGATTTATCTACCATACAAAAACAGAATAACTTACTCTTATGCATTTATCAAGCACATGCTGCATTCTGCTAAATAAGATTTTAGATATTATTTTGTACAAGGAATTACAAAGACTAGCAGGATGACTTGAGTGACATTAATAGGATTAGAAATCTTAGGAATGAAAGAGATAATGGTCTTGTTTACAGATTTAAGCATATGGCCAGAATGGAAAAAGGATTGTATAGCATGTATAGTGTGGGTATGAATAATATTCCAAAATCTTGGTTGGTTTGGTTTGGTTGGGTTTTCTGATTGGACTGTGGTGCTCGTTGCGTTTTCATTTTGGGCAACAGTTACGGCTATGGATGGGATTTGTGCCATGATCATGGCCAATTATTGAAACGTTGCCGTTTGATGTCAATGTCATTAGTGCCAACTGCAACGTGTACAATGCCAATATGTTATGGGTTTGCATGGGTTGGCTTCAACAACTTTTGGGCTTTGGATCTGGGTTTTTTCGGCTTGGTAACTCTCTTTGCCCCATCAAATTTGGACTCCACAATTCTAGATGGAGCACTGCTTGCTGCCACTTAAACGAAATCGTAGAGCTTTCCAATCATATGAAGAAACTCCAAATCCTTTCTGATTGATACAATTTAATTTTTAAAGTTAAGCTAAAAAATGATTCTGCAATAAATTTAATATTAATGCTTGTCTTGAAAATCTGTGCCTTTGAGAGCTTGGAACTTGAGCTATTTGAGCTATTTGACTGAGGCACAACTAGTTTGATTACATCTGTCATAAATTCACTCGTTTGTCAAGTTATTGTCCTCTTTTGTTCATCATGAAAAATATATATTGTTTTCTCCTTGTGATACAGTTGTGATACAGTTGAGTTGAGTGGTAAGTCCTTTGTCCCGAAACCGTTAGGTCATAAGATAAAATCGCTGTGATGGTGTAGGTTACTGTTACTCAGTGTTTGACCTCCCACACGTGGCTTGCCAAACGTGGAGACTAACCCACATAAGTACTAGGGGGAAACCCCTTTTTTAAAAAATATATATTGTTGAATCTTTGAAAATTTCTTTGTCTAACATAGAACCACAGAATAATCACCCAGGTCTAGACTTGCTAAGAGTAGCACTAGTTCTTAATGAACATACTTTGTTAAATGGGATGTGTTAGCATTCATACAATAAAGAATAGGACTGCTTAACCAGTTTGTTTGATATCAAGTGCTTCAATTTTGTTTGCTTATTTGTTTACACCTTAAATATATTAATTCATCAAAAACTGCATAAGAGATACAGAGATCTTATTGAGAGCAATGGTAGTTAGCTTAAAACCAATTGCTGTAGTATAAACAGAACCGACCAAACTAAATTTTAAAGTTTAAGAGGAACCATGTACACAAACAACAAAATAAATCAATTAAGCCTCAAATGCTGTCAACCGACTGATCAAAGAGCCTGGATGCTGACTCACATAACAGATTCTTTCTCGGTGACATGGGATGTTCAGGTAGACCAAATACTTTCTTTGTTCTACATAACATCATAGAATCCTGACAAAACAAGCACACAGCTAAGCTGGAGATCTTGATTCCAACAGGCTTGAATTTCAAGTGTTCTTTGATGATCATATATCCAGTGATTTTAACACGCTTTTGCATCCTTCCTCCTGAGAGGCAATACTTTGCAGCCAGGGTTCCTGGCTATTCCTATGGTCAGCTTTTCCCATCTTCCTCAGTCCTTTTGCTTATTACTCTTATTCACTCTCATTGCTCTGTAAGGCGCCAGAAAATTTACTGGACCGAAATTCTTCTGCTTGGAATGGTTGCAAACTTCACGGCATAGTTGGCTCAGATGAAGTACGCATTGCATAAACTAGAAAATTTGAGGACACGGAAAATTTCCTGAATGCGAAACCTATAGAGATTGGTCAAGGAGGCATGATTGTTATTATCATGCCAGGTATCCCAGATGAAGTCGATCCTTCACAACTCATAGCTGGCATTTTATTCAACTTTGTTTAATCCACTTAAGTGGATGTGGTGAATGAGGTAAGTTTGGCCACAATGTATGCGTATTTTTTTTTTTCCCGAAATGATAGTATATTAAAAAGAGGCACAATGGCCAATGTACATAGCCGCAAGGGCTAATAAAGTTTCGTGGTGTCGCAACTGAGTATAGCGCTATAACCCACGAAAACAAAGGCCCACACAGGGGCAAGTACACCCGACAAAGTGGGAAAAGGCCCACGAAGGGCAAAAGCACCCGATAAAGCGGGACAAGGCTGACTAGCAACTAAAAATACAAAAGTTCGGTTATATCGGGCCACTAGTACTATACAAAAGGGATGCTACTCATCTCAAGTGGCCCACCACTAATGGCCTTAAGTGATAGAAACTAGAACTAAATCTTTAACTATCCCCCGATGCCTTAGCATGGAATCCAACCTGCACACGGACAGTTCAGCTATTCCCGTATGTTGAAACAGTAGCACCTTAAAAAAAAAAATCAAAATACTGTTTATGAACAGTAAAACACTGTTCATAAACGATGCGAATCGACGCACCACACGAGACGTTAATTCGCACGCAGCCTACATCGCTTTTCTTCCTAAACATGACTTCCGCTTTTTGTCATAATGTCGCATACAATGTATGCGTATTGAACCGTTGAAATTGTCGTAGCATCTAAATTGTATGACTGCTTGCTAGTCAATCTGGAAAACTAATTCATACAATATGATAAATTATAGGACAGAAGTAGAAAATTGTAAAAACATGAACTAAAATCAATATGAGGCTTTTGAAATATGAATTGAAATAGAATTTATTCACTTTGACGGATCAGATCAATCTGACCAATCCAATCTATCCGAAATTTGAAATTGAATCCGATCAAATTGGATCCGTTTTATATTTTGCATCAGATTAAAAATGATCTGATTTAATTTGAATGAAAAATAAAAAATTATAATTTCTTTTGTTCCTTAAAAAATAATTAATAATAGTTATAAAATAAGAATTTAGTATAGTTTTTATTAGTTCAAATAATTCTTTTAGTTAAATTTGGTTAATTTTGTGACAAAAGTGATTAAAATTGACAAAAAAGTCCCATTTTTGGGCATACATTTATAATTTTATGTAATCCAAAGAGAAAAAAAATTCGGATAACAGCAAAACAAAAATGAACCAATCCCAAAAAATATTTGAATAAAATTTGTATAAATCATACCACCTCTGATAACTCTATTTTATATAGAGTTTTCTTATTCATTTTGGTTAGAAATTGGCTTGTGTTTTAATTTGTTTTTACATATTTTGGCCAAATTATCCTTTGAAAACTCACTCATCTTCCGGAGTTCATAACTCTTGATGCAGATGTCCAAATGAGATGATTCAAGATGATATGGAAAGCTGGGAAAGAGAGCAAAAACTTTCATGAAGAAAGTTTTCTCAAATTCCGGAAGCAAAGGGACCAAAATCTGGGCAGAAACTTGGGTTCAAGAGGTTCATTTCTTTTCTGAATTTTGGCCTCTGGGTTTTCTAATTGTGCAAAGATCTGGCCTTATTTTTTTTCAGCAGCAATTCAACAACAAAATTCTCCAATATTCACACAAGAAAACAAGAGCACAGCACCAAGTTGTCACACAAGAAAACAGAATGATAAGGGCACAAAACAGCATGTGATGCCAACCTTTCATTTGAGTGAAAGAGAAACATTTGCACATGAAGGCTTGGAGACCAGCTGCCATCTTTTTATTTTTCTGAAGAAAGATGCATGAGGACAGCAAGAAAGTCCTTCCAAAATGCAGCCTCACATGAAAAAGAAAGAAAGCCAAACAAGAAGTGCATGAGGACACCAAGAAAGTCCTTCCAAAATGTAGCCTCACATGGGAAAAAGAAAGCCAAACAAGAAAAGAAAATAAGAAAAAATCTGTACAAAAACAAAAGGAAGCAAGAAGCATTAACAAAAGAAAGAAAGAAGAAAAGAAGAAAAGGAGGGTATTGATTAATTATGAAAAATGGTGAAGAATGTGAGAAAAAGCAAGTGGCCACAACCAAATGTCTTGAATCCTTGCCTATAAATAGGCAAGGCTTGGATATGATCAAGCATCCCATTCTTTGGAGCAGACTTCATTCTTTGCTTCTTTTCTTTAGCTTTAGGTTAGAGTTAGAAAAATTTTCCTTTTTTCTGTTTTTTTAGTTCTTCTTGTTCTTCTTGGTTTTCTTCTTGTTTTCTTCTTGATCTTCTTCTTGGCAATTTCACCGGTTGTTGTTCTTCTTCCGGTTGTTGTTCTTCTTCCTTTTGTTGTTCTTCTTCCTTTGTTGTTCTTCCAGCAGCCACTAAGCTTCATTTGGATACAAAGGAAGCAGGTGAACCTCCTCTTTGGAAGTTTACGGGTAGAGAAGACAAAAGTCAAAGAACAAAGAGGGGTGGCTACCACCTACGGGTTTTGTTGAAGTTTATTTTTATTTTTATTTTTTTTCTTTTTGCAATTATGTTTAAGAAATTGGTATTGTTCTTTTATATTAATATGAATTAAATTCTTTTCTAGGGTTTTGATGTAGCCTAACTATGAAGTCTTAATATTTTCTATTAATATAGTTTGATTTAATTTTCCATGGTTGAGTATTTATCTTTGTGTTTAATGCTTCTAATTACTTGATCACTAATTAGATGATTTGTTAATCATAACTTGGAAGAGGAGTTATGTGTCAAGTTCATTGAGATAAATGCCATAAATTGCATGTAGGATAGGAATATACCTACATGGTTTGTGTAGTTGTTATATGAGAATCCATAGAAATTAATGACTTCATAATTGTTGTAATTCACATAGGAATATAGTGAATTAGCAATTAGGAGGATTTTTATTAGATCTCGGGAAGGACTAGTAAATAAATTAGGGAATCTCGACTATCAACCAGGAAATTAAATTAGATTATAGAAATAGATTAATATTAGGATGGATTAGTTATGGTGAAATCGAAAACCCTAGATCTTTCGTCAACTTAATCTATTAACTTGCTTTGTTTAGTTTTTAATTTTAGTTTTAATTAAGTTTTAAAATTACTTTTAATTTAGCTTATCCATAAAATATTTTTTTCTTCAAATAAAGTTAGAACTATTTTAATTTCGGTATTTAATAATTCATTAGTCTCTGTGGAAACGATAAATTTATATTCACTTTATATTACTTGTTAACGATCACGTGCACTTGCGTGTGAAATCGACCAACAAGTTTTTACGCGCTTAGGGACTAATTTGATTTTATTAATATCGATACCAAGTAGTTCTACCTTTAATTTGAACTTTTATTTACTTTTGTTCTTTTATCTTGTTAGATATTATTACGTGGTGCATGAGAAGGTTTGGAAGTGATAATCTCCTCCCATTGGATCGAGAGATAGAAAAGACTTGTCGTTTGAATAGAAAGGAAAAGAGAGGAACTTCGCACAATCTCATAACACTATGGTGAACATGAAGAGAACGCTATCCCGGTTGCTAATGCCAACACTAGAGCATTACGTGACTATGCTTTGCCCTCTTGCCACATATGATCTTCACGATTGTCATACCTCCAATCTATTGCGGCAAATAATTTTGAATTGAAGTCGCATAATCCGGATGGTTCAAGCTAATCAGTTCATCAGGTTAGCACATGAGAATCCTAATGCTCACTTAATCAATTTTCTTGAGATCTGCTACATTGAAAATGAATGGTGTCTCTGATGATGCCATTAGGCGAGGCTTTTCCCATTCTCACCGAGGATAGGGCCAAGAGTTGGTTGCTTTCTTTGCGGCGGAGCAATCACCACGTGGGACATGTGTGGCGAGAAATTTTTGACGAAATATTTTCCACCCACCAAAACTGCAAAGATGAGGAATGAGATCACCACATTCACTCAAAATGAGATGGAATCACTTTCTGAAGCATGGGAGAGGTACAAAGATTTATTGCGAGCATGCCCTCATCATGGTATCCCAGGTTGGTTACAGTTGCAGGCTTTTTATAATGGGTTGATTCGATCAACCAAGATATTTGTAGATCTTTGCGTGGGAGGTTCACTAATGGGGAAAACATATGAGGCTGCTTATGCATTGTTGGATGAGATGGCTTCTACAGACTACCAATGGTCTTCAGGGAGATCCACACTACCGAAAAATCATGGCAGGTATGACGTTGATGCCCTCACTGCACTATCAGCCCAGGTTGCTACACTGTCAAAGCAACTTAGTTCACTCAATGCAAATGCCATCCATATTCCTCCAGAAGCTTGTGATTTTTGTGGTGGACCTCATTCTAGTGGTGATTGTCAAGTGGGAAATCCTTTTGCCCCATCGCAGAGGGAACAAGCTCAGTTTGTAGGGAATTCAAACAGACAGTATAATCCATACTCCAACACTTACAATCAGGGATGGAGAGATCATCCCAACTTTTCTTGGAGAAACAATCAGCCTGCTGATAAGCCCTATGGATTTCAGCCTCCACAGCCAATTCAACCCCAAGCACAAAAGGTGTCTTTAGAAGATGCTCTTGTTCAATTGAGCATGACCACCTCACAGTTCATGACTAAGACTGAAGCCACATTGCAAAATCAGACAGCATCCATTCGAAATTTGGAGGTTCAGATGGGACAACTTGCCAGTGCATTAAATTCTAGACCACAAGGGTCTTTGCCTAGTAATACGGAAATCAACCCTAAGGAACAAGTGAAGGCAATTACACTAAGAAGTGGCAAAGAGTTACCTGAACCTGTGACACGTAAAAGTCGAACAAGAAAACGAGTGGAAGTGCGGACGGAAAATGCTGAGAACAAATTGAAGAAGTCGTGAAACCCACATCGAAGTTGTTTCCAGATAATCCACCTCCTTATGTGCCACCTATGCCATATCCTCAGCGATTCCAAAAGCAAAAGCTAGATAAGCAATTTTCTAAATTTCTTGATGTTTTTAAGAAATTACATATTAATATTTCATTTTGCTGATGCTTTGGAACAGATGCCTAGCTATGTGAAGTTCATGAAAGAGATCCTCTCCAACAAAAGAAAGCTAGAAGAGTATGAGACTGGTGCACTTACTGAAGAATGCAGTGCCATTTTGCAGAAAAAGCTTCCTCCTAAACTTAAAGATCCAGGAGTTTGCTATTCCTTGCACTATAGGAAATTCTTATTTTGATAAAGCCTTGTGTGATCTTGGTGCAAGTATTAATCTTATGCCTCTCTCTGTTTTTAGGAAACTTGGCTTAGGAGAAGCCAAACCCACTACAGTCACATTGCAATTGGCAGATAGATCAGTAAAATACCCAAGAGGTATTATAGAGGATGTGCTTGTTAAGGTGGATAAATTTATCTTCCCTGATTTCATTGTACTTGACATGGAGGAAGACCAAGAAATTCCTATTATTCTTGGTAGACCTTTCTTAGCTACGGGAAGGACCCTAATAGATGTGCAAAAGGGCAATTAACCATTAGGGTTCAAGATGAGCAAGTCACTTTCAATGTCTTTAAAGCACTGAAATTTCCGAGTGAGATAGACAATTGTATGAAGGTGGATACAATTGATGGGTGCACTAAAGAGAAATTCGGAGCGAGCCATCCAAAAGATCCAATCGAAGCATGTCTTGTGGGGATAAAGCATTCTAACAATCAAGAGGTAGATACATGCTCCAAACAACTTGAGACCTTAGCACCTATGTTCATTAAAAGGCCATTTGAAGACCTTGGAAAAGGTGTTTCCAAACCACTACCTTCAGTTGAGAAGCCTCCACAATTAGACCTCAATCCATTGCCCAAGCATCTTAACTTTGACTTGAAAGCCTTAGGTGAGAAAAGACTACTCCAATTGGATAAGATGGATGAATTCCGTCAAGGGGTGTATGAGAATGCAATGGTGGTTTCTGCAAAATCAATGAAGAACATGCAGATATGGTCCAAGCAATTGGTAAAAATTTGAGCGATAGAGGACGTCGAGCATAACGACGTTAACCAATTGCGCTAATTGGGAGGCAACCCAAGTTCTTTTACCTTTATTGCTTTTATTTTGTTATTCTTATTATTATTATTATTCTTATTTTTGTCTTATAAAAAAAAATTATTTTTACTATGTGAAATTCTGCTTTTTGCTGCACCAGTCTGAAGAAGAATTCGGTTCAAGGCCTTCCCATTGGAATTTTGTGCTGAAAGTTTACAGAAAGGTAGAAGATTCAACTGGGTTCATATCCACAAAATTTCAGAATTTTTGGAGCTGTTTTGATACCTTAACGAAATTCATCTTCAACAGTTGTTCAAAACAGGGCAGTTTCCTCATTTTTCGTTTTTCTTATGTTCTCTTTCGTTGCTATATTTCTACTTACTCCTTGTTACATTGAGGACAATGCTAAATTTTAAGTTGGGGGTGGGATACATGAAATTTTGTGCTGGATTTTTGTTAAAATTTTTGCAAGATTTCAATTTTATTGGGTTAAAAAGAAAAGTCCTTCCAAGTTTTCAATTTTATTGATATCTTCTTTGAAATTTCTAATTCTTTTGATACTCATTTAGAATAATTTTGAGTTATATGCATTAGTTATTTGGGTTGGAATGTATGAATGAGGCAAGAATGATTAGTCTTTGTTTTGAAAATTTGTAAAGCATCTTGTTGATTTTAATGATTGAATTGAATGAGAATGTGCAAGATTTGATATACATTGAACCCATTGTGAGTATTTGAGCTTAAGAGCATTGTCTTTTTCTTTGCTCACATAATTCTTTGATTGAGTGTTGTCAAATATGGTATGTTCATTCTAGAACTTGCTTTGTTATGCATGTTGAGATCACATTATGGATTCATGCTTTGAAATGATAAGGGCACTACTTAGGATTAACCATTTTTAGCTTTCTAAAAAAAAAAAAAAAAAAAAAAAAAGTTTAACCTTTACATATACCTCTAGTCAACCAACGTTGAGCCTTAACCTTTCTTTGTTATAATACCACATTCTTTAGCCTTAAACCGTTGTTTTTGTTTACCATCGTTAAACCCTTTATCAAGAGTATGTAGGAATGAATTGCATTTCTATTGATTCCAAAGAAAAGAACCACTGAAAAAAAAAAAGAGGAAAAGAAGTGAACAATATTCCCTACGAAGATTGGACAAAGTTAATGTCTTCACTATGTACAAGATAGTCCAATTATATGATGAAGTTGCAAAAAAAGGAATGCATGTTATTTGGAATAAGAAGTGGTTCTAATGTGCTATTTTTGTGCTTTTGAGTTATGCAAGAAAGTTCCTATATACGTTGATATGCTTAACCTAAATTTTCCTTTCTTTTTACCTACCTTTACCTAAGCCCCGTTACAACCCTTATAAAGACCCTTTGATTATTGCATGGATTCATATTTATTAGTGGTGGAGATGTGATATATAAGCAAGCCTATGGTAATGACATGCCATGTTTGATTTGAGTGTTGAATAAAAATCCTAAACACTTTGAGTGATTAGAGTGCAACCTAAGAGAGGTTATCAAATTTTGTGCATTTGATTTTGACGGAATTATTGGAATTAATGAGATGTGTATTTTGTTTAGATTAAAAAGGGCTATGAATACTTGTTCTTTGGCTTATTATTCCAGTTTGAATTTTTAATGTAAAATAATTTGGAATTATTTATGAGTGAGTTAGAAAGGATATGGAATGAAAAGAAAGATATTTATCTAGTGCAAGCTTGAGGACAAGCTTTAATCTAAGTTGGGGGTAATTTGATAACTCTATTTTATATAGAGTTTTCTTATTCATTTTGGTTAGAAATTGGCTTGTGTTTTAATTTGTTTTTACATATTTTGGCCAAATTATCCTTTGAAAACTCACTCATCTTCCGGAGTTCATAACTCTTGATGCAGATGTCCAAATGAGATGATTCAAGATGATATGGAAAGCTGGGAAAGAGAGCAAAAACTTTCATGAAGAAAGTTTTCTCAAATTCCGGAAGCAAAGGGACCAAAATCTGGGCAGAAACTTGGGTTCAAGAGGTTCATTTCTTTTTCAATTTTGGCGACTACGGGTTTTCTAATTGTGCAGTGATCTGGCCTTATTTTTTTCAGCAGCAATTCAACAACAAAATTCTCCAATATTCACACAAGAAAACAAGAGCACAGCACCAAGTTGTCACACAAGAAAACAGAATGATAAGGGCACAAAAGCGACATGTGATGCCAACCTTTCATTTGAGTGAAAGAGAAACATTTGCACATGAAGGCTTGGAGACCAGCTGCCATCTTTTTATTTTTACGAAGAAAGATGCATGAGGACAGCAAGAAAGTCCTTCCAAAATGCAGCCTCACATGAAAAAGAAAGAAAGCCAAACAAGAAGTGCATGAGGACACCAAGAAAGTCCTTCCAAAATGTAGCCTCACATGGGAAAAGAAAGCCAAACAAGAAAAGAAAATAAGAAAAAATCTGTACAAAAACAAAGGAAGCAAGAAGCATTAACAAAAGAAAGAAAGAAGAAAAAAAGAAAAGGAGGGTATTGATTAATTATGAAAAATGGTGAAGAATGTGAGAAAAAGCAAGAGGCCACAACCAAATGTCTTGAATCCTTGCCTATAAATAGGCAAGGCTTGGATATGATCAAGCATCCCATTCTTTGGAGCAGACTTCATTCTTTGCTTCTTTTCTTTAGCTTTAGGTTAGAGTTAGAAAAATTTTCCTTTTTCTGTTTTTTTAGTTCTTCTTCTTGTTCTTCTTGGTTTTTCTTCTTGTTTTCTTCTTGATCTTCTTCTTGGCAGAATATCAGCCGGTTGTTGTTCTTCTTCCGGTTGTTGATCTTCTTCCTTTTGTTGATCTTCTTCCTTTTGTTGTTCTTCCAGCGGCCACTAAGCTTGGTTTGGATACAAAGGGAGCAGCTGAACCTTCTCTTTGGAAGTTTACGGGTAGAAGACAAAAGTCAAAGAACAAAGAGGGGAGGCTACCACCTACGGGTTTTGTTGAAGTTTATTTTTATTTTTATTTTTTTTTTCTTTTTGCAATTATGTTTAAGAAATTGGTATTGTTCTTTTATATTAATATGAATTAAATTCTTTTTCTAGGGTTTTGATGTAGCCTAACTATGAAGTCTTAATATTTTTCTATTAATATAGTTTGATTTAATTTTCCATGGTTGAGTATTTATCTTTGTGTTTAATGCTTCTAATTACTTGATCACTAATTAGATGATTTGTTAATCATAACGAATTGGAAGAGGAGTTATGTGTCAAGTTCATTGAGATAAATGCCATAAATTACATGTAGGATAGGAATATACCTACATGGTTTGTGTAGTTGCTATATGAGAATCCATAGAAATTAATGACTTCATAATTGTTGTAATTCACATAGGAATATAGTGAATTAGCAATTAGGAGGATTTTTATTAGATCTCGGGAGGGACTAGTAAATAAATTTGGGAATCTCGACTATCAACCAGGAAATTAAATTAGATTATAGAAATAGATTAATATTAGGATGGATTAGTTATGGTGAAATCAAAAACCCTAGATCTTTCGTCAACTTAATCTATTAACTTGCTTTGTTTAGTTTTTAATTTTAGTTTTAATTAAGTTTTAAAATTACTTTTAATTTAGCTTATCCATAAAATATTTTTTTTTTTCAAATAAAGTTAGAACTATTTTAATTTCGGTATTTAATAATTCATTAGTCTCTGTGGGAACGATAAATTATATTCACTCTATATTACTTGTTAACGATCACGTGCACTTGCGTGTGAAATCGACCAACAACCTCCTTCTGAAAGAAGAGTCAAAATTTCAAGCCCCCCGGGGCACAGACGGACTGGCAAAAAGATACGGGGATAAGGTGTGGGAATGTGCCTTCCGCGCGGGATCGACTTCGCGTGGCTGCACTACCTGGGTGAAATAATCCTGGGGGTGTGGCTGGAGTTCGATGCTCGTTTGGATACCCGTATTAGCTACCAGTTCGTGCATATCCCGTGATTTACATCTCACACGTGGCTCTAGGGGCAGAGCTGTGTGGGCCGGTTCAGGGTGTGCCGGTATTTTCACACCTTTTGGGAAGAGTCAAAATTTCAAATTTTTTTTTTTTTTAAAAAAAAATCTACTTTAAATATAATTTTCTTTTTATCATTATTACCTTTTTGGTTGCCTTTAACAGAAGCAGCGTTGATTTTGCGCTGAACTTTGGATGAAGTATAAACTAGAATCAAATTGCCAAACTCGAGAATTTATTAGAAACTTTTGAAAAATCGAGTGCCAGATCAAACGTTGCCCAAAATAATAATAAGGTTAAATGACCCCGATTTTTCATTAACCAAAAACCTAGATTTTTCCTTAATAGCGTTGGGATATTGTTAAATCCTATCAATTTTAACGTAGAGTTGTCATTTTCATAGGGAATCCTCTGTGAATCTCAAATTGATTCCTTCTACTTGCCAAACTTACTCTCCTTCTGCTAAGGAGATGGATTTACTACCTAGGAAAAACGATTGTTTTAGTATTCAAATGATGGAGATGAAAGCTGCAATGTCCAAGACTAATTATGCACTAATGAGCTTCATTGGAAGGAGTTCTAGCCAAACATTTCGGAAGTGGCACTGTAAAAGAAATGTTCCAAAGGGCCTTACAGAAAGTCCGGATATTTCTTTGTGCTCGAAATCAGCATACAACTATACAAGAAAGAGAGACAACTATTTGGTTTGCGGGCTATTTCAAAGGAGCGGGATTTACTCAGTGTACACTTTTGGGTATCGACTGTAAATTTCCTTATCAACAAAAGAGAGACAACTGTTTATTGTCCTTAGGTGCATATGAATTATATTGTGCCATTCTTTTTTACCGGAACCAAATATTGGTGTATTTTGTGTTCGTCACTTTCATCTTTGGGAGGCATAATATTTAAATAACAAGTAATGATATATAAAGTGAAAAATTTCGAAAAATTCTCACTGTGTTTGATGTTTGTCGTCAAAATGCCCTGGAAATGATATTAAGAAACAAAAAGTTTGCATATTAAGTTCATATAGATGGAATTTTATTATTTGAAATATGAGGGATTAAACTATTTCCGTATTTCTGGAGATAAAGAAAATATGCAATGTTTAAAAAATAAGTAATGATATGTAAAGTGAAAATTTTCAAAAAAAATTCACAGGAATTGACGTTTGTGGTGAAAATGCCCTGAAATTGATATACAAAAACAAAAAATTTTGCATATTAAGTTCAGGATAGATGGAATTTTATCATTTCAAATCTGAGGGACTAAACCAGTTATACAAATTCATTAGTTAAAAAATATATAATATATTTGAGGTAGGACTTGAAGGTATATTCCCACTTTTATGCATGATTTTTATCAGGGGCAGGACATTGAGGTGTGTGTGTTTGTGTGTGGGGAGGGGGTTTTTTTAATCAGTTGTTAATATTGGAGTAAAAATTATATTAATAATAATTATAACTAATTAAGACTATATAATTTTAAAATTGTACAGTTCACAATACGAATTTTGAAGTTTATAAACACTATTTGAAATTAAGTGCTGTGTTTTGGCATAAAATGATTTTAATACTTTTAGTAATGAAAGAAAAATCAAAATATGTTCAAAATTTTTAAAGGGACCAAATAAAATAAAGAAGGAATTTTAAAAAATTAGGGGGCAAAAGAAGAAAATAATTAAAATTTAGGGGGAAATTTGGTTAAAAAAATAATACGAACTTAAATTTCTAAAGCTATTTTGTAATTTTTAAAAATTGAGGGGCAATTGCCCACCCTCAACCATATATGTTCTGCCACTGATGTTTATGATCCTTCAATTTCTTTTAACCAAGTAGAAACCTTGGATAGTTGGTTGAATAGCACATTTGCACTTCGCCCAAAATATAGGTCAGAGACGCCCCCTTTTTTTTTAATTAAAAAAATAAAAATAAAAAAAAATATTTATATAAATATTTTAAAATAAAATAATCATTAGGACCCACCATTTTTTATCTAATACTCAATAATTATTTAATAATCTTCTATTTTAATTTCTCATTAGGTCTAACAAGTATCTGAAATTCCAAAAAATATATATATTCATTCTAATAATTGTCCTCCCAAAAATTTGCAATGGATTATCAGGATCAAGCTTGACAAAGTTGATCCAGATTTGAGAATTAATTAGGTTAGGGGGGAAATTTGAAGAAATAGGTTTTGGAAAAACAGAACCAAAGCATGGGGATGAGAGATTGATTGGGGAGAGTTCGTTCCAAAATTACACAATCAACAGCCTACTCTATTACAGTTCCTTGTTTAGCTTTGGGCCGTTTAATATCAATTAACTGACAAACAAACAAATCAATTCCCCATTCCTTTATTTCCTTCAACCAACGCTGTTCCACTAAAGGATGATTTTAGGCTTCATAACCTTTATTGCAAATAGGGAGGTAAACGAACCAAACATAAATGAACGAATATTGTGTAAGATTTGTTTATTTATTTTTAAGACTATTCGAGATTGACTAGTGTTTGTTTAAGTTTTTTATATTTGTATTTAAGATCGTTTATGTTCATTTGTTAATATTCAATAAATGTTCATGAACAATTTATGAATATGTTCATTAACATATTAAACGAACATGTTCGTGAAGACGTAAACGAATATGTTCATGAACGCTTAAAACTTTTCATTTCTTAAAAATACAAATCCTTTCTCAAACAAAGTGAGAGTGTTAGCAGAACTTTCATGTTTGGGACAAACCAATATCCATTATCCATTATCCCCAATGATATAGACTATTTTCTTATTAACTTCATTGTGTCAAATATCCTAAATCAACATATCGAGCCTCAATCTTGATTGTTGCTAGGAAAAGAGGAAACATTTATTGTTCTAGTGCACAATTTCATACTTTATAAATACATGATTGCTACATCTATTGACAACGTCTTAGCAAAATGCGCCATTAATGATGCTACAACATCATCAACATTGGACAATCACTCATATTGTGGGATATTAATACCTGAATAACACTAATACAAGTAACTAAAAATGAGTAACTTGTGGAAACAGTAAAACAAAGACTAAGAATATCCAAACCCAAACCAGAATCTTATCCATATTTCACGACCAAAGATCAACGACCATTGTTGCTTCTCCCACAATAAAGAAGCACATAGAATACAGCAGAAATAAGATTCAATGCACATATCAAGATGCAAGGAGAGTAAGCATATTATAGCCATTCAAATACTTTCCAAATCAGCACTTAAGCTCAATAAATCCTTAGTTTAAATGATGGAATTTGTCAATACAGGGCAGATCTAAAAGAAACACAATCACATAACAAATGAAAATGATTCGGTAACAAATGGTAGCATAAGAAATACAATCACATAACAAATGAAAATGGCTGTAATTAATAATAATCTTCACCAATCGTGTACCACACATCACATCTCATCAAGAAAGGGAAAGAAGGGAAGGAACTTGGAAGGGAGTTAGTAAGTTGGAAATTTTAAACCCAAGTCATATGACCCGTATGACAAACTATAAAACTTTAAAATCTCAACACATTCTATTTCAACAAGAAGGAAAAGAAAAGAGATTAACAACATAAAATTAATAAACCCTGCATGATCATCTACAAAAACAAAGTAAGATAAAATAGCTAAAACTCTACAAATTCATAAGCCAAAACATGTTTTTCATATCAAAAATTTGAAGTGATAAAAAGAGAAGTTACATTTGAGCATAGGAAAGAGATGAATTTTAGCTGCTATAGCCTGAGTCACAACCAATAAGTACTTTCTAGAGTCTTGTGGGGTGGTTAAGATTTGGAAACATAAAAATAGAAAGATATAATAATAATAATAAATAAAATTTGGAAAGGCAGGCATAAAAAACTAAACAACTAAATCTTAGTAGGCATAAACAAATATAAATACAAATACTTCCATTTGCATGAAAATAAATTAACAAAAAAATCAAACAAAAAATAGAAAACTCACCGAAATTAATGAAGAGAAAGAAGCAAATAAAACCAACAAAGAAGAAACCGATGAAAATATAACACTATTTCCTTTTATTTTTCCAATCACCTCATACAAAGAAGGCAACACAAAAATATATTTCAAACTATATCAATATGAAAAATCTCATTATCCCACTAACCCACCTCAATAATCAGCACAGTCTAGATCAGAGATACAATGATAAAGTAGAAAGAAACAAAAAAGGAAAAAAATACCACAAAATAGCACACAGCTGTAACTTCTTCCCCAAATTCTTCTAAGCTTGGAGAGACTGCTAAAAAGATCAGGAGTGTATAGACCAAGAAAAAGAAAGGAAAACGTATATAAGAAAAAGCCAAAATGGGCTGTCAAAATAAAAAAAAAAATTATATGTAAAAAGCTGAAGAAAAGAAAAACTTTTGGACTGTGATGAACGAAATCGCTTGCAGGAAAAAAGAAAAAGAAAAAATTGCTGGTTGGTTGCAGGCTTGCCACTTGCAGTCGCGAACTTGCTTAAATGAAATTGGCTGGTTTCGATTTTGAGGAACGAAAAACACTGTGGCTACGCTACACCCCTATTTTTGATGAACGAAATAGGTTGTTTTTATGAATGAAATCAGTTGTTTTTTATGAACGAAATATGCTATTTTTGAATGAGAGGCTAAGAGAGTGTGGCTATCAGCTGGAGGCTGAGGGAGTGAGATTGTTAGAGGCTGCTAGGAAAACTTAAAAATTAACCCTAAGTCAAAACGACGTGGTTTTGATAATTATTAATATTATTATATATTATATTATACTATATTATATTATAAGGTAAATGAACAATAAATGAGTTTTAAACGAACATTAAACGAACTTATTCATGAATACTGACGAGCTTGTTCGTGAATATAAACGAACCAAACAAATGTCTTCTTGTTCATGTTCGTTTATTAAATGAACACTAAAATCTGTTCATTTATTGTTCATTTACCTTAACAAACGAATATAAATGAATATAATCAAACTTGTTCACGAATTGTTCACCGAACGTACTAGTTCATTTACACCCCTAATTGCAAACGACACTTGAACATAAAGGTTTAAACGTTGGATCATGACAATACATCCCCTAGATAATAAATCTTGCCCTCCAAAATGAAAGATTGGTCTTCCCAGGATGAATGTTCTGGCTCTATTTATCCTGTCTCCAAAATGACACCAAAATTATTGCACAAGTGCACTGATTTATTTGTAGTGCACAAATGTCAATTGTGTGATTTTCTGTGTAGTTCATCAGTTTTGAGATGCCTACAAAATATGTAATCACAAGGAAAACGCATGACCGAACACTTGCGGAAATAAAACAGTATTAATAATAATAACTAATTTAATGTACTTGAGTCGTACATTAATATATTGTCTTAAAAAAAACTTCAATGGATTATGAAATGTTTTTTCAAAATAAAACAAGTCTTCCTCTAATAGAGGGAATCAGGAACAACAAAGATGAAATAAATAGAAACAAAAACCAACAGAATAAGGAAGGAAAGGCAGGAGAGTTCAAAGGATTGAATTATGTGTTTCTGTCTATTTTTGAAAGATGGAGGATGGTACTATTTACAGTGCTGGTGACAATAAATTTTGAGGAAAAAAAAAATGCACGTTAGAGGAGGTTGATAAATTTTCGGAATCATATAGATAAGGCTGAGGAATTTCTGAACACATTAAGATGCCACATGCAGAACGAGGTTAACGGTAAACACGGTTTCATAAGGTTAAAGTAAAAAGTAAAAATACCAAGCCTAAGTCTCTCGAAATAAGTAGAAAAGTAAGTTTCAGAATTTTTTTTTTTTTTGGTAAGCCCATATAAGGTTGAGGAATTTTTAGGTGCTAAAATGGTCAAATTTCTAAGCACGCTAGGATGGTCAAAGGTAGATTTGGTCTGATAAAGTAAAAGTAAAGATAAAAAGACCAAATTTAAATCTACTAAAATAAGTAAAAAATTATGTTTCATAAAAAATATTTTGGGTTTGCCATTATTTTGACAGGGTATAAATATTTAAATTTGATATTTTTGGACATTTTTTCAAACCTATTGTCAATACCAAATAGCATTAAAAAATTGGTATTTATTTTTCACGATATTATGTTTGGATTAGGTATATTGTAGCAAATTATTTAGAAGAATTTGCGCCTTTCACAATAAAATCTGATAAGTAAAATTTTTAGTCTTAAATTTCTGGGCACACTAGAATGGTCAAAGGTAGACTTGCTCCGATAAGGTAACAGTAAAAGGTAAAAGACCATGTCTAGTCCACGCGCAGAAGGGACAAATTAAAAATAAAAGAAAAAGGATCTTGTTTAACCCACAAACAAGAAGGACGAATCTACCATTTTGTACTGCCCTCTCATTGTAGACTTGGGAGTTGGGACTAATCCACCAATGGTTCGATAAGGTAAAAGTAAAAGGTAAAAAGACCTTAGCCCACACCTAGGAGGGACAAAGCCACCATTTTGTACTACTCTCTCGTTGTAGACTTGGTCCAATAAAGAAAAAGTAAAATATAAAAGATTAAATCACAAATTTAGTCCTTTACATTTGGGTTAAAGTTCTTTTTAGTCCTTTAGATTTAAAACGGTTCTTTTTCATCCTTTAGATTTATAAAATTATCATTTTTAAACTAATGACCGGCAATAACCCATTTCTCCGGTTAAATGACGCGCTGACTTATATTAGAGGGGGTATTTTCGGAATAAGCAATTTAACATCGTTCAATCGCAAATTGATTTCAAAATAGAACCCTAATTTTAGTCCTGTTTCAAAATAGAATTGATTTGAAATTTGAGCCACCACCAGAAACAAAAACAGCAAGACTTTTCCTCTTAATTTTTACCTTCAAATCATCCTCAAAAACACTACTAGCTGTTTCACTCTTAACATTCTTAACAGAGACTCTACTCTTCAATGATTTCTGGGTAACTAAAAAATTAGAAGCAATAGACTAAGAGGTCTTGAATGAAATTCCTTCTGAGGTAGAAAAAGAAATGGACTTGGTGTGATTTTAGGTAGGCGATAAATATAATGGAGTTCTAGAATTATGAATGAAGGGTTTAGAAGTCATAAATTGAAACCCAAAAAGAGAACTTTGAGTTTCCATTTTTCCACACTGTTTTCTCAGAATCATAAGTCATCAACTTCACCCCTGCGCAAACGCACAATAATTGATAGCAGTAGCACAGCACAGACGTTGAAAACACTACAAGCCTACAGGGAGCAAATATACAGGATTGGCGCATTCAATGGCCAAAACCACCAGCACATCAATGAGAAAACTTTCAAGAGGGGAATAAGGGAAAAAAGGTGTCTTAGGACCTCTTATTTACCTACCCAGCTAAAAACGAAAAAATTAAAAAGAAAAAATTTGCTCCAAAAGGATAAATTTTACTATAAAAATTACCAAAATAATTTTTTTTTTTTTAAAAAGGAGTAAATTCTAGAGAGGGAAACACATTTATCTATTTGGTGAATCCTTCAATGCACTGGGATCATTTGAGCAGCGGCGAGCGATGAAGATTGCTCGAGAAAATGTCAAGAATTTCCAATATGAAATTGTTGCAGTGGGCAATTCCTCTTTGAACCCATAGCTCTCTTGAGCGAGTCTACAAAGCGTGTGTCCACAAGGTATAAAGGCCGCACCTTTATGCCTAACCATACACGCAAAGAATTGTTATACCACGGCACCTTCTTCATCATCGCCGCCGCCGCCGTGCCGTCCTCATCCATCATATATGATGACCCATCAAGACCCATTTGTCTATCCGTCTCTGCTAGCAAAGCCATCAGCGACATCCTCTCTGGCTGCTCCTCTCCTCCTCCACTTCCGCCTTCCTCCCCCTCGCCTTCCTCCTCATTTTCTTCTTCCTCCCCCACTCTCTCTCTGTCAGCATCCTCGTCGGCATCATCATCGAATGTCTCCCTCTGCAGACTCTCCCTCCAATTGAACGATGTTAAATTGCTTATTTCGAAAATACCCCTCTAATATAAGTCAACGCGTCATTTAACCGGAAAAATAGGCTATTGCCGGTCATTAGTTTAAAAATGACAATTTTATAAATCTAAAGGATGAAAAAGAACCGTTTTAAATCTAAAGGACTAAAAAGAACTTTAACCCAAATGTAAAGGACTAAATTTGTGATTTAATCAATATAAAAAGTCTTATTAAAATTTTCACATATTTCAATATAAATTTTTTTAAATAAATCGTAATTTAAACATATCCTTAGTGTATTCATAATTCTATTAAGACAATTACCACACTTTTATTTATAGTTTGTATTATTAAAATAAAGTTATTGTAATCACGTAATCACGTAATTATCTGAATACTATATTGCGTTAGATCAAATTCTCCCTGCCTTTCCTTTGTACCTATAGTGTTCCATGTTTAAAATAAAAGAACATGGTTTAATAAGGGTAGGACATTATAAATACATGAGTAAATAGATTTAATAGTTATTGTACTTTTGCAAAGTTCCAACTTTGGTCATTATAATTTGTTTAGTCAAAAATGTCACTCAACTCTTCTAAGTGTTCTAAAGTTAGTCCCTTTGTTAAAAATGGCTGTTAAGTGCAACTAAAAACGAACACACGAGACGCACACCTTTTTGCCATGGACAAAAAGGTAAATCAACTGCTTTTACCAAGGGAATTCGCACCTAGAACCAGTGACCAAATAAGAACATAAACTAAAGTTCCAATCTTTGCCAACTGCTAGTGCTTTTCAATAGTCCTAAAAGGGGAAGCTCAGAAAAATCTAGTAACAGTGATTTAAATCCTCAATGTCCTAGCATATAAAAATCAAATAAATATTCAAGAATTCTAAGGAAATTCCAGTGCGAACAATTAATAATTCCAATATTTTTCCCATGAAATTGTTATAAACAAAAATGCAAATAGTTGTCAGATCACGATATGGATTATAGGACGATTCCATGATTCGAATCATTAAAATCGAACCTAGATCGCATAAGATCATTTGTCTTAAGGGATTGACTATGGGATCAATAGAATTGACTATGGGATCGTGTGGAATCGTACGATCTCACCGATCGTACATGATCCCACTAAAATTATTATTTTTAAGGAAATTGAATTGTTTTTAAATATTGGTCTAACTATAAATAATTTAGAAAAATCACCCATGTAATGTTTTGGTTATTTCAAGGCTTTTCTTTTTATAAATATTTTGCAATAAACTTATTTTTTTTAACAAATTACTTTTGGCTACTCACTTTTCAATCCTTGAAACTCTCTACTTGTTTCCCCTTTTTTCCTACAAATAGGAAATCATGACACAATGTCTTTGAAAAAGAGATGAGTCTAACCCAAATTGTGGCTTTTAGTATCTTTTAACTTATGAGAGTTTATAAGAGGAGATATTAATGTCTACTGGTAATGAAGTGTTTAGTTTTTTTTTTTCTTTTCAAAAAGTTAAAAAGGAGATAATTAAAAATACGATTAATTCCATTACTAAATTAATATTTAAACTATTAGTTTTTGATGATTATAAATGAGGAGATTTTGAAAAAATATGCATGACTTTGGCTTTAGAGATAATGAATATTGATATATAATTTGGTTTTATATTCATATTTTTAAAGTTTGTAGTGGACTTTATTTTATTATGAAATTCATTCATTAATTGAGGTTTTGACTATTTTATTTACTGTGCCTATTAAAGGGTGAAATTATCTATGTTGTGGTAATTTAAATAATAAAAAATGTATTGTATACTTTATTTAGTAGTACTATTATGAGTTAATATCATTTACTTCTCTTGAGATTTTGTAATATAACAAATCGAACTCATAGTTTAAAAAAATAACAATCAGCCCTCTTGATTAATAGTGAACTTAATTGAAATAAGCAAAAAGGTGAAAAAGCCCTAAAAAAATTTGATATAGTTTAAAATTTTTTATTTAATTTTTAAAAAGACAAAAAGGATGAAATTTAAAGATGAAAATTTAATAATTTTTTAAAAACTATATAATAAATTTTTTTAAACTATAAAGATGAAAATTTAATAAAATTTAAAAACAAAAAAGATCTCAAAAAATTTGAGCTTAAAAAACAAAATAACTATATCATAAATTTTTGTCTTTTCGCATTAAAATTTTTAACAAAATTTTACAAAAATAAAATTTAAAGACGAAAAAGATCTCAAAAACTTTTAACTTAAAAAACAAAATAACTATATCATAAATTTTTGTCTTTTTGTATTAAAATTTTTAACAAAATTTTACATAAATAAAATTTAAAGACGAAAAAGACCTCAAAAAATTTGAGTTTAAAAAACAAAATAACTATATCATAATTTTTTGTCTTTTTACATTAAAATTTTTAACAAAATTTTACAGTAATATTATGTAAAATTTTGTTAAAAATTTTAATGCAAAAGACAAAAATTTATTATACAGTTATTTTGTTTTTAAGCTCAAATTTTTTGAGGTCTTTTTTGTCTTTAAATTTTATTAATTTTTCATCTTTAAATTTCATCTTTATGGTTGAAAATTTTTTATTATATAGTTTAAAATTTTTTATTAAATTTTCATCTTTAAATTTCTTTTTTTTTGTCTTTCTAAAAATTTAATAAAAAGACCTCGAGGGCTTTTTCATCTTTTTGCCAATTTCAGTTGAGTTGACTGTTAGTCAAGAGGGCCAATTGTTCTTTTTTTTAACTACGGGGTTCGATTTGTTATATTATAAAACCTCAAGGGAGGTAAATGATATTATCTCTATTTTTATTATTTAGTGTAGAGTGTTAGTAAATGTTGGATTAAATGTTAAATGTTTACAGTTAACAATATATTGACAAAGTATTGAATGCATATATATGATATCTTTTATAATGTTGAACATAATATAATACATGTAAACAAATTATTTTTTATAAAAAAAGCTAATATATATAATAAAATATCGATTATTTTAGTTATTTTAACAATTTTTTGTAAAATCTTATAGTTTTACGATTCAATTTCACCTATTCGATCTTATTAATCTAAATTAATTCTACATGGAATCGGGATCTTCCAAACTTTGAAAATGCATACCGCTGATGCACAAAATCTAGCTAACGCCCTTGGATTTCAATTCCTCAGCTTTCCCAATAAAGCTAGGAATGAAGAAGAAAGTCTTCAGGCTTTAGGGAAAGAGGCCTATGGCTAGTACTATTCCTAATGTGGGCGATTCTGGGTGCAATTAGTGTGCGATTTAGTTTTTTTTTTTTGAAGAATTGAGGGATTGCACCCACTTTGTGAGATGTGATTCGTGCTTCTTCTTTTTGGGAGAATTGAGGGATTGCATCCCATTGTGAGGTGTGATTCGTGCTTCTTCTTCTTTTTAGTGTGTGATATCAGTTTGAACAAAATCAAAATTGGCATGGACAGGAGTTAGGGAGGCTTGAGATAGCAGTTTTTTTCTTCATTTTTAGGTAATATTACGTCCCTATTTATTAGGGTCATATTCTCTATTTATTAGGGTTTTTTCCTCTATGTTGGAGGTAGTAGTAGTTGTATTTTCTTTCATGGTTCAGATCAAATACCACAAAGAATGATAACTCTATTTTATATAGGGTTTTCTTACTAATTTTGGTTAGAAATTGGCCTGTGTTTTAATTTGTTTTTACATATTTTGGCCAAATTATCCTTTGATTTTATGATTTTTGAGTTTTCTAATATTTTTAGAACTTTTGAGCTTAATTTTGAATTTTTCTTCTAATTTGAGAACAAAGGACTAACCAACTATTTTGTTACTTTATAGCCAAGAAAGCTTATCAAAGCTTGACCAAATTACTTCAACAACAAGACAAAGAAGATTCTTTTGGCTGCAACTAAAAAACCAAGAGCCGAGCTGAAAAAAAAAAAAAGGAAAGCAGCCGCACCATTGGAAGAACAAAAGGAGACTTCAGCTACAAGAATGTTACAAATAGGAAATACAAGTAGGGGTGGCAATTTCGGGTTCACGGGTTACAAATTACTCTTTAAATGGGTTAAGTAGGTCGACCTGTCAACCCGTCAGGTCGACCCAAACTCGACCCGTTTATTTTTTGAGTTAATTATATTCGGCTTGATTTCAACTCGAATTTGTTAATTTTGTATTTTTGTGTCGTGTCAATTTCGTGTTAGATTCGTGTCATGTTATCGTGTCGTGTCGGCCATTGCCACCCCTAAATACAAGTCAATTGCAACTAGGAAGAAAACAAAAAGCATTCTTTAGTCAAAAGAGAAAAGAAAGTCAGCTGCAAATTGGAAATAGAGGAGCCGAGCTGCAAGAAGGAAACAAAGATGGGTTACAAATTAGAAATAGAAACCATGTTGCACAATTAAGAAACAAAAGCAGCCGCACCCCATCTCTTGATTTCTGAAGGAAGCAACAACAAAACAAAGATAGGAAAGCTACTGAAATTTGGAAACAACATATGGCTGGGATTAGGAAACAAGGAGACAGAAGACAGCTCCAATTAGGAAGCAGGATACGACTGCAACTGGAAGACAAGATTAGAAAGCAACCATCGGGAGAAAACTATAAAAACCCGACAAGAGGAACAAAATAGAGAGCAGTCACCGTTCTTTTCCTTTGTTTTTCTTTCATTAGCTTAGGAGTAGTAGTAGAACGCTTCCATTCTTTCCTTCTTCCTTTAGTTTAGGTTTAGCAATTCACGTCCTTTTCTTTTCTTTCTTTTCTGTTATTGGTTTAGGAGCATCCATCAAGTCCGGGAACATCTTTTCTTCTTCTTCTATTTTTGCTTTCTTTAGCTGTAGTTTAGATTTCCTCGTAGCAGATTTTTTAGGAGAGCAGCACTTCATTCTTTTCTCTTTTTCTGTATCTTTAGTTCAGAATTAGTTTTAGTCAAGCTTTTCTTTTTTCTGTTTTCTTCCATTAGTTTAGAAGCAACCGTGGGTTAGCAGAATTTTCTGGAACCGTTTTCTTTCTTCTTGGAACCGCCTGTCCTTTGTTTTTCTTGTTTCTCTTCTTGTCTCGGTTTTTTTTTTCATAATGTTCAGTAGTTCCTTTCCTCGGTTTTCTTCTGAATTTTGCAGCAGTTTCGTATGAACAATCTTAGCAGAACTTCGGTTGTCTTCTGTTTTATTCTTCCTGTTCTTCCCGTTTATTCTTCATTCTGTTTTTGTTGTCTTCAGTTGGTTAGGACACCCATAGAAGCTCAGCCGCCAAGCTTGACTTGAGTTGAAAGCAGCAAATTGTTTTTTGTTCTCTTTGGAAGCTACGGGTGCAATACAACTAGGAAACAGAATTTTGTTTGTTTGATTTCAAGTCCTTGGTTTTGTCTTTTCTTACTTTAATTAGTTAGTTTAGCAATTTTAGTTTTCTTTTTCTTGTCTTTAATTTTAGTAATTTAATTTCTTGTGTTTTGTTATGAACTTCTAGTTGTGGTTTATTTTCAAATATTAACTATTTATAGTTTTTGTTTATTTATTGAATAATAGTTAGTTTAATTTTTAGAATTTGTTTTAATTTTAATTATGTTTATTTTTATTTTTGTTGTTAGTCTAAATTTCATTATGTTCTAAATTCTTTTGTTAGAGATTAGATGGATCTTAATTATGAATAATTAATTCTTAAGACTTGTTCATGCAACCTATATTTCAATTACGAGTTTAATACATGTTCTTAATGCTTTTAGGTAATTGATCACCACCTAATTGATTTTTGATGCTGTTTGATACCGTGTGGAGATAACATGCATGTGCTCATGCGATATTAAACCATGAATTCAATTTAGACCATAATAATCTAGGTTGTTCATGTGGTTTCGGTAGTAAAACTAAGTCGTGGCTACTTAGATTGAATATGGGAATTTCCATAGTTCCTAATGCATTTAGAAATCTAAATTCACCTAGACCAAGTGTGAGTTGATTTTAATCTAAATAGGGTTATTAGACCAATGTCGGCTATTAATTTACATTAGGGAAATTTCACCATCATAATTTGGAATTTAATTTAATTGCATGACAAGTCAAGAGAGTTAATTAGGATTGATTAAGTGAAATCGAAATCTCTAACATCTTATTTGTTGCTTTTATCAATTGTTATTAATTTTTCCTTCTTTAGTTTAATTTACCATAAAACAATTTAATTGGCTAGCTTGTTGTTGAATTAATCATATTGGTAAGTAATTGGTTAATTTTAAACAATTCTCGTGGGAACAATACTCTACTCACCACTTTATTACTTATTGATATTGTACACTTGCAATTTCACTGAACAAAGAACAACTAGCCTTTTGTGGTTATTTCATGTAAATGTTTACTATTGTGATAATATATCCAACGTTTTTTACCAAAAAGAATAAAAATAAAAATAAAGCCAAGCACATGTTGCATGCTACAAAGAATACAACTGACAAAATCAAAGCCCAACTCAAAAGAAAAAAGAAAAAAGAAACCCTGATGTTGGGGGCCTTGGAGCCATTGATGAGGACGATGATTATGTTGATGTTGATATCTTTGAGCATTTGAGGGGTAAGTAGGAAATGAAAATGGAAGGTCGGCTATTTATTGAGTGCACTTCGGCTTTTTATACAGTAGAATTGAAATTACCCTCTTCCATCTATGGTAAGAACTAAGAAGGTGTGCACACTATTACGGCATGTTTGGTTTACTATAATGAATAAGGTTGGAATTGAATATAAATTTGTAGGAATTGAATTGGGCTAGAATTGAGTTGAACAAGTTTGGTTCAAAGGAATTGTATGGGGTGCAATCATTATTCTTGTGTTTGGTTGGAGTGAATAGGACTAATGAATAGTGTTAAATTGATTAAAATACCCTTATCTTAAGCATTTTATTACTAAATGAGAAAATGATGAAAGAGAGAAAGAAGAGTAAGAAAATAATAAGAGAGACAAAGAAGAGTGAGAAAAATGATGAGAGAGAAAAAAGAGTGAGAAAATGATGAGAGAGAAAGTAGAGTGAGAAAATGATGAGAGAGAAAATAGAGTTAGAAAAATGATGAGAGAGAAAATAGAGTTAGAAAAATGATGAGAGAGAAAGTAGAATGAGAAAAATGATGAGAGAGAAAGTAGAATGAGAAAAATGATGAGAGAGAAAGTAGAGTGAGAAAATGATGAAAAAGAAAATAGAGTGAGAAAAATGATGAGAGATGAAGTAGAGTGAGAAAATGATGAAAGATGAAGTAGAGTGAGAAAAATAATGAGAGATAAAGTAGAGTGAGAAAATGATAAGAGAGAAAGAAGAGTGAGAAAAATGATGACAGATAAAGTAGAGTGAGAAAATGATGAGAGAGAAAATAGAGTCAGAAAAATGATGAGAGAAAGTAAAGTGAGAAAAATGATGAGAGAGAAAGTAGAGCGAGAAAATGATGAGAGAGAAAGTAGAGCGAGAAAATGATGAGAGATAAAGAAGAGCGAGAAAAATGATAAGAGATCAAGTAGAGCGAGAAAAATGATAAGAGATCAAGTAGAGTGAGAAAAATAATGAGAGAGAAAATAGAGTGAGAAAAATAATGAGAGGGACAATAGAGTGAGAAAAATGATAATAGATAAAGTAGACTAAGAAAAATGATGACAGAGAAAATAGAGTGAAAAAAATGATGAGAGAGAAAGAAGAGTGAGAAAATGATGAGAGAGAAAGAGGAGTGAGAAAATTATGAGAGAGAAAGAAGAGTGAGAATGGGCTGGGGAGAGCTGAAGGGTAAAATTGAAAGGAATTTTTTTTGCCAATTCTTTGTTGCACGGAATTGTAATTCTTGACTAATGTGGTTCAATTCCAATTTAGGCTTTGGAAGGAAATGGAATTCATGGGAGTTTCAATTCCTTTGAACCAAACAAAAGAATTAGGGTTGAATGGGAATAAGGTTGTAATGAATTTACAATTCCCTGGAACCAAATGTGCCCTTACATTTCAACTGAAAACGCCTCTGGCTAGTACTATTCCTACTGTGCGCAATTTTTGGTGCAACCAGTGTGCAATTTGATTTTTTTTTTTTGTGCAGGGTTGAGGAATTGCACCTATTTTGTGAGATGTGATTCGTGCTTCTTCTTTTTGGGAGAATTGAGGGATTGCATCCCATTGTGATGTGTGGTTCATTATTCTTCTTCTTTTTAGTGTGTGGTATCAGTTTGGGCAACGTCAAAATTGGCGTGAACAGGAGTTAGGGAGTAGGATCTACATTCAGTTTCTTTTGCAATTTGCTATTTTGTGAGACTCAAGTTAGCAGTTTTTTTCTTTGGTTTTAGGTAGTATTATGTCTCTGTTTATTAAGGTCATATCCCTATTTATTAGGGTTTTTTCCTCCATGTTAGAGGTACTAGTAGTTATACTTTCTTTCATGGTTCAAATCAAATACCACGAAACGCAATTAGCCTTTTGTGGCTATTTTATGTAAATATTTTACTATTACAATAATATATCTAACGTTTTCGGGGGGGGGGGGGGGGGGGGGAGGGGGAGGGGGGGAAGAACTAAGAAGGTGTGCATTGAGTAACCACTCTCCCATCGCACTTAACAACTAATTTTAACAAAATAACTAATTTTGAAATGCTTTTTAAAATTCAGTGACCTTTCTAAAATATATATATATATCTATAATGATAAAAATTAAAATTTTATAAAAATATAATAATTAAAAAATCTATTTACTCAAAATACACGATAATAGAACAAAGTATCTCATGTGATCATTTCATCATCTTCTCTTATCAAAAATATAATTTAGATTAGCTAGCTCCTCCTTAACTCTTATCCATAACGTGCCTACTTATGGATACGACGGCCAAAAGTAGGCCTTGATCCGCCACATGCTTCCACGAAAAATAAAGAAAATAAAATACTCGAGTCCTTTCAAAAAATGGAACATAAGTTGTGAAGTCACCAGGGTTCCTGGGAAAGTACACAAAAAGGAAGCTCTTACAAGAACAAAGACATAAGATTAACCATAGGAATTTAAGGAAGTAGGTAGAAATATGCTAGTTTGTTAACCACTTCCCACCTGACTAAAATACTCAAGGCTGACATTATACAGTTCCATCCCTAAAATAATAAAACTTTTAAAAATTACACTAAAAAAGGGCATTGTAGATGTCGAAACTATGCTGCAATTTGTTGGACAGCTGTGAAATATTAATACAAGTATAATAGCAATTTTGAATTTCGCAAACATATTGAGGAAAGGCAGAAGCTTCATTTGAGAGATTGAAATACAGCAAGAAGGGATACTTATAAGCCTGGGTTACAATGCCAGAAACATTTGCAATGAATGGTGGTGATGGCGCATATAGCTACACCAAAAACTCCCAGTACCAGGTAAAACTAGAACACGTACCCTTTTGTATTGTTTATAGAGCATAACAAAATATGGAACTGAAATTAATTAGACTTATGCTCAAATTTTGCAGAGAGAAGCGTCAAATGTTGCCAGGAATATGATCGAAGAGGCAATTATTGAGAAACTTGACATAAAGAGCCTGACTTCTGTCTCAAATGGATTCTCTCTGGTGGACTTGGGATGTTCAGTTGGACCAAACACTATCTATGCCATGGAAAATGTAATCGAAGCGATAATGAAAAAGATCACATCTCAAGAACTTGGATCTAATTCTAAGCTTCAATTCCACGTGTTTTTCAATGATCATGTGTCCAATGATTTCAACACGCTTTTTGCCTCTCTTCCTCTAGAGAGGCAATACTTTGCAGCTGGGGTTCCAGGCTCTTTCTACCATCAGCTGTTCCCATCATCTTCCGTCCACTTTGCTCATTCTTCTTATTCACTTCAATGGCTCTCTAAGGTGCCTGAGGAGTTACTTGACGAACATTCTCCTGCTCGGAATAAGGGTAGAATTCACTACACAGGTGCCTCAGATGTAGTAGTCAATGCATACGCAGCTCAATTCGTAAAGGACATGGGAATTTTTTTAAATGCAAGAGCTCAAGAAATTGTGCAAGGAGGCATGATGGTCCTAATCATACCAGGTATACCAGATGAGGTGCATCATTCAGAGCTCCCTGCTGGCATTTTGTTCAATTTTCTTGGATCTTGTCTTGAAGATATGGTGAAAGAGGTGAGTCTAACCGATCAATTTATTCATCCTAAATCGAGCATTACATTAAAATCAAATTAATAATGGTCATTGCTTGTATTACTCAAACCGTTTAACTCATTGCAACAAAGTGAACTATAGAACCAGAGAGGAAAGCATAAAGGTTGAGAGAAAATCAGGAGAAGAATCCCACTTGACAAATTAAGGAGACGTTATGTAGTTCCAGACAAAACTGGATTTTCAACTTTCACTTTTCATCGGTTTCAAAAGTTATTACTCTTCATGTGTTTAAAATTAATTTTTTCATTGTCCAAGGAGTCAGGATGATTATAATCCAGATAAGTGCCAAATCCACATGTTTAGATAATTAGATCTCATTGTTTCAATTCTAGTTGACGTCACTCATTTTGCGGAACTCATGATCATCATGATCTGAAGTGGGATACCACTGATTGTTTCAATATGTTATTTTTAAGGGAATCCTAAATGAAGATCAAATAGATTCCTTCAACTTGCCAATTTATTCTGCTTCTCCAAATGAGGTGGCTTTCCTGGTGAATAAAAATGGTGCTTTCAGCATCGAGAGAATGGAGATGACAGATCCCAGATCCAAGATTGAGGATCCCGTAAATGTACAGCACTTGATCATGCACCTCCGGGCAGCCACAGAAGGAATTTTTACCAATCATTTTGGAAGTGCCATTGTGGATGAAATGTTCAAAAGGGCATTACAGAAAAGTGAAGAGATTGAATTTTGCTTGGAATCAGGCTGCAAAGAAGGGACGCAATTGTTTGTTGTTCTTAAGCGCAAATGATTAATTTGCATAGTCTGCATTGATCATAGCTGATTTATAAATACTTCTTTAAAACAAAAATGGCAGAGAATTGTCAAGTTTATGTTTTCCTTCGTCCATTTATTTTTTGGTTGTATTCTTCGATCCGCAAATCAGGATCTTCAATAATAATTCTTTTCAACTGTTCAGATCTCAAATAAATTCCTGATTTTAATCAAATGCTCAAATGCTTATTTTGGCACATTTGGTTCTAGTGCATACATTTTGATTGATTGGATTATTTATTTTTCAAACCAGTAATGATACACAAGCAAAAAAATCTTTGATTGATAGAATTATTTATTTTTAAAATTAATAATAATACACACACTAAAAAAGCTCAGTAATGATACATATATCAATAATTATGTAACATAAAGCTAGTGGAAGCCCACTTCATCTAAAAAAATTAAGTTAATGGGTTTTGAATTCTTTTCACTTATTAAGTATTCTAATTCTTGTTAATTTTTTAATATGTGACAGTATTTATGAATACAATAAATTTCCTCCTTCACGAATACATTATCATATTAGAAATTTAAGAAGAACTGGAACACGTAATAAGTGAGAAGAACACAAAACCTACTAAATTAAACTTTTGGATTCAAGTGGATTCCTACTGGTTATTGAACCGCTTTAGTTAGGCTTCTCATATGGTAAAATCTTCCCAACAAGTAGTATCAGAGCGTCATGCAATGAGGCACACAACATCATTTCATTTTTAATTGAACGTTGTCGTTTTGGGTAGCCCCAATTTGTGCCCTAATTTTAGTAAGGAATAAGTCGGACGACCTCATTTCACACGGCTAACTATTGCACTCAGGACGCTGTCGTTTTACTGAGTTGTTCATGCTAGTACCATTTGTTATATGAGTAATGATTGAGAGAGTAACGAATTATAGTGACTTTGTCTAATAACTGACGTGACAATCATGAAATGCCAAAATTATCCATCATTATTTTGTATTTTATAATGAAGATAGAGGGACAATTTTGTCTTTTTATAATTACCATATCAGTCACTATAATTTGTCACTATCTCTACCATTACTCTTGTTATATAGCTTAGATAGAGGACAGATCATTTTTAGTCAGTGAATTTGCCAAGCTTCATTCCCAAGTTTTATCCCTGCTCCTTCCTTGCTCCTTCCTTTCTCTTTCCTCCTCCTTCCCGAATCATCTTCCCCCATCTTCCTATTTTCCTATTTTCCTTTGTGCCCTTAAGTTTCTTTCAAGTTGTAACCGGGATTGGCCAGATTTAATCAATATATTGGTGTTTTTTTAAATTATGACTATTTGAAATTAAGCCACTGCATGACACAAAGTATTAAGAGCTCACATGAACCCAAAAAATTAAACTAATGAGTTTTGAATCTTTCTCACTTGTTAAATGCTTCATTTTTTCTTAAAGTTTCAAGATAATTCAATATCTATGAACACAACACATAAAACCTAATTATTCTGCCACTACCATCCATTTGATAATCGTGTAACTTGATTAATCCACTTTGGGAAAAAGTTCCTTACATTCTTTCCCTCTTATTCTTCTTTTCTTTTTTTTTTTTTTTGGTTTTTCTATTCTAGCAAAAAAAAAAAAAATCCCCAGTACAAACACCCATAAGACGGGCAAACCATCCCCCAAACCTTAACAAAATCGGACTAGAGAAGAGCAAACTCTCTATCTCAAAACCTAGATGGGAATTATTTTATAATAAAAGAATGAATTTTAGTGAGAGGAAATAATTATTACAATTAATTAAATCGAAATCTACTAAGTACAACAAATTTGTCAGATCTACATATCATAAATAAAATAAAACACCATCTATCAAATCCATGAAATCCAAATAATTTATAAGATTATCTCTAGTGTGGTAGTGAAATTTGGGTAAAGTAGTCTTGTAATTAGGTCGGGAAGAAATACATACAGGACTTAGTTAGATTTGACCCAATTTGATTTTGACTGCATTTTCCCTATAACCTAATTTAAAAAATCTCTAGCTAATTTCTAAATAATTCCAAGTCTCACTTTGATGAAGCTCAATTTATCATGGGCGAACAGCGTAGATTAATTGAGCCTGTATATCAACGGTGAGTTGGTTAAATAGATTAGTAAATTTGATTAATTATTCATAGATAGAATGATCTTGATGGACTACCTTGCTAGAACTAGTGCAAGATAATTTAGTCTTTGGTGTAAAAGCACCGAATCTAACAAATTATGAAGTTTTTATAACAAAAGGGTGAAAGAGCCTAGACAGGATTGAGATGGATAAAGTGCCTTAATAGGAGGATTGAGAGATGAAAGTGCCTTAAAATAAGGAACTGGCAATTTAGCCACCTGCAATACAGATGCTGGACAGGTGACCTAACGTAATTCCCCAGGGAGTCTATTCTGATAAATTTTTTTTTTTTTTTGACAAGCCAAGGAGGCAAGGTTTATTATTAGAGATATAGAGTAAAAGGTTACAAAGTAGGAATCAGTAGCAAATGGAAAGATAAGAACATTCCTACGCGGCATACAAACTGAAACGAGAGTAGAGATTAGTAGATACAGGACTCATTACTCAATGATTGCCAACAAATTTTGCAATCTGGATACTCCTGACTTTGCCAACCTGTCGGCCACACTATTCATGTCTCTTGGAATGTGATGGCCCTCCCAGTGCTTGATTTTCTCCTTCAGTAGCTCTATGTGGTTGGAGACATTTTTTAAGTGCCAGGGTGCATTCTCCGGATTCTTGAGCCAATTGATTGCATTAACAGAATCACTTTCAATTACAAGCACATGAGAGCTTTTCCAAATAGATTCAGAAAACACCCAGAAAGCCTCACGGATAGCATAGAACTCAGCCTGATTCGAATCCAAAATTCCAACATACTTGGAGAACACGGCCTTTGTTTTACCCAAATCATCTCTCAAAATTCCTCCAATCCCCGCCCTGCCTGGTTTTCCAATTGCTGAGCCATCGACATTAAACTTCATTTTACCAGATTGAGGCCGAGACCAAGCCACACTTTCCTTCCTGCACCCGCCTCACTTCTGCACTTTTCGGCTGTCGAAAAATGTCTGTAATAGATGCTGATGAAGATGGCCATTTTGCCTTAAACCAAGTTGCGAACCTAAAGATAATCAAATCCATGAGATGCTCAAGATCAAAGCTCTTATTGTTAAAAGTAACCTGGTTCCTGCCGCGACCAAATTGACCAAGTAATGACATAAAACAGTAGTATCCAAGGCTGCCTTCCTTGGAGATCCGGGGAGGACTGATGCCAGCTCATCAGGAAGATGGAAGGATCTCCCGGGCAAACCCAGGTGACACCCCAAGTTTCCAAACACCTCGTCCATACCAACTAGCTACTCCAACAATCAAAAAATAAATGCTGGACGGATTCTGGCACAGTATTGCAAAAACGGGCACACTGCATGCTCTGCTCGAATGATGCCCCTCCGAAGCAGGCAGCTTCTAACAGGGAGCTTTTGATGGATCAGTTGCCAAACAAAGACTTCCACTTTAGGTGGACCATACCCATTCCACACGTGGTTCCAGATAATGTTGCCTTGCCTTTGTGCCAACAGCACAGATTTGTAGAAAGAAGAAGTGGAATATGTACCATTCGGAACCCCTCTCCAAATGATCCGATCTTGGGAATGGTGGTTGGGATATTGCTCGTGCAGGATAGATAACAAGTCTTCCCACTGTTGAGTTTCCCAATCAAGCGCATTCCTACGGAGATCAATCCTCCATTCCCATTGACCATTTCTCCAATTTCCAAATTCAGCCACATATCCATTCTTATTCACAGACAGAGCAAAGATGCGAGGAAAGCACACTTTTAGAATCATACCTTCTACCCATTCGTCATGCCAGAAGACAATATTTTCTCCCTTCCCAAGCATCGCCCTCATTCCTGAAGATACAACCTCATGGAATTGATTAGAAGGAATAAGTGGAGCAGTAATAGCTTTCCATGAATGGGAAACAAATCTGTTATTACAAGGGGTGGGAAGGAGTTGCCTTTGGTCAAGCCCATATTTTTCCACAAAGAAATTCCTCCATAATGAATCCACCTCGTTGCCAAACCTCCATAACCTTTTTGATAGTAAGGCCGAGTTTTTTAAGTGGAAGTCAATCATACCTAATCCACCAAGCCACTTTGGAACATTCACTGTCTTCCAGTCCACATAGTGCAATTTGCGTTGGTGATCTGAACTGCCCCAGAGAAATCTCCGTATCAATTTGTCCATGTCATTTTTTACCCCACAAGGCAGTTTAAATACAGACATGAAAAAGATTGGCAGAGTCGACAAGACAGAATTGATTAGTGTTACTCTGCCACCCATGGAAAGGTACCTCGTTTGCCATCCTGCAAGCTTTGATCTCATTTTTTCCAAGATAGGCCTCCAAATGCTTTGAGCTGCTGAGTTAGCCCCTAGAGGAAGACCAAGGTATTTGACCGGGAGGATTTCAACCTTGCACGATAAATATTCAGCCCAACCAGACAAGAGACCCGCATCCAACCCAATACCAACCAAACTACTTTTGTTGAAATTGATCTTCAAACCAGACAACGCCTCAAAGCATCTTAGAGTTCTTTTTACATTCAAGAGACTTTTAAATTCCGGTTTAATGAATACTAGGGTATCATCCGCGTATTGTAAGTGAGCTAACCTGAAACTTCCTTGGCCGATGCTTATTCCCTCAAACAACCCCTGGTTTTCGCCTTTTTGCATTAGAACGCTAAAAGCTTCGGCCATGATATTAAAGAGCATTGGGGAGAGGGGACAACCTTGGCGGAGACCTTTTTTGATGCCAAAGCGCGGTAGAGCCATTGACCAAAATTAGCGGTGATACTGATGGCAACACAGAACCGGATCCAACTCCTCCACTTTCTGCCGAAATTCATCTTTGTCATGACATAATCCAGAAAATCCCAGTCAACATTATCAAACGCTTTTTCAAAGTCTACCTTCAACACTAGACCACTCCTGCTATGCTTCTTGAGATAATCAACGGCTTCATTGGCAATTAAGAAACAATCTGACAATTGCCTAATTTTTAGGAACGCAAATTGGTTGCTCCCGATCACCTCATTCATCACCCCTTTCAGTCTAGCTGCAAGAACTTTAGCCAGAATTTTATAAATGCTCCCCACAAGACTTATAGGCCTATAGTCTTTTAAGTGAATAGGATTTTCCGTCTTTGGAACCAAGGTGATAAAGGAAGAGTTGATTGCCTTGTCAAAAGTCTCGGTCTCGAAGAAGCCTTCTAGGAAAGTCATTACATCGGATTTGACTGAGCTCCAATGATGCTTGAAGAAGTTCATATTAAATCCATCAGGCCCAGGTGCCTTATTGCCATCACACTGTTTGATTGCTTCCCAAACTTCAGTTTCTGAAAATGGAGTTTCAAGATTGTCCCTTTGTTCAGCTGAGATGCTTTTAAACTGACAATCTAATTCCAGAACACCAACTGCCGACACCTTATTGTAGAGATCTGAATAATGTTTGGCTATTGCATCCTTTAGCTCTTTTGGTTGAGATACTCTCCTACACTCAAAAACCAGGTTACTGATGAGGTTCGCCCTTCTCCTTGAGGAAGCCAGCAGGTGAAAGTATTTGGTATTTCGATCTCCTTCCTGAATCCATTTTGCTCTGGACTTCTGTAACTAAGCTCTTTCCTCTGCCCTATACACATTCCATAGCTGGGCTCGCTTAGTTGCAAGTTCAAGTATTTTATCAGCCGGTAACGCGTTTGCTGCATCTAATTTCTCGAGCTTATCAATCTCCTCCTCCAATTCCTGAACATAGTTGGGATCAGCCTCACCGTTCTGAAGTTTCCACTGTTTGATAAGAGGCTTAAGCCTCTTAAGCTTTAGCCATATACCAGCATTATTTCTAGAGTGAGCTGCAATGGTCTTCCATTCATTACGGACCATAGTGTTGAAGCCTTCTTTGTCCAGCCAGTGGTTGAAGAACTTGAAAGGTCTAGGGCCCCAATTTACCTCCTCTGTAGCCAAAAAAATGGGATGATGGTCTGACAGAGATCTCGGTAGCGCTCTCTGTACCAACGATGGAAAACTATCAAGAAATTCGGTTGAAAAGAAATCTATCCGACCTACTTCTATTGGAGGATGTCGTTATTGCCACGTGAACCGCTCATCTAACAAAGGCAAGTCTACAAGTGCAGATACTCAATAAAATCATCGAACTCATTCATGGTCGTTTGATTACACAGTGCTCGCTTCTTTCTTGTGCAATCTTGTGACATTAAAATCTCCCCAAAGCACCCACGGCATACGCGGTTGCGCTCTGTTGGGACTCATTCCACAGGACTCTTCTTTGATTATCACAATTTGGAGCATAGACGGTACAGAAAGCACACTCAAAATTGGATCCCTTCAATTTACCTCTTAACAAGATATATCTCTGCTCTAAAACGGCCTCGGTACAGTGGAAAAAATCATCATTCCAAATAGCAAGTAAACCACCCGAACGGCCAGCAGAGGGAACCCACTCAAATTTATATTCATTGCCTCCCCAAATTTGGCCAACTCCACGCCCATCAAGATGTTCTAACTTTGTTTCTTGGAAAAATCCCATCCCAAATTTTTTCCTTAAAACCATTTTTCTGATAGCCCTTTTTTTCTCCCTAGCACCCAAACCCCTTACATTCCAAGATAAAATCCTCATTTAACCAATAAAAACTCGTAGAATAGGAAAGCAGGAGGTGAAATACTAACCTGCTCTTGACTCTCGATGCTCCTTTTCCATTTTGGCAAAATGATCAACCATTTCTTCTTGGTGGAGCTTAAAGACTATCCCCAGTTGAGTGCTCACTTCCCATGTTGATAGTGCCTCTCTTAGAATATTATTGTGGTGGGCAATATCTTCATTAGAAAGAATGAAATCCGCCACTTCTTTGGGTTCGCTGTTTTCTCTGTGTTCCAACCGACTGAAACCAACCGCCATTGCATTCCGCTTCTGCTTGCTGGGTGCGCTGCTTGGGTGGGCTACCTCAAGCTTGGAGAGGATGGAGTCACCGTCCAAATCTTCCAATGACAAAAGTTTGGTGGGCCTTTGGCATGAGTTCTTGCCTTGTGCCTCTCGCCCGTTAGTCATCAGCCCCTGATTAGGACTTAGGCATATTTGCTGGGTTGGAGAGCTCACTTGTGGTCCAACTTCCCCAGGCCTTGTTGGTGACCCATCATTTGAGTGTCCTTCTTTGGGCCCAAAGCTAGAACCACTACCCGTGTCTGACCCGTGTTGCAAGAGACCTTCCGGATTTCCACTTTCTGTTATCTTTTCCTGCGCTGCTTCCTCAGTTAGCATCAAAATGTTTGCATGGCACCCCTGCAGCCACAATCTCGTGCTTCCAGCAAGCTCCAGAGATGTAAGACCAATACCCCGCCCTTGCAACACGCATTCTTCTGCAGTCCTACCACCTGGGTACGCACACTGCACAATCTCTTCTGCTATCTTCAAAGTAGGTGTCATGTATCCTTTCTGCGGCGACGCCTCTGCCCCCACTTGTTCCAAGAAGGTGAGGTCATTCCCTTTTTGGATTGGATTATCACAAGAACCATTGGACATTATCCAGAAAAATTCATCGAGCAAGATGCACCTCCTGCCATTGACATCTTCTCCAAATTGCTCTAAGAAGGTGAGATCCGTTCCTTCTTTGGTTGGGTTGCCCAGAGGGCCGTTGGACACTATCTTGCAAAGCTCATCAGGCATCTGCCACTGTCCACCGTGTAGCCCCTCTTCAAGCGAGTCAGGTACCGTCTCTTCCGATGGTTCAGAGACTGTCGCGGAGGAATGATCAGCCTCAATCTGCGCTTTTCTTTCCCCATTGATTGAATGACTTCTCTATACAACCTCCGCTCGCAGGATTCTTTGTGAATCGATGAAGGCTTCCTGTGAGGTGGGTTTCCATGCTCTGAGAATCCGACCCTGTGCTGAGATCCAAAAGCTTCTTTGACGTAAATGGTAATGCCATCAATCCGTCGCCGGTTTCCAAACTTTATTGCCCTTCTCATCTCCATAGCCGACTGGAAACGGACGAATGCATATGTCCTTTGCCCTTTGAGACGTCGCTGGATGTAAACATCTCTAACATCTCCAAAAGAACTGAAAATGTCCCTCAAAGTAGCCCTTGGAACCCTCGAGCTCAGGTTGCTAATGAAAATGGAGAAAAAAGAGGAGCGCTTTGACTGCCATTCCTGTTGATCTAGATGGTACCTCCGTTGATACTGCTTGCCATTCCGGTCAAATACTGTAGCGTAGCTGTTGTTCTGTGACTGCCTCACCATAGTTCACCAAGGTTACTGTTGTTAAGATAGTAAAGTTTGTAAAAGAGGAGTAGGACTGATTTGGTTGATGAAGAAGGGTATGGATTTGGACTGGATTTTGAGAATAAAGAAGGATAAGTGTTTGAATTTTGGGAATGAAGAAGAGAGAAAGAATAAGGGAACGCCGGGTGAGGAAATCCGGCAAGAGAGATAGGATGAAGAAGCACAGATCGAACGAAGATGATGAAGATGCAGATGTTGATGAAGATGAGGCAGATGAAGTGGTTGACAATGGCGCCCTCGAGAGAAAGGAAGATGGTCAAGTGGTAGCCATTAGGAGCAGAGTGTTGGTTTTGCAAGGAGTGGGGGCTGCTGTTGAGGTGGGGGGTTTGTCGGGGAGGAGATCGGCGTGGGTGAGATTTGTGGAAGGAGGGAGTGCTACATATGGTAGAGTTTTGCAAAGGCTGAAAGATCTTTAGACATTTTATCAAACAGCTTGTGTGTATATTTCCAATTCAACAAACCAAAGACAACCCCGAAGGCAGAGAATCCAACCAAAACTCAGACCCAATTCAGCAGAACAACACCCAAGACAGCCGGTAATAACAAATCAAAACACAGACCCAATCACAGATTCAGCCATCTCATGTTGCCCTTACCTGACTTGAGAATATCGCCTTCTCCAAATTCAGATCTGGCTCATTTTAGAAAGATAATGTAAAGTGAAAAAAATAGTTCCCTCATTATTGTCTTCGAATGGGTATATATAGTACTTTTGGTATGTAAAGATGATAGTGAGCAATTGTCATACTCGTATGAGTGTTATATTGATATATGTGTCATATCAATCAGTGTGATATATTAATGTACACCATATGGAATAATTAATATGAAATAATTAAATAATCATCATTAGCCTTTCTAACTTGATTATGATGTATCATGACTTAGTTGAAAAGTTATAGTTGTTCTCTTCTTTATATTTTGAGAATTGTACAATATTTCCATGCAATCATTCTGCATATTTCTCTTGTAGTTATGCAATTATTTTGCAATGTTTGCATGCAGTTCTGCAACTCTTCTATCTTTCAAGATGGTGCAGTAATTTCGTGATCATTCTGTCCTTCAAAACAGTAGATAAATTTTTGAACCCATCAAGGCTGAGTTAGTTAAATAGATTGGTAAATTTGATTATTTACTCATAGATGGAATAATTTTGATAGACTGCCCTACTAAGACTTGTAGGGATGAATCCTCCATATTGGTCAAGAGGGAGGAAGGATTTAGATACTCAGGTTGGTTTCAATGTGTTGAATGTTGACACTGATAATGCAATTGGGGCTGCTGCATATATGAATACATTATATGCTGAGGAGCATGATGATTCAAGTAGTGTTACCGATAAAACGGAATTGGATGTGTATTTGCTTGATGTAAAAGCAGACCGGAATGATACATCATTTGATATACTTAATTGGTGGAAGGCAAATGCACGTAGATATCCCACACTTGCTTTGATGGAAAGAAATGTATTGGCAATTCCAGTGTCAACTGTGGCTTCAGAATCAACTTTTAGTACCGGAGGTCGTGTTCTCGACTCTTTCCGGAGCTCTCTGTCTGCAAGAATGGTAGAGGCTGTGATTTGTGCACAAGATTGGTTGCGCAAAAGTCATGAACCTCTCAACATGGAAGAGTACGTAGAGGAGCTTGAGAATATCGAATCAGGTGATGATATTTGTAATTAAACATTTACTTTTGACATAATAATTTTAGTTGGCTCTAACTTTTATTTTGTGTTTGATTGTAGAAATAATAGGACTAAATGAAGAGCACCCGATTGTTGACATTAATGGATAAAGTGGTAACTTCTTTATAAGAGGTAACTCCAACTATGATGTGATGGTTCAAATTTTTAGTGCATTAATGGACATGTTTAGTGCAGAACTTGAATAAGATTTTCGTACTCTTTGTTGAGTTTTTCATGTTTTAGAACCGGCCTTAAATTGGTTCTTTGTATGGTCCATTCTTGCGGTTGATAAGGATTGAATAAAGGTGTCTCTGCAAGCGATTCATCTGAAGATTTTCTCGCCTAATGTTCTTGATATTACTCTTGTGGATTTGCCTGGGATTACAAAGGTTCCTTTTGTCTTGTTGACATAAATTACATATGTCAAAACGTCCTCTCTCTTTCAAAAATTTCCTGTTTTTTCTATTTTTTTTCTTCTCCTTCCTTGTTTTCATCTTTGAACTCTGCATAAAACCTGCTATAAACCCAATTGCAACTAACAGATATATAGAACAACATTTAATGAACATGGACGAGAAAAATGAACTGAAAACTTCCAGTAATAAAGCTGCTTTATTGTTTATCTATGTTCTTTAGTGCTTTGTGGTAATATAATCTGCTTGTATGAATCTATGATGCATTGTGCTTGACTCATTTCTTGCTGATTTATATTTTTACTTTCTCTCTTCAGATGCTTTTTGGTGCTAGTTGTTTTGCAGATAGATCCTAAGTGATAGTTAACCTTGAGTTTGATTTTTACAGTAATGTAGCATCAATTGTGAACAATCTTGATATCTTTCCAGTAAATAAATGGGTGTATGCGTTCATGTGCTGATGGAATAAGAATTTCGCTTTAAGTAATCATGATATCTTTCTAGTTGCTCTTGTACAATCTTGCTTGGTTACAACAATTTAGATACATTTATCTATTTGCCTAGCTAGTCCTTTTAAGTTTGTGTCCAACATTTTGAAATAACAGAAAAAAGTTGGTTATAAATTCAGCATTTAGTGTGAGTATTTTGATTGATGTGGTGTCTCACTCTGATGTATATTTTCTAAGATTTGCTGCGTTTATTTACCAAAGTGAATTTCTTCTAGATGCAAGAGAGGTGATGAATGCTGTCATTAGAGTACTACAACTGGTGATCAGTTGTTTACGACTCTATTAAGACTTTTCTGCAGAAAGTTTCAACGTAACTGTTCTAAGAATTGTTGATCATGCAAGAACTTAGTACTATTTGAGTTAGTACTATTTGAGTAGATTGTTGCTTGCGACTTTGTAAAAGATAATAGTTAAATCGCCAAATCCGAGAATCCTCCTAATTGCACCATGTTCCTCCATTTTTAAAGCGGTGTCAACACAAGCTTACTCGGCCGCTGTAAGGCACTCACGCTGCTCTGTTGCATCGAGGTGAAGAGTGCCGGTGTTGTTGAAAGCTCGTAACTCGCCAAGATCAGATACACTAAGTATGAGCCAGTGCCAAGGATCTTTACACCAAATACGAGCGATGTCGAGCATTCTGTGATTCTGCTGCGATCTCGAATAAGCTTCCATTATTCCCTAAAGTGGCACAAGCCGTTGTTCCAAAGCTAGTTATTATCTTGAGAAATACAACCGCATCGCTCAACATTCAAATTTGAAAAGGGTACAAGTTTGCTTCAGATTCGCTTTGGTACCCACCGAAGATTGCTAAGGTATTCGGTAACAAAGAGGCTAAACCTATTGTTGGCGCGGAGATTCTGCTGCCGCGACATTAGCGTTTTTATTTTCATCCGATCAATGTGGTGTTACTTATTGCTACCTATTGTTATGATTACAGGCTTGGACCGATTTGTGAATATGATGTTGGATTGCGTTCACTAGTGGAAACTGTGGTTGCTGGTGTTTTATATATATGGAATCGTTGGATATTTTTGCTAGGATTGATGTTTGAGTGTTTAGTGTTAAGCGGGATAAATGCTATTTGTCGCTTTTTTGGTCTATCATTTTGAAGCTTTTTCATAGCGTTGCATTTTGTAAATCTTGAGAAGAGAAATTCAGTAAATCTCGGTGTTTCTGATCTTGATTTCAGTGAACTGAGAAAAGATAAACTAAATATATGACAACCCAACCTTGTACCAACGGAAGGCTTGACATGAAGCAGTGGCTTTGTCCAACAATCACAAATATTCGATTCAAGGAATGATGCATAGAAAATTTGAATTTACATTAACTTTGAATACAAAGTGTGAGTATAAAACTCGTTTGTCGTTTGTCTCTTGCTTTAAAAAGAAAAAAAAAATCAAAACCAGATCAAACGAATCGATCCGATCCGATCCGATCCGAAAATTTTCAGACCAAACCGGATCGGGTCGGATCGGGGGGTTTTGAACACTCCTAAGTGGGAGGAAGTACCTTGGTAGCATTGAGAGGTATGAAATGCCTTAGAGGAATGAATTGCTAATTTGGCCACTTACAACACAGAAATTAAACAGACAACATGTAATTCCCCGCGAGTCTATTTAGATGTTTAAGTAAGTATTCTTATAAAATATGTAAAGAGAAAATGTAAAATAGAGAAAATAGTATATTTGCCTTGAGGAAGATATATCTATCATGTAAAAATGACATTGGTAATTATAATATTGGTTTGCGTGTCGTATTGATATGTGTATTGTATTAATATTCGTGCTATATTAGACATCTTATAAAATAATATAAAATATTTATATATACTCATTGCACTTGGAAGAGTCCAAGTAACAAAAAAAATAAAAAAGACAGAAACTGCCAAAGGGAAACAATCTCGGGGGAAAATTATTACAAGCGGAATCACAAACATCTCACGGGAAGGAACCATCTATATTAGCTGAAAATTCGAGGGAAAAGATGCCATGGACTTGAGCAGCTAGATAGTAAGACGGAATTACGCAACAGCCCCAAATAATAAAATCAGTACTTTTGTTTACGAGAAAAATGGTGCATGTGCACTAAAAAATCGGCAATTGTTTTGAATTTTCCATTGTTTCCTACCTTAATTTATTTTTCCCACCCAGTTTTTGAATCAATATTTCTACGGCATCTTCCTATGCTAAAACTTCTCCTTGTTGCCTTTTTGAATTTGGTATCAACAATTCCTGTTCCATTTTTGGTTTTTCCTTTTAAACATCATATGTTCCTTATTTTTTGTGATCCCTATATTACTGTCTTTGCCATCATCACAACCCTCACAATAAATCAGCATTATTGCAGCTGTCGTTACGAGATCTGTTATAGGTGGATTTAAGGATAAAACACTGAGTTAAAACTCTAAAAAATTAAGAAAAAGTTCTGAAAAAAGAGAAAATAATGACCTCTCAAAAATAGGGAGGAGGAAGAGATTGAGGAAATTAACTTTTTATAATTCTTTTTCCTTTGACTAACTCTTAACGATGCATGTACAGTGTCCTTGAATTAATCATAGTCTTAGTCTGCTCTCCATTATTTCCAGCAACATATATAAATTATCAAATTTCATTTTCATTGAATATACAAAACTTTAGAACTAATTTCGCTTTTTTGTGTCCCGAGAAATAATTTACATGTTTTTTTTTTCTTTAAAAATGATAGTGTATTAATAGGGTAAATTGTCAAAATATATAGCCACAAAAGGGCTAAATGAGCTTCGTGGTATTAGTGTTTGACCGCACCTACAAAGACAAACGACCACTAGGGTCAAAGAGGACCACCAAGGGTCATAAAGCCCAACAAGAGGAAAAAAGGCCGCACAAGACGGCAAACAAAAGCGATTACTAGACCACCTAGGGCGCCAAAATTACAACAAACTACTAACTAAGTGTTGTCTTCAATAGAAATCCCAAAACTGCACGTGTTGAAAGAAACTGAACGCCAGCGTTTTAACTCTCACTTTATGCCTTTTGTGATGATTCTGGAAAATTGGTAAACGTTGAATAAGTTGAATCAAATTACTACCGTTGGTAGACGTTGAATAGTTTAAACCAAACTACTATCGCATGTCAAGAAGAATGCGCTATCAAAGTCATAACAGACACTTACAAAAAATGGAAACGGTGCGATATCGCACCGTTTCCTCACCGAATTTTTCCCCAAGTGTACTGTTCACCGAAAAATTGGCAGTTTGAAATGCTGAAAAGTGAAAAGGCACAATATTGAATATGTGAATGCACCGTACATGTGAAAACATTGCAAACAAAATACATATGAACTCTCAAATGTTATGACTTTAAGAATAGTTTATTGTGCTGTCTTAAATGATGAGGAATATTTCATGCAAGTCATTCAAAAATATTATTGTTGCCTGAAATTTTATTTCTTATTATTGTTAAAGTTAATTTTATATTCTTAATAAAAATTAAAAAGTTCGGCACACTTTTTAAAAATTTAGAGTCCTATCACATTCTTATGGGAAATTTTCTTCTACTTTTACAGAACTTCATTTGACTGCATATAGGCCTCAATGTTTATAAACAGTAAAAGATTTGCAAACTTCTATCGTTTTAACACTATGGCAGTGTCTCCACATGCTGGACACCAATCCATAGATTAAACAGAGAAAGATCTCGAAGGAAGTTTTCCAATGCTGTGGGCAGAAATATACCATGAATCTGTACGAGGATGTGCAGGATTAAAGTACACAGCTTTGAGTTAATTTGCAATTATTGGTTTAAAAAAAAGAAGCAGTATTTACAGAACCTATAACAAAACATATTCTACTAGCAGTATTCATATACTGCTAATGTTCATGAATTCCCAGAAAGGAAGACAGGAAATTTTTTTTTTTATCAAACTGGTTTGTGCTCTTTGTTGGTAAAAGTAAAATATTCATTACACAAAAAGTTGCTTTTTGGGTGCTTCTTTGAACGCTTTCTGCTTGCGTTGGTGCCATTAAACAGGCCTTTTTCTCCTTAATTTAAAATGTGATGGCGACAATTAGGGAGGAGACAATGGGTGGATTGAGTTGTTGATGTGTTATGCTAAAAATAAAATGTGGTTTTACACATCATGATTCGACACAATTCATATAATCTCTTGGTAGGTATGAATTGGATTAAACTCATTTAATCCAAAGAGTTAAAATTATTAATTTAAAAAATAAAAGAGGCGATCAGTTAATAACTCTTGTCGTTGAACTACCACTCCGCAACTAGTTGACTGGATTCTGACTAATTTACTGGAATTTGATTGTTATTTGGCCTACCAGTCACTGGCAATCCAAGGACGGTGGGTTGCCAGCTAGCCGTTACTTTAAATTTTTAAATTAATAATTTTAATTCATTAGGTTAGATAGCTTTAACCTAATTCATAAAATTGTAAATTAATATTCAACTCATGACGCATTTGACTTGTGATCTATTTTATTAAATCCAATAAGTCAAAATAATGAGTAAGTTGGATTGGATTTGCTTTTACCAACCCTAATGACATTCTAACTAGTTAACATGGTAATATACATCACAAAATACATTCTATGAGTTGATCCTATTATACAACCTGTAAAAGAAAGGAAAAAATTGTTAATATTTTCTGTTTTTTCTTTTTTTAGAGTCTCCTTTGCATCCTAATTCTACTTGAAATTCCAAAGGAATTTGTATCCGACCAAACCCATCGAGTAGGTTAAAAAGAAAAACATTGTTAATCCTGTTCGAGTTTAACAACATTTGTCTTAGATATAATGTGCCCGTTCTCAAATAGTGACTAATGTATGTGTGGAGAACTGGGATAGCTGTGGACCATTGATTGGCATAAATTTCAGGCAATCAATCAGAAATAGCGTGGGACTAATGTGTACCATGGCAAAAGTTGAGGTAGTTAGTTCTTAAATGTAACAGAATAAAGGGTGTTAAGATTTTTTCTATTAATCAATTAATAGTTGGTAGCATTTAACTATTTATTGATTGATATCAATAATTTATTGTTTATATTCTGAATAATTATCATTGATTAATGATTTGATAATGCATCAATTTAATTACTGATTGATGTCAGATTTGGTTGATTTTTTTATGTTATATATCTTATGTATTTAGTTCAAAATTAGCTCCTGACTTCTATTGTGTAGTTCAAATATATAATGGAAGATCTACAAATATTATTTTCTCCAAATTGTCTCTTATTTTTCCTCTTTTATTTTCTCTCATTTCAAAGAGAAATATAGATACAATGTTTGCGACAATTGCCTAAAATATTTTCGTTTATCAACAATTAACAACGTTTATTCCGCTTAAATATTATATTTTGTTCCAATTTGGCCCATCAGCTAGAGTTATATATATTAGATTTCCAGAGTGGAAATATTGTTTTCCCTGTGGCTCATTCACGTTATGGTTTGTCCTTTGCCACTTTGGCTCGGGCTAGCTACATATATTACACCCCCAAACACCTCCCCCCTCCCCAAAACAAAAAAAAAAAGCAGGAGATTCAGTTGGATTTGAAATTTATAACGAGGGTGTAAACTTTTCATGTTCTTGTTGAAGGCATTGTAATTGTGAACTAAAACAATTTAATATTCATAAAGAAGACGTAAAATTTTTAAAATACTCGTCGAAAGTAGTTGTAAATAAAAAATAATTAGTTTGTATATTAATTATATTTCAAAATACATTTTATATTTCATAAAATAATTTTTTATATTTTCGAAATAACTTCTATCTCACAATCTGCATTTTAAAAAGTACAAAAATGTGTTTCAAAACACAATCTATATAAATTACATGCGCTTTATAGAGGCTTTCTCACACTTTATATTCACTTTCCCAACAAATTTCAATCTCTATCACGTCCTTAAATAAGATTTTCTTCATATCTTTGACTGTGTATTTCTTTTGCTTTTGGGGCTAATTAATTGTTTTCTTTCATCAGATCTAGTTAATACAAGAGGCATCGCTTTTGCTGCCAAAAAAAATTGAAACAAACAGCTGAAGAAATGGTCCAAAAGCTGCAGGTGTCTATAGAGCCGCAAATTGCCTCAATTATAGGATCACTGGCTTTAAATATACATGAAAAGCTAACCATGAACTGATAAATGCAGGACTGAGTTGTCATAACTCAGTACATAAACTAATTAAGAAAGTACTAATATAAGTTTAGACACAAAACACTAATTATTTATTGCTAGTATTAATTTACAAAATAAAATATTTTTTTGACTTTGGAAGTTTCTGTATAGTGACAATTTTTTATTTGCTGTTTCTCGTAGTCAAAAGTGCCAACATTTAAGCAATACTGTTCACTTGGTTCCTAGCATCTTTCAAAGGCGAATAAATAATGAGAAAAGCTTACCATTTGTTAAAGAAATCAACTTTCAAATGTACTGCCAACTCAGAAAAAAAAGGTACTGAGACAATTTAAAAAGCCAATTTAAAAAAACCCTTCACATTTTACCAAGGAAGATGCCTTAATAGCAAGCCTAATGCGTCATTGCTGATGCAACTATTGTGCCCTCAACCACTAAAATAATGGTACAATCATGAAATAGTTAAAAAAAAAAAATCCTTAATGACCCAAAAAAAAAGTATGCAGTGTGGCTGTTATATCTTTATTTTTAATATAACATGTCAATCAACATAAAATAAATTAATTTCCCTTTTTTTCCTTCCTTGAGTTTTTAAAATTTACCTCTAAAATTTAACATTTGTTTTCCTTAATGAGCCAATTTATACAATTCTATATAATAGAAAATTGCAATCAATATTCTCTCATTTCTGTCCATTAATGTTTGATGTCCAGGCTGTCTAGCTCTTCCAGCCTAGAAAAGTGAAGCACTTTACAGTTTAAATGCAACTCAGGATTAGAAATTGTTATCTAAGGACAATTATTGTCAAAGCAAGTGATAGAATAAACAATTAATCATTCTGCCAATAATTATGTATTAAATCCCAAGTCAATAGGAGCCCTGAAAATGAAGAAAGGGGGAATGGATATTGACTAGCAGGGTAACCAGCGAATAGGGCTTTCAATGAACCAAGAAATTGGCTCCGTTTGGATAATGTTATATTTGAGAATTTTGTATTGGAATGTGTGAAAGTTTTAGTGGGAATTTTTTGTAAGAAAAAGTGAAATGAAAAAGTAGATTGAAGGGAAAATTTTTTTGAAATAATTTGAGAAAATTTTTGGAGGGAATTTAAATTTTAAATTTTGAAATAAAAAGTTATTTGAATGTTTTATTTTTACAATTAAAAAATGTTAATTTTTTTGTAAATAAAAATGCAAACCAAATGGAGCAGTTCGCTTGCGTAGAACTAGTTAGCTTTGATGGGAAAATGTTGGTTATGTATGTTCGATCAACCAATATAATTGCTCGCTAATGAGACTTGCGGTTGAATTTTTTCTATCAAATCTGTCATGCTGCAAAAAGGGGCAAATAAATTGATCTGTTATGTTTAATTCATTTTAATGTGACATTTATATAACTTTTAATTATGATATTCAATGTGTTTTAGATCTCTTGATTGACTTCTTCCACATTAATACTTGAACAAATTAATTGAAAATTTTCACTCAAAATATTATTTCTCAATTGGCACCTTTGATTTTCCAACTCTCGCGCCATTATTACAACCATTTGTTCCAAAGGATCCTACTTAAGAAAGAATAATATTATTACCATTCAATTATTATTTTCATTACTTGTTACTCGGATCAATCTTTGATATAGTTTACCCCTAAACTATATTATCATTATGTAGAACTTTGGGCTTTTTTTGGGGTCAATCGACAATATTATCTTTGGGGAACCTGATTGAATTTTTCAAGAAGAGATAACATTTGAACCTGTGACCTAGAAATAATAATATTATCATCATTCAAATAATACCTACATTACTTGTGTTACCGGTATTAATCCTTGATGGAGTTTACCTCTGAAATATTATCATTATGCAGTATTTTTTGCTTTTTTGTTTTTCTGGCCCAATAGGTAATATTCTTTGGGTGGAATAACCTAATTGGACTTTTTAGAAAGGCATAAGATTTGAACCTCATACAGAGCAATCATTTCTTATGCAAGTGTTTAGCAAGCAAACTTTGCTTCGAATAAACAATAGGTCAACTTGCCCCTTTCTGCACCATCACATCAGTGGGTGAGCATTTACTAAAACAAATTGGTTTCCAGGAAAAGTACAGCACGCCTTTCCATTGTATGTACACTATTTATTTACACTATTTATTGAAGGTGGTTTAGCATAGTATTTAAGCTGTCTTCGCTTTAAAGCTTAGGCCTACAAGGACTTCCATAGTTCCATATTTCCACACAGTTTCCTGCTAGTAGAGAGGAAAGAGCTATGGCCAGTAACAGCATAACTGCATTGCCCAAATCATTTCCTATGAATGGAGGAAATGGTACTTATAGCTACTCAAGAAACTCCACTGTTCAGGTGCATATATCATTAGCAATATATTTCTTTTCCCTGTTTCAAGTCATCATTTTCTTAATACCAACCATTTACAATGGAGCATTCCTCCATTCATAGGAAATGATATTCTTTGCAGACATTAAAATCATGTTACTTGCTGGAAGTGGAGCATGTTTTATGAGAAGATCATGATTAACTTTTCTCATTGATTGCAGAGAGAAGCATCCATGACTGCGAAAGCAATGATGGAAGAGATAATTGCAGACACGCTTGACGTTGAGAAGTTTTCTTCCTCAAACACATTCCGGATTGCAGATTTAGGATGTTCAGTTGGTCCGAACACCTATATTGCCATGCAACAAATAATAGATGCAGTAGAAAAGCAGCTCAAGCTAAAGAGCGTTTGCCCTTCTCACTTGCCAGAATTTCAAGTGTTCTTCAACGATCAAATCACAAATGATTTTAATACTTTGTTCGCATCACTCCCTCTAGAAAGGCAGTACTTTTTTGCAGGCGTTCCAGGTTCTTTTCACAGCCAGTTATTCCCCACATCCTCAATTCATATAGCGCATTCCTCGTTTGCATTGCACTGGCTTTCTGAGGTGCCGAAAGAGGTGCTGATAAAAGACTCTCCATCCTGGAACAAGGGAAAAATTCTTTACATTTGTGCTTCAGATAAGGTAGCTGAGGCTTATGCTGCACAGTTTGCCAAGGACATGGACTCCATCTTGAATGCCAGAGCAAAAGAGATTATTAGAGGTGGAATGATGCTTGCCCTCACGTTAGCATTCCCAGATGGCTATGATAGTTCAAAAGATGGTTTTGGTTTGTTTTATGATGCTCTTGCCTCCTGTCTCCTGGATATGGCACGAGAGGTAAGTTTATGAATATCCAAATAACTTTATAGGGCTATAAGTCACTTGGAATATTGAAAGTTCACTGTAGTACCCAAAATCGATGTCAAAAAGTTAAGTGTGAAATATATGTGTAAGACCTTAGCTATTGGGATATTAATGACTTGACTAAGCATATTGGCCCAGCGATGATGAAATTAAAAAATTATTAGTCATATTCAAAAACTAAACATAATCACATTACAAGCCTTATATAAGCTTTAATGCAACATAAAAGATTTTTGAACTATGCACCTCATCGTCCTCATGTTTAATCTAAATATTTTGATAGGGATTTATAGATGAAGCTCTGGTGGATTCCTTCAACCTTCCACTTTATGTTACCTCCCCAAAAGAGATGGAAGGTCTCATTGAGAAAAATGGATGCTTTAGCATTGTGAGATTGGAGTTGCTAGAATATGACACGGAAGTGAATAAACCACTTGACACAAGTAAACACGTTGCACACATCAGAGCAGCCATGGAGGGCCGGATAAAAGCACATTTTGGAGCTGAGATAATAGACGAATTGTTTGATCGCTTTGATAAGAAAGTTGCTGTTTACAGAAATAATGATGCCATCTGCAGGAGAGGAATTTTGTTGTTCCTTGCTTTGCAGCGCAAATGAAAGCTGCCAACTCGCCTCCTTGATTATGATGATTATTGCCTGAATGTCCAGTCCATGTCTCTTGTGTTCAATGCGGTGATCCGTACTGAAGTAATCTGCTTTTATGTTCTCGTCTTTGAAATTCTTATTACTGTCAAGATTTGGGTGTAAGTTCTGTCATGTTTTATGAAAGATTAGAAGTTCACTGTATCCAAATGCAGCTCAAAGCTGAGCTGTATTGCCTCTTTTGGCATGTTTTTCGGTTCAAAAGATTGATGAACTTTAAGCTAGGCAACTAATAAAAGTTTTCCCTGCTGCAACCAAAAGTGTTTTCAGAGGGATAAATGACTTATATTCCTTTGTTTCATTATAGCTTGGAATGAAGCCGGAAAAAATTTTGGCTCGACAGGAAGCTTTAAGCCATATGTTATTATATCTTTCATATCCATAATTAGTACTTGGACATTGGCAACATCGACTACAGCCTGTCAGCCACTTATTTATCACAGTAAACGGGGAGGACGTTACACTTGAATTATTTGCATCTCTTACAAATGAAGATACCAATAAGTTATTTTACTGATGATTATATATTCTTGATTAACAATAGAGATAACCCCAAAATGATCTCCCACATATTGGTTAATGATTTTTTTAGTCCTTCACTTTTAAAATGAAAACAAATGGTTCTTTATATTTCATAAATGTATCATTTTGATTATCCGTTACTATTTCGTTTGTTTTTTTGTCAGAATAATGATAGAATAGTGACGGAATAGTGACGGGGGACTAAAAAAGTACATTCATGAAATGTGAATGACCATTTGTTCTTGTTTTAAAAGTGAGAGACTAAAAAGATCATTGGCCAATATGTGAATGACCATTTTGAAAGTTATCTCTTAGCAATATAATGTTACATTATGAGATTTCTTGTCCAATTTCAAAATAAATAAATAAATTTGTCACCCACCCAATATGTACTATACTAGTACTAATCCTTTTAGAGGTCCAACCATGACACTATTTTGAAAATTTTAGATAAAAAAGTGAATTGAATCATTTATACAATACAGCTCAAATGCTCATTCAAAAGCCTCTACAAAATCGCTAGCGAGTGTAGTCATGCAAGTCTTCATGCCAATGAAAAACATCACCGACCCAATTCTCAAAATATTATCCAAAAGCTTCCACTTTCCGAGAAAATTCTAGCGCGCGGCCGCAGTTTTCTTTTGCAATATGTGGCTTGAAACTTCAAGAGGAATGTTGCAATGCAAACCGACTCATTATGTTGGAAATGAGTTACAAGAAGAGAGAGAGACTCTGAGAGACAGTTTGAGTCTACATGTGTTGGAAATTCGTCCCGTATGTAAATTAAGTTGTACGTATGTACTATTGAAACTAAATAGACAAAATGTTGCTGGTTAAAAAAATATATATATATTTGTGGGACACAACACCTTATGTCTCCACCTTCCCAACATAAACCTTGTTTAGTTTATTTAGAGGTCAACCGAACCTAAACACTCAAACCCAAAATTTTAATGCAAACAAGTAGAATCAGAGTTAAGTTCAAGATTTTGTGGTGCTCCTTTGAGATTATTTTATTAATAGAAAACTAAAATACACTATTACTCTGTTGGAATAAATGGTTAGGAACTGTTGTATAGAAAACATAATTTGGAAAGTAATTGATATTTGGTTAGTGCCGGGCACATCAAAGAAGTATGAAAGCTTTTGCAACATCTGCTAATAGCGTTGGCAAACTTAACAATATTAATTACGAAAATTGGAATAAGCGTATGAGATATTTTGTCATAGAACAAGGTCCATGGATATAGATGGAGGTGACAAAGTCACACCACCAATTGGCACTTCTAAAACTCTCATGGAATAAGAGACAATGTAGGAAGGCTATGTTTGTACTAACAGTTGCATTGGAAGATGCACAATTGTAATGGACACAATCAGCAAGGACATCAAAAGAAGCTTGTGACACACTCAAATATGCTTTTGCCAAGAAGAATGAAGCAAAGCTGTAATGTATTGAAAATGAATTATTTTTTATCTCGAAAGATCACTGTGAGTCAATATTTCTTCCAAATAAAGTATTTATATGAAGAAATCTTTAAGTTGCCTTACTCTATTTTTTGGTTGTAAATTCTCTTCTAATCTAACTCCCCTCGAATGTAACTCGAGGTTTCTCTAAAGATGCAATAGTTAGATTAGAGATAGGATTAGACTAGGAACCAAATGAGGCAAGGAATTCGTGACCATACATGAATGACCAAATGAGGCATTTGGAGAAGTTGTTACCCTTAGGTTGACCTTTTGGTTCTCTCATTGGTTTGAGAGAATCAATTTAGTTTGGGCTATTACTATGCCACGTTTTTTTTATTGTTCATGTATGAGATGCATGCAATGTATGTTTATTGGTTAAATGCATAATGTGATTATGATTGTAATAATTAGTTAGAAAATTATGTGATTAATTGGACTAATAATTACAATAACCAATTCAAACAAAATAGTGAGTATTTAACAAATCTCTCAAACAAATATTAAGTTTAAGATGTCTCCCAATACTTAGCACTTGTCAAGGTTTTGATTGATCATGTGTAGGCTTGCCGAAGCAAGGTGCCATGGTTAATCTTAGTGAGACGAGACTGGACAATAGTAATATCCGACTGTTAATCATTGGGTTTGACTTAACTAGGTGGACTCAATAGAATTAAGACCTAGAGGTATAGAGTTGGGCCTTGGCTTATCGGATAAGTCAGAACAAAGAGTTCTTCACCCAACTATCCAAGAGTTGTATGGGATACAATTGACAAAGTGTTGTCTACTTAAATAGCCAAATTTTGGGTGATTAGCCAAAGCTAAATCAAAATAAGGTCAAATATGGATCTTGGCCCACTAGAAAGTTAATTAGATTAACATTTCCAAATTAATATTGAGGGCTATTAATTTGAGCAAAATAATGGGGGGTAACATTTAATTAAAAACCATATTAAATGTTTGCATTTATGATACTTATTTTGCATATTTCTGTTGTAGATAACCATGGCATCAAACGCTAACATTAACACACTATCACTGCGATCTGTTCTTGAGAAGGACAAGTTGAATGGGATGAACTTCCTGGATTGGTATAGGAGCTTGAGGATAGTCCTCAAGCAAGAGAAAAGGTTGTACGTCCTAGAGGAATTCTTATCTCAAGAACCTAAAGGAAATGTAACTAAGGAAGGGAACTAATTCCATTGCGGTGAGACCGGACATTGAAAGAGAAACTGTAAAGTTTACCTAGAGGATCTAAAGAATAAGAGGAATGAGAATTTCACTTCAGGTATTCATGTTATAGAAGTTAATTTATCTACTTCTTCATTATGGGTATTAGATACCAGATGTTGTTCACACATTTGCATAAATGTGCACAAATTGAAAAGAAGTAGGATTTTAGTTAAAAGTTAAGTTGACTTACGAGTAAAAATGGAGCAAGTGTTGCTGCATTAGCTATAGGAACTTATGTTTTGAACTTGCCCTTAGGGCTTCTTTTAGAACTAGATAATTGTTATTACGTGTCTTCCATTACTAAGAATATTATTTTTCTTATTTAGACAAGATTGAATATTCATTTATAATAAAGGACAATTGTTGCTCTTTTTATTGAAATGAAATCTTTTATGGTGGTGCACGACTAGTTCATGGACTATATGTCTTAAATGTTGACATGCCTATCTATAACATAAATATTAAAATGATTAAATTAGATAATTTTAATTTGACTTATCTCTGGCATTGTCATCTAGGGCCACATAAACAAGAATCGCATTTCCAAAGTCCATAAAAATGGACTTTTGGACTCATTCGATTTTAAATCGTATGAGACATGTGAATCATGTTTATTAGGTAAGATGACTAAGGCCCTTTTCACAAAACATAATGAAAGGACAGGTGATTTATTGGAATTAATACATAATGATGTATATGGACCATTAAATACATAGGCTGGAGGTGGTTTTCAATACTTCATCACATTTACTGATGACTACAGTAGATACGGCTATGTGTATCTTATGAGACACAGGTCTGAATCTTTTGAAAAGTTCAAAGAGTTCAAGAATGAAGTACAAAACCAACTTGGTAAGAGTATCAAAGAACTTTGATCTGATTAAGGAGGTGAATACTTAAGCCACGAATTTGATGACTATCTAGAGGAGTGTGGGATAGTCTCACAACTCACTTTTTCTAGAACACAACAATGGAATGGTGTATCCGAAAAGAGAAATCAAACTTTGTTAGACATGGTTCGGTCCATGATGAGTCATGTAGATCTTTCAAATTCCTTTTGGGGACATGCTTTACTTACAGCCCCTTTCACACTAAACTGCATTCCATCTAAATCAGTTCAAAAGACACCATATGATATGTGGACTGGAAAGCATCCTAGTATGTCTTTTATGAAGATTTGAGGATGTGAGACTTACATTGAAAGTCAAGTCTCCGACAAACTTGGACCCAAATTTGATACGTGAAATTTTGTGGAGTATCCTAAAGAAAAAAAAGGATACTACCTCTATAATCCCAATGAGAACAAAGTGTTTGTTGCTCAGACTAGCGTTTTTCTAAGAAAGTAGTTTATTTCTGGAAAATCCAATGGAAGACAAATAGAACTTGAAGAAGTTTGAGAACCACAAAATAGCACTGAACTTGATAATATGGAAATTGAGCATGCACCACAAAGAGTTGTGGAACAAGTATCTTCTCAAAAGACACAAGCCCCGCATAAGTCCACTAGGGTTCATCGTGAGCCATAGAGATATGGATTTCTGGTGACTCAAAAATGGTGATGTCTTGCTAATGGATCAAGATGAGCCTACGACTTATCAAGAAACTACAATGATCCATTTATAGGTTAAAGCAAGCTTCTAGAAGTTGGAATCTACAATTCGATGATGCAATCAAACAGTTTGGTTTTATCAAGAATGAAGATAAACATTTTGTCTACAAGAAGGTTAGTAGGAGCACTGTTGTCTTCTAGGTATTGTATGTAGATGACATACTACCTATTGGGAATAACATTCTTTCTTTACAATTTGTAAAGACTTGGTTAGGAAGTTGTTTTTCAATGAAAGACTTAGGGGTCAAGATCTATAAAGATAGATCAGGAAATTGATTGGCCTATGTCAAAGTACATACATAGATAAAGTTCTAAAATGGTTTAGCATGCAAGAATCTAAGAAATGGTTTTTTCCTATGGGGCATGGAGTTAGTCTCTCACAGAAACAGTGTCCTTCAAAACAAGAAGAGAAACAACACATGAATATGATTCCATATGCATCAGCTATTGGATTTATCATGTATGCCATGTTATGTACTCGTCTCAATATCTAGTTCGATTTGAGCATGACGAGCAGATATCAAGTAGATCCCGGTAAGCGTCACTGGATCACTATCAAAATATTTTTAAATACTTGAGAAGAACTAAGGATACATTCTTGATGTATAGAGGTGAGAAATAGCTCAATGTAATTGGTTACACTGATGCAAACTTCTAAACCGACAAGGATGACTTCTGATTGTAGTCAAGTTATCTGTTTTGCCTAAATGGTGGTGTTGTCAGCTTGAAAAGTTCAAAGCAAGCAACAGTAGCCAATTCTATAATAGAGACTGAGTATATTGCTGCTTCCAACGCAGCAAAAGAGGTCGTTTGGATACAAAAATATAACCGAACTTGGGGTTGTACCTAGCATTGCCGATCCAATTGAGATCCATTGTGACAACAATAGAGCTATTGCACAAGCTAACGAAATCAAATCTCACCAATGAGCCAAACATATACTTCGGCGCATCCATCTGATCCGAGAGATCATTGAGAGAGAAGATGTGACGATATGCAAAGTACCAACTGATAATAACATCACTAAACCACTGATGAAACCTCTGACACAACAAAGACGTGAACATCATGCTAAATCATTAGACATTAGAGAAATGATTAATTGCTCTTAGTTCAAGTGGGAGTTTGTTGGATCATGCCCTAAAGACCAATGGTGATGATGGTTTTCGCATATATTGTATCATAATATTTATAATTAATGACAATGATTATTATGTTTAGCGCTTTATCAATAAATATAATAATGTCCCAAAAATTTAATTATTCTAAAATTATCCCTAGTCACATATTATTATTAAATGGGACAATGATAATGCATTAAAACTAGTATGTGTAATGACTGATAAAATGTGTCATGATATGAGATATCAAGTCAACAAATAGGCACATGTTAAAGAACTATGTACTGGATCGACCTGCCATGAAAAATGCTACATGGGTTATTATATGAAGTGTCATAAGCATTTCTTATAGTGATGATGGTGTAAGTGATCCTTAGACTTGAGATCATCAAAGATCTCAACATAAGGAGTTGTATATTTTCATGCTACTTAACGTTACCCGTAACAGGGTGAACTACAAAAGTGGCAATTGGAAATATATGAATCATGTAGTAGGATATTGACTGATCAAGATAGGATTTGCCCCTCCTATATAATAGGAGTGATATCTTTGGGCCCCTTGATCAAGTAAGACCATAAAATATATGGCTGTGTTCAAATGAGTCGATATGTGATTTCGAGCTCATTTGCTTAGATGTGTCTACTTGGGAATCAAAAAATGCAATGATTGAACTATGCGAGTGTGACACATTCCATGGCTCATGTTTAATCAAGATATCTAGGATAAGGAGATTTAATTACATAGTAACATGTATCACAATAAAAGTAATGTCCAATTACTAACATTTTTATAACTTGGGTAGTTTTGATGTGTTGCTAGACACCGCTCAATGCTTATGACATAAAATAGATTTTATGTCATCACCAAAGTTATAAGAACTTATTAGGTTGCACACTTAGATCGTATCCAAAAGAAGTGTAAAATTCATATGATTAATTTTGATTAATTTAATAATCCTATTGTGAATAAGACTCCATAAGGTTTCCAGTTTAAAACGGTATTCGGTTTTGGATTTTAAATGTTTTTGGTTTTGTGTTAATAAATCCGAAACATTTTTGGATTTATTAATTAATGAGAGAGCCAAAAATTAGAAAGAAAATAAGAATTGGATACTTGTTTTGGCAGCTATCAAAATTTGGAAAGTTCCAAAATAGAATAGAACTTGTAGTTCAAATAAAATTCTTTAGAGACCAATTTTTCTTTGAGAAAAAAAAATTATGTAGCAAAATTAAAACCTAAAAATCTAACTCCATTCTTCTTGTTGAGAAAAGTTCTTTTCAGCTTCTCTTTTGAAAAATTAGCTGCCATTCTTTCCAGCATACCAAGAGGCTTTTTAGCTATTCTTTGGAGAAAAAAGCAGCCTCTACTTCTGTGTTAAAGAAACAAGAAGAACCGAAACTTAGAGAAGCTTCAAACCTGAAAAATTAAAAGCAAAATTCTTTGCTAGCACATTTGGATTTTGCTGCTTCTTTTCTTGGGTTAATTGTGTGACAATAAACTTGGAACTTGGAGACGATCGTGTGGATACTGTATAGGAAAAGCTTTGCTGGGTGTTGCTATAATTCAACAAGCAAAAGTCTTGACAATAAAGTTCAACTACTACCGATAAGGTAAAACTCTTCACGACCGGTTTGAAATCATTTTGTAAGGATCTTTGGAGGAAATAAAAAATCTTAAATTTCCATTATGTGCCATATTTGATTTCCTACATCTAAAGCATACATAGTTTCTTTGCCAGCTCTTTTGTTTCACAAATTTCATAGTTATTTCTGTAGAAAGAAGAAAAAGGAATCCAGACGCTTGAATTGTCTTATCCATACAGCTAAGTTTCACTTGCAATTCAAAAACCTGAAGTCCATTTGAGAATGCTGATTGGCTACTGAGTCAATTATCCATGTAATCAACCAAATATATGCAAGCGTGAAAATGTAAATAGACATCATACAGAAGACTTATTAGCAAAGAAGTTGAACAATGATGAACAAATAAGGAAGTCAAGTTAAAACTATCTAAATGTAGTAGTATTGTACCTTTTGATACTACAATGCCCACATAAGATGTGAGAGCAAGCTGTTGTTACTTACCTGATCTTGTCTCTATTGAAATTGTTGAGCTTTTTAGCTAACTTTACTAACTAGCACAACGAAAAAGATCAGAACATCTCTAAAATTTCAACTAAAATACCTTCACTGGAGACTTATTTTCTTCTAATAACAAAATATTGCTCTTTCTAATTATATAATTCTAATCTAGTATACTTTGCAATGTGAAAATCCCATAAGCCTATACAAAAGACAAAATTATGAGAGCCCAAAAAATAGAGTTGCAGCATTTTCATAGCTTCACAAAATTCTTTACGCATTGCAAAAAAATAAATCCAATGGCATCCAAAACATATAGTAGTAAAACTGTGAAACAAAAGAAGAGAGTGAAAAATCAACTAAGAAACTCTTAGTTTTAGAGCCAGAAGGCTTTTTTCTCTTCCTTATAGTACTGTAGCTAAAGGCGACCAGGTGAGAGTAAGGTGCAATCTGTTTGTACAGCAAAAAAAAAATTTTAAGATTTCCGACGGTCCCTCTTTTTTAGGGCTTTTGTCTCTAAGTCATGGGGTTTTGGTTCTCCTGTTGGAAGCTATAGATGTCCCTAGTATGGGAGGAAGAGCTAAGAAGCGTCATGGACACCCTATGCTGGACTTCGAAGCCAGTGGTTATTTCAGGATTCTATTGGCAAAGTCTCCTTACTATAGGGGTTTGGTGTTCTAACTTGGGAAGAGGGTCAAGCACAATGCCACCCAGCGTGATGCCGAGACAGCAACTTGCAAGTAGAGGTCGACAAGTTAGGGATTTTCTTTCTCTTAGCTATATTAGCTAAGAAGTGCCATCTCGTTTTATCAGGATGGGATGCCTTAACCGACACTCACTGGGTTTAGGTTAGATGTGTTAGGACAAGTCTTTAAATGGACTTTCTATGTACTGTTTAACTTTTTCATTAAAAGTTAATACACATCGTTTCTTTTGAGAGAGAAAAAAATAAAACTCTTAGCTCAAGTAGCTGTTGCACTGCCACTAACTAGTGATCATACTATTTGGCATGTAATAATGCAGCTTTTGCACAATTATTGGTGTGTGTGTGTGTGTGTTTGTATAGGGGGGATGTAACCGAGGATAGACACAATATAGTTGTTACATGTTAATCAACTTTAGTGCAAACAATAATAGAAAGTGTGACTTTCATCCTTTTTCTTCATCTGTAATTGTCCTAATATATACCAGTCTTTTCAAACTAGACAAAAACGTAATTGAAGTGCTTTGTTGTTGGTTCCTGCATTGTGTGAATCTTTAAGATAGATTATACCATATGCCATCTATGCATATATATTATATCAAGGGCATGTTTCACTTAATCCTTCATTGAGGTCTGACAACCTCATCTATTTTCTTATATTTTCTAATGTTTGCAATTGGTAATGTTGCCACTAATTTGTTAGCGCTCAGGATCATATAGACACCAGGTAATATTTTGGTTTCCTGTTGTTTGCTAATAACTATTTTCTAGATTTCATCCATTAGGGACATACCATTTTTTCCAGTATTCTAAACCTTCAAATGGCATATATAAATAGGAATGTTTTGTTGGGTACTTAATATAACCCAAATGTATGTTTTAATATAAGCCCAACAGATAATGAACCTTTGTAGTGGGCCTGTATGAGTAAGAGCCCATTAACTAGTTATAACCCTAGTGTATTCCTATATATATGCTAGCTGGAGACAGCATGCTAAGTATTCCAAACTAGATACCTATAGTGTAATGCATCAAGCAATCGCATATACTATTGCTTGATTTTAAACAGCCAACAATCTTGAAGCATAAGGTAATGAAGATTTGGAAAAAAAAAATTTCACATTTTTTGAGAAAAAAATTCGTGAACAATACTTGAATGTTGAAACAGGGGTATTTTAGTTACTTTAAAAATTGACTTTTTGCTCCGGTGACTGGTAGAGGAAAAAGAGTAGTCTCTCAATGAGAGTAGTTCATCGGTGCAATATGATCACCAATCCAATGTTGGAGTTGGTTGGGATTTGAGTTTGAAGTTTCGCCAGAGGAAATCTTTCTCTTCAAATTTTGGAAAATCTAGTCAGTTTTAGCTTACAAGGCCACTTGGTTTTTGTTCTCCTCGGAGAGATGAACGTTTTGAGTGGTCACCTGCATTGATCAGAGGTCGGACGGCAGAAAAACGAGCAACTAAAATTTCGGCAAGCTCGGGATGAGTTGACACAGTGAGTCAGCTACTGACTGGGCAATATCTGCTAACTAGACGTTGACTAGTTAACCAGTTTGACCATTGACCATTGACCGTTGACCTACAACAGTTGACCGCTAACTTTTCCAGATCGACTCTGATTCAAACTTTTAGCGATTGCTAAATTCTTTCTTTGCTGAAATCAGGCGCACTCATTGTAATTTTTTGTTTTTTAATTATTAAAAATGGAAAAGAATATGCCAATTGAGATGGTCAAATTTCATATTTTTAGTGGATTTGAATTTAATTTATGGAAGCGAAAGACTCAATTTGGCTTAAAATATGAAAATATTTTTTACACTGTTTTGAGTACCTTTGCTAACACTATTGAGGAAGTTGATGAGTCTCAATGGAACAAGGATGATGATTTCTGCAAAGACTATTTATTAAATTGTCTTTTAGACCATCTTGCCGAAGTTTATGGCAAATTTAAGACTACTAAAGACATATGGGACAATTTAGATACTCAATTTAAGGAGGATGAATTGTCAAAAACACATCTTATTGACAAATTCATGGATTTCAAATTTAAAGAATATATGGAAATCATTCCTTAAATAACTGATCTAGAAAATTTGATATCTAAATTGACCAATGAAAACATCATTGTATGTGATCCTTTTCTAGTTGGTGCGATTATTTATAAATTACCATCTGCGTGGCATTCTTTCAAAACTGAGATGTAGAGAAAGAAAATACAAGTGGAACTGGATGATCTCAAATGATTCATTAGAATCAAGGATGAGAATCAAGTTAGGAAAAATTTAGAGATGGTTAGTCAGCAACAATCAGCTGGTAACACAGTATCAAATCTTAAGAAATTTTCTAAAAAATTCAAGTCACCTAAGAGTGAACCTCAGAAATTGAAAGCCAAAAAGCCTATCTTTAAGAAAAAGAAGTACAAGTGCCACAATTATGGAAAGTGGAGTCACTTTGCAACAGATTGTAAACAACTTAAAAATGACAAATCTGACATGCCAAAGAATGAAACAATATGCTAGTGCAGAAAACTGAGCCTCAAAATTTTACTGCTATGGTGAGAAATAATGAAAAGACCAGTACTTCTTTAGAATGGTGGTTAGATACTGGGGCAACATGCCATGTTTGCAAGAATAAGAAGTTACTTGATGATATTGCTAAGGCAAACGAGACTACTGTTGTGGCTAGTGGAGCAATGGAGACGGTGACTCACATTGGTACTACAAATATGAGCCTTTCTTCAAGTAAACTTTTAACTTTAAAAGATGTTAAAGTAGTTCCTGCTATTCAAAAGAATTTAATTTCTATTAGTCGCTTAGACAATGCTGGCATGAGCATATTTATTTCTGGTGGTAAAGTAACTTTATCTGTCAACTCTTATTATTTTGATTGTGAATTCTTAACTGATGGTATGTTTAGATTGAGTTCCATAAATAAAACAGTCAGCCAAGTTAGTACAAATTTAATTGATCCTAAAATATTGCATAATCAGTTAGGATATGTGAACTATAAGAAAATGGTTAAACTAGCTAAAACTCATAATATACCTCTAAATACTTCGATCAGGTTTAATAGATGTGAAGTTTGTACTCAAACGAAGATTACTAGAAAACCATTTCGTACAGTTTCTAGTAGTACACAATTCTTGAATTAATACATTCCGACTTCTGTGACTTTAAAGGTTTCACCACTAGAGGTGGCCGGAAGTATTTGGTCACTTTTATAGACTAGTTTTCTAGATATTGTCATATTTATCTGTTAAAATCAAGAGATGAAATATTTGATAAATTTAAAATTTTCAAGAGTCGTGTTGAAAGCTAGTTGAACTTGAAAGTTAAAAGGTTTAGGAGCAATAGAGGATGAGAATATACATTGACATGGTTCAAGGAATTTTGTGTTTTAGAGGGCACAATACTTGAAACTACTGTTCCTTACTCACCTCAATCTAATGGCATAGCTGAACATAAGAATAGGACGTTAACAAAAATGTTAAACTCTATGTTATTGACAACTGGCATGCCTTCTTGTTATTAGAGAGAAGCAATTTTGGCTGCTAATCACATCCTGAATAGGTTGCTGCATTCTAAGTTGTCTTCAACTCCGTATGAGATATGGTATAAACATTCTTGTAAATATGATACTCTTAAGACTTGGGGCTATATTGCTTATGTGAGGATACCAGACCCTAGGAGACCTAAAGTGAGGCCTAGGACAAACACTTGTGTGTACCTAGGTAGTGCAGAGGATAGTACGGTTGATCGATTCTTAGATCTATCAACCAATGTAGTTATAGAATCTAGAGATGCAGTTTTCTTTGAAGATAAATTTCTTCAAAATCAAGGGTTGACAGTATCAGGCACTATAGAAATAATTTTAGAATTACATATAGAAATTGAATCAAATTTCTCTAACACTCGGATAATTTCTGAATTTGTACCTTTAAGAGTATCTATAAGAGAACGAGTTTTAAAAACATTTGGTGAGGATTTTGTCACTTACCGTTTAGAGGATGATCCATCCACTTATAAAGAAGCGATGAGATCTAGGGACTCCTTATTATGGGCAGAAGCCATTGATGATGAAATGAGCTCTTTGTTACAAAATCAAAGTTGGCAACTAGTCAATTTGCCAAAATGGGCTAAGATTATAGGTTGCAGGTGGGTTTTGAAGAAGAAACTTAATTCTAACGGATCTATAGCTCGGTATAAAACACGTTTAGTAGCTAAGGGCTATATTCAAGTAAGTAGGGTATATTATTTTGATGTTTACTCCTTGGTCTGTCACTTGACTACGATAAGAGTTCTTCTTGTTTTGGCATCTATTGAGCACTATGTTGTGCGTCAAATGAATATAAAGACAGCGTTCCCAAATGGAGATCTTACAGATGAAATCTATATGAACCAACCTGAAGGGTTTGTTATGAAAAGTTTCGAGAACAAAGTTTGTAAGTTAAACAAATCTTTGTACGGTCTAAAACAAGCACCTAAATTGTGGCATCAAAAATTTGACAAGGTAGTAACGAGCTTAGGATTTTGATCCTGTTATTCTGTTGAATGCCTTTATTACCGTTCTATGTTGAATAAGGTTGGATTATTTGCTTTTATGTAGACGATATGTTGATACTTGGTCCTGATCATTCTGTAGTGAGTGACGTAAAAGCCAAATTGAAAAAGCATTTAACATGTCAGATCTTGGTGTGGTAGACACCATTCTTGGTATGAAAGTACGTTTTACAGAGCAAGGAATTACTTTTAGCCAAGCTCACTACATTGAAAACTACTTTCTACATAGGGATACAGTGAATGTAAAGTGATTAAAATACCATATGATCCTAATAAATGGCTGAACCCCAATGAGGGAGCTAGCGTGAATCAGTTGGATCAATGAATGCACTAGGCTAGACATAGCCTTTCCTGTAAGCATGCTGAGTTGTTTCGCTAGTAATCCTGGCCCTAAGCATTGGAATGCCCTCTCACGACTTATGCGATATCTGAAGGGTACCTTCAACTATACTCTCTGTTATAGTGGCCATCCTCCTATCATGGAAGGATTTTCTAATGCATCGTGGTGCTCAGAATTAATAGACAGTAAATCTACCAATGGTTATGTTTTCACACAAGGTGAAGCAGATGTTGCGTGGAAATCCAAGAGATAGACTTGTATTACTTTGTTGTTTATAGAATTGGAACTTTCTACTCTAGCTTCGGCAAGAGGAGAAGCAGAGTAAATAACAGAACTGATCCTAGATATTCCACCAACTCGTTTAAAGATTAATTATTTAAGTATGTTCTTTGATAATCAGGCTACAGTTTCGGTAGTGAAAAACTCACTCTTTAATGGTAAAAGAAGACATGTTAGGCAGAAACATGCAATGTTGAATTATCTCATAGAATACGGTATCTTCACTTTGGTCGATGTGAGATTGAAGGATAATATGGCTGATGTTCTCACAAAGGGACTGAACAAAGATCGAATATTCAAAATTGTGAGGGAAATGGGGTTAAAGACTATATAGACATCTCTTAACTTACATCTATGTTATTTTGAATTTTCAAATCTCCCTCCCTTTATTGGCCAAGATAAGCACTTGATAATGTTTCGACGATGTTTATGGTTGTCAATATATCATTCTACATTTGATGATATATCCTTTTTCGGTGAGTTGTCTCATTTCACATTTGATGAGGTAACTTAACTCATTTTAGATGTTCTGTTTAGAACGGCTATATCATTCCATATTTGATAATGCTGCTTAACTGAATTTGGACTTGACAGCTATAACATTCCACATAGAAACATTAAATGGTTCTTTTGAAAAAAAACTATTTAGGTCTTGTTCTTATTAAGAAACTGGACATTGATGCTTATTGGAATGTGACATTGATGCATATTGTTATTGACATTGATGATTATTGTTATTGATATTGATGCATATTGACATTAATATATATATTTATTTTTAGTCATTGTGGTATTGTGCTAAGTTCTTTTGGTAGAATTAGACACTTTAGTTTGTTACACAAATGATTGGATTTACATGAAATTCATATTTGGTAACTTACAGAAAATGACGAAAATGGAGGAGATGATTCCAACTAGGATCCTGAAGGGGATGATCTACTTAATGGATAATTCCTCTAGAGTTCTAGACTATGGGGGACTATTATTTTCTTTTCAGTTGAATAAATAGTTCACTTGCATATGAAATTACCCATTTAGTTTGAGTTTAGAGCATTTTTAAAACTCTTGTGTTCGAAGTTTAGATAATTTCTAAAACTTTGATTTGGTTTATTTATAAATGAGATTTATTGATTGTGTTTGGTTAAGTTGAGATTGTTTCTAAAACTCATAATTATGTTTAAAGAATTTATATTTTTGAGTAATAAATCTTTTGTGCTATGAATGATTCAATATTCTATTTTAAACATTACATTATCTATCTATTGGATTATGCTATATGTAGAACATAAGAGGAGATTGTTGAGTATTTAATATAACCCAAGTGTATTTTCTAATATAAGCCCAATAGATAATGAACCTTTGTAGTGGACCTGTATGAGCAAGAGCCTATTAACTGGTTATAATCCTAGTGTATCCCTATATATATGGTAGCTAGAGGCAGCATATTAGGTATTTCAAATTAGATACCTAGAGTATAATGCTTCAAGCGATCACATATACTATTACTTGATTCTAAACCCTAACATGTTTGTCACCTCAATGTTGCCCTTTGCCACAAGCTTAGAATCAGAGTTGATAAAGCACAAAATCTGGAGAAGCCCTTTACCTGATCCTTGAGTACGAATGGTAATAGAAACAGCAATGCCATCGCCTTAGCTATGTACGATAAAAAGCACACTGCAGAAAAGCACTTGCTACATAGTAGTTACTCTGCCAATAAATATTTTAATTTCAATCATCGACACTACATATAGACACACAACCATTTACTTCAGATGTCATAAATACTGCTTATGGTACGTACAAATAAAGTCGGCATCCAGGTATTAGCTTGTAGGTCATTCAACCTGTCTCGATGCCAAAATATTTATGAAGTCAATCTAAATTCATTATTGTATATCCAAGGAGGAGATTTACTAAGACCTCCTAGTGCTTGATTGTTTGATCTGAACCAGCTTATCATAAATACACCATGGGAAACTAATATAGTGAGCCCGGTCCAATCCTTCATTATAGCAACCCCAGTATGTTGGATGATAAGCTACATGATACCATGCTGATGCTTTTGCATATTCATTATCTAATTCACCTCCTTTCTTGTTAAACCAGGTCCTAGCTTCGTTTCTCAAGGACCTCACAGCCATACCAAGAGCCTCTGCGTCCTTCTTTCTGTTAAAAAATCTGGACATTTTCATGATACCACCACTAAGTATCTCAGCTTCAGTTTTCATGCCATAGTATTCCATCAAATTACCCAATTTATAATCATACTCGCTTTTGTAATCAAATGCATCATCAACATAACCTTCAAATCCGTATACTTCCATGTCAGGATCATAAGATTTTTTTGCCACTTCCCTCGTAAATGATTTAATCAAGCATGTGTCTGGTGCAATATCTTTTACCTCTCTAAAAAGCTTTCCAATCACATGCTCTGACTCGTATGTGGGCTTGTCAGGCTTTTCCATGAAATCTGGATATTCTTTAACACGCAGATGAGATGGTATCTCAGCAGGAACACCAGTCTTTGGGAAGTCAACTGCAATGGAAAACAGCTCTGCAAGCTGCAAACATGGTTTACTCATCGCCTTCAAAGGTTCCCGGTCAGCAAAAACAGTATGGGCATTTGAAATGATCCCTAAACTATCATTGAATATATAGTTGGTAAAATACTCCTCAATTTCCTGCGGTAAAGCAGAGAATGTTGTAAATTACATTGAGAGAAATTTGAACCAGAATAGTAAGTACGCTACAATGATATTAATCACGAATGAGAATAAAATGTAGCATTTTTTTGGTTAAAACAGAGAGCTTTACCAATCTTAGACAATTTTGAAATTGCAAACTTGGAGAGTCCATTACCTATTAGCACACCCTAACTGTTAACTTTATCCAAAACTATGAGTTAATTGTAAGGCAAAATATGCTCAACTATCATAAAATCCACAATGTAGAAATACACATGCAAGAAGTACAACTTAACCTGTGAGGTTTGCTACTAGTCACAACAAAAACGAAACACATATACAAATGCACACACATTGACCCCGCTTTTTAAGCAAATACAGATGCTTCCCTTAGGATTGCTTGTTTGATGCTCCACTGAATCAAATTTCACAATGCTCTACCCAGGCAAAAGTTTGAGCACTTATTAACATACACTACGTAACAAATGAACTTTCAACTGAGTGAGTAACCTCGTAGTTATGACTTTGCCACTTAGAGGCAGTTCTTTTGTTGTGACCTTGTTTTTTATCAGTACTACCACTATAAAGCCTGAGCAGAGTTTTGATTTAATACCTTTTGGGTTTCAAATTCTGCTCTTTGCAACCCCAAAGAATAGGAACACTCTATAGTAGACCAGGCCAATTTAAATCACCTTTGAAATTAATAAATAAACTGACACAGACATTCAATGATGTGCATTAGAAGGAAATAAAAACAAATAAAATCAATCCAATCACCATTACTTTGATATGTAAACCCAGAATCAGTAATTCCCTTCGATAACACACATCCCCAAGGTAAAGAGAAAGAAATACACAATTTCATCAACTCTGCCATAAAATAGAATTTAAAGCAATAGAACATTTTGGAAATTATACACATTTCATCATCCTATTTACAATAATGTCAATTAATAATGGTTAGGAATAACGTCTCACATTGGCTTTCTGAGCCACTTTGAGTAACTAATGCCATTCTACTCATCGCCAATTGGTTTCTGGCTGAACACAGAGGTTCTGTGCATGATATTCAAGCTTTGAAATTGGGTTTGATTTTCCAAACATGACTTAAATCAATCAATGCATAGGCATGGCTTCATAGGATTTTTGGCATGCTTAATTCAATTTCTCATTAGGCTTGATGATCAGGTCGGTTTACAGCATTGGGCAAGGGTTCATACTTCCACCCTTGTCAATGCATATGTTCAGAAAGTCATGTTTTAGGGCGTATCAAAAATAATTCCACATAGGTTTCCCAAAGTCTACTGGGCAAACTAATAATATTCCTTTGATACTCAAGCACTCTAACAGTAATCACTTTTTAACAAATGAGTAGAAAGTAGCAACTTGCAGAAATTTGAGGACAAAAGTTTCACAAAAACATTCCTTTGATGCCAAAATTAACATTTACAAGAGAATAAGCTGAAGCAGATCCATGCTAAACATCATCTGATAGTTGAAAGAAATTGAGGATAAAAGAAAAATATAAAAAAATCCCTAAACCATTTTAGACAGAGGGCTACCAAAATTTCTTATGTTAGTTTAATGCAGCTTAGAAGTTTTCAGTTCTTTATATCTTTATTTGCCAAAAGAAATGTGCAGATGATATAAGGATAGTCAAACAAGGAAAACATTCCACTTACTAGAATCATATGCGCTCCGTGTGGCAGTTAGTTATTTTCTAAGAATGATGATTGTCAGACTCCAATTATTCTCTTTGAACAAAATATATAAGATATTTAATATATATCACTCATTTTTAGTCTGCAACCATTTGAGAAGACCAAATATAAACAACAGAAAGCACATGGAATGTATGAATTACATAGGTCAAACTGAATAATTGGCCCCAAGACAAATGAACATACAATCCATGTTAATCATGTTATGCATTTACGTCTGGAAACGACCACAATAGAACTATGTAAACCTTTAAACTATGAACCATGCAAGATGATGATAGTCTAAAGGAAAAAGACTACCATATAATCAACATCAACATCAACATCAACATCACCTTTATCCCAAACTAGTGGGGTCGGCAATTGATGAACCCAAAAAAAAAAACTAAATAATTAAATATTTATATAAATAGTTATGAAAATGAGGTATAACAAAAGGAAGAGAAGAAATAGTTATAAAAATAGATACATAAATAAAGGAGATGTAACAAAACTAAAGGGAAAAGGGCTAAGACTAAAAGGTCAGTCATGAACATAGGAATTTTGCCATTCCACCACACTAATAGCTTTCCTCCACTCTATCCTAAGACAAACCGTACGCCAATCTATTTCCCACTCTCTAAAATCTTGTTTTACTACTTTTCCCCACGTAAGTTTCGGCCTACCTCTCTCTTTCTTCCTATCATGCTTTGTATAACAAACTTCTATTCTTACAAGGGATTTCTAGAAGTCTTCGAAGAATATACCAAAACCATCTCATTCTATGTTCTTTCATCTTTTCTTCCACCAGTGCTACTCCAACTTTACATCGAATATCCTCATTTCTTATCTTACCCATCCTCGTCTTATCACACATCCACCTTAACATCCTTATTTCTACTATTCCCAAATTATGCTCATGTTGCCTTTGTGCTAGCCAACATTCAATTCCATATAGCGTTGCCGGTCTCATTGCTGTTCTATATAATTTTCCTTTTAACCTATGTGGGATTTTGCGATCATACAAAAACCCTGATGCACTGCGCCATTTCATCCAACCTGCTCTGATTCTATGGCTTCCATCTTTAATAATCTCTCCCCCTTGTTGTAGTATTGATCTAAGGTATCTAAAAGTATCTTTCTTGGGTACCTCTTGTCCTAGCATATTCACAGAATCTTCGTCTTCTCGTCTTGCCGTGTCAAACTCACACTTCATATATTTAGTCTTACTTCGACTTAACATAAATCCTTTTGACTTCTACGTGCTTCTCTATATTTTTAATTTAGTATCTACCCCCGCCTTGGTCTCATCAATAAGTACAATATCATCTGCAAATAGCATACACCACGGCACTTCATCTTGGATATTCTTTGTTAACTTGTCCATAACTAGAGTAAAAGGATAAGGACTCAAAACAAATCCATGGTGTAAGCTCACTGTGATTGGAAAATGGCTTGATTTTCCATTACAAGCCTCACGTATGTAGTAACACCATCATATATATCCTTGACTGCCTCTATATATTTTGAATGTACTTTTTTCTTCTCAAGAACCCACCATAGAATATTTCTTGGCACCCTATCATACGCCTTTTCAAGATCAACAAAAACCATATGTAGGTCCTTCTTCTCTCGATATCTCTCCATCGACTATCGTATCAAGAAAATAGCCTCCATGGTTGATCTTCCCGGCATAAATCCAAATTGATTTACAAAGACCTTGGTCTCTATTCTCAAACGATACTCAATAACTCTCTCCCACAATTTTATTATATGGCTCATAAGCTTAATGCCCCTATAGTTGGAACAATTCTGTATATCCCCCTTATTCTTGTAGATAGGCACAAACATACTCTCTCTCCATCTATCAGGCATCTTATTTGTTTGGAGAATCTTGTTAAAAAGGTTAGTCAACCAACGTATTGCCATATCCCCTCACTAGGGATACCATTGGGTCTCAAGGCTCTACCAATCATCATCTTCTTCAATGCCTCCTTAACTTCATACCCTCTAATTCTATGCGCAAACCTTCTGTTTGAATCATCAGATATAGCCTCCAAATCTATCTCACTTCTATCACTCTCTCCATTAAAAAGCTTGCTAAAATGGCTCATCCACCTTTCCTCGACGTCTGCATCTCTTACTAAAAGTTTTTGATTTTCATCTTTAATGCATTTAACATGTGTCAAGTCTTTACTTTTCTTGTCACTTATCTTTGCAAGCCTATAGATATATTTTTCTTTTCCTTTGCTCCCAAGTTGTTTGTACATTTCTGAAAAAACCTTGCCTCTAGCCTCTCGCCTCTCGCATAGCTTTCTTGGCATTTTTTTCTTGCCAATCTAAACTTTTGTAGTTTCTCATCACTGGGACATTTATGCAAACGACGGGAACACTCCTTCTTATGTTTAATTGCCTCCTGCACCTCTTCATTCTACCACCAAGTTTCCTTTTTTTGGTGTACATTCCCTTTACTTTCCTCTAAGACCCTTCTTGCCACTCTCTGAATACAGTTAGCCATCTCATCCCACACCATATTTACTTCACCCTCCAGTAGCCACGGTCCTTCCTAAAGTATTCTTTCCTTGAAAGCTATTTGTTTTTCCTCCTTTAGCTTCCATCATCTTATTCTAGGGTGCTGAACACCTCTTTGCATTTTGCGTACTTTGTTATACTAAATATCTAAGACCACCAACTTATGTTGCGTAGCTACACATTCTTTGGGCTAGACTTGACAATCTATGTATGAGGCCCTATCATCTTTTCTAGCAAGAAAAAAGTCAATATGGTTACAATTTTGACCGCTGCGAAAAGTGATTAGATGTGACTCTCTTTTCCTGAAAAATGTATTTGCCAACATTAAATCATAGGCTAAAGCAACATTCAGTATATCCTCAGTAGCCTCATTTCTAGTCCCGTAACCAAAACCTCCATGAACTCTATCAAAACCTTCACTATTTTGACCGACATGTCCATTTAAATCCCCTCCTATGAATACCTTCTTCTAACGCAGTATTTCCCTAAGAATCTCTACCAAATCTTTCCAAAATTTGTTCTTATCAGATACTTGTAGTCCAACTTGAGGGGCATACACACTAAGGATATTCAAAATCAGCTCTCCTACTACTAACTTAACTAAAATAATTCTATCTCCTGATCTTTTAACCATCTCTATAACCTTTATCAATCAAAATCCCAACTCCATATACACTCTTTTTTATTCATGTGTACCACAACTTGAATTTGGTACCCTCAACTACTTTAACCCTTTCTCCATATAGTGCTCAAGAAAAAAGAAAAACTTCAATAAATCCTCTATATAACTGCACCCAAGACAGGTTTATATGAAAATCTGAATCCGACTACAACGTTAATATGTCAAAGGGTTACTACCTCAATTGTAACTTCATGGTCCAACTGCACTGTAGGAGCTGGAGTGTAATCCATAGGAAACTTTTGCCGACGGGGAATCAGATCAGGGTCCCAACAGACAAAATAAATATCTCCATCTAAATCACTACCAGAACATTCATTTGGATGAGGCCTGTAATAAACATTTCATCAATCTCAGTGGCAATGACAGAAGCACAAAGAAACTTCCAGAAAACAATATAAAAACACTATTTAGGTGGATGAAGGTAGACTAGTCCTTGGAAGCCAAGAAGGTGCTTTTAATCTTAATTTAGCATCAATTGGTAGTGTCAGATATCATAGTTCAGTTGTAAATATATTATTCGTGGGGTGAAAGCATCTAATCCAAACTGTCATATTGGGGATTATCCTTGCCTGTTATACAATAAGTCTCAATCATCTGCCTCTTTGATCTCATGTTTCCTGCTGTTTTCGCTTTCTAACCCATACAGTATCGACATTCAGCCTTCCACAGAAGCCACTCTCCTCTCATTTGCTGACCTTAGAAATCATTACCTCATAAACAGAAATTTTTTTCTATCCAAATTATCCGAATCTTTCTTCCTTCCATTTTTACAACTTCTATTCCTTGTCCCATGCTAGATGCTATTGCATGCCCAAAACTGCAATATCCCTATATTGCCTTTGTGCCTACATAATATCTATTCTCACCTCCTATAAGAGTTACAGATTAACTCGTCTAGCATCCATTTTTCTACAAACAGATATTTATAATGCCCGGTTTATAGCAAAATCAGCACATACAACTTTATCAGTGGAGACACATAACTTTCAACTCAATTAATTTTTTTAATATATTTAATTAACTTCTAGTAAAACTGAGATCTTGATAGCTTTTGGTTCCCCAAGAAGAAGGGCTCTTAAGGCTTCTTTCTCGAGTAAAGAAATATTATTTTGACCATACATAAATTAATAAATGATGAGTTTGCTTACAACCTCGAAAGGAAATAAACCGTGTGCACAGTTATGCATTTATGGGCTAGAATGCCTCTCGGGTTTAGACTATTTAATCCTAAATGCCTAAACAAGCTGGCCAGATTCAGTAAGAACCTAATACAAAAGATAATAAATCTTTTGAGTCCAACCTTACAACTATTTTATTTACCTCCTTTTTGGTATAAAGCGTTGAAAAATCAGATATTTTGACCTTTTTTAGAAAATTTGACATAGCCGTAGATTGCTAATTGATTGCTAGGATTCTAATTTACTAATTTAGGCTGATTGCAATCTTTGCTTAATTTAGGCTAATTGTAATTCTTTCTTAGTCAATGACTGATTTGTAGGAATTAGTTTATTTCCTAAAATAGGACAATGACATCGTATATATTAGTGTTTTCAGTATATGAAAAGTAGAAGAAGATTTCCAGTTTCTGTTCATAAAGCATTCATTCAACTTATTCTACCTCAAGTGGTGTGGCATAGAAAGAGGAAGGAAGAAAAAATTTCATTATATGCGTAGAAAAAAATCATTCCTTTAATTGAGAAGCAATCTGAGAAAGTGGAAAGAAGAAAATTTTGAATTAAGTGGCATTGAAGCATAGTGCCCGGTATGGGTCAGCTAATCCTTATTTCCTTCATGGGCTGGAAACGAGAGTTTACCTAATGACTACAAAACGAGACATACTACCAGAAATCTAAAAATCAAGCCAATTATGCATTTGAATACTGCCATCCAAAAGCAGTTAATTTCAATATTTTAGAAATTCATGGCATCATCTCTACAAATCATTTATTAAACATTGCAAAAGATTTCAAAACTATATTACCTCCTTCCCTTCTGAGGGAAAACAACACAATCCACCATATGATGTAATGCTGGCAAATTAACAGCTCTTAGAATGCGGACATCACCAGGGTGCAAGCATGGGTTTTTTGCCACCATCACCTTCCGCTCAAGAATGAAATTGTGGTCACAGCCACTTTCATAGTACAAATGGAAATCTTCATCAAACTGTCTACATCCAGTACTAGAACACTGAATGAAAACTTGGCCATATTCCAAGGTTCTTGTTTCATCAAGACATCCCATCATCGACCGTCCTTGTGGAACAAATATCCTTGCCTTAGTCCGCAAATCAACCAATTTTGATTCCCTGAAAGTTTGCAGCATCATTGAAAGAAATGGTTCAGAATCAGGCTTATACCCACACTTCAGCATTTCCTTCAGAATATTTGCGTTTTCTCCAGGAGACATTAATTCTAAAGCCTCATGTGCGCTCAAAGGATCAGTTAGAATACTATCGAACCAGGCAATTGCTTCTCTTTGTAGCTTCTCGAAGACACGATCATTAACCCCAAGGGTTGACAAAAGAGATATCAGTTGGCGATTCAAAAAACAAGGTTGATATTTACTCCAAGTTAGAACATCTAACTTGTTATTATGAGAGTCATATTTCTTCATGCTGGGTCTCAGTGACAACTTCTTTGATGAAGTGGGGTCAACAGCAACAACACCTTTGAAGCCACCATAGCGAATTTGAAATGCAGATGGAGTAGACTTTTTAAGGCGACATTTGATGGCAACTCGTTTTGCAAACTCAGCAGATATTTTTCCAATACCATCAGAAAAGACATAATTGGATGCAGCTCCTACCACTACGTCAGGAATTATTTCAATCTCATCCCAATCAACAGTTAGTGTTTCTGTGGAGGAACTGAAAGATTGACCAAGCCTGGCAGCATATTTTGCCACATTTCTTATACTTCCAAAATCACCCATCCATGCTCTTATATCAGCAGCACAAAGCCCAGGCCTTGAAGCAAACATCCAGACTGAATTATCCCTCAATTGACTTGATGAAAATGCAAGAAATTCAAACTTCTTATTTCCAATAACTATGCCATTTTTCAATGTTGACAATATTCTCTCATAAATTTCTGTTCTTCCATTTGGAGCATTACGGGGCAATAAGTCCGTAGAGAACATTTTATTCCACTCCTCATCAATAAAGGAAACACGAAGAAAATTATCAATATCTAGCTTGAAACTGCGTAATACATGATTTGATACATTGACCTCTGGACCACAGAAATACACTTTGCATGGAGTTACCAGCACCCTGCGGATGTACACCAACCCATCATCTAAAGCAATAGCTGGTGATTTTGGAAGCTGCTTAAGTTTGCAATACTTGTTATACTGTTCAATTAGCCATTTCACAGGCTCATAGCAGCATTCATTCAAAGCGCACATATTTTCTAAGGCACGTTCTATGAAACTGATATTTGTTCTTTGGGGATCAACCAGCCGAAAGAAATTTTCATCCAGTGATGGCCCTGGAAGACGGCCATTCTGTACCAAACAACAGATCCTAAACAAGATCTCATATGGCAACTGTAGTCCTTGAGGAGGACGCAAAATGGGAACTAAAACCAAGTTATAAGAATATGGGGAACCATTTTTCAGTATGAATTGGCTTTCACTTTCTTTGTACCAAGCAAAATAGTCACTGAAATTGGGAAGTTGAACACCCGAGGAAGCTTTAAACATATACCAGACGATTGCCCAATGCAGAATGGTGTGAAGTCTGTTGTCCTAACCCACTGATCATCCGGAGTTTCCTTGAAGTAACTAAAGGTGGATCTTTCAATTAGTTTGAAAATCCGAGGAGCACCAAATAACTATGTTTCCAGAAAAGAAGATAAATGTCAAATATCAACCTAATTAAGCAGAAAGATTATGATAGATTACAAGTCTAAAGACTAGGAATCAGAGAGACAAATACAAATTGTACCATCGAATGATCTTCTGTCACTATCGCATTCATTATTCAAGGTTATATTCTGGTGATACTAGTATCAGTAACAGAGCTTAAAAAATGAATTATCCAGAAAGGCTTGAAAGAAAGTAGGGACAAAACTAAGTTCCCATGAATGAGAGAATTCCAATTTTGAAAGCGTTATGTGCTTTTGCAGTTAAACTGCCTTGTGGTGAAGATGGTCCTTAGGGCATCCACACTAGCCTTGGCCGTGGCCTTGCCACATTAGTGCCACATCAGCTCATGGCCAAGCGAGTGTAATTTGTCGGATATTTAATATAACGCAAGTGTATGTTTTAATATAAGCTCAATAGATAATACACATCTATAGTGGGCTTGTATAGGCAATAACCCATTAACTAGTTTTAACCCTAGTGTATTTCTATTTATATGCTAATTGGAGGCAGCATGTTAGGTATTCCAAATTAAATACCTAGGGTGTAATACTTCAAACAATCACATATACTATTGCTTAATTTTAAAGCCTAACACTATTTATGCAGCCATCATAAAAAATACCCAAGCTAGTAGGCCTAGCCGTCATTATTCACACGGCCATTATAAAAAAATTTATATTAATAAGACAACCCTGGAATTTGAAACATTGCAGAATTGCTTGGAAAATTAGTTGGAAATTGAGTTGGATTTTTAGAAGTTGGGTAGGAATTTGAGAATTAGAAGCAAATTGACTGTTAGTCAAGAGAGCTTTTTCATCTTTTTTCCAAGTTAACTATTAGTCAAGGGGGTTAATTGTTACTTTTCAAACCACGGAGGACTGATTGTTATATTGCAAAATCTCAAGGGAGATAAATGATATTAACTCTAAACAAATTCTACAAGCTTGAACTTCCAGTTAGAAAAATGCTTGTAGCACAATCTTTGCACCTTAATTACAGAAAAATCAGAGGCATTTCTAATCACAATGATTGATGCATGTTAACCCTGGATGGCTTTATGAAGAATCACGAACATGCATTTGATTTCATTTCTATTAGTTTAGACTGAAAACCCCCAACAAATGACCAGCATTTCACCGGAAACCCAAGTCTCCATGACAGAAAATTTAATGAAAATCAAATCATACAATCTCACGTGCAGATAGATAAATCTTCCATGCTGCTAATGTGAAGTGAAAAGGAAAAGAGCGGACAGAATTTGCAGCTGTCAATCAAACTTTCAACTATTTCAAACAGTTTTTGGCATCTGAAAAATATTTCAAACAATCTACAATCCAACCTGATAATATAGCAAAAGGCACCATCACCCCTGAACTTAATATATAGCCTCAGTAGTTCCTTCCATATCAATCATTTCTCAATACATTCAACCAGTAGAAAATTGATGCAAATTACCATGATAATCGCTGCGATAATGATTATATATATACCATTGTAGTATACATGATAAATCAGTATGAAACATAGAATAGAGTTCTGCTCAATGCTCATTAGATCAGGAACAATATGCAAACCTCATTTCACATTGAACAATTTACAATAATGAGCCTCATATATGGTTAATTAGATTATAACAACTAAGGTAAGCAACACTGATGGTACAATATAGTAGTAACTAGCGCTATACATTACACACACAAGTAGTAAAATAGTACTGTAACAAGTTATATAATTTTCTCCATTCCCTGGAAACCTTCTGACAGACAATAGCATTTCATTAAGCTTGTCTTACCATTTCCAACATTTTATCATGATTTAAAATGGATTACTATGCCATGAAACTATTGAAGGACAAAAAACCCCGCCAATTAATATTTATCAACTAACCAATTAGCAAGTTTAATAACAAAATATTCAAGGCAGACAGCGAATGTGTCCAAGTTATGCTGTGAAACCAGGAGTAAGCACAACAAAAAAGGTAACATCCATAAGAATAGAGAAAATTTATATTTGAACAAGCAAACCTGTATGAGGAGAAACTTTGAAGCTTGACCATGTGGACAATGCAATACAATCTGCCAGAAGTTTTCGTAGGAGAGTTCAAGCTTATAATCAATAGAATGAAATTGCAACATGAAGTACATTTTCTTCATTCCAATTCCAAACTTGACAGAAACATCTGCCTTCTTCCATAGCACTGAGAACTTATTTTTTGACACCTGGCATCCAAAATTTAAAACTATTTGCTCCATCTGATGCACAAAGTTTCTAGGCCTTGGCACGATATCAGTGGGTATTTCCTGGGCCCTCAAATATGAAGAACCATAACAAAGGCGTTTCTTTGCCAAGGAGATAATAAGTTCAGCACTTCTGACATCAATAAATTGAACTTTTGCATATGCTCTTCGCCCTGTTCTGTACTGTTTCACTTCTAGAGCATACACTGTTCCTTGACCAGTAATTTCTTCCAGAAATCTCGTGACTATTTCTGCAGATAAAACATAAGGAAAACCAGACACCTGAATTGTCTTTCCCATGCAGCTTAAGTCAGCTACCAATCTAATGGACAGAATTTTATATGCTTCTGTGTACTCCTGTAGATAACAGAGATAAAAAAGAGTGAGACAAGTATAGGGTTAGTGATAATACTGCTCCCATTGAAAAGCATCCCTCCCCATCACCCATCCAATTGATCAATTTCAGAGATGCTAATTCAAGAACATCACATCACATTAACCACCTAAAGGAAATTCAAAAGAAAAAAGCAAAAATACAAAAGATAAGTTCTTAAGATTTTTTCCATGTAATGCCTTATTTATATTATCACAGAAAATCGGCCACATATCACAAACATACCTACAGTAAAATAACACATGACGAAGCTTTTCTCAAACTCCCAAACAATGAAAAGAATAACACACAGTTTTGGCTTCCCAACATTTCCATCACCATACAAGGAATTTTCGTAACGATATCAGAGAAGTGCCAACACCACTAATCCAAAACGACAACAAATTAACGGCCAACGGTACTATAATGCCACAATTCTCTTCTCTCTTCACAGAAGCAGCAAAAACAGCAAATATCTAAAAGGATTTCAACAACAAAATCATTGAAAAGATTCCAGCTCTTCCGTCCTCATCAGCAATCATCCTTCCGTTTTCATCAGCAATCATCCAAAAGAAACAATTCAGTTCAATTTTACCCACTCTAAATTCTCACTAACCACCAAATTCGATATCATTGTGTAAACTGATAGAATTTCTAAACAATGACTTCAACAATAAAGACAGATGATCACACATGCATATCCACAAACACACCCAAAAATGAGACCATTATTACAAAAGAAAGCTTTGATCAAAGAAAACCAAAGAGGGTCTCTTGAACTACGGAAAAAAATTGACATGGACAAATACCAGCACTTCCAAATATAAATCCTTGGTGCTTAAAACCCGCATATCCTCAAACAAAATTGATTTTTTAGAGACACAAGAAAGTTTTGATCAAAGTAAACCAAAAAAGGTCGGTTGGAAAGAGAACGGGAAAAACTTACAAAGAACCCAAGTTTCTTCAACTCTGCATGCAGCGAAATCACACAATAATAACAAACTCTGATTGCAACTAGTGATCATATAATGGTGCGCTCTTCTTTGTTATAAACTGTGTTTAGTGCGTGTTTGTGCGAGAGGGACCGAGAGAGAGACATTGGCAAAAAGATTTAAGAACGACGGAGTCAATCCCAAGTCAATTGTACTAGAAGTACCATGTTTCTTTCCAATGAAGGAACAAATAATGGTGCTTTTCTTGTTCATTTTGTTTGTCCATGATTATTCAGCCAAACTTCCAGGGGAATAAGTACTCTCTCAAACTCTGCACTCTACCGCTGTGTCACTCCTGCTTTTCGTGTAGTGCAAATGGCGCTTGTTTCTGTTTGGCTACTACGTATGGAGCTCGTATGTACAATAATGCCATTACACCAACGACTTTAACGGGAATATGAGTATTTTTTAAAAATTTTAAAGGAGATGTTTATAGTTTTACCAATTTTTAAAAGATGTGGACAGAATTAAATTATTCAGAATTAAAATTCTTGCCAAAATTTTTTTTGATATTATTTAATTTTTTTCAAGCACACTTTTTATTCTCTTTCTGAAAACATAATTTCTCACAAAAAAAATTCACTAAAAATATTAAACTTCTTAATAAAAAAAAACAGAAAAGTACTAAACGAATATATTGTTATTTAAAATCTCTCGTCACTTCTGTGAAGTAATTGCGTTTGAGTCACTTTAATCCAATAATATTATACTATCGGAATGCCATTTGATTGTTCTCTACCATTTAAATATCAAATTAGTCAATAAATGATTTTATTCAAATTTTATTGAAAATTTAATAATTAAATGTTAGTTTGATTCTCGTGTAATTAGACTTTTGTTAAACTCGAATAGATTGGATGATACTCCCTTTGTCTTAAAAAAAAATTATGCACAATGTTTTTTAATTTACAACATGCAACATATTTAATGCACTATTAAATGTATAATTTTATATTATTATTATTTTTTTAATTAAGTATATATTATAATTATTAGTAAGGGTAATGTAAAATTTTCGTTTTGAAAGTGAAATCTTTTTTTGGAGACAAATAAAAATTTTGTCACTAAACTTTTTTTTTCTTTTTAGCGGGGATGGAGTAGTATTCTTTAGAAGAAAAAAAATGCTAGAAAAGATAAAAAAATTTTCAAAATCGAAACAATTTCATGTGGTACGCATGGTGAATTTGTAACTATTTTGGTATTTCACAAAAAAAAAAATTAAAAAATAGAGAATAACTCTCTTTTTTTTCCCTAGACGGAAGAATAAAAATGAAAATTTCACTTTTTGTTTTTCTAATCATGACTTGAATACCGATGAGCATAAAATACCATATCAATCCACGCTTATTGACAAGTACATAAAATAAATTACTGGCTTAGGTCACAAGTGGAAGGAATAGGATTTCAGCTGCTCCAAATTCTAGAGTTTTTTCTCATTTTGTGATGGGGAAAAATTTGGGCGCATTAAAATATTTTTTGTCCTCCTTGGAATTGCCATTTTATAAGCCGACTAAATTTTATTATAGTTTTGGTTTGGTTGCAAGCCTCAATTCTAGACCATTTTCAACGCCCTACCACTGCCGCCGGCTAAGTGACAAAGCAAGGGTCATTTCTGCAAGTCGGGTTTTTTCCTGCCAAAATTTCTGAAATTTGTACGAGAATTTTTGATTGACTGAAACTTTGTGATCTTTTGGTTGCCCATTTCTGGATTTTTTTTTGTGCATTTTTCCATCCAGCTGGAAAATTTTTGTCATCCCTGGACTTGCCATTTGTTAAGCTGACTGATTTGTTTTGTCATTTTGGTTTGGTTGCACGCCCCAATTCTGGACCATTTCCGACGCCTTGCCGTTGCCGCTATCAGTTCCGGCTAAGTGACGAAGCAAGAATTCAAGTCGGGTTTTTTCCCCTAAAATTTGTAAGCCAAATTTTCTGGAATTTTTACAAGAATTTTTGACTGAATGAAATTTTGTTTTATTTTGGTTTCCTATTTCTGGAATTTTTTGTGCATTTTTTCATCCAGCTGAATTTTTTTGTGCATTTCTGAATTTTTTTCGTGCATTTCAGCCTCTTTGCGGCCGCCTGCACCTCATTTGCGACACCGGGCTCGTCGTGATTTCCGGAAGCTCGCCCAATTTCGAGATAGGTGGACTGGATTGTGGTAAATTGTTTTGGCCGTTTGGTTGTAAGCCATAGAATCGATTGCCGAGCAAGTCCACCGCCACCCCACGCCTCATTTTCCATGGCCATTTCCATTCCCAGTCGTAAAAATTAGGTAATTTGGTAATTTTTTGAATTTTTAATTTATTTTTATCAAAATTAAGTTCAATTTTACCGTATATTTTGAGATTGTTGGTGGAAATGAAATTATTTGTATTATTTGCAAGTGAAATTTTAGTATGCAAGTATATATGGAGTATATATGTGGAAATTGGTGAGGATTTTTCCTTCCATAAAATAAATAATGTGTTTGTACCCTGGCAAATTTTTGCTTATTATTTATTTGGCGGTAGAAGTTGTATCCGGAAATATGTTTGCAAATTTACATGTTGTAATTATGTCTCCTGAATAGAAATTTTGTCACTCGTGGAAAAATTTGTTCCTATTGTTTGGTGGTGAAAGTGGTTGGCGAATATATATTTGAATAGTTACATATTTTAATTATGTAATTATGCAGGGGAAGAAATTATAATTGCAAGTGGAGATGGAACATTTGTATTCATAAAATATACAGTACATTATGAGTATAATATTGGAAATAATAGTGTTTGTATTATTTGGATGTGAAAGTAGTATACGAATATATCATTGAAAATTTACATATCTTTATTATGTAATTACACTGTGTTTATTTCAAATCGAATGTGTGAACAATTTATCATTAGCTTCCACCTTTCGCTCGGGCCAACAATGATTTTTTTTTTATGCACTATTTTACAATACAACAACTATAAAGTTGAAATTATGGTTGTACAAACGTGAGAGGAGATAAAAATATGTTTTGGCTAAGTTAAAGAAAAAAACGTGGGAGAGGTGAAATGAAGGTTATATGGTCATATTTTTTTTCCTTATAATTAGTGGCAATAAACTATTTTATACTTAGCAAAAAATTGATATTCATCGAGCGGACACATGAATATTTTCAATTATTTATTTATAAAATAATTAATATGAATTATACGTTAATTATACTAATGGGAAATTTGTCAATAAATTAATGATGAATTAATTTATTTGTTAATTAAAATAATAAATAAATTAATGATTAATTAAATAAATATTAATTTGTTTATCTATTGTGAAATAATAATAATTCATAATTAAAATTAATATATATTAATTATAATAATTAATATGAATTAATTAGGTGTTATTAGTTAGTTCAGTATTAACTATAATATAATATTGAACTAAGTAAATATGAATTGAAAGCATTATTGATTAAATTTCTCTTACTTAGTTAGTTTAAAAGGTAATTAATAATATTTATTATTAATGAATTAAATTAATTAATTATTAAGTATGACATTACATTACAATATTGAGTTAGTTAATTATTAATTAAATTACAATATTAATTAAAGTAATGATGAAAATAAATATTTATTTATTTATTGTGAAATAATAATAATAAGTAATTAAAATTAATTTATATTAATTATAATAATTAGTATGAATTAATTAGGTGGTATTAGTTAGTTCAGTCTTAACTATAATATAATATTGAACTACGTAATATGAATTGAAAGCATTATTGATTAAATTTCTCATACTTAGTTAATTTAAAAGGTAATTACTAATAATTAATATTAACAAACATTGGCTTAATTAATATTAAGTATAACATTACATTACAATATTAGGTTAGTTAATTATTAATTAAATCACTCTTAATAATTTTATAATACTAATTATTAATTAAATCACTCTTAATAATTTTATAATACTAACAATTACAATATTAATAATAATAACAAAAGTGAAAACAATCACTTTCGAACTCGTTGAAAATAGTCTGATTTTTTGGTGGAATTTGCTTCGGCTATGTGAATTAAGAATGCCAATTTAGTTTTGGGGCATTCAATTGTGTCTAGCTATGTTGTCCCACGAAATGAATATGTTTGTATTAAATGAGTTTGAGTTTGAATTATTTTATTGAATTTGAGTATATCATGTGTTTTGTTGCTTCATGGTTTTGTGACTCGTGGTAATGAATGATGTATAAATTTTCTGTTAATTAACGGGTAGTCCTTCTAAGTATATGTAATGTTATTGACCTCTCCTTATATTGTCGCAATAGGTATTGGTGAGATATGTTTACTTTCCATCCATTTATATTAGGGTTATATTGGAGTAGTGACATTATATAGTCCAACATTGGCTTGTCATATTATTCTCCGTATGCTAATCACACCGTGAGGATAACAGCAAAGATCTCATTCTCTGAGTTAGAGACCTCAGTATACCAGTGTGTCGCTGTCGATAGAAATGTGCATAGGCTGAAACTGTTGTTCCGTCGATCAGGTAATTTCCGTAGTTCAGTTGTCTACAATGGCGTGCCTATGTAAACAACCTTGGAATGGAATTAATGTACGAGGTGGCTCAATCACATGACTCATTTCTCGCTGAAATTTATTTATTGCCTGAGGTGCTCACTCCGGTACCACATATGCACGGTGGTGCCGTTGGCACAAGTCATGTTTCTTTTCAAGCTGTGTTGCACTCCATTCCTCAATATATTCCTCGGGCCACTCTCATTTCTACTCTTCAGTCCAATGTTGGCATGTCACCACCTCTATCCAATCATCTAGTGTCATCTTCTGTTGACTCATTATTAGGGACATCTACAATAGGGTTGTTAATTGTTCCGTCGTACATGCCAGCCCCTTCTTCATCTTTTCCTAGTACATTTGCACCTGAGAATCTGATGTGCTGGTTATCGCTCACTTCCCAAAACCAAGAGGTTGAGGAAAGATGTGATACGACAACTAATAAATTCATTGATGGGTTTAATCATACTAATCCATCGGCCGAGTCACAACCTAGTGAGGACGATAGTATGTTAGGAGAAAACATGGGCCCAGATAGTAATCTTGACCATGATGCCCATCACGATGGTGATGGTGCCAACCCTCGAGTGGAAAATATTGAACACCTATCGGAATCCCAACAGACGTATTTCCGAGGGGATTTACATTTTTCAATGATATCGGGCCTTTAACAATAGTGATCCTACAAGGCAGGGTGAAACTGATCACATCCGAGTGTGGAGTGAAAAAAAAATCAAGAGTTATGTTTGGGAATGGAATTTGCAGATAAAAAACAATTGAAAAAGGCAATTACCTTATAGTTTATCAAACACAATCGTGAGTTTAAGGTAATAGAAAGTAAACTCTAACTTGGGTGGTAAAGTGCAAGGTGCAATTAATGAACAAGGCGTTAGGCGACTAGTCTCAATTTGGGGGTACCTTGCCTGTGGAGTGTTCGGGCAGTACATAAAAGTACCCATAGAATATGGCAAATCACAAGGTGAGCTTCCACGCACAATTGTCTCAATGCAAAATCAAGGAAGTCATCACACAAATTTGACTTCCTTTGTTATAACCACTCACATTTGTCATGCAGTGGAGGAAAATCCCTACTATAATATGAAGAGTATACGAACAGACATTAAGAAAGTTTATGGAATAGATGTGTTATATAAGAGGGCTTGTGGACGAAGAGATAGTTAATAGTTAGAGTTGGTTCATGCAAAAGTTAAGGTTGCACATTGCGTATGACAGACATCTGCTATGTGTTGTTTCCAATAGATACAAGGGTATATTGCACGTGTTAGCCACATGGATGAGTGGAATAAGCCGATAGCATTTCACCGCTTCTGCTTGAGACACGTTAGGAGTAATTTTATGGCCAAATTCAAGAACTTACAATTGAAAAAGTTTTGTTGGTATATCGGCGCCGCAAGGCAAAAGAGGAAGTGGAAATTGTTTCATAGTTAGATTTAGACTTTAAGCCTAGAAGGTGTAGAATATATGTTTGCTACTATTAGATCTAGTGGTGTTTAGTAGATGATGGGAATATTCAGTGAAGCATAATGACTACCAATATTTCTGAAAGCTATAATAATGCCCTTCGTGAGGTGCAAAATTTGTCAATAAAGGCGATTGTAGACATTACCTTCCACAAAACAATTGAGATATTTAGAAAAATGTCGATTGATGCGCACCATTGTCATTACAATCTGCACAATAACGTATGGGAAATTTTTAAAAGGATGGATTTAGCGGCACAAAGACACAAGGTGATGGAGTTTGACTACAAAAATAGAGTTTATAAGGTTACCACCGCACGTCATATCGATGGTAAATGTGAAAATTGTCAGACAATTAGATATTATTGGCGTTTCTGCACGTATGGGAAGTAGCATATGTATAAGTACACATGCTCTCATGCATTGGGCGTGTGTAGATTGAAGAGAGACAATCCATATTTTTTAGTAAATAAAATGTACAAAGTTAGTACATATGTTGAGTAGTATTTTGGTAGATTCACTCATTTAGCACACTCAAATTACTGACCAGATCCAGGATGTGAATTATAGCCGGACAGGAATATGTTCACCAATCAATGGGCCGGTCGTGTGCGCGCCAATCACATAACTAACGAAATAGATGTGCAACACCCTGATGAGCCTCGAAGATGTGAAAACTATCATCAAACTGGTCATAATTGCAGAGAATATCCAAATGCTCAACCTAAAGTTTGATGTGCAGTTAGATTTGAAAGTGTTAACATGTTTATTTGTTTTTAAATTTGCATGATGGCTTTTGTACCCATATATTGTGCGTTGATGATTAACGATTATATGTTTTGAATGTTGCATATTTTTGAATTAAAGTTGAATAGTAAATTTATTTCGTGTGTTAGTGTAACGACCGTGGTTTTTTATTGGTGCATCTATCGGGATGAATGACACTTTCAATTTTTGGTCTTGTGTCAATTGTTTGCATGTAAGGGGTGTGGATTTTATAGGGGAAATTCTATTCGTTTTGTCTTGTATATACTGAACAATTCGGTAGTAAATTTATGATTTTTGTGTGCAGTTGAATCAGGAAGTGTTTTTTCGTTAACAACCTTCAATTTACACTGATATGTTAATTGAAATTTGTTTGTCCAATAGACATGCATCCTGGCTCACACATTCCCGATTTATTGTTCAGGCATAGTCAGCATAGGACTGCAACTCTATTTTATGGTCATATAGAGGATTCGCAACTTCAAGTACGGAGATGTGATGGTGGGTTTTGAAAACACATGTTGATTTCACCTCAAGTTGCGCAATTTATAGCAATGTTTGGATTCGGGAGGATTGTACAATGTGAGTACATCAAAATTGATCACGCCCTCATCACCACGCTAGTCGAGAGATGGCACTCAGAAACACATACCTTTCATCTTCTTGTCAAGGAGATGACAGTGACACTGTAGGATGTTGAGGTATTGTGGGGCATTCATGTAGATAGGATGCCGATCATTGGTACCAACATTTGACAAAGCGTGGACCAGTAAAAAGATTTATGTGAGCAATTGTTAGGATTTAGACCGCTGCACTCGGCTATTAGGGCGGGTAAACTTAATGTAGGTTGTTTAGACTCAGCATTAGATGATGATTTACCTGAGGATGCGGGCGATGACATATGTATCCATCATGCTCGTATATATTGGATGATATTATTGGGTAACTTGCTGTTTTTGGATAAGTCCGGCTATTGAGTGCCGCTGGTATACTTGTCCATGCTGATAGGCTTTAAGGTGACAAAGGCGTATAGTTGGGGTAGTGTGATACTTGCTTGCCTGTTGCAGGTAAATTGATATTCATATTGTTTTATTTCAAATATTTGCATATTTAAATGCATTTCTAATTAAAAATTATACTATTTTATAGTTGTGGATTTGAGAGAAGATCCCCATTGTGAGGTTGGACCGTAGTAATCTGGTTGATGATTTTTGTTTTCGCTATAGCGCGAGATTCGTGATAGTAATCATTTTTTTTATTATTGAGAAAGTTTTTCTACTTCAATACTTATACAAAGATTATGATTGCAGGTGGAGCGAACACTTTAATGTGTCCAAAGTGCCTATGCACATTTTACACGTATATTGAGATCAATTAACCATTTTTTGATTTGACTAGGTACCATAAACTTACTTTTCTGAGTACACAGGATGTGATTTTACAAGATAACTTTTTTGGCTATCATTTTTCAGTTCAATGATAGTTTCATTTTCATCATTATAGTTCATATAGTTGGCCTACTTAGAGGACATTGTGCAAGCCCTACTACCCTATTACAGAGCCGGTCAAGATATTTGGCAGTTCGTAGTGTATCTTCTATGTTGGAGTATTGTCGAACCCCATGTGTCATATAATACCTTACGCTAGTTTGAGATGTTCTAGCCTGTCCCTATGCCGATACTACTGGATCTCTTGATCAATATTCATAGTATAGATCGTCAACAGAGGACAGATACTGATTAGGTGGCCACACATTGAGCATCTGTGGACATGTAGGCCAACCGGCATGCGTACGTTGAAGGAACAAATGTTGTGGAGAATACATCCTGTTCTAACCCATAGTTACCTATCATGGTATAGAATTCATATAGTCATCTATATTTCCAACTCGTCCCATGTTGATGCAATACCGGAGGACTTTCATGGCATTGGTTCGATATCAGAGTTTTTGGTACGAGTCATATCTTAAATTGTATGATATGGATGTTACTTTCATACAATGTGTAACAACTCTCTTATTTTTCGTCAGATGGATGTAGTGTCCCGGGTCTACCATATTCGTTTGACAGTATGTCACATTGTGAACTCTCGGATACACCTCATTTGTTACGATATGAGATTACATTTCTGAATTAATACGGGTGGTGCGAGAGTCTCACAGATTGGAGACTAACCCACTACAGATCGGGGATCGAGCTATGCAACAAGTCATGGACCCTTGAGTCGTTGCTAAAGAATCTAGAAATGTTCGTAACCGTATACAATGCAGTAGAGGGTCTCGAATCCATCGGGGTGATATACTTGACTCTTTAGGTGGTTCCACATAGTCGGGTGCATTTCAGCCTATGATATCTACGCCGGAAATACAACATGTTTTTGCATCGTCCAGGGTTATTGATACGATCGATCAGCCATCATCTAGTGTCTTCCACTATCCAAAGATATGCACCCCAGTACATATATCTACACATCCAATAAATGAAGATGATGGTCATGAGGACAATGATGATGAGAATGACGTAGATGAATATATAGATATTGTAAGTAAAGGTGTAGATGCGATTGTGACGCAAGATTGTGACGCAAGAAGAAAATAGGTTGTACACTTACGTAGATCCAAGAGAACTATTAGACTTACTACATGTAGAGCACATGAAAAACTTAGAGGACATAAATAAATAAAAACTTGTGTAATTCAATTTCAATTTTCTGTAGTTCACTTTCCATATCGATCCTTTGTACATCTTTTCATGTCATTGTCGGTATAAAAACCCCTAAGCAACAAACTATCAATGTAAATGAAAGTTTACCTACGTAATGACAATCTCAACATAGAGCTTTAGGGTTTAATTTTGTGAGTAACACAATTGGGGATGCTTAAATAAGAGGGCATAAAACAACAGGGGAGGCTTATATATTATAATTACATTGATATTGATAGGATTCCCATCTAAATTTCTGGTATTCATTCTTTGCTTTTTTTCATTGATTACTTGAAATCTCATTGAATAAAAAGTGCAATACATTGTAATACACTGAACCCTGAACCCTAAACTTTTTAATTCAATGACCTACATAATTCTATGACGGATAAAGAAAACTAGTGTGTAGTTTTTCCAGTCCTTATTTTAATATCCTTATTTTATATATTAATATTACACTGATATTGATAGAACTCCCATCTAAATTTCTGATATTGATTCTTTGCTTTTTCCATTAATTACTTGAAATCTCATTGAATAAAAAGTGGAATACATTGTAATACACTAAACCCTAAATACTAACACATAAACCCTAAACCCTAAATATCAAACCCTACACGTTAAGCCCCAAAACCTTAATGGCCTTGTGTAATACATTGTAATACAACAATTGTAATCCTATTATAACTATGTTTTTTATTATTTTTATATATGTAAGTACGTGTCATTACAATAATTTATTCAAATATACTTACCGTTTAAATATAAATGAATAAAAAGTGCATTCAAAAACCAAAACCCCACATGTATTATCATTATATCTGTAATTATTGTAATATTATAATAATTTATACTTATATATATATATATATATATATATATATATATATTCCATATATAAATAAACAAAAAGTAATGGTCAAAATTTAAAACCCTAATTGTATTAACCACCAATTTTAGTACTTAATAGTGCCATTAATCTGATATTAGCTCTAAATATAATAATCACTTTATTTCTATTATTCTTATCTCTTACTATTATTATTATTGTAATTATTAACTCTTATTATTAGTTATTACTATAATAAGCCCAAATGTTAGCTTTTATTATAATAAATATAAAAATTTGCCAAATTATATTATTCATATAAATAATATTATAGATATTATTAATAATTATGTATATTATAATTATGTATATTAGTGGAAACAGTAATAAAGAGTGTGACTTTCATCCCTTTTCTTCATCTGTAATTGTGCTAGTACATACCAATCTTCCCAAACTAGACAAAAACGTAATTGAAGTGCTTTGTTGTTGGTGCCTGCATTGTATGAATCTTTAAGATAGATTATACCTCTAATGGCTCATATTTTTTTCCAGCATTCTAAACCTTCAAATGGCATATATAAATAGGAATGTTTGTCACCTCAATGTTGGCTCTTTGCCACAAGCTTAGAATCAGAGTTGATAAAGCACAAAATGTGGAGAAGCCCTTTACCTGATCCTTGAGTACGAATGGTTATAGAAACAGCAATACCGTCGCCTTAGCTATGTACGATAAAAAGCACGCTGCAGAAAATAACTTGCTACTTAGGGCATCCACAGCAGGCCCAAAAAAGGCTAGCCTAAGACCACGCCACATCAGCGCCACATCAGCACCATATCAGCTTTGAACGGTCTCTACTATTCAGACAACCATCATCAAAAAAGTGTTCACGCTCATTAACGGCCTTTACTATTTACGCAATAAATTTCTCTCTCATCTACCTTATTTTACACCATTTATTTAATATATTTAATACTTTTTATTTAAATTAATAATTCTAAAATATTATTTATTTTTCATTTATAAAATTCAATATATATTAATAATACAACTTATAATTTTAATTCGTTAATACAATCAATACTTAAACAATTAATAGAAAATAATTTTCATTACATTGATATTAAATTTTAATAATACATTTAAAATATGAAAATCAATACTCTCAATTAAATATGAAATACTTAAAACAATTAATAGAAAATAAATTTACATTACATTAAAATTTTACTATATTTGATAATTAACATAATAAAAAATAAATTGTTTCTTTAATTCTTATATAAAATTCAAAATTATAAATTTAGCATTATTTATCAATTAATTACAAAAAATTCTTTTTCATTTAAACAAACCTGATTATTTCTTTAATTTTGTAATTATTTATGTTGTTTAATTATGAATACATATAATTTTTAATAATCACATTCAATAATTTTATACAATATTATAGTCAAATTAATTGTTTTAAAATTTTTGTAATTATTAAATATGTATAAATAATTTTACATAATATTAAAATAAAAATTTAATATTATTAGACTTAAACTTAAAATTAATAGAAATATTAATAATTTTATATTAAAATTTATAAAATATTAATAAGTATATTATAATTTTTAATTATATTATATTTAAGAAAATCATATATTGCACCAAAAATAGTCAAAGTGCATGTCATTTTGTAGAGAAAAATATTTTCTACATGTTGGTAATTTAAAAAAAAAAAAAGAGGCCAAAAAGAGGTTGCAAACCATGGAGAGGTTTGCAACCCCCCTTTGACGTGGCGCGCTGTTACACGTCGACAGCGCAGCGCTCGCCACCAACTTTTTTTTTTTCAAACTGTTCTTGGCCAAACAATGTCGTTTTTCAATTGAATTTTGCGCAAAAAAAAACGACCATGGTTGTGGCCGTAATTCAAGGAACAAACAGTCAGACGACCATTCGCTCCTTCACAACCTCCACATCAGCATTTTATGCTGATGTGGTGGTTGTTTCTACAACGACCAGCCTCATTTTGGGGCTGGTGTGGTTGCTCTTAAACTCGTTCATCAGGAAAGGCTGAAAGCTGAAGAAAACGACAAGGTCAAATTTCCCAGTTAATATCTTGTACATAGTAGTACTCTGCCAATAAATATTTTAATTTCAATCATCGACACTACATATAGACACACAACCATTTACATCAGATGTCATAAATACTGCTTACGGTACATACAAATAAAAGTCGGCATCCAAGTATTAGCTCGTAGGCCATTCAACCAGTCTCGATGCCAAAATATTTATGAAGTCAATCTAAATCCATTACTGAACTGCAGATCCAAGGAGGAGATTTGCTGAGACCTTGTGATTGATTGTTTGATCTGAACCAGCTTATCATAGATACACCATGGGAAACTAATATAGTGAGCCCGGTCCAGTCCTTCATTGTAGCAACCCCAGTATGTAGGATGATAAGTTACATGATACCATGCTGATGCTTTTGCATATGGATCATCTAATTCACCTCCTTTCTTCTTAAACCAGGTCCTAGCTTCCTTTCTCAAGGACCTCACAGCCATACCAACAGCCTCTGCGTCCTTCTTTCTGTCAAAAAATCTGGACATTTTTATGATACCACCACTAAGTATCTCAGCTTCAGTCTTTATGCCATAGTAATCCATCAAATTACCCAATTTATAATCATACTCGCTTTTGTAGTCAAATGCTTCCTCAACATAATCTTCAAATCCGTCTACTTCCATGTCAGGATCATAAGATTTTCTTGCCACTTCCCTTGTAAATGATTTAATCAAGCATGGTGCAATATCTTTTACCTCTCTAAAAAGCTTTCCAATCACATGCTCTGACTCGTACGTGGACTTGTCAGGCTTTTCCATGAAATCTGGATATTCTTTCACACGCAGATGAGATGGTATCTCAGCAGGAACACCAGTCTTTGGGAAGTCCACTGCAATGGAGAACAGCACTGCAAGCTCCAAACATGATTTACTCATCGCCTTCAAAGGTTCCCGGTCAGCAAAAACAGTATGGGCATTCGAAAGGATCCCTAAACTATCATTGACTATATAGTTGGTAAAATACTCCTCAATTTCCTGGGGTAAAGCAGAGAATATTGTAAATTACATTGAGAGAAATTTGAATGAGAATAGTAAGTATGCTACAATGATATTAATCACGAATGAGAATACAATGTAGCATTTTTTTGGTTAAAACAGAGAGCTTTACCAGTCTTACACAATTTTGAAATTGCAAACTTGGAGAGTCCATTATCTACTAGCACACCCTAACTGTTAACTTTATCCAAAGCTATGAGTTAATTGTATGGCAAAATATGCTCAACTATCAGAAAAATCAACACTGTAGAATTACACATGCAAGAAGTACAACTTTACCTGTGAGGTTTGCTACTAGTCACAACAAAAACAAAACACATATACGTATGCACACACACGTTGAGCCTACTTTATAAGCAAACACAGATGCTTCCCTTACAATTGCTTGTTTGATGCTCCACTGAATCAAATTTCACAATGCTCTACCCAGGCAAAGGTTTGAGTATCAGCTGAGTGAGTAACCTCGTAGTTATGACTTTACCACTTAGAGGCAGTTCTTTTGTTGTGACCTTGTTTTCTATCAGTACTACCACTATAAAGCCTGAGCAGAGTTTTGGTTTAACACCTTTTGGGTTTCAAATTCTGCTCATTGCCACTCCAAAGAATAGGAACACTCTATAGTAGACCAGGCCAATTTAAATCACCTTTGAAATTAATAAATAAACTGACAGAGACATTCAATGATGTGCATTAGAAGGAAATAAAAACAAATAAAATCAATCTAATCACCATTAGTTTCAAATGTAAACCCAGAATCAGTAATGCCCTTCGATAACATACATCCCCAAGGTAAAGTGGAAGAAATATACAATTTCATCAACTCTGCCATAAAATAGAATGAAAAGCAATAGAACATTTTGGAAATTATACACATTTCATCATCCTATTTACAATAATGTCAATTGGTAATGGTTAGGAATAATATCTCACATTGGCTTTCTGAGCCTCTTAGAGTAACTAATGCCACTCTACTCATCGCCAATTGGTTTCTGGCTGAACGCAGAGGTTCCGTAGCATGATATTCAAGCTATGAAATTGGGTTTGATTTTCCAAACATGACTTAAATCAATCAATGCATAGGCATGGCTTCATAGGATTTTTAGCATGCTCAATTCAATTTCTCATTAGGCTTGATGATCAGTTCAGTTTACAGCATTGGGCAAGGTTCAGACTTCCACCCTTGTCAATGCCTAAGTTCAGAAAGTCATGTTTAAGGGGGTATCAGAAATAATTCCACATGGGTTTCCCAAAGTCTACTGGGCAAACTAATCACTTTTTAATCACTTGATGCTCAGGTACTCTTAACAGTAATCACTTTTTAACAAATGAGTAGAAAGTAGCAACTTGCAGAAATTTGAGGACAAAAGTTTCACAAAAATATTCCTTTGATGCCAAAATTAACATTTACAGGAGAATAAGCTGAAGCAGATCCATGCTAAACATCATCTGACAGTTGAAAGAAATTGAGGATAAAAGAAAAATATAAAAAAAAATCCCTAAACCATTTTAGACAGAAGGATACCAAAATTTCTTATGTTCTTTTAATGCAGCTTTAGATGTTTTCAGTTCCTTATATCTTTATTTGCAAAAAGAAATGTGCAGAGGTTATAAAGATAGTCAAACAAGGAAAACATTCCACTCACTAGAATCATATCCGCTCTGTGTGGCAGTTAGTTATTTTCTAAGAATGATGATTGTCAGACTCCAATTATTCTCTTTGAACAAAATATATAAGATATATAATATATATCACTCACTTTTGGTCTGCAACCATTTGAGAAGACCAAATATAAACAACGGAAAGCACATGGAATGTATGAATTTCATAGGTCAAACTGAATAATTGGCTCTAAGACAAATGAACACAATCCATGTTAATCATGTTATGCATTTAGGTCTGGAAACTACCACAATAAAACTATGTAAACCTTTAAAATATGAACCATGCAAGATGATGATAGTCTAAAGGAAAAAGACTACCATATAATGCTCAAGAAAAAAGAAAAACTTCAATAAATCCTCTATATGACTGCACCCAAGACAGGTTTATATGAAAATCTGAATCCGACTACAACATTAATATGTCAAAGGATTACTACCTCAATTGTAACTTCATGGTCCAACTGCACTGTAGGAGCTGGAGTGTAATCCATAGGAGACATTTGCTGACAGGGAATCAGGTCAGGGTCCCAACAGACAAAATAAATATCTCCATCTAAATCACTACCAGAACATTCATTTGGATGAGGCCTGTAATAAACATTTGATCAATCTCAGTGGCAATGATAGAAGCACAAAGAAAATTCCGGAAAACAATATAAAATACCATTTAGGCGGATGAAGGTAGCCTAGTCCTTGGAAGCCAAGAGGTGCTTTTAATCTTAATTTAGCATCAATTGGTAGTGTCAGATATCATAGTTCAGTTGTAAATATATTATTCGTGTTAGGGGTGAAAGCATCTAATCCAAACTGTCATATAGGGGATTATCCTTGCTTGTTATACAATAAATCTCAATCATCTGCCTCTTTGATCTCATGTTTCCTGCTGTTTTCACTTTCTAACTCGTACAGTATTGACATTCAGCCTTCCACAGAAGCCACTCTCCTCTCATTTCTTGACCTTAGATAATATTACCTCATAAACAGAAATTTTTTACTATCCAAATTACCTGAATCTTTCTTCCTTCCATTTTTACAACTTCTATTCCTTGTCCCATTCTAGATGCTATTGCATGTCCAAAACTGCAACATCCCTATATTGCCTTTGTGCCTACATAATATCTATTCTCACCTCCTATAAGAGTTACAGCTTAACTCGTCTAGCATCCATTTTTCTACAAACAGATAATTATAATGCCCGGTTTATAGCCAAATCAGCACATAGAATCAGTGAAGACACATAACTTTCAACTTAATTATTTTTTTTAATATATTTAATTAACTTTTACTAAAACTGAGATCTTGATGTTTTTGGTTCCCCAAGAAGAAGGGCTCTTAAGGCTTCTTTCTTGAGTAAAGAAATATTATTTTGACCATATATAAATTAATAAATGATGAGCTTGCTTACAACCTCGAAAGGAAATAAACCGTGTGCACAGTTCTGCATTTATGGGCTAGAATGCCTCTCAGGTTTAGACTATTTAATCCTAAACGCCTAAACAAGCTGGCCAGATCCAGTAAGAACCTAATACAAAAGATAATAATTCTTTTGAGTCCAACCTTGCAACTATTTTATTTACCACTTTTTTGGTATAAAGTGTTGAAGAATCAGATATTTTGACCTTTTTTAGAAGATTTGATATAGCTGTAGATAGCTAGGATTCTAATTTATTAATTTAGGCAGATTGCAATCTTCCCTTAATTTAGGCGGATTGTAATCCTTTTTTAGTCAATGACTGATTTGTAGGAATTAGTTTATTTCCTAAAATAGGACAATTACTTTGTATATATTAGTGTATTCAGCATATGCAAATTAGAAGAAGATTTCTAGTTTCTGTTCATAAAGCATTCATTCAACTTATTCTACCTCAAGAGATGTGGCATAGAAAGAGGAATGAAGCAAAAATTTCATTATTTGTGTAGAAAAAAGTTATTCCTTTAATTGAGCAAGCAATCTGAGAAAGTGGAAAGAAGAAAAATTTGAATTAATTGGCATCATAGTGCCGGGTAGGGGTCAGCTAATTCTTTTCTCCTTCAGGGGCTGGAAACCAAAGTTTACTTAGTGAATACAAAACGATACATATTACCAGAAATCTAGAAATCAAGCCAACTATGCATTTGAATACTGCCATTCTCAAGCAGTTAGTTCCAATGTTTTAGAAATTCATGGCATCATGTCTACAAATCATATATTAAACATTGCAAAAGATTTCAAAACTATTTACCTTCTTCCCTTCTGAGGGAAAACAACACAATCCACCATATGATGTAATGCTGGCAAATTAACAGCTCTTAGAATGCGGACATCACCAGGGTGCAAGCATGGGTTTTTTGCAACCATCACCTTCCCCTCAAGAATGAAATTGTGCTCAAAGCCACTGTCATAGTACAAATGGGAATCTTCATAAAACTGTCTATGTCCAGTTCTAGAACACTGAATGAAAACTTGGCCATATTCCAAGGTTCTTGTTTCATCAAGACATCCCATCATCGACCGTCCATGTGGAACAAATATCCTTGCCTTAGTCCGCAAATCAAGCAATTTTGATTCCCTGAAAGTTTGCAGCATCATTGAGAGAAATGGTTCAGAATCAGGCTTATACCCACACTTCAGTATTTCCTTCAGAATATTTGCGTTTTCTCCAGGAGACATTAATTCTAAAGCCTCATGTGCTCTTAAAGGATCAGTTAGAATACTATCCAACTGGGCAATTGCTTCTCTTTGTTTCTTCTCGAAGACACGATCATCAACCTCAAGGGTTGACAACAGAGATATCAGTTGGCGATTCAAAAAACAAGGTTGATATTTACTCCAAGCTAGAACATCTAACTTGTTATTATGAGAGTCATATTTCTTCATGCTGGGTCTCAGTGACAACTTCTTTGATGAAGTGGGATCAACAGCAACAACACCTTTGAAGCCACCATAGCGAATTTGAAACGCAGATGGAGTAGACTTTTTAAGGCCACATTTGATGGCAACTCGTTTTGCAAACTCAGCAGATATTTTTCCAATACCATCAGAAAAGACATAATTGGATGCAGCTCCTACCACTACATCAGGAATCATTTCAATCTCATCCCAATCAACAGTTAGTGTTTCTGTGGAGGAACTGAAAGATTGACCAAGCCTGGCAGCATATTTTGCCACATTTCTTATACTTCTAAAATCACCCATCCATGCTCTTATATCAGCAGCACAAAGCCCAGGCCTTGAAGAAAACATCCAGACTGAATTGTCCCTCAATTGACTTGATGAAAATGCAAGAAATTCAAACTTCTTACTTCCAATAACTATGCCATTTTTCAATGTTGACAATATTCTATCATAAATTCCTGTTCTTCCATTTGGAGCATTACGGGGCAACAAGTCCGTAGAGAACATTTTATTCCACTCCTCATCAATAAAGGAAACACGAAGAAAATTATCAATGTCTCCCTCAAAATTGCGTAATACACGATTAGATACATTGACCTCTGGACCAGAGAAATACACTTTGCATGGAGTTACCTGCACCCTGCGGATGTACACCAACCCATCATCTAAAGCAATAGTTGGTGATTTTGGAAGCTGCTTAAGTTTGTAATACTTCTTATACTGTTCAATTAGCCATTTCACAGGCTCATAGCAGCACTCTTTCAAATTGTACATATTTTCTAAGGCATGTTCTATGAAACTGATACTTATTGTTTGGGGATCAACCAGCCGAAAGAAATTTTCATCCAGTGATGGCCCTGGAAGACATCCATTCTGTACCAAACAACAGATCCTAAACAAGATCTTATATGGCAACTCTAGTCCTTGAGGAGGATGCAAAATGGGAACTAAGTCCAAGTTATAAGAATATGGGCAACCATTTTCCAGGATGAATTGGCTTTCACTTTCTTTGTACCAAGCGAAAAAGTCACTGAAATTTGGAAGTTGAACACCCAGAGGAAGCTCTAAACATATACCAGATGATTGCCCAATGCAGAATGGTGTGAAGTCTGTTGTCCTAACCCACTGATCATCAGGAGTTTCCTTGAAGTAACTAAAGGTGGATCCTTCAGTTAGTTTGAAAATCCGAGGAGCACCAAATAACTATGTTTCCAGAAAAGAAGATAAATGTCAAATATCAACCTATTTAAGCAGAAAGATTATGATAGATTAACAGTCTAAAGACTAGGAATTAGAGAGACATAAATAGAAATTGTACCACCGAATGATCTTCTATCACTATTGCACTCGGTGTTTAAGGTTATATTCTGGTGATACTAGTATCAGTAACAGTGCTTAAAAAATGAATTATCCAGAAAGGCTTGAAATTAAGTAGGGACAAAACTAAGTTCCATGAATGAGAGAATTCCAATTTTGAAAGCGTTATGTGCTTTTGCAGTTAAACTGCCTCATGGTGCAGATGGTTCTTAATATCCATGGCCCATTGTGTACCACATAGAGAGAGACACAAATGCACATATAGAGAGACACAAGAGAGAGAGAGAGAGAGTACATTATTTTAATTGCAGTAATGGTGGCAAAAAGGTGTTATTTTTTCTAGTACACAGGTATGATACCCAGCATATCAATAGGAACCAGTAGCAATAACAAAGCTAATTATACATATACACATGCAAAGGTTCTCTATATTCAATCTTTAGATGCCTGAATTATATGAAAGTAGGTCATGAAGTGGTACCTCCCTTTGCGTACTTACTGCCCACAAGACAACCTTGTGCACATCCAACCAAAAAGTCGTAAAACAGATAAGGAAACAATAAACAAATTCTACAAGCTTGAGCTTTCAGTTAGAAAAATGCTGGTAGCACAATCTTTGCACCTTAATTACAGAAAAATCAGAGGCATTGCTAATCACGGTGATTGATGCATGTTAACCCAGAATGGCTTTATGAAGAATCATGAAAATGCATTTGATTTCATTTCTATTAGTTTAAACTGACAAATGACCAGCATTTCACCTGAAAACCCAGTCTCCATGATAGAAAGTTTAATGAAAATCAAATCATACAATCTCACCTGGAGATAGATAAATCTTCCATGCTGCTAATGTGAAGTGAAAAGAAAAAGAGCTGACAGATTTGCAGCTCTCAATCAAACTTTCAACTATTTCAAACATTTTTTTGGCATCTGAAAAATATTTAAAACAATCTACAATCCAACCTGATAATCTAGCAAAAGGCGCCATCACCCCTGAACTTAATATATAGCGTCAATAGTTCCTTCCATATCAAGCATTTCTCAATACATTCAACCAGTAGAAAATTGATGCAAATTACCATGAGAATCGCTGCAATAATGATTATATATATATCTTTGTAGTATACATGATAAATCAGTATGAAACATAGAATAGAGTTCTGCTCAATGCTCATTAGATCAGGAACAATATGCAAACCTCATTTCACATTGAACAATTTACAATAATGAGCCTCATATATGGTTAGATTATAACAAATAAGGTAAGCAACAGTATGATGGTACAATATAGTAGTAACTAGCGCTACACATTACACACACAAGTAGTAAAATAGTACTGTAACAAGTTATATAATTTTCTTCATTCTCTGGAAACCTTCTGACAGACAATAGCATTTCATTAAGCTTGTCTACCATTTCCAACATTTTATCATGATTTAAAATGGATTACTATGCCATGAAACTGTTGAAGAACAAAAAACCCTGCCAATTAATATTTATCAACTAAACAATTAGCAAGTTTAATAACAAAATATTAAAGGCAGACAGCGAATGTGTCCAAGTTATGCTGTGAAACCAAGAGTAAGCACACAAAAAACAGTAACATCCATAAGAATAGAGAAAATTTATATTTGAACAAGCAAACCTGTATGAGGAGAAACTTTGAAGCTTGACCATGTGGACAATGCAATACGATCTGCCAGAAGTTTTCGTAGGAGAGTTCAAGCTTATAATCAACAGAATTAAATTGCAACATGAAGTACATTTTCTTCATTCCAATTCCAAACTTGACAGAAACATCTGCCTTCTTCCATAGCACTGAGAACTTATTTTTTGACACCTGGCATCCGAAATTTAAAACTATTTGCTCCATCTGAAGCACAAAGTTTCTAGGCCTTGGCACGATATCAGCGGGCATTTCCCAGGCCCTCAAATATGAAGAACCATAATAAAGGCGTTTCTGTGCCAAGGAGATGATAAGTTCAGCACTTCTGACATTAATAAATTGGACTTTTGCATATGCTCTTCGCCCTGTTTTGCACTGTTTCACTTCTAGAGCATACACTGTTCCTTGACCAGTATATCCTTCCAGGAATCTCGTGACTAATTCTCCAGATAAAACATAAGGAAAACCAGACACCTGAATTGTCTTTCCCATACAGCTTAAGTCAGCTACCAATCTAATGGACAGAATTTTATATGCTTCTATGTACTCCTGTAGACAACAGATATAAAAAAGAGTAAGACAACTATAGGGATAGTGATAATACTGCTCCCACTGAAAAGCATCCCTCCTTATCACCCATCCAATTGATCCATTTCACATTTCAGAGATGCTAATTCAAGAACATCACATCCTATTAACCACCTAAAGGAAATTCAAAAGAAAAAGCAAGAATACAAAAGATAAGTTCTTAAGATTTTATCCATGTAACGCCTTATTTATATTATCACAGAAAATCAGCCACATGTCACAAGCATACCTACAGTAAAATGACACATGACGAAGCTTTTCTCAAACTCCCAAACAATGAAAAGAATAACACACAGTTTTGGCTTCCCAACAATTCCATCACCATACAAGGAATTTTCGTAACGATATCAGAGAAGTGCCAACACCACTAATCCAAAACGAACCAAAACGACAACAAATCAACAGCCAACGGTATTATAATGCCACAATTCTCTTCTCTCTTCACAGAAGCAGCAAAACAGTAAAGTTGTCCAAAAAAGGAGGAACCCACTGAAATAAATCCAACAAATATCTAAAAGGATTTCAACAACAAAATCATTGAAAAGATTCCAGCTTTTCCGTCCTCATCAGCAATCATTCTTCCTTCCTCATCAGCAATCATCCAAAAGAAACAATTCAGTTCAATTTTACCCACTCTAAATAAATTCCCACTAACCACGAAATTGGATATCATTGTGTAAACTGATAACGTTTCTAAACAATGACTTCAACAATAAAGACAGATGATCACACAAGCATATCCACAAACACACACAAAAATGAGACCATTATTACAAAAGAAAGCTTTGATCAAAGAAAACCAAATACGGCCTCTTGAACTAAACAGAAAAAATTGATATGGACTAATACCAGCACTTCCAAATATAAATCCTTAGCACTTAAAACCCGCATATCCTCAAACAAAATTGAATTTTTACAGACAAAGAAAGTTCTGATCAAAGTAAACCAAAGAGGATCGGTTGGAAAGAGAAAGGGAAAAACTTACAAAGAACCCAAGTTTCTTCAACTCTGCATGTAGCGAAATCACACAATAATAACACACTCTGATTGCAACAAGTGATCATATAATGGTGAGCTCTTCTTTGCTATAAACTGTGTTTAGTGCGTGTTTGTGCGAGAGGGACGGAGAGTGAGACATTGGGATGAAGATTTAAGAATGATGTAGTCAATCCCAAGTCAATGTTACTAGTACCATGTTTCTTTCCAAGGTTGGAACAAATAATGGCGCTTTTCTTGTTCATTTTCTTTGTCCATGATTATTCAGCCAAACTTCCAGGGGAAAAGTACTCTCTCACACTGCACTCTACCGCTGTCTCTGTCACTCCTGCTTTTTGTGCAGTGCACATTGACATGGCGTTTGCTTCTGTTTCGATACTACGTATGTAATACTACCATTCCACCAACGACTTTACCTGGTACTTTCAAAAAAAAAAAAAAAACGACTTTACCTGGTTGACTTAGAGTCAACGGGAATATAGTTTATAATTTAAGATGTTTATAGTTTTATCAATTTTTAAAGGGAAATTTGCAAAAATAGCAGCTTTTGGAGGGGCATTTGCAAAAATAGCAAGTTTAAAAAATTCTTTGTAAATATAGCAGGTCAACTGTATTTGACTAGGTGAAAAGACCAAAATAACCCTCAGTTTGTAAAAAAAGTTAGAGAAACATTCGAAACCGTCATCCTAGAGTTCAGTTAATTACCTGTCACAAAATTAATTGTCAATTATCCTTCATTGAATCAACATCTTATCTCATTCATTCCATTATCGTTATCAAACTGTGGGTGAAACGAATGGCATATACGCAAGGAACGCAAAATCTGACCAACAAGAAAACAGTCCAACCAAAATTGCCTATAATGTTAGTTTCATACTTGCTATCACACGGCACGTGTTTTCGAGCATATCCTACTCACAAAATGTTTTTTTTTTTTAAAGTTGAATTGGGATTGAACAAAAAATTGGAAGAGCATTTCTAAAAACCACTCCCACAATGCGTCATTCTCAAAATTAACAATTCCTTATCCGAATTGTTAGACGAAGATGATATCGAAAGACTTCCTTATCTGAAAGCAACTGTTAAGGAGACTATGAGGCTGTATCCTGCCGTACCACTCCTCGTCCTAGCATCAATGGCAATAACTAGTCGCATGTAGCTGCGAAATCCACGAATTGATGCACCAAATTCGAAAATAGATACTTGAATCTTCCATCTTCTTCAATATTGAGTTCAATAAAAGTTCCCAAATTTAACTCATTCATCAGGTGTAAATAAGATGGCAGTATCCTATATGAATCATCAAAATTTCGTCTAATGCAGATTCCCTTGATCACCACGCCTTGTGGTAGGTTATGTTAACATCCAATTCTGACCGAATATCTAAAATGATTTCTTTTGGCCTATATGGTGGATAGACGTCCGTATACTTACACTTGATCCACGAACCAAGTACTTGATTGTTAGCCTACCGATTATCGCTTTGGACCAATGATGATTGGTATGTATGGGTGTTGTCATATTTAATGATCTTCCAAGCTGATGAATTCTCAATGGCAGCTGCATTCAACATCCACTTGCAATTTTTGTTCTTACACCTTAGGTACCAAAATTGCCTATTAGCCCTAATAACCTTCTACCCGAAGAAATGCTTCACGACCAGCATGGATATTCTCATAAACAAATGACGCCTAGTTTCGAACATATCCTTTATTGCAACATCCACCACTGTGGATAATCTATCAGAAGACGTACTAGCATCCGCATGCGATGAAGTTCTCGCATAGGGTCATTTTGGTCTTTTCACCTAATCAAATACCGTTGACCTGCTATTTTTGCAAAGGATTTTTTGGACTTGCTATTTTTGCAAATGTTTCTCCAAAAGTTGCTATTTTTGCAAATTTCCCATTTTTTAAAGATGTGACATAATTAAATTATTCAAAATTAAAATTCTTGCCAACTTTTTTTTTATATTATTTTTTTTCCAAGCACACTTTTTATTCTCTTTCTAAGAACATAAATTCTCACAAAAAATTTTCATTAAAAATTTTAAACTTCTTAATTAAAAAAAGGAAAAAGAAAAAGTACTAAACGAATATATTTTTATTTAAAATCTCTCGTCACTTCTGTGAAGTAATTGCGTTTGAGTCATTTTAATCCAATAATATTATACTATCGTAATGCCATTTGATTGTTCTCGACCATTTAACTATCAAATTAGTCAATAAATGATTTTACTCAAATTTTATTGAAAATTTAATAATTAAATGTTAGTTTGACTCTCGTGTAATTAGACTTTTGTTAAACTCGAATAGATTGGATAAATAATATAAAAACTATTCAATCAAATATTTATTAGATACTCTCTCAAAAAAAAATTTATGCACAATTTTTTTAATTTACAATATATAACATATTTGATGTACCATTAAATGTATAATTTTATATTTTTATACATATACTTACATAATAAGATATTATTCTTTATTTTCTATGATAGTAATGATGGTTCCTTAATGAATTATCAAAAATAATTTTTTGGACAAATGAACCAACATTTGTTAAGCTATTTTTACTTGATTTGATGAAATTTATAGTACGTGTTTAGGGATAACAAGAGTAAACTACACTCATTCTGTTTACCGACTTAAATTTATTTATATATAACATGTATATTTGAATTTTAATAAATATATTATTTATGTGTATTAATAAAAATATTATTTATATAATTATATATATTATATTATTAATATTAGTTTAATTACTAACTTAATATTAATATTTTTTTATTATTGTATGAATAGTAATTTTTTATTATTTTATATATATTTTTTATTTAAGATGCATTCTCGTTGGCACCAATAGGGAAAGCAAGACGGGACAAGATGAGTGGCAGGTGGAAAAAAACGAGTTGTGAGATGGGGGTTGAACAAATAAGAGCGGATGAAAATTTGTCTCGTTATCAATTCTATGTGTGCTGATGTAAAAACACAATTTGTATAGTACATGAACATATAAATAATTTTCTGGAATAAAACAAATCGAAGTGGATTAAATATAGGTTAGAATACTTGATGATTTATTTGCTTATAAATTGCAATAATAATGTTGCCAATGCATACCCACACAAATTACTCTAGAGATTGGATCTCAAATTCCCGTAATTAATTTTTTTATTTTTCATACACTTGAATTCAACTATTGCATAAAGAAGTAAGTCCTAATATTCAAGAATTTGCTATGTCAATAACAAATTTGGGACAAATTTTTTGCTAATGTGTGTTGAATATGAATACTATCAACTGTCACTTTAGTATTGTCATAGGTAATGCTCTTGTTCGTGTGGTTCCACTGTGTCAGGGTGTGTTAACTATCAAGAAGCAAAACTACCATTACTTTTGTAGCTCTACTAGTGAGGTGAGGGATTCACAATTTTTAACATTTGCACATGAAAGGGATCTTATCGCTCTATTTTGTACTTCTACCTGAATTCATATGCTAATTTAGGCTTCAAAGTTCAAAGCGGATTTTTTCAAGAAACAACCTTAGAGTTCTTCATTTTAAGCTTCATTTTCATTGGGGATGACTTAGTAATCAAAATAGGCCATTCAATAGACAATATGAGGAACCATATACATTCTACTCGTATATTTTAAAGGAAAGAGGTAAATTAGATCTTATATATCTTGAAACCTATCGAAATACTTCAACTATCACAGGAGTGATGTAGAACATCAAAGAAAATAATAACCCTAAATTATGTTAAACATTAAGTGTGTATCAAGAGAGGATTTGAGAATATAGAATCTTATGCAATTCATTCAAGTGTGGCTTTTACAGTGATCTTGAAATCAATTAATAGAACGCTTAAACAAAACAAAACAAAACAAAATCAAATCGTAACAATCCCAAAATAATATAAGCAAAGCAAAGTTGAAGATGGTCGAGGAAGAAATCATGCGTGGGCGGTTGTCGTGCCGCGGAAAGTGATTACATTCTGATTCTGTAGCACTGAGCAAACATTTGTAGCTAAAAATACAATTTTTCACATTACTTTTTTTCCTTCTTTTAAATTTCCATCTTTATTTTTTTTCGAAATTTTTCCTGAGCCATTAATCATTGGCCATTTTATCTTCATCCATCCAATTCCAATATTTTCGTCATTAATTCTTTGAATTTTAATGGTCTCATTTTATTCGGGAAATTTGCAAATATAGCACCTTTGACCGTTGACTTTAGCACCGTCCTTTTTTTCTTTGCTGTTATAGCACTTTAACACTACATAAACACCAAAATGCCCTCATATTCTCTTCTAAAATACAAAGACATAGCACTTCATCTTCATCTTCTTATTTTTTTTCTCAGAACCCATTGGTTTCATGCTTTATAGATTCAACAAAATTTGTTCTCATACCCTATTATTCGCACACCCCTATTGGACCGTCATCTTCAAACAAGAAGGCCGCGACCGTGGAGAAAAAATTGCATTAGGGAGATATTAGTTAAAATTTGCACTAGTTGAATTGGGTTTGTGAATTTTAACGAAACTGGTCGATCCCTAAGTCAAGTTTTAGGTCGAATAATAAGTTTGAATAATAATTGGTTGAATATTAGGTCGAGTTCGACTTAAACTCGACCTAAACTCGACCTACTACTAAGTTGAGTTAAATTTTTTTTTTGAAATTTAAAAAAAAAATTAGGGTTGAACTCGACCTAAATTTTAAAAAATTAAAAATTAATTTTTTAAAAAAAATTTAGATCAAGTATTAGGTTGAATTTAGGGTCAAGCTCGACCTAAATTCGACTTAATACTTGACTTAAATTTTTTTTAAATTAAATTTAAATTATTTTTATAATAACTTTAGGTGGAGTATTTTTTTAAAAAATTCAAATTTTTTCCTTTTTTTTTAAATTTAACTTGACCTAGTAGTAGGTCGAGTTTAGGTCGAGCTCGACCTAATATTTAACCAATTATTATTTAGACTTATTGCTCGATCTTGTCTTCGACCTATCATTGTACTCGATCTAAAACTCGACCTTGTCTTCAACCTATCATTGTGCTTGACTTAAAACTCGACTTGGGGCGTAACCAGTTTCGTTGAAGTTCATAAATCTAGTTCAACTAGTGCAAATTTCAACTAATATCTCCCTGATGTATTTTTTATCCACGGTCGCGGCCTTTTTGTTTAAAGATGATGGTCTAATGGGGTGTGTGAATAATAGGGTGTGCAAATAATAGAGTGTAAGAACAAATTTTGTTAAATTGATAAAGTATGAGACTAATGGGTTCTGAGAAAAAAAACATAAGAAGATGAAGATAAGTGCTATGTTTTTGTGTTTTAGAAAAGAATATGAGGGTATTTTGGTCTTTATGCAGTGTTGAAGTGCTATAACAGCAAAGAAAAAAAGGACGATGCTATATTTGCAAAGTCAACAATCAAATGTGCTATATTTGCAAATTTCCCATTTTATTCCCCTCTTGTTTTTTTCTTAGTCAAAATGTATGAGATTGAATAAATAAAAATTGTTTAGTCAGGCAAAAATCAAATAATTTAGGGCAAGAAACCAAGGAAAGTAAAAGGTTTATTTGTTGTAGTCTCTTTCCTCGATGGTCCGTACATCAAATCCTGCAGGATATTTTTCAAATTCTTTCTTAAGTATTGTTTCATGATTTCATCCTTCTTTTTTTTTTTAATTCCAAAATGATAGTCATTTTAATTGATGAATAATTACTGTACAAAGGTTAACCAAAAAAGGTTAAATGTTCTCCTTGGATTTTCATAATAACCCAGGAGAAAAATACGATAACAGCGAAACCGCTATCTCATTTGATGATTTCATCCTTCTTTATTCACTGTTTTGTGGCTCTTACATACATATCTGAATCTTATTTGTTTACACTTCATTTAACAGAGAATTTTCCTCTATCTTTCTTATTTTAGGTTTACTTTTAACTAAGAATTCTTTTCTATATATCTTTTCTTATTTCGATTCCACTTCACTAAGCATCTTTTTCAAAAAAAAAAAAATTTAATTTTTCTTTTTCTAAGAATTCTCCTCCATCGCTTTTATTTTAATGACACTTAAAATGAGCATTTTCATCCATCTTACTTATTTAGATGGCAGTGCATCATGCATATATCCTTCTTCATTTTATTTATTTTGATAGATGTGCAGTGTTCAAATCAACCCCAAATTTTATCTATTTTGACGACATTTAGGTAGCGCTTGGTATAAATGGTGGGTTTAGGAATGGAATGGATTTGTGGAATGGAAAGGTTTAGAATAGAATGGAATGATAATAATTATGTTGTTTGGTATTATTTTGTAATGGAATAGAATAGATTTTATATTAAAATTAAAATTTAATATTAATAATAATAAATTTATTAATAAATTTTATATTAAAATTATAATAAAAATATTAGTATTTTACATTATATGATATTTAACAAATTATATTTTGTTCAAAAAATAGTCAAAGTGCATGTCATTTTGTAGAGAAAAATATTTTCTGTAATTTAGTGAAATTTGTTTTTAAAAATAAAAAAAATAGGCAAAATGAGGGTTGCAAACCATTGGGGGGGTTTGCAACCCCTGACATGTGGCATGCGCCCATTGGGCACTCATCATATCAGCGCTGGCAGGCGCGTCGTGCCGTCAGCGCTAAATTTTTTTTTTTTTTTGCCATTAAAGGACGTCGTTTTGAGCCTTTTTGCCTCAAAACGACGTCGTTTTTTGTCCAATTTAAACCCTCTTTCGTGGGTTTCTAAAAAAGAAGGCTGAGAGGTGGGTTTTTCCTAAAGTTTTCCCTAAAGGTTTCTAAAACCAATTCCAACCAAACAAACACCCTTTTTTCTTTCAAACCTTTCCAAACCCTTCCCATACCCTCAAACCAAACGCCACCTTAATGTCTTTATCGACAATTATTTTAAAATGCTTTTTTGCACATTCTAAAATATTTTTCCAATTTCTAATACATTTCTTATTTCACAACTATTATTTCAAAAAATACAAAAACGTGTTTTGAAACGCAATTCATACACACCTTTAACTACACAGCTTCCCCTTTCTAATTTATATAGATTGCATCTAATTGAGCATTTTCCTTCTTCTTCTGTTTTTTTTTTTTTAATTTTAGAGTCTCATTAGCAAGTGTCCTATTCTATCTTTAGAAGTGGCAATCAGGTCATGTTTCGAGTTCGTGTATCGTGTTTAGACATAGATATTATAAGTTTGATATGAATTCGAACATGACTCGTTTAATTATATGTGTCAGATAACATAATCTGAACACGACTTATTTATTTGTAAGAAACACAACACGACACAAAAATACCTTTATACATGTGAAATTTATGAAAACTTAATTATTTATTTATTTCATTGGTAACACAATACAAAAAAAAAAAAACTTATGTACTTATAAAAGATTAAAACACCAAAAATATCTAAAATTATATCTTATACAATGCCTTTTAATTTTATAAAATTTTTATTAGATAATTTTTAAAATTATTTTAAATAGGTTAAATAGGTTAAACGAGTTAACTTGTGAATTGACCTGATTAGACCCATTTATTTTTCGTATTATACAGGTTCGACCTGAATTTGACCCAAACCCATGAAAAAATATATTTATACATGTTAAATACATGTTAAGTTCATATCGTATTTCTGTATCGTGTCACAAATTACCATCCCTATCTATCTTTCTTAATACTTTTACCATCCCTATCTATCTTTCTTATTACTTTTTACAACTCAATAAAGATTAAAGAATGGTGTAGTCAATTCCAAGTCAATTGTACTGTTACCATTTCTTTCCAATGAAGGAACCACAAATGTCGCTTCTTTTGTTGCGTTTTTCTTTGTCCATGATTGAGCCAAACACAAAGAGAAAATGTACTCTCACTCGCTAATCTTTATTCATGTCTTTGCCACTCCAGCTCTCGGGCAATGCACTTGGTGCTTTTTTTTATACTAGAGATAATATCAAATACTCTCCTCTGGATTTTATTAAATATTAAATCGGATCCTGATGTTTGAAAAATATCAATAACCCTCCTGTAATGAAAAAAAATATCAAATACCCCCCTTAACTGACAGTTAACAGAAATAAGTTAGAAAAAAAATAAAAATACCCTCCGATATAAAAGACAAAAAAGTATATAGTTTAAAATTCTAAAATAAAATTTTAAAAAAAGGTAAAATTTAAAGAAAGAAATTTAATAAAATTATTTACACTATATAATAAAATTTTTTAAACTTAAAAATAAATTTAAAGATGAAAATTTAATAAATTTTAAAGACAAAAATGGCATATAAAAATTCCAAATAAAAAACAAAGTATCTATACAAAAAAATTTGAGGTTAAAAAAATAAAGTATCTATATAATAGTTTTTTTTTACATTAAAATTTTACATAATTTTATTAAATTTTTATCTTTAAAAGTTGTCTTTTAAAAAATTTTAAAAAACTAAACTACATCAATTTTTTTAGTCATTTTTGTCTTTAACTTTTATTAAATTTTCATCTTTAAATTTTATTTTTAAGTTTAAAAAAATTAATTATATAGTGTAAATAATTTTATTAAATTTTTGTCTTTAACTTTTTTTTTTTGTATTTTTAAAATTTTATTTTAGAATTTTAAACTATATATTTTTTGCCTTTTATATCGGATGACTTTTTCGTCTTTTTTCAACTTGTTTCCGTTGACTGACAGTCAAAGGAGGTGTTTGATATTTTTTTTCATTATAGAGGGTTATTTTATATTTTTTAAATCTCAAGATCCGATTTGATATTTAATAAAATTTCAAAGACGGTGTTTGATATTATCTCTTTATACTATGCATGGAGCTCCTTTGTATGGATAGTACGATATAATCATCACACCTAATTGGACTCCTTTTGTGTTTGTTTTAATATTCACCTAAGAATAGTTAAACTTTTTCTAAAAAGAAAAAAATCTAAACAAAACTATTTATAATATTTCACAATTCAAATTTAAAATTTAAAATTTAAATTTTTATCAAAATTATTTTTAAAAATTTCCGTTAACGTATTTTTTCATTTTCCCTCTCATACAATTTTTCTTATAAAAAAACACTCTCACAGAAACTTTTATATATTCTAATACATAATTTTCTAAACACAGACTTGTCGCGTATGTAAGGTACCTAAGAGGTAGGAGTCACCTTAATCCCATAATATTGTGCTATGTGGATGTTATTTAATCATTTTATGCCATGCAAATATCAAGTTAATCAACCAGCGATTTCATTCAAATTTTATCGAAAAGTTGGAACTTAAATTTTAGATTAAAACTCAAGTAATTACCCCTTTTTCCTAACTCGAATGGATTGGTAAATAATATCGAAATGATTCAAGACAAATATTTATTAGATAGTATTCTTTAGAAAATGTGCCAGAAAAGATGAAATTTGTTTCCGAGACATTTTCATTTTAATGAATTTTTAATTATTTTGTTAATTCACAAAAGATTATAAACCTTGAGTACAATTCTGTTTTTAGATGGAAGAATTAAAATGAAAATTCTTTTTTTTTTTTATAAAAAAAAGTTGGACATGAATACTGATAAACATAAATATCCTATCAATCCAAGCTTGCCCACTAGTACATGAAATGAATTATTGGCTTAGGTCAGTGTGTAGTCTAAAGGGCAGGAACACAAATTCCAAAGCCCCGAATTCCAAAAGTTGAATGGATTGCTCTTTGCTTTTCTCTTTTTCCACAAACCTAAAATTCCACAAACCTAAAAATAAAGTCTTTCATCTCCAAGTCTTTTTTTTGGATTGAACTTTGAACCATGGAAAAGTCATCTCCTATACTTTTCCATAGAAATATCCTATTAACTATTGGGTAAGGAAAAGGTGAAAAGAGAAAGTATGAGATATTATTATTGCTTAATTTGTATAATAGTAATGAAGGTGCAATAATTATTGTGAATTATCAGAGATAGATTTTTGGCAAATGAACCAATATTTGTTTAGCTATTTTACTTGGTTTGGTGAAATTTACAGAGCGTGCTAATGTAAAACATAATTTGTATAGTACATGAACAATAATTTTCTTTAACAAAATAAATCTAAAGGGATTAAGTATCAGTTAGATTACATAATGATTTATTTGCTTATAAATTGCAATAATAATGTTGCCCATGTATACCCACAAAAATTACTCTAGAGATTACATCACAAATTCCCATAATCAATTCTCTTTTTTTTCTTGAGAGATTTGCCTTCATCTATTTCCATCAACTAACATGGTGCTAGCTTGTCTTTAATTTTAACCAAGGGAATGGATGGACGCATGATGCATTCGTTAGAGCTGAACTCGAGGCTATGATTGTTTTATTTTTTTATTTCAAGAAAAAGTTAACTTTTTTTCAAAAAAATATAAGAGATCTAAACAATCTTTTATTTTCATTCAAAAATAAAATTTAAAACTCCTATTACAATTTCTCCCAACATTATTTTAAAAAATTCTTTCTAATGCAACTTTTATTCTCCATTGGAAATAAAATTACTATTAAAACTTTTTCACTTCCCGATAAAACAATTAAACCAACATAGCCTAGATTTAATTAAGCACTTGAATTTCTAATAACATATTCTAAGTAACTCAGGATAAAATGTTATGTCAATAACAACTTGTGACAAATTTTTTGCTATGGAGTGTTGAACAGTAATTTACTATATGAATATTATAAATATATATGGGCAAAAATCACATTAACTATGAATTCCCTGTGGCCACAGGTCATATTCTTTCTAAAATATGAGCAAGCATGATTTAACTATGACTGAAATTATTATGGAGCACAATAATCGCTATTTTTGCACCACTGATGGTAAGGTATTCACAAGTTTTTACAGTTACCCATGAATGAGAGTTTATAGCGGTAGTCATTTTCATTTTTATTTCATACAGGTTTTTCAATATGTAAACTATTGTTTGTTCAATAGCTTTTAAAAATATGTTTTTGAACTAAATTTCAAAATGCATTTTGCCCAATAAAAATAAAACCTTAAAATACATTAATTCTTTATTTTTTTTTCTATAAAACATTTCAATTCAAAATACGTTTCTTTAATATTTTAGTTAAAAATAAATTTTAATTTTTTCAATCTATAAATATGTTAATACAAAAAGTATTTTTAGATTTCAAAACATATTTTTAGATTTGTAATTTACCTAACATTTGAGTTCAAATCACATTCTAAATTATTAATCTAAATAAATATTTCAAAATATATTTTGAAATGTAATTTATGCACAACTTATCTCTCCCTGAGTATATTTTAAAACGTAATTTATGCAAAACCTATCTCTCCCTGTGTTGTATCTCCACCCAAATTCAAATACTAATTTAAGCTTTGAAGAGGGTTTTCTTAGAAAACAATATGAGAATTCCAAGCTAAGGTAGTTCTTAGTAATCTAGTGATGTATAATTGGTATTACTTATTCATGTCCGTATTGCGTCATTGCACTGCATCATAAAATTGCAGTTCAAAAAGTGGATTTGAGTGATGCCCCAGGACGAATCTTGCTCAAGAAAAGGAATCTTATAATGGGTGTTGCGGATTTTACACGCAAGTGCACGTGATCGTTAACAAGTAATATAAAGTGAATATAAATTATCGTTCCCACAGAGACTAATGAATTATTAAATACCGAAATTAAAATAGTTCTAACTTTATTTGAAGAAAAAAAAATATTTTATGAATAAGCTAAATTAAAAGTAATTTTAAAACTTAATTAAAACTAAAATTAAAAACTAAACAAAGCAAGTTAATGGATTAACTTGACGAAAGATCTAGGGTTTTCGATTTCACCTTAACTAATCCATCCTAATATTAATCTATTTCTATAATCTAATTTAATTTCCTGGTTGATAGTCGAGACTCCCTAATTTATTTATTAGTCCCTCCCGAGATCTAATAAAAATCCTCCTAATTGTTAATTCATCATATTCCTATGTGAATTACAACAATTATGAAGTCATTAATTTCTATGGATTCTCATGTAGCGACTACACAAACCATGCAGGTATATTCCTATCCTACATGCGATTCATGGCATTTATCTTAATGAACTTGACACATAACTCCCCTTCCAATTCGTTATGATTAACAAATCATCTAATTAGTGATCAAGTAATTAGAAGCATTAAGCACAAAGATAAATACTCAACCATGGAAAATTAAATCAAATTATATTAATAGAAAAATATTAAGACTTCATAGTTAGGCTACATCGGAACCCTAGAAAAAGAATTTAGTTCATATTAATATAAAAGAATATCACAAAAAATTTAAACATGATTGAAAAAGAAAAATAAAAGATAAAATCCAAACAAAAGCCGTAGATGATTGGTACTTAAAAATAATACTTAGCCAAAAATTTCATGACAAAATACAAAACTTAAATTACTAAAATTGCTAAATAAAACTAAAAACTAAAACAATAAAAGAAAGCTAAAATTGATAACTAAAATAAACTAAAGAAAACAAGAAGAAGACAAAAACAGCATAAAATCTGTGAGGGCTGCTGCTTTGCTTTCTTCACCCGAAACTTCTAGAGGAAAGAAAAAAAATTTCTGCTGCTTGCTTGCAAGTCAAGCTTGTCGGCTGTTCTATTTGCTAAACTACTGCAACCAACAAGAACAAAACAACGAAGAAAGACTGAAGAAAACAACAAAAGGATGGCTGAAAATTTCTTTGAGAAAAAAACCGAAAGTCGCTAAACTAAAGGATGAGAAGGAGAACAAAGAACGGATTTCTCCAAGCCGGAATGAATTCAAGGCCACGACACCCTCTTTATATAGGTGCACTGCTTCCTATCTTCCTTTTGTTTTCCAATTGCCTCTCGGATTTCTTTGTTTCCTACTTAGCTTTGTTTCCTTTTTTTCTTCTCCAATAACTTTGTTTCTTCTTTCTGCGTTCTTCTTCTCATTCCCGAACCAACTTTGCTTCCTTTTTTCTTTGTGCGAATTTTGTTACCAAATTTGGCCGCCACTTTTGTTTCCTGCTTTTCTTCCTTCTCTGTGATTTTGTTTCCCACTCACTTTCGGTTTTTGTTTTCTTCTTTGCTAAAGAAATTTCCTTTTGTTTTGTGTTGTGCACTTGTTTCTTTGTTCCCTAATTCAGCTTTCGGTCTTGTTTTCTTCGGCCTTTTCTTTTCTTGACCTTTGTTTCCTAATTCGATTGCTTGCTTTCTCTCAGATTCATTGTCTTGTCTCTCATCTTTCGTGCAGTTTCTGTTTGCTTCAAGTTGCAGTGAAGAAAATTTTTCTTCTTTTGTTCATATGTCTTGAAATCACGGGTGAGGTGCGGCGAGGAAGCTTGAAGTTGCAGTATCCTTTGTTTATTTGCGGTTGAGCAGAGTTTTCAGCTCCAAATTGCAACACTACGCTTTTCCTTTTCTTATGTTGTAGCTGAGCAAGGCTGAAGCAATTTTAGTGGAATGCTCTCTTGTCTTTTCCTGCCCACTTCTTTGTTTGTTTGTGTGTTGACTTTGTTTCTTATCCTTAGTTAAATCAATTGACTGAAATTGGCTCACCCTAAACCGAAGTTAGCCTTCAAAATTCAATGAAATCTGTTTTGCTTGTTCCTTGTGTGCGGCTGACAATTTTTTGTTGTTTTCCAGCTCTTTCCTTCTATTTTTGTTTTCTTTCTTGCTGAACACTCCCCGGCCTCAATTCTCCAAGGGCAGCTGGCCTCATGGAAAGTTCTGGAAGTTGGGCAATCTAGCAAACTCCAGTTGATCATTAGATGCACAGAGCTAGAAATTTGACATGGCTTGATGCACGTGGAATTTCTTTGAATACTCAATTCTTCTGGAGACATGCAGAACTTCTTTTCCTCTTTGCTTTATGCTTGACTTTTGACAATAAAATGACCAAATAAGTGATCATAAAATGAAAAGAAAATTAAAGGGAAATTTGCCCAAAATAAGTGAAAACAAATCAAAACACAAGCCAATTTCTACCCAAAATTAATAAGACTACCCTATATAAAATAGAGTTATCAATGGGTCCCGTACTTTAGAGTATTAGGTATTGCTTTGGAAACAAGTAAACTACCTCGCTCGCGATTGACCACACAGACATCGCGTAGGGCCACCTAAAATAATATGACGTCCAATTCCAAGGCGATTCAAAGTGACGAGCGGCCCCAGGGCTCAATCTAATGGACTCCCTTAAGCGACGATCAGAGTTTGAACTTGATTATTGATTACTAGAGTTTGAGATATATCTTAGTAGTTTTGGAAGATTAGTTTCATATCTGGTTATATAGGTCACTTAATCGTGGTGATAAGTTAGAACCTTCCGACGAGTAGGAAGAAGGTCAGTGAAAATTTGTCTAAAAATTTTAGTTTCATATTTGCTATATAGGCGGCATAAATTTTAGCCTCATATTTGCTGGTTAACCCCACATATTGGTTACGGATTTTTGAAGAAATTAGACAAGTGGGTTTTGTTTGAGTTTTTGCTGAAATCGCATTTGCAATTGGTTCGAACACAATAAAACTATGCATATCACATAGTATTTTTGTTTAAATTTGAACTGGGTTTGACCCAAAAATTGGTCTAGCATATGTCAAAAAATAGTCAAAAAAATTCTGTAATGTCGAACACCATGTCGAGCATAGGCTAAAAACAGTCGAGCACGAGTAAATGATGAACACTTGTATAGCACTATGTTGAACACTATGTTGAGCACTGTGTCAAGAAATATGTCGAGCACTATGTCGATCATTTCATTGTTACGTAAGAGCATTACATTTATTTGCTCTATTTTGTGCAGGAACATCTCAAAGATTAAATGGTCGTTCAGAGAGATTTTTTCAATGCTCAGGTTTCTTAGTACTGCTACTATGAAACCAATATGAAGAGGATTAGGTCCAAACTGACAAAGACGTAGAAGCAAATACTCCAAAAGAAGAGTTGCCTTGTTGAAATTGCTCTTGACCATGAGCATACATTTTAGTGCAAACAGATAATCCACAGCATGTTGTTGAGGCAACTTAAGTTGGGCAAGGAGTCCAAGTTGGATAATAGCATCTATTTCAAATTTGCAGGTAAGAAGGTGAAATTTGGCAAGAGGGAGTTTGCACTCATCACAGGTCTCAAGATAGGAAACTTTGATATTGAATATGGCAAATACCAAACACCTGATGGTCCTTCTGCAGTAACCAAGTACTTGAAACCCCAAGATTCTACAGATGAAATCACATACAATGAAGTATTCAAGGCTTACGACCGTATAAACACAAGTTATTCAGACGATGAGGTCATGTCCATGACACTTTTGCTTTTATATACATCCATCAATGGGGCACAAAAGAAAAACCTAATAGAGGACAAGGTGGTTCACTTGGCTTGCAATTGGAGGCAGTTTGATGAAATGTCTTGGGGCGAACTATCTTACCGGACCACTATGTATAGTGTTAGAAAGGTTATAACCAATGTCTTGAATTAGTTTAGAGACCCAGATCACAAGACTTACACTGTTGGTGAATTCCTAGTTGTATTAAGGATAAGGATTTTGAACGCATGTTAAATTTTACTTTTGTTAGTGCTTTAAGTGCATAGAATTAATTATGCTACTTTTTCTTTTTATTAATTCCAAGTGTTCGCATATAAGCTAATGCCATATCTTGAGCGTTTCTTGTTAGTTCAAAAGGTTAAAATCTCTGGATGCAAGTTCAAGATGTTCAGATGAAAGGAGTGAAGATACACCATGCTGATTAAGAAAGAAAGCAAGTGTGGGACAAAAGAACAGTCAACGGGGAGGTATGAATTGTCTATTACCTAATGTTTGATAATTAGATTAGCATTACGTCCAATATAGTGTTTCCTATAAGGGTATGAATTTTTTTATTTCATGTATTGTAGAAAGTGAAAGTTACAGGAATAAAGCCAACTCCTGAAGAGAGTAAAATTTTTGCACTAGGAAAAAGAGGATGAAATTGGAGAAGCGGCGAAGTTCAGAAGAGAAGAATAAAATTCTATTTAGATGAAAAAATCAGGTTATTACATGTCTTACAGGAAGAGAGTCAAAGAAGAAGATGTTGTAGAATCTAAAAAAAGACCATGGGTAAGTAGGGAAGAAATACGGGAGAGAAGAAGGGGATTCATTTGTCAGATGATTGAACTGCAAGAAAAGTGTGAGGTGGAGTTGAAATAGACAAAAGAGAAACTCATATATAGCGATGCCCGTGTGGCTGAACTGGAGAACAAAGTCAATAGTCTTACTACTATCGTCGAGTATCTAATTGCTACCGTCAAGCATCTGACTGCTATCGTCGACCATTTGATAGCCAAAGAAAGTGCGAATGAAAATGACAGTGAAGATGAAGAATCCAGTCAAGATCAAGAAGAAGGCAATAATGATGCAGAATCTTTTGATGCCGATGATGATCGCAAGGAGGATAATGATGAAAGTGATAATGGTGGTGACGGCAAGAAGGAGATACAAATGAAGGGATCGGCAATAAGAAAGAAGGGGCCTATAACGATAATAAGGACAATGATGAAGAAAAAGAAATCTGAAATAATGATGGGAATGTCGAGAATGAGCAATGTATAGAAAAAGAAAAGGATGAGTATAATGTAATGACTATTGTTCATCAACTCACTGATGAACACGCTATTCCGTCCATTCTCATCATACTATTTGAGAGTGCTTCACCACCACCTATCAAGGAAAAATATAAGAACATTGCTGAAGATGAAGTACTTTGGGGGTCTAAATTTGGGACCTAGAAGCGATCAATCCAGCTCGAAATCAGGTTACTAGCTCTGGTTTTAGTATACAAGATTTCCAGCCAGAGCCTGAAGTTGTTTAAGAAATGAATAAGTGGCTGAAAAATAAACCCCGTCAGTATGTAGAAAAGGTTATTGGCTCACAAGTCAAGTAATACTTGTTTGCTTATTTCCTTTTAGTGAATTATTAGTAATGATTATCTCATAACCAAACAAGTTTTAATTTTTACAACAAATTGATTTGTATACATCCATGCTCTAAAAAAGGATCGTTACAATGGGACGCAAAGATATATTCATTATAGAGGCACATTTCAATGTAAGTTATGTTGAATTTTTCACTAAATCGATAATGTTTTTTTGAGTTGAGAATCTATTGGATCATTATCTCGAGCACTTAGTTTGCTCCACTGTAATTTACTCGATCATTTAGCCGGGTGTCTGTTGCCCATTTGATGAGTAATGTTACCGTTTTGCTGACAGATTGGTATGAAGCAGTTAGATGGCGCCAAGGGGAATCCAACCTATATGATTTGGCCACAAAATAGTTTGTTGGTTCATGTCCATTTGAAATTGACTATCATGTGGTAGATTTCGTTTTATTCCCCTGCACATAGATGGCAACCATTGGATATTGGTAAGATAGATATGTATATACAAACATTTCATGTATACAACTCACTAGATCAAGGGGCGGGTATAGGACCAAAATTAGACTACCTTGTTAGAACGATGTTCAAGATACTCCAGACATGTGAGTTTGACACATACTTTGTGAAAGAAAATCCAAGGGGGGACAAATGGTAAGTGGTTATCGAGAAAAATTTAGTGCACCAAGGAAATGGGTAAATATCTAATAGAATCACACTTTGTACAATAACATGCTTGTTGCAATGACTAAATTTGTTATGTTTGGATTATTGCAGAATTGGAGACTATGGTGTTTTCGTATTAAAGTGGGTTGAATTCATTATCCATGGGTTGCCACTTAATACAATTACAGCAAAAAATGCAATAGAATTTCGTAAACAAATGGCGGTTGCACTATTCGTGCATGCAAGGGAGGAGGATGTTAAACTAGAAGAAATTAAAGCAAAAAAGCAGACATTAATAGACAGCCAAGGGTTATTTATGACATACATTTTGTAAATATACATTTTGTTGATATACACATTTAGCTATTTAAATATAAATTCTTTAAATGTATACATTTAGCTATGTAAATATATATTTTGTTGATATACAAATTTAACTGTGTAAATATGCATTCTTTTTATACATTCTTCAAATATATACATTTAGCTATGTAAATATACATTTATTTAATATTTACATCTAGTTGTGGAATTATAACATTTATAATACAATTAATAGGGTTTATGGTGTTAACAACAAGTTTGACAATGAACTTTTGTAAATGTAGTGCTCGACGTATGCTCAACTCATGTTCGACTAAATATTGTAATTGTAATTGTAATGATAAACGTATGAAAGACACACGTTCGATATATAGTCAACACATGCTCGGCTAAATATTGTAATTGCATTTGTAAAGCTGAATATGTTTGACACATTCTTGACTTATACTTGACATATGCTCGACTTATGTTCGACATATGCTTGACATATGTTTGACTTACGCGCGATTTATGCTCGACTCATTCTTGACCAAAGCCAAGGTAAGTGCTCGATGCATGTGCTCAATCCATATGCTCGACATTTTCTCATTAGCGTTGGAAACTGATTTTAGTATATCATTTTATCCAAATAGTAATATCTATATATTTCGTTAAAGAGTGACAAATTAGACTTCATCTCCGCATGGGTTTTAACCATCTGCTTACACACTCTAATTCATGTGTGGTGAGATCGACCACAGTGTATATTACGTAGTAACCACCGTGAACGTCAATTAAACACATTGTATATCCGCATTGATTTATAGGTACCCAAGTTTCTATTTAGGCTTCTTTTTGGATCTATGTACCTGCGTTCAACAAGCCTTGTTGTATGAGATTGAGTAATGTGCAATTAATGGGTAATTTATGAGTTAATTGGATGGTTTGTTCATAGGTTAATTTCCTTATTTATAAATATTTATAGACGACGATAATTTGGATTTGTAGATTGACTGATTTCATTGTTGGTTTTTTTAAGGAATGACGCACCTAAATATTTGGTTTGTTCATGTTCTTTATGGGGGAGAATAAACTATTGATCCTATAACAAATAATCGTAGATTCATGAATTATAAGATGATTGAAACTCTTTTGTTAAAAGAAGACTCAAACTTCGTGAAATCGGTGAATCGCATCATATCTATCCTAGAATTAGATGCGGAAATCAAAAATAGATTGATTACCAAATACCTACACAAGTACCTATCAAAGATCTCCACTCTTTCCATCAAGAATGATTATTATGTGCATTGCTTTTTGAATGAGATTATAAAACAGTCTGAAAATGTCAGGATCCCAATATGCGTTACCGTTCGAGAGATTTGAGTAGTACAAGCAGAAGATGGTGCTAGCAACTCACCCATAAAACGATCGAATTCTGATAGTTCCATATGGACTAACGGTGTAATTCATTCAAAAGATTTGAATGAGAACATATTTAGCAAAGAGAATGATGATCCTAGAGAAAATGATAAGGATGGTGATTCGGTTGACGAAACCATAATTGTGAAGATGTAAACATAGTTTCTGTGGAAACAAGAAAAGAGAAAACGATTGAGCCGGTTCAAGAAAACATACAATGTCATACAACGACAAAATCATCACATGTGGACTATGGTATTTCTTTTGATAGATTATCCGCTATGGTAAATGCTGCAGTAAAAGATGTGTTTGAAACTAAAGATTATTTGTTTATAAGGATGAGTATGCTAGTTGTGAAGCATTTGTTCGAGTGGAAGGTTGTTAAGGCAAATAGTAAGTTCTGGTACCTAAGATATAAGGATAAAAATTACAAATGGAGACTGAATGTATTTGCCATTGGGAATTCGTCAATTTGAAAGATCACTAAATATAAAAACACCCATACATGCCAATCATCATTGATTTAATGTGATAATTGACAGACGAATAGCAAAGTAATTGGTTACTGGATCAAGTGTAAGTACCAGGACGTATGTCGTTAGTATAGGTCTAGCAAAATCATTTCAAATATTCATGTAGAGTTGGGTATTAACAGAACATACAACAAGGCTTGACGATCAAAGAAATCTGCATTAGACAAAATTAGAGGCAATTTTGAAGATTCATATAGGATACTACCATCTTATTTACACATGATGAATGCATTAAAACAAGGAAGTTTTACTGAACTTGGTATTGAAGAAGATGGAAAATTCAAGTACCTATTTTTCACATTTGGAGAATCTATTCGTGGATTTCACAGCTACATGCAACCAGTTATTGTTAGGAAATCATGTATGTCATAAACAAATTTATAGGCAGCGGAATTAAAACATGATTTTCACCAGGATCAATTTCAATATACGTATAAATAAAAAACCTGTTTTGATGACTGAAGATTGTGTCGTCGAAGGAAGTTTTGTCAACCACAGCCGCACAGACGTCTGGCCTCTAAGGTATCCACACAAACTTGTTCTTAGGATCCTCCTAGGATTGATTGACACCAAGCCAATATGCTAGTTCCTTCAATGAACGTCACAAAATTTTAGAGTTCAAGAGAACTCTAACAAAACAAAAGAAGAACTTTTTCTCTCTGTCTTGTACGTCAAAATTAAATGCGTCGCTCTATTTGGAACTTAGTGTATGCATCTCCTATTAAAAGGTAAATTCTATCTATACATTGACAGTCTAACAATCGATCATTCTATCGTAATAGAATTCTTTTAATAAAATTAAAACTAATTTTAATTCTATTAAGATAAAACAATTTTATCTTATCAAAACTTATCTTATAGGAGATCTTTTAGATTAATTATTTTACAAATTAACCCCCATAATTATCACATAATTATTTAATTATTTTAACCCAATAACAAATTCTTTATGTGTGTGACCCTTTAGGTTCTTAATCACTTGGCAATAAATAACAAGTTATAATCTTAGATTTAATTGGCTTTAGTACAAAACCAACAGTTATTGCTGTTGATGATTGCTTCTTGAAAGAAAAATATATTGAGTCATTACTTATTGCAACTTGCATGAATGGTAATAACCAAATATATCCTATCGGATGGGGAATTTTTTATTTAGAAAATGACTCATCTTGGGGGTGGTTTTTACAAAAGTTAAAGGCTGTAATAGATGATAATATAAATGGCTTGGTGTTTGTTGTTGACATATATAAGAGCATTGCTAAAAGTATAGCAAATGTTTCCCCAAATTCCTTCTATGGAGTGTGTATTTATCATCTCAGTAACAACCTGAGAGCAAAATTCAAACACGAAGACGTGATCTCATTATACTTTAATGTTGCAAAGGCTTACACTCTTACTGAATTCAATGAGATGTTTGGAATTATTTCACTGCAAAATTCAAGGGTTAGCGAGTATTTAAGAGAAGTTGGGATTGGATGTTGGTCAATGGCACATTATGGTAAGAGACGGTATACAATAATGACCACCAACATTACAGAATGACTCAATGCATTGTTGAAGGATATCCGAAAATTACCTATTTATTTGCTAGTCGGTTACATTTGTAACACGCTCTAGAGGTGGTTTCACAAATGACGTATCGCTGCTAGCGAAATGAAAACACTTACAACTCCATAGATTGAAGAAATAGTTTAATCAAGGATGATAGAATCACAATCATATGTTGTCGAGTCGGTCGATATACACAGATGGTATGTACGCGACATTGCAAACCGTACTGCTATAGTCGATTTGTACAAAAAAAGTGCACGTGTCGAGTATTTGATATGTATCAACGCTCTTGTGTTCATGCATTAGCTGCAGCTCATGCTGACAAATTGACCATTACACCTTATGTTCACTACTTTATCACACTAATGCATATTTAGGTGTTTATTCAAATCCTGTTATGCCGGTTGGTGATCCTAAGGATTGAAATTGCTCAAAGAAGTTTTAGCTATTCAACAGGTGAGCTAAAAGTTGCTAAGAAAAAGAGAATTCTTTCAACAGACAAGCTAAAAGTTGCAAAGAAATGTGGTCATTGTAGAGAGAGCAGACACAACTAGCAAACTTGCTCTAATCCATTCGTTTGTAGAAAGAAAAAGTGATGACAATTTGTATTTTTCTTTATTGAATATTTTAATTTATTTATTCAATTTCATAACATTGTATTATTTCATAAGAACATCGTATTATTTGAGGTGTCGTTGGCATCTGTGAAAAATTAGTAGATTACGCAACCAATAACAACCATACATGATGTTTTATTAATACAATACAACACATTACAAAATAAAATAAAATAAATATTAATTAATTTTTCTCTCAAACCATGAAATATTTCCAAACAACCCATATCCTATCAGATACAATGGATCAAACGAAACACACTTTACCACTCTCTCCAATATAACACTTGCCCAAAAGTTTGGCTTCTAGAGAGTTACCTTGCCAAGTTTCAAGTATGCATATCTCCAGTCAATAACATTGCCCCTCTTGGAAGGATCAAAGCTGCAATCAATAATGATTTCTCTAGCAGGATCATAAACATCTTGAATCCCACATTTGAAACAATGAAGTGCTCGACATAGTGCTCAATATAGTGCTCGACATAGTTCTGACATAGTGCTTGATATAGTGCTCGACATATTTCTCGACATAGTGCTCAACAAGTGTTCATCATTCAATCGTGCTCAACTTTTTTTAGCCTGTGCTCGACTTGGTGCTCGACATATGTTTGACCAATTTCTCGTTCAAACCCAGTTCAAAATTTTTTTTAAAAAAAACATTATTTGTCATAGAATATACACAAAAACACACTCTCTGTGATAGCAATTACGAAACTAAAATTTCTAGGTAAATTTCCACTGACCTTCTTACTATTCGTCGGATTTTGCATTTTCTTTTCTACGGCGGCAGACATCTTGCTTGAAGACATTAGTCCTCCTCGCGTGCATGCCATTAATGTAGCCGATAGACGATAATGGAATGGGTGAGATGGGGATGTTGAATCTATGCAGGGAATTTCAAAGTGACGAACGAGGTGAAGTCTTGGGTGATGCTTTAGAGGTGAATGTTTCTCTCTCGTGTTTTGTAAATAGAGGGGCCAATAGGTCTTTTCACCTGTTCAAATATCGTTGACTTGCTATTTTAGCAAGGAATTTTTTGAAACTGCTATATTTCATTAAGTCTAGTGAAAAGATGCTATTTTTGCAAATTTCCCCGATAACACTTAGTGAATTAGTTAGAGTAGATACTATAAACAGTCACGTAAAAAGAGGTCACTCTCATTTAAATATACAATGATAATGATGACAATAATACTTGGTGAATTGGTTAGAGTAGGTACTATAGGGATGCACATTAGCACAACTTTTTAATTTCAGGTCTTTAGGCTTTACTAAACTAATAAGATAGAAAAAGGGTTTTTTTATTAGGGTGGGCAGGTGGTTAATGCCCTATACAAAAGGCATTTCCTTTCAAATGACAACCGCCTATTCCTGCTACAAGGGCGTTGCACAAAACCAAACTGCCTCTTGCTCGATCAAGTACCAGTTGCTTCATAGGTTAGCCAACTTAGGTTAGGAGGGATTGTCCCTCAGTTCTTACCAACCTCCGATGTGTAATCGACATGTTGCTAGCTAGAACTCGATTGAATAAAAATCATTGATTCCCTCTGCAGTCAATTTCTTATTCATTTGTGGCGCTCAGCCGGTGCTACTTTCTCATCTCAAATCAGAACAATTTTGAAAAGATAAGGGAAGACCAGCTGAGTGAACAGACTGAAAGGGACTTTATTTATCCGAACCAAATGATAGCAGCTTAAAGAAAAGCCTATCACGACCTATATTCTAAATCACCAAAAGATGTCACTCTAATCTAAATATAAATTTTTATTAGTTATTACATATAACACATTTAATACACTAAATTAATATATAATTTTATATTTTATTCTTAATTTTTAGTTATAAATATAAATAATTATTATTAGTAAAAATATTTTAAAATTTTAGTTTGAACGTAAACCTTTTTCTCGAACAGAATTTTTTTTTTTTGAAATTTAACTACTTTTTTGGGACAAAAAGAGTATTATTTTTTTCACTACTTGACTTAATAACAACAAAGGGTCTAATGTAAACTACCAGGAAATATACTCTAGCAAAGGGTCTAAAGGTTATTTAAAAAAGAAAAATAAAAAGAAAACCCACTTTAAGTTCAATTTGGTACACTCCTGCACAACAAAAGCTATGATTGAATTGTGGTTTATTTGAAAAAATTTGTATTAGAATATGTGAAAATTTTGATAAACTTTTTTTGTAAGAAAAATTATTTTGGAAGAAAAATAAAAGTTCTATTGCAAGGAAAGTTTTTTAAAATTATGTGAAAAAGAATTTGAGAGGAAAATTTTGAATTTTAAATTTGAAAATAAAAATGTGTTTAAATGTTTTATTTATTTGTGAGAAAAATAAACTTTTTATATTTGGAAAATAATCCAAATATAGCCTAAAATTTATAGATATAGATGCCCTAATATAATTTGAAGAGTGAGGAAACTTAATCATCAAGTTAAGGAACTCGAGATAGAAAATCTACTTTTAAACTAACGGATATACTAATATTGTAATTGGAATTTATGAACATAAATACTCTAAATACAATACACTCAACCACAATTGCAATTTATAGACATAAATGCTTTGGTGTAGAAACTTAATTGAGGCAAAGGTCTAAAGGTAAAAATTCCAATTTTAGACCAATTACGAACACTCGAGATTACAATATGCAAAAATTCTGCACATAAATGGCTTGAAATACAATATTTTTATGGCACTTAACTGTACAACTTCTTGAATCTAAGTTGTTTGTATTGCATTTAATTGAGCATTTTCGTATATCTTTCTTATTTTTAGGTTACTTGAATTGAGCATTCTTTTATATATTTCTTATTTTAATGCTACTTAACTAAGGGGCTACCTGGTTCAAATGGGAGAATGGAAAAGGTAATAGAATGATAGTAGTGGGAAATGATAGTGGGGTTAATTATTATAATTCTGCTGGTTGGTTTGTGCTGGGGAATGGGAATAATTACTAATAATGGTAGTTGGTTTGTGTTGGGGAATATAAATGATTATAAATTAATTGTAATAATTAGTATTAATTAATTAGTTATTATTAGTTATTATTCATTATAATATTAAATTAATTAATTATTAATAAAAATATTATTAATTAAATTAATTTTAAGTAATTAATTAATATTAGTAAATGAGATTAATTAATATTAATTATAATATTAAATTACAATATTAAGTAAATGAATGATTCATTAAATTAATCTTTATTAGTTAATTTATTATTACTTAATAATAATAAGTTAATAATAAATTAATTTATATTAATTATAATAATTAATATTAATTACTTAATAGTATTAATATTAATTAATTAGTATTAATTATAATAACTAATATGAAATAATTAATTAATTAGTATTAGTTCACTAATTAGTTAGTAATAATTAGTAATTAATTAATATTATCAATTAATTATTTATAAATTAATTATACACTAATTATAATAATTACTATTAATAAAAAGATTAAAAATATTATTAATTAATTAATAAAATTAAGTAAATGATTAATTATAAGTAAAAGAATGATTAATTAAATTAATTTTGATTAATTAATTTATTATTACTTAATAATAATAAGTTAAATTAATTAATATTAATTATAATAATTAATATTAATTAATTAGTATTAATTAATTATTTAATTAATTAACAAAATTGTTAGTATTCCCTAGTTCCATACCCTCCAATATTGGGAGGTTTGAGGATTACCCTATATGGGGTAATCAAAAGTGGGCCCTTTTATTCCATTCCCCCTAATAGGGCTGTACACGAACCGAACATAAACTAACGGGCCTTGTTCGTTTACTGTTCGTTTATTAGTGTTAGATTAAGTGTTAAGTGAACTGTTCGTGAACACATTAAGCGAACATGTTCACGAGCAGTTTGTTAACATGTTCACGAGCGAGTAAGCGAACATATTCACGAATGAGTAAGCGAAGCGTTGTGAGCGAATAAGCGAACATATTCGTGAATGAGTAAGCGAACATGTTCACGAGCGAGTAAACAAAAACTTTGCGACGAGTAAACAAACACGTTCACGAACAATTAACATTACTTCCATGATCATTCCAATTTGACCATTAAACATTCCCATATAATAAGAATGTAATAAACATAATAAATTAAACATTCCAACAGACAGTTACATCCTATTTGACTATTCCAATAAACAAAAACATAATAACATTATATCCATGATGCAAGAAAAGACAGTTATATCCTATTTGACCATTCCAATAAACAAAAACATAACAACATTCCATCCATAATCCAAGAAAAAACAGTTACATCCCATTTGATCATTCTAATAAACAAAAACATAATAACATTCCTACCATGATCCAAGAAAAAACAGTTACATCCCATATGACCATTCTAATAAATAAAAACATAATAACATTGCATCCATGGTCCAAAAAAAGACAGCTACATCCCATTTGACCATTCCAATAATTAAAAAAAAACATAATAACATTACATTCATGATCCAGGAAATAGAAATATCGAGAAAAAGAACACAAAAATATCCAATAGATTGTTCAAATTTCCAACATACATAACATATGATATTAGATAAATATATATAATATATTATATTATATAAACGAACAATAAACGAACATGTTCATGAACACTAAATGAACTTGTTCATGAACATAAACAAACCGAACACAAGTCTGTTCATGTTCGTTTTCATTTATTAAACGAACGGTAAAATGTGTTCGTTTATTGTTCATTTACCTTAACAAACGAACATAAACGACCGTAACCGAACTTGTTCACAAATAGTTCACCGAACGTACTGGTTCGCTTACACCCCTACCCCCCAACCAAGCAACAACAATGCAATCAAATCCATTTCCATTCCATTCCCCCCATCTTTCTTGTATTTCTTTGTCGAATTGTAGCATTCTCCCCTTTCTTTGTTATTTTCACTACTTCAACTTATTTCCGTGCAAGCATCTTTTACCACCATACTTTAGAGTCTTCCTCTCTATTGCCACTAGTTGCATTTAAAACCTTCATTGTGCCAATTGTTTCCTTGTGAAATATGACCTTCAAAGAGGTTGGTTCGATTGGGATGCATCATTTTTTTTTATTAACTTAATAGAATTATGAACATTCCAGTTCTTTCCTTGTTTGCCGTTATGTACTACTCTTGATTTTCTTGACTATTATGTTTTTTTGGACTAACATCAAGTGCACAATTTGGATCGCAAGCTGGCGCAATACTTCCCAGAAATCCCTATTGTAGAGTGGGCCTATTTGCACAAAGAACTTTTTCCTCTAGTAGTTTGCAAAGAGCTCCACTGCTCCACTACAATGACACTCTTTTGTTGGCTACCTTTGTCCAACTCTTTTAGCCCATCTCTGATTCTTGTTTCCCTAGCCTAGTTTTTTTTTTTTGCTACTTCATTGGCATGGAAATCAAGATGCAATATCAGGATATTTTGTATCAAAAGAGTCTTCACCTTTATGCATTACTTTTACTTCATCCCTAAGTAGAAATGACTACAAAGAATCATTCACGAAGTTTTCATCTATTTGGTCATTCCTCGGTGAACACACTCTTCAATATTATCAATTCTCATGGGTTCTTCCTTATATCATGCCATGACTAAAATATCTATGCAAAACTATTAGAAAGAAACCCCCTAAGAGCGCTTGTCAATCAAAACTCTTAGATGAATCAGCATCTTGAATGTGATACATTCTAGATATTCCTGGGCAATGCATAACTTTCCTAGAGTGCAAAATGAATCCAATGTAAAGGAATCCTCATATCTAAGCAACAATTAAGTATTTTCTCTATCTTTCTGATAGTCTTTTTCTAAATGGAGTAGTATCCTCCATCTTTCATAGTTTCATAGCCCTTAAATGCATATTCTTCCACCATCTTTCTTATTTTCATAACACATAAACAACCATCCTCCTCAACTTTATTTATTAAGCTGCTGTGACTAGATCGTTTTCTACCTTACATATTTTGATACTTGCGCACCGTGTGAATATCCTCCTCCATATTACTTATTTTGATTCCACATAACTCTACCACATATAATATCCAAGTTGTTTTTGATTGTGTTTAATTGAGTATTTTTCTATTTCTTTTTTATCTTTAGGTCATTTTAGCCAAGCATACTTTTCCATCTTTCTTATTTTAATTCTAGCTAACAAGGTATTTTTGGCCATCATTCTTATGTTTTATTTTCTAGATAGAGCATTCATCTTTCTTGTTTTCATAGAACTCAAACATGCATCTTTCTCCGTATTTCTTATTTTCATAGCACTTATACAAGCATCCTCCTTAACATTACCTATGGGAGCATTGTGCGGTTATTGTTTTCCACCTTACCTTTTTTTATGCTTATGCACCATGCGAACATCCTTCTCCATGTTACTTATTTGATGGTTTCCCAAGATTTCTTCTATCCAAGTTGTTTGGAATTGCATTTAATTTAGTATCCCTTTATTTCTTCTTTATTTTAAGGGTCACTATAACCGAGCAACTTTTTGTCCATTCTTTTCAATTTTGGTCCTACTTAGGTATGTATCTTTTTTTATCTCCCTCATGCCTCTTTTTTTGAATGGAGCATGCTCCTCTATCTTTCTCATTTTCATGGCACATGAATTTGTATCCTCCATCTTTCTTATTTTCATAATGCTTAAATGAGCATCTTTTTCCATTGTACTAACACATTGTGTAGAGATCATTCTCCATTTTACTAATATGATGCCAATGCCACATGTAAAAATCCTTCTCTACAATGCTTATTTTTATGGCAGTGAACCATATAACTTCCAATATCTAAGTTGTTTGTATAGAATTTACTTGAACATTTTCTTAAATTTTTCTTACTTTTGGGGTTACTTGAACAGAGCATTCTTTTCTATATTTCTTATTTTGATGCTAATTAACTAAATTTATTTGTCCATCTTTCTAATATTTCTAAATCTAATTGTATCACCCTTCTCCATCTTTTTTATTTTCACAGCACTTAAATAGGCATACTCATCCATCTTACTTGTTTTGATTATAGTGCACCGTGCAAGCATCATTCTTCATATTACTTTGAAATCTTCTTCTTTATTGTTGCTAGTTGCATTCATAACCTTGATTGTGCCAATTGTTTCTTTGCCAAATTTGACCTTTAAAGAGATTGGGCTAGTTAGGATGCATTGCTTTTTTTAATTTAATTTTTATTAACTTAATAGAATTCTAGACATTCTAGTTCTTTCTTTGTTTCCTATTACGTGCAACTCTTCTTTTTTTTTTTTTTTTGGTCTATTTGGCTTTTCTAGATTAGCATTAGGTGCAGCTTTTGGATCTAAAGCTAGTGCAATACTTCCTAGTACAGCCCATTTTAGAGGGAGCCTATTTGCATAAAGATCTTCTTCCTCTTATAGCAAAATGTAAAGAGCTCCACTATTTGAAACTTTTTTGCTGGTTGCTTTTCTGCAGCTGTCATAGCACATCTCTAACTCTTATTTTCCTTATCTAGTTTATTTCTTTTGCTTCTCTTTTGACGAGGATATGAAGATGCAACATCAGGACATTTTAATGTAAAGAGTCGTTACTTTTAGGAATTGCTTTCATTTCATCCCTGAGTAGAGATGATTCCAAAGAATCATTCCCAAATATTTCCTTTGTTTGGTCATTCCTTGAAGGATATTACTCTTCAATATTATTAACCCTCATGGGTTCTTCCTCATATCTTGCGATAGACAAAATAACCATGCAAAAATACTTTAAAAGAACCAATTGTTGTAGAAGCCCCTGAGAGTTCTTGTGCACTCAAATTCTTGGATGAATCATCATCTCTAATGCAAAACATTGTAGATGATTTTTGGGCAATGGATAATTTTCACAAAATACAAGTTAAATCCAATTCAGAGGAATCCTCATATCTAAGTAGTATCTAAGTATTTTTATGCATTTTTCTAATGTTTCTTTTTCGAGATTGACTACTATCCTCTATCTTTCTCTTTTTTCATAGCACCTAAACATGTATCTTCCTCCATCATTTTTATATTCACAATACTTAAACAACAATCCTTTCAACATTACTTTTTTTTTTAAACTAGAATATAACATATATATATTATAATTGAGAGTGAAATTCAAGTACATTAAGCGTTTTGCGCCATAGAATGCGCATTGGCTGCCAAGAGTCTATTTACTTTAACTATTTTACATGAGTGCAAAGTACATGCTATATGCATTAGATTCTAGATTAGATCACTTAGAAGGATTGGAGAATTCTGGACATTCATTAGGTGTTGTATGAGGAGAAGCGAGTCAATTTTTATACTTACTTGGAACCATCCCCTATTTAGAGCCTCTTGTAGCGTAGCGAGTACTGCATGTCCTTCTGATTAAAGTAGGTAGAGATAATTGATCTTCTTTGCCTTGGAGGCCAGAATTTGTCTATTAGCCTATTTTGCTATCTAAGTGAATGAGGCTTTTCTATTGTTGTGGTTGAAAGCACCATCTATTGTGATATGAATGACGGGTTGTTGATGGTCGTCGTAAACTTGCCATTCCTACTTAGGTTCCTCGTCTTCTTCTGGTGTCACTTGTTCGTTTTATGGTTCTAACCTTGACCGATCCTCACATTTGGGATTTGGGATTTTGAATTTTATCCTAGTACTTTACAACTTGATAACCTTGCTTGTGAACATGGAACATATTCATGGCTGAATACAGAACTTGGACGGGGCTAAGGTCAGCTTGTGGATAAGTTGCCTCACATCTAGCTAGCTAGATGGTCCATAAGATCCATCTTAAGAGTTGGGTAACTTCTTCTATAGGTGTTTCTTGCAACCATGGGGAGAACTAGTTTTGAAGTTTTTTTGATTTCCACAATCAAAGTTGACTAAGGATGGAAAGTCTCCATGTTATTTTAGCATGGATAAAGTCTATGAGGACATGGGAGAAGTTTACCATTTCTGTATCACACCTTGCGCACTTTCTCTGGGCAATGATGGCTTTTTTCGCTAGTTGATCGCCTGTTGGGCAGATTTCATTGCAAGCTCTCCAAAGGAAGAAGATGACTTTTAATGGGACTTTGATGTTCTATAGCTTTTTCCAGAGGGCCCTGTTGTCTTGTCCTAGTTTTTGGCAAGTTTGAGATATAGATGATGAGGGAGATTCCTCTCCTTTAATGGATTTTGTGCTAGGTTTTAACCTGATTTCACCATAAATATGCCTTTCTTGTTCTTGTCCCAATATTTACAGTCATTTCCATTTGATATAGATCTAGAAAGATGTATGGAAGAGACAATATGGACCACCTCTAGAGCTAGGAGGACTCTGAGAAAGGGAAGTTTCCAATTTTTATTTCGGTAGATGAGATCGGCCACCTTCAAATTGAGTTTATCTCTCATAAAGGGGTTAGTGATTGTTGTGTTGGTTATTTTTGGGATCCATTGTTGGCTCTTTGCCACAAGCTTAGAATCAGAGTTGATAAAGCACAAAATCTGGAGAAGCCCTTTACCTGATCCTTGAGTACGAATGGTAATAGAAATAGCAATGCCGTCGCCTTAGCTATGTACGATAAAAAGCACACTGCAGAAAAACACTTGCTACTTAAACTCGTTCATCAAGAAAGCTGAAGAGAACGACAAGGTCAAATTTCCCAGTTAATATCTTGTACATAGTAGTTACTCTGCCAATAAATATTTTAATTTCAAACATCGACACTACATATAGACACACAACCATTTACTTCAGATGTCATAAATACTGCGTACAAATGAAGTCAAACATCGACACTACATATAGACACACAACCATTTACTTCAGATGTCATAAATACTGCGTACAAATAAAGTCGGCATCTAAGTATTAGCTTGCAGGCCATTCAACCAGTCTCCATGCCAAAATATTTATGAAGTCAATCTAAATCCATTACTAAACTGCAGATCCAATGAGGAGATTTGCTGAGACATCCTTGTGCTTGATTGTTTGATCTGCACCAGCTTATCATAGATACACCATGGGAAACTAATATAGTGAGCCCGGTCCAGTCCTTCATTGTAGCAACCCCAGTATCTAGGATGATAAGTTACATGATACCATGCTGATGCTTTTGCATATGGATCATCTAATTCACCTCCTTGCTTCTTAAACCAGGTCCTAGCTTCCTTTCGCAAGGACCTCACAGCCATACCAACAGCCTCTGCGTCCTTCTTTCTGTCAAAAAATCTCGACATTTTCATGATACCACCACTAAGTATCTCAGCTTCAGTTTTTATGCCATAGTAATCCATCAAATTACCCAATTTATAATCATACTCGGTTTTGTAGTCAAATGCTTCAACAACATAATCTTCAAATCCATCTACTTCCATGTCAGGATCATAAGATTTTCTTGCCACTTCTCTCGTAAATGATTTAATCAAGCATGTGTCTGGTGCAATATCTTTTACCTCTCTAAAAAGCTTTCCAATCACATGCTCTGACTCATATGTGGGCTTGTCAGGCTTTTCCATGAAATCTGGATATACTTTAACACGCAGATGAGATGGTATCTCAGCAGGAACACCAGTCTTTGGGAAGTCAACTGCAATGGAAAACAGCTCTGCAAGCTCCAAACATGGTTCACTCATCGCCTTCAAAGGTTCCCGGTCAGCAAAAACAGTATGAGCATTCGAAATGATCCCTAAACTATCATTGACTATATAGTTGGTGAAATACTCTTCAACTTCCTGGGGTAAAGCAGAGAATATTGTAAATTACATTGAGAGAAATTTGAATGAGAACAGTAACTACGCTACAATAATACTAATCACGAATGAGAATACAATGACACATTTTTTTGGTTAAAACAGAGAGCTTTACCAATCTTAGACAAAGTTTAACTGTTAACTTTATCCAAAGCTATGAGTTAATTGTATGCCAAAATATGCTCAACTATCAGAAAAATCCACAATGTAGAATTACACATGCAAGAAGTACAACTTAACCTGTGAGGTTTGCTACTAGTCAGAGCAAAAACGAAACACATATACATATGCACACACATATTGACCCCGCTTTTTAAGCAAATACAGATGCTTCCCTTAGGATTGCTTGTTTGATGCTCCACTGAATCAAATTTCACAATGCTCAACCCAGGCAAAGCTTTGAGTACTTATCAACATACACAATGTACCAAATGAACCATCAGCTGAGCGAGTAACCTCATAGTTTTTGACTTTACCACTTAGAGGCAGTTCTTTTGTTGTGACCTTGTTTTCTATCAGTACTACCACTATAAAGCCTGAGTAGAGTTTTGGTTTAATACCTTTTGGGTTACAAATTATGCTCTTTGCAATTCCAAAGGATAGGAACACTCTATAGTAGACCAGGCCAATTTAAATCACCTTTGAAATTAATAAATAACCAACAGAGATTCAATGATGTGCATTAGAAGGAAATAAAAACAAATAAAATCAATCCAATCACCATCAGTTTCATATGTAAACCTAGAATCAGTAATGCCCTTCAATAACATACATCCCCAAGGTCAAGAGGAAGAAATACACAATTTCATCAACTCTACCATAAAATAGAATGAAAAGCAATAGAACATTTTGGAAATTATACACATTTCATCATCCTATTTACAATGTCAATTGGTAATGGTTAGGAATAATATCTCACATTGCCTTTCTGAGCCTCTTAGAGTAACTAATGCCACTCTACTCAATTGCCAATTGGTTTCTGGCGAGCAGAGGTTCTGTAGCATGATATTCAAGCTTTGAAATTGGGTTTGATTTTCCAACATGACTTAAATCAATCAATGCATAGGCATGGCTTCAAAGGATTTTTGGCATGCTCATCAATTTCTTATTAGGCTTGATAATCAGTTCAGTTTACAGCAATGGCAAGGGTTCAGACTTCCACCCTTGTCAATGCCTAAGTTCAGAAAGTCATGTTTAAAGGGGTATCAGAAATAATTCCACATAGGTTTCCCAAAGTCTACTGGGCAAACTAATAATACCCTTAGGCCACTTTTGCTATTGGTTTTGAGTTAGATACTCAGGTACTCTTAACAGTAATCACTTTTTAACAAACAAGTAGAAAGTAGCAACTTGCAGAAATTTGAGGTCAAAAGTTTCACAAAAACATTCCTTTGATGCAAAAATTAACATTTACAGGAGAATAAGCTGAAGCAGATCCATGCTACACATCATCTGACAGTTGAAAGAAATTGAGGATTAAAGAAAAATATAAAAAATCCCTAAACCATTTTAGAGAGAGGGATACCAAAATTTCTTATGTTCTTTTAATGCAGCGTAGAAGTTTTCAGTTCCTTATATCTTTATTTGCCAAAAGAAATGTGCAGAGGATATAAGGATGGTCAAACAAGGAAAACATTCCACTTACTAGAATCATATATGCTCCGTGTGGCAGTTAGTTATTTTCTAAGAATGATGATTGTCGGACTCAATTATTCTCTTTGAACAAAATATATAAGATATGTAATATATATCACTCACTTTGGTCATGCATCCAGATATAGAACTCTGCAACCATATGAGAAGACCAAAAATAAACAACGGAAAGCACATGGAATGTATGAATTACATAGGTCAAACTGAATAATTGGCCCTACGACAAATGAACATACATTCCATGTTAATCATGTTATGCATTTAGGTTTGAAAACTACCACAATAAAACTATGTAAACCTTTAAAATATGAACCATGCAAGATGATGATAGTCTAAAGGAAAAAGACTACCATATAATGCTCAAGAAAAAAGAAAATCTTCAATAAATCCTCTATACGACTGCACCCAAGACAGGTTTACATGAAAATCTGAATCCGACTACAACGTTAATATGCCAAAGGATTACTACCTCAATTGTAACTTCATGGTCCAACTGCACAGTCGGAGCTGGAGTGTAATCCATAGGAGACTTTTGCCGAGGGGGAACCAGGTCAGGGTCCCAACAAACAAAATAAATATCTCCATCTAAATCACTACCAGAACATTCATTTGGATGAGGCCTGTAATAAACATTTGATCAATCTCAGTGGCAATGATAGAAGCACAAAGAAACTTCAAGAAAACAATATAAAAATACCATTTAGGTGGATGAAGGTAGACTAGTCCTTGGAAGCCAAGAAGGTGCTTTTAATCTTAATTTAGCATCAATTGGTAGTGTTAGATATCATAGTTCAGTTGTAAATATATTATTCCTGTTAGGGGTGAAAGCATCTAATCCAAACTGTCATATAGGGGAGTATCCTTGCTTGTTATACAATAACTCTCAATCATCTGCCTCTTTGATCTCATGTTTCCTGCTGTTTTGATTTCTAACTCGTACAGTGTTGACATTCAGCCTTCCACAGAAGCCACTCTCCTCTCATTTCCTGACCTTAGAAAATATTACCCCATAAACAGAAATTTTTACTATCCAAATTACGAATCTTTCTTCCTTCCATTTTTACAATTTCTATTCCTTGTCCCATTCTAGATGCTATTGCATACCCAAAACTGCAGTATCCTATATTGCCCTTGTGCCTACATAATATCTATTCTCACCTCCTATAAGAGTTACAGCTTAACTCGTCTAGCATCCATTTTTCTACAAATAGATATTTATAATGCCCGGTTTAAAGCAAAATCAGCAAATAGAACTTCATCAGTGAAGACACATAACTTTCAACTTAATTATTTTTTTTAATATATTTAATTAACTTTTACTAAAACTGAGATCTTGATGCTTTTGGTTCCCCAAGAAGAAGGGCTCTTAAGGCTTCTTTCTTGAGTAAAGAAATATTATTTTGACCATACATAAATTAATAAATAATGAGTTTGCTTACACCTTGAAAGGAAATAAGCCGTGCGCACAGTTCTGCTTTTATGGGCTAAAATGCCTCTCAGGTTTAGACTATTCAACCCTAAACGCTTAAACAAGCTGACCAGATCCAGTAAGAACCTAATACAAAAGATAATAAATCCTTTGAGTCCAACCTCACAACTGTTTTATTTACCTCTTTTTTGGTATAAAGCATTCATTCAACTTATTCTACCTCAAGAGATGTGGCATAGAAAGAGGAAGCAAAAATTTTCATTATATGTGTAGAAAAAAGTCATTCCTTTAATTGAGCAAGCAATCTGAGAAAGTGAAAAGAAGAAAAATTTGAATTAAGTGAATTGAAGAATAGTGCCAGGTATGGGTGAGCTAATCCTTTTCTCCTTCATGGGCTGGAAACCAGAGCTTACTTAGTGAATACAAAACTATACATACTACCAGAAATCTAGAAATCAAGCCAACTATGCATTTGAATACTGCCATCCTGAAGCAGTTAATTTCAATATTTTAGAAATTCATGGCATCATCTCTACAAATCACTTATTAAACATTGCAAAAGATTTCAAAACTATTTACCTCCTTCCCTTCTGAGGAAAAACAACACAATCCACCATATGATGTAATGCTGGCAAATTAACAGCTCTTAGAATGCGGACATCACCAGGGTGCAAGCACGGGTTTTTTGCAACCATCACCTTCCCCTCAAGAATGAAATTGTCCTCAAAGCCACCGTCATAGTACAAATCGGAATCTTCATAAAACTGTCTACGTCCAGCACCAGAACACTGAATGAAAACTTGGCCATATTCCAAGCTTCTTGTTTCATCAAGACATCCCATCATCGACCGTCCTTGTCGAACAAATACCCTTGCCTTAGTCCGCAAATCAAGCAATTTTGATGCCCTGAAAGTTTGCAGCATCATTGAAAGAAATGGTTCAGAATCAGGCTTATACCCACACTTCAGTAGTTCCTTCAGAATGTTTGTGTTCTCTCCAAGAGACATTAAATCTAAAGCCTCACGTGCTCTCAAAGGATCAGTTAGAATACTATCCAACTGGGCAATTGCTTCTCTTTGTTTCTTCTTGAAGACATGATCATTAACCCCAAGGGTTGACAAAAGAGATATCAGTTGGCGATTCAAAAAACAAGGTTGATATTTACTCCAAGCTAGAACATCTAACTTGTTATTATGAGAGTCATATTTCTTCATGCTGGGTCTCAGTGACAACTTCTTTGATGAAGTGGGGTCAACAGCAACAACACCTTTGAAGCCAGCATAGCGAACTTGAAATGCAGATGGAGTAGACTTTTTAAGGCGACATTTGATGGCAACTCGTTTTGCAAACTCAGCAGATATTTTTCCAATACCATCAGAAAAGACATAATTGGATGCCTCTTCTACCACTATGTCAGGAATCATTTCAATCTCATGCCGATCAACAGTTAGTGCTTCTGTGGAGGAACTGAAAGATTGACCAAGCCTGGCAGCATATTTTGCCACATTTCTTATACTTCTAAAATCACCCATCCATGCTCTTATATCAGCAGCACAAAGCCCAGGCCTTGAAGCAAACATCCAGACTGAGTTATCCCTCAATTGACTTGATGAAAATGCAAGAAATTCAAACTTCTTATTTCCAATAACTATGCCATTTTTCAATGTTGACAATATTCTATCATAAATTTCCGTTCTTCCATTTGGAGCATTACGGGGTAATAAGTCCGTAGAGAACATTTTATTCCACTCCTCATCAATAAAGGAAACACGAAGAAAATTATCAATGTCTCCCTCGAAATTGCGTAATACACGATTGGATACATTGACCTCTGGACCACAGAAATACACTTTGCATGGAGTAACCTGCACCCTGTGGATGTACACCAACCCATCATCTAAAGCAATAGTTGGTGATTTTGGAAGCTGCTTGAGTTTGCGATACTTGTTATACTGTTCAATCAGCCATTTCACAGGCTCATAGCAGCACTCTTTCAAAGTGTACATATTTTCTAAGGCATGTTCTATGAAACTGATACTTATTCTTTGGGGATCAACCAGCCGAAAGAAATTTTCATCCAGTGATGGCCCTGGAAGACATCCATTCTGCACCAAACAACAGATCCTAAACAAGATCTTATATGGCAACTGTAGTCCTCGAGGAGGATGCAAAATGGGAACTAAAACCAAGTTATAAGAATATGGGGAACCATTTTCCAGGATGAATTGGCTTTCACTTTCTTTGTACCAAGCAAAATAGTCACTGAAATTTGGAAGTTGAACACCCAGAGGAAGCTCTAAACATATACTAGACGATTGCCCAATGTAAAATGGTGTGAAGTCTGTTGTCCTAACCCACTGATCATCAGGAGTTTCCTTGAAGTAACTAAAGGTGGATCCTTCAGTTAGTTTGAAAATCCGAGGAGCACCAAATAACTAGGTTTACAGAAAAGAAGATAAATGTCAAATATCAACCTAATTAAGCAGAAAGATTATGATAGATTAACAGTCTAAAGACTAGGAATCAGAGAGGCATAAATACAAATTGTACCACCGAATGATCTTCTATCACTATTCCATTCGGTATTCAAGGTTATATTCTGGTGATACTATCAGTAACAGAGCTTAAACAATGAATTACCAGAAAGGCTTGAAAGAACGTAGGGACAAAACTAAGTTCCCATGAATGAGAGAATTCCAATTTTGAAAGGGTTATGTGCTTGTGCAGTTAAACTGCCTCATGGTGCAGATGGTCCTTAATATCCATGGCCCTTTGTGTACCACATAGAGAGAGACACAAATGCACATATACAGAGACACAAGAGAGAGAGTACATTATTTTATTTGTAGCAATGATGGCAAAATGGTGTCATATTTTCTAGTACACAGGTATGATAGCCAGCATATCAACAGGAACCAATAGCAATAACAAAGCTAATTTTACATATACACATGCAAAGGTTCTCTATATTCAATCTTTAGATGCCTGAATTATTTGAAAGTAGGTCATGAAGTGGTAACTCCTCTTTGCGTACTTACTGCCCACAAGACAACCTCGTGCACATCCAACCAAAAAGTCGTAAAACAGATAAGGAAACAATAAACAAATTCTACAAGTTTGAGCTTCCAGTTAGAAAAATGCTTGTAGCACAATCTTTGCACCTTAATTACAGAAAAATCAGAGGCATTGCTAATCACAGTGATTGATGCATGTTAACCGGGATGGCTTTATGAAGAATCATGAACATGCATTTGATTTCATTTCTATTAGTTTAGACTGAAAACCCCCAACAAATGACCAGCATTTCACCGGAAAACGCAGTCTCCATGACAGAAAGTTTAATGAAAATCAAATCATACAATCTCACGTGGAGATAGATAAATCTTTCATGCTGCTAATGTGAAGTGAAAAGAAAAAAAGCTGACAGAATTTGCAGTTCTCAATCACACTTTCAACTATTTCAAACATTTTTTGGCATCTGAAAATATTTCAAACAATCTACAATCCAATGTGATAATATAGCAAAAGGCACCATCACCCCTGAACTTAATATATAGCCTCAGTAGTTTCTTCCATATCAAGCATTTCTCAATACATTCAACCAGTAGAAAATTGATGCAAATTACCATGAGAATCGCTGCAATAATGATTATATATATACCATTGTAGTATACATGATAAATCAGTATGAAACATAGAATAGAGTTCTGATCAATGCTCATTAGATCAGGAACAACATGCAAACCTCATTTCACATTGAACAATTTACAATAATGAGCCTCATATATGGTTAGATTATAACAACTAAGGTAAGCAACACTATGATGGTACAATATAGTAGTAACTAGCGCTATACATTACACACACAAGAAGTAAAATAGTACTGTAACAAGTTATATAATTTTTTCCATTCTCGGGAAACCTTCTGACAGACAATAGCATTACATTAAGCTTGTCTACCATTTCCAACATTTTATCATGATTTAAAATGGATTACTATGCCATGATACTGTTGAAGGACAAAAAACCCCGCCAATTAATATTTATCAACTAAACAATTAGCAAGTTTAATAACAAAAATATTCAAGGCAGACAGCGAATGTGTCCAAGTTATGCTGTGAAACCAAGAGTAAGCACACAAAAAAAGGTAACATCCATAAGAATAGAGAAAATTTATATTTGAACAAGCAAACCTGTATGAGGAGAAACTTTGAAGCTTGACCGTGTGGACAATGCAATACAATCTGCCAGAAGTTTTCGTAGGAGAGTTCAAGCTTATAATCAACAGAATGAAATTGCAACATGAAGTACATTTTCTTCATTCCAATTCCAAACTTGACAGAAACATCTGCCTTTTTCCATAGCACTGAGAACTTATTTTTTGACACCTGACATCCGAAATTTAAAACTATTTGTTCCATCTGATGCACAAAGTTTCTAGGCCTTGGCACGATATCAGCAGGCATTTCCCAGGCCCTCAAATATGAAGAACCATAATAAAGGCGTTGCTGTGCCAAGGAGATGATAAGTTCAGCACTTCTGACATTAATAAATTGGACTTTTGCATATGCTCTTCGCCCTGTTTTGCACTGTTTCACTTCTAGAGCATAAACGGTTCCTTGACCAGTATACCCTTCCAGGAATCTCGTGACTAATTCTCCAGATAAAACAGAAGGAAAACCAAACACCTGAATTGTCTTTCCCATACAGCTTCAGTCAGCTACCAATCTAATGGACAGAATTTTATACGCTTCTATGTACTCCTGTAGATAACAGATATAAAAAAGAGTAAGACAACTATAGGGATAGTGATAATACTGCTCCCACTGAAAAGCATCCCTCCTCCTCACCCATCCAATTGATCCATTTCAGAGATGCTAATTCAAGAACATCACATCCTATTAACCATCTAAAGGAAATTCAAAAGAAAAGGCAAGAATACAAAAGATAAGTTCTTAAGATTTTTTGCATGTAACGGCTTATTTATATTATCACAGAAAATCAGCCACATATCACAATCATGTGTAAAATGACACATGACGAAGCTTTTCTCAAACTCCCAAACAATGAAAAGAATAACACACAGTTGGCTTCCCAACAATTCCATCAGCATACAAGGAATTTTCTTAACGATATCAGAGAAGTGCCAACACCACTAATCCAAAACGAACCAAAACGACAACAAATTAACAGCGAACCGTACCGTAATGCCACAATTCTCTTCTCTCTTCACAGAAGCAGCAAAAACAGCAAAGTTTTCCAAAAAAGGAGGAACCCACTGAAATAAATCCAACAAATATCTAAAAGGATTTCAGCAACAAAATCATTGATAAGATTCCAGCTTTTCCGTCCTCATCAGCAATCATCAAAAAGAACCAATTCAGTTCAATTTTACTCACTCGAAATAAATTCCCACTAGCCACCAAATTGGATATCATTGTGTAAACTGATAAACATTTCTAAACAAAGACTTCAACAATAAAGACAGATGATCACACACGCATATCCACAGACACACCCAAAAATGAGACCATAATTACAAAAGAAAGCTTTGCTCAAAGAAAACCAAAGAGGGTCTCTTGAACTACAGAAAAAATTGACATGGACAAATACCAGCAGTTCCAAATATAAATCCTTGGCGCTTAAAACCGCATATCCTCAAACAAAATTGAATTTTTACAGACAAGAAAGTTTTGATCAAAGTAAACCAAAAAGGTCCGTTGGAAAGAGAACGGGAAAAACTTACAAAGAACCCAAGTTTCTTCAGCTCTGCATGTAGCGAAATCACACAATAATAACACACTCTGATTGCAACAAGTGATCATATAATGGTGAGCTCTTCTTTGCTATAAACTGTGTTTAGTGCGTGTTTGTGAGAGAGGGACAGAGAGAGAGACATTGGGATAAAGATTTAAGAATGATGCAGTCAATCCCAAGTCAATGTTACTAGTACCATGATTATTTCCAAGGAAGGAACAAATAATGGCGCTTTTCTTGTTCATTTTCCTTGTCCATGATTATTCAGCCAAACTACTCTCTCACACTCTGCACCGTACCGCTGTCTCTGTCACTCCTGGTTTTTGTGCAGTGCACATGGCGTTTGTTTCTGTTTGGAACTTTGGAATTACCCTGGTTGACTTGGAGTCAACGGGAATATAGTTTATAATTTAAGGAGATGTTTATAATTTTTACCAATTTTTAAAAGGTGTGGACATAATTAAATTATTCAGAATTAAAATTCTTGCCAAAAAAATTTTTTATATATTTTTTTTCCATCTAGCACACTTTTTATTCTCTTTCTAAGAACATAATTTCTCACAAAAAAAATTTACTAAAACTTTTAAACTTCTTAATTAAATTTAAAAATAAAATACTAAACGAATATAGCTTTATTTAAAATCTCTCGTCACTTTTGTGAAGTAATTGCGTTTGAGTCACTTTAATCCAATTACATTATATTATCGGAATGCCATTTGATTGCTCTCTAATCTCTACCATTTAAATATCAAATTAGTCAATAAATGATTTTACTCAAATTTTATTGAAAATTTAATAATTAAATGTTAGTTTGACTCTCATGTAATTAGACTTTTGTTAAACTCGAATAGATTGGATAAATAATATAAAAATTATTCAATCGAATATCTATTAGATTCTCTCTCAACCAGAAATTAAGCACAATTTTTTTAATTTACAATATATATAATATTTAATATACCATTAAATGTATAATTTCATATTTTTATCATTATTTTTTAATTTAAATATATACTATAATTATTAATAAGGATAATGTAAGAATTCCATATTGAAAGTAAAATTTTTTTTTGGAAACAAATAAAATTTTTGTAACTAAACTTTTTTTTTCTTTTTAACAGGGATGGAGTAGTATTCTTTAGAAAAAGTGCTAGAAAAGATAAAATTTGTTTCAAAATCGAAACATTTTCATGTGGTACGCATGGTGAATTTGTAACTATTTTGTTATTTCACAAAAAAAAAATTAAAAATAGAGAACAACTAGTTTTTTTTTTACCCCTAGATGGAAGAATAAAAATGAAAATTTCACTTTTTGTTTTTCTAATCATGACTTGAATACTGATGAGCATAAATACCATATCAATCCAAGCTTACTTACAAGTACATAAAATAAATTACAACTCTAAAAGGAGGAGCCTAGCAGTAAGGTGAGGAAAGCCCTCTAGCAAACTCATACCAGTCACGATAACATTCTTGAATTTATATATAATTGTGGGGTGGAGCTTACTTATAGAAATTTCGGAACGAAAGTAACACAAAATTTGTCTCGAAAGCATATAGCGTTTAGTATTAAGTGATAAAGAAGAAATCTTCAGAATTTGAGCTCAAAATTTTTCGTAAAATTTTCGCTAAAATATTGCGAGTCTGCCTTGTACATCTCCGCTTGACATCTTAAGATACTGCGTGCATTTGCCATTTATTTTGACTTTCTCCAAATCAAAAAAATTTCAGAACGAAATTAGTGTTCCAAATCAAAGAAATTTCATAACGAAATTAGTGTCTAGTCAGAAGTTCAAAGGACCATTTAATGCAAAAATTTCTTAGTCATAAAAAATAAATAAATAAATTACTAGCTTAGGGAACACGTCTGTTTCCACAAACCAGTCTTTTCCAATAGCCCAAATTCCAAAGCTCTATGCATGTATGTTTCCACAAACCAGTCCTTTCCTCTTCTCTCTTTCCCTTTTAGCTAGGGATAAACTCTGAAGTATGGAAAAATAACCTCCTTAAATACGTATACTTAAATATCCATATTAACCATGGGAAAGTGAGAGGTGAAAGAAAAAGATTAAGGGTGCGTTTGGACAATTCGTTCCTATTTACAAATAAAAAATTTTTTAAATAAAAATAAACTATTCAAACATATTTTTATTTCAAAATTTAAAATTTAAATTTTAGCACTAAAATTTCTCTCACATAATTTTAAAAAATTTTCTCTCTTCTTTTTTTCCTTCAAAAATACTTTTTCTATTAACAAATACCTACAAAAATTTTCACACATTTGAATACAATTTTTTCCATTTGCAAATAAAAATCCCTTAGGGTGCGTTTGGACAGCATATTTCCATTTGCAAATAAGTAAATTCTCAAACAAAAACAAACTATCCAAACATATTTTTATTTCAAAATTTAAAATTCAAATTTTCTTATTCAAATCCCTCTCACATAACTTTAAAAATTATTTTTCCCTCCAAAATATTTTTTCTATCAACAAATACCTACCAAAATTTTCACATATTCTAATATAACTTTTTCCATTTGTAAATAGAAATACTTTGTCTAAACGCACCCTTAGTCTTTCATTTCTATGATAGTAATGATGGTTCCTTGAATGAATTATCAAAGAGAAATTTTTGGACAAATGAACCAACATTTGTTAAGCTATATTTTTACTTGTTTTGGTGAAATTTATAGTACGTGTTTAGGGGATAGCAAGAGTAAACTACCACTCATTCTGTTTACTGACTTAAATTTATTTATATATAACATGTATATTTGAATTTTAATAAATATATTATTTATGTGTATTAATAAAAATATTATTTATATAATTATATATATTATATTATTAATATTAGTTTAATTACTAACTTAATATTAATATTTTTTTATCATTATATGAATAGTAATTTTTTAAATTATTTTATAAATTTTTTATTTAAGATGCGTTCTCGTTAGGCACCAATAGAGAAAGCAAGATAGGACAAGATGAGTGGCATGTGCAAAAAAAATGAGTGGTGAGGTGGGGGTTGACCAAATAAGAGCGGATGAAAATTTGTCCCGTTATCAAATTATAAATATGCTAATGTAAAAACACAATTTGTATAGTACATGAACATATAAGGTTATTTTTAGACAACGATTATTAAATATAAAAGTTAACTTTTCTCAAATAAAAATAAAACATTCAAACATATTTTATTTCAAATTTTAAAATTCATATTTTCCCAATCAAATTCTCTCAGATAATTTTTTTAAAAAAATTCCTCTTATTTTTCCTTCCAAAATATTTTTTCTATAAAAAAATATCCACTAAAATTTTCATACATTTCAATACAACTTTTCACAAATATATCACACTCCAAACAAAGCCTAAATAATTTTCTAGAATAAAACAAATCTAAGTGGATTAAATATCAGTTAGAATTCTTGATGATTTATTTGCTTATAAATTGCAATAATAATGTTGCCAATGTATACCCACACAAATTAATTAAGGATGACTTAGTAATCAATAAGTCACTCAATAGATAATATAAGGAACCATATACATTTTACTCTTATATTTTTTTTTATAAAAAAGAGGTAAATTATATCTTATATATATTGAACCCTATCGAAATACTTCAACTATCACAGGAGTGATGTAGAACATCAAAGAAAATAATAACCCTAAATTATGTTAAACATTAAGTGTGTATCAAGAGAGGATTTGAGAATATAGAATCTTAAGCAATTCATTCAAGTGTGGCTTTTACAGTGATCATGAAATCAATTAATGGAAGGCTTAAACAAAACACAACATAATATAAGCAAAGCAAAGGTGAAGATGGTCGAGGAAGAAATCATGCATGGGCGGTTGTTGTGCCGCGGAAAGTGATTACATTCTGATTCTGTAGCACTGAGCAAGCATTTGTAGCTAAAAATACAATTTTTCACATTACTTTTTTTTCCCTTCTTTTAGATTTCCATCTTTATTTTTTTTCAAAATTTTTCCCTGAGCCATAAATCATTGTCCATTTTATCTTCATCCATCCAATTCCAATATTTTGGTCATTAATTCTTTGAATTTTAATGGTCTTAGTATATTCCCCTACTTACCTTTACTTAGACAAAATGTATGAGATTGAATGATTAAAATTTGTGTGGGCAGGCAAAAATCAATAATGTTAGGGTAAAGTTCTTTTCTATATATTTTTTCTTATTTCGATGCCACTTCACTAAGCATCTTTTTCAAAAAAAATTAAAATTTTTTTTTCTAGGAATTCTCCTCCATCGCTTTTATTTTAATGACACTTAAAATGAGCATTTTCATCCATCTTACTTATTTAGATGGCAGTGCATCATGCATATATTCTTCTTCATTTTACTTATTTTGATAGATGTGCATTGTTCAATTCAACCCCAAATTTTATCTATTTTGACGACATTTAGCATCTTTACAGGCAGTTATTTTAAAACGTGTTTTTACACATTTCAAAATATTTTTGTAATTTCTAATACATTTCTTATTTCATAATTATTATTTTGAAAAATACAAAAACTTGTTTTGAAACGCAATTCATACACGCCCTTAACTACATAACTTCCCCTTTCTAATTTATATAGATTGCATCTAATTGAGCATTTTTCTTCTTCTTCTTTTTATTATTTTTATTTTAGGGTCCCTTTAGCAAAGTGTCATATTCTATCTTTAGGAGTGACAATCAAGTCGTGTTTTAGGTTCACGTGTTGTGTTTAGACATAGGTATTATAAATTTGATATGAACCCGAATAAGACTTGTTTAATTATACGTATTAGGTAATATAATTTAAATACACCTGTTTATTTCGCAGGAAACAAAATACAATACGAAAATACCTATATACATGAGAAATTTATGAAAGCTTAATTATTTATTTATTTTATGGGTAACACAATAAAAAACTTATATATTTATAAAAGATTAAAACACCAAAAATATCTAAAAGTATATCTTATACAATGCCTTTTAATTTTATAAAATTATTATTAAATCATTTTTAAAATTATTTTAAATAAGTTAAACGAGTTGACTTGAGAATTGACCTAATTAGACCCATTTATTTTTCGTGTTATATAAATTCAATCAGATTTTGACCTAAACCCGCGAAAAATATATACTTATACATGTTAAATACGTATTAAATTCATGTCGTGTTTTTGTATCGTGTCACAAATTACTATCCCTACCTATCTTTCTTATTATTTTTTACAACTCAATAAAGATTAAAGAAGGGTGTAGTCAATACATTCCAAGTCAATTTTACTATTACTATTTCTTTCCAATGAAGGAACCACAAATCTCGCTTCTTTTGTTGCCTTTTTCTTTGTCCATGATTGAGCTGAGCCAAACACAAAGGGAAAAAGTACTCTCACTCGCTAATCTTTATTCATGTCTTTGTCACTCCTGCTTCCGGGCAACGCACTTGGTGCTTGTTTTTATACCATGCATGGAGCTCCTTTGTGTGGATAGTACAATATAATCATCACACGATTCACACCTTCAACTTTAGATTGGCATTATCATCACACCTGATTAGATTCCTTTTGTGTTTGTTTTAATATTCATCTAAGAATAGTTAAACTTTTTCTAAAAAGCAAAAAATTAAACAAAACTTTTTATTTTATTTCACCATTCAAATTTAAAATTTAAATTTTTACCAATTTTTTTTCAAATTATTTTAAAAAAATTTCCTCTAACGTATTTTTTCATTTTCCCTCTCATACAGTTTTTCTTACAAAAAAAACCTCTAACAAAAACTTTCAATTATTAATAAATCATTTTCTAAGCACAGCCTTGTCACTTTTGTAAGGTATCTAAGAGGTAGGAGGCACTTTAATCCCATAATATTGTGCTATGTGGATGTTATTTAATCATTTTATTCCATGTAAATATCAAGTTAATCAACAAGCGATTTCATTCAAATTTTATCGAAAGCTTGGTGCTTAAATTTTAGATTAAACTCAAGAAATTACCCTTTTTTCCTAACTCGAATAGATTAGTAAATAATATAGAAATGATTCAAGACAAATATTTATTAGATAGTATTCTTTAGAAAATGTGCCAGAAAAGATGAAATTTGTTTCCAAAACATTGAGTACAATTCTGTTTTTAGATGGAAGAATTAAAATAAAAATTCTTTTTTTTTTTTTGGTGATAAAAAAAAAAACATAAATGTCCTATCAATCCAAGCTTATCGACTAGTGCAAGAAATGAATTATTGGCTTAGGTCAATGCGTAGTCTAAATGGAAGGAACACAATTTCCACAACCCCGAATTTCAAAAGTTGAATGGAATGCTCTTTGCTTTTCTATTTTTCCACAAACCTATCAATAAAGTCTTTCATCTCCAAGTCTTTTTTTTGGATTGAACTTTGAACCATGGAAAAATCATCTCCTATACTTTTCCACAGAAATATCCTATTAACGATTGGGTAAGGAAAAGGTGAAAAGAGAAAGTATGAGATATCATTATTGCTTAATTTGTATAATAGTAATGAAGGTGCAATAATTATTGTGAATTATCAGAGATAGATTTTTGGCAAATGAACCAATATTTGTTTACCTATTTTACTTGGTTTGGTGAAATTTACAGAGCGTGCTAATGTAAAACATAATTTGTGTAGTACATGAACATGGAAATAATTTTCTTCAACAAAATAAATCTAAATGGATTAAGTGTCAGTTTGATTACATAATGATTTATTTGCTTACAAATTGTAATAATAATGTTGCCCATGTATAGAGGGATATTTCTTGAGAGATTTGCCTTCATCTATTTCTATCAAGTAACATGGTGCTAGCTTGTCTTTAATTTTAACCTAGGGAATGGATGCATGATGCATTCGTTAGACATGAACTCGAGGCTATGATTGTTTTATTTTTTTATTTCAAGAAAAATTAACTTTTCTCAGAAAAATATATAAGAGATCTAAACAATCTTTTATTTTCATTCAAAAATCAAATTTACAATTTAAAATTCCTATCACAATTTCTCCCAAAATTATTTTCAAAAATTCTTTCTAACTCAATTTTTATTCTCCATTGAAAATAAGATTCCTATTAAAACTTTTCACTTCCCAATAAAAAAAAATTAAACCAAACTTTTCACTTCCATGCTAAGGTAGTTCTTCTTCAAACGTGATAGTAATCTAGTGATGTATAATTGGTCTTACTTATTCATGTCCGTATTGCGTAATTGCCCCAGTACGAATCTTGCTCAAGAAAAGGAATCTTATAATGGGTCCCGTACTTTAGAGTATTAGGTATTGCTTTGGAAACAAGTAAACTACTTCGCTCGTGATTGGCCACACCGACGACGCTTAGGGCCAACGGAAATAATATGACCACCAATTCCGAGGCGATTCAGAGTCACGGGCGACTTTTAGAGATTGGGACGTTTCGATTTCTTATTGGTTGAATAATGATAATGATAATAACAAGATTTGTCTGAATAAGGAAATTTTATTTATAAATAAAAAAATTATATTAAAATATAAAAAAATTTTTATGAGTATTTATTAATAAAAAAAATATTTTAAAGAAAAAAATGAGTGAAATTTTTTTAAAATTATGTGAGAGGAATTTACATGAAAAAATTTAAATTTTAAATTTTAAAATAAAAATATATTTGAATAATTTATTTTTATTTAAAATTTTTTTTATTTATAAATGAGAATCTTTTGTCCAAACGTAGCCTAAGATATGTTGAATGAGTTGGAGTAGGTATATATATATATATATATATATATATATATATATATATATATATATATATATATATATATATATATATATGTTCTTGTCACCTAAAACGAGATCACCTTCATTTAAATATACAATAATAATAATGGCAATAATATTTGATGATTTGGTCATATTTATATATATATATATATATATGTTCTTGTCACCTAAAACGAGATCACCTTCATTTAAATATACAATAATAATAATGGCAATAATATTTGATGATTTGGTCAGATTAAGTATAAATATATCTATATATATATATATATATATATATATATATATATATATATATATGTTCTTGTCACGTGAAAAGATGTCACTCTCATTTTTATATACAATGACAATGATGACATTAATGCTTGGTGAATTTGATTAGAGTATGTACTATACTATAGGGATGTCCGTTAGCACAACTTTTTGATTTCAAGACTTTTAAACTTTACAAAATTAATAAAATAGAAAATGGGCTTTTTTATCAGGATGGGTAAGTGTTTAACGCCCTGTACAAAATGCCTTTTCTTTCAAATGATAACTGCTTCTTCCTGCTGCGAGGGAGTTGCACAAAACCAAACTGCCCCTGCCCAATCAAGTACTAGTTACGTCGCAGGTGGGCCGACTTAGGTTGGGGGGATTGTCCCTCGATCTTACCAATATTCGGTGTATAATTGACATGTTGCTAGTTAAAACTCGATTGAATAAAAATCATTGATTCCCTTTGCTATCAATTTCTTATTCATTTGTGATGCTCGGCCGATGCTACTTTCTCATCTCAAATCAGATCAACTCTGAAAAGATGAAGGAAGACCAACTGAATGAACTGACCAAAAGGGACTTTATTTATCCTAACCAAACAATAGTGGCTTAAAGAAAAGCCTATCACGGCCTAGGAAATTTACTCTAGCAAAGGGTCTAAAGGTTATTTAAAAAAGAAAAGAAAAAGTTCAATTTGGTACACTCCTGCGCAACAAAAGCTATGTTTGAATTGTGGTTTATTTGAAAATTTTTGTATTGGACTATGTGAAAATTTTGGTGGAATTTTTTTGTAAGATAAAGTATTTTGGAGGGAAAATAAAATTTGTATTGTAGGGAAAATTTTTTAAAATTATATGAGAAGAATTTGAGAAAGAAATTTTATAATTTAAATTTGAAAATAAAAATGTGTTTAGATGCTTTATTTTTTTGTAAGAAAAATAACCTTTTATATTTGGAAGATAATCCAAATATAGCCTTAAATTTATAAATTTAGATACCCTAATATAATTTGAAGGGTGAAGAAACTTAATCATCAAGTTAAGGAACTTGAGGTAGAAAATCTACTTTTAAACTAATGGATATACTAATATTTTATGAACATAAATACTCTAAATACAATACACTCAGCCACAATTGCAATTTGTAGACATAGATGCTTTGATGCGGAAACTTAATCGAGGCAAAGGTCTAAAGGTAAAAACTCCAATTTTAGACCAATTACGAACACTCGAGAATACAATATGCTAAAATTTATGTACAAAAATGGCTTGAAATACAATATTTTTATGGCACTTAACTGTACAACTTCTTGAATCTAAGCTGTTTGTATTGCATTTAATTGAGCATTTTCGTATATCTTTCTTATTTTTAGGGTTATTTGAACTGAGCATTCTTTTATATATTTCTTATTTTGATGCTACTTAACTAAGTTTATTTGTCCATCTTTCTTATATTTCTATGGAGGAAACACCCAAAATAGTCCTCCACATTTTATTAAATAATCTATTTCATCATCCACTTTTAAAACGGGAATAAATAGTCCTTCAAATTTCAAGGACCAAAATTTGAAGGAAAATTTCAAGACTAAATGTTCCCGTTTATGAAATTTGATTGACTAAAAGTTCCCGTTTATTTCACAAATAGTACCAAAAGTTCCAATTTATGAAATTTGAAGGACTATTTGTTCCCGTTTTAAAAGTGGAGGATGAAAAAGATTATTTGCTGAAATGTGGAGGACGATTTTGGGTGTTTCCTCATTTCTATGCCTAATTGTAGTATTCTCCCCTTTCTTTGTTATTTTCACTACTTCAACTTATTTCCTTGCGAGCATCTTTTACCACCATACTCTGGATTCTTCCTCTTTATTGGCACTAGTTGCATTTAAAACCTTTATTGTGCCAATTGTTTCCTTGCGAAATATGACCTTCAAAGAGGTTGGTCCAATTAGGATGCATCATTTTTTTTTAATTAACTTAATAGAATTATGAACATTCCAGTTCTTTCCTTGTTTGCCATTATGTGCTACTCTTGATTTTCTTAAATATTATGTTTTTCAAACTAACATCGAGTGCACAATTTGGATCTAAAGCTGGAGCAATACTTTCCAGAAATCCCTATTGTAGAGTTGGCCTATTTGCATAAAGAACTTCTTCCTCTAGTAGTTTGCAAAGAGCTCCACTACAATGACACTCTTTTGTTGGCTTCTTTTGTCCAACTCTTTTAGCCCATCTCTAATTCTTGTTTCTCTCGCCTAGTTTATTTGTTTTGCTACTTCATTGACACGGAAATCAAGATGCAATATCAGGATCTTTTGTATCAAAAAAGTTTTCACCTTTATGCATTACCTTATATCATGCCATGAATAAAATATCTATGCAAAACGATTCGAAAGAAACAACTACTGTACGAGCCTTTGAGAGCTCTTGCGAATTAAAACTCTTAGATGAATCAGCATCTCGAATGCAATACATTCTAGATATTCCTGGACAATGCAAAACTTTCCTAGAGTACAAGATGAATCCAATGTAAAAGAATCCTCAAATCTAAGCAACAATTAAGTATTTTTCTCTATCTTTCAAATGGTGTTTTTCTAAATGGAGTAGTATTCTTCATCTTTCATAATTTCATAGCCCTTAAATGTGCATTCTTCCTCCATCTTTCTTATTTGGGTAAATTACATCCCAAGGTTCATGTAAATTACAAATCGAACACCAAGATTTGGTAAAACTACTAATACTCCCCTAACCCCTAACTCCGTTATGAGCAGTAATGGAACAGTAAAAAATTTCAACATTTAGACTAAAATACCCCTAATAATCTAGTTATTAATTTGTATAAAAAAAATACTTAAAACTAACATTTACTCTAAAAATAAAAGCAAAAATTAGACATATTTATTTGTATCAAAGACAGAGTATGTAGGAAGAAAATAGAAGTAGAAAGTTGATTTGTATTAAAAAAATTTGAATTAATGAAGAGTAAAAAGCAAAGCTATCAACGAAGAAAGAATGTATGGTATGTATGAAAAAAAAGAAATATATGTATTTTTATTTTTGTTGGTTTGGTGAATTTGACTATGAAATGAATTTTAGAAATTTTCATACCATACTTTTTTCTTTCGTTGATAGATTTGCTTTTTATTCTTCAGTTAATTTAAATTTTTTTATATAAGTCAACTTTCAACTTTTATTTTCTTCCTGCATATTCTGCCTTTAATACGAATGAATATGTATAATTTTTGCTTTTATTTTTAAGGTAAGTGTCAGTTATAAGTATGTTGTTTATACAAATTAATAACTGGAATATGAGGGATATTTTTGTCCAAATATTGAAATTCATTACTGTTCTGTTACTATTCATAACGGAGTCAGGGGTCAGGGGAGTAAATGTTAAATGTTTTATGATTTTGGGGGTATTAGTAGTTTTATCAAATTTTGGGATTCGATTTGTAATTTACACGAATCTTGGGGGTGGTAAATGTAATTTACCATTCTTATTTTCATAACACTTAAACAACCATCCTCCTCAACTTTATTTATTAGGCTACTGTGACTACATCATTTTCCACCTTACATATTTTGATACTGTGCACCCTATGAATATCCTCATCCTTATGACTTATTTTGATTCCACATAACTCTACCACATATAGTATCCAAATTGTTTTCGATTGTGTTTAATTGAGTATTTTTCTATTTCTTTTTTATCGTTAGGTCATTTTAGCGAAGCATACTTTTCCATCTTTCTTATTTTAATGCTATCTAACAAAGTATTTTTGGCCATTATTCTTATGTTTCATTTTCTAGATAGAGCATTCATCTTTCTTGTTTTCATAGAACTCAAACATGCATCTTCCTCCATATTTCTTATTTTCATAGCACTTATGCAAGCATCCTCCTTAACATTACCTGTCGGAGCATTGTGCGGTTATTGTTTCCCACCTTACTTATTTTGATGCTTATGCACCATGCGAACATCATTCTCCATGTTACTTATTTGATAGTTTCCCAAGATTTATTGTATCCAATTTGTTTGGAATTGCATTTAATTTAGTAACCTTCTATTTTTGCTTCATTTTAAGGGTCACTTTAACGGAGCAACTTTTTGTCCATTCTTTTCAATTTTGGTGGTACTTAGGTATGTATCTTTATCTCCCTCATGTCTCTTTTTCTAAATGGAGCATCCTCCTCAATCTTTCTTATTTTCATGGCACATGAATTAGTATCCTCCATCTTTCTTATTTTCATAATGCTTAAATGAGCATCTTTCTCCATCTACTAGCACATTGTGTAGAGATCATTCTCTATCTTACTAATATGATGCCAATGCCACATGTAAACATCCTTCTCTACAATGCTTATTTTTATGGCAGTGAACCATATAACTTCCAGTATCTAAGTTGTTTGTATAGAATTTACTTGAGCATTTTCTTAAATTTTTCTTACTTTTGGGGTTACTTGAATAGAGCATTCTTTTCTATATTTCTTATTTTGATGCTACTTAACTAAGTTTATTTGTGCATCTTTCTAATATTTCTAATTCTAATTGTATCATTCTTCTCCATCTTTTTTGTTTTCACAGCACTTAAATAGGCATATTCATCCATCTTACTTATTTTGATTATAGTGCACCGTGTGAGCATCATTCTCTATTCTACATTGAAGTCTTTCTCTTTATTGCTGCTAGTTGCATTCATAACCTTGATTGTGCCAATTGTTTCTTTGCCAAATTTGACCTTTAAAGAGATTGGCATAGTTAGGATGCATTTTTTTAAATTTTTTTTTACGAACTTAATAGAATTCTAGAGATTCCAGTTCTTTCTTTGTTTCCTATTACGTGCAACTCTTGTTTTATTTTTATTTTTATTTTATCTATTTGGCTTTTCTAGATTAGCATTAAGTGCAACTTTTGGATCTAAAGTTAGTGCAATACTTTCTAGTAGTAAACTCCATTGTAGAGGGAGCGTATTTGCATAAAGAAGTCCTTCCTCTTATGGCAAAATGTAAAGATCTTCACTATTTGACACTTTTTTGTTGGTTGCTTTTCTGTAGATCTCATAGCCCATCTCTAACTCTTATTTTCCTTATCTAGTTTATTTTTTCTGCTTCTCCTTTGACGAGGAGATGAAGATGCAATATCAGGACATTTTAATGTAAAGAGTAATTACTTCTAGGAATTGCTTTCACTTCATCCATGAGTAGAGATGATTCCAAAGAATCATTCCCAAATGTTTCCTTTGTTTGGTCATTCTTTGAAGGAGATTACTCTTCAATATTATTAAACCTTATGGGTTCTTCCTCATATCTTGCAATAGACAAAGTAACCATGCAAAAATATTTTAAAAGAACCAATTGTTGTAGAAGCCCCTAAGAGTTCTTGTGCGCTCAAATTCTTAGACGAATCATCATCTCTAATGCAAAACATTGTAGATGATTTTTGGCAATGGATAATTTTCCCAAATTACAATTTGAATTCAATGCAGAAGAATCCTCTTATCTAAGCAGTAACTAAGTATTTTTATCCACTTTTCTAATGTTTTGTTTTTCGAGATTAACTACTAACCTCCATCTTTATTTTTTTTCATAGCAATTACACATGTATCTTCCTCCATCATTTTTGTATTCACAGTACTTAAACAACAATCCTTCTCAACATTACTTTTTTTCCCTCTAGAATATAACATAGATATTATAACTGAAAGTGAAATTCAAGTACATAAAGCATTTTGTGCCCTAGAATGCGCATTGGCTACCAAGAGTCTATTTACTTTAACTATTTTACATGAGTGCAATTACATGCTATATGCATCAGATCTTGGATTAGATCACTTAGGGGGATTGGAGAATTCTAGAGATTTTTTAGGTGTTCTATGAGGAGAAGTGAGTCAGTTTTTATACTTACTTGGAACCATACCCTATTTCGAGCCTCTTATAGCGTAACGAGTGCTGCATGTGCTTCTAATTGAAGTAAGTTGAGAGAATTGATCCTCTTTGCCTTGGAGGCCATAATTTGTCTGTTATCCTATTTTGCTATCTAGGCAAATGAGGCTTTTTTATTGTTGTGGTTGAAAGTACCATCTATTGTGATATGAATGATGGGTTGTTGATGGTCGTGGTAAACTTGCCATTCCCACTTAGGATCCTCGTCTTCTTCTGGTGTCACTTTTTCATTTTTTGGTTCTAACCTTGGCTGATCCTCACATTTGGGATTTTGAATTTTATCCTAGTACTTTATAACTTGATAACCTTGCTTGTGAACATGGAACATATTGATGGCTAAATGCAGAATTTAGATGGGGCTATGGTCGGCTTGTGGATAAGTTGCCTCACATCGAGCTAGCTAGATGTTCCATAAGATCCATCTTGAAAGTTGGATATCTTCTTCTATAGGTGCTTCTTATAACCATGGGGAGAATTTTTTTGAAGTTTTTTCTATTTCCACAATCAAAGTTGAAACCAAGGATGGAAGGTCTCTATGTTCTTTTAGCATGGATACAGTCTAGGAGGACATGAGAGAAGTTTTCCATTTTTGTATCACACCTTGCGCACTTTCGCAAGGCAATAATGGTTTTTTTTTTGCTAGCTAATCTCCTATTGGGCAGATTTCATTGCAAGTTCTCCGATGGATGAAGATGAATTTTAATGGGACTTTGATGTTCTATAACTTCTTCCAGAGTCATTGTCATCTTGCCCTAGTTTTTGGCAACTTTGAGATATAGATGGTGAGGGAAATTCCTTTTTTTTGATAGATTGTACTAGGTGGCAACCTGACTTCACCATAAATATGCCTTTCCTATTCTTGTCCCAATATTGATAATCCTTTTCATTTGACATAGATCTAGAAAGATGTATGGAAGAGATAATATGGACTACCTCCAAAGGTAGGAGGACATTGAGAAGGGGAAGTCTCCAGTTGTTATTTCGGTAGATGAGGTCGGCCACCTTTAAATTGAGTTTATCTCTAATAAGGGGATTAATGATTGTTGGGTTGGTTATTTTTGGGATCCAATTTTCTATTATATGGATATCCCTCTCTTCTGCTATTTTCCATCTTAGTCCTGTTTTTAGGAGTTCTTTCCCCCAGCTGATGCCTCTTCAACCCCATCAGGTGCCTTGTTTCAGCTTGGCTTGAAGGAAGTTTTCTTTGTTGTAGTATTTTATGCAAAACAATTTAGTAAAGAATGAATCAAGTTCTACATGTATCTTCCATGCAAGCTTGGCTAGGAATGACTAATTGAAAATGTGAGCCTTTCTCATTCCCAAACCACCTTGGAATTTTGATTTGCAGATGTTATCCCATGATTTCCAATAGTTTACTTTTGTCTCTTTCTCTCCATTCCAAATGAAATTTGCAATGTGTTTATCAATTGTAACATCTAATGTGGTGGGGATTCAAAAAGATCCCATGACATGTTGAGCAAAGGAGAATATGACATGCTTGATAAGAGTGATTCTTCTCATTACTGATATCACTGTATTTTTCCACCTTGAGATTTTGCTTTTGATTTTGATTTCAGTCCTTGGAATAATTTTTTCTTTGATTGGGTGAAATCCATCATGTCCTAGGTACTTACCTTGAGAGATAACATGTGGTATGTTGAGTAATGTGAAGACATATTGGATCTAATCTGTAGGTGTGTTGGGACTTACACAAATTGAGGATTTCTTGAAATTTATTCTCTGACCTGAGAATTTTGCAAAGATGTTTAGGAGTTGGTACAAACTTTGGATTGCCTGGGTTGAGATCCATAGGAAGATGATACAGCAATCAGCAAACATTAGGTGAGTGATTCTAGGAAAGTTCCATCAGTGCTTATCCCTTGGCATATTCCTTTCTCATCCAATGAGTGGAATGTTGCAGATGAGGTTTGTTGGCATATTATAGAGGCGAAAAGGGAGAGAGGACAACCTTGCCTGAGGTCATTTGTGGGCGAGAAGAAATTGGAATGCTAACCATTGAAGGTAATTAAGAAGGAAACTGAGGTTACATATTGGAGTATTTAGTTGATGAACTGCTCTGGTAGTTTTAGCTTCCTCAGACAATTTTGTAGGAATGTCCAGGATATTCTACGTTGATTTTTTTATATGCCTTTATCGATAAGTGATTCAAGTATTTATTTTTGAGCATGTTTCCATACAAATTCATTTAATGGAATTAGTTTCCTTCATTAGTATCAAAGCCTAAATTTCTTGTTTCTTGGTCATTTAGCATGTTTAATTAATGATTAAACACAGAATTTAAGAATTGATTGAATGTTTATATATTTTTTTTTGGGTTTGAATTTGTTTCTATTAAAATATGTTTGTCAGCCCTTATTGTACATTTTTTATTAAAAAATTTAGAATGTCATAGGTTGTATGTTTGGATATTCTGAAACTAGACATTGAAGGCTTTCAATCGGTATATAATATGTGTATTTCGGATTAAAAACGAGAGAGATATGAGTCTTCAAAGTTTCGGGTTCGTCATGTTTGAATTTGGAAATTTGTTTTCCAAATTTCCACATGATCAAGTGACCATGTTTGATCACCCTTATTTCTAAAAAAATTTTAGTTGTGATTTACATCTCCTATACACATGAAAATTAGATATTTCAAGCTTTAAAATGATATATTGTATGACTGATTTGGACTTATAATGAAGGAGATTCGAATCTCTAAAGTTGCAAACTTAACACTGGAAATCTAAATTTTGGGGCTCATAGGGAATAAAGAGGATGGCTCGTGAGCCCCACATGTTAAGTGACCATAATTAGGCCCGTGGAGGCGGATGATGTGGCAGGCGCATAGGCCCCACACGCCAACGAAATTTTTTTTTGCCTTTCTCATCATTTAGTTGTGAATAAGTGTTTGAGATATTTCAAATGTTTAATTGTATCTTGGATTATTAGTTAATCCTTCATTTTATATTTGTTACAGATATAATGGTTACGATTATTAAAACTCCCAAGATTGTAAGGACACACGCACAGAAAATGATTATCTAAATGCTGTGTCAGGAATTGGCTAATTATCTTTGGGATGGAGTTGTTAACATGCTTGACCATGTTATCACAATAAATAAGAAGATACAAAAAATCATTTGGAAAGTGCATCTTATGGCTAACTCTAAAAAGTTTGAAGCCCTAAAAAACACTCTTCTTCAGAATTGGAAAGTTGTTGTTGATAATCTTTGGCAACAAAAAGCTATGAGAAAAAGATGTCCTGATTATGATTGTTTTATCGAAGCCTTTATGAGAGAATACATAAAATTTGGGGCCAGAAAAACATCGATTCGTTTGATGAATGTATCCTCAAGTAGATCTAAAGGATTTGTAATGGTCATCCCTTGTCTAGCAAATCATAAAATTACTCTTCCCAAGGACTTTTATGATTCAATTCCTGTACATCTTAAGATTATAAAATCTTAAATTTTTATTTGTTTAGTTAGTTGTTTGGATGTACTTAGGAAAATCTTTTAATTTCAAGTTGCAATGCAAATTTATATTAGTTTATGATACATTTATATATTACTTTGCATTGTTTGAAATTGAAAGTATCCAATTTATTTCATTTGAGTGGGGAGTTCTAAAAGTTTTAATAACTTTAAAGAACTAAAATTTACCAATTAATTATATTAATGATAATTTCAAATTAGGATTTTAGATGATGATTGGGAATATAGTGAACTTTCGATTCTAAAACCTTCTTAGAAATTATTATTTTTTAATATAATTAATGGAAAAATTAATGCATTTATGTTGGGCATTAATAATTTGTGTATATATGTTTGTAGAACTCCGTGTTCGACACTATGGCTTCAGCTTCTAAGAATATCGTTGCTGAACTCAATAAAGGAGAGAAATTGAACGGTGAAAATTATGAAATCTGGAATGAGTAATGATAGTGATAATGACAAATCATAGTGACTTTGTATAGTGATTGACGTGGAAACCATGAAAAGACAAATTATCCCTCATTATTTTGTGTTTTGTAATGAAGATGAATAGATAGTTTTGTGTTTTTATGATTTTCACGTCAGTCATTATACAAAGTCACTATAATTTGTTACTATCTCTATCATTATTCATTTGGAATATGAAAATCTAGTATATGCTTGAAGAGCAATAAACACTAGAAACTCTTAACCAAGTTATGGAAGAACCTGAAAATGGAAGTACTGCACAACACAAAAGGGACAAAGAGGCATTTGTTGAATGGAAAAAGAAGAACTCTATTGCTCACATTACATTGCTGAGCAGTATGGATAACGATGTTATGCGAGAGTTTTGACGTTTTTAGAATGCCAAAGATATGTGAGCAGCATTGGCAGCTAGATTTGGTAATACATCAATTACCAAACTGAGATAGTTTACTGTGAGGTTTAACTCTTACAAGAAACCTCATGAACAAACCATGAAATAACATTTGAGGCATATGTCAAACATGATAAGTGAGTTGAAAGATGCTGGTCACATATTGATTGATGAGCAGCAAGTGCAAGTAGTGATCTGTTCCTTGCCCTAAAGTTGGGAGCATATGAAAATTCCCTTGACCCACAATGAGAGCATCAAAACTTTTCAAGATGCTATTCGACATCTTGACCTAGAAGAGGATCGCCTTCTAGCATCTAAATCAGAAAATGTTATTTATATTGCTGATCTAGCTCACAAGGAGTTTCGGTCTCTAAGTGTAAACGTCATGGTGGATTTCAGAAAAAGAAGGGCAAATGAGGTAATTACTTAGGGAAAAAGCCAAAGTTTAATCGACATGGAAAAGAGAAACGTCTTTTCAAGAAAAACATTTCAAAAGTGAAATGTTATAACTGTGGCAAAAATGGTCATTTTGCTCGTGATTGTATTGAGCCAAAAAAGGTAAAAATCCTTTGTACTTTTGAAAGTATAACTTATGTATCAAGTTCTATTTTTCTAATTGAATCTCATCCTTTGTGGACTGCAGACTCACGAGACACAGACCATGTAGCGAATGATAGAAATGCCTTCATGGAGTTCCTACAAGTTCCATAAGGAACCAAGTGGATATATGTAGGGAAACAACTTTAAAGTGAAAGTGAAAGGAATTGGCACCTGCCAATTAAACATGCCTGGTGGTCCGCACAATGTTCCTACATGATGTCTTATATGTTTGAGAATATGTCGAAATTTAATTTTTGTGTTAGTGTTAGTTAAACTTGGCTTTAATTTAAACTTTCATAATAATGGTGTTGCCTTGTATTTGGGAACAGCTTTTATGGTTCTAGATATTTTCTAGATGGTTTTATTGTATTGGATGTGAAACACAATGATATTAATGTTTGTTATTCTTTATTTACATTTACTTTTAATGATAATGACGTAAATGTTGGCATGCTAGACTTGGTCACATTGGCCAACACCAAATGAAAACATTAGCCAAAGAGGGTTTATTGAGCAATATTGAAAAATTTGATTTGCCCATTTGCGAGTATTACCTAGCGGGGAAAACAACAAGAAAATCATTTGGAAAAGGAATAAGAGCTGAATTTCCTTTGTAATTAATCCATTCTGATATCTGTGGTCCAATAAATGTAAGAGAAAGGCATGGGGCTACATATTTCATCACATTTATTGATGATTACACTCAATTCGGTCATGTCAATTTGATTTCTCATAAAACTAAGGCATAAAGTTGCTTTAAGAAATTTATGAGCTTGGAAGAAAATCAATTGAATAAGAAAATAAAAGCATTAATATCTCATCGAGGTCGAAAATATTTATCCGATGAGTTCAGAGATTTATGTGATGAAAAGGGAATAGAACGTCAATTGACTATTCCAAGAACTTCTCAACAAAATGGTGTTACGGAAAGACAAAATAGAACCTTACTTGAAATGACTCCGTCTATGATAGCACAACCGAATTTGCTAATCACTTTTTGAGGTGATGCCTTGTTAACTACTACTTATATATTTAATTGAGTGCCTTCTAAATCAGTCATCTCCACTCCATATGAGTTTTGGACAGGTCGAAAGCCCAATCTTGGCTTTCTTAAACCTTAGGGTTGTGCTGCCTATACTCATAATACCTCAAATAAGAATGAAAAATTGGGTGCAAAAGGTAAAAAGAGTATTTTTATAAGATACTCAAAGCACTCGAAAGGGTATGTGTTTATAGGTGAGCAAGAAAGTGGGAGTGTAACTGAATTTGAATCACAAAATGTCACATTCTTAGAGAATGAATTTCCTAGAAAGGCCAAGATAGGTGAAGATCTATCTTTATATGAAACTCTGGAATAAGATAATGGGATTACTCCAATAGTAGGAGTTAACACACCATTATCTCATTCAAGTGGGAGCAATAGGAGAAGTGGGGAATTAAATACGAATTAGTCTCAATTGCAACCACTTGATGAGACAATACCACTATTATCTAATCCAAGTGGGATCATTATGGATCATGATAAGTTACAAGGTGAACAACCTTCTATACGACGATCAAGTCGTCAAAGCATTCCCTACTGATGTTTTGACATTGAAGGGAAAGCCTTCATGATCGCTCCATAAGAAGAGAATGAGCCAAGGAATGTAAATGAGGCTCTAACATGCCTTGATAAGGAAAAAGGGATAAAATCAATGGAAGAAGAGATGGAGTCAATGAAATCAAACCAAGTTTGGGAATTGGTTGATCTTCCAAAAGAATGCAAAGCCATTGGGAACAAGTGGGTTCTCAAAATAAAATGTAAATCTGATGGCTTGATAGAAAGATATAAGGCTCGCCTTGTGGCGAAAGGGTATTATAATCAACCGGAAAGAATTGATTATAAAGAAACTTTTTCCCTTGTTGTAAGGTTTACCTCAATTCGCCTTATTTTGGCAATAGTGGCAAGTATGGATCTTGAATTACATCAAATGGATGTAAAGATTACTTTTCTCAATGGAGAATTAGAATAAGAAATTTACATGGAATAACCCGTTGGTTTCATAATGGAAAGCAAGAACAAAAGGTATGTCGACTTTTAAGATCGACATATAGCCTTAAACAGTCGTCGAGACAATGATATATACGTTTTCATAATGCCATAATATCATATGACTTTGTCATGATTGACGAAGATCATTGCGTATATATCAAAAGATCCAAAGATCAATTTGTGATCTTATCATTATATGTTGATGATATACTTATTGTTGGAAATAATAAGAAGTTTATGAATACTGTGAAAAATTGGTTATCTTCCAATTTTGAAATGAAAGACATGGGTGAAGTTGCATATATTCTTGGAGTTAAAATTTCAAAAGATCGTTCAAAGAAATTATTTTACCTTTCACAAAAGACATATAAATAAAATTCTTGAATAATTCCATATGCAAGATTGCAAAACCATAAATACTTCTATTGCAAAATGTGAAAGTTTGAGCCGTAGACTGTGTCATGAGACTCCACAAGAACAGGAACGAATGAAATGTGTTCCATATGCTCGTGCTATTGGAAGCTTGATGTACGCTATGATGTGTACAAGACCTAGCATTTGTTTTGCAATTGAAATAGTGAGTAGATACCAATCCAATCCAGGTCAAGCACATTGGATTGCTGTTAAAAAGATATTGAGGTATCTAAAGGGTACTACCGATTATTCACTGTGTTATTAAGGAAATGATCTACAACTTGAAGGCTATACTGATGCTGATTGGGTAGGAGATTTAGATGAAAGAAAATCTACCTCTGAATTTATTTACTTACAAAATAATGGTGCCATTTCTTAGAGTAGTAAGAAACAAATATGTATAGCCTTATCAATAATTGAAGTTGAATTCGTGGCACTTTTAGCAGCAGTACAAAAAGGTATTTGGCTTAAAAGATTTTTTAATCACTTAGGTATTGCTAAACGTGATGCAAATCCACTTTTGGTTAATGGTGATAGTCAAGTAACAATAGCATACACTAAGAATCCTAAATTTCATTGTAACACCAAACACATAGATACCAAGCATAATTTTGTACAAAACCTGGTTGCACAAGAGGAAGTGAACGTACAGTACATATCTATGTATAGAATGATAGAAGATCCTATGACAAAACCAATCCATAGATATGTGTTTCTTGGTCATGTGAAATCTCTACGATTACGTGGAAGTTAATGTACTGAATATTTTGTATTTCCCAAAAATTCACAATTTAATGATATTTTCTTACTTATTACTGCCTAAGAGTTTATTCAACATTTATCATATTAATGCTTAGTGCATTATATTATATTATCGAGAAAGTATGTCAGACAAATGGAAGATTAGCCCACTCACACGGGTAATCGCCTCTATTATTGCGTAATAAATAGAAATGAGACAAATTTAAACTTATTATCTAGATCATAATTGAAAGCTCAAACTCAAAATATGAATGTTGCGTTAACAAAGTGTTAAGATGAGGTTATAATATTGATTATGTCTGAAAGTGAAGTAATCCACATATTTCACTTTATCTGTTTTTAATGCCAGATGTGAGTTCTGATAGATTAATATTTAAAAGTGAGTAGATATGTGAACTCAAATTAGACATTGGGAATGCCTAAACTATCATCTGTACGGTATTAAATGTAAAGACAAACGTTCCATGGAAAAAGGAAAAAAATACCATAATATGTATTTCATACTATGTATGCATGATTCAACCACTGTGAGTTGGTGAAAGTTTTGATATCAACTTTCAAGCCATGTGAGACTCACAAGGACGAGATTTCCTCATTTGAGTGCTCTTATAACTCTTATCTTATTCTTAAAATTTTTATTCAATGTTTGTTATCTTAGAATGTTGCCCACAATCATGAATGATGTGATCTAATGAGACATTTCTAGAAAAGCGAAATGAAATTGAGAGATTGAAGAAAGAGGAAGATCAATTTGTTATTTGTCATATTCTATTCTGTATTCAGAAGTCGACCAATTATGATTATTTTGAATTTAATTATAATTGTGAATACAATATATGATATTTAAAGAGATCAAGAGAAATAATGTGACTGATTGGTCTAGGGTACTGCATACAAGATCTACTCTAAATAGTTATGCTCAAATTTGAGCTACTATATATTCCTAACAGATGTATGGCAACGAGCTCTTAGTGTATGTTGGTCGCACAGATTATTTGCTGGTATGAACTTTGCAGAGAAGAGATAGTTATGGTTTGCCCTTCATGGGCGAGTGGGAGATGACAGTAATATTAGTGGAGCCACTCATGTTGGGCAACTCAATCCACGTAGCCTACAACTACAAAGACAATCGTATGAAAGTAATTGCAAAGGCAAAACCTTAGAAAGACTCTTCCAATTACATTTTCTTTGCGGCAGAAAACAAAAAACAAAGAAAGAAAAGAAAAACAAGATTTTTTTTTTAACTCTCTCAAAAGATGCAAAGAAAGCATTTAATCTGTGACAAAATAAGGTATGTTGATTTCTTAATATGCTTTTATTGATAAGTGATTTAAGTATTTATTTTCGAGTATGTTTCCGCATAAATTCGTTTAAGGGAATTAGTTTCCTTCATGTAACAACTGACAAGAAGAGAAACTTGAGGATATGAGATGGACCTTCTATTAGACATTCCCTTTTAATTATGTTGGAAAATTGTCCTGTATGTAAATTAAGTTGTATGTACTATTGAAACTAAATAGATAAAATGTTCCTGTCAAAAAAAAAAAAATTTTTGTTGGACACAACACCTCATGTCTCCACCTTCCCAACATAAACCTTGTTTAGTATCAGAATTAAGTTCAAGATTTTGTGGTGCTCCTTTGATATTATTTTATTAATAGAAAACTAAAAAAACCTATTACTATGTTGGAATAAATGGTTAGGAACTGTTGTATAAAAAACATACTTTGGAAAGTAATTGATATTTGGTTAGTGCCGGGCACATCCAAGAAGTATGGAAAATTTTGCAACATCTGCTAATAACGTTGATAAACTTAACAATATTAATTATGAAAATTGGAATACTCGTATAAGATATTTTATCATAGGGACAAGGTCCAAGGATAGAGATGGAGGTCACAAAGTCACACCACCAATTGGCAATTCCAAAACTCTCATGGAGTAAGAGACAAAATGTAGGAAGGCTATGCTTGACTAACGGTTGCACTGGAACATACACAATTTCAATGGATAAAATCAGCAAGGACATCAAAAGAAGCTTGTGACACACTCAAATATGCTTTTGCCAAGAAGAATGAAGCAAAGCTCTAATGTCTTGAAAATGAGTTATTTTTTATCTCGCAACAAAACCTCACTGTAAGTCAATATTTCTCCCAAATAAAGACTTTATATGAAGAAATCTTTAAGTTGAATCGAGAAAATGATGCTTCATTCGTTTTAAAAAAAGAGTTTACTTTTAATTTGGTATAAATTTTTTAAAGTTTACATAATGAAACACACTTAATACACAGTTAAATGTATAATTTTATATTTTTATCTTTACTTTTTAATTTGAATTACACATCATCATTATTAATAAGAGTAATATAAGAATTTTACACACAAAATAAATTCTTTTTTTAAGACAAAGAAATCTTTTTAAACTAACTCTTTTTTTTTTTTTAAGACGGAGATAGTATTAATGAGACAAAAATGAGGAAAACTATTATCCACGACCTCAGATCCGAATTCAAAGATCTTGTCCTAGCCACCATGGATAGGCTATGCAACCAACCCTTGAAGAGTAATTTTTGACGATAAAATATCTAAAGTTATAATAGAAAATGATGAATAATCTCTCTTTACTAAAAGGAGAGTATATAAAAATCAAAATAGAAGAGTTGCAAGATTTAATAATAGAAGCAATAAAAGTAATCAATAAAGTTTGAAGAGAAGACAATGGGGACCTTCTCAACCAAGGGGAGTGAGACCAGGACAAGTCAAAATTGAAGAAACCAGAAATTGAGAGCTGAATGATCGAATGCTACAATTGCAACAAGAAAAGCCACCTTAATAGAGATTGTTGGTATAAACCAATAGACGACAACACAACTAGCCAAGATGAGCAAAAAAGTGAAGAGGAGTCGGACATCCAAACTTCTCTAGCCTTAAAAGAAGAAGATCAAGTCCCCAAGGGATGGTCCAGCGGCCAAACTTGGGAGTAATTCCAAGTGAGGTCGTGGGATCAAATCTTGACTACCGCTGCTGGTGTGGAATTTGAGACGGTTTCATCTAACCTGGTTTCATCTAACCTTGGAGGATTAGTCTCATGCCTGACTTAGTAGATCATGTAGCCGCAATGATTTTTGGGACCTTACATGGCGCAACGGGGCACCTTAGTGGGTCACAGGATGAGGCGAGTTCGGAATATGCTTGGTTCTAGGACCTTACATGACGCAACGGGATACCTTAGTAGGTCAGGATGAGGCGAGTTCGGAATATGCTTGGTTCTAGGACCTTACATGACGCAACGGGATACCTTAGTAGGTCACATGATGATGCGAGTTCGGAACATTCTTGGTTAGTGAATGTGGGGCACCTTAGTGGGTCACAGGATGAGGCGAGTTCGGAACATTCTTGGTTAGTGAATGTGGGATACCTCCAAATAGAGAAGAAGAAGAAGAAGAAGATCAATGGTCATTAGTCCCATGCCTGACTTAGTAGATCACGTAGCCGTAATGATTTTTGGGACTTTACATGGCGCAACGGGATACCTTAGTGGGTCACAGGATAAGTGGAGTTCGGAACATAAGAAGATCAATGGTCAACCAATGGAAAAGACATAGCTGCTCAGTTGATGGACGCATCAAAGGAGAAGCCATCACTGGTTTTAGTAAGTGAGAAGATCGACGATATTTAAAATGATTGGATAGTAGATTCTGGCTATTCTAACCATATCACAGGCCCCCAAAATTGTGGATTAGTTTTCTTTTACTTTTATTAAGTTAGAATATTAAATATATAATATATTTAATTAAATTTCATCTATAGTAGACAAATTTAAATTAAAAGAAAGTAAATCTAATTCACGATTTAAAATTTATCTTTCAAAATTTCATATGTGTTTTTTTTTTTTTTTGGTTTTGTTTATTATATACGCCAACACCTCATAGATGGCTAAGGCATTAGTTGGAAAAAAAAAAAACGTAATTATGATGTAAAGACATTAGTGTAAGATGAAGTGGATTTTTAGCTTATTTGTTTATTTTCTTCACAGGGTTGAGGGAACAGAATGAGAAAATCTTTTTAACACTGATATCCAAAAGGACAAAAATTTTTGATTTAATGTGTAAATGAAGCAGGGCCAAAAAATGACAATACACAACTTTAGCACATCCAAGAGAAAAATCAACAATCTATTTCTTCAAAAACATGCCATATACATGCATATATATATACTCGAACTTGAGTTCATGCTTCGCCAAGTTACATTAAAGCAATTTACTTGAACGTTTGAAAATTTTGCTCCATTCCCCTTGCAGACATATATTGAAACAGAAGGAAAATTTTCTTACAGAATCATTTGCGGATCAAACATCGTAAAAGAATTTCAAAATCTTATTTCTCATTCCTTGCTAGGGAAAAACAACACAGTCCACCATATGATGCAATGCTGGCACATCAACAGCTTCTAAAACACGAACATCACGAGGATGCATGCATGGGTTTTTAGCTACAATAATCTTATCCTCAAGAATGAAGTGCTCAGAGATACTGTTAACCGTCTAAATATGAATCTTCATAAAACTGCCTACTTCGAGCACTGGAAAACTGAACAAATACCTGTCCGTACTCCAAGGTTTTAATTTCATCTAAACATCCCATCACTGATCTTCCATTTGCAACAAATATCCTTTTTTTGGTCCGCGAGTCCATCAGTTCTGAAGCTCTGAATGTTTGCAGCATCACACAAAGAAATGGTTCAGATTTAGGCTTGCATCCACACTGTAGCATTTCCTTGAGTACATTAGAGCACTCCAGGAGGCATCAATTCCAAAGACTCGTATGCTCTCAATGGAGTAGTTAGAATAGTGTTCAACTGGATAACTTTTTCTCTTCTTTGTTCTGAAAGACACGATCCTTGACACCAAGGATAGACAAAAGAGTGATCAATTAGGGTAGACAAAAGAGTCAGAAAACAAAGTTGATATTTGCTCCATGCTAGAACATCTAACTTGGTGTTAACTGATAGATATTTCCACATACTTGGTCTCAGTGACAACTTCTTTGATGAAGTGGGATCAAGAGCAACAACACATTTATAGCCCCCATTGAAATGCAAATGAAAGAGAACTTTTGAGGTCACATTATTTTCAGCAGATATTTTCCCAATACCATCAAAGAAAATATATTTAGTATTATCTCTGGCCACTATGACTGGAATGATATCATTCTCATGGCAACGAACCTTTAGAGTTTTAATGGAAAAACTAAAAGACTGACCAAGACTGGCAGTATATTTCTCCACATTTCTTATCGTACCATAATCACCCATCCATGATATTATGTCTTCAGAGTTAATACTAGGTCGTGAAGCAAACATCGAACCTTTTATCACCAGATATATATGCCATTTCTTAGTGCTATCAAGATTCTGTCTTAAATCTCTATCCTTATATTCCCATGAATAGCAATCCAAGGTGATAAGTTTGTAGAATACATTTTTTCCAACTCCTTCATCAAGCAAGGAAACACAGAAAATTATCAATGTCCATTATAAATTCATGCACTATACTATTACATACACTGACTTTTGGATCACAGAAAAGTACCCTCGACGTTATTTGCACCCTCTGGATGTATATCAATCCATCATCTAAAGTAATAAGAGATGATTTGGAAGTTTATGAAACTTTGCATACTTATCATACTGCTCATGTAGCCCTTGCACAGGCCCATAGCAGCACTCATTCAAATTAATATTTATCATTTGTGGATCAACCAACAGAAAGAAATTAGCAACTAGTTTTGGTTGTGAAAAATGTCGCTTCTATACCAAACAGCAAATTCTGAACAAGATCGCATACGGGAACTCTAGTCCTTGATGGTGAACAGTGAGAACTAAATCTAAATTTTAATAGCCGCGGAAACCATCTTCTAATAGAAATCGACCATTTTTTTCTTTATGGTTCACCAAGTATTTACTAGATTCGGAAGACCATAAGGAATCTCCAAACATAGACTAGAAGATTGCCCAATGTAGAATTCAATGAAGTGCATTGACCTGACCCAATGATCATCTGGAGTTTCCTTAAAGTAACACAGAAGATAGATTCCTTAAGATTTTTTAAATGCAAGAGGAGCACCAAGTAACTAAATGATCAAGAAAAACACATGTTTTCATGATCAAGCCTTCTCACAGTTCATCACTAGAAAAGCAGGCAAAAAAGGCTATATATCATCTTCAAAAGATCCAGGAAATGGATAATTTTTTTCTTTTTCTTTTGTGTTTCAATGTTTACATCATGGCTAAAGCTTGTAGAGGAACACAATCTTGAATTGAAGAATATAAACTTAAGGTGTAAAACCCCTCTGAATGTAAAAGAGTTTCAGAAGGAACGTAGATATCAGAGTTTAAAAAAGCTAAGGGTTCCTATGGATTGCATTCTGAAGATGTGTTTTAAGAGATACTTTTATGTATCACAATGAATAGAGATTCAATTTGCAATGTATAATAACATCCAAAAATGCAGTATCAATTTATTTTCAATATGTGGATGCCTAAATTGTGGGAGAGAGTTATTGTACCAACTATAGGGGCATTAGGCTTATGAGCCATACAATGAAACTGTGGGAGAGAGAGTTATTGAGTATCGTTTCAGAATAGAAACTAAGGTCTCCGTAAATCAATTTGGATTTATGCTGGGAAGATCTACCATGGAGGCTATTTTCTTGATATGACAGCTGATGGAGAGATATCAAGAAAAGAAGAAAGATTTACATATGGTATTTGTTGATCTTGAGAAGGCATAAGGCCCCTCAAAGTATGTAGAGGTTATCAATGATATGTATGATGGTGTTACTAAGTGCGTGAAGGCTTGTAATGGAAGATCAAGCTATTTTCCAATTACAGTAGGCTTACACCAAGGATCTGCTCTGAGTCCTTACCTTTTTGCCCTAGTTATGGATGAGTTGACAAAGAATATCCAAGATGAGACCAAGGCAGGGGTAGAAGTTAAATTAGAAATATGGAGAAGCACGTTAAAGACACGAGGTACCTAAGAAAGATGTGTGTGTGCATGTGTGTTTCTATCGGGGGACGTAACCAGGGACGACACAATAATGTTGTCAAATGTCGATCTACTTTAGTGGAAACAGTAATAAAGAGTGTGGCTTTCATCCCTTTTCATCTGTAATTGTCCTGTCTTCCCAAACTAGACAAAAACGTAATTAAGTGCTCTGTTGTTGGTGCCTGCATTGTATGAATCTTTAAGATAGATTATACCATATCCCATCTATGCATTTGTATTATATCAAGGGCATGTTTCACTTAATCCTTCATTGAGGTCTGACAACCTCATCTATTTTCTTATATTTTCTAATGTTTGCAATTAGTAATGTTGCCACTAATTTGTTAGCGCTAAGGATCATATAGACACCAGGTAATATTTTGGTTTCCTTTTGTTTGCTAACAACTGTTATGTAGAAGTCATCCATCAGGACATACCAATTTTTCCAGCATTCTAAACCTTCTAATGGCTCATATTCTTTCCAGCATTCTATGGCTCATATTCTTTCCAGCATTCTAAACCTTCAAATGGCATATATAAATAGGAATGTTTGTCACCTCAATGTTGGCTCTTTGCCACAAGCTTAGAATCAGAGTTGATAAAGCACAAAATCTGGAGAAGCCCTTTACCTGGTCCTTGAGTACGAATGGTAATAGAAACAGCAAAGCCGTCGCCTTAGCTATGTACGATAAAAAGCACACGGCAGAAAAACACTTGCTACTTAAACTCATTCATCAGGAAAGCTGAAGAGAACGACAATGTCAAATTTCCCAGTTAATATCTTGTACATACTACATAGTAGTTACTCTGCCAATAAATATTTTAATTTCAATCATCGACACTACATATAGACACGCCCATTTACTTCAGATGTCACAAATACTGCTTACGGTACGTACAAATAAAGTCGGCATCAAAGTATTAGCTTGTAGGCCATTCAACCAGTCTCGATGCCAGTCAATCTAAATCCATCCATTACAAAACTGCAGATCCAATGAGGAGATTTGCTGAGACATCCCTGTGCTTGACTGTTTGATCTGCACCAGCTTATCATAGATACACCATGGGAAACTAATATAGTGAGCCCGGTCCAGTCCTTCATTGTAGCAACCCCAGTATCTAGGATGATAAGTTACATGATACCATGCTGATGCTTTTGCATATGGATCATCTAATTCACCTCCTTTCTTCTTAAACCAGGTCCTAGCTTCCTTTCTCAAGGACCTCACAGCCATACCAACAGCCTCTGCGTCCTTCTTTCTGTCAAAAAATCTGGACATTTTTATGATACCACCACTAAGTATCTCAGCTTCAGTTTTTATGCCATAGTATTCCATCAAATTACCCAATTTATAATCATACTCGCTTTTGTAATCAAATGCTTCGTCAACATAATCTTCAAATCCGTCTACTTCCATTTCAGGATCATAAGATTTTCTTGCCACTTCCCTCGTAAATGATTTAATTAAGCATGTGTCTAGCGCAATATCTTTTACCCCTCTAAAAAGCTTTCCAATCACATGCTCTGACTCGTATGTGGGCTTGTCAGGCTTTTCCATGAAATCTGGATATTCTTTAACACGCAGATGAGATGGTATCTCAGCAGGAACACCAGTCTTTGGGAAGTCAACTGCAATGGAAAACAGCTCTGCAAGCTCCAAACAAGGTTCACTCCTTGCCTTCAAAGGTTCCCGGTCAGCAAAAACAGTATGGGCATTTGAAATGATCCCTAAACTATCATTGACTATATAGTTGGTAAAATACTCCTCAACTTCCTGGGGTAAAGCAGAGAATAGTGTAAATTACATTGAGAGAAATTTGAATGAGAACAGTAAGTATGCTACAATGATATTAATCACGAATGAGAATACAATGATGCATTTTTTGGTTAAAACAGAAAGCTCTACCAATCTTAGACAATTTTGAAATTGCAAACTTGGAGAGTCCATTACCTACTAGCACACCCTAACTGTTAACTTTATCCGAAGCTATGAGTTAAGTTAATTGTATGGCAAAATATGCTCAACTATCAGAAAAATCCACAATGTAGAATTACACATGCAAGAAGCACAACTTAACCTGGGTTTGCTACTAGTCACAACAAAAACGAAACACATATACATATGCTTCCCTTAGGATTGCTTGTTTGATGCTCCATTGAATCAAATTTCACAATGCTCTACCCAGGCAAAGGTTTGAATACTTATTAACATACACTATGTACCAAATGAACCACCAGCTGAGTGAGTAATCTCGTAGTTTTGACTTTACCACTTAGAGGCAGTTCTTTTGTTGTGACCTTGTTTTCTATCAGTACTACCACTATAAAGCCTGAGCAGAGTTTTGGTTTAATACCTTTTGGGTTCCAAATCTGCTCTTTGCAGCCAAATAATAGGAACACTCTATAGTAGACCAGGCCAATTTAAATCACCTTTGAAATTAATAAATAAACTAACAGAGACATTCAATAATGTGCATCAGAAGGAAATAAAAACAAATAAAAACAATCCAATCACCATCGGTTTCATATGTAAACCCAGAATCAGTAATGCCCTTCGATAACATACATCCCCAAGGTAAAGAGGAAGAAATACACAATTTCATCAACTCTGCCATAAAATAGAATGAAAAGTAATAGAACATTTTGGAAATTATACACATTTCATCATCCTATTTACAATAACGTCAATTGGTAATTTTTAGGAATAATATCTCACATTGGCTCTCTGAGCCTCTTCGAGTAACTAATGCCACTCTACTCATTGCCAATTGGTTTCTGGCTGAACGCAGAGGTTCCATAGCATGATATTCAAGCTTTGAAATTGGGTTTGATTTTCCAAACATGACTTAAATCAATCAATGCATAGGCATGGCTTCATAGGATTTTTGGCATGCTCAATTCAATTTCTCATTAGGCTTGATGATCAGTTCAGTTTACAGCATTGGGCAAGGGTTCAGACTTCCACCCGCGTCAATGCCTCAGTTCAGAAAGTCATGTTTACGGGGGTATCAGAAATACTTCCACATAGGTTTCCCAAAGTCCACTGGGCAAACTAATAATACCCTTAGGCCACTTTTGCTATTGGTTTTGAGTTAGATACTCAGGTACTCTAACAGTAATCACTTTTTAACAAATGAGTAGAAAGTAGCAGCTTGCAGAAATTTGACGACAAAAGTTTCACAAAAATATTCCTTTGATGCCAAAATTAACATTTACAGGAGAATAAGCTCAAGCAGATCCATCCTAAACATCATCTGACAGTTGAAAGAAATTGAGGATAAAAGAAAAATATAAAAAAATCCCTAAACCATTTTAGACAGAGGGATACCACAATTTCTTATGTCCTTTTAATGCAGCTTGGATGTTTTCGGTTCCTTATTTCTTTATTTGCAAAAAGAAATGTGCAGAGGATATAAGGATAGTCAAAACATTCCACTTACTAGAATCATATACACTCTGTGTGGCAGTAAGTTATTTTCTAAGAATGATGATTGTCAGACTCCAATTATTCTCTTTGAACAAAATATATAAGATATTTAATATATATCACTCACTTTTGGTCATGCATCCAGATATAGAGCTCTGCAACCATTTGAGAAGACCAAATAAAAACAACGGAAAGCACACGGAATGTATGAATTACATAGGTCAAACTGAATAATTGGCTCTAAGACAAATGAACACACAATCCATGTTAATCATGTTATGCATTTAGGTCTGGAAACTACCACAATAGAACTATGTAAACCTTTAAAATATGAACCATGCAAGATGATGATAGTCTAAAGCAAAAAGACTACCATATAATGCTCAGGAAAAAAGAAAAAAGAAAAAAGAAAAACTTCAATAAATCCTCTATATGACTGCACCCAAGACAGGTTTATATGAAAATCTGAATGCAACTACAACGTTAATATGTCAAAGGATTACTACCTCAATTGTAACTTCATGGTCCAACTGCACTGTAGGAGCTGGAGTGTAATCCATAGGAGACATTTGCCGAGGGGGAATCAGGTCAGGGTCCCAACAGACAAAATAAATATCTCCATCTAAATCACTACCAGAACATTCATTTGGATGAGGCCTATAATAAACATTTGATCAATCTCAGCGGAAATGATAGAAGCACAAAGAAACTTCCAGAAAACAATATAAAAATACCATTTAGGTGGATGAAGGTAGACTAGTCCTTGGAAGCCAAGACAGTGCTTTTAATCTTAATTTAGCATCAATTGGTAGTGTTAGATATTATAGTTCAGTTGTAAATATATTATTTGTGTTAGGGGTGAGAGCATCTAATCCAAACTGTCATATGGGGGAGTATCCTTGCTTGTTATACAATAACTCTCAATCATCTGCCTCTTTGATCTCATGTTTCCTGCTGTTTTCGCTTTCTAACTCGTACAGTATCAACATTCAGCCTTCCACAGAAGCCACTCTCCTCTCATTTCCTAACCTTAGAAAACGTTACCTCATAAACAGAAATTTTTTACCATCCAAATTACCCAAATCTTTCTTCCTTCCATTTTTACAACTTCTATTCCTTGTCCCATTCTAGATGCTATTGCATGCCCAAAACTGCAATATCCCTATATTGCCTTTGTGCCTACATAATATCTATTCTCACCTCCTATAAGAGTTACAGCTTAACGCATCTAGCAACCATTTTTTTACAAACAGATATTTATAATGCCTGGTTTACAGAAAAATCAGCACATTTCATCAGTGAAGACACATAACTTTCAACTTAATTATTTTTTTTTAATATATTTAATTAACTTTTACTAAAACTGAGATCTTGATGCTTTTGGTTCCCTAAGAAGAAGGGCTCTTAAGGCTTCAGTAAAGAAATATTATTTTGACAATACATAAATTAATAAATGATGAGTTTGCTTACAAACTCGAAAGGAAATAAACCGTGCACACAGTTCTGCATTTATGGGCTAGAATGCCTCTCAGGTTTAGACTATTTAATCCTAAACACGTAAACAAGCTGGCCAGATCCAGTAAGAACCTAATACAAAAGATAATAAATCCTTTGAGTCCAACCTTACAACTATTTTATTTACCTCTTTTTTGGTATAAAGCATTCATTCAACTTATTCTACCTCAAGAGATGTGGCATAGAAAGAGGAAGGAAGCCAAAATTTCATCATATGTGTAGAAAAAAGTCATTCCTTTAATTGAGCAAGCAATCTGAGAAAGTGAAAAGAAGAAAAATTTGAATTAAGTGGCATTGAAGTATAGTGCTATGTATGGGTCAGCTAATCCTTTTCTCCTTCATGGGCTAGAAACCAGAGCTTACTTAGTGAATACAAAACGATACATACTACCAGAAATCTAGAAATCAAGCCAACAATGCATTTGAATACTGCCATCCTCAAGCAGTTAATTTCAATATTTTAGAAATTCATGGCATCATCTCTACAAATCACTTATTAAACATTGCAAAAGATTTCAAAACTATTTACCTCCTTCCCTTCTGAGGAAAAACAACACAATCCACCATATGATGTAATGCTGGCAAATTAACAGCTCTTAGAATGCGGACATCACCAGGGTGCAAGCAAGGGTTTTTTGCAACCATCACCTTCCGCTCAAGAATGAAATTGTGCTCAAAGCCGCTGTCATAGTACAAAGGGGAATCTTCATAACACTGTCTACGTCCAGTACTAGAACACTGAATGAAAACTTGGCCATATTTCAAGGTTCTTGTTTCATCAAGACATCCCATCATCGACCGTCCTTGTGGAACAAATATCCTTGCCTTAGTCCGCAAATCAAGCAATTTTGATGCCCTGAAAGTTTGCAGCATCATTGAAAGAAATGGTTCAGAATCAGGCTTATACCCACACTTCAGTATTTCCTTCAGAATATTTGCGTTTTCTCCAGGAGACATTAATTCTAAAGCCTTATGTGCTCTCAAAGGATCAGTTAGAATACTATCCAACTGGGCAATTGCTTTTCTTTGTTTCTTCTCGAAGACACGATCATTAACCCCAAGGGTTGACAAAAGAGATATCAGTTGGCGATTCAAAAAACAAGGTTGATATTTACTCCAACCTAGAACATCTAACTTCTTATTAGGAGAGTCATATTTCTTCATGCTGGGTCTCAGTGACAACTTCTTTGATGAAGTGGGGTCAACAGCAACAACACCTTTGAAGCCACCATAGCGAATTTGAAATGCAGATGGAGTAGACTTTTTAAGGCGACATTTGATGGCAACTCGTTTTGCAAACTCAGCAGATATTTTTCCAATACCATCAGAAAAGACATAATTGGATGCAGCTCCTACCACTACGTCAGGAATCATTTCAATCTCATCCCAATCAACAGTTAGTGTTTCTGTGGAGGAACTGAAAGATTGACCAAGCCTGGCAGCATATTTTGCCACATTTCTTATACTTCCAAAATCACCCATCCATGCTCTTATATCAGCAGCACAAAGCCCAGGCCTTGAAGCAAACATCCAGACTGAATTATCCCTCAATTGACTTGATGAAAATGCAAGAAATTCAAACTTCTTATTTCCAATAACTATGCCATTTTTCAATGTTGACAATATTCTATCATAAATTTCTGTTTTTCCATTTGGAGCATTACGGGGCAATAAGTCCGTAGAGAACATTTTATTCAACTCCTCATCAATAAAGGAAACACGAAGAAAATTATCAATGTCCCCCTTGAAACTGCGTAATACACGATTAGATACATTGACCTCTGGACCAGAGAAATACACTTTGCATGGAGTAACCTGCACCCTGCGGATGTAAACCAACCCAGCATCTAAAGCAATAGTTGGTGATTTTGGAAGCTGCTTAAGTTTGTAATACTTCTTATACTGTTCAATTAGCCATTTCACAGGCTCATAGCAGCACTCTTTCAAATTGTACATATTTTCTAAGGCATGTTCTATGAAACTGTTACTTATTGTTTGGGGATCAACCAGCCAAAAGAAACTTTCATGCAGTGATGGCCCTGGAAGACATCCATTCTGTACTAAACAACAGATCCTAAACAAGATCTTATATGGCAACTGTAGCCCTTGAGGAGGACGCAAAATGGGAACTAAAACCAAGTTATAAGAATATGGGGAACCATTTTCCAGGATGAATTGGCTTTCACTTTCTTTGTACCAAGCAAAATAGTCAGTGAAATTTGGAAGTTGAACACCCCGAGGAAGCTCTAAACATATACCAGACGATTGCCCAATGCAGAATGGTGTGAAGTCTGTTGTCCTAACCCACTGATCAGCAGGAGTTTCCTTGAAGTAACTAAAGATGGATCCTTCAGTTAGTTTGAAAATTCGAGGAGCACCCAATAACTATGTTTCCAGAAAAGAAGATAAATGTCAAATATCAGCCTAATTAAGCAGAAAGATTATGATAGATTAACAGTCTAAAGACTAGGAATCAGAGAGACATAAATACAAATTGTACCACCGAATGATCTTCTATCACTATCGCATTCCGTATTCAAGGTTATATTCTGGTGATACTAGTATCAGTAACAGAGCTTAAAAAATGAATTATCCAGAAAGGCTTGAAAGAACGAAGGGACAAAACAAAGTTCCCATGAATGAGAGACTTCCAATTTTGAAAGGGTTATGTGCTTTTGCAGTTAAACTGCCTCATGGTGCACAGATGGTCCTTAATATCCATGGCCCATTGTGTACCACATAGAGAGAGACACAAATGCACATACACAGAGACACAAGAGAGAGAGTACATTATTTTATTTGTAGTAATGATGGCAAAATGGGGTTATATTTTCCAGTGCACAGGTATGATACCCAGCATATCAACAGGAGCCAATAGCAATAACAAAGCTAATTTTACATATACACATGCAAAGGTTCTCTATATTCAATCTTTAGATGCCTGAATTATTTGAAAGTAGGTCACGAAGTGGTAACTCCCTTTTGCGTACTTACTGCCCACAAGACAATCTTGTGCACATCCAACCAAAAAGTAGTAAAACATGTTATGTTACATTATTATTATTATCATAGTTATTATATAGTGAGGAGATGCTCACCATACTTATGTTGTACTCACTTTCATATATAAATAAGAAGTTCTGCTAACCATCTAGGTTAAGCGGCTCATTATCATATCCAATATGGTATCAGAGTCAAAACCCACCCTAGCCGCCACTTTTCTCTCTCCCGGCCGTCTCCTTTGCTAGCTCCCTCTCTTTCTTCCGACGCTCTCCAAGCTCTTCGCCCGACAAGGACAACCTCGGTAGAGGCATTAGCAACCCCTGCCAGGGCCGACCTCTTCTCCGGCCCTCCAGCCCTCCAACCCTTTTCTCCAGACTTGGGTCTCCTCGCTAGGCCTTCGTATAGTGCTGCCAGTTATTGTTTCAATTTTGTGGTTGGCTAGCAGTTCTTAAATTGAAGATTGCAACTCACATTATGTGTGGTTTATGTTGAAAGGTGTGAACTTGATATAGCTTGTGAACCCTGGTGCATCTAGGGTTTCGGGACTAATCCTATCATGGTTGTTCAACCCAAACTGACTCTTCGGCTTTAGGAAATAGTTCCGATGAGACTAGAACTGAGTTGATGCATTCATCTACTGCTACGCGACTTTCTTATCCACATTGACTAAACTTGTTAAACAAGTATTGACGAATCAGTCCACCTATACACTATGGAAGAAGGCAATGTTCAAAAATTTACATGAACAAGGCTTATCTCATCATCTCACGAGTACACCACCACCCTAAACAGATCCGAGGTATAATGAGTGGGATAGGATGGATAGTTGCATTTATAATCAATTATTAAATTCTCTTGATACATCTGTTCTGAATATAGTTGCGAGTATTGGTACTACCAAGGAATTATGGGATGCCTTGGCCGAAGTATATTCTTCATTGAATGATTTTTCTAGATTATATGATGTAGTGTGTGGGCTGATGCGATCAGCCCCTTTTGATAAACCCTTGCAGAACCATTTTGAGGACTTTAAGTCCTTTGTCGATGAGTTTGACTGTCTGATGCCATTTTCTAGCTCACGGACTACTTTTCAGGAGCAGCGAACTCAGTTCTATGTTATGTATTATTTACATAGTTTGGGTTCTGAGTTTGATACAGCTCGGAACCAGATTTTATCTGATGATCATGTTCCATCCCTTGGTGAGGTCCATCGCCGCGTTCTGCGGACTACTACTCGAGACGATTCTCATCTAGCTTTATTTGAACCTGTTGAGCAGGCTGCTTTATATTCTTTCCGAGGTGCTGGTCGTGCTGGTTGTGGATGTGGTGGAGCAGGGCATGGTCGTGAGACCCGCACCTACAATTATTGTGGGATTGTTGGGCACTTGCGGAGTTATTGCCAAAAACTCCAAGCTGCTCAGGCTGCCCAGACTGTTCAGGGTGTTCGTTTGTCTACTGCTCATGCTATTACTAATACCGGCAGTTTATATTCTGATCCGCAAGGGGTAACCTTGACCCCTAAGGAGTACACTCATTTTCTCGAGTATCAGCCATCTAACCCTTCACCTAGTCAACCATCATCACAGAGTTTGGCAGCTTTAGTTGCACCACATCAATTTGCTTATGTTTCCACATCTGTATCGACATCTGCATGTGCTGCCATTACTTCCACTTCTTGGATTATTGATTCTGGTACAAGTTCTCATTTGACAGTTAACCATATTGCTCTAGTAGATTACCAGTCAGCTACCCGATCACATCATATTATTGTGGCCAATGGTGCTATGTTGCCTATTCAGGGTCATGAGGCCTACAGGATAGGCCTCAACAGAAAACTAAAGAGTAACGGCAGCAAGTGATTGAGTTCATTAGTTCCTCATATAAAATTATTGACTCTAGAAATATAGTAATATGGAGAAGACAAAATTATTTCAAGCACCAACAGAGCCGGAAGTGCTCCTTCTTTCAAAAAAAGGAGGACAAGATATTCACATTTCATTTGATGGTCAGAGGCGAATTGAAAGCTAAGCAGGGGTAATTTTAAAGATTTCCCGGGGAAAAATAGAAATGTCTCCTATGTTACCCATAATATGTGGAAGTATCGAGGCAATTTCATAGTCATTCGGTCTAACTGTTATTATCCTCTGTCCTGGCATGTCTTTTTAATTTACTATCTGTGAGTCAACTTACTCATGACATGCATTGTTCAATGACATTTTATCCTGAATTTTGTGTGGTACAGAATCTTTCGATGCAGAAGACTATCAGTAGGGGGCGTGTTCATGGAGGCATATATTATCTAAAGAACACCTCTGTTCCAGTTGCCTTGATACAGGAGTCCAATTTCCTTGATCTTCATTGTCGCCTGGGTCACCATTCCTTATCCCTGATGCAATCCTTATTCCCTCATTGTCATTCAATTTCAGAAATAAGGTGAGAGGCTTGTCAATTTGCCAAGCATGGTCGCTACTACTCCATTTGCTTTAGTTCATTCAGATCTGGGGACCTAGCCCTATTGTGTCCCATTTAGGTATTAATACTTGTCCTGTTCGTTGATGATTACACTCGAATGTTGTTTGTTTATCTAATAAAATCATGTTCTGAGTTATTCTCTGTGTTTCATACATTTTATATGTCTGTTCAAACTCAGTTTCATACTAACATCCAAGCCCTACAGTCTGATTGAGGGGGGGAATATTTTTCTGGGCAGTTCCAAGAGTTTTTCTTCGTGCTCACAGGATCCTTCATCATCTTTCTTGCGCTAGCACATCTTAATAAAATGGTGTTGCTGAGTGGAAGAATTATTACCTGTTGGATATGGCCTGTGCCCTATTATTCCACATTCATGTACCTCCCTGATTCTGTGGTGAGACAATCCTTACTGCCTGTTACCTTATTAACATAATGCTCTTGTCTACTCTTCGCAGCATTACCCCTCATCATTGTCTGTTCCCTGACGAGGTTCCTTTTCCCCTTCCTCTTCACATCTTTGGTTGCACCTGTTTCGTTCATGATGATCGTCCTGGGGTGTCCAAACTTGCTCCTCATACTCTTTGATGTGTATTTCTGGGGTACTCCAAGGTCTCCAAGGGATAACTCTACTTTTCTCCTAAGTGGCGTCACGTTCTTCTCGTCATGTTACTTTCATGGACACTCAACCCTTTTTTCCGGCTTCTTCCTCTGCATTTTCTCCACCACCTAGCCCTCTAGAGTCTATCCTTGTTATCATCTTGCTTCACCTTCATCTTCTCCACCATCACTTGAGCCCTTCTCTCGAACACCAATTTCTACGAAGACCACCCCTACTGAGACAGTCTCTCCAGTTGAGGATCCGATTCATATGTCACCTACTCCCTCAGTTGATCAATCGATTGCTCTCTATACACAGTCCTATTGTAGACTTTCGGTGAGTTTGTAGGCCTTTGTACCAATATTGATGCTATCTTTATTCCATCCTCTATCTTTGTGGCTCTTCAACATGCTGGTTGGAAACAGGCTATGGTTGAGGAGATGTGTGCTCTTGAGCACAATCAGACATGAACATTGGTTGATCCTCCCTCGGGTACTCCTATTATTGGCTGTCAGTGGGTCTATACAGTCAAGGTCCACCCTGATGGAACTCTTGCGCGCCTGAAAGCTAAGGGCTATTTGCAGACATATGGTCTTGACTACTTTGAGACCTTTTCTCTCGTGACGAAGATGGCTTCCATTCGGCTGATTCTATCCTTGGTTGTTGTGCATTCTTGGTCCTTATATCAAATGGACATCAAGAATGCTTTCTTACATGGTGACTTGATGGAGGAGGTGTATATGGAGCAGCCTCCTGGGTTTGCTACTCAGGGAGGAAAGTCTGTAAGTTGTGGCATTCCCTATATGGTCTTAAGCAGTCTCGTGCATGGTTTGATCGGTTTAGCGTTGCTGTTCGGAGTTTTGGTTTGATCTAGTCCCAAAAAGACCATGCTGTGTTCTTTCGACGTGCACCGACAGGATGTATTTACTTGGTTCTCTATATTGATGATATTGTAGTGACAGGGAATGATGTTTAGGGTATCACAGTCCTGAAACACTATTTACACAGTCAATTTGAGACTAAGGATTTGGGTGCATTGCGGTACTTCTTGGGCATTGAGGTGGCCAAGATAAGGAAACAATAAACAAATTCTACAAGCTTGAGCTTCCAGTTAGCAAAATGAGGGTAGCACAATCCTTGCACCTTAATTACAGGAAAATCAGGGGCATTGCTAATCACAGTGATTGATGCATGTTATCCCGGAATGGCTTTATGAAGAACCATGAACATGCATTTGATTTCATTTCTATTAGTTTAGACTGAAAATTCCCAACAAATGACCAGCATTTCACCGGAAAACCCAGTCTCCATGACAGAAAGTTTAATGAAAATCAAATCATACAATCTCACGAGGAGATAGATAAATCTTCCATGCTGCTAATGTGAAGTGAAAAGAAAAAGAGCTGACAGAATTTGCAGCTTTCAATCAAACTTTCAACTATTTCAAACATTTTTTGGCATCTGAAAAATATTTCAAACAATCTACAATCCAACCTGATAATATAGCAAAAGGCACCATCAACCCTGAACTTAATGTATAGCCTTAGTAGTTCCTTCCATATCAAGCATTTCTCAATACATTCGACCAGTAGAAAATTGATGCAAATTACCATGAGAATCGCTGCAATAATGATTATACATATACCATTGTAGTATACATGATAAATCAGTATGAAACATAGAATAGAGTTAAGAGTTCGGCTCAATGCTCATTAGATCAGGAACAATATGCAAACCTCATTTCACATTGAACAATTCACAATAATGAGCCTCATATATGGTCAGATTATAACAACTAAGGTAAGCAACAGTATGATGGTACAATATAGTAGTAACTAGCGCAATACATTCCACGCACAAGTAGTAAAATAGTATTGTCACAAGTTATATAATTTTCTCCATTCTCTGGAAACCTTCTGACAGACAATAGCATTTCATTAAGCTAGTCTACCATTTCCAACATTTTATCATGATTTAAAATGGATTACTATGCCGTCCGCCAATTAATATTTATCAACCAAACAATTAGCAAGTTTAAAAACAAAATATTCAAGGCAGACAGCGAATGTGTCAAAGTTATGCTGTGAAACCAAGAGTAAGCACACAAAAAACAGTAACATCCATAAGAATAGAGAGAATTTATATGTGAACAAGCAAACCTGTATGAGGAGAAACTTTGAAGCTTGACCATGTGGACGATGCAATACAATCCGCCAGAAGTTTTCGTAGGAGAGTTCAAGCTTATAATCAACAGAATGAAATTGCAACATGAAGTAAATTTTCTTCATTCCAATTCCAAACTTGACAGAAACATCTGCCTTCTTCCATAGCACTGAGAACTTATTTTTTGACACCTGACATCCGAAATTTAAAACTATTTGTTCCATCTGATGCACAAAGTTTCTAGGCCTTGGCACAATATCAGTGGGCATTTCCCAGGCCCTCAAATATGAAGAACCATAATAAAGGCGTTGCTGTGCCAAGGAGATGATAAGTTCAGCACTTCTGAGATTAATAAATTGGACTTTTGCATATGCTCTTCGCCCTGTTTTGCACTGTTTCACTTCTAGAGCATACACTGTTCCTTGACCAGTAATTTCTTCCAGGAATCTCGTGACTATTTCTGCAGATAAAACATAAGGAAAACCAAACACCCGAATCGTCTTTCCCATACAGCTTAAGTCAGCTACCAATCTTATGGACAGAATTTATACGCTTCTATGTACTCCTGTAGATAACAGAGATAAAAAAGAGTAAGACAACTATAGGGATAGTGATAATACTGCTCCCACTGAAAAGCATCCCTCCTCATCACCCATCCAATTGATCCATTTCAGAGATGCTAATTCAAGAACGTCACATCCTATTCACCACCTAAAGGAAATTCAAAAGAAAAAGCAAGAATACAAAAGATAAGTTCTTAAGATTTTTTTCCATATAATGCCTTATTTATATTATCACACAAAATCAGCCACATATCACAAACATACCTACAGTAAAATGATACATGACGAAGCTTTTCTCAAACTCCCAAACAATGAAAAGAATAACACACAGTTTTGGCTTCCCAACAATTCCATCACCATACAAGGAATTTTATTAACGATATCAGAGAAGTGCCAACACCACTAATCCAAAACGACAACAAATTAACAGCCAACGGTACTATAATGCCACAATTCTCTTCTCTCTTCACAGAAGCAGCAAGAACAGCAAAGTTTTCCAAAAAAAGGAGTAACCCACAGAAATAAATCCAACAAATATCTAAAAGGATTTCAGCAACAAAACCATTGAAAAGATTCCAGCTTTTCCGTCCTCATCAGCAATCATCCAAAAGAAACAATTCAGTTCAATTTTACCCACTTAAAGTAAATTCCCACTAACCACCAAATTGGATATCATTGTGTAAACTGATAACATTTCTAAGCAATGACTTCAACAATAAAGACAGATGATCACATACGCATATCCACAAACACACACAAAAATGAGACCATTATTACAAAAGAAAGCGTTGATCAAAGAAAACCAAATAGGGCCTCTTGAACTAAAGGGAAAATTGACATGGACAAATACCAGCACTTCCAAATATAAATCCTTGGCGCTTAAAACCCGCATAACCTCGAACAAAATTGAATTTTTACAGACAAAAGAAAGTTTTGATCAAAGTAAACCAAAAAAGGTCGGTTGGAAAGAGAACGGGAAAAGCTTACAAAGAACTCAAGTTTCTTCAACTCTGCATGTAGCGAAATCACACAATAATAACACACTCTGATTGCAACAAGTAATCATATAATGGTGAGCTCTTCTTTGCTATAAACTGTGTTTAGTGCGTGTTTGTGCGAGAGGGACCGAGAGAGGGAGAGACATTGGGATAAAGACTGAAGAATGATGTAGTCAATCCCAAGTCAATTTTACTACCAGTTCCATGTTTCTTTCCAAGGAAGGAACAAATAATGGCGCTTTTCTTGTTCATTTTCTTTGTCCATGATCATTCAGCCAAACTTCCAGGGAAAAAGTACTCTCACACTCTGCACTCTACCGCTGTCTCTGTCACTCCTGCAGTCCGGCTTTTTGGGCAGTGCACATGGCGCTTGTTTCTGTTGGATACTACGTATGGAGCTCGTATGTACAATAATACCATTGAGTTTTTTCCCAAAAGAGGATTTTTTTCAAATAATAAGAAAATTATAGGGTTTGACTGGAGAGGGGTCCAAAAAGGTGGTGGGCGCATTTGTAAAATGCGCGAAATATATAGCGCATTGCCAAATCGCCCATCCAGCTGATAGAGTTCAGCCGGGCCTGGCGCATTGGCAAATGCCCAATTAACAAGCGCATTTGCCAAATGCGCCCAAGTATATGGGCGCAATTTGTTGTACTTTTTGCCAATTTCTCAAGATATGTCATGCTGATTACACTCGTGCTTGCCTTTCAGTTGCTGGCCGCATTGTTGTCACCCCTTGATTTGATGAATTTTTGAGCTTCACTGCTTTATGTGTCAATTTATAAAATGTAGGTCCTTCTTAGACTAAAAGCTTGTGAAAGAGACGTTCTTGAAAATTTTATTCTTGAAGGGGTTAAAATTTTATCCTTCTTAAAGGGGTTAAAAAAAATGGAAATCATGAAGCGGGAAATGACAACAATTACGGCCATGCAACTCCAGCAGAAGCAAATAAGTCAACCGGATGGGGCTAACCGTGAACTGGGGTGCTATGGTAGTGAAGATGTCAAGGTCAGGTAGGAACAATGGAGGAATGGAGCAAAACACAAAAAAGACAAGATGGGATGGGAGTTGGATCATGGGACCAAAACATTTTAATCTTTCCATGAAAAAGCTAAACATAATGATAATTTATTAGCTTTAACCATTATTTTTACCTTTCATACAGCATTGGGTAAAACCATAGCTGCTTAAAACACATTATAGCTCATCTCTTGATAAGCTCAAAGTTGTACGTACCAAGAAATCAGTACACCACTTCTTTCATTGACCATTTTGTATTTACATTTGATTTCTGGAAATGAAATTGAATTAAGCTCTCCAACTGTAGTTAGCCCGTCAATGGGTTTTGATGAAGCAACTGTAGTTAGCTCTTCACTACTTTCTGCCCATACTTTCTCCAGCGAAATCCATCTCTCGTGATTGTAGAATCAATAGCATTTTGAACAACAACCTGAGGCTCTCGCTTTCCTTCGGCTGACGTGCCTGCTGCATTGGATTGGTGCTCATTTTTCCTGCAAATGAAAGCACGATGGTTGGTTTGTCCAGATCTGAGATTAGTTTGATGTTGGACTAAATTTGTTTGCTGCAAATCTTCAACTTCGGCTAATTCTTGTTTGTGAAACAAATTGACACTTTGCTGTGAAAGAAAGAACAGAAAACATTGTTAGACTATCAAGAGCGGGCCAACCATAAAACATTTTCTCGGCAGTTTCCAAAGGATCAGCCAAAAGAATAAAATTCCAAAACTAATGGCCAACCAAAAAAGCCAAAAACATTTGGCATTTTGCACAAAGCCATTCAAAGTGCCCAACGAGTTTCCACAAATAAATCAACATCCAAACCAAAAAATTCCACAAAATATGGCCAAACATACCAAAAGACAAACATTTTTTTGGCAATTTGCACAAAAGCACTCAAACTGGCCAACGAGTTTCCACGAAAAAATCAACATCCAAACCAAAAGGCAAAAAAAAACCAGTCGGCTTACATACAAACCAAAGTTCCAATATGAATTAAATGTTTCAACTCGAGCTACCGTCAAATGCATTCCAAAGTTTCCAAACAAATTCCATAAATTGTGCTAATAACATAAACAATTCGGATGTTTAGGATGGATTATCAGCTGAGAAAACAGATTTACAACCTCCCAAATCACAGCAATTCAGTTCAGCGGGACATAACAGTTTTACCAATTTTTAAAAGATGTGGACATAATTAAATTATTCAAAATTAAAATTCTTGCCTAAATTTTTTTTATATTATTTAATTTTCTTTCAAGCACACTTTTTATTCTCTTTTTAAGAACATAATTTCTCACAAAAATATTCACTAAAAATTTTAAGTTTGTTGATAAAAAAACAGAAAAAGTATTAAACGAATATATCTTTATTTGAAATCACTCGTCACTTCTGTCAAGTAATTGCGTTTGAGTCACTTTAATCCAATAATATTATACTATCGGAATGCCATTTGATTGTTCTCTACCATTGAAATATCAAATTAGTCAATAAATGATTTTACTCAAATTTTATTGAAAATTTAAGAATTAAATGTTAGTTTGACTCTCGTGTAATTAGACTTTTGTGAAACTCGAATAGATTGGATAAATAATATAAAGATTATTCAATCAAATGTTTATTAGATACTCCCTCCGTCTTCCAAATTTTTTTTTTTTATTGTTTTACTTATTGTTTGGGAAAAAAACCAAGAAAAGGAAAAGGTTATTTGTAGTAGTCTGGTACTTAGGGGTAGTCAACAGTTCGGTTTTCGGTTTATTTGGTTTGACATTTTGGAACCTTCTACCCGAAAACCGAATCTAAAACCAAATAAACCAAACCGAATTTCTTATTCGGTTTTTGATTTGTATTCGATTTAGTTTTTTTATTCGATTCGGTTTTCTTAATATTTTAACAACTTTGTCAACTTATGCATTATTTTATTTTTCTTTATTTGTAATTTGATATTTCATATTTGTTTAACTTTTAAATAAATTGATAAATTAAAATTATAGTATAAACTATAAATTGTTTAGTATATAGTATATAGTAATATACTATATTAATATTACTATATATTATCCATTATCATTAATATCTATACATGATAAATTCTATAATAATAATAAATTAATTATAGAAAAATATGTATACATAACTACAAAGTCTACAATGGTTTTATAAACTATAAACCATAACTATAAAATAACATATATTTATATTTATGCATATATACATATATATATATATATATATAATATTTGTAAATTATAAAATTCGGTTTATTTGGTTTTTTATTCGATTCGGTTTCCTTATTCGGTTCGGTTCGGTTTTTAGAACCCCAAACCATAAACCGAACCGAAAACTATATAAGTAATTCGGTTCGATTAAAATCGAATCGAATAAACTGAATTCATTTTTGGTTTGGTTTATTTAGTTTTTCGACTCGGTTTTTTTAGTCGGTTTATTCGGTTTAACCAAATCATGACCACCTACTCGTACTCTTGTTCCTCGGTGGTGCGTATATCAAATCCTACAGGATATTTTTCAAATTCTTTCTTATGTATTGTTTTGAGGTAACTCTCAAAATGATCATTCACATATTAGCGAATAAACTTTTTAGTCTTTTATTCTTAAAATGAGAAAAATAGTCTATCACATTTCATAAATGTCTTCTTTTGACCTTTCATTACTATTCCGTTTGTTTTCCTTCAAATGAGTCCAAAAATATTTATAAAAATTTGGCAAAAACAAACAGAATAGTGACAGAAGATCAAAAGAGTATATTCATGAAATGTAAAAGATTATTTTTTTCTCGTTTTAAAAGTGAGGTATTAAAAAACTCATTCGCCAATATGTGAAAGACTATTTTGGGAGTTATCTCTTTCATCATTCGTATTCACATATTTTCTCCTCTTTCTCTTTATTCCCTGTTTTGTGGCTCTTACATACACATCTGGATCTTATTTGTTTGCACTTCATATAATAGAGAATTTTCCTCTATCTTTCTTATTTTTGGGTTACATTTAACTAAGAATTCTTTTGTATATATTTTTTCTTATTTTGATGCCACTTCACTAAGCATCTTTATCAAAACAAAAATTAAAATTTCTTTTTCTAAGAATTCTCCTCCATTGCTTTTATTTTAATGACACTTAAAATGAGCATTTTCACCTATCTTGCTTATTTACATGATAGTGCGTCATGCATATATCCTTCTCCATTTTACTTATTTTGATAGATGCGCAGTGTTCAAATTAACTCCAAATTTTATCTATTTTGACGACATTTAACGTCTTTATAAACAGTTATTTTAAAATGCATTTTTGCACATTCCAAATTATTTTTGCAATTTCAAATGCATTTTTTATTTCATTACTATTATGTCAAAAAATTAAAAAAAAAAACATGTTTTGAAACACAATTCATATACATCCTTAACTACACAACTTCCCCTTTCTAATTTATATCTTCTAATTGAGCATTTTTCTTTTTTTTTTTTAAAACAAAATTTTAGGGTCCCTTTAGCAAAGTGTCCTATTCTATCTTTTTTTTTTTATCTAAAAAGATAGATATATTGCATTGTAATGACAAAATGTACATAGCCAAAAAAGTTAAATGATTTTTGTGATATTTGATCTGAACCATGAAAGAGAAGCGACTGTAAAAAGGAGTCACTTTAATCCCATAAAATTGTGCTATATGGATGTTATTTAATCATTTTATGCCATGTAAATATCAAGTTAATCAACAAGCGATTTCATTCAAACTTTATCGAAAACTTGGTGCTTAAATTTTAGATTAAAACTCAAGTAAACACCCCTTTTTCCTAACTCGAATAGATTAGTAAATAATATAGAAATGATTCAAGACAAATATTTATTAGATAGTATTCTTTAGAAAATGTGCCAGAAAAGATGAAATTTGTTTCCAAAACATTTTCATTTTAATGAATTTTTAATTATTTTGTTAATTCACAAAAACTTATAAACCTTGAGTACAATTCTTTTTTTTTTTAGATGGAAGAATTAAAATGAAAATTCTTTTTTTGTTTTATAAAATAAAAATTGGACATGAATACTGATAAACATAAATGTCCTATCAATCCAAGCTTATCGACTAGTACAAGAAATCAATTATTGGCTTAGGTCAATGTGTAGGAAGGAACACAATTTCCACAACCCAGAATTCCAGAAGTTGAATGGAACGGTCTTTGCTTTTCTGTTTTCCACAAACCTATCAATAAAGTCTTTCATCTCCAAGTCTTTTTTTTTTTATTGAACTTGGAAAAGTAATCTCCTATACTTTTCCACAGAAAAATCCTATTAACGATTGGGTAAGGAAAAGGTGAAAAGAGAAAGTATGAGATATCATTATTGCTTAATTTGTACAATAGTAATGAAGGTGCAATAATTATTGTGAATTATCAGAGATAGATTTTTGACAAACGAACCAATATTTGTTTACCTATTTTACTTGGTTTGGTGAAATTCACAGAGCGTGCTAATGTAAAACATAATTTGTATAGTACATGAACATGGAAATAATTTTCTTCAACAAAATAAATCTAAATGGATTAAGTATCAGTTAGATTACATAATGATTTATTTGCTTATAAATTGTAATAATAATGTTGCCCATGTATAGAGATTACATCACAAATTCCCATAATCAATTCTTTTCTTCTTTTTTTTTCTTGAGAGATTTGCCTTCATCTATTTCTGTCAACTAACATGGTACTAGCTTGTCTTTAATTTTAACCAAGGGAATGGATGGATGCATGATGCATTCGTTAGATCTGAACTCGAGGCTCTGATTGTTTTGTTTTTTTATTTCAAGAAAAGTTAGCTTTTCTCAGAAAAAATATATAAGAGATCTAAACAATCTTTTATTTTCATTCAAGAATCAAATTTACAATTTAAAATTCCTATCACAATTTCTCCCAACATTATTTTCAAAAATTCTTTCTAACGCAATTTTTATTCTCCATTGAAAATAAGATTCCTATTAAAACTTTTCACTTCCCAATAAAAAAATTAAACCAAACATAGCCTAGATTTAATTAAGCACTTGAAGTTAACTCTTGCACAAAGAATTAAATTCTGTCATTCAAGAATTTCTAACAACATATTCTAGTAACTCAGGATAAAATGTTATGTCAATAACAACTTGTGACAACTTTTTTGCTATGGAGTGTTGAACAATAATTTACTATATGAATTTTATAAACATATATGGGCACAAATCACATTAACTGTGACTTTCCTGTGGCCATAGGTCATATTCTTTCTAAAATATAAGCAACCATGATTTAACTATGACTGAAATTATCATGGAGCACAATAATTGCAAATTTTGCGCCCCTGACGGTAAGGTATTCACAAGTTTTTACAGTTACCCATGAATGAGAGTTTATGGCGGTATATGTTTACTCATTTTCATTTTTATTTCATACAGGTTTTCTAATATGTAAAATATTGTATGTTCAATATTTTTTAAAATTAATTTCAAAATATATTTTGCCCACTAAAAATAAAACTCTAAAATACATCAATTCTTTAATTTGTTTTGATAGCAGTGTTATCAGACTTGGACCGGCCCGGCCAGTTCAACCGGTGAACTGGTCTCTAGACTGGTTCGAGTCATTCATTAGACCAGTTTTTTTTTTTTTTTAGCTTGTTTCTTCTTTGAAAATATACTATTGGTAATTTGAAAGAGAATTTTATGCAGGAACTTTTTTAAAGGTCGAAATTATGATCCCATCGAAATTAAAGCCAGTAAGATGTGTGTTATTTATTGTTTTTCTTATTATTTTACTTAGGGTATTTTTGGAGTGTGATGGATTTGAAAAAAATTGTATTAGAATTTGTGAAAATTTTGGCTAGTATTTTTTTTTCTATAGAAAAAGTATTTTAGAGGGAAAAATGAGAGGGAAGATTTTTTAAAATTATGTGAGAGGAATTTGAGTGGGAAAATTTAAAATTTAAAATTAAAATTTTGAAATAAAAATATGTTTGGAGTGTGATGTTTTTATTTGAAAAAAGAGCCTACTTTTTCTATTTGAAAATAAAAATGCCTTATCCAAACATACCTTCAGATGACGTTTTTATATCAATTCTTATGAGTGTGGATTTTAGATTTTATTATGCTATTATGACAATATCAATTGTTTGGTTGCTTGTAAGTTAATATTTTTTATTTTCTCTATATTTTAATATTAATTTTATTTTTTATTAATTTTATAATTGACCTACCAGTTGAATTATTGATTCATCGGTTGAATTATTGACTCATTGACCCAAAACCTCAATCGAGTTAACGATCGGTTTGAGTATGATAACTATGCTTGATAGGTATAATTGGTCCTACTTATTCATGTCCGTATTGCGTCATCGCAACCGCATCATAAAATTGTAGTTCAAAAAGTGGAGTTGAGAGCCCCCAGGGGTTGGTCCAGCGGTTTCTCACCGGGTTCGCCTTGTGGGAGGTTAAGGAATCAATTCTCCTGACTGCCTTGCTGGATGGAATTGGGGCACTTCCATATGGCCTTAGAGGATTTAGTCCCACGCCTGCCTTGTTGGTTCTATAGTCCCCTCCACGCCACTAATTGAGAGAAGTTCGGGATACGCCTGTCAATGAATGTGGGGATACCTTCAAGTGAAAAAGAAAAAGAAAAAGCCGAGTTGAGACGAATCTGGCTAAAGAAAAGGAATCTTATAATGGGTCCCCTACTTTAAAGTATTAGGTATTACGTTTCACTTTCATTTAAATATACTATATATATATATGTGTTTCTGTTACGTGAAGAGAGGTCCCTATCAATTAAACATACAACGATAATGATGACACCAATAGCAAATTGATCATGGTAGATACCATATCTATCGATATATATATATATTCCTGTCACGTAAAAAGATGTTATTTTTATTTAAATATAATTTTTTATTAATTATTTTATATAACACATTTAATATATTAAATTTAATATATAAATTTATATTTATATTTTTAATTATAAATATACATAATTATTATTAATGAAAGTATTTTAAAATTTTAGTTTAAAAATAATTTTTTTCCTCAAACAGAATTTTTTTTTTTAAAATTTAACTATTTTTTTGGGACGAAAAGAGTATTTTTTTTTTCACTACTTGACTATAATAACAACAAAGGGTCTAATGTAAACTACGAGGAAATTTGTCTAATGTAAACTACCAGGAAATTTACTCTAGCAAAGGGTCTAGGGGTTATTTAAAAAAGAAAAAGAAAAAGAAAACCCACTTGAAGTTCAATTTGGTACATTTCTATGCAACAAAAGCTATGTTTGACTTGTGGTTTATTTGAAAAATTTTGTTTTGAAATATGTGAAAATTTTGGTGAAACTTTTTATATAAGAAAAAATATTTTGGAGGGAGAATAAAATTTGTAGTATAGGGAAATTTTTTTAAAATTATGTAAGAAGAATTTGAGAGGGAAATTTTGAATTTTAAATTTGAAAATCAAAATGTATTTGGATGTTTTATTTATTTTGTGAGAAAAAATAACTTATTATAGTCGGAAGATAATCCAAATATAGCCTAAAATTTATAGATATAGATGCCCAAATATAGTTTGAAGGGTTAGAAAACTTTTCTCAAACAAAAATAAAACATCCAAACACATTTTTATTTCAAAATTTAAAATTCAAAATTTCTCACTCAAATTCCTCTCATATAAATTTTTTTTTTAAATTTCATATTATTTTTCCCTCCAAACTACTTTTTCTATCAAAAAATACCCACCAAAATTTTTACATATTCCAATACAAAATTTTTCAAAAAAATCACAATCCAAACATAGCCTTAATCATCAAGTTAAGAAACTCGAGGTAGAAAATCTACTTTTAAACTAACGGATATACTAATATTGTAATTGAAATTTATGAACATAAATACTTTAAATACAATATACTCAACCACAATTGCAATTTATAGACATAAATGCTTTGATGAGGAAAATTAATTGAGGCAAAGGTCAAAAGGTTAAAATTCCAATTTTAGACCAATTACGAACACTTGAGAATACAATATGCTAAAATTTATGCACATAAATGGCCTGATACGCAATATTTTTATGGCACATAACTGTACAACTCCTTGAATCTAAGTTGTTTGTATTGCATTTAATTGAGCATTTTCGTATATCTTTCTTATTTTTAGGTTTGCTTGAACTGAGCATTCTTTTATATGTTTCTTATTTTGATACTACTTAACTAAGTTTAGTTGTCTAGTGTCTAATTGTAGAATCCTTCTCTTGCTTTGCTATTTTCACTACTTCAACTTATTTCCGTTCGAGCATCTTTTAGCACCATACTCTGGAGTCTTCCTCTTTATTGCCACTAGTTGCATTTAAAACCTTTATCATGCCAATTGTTTCCTTGCGAAATATGACCTTCAAAGAGGTTGGTCCGATTGGGATGCATCATTTTTTTTATTTACTTAAATAGAATTATGAACATTCCAGTTCTTTCCGTGTTTGACATTATGTGCTACTTTTGATTTTCTCGACTTTTATGTTTTTTTGGACTAACATCAAGTGCACGATTTGGATCTAAAGCTAATGCAATACCTCCTAGAAATCTCTATTGTAGAGTGGGCCTATTTGCACAAAGAACTTCTTCCTCTAGAAGTTTGCAAAGAGCTCCACTACAATGACACTTTTGTTGGCTGCTTTTGTCCAACTCTTCTAGCCCATCTCTGATTCCTTTTTCCCTCGCCTAGTTTATTTGCTCTGCTACTTCCTTGACATGGAAATCAAGATGCAATATCAGGATATTTTGTATCAAAAGAGTCTTCACCTTTATGCATTACTTTTATTTCATCCCTTAGTAGAGAATATTGCAAAGAATCATTCCCAAAGTTTTCATCTGTTTGGTCATTCCTCAGTGGAGATGACTCTTCAATATTATCAACTCTCATGGGTTCTTCCTTATATCATGCCAAGAATAAAATATCTATGCAAAAGGATTCGAAAGAAGCAACTACTGTACTAGCCCCTGAGAGCTCTTGTGAATAAAAACTCTTAGATGAATCAACATCTTGAATGCAATACATTCCAGCTATTCCTGGGCCATGTATAACTTTCCTAGAGTACAAGATGAATCCAATGTAAAGGATTCCTCATATCTAAGCAACAATTAAGTATTTTTCTCTATCTTTCTAATAGTCTTTTTCTAAATGGAGTGGTATCCTCCATCTTTCATAATTTCATAGCCCTTAAACGTGCATTCTTCCTCCATCTTTCTTATTTTCATAACATTTAAACAACCATCCTCCTCAACTTTATTTATTAGACTGCTGTGACTACATCATTTTCCACCTTACATATTTTGATACTTTGCACACCGTGTGAATATCCTCCTCCATATTATTTATTTTGGTTCCACATAACTCTACCACATATAGTATCCAAGTTGTTTTCGATTGTGTTTAATTGAGTATTTTTCTATTTCTTTTTTATCTTTAGGTCACTTTAGCCAAGCATCCTTTTCCATCTTTCTTATTTTAATGCTAACTAACAAAGTATTTTTGGCCATCATTCTTATGTTTCATTTTCTAGGTGGAGCATTCATCTTTCTTGTTTACATAGAACTCAAACAAGCTTCTTCCTCCGTATTTCTTATTTTCATAGCACTTATACAAGCATCCTCCTTAACATTACCTATTGGAGCATTGTGCGGTTATTGTTTTCCACCTTACTTATTTTGATGCTTATGCACCATGCGAACATCCTTCTCCATGTTACTTATTTTGATGGTTTCCAAGATTTCTTGTATCCAAGGTGTTTGGAATTGCATTTAATTTAGTATCCCTTTATTTTTTCTTTATTTTAATGGTCACTTTAACTGAGCAACTTTTTGTCCATTCTTTTCAATTTTGGTGCTACTTAGGTATGTATCCTTGTTTATCTCATGTCTCTTTTTTCTGAATGGAGCATCCTCCTCTATCTTTCTTATTTTCATGGCAAATGAATTAGTATCCTCCATCTTTCTTATTTTCTTAATGCTTAAATGAGCATATTTTTCCATCGTACTAGAGCATTGTGTAGAGATCATTCTCCATCTTTCTAATATGATGCCAATGCCACATGTAAACATCCTTCTTTACAATGCTTATTTTTATGGCAGTGAACTATATAACTTCCAGTATCTAAGTTGTTTGTATAGAATTTACTTGAGCATTTTCTTAAATTTTTCTTACTTTTGGGGTTACTTGAATAAAGCATTCTTTTCTATATTTCTTATTTTGATTCTACTTAACTAAGTTTATTTGTCCATCATTCTAATATTTCTAATTCTAATTGTATCATCCTTCTCCACTTTTTTTGTTTTTGTTTTCACAGCACTTAAATAGGCATACTCATCCATCTTACTTGTTTTGATTATAATGTACTGTGTGAGTATCATTTTCCATTATACTTTGAAGTCTTCCTCTTTGTTGCTGCTAGTTGCATTCATAACCTTGATTGTGCCGATTGTTTCTTTGCCAAATTTGACCTTTAAAGAGATTGGGCTAGTTAGGATGCATTGTTTTTAAATTTTTTTTTATTAACTTAATAGAATTGTAAACATTCTAGTTCTTTCTTTATTTCCTACTATGTGCAACTCTTTTCTTTTCTTTTTTAATCTATTTGACTTTTCTAGATTAGCATTAGGTGCAACTTTTGGATCTAAAACTAGTGCAATACTTCCTAGTAAACCCCATTGTAGATGGAGCCTATTTGCACAAAGAACTTCTTTCTCATATAGCAAAATGTAAAGAGCTCCACTATTTGACACTTTTTCGCTGGTTGTTTTTTTGCAACACTCGTAGCCCATCTCTAACTCTTATTTTCCTTATTTAGTTTATTTCTTCTACTTTTCCAGGAGATGAAGATGCAACATCAGGACATTTTAATGTAAAGAGTCATTACTTTAGGAATTGCTTTCACTTCATCTCTGAGTAGAGATGATTCCAAAGAATCATTCCCTAATGTTTCCTTTGTTTGGTCATTCCTTGAAGTAGATTACTCTTCAATATTATTAACCCTCATTGGTTCTTCCTCATATCTTGCAATAGACAACATAAACATGCAATTTTTTTTTAAAAGAACCATTTGTTGTAGAAGCCCTAAAGAGTTCTTGTGCGCTCAAATTCTTAGATGAATCATCATCTTTAAAGCAAAACATTTTTGATGATTTTTGGGCTATGGATAATTTCCCAGACTGCAAGTTGAATCCAATGCAGTGGAATCCTCATATCTAAGCAATAACTAAGTATTTTTATCGATTTTTCTAATGTTTCTTTTTTGTGATTGACTACTATCCTCCATCTTTCTTTTTTTCATAGCACTTAAACATGTATCTTCCTCCATCATTTTTATATTTACAGTACTTAAACAACAATCCTTCTCAACATTACTTTTTTTTTACTAGAATATAACATAGATATTAAACTGATACTGAAATTCAAGTACACAAAGCGTTTTGCACCATAGAATGCGCATTGGCTACCAAGAGTTTATTTACTTTAACTATTTTACATGAGTGCAAAGTACATGCTATATGCATCAGATCTTGGATTAGACCACTTAGGAGGATTGGAGAATTTTGGAGGTTCTTTAGGTGTTCTATGAGGAGAAGTGACTCCGTTTTTATACTTACTTGGAACCATTCTCTATTTTGAGCCTTTTGTAGCGTAGCGAGTATTGCACGTGCTTCTGATTGAAGCTGGTCAAGAGAATTGATTCTTTTTGCCTTGGGGGCTAGAATTTGTCTGTTAACTTATTTTGCTATCTAGGCGAAGAAGGCTTTTTTATTGTTATGGTTGAAAGCACCATCTATTGTGATATGAATGACGAGTTGTTGATGGTCGTGGTAAACTTGCCATTCCCACTTAGGTTCCCCATCTTCTTCTGGTGTCACTTCTTCGTTTCTTGGTTCTAACCTTGGCCGATCCTCACATTTGGGATTTGAATTTTATCCTAGTACTTTACAACTTGATAACCTTGCTTGTGAATATGGAACATATTCATGGCCGAATGCAGAACTTAGATGGGGCTAAGGTCGATTTGTGGATAAGTTGCCTCACATCTGGCTAGCTAGATGTTCCATAAGATCCATATTGAGAGTTGGATATCTTCTTCTATAGGTGCTTCTTGCAACCATAGGGAGAACTAGTTTTTGAAGTTTTTTCAATTTCCACAATCAAATTTGAAACCAAGGATGGAAAGTCTCCGTGTTCTTTTAGCATGGATACAGTCTAGGAGGACATGGGAGAAGTTTTGCATTTATGTATCACACCTTATGCACTTTCCCTAGGCAATAATGGCTTTTTTTGCTAGCAAATCGCTTATTGGGCAAATTTCATTGTAAGCTCTCTAAAGGAAAAAGATGACTTTTAATTAATGGGACTTTGATGTTCTATAACTTCTTTTAGAGGGCCTTGTCATCTCGCCCTAATTTTTGGCAACTTTGAGATATAGATGAGGAGGGAGATTCCTCTTCTTTGATGGATTTTGCTAGGTGGTAACCTGACATCACCATAAATATGTCTTTCCTGTTCTTGTCACAATATTGATAGTCATTTCCATTTGATATAAACCTAGAAATATGTATGGAAGATACAATATGGGCCACCTCCAGAGGTAGGAGGACTCTAAGAAAGGGAAATCTCCAGTTTTTATTTCGGTAGATGAGGTTGGCCACATTCAAATTGAGTTTATCTCTAATAAAGGGGTTAATGATTGTTGGGTAGGTCATTTTTTGGATCCAATTTTCTATTATATGGATATCCCTCCCATATGATATTTTCCATCTTAATCCTCTTTTTGGGAGTTATTTTCCCCAGAGGATGTCTCTTCAACCCCATCAGGTGCCTTGTTTTGGTTTGGCTTGAAGAAAGTTTTTTTGTTGTAGTATTTTGTGTATAACAATTTAGCAAAGAATGAATCTAGTTCAACATGTATCTTACATGCAAGCTTGGCTAGGAACAACCAATTGAAAAGGCGAGCCTTCCTCTTTCCCAAACCACCCTTGAATTTTTATTTGTAGATGTTATTCCATGATTTCTAGTAGTTTCTTTTTGTCTCTTTCTCTCCATTCCAGACGAAATTTACAATGTGTTTATCAATTGTAGCAGCTACTGTGGTGGGAATTCAAAAAGATCCCATGAAATGTTGAGCTAATGAGGAGAGGACATGCTTGGTAAAAGAGATTCTTCCCATTGCTGATATCACTGCATTTTTCCACCTTGAGATTTTGCTTTTGATTTTTGATTTTAGTCCTTGGAATAATCTCTTCTTTGATTGGGTGAAATCCATCATATGTCCCAGGCACTTACCTTGAGAGATAACATGTGGTATGTTGAGTACTATGAAAACATATTGGATCCAATCCGTAGGTGTGTTGGGGCTTACACAAATTGAGGATTTCTTGAAGTTTATCCTCTGACCTGAGAATTCTACAAAGATGTTTAGGAGTTAGCATAGACTTTGGATTGTCTGGATTGAGATCTGTAGAAAGATGATACAGTCATCAGTGAACATTAGGTGATTGATTCTAGGAAAGTTCATCTTGGCATATTCCTCTCTTATCTAATGAGTGGAAGGTTGCAGATAAGGTTTGTTGGCATATTATGAACGGCAAAGAAGAAAGAGAACAACCTTGCCTAAGGCCATTTGTGGGCGAGAAGAAATTGGAATGCCAATCATTAAAGGTAATTAAGAAAGAAACTAAGGTTACATATTGGAGTATCCAGCTGATGAACTACTCTGGTATTTCTAGCTTCCTCAGACAATTCTATAGAATGTCCAGGACACTTTGTCAAAAGCTTTATTCATGTTTATTTTTAGTGGCGCATAAAAGTTTTTTCCTTTTTTGTTCTTTTTGATGTGCTCCAGAACTTCATGGACAATGAGGACATTTTCATTTATTGAGTGTCCTGGGACAAAAGCTGCATAGTTGAATGAAGTGATTTTGTCCATGATTGGTTTGAATCTGTTAGCTAGTATTTTTGCCACACTTTTGTAGAGGACGTTGCATAGACTTATAGGTCTAAATCAGACAGCATAGTTGGGTTTGGACTTTGGGAATGAACACTATTAAGGTTTTGTTCCATTGTGGGTTCGAGCTCCGGAGCTAAAAAATTCTTTTCTTTCTATACAAACATCAGTACCCATTATATCCTAACATATTTGATAAAATCCCATTGGGATACCATCTGAGCCTAGTGACTTCCATTTGGCTATTTGAAAAAATGGCATCTTGATTCCCTCCTTTGTAACCTCTCTTACTAGCATATCTTTTTGATTAGCTTGTCTTTGAGTTCTAAGGTTGCTGAGTGCGTCCTCTATATTGTGATTTTCCGGACCTCTAGAATAAAAGTTTTATTGCATAATGTTGCTTTTATGTGATTCATCGTCAAGGTTCTCATTTTCCTTTGGTCCGTTGTCCACACTCCATGTGTTTTTATGAGTTGGGTGACCTTGTTTATCCCTTTTCTTTTTTATGCTCATTGGTGGAAGAATTTAGTATTTATTTCTCCATACAGACTCTAGTTGAACTTGGCCTTTTGACTCCAGAAGCCTTTTTGCATGACAAGGAGTTCATCTAATTTGTCCTGGGTTTTTGGTTCCTTTGCTTGCTTAGTTTGAAGATCACTTCCTTTTTGGATCTCTTTTATTTCTTGAACTTTTTGTTTTGATTCTAGTCTGTAGTTGGCCATAGTGCTACTCACTCCAATCAACAAGCTTCATGAGGGTGCCATTCAGTTTGTCAGAAACTTGAGCTGTTTTCCCTTCTTTTTTTCTCCTCTCCTCAATGATTTGCCTTGTAATTCCTTTCCTTGCCCAAAAACTTTCAGATTTGGTTGACCTCTTATTCCTCAAGTGAAAGTCAACTTGGATTGTGTTAAGTAGAAGTGGTCCATGGTCCAATCTTATTATGGGCAAATTCATAATCCTGACTTTTGGAAAGAATTCCATCCATTCCTTACTTCCAAAGACCCTACCCAACATTTCATATATTTTATCTGCTCATTTCCTTCCGTTTCTCCATGTGTGTGAAAGAGCTTTGTGTTGAGGTTCTTCCATGTTGGAGTCTTTCATAATGTCCTTTAATTGCTTGGCCTCTGAATCTTTGATTCGCTTTCCCCTCTCTTCTTCAAGAATAATGGACCCTTTTGACACTATAGACTAAAATGAAAGAAAGAAAGAAAGAAGGAAAGCAAACAAAAGAAGGAGAGAGGAAAGTGAAAGAGAGAAAGAAATGGTGGAGGTGTAGTTGTACTGTTATGGTATTTGTTTTTACATTGGCTCTTAAAATAAAATATTTGTATTATGAATTGGGGTGGGAGGTGAAAAGTGTTGGCTCTTGTTACTGCTAAACCTAAGGCAAAAAACATTAACATAGAATTTTTTTTTTGGGTTTTTTGGTGTTATTTTGTTTGTGTATCGTTTTCCACTTTTCTTATTTTGATGCTTGTGCACCTTGCGAACATCCTTTTCCGTATAACTTATTTTGATGACACATAACTCTATCACTTCTAACATTGAAGTTTTTTTGAATTGCATTTAATAGGCCATCTTTCTATTTCATTTTTATTTCTTGGTTATTTTAACTGAGCATACTTTTCCATCTTTCTTATTTCAATGCAAATCAACAAGGTATGTTTGCCTTTTTTTGGGTTCTTTTTCTAGATGGAGCACTGTCCATCTTTTTTATTTTCATAGCACTTAAAAATATATCTTCCTCTTTCTTTCTTATTTTCACATCACTTATACAAGCATCTTCAAGTGCATCGTGTGGTCATCGTTTTGCACCATACTTATTTTTATGCCTGTACACCGTGCGTACATCCATCTCCATGTTACTTACTTTGATGGCATATAACTCTAGCACTTCTAGCGTTGAAGTTTTTTAGGATTGCATTTAATATGGCGTCTTTCCATTTCTTTTTATTTTTAGGTCATTTTAACCAAGCATACTTTTCCATCTTTCTTATTTCAACGCAAATCAACTAAGTATTTTTGCCAATTTTCTTTTGTTTCTTTTTCTAGATGGAGCACTGTCCATCTTTTTTTTTTTTTCCATAGCACTTAAACATATATCTTCCTCATTCTTTCTTATTTTCACATAACTTATCCAAGCATTCTCGAGTGCATCGTGTGGTCATTGTCTTGCACCACACTTATTTTTATGCTTGTGCATCGTGCGTACATCCATCTTCAAGTTACTTGTTTTGATGGAACATAACTATACAACTTCTTATATCCAAGTTGTATGGATTGCATTTAATTAAGTATCCTTTTATTTTAAATAATTCCATTTTTTAAAAAATTTTAAGCATCTATTTAACGAGTAATCTTTGTTCATTTTTCTTATTTTGGTGTGATTGAGGAACATATTTTTACTTTTCTTACATTTATTTTTCTAAAAGCAGCATTCTTCTCTATCTTTCATATTTTCTGGCCCATAAATTAGCATCCTCTTTCTTTTTTTGAGAGTACTTAAAGGAGCATCTTACCCACCTTATTAGTGCACAATGTAGAGATCATTATTCATCTTACTTATTTGATACCTATATATGCTCCACATAAATAACCTTCCATAAATTCCTTATTTTTATGACAATTAACTATACAACTTTTAGTATCTAGGATGTTTGTATTGCATTTAGTTGAGTATTTTAGTCAAGTTTTCTTATTTTTGTTGCACTTGGATTGAGCATTCTTTTTATACTTCTTATTTTTGATACTACTCAATTAAGTTTATTTGTCCATCTTTCTAATATTTTTAATTCTAATTGTATTATCCTTTTCCATCTTTTTTTTAATTTCATGACACTTAAATATTCATATTCAACCATCTTACTTATTTCGATTATAGTGTAACGTGTGAGTATCATTCTCCATCCTACTTTGAAGTCTTCCTTTTTATTGCCACTAGTTGCAGTCACAACCTTCATTATGCCGATTGTTTCTTATCCAAATTTGACCTTCAAAGAGATTGTGCCAGTTAGGATGCATTGTTTTTTTTATTAACTTAATGAATTTGGACATTCCAGTTTTTTTTCTTGTTTCCTTTTACGTGCAACTCCTATTGATTTTTTTTTTGTTTTTTTTTGTCTATTTGGCTTTTTTAGATTAACATTAGGTGCACCTTTTTTATCTAAAGCTAGTGCAATACTTCCTAGTAATTACCATCGTAGAGGGAGCCTATTTGCACAAAGAACTTCTTCCTTTTCTAGTGAATAGCAAAGAGCTCCACTATAATGACATTTTTTTGCAGTTCTCTTAGCCCATCTCTAAATTTTACTTTCCTTATCTAGTTTATTTCTTCTACAACTCCTTTGAGGAGGAGATCAAGGTCCAAAATCAAAACATTTTATATCCAAACAATCATCACTTTTTTACTTTGCTTTTTTCATCTCTAAGTAAAGATGATTCCAAAGGATCATTCCCAAAGGTTTCCTTTATTTGGTCATTCCTTGAAGGAGATTGCTCTTCAATATTATTAACCCTTATGGGTTTTTCCTCATATCTTGCTATAGATGAAATATCTATGGAAAAAAATTCTAAAAAAAAAAAAACCACAGTTGTACCAGCCCCTGAGAATTCTCGTGCGCTCAACAAAGTATTTTTGCCCATTTTTCTCATTTTTGTTTTTCTAGATGGAGCATTGTCCACCTTTCTTAATTTCATGGCACTTAAATCTTTCTTACTTTCACGTCACTTATAAAATCATTCTTAAGTGTATCGTGCGGTCATCGTTTTCCACCATACTTATTTTTATACTTGTGCACTATGCAAACATCCTTCTCCATGTTACTTATTCTAATGGCACATAACTACACAATTTCTTGTATCCAAGTTCTATGGATTGCAATTAATTGAGTATCCTTCAATTCCTTTTTTATTTTAAGTGCCTCTTTAATTAGGCAACCTTTGTAAATTTTTTTATTTCTGTGCTACTGAGTTACGAATTTTTGTTTATCATTCTTATGTTTATTTTTTTTGAAAGCAACATTCTTGTCCATCTTTTTCATTTTCCCAACACATAAATTATCATCCTTTTCTTTCTTTCTTTGACAATACTTAAAGCATCTTACTCTACCTTATTAGTGCGCTGTGCATAGATCATACTACATCTTACTTATTTGATACATATGCCCTATATGAGCATCCTTCTCTACATTGCTTATTTTTATGAAAATTAAATATACAACTTTCAGTATCTTAGTTGTCTGTATTGCATTTAGTTGAGCATTTTTGTAAATTTTTCTTATTTTTTGGGGTCACTTTAATGGAGTATTATTTTCTATCTCTTATTTTGATACTAATTAACTATGTTTATTTCTCCATCTTTCCAATATTTCTAATTTTCATTGTAGCATCCTTCACCATTTTTTTTTATTTTAATAGCACTTAAATAGATATGCTCCTGCATCTTACTTATTTTGATCATAGTGCACCGTGCGAGTTTCATTTTCCATTCTACTTTGTAGTCTTTCCCTTTATTGCCACTAGTTGCATTCATAACCTTCATTGTGCTGATTTTTCCCTTACCAAATTTGACCTTCAATGAGAGTGGGCCAGTTAGGATGCATTTTTTTTATTATTAAATTAATAGAATTCTAGAAATTCGAGTTCTTTCCTTGTTTCTTGTACATGCAACTCCTCCTGATTTTCTAGACTCTTTTGCTTTTATGGAATGACAATTGGTGCACAATTCTAAAAATTGTGCAATAGTTCCTAGTAATCCCCACTATAAACGGAGCCTATTTGCACAAAGAACTTCTTCCTTCTCTAGTGAACAGCAAAGAGCTCCACTATAATGACATTTTTTCGTTGGTTTTTTTTTTTTTTTGGTCTTAGCCCGTTTCTAACTCTTATTTTCCTCATCTAGTTTATTTCTTTCGTAGCTCTTTCGATGAGGAGATGAAGGTCCAACATCAAAACATTTTATATCCAAAGAGTCATCACTTTTCGACTTTGCTTTTAATTCATCTCTTAGTAGAGATGATTCGAAAGGATCATTTCCAAAGTTTTCCTCTGTTTGGTCATTCCTTGAAGGAGATTACTCTTCAATATTATTAACCTTGATGGGTACCTCATATCTTCCTATAGATGAAATATTTGTGGAAAAAGATTCTTTTTTTAAAAAAAAGCACAACAGTTGTACCAATCCCTGAGAATTCTTGTGTGCTCAACAAAGTATTTTGGCCATTTTTTTTTAAGATGAAGCACTATTCATCTTTCTTATTTTCATAACAACACCTAAACATATATCTTCCTCTTTTCTTATTTTCACAATCATTCTCAAGTGCATCGTGTGGTCATCGTTTTCCATCATACTTATTTTTATTCCCGTGCATCGTGCGAACATCCTTCTCCATTTTAGTTAATCTAATGGAACATAACCACACGACTTCTTCTATCCATGTTGTATGGAATGCATTTAATTGAGTATCCTTTAATTCCTTTTTTAGTTTAAGTGTCACTTTAACTAGGCAACCTTAGTGCATTAGTACTATTGAGGTATAGATTTTTGTTTATCATTCTTATGTTTATTTTGTAAATGTAGCATTCTTCTCCATCTTCCTCATTTTCCCAGCACATAAATTAGCATCCTCTTTCTTTTCTTTTTTGACAATACTTAGAGGAGCATTTTAATCTACCTCATTAGTGCAATGTATAGAGATCATTATCCATCTTACTTTTTTGAAAACAATGCTCCATGTAAACATCCTTCCATAAATTCCTTATTTTTATGAAAATTAACTATACAATTTTCAGTATTTAGGATCTTTGTATTGCATTTAGTTGAGCATTTTAGTGTATTTTTCTTATTTTTGGGGTCACTTGGACTGAGCATTCTTTTTTATATTTCTTATTTTTTATGCTACTTAATTGAGTTTACTTGTCCATTTTCTAATATTTCTAATTCTAATTGTATCATATTTCTCCACCTTTTTTATTTTCATGACACAAGAATATGCACACTCATCGAATTTCTTTATTTCGATTATAGTGCAATGTGTGAGCATCATTATCCATCTTACTTTGAAGTCTTTCTTTTTAATGCCACTAGTTGTACTCATAACTTTCATTGTGTTGATTGTTTTTTTGCCAAATTTGACCATCAAAGAGATTGGGCCATACAAGATGCATTGTTTTTTTTATTAGCTTAATAGAATTCAAGAAATTCCAGTTCCTCTTACTTGCAACTCCTCTTGATATTTTTTTTGTCCATTCGACTTTCTGGATTAACATTAGACGCACCTTTTGGATCCAAAGCTAGTGAAATACATCTTAGTAATCCGCATTGTAGAGGGAGTCCATTTGCATAAAGATCTTCTTCATTCTCTAGTGAAAAACAAAGAACTCCACTACACTCTTTTTCTGTTAGCTGCTTTTTTGCAATTCTCTTAGCCCCCTCTAACTCTCATTATCCTCATCAAATTTATTCCTTCTGCAACTCCTTTGATGAGGAGAGCAAGGTCCAACATCAAAACATTTTATATCCAAAGAGTCATCACTTTTTGACGTTGCTTTTAATTAATCTCTAAGTAGAGATGATTCCAAAGGATCATACCCAAAGGTTTCCTTTGTTTGGTCATTCCTTCAAGGTGATTGGACTTCAATATTACTAACCCTCATGGGTTCTTCCTCTTATCTTGCTATAGATGAAATATCTATGGAAAAATAATTTAAAGAAAGCTACAGTTGTACCAGCCCCTGAGAATTCTTGTGTGCTCAACAAAGTATTTTTCTCCATTTTTGTTGTGTTTCTTTTTCTAGATGGAGCACTGTCCATCTTTCTTAGTTTCACAACACTTAAACACATATCTTCCTCCCCTCTTATTTTCACTTCACCCATACAATCATTCTCAAGTGTATAATGTGGTCACTGTTTTCCACAATATTTATTTTTATGCCCGTGCACCATGCGAGCATCATTCTCCATGTTACTTATTCTAATGGCACATAATTACACGAGTTCTTGTATTCAAGTTGTATGGATTGCATTGAATTGAGTATTCTGTTATTTATTTTTTATTTTAAGTGTCTATTTAATTAGGAAACCTTTGTTAATGTTTCTTATTTTCTTGCTACTGAGGTACATTTTTTTGTTTATCATTCTTATGTATATCTTTATAAAAATAGCATTCTTGTTCATCTTTCTCATTGTCCAAGCACATAAATTAGCATCATCTTTTTCTTTTTTTGACAATAATTAATGGAGCATCTTAATCTACCTTTTTAGTCCATGTTTCGAATCTACAACTAGTGCAATACTTCCTAGTAATCCCCAACGTAGAGGAAGTCTATTTGCACAAAGAACTTCTTCATTCTTTTGTGAAAAGCAAAGAGCTCCAATGTAATGACACTTTTTTGCTAGTTGCTTTTTTGCAATTCTCTTAGCCCATCACTAGCACTTATTTTTCTCATCTAGTTTAATCCATCTGCAACTCCTTTGATTAGAAGATGAAGGTCCAACATCAAAACATTTTATTTCCAAAGAGTCATTACTTTTTTATATTGCTTTTAATTAATCTCTAAGTAGAGATCATTCCAAAGGATCATCCCCAAAGGTTTCCTCTGTTTCGTCATTCCTTGAAGGTGATTGGACTTCAATATTACTAACCCTCATGGATTCTTCCTCATATCTTGCTATAGATAAAATATCTATGGAAAAATATTTTAAAGAAAGCTACAGTTGTACCAACCCCTGACAATTCTTTTATGCTCAACAAAGTATTTTGCTCGATTTTTGTTGTGTTTCTTTTTCTAGATGGAGCACTGTCCTTCTTTCTTATTTTCACGACACTTAAACACATGTGTTCCTCCTCTCTTATTTTCACTTCACTCATACAATCATTCTCACATGTATAATGTGGGCATTGTTTTCCACAATACTTGTTTTTATGCCCGTGCACCGTGCGAGCATCCTTCTCCATGTTACTTATTCTAATGGCACATAATTACACAAGTTCTTGTATTCAAGTTGTATGGATTGCATTGAATTGAGTATCCCGTTATTTTTTTTTATTTTAAGTGTCTATAATTAGGAAACCTTTGTTAATTTTTCTTATTTTGGTACTACTGAGGTACAGATTTTTCTTTATCAATCTTATGTATATCTTTATACAGATTTTTGTTTATCAGTCTTATGTATATCTTTATAAAAACAGCATTCTTGTTTGTCTTTCTTATTGTCCCAGCACATAAATTAGAATCATCTTTTACTATTTTTTGACAATAATTAATGGAGCATCTTAATCTACCTTATTAGTGCACCGTGCATAGATCATATATCTTATTTATTTGATACATATTCTCCACGTAAACATCTTTCTCTACTTTGCTTATTCTTATGACACTTAAATATATAACTTCCAGTGTCTAAATTGTCTATATTGCATTTAGTTGAGCATTTTTATAAAATTTTCTTACTTTTGGGGTCACTTGAACTGAGCATTATTTTCTATATCTCTTATTTTCATGCTACTTTACTATGATTATTTGTCAATCTTTCCAATATTTCACATTCAAATTGTGGCATCCTTCACCATTTTTTTTTATTTTCACTGCACTTAAATAGGCATGCTCCTCCATCTTACTTATTTCGATCATAGTGCACCGTGCGAGCTTCATTTTCCATTCTACTTTGCAGTCTCTTTTTATTGTTGTAACTAGTTGCATTCATAACCTTCATTGTGCTGATTTTTTCTTTGCCAAATTTGACCTTCAAAGAGATTGAGTCAATTAGGATGCATTTTTTTTATTATTAAATTAATAGAATTCTAGACATTCCAGTTCTTTCCTTATTACCTGTTACATGCAACTCCTATTGATTTTCTTTACTATTTGGCGTTTCTAGAATGACATTTGGGTGCATGTTTTGGATCTACAACTAGTGCACTACTTCCTGGTAATCCCCAACGTAGAGGGAGTCTATTTGCACAAAGAACTTTTTCCTTCTCTTGTGAAAAACGAAGAGCTCCAATGTAATGACACTTTTTTGCTAGCTGCTTTTTTGCAATTCTCTTAGCCTGTCTCTAACTCTTATTTTTCTTATCTAGTTTATTGCATCTGCAACTCCTTTGATTAGAAGATGAAGGTCCAACATCAAAACATTTTATATCCAAAGAGTCATCACTTTTCAACATTGCTTTTAATTAATCTCTAAGTAGAGGTGATTTCAAAGAATCACTCCCAAAGGTTTCCTCTGTTTGGTCATTCTTTGAAGGTGATTGGACTTCAATATTACTAACCCTCATGGGTTCTTCCTCATATCTTGCTATAGATGAAATATCTATGGAAAAAAGACTTTAAAGAAAGCTACAGTTGTACCAACCCTTAAGAATTCTTTTGTTCTCAACAAAGTATTTTTCTCAACAAAGTATTTTTCTCCTTTTTTCTTGTGTTTCTTTTTCTAGATGGAGCACTATCCATCTTTCTTATTTTCACGACACTTAAACACATGTGTTCCTCCTCTCTTATTTTCACTTCACTCATACAATCATTCTCAAGTGTATAATGTGGGCATTGTTTTCCACAATACTTGTTTTTATACCTGCAATCGTGCGAGCATCCTTCTCCATGTTACTTATTCTAATGGCACATAATTACACGAGTTCTTGTATTCAAGTTGTATGGATTGCATTGAATTGAGTATCCCGTTATTTGTTTTTTATTTTAGGTGTCTATTTAATTAAGAAACCTTTGTTAATTTTTCTTATTTTGGTGCTACTGAGGTACATTTTTTTGTTTATCATTCTTATGTATATCTTTATAAAAACAACATTCTTGTTCATCTTTCTCATTGTCCAAGCACATAAATTAGCATAATCTTTTTCTTTTTTTGACAATAATTAATGGAGCATCTTATCTACCTTATTAGTGCATATTTCAGATCTACAACTAGTGCAATACTTCCTAGTAATCCCCAACGTAGAGGGAGTCTATTTGCACAAAGAACTTCTTCCTTTTCTAGTGAAAAGCAAAGAGCTCCAATGTAATGATAGTTTTTTGCTAGCTGCTTTTTTGCAATTCTCTTAGCCTATCTCTAACTCTTATTTTTCTCATCTAGTTTCTTCCATCTGCAACTCCTTTGATTAGAAGATGAAGGTCCAACATCAAAACTTTTTTTTTCCAAAGAGTCATCACTTTTCGACATTGCTTTTAATTAATCTCTAAGTAGACATAATTCCAAAGGATCATTCCCAAAGGTTTGCTCTGTTTGGTCATTGCTTGAAGGTGATTGGACTTCAATATTACTAACCCTCATGGGTTCTTCCTCATATCTTGCTATAGATAAAATATCTATGGAAAAAGATTTTAAAGAAAGCTACAGTTGTACCAACCCCTGACAATTCTTTTGTGCTCAGCAAAGTATTTTTCTCCATTTTTGTTGTGTTTCTTTTTCTAGATGGAGCACTGTCCAGCTTTCTTATTTTCACAATACTTAAACACATGTATTCCTCCTCTCTTATTTTCACTTCACTCATGCAATCATTCTCAAGTGTATAATGTGGGCATTGTTTTCCACAATACTTGTTTTTATGCCCGTGCACCGTGCGAGCATCCTTCTCCATGTTACTTATTCTAATGGCATATAATTACACGAGTTCTTGTATTCAAGTTGTATGGATTGCATTGAATTGAGTATCCCGTTATTTTTTTTTTATTTTAAGTGTCTATTTAATTAGAAAACCTTTGTTAATTTTTCTTATTTTGGTGCTACTGAGGTACAGATTTTTCTTTATCATTCTTATGTATATCTTTATAAAAACAGCATTCTTGTTTATCTTTTTCATTGTCCCAGCACATAAATTAGCATCATCTTTTTTTTTTTGACAATAATTAATGGAGCATCTTAATCTACCTTATTAGTGCACCGTGCATAGATCATATATCTTATTTATTTAATACATATTCTCCACATAAACATCTTTCTCTACTTTGCTTATTTTTATGAAAGTTAAATATATAACTTTCAGTAGCTAGATTGTCTATATTGCATTTAGTTAAGCATTTTTATAAAATTTTCTTATTTTTGGGGTCCTTTGAACTAAGCATTATCTTTTATATCTCTTATTTTGATGCTACTTTACTATGTTTACTTGTCAATCTTTCCAATATTTCTAATTCAAATTGTAGCATCCTTCACCATTTTTTTTATTTTCATTGCACTTAAATAGGCATGCTCCTCTATCTTACTTATGTCGATCAGAGTGCACCGTGCGAGCTTCATTTTCCACTCTACTTTGGAGTCTCTTTTTATTGTTGTAACTAGTTGCATTCATAACCTTCATTGTGCTGATATTTTCTTTGCCAAATTTGACCTTCAAAGCGATTGAGTCAATTAGGATGCATTGTTTTTATTATTAAATTAATAGAATTCTAGACATTCCAGTTCTTTCCTTATTTCCTGTTACATGCAACTCCTATTGATTTTCTTTACTATTTGGCTTTTCTAGAATGACATTTGGGTGCATGTTCCGGATCTACAACTAGTGCAATACTTCTTAGTAATCCTCGACGTAAAAGGAGTCTATTTGCACAAAGAACTTCTTCCTTCTCTTGTGAAAAGCAAAGAGCTTCAATGTAATGACACTTTTTTGCTTGCTGCTTTTTTGCAATTCTCTTAGTCTATCTCTAACTCTTATTTTTCTCATCTAGTTTCTTCCATCTGCAACTCCTTTGATTAGAAGATAAAGGTCCAACATCAAAACATTTTATTTCCAAAGAGTCATCACTTTTCGACATTGCTTTTAATTAATCTCTAAGTAGACATGATTCCCAAGGATCATTCCCAAAGGTTTCCTCTGTTTGGTCATTGCTTGAAGGTGATTGGACTTCAGTATTACTAACCCTCATGGGTTCTTCCTCATATCTTGCTATAAATAAAATATCTATGGAAAAAGATTTTAAAGAAAGCTACAGTTGTCCCAACCCCTGACAATTCTTTTATGCTCAACAAAGTATTTTTCTCGATTTTTGTTGTGTTTTTTTTTCTAGATGGAGCACTGTCCATCTTTCTTATTTTCACGACACTTAAACACATGTGTTCCTCCTCTCTTATTTTCACTTCACTCATACAATCATTCTCACGTGTATAATGTGGGCATTGTTTTCCACAATACTTGTTTTTATGCCCGTGCACCGTGCGAGCATCATTCTCCATGTTACTTATTCTAATGGCACATAATTACACAAGTTCTTGTATTCAAGTTGTATGGATTGCATTGAATTGAGTATCCCGTTATTTTTTTTTTATTTTAAGTGTCTATTTAATTAGGAAACCTTTGTTAATTTTTCTTATTTTGGTGCTACTGAGGTACAGATTTTTCTTTATCATTCTTATGTATATCTTTATAAAAACAGCATTCTTGTTCATCTTTCTCATTGTCCCAGCATATAAATTAGCATCATCTTTTTTTTTTTTTGACAATAATTAATGGAGCATCTTAATCTACCTTATTTGTGCACTGTGCATAGATCATATATCTTATTTATTTAATACATATTCACCACATAAACATCTTTCTCTACTTTGCTTATTCTTATGACAGTTAAATATATAACTTCCAGTATCTAAATTGTCTATATTGAATTTAGTTGAGCATTTTTATAAAATTTTCTTATTTTTGGGGTCACTTGAACTGAGCAATATTTTCTATATCTCATATTTTGATGCTACTTAACTATGTTTATTTGTCAATCTTTCCAATATTTCTAATTCAAATTGTAGCATCCTTCACCATTTTTTTTTAATTTTCACTGCACTTAAATAGGCTTGCTCCTCCATCTTACTTATTTCGATCATAGTGAACCGTGCAAGCTTCATTTTCCACTCTACTTTGGAGTCTCTTTTTATTGTTGCAACTAGTTGCATTCATAACCTTCATTGTGCTGATTTTTTTCTTTGCCAAATTTGACCTTCAAAGAGATTGAGTCAATTAGGATGCATTTTTTTTATTATTAAATTAATAGAATTCAAGACATTCCAGCTCTTTCCTTATTTCTTGTTACACGCAACTCCGATTGATTTTCTTTACTATTTGGCTTTTCTGGAATGACATTTGGGTGCATGTTTCGGATCTACAACTAGTGCAATACTTCCTAGTACTCCCTAACTTAGAGGGAGTCTATTTGCACAAAGAACTTCTTCCTTCTCTTATGAAAAGCAAAGAGCTCCAATGTAATGACACTTTTTTGCTAGCTACTTTTTTGCAATTCTTTTAGCCTATCTCTACCCTTATTTTTCTCATCTAGTTTCTTCCATCTGCAACTCCTTTGATTAGAAGATGAAGGTCCAACATCAAAACATTTTATTTCCAAATGGTCATCACTTTTCGACATTGCTTGTAATTAATCTCTAAGTAGACATGATTCTAAAGGATCATTCCCAAAGGTTTCCTCTGTTTGGTCATTCTTTGAAGGTTATTTGACTTCAATATTACTAACCCTCATGGGTTCTTCCTCATATCTTGCTATAGATGAAATATCTATGGAAAAAGATTTTATAGAAAGCTACAGTTGTACCAACCCATGACAATTCTTTTGTACTCAACAAAGTATTTTTCTCCATTTTTGTTGTGTTTCTTTTTCTAGATAGAGCACTGTCCATCTTTCTTATTTTCACAACACTTAAATACATATCTTCCTCCTCTCTTATTTTCACTTCACTCATACAATCATTCTCAAGTGTATAATGTGGTCATTGTTTTCCACAATACTTATTTTTATGCCCGTGCACCGTGCGAGCATCTTTCTCCATGTTACTTATTCTAATGGAACATAATTACATGACTTCTTGTATTCAAGTTGTATGGATTGCATTGAATTGAGTATCCTGTTATTTCTTTTTCATTTGAAGTGTCTATTTAATTAGGAAACCTTTGTTAATTTTTCTTATTTTGGTACTACTGAGGTACAGATTTTTGTTTGTCATTCTTATGTATATCTTTATAAAAACAACATTCTTGTTCTTCTTTCTGATTGTCCCAGCACATAATTTAGCATCATCTCTTTCCTTTTTTGACAATAATTAATGGAGCATCTTAATCTACCTTATTAATGCACTGTGCATAGATCATATATCTTATTTGATACATATTCTCCACGTAAACATCTTTCTCTACTTTGCTTATTCTTATGATACTTAAATATATAACTTCTAGTATCTAAATTGTCTATATTGCATTTAGTTGAGCATTTTTATAAAATTTTCTTATTTTTGGGGTCACTTGAACTGAGCATTATTTTCTATATCTCTTATTTTGATGCTACTTAACTATGTTTATTTGTCAATCTTTCCAATATTTCTAATTCAAATTGTAGCATCCTTCCCCAATTTTTTTTTATTTTTTATTTTCACTGCACTTAAATAGGCATGCTCCTCCATCTTATTTATTTCGATCATAGTGCACAGTGCGAGCTTCATTTTCCACTCTACTTTGGAGTCTCTTTTTATTGTTGTAACTAGTTGCATTTATAACCTTCATTGTGCTGATTTTTTCTTTGCCAAATTTGACCTTCAAAGAGATTGAGTCAATTAGGATGCGTTGTTTTTATTATTATATTAATAGAATTCTAGACATTCCAGTTCTTTCCTTATTTCCTGTTACATGCAACTCCTATTGATTTTCTTTACTATTTGGCTTTTCTGGAATGACATTTAGTGCATGTTTCGGACCTACAACTAGTGCAATACTTTCTAGTAATCCCTACTATAGTGGAAGCTTGTTTGCACGAAGAACTTCTTCATTCTCTTGTGAAAAGCAAAGAGCTTCACTATGGTGACACTTATTTGTTTGTTGCTTTTTTGTAGTTTTCTCAGCCCGTTTCTTTCTCTTATTTTTCTCATCTAGTTTATTTCTTTTTGAACTCCTTTGATGAGGAGATGAAGGTCCAACATCAAAACATTTTATATCAAACGAGTTATCACTTTTCAACATTTCTTTTAATTCATCTCTAATTAGAGATGATTCCAAAGGATCATTCCCAAAGGTTTCCTCTGTTTGGTCATTCCTTGAAGGAGATTTCTGTTCAATATTATTAACTCTCATGGGTTCTTTCTTATATCTTGATATAGATGAAATATCTATCAAAAAAGATTTCATAAAAACTACACTTATAGCTCTTCAAAGTATTTTTCTCCATTTTTCTTGTGTTTCCTTTTCTAGATGGAGCATTGTCCATCTTTCTTATTTTCAGAATAGTTGAACATATATCTTCTTCCTTTCTTATTTCTACATCACTTATACAATCATCCTCAAGTGCATCGTGCGGTCATCGTTTTCCAGCATACTTACTTTTATGCTCGTGCACTGTGCAACAATCTTCTCAATGTTACTTATTCTAATGGCACATAACTAAATGACTTCTTTTATCCAAGTTGTATGGATTGCATCGAATTGAGTACCCTTTTACTTCTTTTCTTTATTTTAAGTGTCTCTTTAACTAGGCAACCTTTGTTCATGTTTCTTATTTTGGTGCTACTGAGGTATGGATTTTTGTTTATCATTCTTATGTTTATTTTTTAAAAGCAGCATTCTTCTCCATCTTTCTCATTTTCCTAGCACATAAATTAGCATCCTTTTTCTTTCTTTTTTTGACAATACTTAAAGGAGCATCTTATTCTACCTTATTAGTGCAGTGAGCAAAGATCATTATCCATCTTACTTATTTGATACCTATGCTCTACGTGAATATCCTTTCATAAATTCCTTATTTTTATGACAATTTACTATATAACTTTTAGTATGTAGGATATTTTTATTGCATTTAGTTGAGCATTTAAGTAAATTTTTAAATTTTTCTTATTTTTGGGGCCACTTGGACTAAGCATTCGTTTATATATTTCTTATTTTTTATGCTACTTAATTGAGTTTCTTTGTCCATTTTTCTAATATTTCTAATTCTAATTGTATCATCCTTCTCCATCTTTTTTATTTTCATGACACTTAATTATGCATACTCTTCCATCTTACTTATTTCAATTATAGTGGAATGTGTGGGCATCATTCTCCATCCTATTTTGAAGTCTTTCTTTTTATTGCGACTAGTTGTAGTCATAACTTTCTTTGTGCCGATTGTTTCTTTGCCAAATTTGACAATCAAAGAGATTGGGCTAGTTAGGATGCATTTTTTTTTTATTAGCTTAATAGAATTCTAGATATTCCAGCTCATCTTTCGTGCAGCTCCACTTGATATATATTTTTTTTTTGCCTATTTGGCTTTTCTAGATTAACATTACGTTCAGCTTGCGGATCTAAAGCTAGTGCAATGCTTCCTAGAAATCCCCAATGTAGAGGGAGTCTATTTGCACAAAGAACTTCTTCCTTCTCTTGTGAAAAGCAAAGAGCTCCACTATAATGACACTTTTTTGCTAGCTTCTTTTTTTGTAGTTCTCTTAGCCCATCTCTAACTCTTATCTTTCTCATCTTGTTTATTCCATTTGCAACTCCTTTGATTAGAACATGAAGGTCCAACATCAAAACATTTTATATCCAAAGAGTCATCACTTTTCGACATTGCTTTTAATTAATCTCTAAGTAGAGATGATTCCAAAGGATCATTCCCAAAGGTTTCCTCTGTTTGGTCATTCCTTGAAGGAGATTGATCTTCAATATTATTAACCCTGATGGGTTCTTCATTATATCTTGCTATAGATGAAATATCTATGAAAAAAGATTTTAAGAAAAACTACACTTGTACCAACCCTTGAGAATTCTTGTGTGCTCATCAAAGTAATTTTCTACATTTTTCTTGTGTTTCCTTGTCTAGATGGAGCACTATCCATCTTTCTTATTTTCAGAATAGTTAAACATATATCTTCTTCCTTTCTTATTTTCATATCACTTATATTGTCATCCTCAAGTGCATCGTGCGGTCGTTGTTTTCCACCATACTTACTTTTATGCTCGTGCACCGTGCGAACAATCTTCTCAATGTTACTTATTCTAATGGCACATAACTACATGACTTCTTGTATCCATGTTGTATGGATTGCATCGAATTGAGTATCCTTTTACTTCTTTTTTAGTTTAGGTGTCTCTTTAACTAGGCAACCTTTGTTCATATTTCTTATTTTGGTGCTACTGAGGTATGGATTTTTGTTTATCATTCTTATGTTTATTTTTAAAAGTAGCATTCTTCTCTATCTTTCTCATTTTCCTAGTTCATAAATTAGCATCCTATTTCTTTCTTTTTTCGACAATACTTAAAGGAGCATCTTACTCTACCTTATTGGTCCACTGTGCTTCGATCATACTACATCTTACTTATTTGATATATATAAGCTCCAATTAAACATCTTTCTCTACATTGCTTATTTTTATGACAATTAAATATATAACTTCCAATATCTAAGTTGTTTGTATTGCATGTAATTGAGAATTTTCGTGAATTTTCTTATTTCTAGGGTCGCTTGAACTAAGCATTATTTTCTCTATCTCTTTTTTTTTTTATGCTACTTAACTATGTTTATTTGTCCATTTTTCCAATCTTTCTAATTCTAATTGTATCATCCTTCACCATTTTTTAAAATTTTCACAGCACTTAAATAGGTATGCTTCTTCATCCTTGAAGGAGATTGCTCTTGAATATTACTAACCCTTATGGGTTCTTCCTCATATCTTGCTATAGATGAAATATCTATGGAAAAAGATTTTGAAAAAAATAACTATTGTACCAGCCCCTAAGAGTTCTTGTGGGCTTAAATTCTTAGAAGAATTATCATCTCTATTTCAAAACATTCTAGATGATTTTAGGCCAACAAATAATTTTCCTAAAATACAAGTTGAATTCAATGTAGAGGAATCCTCATATCTAAGCAATTGCTAAGTATTCTTCTACATTTTTCTAATGGTTCTTTTTCTAGATTGACCAATATCCTCCATATTTCTTTTGTCAATATCACTTAAACATTTATCCTCCTTCATCATTTTTATCTTTAGAGCACTTAAACAACCATCCTGCTCAACATTACTTGTTAGTGCTCGTGTGTATGTCATTTTCCACTTTACTTATTTTGATGCCTATGCATCTTGCAAACATCCTTTTCCATATTATTTATTTTGATGACACATAACTCTATCACTTCTAGTATTGAAGGTTTTTTGGATTGCATTTAATAGGGCCTCTTCCTATTTCTTTTTTATTTCTTGGTTATTTTAACCGAGCATACTTTTCCATCTTTCTTATTTCAATGCAAATCAACAAAGTATGTTTGCCTTTTTCTTTTGGTTCTTTTTTTAGATGGAGCACTGTCCATCTTTTTTAGCTTCACAGCACTTAAAAATATATCTTCATTCTCTTCTCTTATTTTCACATCACTTATTCAAGCATCCTTAAGTGCATCGTGCAGTCATTGTTTTGCACCATACTTATTTTTATGCTTGTGCATCGTGCGTACATCCATCTCCATGTTATTTGTTTTGATGGCACATAACTATACAACTTCTTGTATCCAGGTGGTATGGATTGCATTTGATTGAGTACCCTTTTATTCCATTTTTTCTTAAAATTTTAAGTGTCTCTTTAGCTGAACAATCTTTGTCCATTTTTCTTATTTTGGCCCAACTGAGGTATTGATTTTTCTAAAAACAAAGTCTAGGATGTTTGTATTTCATTAGTTGAGCATTTTAGTAATTTTTTCCTATTTTTGGGGTCATTTGGACAGAGCATTCTTTTTTATAATTTTTATTTTTCATGCTACTTAACGAAGTTTATTTATCCATCTTTCTAATATTTCTAATTCTAATTGTATTACCCTTCTCCATCTTCTTTATTTTCACAACACTTAAATATGCATACTTATCCATCTTACTTATTTCGATTATAGTGCGCCATGCAAGCATCATTCTCGATCTTACTTTAAAGTTTTCGTCTTTATTGCCGCTAGTTGCATTCATAGCCTTTATTGTGCTGATTGCTTCTTTACCAAATTTCACCTTCAAAGAGATTGGGGCAGTTAGAATGCATTTTTTTTTATTAACATAAAAGAATCCCAAATGTTCCAGTTTTTTCCTTGTTTCCTGTTACATGCAACTCTAGATATTTTTTTTGACTATTTGCTTTTCTAGAATGGCATTAGGTGCACCTTTTGGATATAAAGCTAGTGTAATACTTCCCAATAATCCCCATTGTAGAGTGAGCCTATTTGCACAAAGAACTTCTTCCTCCTATAGTGAATCGCAAATAGCTCCACTATTTGGCACGTTTTTGCTGGCTGTTTTTTTGTAGCTCTCTTAGCCCATCTCTAATTCTTACTTTCCTCATCTAGTTTATTTCTTCTACCACTTGTCTAATGAGATATGAAGATGCAACATTAGGACAATTTATATTTATACAATAATCACTTTTAGGCATTGCTTTTACTTTATCCCTAAGTACAGATGATTCCAAAGAATCATTCCCAAAGGTTTCTTTTATTTGGTCATTCATTGAAAGACATTACTCTTCAATATTATCAACCCTCATGGGTTCTTTCTCATATATTGTTATAGATTAAATATCTATACAAAAAGATTTTAAAAAAACCAACCACTATACCAGCCCCTGAAAGTTCTTTTGCTCTCAAATTCTTAATTAGCCAAATCATGATCTCTAATGCAAAATATTCTAGATGATTTTTGGGCAATGGATAATTGTCCCTAACTACGAGTAGAATCCAATGCAGAGGAATCCTCATATCTAAGCAATAACTAAGGGGGCGCTTGGTTATTGGGTATGAAAAGAAAAGAAATGGGAATGAAAGAATACCATGCGCCTAGTTAAGAGGAATGAAAAAAGTATAGTAAAATTGATTACCCCATTTGTGGGTATCCTCATGCCCCCCAAGATTGGGGGATATGAAAGCCAGAAACCCAATTTTTTTTCTTTCTCCTTCCCATTCCTCGTCGCTGCCCAAGGGTTTCCAAAGAATCCTCTCCATTTTTGTCCTCCATTTTCGTCATTTTTGTCTTCCATTTCCGTCCTCCATTTTCGTCTTCCATTTTAGTCCTCCATTTTCGTTCTCCATTTTAGTCCTCCATTTTTCGTTCTCAAGCAACAAATTGTTGTAGCATCCTCTATTTTTGTCCTGAATCGGGGTTGATTGACAGATCTACTTTATCAATTTGTTGGCGTATCCTCCATTTTCATCCTCAAACCATCATCCCCTTCAGATTTTGATAGTCTCACAGGATCTGCTTTTTATATTACAGCTACAAAAATCAGCTCGTAATGAGTTCAAATCCAGCGAATTCTGTTGAATGCGCAAAAGGGTACTTTAATTTTCGATGTTTTCTTGAACTAGGTTGCATTCTTGTTGTGTGAATGATTTGGATGTGTGCTTGTGTATGAGTTGTTCAGCAGAATGCCTAGCGGAGGTTTATTTGCCTAACTAGTTATTACTCATTAAATATTCTATTAATTTTAATGCATCAATAGCTTTGACTGGTTGGAATTTGGAAACGATTGGAGTGGTAGATTTGTGGGACTTCTTGCCTGTATGGCAGTGGGTGGAATTTGTTCGTTATTGATGAGATTGAAATGTGATCTTGTTAGTTAATTACAAGTTTAATTAACTTTGAACAAGCTTCAAAGTGTTGAGCTTTAACTATTGTTTCGATGGTATTGGTGCTCAACCATTGTATCAATGTAAATATTAGTGGTATGCATATGAAGAGAGTAGAAGACAATGTAACCTGGTGCAATCACCTAAGGTTAATTCAATTTGAGTCAAAGGTTATACATTGTATGCCAAGGACTAGGTAGATGGAAAAGGCTTTTTTTTTTACAACGAATTTTCTTATGTTTTCCTCTTTTTTTTTTCCAGTTTCTAGCTGTTGTCACATACTTTGCATGTTGTAGTTTTTGAAATTTATGCATAAATTTATACTAAATTTGGATGTTGGTGTTGTACTTTAGCACCAAACATTGTCGATTTTCTTTTGATCATCACAGTTTTGAGCACAATCTTATGTTCTGTTTTAGCCTCTGTTTTGCTGGTATGAATTTTTAGTACTTGGTAACTAGTTTTATGTGTATGTGTCCTTTTATGTTTAACTTCTGCTAAAGACCAATGGCACCATAATAATAAAGTCCAATTTATTGAAATCTCTCATGGATATAGATGCTTTTACTCCTTGGATGCTGAATGTGCTGTTCCTATTTATATATTTCAGTTGCCTTTGGGAAAGTTTGGGATTGCAATCATGGTTGGCATTTCTAATGACATGGTTGCATCTCTTGCTGGCCATATTTGGTTGATGCCATGAATTTATTATTATTTGTTTATTTCATTTCTTGTTTTTAGTACAAGTGTGTTAGAGTTGGCTAATTCAGTAAACAGCTTGCACTAATATTATTCTTCCTTTTTTGTTCTGGAAAAGGTAATAATTCATAGTGTTTTACTATTTCTCTTCAAATTCCATTGCTTATGGATTGGCAATTCCACATTGTGTCATGATTTAATTTGCTAGAATTTATAGTACAGACTGTTGTTGTTTGGATGAATTCAAATGTGTTTAACCTTGTATGCATCTTATGTTTAACTCATATTTTTTAAGTAAGAAAAAGTTTGATACGGATAGATGCTCTTGAATTTTTTGTATTCACAAAAGTATGGATGTGGAATGTAGCTAGCTTCTAAGATTATAGCTTTTGAGAGTATAGAATGGATACGTTGAAGAATGAGATATTTTTTCTCTCGCTCTCACTTCCTGCGCTAGTAATCAATCGTTGTCTGGAGCAATCCAGGAGTTAGTTAAGCCATCAGCATGTTGATCCATCAGGATTTACTCACCAGTGATGAGTTTCTCTCGGATTCATTTCCATACAAGGAGCTTGAGAATGGGATCCTATGGGAAGCTGAGGGAAAGTGGATTGTTAAAGGAGCCGTAGATGTAGACATTGGTGCAAACCCGTCCTCAGAAGGGGGTAAGGAAGATGAGGGTGTTGATGACCAAGCTGCGAAGGTGGTTGACATTGTTAACACCTTTAGGCTCTAGGAGCAACCTCTTTTTGACAAGCAGTTTGTTGCATACATAAAGAAGTACGTCAAGTTGTTGATACCAAAGTTGGAAGGGGAGAAGCAAGAGCTGTTTAAGAAGAACATTGAGAGTGCAACCAAATTCTTGCTTTCCAAGCTCAAGGACCTCCAATTTTTTGTTGGGGAGAGCATGCACGATGACAGCACCTTGGTGTTCGCTTACTACAAGGATAGAGCCACTGATCCAACTTTCTTGTATTTTGGCATTGGTCTAAAGGAGGTCAAGTGCTAAAAAAAAATAAGTGTCGCCTTCTAGGCTTTTTAAGAGAGAATGGTGTTTGCTTTAGTTTTTAGTTATTATTACTGCATTTTTATAAGTGTACTTTCAACTTATTAAGATTTTCTTGCTGTTATTTATTGTCATTCGGATATTACAAACTAAATAATTTTCTAATTTAGAAGACTCAATTGCATGGTTAAAAAAAATGAAATATTTTCATTTGCAAATAATTATCTAGGACGCAATTGAAAATTTTATTTGTGTGATTTTCATGAAGCCAATGAAAATGAATAAAAAAAATACCATAATTAAACATAATTAATAAAAAAATTATACTACATTAGGCATGAAAATGAAAAATAATAAAATTAACATATTTCATTATTAATACCATAATTTATTTGTAATTATAGAATATTTAGAATTCAAAATAAAATAAAAAATTAACTAGGTTTTCATTCCTAAAGATTTTGAAAACCAACCACTATTATTGGTAATTATAATCATTCCCAAGCATAAACCAACCACCATCATTGGTAATTATAATCATTTCCTAACACAAACCAACCACCATCATTGGTAATTATAATCATTCTCTAGCACAAACCAAGTAGAAAAATTATAATAAAAAACCAATTATCATTCCCTACTACTATCATTTCCATTACCTTTCCCGTTCTTTTCAACGATCCAACCGCCCCCTAAGTATTTTTCTTCATTTTTCTGATGTTTCTTTTTCTAGATTGACTACTATCCTCCACTTTCTTTTTTTTTTTCATAGCGCTTAAAAATGTACTTTCCTCTATCATTTTTATTTTCAAAGCACTTAAACAAAAACACTTCTCCACATTACTTATTAGCAAACTGTGCGTATATCGTTTTCCATTTTTCTTATTTTGATGCCTATGTACCGTGTAAACATCCATTTCCATATAACTTATTTTGATGACATGTAACTCTATCACTTCTAGCAATGAAGTTTTTTTTTTTGGATTGCATTTAATAGGGTATCTTTCTATTTCTTTTTGTTTTAGGTAATTTTAACAGAGCATACTTTTTCATCTTTCTTATTTCAATGCAAATAAAAAAAGTATTTTTGGCAATTTTTCTTATGTTTCTTTTTGTAGACGAAGTTTTGTCCATTTTTCTTATTTTCAAAGCACTTAAAAATATATCTTCCCCCATCCTTCTTATTTTTGCATCACTTATACAAACATCCTCAAGTGCACCGTGCGGTCATCGTTTTTTACTATACTTATTTGTATGCCTGTGCACCGTGCGAACGTCCTTCTCCATGTTACTTATATTAGTGGCACATAACTACACAACTTCTTGTATCCAAGTTGTATGGATTGCATTTAAATGAGTATCCTTTTATTCCATTGTTTTTTTAAATTTTAAGCATCTTTTTAAATGAGGAACCTTTGTCCACTTTTCTTATTTTGGTGCTACTGAGGTATAGATTTTTGTTTATCATTCTTATGTTTATTTTTCTAAAAGCAGCATTCTTCTCTATCTTTCTTATTTTCCTAGAACATATGTTAACATCCTCTTTTTTCTTTTTTTTTTTTCTCTTTTGATAGTACTTAAAGAAGCATCTTACTTTACCTTTTTAGGGCATTGTGTAGAGATCATTCTCCATGTTACTTATTTGATACCTATGCTCCATGTAAACATCCTTCTCTACATTGCTTACTTTTATGACAATTAACCATAGAACTTGCAGTATCAATGTTGTCTATATTGCATTTAGTTGTGCATTTTTGTAAATTTTTCTTATTTTTCAGGGTCATTTGAACTAAGTATTCTTTTCTAAATTTCTTATTTTGATTCTACTTAACTAAGTTTATTTGTCCATCTTTCTAGCATTCTAATTCTAATTGTAACATCCTTCTAAATATTTATTTTTGGGATCACTTGAACTAAGCATTCTTTTCTATATCTCTTATTTTGATGCTACTTAACTAACTTTAGTTGTCCATCTTTCTATTATTTCTAATTCTAATTATATCATCCTTCTCCCTTTTTTTTTTTTAATTTTCACAGCACTTAAATAGGCATTCTCCTTCATCTTTCTTAATTTAGTTACAGCGCATAGTGCAATCATCATTCTCCATCTTACTTTGAAGTCTTTCTCTTTATTGCCACTAGTTGCATTCATAACCTTCATTGTACTAATCGTTTCTTTACCAAATTTGGCCCTCAAAGAGATTGTGCCAGTTAGGGTGCATTGTAGTCTTGGAAAAGTATCATTATTAGGTGCACCTTTTGGATTTAAAGCTATTGCAATACATCCTAGTAATCCCGTTTGTAGAGGGAGCCTATTTGCACAAAGAACTTCTTCCTCTTCTAGTGAACTTCGAAGAGCTCCACTATAATGATACTTTTTTGTTGGTTGCTTTTTTGTAGCTCTCCTAGCCCATCTCTTTTATTTTCCTCATCTAGTTTATTTAATTTCTCTGTTACTCCTCTAATGAGGAGATGAAGATGCAACATCTGGACATTTTATATGTAAAGGGTCATTAGGTTTAGGCATTGGTTTCACTTCATACGTAAGTAGAGATGATTCCAATGAATCATTCCCAAGTGTTTTTTTTGTTTGGTCATTCATTGAAAAATATTAATCTTCACTATTATCAACCCTCATGGGGGTTCTTTATCATATTTTGCCCTAGATAAAGTGTCTATGCAAAAAGATTTATAACAAGCAACTGTTGTACCAGTCCCTCAAAGTTCTTGTGCACTCTCAAACTCTTAGATGAATCATCATCTCTAATGCAAAACGTTCTACATGATTTTTGGGTAATGGATAATTTTCCAAGACTACAAGTTGAATCCAATGTAGAGAAATCCTCATTGTTAAGCAACAACAAAGTATTTTTCTCCATCTTTTTAATGTTTCTTTTTGTAGATGGACCATTATCCTCCATCTTTCTCTTTTTCAGAGCACTTAAACATGTACCTCCCTCCATCATTTTATCTTTATAGCATTTAAACAACCATTCTCCTCAATATTCATGTTAGTCAACCGTGCGTATATCATTTTCCACTTACCTAAATAGGCACACTCTTGGATTTTACTTATTTAGGTTATATTGTATCATCTGAGCATCATTCTCCTTTCTACTTTGAAGTATTTTTCTTTATTGTCACTAGTTGCATTAATAACATTCATTGTCTTTGATTGCTTCTTTGCCAAATTTTACCTTCAAAGAGATTGGGCCAATTAGGATGCATGGTTTCCTTTATTTGGTAATTAACTTAATAGAAATTTGAAGATTCCAGTTCTTTAGAACGCAGGAATGGCGAGAGAAGGAGAGAAAAATGAAGTAGATGAAGTAACAAAGATAAAAGAGAGTGAAGAAATGAAAAGAACTAAAAGGAAAATGTAGGGAGTGAGGTGGCGGCAATGGCCGACACGACACGATAACACGACACGAACCTAACACGAAATTGACACGACACAAAAATACAAAATTAACAAATTCGGGTTGAAATTAAGTCGAATATAATTAACTCGAAAAATAAACGGATCGAGTTCGGGTCGACCTGACGGGTTGACAGGTCGACTACTTAACCCATTTAAAGAGTAATTTGCAATCCGCGAACCCGAAATTGCCACCCCTAATTATAGGAAGAGAAATTAAAAAAAAAATAGTAAGAAACTGTAAAGGCGTGCAGAGCACGAGCGAGCGTGATGTGACATGACAACGTACCTTGGAAAACATTTCGATAGCGGTGACGTGTCTTCAGAATGTGTAAAGAATGAAAGGGATCATTAAATGCTAGAGTTGAAGCGTGTTTCATAAGCCTGGTTTAAAGTAAGAAGTTAAGGTTTTGTTTGGACAAAATTTTTATTTACAAAAAGTTAATTTTTTTAAAATAAAAATAAATTATTCAAACATATTTTGATTTCAAAATTTAAAATTTAAATTTTACACTCAAATTCCTCTCAGATAATTTTAAAAAAAATTTCCTCCTATTTTTTCCTTCAAAATACATTTTTATAAAAAAAAAAAAACCAAAATTTTCACACATTCTAATACAACTTTTCTCAAATAAAATACAATCCAAACAAAGCCTAAAATGTGAAACTAATTTGAGTACAAAATTTCAATCTAAACTTGAATTATATAATATAGAAAATATTTTTTAAATTAAGTACATATAATCAATCTTGACCTAGGCAATTAATTCCTGTCGGATTAGAATTCCAAACTAGGAGAGGGATTAGTGATATTTGATGTGATACTCAGTGGTCACGTGGCAGACGTATAGACTTTCCGCAATGTCTTTGACTCCTGGAGGGGCATTAAAGATAACTAGCAGGTTATAACCGTGCAATGCACGGTTTTAGAATGCCCACAATAGAAATTCTGAATATATATTATGAAGAATTATGATAATTTAGGTCAACCTGACAAGAAAAGGAAAAATTCATCGAGCCTTAAAACCTTTTGAATCAATATGCAAATCTAAGAAGCAAATAGAGATAGTCCCAAAAAAGTTATAATTTTAACAATACAACACAAATCAACCATAATATATAAAGATTAGCTTCAACCAGTACATGTAAGCCAAAAGGCAATATATCAAAGCTATTTCATTGAACTTCACAAGGCTATGTAGCGGAAAAAAAAAATAGACAACAAAGATTCAAATGACCATAACTTAAAAAATATATATAATAAAGGAATTCAAAATAAAATAAGAAATAAAAGGAAGTAAAAAAATTAGCTTCCATTAAGGCAATACAAAGAGCACAAAATTGATTATGCCCAAATAACTTGTCATATTCTTCTTCCTTTGCACTTGTAGAAGAAAATATAGCTGTACTTCACCTACCTAACATTCAAATAACAAAGGGTTCACACTGAGGCGGTACAAGCAGTGATAAATGCATCAAGAAGACCAAAATCATCCATCTTAAAGGCAAATTATAAACCCAAGAGACACCACAATGATATTCCTACGCAATATTAATTTAATTGCAAGCTCCATGAGGATCGGTATTGAAGGTGCCAAACTTGCAAGTCAAGGAAAATGAACATTCAAAACTATAAGTTTCGTTCTTTATCATTTGGATAAATCATCACCAGCGAATGAAAACTCTCAATGAAGTTATATCACCCGCCATGAATCATAGGCGATTAAGAATAAAAAGTGGGGTCTTGATGTGCCCGATCAAATTCGAGGAAGAAGCAGCGACAAAAAAAAAGAGTTAAATGTAAAACAATGTAATTTGTTGTGCGACAAAGCTACGATCATAGTTATATCGAAGGAAGAAAAATACTCACGAAGTTGGATCCAGTGGTCGGTGCAAGTGCTTGGAAGATTTTTCCAACACCGCCATTTAATGTAAGGAAAACCGTTGAGTTAGTTGAAGGATGGGTGGTAGAATCTAAACCCAGTATGGACTAAGTAACAGGAGAATTGCATTTTTATTTGAATATAAAGTGTGCTAAAGTTTAAATTCAAGTGGCACTTGCGAAACATGCACAAATCGAAATCCTCGGTCACATTGTTTCTTCAATTCCTTTACTATGTATAAGCAAGTTTCAAAATCCTTTACTCGGTCTAATTTGTTTCATCACACAAAGTTGCATTCATTTCTTTGAACATGAAATACACAGAAAATTTTATGGGCATAGGGTCAAAATAGATACAATGTCTTGAAAGAAACAAGTAGCACATTTGATCGTTTTTTACAAACCATCTTTGTTTAGATTTTGAAAGCTTGAAAATGAGTTCAACTCTTAACCGATTCGGCTATGGTTCTCCGTGAGGATTGTGAAAGAAAATATGTAATCCAACATTAGTTACTCTTGCTAAGCTTAAGAGGTTAAAGGCCACTGGTGAGGAAGGTTCTTTGTTACTAAAACCAAAAACAAAAACCCAAAAAAATACAAAACAAAACAACTTTTTTGGACAACAAACAAAAAAGAGAAATTTTATAATACTTATTTTTCTGTGAGAAGCATAAAATCTAATAAGACTCATTGAAGAAAGTGATTTAAGGAACAGAATATAGACAACTTCTACTTCAAGTACTGCAAGGTAACCACACCATTAAAGAAGTTTCTCGGTGTGTCCACCAAAGAACATCAACCCCGCAGACTCACAAGAACCAAATAAGGAACACTAACAAAACTTAAAATCAACAAAATTGAATGGAATTCCAAAAGTTGAAGTGAAATCAAGAGTATGAAATTACGAGTCCATAAATAATCCAGATCACTCGGGCATTTGACTTTAGTATTTCTTGGAAACAAATCACGGAATTCATCACAATGCAATATAGAAGCTAGACCCCACGAGCATCCCGAAAGAAGGGCCTCAAATAGAATGAAGACATTAGAAACCAAAAGGATGAGAAAAGATCGAAATGAAAAGGAGAAGTAGCTTAAGTTTATAAATCAATACATTGTCGAAAGCGCATTCCTTTGACATTAAATCTTTCATTGCCGCTTGCCAAATGCGTTGTCCTCTAAAGCTGCTTGTGCAACCTGGATGAAGTTATCACAAACCCATCATTATTATTAATGGAAAACCCACAGGCTAGCACTTGATGTTAAATCAACCAGGTGAGCCAAATCTTCCAAATTTTTTACAACATAGATACAAGTAACCAATCCATTCTATATCCTTTTCAAACTTCAACTTGTTTGTCACACTAACTGGAAAGTTACTGCAGGTTTCACTTCACTAAATCGAACCCCTGAACTTCACAAGGTGAAAAAGGTAGAAAGGGGCTATAATTTTGTTTGGCTTAAGTTTAAACCACAAGTTTGCCATTAACTTTTCAAATTTTAAGCAACAGCTCACTTCACTACTTCAAGATTTTGGATAAGGAACTCATCTCCGGTGATTGGCAAACATCTAAGCATGATAGATGAGGTTAACTTTCTTAAAGGAAGGCAGAGCATATTGAGGTGCGAAAACAAACAAGAATACACATTAAAACCATCATTAGGTCTAACTTCAAACTTTAAAGTCATGCCTCTTGGTTCCTCAACTTACTTAAGCGAAAAGTTATAGACACATCATGAACTCATAAAAATAAAAGGACACATGCCATTACAAACCTTATCTTCGCTATCCCCGCAAAAGAAGCTCCATCACAATAACGAACCTTTACCCTGCTCCAGCTTAAAAGTCTGCAATTGAACCAATTAATTAGGAACAAGCGGCAAAAGCCAACGAATGAAATGTGAAATACACACCTCAACACACAAGATAATTCAGGAGTGTAAAAATGCATACTGAGATGTCTATGCATAGTTTAAAAGAAAACCTGGATTTTCCTCTGGTTTATTGCTAAGTATTGCTGTAAACGCCAGCTGTTTCTCCATATGTGTTGAAGATCCACGTCTTGTTGTTTTCCTGAATACACAGGAGCTGATTCATGGTCACCGACAGTTGGCCGATGACATTGTTCTTTGGATGAAACAATTTTTTGTGCACTGCTGTTGACCTTGCTGCAAAGAAAGCACGAAATCTGGTTTAATAACATTTTAAAAAAATAAAAGCAGATCGTAGTGAAGAACAAATCTCTAAACTTGGGACTCCCTTGTTCCCGAGACGATGCCCGGAATCAGCATGTCGACCTGCAGAAAGAACAAACCCACAAGATGCGAAGGAAGACAAAAACGAAACTGGAAAAAAATGCCGAAGAAATGGCCAAGGATACGGATCACAAAATGGAAGAAGAACATGGTTCCAAAATCAAGATTTGTAGGGGAAAAACTTTAAAAATGGGTCAATGGCAAGAATGGAACGAAGGATGGAGAAGACACAATTTCTGTTGGAGAAGACGGCGGAAAAGAAAGCTTATAGGGTTTCCAAATGCTTAAGGTGTCGGTGACATGGAGAACACGTTGGAGCAAACGTGGCAGGAATAGGCGCGCAAGGCGCGGATAGTTTTTTGTCCAGGTGTCTTCGTTTGGTAGTTTGTGTTCACGCATTATTACTATATCCTAATGACGAAAAGTATAGTTTCTGAAAAATGAAACTTATGCTCAAGGTCTTGACAAACAATCCAATCATATCATACTTACGTAAAGCAGAAACTAACCTTCCACTCATAAAGAAAGTGACCACGCTATCTGTGTCCTACTCAGCAAGGCGGAAAGGTTGAACTCTAGACATAATTCATCAAAAGTACAATTTCCACTCACTTTTTCGCGCTTTATTACTATATGGTAATAACAAAATAAAGATTAAGGAGCAAAAAGTATAAGAAGAAGGAGCATTTCAGTTTTCCTAAATGAAGATATTTCTTGTTTTTGAACACACAAGAAACAGCAATAACAATGGATAGAAAAAGTGAGGAAAAAATCATTGAAAAACAAAATGAAAACCAAAGGGATGCAAATCAGAAGTTGAATGTAACTTGATGCAGAATAAGATACAAGCGAGAAAAAATAGCATTCTTTGTTTTGATTTTACTCCAACGGACTAAAAACATCCTGTCTTTTTATGTTTCTTTTGTCTATGAACACAATAAAGTTTAAGGAGTGAAAAGTATGAGAAGAATGAGGGTTTCATTTTCCCTAAATGAAGATATTAATTGGTTTTGTACACACAAGAAAGAAGACACGATGGTTTTGCAAATGTCCTGTGAGATGCAAAACAGCAATAACAATGGATAGAAAGAACCAGAAAAAAATTAGCGAAAAAGGAAATGAAAACCAAAGGAATGCAAATTAGAAGTTTATAAAGAAAGCATAGAACATATCATGCAAAGCCATCCCAAACAAAGGAATATAGGAAGTGAAAACAGAGGGGACCCAAAACAAAGTAGCAAGACACAATGTAACAGAGAAAAAGACACCACAAGAAGTTTCATTTTCTCAAAAGGTAGGATCACAGAGGTAATGTTGCCTTGATTTTAATTCAATATGCTAAAATAGACACAAAAGAAAGAACAAGATGGAAAATCCATTAAGTAAATGAAGTGAATAAATGTAACAAAAGTGTACAATCAGAATTGAGAACAAAAATACAATGATAAGCATCGATTAAAATGAAAAGTCGCTTAGACATCATTTAATGTAGTACAATAACCATTAGCATTAATACCAGTAAGGAAAAAGGAAGGCATGCTCATTTAACCAACCAGAGACAAAAGAGTAACATCCATGCACACAAGAAAGGGAACAAAAATATTCTGACAAAAGAGAAGGGAAACCACACCTAAACACAACCAAGAAGACCAAGGCAAACCCCCAACACACCGGAGGGGGAACAAGGAAATTGTTGCAGAAATAACAACCAAACAAAAGGGAACTGGTCTTTTTTTTGCTTATAAAAACCAAACAAATAAAACTGATAAGAAAAAAGGCAGGGTAATAAATGAAGAACAGCCTTGACTTGACAACATTGGACAATAGGTATACACACATAGATAAGAGTGAAACCAAAGATGTGACAGCATTTGCCCATCCAGTACAGCCCTAGAACACATAGCATTAATGGATGTACCCGTTAATAGACACATAACAGTATAGATAAACACATAAGAGAAGACGCAAAATTAAAATAAATAAATAAAATTAATTAATTTCTTGGCCTCTCGAAATTGGCAATGAAGGAAGAGACGCAGCTACAACTCTCATTGATAGAAAGGCTAACACAATTTTCTGGGAATACGTGTAATGAAATTGGTTAGTTCTTTCAGCGCAAAGGGTGAGGAGATTTTTTTTAAATTACAAAGAGTACAGAGGGAAGAAAAAAACATACCTTCCTCTGTTTGGATAGAGGCTTCGGCCCTTGAAGGAGGCTGAATCTCGGCAAAAACTGGGGAAAAAAAAGATATGCTGAAATAACATCGCAAAACAACAAGGAAAAAAAACCGCAGCAGCACACAATAAAGGAAAAAATACCTTCCTCTATTCCAATGGAGGTTTCCGCCGTTCAAGGAGGTTCAATCACGACCAAAATTGCCAAAAGGAAAATATATATGGTAAACTAACACTACAAAAACCAAGAGAAAACAAAATAAAAAGAGAATGCAGAAAAAATAAAAACGCAGCAGCACAAAAAAAAACAGGGAAATAATACCTTCTTCCGTTCAAATGTAGCCTTCAGTCGTTGAAGGAGGTTGAATCCCGGCCAAAATTGACAGAAGACAAATATATATGCTAACATAACAGCACGAAAAAAACCAGAAGAACAGAAAAAAAAAAAGGGAAAAAATGCGGTAAAATAGAACTTCTCCTTCAGCATCAGATCTCGAACTTTCTTTCTCCCCATCGTTGAAGGAGGTTGAATCGGCCAAAATTGAGTAAGACAAATATATATGCTAACATAACAGCACGAAAAACGAAGAAGTAAAATAAAAAAGGGAAAAAATGCGGTAAAATAGAAGTTCTCCTTCAGCATCAGATCTCGAACTTTCTTTCTCCCCATCGTTGGGTTTTTTTTTTCAAAGGTGAAAACAAATCAGGCAAAAATTGATATTTCTGAAAAGCACATAACATTACTATAGCATCGGTCCCAAAACAATAGAATCTGAAAAACTCCAAAAAAACCCCAAAGGTATAACAAGAAACAGGAGAGGAAATTAGACGGCCATAAACAAATTAGGAGAACACATCATTAGGCTGAAAGCAAAAAAAAAGAATACGATGGAGAAGAAGAATAGACACAAATAATAGAGAAGAAAAACCAAAAACAATCAAAAGCTTGACCAACAGTGACCATCCGGAAGAAGGATTTGGGGAAAGAAAGCCGACAGAAGGATTTGGGGGAAGAAAGCGGGAATTATTGAGCAAGAGCAAAAGCATAGAAACGGCGGTCGGCAGGAAGAAAAACAAAAGACAACAAACCCTAAAGGAAAAACTGCTTTCACCAGCCACCAGTCGCAGGACGACGGGAACAACTGCAAATCAAAACAAGTTCTGGTCAGAGCAAGCATTTTTTGGGAATTCAAAAAAATGTAAAAAAATGATAAAAATTGGAGAGTAAGAGCAAGAAAAAATCCGGATGGCCGCGGCCGAAGGCTGCAAACAAATGAATGAGAAGATCCGGTTAGGTCGCGTAAGGGAAAAAAAAAACCCAAAAAAAACTAAGAAACAAACCACCTACCGGAGATGCGAAGCAAGACAAAATAGAACAAACCCACACCGACGACTGACGAGGGGCAAGGCCGAAAGCTGCAAATCAAAGAAACGGATTAAAAACTCACACCGTAACATGCGAAGGTAAAAAACCCAAAAAAAAAACTATTAACAAGCCCTACCGTAACATGCGAAGCAAGACAAACAAAAGAATTGAAGATCTGCGACTGGATCTAAGGGAGAAGAAGAAGATTCGAAACAAAGCAAAGGAACGATGAAAGCAACAGAGAGTCGGCGGAAGCAAGAAAGAAAATGTTAGGGTTTCGAAGACGTTTCAAATGCTGCGACCGATGACATGGAAAACACGTGTATACACGTATACAAACTGAGAGAACGTGGCAAGGAGTAGCCGCGCAAGGCGCGGATAAGTTGGTGTCCACGTGTCTTCGTCTGATGGTTCTTGTTGATGCTTTATTACTATATGTTAAAAATAACTTTTCAACTTTAGTGTAAGGTCTAAAGTTTTGAATCCCAGTTTGATGGAGAAGACTCCCAGCGTCTGTTTCCTTTATCAGGCTTGGATGTTGATTTTCTTGGGGAGATGAGGTCTGAGTCCCTGTATCCTTCTCATTCTTAATGGTTGCCGTCTAGTCCAAGAGGGATGTCTAGGGTTTAGGGTTGCAAGCAATGCCTTTGTTAACTTGCGTGGCGTGTTGGGCAAAACATGAAAGCTAAAAAGTTTGCAGAGTGTGGTCCAATGATAGGCAACCTTGTAATATATGAATGTGGCCAGAAGTAGAAAGCCGATGATGACTGCATATAATGGCAGGACTGAGAGTAGTATAATTAAATACCCATAACATGTATGACGCCCTCTCTTTTGCTTTTTATACAAAACTCATTACTCTCATTCACCTAAAACACTACCTTGATCGTTGGAACGGTTTTCCGGGACCTTCAACTTGGATTTCATCTGACTTGTTCTTTGTTGCAACTCGCTTAGTCAATTTCCAGGACTATAGTTATCTCACGGACTCATCAATGTGGATATCTATCTCAATAATTTTGTGTCTTTCTCATCGATGTGCTACTTGACTAAGCATTTTCTTTATCTTTCTTATGCATCTTTTAACTGTTAGGAGCATCCACCTCCATCTTTCTTATTTTCACATCATTTAACTGGCCATTATCCTCTATCTTAAAAAATAAAATAAAATTCACAATACTTAAAATGTGCATCCTTCTCAATGTCACTTATTAGTGCATTGCATGGACATTATTTTCTACCTTATTTATTTTGATGCTAATTTGACCTTCAAACATGCTTCCCTGTATTACTTATTTTGATGGCATTTAATTTAAAAACTTCTAGTAGTCGACATGTATGGATTGCATTCGATCAAGTATCCTTCAATTTTTTTTTTCTTTTAATTCTTAGGTCATTTTAACCAAGCATCCTTTTCTATCATTCTTATTTTGATGCTAGTCAACAAAATATTGTTTCTATCTTTCTTATCGTTCTTTTTCTTTAAAAACTCAGTATTTGAACAATTAAGAGAAAACAATGACACAATATTAGGATTTGCTTATATGGTTGTTAGTTGTATTATTTAATTGGATGAAAAGTCCATTTTCAAATAAAATATACTGTTTTACTATAATAAAATTTATTTAATTTGAATGCTCATATTTAAAGTTCTTTTATGTGGACTTGATATATATATATATATATATATATATATATATATATATATATATATATATATATTTATCATAATACCATAATAACACTATAAACACTTAATTGAGGAAAAATAGTATTATAAAATTATAAAAAATATCTTCCTACTATAATAACATTTACTTAATTGGAATACATATATTTAAAGGTATTTTTTGTAAACCTAATTTTTCTTTTTCATAATATTATTACAACACTATAAGCACTTAATTTAGAAAAATACTATAATACTATAATAATAATAATACTTAATTAGGAAAAACTATTATAATACACTAACAAAAGCAAAAACATTAACGAAGTTTTTATCTCACTATGTGGTTTACATAGATAAAATGCCATAATAGTTTATAAAAGATATTGTTTATTATAATAATAAAAAGAAAGTATATTATATAGGTTGTAGTATACAATAACAGATCATTTGAAAAATATTGTACTTTCAAAAGGGGCATTTTATGTCTCGATTAATTAATTAGAGAATACATGTTTAAATAAACGTTTTTATGTAGACATGATTTTTTTGAGATTTTTGCACGCCTTCGAAATGATATATGATAATAATGATTCTGACGCCATAGTTGAAAAGTATAGCCGTTCAAAACTAAGTGAGTATTTTCTCATGTTTGCCCTTTTCGGACCGATCCTGCACGTCTAAATACTCTTCTGTGGCCTATTCCACATCAGTCCTCTCCACTTGAAAAGAACTTGTCCTCAAGTGATCAAGATACAAAGGACCTTCAAAGGGGTGATAATACGACAAGTTGGCCACATTAAAAGTGCAAGAAATGCCCATTGTCATTGATCTTGCGCACTTGCTAAAATATACACTTTTTAGTAGTTCAATGATCATTTTTGGGGAAAAAAATATAGTTACCAAAATCTAAATTTTTAAAGGGTATAATGACTAAATTTGTGGTTCACCATTTCATATATTACATTGTATATTTTTTTAAATTTCATAACTAATTAATCTCTTGTGGTTTATGAAATTTTTAAAAACTCCACTTTAGTGTAATAATTTATGAAAAATATCATGTGATTTGAATTGAAATAGAAAGTTGATGGAATTTACACGAGATTATGTATATTTTTCTCTATTGAGGCTATAGTAAATATTATAATATTTAGATTTCACTATTTCCTTCGTCTCAAATTTCAATTGATTTCGGAATTTTTTTTTAGAACTATTAATCAAATCTTTCTCTCTCAACTCCAAAAAAACAAAAAATATACTTTCAAAAATATTTTTTGTCTCAAAAACATAGTCTACTTTTGAATCAAAATTTTAAAATATGCTTATTAATAATAACTGCATAAGCCCATAATTAAAAAGTAATACTCCTTTCATTCTGAAAAAAAGAAGTCCACTTTAAATTTTTTTTCTTGTCCCAAGAGTTTACTTTTGAACCAAATTCGTAAAATATCTTCATGATGTATACCCACAACTAAAAACTAAAGATAAAAATATAAAATTATCCATTTAGTGCTACATTAAGTATGATGTACCGAATAATTAATAAAAGGTTATATCTAAACCAACGTAGTCTTTTTTCTGGGGACAGAGAGAGTAATAAAAATAAAAAAACTATACACTTAAATGTGTCAAATGTATTGTACTTTATAATTAAAAAAAATTATACTAATTTGAAAGTAAACTTTTTTATTATGGGGGAAAGTATAATAAGAAGAAGAAGAAGAAGAAATAAATCTATGTAAATAATAGAGGATATATAAGTGTGTTGAGTCATGAACCATTCATAAAGATCAAAACAACACAATTCACTAGAAGTAGGCAACCACAAACGAAAAACCATAGGGACTTAGGGGCTGTATGGCACAAAAACGATAGTTTTCTAAAACACATTTTTACACTTTTCAAAATATTTTTTTTAATTTTTAATATATTTTCTATCTCACAATCACTATCTTAACACGTTTTGAAATGTTGTCCATACATGCTGGCACCCACTCAGTTTCTTGAACTACAAACAAACGTAGTTTCCTTATCATGTTGCAATTTTTTGTTGCCGTACGTGTCATACAAACTTCCCTCTCCCATCAATTAACCATTTATTAGGGTTTCTTTCTTTTCTTCCTTCATTGTTTTTCCTTTTCTTCTTCCCGTCAATTGAACTTGAAGAAATCCTATGGCGTCATCCCTGGTTCGACGGTTTTCAAGGTTAGTGAGGATCGTCTCAGACGAATTGTCCGTCGGGCGAAAAGGAAGAACATCTATATACAACGACGGAGCTAAAAATTTCTCTAGTAATACTACTGCATCTTGCGAAAAAAGGATGCACCTGCGAAGATGATTTGAGGACCATCCAAAGGGAGGTTAAGCAATTGAGAGTTGATCTGGATTCTGGATAAATTAAGTGAAAACAATGATGGTCAAGACGTTATCATGTATGCTCTTTTATGATGTTGTTCGTGGTTAGCGTAAAGTACTAGTACAATAGTTGTTTCATGAATATTACCACTCACTAATAGGAATTATTGAACTATTAATGACAATCCCGTTTGCTACATTAACTTTTGGACAGTATGTTTTGGTTCAACATTGTTCTCTTTTGGCTTTTACTTTTAATTTAATTTTTGTTTTTTTTTTCGTGAAGGATTGTTCTTTCTGTTCTCGTGAATGATTCCTTTTGAGGATTAATGAATCATATTATATTTATGTTTCAAATTTTTGCGAATTCTTCTCCTGTTGAATCACAATGATATTGCCATTCCTTGGCATAATGGTTTTATGTTATATTAATTTGGTTGATTCGTTTTAGTTTTAATATTAATTACAAAATGGAACCTTCAAGGTTGAATTTGACATCAATTTTTTTTTTTTATTGAGTACATGCGTAGGGTGTGGCATTATTTTTTCTTAATTATTATTACAAACTACAAACATAGAATGCGACATCAAATTTTTTTTTTTTTTTACCAGAAACGATAAATATATTAATATTCACAAAAATACACATTTGTCCACCAGCAAAACAAAGCATTAGTTTTTACACAAATGGTAAAGAAAACTAACTAAAGTACACCAAAAGTACAAATCACTTAACCAAACTAGTCAAGTGACTAAACCCAAAGATGAGAACAACAAAACTTGAGAAATTTGACCTCAATTTAGGTACCATGAGTCATGCACCATTATAGATAGAGTAATTAGAACATTTACAGGGCAAAAGGGTGAATAATTCAAATGGAAGTTATCAATTACTCAATTAACTAAATGAGAGCTCTCAATCAGTAAAATAAAACTTTTACATAACAAAGACTGAATAGACATCACAATCACTATAATAGAAGACTAGCTAACTGATTGTCTTAATCATTGAATAATCAAAGTGAGAGCTCTCAATCAGTATAATAGAATATTTACTGAATAATCTTCTTAGTCACTGAATGATTTAAGTGAGAACTATAAACATTTATATGGCAGAAATTTTAATAGTAGTGTGACAAATGAGTGGATTAAATTACTTATCAATTATAATATTACGAATTATGATTCGTTCTAAATTTATATAATTATAAATCAAATTTGGATTGAGTTAAATTTAAATTGAGTTAAATCCAACTTAACCCAACCATTACCCGATATGCTAAAATCAAGAGTTGAATTTTAAAATTAATTTTCTCTTTTGCAACCTTACTCAATAGATAGGAAGGATAAAAGTGATTACTGACTTCTAGATTCACCTACCTTGCACTATGTATACATAGGGTTTTTTTTTTTTTTTTTCAAAAAGCTTCTGAATTGAATAATCTGTTAATTGAATGCTTATAATTTGTATCACTACCCTCTCCCTTTCTTATGTCGCCGTGAATCTTTCTTAAATCCCTTCCTTATGCCATCTTGAAACTTTCTTAAATGGGAAAAAAATATCAAGTGATTCTGGCGTCCAAGAAGTTTAATCTGTTTCTTTTTCTTTAATCAAACATCAAACAGTCGTTTAGAAGAAATGTGTTTGTTGATTGACCTAAATACGCTCATCAGTAAGATCAGTAGTAAATAAAATTGAATTTCCAGAAAAAAAAAATTGAAAAACTGTAAACACTAAGACATGTTTTTTTTTAAATGAAAACAACTAAACCAACTGAAAAAGGGAAACCAAAAAAAAAAAAAAAAAACAAAAACAGACCAAATCAAACATGCAGAACTGTCAATGCCACAAAATCCACAGGTTGACTCTTTAATCTCCCTTTTGGGTAAGTGTAATCCCCTTGGCCACCATTATAGCTATTGCCTGAAATGAACCTCAGCACCAGAACCATTTATTTTACTTGCGTAACATTTCTGCAATTTGAACAGCATTAAGAGCTGCTCCCTTGCGTATTTGATCACCGCAAACAAAGATATCCAACCTGTTACAAAATCAGGCATTTAGCTTTCGGGATCTCAGAGATTCAAGAAGCAACATTTTTGTAAACTGTATTTACCCGTAGTCTCCATCTTGAGAGACATCACGGCGAATTCTTCCAACGGCAACAGCATCTTTGTTGGAAACTTCAAGTGGAGTAGGAAAGTGATTGTGTGCACGGTCATCGATAACCACTACACCGGGTGCATTCTTTAGAATATCCCTAGCTGTGTCCTAGACAAACAAAGCAGATCACTTACAACACTCAGTGCAATCCAGCAATGCTAATGCTAAAATTTTGTATACTCTTATAATTTCAGAGATAAGATATGCATAACTTTTACTTGCACAAGTTATTTTCAGGGACAAACAAAATAGAAATGAATCTCAAGATTGTCCTGACTGAAAAGGTTCAGTAAAAATCCACACTCCACTAAGGGTGAAATTTTGTATACTCTCTTATACATTTCACATGAAAGATATACACCACTTTTGATCCGTACAAAATTTTTTTTTTTTTTCTGATCCTAAAATTGAAAACCAGATACCATCTAACATGTGACATGACCCAAAGAAGCATTACATCTCCGCGCCAAGGAGAAGGGGGAGGAATGTTGTCAAGAGAGGAATATTTTACTTCAGACTTAAATGATGCATAGAGGCGCATTACTTATTTGAACATCTACTAAAGATCTCACCAGTAAAGCATTATGCACACACTTGAAGTTTTGAACCCCACAATCATTTCTTGTACAGCTTGGTTCTGTTCTGCTTATATGAGCAATTATTCATATCTCACCTAAGCTGAATTACTCAACTATGAGGCACCTGTTTCTTAAGCTATCATACATTTAGTAAAAGAAAGCTTTGGTCTTTTCATCATTTCAGAGCAACACTAAATCAATGATTGCAGCCAATACTAACATGAATCCCTTCTCAGATAGTTTTCGTAGGGTTTCTGGCTCACTCAGTTCTCAATTTTTATTAAACTCATCTGCTCGTCCGAACTGTCAACTTGTCATTACTTTGTTCTCTGAATCTCTCCCAAACACAACCCAAAAACAGTCTCCAACTTCCATCATAAATCTATTCAGATTCAAATTTCAATCATTTCTCCCAAAAATAAAGATGAAAAAGGAAAAACAAATTTTGAGCAAACTTGTTTCTTCACAAAATATAGAAGTACACAATCCATAACAGCAGAAGATTACCTCATGCAGGGGCTTCTCAAATTGAAGATTTACACTCTCAGCATGTGCACGCATAACAGGAACTCGTATGCATGTTGCAGTCACTTTCACATTCTGGTCATTCTACAAACAACAACAACATTATTCATTTAAGAGAAGTGGTAATTTTTTAGCAGCTCTGACCAAGAGGATTCAGTCAGATGACTTCAAAGGATTCAGGGCTCAATGAGGAATGTACTGAAGATGGAGTAAAATACTAACCCATATTTTTCTTGTCTCTTTGACTAGTTTCATTTCCTCCTCATTGTAGCCATTTGAAAGAATAGGTGCATTGTGTGAGAAAAGATTAAAAGCATACTGCACAAGAAAAAAAATAAAAAAAAGAAATCAGACATCAGATAGACTCCATAAGTATTGCTCTCTGATTATGTTAGAAGGACAATAGACAAACCTGTTGTCCAAAGATTTTACAAGTTGGCTCCTTTCCATCTAGAACCTATTACAGGAAAAGATGTAAATCCAATGCATAAACACTTCAAGTAATAAGTGCATTTAGATGCGTTCAAAACCTCACGAGTTTGCAGTTCAAGCTCTTCCATTGCTGCAGCACCAGCGCCACTAGCTGCCTGATATGTACTAACCACCATGCGTTTTACCTGCATATAAATTAAAATTCAAATACAGACTAAAAGTGGTTAGGTGGGAAGGGGTGAAGAAAATGTCATACTTGGAACTGAGAAAAAAAAAAATTACTACGGGAATGAGTCCACTAAAGGGCAAGGACAGATATTACTGAAAATTATCATTCACCTTTCTATTTGTGCCTTTCTCTTTGTAGGATTAGATGGACCAAATGGATTCAGATTTGGTTCTTCATAAGGTGAAGTTGTCTCTTTGCAATTATTTACCATGTCCATTTCTTTTAATTCTTTTGCTCTGCACAACAATACTTTCTTCTCACAAATAAAAGGAAATCTACTAGCTATGCATTCTAGGAATCCAATTCTAACAGATGGATAAAAATCATCCCACAACTTCTCATCTGCACCCATGTTACTGACAGCATATCACCAATAAGATTTATAGATATTTTCCAATCAGCTCAACAACCCTGAGAAACTATTAATCGGTAAGTTAGTCTCTAATTACTAGGACTTGATAAATTAAGACAGAAAAAATCAATCTCCAAGGCTTTCCCCAATTCATTTGAAGACAGCCTATCGAACTCTCACAACCATGTTACCACATATCAAGCAAGACACATGCGCTTCCAAGTTTTAAACAATATTTGGATTAGATTAAGTGCCTCAAACAATTAAACAAGAAACGTCCACTGATTTTAACTAAGGCCAACTATAAAATACACTAAATATGCTAGGATACCATATGTTATTTACCCATATGGAAGCTGATGTTCTCATCTTTTATTTTTCCATGCACATAATACACTTTTCAATTAATTCTAAAAATGTGTTTCATCTTTTGCTTTCGTTTTCCTTTAACAAGAGTCAGAAATCATGTTTACCTCTTATATTTCACTTTTTCTTACCAAAATTAACCCACAATCCCCAACAAGTAAAACACAAAAAAACACAAAAAGCAATAAATGACAAAGATAGTCAGAGTCACCAAGCAAAGATTGATTACTTTAAACTTTTATCATATGAAATTGGCTGGTTCAATAACTCGTAAGTTGCAAAATTAAAATACTGCAGGTCTGAACTACTGTAGAACATAAAGTGGCATCCGTTTCTCCCTTATTTCATTTATTCATTCACATGATAACCAAAATTTTAAACCCCATAACAACACAGATATCCAAATTGCTATCCAAGCACATTTTTCCTTCAATTTAGACCAAATAGGCATCAAAATTCCCTCACCTTAGCATGGCGATGCAATGGCGTTGCAGCCATTAAACAAATAATAGTCGAACAGTTCGGGTTGGCAATCAACGCCCCTTTTCCACTTCCAATCTTAATATGCGACATAGCATCTGAATTAACCTCTGGAACAACAAGAGGCACCCCATCATCCATCCTAAAAGCAGAGCTATTATCAACTACAACAGCCCCATTTTCGACCGCAATGGGCCCGAATTTCTTGCTTATCGAACCACCCGCACTAAACAGTGCAATATCCACATCTTTGAAGCTATTTTCAGTCAACTCTTCAACAGTGTAATTCTTCTCCTCAAAGGTTATTTGTTTCCCAGCTGAGCGTTTGCTGGCCAGGAGTTTAAGGGATCGATAGGGGAAGTTCCGATCGGATAAAACAGAGAGGAATTCTTGGCCTACAGCCCCTGTTACGCCTACAATGGCAAGCGATGGAGCGTTTTCAGTGAGAGACATTTTAATTGGGGAAAATGAGACATTGGTTCTGGTAGGAAGTGGGTTTTGGGTAGGGAACCGGGTGGTGATGGGGTAATGGTGGTGGAGGGAGATGGAGGAGTGATTCATTGTGGTGGTGGTTTTGGAAACGGCGGCCGACAGGGTTTAGGGTCTAACCATTTAAGGTGGGAAAGCTGAAAATGGACCCAAAAAAATAAAATTGGTCAAATATTTTGACATGTGAGAAAGACGAAGAAACACTTGGAATTTTCTATATATATACACTTTTTTTTCCTTTCTTCAGAAGATGGTGGCTAATTTCTAAATCTATGGATTCCGCTAACATGTCGGCTGGTTCTAAATCTATGGATTTCATACAACATGTGGGTTGTCACTTGGCTATGGTGCAATTAAAGATAATTAGAAAATAATCGTGTTTATAAATTACACTTTTGTAATTTTTTGATATATTAATTGTAAAATAAAAAATATATTAAAAAAATATAAAATTATGTTAATATAAAAATATATTTTAAACGTGCAATTCATGTGTACTTGTATATTTTAGAAGGATGGTCTATCTATATATAAAGGTAAAAAAAATATATATATATATATATATATATATATATATATATTTTCATTAGTTTAGTGCGTTAAAAATAATAATACGAATCATGTATCAAAAATTTTTTATTATTTTTTCTTCTGTCCATTCTACTTGAAATTGATATAACTTTTTTTATTAATCAAGAAACAGAATATATTTAATTTATTATTAAAAAAATAATTTTACATTTTTATTATTACTTTTTATTTATAAATTATTCATTTCTACATTCATAATTATAATTGACAATTAAAGTTGACTCCAGAAAATTTTAAAATGAATTATTTTTTTGGTTCTAACCGAGGGAGAATACTATAGGGTTACACAAAATTTGACTTTGGTTTTTTTTTTTTAACAGGTGATGACAGGAGAGAGGAAATTCGTGAGGATTGGGAATTGAAGGAAAGTTTAAAAAATAAAAAGTTAACAAACTGCGGATGCAATTGGCTTCACTGTTTAAAAAATTGTTTTCTTACAAAAAATATCTTGAATTGGGATGAGCTATTTTAAGTTAATAGATGAACATTCAAAACAAGCACTAAATCACTATAAAATATTGGGTTCCGGCAAGGATAAAGGATCAATCTTCTCATCAAAATCTAACCACAATATGCTTATAGGGTAGTCTAATTTAGGAACAATCAAGAATAAATGTATAAGTTGCCCCATTGGGGTAGCTAAGTTGGTGTGGTGGGTGGGTGTGTAATCGTAAGGTTACAAGTTTAAATCTCCCTGTTAGCACATTCTTGGTTAAACCCGTCGCACAGGGCTTGCCTAGTGTAGTTTACTTCTCTTGTCGAGGTTTGCAGGCTATTTCATAGAAGCAAGGTTTACCCAGTGTGCACTCTCGGATAGCGGTTGCGGGTTCCGTTGTCAACAAAAGAATAAATGTATAAGTTGTCCCGTGCAAGCGCCCTAATGGTAAGGGTGTATTGTAAGTTCTCGGTTGTAATTTCGACATCTCGTAGTCGAACCCCCTTACGCACCTGTTCCTGGGACAAAAAAGAGTTCAAAAAATACAGAAGTCGACTTGTTGAATATAGACTTTAAAGTTGACATCCAATATGTCGACTTCACGTTGAATTTTAAAAAAAAAATTATCCTATACCCCTTCCGTTAGAACTCATCTTCTTCCTATTTTTCCTCTCATCTTCTTCCCTTCCCCTTACAGTTACACCCCTTTTCCCAAATTCCCCTCCCCATGTGGCAATCCCAGCCCTAGCCGCAACTCTCCCTTTGGCTGTGCCTGTGCCCCCCAATTCCGTCGCAAAACCTGTTCCCCCCCCCCCCCACCCCCGGGTTACCTGCAAGCGGCCCCTGGCCACTACGGCCCCCCTTTCCCTCTCCCAAAATTTTGAAGTCTTATACGGAACTAGATTAGCGCCATGGAATAAAGTTCTTACAGCTTTATAGCTTCTTGATTTGCCAAAAATAAAATTTGAGGCAACTTCTCTAACCCATTCGCGACCATCACGTGCAATTGAGTTGCCAATAGAGCCACAAGAATTTAAACTATATTTCTATGAGTACAAAATTTTAATGGAATCTTTGATGGAAGATACGAATCATGGCCGCTTTTTAAGAAAGTCATAGTCCTTGATCATGAGGAGAATTAAGAAACTTTAATCATATTTGTAAACCTTCTTGATTGTGTGAAACGTTTGCGACAAGGAAAGGGAAGAAGGGTGAGATGGGAATTTTTTTTTTAAAATTTTGCTTGAAGTTAACATCTGGGATATCTATTTCAGTATTTTAAGAATACTTTTCAAATTATTAATATTTGTTTAATTTTTTTTTAAAAAAATTCAAATATTTTACTCCTATTACCTAACTACTTTAAAACCAAGTTCTAGAATTTCTAACACAGAACTACACAAAATGAAAACTTGCAGAATTTTTTTTTAAAAATAATACTAGTGAGGGTCTTGCTTGAGGCGCAAGGATACCCTCTCTATTTTTAAATATAATAAATATTAATCTTTAAAATTATTTTAAATACTTATTTTGATTTATATTATTGTTTTTCAAATTTTTGTAGATATTAAAATTATTAATTATTTTTGTGCATGGTATTTATATTTGATTTATATTTAATTTGTTTTATATTTTTTTAACATTATTTTACTTACATTATGCAATACAACCATACAAAAAAGATGAATGTAAAATTATTCTAAAATCTGTACAATTTAATTTCTAAATTTTCTCACAATTAGTTCTTCAAACATTATGAACAGTGTGAAATTGTAAATAGAATTTCCATGATTCTTTAGTATTATATTATAATTAGCTATTTCAATATGCTTATCTCTTTTTGTTTGCAATAGAATAAATAAAATTGCTTTTTGTTTAATATGATTTTAGTATGCTAGATGTTTGGAACTTAAGGTGATATATGAAAAAAGTTTTCTATTTTTATTTGGTTAAGGTATTTATTATTTTGTTACATTATCCATTGAAATAAATAAAATCATGCTAAATGTAAGCTTACTGCTACCTCAAAAGATTTTTTTTTCCCAGAAAAGAACAATCCTAACAAATTAAAAAGCGATTAATACCATTAAAAAAAACATTAAATGTTGAAAATGTCTAAAAAAAAATTTATTCTATCATTTATATATTTATTTTCAATTAATCAGATTTTCTTTGGATGTTGGTCTGAAAAAAAAAAAGATTAAAATAAAGTTTATAAGAAGTAGACTGATAAGTCTTATTTATAAAAATATATTTTTGTAATTTATGTAATAATTTTGGTTCCAAAATTTCTATAGTTATGTAACTTTCAAACTATGTAATCATATAAGAAGGAAACTTTATCTCACTAACCACAATCTTTTTTATTTTTATTTTTTTTCTGAAATGATAGTAACTTTACTGATTTTACAATAAATAAATAAGATATATACCTTAGCCTACTGACTTGAAAAACTCTCTGTGGACTCCATTGAGGAAACCTACAGCAGCCATTGAGGAAACTTATGATTCCAAGTTTGTGATGAGGAAATCAACTTGGCTAAAGATTTTTTTAAATATTGAAAAAAAGTTAAACATTCTGTCGTGTGTCGATCTCTTTGATCCGATGATTAAATCTCCGTCTCTTAATACAAAGTACTCAAAGGAGAAGCAGTATACGCAAGTTTTAAGCCTTACATAGTTGTTTTTGTCTCCTTGGCACCCTGATACAGCACAAGGGTTGTCTTGTCTAATTGCAAAAAGAAAAAGTTACACTTATAAGAACATAAGATCATAAACACATATCATTGACTATAATAAAGAAATTCACATTGGTCATTTTGTTTTGATGCAAAAAAGTTTACTATATTTTCAACATTTGAATGTATGTTGATTTCCTTGTAACATAACCTTGTTGATAAGCTTGTAACTTAGCAAAACGAACAGCTGCTTGAGAAGGGAATTCGGGTATTGAATTTTCTGTCAGCTTCTCGAAGTCATGTGCCTAACTTCTGTTGACTTAATTCTGGAGAAAAAACAAGGAAGAGAACAGATGTATGGTCTTGATTTATATACCCTGTGAACGTTTTGTGGGAATTATAGTCTTCCTTGAACGTGGAATTCGAAATGGTCATTATTACTCTCAAATGAGATTATAAATTATTTTTAAAATAATTATTAATCAACATGTGAATAGAAATATTGAAAATTTGCGTATAGTTCATAAATAAATATTCTTATTCAAATTTTTATTTCTTATAACATTTTATATAACTTTTTCAATATTTGAGTCATTACAATCGAAAGGTAATTTTGTTCAATTTATATATTTATTATTAAAAATTAATAAAAATATCATTAAACTAATTAAATTATTTATATAATAATAAATTTTCTTTTCACTTAAATATGAAAATTTTTCTCATGTAAATTTAATAATATTTTATTCACTTCATAAAATATAATATCATAATTAGTACCAAAATTGGTTTATTAAATTTAGATCATTGAATCAAAGAATGTGATAGGTAACAATACTGCAACATTGGTATACGAGAATTGAAACTTCTCACTCTTAATTTCCCTTCAAATTGTGAGTTGTTGAGTCAATGTCTTTGTTACTCGAACTAACTTCATACTCAGTGTGGAACTGTCTGGTAGCATGAAGCTTTGGCATGCAAATTTGATGTTCTCTTAAATTAGTCCATCATTTTAACCCTCGAAAAGAAACGACAAAAAAGTGTCACTGATGTTGGCTGTTGATTTTATGCTAGCATTTTGTGCAAATTGTACATAGTGACAATCACTAATATATATATAAATACTTTCAGAAAAATCAAAATAAAATAAAGGTATCATTATATTGTTCAAAAATATTGCATTAATTCATAATTGGCCACTGAAAAAAATTGTTACATCAATGAATAAAAAAGAAACATCCCAAAGTCAAATTAAGAGAAGAACAACACGATTTTTTTAAAGAGAAGAACAACACGAAGGATTATTAAACAAAAAACACTAAGACTTTATGCAATGAATTACAAGAATGGTCAGCATCTTTGAATCAATCTTATGATACCATGACAAGAACATCAACATCTGTGAAATTTCTTTGTGGAAATTAATGGGAAGATTTAGATGCGCACGCAAGATCACAGCGCAGCCAATCACCCATATAAACCTCTCTAGTTGAGGCCTTATTAAGCCACAACACTACGGTAGCTCACTTCCATCAAACATCATGAAGTTCGTTCAAACTCTGTCCATTTGGACTCTGTTTACCACCCTATACCTTACCTTAACCAATGCTGCAACTTTTAACATCACAAACCAATGTACCTACACGGTGTGGGCTGCTGCCTCTCCTGGAGGCGGTAGGCGACTCGACCAGGGCCAGTCATGGACTCTAGACGTGGCTCCGGGAACCGCCCGAGGAGCTCGAATCTGGGGTCGTACAAATTGCAATTTTGATGCCAATGGTCAAGGTCAATGCCAAACTGGTGATTGTGGACGCCTAGAATGTCAAGGCTACGGCAGGCCTCCGAATACTCTAGCTGAATTCGCCTTAAACCAACCCAATAATTTGGACTACATCGACATGTCCCTTGTTTATGGATTTAACATCCCAATGGAATTTAGCTCGGTTACTCCTTGCCGTGTGATTAGATGTTCAGCCAGAATTGTTGAAGAATGCCCAACTCAGCTAAGAACCCCTGGTGGATGCAATAATCCCTGCACTGTTTTCGGCACTAATGAGTATTGTTGCACAAATGGACCAGGAATTTGTTTCCCAACAACATTTTCTGGGTTCTTCAAGGTTAGGTGCCCTGATGCTTATAGTTATCCTCGGGATGATCCAACTAGTTTGTTTACTTGCCCAAGTGGTACAAATTATAGGGTTGTTTTCTGCCCATGAAGGTTCTTCATGGCTGCTATAAGAAATTTACCACAAAGTTTAGAATAATAAATAATGACATGTACGAGTCTTCTTATGGTTCACTAATTTTTTTTGTTGACAATCTTATTTTATTATAGATATGAATGTGTCCCTATTTTATTAGAATTCATATTCCAATATTAGAGTGGAGGAGGAATATCGGAGAGGGAGTCCGAACTCCTCTCCTCCTAACCCCACCAGATATTGGATAACCAACTGACTCACTTGTATTTTGGAATAAATGATAGGAGCCCAGATATAGCACCGTGGGATTTGTGTTTTATATAATTTTCTTTTAAATATATTTAAATTAAATATAACCTAAGTGTATGTTTTAATATAAGCCCAATAGGTAATGCATCTTTATAGTGGGCTTGTATGGGCAAGAGCTCATTAATTGGTTTTAACTCTAGTGTATCCCTATTTATATGCTAGCTGAAGGCAGCATGCTAGGTATTTCAAATTAGATATCTAGGGTGTAATGCTTTAAGCAATTGCATATACTATTGCTTGACTTTAAATCCTAACAATCTTGAATCATTATGTATTGAAAATTTGAAGAAATCCTTTTTTCAGATTTTTAGAAAAAAAATTAAAAAAATCCTTGAACAGTGCCGAATAGTGAAACAGAGGTATTTTGGTCCTATTGAAATTTGACTTTTTACTCCGGTGATTGATCGAGGCAAAGGAGGAGTCCATCTCGTGTATCTCGACGAGAGGAATCCATTGGTGGTATCGGTTTTTTAATTTGGTGACCGGAAGACTGCGAAATTGGCGTTTAAAGTCGCGGTAACCGAAATCTTTCTCTTCAGATCCTGAAAGATCCAGACGTTTTTAGCTTGTAAGGTCACTTGAGTTGTGTTCTTCTTATCAAGATGATCGTTTTGAGGGGTCATGGGCCTTAATCGGAGCTTGGACGACGGAGAAACGAAGAGTAAAATTCCGGTGAAGGTTGCGCAAGGACCGTTGGACTGTTCATCGGTTGACTATTGGTACTGTTCATCCGTTGATCAAGTGCACTGTTCATCGTTGACCATAGTTGACTTTTCAAAATTTTTACACTTTTTGAAATCAGGTGCACTCATTCTAATTTTTCCATTTTTTACTTATTAAAAATGGAAAAAAGCATGATGGTCAAATTTCATACTTTTAGTGGATCTGAATTTAATTCATGGAAGCGAAAGACTCAGTTTGGTTTAAAATATGAGAATATTTTTTACACTATTTTGAGTACTTTTGCTGACACTACTGAGGAAGTTGATGAGTCTCAATGGAACAAAGATGATGACTTCTGCAAGGACTATTTATTGAATTGTCTTTTAGACCGTCTTGCAGAAGTTTATCACAAGTTTAAGACTGTTAAAGAAATATGGGACAATTTAGATACTTAATTTAGGAAAGAGGAGGAATTATCAAAAACACATCTTGTTGAAAAATTCATGGATTTCAAATTCAAGGAAGATATGGAAATCACTCCTTAAGTAATTGATCTAGAAAATTTGATATCTAAATTGACCAGTAAAAATATCATTGTTTGTGATCCTTTTCTGGTTGGTGCCATTATTTATAAATTACCATCTGCGTGTTATTCTTTCAAAACTGAGATGTACAGGAAGAAAGTGCAGGTGGGACTGTATGATCTTAAACGATTCATTAGAATCGAGGATGAGAATCGAGTTAGGAATAACTTGGAGAGGATTAGACAGCAACAATTAGCTGTTAATGCGGTAACAAATCCCAAGAAATTTCCTAAGAAATCCAAGTCACCCAAGAGTAAGTCTCAACAATTGGAGGCCAAAAAAGCTTATCTTTAAGAAAAAAAGGGCAAGTGCCACAGTTGTAGGAAGTGGGGCCACTTTACAACATATTGTAGGCAACCTAAAAAGGACAAATCTGGCACACCAAAGAAGGAAACAAATATGTTAGTACGAAAGACTGAGCCTAAACAATTTGTTGCTATGATGGGCAATAATGGAAAGGCCAGTACTTCTTCAGAATGGTGGTTAGATGCTGAGGCAACGTGCCATGTCTATAAAAATGAAAAGTTACTTGATGATATTGCTAAGGCCAACGAAGCTATTGCTGTGGCTAGTGGGGCAGTGGAGACGGTGACTCACACTGGTACTGCAAATATGAGCCTTTCTTCAGGTAAACTTCTAATTTTAAAAGATGTTAAAGTAGTTCCTGCTATTTAAAAGAATTTAATTTCTATTAGTCACTTAGACAATGCTGGCATGAACATATTTATTTCTGGTGGTAAAGTAACTTTACCTGTTAATTCTCATTATTTTGGTCGCGAATTTTTGACTGGTGGTATGTATAGATTGAGTTCTGCAAATGAAACGGTTAGCCAAGTTAGTTCAAATTTAATTAATCTTACAACATTGCATAATCGGTTAGGACATGTGAACTACAAGAAAATGGCTAGACTAGCTAAAACTCATAATATACCTCTAGATACTTCGATCAGATTTAACAGATGTGAAGTGTGTGCTCAAACGAAAATTACTAGAAAATCATTTCATATGGTCTCTAGAAGTACAAAACTTCTTGAATTAATACATTCTGACCTCTGTGACTTTAAAAGTTTCACAACTAAAGGTGGTTGGAAGTATTTGGTCACTTTTATAGATGATTTTTTTAGATATTGTCATATTTATCTATTAAAATCAAATGATGAAATATTATGAAATATTTGATAAATTTAAGATTTTCAAGAATCGTGTTGAAAACCAGTTGAACTTGAAAATTAAAAGGTTTAGGAGTGATAGAGGAGGAGAATATACATTGGCAGGGTTCAAGGAATTTTGTGCTTCAGAGGGCATAATACTTGAAACTACTACTCCATACACACCTCAATCCAATGGCATAGCTGAAGGTAAGAATAAGACGTTAACAGAAATGTTAAACTCTATGTTATTGACAGTTGGCATGCCTTCTTATTATTGGGGAGAAGCAGTTTTGACTGTTAATCACATCCTGAATAGGTTGCCGCACTCTAAGTTGTCTTCAACTCTGTATGAGATATGACATAAACATCCTTGTAGATATGATACTCTTAAGACTTGGGGTTGTATTGCTTATGTGAGGATACCAGACCCTAGGAGACCTAAGGTGGGGCCTAGGACAAACACTTGTGTGTACCTAGGTAGTGCAGAGGATAATGCAGCTGATCGGTTCTTAGATCTATCAACCAATATGGTTATAAATTCTAGAAATGCAGTTTTCTTTGAAGATAAATTTCTTCGAGATCAAGGGTTGACAGTACCCGGCACTATAGAAATAATTTTAGAATTACCTAAAGAAACTGAATCAAATTCCTCTGACATTCGGATAATTTTTGAATCTGTACCTTTAAGGGTATCTACAAGAGAACAAGTTCCTAAAACGTTTGGTGAGGATTTTGTCACTTACCATTTAGAGGATGATTCATCCACTTATAAGAAGCGATGAGATCTAGGGACTCCTTATTACAGGCAGAAGCCATTGATGATGAAATGAGCTCTCTGTTACAAAATCAAACTTGGCAACTAGTCAATTTGCCAAAAGGGGCTAAGACTACAGGTTGCAGGTGGATTTTGAAGAAGAAACTTAATCCTGACGGATCTATAGCTCGGTATAAAGCACGTTTAGTAGTTAAGGGCCATACTCAAGTAAGTGGGGTAGATTATTTTGATGTTTACTCCCTGGTCTCTCACTTGACTACGATAAGAGTTATTCTTGCTTTGGCATCTATTAAGCACTATATTGTGCATCAAATGGATATAAAGATAGCTTTCCTAAATGGAGATCTAACTAAGGAGATCTACATGAACCAACCTGAAGGGTTTGTCATGAAAGGTTTCCAGAACAAAGTTTGTAAGTTAAACAAATCTTTGTACGGTCTAAAATAAGTACATAAATTGTGGCATAAAAAATTCGACAAGGTAGTAATGAGTTTAGGATTTCGATCCAGTTACTTAGATAAATGCCTTTACTACCGTTCTGTTTCGAATTATGTTGCGATTATTTGCTTATATGTAGATGACATGTTGATACTTGGTTCCGATCATTCTGCAGTGAGTGACGTAAAAGCCGAGTTAAGAAAAGCATTTAACATGTTAGATCTTGGTGTGGTAGATACCATTATTGGTATGAAAGTAAGTTTTACAGAGCAAGGTATTACTCTTAGCCAAGCTCACTACATTGAAAACTACTTTCTACATTGGGATACAGAGAGTGTAAAGTGGCTGAGACACTGTATGATCCTAATAAACGGCTGAGCCCTAATGAGGAAGCTAGCGTGAATCAGTTGGATTATTCTAAATTGATTGATAGTCTCATGTATGCAATGACTTGCACTAGGCCAGATATAGCATTTTCTGTAGGCATATTAAGTCGTTTAACTAGTAATCTCGCCATGAGCATTGGAATGCCCTCACGCGACTTATACGATATTTGAAGGGTACCTCTAATTATGCTATATGTTATAGTGGCCATCCTCTTATCTTGGAAGGATTTTCTAATGCATCTTGCTGCTCAGAATTAGGAGACAGTAAATCTACCAGTGGTTATGTTTTCACACTGGGTGGAGTAGCTGTTGCATGGAAATCCAAGAGACAGACTTATATTGCTTTGTCGTCTATGGAATCAGAACTTTCTGCTCTAGCTTCTGCAGGAAGAGAAGCAAAGTGGATAAGAGAACTGATCTCGGATATTCCACTAACCCATTTAAAAATTAATTCTTTAAGTATTTTCTGTGATAATCAGGCTACAGTTTCGGTAGTGAAAAACTCACTCTTTAATGGTAAGAAGAGACATATTAGGTTGAAACATGCCCTACTGAATTATCTCATAGAACACGGTATTATCACTTTGGTCGATGTGAGATCGAAGGATAATATGGTTGATGCTCTCACCAAGGGACTGAACAAAGATCGAATATTTAAAATTGTGGGGGAAATGGGGCTAAAGACTACATAGACATGTCTTAACCTACAGTTATGTTATTTTGAATTTTCAAATCTCCCTTTGTTGGTTAAGATAAGCACTTGATAATGATTCGATGATGTTTATGGTTGTCAATATATGATTCCACATTTGATGATATATCCTTTTTGAGTGAGTTGTCTCATTTCACATGTGATGAGGTAATTTTACTCATTTTGGATGTTTGGTTTAGAGCGGTTGTATCATTCCATATATGATGATGCTGCTTAACTAAATTTGGACTTGACAGCTATAACATTCCACATAGAAACATGAAATGGTTCTTTTGAAAAGAAACTGTTTAGGTCTTGTTTTTATAAAGAAACTAGACATTGATGCTTATTGGTATGTGACATTGATGCATATTGTTATTGACATTGATGATTATTGTTATTGATATTGATGCTTATTGACATTGATATATATTTATTTTCAGTCATTGTGGTATTGTGCTAAGTTCTTTTGGTAGAACTAGACACTTTAGTTTGTTATACAAATGATTGGATTTACATGAAATTCATATTTGGTAACTTGCAGAAAATGACGGAAATGGAGGAGCTGATTTCAACTGGGATCCTGAAGGGGATGATCTATTTGATGGATAATTCCTCTAGAGCTTTGCACTGTGAGGAACTATTATTTTCTTTGAAGTTGAATAAATAGTTCACTTACATATGAAATTGCCCATTTAGTTTGAGTCTAGAGTATTTCTAAAACTCGTGTTCAAAATTTAGAGATTTTCTAAAACTTTGATTTGGTTCACTTATGAGTGAGACCTATTGATTGTGTTTGGTTGAGTTTAGATTGTTTCTAAAACTCGTAATTGTGTTTAAAGAATTCATATTTTTGAGTCATGAATCTTTTTTGTGCTATGAATGATTCAATATTCTGTTTAAAACATTACATTATCTATCTATTGTATTGTGCTATATGTAAAACATAAGAGGAGATTTTGGGTATTTAATATAACCCAAGTGTATGTTTTAATATAAGCCCAATAGGTAATGCACCTTTGTAGTGGGCCTGTATGGGCAAGAGCCCATTAATTGGTTTTAACTCTAGTGTATCCCCATTTATATGTTAGCCGGAGGCAGCATGTTAGGTATTTCAAATTAGATATCTAGAGTGTAATGCTTCAAGCAATCGCATATACTATTGCTTGACTTTAAACCCTAACAGTTTTCTGCCCATGAAGGTTCTTATGGTTCACTAATTTTTTTTGTTGACAATCTTATTTTATTACAAATGTGAATGTGTCCCTATTTTATTAGAATTCATATTCCATTATTAGAGTGGAGGAGGAATATCGGAGAGGGAGTCCGAACTCCTCTCCTCCTAACGGGAAGATATTGGATAACCTACTTACTCACTTGTATTTTGGAATAAATGATAGGAGCCCACACATAACATCGTGGGATTTGTGTTTTATATAATTTTCTTTTAAATATATTTAAATTGAAACTGCTATCCAAATGGTTGCACTTCCCTACTGAAAGTACGGCAATTACAAAAGGTTTTAGTTTCCCCTCTCAAATTTAAGATAACTTGCCTATAAGGCTAAAAACTTCCCTAATGAGTTGCCTAATCAAGCATACAATGGCCAAAAAAAGAAAAGAAAAAAGGAAAAAAAAAGAAACAACACCTTTAAAATTCCTAGATATATTCCTCTAGATTAGTCATAAAATATTATTAAACAGAGAAAAATGAAAAATTAAAGTTAGGTTTAATTTGTTGCATATATATTTCTAATCACGAAAGTACAGGAAGCTGCCTTCCACAGCTTACACTCGTCATTCTTCTCCAAAAAATACATATCGAGCTCAATGACAGTATCTTGGCTTCTTCTACTTTTTACTTGCTAGACGTCACAGTAACTTGTATCCGAAGTGGGAGTATATTAATAAAGAGTTCCTGTATAGAAGAGACCGGGAGGGTAAAGGCTGGAACTATCAACTGAATAGAAGAAGAAGACGTCAAGAAAAGAGTGGGGCACAACGAAGGCGTGATCAAAAGAGTAGGAAGCGTGATTTAGTTACCTTTGCTTGGAAAATAAGCTGTGAAGTTAGCAGTAGTTGACAGTGAGGATAGAATTCTATAAATAGTGGACCAAATGATTGTATTGGGACATTCCATAATTTTATGAGAAGCTTCTTAATCTCTTTCATTTTCTTCCTATTTTTATCTTTGCCCCTTTCTCAAGTTTTCGTGCAATTTGAGTCATCTCTTTTGGTAAGTAATTCTCTGCTTTCTTCGTCCTACTCTTAGATTTGACTGGATCTAGTTCCCCTACCATCGGTGCCATTAGAGCTGTGGTGACCCAACTATGGTTGAGGGCATTAGATGTCAAGATATTAATCACAAAATTAAAGAGAATGTTAGGTTGATCTTAAGAGAGTAGAAAGAGCAATTAGAAAAAGAGATCGAAACTCTAAGATCCTTGGTTCTGGACCTTCATTCGTAGTAATCACGCCATAGCCAGCAATCCCCACACAACTCAGAGTTTGGGAACACTTCTCATCAGTGGAGTACTCAGTCCAGTTTCACTAGATTTTCACGTTTGGAGTTTCTAGAATTCAGAGGTGAAGATTTCAAAGGTTGGCTTTATAAGTGTGAGCAGTTCTTTGACAGCAGTTATTTGACATTGATGACACTCCTGCAGAGATTAAGGTTAAACTGGCAACTATGCATTTCGAAGGGAAAGCCCTTCAGTGGCATCAGGTCTATATGAAGTCTCGGACTACTAGAGATCTTCCTACTTGGGAGGCTACGTGCCCTATAATCCAGATTCGGGGCCATGGTTTATGATGATCCAATGGGAGAGCTCATGAGTTTGAAATAGACAAGAACACTACAGGTTTTCCAGGAATCTTTCAAGGAGCTTGTAAATAGAGTAAAGCCACCTAAAGCTTATGCTATTGGCTATTTTTTAAGTGGCCTCAAAGAAGAAATACAAATTACGGTAAGAATGCTTATGCCTAAGACTCTTTCTCAACTACCTTACTATTTAGCTAAATTAGAAAAGATGAAATCACGATCACTAAGTAAAAACAGAGGCATACAGAGAAACAACTTTCAATCACCAATACCTAAACAAGAAAGAAGTAATAATTTGGGTACAACTGACTGCAAAGGTATCTTCCAATCTGAGAAACATACTGCCCTTCTACCCAACCCTAACAAGGAAGAAGGCACAGTTAAAAGGAATTTTAAAATGTTGAGTGCTTCTGAGATGGATGGAAAAATGGTTAAAGAACAATGTTATTGGTGTAATGAGAAGCACGAATTTGGACATACGTGTGCTAAGAGGCAATTATACACAATTAAATTCTAAGGAGATGAGGAACTAGATCAAAAATTGCTCTATTCATTTGAAATAGATCAAGACCCAAATGAACAACTTGGCGAGGAGAATTTTCAAGTAGCTGATATTTCTATTAATGCAACGTCATCAACCATAGTCCTTAAATTCAGTACTATTGGATTTTTACTGGGTATGTACTAAAAAAGACTATGAAAATTTTGATTGATGGGGGCAATTTTCATAACTTTATTCATCCTTCATGAGTTCAAATTTTGGCCCTAAAAACTGAAAATGAAAGATACGCATGTTGTTGCGGCAGATGGAAGTAAGACGCACACCTCTACTCTCTGCCTTCAGTTTCAATGGATGATGCAAGGAACCCAATTCACAGCAGATATGTTGGTGTGTTACCTATAGGAGAATGTGAGATGGTGCTTGGGGTGCAATGGCTGTCTACTTTGGGAAATATTAACTCGAATTTTGGCAATTGAAAGATGGAATTTCAGTACCAAGGCCGCAAAATTGAGCTAAGAGGAATTCAGCAGGCTACTATACAAGTGGTGAAGAAACCAAAGACGCAACAAATTTTGCAAGACCAATATCAAATAGCTGCAGCCTATCTATGCTTTCTGCATCATGCAAAAAATATCCAAGGGCAGCCATCTGATGCTATATATTCTATATCAACAGCTTTATCATCTCAGGTAACTTCCAATGCTTCAGGAAAAATTATTGATTGAATATGAGGATGTGTTTGAAGAACTGACTGGCTTACCTCCTAAGAAACAACATAACCACAGGATTTTTCAGAAGAAAAGGGCTCAACCTATGAATGTTCGACCTTTACAGCTATCCAAATTTTCAGAAAGGAGATATAGAAAGATTAGTGCAAGAATTGCCGATAAATGGAGTTATAAGAACTAGTAACAGTCCCCATTCATTTTGCAAAGTTTTAACTTGATTTTTTAAATCTTTTATTTCTGTTTGAATATCTTTAGTATTACCTATTTTTTAAACTATTTAAAGTAGGAAAATTTTCTAATAATTTTGTAATACTAAAAGGTTCTATGAGTGGAGTAGGTTTTCCTTCTTCTATTATTAATTATTTTAATCTATTTAAATATTCTGTTTTTTGCTTCTATGTCTGTAATTTTTTCTTTCATATCAAATAGAAATCCTTTTTTATTTTATTTTAATAACATGAATACATTTACATGGTTCAGTAAATTCTTCACTTGAATCCAACCCTATATCATCTTTGAATTATATCTTCATCAGTTTCTTGAATTACTAAAGCAATTAATTTATCTTCTTGAAATATTTCATTAATTCTCTTCTTCAAATTGATTTGCTTTATGATCAAATCTTCTACATTTCCAACAAGTAATTGAATTATTTCCTTTATTATATTTAGATTTTTTGTAATACTGCCTACTACTTTTATCTTTAATTCTTATTGGAGTTTTCTTATTGAATTTTATTCTTTTCTGATTTTCTGCTGAATGGGCTTTTATACCTTTTATCCCAAAGGCTTCACAAAAAGACCATAATTCTCTTTTTTTTAACCCATATTTAGATTGAATTTTCAATTAAGAACATCATGCTAATCCTTCCTTTTTAATGAAAGCATACAATTGACCAAAAGGCATTAAATCAAATTGAATTTGTTCATTACCCATCTCTTTTTGTAAATTATTTATAATTCTTTGAGAAAATAAACTAGGTAATCCAGTAATAAATTTTTCTTTCCAAAATGGAGCATTACAATTAAGCCTCCTTAATACTTGAGTTAAAAGCATGTCTTTGCATAGCTAAAATCAAATAAAGTAGGATATCTTAAATTTGTCAAAAATACTTTTGAAGATTGTAATTCTTCTTTTGGATTTTTCCGTGAAATACATAGTAATAGTGACTATTGAAAAATCACCTGCATCTGATTGAATAGTAATATTTCCATGTTCATCTTCAATTTCTATTGTATGATCCAGAATTGAAACTTTATCTTGAAGTATAATGTATTATCCCACTAATATTTTAACTATCCCTATAAAGCCAGAAACAAGTGAACTAACGGAATGTTTTTCATCAATATTTCTAATTTTGCAGGCCATTCTAGTCATTCCCATTTCTTATAATGCATTTAATATTTCATATTATGATTTTTCATCTATATTCCATTCATAAATTGAATCTCTATTATAGTTATTTGAATTAAACTTAGTTCTTTCTTCATATTGAATATCTAATGGAGTTGGTCTAGGATAATAAGTCCTAGTCTCTGCTAATTTCCAATTATTATAATATATCTTTTTCTTTCCTCTAATCCTATTAATTTATAAATCTTGATTATCTTGAAATTTTTGTTCTATTAATTGAATTTCATCTATTTCTTCATTTTCTGATTATGAAATTATATTCTAAATCTAATTGTGACTCTTTTTCTTGACCACCGTGTTCTAAACAATTTATTCTAGCTTTTGAAGTTCTAGGTTAAGACTTTTGAATATTGTTTAAACTCTGAGATATTCTACTAAGTAAATTACTTGAATTAGATACTAAATTAGAAGTAATTTTTTTTTCCCCAGGTAAACTTCTAGGTTGAAAATGAGGAATCTTAATATCCTGAGGAAATCTAGGTTTATCTTTAGGAATTGAATCTACTTTATTAACTAAATGATCTACCAGATTAGCTATTGTATGTAATATCTGATTTGAATAATTATTCTGTTAAAAAATCTTTTTAATATCATCTAACACCACTGATGAATTACTATCTTCTCTTTCTTTTTTAAAGGGTAAAACTAGTATTTCTCCTTCATTAGTATTAATTTTATCTGATTGTGTCTGATAGACTTCATTAGTATTTCTCCTTCATTGGCATACGGTAAATGCTCCAAAGTGGCTCGGGGGATTAGGTCTGATAGACTTCCACTTAAAGAACTCGGCACTATTAGCTAAAAGGCTATGGAGGTTCGGCAACGAAGTGGATTCGCTATGGCGGAACTTTATGGTGGAAAAGTATGGGCTAGCAAAGAAACACCTCCTCCCCAGGCCTTGCAACAACAGACTTGCATCTAAGTCATGGAAAGCTATTACTGCCCCACTTACTCCATCTGATAAATTTCATGGGGTTGTTTCTTCAGGGATGAGGGCACTGCTTGGGACGGGAGACAATATTGTTTTCTGGCATGAGGAATGGATAGAAGGTATGATTTTAAAAACATGCTTCCCTCGCATCTTTGCATTGTCTATTAATAAGGATGGAAATGTGGCTGAGTTCGGAAATTGGAGAAATGACCGCTGGGAATGGAGGATTGCTCTTCGTAGGAATGTTCTTGACTGGGAAAAACAACAATGGGAGAACTTGTTATGCACTTTGCAGGGCCAATATCCTAGCAATACACCTGGATCGGATCATATGGAGATGGGTACCGAGTGGTATGTACTCCACTTCCTCTTTCTACAAATCAGTGTTGCGGCCTCAGAGGCAAGGGCAAGTAATCTGGAATCTAGTATGGAATGGTTATGGTCCGCCAACAGTAGAAGTCTTTGTCTGACAACTAATCCACCAAAAGCTTTGATAAGATGCATAATTGCATATTTATTATGTCAATTTCCTTGTGTTTAAGTGATTAAAATGCTTATTTATATGAAGATTAAGTGTTTTTATTATTGATGGATAGTTTGGAGCTTTGTAGGAAAAATTTAACAAATAAAGCAAAACATTATTTTTCTTGGCAAAATTTAAGTTGTTTATGCATTATTTCAGTTTGTTTTGTCCAAAAGAGAATTTGAAAACCCATAGTAAGCATAGCCTGGTTTTCACATTCGCCATTCAACATTTTTTTTTTATTATTTTTTTTTATTTTTTTTTGTTCTGTTATTTCAATGAAGTCATCATGCTCATTTCTCCATGACTACTGTACAAACATTCCATGCATTAAACATCTACCTCACAGGAAGTATCCCACGGCAGCAAGCAAGCATTCAGGTCCCATGGCAGAAAGCAAGCATTGAGACTGATATCATCAATTATAATGCTGGCCATGAAGCATTTCCAATTACTGAAAGAAGGATCAAAAGGAAGCTAGAATTCAAGCCCAGGGTGCAGAACACGAACCGAAGTCATGGAAGAAGAGTTCGCAAACAACCATGACAGTTTTAGTCCCTCAAATCTGTCCAAGGAAGTTTCCCATGTGAGTTATGAAGATGGAAACGGACAAAGGAAAAGAAAAGGAAGCAAATGAAAGAGAAAATAGAAAGCCAAGCCAAACAAAGACACAAAAAGAAAAGCTGAATACATAAACAAGGAAGAAGCCAGCACATAAAAGGAAACAAAAGAAACAACGGCACATGAAAGGAAACAACCCAGCTGCCATCTTTTCTTTTTCTGAAGAAAGAATTGCATGAGGACAGCAAGAAAGTCTCTCCAAAATGCAGTTTCACATGGGCAAAAGAAAGGCAAAAGAAGAAAATAAAGAAAGAAAATTTGGCCAAGGAAAGAAGAAAGAAGAAATCGGGCAGCAAGAATGACATTTGGAAAGCAAAGCTTGGGCTGTTTTCTTTGCTGTAAAAGATGACAAGCACATGGAAGACAACAACACAACACCTTCGGCAGAGCAAAGAAAGAAAAGCAAAGCCTTGCCTATAAATGGGCAAAGCTTGGAACGGAAGAGACATCCCATTTCAGCCGATCCTATTCTTAGCAGCATATTTCTTTTCCTTTCTTCATTAGTTTAGGAGTAGTAGTAGCACCTCTTTACTGTTTTTTTTCTTTCCTTCCTTTAGTTTGTATTCAGTTTTAGCTAGCTTTCTTCTCTGTTTTCTTTTCTTTTCAGTAGTTTAGTAGAATTCCAGCAGCTTCCTCTCGGTTGTTTTCAGAAAATTTCAGAACAACTTCCTCGGTTTTCTTAGCGAATTTCAGCATTGGTTGTTGTTCTTCTTCCTTTTGTTGTTCTTCCAGCAGCCACTAAGCTTGATTTGGATACAAAGGAAGCAGCTAAAACTTCTCTTTGGAAGTTTACGGGTGGAGAAGACAAAAGTCAAAGAACAAAGAGGGGAGTGGCTACTACCTACGGGTTTTGTTGGAATTTATTTTTATTTATTTTTTTTTTAATTTTCTTTCTTTTTGCAATTATGTTTAAGAAATTGGTGTTGTTATTCTTTTATTTTAATATGAACTAAATCATTTTTCTAGGGTTTTGATGTAGCCTAATTATGAAGTCTTAATATTTTTCTATTAATATAATTTGATTTAATTTTCTATGGTTGAGTATTTATCTTTGTGCTTAATGCTTCTAATTACTTGATCACTAATTAGATGATTTGTTAATCATAACGAATTGGAAGAGGAGTTATGTGTCAAGTTCATTGAGATAAATGCCATAAATTGCATGTAGGATAGGAATATACCTACATGGTTTGTGTAGTTGCTATATGAGAATCCATAGAAATTAATGACTTCATAATTGTTGTAATTCACATAGGAATATAGTGAATTAGCAATTAGGAGGATTTTTATTAGATCTCGGGAGGGACTAGTAAATAAATTTGGGAATCTCGACTATCAACCAGGAAACTAAATTAGATTATAGAAATAGATTAATATTAGGATGGATTAGTTATGGTGAAATCGAAAACCCTAGATCTTTCGTCAACTTAATCTATTAACTTGCTTTGTTTAGTTTTTAATTTTAGTTTTAATTAAGTTTTAAAATTACTTTTAATTTAGCTTATCCATAAAATATTTTTTTTTCTTCAAATAAAGTTAGAACTATTTTAATTTCGGTATTTAATAATTCATTAGTCTCTGTGGGAACGATAAATTATATTCACTATATATTATTTGTTAACGATCACGTGCACTTGCGTGTAAAAATCGACCAACAAGTTTTTGGCGCCGCTGCCGGGGACTAATTTGATTTTATTAATATCGATACCAAGTAGTTCTACCTTTAATTTGAACTTTTATTATTATTATTTTAATTATTTTTGTTCTTTTATCTTTTTAGATATTATTCTGTGGTGCATGAGAAGGTTTGGAAGTAATAATCTCCTCCCATTGGATCCAGAGATAGAAAAGACTTGTCGTTTGAATAGAAGGGAAAAGAGAGGAACTTCTACACAATCTCATAACACTATGGCTGAACATGAAGAGAACGCTATCCCGGTTGCTAATGCCAACACTAGAGCGTTACGTGACTATGCTTTGCCTACTGCCACATATGATCTCCACAATGTCATACCTCCAACTGTTGCGGCAAATAATTTTGAATTGAAGTCAGGCATAATCCAGATGGTTCAAGCTAATCAGTTCACTGGGTTGGCACATGAGGATCCTAATGCTCACTTAATCAATTTTCTTGAGATCTGTGCTACATTGAAAATGAATGGTGTCTCTGATGATGCCATTAGACTGAGGCTTTTCCCATTCTCACTGAGGGATAGGGCCAAGAGTTGGTTGCTTTCTTTGCCAGCAGGAGCAATCACCACGTGGGACATGTGTAGGCAGAAATTTTTGACGAAATATTTTCCACCCACAAAAACTGCAAAGATGAGGAATGAGATCACCACATTCACTCAAAATGAGATGGAATCACTTTCTGAAGCATGGGAGAGGTACAAAGATTTATTGCGAGCATGCCCTCATCACGGTATCCCAGATTGGTTACAGTTGCAGACTTTTTATAACGGGTTGACTCGATCAACCAAGATACTTGTAGATGCTGCAGCGGGAGGTTCACTAATGGGGAAGACATATGAGGCTGCTTATACATTGTTGGATGAAATGGCATCTACAGACTACCAATGGTCTTCAGGGAGATCCACTCTACCGAAAAATCATGGCAACTATAAGGTTGATGCTCATCGCACTATCACCCAGTTGCTAATCACAAAGCAACTTAGTTCAATCATGCAAATGCCATCCATATTCCTCCGTGCTTGTGATTTTTGTGGTGGACCTCATTCTAGTGGTGATTGTCAGGTGGGAAATCCTTTTGCCCCATCGCAGAGGGAACAAGCTCAGTTTGTAGGGAATTCAAACAGACAGTATAATCCATACTCCAACACTTACAATCAGGGATGGAGAGATCATCCCAACTTTTCTTGGAGAAACAATCAGCCTGCTGATAAACCCTATGGATTTCAGCCTCCACAGCCAATTCAACCCCAAGCACAAAAGGTGTCTTTAGAAGATGCTCTTGTTCAATTGAGCATGGCCACCTCACAGTTCATGACTAAGACTGAAGCCACATTGCAAAATCAGTCAGCATCCATCCGAAATTTGGAAGTTCAAGTGGGACAACTGGCCAGTGCATTAAATTCTAGACCACAAGGGTCTTTGCCTAGTAATACGGAAATCAACCCTAAGGAACAAGTGAAGGCAATTACACTAAGAAGTGGCAAAGAGTTACCTGAACCTGTGACACAGAAAAAGTCAAAACAAGAAGCAGTGGAAGTGCATTTTGAAAAATCTGAGCAACAAACTGAAGAAGTTGCAAAACCCAAGTCGAAGTTGTTTCCAGATAATCCACCTCCTTATGTGCCACCTATGCCATATCCTCAGCGATTCCAAAAGCAAAAGCTAGATAAGCAATTTTCTAAATTTTTTGATGTTTTTAAGAAATTACATATTAATATTCCTTTTGCTGATGCTTTGGAACAGATGCCTAGCTATGTGAAGTTCATGAAGGAGATCCTCTCCAACAAAAGAAAGCTAGAAGAGCAATACAAGCCAGTCATCCAACCACAAAGGAGGCTTAATCCACATTTTAAAGTGATTGAGAATGCAATGGTGGCATCTGAAAAATCAATAAAAAACATGCAGATGTGGTCCAAGCAATTGGTAAAAATTTGAGCAATAGAGGACGTCGAGCATAACGACGTTAACCAATTGCGCTACTTGGGAGGCAACCCAAGTTCTTTCACCTTTATTTCTTTTATTTTGTTCTTCTTCTTATTATTATTATTCTTATTTTTGTCTTAATTTTTAAAAGAAAAGGAAGAGAAAAAGATCTATTTTTATTATGTGAAATTCTACTTCACCTTGTTGCTGCACCAGTCAAAAGAAGAATTCGGTTCAAGGCCTTCCTATTAGAATTTTGTGCTGAAATTTTACAGGCAGGTAGAAGATTTCCCCAGGTTCATATCCACCAGATTTCAGATATTTTGGAGCTGTTTTGGTACCTGAACGAAATTCATCTTCAACAGTTGTTCACAACAGGGCAGTTTCCTAATCTTTTGTTTTTCTTATGTTCTCTTTCGTTGCTATATTTCTACTTACTCTTTGTTGCATTGAGGACAATGCTCAATTTTAAGTTGGGGGTGGGATACATGAAACTTTGTGCTGGATTTTTGTTAAAAAAAAAAAAAAATTCTGGATTTTTGTCAAATTTTTTTGCAAGATTTCAATTTTATAGAGTTAAACAGAAAAGTCCATCCAAGTTTTCAATTTTATTGTTATCTTCTTTGAAATTTCTAATTCTTTTGATACTCATTTATAATAATTTTGAGTTATATGCATTAGTTATTTTGGGTTGGAATGTATGAATGAGGCAAGTATGATTAGTCTTTGTTTTGAAAATTTTTAAAGCATCTTGTTGATTTTAATGATTGAATCGAATGAGAATGTGCAAGATTTGATATACATTGAACCATTGTGAGTTTTGAGCCTAAGAGCAATTTCTTTTTCTTTGCTCACATAATTCTTTGATTGAGTGTTGTCAAATATGGTATGTTCATTCTAGAACTTGCTTTGTTATGCATGTTGAGATCACATTATGAATTCATGCTTTGAGATGATAAGGGCATTTAGGATGAGCCGTTTAAACTTTCTAAAAAGACATCCCATTACATATACCCCTAGTCAACCAATTTTGCGCCTTAACCTTTCTTTGTTATAAACACCACATCATTAGCCCCAAACCATTGTTTTTGTTTATCAAGTTAAACCCTATGTCAAGAGTATGTGGGAATTAATTGCATGATAAAATGTCTAATGATTCCAAAGAAAAGAACCACTGAAAAAAAAAAAAAAGAAGAAGAAAAGAAGTGAAACAATATTCCCGACAAAAATTGGACAAAGTAGATGTTCTACAAAGTGGATGTTCTTCATTGTGTACAAGATAGTCCAACTTCAAGGGAATGCATGCTATTTGGAATAAGAAGTGGTTCTAATGTGCTATTTTTGTGCTTTTGAGTTATGCAAGAAAGTTCCTTCATACCTTGATATGCTTAACCTAAATTTTCCTTTCTTTCTACCTACCCTTACCTAAGCCCCGTTACAACATTTATAAAGACCCTTTGATTATTGCATGGATTCATATTTATTAGTGGTGGAGATGTGATATATAAGCAAGCCTATGGTAATGACATGCTATGTTTGATTTGAGTGTTGAATGAAAATCCTAAACACTTTGAGTGATTAGAGTGCAACCTATGAGAGGTTATCAAATTTTGTGCATTTGATTTCGACGAAATTGTTGGAATTAATGAGATGTGTATTTTGTTTAGAAAATTGAGCTAAGAATACTTGACCTTTGGATTATTATTTCGATCTTGATTGTTAATGTGTGATAACTTTGAATTATTTGAGGATGGGTTGAAAAAAAAAAAAAAGAGGTATGGAATGGAGAGAAAGATGTTGATCTAGTGCAAACTTGAGGACAAGTTTTGACCTAAGTGTGGGGGAATTTGATAAGATGCATAATTGCATATTTATTATGTCAATTTCCTTGTGTTTAAGTGATTAAAATGCTTATTTATATGAAGATTAAGTGTTTTTATTATTGATGGATAGTTTGGAGCTTTGTAGGAAAAATTTAACAAATAAAGCAAAATATTATTTTTCTTGGCAAAATTTAAATTGTTTATGCATTATTTCAGTTTGTTTTGTCCAAAAGAGAATTTGAAAACCCATAGTAAGCATAGCCTGGTTTTCACATTCGCCATTCAACATTTTTTTTTATTATTTTATTTTATTTTATTTTATTTTTTTTTGTTCTGTTATTTCAATGAAGTCATCATGCTCATTTCTCCATGACTACTGTACAAACATTCCATGCATTAAACATCTACCTCACAGGAAGTATCCCACGGCAGCAAGCAAGCATTCAGGTCCCATGGCAGAAAGCAAGCATTGAGACTGATATCATCAATTATAATGCTGGCCATGAAGCATTTCCAATTACTGAAAGAAGGATCAAAAGGAAGCTAGAATTCAAGCCCAGGGTGCAGAACACGAACCGAAGTCATGGAAGAAGAGTTCGCAAACAACCATGACAGTTTTAGTCCCTCAAATCTGTCCAAGGAAGTTTCCCATGTGAGTTATGAAGATGGAAACGGACAAAGGAAAAGAAAAGGAAGCAAATGAAAGAGAAAATAGAAAGCCAAGCCAAACAGCACACAAAAAGAAAAGCTGAATACATAAACAAGGAAGAAGCCAGCACATAAAAGGAAACAAAAGAAACAACGGCACATGAAAGGAAACAACCCAGCTGCCATCTTTTCTTTTTCTGAAGAAAGAATTGCATGAGGACAGCAAGAAAGTCTCTCCAAAATGCAGTTTCACATGGGCAAAAGAAAGGCAAAAGAAGAAAAGAAAGAAAGAAAGCTGGGCTGGCCGAAGGAAAGAAGAAAGAAGAAATCGGGCAGCAAGAATGACATTTGGAAAGCAAAGCTTGGGCTGTTTTCTTTGCTGTAAAAGATGACAAGCACATGGAAGACAACAACACAACACCTTCGGCAGAGCAAAGAAAGAAAAGCAAAGCCTTGCCTATAAATGGGCAAAGCTTGGAACGGAAGAGACATCCCATTTCAGCCGATCCTATTCTTAGCAGCATATTTCTTTTCCTTTCTTCATTAGTTTAGGAGTAGTAGTAGCACCTCTTTACTGTTTTTTTTCTTTCCTTCCTTTAGTTTGTATTCAGTTTTAGCTAGCTTTCTTTTCTGCTTTTCTTTTCAAAGAGTTTAGTAGAATTCCAGTGACTTCCTCTCGGTTGTTTTCAGAAAATTTCAGCAGCCTTCCTCGGTTTTTCTTAGCAGAATTTCAGCCGCTGGTTGTTGTTCTTCTTCCTTTTGTTGTTCTTCCAGCAGCCACTAAGCTTGATTTGGATACAAAGGAAGCAGCTAAAACTTCTCTTTGGAAGTTTACGGGTGGAGAAGACAAAAGTCAAAGAACAAAGAGGGGAGTGGCTACTACCTACGGGTTTTGTTGGAATTTATTTTTATTTATTTATTTTTTTAATTTTCTTTCTTTTTGCAATTATGTTTAAGAAATTGGTGTTGTTATTCTTTTATTTTAATATGAACTAAATCATTTTTCTAGGGTTTTGATGTAGCCTAACTATGAAGTCTTAATATTTTTCTATTATTATAATTTGATTTAATTTTCTATGGTTGAGTATTTATCTTTGTGCTTAATGCTTCTAATTACTTGATCACTAATTAGATGATTTGTTAATCATAACGAATTGGAAGAGGAGTTATGTGTCAAGTTCATTGAGATAAATGCCATAAATTGCATGTAGGATAGGAATATACCTACATGGTTTGTGTAGTTGCTATATGAGAATCCATAGAAATTAATGACTTCATAATTGTTGTAATTCACATAGGAATATAGTGAATTAGCAATTAGGAGGATTTTTATTAGATCTCGGGAGGGACTAGTAAATAAATTTGGGAATCTCGACTATCAACCAGGAAATTAAATTAGATTATAGAAATAGATTAATATTAGGATGGATTAGTTATGATGAAATCGAAAACCCTAGATCTTTCGTCAACTTAATCTATTAACTTGCTTTGTTTAGTTTTTAATTTTAGTTTTAATTAAGTTTTAAAATTACTTTTAATTTAGCTTATCCATAAAATATTTTTTTTTCTTCAAATAAAGTTAGAACTATTTTAATTTCGGTATTTAATAATTCATTAGTCTCTGTGGGAACGATAAATTATATTCACTATATATTACTTGTTAACGATCACGTGCACTTGCGTGTAAAAATCGACCAACAAGCTTCCCGTTAGAAGTTGTCTGCTAAGAAGGGGCATTATTAGACCGGAGCTTGCTATGTGTCCTTTCTGCAATGACGAGATGGAATCTGTTCAACATCTGTTTTTCGATTGTTGGAGCAGTTGGAGGGTGTGGTCCAGGTGTCTGGAAGTTTGGGGTATTGTTTGGGTCAGCCCCGGGAACCCTTCCACCTTTCTCAGTAGTTGGCAGCAATCTTTCCCGGATTTCAATGGAAGGCAGCCTTGGATTCTAATGTTCTATGTTATAGCCTGGTCGATCTGGTTGTGCAGAAATCAGGTCACTTTTAACAATAAGCGCTTTTATTTAGAACTTCTCATGGACTTGATTTTCATTCGGTTTGCTACTTGGCTTAAGGCAAGATGGCCTTCTTCTACAGCTTCTATATCAGACATCTTCCAACAGCCGAATAATACAGTAGTGAGGCAGGTCTTCAGATGTAGGAAGGTTGGTGCCGCTTGGTCTCGTCCACATCCTAGTAGGATGAAGTTTAATGTGGACGGTTCAGCTATCGGGAAACCGGGCATGGCGGGAATTGGGGGTATCCTTAGAGATGATTTGGGTAGAACAAGGGCTATATTTTCTAAACATGTTGGGATTCTGGATTCAAATCAAGCTGAGTTTTATGCTATCCGGGAGGCTTTCTGGGTATTCTCTGAGACTATTTGGAAAAGCTCCCATGTCCTGGAAATTGAGAGCGACTCAGCTAATGCGATCACTTGGCTGAAAAACCCTGACAAAGTCCCATGGCATCTAAAAAATATCTCTAATCACTTGGACCTGCTGAAGAGGAAAATTAAGCACTGGGAGGGCTACCACATTCCGAGGGACATTAATAGTGTGGCTGACAGGTTAGCAAAGGCAGGAGTGTCCAGACTGAATCCTTTATTGGCGATCATGGAAAAATAAGCCCATTGTCCCCCCTTCCCCTATTTCTCCACTCCCCGTAGAGTAGGTGTGCTACTGTTACGTCTCTTTTGTAGCTTTGGCCTCTTTATCTCAATAATAAAATTCGCCACTTTTTTGGCTTGTCAAAAAAAAAAATTTATCTGATTGTAATGGTGGATGAACGTTAGTAATTACTTGATTATCTAACAAATTCCATTTTTTTTTATATAAATTAGTTTGAAAATTAATAAATTACAGTTTAAATACTTCTTAAATATCTTCTTCTCTAGAATATCAGTACTCAAACGAAGGAATCAAAGGAATTTGCATATGTTTTTCTTTCATATATAAAATCCATTCTTCTTTTATTCTTTCTTGAATAACTTGATCTAAAGATAAAAACCATTTTTTAATCTTCTTCTTCTTCTTCAAATAATTCTTCCATACATCCAAAATCTATATTAAAAGCAATTTTTGAAATAAAATTAATCTTTGCATGCATTTGAGATGCTATAGGAGACATAGAGGGCGAACTAACTAGTTTTGGAATTGGTGTTTTGAAGTGATACTTTGGAATACTTTTTGAAACAATTGAAGGTGGCGGTTCTGAAAGTGATTGTCTTTGAGGAATAAAAGTTCTAAAAGTAGAGGAAGAAGATCTTTCTCTAAATGAATTAAATTTTAATAAAATTGTTCCATCAGGCTCCTCAATAATTTGCTAGACTTCTTGTCTTGCAAGATTCTGGGGAAGCTGAAGGTTTTGAATATGAAATTCTTGTGGAATTATTATGTCATTCCACTTTAATCTTTTAAGAATAAAAATAGTACACACTTAATGTACAATTAAATAAATATTTTTATATTATTACCCTTACAATTAAATAAATATTTTTATATTATTACCCTTACTTTAAATTTGGGTTATCCATTTTCATTATTAGAAAGTGTAATATAACAATTTCACACTAAAAGTGGACCTTTCTTTGAGCAAAGAAACTTTTTTAAATTAATTTTTTTTTTTTGGGATGAAGAAAGTATAAAAATTTTATACAAATAATGAACTGTTTCTCATTAGTCGTCCCAAAACTGCTGGTTGGGGTTGTCAACCAGCTTGCCTATATAAAAGGCATAACAACAACCCAAGAGGACCATCTAGAGAGTGAGCACAAAGCAAGGGAGGTGCATCTTGGCAGAGTTGTGCTATAGGCCCTTGAACCTTATATTTTTTAATAGTGAGCAATAATACAAGTTTGAACGGAGTGTGTTTGTGCTTTGACTAAGTTAAACTCTTCCCATTCTAACTTAGATTGGAGCCCAATGTGAAGGCTATTGGCAGCGAGCTAGAGCTAGCAATTGTAGGATTTCTCGTCTAAGATGAAAATTCTATAACAAAAGGTATCACAATTGTTTTGACGCTGGGCAAAGTTGAGCATACCTAAACTGAACTAAACAAAACCCAAAAAAGAAACAAGAAAAAAGAAAAAAACCAACAACAACAACAAAATATTCTAAATCTAACAACAAAATCTTGTTTCTCAATTTTAAAAGAAAAAAAAAGAACTACAAACATTACAATATTAAACAAAACGAAACATATATTATTTTCATGGCTAAATCTATACATATGGTAAAACAAGTTTTATGTAGGACAAAGTAAGGAGCAAATATGACATTAAAAAAAAATAACTATTGAAAAAGTTTACCAACTTTTTGTTCTTTTGTCTAAAACTATTACCTAACTACTTCAAAACCAAGTTCTAGAATTTCTAATATAGACCTACACAAAATGAAAACTTACAGAAATTATTTTTTTAAAAAATATTACTAGTGAGGGTCTTGCTTGAGGTGCAAGGATACCCTCTCTATTTTTAAATATAATAAATATTAATCTTTAAAATTATTTTAAATATTTATTTTGATTTATATTATTGTTTTTCAAATTTTTGTAGATATTAAAATTATTAATTATTTTTTATTTTTGTGCATGGTTTTTATATTTGATTTATATTTCATTTTTTAATATTTTTTTACATTATTTTACTTGCACTATGCAATTCTACCATAAAAAAATATGAATGTAAAATTATTCTAAAATCCGTACAATTTAATTTCTAAATTTTCTCACAATTAGTTCTTCAAACATTATGAACAGTTTGAAATAGTAAATAGAATTTCCATGATTCTTTAGTATTATATTATAGTTATCTATTTCAATATGCTTATCTCTTTTTGTTTGCAATAGAATAAATAAAATTGCTTTTTGTTTAATATGGTTTTAGAATGCTAGATGTCAGGAACTTAAGGTGATATAAGAAAAAAAAGTTTTCTATTTTAATTTTGTTAAGGTATTTATTATTTTTTTACATTATCGTTTGAAATAAATAAAATCATGCTAAATGTAAACTTACTGCTACCTCAAAAGAAATTTTTTTTTCAGAAAAGAACAATCCTAACAAATTAAAAAGGGATTAATACCATTAAAAAAAATTAATTGTTGAAAATGCCTAACAATTTTTTTATTCTATCATTTATATATTTATTTTCAATTAATCAAAATTTCTTTGGATGTTGGTTTGAAAAAACAAAGATTAAAATAAAGTTTATAACAAGTAGACTAATAAGTCTTATTTAATTTATTTAATAATTTTGGTTCCAAAATTTCTTTAATTATGTAACTTTCAAACTATGTAATCATATAAGAAGGAAACTTTATCTCACTAATCACAATCTTTTTTATTTTTATTTTTTTCTGAAATGATAGTAACTTGACTGATTTTACAATAAATAAATAAGATATATATACCTTAGCCTACTGACTTGAAAAACTCTCCATGGACTCCATTGAGGAAACCTACAACAGCCATTGAGGAAACTTACGATTCCAAGTTTGCGATGAGGAAATCAACTTGGCTAAAGAATTTTTTAAACGTTGAAAAAAGTTAAACATTGTGTATGTACCTCTTTGATCTGATGATTAAATCTCATTCTCTTAATACAAAGTACTCAAAGGAGAAGCAGTATACGCAAGGTTTAAGCCTTACATAGTTGTTTTTGTCTCCTTGGCACTCTGATACATCACAAGTGTTGTCTTGTCTAATTGCAAAGAGAAAAAGTTCACTTATAAGAACATAAGATCATAAACTCATATCATTGACTATAATAAAGAAATTCACATTGGTCATTTTGTTGTCATGCAAAAATTTTTACTATAGTTTCAACATCTGAATGTATGTTGATTTCCTTGTAACATAACCTTGTTGATAAGCATGTAACTGAGCAAAACGAGAAGCTTCTTGAAAGGGAATTCGGTTGTTGAATTTTCTATCAGCTTCTTGAAGTCATGTGCCTAACTTCTGTTGACTTAATTCTGGAGAAAAGACAGGAAGAGAAGCAGATGTATGGTCTTGATTTATACCCTGTGAACGTTTTGTGGGAATTATAGTATAAAAAGGAAGATGCTGAGATCAACTAAGGACCTTAAGCTGTACCATACATAATATTGTCACCAGTCTTCCTTGAACGTGGAATTCGAAATGATCATTAATACTCTCACTTTGAGAATGACTACCAAAGAATCATTTTAATTTGGATCAATTTCCATTTTATATGGCTTTTTTCTTTTTTTAACACATCATTATCACAAGGGGGATCCAGGGAAAATATAGGTTGCTGTAATTATAGTTTGTAACATTGGATTCCACACAAAATCGATTTAGGGCAGTATGATAGAATCAGCAGATTGTAAAATTTTAGAACAAATAAGATTATAAATTATTTTTAAAATAACTATTAATTAATATATGAATAGAGATGATGAAAATTCATATATAGTTCATAACTAAATGTTTTCATTCAAATTTTTATTTTTTATAACACTTTATACGACTTTCTCAATATTTGAGTTACGCAATTGAAAGGTAATTATGTTCAATTTATATATTTATTGTTCAAAATTAATAAAAATGTGATTAAATTAATTAAATTATTTATGCAATGGTAAAATTTTATTTCAGTTATATATGAAAAAGTTTTTGGTGTAAAGTTAACAATATTTCGTTTACATCAAAAAGTGTAATATCGTTGTTAGGAGCCATATTGTTTTAATAAATTTAAACATAAAATCAAAAAATGGGATTTGTTCGCAATTTTGATAACTATACTACATTAGTATATGGGAATTGAAACTTCTCACTCTTCCTTTCCCTTCAAATTCTGAGTTGGTGGATGAATATCTTTATTACTCGAACCAACTTCATGCTCAATGTGAATGTGTTTGGTAGCATAAACCGGTATAAGCTTTGGCATACAAATTTGATGCCCGCTTAAATTAATCCATAATTTTAACACCCCAAAAAAAGAGTGTCAATGATGTTGGCGGTTGATTTTATGCTAGCGTTTTTGTGCAATTTGTACATATTGACAGTCACTGTTATAAATAAAAGTTCTTTCAGAAAAATCAAAATAAAATAAGTTATCGTTATATCGTTCAAAAATATTGCATTAATTCATAATTGGACACTAAAAAAATTGTTACATCAATGAATGAAAAAGAAAAATCCCAAAGTCATCATATTAAGAGAAGAACAATACGAAGGATTATTAAGACAAAAAACACTAAGACTTTATGCAATGAATTACAAGAATGGTCAGCATCTTTGAATCAATGTTATCATACCAAGACAAGAACATCAACATCTGTGAAATTTCTTTGTGGAAATTAATGAGAAGATTTAGATGCGCACGCAAGATCATAGCGCAGCCAATCACCTACGTAAACCTCTCTAGTTGAGGCCTTATTAAGCCACAACACTACGGTAGCTCACTTCCATCAAACATCATGAAGTTCGTTCAAACTCTGTCCATTTGGACTCTGTTTAGCACCTTATACCTTACCTTAACCAATGCTGCAACTTTTAACATCATAAACCAATGTAACTACACGGTGTGGGCTGCTGCCTCTCCTGGAGGAGGTAGGCGACTCGACCAGGGCCAGTCATGGACTCTAGACGTGGCTCCGGGAACCGCCGGAGGAGCTCGAATCTGGGGTCGTACAAATTGCAATTTTGATGCCAATGGTCAAGGCCAATGCCAAACTGGTGATTGTGGACGCCTAGAATGTCAAGGCTACGGCAGGCCTCCGAATACCCTAGCTGAATTCGCCTTAAACCAACCCAATAATTTGGACTACATTGACATATCCCTTGTTGATGGATTTAACATCCCAATGGAATTTCGCTCAGTTACTCCTTGCCGTGTGATTAGATGTTCAGCCCCAATTGTTGAAGAATGCCCAGCTGAGCTAAGAACCCCTGGTGGATGCAATGATCCCTGCACTGTTTTCGGCACTAATGAGTATTGTTGCACAAATGGACCTGGAAGTTGTGCCCCAACAACATTTTCTAGGTTCTTCAAGGATAGGTGTCCTGATGCTTATATTTTGCCGCAGAATGATCCAACACCTAGTTTGTCTAGTTGCCCAAGTGGTACAAATTATAGGGTTGTTTTCTGCCCATGAAGGTTTTAATGGTTCTTGTAAGTCTTCATATATGCTACAAGAACTTTACCACAAAACTTAGATTAATAAATAATGACATGCATGAGTCCTCTTATGGTTCACTTATTATTATTATTCTTATTATTTTGGCAATGCTATTTTATTAGCAAATGTGTATGTGCCCTTATTAACTCCGCCAGTGTATGTTTGCATAGACTGTCCCAAGTCAGGGTAAAGGAGGAGGGTTGCATCAGGCGTGGTGAACCGACGTGAAACATAGCTAACTTTTATGAGATGAACCCTATTGATTTCTCGTTGGAGCATACCCTTCTTAGTGATGCATTGTATTGGCGCCCGGATGTAGCGAAAAATGGGCAACGGTCCTTGCACCAAGATAGGCAGGTGCAAAGGGTGAGGAAGCTAGCTTTGGGCCATCATTCCTAAAGCAATGCGCCATATCGGGGCTTGAGTGTGGTGAAAAGTGGGTGAGGGTCCTCGCACTTTTATGGGCAAGTGAGAGGGGCAAGCAAGGCCCAAGCGGTAAGGATTCGACTGGGGAGTTGGAACATAGGAACCTTAATGGATAAGTTGAGAAAGTTAGTAGACACTTTTGCTCGAAGGAAAGTGAATATTGCTTACCTACAAGAGACTAAATGGGTTGGAGAAAAGGTTAAGGAGGTTGGAGAAAAGGTACCGGATTTAAGTTGTAGTACACATGTACAAAAAAGAGTGTAAATGGAGTTAGGATTTTGATTGATAAATGTTACAGAGATAAGTGGTAGAGGTTAGAAAATTAAGAGATAGAATTATTTTGGTTAAGCTAATAGTGGGAGAGCTAATTTTGAATATCCTTAGTGTGCATGCCCCTTAAGTTGGATTGTAAGTATCGAATAAGAATAAATTTTGGAAAAATTTGGAGGAGATTCTAAGGGGAATACCACAAGAGAAGAAAGTATTCATAGAAGGGGATTTAAATGGACATGTCAGTCAACATAGTGAAGGTTTTGATAGAGTTCATGGAGGTTTTGGTTGCGGGACTAGAAATGAGACTTGTGAGGATATCCTAAGTGTTGCTCTAGCATGTGATTTAATGTTGGCAAATACCTTCTTCAAGGAAAGAGAGTCACATTGAATCATTTTCGCAGCGGTCAAAATTGTAGTAAGATTGACTTTTTTCTTGCTAGAAAGGAGGATAGGGCCTCATATGTAGATTGCAGAGTCTACCCTGAAGAATGCATAGTTACGCAACATAAGTTGGTGATCTTAGAGGTTCGGTATAACAGAGTACGCAAAATGCAGAAAGGTGCTCGAATCCCAAAATAAGATGTTGGAAAATAAAGGAGAAAAAGCAAATAGGTTTCAAGGAAAGAATACTTCAAAAAGGACCGTGGCTACTCTAGGGTGAAGTAAATATAGTGTGGGACGAGGTGGCTAACTGTATTTAAAGAGTGGCAAGAAATGTTTTAGGTGAAAGTAAAGGGAACGGACATCAAATAAAGGAAACTTGGTGGTGGAATGAAAAGGTGTAGGAGGCAATTAAACATAAGAAGGAGTGTTGCAATTGTTTGCATAAATGTCCTAGTGACGATAATCTACAAAAGTTTAGACTGGCGAGAAAAAATGCCAAGAAAACCGTGCAAAAGGCTAGAGGCAAGGTTTTTTCAGAAATATACAAAAAACTTGGGAGCAAAGATGAAGAAAAAGGTATCTATAAACTTGCAAAGATAAGGGATAAGAAAAGTAAAGACTTGACACAGGTTAGATGCATCAAGGGTGAAAATGAAAAACTTTTAGTAAGAGAGGCAAATGTTGAAGAAAGGTGTATGACCGATTTTAGCAAGCTTTTTAATGGCGAAAGTGATAGAAGTGAGATAGATTTGGAGGTTGTTTCTAATGATTCAAACAGAAGGTTTGTGTGTAAAATTAGAAGACATGAAATTAAGGAGGCATTGAAGAAGATGAAAACTAGTAAAGCCTTGGGACCAGATGGTATCCCTAGTGAAGTGTGGAGATGCTTAAGGGATGTGGGAATACGGTGGTTGACTAACCTTTTTAACAAGATTTTCCAAACAAATAAGATGCCTAATGGATGGAGGGAGAGTATGCTTGTACACATCTACAAGAATTAGGGGGATATCCAGAATTGTTCCAACTACAGGGGCATCAAACTTATGAGCCATACAATGAAGTTGTGGGAGAGAGTTATTGAGCATCGTTTGAGAATAGAGACCAAGGTCTCTGTAAATCAATTTGGATTTATGCAGGGAAGATCTACCATGTAGACTTTTTTTTTAGACGACAACTAATGGAGAGATATCGAAAAAAGAAGAATGACGTACATATGGTATTTGTTGATCTTGAGAATGCGTATAATAGGATTCCAAGAAGGTTCTATGGTGGGTTCTTGACAAGAAAAAAGTACCTTCAAAATATGTAGAGGCAATCAAAGATTTGTATAATGATGTTACTACATGCGTGAAGGCTTGTAATGGAAGATCAAGCCATTTTCCAATCACAGTGGGCTTACACCAAGGATCTACTTTGAGTCCTTATCTTTTTGCTCTAGTTATGGACGAGTTAACAAAGAATATCCAAGATGAGGTGCCGTGGTGTATGCTATTCGCAAATGATATTATGCTTATTGATGAGACCATGATAGGGGTAGACGCTAAGTTAGAAATATGGAAAAGCACATTGGAGTCAAAAGGATTTACGTTAAATTGAAGTAAGACCGAATACATGGAGTGTGAATTCAACACGGCAAGACGAGGAGACGAAGATTACATGAGTAAGCTCAGATAGAAGGTACCCAAGAAAGATGTTTTTAGATATCTAAGATCAATATTGCAATAAGGGGGAGAGATTGATAAAGATGTAAGCCATGGAATCAGAGCAAGTAGGATGAAATGGCGCAGTGCATCAGAATTTTTGTGTGATAACTCTATTTTATATAGAGTTTTCTTGTTAATTTTGGTTAGAAATTGGCTTGTGTTTTAATTTGTTTTTACATATTTCGGCCAAATTATCCTTTGATTTTATGATTTCTAAGTTTTCTAATATTTCTAGAACTTTTGAGCTTAATCTTGAATTTTCTTCTAATTTGAGGATAAAAGGACTAACCAATTATCTTGGGACTATTTTATTGTCAAAAGCCAAAGGAAAAGGGAATGAAGCAACTTTGGGCGAAGAAGAAAGCACAAGAAAAGCAAGCCAAACAGCCGAAAAAAAACAAGAAAAGAAAGCTTAACCGCACATAGAGAGAAAGAGAAAGTGAGCTAAGCTGCAAACAAATTTGGAAACAACCAAAGAAGAAACCAAACAACAATAGGAAAAGACTTCTTCAGCTACAAACAAAAGAGGAAACAAAGCTGGGTTACAAACTAGAAACAACAACCGTGCAGAAACTTTGTTTCCAAGATATCGGGAAGCAACAAAGATAGGAAGCTACTGGAATTTGGAAACAAAAGTCGGCTGGGATTTGGAAACAAAAGGGACCGATTTCAAGTTGAAGACAAATAACAAAATTAAAAGAAGGATTTGGGTCTGCAAAATTTAGGAAGAAACAGCCCCTCTTTTGCTCTATATAAAGCAAACAGCCGAGAGGAACAAAGACAGCAACCAACTCTTCGGTCTTTATATTTTTTTTCTTTTCTTTTCTTTTCTTTTCATTAGTTTAGGAGTAGTAGTAGCATATCCATCCAGTTTTTCTTCTTCCTTTTGTTTAGATTCAGTTTTAGCTAGCTGTCTTCTCCTCCGTTTTCTTTTCTTTTCAGTAGTTTGGTAGGATTTCTTCAGCTTCTTGTGTCGGTTTTCCTTCAGAAGTTTCAGTTATCTTCTTCTCGGTTTTTTTTGTCTGAACTTTATAGTAGCTCTTCTCGGTTTTGATCGCAGCTTCTCCTGCCTTCAGAATTTTCAGCTTCTCTTCTCGGTTTTTTTTTTCTGCTGCAGAATTTCAGTTGCTCTCTTGTTGTTCCTCCTGATTTCCCGTCAATTCTTTGTTGTGTTGTTCTTATTGTTTTCAGTAGAAGCTCAGCCGCCAATCTTGACTTGAGTTGGAAGCAGAAATTCGTTTGTTTTGTTCTCTTTGGAAGTCTCGGGCAGAAGAAACAAAGGCAGCAAAGGATTGTTTGACTTCAGTCCTTGTTTTGTCTTTTCTTGTTTTTCTTTACTTAGTTAAAGTTTAGTAATTTTAGTTTTCTTTTCTTGTCTTTAATTATAGTAGTTTTATTTCTTCTTTTGTTATGAACTTCTAGTTGTGCTTTGTTTTCAAGTTAACTATTTTATAGTTCTTGTTTATTGAATAATAGTTAGTTTAATTTTCAGAATTTGTTTCAATTTTAATTATGTCTATTTTTATTTTTGTGGTTAGTTTAAACTTCATTATGTTCTAATTTCTTTTGTTAGAGATTAGATGGATCTTAATCATGAATAATTAATTCTTAAGACTTGTTCATGCAATCTATATTTCAATTATGAGTTTAATATCATGTTCTTAATGCTTTTAGGTGATTGATCACCACTTAATTGATTTTTGATGCTTGTTTGATACCATGTGGAGATGACATGCATGTGCTCATGTGATATTAAACCGTGAATTCAATTTTGACCGTAATAATCTAGGTTGTTCATGTGGTTTCGGTAGTAGAACTAAGTCGTGGCTACTTAGATTGAATCCGGGAATTTCCATAGTTCCTAATGCATTTAGAAATCTAAATTCACCTAGACCAAGTGTGAGTTGATTTTAATCTAAATAGGGTTATTAGACCGATGTCGGCTATTAATTTACATTAGGGAAATTTCACCATCATAATTTGGAATTTACTTTAATTGCATGACAAGTCAAGAGAGTTAATTAGGATTGATTAATTGAAGTCGAAATCTCTAACATCTTATTTGTTGTTCTTATCAAGTGTTATTAATTTTTCCTTCTTTAGTTTAATTCACCATAAAACAATTTAATTGGCTAGCTTGTTGTTGAATTAATCATATTGGTAAGTAATTGGTTAAATTGAAAACAATCCTCGTGGGAACGATACTCTACTTATCACTTTATTACTTGTTGATATTGTACGCTTGCAATTCACCGAACATTGTGTGACCACAAAATCCGACTTAGGTCAAAAGGAAAATTATATAAAATGGCAATAAGATCGACAATGTTATACGTAGCTAAATGTTAGCCAGTACAAAAGCAACATGAGCATAAGTTGGGAGTAGCAGAAATGAAGATGTTAATGTGGATGTATGGTTAAACAAAGATAGATAAGATAAGAAATAAGGATATTCGATGAAAAGTGGGCGTAGCAACGATGGAAGAAAAGATGAGAGAATATAGATTGAGATGGTTTGGAATATTCTTCGAAGACCCCTAGATGCCCCGGTAAGAATAAAAGTTTGTTACAAAGAGTAGGACAAGAAGAAAGAAATAGGGAGGCCAAAACTTACGTAGGAGAAAGTAGTAAAAGAAGATTTGGGGGAGTGGGAAATAGATTGATGTATGGTTTGTCTTAGGACAGAGTGGAGGAAAATTATTAGCATGGTGGAAAAGCAAAATTCCTATGTTCTCGACTAACTTTTCTAGTCCTAGCCCTTTTCCCTATATTTTTTGTTATGTCCCATTTATTTATATATCTATTTTTTTTATAACTATTTTTTCTCTTTTTTTTGGTTCATCGATCATCGATTCTAATTAGTTTGGGATAAAGGTGATGTTGATGTTATGTATGTGCCCCTATTCTATTAAAATTCATATTCCATTATTAAAGTGGAGGAGAAATATAGAGAGGAGGGGGGGGTCCGAACTCCTCTCCTCCTGACCCCTCCTATGTTGGATAACCAATTGACTCACTTGTATTTTGAAATAAATGATAGGACCCCACATATAGCACTGTGGGAATTGCGTTTTATATAGTTTTCTTTTAAATATATTTAAATTGAAACTACTATCCAAATGGTTGCACTTCCCTACTAAAGGTACGGCAATTACAAAAGGTTTTATTTTTCCCCCTCGAATTTCGGATAACTTGCCTATAAGGCTATAAGCTTCCCTAATGAGTTGCCTAATCAAGCGTACAATGGGGAAAAAAAAAATCCCTCTAAAATTCCTACATATATTCCTCTACATTAGTCATAAAATATTATTAAACAGAGAAGATGAAAAATTAAAGTTAGGTTTAATTTGTTGCATATATATTTCTAATCTCGAAAGTACAAGAAGCTGCCTTTCACAGCTGACACTCGTCCTTCTCCACTAAATACATATCGAGCTCAATGACAACACCTTGGCTTCTTCTAATTTTTTACTTGCTAGACGTCACATTAACTTGTGTTTGAAGTGGGAGTATATTTCTAAAGAGTTCCTGTATAACAATTTGTGATGCAAGAATTTAGAGAAAAAGGTAAAAGAAGTGACCGGGAGAGTAAAGGCTGGAACTATCAACTAAATAGAAGTAGACGTGAAGAAAAGAGTGGGGCACAACAAAGGCATAATCAAAAGAGTATGAAGCGTGATTTAGTTATCGTTGCTTGGAAAATAAGCTGTGAAGTTAGCAGCAGTTGACAATGAGGATATAATTCTAGAAATAGTGGTCTAAATGATTGTATTAGGACATTCCATAATTTTATGAGAAGCTTCTTAATCTCTTTCATTTTCTTCCTATTTTTATCTTTGCCCCTTTCTCAAGTTTTTGTGCAATTTGAGTCATCTCTTTTAGTAAGCCATTCTCCGCTTTCTTCGTCCTTCTATGAGATTTGACTGGATCTAGTTCCCCTACTATCGGTGCCATTAGAGCTATGGTGATCCAACTATGGTTGAGGGCACTAGATGTCGAGATATTAATCGCAAAATTAAAGAGAATGTTAGGTTGATCTTAAGAGAGTGGAAAAAGCAATTAGAAAATGTTGGAATATGCCTTGTTTCCAAATTGGAATGGGATTAGATAACTTTATCTAATATTCTAATATGGTGTTTTTCATAATGCAATTAGGATTTGAAACCTTTATATAATCCTACTGTGTTTTGTAACACTAATCTAAATGAGATTAGGATTGAATCTCTATTAGATTAGGATTGGGTCTTTACTTGGTGTCTATAAATATAAATGTAGTTGAGGTCTTTTCATAGAGAAATTGAGAGAGATTTCAAAGAAAGCTTTAACAGCTTTTGTGAGAGGTGAGGTGTTTCTAAGGGTTTGGGAAATCCTTGTAATCTCCGCATTTGTTATTAATATCATCATATCTTTGTCGTGGACGTAGGCTTTAATTGTCGAGCCGAACCACGTTAACTTGTGTGTCTCAATTTATTCTTTGTTCTTACGTTTCAATTCTTGAACAATCTTGGGAATAATTACAAGAAGTGGTATCAGAGCTTGGGTTAGTTCAAGATGGCTACCGTCAAATATGACATTGAAAAGTTTGATGGGAAGAATGACTTCAGATTGTGGAAGATAAAGATGTATGTTTCTTTATGTAAAGAAGGTCTCCAGAGGGCATTAAAGGGTAAAGAACATTTATCTCAAACAATAACAAACCTTGAGAAGGATGAATTCCTAGAGAAGGCATAAGGCTCAATTGTTTTGTCATTGGCGGATAATGTCTTGAGAGAAGTTGCTGGAGAAACAACACCTGCAGGACTTTGGTTAAAGCTTGAGAATTTTTACATGAAAAAGTCTCTCACAAATCGATTGTATTTGAAACAACGGTTATACAACCTGAAGATAAAGGAAGGTACACTCATTGATACATATATAGATGTGTTCAATAAAATTATTTTAAACTTGAATAATATCGATGTGAAAATAGAAGATGAGGATCAAGCCTTTATTCTTCTGTGTTCTTTACCAAAATCCTACAATCACTTGGTTACCACTTTGTTGTATGGGCGTAACTCAATTTCCACGGAGGATGTAAAAGCATCATTGAACTCTACTGAGTTGCTGAAGTCAGTTACCGAACAAAGTGATACAGTTAGTGCGGAAGGATTAGTTATTCGAGGTAGAGAGAAAGAAATAGGAAAATGAGGTAAAAGAAGATCCTAATCAAAATCTAAATCCAAGAAAAATGACAAGTGCTATAACTGTGGGCAAAAAGGGTATTATAAAAGAGATTGTCCAGATGTCCAAAGAAAGAAGATAGTGAGCTTTACAGGAAATGCTAGAATTGCTGAATGTGAGTCAGAGGGTGTAGATGTTCTCACTACTACTGTTGGTTACTTGGGTTCAGAGTGGATTCTTGATTCAGGCTACACTTTTCACATGAGTCCACATAGGGACTAGTTTACTACTTTTCAATTTATTGATGGTGGTAAAGTTCTCATGGGAAATAATATTGCTTGTGAAGTGGTTGGAATAGGTACAGTAAGAATTAAGATGCATGATGGTATGGTGAGGACTTTGACAGATGTCAAACATGTACCTGACTTGAAGAAAAAATTGATTTCTTTAGAAACACTTGAAGCAATTGGCTGTCACTACAAAGGTGGAGGTGGAGTTCTGAGTATCTAATGGTCATGAAAGAAATTAGACAGTTTGTTCTCTACATTTTACAAGGTATCACGGTGACAGGTGCTGCAGTTGTTTCCTCTTCTAGTTCGGATAATAACATGGATATTACCAAATTGTGGTATATGCGATTAGGGCATATAAGCGAAAGAGGGATGTCTAAATTAAGCAAACGAAGTTTGCTTGGTAGGCTGGTGATAGGGAAGTTGGATTTCTGTAAGCATTGCATATTTGGCAAGCAATATAGGGTAAAATTTAGCACTGGAATCCACTAAACCAAAGGTAGTATGGATTATATTCATTCTGATCTTTAGGGTGGTTGTTATGAATGAAGAGATTGAATCTCTTCATAAGAACAAGACTTGGGAGCTAGTTGTACTGCCTAAAGAACAGAAAATTGTTGGGTGTAAGTGGGTTTTCAAGAAAAAAGAGGGAATCCCAGGGGTTGAATATGCAAGGTTTAAAGCACGATTAGTTGCTAAGGTTTTACACAGAGGAAATGTATTGACTTTAATGAAGTCTTTTCTCCTGTTGTGAAACATACTTCTATTCGTGTGTTATTGTCTATAGTGGTTCTACTTGATATAGAGTTAGAACAATTAGATGTCAAGACAAATTTCTTACACAGAGAGTTGGATGAAAGAATCTATATGCAACAACCAAAGGGGTTCATAGTCTCTGGCAAGGAAGACTACATTTTTTTGTTGAAGAAGTCATTCTATGGCTTAAAACAATCACCTAGACAATGGTACAAGCGATTTGACACTTTCATGATTGGGAATGGATTTTCTAGAAGCAATTATGATAGTTGTGTTTATCATAAAAAATTCCCTAGTGGTTCTTTATTGTATTTGTTGTTGTATGTTGATTGCCTCCAAAGACATATCAGAAATCAATACTTTAAAATCTTAGTTAAGATGTGATTTTGAGATTAAAGATTTGGGTACAGCGAAGAAGATTTTGGGAATGGAAATCACGAGAGATCAACATACAAGGAAGTTATATCTCTCACAGTAGAGTTATATCGAGAAAGTTCTTTAATGGTTTGGAATGCAAAACTCCAAGGCTGTTGGTACACCTTTTGCTAGATACTTTAAACTTTCAACAAGTATGTCACCTAGTACTAAGGAGGAGGTGGAGTATACGTCTCATGTTCCATATACTTGTGCAGTTGGCAGTCTCATGTATGCCATGATATGCACTAGACCAGATCTTTCATATGTAGTAAGTGTTGTGAGTAGATTCATGCATTATCCTAGAAAACTCACTGGGAAGCTGTGAAATGGATCTTAAGATATCTCAAAGAAACTGTAGATATTGGCTTAGTATATAAATGAAATTGTAGACTTGGCGAACTCGTTGGTTATGGAATTTGGATTATGTAGAAGACTTGGACAAAAGAAGATCTTTGACAGGTTATATTTTCACACTTTGCGGTTGTACTATCAGTTGGAAGGCTACGTTACAATCAACTGTTGCTTTGTCTACAATTGAGGCAAAGTACACGGCTTTGGCAAAAACTGTGAAAGAAACTATTTGGTTAAATGGTTTGGTTGGTGAATTGAGTATGGAGTTAAAGCAAAACACTATCTATTGTGATAGTCAAAATACCATACACTTGACGAATAACCAAATGTACCATGAGAGGACCAAGCATATTGATGTTAGACATCATTTTGTTCGAGAAATTTTATCTCAAGGGTTAATCTTTGTAAAGAAGATTGGGACTGCAGATAATCCGACAGATATGATGACTAAGTCCATTACATCGACAAAATTCAAGCATTGCTTGGACTTGGTCAATGCATGCAGTTTGAGATAGGAATGTTTCAGATGAGCAAAGACGTCATGATGGGAAACAAGTCAATGTGGAGTTTATATATTAAAGTCCACTACCCCATAAGCCCAATCCCTACTCTAGCAAGCCCATCTCTTCACTATGGACCCATTTAGTGCCCGTGCAAGTAGTAATCTAGTATCAAACCTCCTTGTCCAAGAGTTACCCACTAAACCCTGGTCCAAGCAGAAGAGGAACAACTTGTTTTCCTAAGTATGCCTGCATTCTGGCTCTGATACCACTTTGTTGGGGAGGTTTTTAGCAGGGGGAGCCCAACTAGAGTGGCCCAATAAGCAATAGGAGCTCACCTGAACCCAAAAGCTTAAGCTAGTGGGTTTTCGGTCCTTGCCACTTATTAGGTGTTCTAGTTTCTCTTAATTTTCAAATGTGGGATAGTATCCATGAACACAACAGAAAAAGAGATTGAAACTCTAAGATCCTTGGTTCTGGACCTTCATTCTTAGTAATCACGCCATAGCCAGCAATCCTCACACAACTCAGAGTTTGGGAACTCTTCCCATCAGTGGAGTACTCAGTCTAGTTTCACTAGATTTTCACGTTTGGAGTTTCTAGAATTCAGAGGTGAAGATTAGATTTCAAGGGTTGGCTTTATAAGTGTGAGCAGTTTTTTGACATAGATGACACTCCTGCAGAGATTAAGGTTAAACCGGCAACTATGCATTTGGAAAGGAATGCCCTTCAATGGTATCAGGTCTATATGAAGTCTCGGGCTATTAGAGATCTTCCCACTTAAGAGGCTACGTGCCCTATCATCCAGATTCAGGCCATGGTTTATGATGATCCAATGGGAGAGCTCATGAGTTTGAAATAGACAAGAACGCTACAGGTTTTCCAGGAATCTTTCAAGGAGCTTGTAAATAGAGTAAAGCCACCTAAAGCTTATGCTATTGGCTAATTTTTAAGTGGCCTCAAAGAAGAAATACAAATTACAGTAAGAATGTTTATGCCTAAGACTCTTTTTCAACCTTACTATTTTTTTAAATTAGAGAAGATCAAATTACGATCACTTAGTAAAAACAAAGGCATACAGAGAAACAACTTTCAATCACCAATACCTAAAAAAGAAAGAAGTAATAATTTGGGTACAACTGACGACAAAGGCATCTTCCAATCTAAGAAACATACTGCCCTTCTACCCAACCCTAACAAGGAAGAAAGCATAGTTAAAAGGAATTTTAAAATATTGAGTGCTGCTGAGATTGATGGAAAAATGGCTAAAGGACAATGTTATTGGTGTAATGAGAAGTATGAATTTGGACATACGTGTGCTAAGAGGCAATTATAGAAAATTAAATTCTAAGGAGATGAGGAACTAGATCAAGAATTGCCCTATTCATCTGAAATAGATCAAGACCCAAATGAACAACTTGGCTAGAAGAATTTTCAAGTAGCTCATATTTCTATTAATGAAATGTCATCAACCATAGTCCTCAAATTCTGTACTATAAGAGTTACTGGGCATGAACGAACAAAGACGATCAAAATTTTGATTGATGGGGGCAATTTTCATAACTTTATTCATCCTTCATTAGTTCAAATTTTGGGCCTAAAAATTGAAAATGAAAGATATGCTTGTTGTAGCGAGAGTGTAATTCTTTTTGTTGTAGTAGATGGAAGTAAGATGCACACCTCTACTGATGCTAAAACGACAAGAAAACAAAGCTACACAAGAAAATTCAGAAACGACAAGAGAAACAATCTCTATTGTTCAAAATCATCAATTGCCAAAATTAGGGTAATATTATCTCAATATCAAAAGTCTGTCTCTAAAAACCTAAAAACAAGTTTATATAGGGTGTTAACCCTAATGACAATTAAAACATAAATTACCAAAATACCCTTAACATAAAAAACTGCCTAAAAACAAAAAGAAAAACCCAAAAAACTATCGAAACGATCTTGACTTCGAGTTTGCCGGTCCTAGGTACATCATCCTCCCCTACTAGAGAAAGATTTGCTCTCAAATCTGCTTCGCCTTCATTGTCATCAAGCTCTTGTTTATACCGCGGCTCAGCTCTAGAAAATAGAAGCTCTCCATCTTGTTTGAGGTGGAATTTCTTATCAGGGAGTTCCATGAATTCTTTGCCTGTCAAGCTTCTGGGGCTAATATCCTCTACAAGTATGAATACACCTATTTCACAACATATTGCTTCTGATGTATTCTTGTTATCTCCATCATAAGTATCAAAGTCAGGGGGCTCATCTTTGTATGCAAAACCAAGACAACATAAGGCATTTGATGAAATTTTTTGAAGGGCTTGCAAAATATGAGCCTTAGCACTCTTCTCCAGTTCCACTACCGTACCATCAAGCAATTGGATCGAGGTGTTTCTTTCCAACACATTTTCAATTGCACCCTTCACTAGTAATGACCTCTTTCCACATTTAGATTTCACAATTACACCCATAGACTTCCTATCATGGTCAAACTCAAGGGTGGCTATTTGATGTGTAATATGACTCCATTGTTTGTAACACCTTAGTGCATCACTAGGAATCATATAGACAAGGTTGTCAAATTCATCATGAAAGCCCATTAGCATAAAAAAATTCAAACTATAGATCTTCTTCACGAGAGTATTTATATAGAGTAAAGGTTTCAAGACTTTAATCTCCAGAAGATGGTTTAACTGATGATCTTCAGTTGCTTTTTCATCAAAAACTAATGTAATCAGAGCTCGAATAAATGTCAAAGCCTCAAGACAAAACTTTCGAGATTGCCTGGTTATAGAAAGCATCAAAGAACATAAGAAAGACCGAATTACAATGTCATGACCAGACATAATTGGACAGCGCATCAAATATTCACAAGTCAACAAGATTGCAGGTGTCATAACTGCATGACAAAAATTAGAGCACGGAAAAATCATGGACCAGAGCCGAAAAAGAAAGATTGTTTTTAAGGACGGTCCACCACTTTCCTTTTTATTTGTCACATCCCTAGAGAACTGAGTATGAGTCTGTAGTAACCGTTGATAAGCGCATATGATAGCAAAGTATGGGATCTCTGTACTCATTTCCATCAATGGTTCCACAAGTAAATTCAGTAGCTTGAACTTTAATGGCTTCTTATTTGCCAAAACAGCAAAATATTGTAGTAAGACTCCAGAAAAGATTTGCATTTTTCTTTTATTTTCTACCGCAATATTAATAGCATTATATGTACAAATTCTCTTGATTGCTTCAACAATCTGATCATTAGAACGATTCTCAAGCAATGTAGTAGGTTCTTGAAAGCTTTTTGGAGCTTCAATTGTATAAGGAAGTTCTCTATGCTGAAGTGTATACTGTTTGGAAGTTGTTTTTGTACTAACATCTTTCATCTTTATTTGACTTCCTTTATGTCCGAGTTCCATTTTTTAAATTTCCAACTGATCACTATCATCCTCATCATTCGCTAGATCAATGCCCAGTTCATCATCATCACTCTACTCCCCATCCTTCAGTGCATGAGCTTTGTTATTTCCATCATCTTCATTGGTTTCTTTTTCTTCATCATAATTCTCTCCACCCTTAGATTCCCCTGTAGAAGCAGCATCCTCGCTCTCATCACCAGATTCGTCAAATTGCGGGTTCTCAGCAAATGATGGATTATCAACTACGGTCATAATCTACCGATTGGGACAATCAGCCTCAAAGTGCCCCAATCCTTGACACTTAAAACATTGTTTATTTGCAGCTTCTCCCCTGCTATTTCCAGTGCTACTCTATTCCTCTTTTGATGCCAACTTCGAATTCGCACCCTTACTTGCTGCAACTACTGGGGTCGAAGAACTTTCTGCTTTTCCTCGAGATTTTTTACCCGACCATTTGGAATTGCTGTCATTTCTCTTACACTGCCCTTTGCACACATCCTTATATGTCCAATACTACTATAACTGGACCATAATAGAGATTTCATAATTCAGTCCTGCGAGATATCGAGTAATCGTTTGTTCGTCCTCTTCAGCCACATCACATCGCATCCGCAATCAATCTAATTCCTCTGTATACCCCTCGACTGTCAGGCCTCACTGTCTAATATTATTATGATACTCTGTGAACGCTTTTTGCCTATAATGTGTAGGCAAAAGTTTATTTCGTAACAATTTTTTCATCTTATCCCAACTTTCTATCTTCGATTTTCCATCCCTAGCACGCTACTTTTTTCACATGTTCCCATCAAATCAAAGCATTTTTTTAGCCTAATAGCCACTAATTTCACATTTTGCCTCTTAGTCAGATCTGTAAGATCAAATATTCATTCTACTATATGTAACCAATCGATAAACTTATCAGGGTGAGTCTGATGCGGGTTTGTGGTGTTAGAGCGAGCAAAAATGATGGCAAGAAGGTTAAAGGGTTGTTTTGGAAGGTTGGATGGAATGGACGGAAAAAAATGAAGTAAAGGACGTTTCTTGGAGGTAAATAAACATAACGGATAGTGATCTAGTGTGTCGAGCGTAAAGGCAAAGGCCACCAGCTAGAACAAATCCACCACCAAGTATGATCAGAACTTGGATAAAGGACAATTCAAAAAGGAGTTATGCTCAACTTTTACTCAATAACCAGTCTCCTTGTTACACGGGAATTAGGCCAACTATATAGACCATCCTAGGAGCAATCAACTCTTATCTAACAACTTATCTAGCAATTAGCTTTTATTTAGCAACTTACTTAGCAATCAGCTCTTATCTTGGAGAATTTAAAAGATCTTATCTATGAGGATTTAAAGGAAACTTATCTAGTAAGATAATTGGAAATCATAAGTGCTAATTGGAATTCAGCAAAACTAAATAAACAAAAAAGGAAATAAATTAAGCCACTTCATGCGATTTTGTTTTTCCATCAAATTGGCTGGGTTAGAATCCACATAATTAATGTATGACCCATTGTAGTTGTTGGGTTCATTAAAATGGACATAGGACTTCCCTTGATGATGGACTCTTGAGCTGGATCATGATGTTGAGTAGAATGAGATGCTTCAGCATCATTCTCTCGGGTTTGTTGAAGATTTGACCTCAAATCCAGAAGCTGGCCATCCTCCTCAAATGGTGATAAGTCTTTTACATTAAATGTTGCTGAAACTCCATAGTCGGCTAGTAGGTTGATCTGGTAAGCATTGTCTCCAATTTGTTCTAATACCTCAAATGGACCATCGGCTCGAGGAGTGAGCTTACTTTTCCTCTTAGAAGGGAATCTCTCATTCTTTAGATGTACCCACACAAGGTCACCGGGCTGGAATTCGGCCTTCTTCCTATGTTTGTTTGCCTTGCGTTTGTAAGCTTCATTGGACGTCTCAATCTTGGCTCTAATTTGCTCATGAAGCTTCTTCATATTCTTGACAAGGTCAATAGCTTCAAAACTCACCTGTGCATTAATAAGCAAAGGAATTAAGTCCAAATGAGTAAAAGGATTAAGACCGTACATCACCTCAAATGGAGAACTTTTTGTTGTGTAACTTGGAGTGCGGTTGTATGCAAATTCTGCATGAGCTAACTTCGAATCCCAATCCTTCATATTTTTGTTCACCATGCTTGTCAAGAGTGTTGTAAGTGTAGGGTTAGTGACTTTCGTTTGCCCATCAGTTTGAAAATGACATGTGGTGCTGAATAATAACTTAGTTCCTAGCTTTCCCCACAAAGTCTTCCAAAAGTAGCTAAGGAACTTAGAATCACAATCAGAAACAATGGTTTTGGGCACACCATGTAAACAAATGATATTCGTGAAATACAAATCAACAACATTAGAGGCATCATCCATCTTATGGCAAGGAACAAAATGAACCATCTTAGAGAACCGATCAACTACAACCATGATTGCATCCTTTCCACACTGGGTCCTTGGCAAGGCTACTATGAAATCCATGCTAACATCTTCCCATGGTTGAGTACGAATAGGAAGTGGAGTATACAAACCAGGATAGAAATGGCTCTTGGCTCTCTTGCATGTGGCACATCGTGAAATAATGGATTGAACATCTCCCACCATTTTGGGCCAATAAAAATGCTCTTGTAACACCTCTAATATTTTGTTGTTACCAAAGTGGCCAGCAAGTCCACCACTATGAGCTTCTCGAACTAAGAGTTCTCGGAATGAGCTTTTAGGGACACAAAGCTTGTTTTCTTTGAACAAAAAAACCATCTTGGATAGAATAGACACCATTAACTCCATTTTGCACTCCTTCAAGATGGTGGAGAAATCAGGATCCTCGGTATAATATTCTCTCAAAACCTGAAATCCAAGAATTCAAGCATCTAACATGGCCAACATAGAGTATCGTCGAGAAAGTGCATTTGCCACAATATTAGTTTTCCCAAGTTTATATTTAGATACAAAGGAAAAAGATTGGAGGAATTCTACCCATTTGGTATGTCTTGGACTGAGTTTATGTTAAGCGCTAATGTACTTCAATGCCTCATGATCTGAATACAACACAAACTGCTTGGGCTTGAGATAATGGCTCCAATGATCCAGAGCTCTAACAATGGCATAGAACTCCTTGTCATAAGTTGAATAATTCAATCTGGAACCTGATAACTTCTCATTGAAATATGCTAATGGCCTTTGAGCTTGTGTAAGGACAGCCCCAATTCCTACAGCACTAGCATCACACTCAACTTCAAACACTTTTCAAAATCTGAGAGAGCAAGAATAGGAGCTTCGCATAACTTTTGCTTAATAACTTCAAAGGCATCATGTGTAGATTTTGTCCAATCAAAGCTACCTTTCTTCATACATTCAATTGACACCATGATGGTGCTGAAATTTCTGATGAAGCGCCTGTAAAATGAAGCCAATGACTCGGTGTTTTCTTACCACTAATTGCAAGTCATGTAATTATAGTATAATTACGAGTATCGTCCCACAGGGAGGTGAACAACTACCGGTTGAGCAATATTAATACCTATTATCTAGATCAACATATAAAAGAAGAGTGGATGTAATAACAAAAATCAAGTAAAAGCAATAGTAAAAAGTTCAATTAAAGAATTCAGATAAACAAACTTTAGGACTCGGGATTTCACCAACCATTACTATAAATTCCATTCATATAATTATTTTGTGATAAACGTCCTCATAACTATTGACATAATTAAACATTATCTCCTCTCAGAGTATAATATTACTATTCAAATAATAATTATGGGACTACTTTCGTGACTCCAAAATTACTATGAATGCATGATGAACAAAAGAATACTATGTTGCAGAAATTGAGAATCTACTATCGTGATTCACAATTAAAGTCTGAAGAATTCACGAACTAATATTGATGTCAGCTGTCGCCTCTTCATCAATACCTTAAACATGCAAATGGTGATCAAGCATTTACAAGAAATAATACCAAATAAATCAGATATTGGATAATATCACAATTATATAAATGAAAATTACGTAATGATGGTTACATCCCTGTCCTAAAGAAAATAAATTCAGCCACTAAACATGGCTTGCATGAAAATAAAAATTACGTCTAACTATCTCTATTCTATCTCCTCTATCGTTGTGTTTATTGTTGTGTTCCTTGCTGTCCCCCCTTCTTGTCTTGTGTTCTCCTTCATTTATACTTATTCTGGTCCATGGAGATTAGAAGTCCATATTGTATAGAACTCGTTTGTCTCAACTGAATAATCTGATTTGCGTAATCCTTTCAATTTCCGTAATTCTGCCAATTCCTCAATTCTGCGGCATGAAAAATTACATGCCATGGCATCAGCATCCAAATCTTTTTTTTCTTCAACAAAATTGTGGCTTTTCTTTTTACGCAAGCAATCTTTTCGGTCTTATCTTTCTCCAAGTAGTTTTCTTCCTACAAAATTGCAAATCAAGCTGGATAAGGCTAAATTCTCCCATAATTAGATAAGATAATAAAGATATCTTAACCTAGAAGTTATCATTATATTCACTTATCAGCCAACCCATGAAAACTCCTAACATTCGTGACAGATTTGGGAGTAGGCCAAGATCTGATCGCTTTCACCTTAGAATGATCAGCAGAGATTCCTTCATTTGACACCGCATAACCTAGGAAGTTAACACTAGAAGATAAGAAATGACACTTCATTTTGGCAAATAACTTCTATTTTCTTAATTCTGCAAACAATTGCTTCAAACAGTACAAATGCTCCTCCCCACCTTTGCTGTACACAAGAATGTCATTGAAATAAACTACAACAAAATGATCAATGAAAGAACGAAATACCTCATTCATCAATCTCATGAAAGTGCTGGGTACACTAGAAAGCTCGAATGGCATCACCAACCATTCATAGAGTCCCTTTTTAGTTTTGAATGCAGTTTTCCACTCATCTCCTTCTCGCATTCTTATTTGATGATACCTACTATGGAGGTCAATTTTTGAGAATATGGTGGCACCGTGGAGTTCATCTAGCATATCGTCAAGCCTCGGAACGAGATACCGATACTTGATGGTGATATTGTTGATGGCGCAATTGTCAACACACATGCGGTAGGTGTCATCCTTCTTTGGTACCAACAATACTGGAACTAAGCATGGACTCATGCTTTCTTGCAAATATCCATGAGCAAGTAATGCATCAACTTGCCACTGCAATTCTTTAGACTCCTCTAGGTTACAATGGTATGCTGCCTTGTTTAGTAAACTAGCCCCTGGAATAAGATCGATCTAATGTTCAATAACCCTTATGGGTGGTAAACCTAAAGGCAAATCACTAGGAAACACACCTCCAATAAGTAAAAGTTGTACTTTTGGATGTGGTGCACAAGCCTTTTCACCAATCTCCTTTTCTACCATAAGTGATGCCATAATAGGCTTCCCTTTACGTAAGGCTTTTTCTATTTGATCACCACTTGAAAACAGATTTTCTTTCTTGGGTTCACTTGGGATTTTAAGTATTTGTATTGGGTATAGGGGTGTTAAGGTGACACTCTTCTCATTGATTTTGATGGTGTAAGTGTTCTTCTTATCATCATGCCTAGCACTTCTATCAAATTGCCAAGGTGTACCCAATAACAAGTGGCATGCATCCATGGGTATAATGTCACAAAGAACCTTATCAGAATAGTTTTTACCAATAGAGAAACTAATACCTAAAGGTTCACCTGAAGTGCACTATCATTGCTTAACCATTGCAACTTGTAAGGATGCGAGTGTACTAAAATAGGAAGTCTCAACTTCTCAACCATGGTGGTGAAAGCAACATTGGCACAACTACCACTATCAATGATTAAAGAACAAACACGCCCATTGATAGCACACCGTGATTGGAATATGTTATCCCTTTGTTCTTCAAGTTTCTCAACTTGTGCAAGCAAGGCACGTCGCAACATAAGCAATTTCCCTTCTTCTGGATCTACGACTAGATCATTGTTGTCACCCGATTTAGTTTTCTCAATGATCTCCTCTTCCACGGTAGCCTCAAGCTCATAAAATTCTTGGATTGTAAGTAACTTCCTGTTAGGACATTCAGCTTGGAAATGACCGTAACCTTGACACTTGAAGCACTTTTTCTCACCAAGTATAGTGGCATCTCTCTCTTTGGACCACTCATCCACCTTACCTTTATCCTTCTCCTTGGACGCAATTTCTGGTTTGGTAGAGGTAGTTCCTTTGAAGAGGCTAGTACCACGACTATAAAATTTGGTAATCGCTAGTTTTGACACCTTCTTTTGTTTGTCAACCGTGATAGCCAATTTGCAAGCATCCTTAAAACTCCAAAAAGGCTGCACCTCTACAATGTTGGCTACTTCACAGTTAAGACCTCCAAGGAATCTCGCAATCTTTTGTTCGGGTTGCTCAAGCATCTCGCACCTCATTACCAATTGCTCAAATTCTCGAATATACTCATCAACACTTGTCACCTTGTTGCAAATTGTTAAGCTTCAAATAGAGATCTTGCTTGTATGAATTAGGCAAAAATCTCTTTTTAAGCAGTTTCTTTAATTTAGTCCAATTGCGGACTCTATCTTTTCCTTCCCTTGCGCGTTGGACTTGGACCATGGTTGTCAAAATCGCGATCCGGATCGTAGAATCGTACGATTCTACGATCCTACCTAGCAAAATCGATTCTGGATCGTACTAAATCATTCAGGAAGTAGACTCGCACATATAAGGTTGTTAAACTCGAGTTTTTACATAAAATCGGTAGAGGGTCCACAAAATCGGATCGTAAAATCGGATCGTAAAATCGTAAGAGTTTACAAATTATGAAAAATAATATAATAAATATATTATATATAATATTTATAATATATGTTAAATTTATAAATTACAAACCTGTTCAAACTTACACAAATTTCAAAAAAAAATATTATCAATCACACATAAAAATTAATAATAATCATAATTCATTAACAACCATGCATAACAAAGCATAAGTCCTTAATCATCGAAGTTTAAGCTAATGGCAATGAAGAGGATCGGTGAAAGGCGGAGTGAGGAGGAAGTTGATGATGCTTTTGGCAGGGGATGAGAACAGAAAATACCTGGAGAAAACGAGGGCAATGAAGGAAAGAAGGAAGGAAAGGGGAAGAAGGAGGTTAGTTTTTACCTATAAACTGAATTGAACACTTGGTTTTGGATCGTAAAATCGTAAAAACGTACTAGTAGAATCGAGAGTTTATCTGATTTTACCTATTTTAGTTTTTATCTATAAACTGAATCGGACACTTGGTTTTGGATTGTAAAATCGTAAAAACGTACTAGTAAAATCGAGAGTTTAACAACATTGCGCGCATAAAATCGTACAATTTTACCGATTCCACACGTTTCTAGAAAAAATGAAAAAACAGCGTTGTTTTGCACAAAACGACGCCGTTTTTTGTTTCTTATTCAAGTCAGAGCCCTAACAAAATTCACAAATTCGCTCAGCTCTTCGCTTCACATCTTCTGCTCTTCGCCTTCGCAAATTCCCTTATCAATCCACCAATCCGACATTCAAATCCAGCAGCTGCAGTGCATAAACCGCTAGAGGCCAAACGCGTCATCGCCTTCGCCACCTTCTCGCTACCGCCAATCGCCATTCCGCCGTTTCGCCGCTTAGATTTGAAGCCAAGCTCAGATTCGGGAGGCAATCCTAGGCGGAGCAGTCTCCACTTCCGGACTCTTCACTCTCCAATCAGCACCAAGCTTCGCTCCACAATTCATTCAGCCGTTCAGACTTCAGAGAGTCCCTTGAAGGTTTATCTTTTAAAATTTCCCGTCTGTTTGGCAAAAATTGAAAATACTGGGATGATATAATTGTGGTGCATTTTCCTGTCTTGTGAATGTAGCTTTCTTTATAAGCATTGCCTTGGAGCATTTGGCATGTGGCATTGTGGCTATTCAGATTTTTTTGTTTTTCTGTAATTTGGCCAATGCTCACAGTTTTTCTGTTTTTCTTTTTTTCTGGAATGTGGCCAATGCTGATAGTTTTTCTGTTTTTCTGGAATGTGGCCAATGCTCGCAGTTTTTCTGTTTTTCTGTTTTCCTGGAATGTGGCATTTGTGGCTGCATTTTTTATTGTGGCACCGTTTGTTCTGTTTTTCTGTGGCCAATTCTCACAGTTTATTGTGGTTGCCGTTTTTGATTGTGGCATTGGAGTGTTCTGTTTTTATGACGGAATCACTGAAGTTGGCATGTTCTGTTTTTCTAATTTTTTTCAAGTCTGAAGTATTTTGATCCGTTCTTTTGTTTTTTATTTTCTGGTTTTGTCTGGAATGAAGCTAGCATGTTCTGTTTTTCTGGTTATTTTGAGGCTTGAAGTAGATCACTAGATTGTTCTGTTTCTTTTTTTTTTCTGGTTTTTTCTGGAATGAAAGTTCATGTTCTATTTCTCCGTTTCTCTGTTTCTTTGCTTCTCTAGTTATTGCAATGTATTGCAATGTTTTTTTTCTAGTTTTTTCTGAAATGAAACATTGCTTAGTTTTTCTGTTTTTTTTCCTTGTATTGCAATCTTGTTTTTTGTTTTGGTTTTTCCTGAAATGAAGCACGTTGCACCGTTTCTCTATTTTTTGTTTATTTCCCAGCTTTTTCTGAACTGAAATATTGCGGTGTTTTTCTTTTTTTTTTCTGGTTTTATCTGAACTTAAGGACATTGCGGCATTGCGCCATTTTTCTGTTTTTTCTTCTGATTTTTTCTGAAATGAAGCTTGTTGCACCGTTTCTCTATTTTTTGTTCATTTTTTTAATCCCTGCTTTTTCTGAACTGAAACATTGCGGCATTTTTCTATTTTTTTTTTTTGGGTTTTATCTGAACTTAAGGACATTGTGGCATTGCGCCATTTTTCAGTTTTTTGTTCTGATTTTTTCTGAAATGAAGCTCGTTGCACCGTTTCTCTATATTTTGTTCATTTTTTTTTTGTTTTTTCCCTGCTTTTTCTGAACTGAAACATTACAGCGTTTTTCTGTTTTTTCCCCTAGTTTTATCTGAACTTAAGGACATTGCGTCGTTTCTCTGTTTTTTGTTTAGTTTTTCTGTTTTTTTCCTGGTTTTTCTGAACTGAAGTGTATTGTAGTGTTTTTCTATTTTTTTCTGGTTTTTTCTGAACTTAGGGACATTGCGCCGTTTCTCTGTTTTTTGTTCAGTTTTTCTGTTTTTTTTCCTAGTTTTTCTGAACTGAACTGTATTGTAGTGTTCTTCTATTTTTTTTCTACTTTTTCTGAAATTAAGGACATTGCGCTTTTTTTTTTCTGAAATGAAGCTCGTTGCACCGTTTCTCTATTTTTTGTTCAGTTGTTTTGTTTCTTTTCCTGGTTTTTCTAAACTGAAAGTTTGAAACACATTGTGCCGTTTTTCTATTTTTTGTTCTGCTTTCTAGTTCTATTTTTTCTGGTTTTTTTGTGGATTGGTTTGGTAGTATATGAAGCATATCCTTAATTCCTTATTCTCCAATCTAACTTTTTTTCCCTAACTTTGCAATTTCAGAATGTCTTCTTCTAATCCAAAAGCAAAAGCTAGAAAAAATGCCCCCGGTGCTCGACTAGATCCTGCTTGGGAACATGGAATTGATGTTGATGCTAAAGGAAAAAGAGTACAATGCAAGTTCTGTAACATCATTCGGGCAGGAGGTATATATAGATTGAAGCATCACTTGGCTTGCACACATCAAAATGTTGAACCTTGCCCGCAAGTTTCAGATGAAGTTAGGAACGACATGCTTGAGATACTTAGTGCAAGTACGGGAGAATCAAAGAAAAAAAAGAGAATGAAATTCAGTACTTCATATGATTCTATGGAGGAAGAAAATGATGGCAGCAAACAAAGAGGCCCCATGGATCAATTTGTTGTTAAAAAAGGTGGGGAACAAAAGGGAAAACAATCAACCATGAATGAAAAGTGGAAGAAAAAAGAAAGAGATGAAGTTTGTCAACTCATGGCGCGTTGGTTCTATACTAGCACTATTCCTTTCAATGCGGTGAATAATCCGTTTTTTCATCAAATGATGCAAAAATTGGGAGAATATGGAAAGGGTTTAAAGCCACCTTCATATCATGAGTTGAGGGAAACACTTTTGAAGAGAGAAGTCCAATCAACACTAAATTCGCTTCAAATGTACAAGGAGCAATGGAAATCAACCGGTTGCACCATTATGTCCGATGGATGGGCAGATCAAAGAAAGAGAACAATGTGCAATTTTTTGGTAAATAGTCTGGCTGGTACTGTCTTCCTATATTCGGTGGATACTACCGACATATCCAAGACATCACAAAAAATATTTGAAATGTTAGATGACATTGTAGAGAAGGTGGGAGAGGAAAATGTTGTACAAGTTGTTACCGACAATGCAGCCAATTATAAATTAGCTGGAAGATTATTAATGGATAAGAGGAAAAATCTTTTTTGGACTCCTTGTGCCGCACATTGCATTGATTTGATGCTAGAAGATTTTGAGAAGCATGATCCTATTCAAAGGGCCACTATACATAAAGCTAAATCTGTGGTTTCTTACATTTATTCATGGGGTACAGTTGTAAATTGGATGAAAGAATTTACAGGTGGCAAAGAGTTGGTTAGACTTGGGATTACACGATTTGCTACTTCTTATTTAACCATGAGACGACTAAATGAACTAAGAGGAGCTTTGTTCACTTTTTTTCATCTGAAAAGTGGGCAGGGAGTGTGTATGCTAAAAAAAAGAAAGGAAAAGATGTGTGTGCCATTATTTTTGATAGCGGTGAATTTTGGCCAAATATTGACTTATGCCTAAAGATTGCAACACCGCTTATTAAGGTTTTGAGAATGGTTGATTCCGATGACACACCGGCTATGGGTTTTTTGTATAAAGCAGTGGAGCAAGCAAAGGAAGAAATCAAGACAAACCTGAACAACATTAAGAAGAGGTCAATTATTAATCTTTGTTTCATAGTAACTTATAAATCTCTATTAGATTTTATATGTGGTTTTTTTAATGATTATATAATTATTCAACTTATTATTTGTGGTAGATATGAGCCTGTTTTTGCTATAATTGACAAGCGATGGGATGGAATGCTTAGTCAACCTCTCTCCATGTCATGGATATTTCTTGAACCCTCGTTTTCAGTATAGTTCAAACTTTCATGCAGATGTGAATGTTAAACGTGGTTTGTATGAGTGTGTTTATAAAATGATTTCCAGTGCGGATGAAAAAACAAAAATTGAGTTGCAACTCAATAAATTTAGACATGCACATGGATTATTTGGAATCGATGGTGCAGTTCGAACAAGAGAGAAGATGTCCCCAGGTTAGTAGCTTAATATATTGAAAATATGTTTTTTTCCACGTATTATTGAATTTATTTGATAGTTGTTTTATTTGGTTATAGCTGATTGGTGGTTCTCTTACGGAGATGATTGTCCAGCGTTACAAAAATTTGCTATTCGAGTGCTAAGTTTGACTTGTAGCTCTTCTGGTTATGAACGTAATTGGAGTGCATTTGAATTGGTAATTCTGTCAAAATTTATAGATTCATTTTTTGTAAACATTCTTGTTGAAGGCATTTAGTTTGTTTAACTATTTTTAACATCAAATTTTAGGTACATTCAAAAAGAAGGAACCGCTTGGCACAAAAAAGAATGAATGATTTGGTTTTTGTCATGTACAATTTGAAATTGCAAGAGAGACAAAGGAAGAGAGAATCTACCAAATCTTCATTAATTGAAGATTCATGTGAAAACCTTCCTTCTGATGATGAGTGGATAATAGAGAAAGAGAATCCAACGCTACCAATGGGAAACAACTGGCTGAGAGTTTTCGATGAAGATCCAAATCATGACACTTCAGAAGAAGAAGGAAGTGAGGATGATGAGGTTCATTTTATTACAAGGAATATCATGAGGGCTTGTAAGTAATTTAATTTGTAAGTTTTATTATTACTTATTTAAAATATTTTTAATTTGTAATTTGCTTATGTAGCTGATTCTCGAGAATCTCGACCAAGCGGATCTCGTACCAAGAGGCCACAAGTCAAAGACATGAACACATTTCGATTAATTGATGAAGATGAAGATGAAAATAAAGATAAAGATGAAGATGCAGATAATCCAATTATCATTGGTCAAAATGAAGTTGAAAATGAAGATTGTTATGACGATGATGATGGGTTTAATAATGATGATATGTTATTTGATAATTATAAATCAAAATCTTTGGATATAAATGAAGATGATGACATTGAGGAAGATGACTGGAAGTTTGCATAAATATTTATATTGTTAAATTTGAGTTGTACTTTAATTTGTTATTAAATTTAATGTTTTAGTTAAAAGTCTATTTGGATGTGAAATTTTTCATCTTTTGGTAATTTAAGATGCATTATATATTTTATTTGGTGCTATTATTATTTTGTGTAGAATGTGATAGAATGATGGAATGATAGATGTGGTTAAATGTGGTTGAATGTGGTTGAATGATAGATTGGGTTGAATTGAATGTGGTTGAATGATAGATGTGGTTGAATGATAGATTGGGTTGAATTGAATGTGGTTGAATCATGAATGTGGTTGAATGATAGATGTGGTTGAATGTGGTTAAGATTGGGTTGAATGATAGATGTGCTATTATTATTTTGTGTAGAATGTGGTTGAATGATGGAATAAATGATTGAATGATAGATGTTTGTTCTTAAACAGGATTTGGACAAAATTCAGAACGCATATTCATCGTATACTTTATAATGTTGGTTTTTTACAATTTAACACAAATATACAACTTATTTTTATGTCAAAATTAGTGTATGTGATAAAATATGAATAATTATAATTATTTTTATCATTTTTTGTAGAATCTTACGATTCTACGATCCGATTCTATCGATCTGATTCTGCTACCCCAAATCGATTCTACATAGAATCCCGATTTTACGAACCATGACGTGGACATTTTCCCACCAAAGGCTGGCATACTTTTTGAACTTTAGTATCGTCACCTTGCATCTTTTCTCCTCGTCAAAGATTCACTCCATGGAATTGAGCCAATCCATGAAGTCATCAGGATTAAGACTTCCTTCGAACTCCAGTACTTCAAACTGAAGCCCACGATCATTCTCATATGCCTCAGGTTTCCTCCTTCTCCTATGGGGTTCTGCATCACTATCATCACTATTGGGCTCATCATCATAGGGTGGGAGTGGTTGGTTTCTTGGATGAGGTTGTGGTGGTTGTGGTTGAGGTTGGCTAACTTGGAAGTTTCGGAGTTGTTGGTTGAGTAGACGAAGACTTTCATTGATTTAGTTAAGGTTTCCATTCACCTCAACCCTAAGGTTATCTATCCTCCCATTGGTGACAATGTTGGCGGCTTCTCATAGTGAAGGTGGAGAAGATGAGTTGTTGTGGATTGATATGACTGTGGTGATTTGAAAATATCAAGAGCTCACTCACGAACCATAGCTTTGATACCAAAATTGATGCAGATTTGTGGTGTTGGAGTGAGCAAAAACGATGGCAAGAAGGTTAAAGGGTTGTTTTGGAAGGTTTGGATGGAATGGACGAGAAAAAATGTAGTAAAGGACGTTTCTTGGAGGCAAATAAACACAGCCGATAGTGATCTAGTGTGTCTAGCGTAAAGGCAAGGGCCACCAGCTAGAACAAATCCACCACCAAGTATGATCAGAACTTGGACAAAGGACAATTCATAAAGGAATTATGCTCAACTTTTACTCAATAACCAGTCTCCTTGTTACAATGGAATTAGGCCAACTAATAGATCATCCTAGGAGCAATAAGCTCTTATCTAGCAACTTATTTAGCAATAAGCTCTTATCTAGCAACTTATCTAGCAATCAGCTCTTATCTAGGAGAATTTAAAGGATCTTATCTAGGAGGATTTAAAGGAAACTTATCTAGTAAGACAATTGGAAATCATAAGTGCTTATTGGAATTCAGCAAAACTAAATAAACATAAAAGGAAATAAATTAAGCCACTCCATGCGATTTTGTTTTTCCATCAATTTGGCTGGGCTAAAATCCACGTAATTACTGTATGACCCATGATAGTTGTTGGGTTCATTAAAATGGACATAGGACTTCTCTTGATGATTGACTCTTGGGCTGGATCATGATGTTGAGTAGCATGAGATGCTCCAGCATCAGAGTCTTACCATGAAATTCAGGAATCTCAATCTTAATCCCAAAAATTTGAGAAGAACGTTGATTTCCAGGTCTTACTCCTCGATTCTACCCCTAATTCAAAACCCAGAAAGGGTTGTCAGCCTCTACTTCAACTTTGGATGAGTCAGTAGATCCCACTCATACTTTGGGTTTTGGTTGTGTGTCTAGCCCTGCATTCGCAAAACGTCGCTACAAATCCTAAACCTGTCTCCTGAGCTCTTCGTTTTCTGTGTCGTATGTCTCTTGGAGGCAATTGCTTCTTTTCGTCAAGAACATCTCCTCGCCCCTAGCTAGCAGCACGACCGCCTCGATTTCGTGCAGCTATTGATTTCAAGCAACCTGGTGCTCTGATACTAAATGATGCTGAAACAACAAGAAAACAAGGCTACACAGGAAAATTCAGAAATGACAAGAGAAACAATCTCTATCTTTCAAAATCGTCGATTACTAAAATCAGTGTAATATTATCTCAATATCAAAAGTCTGCTTCCAAAAACCTAAAAACAAGTTTATATAGGATATTAACCCTATGATAATTAAAACATAAATTACCAAAATACCCTTAACATAAAGAAAAGAAAGGAAAAAAAAACTATCGAGACGATCTTGACTTTGAGTCTGCCGGACCTAGGTGCATCATCTACTCTCTGCCCTCTGTTTCAATGGATGATGCAAGTAACCCAATTCACAGCTGATATGTTGGTGTGTTACCTATAGGAGAATATGTGATGGTGCTTGGGGTGCAATGGCTGTCTACTTTGGGAAATATTAACTCGAATTTTGGCAATTGAAAGCTGGAATTTCAGTACCAAGGCCGCAAAATTGAGCTAAGAGGAATTCAGCAGGCTACTATGCAAGTGGTGAAGAAACCAAAGACGCAACAAATTTTGCAAGACCAAAATCAAGTAGCTGCAACCTATCTATGTTTTCTGCACCATGCAAAAAATATCCAAGGGCAGCCATCTGATGCTATATATTCTATATCAACAACTTTATTATCTCAGGCAACTTCCAATGCTACTCAGGAAAAATTATTGAATGAATATGAGGATGTGTTTGAAGAACTGACTGGCTTACCTCTTAAGAAACAACATAACCACAAGATTTTTCAGAAGAAAAGGGCTCAACCTATGAATGTCCGACCTTACAGCAATCCAAATTTTCAGAAAGGAGAGATAGAAAGATTAGTGCAAGAATTGCTGAATAATGGAGTTATAAGAACTAGTAACAGTCCCTATTCATCTCTCGTGATATTGGTGAAGAAAAGAGATAGCACTTGTAGAATGTGCATTGATTACAGAGAGCTCAACTCAGCTACGGTCAAGGATAAGTTTCCTATTCCCTTAATTGAAGAGTTTCTAGATGAATTATATAGAGTTAAATGGTTCACAAAATTGGATTTAAGATCTGGTTACAACCTAATTAGGACGCATGATGAAGATATAGAAAGGCAGCCTTTAAAACTCATGACGGTCACTCTGAATATTTTGTTATGCCTTTCAGCTTGACCAATGCACCTTCAACATTTCAAAGCTTAATGAATGACATCTTCAGGCCCCATTTGGAAAGAATTCCCTTTGTGAGTTGAAAAAAAAAAGGAAGGAAATTTGTAGGTTGACATTTGATTGGATTCCCAAAAGGTGATGTTCGCATTTGCTAAATGCGCCCAAAGGGCTTGGGTCCTAAATGCGAACATCACCTTTTTGGAATCCAGTCACCTGTCAACCTACAAATTTCTTCCATTTTTTTTTCCATCACTAAAACGTCAGCGACCCCCCTATTTGTGCATTTATTTTGGCTTTCTTTGATAACATATGAATTTATAGCAAAACCATGGAAGAACATTTGCAGCAATTAGGCATGGTAGGTGCTCGCTTTGCTGAGACAATACCAACTCAAGATCAAAAGAAGTAAATGTTTATTTGCAGCACAAAAAATTGGATATCTTGGTCATATAATTGATAGTAATAGAGTGAGCATGGATCTAGAAAAAGTTGCTGCAATTCGGGAATGGCCACAACCTAATACACTCAAGGAGCTTTGGGATTACTTGGTCTTTCAGGGTATTATCAAATATTTATCTAAGGATATGGAACCATAGACAAGCCTTTAATAGACCTTCTCAAGAAGCATTTCTTCAATTGGAATCCTGCAGCTGAATCATTTGTCAAGCTTAAGCAATGTATATGTTCTACCCCTATTTTGGCTCTTCCCAATGTTTCACTACCATTTATCCTAGAAATGGATGCCTCAAGTGTTGGCACTGCGGCAGTGCTGCTACAACAAAATAGACTCGTAGCCTTTTCTAGCAAAGCTTTATCTCCTAGACATAAGTGCTGCCTGTTTATGGGCAAGAATTGATGGTAAGTCATTTTGGTAGTATAGAAATGGAGGGTTTATTTAGTGGGATCTCGTTTCATCATAACAACTGACCATAAAAGCCTTCATACGTAATGGAACAACGCCTTTCCACACTAGCTCAACAAAAATGAGCGCATGGGGTTTATCAAGGGTCAATATAGTTGGCATCAAGGATTACTTTTAGAAGGAAAGGGAAGTTAGTGGTAGGGGTAGATGAAGACTTTAGGAATAAATTGACACTATTAGCGCATGAAGGACCTGCCGGAGGCTATTCAGGAATTCAGGCCACACTTACCAAAGGTTCAAACAAGTATTCTTCTAAAAACATATGTTTAAAACCGTGAAGCACATAGTTGCTATATGTGATATTTGTCAACCACAGGAGGCAGATAATGCAACTTATCCATGGCTACTTCAACCATTACCCATTCCATACAAGATTTGGAGTGAAATCTCTATGGATTTTATTAAAGGCCTTCCTTCAACACTGGGTAAATCAGTTATTATGGTTGGGGTGGACCAACTGAGCAAATTTGCTGATTTCATACCATTGTCTCACCCCTATACGACCTTGACAGTAGCACAAGCGTTCATAGACAATGTTTATCGCTTGCATGGGATGCCTTTTGCCATTGTTAGTGATCGGTATCCCATTTTTTTGAGCAACTTTTCGAAGGAGTTCTTTGCTCTTCAAATGGTTAAGCTATAACATTCTTCATCACATCATTCTTAAACGGATGGCCGAACGGAAGTTCTAAATCGTTGTTTGGAGAATTTTCTTAGGTGCATGTGCAGTGATTGTCCTAAAGAATGGCTCAAATGTCTTCCATTGGCTAAATATTGGTATAACATGAGCTATCATTCTGCCATTTGTACTACTCCATATCAAGTACCGTATGGACAACCTCATCCAAATCATTTCTTTTACTTAGTGGGAACATCACTCAATGATGTTGTGGATCAATTTAGCTACTCGGGAGCAAGCCCTTCATCTTCTTAAGCATCATTCAACCAATGCTTAGAATAGAATGAAGCAACAGGTAGACAAGCATTGATCGGAGTGGCAATTTGCAGTGGGCGATTGGGTATTTGTCAAGCTACAGCCTTATCGTGCAGCATTCCTTGAGAAAGCAACATTGCCAGAAACTTACTCCGAGATATTTTGGTCCTTTTCAGATGCGGGAAAAGGTTGGATCTGTGGCCTACAAATTGCAGGTACCAAGTTTAGTCAGAATTCATTATACCTTCCACATGTCTCTACTGAAGAAAAATGTGGGAAATCAGCCAGTCTCTACTACTATAGCCTCTAATGTTAATGATCTGGGTCAACTCCTACCAAAACTGATAGCTATTCTAGAACGCAGAATAGTCAAGAGAAGGAACTAGGCAGCTACCCAAGTGTAGGTGCAAAGGAGCAATTCATCTCTGGAGGACGCCACCCGGGATTATCTATTGAATCTTCAAAAAAAATATCCCTCATATTTTGTGCTATTCTTAGTCCTTGAGAACAAGGACATTCTGAAACAGCGGGCATTTAAGCAAGAATTCATAAAAATTAAAAAAAAGACTGGGAGAGTGAAGGCATGGAACTATCAACTGAAAAGAAGAAGAAGACTTGAAGCGAGTAATGGAAGCAGCAAAGGCATGATCAAAGGAGTAGGAAGCGTGATTTAGTTAACGTTGCTTGGAAAATAAGCTGCGAAGTTACTTAGCAGCAATTGATAGTTAGGATATAATTCTATAAATCTGGGACTGAATGATTGTATTGGGACAATCCAGAATTTTATGAGAAGCTTCCTAATCTTTTTCCTTTTCTTCCTAATTTTATCTTTGCCTCTTTCCCAAGTTTTCTTGCAATTTGAGTCATCTCTGTCAATAGGTCATTCTTCACTTTCATCCTCCTACTCTAAGATTTGATTGGATCTAGTTCCCTTCCAATCAATTTGCTATATATGGGCATAGACATAGGTATTTTAGAACCAAAACGAATTTGCTTCGTCATCATAATCTATTAATGAAAAACATATAAAATATATTACTGATTCATTATTAATCCTCTGGCTCTGAGTCAAGAAGGTTTTGTGATTAAACTTTCTTATTTTTCATTATTTTAATGTTTGAAAGTGTTAGGAATTTGTATTAGAGAGCAAATATATATATAAAAAAAGCCCACCATAAAGACTAATAATTAAGTTGAACTCAATTTGAATATAAAAGTTTAAACCAATAGGTTTTATATGCTTATTTGTACTTTATACCGCTCTCCAAAACTCATGTAGGACTGATATACTTACATATAAATCTTAACAATCTCCCTTTTCATAGGTAATTTACACATTAAAATCCAAATACCAACAAGGTCTTTTGATTTCTAAATGTATCATTTATAACCTCACCTCTTATTCATATAAGAGGGCAGTCTTGACCTAATTAGGTCCACAAAATTAAGAGTTAATCTATACGACATATATCAAAACTTACTAACGACTAGTCTAACAATGTAGATTACCTCATTTTAGACTTTGATAGTATTGTACGGAATTTTCCACAAGGAGAAAGTACACAAAAACTCACCATAAAAACTAATAATTAAGTTAAAATTGAAATAAACCTAAAGCCTTGAACTACCAGTAGGTTTGGTCAATAGTTTGGTTCTCATGAAATATTACATCTAGGGTTCTCACAAACTTTTTTCTCTTTAGATCATAAGCCTGTTACTGAATTCATCCTAGCCATAGCCAACAAAGATATACTCTGTAGCCTTTGCATCAAATTTTGACCTCTCATCCTCCAGGACATGGATAAAAACTTTGCAACCAAATATCCTCACATGATCATAAGAGACATTTTTGTCAATCTAGATATTTTCTAGCATAATCATGTAAAGTAATAATAGGAGTTAGATTAATAATATGAGTAACAATATATAAAATTTCATCCCAAAAGGACTTTGACAACTTTAACTCAGAGTGCAATCATCTATCTTTCTCAATCAATGTCCTATTTATTATTTTAACTGAAGTGTTTTTAGAGGAGTTTTATAATGTCTACTACATTTTTGCCTAATCATTTGTTAGGGTGCACTTCAACTTCTTTATATCATACCTTTCAACCAAAGTTTGAAACTTTTGAAATTTATTAAACACTTGATCTTTTCTCTTTAAGCCATAAACTCATAATTTCTTAAAATGATTATCAATGAAAGTAATAAAATAAGTTGTACTACTAATTGATTGTACCTTTAATGCACCACAAATATTTGAATGCATTAAATCTAACATATTTGGTATTAAGTAACGATATTTATAGTGACTTTTGAAAATGAAAAATAATAGTGACTGATATGGCAAGTATCAAAAAACAAAACCATCCTTTATTATTTTACATGTTTTAAGGAGTGTAATAACTAAGTTGTGACTTGTCATACTTGCCATATCGATCGCTATATATATAAAGTCACTATGAAAAGTCACTATGTGTACCAATATCTTTCACATTTTATGAGGAGGATTAATCTTGAATGACACATGATTTTGCTTTTCTTTAAGACAACGAGAACACTTTTTAAAACTTGTACCCTTCATTCATGGAAGAACATTCGTCTTCACCAAATTTTCAATCCACTTTATACTGATATGGCTCAATTTTTTGCAACTCAGGTGAGTGTTAATTTTGACCAAATTCATAGAGGCTTGTATCTAATATAAGTTTTCCTTTAATTTCTTACCTCAAGCTCTAATAAGAGTACCTTTGCTAAACTTTCATTTCCATCTTCAAATCTAGTGTAAAAACTATCATCATCAAGTCTCCCAACAGAAATCAAATTGATGTGGACATCTGGAGCATCCCTAACATTCTTAAGCAATAGTATAGACCCAATTCTATTTCACAAACAAACATTACCCATGCCAACTACATTGGACATACATTTTTTTTATTGAATCAAAATCACCTAGAGTATTAGTGAAAAAGTTTAACATGAAAGGTAGCCCTAGTATCAACCATCTAATTACTATTAGAAAAAAATAAGATTAATGTCACTGTCAAAAAAAATAATGATAAGATCTTCTCCATTGTTGGTGATGGTGGTAATACAAGCAATATTGACATCTATATTCTTTTCTGCTTGAGTATTACTGCTTTCATTCTCTATCATCCAGTTAAAAAAATAATTCCTAATATGCCCCTTCTTTTGACATTAATGGCATTCAATATCATTCTATTTTGACTTGGACTTGCTTCTATTTCTGTCTTCACCGTTATAATTTCCATTTTTCTACTTCCCCTTGTACTGTACTTCGCCTCTCTATTTCTGTCTTCATCAAAGTTTAAGATGAATTTTGAGTGTTTCTTCTCACACCCTAATGAGAATTTCACTTTTCACATAATATAAGTATAATCCTACTAGGACTATAATTAGTATGCGAGATATGGTTTCAAACGTTAAACAACTTATTTAAGACCCTTTAAAACTCAAACAAGTGAGATATGGTTTCAAACAATAAACAAATATAACTAAGAGGCTGTTTGTTTTGAGGGTTTGGGAGGGGAATGGAATGGTATAGGTTGAAATTGAGGGGCTGTTTGTTTTGGGGGTTTGGGAGGGGAATGGAATACTTTGGATTAAACTTGATTGTTTGGTATACCCTCCATGGGTTTAACCAACCCCTTGGGGATGGGTTTTCAAAAAACCCACCTCCCCCTTGGTTTTTCAGAAACCCTTCAAGGAGGGTTTGAGTCAAAAGGTTGAAGTGACGCGCGCCCAGCCACTTGTCATGGGGGTTGCAAACCCCCCATGGTTTGCAACCCCCATTTTACCCTTTTTTTTTAAATTTTTTTAAAAACAAATTTTACTAATTTATAGAAATTATTTTTCTCTACAAATTGACATGCACTTTGACTATTTTTTGAACAAGATATAATTTGTTAAATATCATATAATGTAAAATACTATTTTTATTATAATTTTAATATAAAATCTATTCCATTCCATTACAAAATAATACCAAACAACATAATTATTATTATTCCATTCTATTCCAAACCTTTCCATTCCACAAATCCATTCCATTCCTAAACCCACCATTTATACCAAGCGCCCCCTGAGTGTTTGTTTTGGGAGGATGGGTTTATCAAAACCCTTGGGGAAGGCTTAAGGCAAAACCCACCCCCTCCCCCCCCCCCCCTCCTCCTTTTCTCAAAACCCATCAAGGTGGGTTTTTTCTTTGGCATGTGGTCCACTTTGATGTGTGTGCCCAATGGGAGCGCCACTTATCTGAGGTTGCAAACCCCCCATGGTTTGCAACCCCCATTTTACTTTTTTTTTAAATTTTTTTTAAAAACAAATTTCGCTAATTTATAGAAATATTTTTTTCTACAAATTGACATGCACTTTGACTATTTTTTGAACAATATATAATTTGTTAAATATCATATAATGTAAAATACTATTTTTATTATAATTTTAATATAAAATCTATTCCATTCCATTACAAAATAATACCAAACAACATAATTATTATCATTCCATTCTATTCCAAACCTTTTTCATTCCACAAATCCATTCCATTCCTAAACCCACCATTTATACCAAGCGCCCCCTAAGTCTTAGAACAAAGAACAAATTGAGAAAAAGGTTACCAGAACTATAGTAATTTTACAAAATTTATATCTCAATGTATAATTGTTAAAATCCAACCTTTACCGTTCAAAATGTAGAATAGGATGTCCTTTATCATTGTTAAAATTTCAATCTAATTGGATAACGTTTATACCTCTAATTATTGACTTAGTCAAGACTGTAGAGATCAAAACTTTACTGAAATTTGCGATAAAAAATTTACAAATCCCAAAAACAAAATCGCCTGAAAAAGCATTCTCAATACTTTTGCTGATAAATAAGTGTTAACAATGCAAAGAACTTAGCGATGTAGTTTATCACAGTTATGATTCTCAAAATTGAAAGTTTGCAGTCAAATTTGGCCATCATGCATTAAATGAAACAATTGTTGAGACCCCTTCTCAATTTAGACTACATCAATTGTTTTACAATTTGATATAACTTTTTTTAAATTATAAGCTACAACATACTTAATGTATAATTAAATGTATAATTTTATAATTTTACAATTAAAAGTAGACTCTTATTTTGAATTGGAGTAATTTGAGTTATACTTTGCCATTGTTAATAAGGGTAATATAAAGATTTTACATTAAAGTAGAATCTTTTCTTGGAACCAAGAAATTTTTTGAAATTAAACTCTTTTTTTTTTTGGAATGGGAGTAAAAAATAAGGATAAAAATATAAAAGTATATATATAATGATGCATTAAATGTATTTACCTAGTAAATTAAAAAAAAGTTATACCAAATTAAAAGTAAATTATATTTTTAAGACTGAGGTAGTATAATTTTCTATTTTTATCTTTATTTTTTAATTTAGGTTATACATTATTATTACTAATAAAAATAATATAAAAATTTTATACAAACAGTGAACTCTTTTTTAAAATGGACGAAGAGTTGATTTAATAAATCCGAACTCCAAAATATAAAGAATATAAAAGAATGGATGAACAATATAATGGTAATTTTTTACCCAAAATTTCTATGACCTGGGCAAAGTTGAGTATGGCTGAACTGAACCCCCTCCCCCAACAAAAGAGAAAAAAAAAATACTGTAAGTCTAAAAACAATATATGTTTCTCAATTTTAAAAGAAAAAAGGAACTACGAAGTACAAGATTAAACAAAACGAAACATATATTTTTTCCATTGCTTAAATCTATGCATATGGTAACGCAAGTTTTTTGTTGTGCAAAGTAGAAAACTAGATGACATCAGAAAATAAATAGCATTGAAAAGGTTTCTCAACTTTTTGTTCCTTTGTCTAAAACTATTTCCTAACTACTTTAAAACCAAGTTCTAGAATTTCTAACACACATCTGCACAAAATGAAAACTTGCATAAAAAAATTTTTAAAATAATATTAGGGAGGGGTCTTTCATGAGGCGCAAGGATACCCTCTCTATTTTTAAATATAGTAAATATCAATCTTTAAAATTACTTTAGATATTTATTTTGATTTATATAATATTTTTTCAATTTTGGTAAATATTAAAATTATTAATTATTTTCTGTATGTTTGTTGTATTGATTTGTATTTCATTTGTTTTATATTTTTTCTCACTAGTTTACCATACAAAAAGATGAATGTAAAATTATTATAAAATCCACAAAATTTAATTTATAAATTTTCTCATAATTACTTCTTCAAAAATTACGAACAGTGTGAAATACTAAATAGAATTCCCATAATTCTTTTAGTATAATATTATACCTAGCTATTTCAGTATCATTTTATGCTTATCTGTTTTAGTTTGCAATAGAATAAATAGAATTTCCTCTTTGCTTGATATGATTATAGTATAACAGATGTTAGGAAATTAAGGTGATATCAGAAAAAAAGAGTTTTCTATTTTAATTTTGTTAAGGTATTTATCATTTTGTTACATTATCCATTCAAATAAATAAAATCATATATGCCAAATGTAAACTTAACAATCCTAATAAGGTGAAAAGGGATTAACACCATTAATTAAAAAAAATTTGTTGAAAATGCCTAACACATTTTTTGTTGGGTCGTTTATATACGTACTTTCAATTAATCAACTTTCCTTTGGATGTTGGCTTTAAAAAAAGGAATAGAGTAAAGTTTATAAGAAGTAGACTAATAAGTCTTATTTATAAAAAAAATATATTTTTTAATTATATATTAATTTTGGTTCCAAAATTTCTTTAGCATATATCAAAAGGAGACTATATCTCGCTAACCACAATCTTTTCTATTTTTATATTTTTTTCTGAAATGTTAGTGATTTTATTGATTTTATTATAAATAAATAAGATATATGCACTTTAGTCTACTCACTTGAAAAGCTCCCAATGGAGCTTACAACCGCCATTGAGGAAACTTCCTATTCCAAGTTTGTGATGAGGAAACCAACTTGGCTAAAGAGTTTTTATGTTAGGTTGGCCTAGGGATCAAAATTTGCATTAATTTAAAAATTTTAAAGATTGTGTCATACACTTCTTCAGTTTGACGGTTCAATTTCTGTCTTTTAATAAAGAGTATTCAAAAGGAGAAGCAGAATACGCAAGGTCTAAGCCTTAGATAGTTGTCTTGGTCTCCTTGGCATCCTAATACAGCAATGGGCTATTGTCTTGTCTAGTGGGAAAAGAGAAAAAATTACACTTATCCTAAGAAAGATAAAAATCAGAAACTCATACCATTGACTATGATAGAGAAATTCCCATTGGCCATTTTGTTGTGATGTAAAATTTTTACTATATTTCCTACATCTTAATTAATGTATGTTGATTTTCTTCTAACATAACCTTGTTTTTTTTTTTTCTTTAAAAACGATAGTGTAAACAGAGCAAATTACCAAAGTACATAATCACAAAAGGGTTAAATGAGATTCGTGGTATTAGAGTTTGACTAAACCCACGAAGACAAAGGAGCATCGAGGGTAAAGATAAGCTTCTAGAGCAAAATGAACAGCTGCTTGAGAAGGGAATTCGGTTATTAAATTTTCTGTCAGCTTCTCGAAGTCATGTGCCTAACTTCTGTTGACTTAATTCTGGAGAAAAACAAGGAAGAGAAACAGATGTATGGTCTTGATTTATACCCTGTAAACGTTTTGTCGGAATTATATATAGTCTAAGAACGAAGAAGCTGATATCAACTAAAGACTTTAGTTGTACCATACCTAATCTTGTCGCCAGTCTTCCTCGAACGTGGAATTCTAAATTTTGTATTAAAATATATGAAAATTTTGGGAGAAATTTTTTGGTAAAAAAAAATATTTTGAAAAGAAAATAAAAGAAAATTTTTTAAAAAATTATGTGATGAGAATTTGGGAAGGAAAATTTAAAATTTTAAAATAAAAAATGTTTGAATATTTTATTTTTTTGAAAAAAATTAATTTTTTACAAATGAAACACAATCCAAACATAGCCTAATGCTCTTACTTTGAGAATAACTACCTAAAAATCATTTTAATTTGGATCAATTTCCATTTTATATGGCTCTTTTTCTTTTTTAACACTTTATTATCACAAGTGGGAGGGAAAATAAAGGCTACTGTAATTATAATTTGCAAGATTAAGATTTCATATACAATTGATTTAGAGTAGTAGGATCAGATTAGTAGATCATAAGATTTTAGAACAAATGAGATTATAAATTATTTTTAAAATAACTATTAATCAATCTATGAATAGAGATGTTGAAAATTTATATATTAGTTATATACTCATAACTAAATGCTTTTACTCAAATTTTTATTTCTTATAACACGTTATATGACTTTCTGATCAATATTTGAGATATCACAATTGAAAGGTAATTATGTTCAATTTATATATTTATTGTTAAAAATTAATAAAATATGATTAAACTAATTAAATTATTTATATAATAATAAATTTTTATTTTACTTAAACATGAAAAATTGTTTTGTGTAAATTTAACAATATTTCATATACATCATAAAATATAATATCGTTGTTACGATCAAAATCATTTTAATAAATTTGAATCATACAAGAATGAGATTGGATCTCAATTTTCATAACTATACTACAACATTAGTATATGAGAATGATAGAGTGTATAATTGCATATTTATTGGATCAATTCTCTTGTGTTTTAATTGATTAAAAGGCTTGTTTATAAGGATATTAATTCTTTTTGTGATTAATGGTTAGATGAAGCATTTTTCCTAAAGAATGTAGCCTCACAAGACAAGTGGCACAAGAAAGACACAATTGAGGCCACCAAATTCCACAACAAAATGTTGGCCATTAAGGAAAAGCAAAGCCTTGAATTAAGGAAAAGAAAAGCCTTGAATTAAGGAAAAGCAAAGCCTTGAATTAAGGAAAAGCAAAGCCTTGAATTAAGGAAAAGAAAAGCCTTGAATTAAGGAAAAGTAAAGCCTTGAATTAAGGAAAAGAAAAGCCTTGAATTAAGGAAAAGCACAACCAAATGTCTTGAATCCTTGCCTATAAATAGGCAAGGCTTGGAGACAATCAAGGCATCCCATTTTTAGGCTTTCCTAGTTCAATAGAGAGAAAAACAAGGTTTGGAGATGAGAAGGAAGAAGAAGGAATGAATTCTCAAGCCACAATTCATCCTTTCATGGAGTGAGCTACGGCGGAAGAAGACGAAAGCATACGGATGGACAAAAGAGGCGATCATTTGATTTTCTTGTATTTTCTTTTAATTATGTTTAGCTAAATTTTTATTTTCCAATCAAGTTTAATTAAGGTTTGATTCCAACAATTGTGAGGTTCCGGTAATTTTATTGTTTCTTTTATTCTTGAGTATTTAAATATTTTCTATGCTTCATTATATTATTGAATTGAATTGTTAGACAAGAGGCCTATTGTTTGATAGTTGAATTCAATATATAGTCATTTAGAATAATTAATCTTTTGTTGATTGTTCTAATTCAAGTGACAAATAACAACATCGAAAGGTAATCAACGCCTTAGATTGTATGTTATGAAAATATATAATCTAGCTTAAATAAACAAGGCGTTTAGGGTTTCTTGGTTAGTAATTGGGTCTTTTTGAATCTTAATGCAATTAATAGACATAACTCATAGGAGATCCGAAGGTTGTGTTTGTTAATTAGAGAAATAACTCATAGGACGGATCCGAAGGTTATCGAAAAAGTAAGAAAAGATTGGTTGTTAGAGGACGGATCTTCAACAACTATAACCAATTTATTCAAGATAAAAGAACATATCTTTAGAATCAATGATCAATTTGAGGAATCAATACCGAAATTAATTCTTGATTGGAAGCTTCTTCTTATTAATTTTTCCTCATATTTTTAGTTGGTTATTCAATTTGTTTAGTTGTCTTAATTGATTCTTGCTTAGTTTCATAATACAAAACCCCCCCTTCTTTATTTTATTTTGTTCAAGGAATAAATCTAACCAATCTCTGTGGATTCGACCCTCTCACTGCTATCTACAAAGCTTAGCCCAGAGAAGGATTATTTTTGGTGGTTTCGACACCCATCAAATTTTGGCGCCGCTGCCGGGGATTGGTTTTTTAGAATTTATTCCTTTTATTTATTTATTTTTATTTTTATTTTTATTTTTGCCTTTATAATTGTTTGGTTCTTTTATGCCACGTTCTTCTCGCACAGGTCAACTCACATACGATCCAGAGATAGAGAAGACACCACGTAGGCTTAGAAAAGAAACCAAACAACGATCTCAGGGAGTATCATCTTCTTCATCTTTTGAATATAATTTGTCTGAATTATTTAATAGTGAAGAAGAAAACATGGCTAGAAATAATGAACGAACTTTAAAGGAATTAGCTATGCCTGATTTAAACCAACAACCGTTGTGCATTGATTATCCTACTTTAGAAGTGCCTTTTGAATTAAAATCAGGATTGATTCACTTACTCCCCACTTTTCATGGCCTCGCAGGTGAAGATCCTCGTAAGCACTTAAAGGGATTCCATATGGTGTGTTCCACGATGAAACCGCAAGGTAGTGAGGAACAAATTAATTTGCGAGCTTTTCCTTTTCTTTAGATGGAATTGCTAAAGATTGGCTATACTACTTGCCTCTGGTTCAATAAACACATGGATCGAGATGAAGAGGCAATTTTTGGAAAAATTCTTTCTGCTCACGAGTGCCACAATTAGAAAAGATATATGTGGTATACTGGCAACATGGAGAAACTATGCATGAATATTGGGAAAGGTTTAAGCAATTATGTGCTAGTTGTCCTCAACATCAAATTCCTGATCAACTTCTTATCCAATATTTTTATGAGGGACTAACAGTGATGGATAGAAATATGATTGATGCTGCTAGTGGAGGTGCATTAGTGCACAAAACTCCAACGGAGGCAAGGACTTTAATCTCCAACATGGCTGCCAATACACAACAATTTGGCATCAGACGTGAGGATACATCTAGGAAGGTAAGTGAGGTAAGTACTTTCTCTATTGATCAACGTTTAGACAATTTGACTACTTTAGTGGAAAAGTTGGTTGTAGGAAATATTCAACAGGTAAAGGCTTGTGGTATTTGCTCCAATTCAAATCATCCCACTGACATGTGCCCCACGTTGCAAGAAGGTCAATTTGAACATGCTAATGCCATTGGTGGATTCCCAGGGCTACCACAAAGGATGTATGACCCTTACTCAAATACCTACAATCCGGAATGGAGGCATCATCCCAACTTCAGTTATGGGCCACGACCTAGTGGATTTCAAGCTTGGCAGCAAAACCCACCATATCCACCGCCTTCCAAACCAGGTAAGTCCCTTGAAGAGTTAGTTGAATCACTTGCTAATAGTTCCCAACGTTTTCAACAGGAAACTCGAACCAGCATTCAAAACTTGGAAAATCAAGTGAGCCAATTAGCATCTTCTGTGAGCAAATTGGAATCTCAAGGTAAGTTACCTTCTCAAACGGTTGTTAACCCAAGGCAGAATGTTAGTGCAATGACCTTGAGAAGTGGAAAGGTGTTGGAAGAGGCCAAAACACGTGATCATGAAAAAGAAGTGACAACCCCACAATGACTAAGGTAATCGAGACAACCTCATTTCCTACAAGGTTGGCCAATTCTAAAAAAGACGAGCAAGAAAAGGGGATTCTTGTGACTTTTCGCAAAGTAGAGATAAATATTCCATTAATTGATGCAATTAAAAAATTACCTCGATATGCTAAATTTCTGAAAGAATTATGCACCAACAAAAGAAAATTGAAAGGCAATGAAATTTTAAGTGTGGGGAGAATGTCTCATTTGCTACAAAAGAAGGTGCCTTCAAAATGCAAGGATCCAGGTATGTTTATCATCCCTTGTAAAATAGGCAATATGAAAGTTGAAAAAGCCATGTGTGATTTGGGTGCTTCTATAAATGTCATGCCGTTATCTATTTATAATTCTTTGAATTTGGGACCTTTGAAAGTAACGGGCGTGATAATTCAACTTGCTGACAGATCTAATGTTTATCTGAGGAGTATTAGAAGATGTTTTGGTGCAAGTAAATGGATTAGTGTTTCCTGATTTTTATGTACTTGATATGGAGGAAGATCACTCTCCTAACTCAAAGTTAATTTTATTTGGGAGACCTTTCTTGAAAACATCTAGAGCAAAAATTGATGTGCATGAAGGAACATTAACTATGGAATTTGATGGTGAGATTATTAAGTTTAACATTTATGCTGCCATGAAATATCCTAATGATGTATGTTTTGTTTATGCTTTTGATGCTATTGATACTCTAGCTCAGAGAACATTTGATTTTTGTGATAAGGATAAAGTAAAAATTGCACTTGATAATAATTTGACTTCTGAAGAAGTGCAGATTTTTGAACAAGAATTTGTGATAGATAATGATCTTCAAGATATGGTTTATGACTTCAACAAACCCGTTGCACATAATTCTATTAACATTACTAATTTTAATGTGCAGGATGTTTTTGAAGAAAAAACAAGTATAAGTCAAGTTGAATTGAATGCACAATTAGAAGTGAATGAGAAGGCAATGGTAGCTTGTGAGAAAATGCAAGTGTGGTCCAAACAATTAGTGAAAATTTAATAACTTAAAGAGAAGTGGAGATGTCTAGCCAAAGACGTTAAATGAAGGCGCTTTTGGGAGGCAACCCAAAATTTTTATTTATTTTCTTGTCATTTAAGTTTAATTTAATTAGTTATCTTATTATGTTTTTTGCTTTGTGTAAAAAAAAAAAAAAAAAAAAAAAGATTTGAAATTCTATTTTGGTTTTTCCTTTTTATTTTCATTTTCATTTTACGTTTCTTCTATCAACCAATGCTCAGCCATGGCCATAACATCGTCTGATCCTTCATGCTCTCTTCACTCATAAAGGATGTCCCTCACCTTCACCACACTCCAGGTTGTCTACATCAGTTCAGGAAGTGTCTTGTTCCCTTGTTTTTATTTTATTTTCTTTCTTGTCCGCGTGTGCATATTTTCCATACATTGAGGACAACGTATGATTTAGGTGTGGGGGGGTGTCTTGTGCTTCATTGATTATTTCTAAATTTTTCAAGTAGGTTTGACATTCTGATATCTTCTTTGAAATTTCTCACTCTTTTGATGCTCATTTAGAATAATTTTGAGTTATATGCATTATAGTGATTTGGATTGGAATGTATGAATGAGATGAGTATGATTAGCCTTTGTTTGGAAATTTTTAAAGCATCTTGTTAATTTTAATAATTGAATTGAATGAGAATGTGCAATATTTGATACATTGAAACCATTGTGAGTATTTGAGCCTAAGAGCATTTTCTTTTTCATGCTCACATATTTCTTTGTTGAGATTGACAAATATGGTATAATCATTCTAGAACTTGCTTTGTTATACATGTTGAGATCACATTGTGGATTCATGCTGAAAAATGATAAGGGCATTTAGGATTAACCCATTTTAAACTTTCTAAAAAGCTTAACCTTATATTACATATACCCCTAGTCGGCCAATTTTGAGCCCTAGCCTTTCTTTATTATAACACCACATTGTTTAGCCTTAAATCTTTGTCTTTGTTTACCATTGTTGAACCCTTGGTCAAGAGTATGTGGGAATGAATTGCATGATAACATTTCCGATGATTCCAAAGAAAAGAACCACCGAAAAATAAATGAATGAATGAAAAAAAAAAAAAAGAAGAAGAAGAAAAATGAGAGAAGAAGTGAAAGGTATTTCCTACAAAGATTGCATGTTATATGGAATAAAGAAAGTGGTTCTACTATGCTATTTGTTGCTTTTAAGTCATGCAAGGAAATTCCTATATATCTTGATATCTGTAGCCTATATTTTTCTTTCTTTTTACCTACCTTTGCCTAAGCCCCGTTACAACCCTTTTAAAGACTCTTTGATTTTTGTATGAGTTCATATTATAAGTGGTGGAGATGTGATATATAAGCAAGCCTATGGTAATGACATGCTATGTTTGATTTGAGTGCTAAATGAACCCTAAACACTTTGAGTGATTAGAGCGCAACCTGTGAGAGGTTATCAAATTTTGTTGCATTTGATTTCGATGAAATTGTTGGGATTGATGAGATGCATATGTTTTGTTTTGAAAAATCAGGCTATGAATACTTATTCTTTGATTTGTTATTCCAATTTAGATCTTTAATGTGTAATGACTTTGAGTTATTTGTGGATGGGTTGAAAAGGGGTATGGAATAGAGAAGAAGATGTTGATCTAATGTAAGCTTGAGGACAAGCTTTGATTTAAGTGTGGGGGAATTTGATAGAGTGTATAATTGCATATTTATTGGATCAATTCTCTTGTGTTTTAATTGATTAAAAGGCTTGTTTATAAGGATATTAATTCTTTTGTGATTAATGGTTAGATGAAGCATTTTTCCTAAAGAATGTAGCCTCACAAGACAAGTGGCACAAGAAAGACACAATTGAGGCCACCAAATTCCACAACAAAATGTTGGCCATTAAGGAAAAGCAAAGCCTTGAATTAAGGAAAAGAAAAGCCTTGAATTAAGGAAAAGCAAAGCCTTGAATTAAGGAAAAGCAAAGCCTTGAATTAAGGAAAAGAAAAGCCTTGAATTAAGGAAAAGAAAAGCCTTGAATTAAGGAAAAGAAAAGCCTTGAATTAAGGAAAAGCACAACCAAATGTCCTGAAACCATGCCTTTAAATAGGCAAGGCTTGGACAATCAAGGCATCCCATTTTTAGGCTTTCCTAGTTCAATAGAGAGAAAAACAAGGTTTGGAGATGAGAAAGAAGAAGAAGGAATGAATTCTCAAGCCACAATTCATCCTTTCATGGAGTGAGCTACGGCGGAAGAAGACGAAAGCCGCACGGATGGACAAAAGCGATCATTTGATTTTCTTGTATTTTCTTTTAATTATGTTTAGCTAAATTTTTATTTTCCAATCAAGTTTAATTAAGGTTTGATTCCAACAATTGTGAGGTTCCGGTAATTTTATTGTTTCTTTTATTCTTGAGTATTTAAATATTTTCTATGCTTCATTATATTATTGAATTGAATTGTTAGACAAGAGGCCTATTGTTTGATAGTTGAATTCAATATATAGTCATTTAGAATAATTAATCTTTTGTTGATTGTTCTAATTCAAGTGACAAATAACAACATCGAAAGGTAATCAACGCCTTAGATTGTATGTTATGAAAATATATAATCTAGCTTAAATAAACAAGGCGTTTCCGGGTTTACTGGTTAGTAATTGGGTCTTTTTGAATCTTAATGCAATTAATAGACATAACTCATAGGACAGATCCGAAGGTTGTGTTTGTTAATTAGAGAAATAACTCATAGGACGGATCCGAAGGTTATCGAAAAAGTAAGAAAAGATTGGTTGTTAGAGGACGGATCTTCAACAACTATAACCAATTTATTCAAGATAAAAGAACATATCTTTAGAATCAATGATCAATTTGAGGAATCAATACCGAAATTAATTCTTGATTGGAAGCTTCTTCTTATTAATTTTTCCTCATATTTTTAGTTGGTTATTCAATTTGTTTAGTTGTCTTAATTGATTCTTGCTTAGTTTCATAATACAAAACCCCCCCTTCTTTATTTTATTTTGTTCAAGGAATAAATCTAACCAATCTCTGTGGATTCGACCCTCTCACTGCTATCTACAAAGCTTAGCCCAGAGAAGGATTATTTTTGGTGGTTTCGACACCCATCAGAGAATTAAAACTTCTCGCTCTTCCTCTCCCTTCAAATTCTGAGTTGGTGGATGAATATCTTTATTACTCGAACCAACTTCATGCTCAATGTGAAAGTGTACGGATGCATAAACCGGTATAAGCTTTGGCATGCAAATTTGATGTTCTCTTAAACTAATTCATAATTTTGACACCCAAAAAAGAGTATCAGTGATGTTGGCGGTTGATTTTTTTCTAGCATTTTTGTGCAAATTGTACATATTGACAGTCACTGTTATAAATAAAGTGCTTTCAGAAAAATCAAAATAAATTAAAGCTGGGATCGTTATATTGTTAAAAAAAAATTGCATTAATTCATATTTGGACACTCAAAAAAATTTGTTACATCAATGAATGAAGAAGAACAATCCCGAAGTCACATTAAGCGACGGACAACCCAAAGGATTATTAAGACAAAAAACACTAAGACTTTATGCAATGAATTACAAGAATGGTCAGCATCTTTGAATCAATCATATGATACTAAGACAAGAACATCAGCATCTGTGAAATTTCTTTGTGGAAATTAATGAGAAAGTTTAGATGTGCACGCAAGATCATACCGCAGCCAATCACCTATATAAACCTCTCTAAATGAGGTCTTCTTAAGCCACAACACTATAGTAGCTCACTTCCATCAAACATCATGAAGTTCGTTCAAACTCTGCCCATTTGGACACTTTTTACCACCCTATACCTTACCTTAGCCAATGCTGCAACTTTTAACATCATAAACCAATGTACCTACACGGTGTGGGCTGCTGCCTCTCCCGGAGGCGGTAGGCGACTCGACCAGGGCCAGTCATGGACTCTAGACGTGGCTCCGGGAACCACCGGAGCTCGAATCTGGGGTCGCACAAATTGCAATTTTGATGGCAATGGCAATGGCCAATGCCAAACTGGTGATTGTGGACGCCTAGAATGCCAAGGCTACGGCAGCCCTCCAAATACCCTAGCTGAATTCGCCTTAAACCAACCCAATAATCTGGACTACATTGACATATCCAATGTTGATGGATTTAACATCCCACTGGAATTTAGCTCAGTTACTCCTTGCCGTGTGATCAGATGTTCAGCCCGAATTGTTGAAGAATGCCCAGCTGAGCTAAGAACCCCAGGTGGATGCAATAATCCTTGCACTGTTTATCACACTAATGAGTATTGTTGTACAAATGGACCTGGAACTTGTGGCCCAACACCATTGTCTAGGTTCTTCAAGGATAGGTGCCCTGATGCTTATAGTTATCCTCAGGATGATCCAACTAGTTTGTTTACTTGCCCAGGTGGTACAAATTATAGGGTTGTTTTCTGCCCATGAAGATTTTAATGGTTCTTGTAAGTCTTCACATGTGCTACAAGAACTTTACCACAAAGCTTAGAATAATAAATAATGAAATGTATGAGTCCTCTTGCCTCAGTTCTATTTTGGAATAAATGATATGAGTCCACATGTAGCATTGTGGGATTTGTATTTTATCTATATATAAATTCAAACTACTACCTAAATTGTTGCACTTTCCTATTGAAGTAACCTAAGAACAAAACGTTTTATTTTTGCCCCTCCAATTTCGGATAACTTACCTATAAAACTAAAAACTTTCCCAATAATGTAGTTGAACTTTATTAATCATTCATGACGCAATCATGCATTCAATTAAACAATGGTAAAAAAAAAAGAAAAAAACTCTAAAATTCCTGGATAGATTCGTCTAGATTCGTCATAAAATAATATTAAAGAGAGAAAAAAGAAGAATTAAAGTTATGTTTAACTTGTTGCATAATATATTTCTAACCAAGAAAGTACAGGAAGCTGCTTTTTGGTTTTTACAGCTTCCACTTGTCCATCTTCTCCAATAAATAAATATTGAGTTCAATGACAGAATCTTGGCTGCTTCTAATTTTTCACTGGCTAAACATCACAATAACTTAGACAGGTGGGAGTATATTTCTAAAGAGTGTTCCTATATAACAATTTGCTACGGGCGTGGACATAGTTATTTTACAACCAAAAGGAATTTGCTTCCTCATCATAGTCTATTAATGACAAACATATAAAATATATTACTGATTTATTATTAAATCCTCTGAGTCAAGAAGGTTTTGTGATTAAACTTTCTTATTTATCACTACTTTAATGTTCAAAAGCCTTAAGAATTTATATTGGAGAGAAAATACATAGAAAGTTTAACATAAAAACTAATAATTAATTTGAACTCTAATTTGAATATAAAAGTTTAAACGAATAGATTTTGTATACTTTTTAAATGTCGGATACCTATTTTTAAAACCAATAAAGGACTAATGCAATTACTCATAAATCTCAGTAATCTCTTCCTTCATACATACTCTATATTTAAGACACAAATTCTAACAAAGTCTTTAAATTTTTAGATTCATTTGGCCTACCATTGTTACTCATTTATAAGCTCACCTCTTATTCATATGGAAATAGAAACTTGACCTAATTAGGTCCTCAAAATTAAGAGGTAATTTATACATATACCACGTAAACTTACTAATGACTAATTTAACAATCTAGCTTTACCTAATTTTAAACTTTGAAACTACTATTAGAAAATTTTCATTGAGAGAAAACACACAAAAACTCACCATAAAGACTAATTAGGAAGTTGAAACTCAAGTTGAATCTAAAAAGTTGAACTAGTAGATTTTGATCAATAATTTAGTTCTCATGAAACAGTACATTTAGAGTTCTCATAAGCTTCTTTTCTACTGGATCATAAATCCTGTAATTGAACTCATCCTCGCCATTGCCAACAAAGATACACTCTGTAGCTTTTACATCCAATTTTAACCTCTCATTCTTTAGATCATAGATAAAACCTTTGCAACCAAATGTTTTCATGTGATCATAATATACATTTTTGTCAATCTAGATGTTTGCTAGACATCATCGTCCAAAGTAATATTAGGAATTAGATCAATAATATCAGTAACAGTATATAAAACTTCATCCGAAAGGAACTTTGACAACTTTGATTTAGAAAACATGTATCTAAAACTCTCAATCAATATTCTATTTATTTTTCAACTAAACTATTGAACTGAGTTCTTTCTACGGTCTAGTACATTGTTGCCTACAATATTCTTCAAATGATCCATGGTATTCACCACTATTATCTGTCAGAATGCATTTAAACTTTTTCATAGCATACTCTTGAACCAATGTTTGGAACTTTTTGATTTACCTAACATTTTATCTTTTGTCTTTACGCCATAAACTCATAATTTCCTAAAATGATCATCAATAAAATTAAGTAACAAACGACGTTGCAGCACTAATTGACTTACTTTCAATGGACTACAAATATTTGAATGCACTAAATCTAATACATTAGGCATTTTATGAGGAGGATCAATTTTAAATGACACATGATTTTGCTTTTCTTTGAAAAAATAAGAGCACTTTTGTAAACTTGCACATTTCACCCATGGAAGAATATTCTTCTTTACTGAATTTTCAATCTACTTTCTACTAATATGACTTATACTCTTGTGCAACAACTCTAGTGAATGATTATTTTCACAAAATTTATAGTAGTATTTGAAATAGAGGCTTGTATCAAATACAAGTTTTTCAATTTCTTACTTCGAGCTATAATAAAGGAACCTTTGCTAAACTTCTATTTTTCATTTTTAAAACTATTGTAAAAATTATCATCATCAAATTCTCCAAAGAAATCAAATTCAAAATGGACATCTTGAGCATGCTTAATATTCTTAAGCAATAGTATAGACCCAATTCTATTTGTCAAACAAACATTACCCATGCCAACTACCTTTAACACGCCATTACTTTTCATTTTTAGTGAATTAGAATCACCCACAATATAAGTAGTGAAAAGATTCCTTCCTAACTATAATACGGAGTGTAGCCCGGTATTAACCACCCAATTACTATTAGAAAAAAAAAAGAGACTAATGTAACTGTCATAAAAAATAATGGTAAGATCTTCTCCATTATTGGTAATAATGGTGGTCATCATCTTTAGCTCATCATTTTTGTGATTAAACAAGAGATGATTAAATTACAAAAAGGCCGAATTACGAGTTTAGATTTGGACTCAAAAAGTATTCAAAAATCAACCATTGTGTATTTCCAAGTCTAACTTTGTCTTATGAGTTTGATTAACTTTAATTAAATCTTAAATTGTAATGTAATTACCATGGGCCTTGTATTTAAACCATTTAACTTATTAGAAGTCCAAATGTCATTAAAATATAGGGCCTTGTCCAAATTTATCAATACTAGATCAGCCAAAGTGTTTTTTAACCCTAATTTAATGTCTTTAGTTTTAGTTGTAGTTTTCTTGGTGATTTATGTGTCTTTTACAGCCGAAATTTTATAGGGTCTTTTAAAAGACTTCCAATTTGGTTTAAAGTCCAAACTTATTAATTTAGTCTTATTATAGTATTAGGTTCATAGTTGGGTTCTTCTAAAATAACTTATACAATTAATAGAATTTTTTCTTGTTTTAGAAGTTAGAAAAAAAATCTTTTATTTGTTGGATTATACCTTAAAGACCAATCATGTGATAGTTTAGGCATATATTGTATCATTATGCTTATAATTTATGGTAGTTCATTATTATTATTATGTTCAATGCTATATATGTGTATCATGAATAAATATAATAATGTCCCTAGAATTCAGTTATTCTAAAATTATCCCTAATCAATTATTATCATCTAATGGGACAATGATAATGCATTAAGACTAGTATGTGTAGTGATTGATGACATTTGCCATTATATGAGATATTAAGTCAACACATAGGTACATATTAGATAACTATGTACTTGATCAACCCGCCATAAGAAATGCCACATGGATTATTATATAAGTGTCATAAGCCTGTATAATAGTGACGATGATGTATGTGATCCTTAGACTTGAGGTCATCAGAGATCTCAACATGAGGAGCTACATGTTTTGATATTGCCAAACGTTACCCATAATAAAGTGAACTATAAAAGTGGTAATTGGATATGCAATGAATCATGTAGTGGGATGTTAAGTGATCAAGATAGGATTTGCGCCTCCTAATAACAGGAGTGATGTCTTTGGGCCCCTTGATTGAGTGATACCATAAAATGCATGGCCTTGCTCAAATGAGTTGATATGTAATATCAGGCTCATTTAATTATATGAGTATACTTGGGAATCAATAAATACAAAGATTGAATTATACGAGTGTAACATATTCCATGGTTCGTGTTCAATCAATATATCTATGGCAAAAGGATTGAATTACATGATAACATTTATCACAGGATAATGGTATGTTGAATTAACGACATTCTCATAACTTGGGTAGCTTTGATGTGTTGCTAGATACCACTCACTGCTTATGGCATAAAATAAATTTTATGTCATGGCCAATGTTATGAGAACCTATTGGGTCTCACACTTATATCATATCCAAAAAGGAGTGTTAAATTCATATGATGAATTTTGATTAATCTCAAGAATCCTAATATGAATTGGACTCTGTAGGGTTTTCCAGTTTAAGACGGTATTCGGATTACGGACTAAATGGGTTTGGATTTTAGTATTAATGAATCCCAAACATTTTTGGATTTATTAATTAAAATTCAAATTTAGAAGTCCAATGTCGAATGGGATTCTTGTGCTTAGTAGCCAATAGATTTGTTAAATCTATAAATCCCAAATAGATTAGAATTTGGTAGTCCAAGTAAACCTCTTTAGAAGAGTCTTACCCTAGTATGACAGCCTAGTTCTATAAATAGTGGGATTTTAGGCCAGCCACCACACGCGTGAAAAATAAGAAACCCTTCGGCTGTTCTTTAGAGAAAAATAGCTGCCATCTTCTTGTAACAAAAACAAGTGAAAGACTGAAAAACCTTTAGTGAGGTTTTGTGAAACCCGAAAGTGAAATTTGAAGCTAGCACATTGGATTTTGCTTGCTCTTTTTCTAGTTATTTGCGTGACAATAACTAGAGATTTGGATTGATAGTGTGGATACCATAGAGGTGAAATTGAATTGGTTTTGCTAATGATTCGACAAACAATGATCTTCACAAGTCAACTTTACCGATACCAATAAGGTACAAAACTCTAAACCCTGGTTTGATCTCACTTCATATGGATCTTGGAAGGAAACCAAAATTTTAAATTCAGCTGCTTGATATACTTGGTTTCCTACACTAATTAGGTAATGTTTTGGCCACCCCTTAACCCTATAAATAGAGGCATGTTGACTGAATTCTCTATACAATTATCATTAATAAAAATTTCTTTGTGAGGTCCTTTACAACTTTAAATTCCTTTGTGAACTTTGAGCACATTAAAGTTGTCTTTGTGCTATTCTTGAGATTTGCCAAGTTCAGTCTCTTTTTTTTTTTTTTTCTCTTAACTTGTGGTGTTGTTTCGATCTATATTGATACCCAGGTTTCAATGTACATTATTAGATTGGAGTCAAAGTCTTTCTTTCACCTTAGAGCAAATAGTTAAATTCCTTGTTGGGTTGTTCTTCGGGCCATCTATATATTTGTGGCCTTTTAGGATGAGTTTCTTAAAAGTTCACATCATCACTCTTTTTTGATTAAGTACTATCACTCTCATTCTCTTTCTTCTACTTAAAAATAATAATTCTTTATATGCCCCTTCTAACATTAATGGCATTCAACATCTTTGTATCTTAACTTGACTTTCTTTCTACTTCTACTTTGATTATTCTAAGTTTTATTTTTCTCCCTCCCCTTGTATTCAACAACTAGAAACTCATTATACAAAAATGAATTTTGAGTTTTTCTTCTCACATCCTAATGAAAATTTCAATTTTCGCATAATGTAAGAACATAACATTACCAAAAGTAAAATTAGTGTGCGAGGCTCGAAAAGTCTCCCAAAAATGAGACAAAGTATTTTCAACAACCACAATCTAAGAATTTTATCATCAAATTTTACTCAAACATTAAATGGTTAATTTAAAACCCTTAAAACTCATTTATGTAGTGAGAAAAAAGTGTGGCTTTTTTACCTTAACTACCTCAGTTGTTTGAGTAAAAAAAAAAATTGTTATTCTCAATTTTGAAAGCAGACAATTGTTCTAATTTATTTTCACATGACTTTGGCATCTTTCTCATTGTCACCAAATTTAAAAAATTATCTTCCATCAACTGTCTAATATAACCATACAACTTTTCTTCACCAAATTCTTATTCTTAATCTAATTTGAAAGTATGATTTTGACTAGAAAATATAGCCATCTACATACACTTCATAAATATTATGTCTTTCATCTTATCTTTCTATTTGTGACAATTGAAATCGTTCAAAAAAATAATCTCACTTGAATTAATGTCCATAATTTTAAAAAATAAAAAACTCTCTAATACTTTGTCAGGAGTCCTTACTATGCAAAGTATTGAAAGCAAAATACTTTCTAAATGGGGGCTTTTTCTAAGCTAAGTTGGGTTCTAGACCTTCACTAACATGGAGAGGAATTCTAGAGGGACGGAAGGCCCTACAGTTGGGTTGTAGGATTTAGATTGGTAATAGGGAAATGGTTAAAATTTGGAAAGATCAATGGATTCCTCATCCATTTGAGTTTCGAGTGCTCTCAAGACCCAATGATGCTGATTTGGAAGCAACGGTGGCTAGCTTGATTAACCTTGCAACCAAATCATGGGATGTGGATAAGCTTTAGCAAATGTTCTAGGAGAAGAAGACTTGACTGATTCAGCAGATGCCGTTGGGTAATCTTAATAGCCGGGAAAAATGGGTATGGCACTATGCCAAAGATGGTAAATTCTCGGTTTGGAGTGTTTATCACACCATAATGGAATCAGGGTTATTGCTGGGTGGAGAAGCAGGGACAAGTGAGCTAAATGGGGAGAACACTTGGGTTTGGAAGAAGTTATGGGGTCTTAATGTTCCAAATAAGGTCAAAATATTGGCTTGGAGATTGTGCATGGATGCGATGCCCACGCTGCTTAAATTGAGGTGTCAAGGGGTGTTGGGAGATGTGCTTTGTCCTTGCTGATAGAATAGGGCTAAGGATTTTGGACATTTGATATTTAGGTGTCACCCAGCAAGGGAGGTTTGGGTCCTTAGTGGTTTCGAGGGAAAGGTGATAGCCTTCGCCCATGAGAGAGCTGAGTTATGAATATGAGAGATCATTGTTCAGCTTCCACATGAAGAGGCAAAGTTATTTGTATTGATGAGTTGGGGCCTATGGTCTAGTAGAAACGTCACTTAGTTTATGGGGAAGTGATGGGACCCTTGGTGACTGGTTAGCTACTTGTAGTAGTGTTAGCGGAATTTTCAAGAGACTAATGCTCTGGTGAATGAGGGGTTAGTGGTCCCAAGGGCAAGCCTTGGGAGTGCGCAAGTGAAGGATGGGTCAAAATTAATTTTGATGGGCAATTTTCCAGTACATAGAGGCTCATGGTGTCGGGGTAGTGGCGCACGATCACAAGGAAAGTTTCTTGCAGGCCTAGCTCTCAGGCTAGAGGGAATAGTTTCGCCAGAGCATGTGGAAACTGTAGTGGCAAAAGTTGTGATGGAGCTTATTTGGGATTTGGGTTTGAGGAGAGTTATCCTAGAAGGGGATTGACTTGTTGGTTGTGGAACTAGTGATTGATAATTTCAAAGGTGGTTTTACCACATTTGAGGACATAGAGTACATTGGGTTGGTAGGAAATGTAATATAGTAGCGCATTAGTTTGCCCAACTAGAGAGATTTTTCAGTGGTCAAGGAGTTTGGAGGGATGTTGGCCCTACTTTTGCATACACACTTTTGCTAGTGGAAAAACCAGCTTAGTGATTAAATGCAATTTCCATTAAAAAAAAAAACTCTAATACTAGGTTTTTAGTAGATATCGGTTTAAGTCAATTGAATATGACTACAACAAGAAGTTTTACGAACACATTGGGTATGTTAAAAACAGTAATTAAGTAAAGATAAATCAAGTCACAAAATACTAAAAATAAATACAAGAAAAATACATAATTTATTACCCAAATGAGTAAAAAAATCATGGGACTCTTAGGTCTGCTTAAAACTTTACTATCAATCAATGAAGTAGCAAGTACAAATTAGCAACCACATAATGAGTTATGGTTCTAAACAATTAACAAAATAATCAAATTTTAAAACAAAGAAAAAATAGTGAAAAAATTTATCAAAATTGTAGTAATTTTACGAAATTTATATCTTAGTGTATAATTGTTAAAATCGAATGTCCACAATTTAAAACGTAGAATGGGATATTTTTTATCCTTTTGATCATTCACTTAATTAAAATTATAAGGAGATAAAAACTTATTAAAAATTACAACAAAAATTCTACCTGTTACACTCTTTGACAGGCTAAATAATTAATCTAATAATTTTGAACTTTTCTATATAAGTTAAATCCAAAAGCCCAACAAAAATCGCCAGTCAAAGCATTCTCAATACTTTCATTAATGAATAAATGTTAGTAATGCAAAGAACTTCAAGAAAATCGTTGAGAAGTTAGCAACGTAGCTGATCAACTTCAAGAAAATCGTTGAGAAGTTAGCAACGTAGCTGATCACAGTTGCGTTTCTCAAAATTGATAGTTTGCAGCCAAATTTGGCCATCATGCATTTAAATGAAACAATTATTGAGACCCCTTTTCCCTTCTCAATTTAGACTACATCAATTGTTTGTTTATGAATGTTTAAAAGTAGCACATAAATTAAAAAGCAAGAATATTCTGTATAAATTCGCATGCCTAATTTTATCTCTTTCCCTTCAAAATCTCAATTGAATTTACCTTAAATAATACCATCGATTGAGAGAAAAAAAAAATTTTGAATGGTTATGTATCCATCCACCTCCAAGACCTCAACGATATCCTGCAAGCACACATTTGAACCTTGTGCATGTGCCAAGGATTTTGCTAGATCCAACTAATCTTATTAGATAAAAAGGGAAATTTTCGTTTACAGACCATGAAGACACATATGGAGTATTTTTATAAGGATAGTTTCAGTTCTGTTACCCAACTAACCATAGAAATTGATGGTACAAGGCCTATAAGAAATTAGGTAGTTTAGAACACAGCTTCACATATAAATTTCCTTTCTTCCAGCTCCCAATTGCGAAAAGTAATTTCGTTACAGATCAGTTTTCAGAGATAAAAGTGTGCTTCATCCAAGTAAGAGCTCCACTGTTCTGTTTGGTCTAATGGTTCAACGGAATTACAGAAACATCTTGCATGAGAACAAGCTTTGCTTTTCCTCGTCATTAGTTACGGTTATTACCTGTAACAATCATAAATTCATGTATTCAGGCGGAAGGGAGAACAGGTTTGGAGAGAAACTCTCATTCTATGATGAGGAAACAATAACCTTTAACCACTGGGCTATATCTGATATCACAACTGTTGTATATTTCAAAATAATTGAAGACTCAACTAGAAATATCATGAAGTCTTCCAAGTTGAACACTCCAAGTTGAACTCACAAAACTAGAAAGTTCATGAGTCTTCTAAAGTTCTTCAAACCATGAAGAAGTAAAGTTCAAATTGAACTTTCCAACTATGAAGAAGCAAAATACAAATTGAAGAAGTAATTCAAGAAGTAAAATCCAATTTGAACACTCAAATTGGAACTAGAAGTTTCATGACGTTTCCAAGTTGAAAATTCCAAATTGAACACATGCTTGGACCAAGATTTCTTAACCTTGAAGTAAACCATCTCAATTTTCTATATAAAGGGGAACATGCACCTCAAAAGACTTATGAGAGCTTTTCTTTTGCTTACCAAGAGAGAACCAAACCATCTTCCTTCATTTTTATTTCTCTTCTTCTTTCATATTATCTTTTCTTCCTTCTAAATTCTTTCATTCTGCTGGATTAATTTTATTTTGTTGTTCCTGCTGCCCTTTTATAAGGAAGGCTTGTTTTATCCTGGGGAAACATTTCATACATACTGAAATAGTTTCTTTAGGACAGTGCTATGCACGACTCAAGTTTACACCTATTTTTTTCATCTCATTTCTAACAACAACTGCACAAGAATGGTGTGACTTTTGCATAAGAGTGTGAATCATACCTTCTCAAGAGTAGCTTTCTCAAGGAAGTAAGAAACCATCCTCCAGACACTCACAAAGAATCCAGGCACATGTAGAAAGTAAAGCTTGGCTAAGCGTTCAGGGTAGTAAGCCTAAACAAACAAGAATGTTAATTTGCAATGCAAAAGTATGCCATTAACATGAGAAAAGTTTAAAGAAGTAAAGAATTGTGTAAGTAATTCATCAAATCATAAGCTAATTAACGGTAAATAGACAGGATTATGTCCAATCTTGGCGAAATTCCTCTCAGTATGATGGGCATCAGATCTTTTTTCCTTTCTTTTTTCATTATTTCAATAAAGTACATTACCAGGGGAATGATTTAATGTGATTTTTTATGACCACTACCAAATTTATTCATACGTGATTACGTGGAGTTAAGAGAAATGGATTTATTGGATTTACTAAGTTGCGTGTTGTCTCATATATTTGGATAAATACATCGGTTGGTGGATTCTTGCTAGAAGTCTTTCTGCAGATAGTGATGGTATCCAGCACTATGGTCACCATCCATCCGGAGAAATTGCCTTTAGGAAAGATCCAATTTGAGGGCCAAAACTAGCCTTTTATTGTCGGCCTACAAATGAAGCAGCTAAAGTTTTTTTTTTTTGGTCCTGAGGCAATCAAACCATGATATTCCCTACCAGCTGACATGCGAAAGCAAATACAATAGTTATGAACAAAGAAGAGATTTACCTGTAGAAATTGGAAACCCGTGATTAGACATCGAGCATCGACATTTTTGTATGTTATGTTATTTAGATCAAGAACAAAAACCAGCTTTTTATTTCCAATTTCTCCACCATTAGAGGAGCAGAAATAAACAAAATCTAATTCACATCAGAGACTCAGAATACAAGCAAGCAAGTTTCCTGCAACAAGGAAGAGAAACAACACTTTCTTGGGAATAATTTGAATGCAAACAAAAGACAAGTTTGCAAGAGAAAAATGAGAGATAGAAGCAAAAGCATTAAGGTAACATCCTCTAAAAGTGAAGGTTTTAGATTGATCATCAAAATAAAATTTCTTTTTAAGGACACATGCAAATCCTGATGGAAGGGAAAAAAGATAAAAATTCTTTCATGATTTCAAGTATATACTGTTCTGATATTTTATCTTGTTTTTAAGCTACAATAATTGATCTTAAAGTTTCCATTTTCCATATGCTGTCCTGTTTACTATATATTCCATCAACATCAGCCAACTCCAAGTTCCATTTCTTTTATTTAGAGGTAAGTTACACTTATCAAAAAGTTTCCATTTCTCTTTTGATGGATTGAAATTCCAATGTTAAATGTTCAAATAAAATGTTACCTTGCAATTGCTTTATCTATTAGGTGAACCACAAATTCTGCACCAGCATGCAAAGGTTTGTGTTAGCAATGGACACTTACTAGAGTAATAGTTGAAGTAGACAACAGCAAGACTTTAGTTGCAAAGTGAAAGATGTCTGAAGAATGATGACAGTAATAGTGAAATACTCATTGCCTAACGTGGAGTCCATGTGGCATTTGCTTAGTAGATTGATGTGGAAAGATTGAGTTTTCGGGTACTGAAAAGTTCAGTTCTTTGTGCTGATTTTCATGACTCGCAGAAGTACGGAGGCTCCACATTGATGAGGTTCTTGATTGCTAGATCAATGGACATTGATAAAGCTGCAAAGATGTTTGTGCAGTGGCACAAATGGAAGACATCATTTGTCCCTTTAGGATTTATTCCAGACTCCGAAGTTCAGGATGAACTTGGAGCTAAAAAAATTTATTTGCAGAGTTGGTCAAAACAGGGGTTTCCAGTTGTGGTTGTGAAAGCTAAGAAGCATTTTGCATCAAAGGATCAACTCCAATTCAAGAGTGAATTTTAACTGCTTTGAATTTCCATTTTAATTTCGTTTCTGAGTATCTTTTTTGTTATTTTTCACTCTGTGATGGTTATGTTTGATACCAGAAATATTCCAGTTTGATTGTTGTAGTGATTCTCTTATGATTTCTTTTGTCTTGTTTATTGGCCTTATGCATCTGCTTTGGCGAGTCTTGATAATGGGAACACATAAAATATTGGTCATACGAAACATGAGAATATCTTATGTGCAATTGACTTTATATTGTTGAGCTGGTGGACGATCCTTCTAAGTTAGTTGGCATTCATTGGTTAAGAATTTCTTTCTGTTTTACCTAAGGCTTCCGGAAATCTCTTGGGTTATGGAAATTTAAGATTATGCTCAGTCTGCAGTCTTTTTATTTTATTATAATAGTGTTTATTGTATCATTTGTTTAATAGAAGTTCCTGTAACGAGGTATTTGTTAATCATAAGTTTTATTGGAATCATGGATATTCCCGTTGTCAATAAACTATGGTGAGCCAAACAATCTGTTCCTGATTTTGCAGCTGTAGATTATATATTGCTTAGTGAGAGCTGGAGGTTTAAAAAGCTTAAACTGTGTTGCGGCATGTGATGCTTGTCTCCTTTCCGTATTTAAATGCTGCATCTTTTCTTTGATTTATGGCTATCGTGATTTACTGAATTAGTGATGACGTTGTGATTTGAATACTCAAATTGCTCACTTATTATAAAGGCCAATGATTAGTACGCTTTGTTTTTTTGTCAATCTGTATCTTTGATTTTTTGGTGTCAAAAGAAAAAGTGATCTTGCTCTGCAAAAATGGGAAAATGGGTTGTGAGTGTTCTCTGCTCTCTAGCTCTTTGTGCCGATCGGGGATGTTTGATTTTCAGGGCCTACTTAAATGGGCAAACAAATATTAAAATAGAGAAAAGGAGTTGGATGGGTTGACCATTTGGCGGCATGAGTTGAGCAGCAGAATAAGGGAGAGAAAACAAAAAAATAGATGCTGATTTGACTGCTGAAAAGTTTGCGTTAAGGCATTCACAAGAGCTTCTTTTAAGGTCAGGATAATGCCGCGCTATATTAGCGCCAGATCAATTTAATGTTTGACCTCTATTATTTATATATTCATTATAAAAAAAATTATCTATGCTAATAGTTTAGCCTTAAAATTCACAATACTAATTTATCTCTCCCTTATCTTCTCTTCCACTATTTATTTAATATATTTAATACTTTTTATTTCAATCAATAATTATTTAAAATATTATCTATTTTTCATTTATCAAATTCAATATATATTAATAATACAACTTATGATTTGTTCTTAGCATATATGAAATAATTAAAAACAATTAATGGAAAATAATTTTACATTATATTAAAATTAAAATTTAATAATACTCTTAAAATATAAAATTAAATACTCGTAATTAAACATAAAATACTAAAAAATTAAACATTCAACCCTAAAACATAATAAACTACACATTACTTCCATAATCATATGTCATTTCCACCAAAACGTTGCCATATGTGCTCAATCAAGTCATTTTTCAATGCATTAGGGACATTTCTGTTGCGAAGTTGATCCTGGTTAATCAAATAATTTCTCATGTTAATAAATCTTCTCGTCGGGGTATTGTAATGTAGTATTATCTCCTCCTACGCTGTTGCTATTTTCTGGTTGCTTTGCAATGAATGTTGAAGGATCAATGTAATGTTGATAGTTAATTCGTTCATCCTCGACGAACATGTTGTGCATTATAATACATGCATTCATGATGCAGTGCAATATATCCTTATCCCATGCGAGTGCCGAATTTTTAATTATCTGCCAATGTGCTTGCAGCACTCTAAACACCCACTCAACATCTTTGCTAGCAGCTATTTGGCATTGAGAAAACATTTTATATTTATTTGTTTGTGGTACTAGGATTGATTGGATGAATGACACCTATTTTGGATATATACTATCCGTTAGGTAGTATCTCATGTCATATTGACGACCATTAACCGTATATTGAACGACCGGTGTCAGACCATTCAATACATCATTAAACATAGGGGAATGATAAAACACATTAAAATTATTACACAAACCTAGAGTACCAAAAAATGCATGCTAAAATCCATAAGTAGCTATAGTCTCGAGTATTAATATAGCTACACTATCACGCCTTTGATACATCCCCTTCAATACTGCTGGACCATTTTTCCATTTCCAATGCATGTAGTCAATGCTTTCAATCATGTACAGGAATCCACGGATTTCACCAATATGCAATAGTCTTCTCATATCTATCAGGGTTGGCCTCCTCAAGTATTCAGCACCAAACACATCAATAATTCCTTGACAGAAATTGAAAATGCACTATCTGGACATACTTGCACCAATGTGCAAGTACTCATCGATTGAATCCACAGAATTTCCATAGGCTAACATTCATAATGCAGCTGTGCATTTTTATAAGGCTGTGAAACCTATTCTACCAATTGCATTAGGACGTTGTTGAAAGTAGTGAAGAGTTTGTAGCCCTTCCACTATGCAGAAGAAGAGACTTCTATCCATTCTGAAACGAATTCTAAACTGCCTATTATCGTAGATATTACGTTCGGCAAAATAGTCATCCCAAACGTAGATATAACCAGTTTCTCGATCTCTATCAGGACGACGATCGGAATCTTCATTTCGTCCTTGCCTTCTTTTGCTCCTCAATAGCCATTCTATATTCTCCACATTCACACTATCTACTATGATTTGAACACAAGTTTCTTCAAACACACAGTCCATTTTTGCATCGAACCGGTCACTTTCGTCAAATGCATGATGCCGATTTCGTGATGATGACATTCTTAGCTGATTTGAGTTCGAAGATTTTTCTAATATGATGCAAAAACAATGAAATCTATATGGTTTATATACACATTTTCATATTTGGTGATAATGGAATATAATGTTGACAATACTTGAATTATTTGTACTAATTTTTTCGATAATGGAGCATGATGTTGACAATAATTGAATTATTTGTACAGATTTTTTCAATAGTGAAGTATAATGTTGACAATACTTGAATGATTTGTACATATTTTTTCAATAGTGGAGCATGATGTTAACAATACTTGAATGATTTGTACAAATTTTTTTGATAATGGAGTATGATGTTAATAATACTTGAATTATTTCTACTGATTTTTTCGATAATGAAGCATGATATTGACAATACTTGAATTATTTGTATAAATTTTTGGTGATAATGGAGCATGATGTTGACAATACCTGAAATACTTGTTCAAATTTTTTCAATAATGGAGCATGATGTTGACAACACATGCATTATTTAAAATATATCATAAATTTAAGTTCATCATGGTATTTTTTATATCATTTAGGATGTTTAATTTGAACTCAAACTTTATTATATTTAATAATTAACATAATAATTAATTTATTGTTTCTTTACTTCATCTATAAAATTCAAAATTATTTTACAATTAAAATCATTTAAAAAATTTAGCATTCTTTATTAATTAATTACAAAAAAATTCTTCTTCATTTAGACAAACGTGATTATTTCTTTAATTTTATAATCCATTTTGCGACAAAATTATTTTTTTTTAACTATGAATAGATATAATTTTTAATCATCACATCTGAGTAATTTCATATAAAATTATATTTTAAAAGTGTTCACCAATTTTTTTTAAATATTAAATAAGTATAAATAATTTTACATTAGAATATCATATTTTGCACCAAAATAGGCAAAATACATGTCAATTTATAGAGAAAAATATTTTTTACCTATTAATGAAATTAAAAAAAAAAAAGGTGAAATAACAATTGCAAACTAGTATTTGGTTTGCAATGGTTGTTTGAAGTGGCGCGCGCCCAATCTGTCAGCTAACAGGCGCTAACCTAAATAAATAAAAGAATATAAATGAAAAAAAAGACCGTTTATCAGCATGTTATGCGGAGAGGCCATGTCAGACAGCCACTCCCTCTACAACACCACGCTACATTAGTATTTCTGTTAAAATGGTGTGGTCTTGCAAAAATGGCCAGCTCCAAAAGGGGCTAGTGTGAATAATCTTGGCAAATTTATGTGGATAACATTCTTCACGGAAGACGACAATCAGAAGATTCAGAACTCAAAATCAAACGCTACTCTAAGTAGCCAAAAAGCTTAGAAGTGTTCCTGTAGCGTGAGAGCCTGGAGCGCTTCGTCTGTGCTCTTATTCTCTTCATCAGTACATCTTTTCTTACTCTGTGGTGATGGTTTTCCATCATCATGTAACAAAATCATTTTACATAAATTTCAAATTAAAAACAAAAAGTCATTTAATGAAGGTGTAAATACATCCATGATAAGGAGATAAGAGGAACACAAAATCTTACGTGATTATTTGTAGTTGGAATGGTAAATTAAAAAAGGGATTTTTTGCTTCCGAGACCTTTAATGATAAATTTTGAGTTTGCCTTTATTTCTTTTCCTTTAACCGTTTTAAAGTTTGAAGTCATTCGAATTTGAACCATTAAAAGAATAGCAAAAAAGTGGAAAATACTTCTCCCAATGTTAATTATTTCACCTCAAAATAAATTCCAAAGTTTCCCAAAGAATCCTGTTGTAAAAATCATGCATTGATATACATACAAATTGACACACACATGCATATAAACACAAATTTAGAAGAACACATCCATAATCCCAAAACTAACATCACAATATTTCGGGCGGCAAATATGCTCTAATTTCATTTGTTGCTCATGCTCACCAGCAATTAGGACGGAATTTTTCTCATGTGGTGGAAGACGAGGAAAAGGTGACACGATTAAACACTTCAATAATTGGATAAAAAATAAATAAAAAAAAAACACTATGAATCCACTCATGGATGAGAGGGTATCAAATCTCAACAAAAAATTTTGTTGTAAAAAATATTATCAATAGTCTCTTTAAAAGTTTATTACATTAAAGTCCTTTATATAAAGTTCCTTACTAGTCAAAATTAACCATAATTTGATAGTCATCAAGATTGTGAATACGAACAATTCCATCACCCACTTGAATTACAATTCTAGTTTTTACAATCTTTACTTCTCTATTATATTGTTTGATCTGTTCACCAATAATATTACTAATTTCATCAACTCGAATGGTTACCAAAAATATTTCTTGACTCTTTTTTGAAAGGAAATGAAAAAAAAATGCCTACAATATAAAGACTAATCAATTCTTTCTTTCATTGACTCACATGTGAAAATTATTTTCTTAAAGTAATTTGAATCTAATTTGAATCTAATTATACTAATAATTATTAAATTTAAAACAAACTTGACAACCGAAAAAATCATTTTTATTACAATTTGAAAGAGCTTACTTTATTAAACATCTTTCAAAAATCCAAAACTATTACGGTATATCCTACATCAAACTCCTTCACTTCAAAAAAACTTACCCTCCAGTTTCAAAGAAACTAAATCTTCCCTTCCATGTCCCAAATCATCGCCACAATCAATTGAATAAATATCATAGATCTAGAATTTAGGAAATTATTATTATGAAAAAATAAGAATAATAAGCTAATCAAGAGCAAAACTCCTAACACAAATCTATTACTATATAATTCTGATAAATATCCCTAACTCCATCAAGGGATAGCAAATCATTTTCTAATACCAACTGACACCGTGGAAGACGGCAAAAATGTGAGACACACAATTAATACCCAAATAATTTTATCAAAACTAGAAAATACTATGAACTCATTCATGGAGCAGAGGTAATCCAACCTCACCTTTGTTGTAAAAATATTATTAATGGTTTGTCTAAAAGTCTATTACATTAAGACCTTTAGAGAATTCCTTACTAGTCAAGACTAACCACAATTTGATAGTCAAATCCTAAAATAATTTGAACTTAAGTAAACTAATAATTATCAAATCTAAAACAAACTTGACGGTTGAGAAAATTTATTTTCATTATAATTCTCAAAGGTTAATAAATTTATTAAATTAAACATTTATTAAAATCCTAAACTATTAAGTTGTTTAGGAACTTTAGTTTTGCCAGAAGGCTAAAAGAAAAAAAAAATTATTGTTCATAAGGGCGATTTAGGTGCAATTTAGGGTGCGAATTTTACTATTCACGAGTAGTAATTTTCTTGTCCTTTTTTTTTTTTTAAGTGTAGTGTAGTGTATGGATCCTCTGTTGGAGAGGTTTTGGAATTCCTAGTATGGGTGGATGAGCTGAGATGGATCATGGACGTCAGATTATTGGACTTCGAAGCTAGTGGCGTTCCAGGGTACTATCGGCCAGGCGTCCCTACTGAGGATTTTTGTGTACTAACTTAGGAGGAGAGGCAAGCATACGATGATACGCAGCGTAAGTCCGCGCAGGGACAAGTGTTAGAGCCAGTCAGTGCCGCGCAGAGTAAATCAGACTGGTCCATTGATTCGGTTATTGCTAAGGAGAGCTATGCAAGTAAAAGCCAACAAGTTAGGGATTTTGTTACTCTTGGTTAAGTTAGTTAGGAGGTGCAGTCTCATTTTCTCGAAATGTCATGTCTTAACCGCGGTCTACTAAGTTAGGTTAGCTGTGTTAGGACGAGGTATTAAATGACCATCTCATATACTGTATTAACTTTGTCATTGCACTAGTTAATACAATCAGTTACTTTTGGTTATATATATATATATATATATATATATATATATATATATATTAAGTTGTATCCCACGAAAATTATATATATATTAAGTTGTATCCCACGTCATTTTCGGTTGAATTGTGCCCACAAAATAGTATTGAGTGGGCAAATGTTAGGCAATGGGTCTTAAATGGACGAGCTTGAAATAAATTCATAATCTCTTTAAATTTAATTCAGTAAAATATAGTATTTATAGTAAGTAAACACGCAAGATATTGGCATTATTGGTTTGTGCTATTATAACTGTAATATCGAAAGGCATAGTGGATTGCGGTTTTTTCTAGTCAAGCTTTCATAAGACAGTAGGTTTTTATTTGGTATAAGTGTAATTTTTTAAAATTTGTGGCTATTTTGTATTTTCTTAATTTCTTAAAAAAAAAGGTAAGTTTCAAAATTTTTTGTCTCAAAAAAAAAATATCTACTTTTTGTATGAAATTTTTGTATTACATTTACTAATAATAACAATAAATAACCTAAATTGAAAAAGAAAATATAAAAATATTCTACCTCTGTCCCAAAAAAAAAGAGTCTAGTTTCAAAAAAATTTTCGTTCTAAACAAAGAATCCACTTTTTGTGTGAAATTTTTGTATTATCCTTACTAATAATTATAATGTATAACCCAATTTAAAAAGTAAAGAAAAAAATATAAAATTGTATATTGAATTATACATTAATTTTGTTGTACGTTGTAACTTTAAAAATAATTGTACCGAGTCGAAAGTGGATTCTTTTCTTAGAACGGAGATAGTATAATTTATGGTGTATTAAGTATGTGTATACCTTTTAACTTTAAAAAATTTGTATCAAATCAAACGTGAATTTTTTTTTGGATAGTGAGAGTAAGATTTTTATGAATATTAATTATCTTTAGTATTTTCTTTTTTAAAAAATTTATCATTAGTTATATGTATATTTCACTTTCAAATTCAAACAAAAAGTAAAAATCCAAAATTAATCAAACTCTTTTTCATGTATAACGATTTAATTTTTTTTAATTTATATTTACCATATAAATTTTGTATGCTAAAGACACTTACATATTTTTTAAAGTTGCCTTTTTATATTAAATAAAATTATAAATTAAAAAATAATATATAACATCAGCCATAAAATTATTTAACTTGCAAATTTTAACTTTTGTGATTAGAGATTTAGCAAATTATATATTGTAATGACAAACAATGTTGTATGAAACTTTGTTAGCACCAAATTTTTCATAGTTACTAATTAATATTGAGTTAAAAGTTACACAATCTTATTGCCATGTGAATCATATGTAAAAATTTTAAATTATTAGTATAGCTACTCTTAGAAGAAAAAATTAGAAAATTTATTGCCATTTACTCTGTTATTCATCTTTGTCTATTTAATTAGCTATAGACTGTTCAACTTTTAATTTTATTTTATTTCTTATTTTAGGTTAATTTTAAAATACTCCAAAAAAATGTATTCATATCATATGGTCCTTTTATTTATATACCTATTCTGAAAATAAATAGGAAAAAATTTAAAAGTATACTAATATTATGATCTGGGCATCCTACATCTAGTGTAAGGCATAGTAACGAGAAATTTTATCATTAGTTATACTTTTTGTGATAAATGAAAGGCTAAATACAAAAAAAATAGTGTCAAAATTATCCACTATAAATAAATTTCGCTATGTTGTTGTTATTTTCAAAACAATTTGTGAAAAAAAAATGATGGATAGTTTAAATGATCATTTGCCCATTTGACATTTCTAAGGCGTATACACCCAAAAATTTATTGTTTGTAAGAAAACAATTATAGTTATTTTCAGTATCTCCTGAATTCTAGTTTAAATGATCATTTGATTATTTGACACTTCCAAGGTGTGAATCCATTAATAAAAAAGAGACAGGAACCTCTTGTGACTGCATTGATGAGAAGAGACAGGAAGCACATAAGTCTACAATAAATTTATATTAAGTAGGGTTGCCAAGTATAAATGACATTCGTAGCAACAATTTTAGGCAAAACTCTGGGGAAGCGGAATGAATTGGATGAAAGCACATAAGTCTACATTAAATTTATATTAAGTAGAGTTGCCAAATATAAATTACATGGCTAGCAACAATTTTGCACAAAACTCAAGGAAAGTGGATTGAATTCAATGAAAGCACTTATGGTTACATTAAATCTATATTAAATAGGGTTACCGAATTTAAATGACATACATAGCAACCATTTTTGACAAAGGTTTAGAAAAATAGATTGAATTCGATGAAATACATTAAATTTATATTAAATAATATTACCTAATATAAAATACATACATAGTGAAATCGTAAATTTAAAATAACATACAAATCAAAATATAAACATTTGACTTATATATTACGGGAACTAATTCAACTGTAGAACCACTGGGATCTACCAAATTAATTTGGTAAGATTATGATCAATACAACTTTGGCATGTCCACAAGAATCCGGCCAAGCAAGCTTCGGTATTTTGTTAAGGGATCAGAAGGGCAAACTAAAGATTACGTGCGTTTGTTTCTCTAAGAAATGGAATTGTTTTAAAATGATAATAATTTTCACAGAGTATGGTTTAAATCTCCAAAAGTATTAACTCCAATTCTGAATTGATTCTGATTCTCATTATAAACCATGCACACCCAAAAACCACATACAATCGTTCAGTGGAATTAGGGAGCCAATGAACCATCTTGCATGGCAACAAGCTTTGCTTGTCCACCAGACTTCTCCGGCAAAGCTTCTTCTCCAACATCCTCATTGTACTCCCTCTTTTCTTCTTCACTGGTTACAATTATTATCTGTCCAAATTGCAAAATCAGCTGGATGAAATTCAGAAGTGAAATGTAGTATTATTTCGCACATATTTAGGTGATCACTTGCGCATTATTTGTTAGGATGTGGCCCAAATTGTTGGGCTTAATAAATGTATATTAACAATTATATTAATATAATTATAATTTTCTAATTGGCTCCCATCACCCATTTAATAATGAAACAAATTTCAACCGTTTATTTGGATACTTGATGGGCATACCAGATTAAATATTAGGTGTATATAAATTAGTCTTCTCTCTACCTATTAGGATTACAGAAAACTATTTCCATTAAATCGTCTATGACCAAAAAAAAAGGTTAAGAGAGAAAGATTAATTTTGACAGAAATGGTGATGTTTCTCAATATCTTCTCAAAATAATGTCTTCCGCATCAAGTACACAATCTTTACGATTTAATTATTTGTGATAAATTATTTAGTCAAAAATCTTGTTTTATGTTTATATTATGAATTTTAAGTTTTACATGTGGTGTCAGAGTATAAGTTTATGAATAAATAATTTATCCATTAATAGTTTTGGTCGTGAATCATCTACTAATCCTGAAAAAAAATATATTGATCTACCACCTAAACAAAAGCGTGTTCTTCACAGAACAAGGAAAAATAAGAAACCGAAGAAAAGTTTCTGTTACCGTAAAATTTCTTTGTGGAAATTAATGAGAAGATTTAGATGCGCACACAAGATCATACCGCAGCCAATCACCTATATAAACCTCTCTAGTTGAGGCCTTCTTAAGCCACAACACTATAGTAGCTCACTTCCATCAAACATCATGAAGTTCGTTCAAACTCTGCCCATTTGGACTCTTTTTACCACCCTATACCTTACCTTAACCAATGCTGCAACTTTTAACATCATAAACCAATGTACCTACACGGTGTGGGCTGCTGCCTCTCCCGGAGGCGGTAGGCGACTCGACCAGGGCCAGTCATGGACTCTAGACGTGGCTCCGGGAACCACCGGAGCTCGAATCTGGGGTCGCACAAATTGCAATTTTGATAGCAATGGCAATGGCCAATGCCAAACTGGTGATTGTGGACGCCTAGAATGCCAAGGCTACGGCAGCCCCCCCAAAAACCCTAGCTGAATTCGCCTTAAACCAACCCAATAAGCTGGACTACATTGACATATCCAATGTTGATGGATTTAACATCCCACTGGAATTTAGCTCAGTTACTCCTTGCCGTGTGATCAAATGTTCGGCCCAAATTGTTGAAGAATGCCCAGCTGAGCTAAGAACCCCTGGTGGATGCAATAATCCTTGCACTGTTTATCACACTAATGAGTATTGTTGTACAAATGGACCTGGAACTTGTGGCCCAATACCATTGTCTAGGTTCTTCAAGGATAGGTGCCCTGATGCTTATATTTATCCTCAGGATGATCCAACTAGTCTGTTTACTTGCCCAAGTGGTACAAATTATAGGGTTGTTTTCTGCCCATGAAGATTTTAATGGTTCTTGTAAGTCTTCACATGTGCTACAAGAACTTTACCACAAAGCTTAGAATAATAAATAATGACATGTATGAGTCCTCTTGGCTCACTTGTATTTTGGAATAAATGATATGAGTCCACATGTAGCATTGTGGGATTTGTATTATATCTATATATAAATTCAAACTACTTAGGAACCTAAATTGTTGCACTTTTCTAGGGTCGCTGATATTGGTAGGTGAGACAAAAAAAAAGATGAAAATTTATGGAAGGTTATTGGTGAAGTTCCCAAAGGATTTGGTTGCATTTGGCAAATTCGCCCATCACCCTTTTGAAACTGCAACAATAACCCTCCTCCCCTTCCAAAAAATTTCCATCTTTGTTTTTTTTCAACTTACAAGTAGAAAAGATTCTACTTTCCTATTGAAGTACACCAAGAACAAAAGGGCTTATTTTTGCCCCTCCAATTTCAGATAACTTGCCTATAGAACTAAAAACCTTCCCAATAATGTAGTTGAACTATATTAATCATTCATGACACAGCATTCAATTAAACAATGGCCCAAAAAAACTCTAAAATCCTGGATACATTCTTCTAGATCCGTCATAAAATAATATTAAAGAGAGAAAAAAGAAGAATTAAAGTTATGTTTAATTTGTTGCATAATATATTTCTAATCAAGAAAGTACAGGAAGCTGCTTTTTACAGCTTACACTTGTCCATCTTCTCCCATAAGCACATATTGAGTTCAATGACAGAATCTTGGCTGCTTCTAATTTTTCACTGGCTTAAGATCAATTAACTTAGATAAGTGGGAGTATTAACATAGTTATTTTACAACCACAACAAATTTGCTTCCTCATCATAGTCTATTAATGACAAAGATATAAAATATATTACTGATTTATTATTAAATCCTCCGAGTCAAGAAGGTTTTGTGATTAAACTTTCTTATTTATAACTACTTTAATGTTCAAAAGCCTTAAGAATTTATATTGGAGAGAAAATACATAGAAAGTCTATCATAAAAACTAATAATTAATTTGAACTCTAATTTGAATATAAAAGTTTAAACTAATAGATTTTGTAAGGTTATTAAATATTGTATACCTGTTTTTAAAACCAATGAAGAACTAATGCAATTACCCATAAATCACAGTAATCTCTTCTTTCATACATACTCTATATTTAAGACACAAATTCTAACAAAGTCTTTTAATTTCTAGATTCATTTGGCCCACCTTTATTACTCATTTACCTGCCCCACCTCTTATTCATATGGAAATGGAAACTTGATCTAATTAGGTCCACAAAATTAAAAGGTAATCTATACATATATGACGTAAACTTACATTTTAATGACTAATTTAACAATCTAGGTTACCTAATTTTAAACTTTGATACTATTATTAGAAAATTTTCACTGAGAGAAAACACACAGAAACTCACCATAAAGACAAATTAGGAAGTTGAAACTCAAGTTGAATCTAAAACATTGAACTTGAAGATTTTGATCAAGAATTTAGTTCTCATGAAATATTACATTTAGAGTTCTCATAAACTTCTTTTCTATTGGATCATAAATCTTGTAATTGAACTCATCCTCGCCATAGCCAACAAAGATACACTCTATAGCTTTTACTTCCAATTTTAACCTCTCATCCTTCAGAACATAGATAAAACCTTTGCAACCAAATGTTTTCATGTGATCATAAGATACATTTTTATCAATCTAGATATTTGTCAGACATCATCGTGCAAAGCAATAGCAGGAATTAGATCAATAATATGAGTAACAATATATAAAACTTCATCCGAAAGGGTACTTCGACAACTTTGATTTAGAAAACAAGTATCTAAGTCTCTCAATCCATATTCTATTTATTTTTTCAACTAAACTATTAAACTAAGGTCTTTCTACTGTCTAGTACATGTTGCCTACAATATTCTTCAAATGATCCATGGTATTCACCACTATTATCTGTTAGAATGCATTTAAACTTCTTTATAGCATACTCTTCAACCAATGTTTGGAACTTTTTAGATTTACCTAACATTTTATCTTTTGTCTTTAAGTCATAAACTCATAATTTCATAAAATGATCATCAATAAACGTAACAAATTAAGTTGCAGCACTAATTGACTTACTTTCAATGGACTGCAAATATTTGAATGCACCAAATCTAATACATTTGGCATTTTATGAGGAGGATCAATCTTAAATGACACATGATTTTGCTTTTCTTTAAAAAAAAATAAGAGCACTTTTCTAAACTCGCACATTTCACCCATGGAAGAATATTCTTCTTTACAAAATTTTCAATCTATTTTATACGAATATAACTTATACTCTTGTGCAATAACTTTGGTGAATGATTATTTTTACCAAATTATAGTGGTATTTGAAATAGAGGCTTGTATCAAATACAAGTTTGCCTTCAATTTCTTTCTTCGAGCTATAACAAAGGAACCTTTGCTGAACTTCTATTTTTCATTTTCAAAACTATTGAAAAAATTATCATCATCAAATTCTCCAAAGAAATCAAATTCAAAATGGACATCTTAAGCATGCTTAATATTCTTAAGCAATACTGTAGACCCAATTCTATTTCTCAAATAAACATTACCCATGCCAACTACCTTTAACACACCATTATTTTTCATTTTTAGTGAATTAGAATAAAAAAAGATTCTTTCCTAACTATAATATGGAGTGTAGCCCGGTATTAACCACCCAATTACTGTTAGAGAAAAAAAAAAGAGATTAATGGCACTATCATCAAAAATAATGATAAGATCTTCCCAATTATTGGTAATAATGGTAATTCGATCAATACTGCCTTCTTCATTTGATGCAAACCCTAGTAAATGGCGGTCATCATTTTTAGCTCATCATTTTTGTGATTGAACAGGAGATGATTAAATTACAAAAGGCCAAATTACGAGTTTAGATTTGGACTCAAAAAGTATTCAAGATCAACCATTGTGCATGTCCAAGTCTAACTTTGTCTTATGAGTTTGATTAACTTTAATTAAATCTTAAATTCTAATGTAACTACCCATGGGCCTTGTATTTAAACCATTTAATTTATTAGAAGTCCAAATGTCATTAAAATATAGAGCCTTGTCCAAATTTGTCAATACTAGATCAGTCAAAGTGTTTTTTAACCATAATATAATGTCTTTACTTTTAGTTTTCTTGGTGATTTATGTGTCCTTTATAGCCGAAATTTTATGGGGTCTTTTTAAAAGACTTCGAATTTGGTTTAAAGGCCAAACTTATTAATTTAGTCTTATTATAGTATTAGGTTCATAGTTGGGTTCTTCTAAAATAACTTATACAACCAATAGAATTTTTTCTTGTTTTAGAAGTAAAAAAATAAAAAAATACATAAAAAATAAAAATTTTAAAAAATTTTGAAAAATTTTGAAAAAAAAAACCTTCTAATTAAGTAATGTTTTGGCCACCCCTTTACCCTATAAATAGACGCATGTTGACCGATTCTCTATACAATTATCATTACTAAAAATTTCTTTGTGAGGTCCTTCACAACTTTAAATTCCTTTGTGAACTTGAGCGCATTAAAGTTGTCTTTGTGCTATTCTTGAGATTTGTCAAGTTCACTCTCTCTCTCTCTCTCTCTCTCTCACTCTCTCTCTCACTCTCTCTCTCTTGTCTTAACTTAACTTATGGTGTTGTTTTGATCTATATGGATACCCAAGTTGCAATCTAAATTATTAAATTGGAGTCAAAGCCTTTCTTCCACCTTAGAGCAAATAGTTCAACTCCTTGTTGGGTTGTTTTTCGGGCCATCTATGTGTTTGTGGCTTTTTAGAATGAGTTTCTTAAAAGTTCACATCATCATTCTTTTCAGATTGAGTACTATCACTTTCATTCTCTTTCTTCTGCTTAAAAATAATAATTCTTGATATGCCCCTGCTAACATTAGTGACATTCAACATCTTTATATCTTAACTTGACATTGTTTCTACTTCTGCTTTGATCATGATAAGTTTTATTTTTCTACCTCCCCTTGTATTCAACAACTAAAAACTCATTAAAAAAAAAATGAATTTGAGTTTTTCTTCTCACATCCTAATGAAAATTCCAGCTTTCGCATAATGTAAGAACATAACATTACCAAAAGTAAATTTACAGTGTGAGACTCGAAAAGTCTCCCAAGAATGAGACAAAGTATTTTCAACAATCACAATCTAAATTTTTCATCATCAAATTTTATTCAAACATTAAATAGTTAATTTAAAACACTTAAAACTCATTTATGTAGTGAGAAATAAGTGTGGCTTTTTTATCTTAACTACCTCAATTGTTTGAGTAAAAAAAAATTTGTTATTCCCAGTTTTGAAAACATACAATTGTTCTAATTTATTTCACATTACTTTGGCATCTTTCTCATTGCCACCAAATTTAAAACATTATCTTCCATCAACTATCTAATATAACCACACAACTTTTCATAACCAAATTCTTATTCTTAATCTATTTTGGAAGTATGATTTTGACTAGAAAATATAGACAAGTACATACTCTTCATAAATATTAGGTCTTTCATCTTATCTTTCCATTTGTGATAATTCAGATCATTCAAAAAAAATCATCTCACTTGAATTAATCTCCATAATTTTAACAAATCAAAAACTCTCTAATACTTTATTAGGAGTTCTTGCTGCACAAAGTATTGAAGGCGAAATACTTTCTGAATAGGAACTTTTTCCATGCTAAGCTGGGTTCTAAACCTTCGCTGACATGGAGAGGAATTCTAGAGGGATGGAAGACCCTATAGTTGTGATGCCGAAACGACAGAAAAACAAGGCTACATAGGAAAATTCAGAAACGACAAGAGAAAATCTCTATCGTCGATTACCAATATCGGTATAATATTATTTCAAATATCAAAAGTCTCAAAAGTCTCCTCCAAAAACCTAAAAACAAGTTTATATGTGGTGGTAACCCTAATGACAATTAAAACGTAAATTACCAAAATACCCTTAAAATTAAACAAACTAAAAACTATCTAGAAAAATAGAAAAATAGAAAAATAGAAAAATAGAAAAATAGAAAAATAGAAAAATAGAAAAACAGAAAAATTGCCCGAAAACATAAAAAGGCTTTCCTAGGTGCATCATTCTCCCCTGCTAGAGAAAGATTCGCCCTCGAATCTACTTCGCCTTCATTGTCGTCAATTTCTTCAGGATCTTCTTCTTTTTCTCTTGCAACATTTTACGCTTCTGCATGGCACTTGCTGAAACACTTACAGCAGCCGGAGTCCCTTCCAAGGTAATAACTTCCATTGGGATCTTCTTTGGCTTTGGCTTCGGTAGCATCAAAATCCTTGGTCTATATTTCTTCACTTTAAGCCTTTGTCAAGGCTGTTTATTCAAATCAATGTCAGGGCTCTTTCTCTTCCTACCACGTGGTTTCTGTGATTGCTTAGAATCAGGAGTAAAATTGAAATCTTGCTTGATCTCGAATTCCATCATTGCAGCTCTATATGTCTCCAAGCTACTATTCAGATGAAGTTCTGTTATTTGTTTCCCTGTGTCCTGAATTTCTTCCACTTGACTGAGACGACCTCCATCTTCTTAATTAACTTCCAAGTGGCACTCAGTATTAATATCTTTTGTATTGCCAACATCTAAAGAATTAACTCTATATATTGACTGTCAAAACTACTCAAATAATCAGCGGCCCATGAATTGTCACCATCATTAAACTCTTCAGTCCTTTCACCTGGGCCGAGATGAAACTGAGGCGTGTTTAGTTCTGCATCCTCTGTATTCCTCTTCGATGATGAGATAGGAGCGGTAAGAATGTGACCATCCCCACTCACCAAAACAACTTCTGAATTCAAATTCTCTGATTCTATCACATGGTCCATATCCATATTCTCATAATGGGTAGAACCGCATTCTGATAACTCCGTCGAACTATCAAAAAAAGATTGGACATCAGTACTGGAATCATAACTCTCATTCTTTTGGCTTGCACCATTCTTTCAATTTGGTTCACGAGGTCGCCTATGATCAGGAGTCCGCTCCAACAAAGTCGGGGTCCAATCAGAATGAAAAGGACTACTGTTGTACTTGTCATAAGCCACTCGTGAAGATTCATAATGCCTAGAAGAATACCTGTCTGAAGAAGCATGCCGAGAAGAATTTATGTACAATCACTCCACATTCTGCCTTGATGTGAATTTAAGAAAAGCATATCCTTTGTATACCTGCTCCTCGTTTCGTTGCTTAATATTTTGATACCTATAATGCGTAGGCAAAAATTTCTTTTGCAACAACTTTTTCATCTTGTTCCAACATTCTACTTTAGGTTTTCCATCCCTAGCACGCTTCTTTTTCACATGTTCCCACCAAATCGAAGCATGTTTTTTTAGCCTAATTTCACCTTTTGCCTCTCAGTCAGATCTTTAAGATCAAAGATTCGTTCTACTGTATGTAACCAATCAATAAACTCATCAAGATGAGTCTTACTATGAAATTCAGGAATCTCAATCTTCATTCCAAAATTTTGAGAAGAACGCTAATTTCCAGGTTATACTCCTCGATTTTGCCCTTGGTTCAAAGCCTAGAAAGGGTTGTCAACCTCTACTTCGACTTCGGATGAGTCAGTAGATCCCGCTCCTACTTCGTGTTCGGGTTCGGGTTCGGGTTGCATGTCTAGCCCTGCCTCCGCAAGACGTCGTTGTAAATCCTGAACCTATCTCAGACGCGACTGCTCTTCTTCGTCAAGAATGTCTCCACGCCCCCAACCAACAGCACGACCCCTACGAAGGCCTCGATTTCGTGCGGCCATTGATTTCAAGCAACCTGGTGCTCTAATACCAAATGATGCCGAAACGATAGAAAAACAAGGCTACACAGGAAAATTCAGAAACGATAAGAGAAAATCTCTATCGTCGATTACCAAAATCAGTATAATATTATTTCAAATATCAAAAGTCTCAAAAGTCTCCTCCAAAAACCTAAAAACAAGTTTATATAGGGTGGTAACCCTAATGACAATTAAAATGTAAATTACCAAAATACCCGTAAAATTAAACAAACTAAAAACTATCTAGAAAAATAGAAAAATAGAAACACAGAAAAATTGCCCGAAAACATAAAAAGGCTTTCCAGGGTGCATCAAGTTGGGTTGCAGGATTCATATTGGTAATGGAGAAATGGTTAAAATTTGAAGCAATCGATGGATTCCTCGTCCATTTGAGTTTCGAGTGCTCTCAAGACCCAATGATACCGATTTGAAAGCAATGATGGCCAATCTGATTAAACCCGCAACCACATCATGGGATGTGGATAAGCTTCAACAAATGTTCTGGGAGAATGAGACTTGACTAATTCAGTAGATACGGTTAGGTAATCCTAATAGCCGGCAAAAATGGGTATGGCACTATGCCAAATATGGTAAATTCTCGGTTATGAGTGTTTATCACACCATAATGGAGTCAGGGTTATTGCTGGGTATATGAGCGTGGACAAGTGAGCTAAATGGAGAGAACACTCAGGTTTGGAAGAAGTTATAGGGTTTTAATGTTCCAAATAAGGTCAAAATATTTGCTTGGAGATTGTGCATTGATGCGATGCCCACACCGCTTAATCTGAGGCGTTGAGGGGTGTTGGTAGATGTGCTTTGTCCTTGCTACCAGAATAGGGCTGAGAATATTGGGCGCTTGATGTTTAGGTGTCATCCAACGAGGCAAGTTTGGGTCCTTAGTGGTGATAGCCTGCGCCCAGGAAATAGCCGAGTTATGAATCCGATGAGGAAAAAAATAACCTTAACCACTTGGCTATGTCTGATATCACAACTGCACAAGAATGGTGTGACTTTTGCATAAGAGTCTGAAATATACCTTCTCAAGAGTAACTTTCTCAAGGAAGTAAGAAACCATCCTCCAGACACTCACAAAGAATCCAGGCACATGTAGAAAGTAAAGCTTGGCTAAGCGTTCAGGGTAGTAAGCCTAAACAAACAAGAATGTTAATTTGCAATGCAAAAGTATGCCATTAACATGAGAAAAGTTTAAAGAAGTAAAGAATTGTGTAAGTAATTCATCAAATCATAAGCTAATTAACGGTAAATAGACAGGATTATATCCAATCTTGGCGAAATTCCTCTCAGTATGATGGGCATCAGATCTTTTTTCCTTTCTTTTTTCATTATTTCAATAAAGTACATTACCAGGGGAATGATTTAATGTGATTTTTTATGACCACTACCAAATTTATTCATACGTGATTACGTGGAGTTCAGAGAAATGGATTTATTGGATTTACTAAATTGCCTGTTGTCTCATATATTTGGATAGTACATCGGTTGGCAGATTCTTGCTAGAAGTCCTCCGCAGACAGTGATGGTATCCAGCACTGTGGTCACCTTCCATCTGGAGAAATTGTCTTTAGGGAAGATCCAATTTGAGGGCCAAAACTAGCCTTTTATTATCGGCCTACAAATGAAGCAGCTAAAGTTTTTTTTTTTTGTTCCTGAGGGAATCAAACTATGACATTCCCTACCAGCTGACATGTGAAAGCAAATACAATAGTTATGAACAAAGAAGAGATTTACCTGTAGAAATTGGAAACCCGTGATTAGACCTCGAGCATCGACATTTTTGTATGCTATGTTATTTAGATCAAGAACAAAAACCAGCTTTTTATTTCCAATTTCTCCACCATTAGAGGAGCTGAAATAAACAAAAACTTATTCACATCAGGGACTCAGAATACAAGCAAGTTTCCTGCAACAAGGAAGAAAAACAACATTTTCTACGGAATGATTTGAAATGAAAACAAAAGATAAGTTTGCAAGCGAAAAAAGAGAGATAAGAAGCACAAGCATTAAGGTAACATCCTCTAAAAGTGAAGGTTTTAGATTGATCATAAAAAAAAAATTTCTTTTTAAGGACTCATGCAAATCCTGATGGAAGGGAAAAAAGATAAAAATTCTTTCATGATTTCAAGTATATACTGTTCTGATATTTGATCTTGTTTTTAAGCTACAATAATTGATTCTAAAGTTTCCATTTTACAATATGCTGTCCTGTTTACTATATATTCCATCAACATCAGCCAACTCTAAGTTCCTTTTCTTTTATTTAGAGGTAAGCCACACTTATCAAAAAGTTTCCATTTCTCTTTTGATGGATTGAAATTCGTATGTTAAATGTTCAAATGAAATGTTACCTTGCAATTGCTTTGTCTAGTAGGTGAACCACAAATTCTGCACCAGCATTCAAAGGTTTGTATTAGCAATGGACACTTACTAGATTAATAGTTGAAGTAGACAACATCAAGACTTTAGTTGCAAATGAAAGATGTATGAAGAATGATGACAGTAATAGTGAAAATACTCATTGCCTAACGTGGAGTCCATGTGGCATTTGCTTAGTAGATTGATGTGGAACGATGGCTTGTGAATAGGTGCCATTTGGACTTTACTTCAGTCACAGAGAGAATTCACTAAATATTTTCACTCTATCAGGTAATTTCCTTCCATACAAATTAAGCAGCGATGAAAATTATGCACATTAGATCTTAAGATGTTTTAGTTATTTTCTGTCATTGTAAAGGAAACTAATCGGTATGAATTTAATCTCGTGTTTCCCATGAGTCACTTCAACAGCACAGGGAATTTGAGATGATCATATACTTGAACATCTTTAGCTTTTAAAGTCAATCAAGCCTTCATGTGCACCATACTTTCAGGTAAAGGACACTAATAATATGGGAGGGATCCAAAGAAAGAAATGAAGAACTCATATAGTCAACACCAAGCATAGAATGCTTTTAGTATTCGACAAGTGAAAGCATTGAAAATCAAACCTACAGATTGATAAAAAAACAAAGAATACTAATCATTGACCTTTATAATAAGTGAGCAGTTTGAGTATTCAAATCACAACGTCATCACTAATTCACCAAATCACGATAGCCAATTAATAAATCAAAGAAAAGATGCTACATTTAAATACGGAAAGGAGACAAGCATCACATGCCGCCGCAACACAGTTTAAGCTTTTTAAACCTCCAGCTCTCACTAAGCAATATATAATCTACAGCTCCAAAATCAGGAACAGATTGTTTGGTTCACCATAGTTTATTGACAACGGGAATACCCATGATTCCAATAAAACTTATGATTAACAAATTCCTCGTTACAGGAACTTCTATTAAACAAATGATACAATAAACAATATTATAATAAAATAAAAAGACTGCAGACTGAGCATAATCTTCAATGCTGGAGATTTCCATAACCCAAGAAATTTCCATAATCTTTTGACATTAATGGCATTCAATATCATTCTATTTTGACTTGGACTTGCTTCTATTTCTGTTTTCATCATTATAATTTCCATTTTTCGACTTCCCCTTGTACTCTACTTCCCCTCTCAATTTCTGTCTTCATCAAAGTTTAAGATGAATTTTGAGTTTTTCTTCTCACACCCTAATGAGAATTTCACTTTTTACATAATATAAGTATAATCCTACTAGGACTATAATTAGTATGCGAGACTCAAAAAATTCCCCAAGAATTAGACAAAGTATTCACCATCCACAACTTAAAAATCTCATCATCAAATTTCATTCAAACATTAAACAACTAATTTAAAACCCTTTAAAACTCAAACAAGTGAGATATGGTTTCAAACAATAAACAAAAATAACTAAGTCTCAAAAAAAAGAACAAATTGAGAAAAAGGTTACCAGAACTATAGTAATTTTACAAAATTTATATCTCAATGTATAATTGTTAAAATCCAACCTTTACCGTTCAAAATGTAGAATAGGATGTCCTTTATCCTTGTTAAAATTTCAATCTAATTGGATAACGTTTATCCCTCAAATTATTGACTTAGTCAAGACTGTAGAGATCAAAACTTTACTGAAAATTGCGATAAAAATTTTACAAATCCCAAAAACAAAATCGCCTGAAAAAGCATTCTCAATACTTTTGCTGATAAATAAGTGTTAATAATGCGAAGAACATAGCAATGTAGTTTATCACAGTTATGATTCTCAAAATTCAAAGTTTGCAGTCAAATTTGGCCATCATGCATTAAAATGAAACAACTGTTGAGACCCCTTCTCAATTTAAACTACATTGTTTTACAATTTGATATGACTTTTTTTAAATTATAAGTTACAACATACTTAATGTATAATTTCATAATTTTACAATTAAAAGTAGACTCTTATTTTGAATTGAAGGAGTAATTTGAGTTATACTTTGTCATTGTTAATAAGGGTAATATAAGAATTTTACATTAAAGTAGACTCTTTTCTTGGAACCAAGAAATTTTTTGAAATTAAACTCTTTTTTTATTTTTTGGAATGCGAGTAAAAAATAAGGATAAAAGTATAAAAGTATATGTATAATGATGCATTAAATGTATTTACCTAGTACATTAAAAAAAAAGTTATACCAAATTAAAAGTAAACTGTATTTTTAAGACTGAGATAGTATAATTTTCTATTTTTATCTTTATTTTTTAATTTAGGTTATACATTATTATTACTAATATAAATAATATAAAATTTTATACAAACATTGAACTCTTTTTTAAAATGGACGAGGAGTTGATTTAATAAATCCGAACTCCAAAATATAAAGAATATAAAAGAATGGATGAACAATATAATGGTAATTTTTTACCCAAAATTGCTATGACCCTGGGCCAAGTTGAGTATGGCTGAACTGAACTAAACAAAACACAAACCTCAAACAACACCCCCACCCCAACAAAAGAGAAACAAAAAAAAAAATGCAGTTTCTCAATTTAAAAGAAAAAAGGAACTACGAAGTACAAGATTAAACAAAACGAAACATATATTTTTTCCATTGCTTAAATCTATGCATATGGTAACGCAAGTTTTTTGTTGTGCGAAGTAGAAAACAAGTATGACATCAGAAAATAAATAGCATTGAAAAGGTTCCTCAACTTTTTGTTCCTTTGTCTAAAACTATTACCTAACTACTTTAAAACCAAGTTCTATAAAAAATACCACGTTCAGTTTTAGTGTTTTTTCAAATCTACAAATCCTGAAGCTCATTTGATCTCAGTCATGAACAGGGGCGGTTCGCAATTTCGAAGGCGGCATCAGTTAGCTCGTAATGAATGGCAGTCAAGGAAATCTTCATTCTTCTCCGTCTTCGTCAGCAATCTAAGTTCGAGGGTTCCAAAAGTTGCTCTATGGGATATTTTCAGTTCTTTTGGAGCCGTTAGAGAAGTCTACATTCAGAATCACACCAAAGGGATTAGGACATATGCCTTTGTCAGATTTCAATCTGCGGAAGAAATGAGGAGGGCAATCGAGTTTGGCAACAGGCGTAGGATTGACGGTGTAACTATTTTAGTCAGGGAAGCTTTCGGAACACAGCGCAGGAATGGTTTTTGTGGTCAGGGAGCTTCATCTCTCAAAAAGCCTCATATGATAAGTAGGGGGTCCCTAAGAGATGGTAGACTCTATAGAGAAGTGGTTCAACCGGCTGGGGCTCTTGTGACTTCCTTAGTGTCGGGCAAGCTGAAGCCTAATGGTCTTCATCGTCTACATTCTGAGGTGGATCAGTCTTCTGCAGCAGTTCCAGAGACTTGGAAGAGGAGGTTCCTGATTCTTTTGAAGAGGGCCAACTTGCAGAAAGGACCCATTTAGAAGCTAAGAAGGTCTGGTACGTAAATGTCCTCATCCGTGAGGAAGATATGGAGTGGCTCCAAAGGTCTGCTTATGGTGAGCTGAAACCTCTGATCCATCCTGCAAGGGTCCAATCTTTATTAGCTTCGGTTGGTCTCTCTATTCAAGTCAGTTTCTGTGGTGGCTCAGTAGTCCTTACGTTTGTCAGTAAAGAAGCTATGGGTGCTACTCTTAATAATCACAAAGATGTTTTATCCACTTGGTTCCAGTCTTTAAAATGTTAGGATCCCTTGGATTTCAATAATCAGAAGCTCATTTGGTTGTGCTTAAGCAATGTGCCGCTGAATCTATGGCATAATAATTTCTTCTTAGAGATTGGAAGAAAATGGGGTACTATTTTATCAGTAGACAAGACCACCATAATGAGATCGAGATTGGATATTGCCAGAATCCTGATTGCAACAGATTGGGATGTCTGCATTCCTAGAAGTATGAAGGTCTCGGCATGTAGAATCGTTTCTACTATCCATATGCATACTGAGTTAGCCATCTTTGGTTCAGGAATTTAGCTGGAGAAGAAAATGATAACGAAGGAAGCTAAGGTTGACAAGATAGAAGACGGCCCTTTCTTCCACGGTGAGTCAGAACAACATGAGGGAGGCGAAAAAGACAGAGTGGTTGAATTGCAGCCTGAAGAGTATAGTTGGGTATTGACCAACGGTCCTTCTGATTACTCTCTAAATAATGGTACTGACTTCACCTATTTGGAGCATGTGGGTTGTGCGAATTCGGCCCTGCAAAGGAGCCTGTCCAATCCTATGCTACCAGTAGCTGAAGGTGCGCTGGAAGAGTTTATGGGGGGTGGAGTTACAGAGAATTGCATGTTAACGGGTCTAGGGAATTGCAAGTGGGAGGTGAGTTGAATGATTCAAAGGCTATAGTATCGGTTGGTGGGGACGTGCAGAGGGATTGTATGGGCGGAGAGGGGTCAGTTGAATATTTTCTAAATGGGCCGGGTGATATTGAGTCTGAAATAGGGCTCTCCAGTCATGGTGTGCCAAAAGGGCCTTACGATGATGGCCTGGCTGTGGGCTTCCCAATCTAGCAGTCTTCAAGTGGGGTGTTACTCCATGATGGGCCAAAAGATGATGATGCACCTGTAGGGCCGGGGATGGACTTCTTAGCCCAAACGCCTAAAAAGGCCCTCAAGCTGGTCCCTCTAGATGAGTTGGTCGGTGGAGCAAGCCCGCCAACCTTTAGTGCTTCCCAATCCAAATCTAAAGCTGCGCATAGACTAAAGAAAGGGAAATTCAGTGACCTCTGCTCCAGAGCACACACGACCAGAGAACCCACCGATTTGGATGACTTTATTCTTTCAAATGAGGACATTGCTTTTCATAATAAAATTCTCAAGGAGGCTGTATCAACTTGGGAGGTGAGTTTTCAACTGGGAATTGTTTTCAAATTTCACCGTGAAGCAATGGTGGAATATTTTGTTAGATTGGAGAAGGAGAAGAGGGTTTCAAGAGCAGGATAGCTCTAAACTTTCCTTCTTATTTTCTCTGCCAAGTGTTTAAAGTTTTGGGATTAATGAAGATTCTTTCGTGGAATGTAAGGGATTTAGGAGCAAGGGAGAAAATGAGGGCTGTTAGAAAGCTTGTGTTAAGACATAAATTTGGGTTGGGTTTCTTTCAAGAATCAAAATTGGAGCTTTTTGATGCTCGTGGAGCTGACTTTATTTGAAGAGGATACGACTTCAGCTTTGAGTGGATCCCTTCTTTAGGGAGTGCAGGAGATCTAATTTCAGTTTGGAATGACGAATTTTCCATTGTGCCGAGGTTGTGTTGGAGCAGCAATACATATTGCTTTGTGGAAAACTGTTGGGACCCAATTTTGAGTGTGTTTTCTATAATGCATATGCTCCGAACTGTGACATTGAAAGGAGAGCACTTTGGACCGAGCTAATTAACAGAGCGGCGAGCTGGCAATTGCCATGGTGCTTTGGAGGAGATTTCAATGTTACGTGGTCTCCGGATGAAAGAAGCGGGCACACAGGTAATCTAATTGCCATGAATGACTTTAATGATTTTATTGATAATCTGAAGCTAGTGGACTTGCCTATGATAGGTGGGCATTTCACCTGGGGAAATAACTGGTCTACTCCTGTTAGAAGCAGATTGGATAGATTCTTGCTTTCATGTGACTATCTCGTGAAGTTTTCTTCTTTGGTCCAACGAGTGGTACCAAGGTCTTTATCTGATCACCATCCTATTTTTGTGAATACTGAGGAGGTTAATTGGGGCCCGAGACCTTTCAAGTTTTTCAACCACTAGCTTGAAAATGAAAGCTTTAATATTTTCGTTCGTAATGAATGGAATGGTGCTGTGCCTCAATCTAGTAATAATGCGGGTATTTAGCTAAAGTTAACGAGGCTAAAACCTCTCATCAAATAGTGAAAGCTCTAGAATGGCGAGGCAGATCCTAACTATATCCAGGGATTGGAAGAGGAGATTGATAGGCTAGATAAGTTGGATATAGCTAATCAGTTGCCGACCAACAAAAGAATTGAGTTGGCGAATAAAAGGGCTCAACTTTGGAGTTTGTATAGGGCAGAAAAAAGAGCATGGATGCAGAAGTCCAAAAGTAAGTGGCTTCGGGATGGAGATAGGAACACCAAATATTTTCATATGCTAGCTTCCTCAAGAAGAAGGATGAACCTTATCAGTAGTCTGGTCTTCAAAGGAAAGAGAGTGTCGCAACCAAAAGAGTTGAAAGATGCAGTTGCTAAGTATTATGCTAATGTCTACAACAAGGTCTTGGTTGTTGGTGTTTTGGAATTATAGTGTCATTTTAAAAGTATCTCAGAAGCTCAAAGGGATAGTCTAGAAGTCCCTTTCTCCGAAACTGAAGTTTGGGATGCAATCAAACAGTGTGACAGGAACAAGGCCCTAGGGCCTGATGGTTTCAACATGAATTTCTTCAAGCGCCATTGGGGATTTTTCAAGCTGATGTGATGTCTTTCTTAGAAGGCTTTTTTGAGTCTGAAACTTTTGACAAGGGAGTTAATGCATCCTTTATCAGCTTGGTTCCAAAAATGAAAAATCCTGTTCATTTAAAGGACTATAGGCCTATTAGTTTGGTGGGGAGCATCTATAAAATTCTGGCCAAATGCTTAGCAACTCTTTTGAAAAGTGTGATTAATGAGGTGATGGGAATAATCAGTTTGCATTCCTAAAAAATAGGCAATTGTCCGATTGTTTCTTAATTGCTAATAAAGCTGTTGATTATTTAAGAAAAAATAACGGAAGTGGTATTTTGATGAAGATGGGCTTTGAAAAAACATTTGATAATGTTGATTGGGATTTCTTGGATTTTTTTATGCTGAAGATGAATTTTGGAAGGAAGTGGAGGAGTTGGATCCGCTTCTGCTTAGCCTCGGTATCAATGTCAATCTTGATAAACGGTTCTCCTTTTAAGCAGTTCGATATCAAAAAGGGTTTTTGTCAAGGCTGTCCTCTCTCCCCAATGCTGTTTAATATCCTAGCTGAAGCATTTAGTGTTCTTATGCAAAAAGGAGAGTCCTCTGGGCTGTTTGAGGGGTTACGAATAGGCCAAGGAAACTTCAAATTAGAACACCTACAATACGCTGACGACACTTTTGTGTTTATCAAACCTGATCTCGAGGGTGTTCTGAATGTGAAAAGAATTCTAAGATGTTTGAGGTATTGTCGGGCTTAAAGATTAACTTTAATAAAAGCAGTCTGATTAGTGTTGGGGTGGAGGCTGGGCTCTTGAATGCATGGGTCGAATACCTATCCTTCAAGGTTGAAACCCTTCCGGTTAAATACCTTGGCCTCCCTCTGGGGGCTAATTCTACGGGTCAAAGAATCTGGAGGCTTGTCTTGCAGAAAATGAGAACAAAGCTTGCCGGCTGGTAAACCAGGTATCTTTATATGGGTGGTAGTGTGGCTTTAATTAATTATGTTCTATCGAGTTTACCGATCTTTTTCCTGACTGTTTTTAAGCTTCCTTATGGAGTCAAAAATGATATGGAGATTTCTCTGGGGCAGTTCAGATCACCACCGTAAATTGCATTATGTGGACTGGCATACAATTAAAGCTCCAAAGTGGCTCGGGGGCTTGGTATGATTGACTTTCATCTAAAAATTCTGCTTTATTATCAAAATGGCCATGAAGGTTTGGCAACGAAGTGAATTCGTTATGGAGGAACTTCCTGGTGGAAAAATATGGCCTCGATAAGAATCGTCTGCTCCCCTTACCTCGCAACAACAGATCAATCTCAAATTCTTGGAAAGCTATCACTGCACCTCTCAATCCTTCTGATAAATTTTATGTTGCTATTTCATCAAGAATGAGGACCTTGCTCGGGAAAGGAGGCAACATCGTCTTCTGGCATGATGAGTGGATTGAAGGTATGATTTTAAAAATATGTTTTCCTCGCATTTTTGCATTGTCTGTTAACAAGGATGGTTGTGTGGCCGAATTTGGTAATTGGATAAACGGTCAATGGGTTTGGAAGATAGATCTCCGTAGGAATACTCTTGATTGGGAAAATTAGCAGTGGGAAAGTTTGTTGTTTACTCTAGAAGGGCAATATCCTAGTCGTTCCTCTAATGACCGGATCATTTGGTGTTGGGTCTCGAGTGGTATTTATTCCACCTTCTCTTTCTATAAAGCTGTGTTGCTACAAAGGCAAGGGCGTGTAATTTGGAACTTAGTGTGGAATGATTTTGCTCCACCTAAAGTGGAAATCTTTGTCTGACAGCTAATTCATCAAAAGCTTCCTGTTAGAAGCTGTTTGCTCAGAAGGGGTATTATTAAAGCCGAGCTTGCTGTTTGTCCATTCTGCAACTCTGAGCTGGAATCTGTCCAGCATTTGTTTTTTAATTGCAAGTACAGCTGGTTGGTGTGGACAAGATGTTTAGGAGTTTGGGGAATTTCATGGATCTTCCCTGGTGATCCGTCCACCTTCCTTAATAGCTGGCAGCACTCCTACCAGGATTCCAATGGACGACAGCCTTGGATTTTGCTATTTTATGCCATTACCTGGTCGATCTGGCTATGCCGCAATCAGGTTACTTTCAACAATAAGAGTTTCAAGCTATCGTAACTCATGGATTTTATTTTCATTAGGTTTGCAACTTGGTTCAAAGCGAACTAGCCATCTTCATCAACATCTATTTCAAATATATTCCTTCAGCTGGCTAACGCAAGAGTGAGGCAAGCTCACGAGTGCAAGAAGACAAATGTCTCTTGGTCCCGTCCTCAACCGGGTATAATGAATTTTAATGTAGACGATTCTGCTATTGGAAAACCAGGTATGGCTGGAATCGGGGGTATTCTTAGGGATGATCAGGGATAAAACAAAGGCCGTGTTCTCCAAACATGTTGGAATTCTTGATTCAAACCAGGCTGAGTTCTATGCTATTTGTGAGGCCTTTTGGGTGTTCTCTGAGTCTATGTGGAAAAGTTCTCATGTGCTTGTAATTGAGAGTGACTCTGTTAATGCTATCAATTGGTTAATGAATCCTGATAATGCTCACTGGCATCTTAAAAATGCCTCGAATCATATGGATCTGCTGAAGGAGAAAATTAAGCAATGGGAGTGTCAGCATGTCTCAAGGGATAGTAATAGTATGACTGACAGGTTGGCAAAATTCGGTGTATTCAGAGCACAGAACCTGTTGGCGGTTATCAAATAATTGGTATAGATCTCTAGTTTGAATCCTTACTCTTATGGATTAGAGGGCCCAGTAGGTGAGTAGCACTTGGTGTAAGATTGCTTTTCTACCTTTGAAATCATGTTCATTTCACTATAATATCTATTTTTATTTTCTAATAAAATGCTCCGCCTTGGTGGCTTGTCAAAAAAAAAAAAAACCAAGTTCTCGAATTTCTAACACACATCTACACAAAATGAAAACTTGCAAAAAAAAATTTTAAAAATAATATTAGGGAGGGGTCTTTCGTGAGGCGCAAGGATACCCTCTCTATTTTTAAATATAGTAAATATCAATCTTTAAAATTACTTTAGATATTTATTTTGATTTATATAACACTACAAGAAAAGGCTTAATTTCCGACGGAAACTTCCGACGGACATTAATCCGTCGAAAGTTTCCAACGGACATCCGTCGGAAAAAGCGAACTGGAGTCCGGCAGCAAAATCTCCGACGGACATCCATCGAAAACAATATTTCTGACGGAAATCCGTCGGAAATCCGTAGGAACAAATTGGCGCCACGCGGCGCCAATATATTCCGACGGATATTCCGTCGGAAAAGCTTTAAAAAATTTTATTTCTCAAACTTTTCCGACGGATTATCCGTCGGCATATTTAACAAAATAATATAAAAAAGAAAATTAGATTTCCGACTGATTTCCGTCGGAAATAGTTTTAAAAAAAATAAAAAATTAAAAAGTTCCGACGGAAAATCCATCGGAATTTATAAAAATATTTTTAAAAATTTAATTCCGACGGGCCGACATTTCTGTCGGAAAATGTTGAATTCCGACGGTCCGACTTTTGCCGACGGATTTCCGTCAGAAATTTCGGCAATATCAACCCAAGTTTCGACAGCATTCTCTTCTTTGTAGCTCTTCTTTCTGTCACTCTTCTTTGTAGCTCTTCTTTGTACCACCGTTGATCAGCTTATCTCTTCCACCTAAGGAGTCCAACCTGCAAACCTAACAACATTTGAAAGGCCTCCTTTTAGGAGTTTTTCATCGATCAGCTTTGCTCTCCCATCTATGGAGTCCAACATCTAAATCTAACAAAATCACTGTAAGGCCTTATCTTCTTCTCCATTATTTTCTTCTTCTTCTCCATTCAACCAAAATAACTCGTTTATTTTTCATTTTCATCCAAGGTTTTGTTCTTCTAGATAAATAACTGTACGTAAAGAACACAAATCTGACATTTTAACAAGGTACGTAGTTAATTTTTTATTACTATAATATTTAATTTTATATGTGTAGATGGATTGTATTTGGTACCGTAGTTGTTTATATATCGTGGTCATGCTATATTAATTTTATGTCGTGACATAAATTATGCTTTATATTAATGTTATATTTTTATTACTGTGATATTTATTTTTATATATGTGTAGATGGATTTCATTCGACACCGCAATTGTTTATATATCGTGGTCATGCTATATTAATTTTATGTCGTGACATAAATTATACTTTATATTAATGTTATATTTTTATTACTGTGATATTTATTTTTATATATGTGTAGATGGATTTCATTCGACACCGTAGTTGGATGTATAACAGAATAAATCCTAACAGAAGAGGTTTAACCGATGAATTTATGAGTGGGGTAAATGAATTCTTGCAACATGCTTGTACTCTTCTTAAATATCATAATGAAGGAGTCATTCGGTGTCCCTGCAGAAAGTGTAAGTCTGGTAAAACATTTGGTCCAGAAGATGTGGTGGTTCATTTATATAAGAATGGTTTTAAACCTAAATATTGGTGGTGGATTGACCATGGTGAGGTAGAGCCTTCGAATTTTGACTCTATATATGCTACATATATGCATGAGCAAAGGAATATCGCGAGAACAGATAATGCAGAAAGTAGTCGATATCATGATATGATAAGAGATGCAGCAAATTCTCATTTTATAGGTAGTGGTGAACGTGAATTTGTGCAAAATACTGAACAGCCTCCTAATGAAGAAGCTCAAAAATTTTATGATTTGTTAGAGGCTGCTAGTCGTCCGTTGTGGGAAGGTTCGACTCATTCTGAAATGAGCATCAAGTCAGATTGGAACGTACCACACGACTGCATGAATACCATGATTGAATTGATGAGAGAGGTTAACCGCCAACAAGAAATAGACATTCCAAAAAGTTATTATCACCGACAAAAAATTAGTGTCTAAATTAGGAATATCTGCCCAGAAGATTGATTGTTGTCCAACTGGTTGTATGTTGTACTACAATGAGAACGATCACTTAGAGTAGTGTAAATTTTGTGAACACCCTCGTTATAAAAGTGAATCGACTAGCAAAGGAAATCGAGTGCCACTTAAGTCGATGCATTACCTTCCTCTAATACCCAGGCTTAAGAGATTGTATGCCTCCATGAGTTCTGCACCGCATATGAGGTGGCATTATGTGAACAGAAGACCAGATGGTGTATTGTGTCATCCATCCGATGGGTTAGCATGGCGACATTTTGATGAAAAATATCCAGATTTTGCTGCGGAACCGCGGAACATCAGGTTAGGTTTGTGTGCGGATGGTTTTACACCCTTTAGTATGTCATCTACTCCTTATTCATGTTGGCCAATTTTTGTGACTCCGTATAATCTTCCACCTGAGATGTGCATGACAACTTCATATCTATTTTTGAGTTGCGTCATTCCAGGCCCGCATAAGCCAAAGAATTCAATTGATGTCTACTTGCAACCCTAAATAGATGAATTGAAATTGTTGTGGCATGTTGGAGTCTTGACATATGATATTTTCACAAAACAAAATTTCAATATGCGTGCTGCACTTATGTGGATAATTAATGATTTTCCTGCGTATGGAATGTTATCTGGGTGGAGTACAGCTGGGAGATTGGCTTGTCCAATTTGCATGGAGGATACGAAAGCATTCTATTTAAAAAAAGGCAGGAAAAATTCGTGGTTTGATTGTCATCGACGATGGTTAGGACTTGATCACACATTCAGGACGAATGTGTCCGGATTCATTAAAAATCGTGTTGAAGTTGATGATCCACCGCGAAGGTTGTCTGGGGAAGAGATTTGGGATCGAATTTCATCTATTCCTAAGGTATATGAGGCAGGAAGTTTTAGACTTCACGGATATGGCATTCAGCATAACTGGACAAAACAAAACATATTTTGGGAATTGCCTTATTGGAAAGATAACTTGCTTCGCCACAATTTAGATGTCATGCATATTGAGAAAAATTTCTTTGATAATTTGTTCAACACTGTTATGGATGTAAAGGACAAGAGAAAAAATAATGTGAAGGTAAGATTGGATCTGTTGGAGCATTGTAGGCGGAGTGAATTGCACCTACAAAAACAGGCCAACGGCAAGTATTCCAAACCAAAGGCAAAATACACATTTACATTGGATGAAAGACACAATATTTGGGAATGGATAAAGAATTTGAATATGCTAGATGGGTATGCATCAAATATGCGTAGGTGTGTCCAACTGAAAGAAGGAAAATTAACGGGGTTAAAAACCCACGATTGTCATGTCTTAATGGAGAATTTGCTTCCCGTTGCATTCAATTCACTTCCTGAAAATATTTGGAAAGCAATAACAGAGATATGTCAATTCTTCAAGCAATTGTGTTTGAGCACTTTGAGAGATACAGATTTAGACAGAATGCAAGATAATATCCCTGTTATACTGTGCAAGTTGGAGAAAATCTTTCCACCTGGCTTTTTTGATGTAATGGAGCATCTTCCTATTCACTTAGTAGAAGAAGCCAGACTTTGAGGGCCGGTTCAATATAGGTGGATGTATCCTTTTGAAGGTAATTAAACCTATTTTTTCCTAATTACGTATATATAATTTTTTTTAGTTCCCTAGCATGTTGTTTAACGAATTTCAATTGTAGGAACATTGGGAAGTGTAAACGGTCAGTGAAACAAAAGGTTAGAGTCGAGGGTTCGATTTGCGAAGCATACCTTGCTAGGGAAACTTCACATTTTTGTTCATTCTATTTTGCGAAGCATATCCCGAGTTTAAGAAACAGAGTGAATCGGCATGATGATGGAGGTCCTAGTACAAACCCTCCATCTTTGTCAATATTTGATCTTACGGGCAGAGCATTAGGAAAACCAACTATTCGGTGGTTAGACGATAATGAGCTCTACGCTGCAAAACATTGTGTTATGCTTAATTGTGAGGAGATCCAACCAACTCTGAGGTACAGTATGTTGATTATGTTTCTTTTACCATTTTTCTTATGTAATCTAATCGCGACATTAATTATTGAAATATATTTCAGAGATTTCAGAAATTATTACGGGAATGAAGCTGTTCGTGAATATTTTAGTACATGGTTCAAAGATTATGTAAGTGGTCATTAGCCTGCAAATATCTATTACGCAATAGATGTAAATTCATTGTAACTTAAATGCTGAAGTTTTTTTTAATTCAATTGCAGGTACAAAATGTTTGCAACGGAGTGACCAACCCAAATCTACATGCTCTATCATGGGGACCAAGTCGAAAGGTGAAATCATACCAGAAGTACTTTGTAAATGGATACAAATTTCACACACCCACAGTCCAAAAGGAAAGACGATAAACAGTGGTGTATGGGTCAGAGGTGATGGCAGTGAAGCTGGCGAGGTCGACCATTACGGAGTTCTTCAAGACATTGTGGAACTGGAATACTCATCAGGAGATCTCGTCAAAACAGTAACATTATTTTATTGTACCTGGTTCGACACACGGAGACCATCAGGAACAAAGGTATATCCACAATATAAATTAGTTGATGTGAGATATACAAGACAATACGGTACATTTGACCCATTTGTGATTGCACAAAATGCCAGACAAGTGTATTATGTTCCTTATCCTTTGAGACCTGATAAGTCTGAATGGTGGACCGTGATTAACACAAAACCAGTGGGTAGGGTCGAAGTGGAGGATTCAATAGACATAGCATTCCAAACTGACACATCAAACGTGGAATACATGCGTAGACGATGATTTAGAAGATAGTCTCAGATTTTCAAAGTGCAATAATGATGAAGATGTTGATGTAGAAATGAGCAGGCATGAGGATGATGAGGATCTTTGAAGAAGAACACGTGAGCAATGATTCGGATGAATGAAGCGGAATTTGTAGACAATGAAGAAATGAGTCCCAAGAAGAATTCGAGGATATATATTCGCACTAAATAATATGTTTTTACGAATTTTAGGATATATATGTTGTATTATTTTACTAATTGATTCTTATGCATAATATTTTGAATTAAAAAGAGGTTTTAAGAAATAGTGAGTGGATGAATGATTTAAATAACCTTAATATTTGAAAATAATTTAATTCACTAATTACAACGTGTAAAAATAATTATTTTTTTTTATGAAATATTTTAAAATTTGAATAAAATATTTTCATTTTTTTATACATTTGAAACTTGATTAATTTAAATTTTTTATTTCAATTTTTTGACGGAATTTAAATTTTCGACGGATATCTGTCGGAATATTAAAATAAAAAATAAAATTTCTGTCGGATATTTTGTTATTTATTTATTTAACATAATAAACCAATTAGAAGTATTCAAAGTTTAAATGGGATAAAAACTCTTTCTTTTCAATAAAAGAGTATATATTTTTTTAAAATACTTAAATAAATAACAAACAGAGATAGAAAAAAATATATCATTTTCAATATATATATTTTGAATAGTTAAAAAAATAACAATTATGATAAAAAGGAGGTAAATAATATGAATAAAAATACTTTAAAAATGAGTTGGCGGAAATATTCAAAAAAAATAAAAACATTTAAACATTTTCGACAGAAAAGCCGTCGGAATTGTAAGAAAAATAAAAAAATTTAACTTTCAAGCGGATTACACATTTAATATTCAAAATAAAATATTAAACAATTTCCGATGGAACATCCGTCAGAAGTTCTTGCCAAAAATTAAAAAAATTTAAAAATTTCCAACGGACAAACCGTCGGAATTTTAAGTAAAATAAAAAAATATTTAAATTTCCGACGGATTACCGTCGGAAATATTCAAAATAAAAATTTTAAAAAGTTCCGACGGATAATTTGTCGGAATTTCTTCCAAAAAGTAAAAAAAATTATACTTTCCGACGGCTATCCGCCGGAAATGTGACACTTGATAAAAACCCCCCTCCCTTTTCCCCCTCCCTCCCGCCTCCCAAAAATTTTCTTACCTCTTTCCCCTTCCCATTCTTTGACGCTACACAAGGGTTTCCGAAGAATCTGGTTCAATTTCGTCCTCCATTTTCGACAATTTTGGCGATTGTTCAGTCCTTCCATCGCCGCCACTCCCGCCTCTGTCCGTCGCTAGCCGCCAGTCCGAAAGCACCGTCGCCCCCATCGACAGGTTAAATGCCGATTTTTGTTTGCCATTTCTGGATTTTTCTATGAATTTGGTCGTCCCATATCTGGATTGGAATGTGCATTTGTTGGTATGATATTTGGAGTTTTTTCGCATCCATTCCTGGAATTTTGTTTGCCCTTTTCGTCATCCAATCTCTTGATTTTTTTTAGCATTTGTTTGTATCATTTCGGAAATTTATGGTAGCAATTTTTCTGGCAATTTTTTGTATCCATGGGCTGGAATTTTCTCTGATTTGTTTGGCCTCCCTGAATTGGAAAATGGTGCGAATTTTGTTTGCCCTTTTCTGGATTTTATTGTGCAATTGGTCATCTAACTTCTTGAATTTTGTGTGCATCTCATTTCTGGAATTGTTTTTTGGCATATTTTCTGGAATTTTTCTTTCCATCCTGCCGCTGCTTTTCCTCCGTGGACTAAAATTTTCTGCGATTTTTTTGGACCCTGCTGGATTGTATTGTGCATTTGGCCTTCCAATTTCTGCGATTTTTTTGTTCTCCCGATTTTCTGGTTTCCCCTGTTTCTTGTTCTGGCTTTCTCTGTGGTTCCGGTTCAGGTAACTCTTTCCCACTTCTCAGTTTAATTGCCTTCACATGTTCCTTAGGGTTGATTTCCGTGTTACTAGGCAAAGACCCTTGTGGTCTAGAATTTAATGAACTAGCAAGTTGTCCCATCTGAACCTCCAAATTTCGAATGGATGCTGACTGATTTTGCAATGTGGCTTCAGTCTTAGTCATGAACTGAGATGTGTTCAAACTCAATTGAGCAAGAGCATCTTCTAAAGACACCTTTTGTGCTGGCGGTTGAATTGGGGAAATTTGAAATCCATAGGGTCTATCAAAGGTGATTGTTTCTCCAAGAAAAGTTGGGATGATCTCTCCATCCCCGATTGTAAGTGTTGGAGTATGGATTATTATACCTGTTTGAATTCCTACAAACCGAGCTTGTTCCTCTGCGATGGGGCAAAAGGATTTCCCACTTGACAATCACCACTAGAATGAGGTCCACCACAAAATCACAAGCTTCGGAGGAATATGGATGGCATTTGCGGTGATTGAACTAAGTTGCTTTGACAAAGGTAGCAACTTGGGCCGAGAAAAGTGATGAGGGCATCAACCTTATAGTTGCCATGATTTTTCTAGAGTGGATCTCCTCAAGACCATTGGTAGTCTGTAGATGCCATCTCATCTAACAATGCATAAGCAAACCTCATATGTCTTCCCATTAGTGAACCTCATTGCAAAGATCTACAAGTATCTTGGTTGATCGAGTCAACCCATTATAAAAGTCCGCAATTGTAACCAACTGGGATACCGTGATGAGGCATGCCCGCAATAAATCTTTGTACCTCTCCCATGCTTCGTAAAGTGATTCCATCTCATTTTGAGTAAATGTGGTGATCTCATTCCTCATCTTTGCGCTTTGGTGGGTGGAAAATATTTCGTCAAAAATTTCGCCACACATGTCCCACGTGGTGATTGCTCCTGCAAAGAAAGCAACCAACTCTTGGCCCTATCCTCGTGAGAATGGAAAAGCCTCGATCTAATGGCATCATCGAGACACCATTCATTTTCAATGTAGCAGATCTCAAGAAAATTGATTAAGTGAGCATTAGGATCCTCATGTGCCAACCCAGTGAACTGATTAGCTTGAACCATTTGGATTATGCTCGACTTCAATTCAAAATTATTTGCCGCATGATTGGAGGTATGACATCGTGGAGATCATATGTGGCGATGGGCAAAGCATAGTCACGTAATGCTCTAGTGTTGGCATTAGCGGCCGGGATAGCATTCTCTTCATGTTCACCATAGTGTTATGAGATTGTGCAAGTTCCTCTCTTTCCTTTCTATTCAAACGACAAGTTTTTTCTATCTCTGATCCAATGGAGAAGATTATCACTTCCAAACCTTCTCATGCACCACTAATAATATCTAACAAGATAAAAGAACAAAAGTAAATAAAAGTTCAAATTAAAGGTAGAACTACTTGGTATCGATATTAATAAAATCAAATTAGTCCCCGTACGCCAAAAACTTGTTGCGAATTTTACACGCAAGTGCACGTGATCGTTAACAAGTAATATAGAGTGAATATAATTTATCGTTCCTAGAGACTAATGAATTATTAAATACCAAATTAAAATAGTTCTAACTTTATTTGAAGAAAAAAATATTTTATGGATAAGCTAAATTAAAAGTTATTTTAAACCTTAATTAAAACTAAAATTAAAAACTAAACAAAGCAAGTTAATAGATTAAGTTGTGAAAGATCTAGGGTTTTCGATTTCACCATAACTAATCCATCCTAATACTAATCTATTTCTATAATCTAATTTAATTTCCTGGTTGATAGTCGAGATTCCCTAATTTATTTACTAGTCCCTCCCGAGATCTAATAAAAATCCTCCTAATTGCTAATTCACTATATTCCTATGTGAATTACAACAATTATGAAGTCATTAATTTTTATGGATTCTCATATAGCAACTACACAAACCATGTAGGTATATTCCTATCCTACATGCAATTTATGGCATTTATCTCAATGAACTTGACACATAACTCCTCTTCCAATTCGTTATGATTAACAAATCATCTAATTAGTGATCAAGTAATTAGAAGCATTAAGCACAAAGATAAATACTCAACCATGGAAAATTAAATCAAATTATATTAATAGAAAAATATTAAGACTTCATAGTTAGGCTACATCGAAACCCTAGAAAAAGAATTTAGTTCATATTAATATAAAAGAATATCACAAAAAATTTAAACATGATTGAAAAGAAAAATAAAAGATAAAATCCAAACAAAAGCCGTAGATGCTTGGTACTTAAAAATAATACTTGGCCAAAAATTTCATAACAAAACACAAGAATTAAAACTACTAAAATTACTAAATTAAACTAATTAAAGAAAAACAAGACAAGAAACTAAATTTGCTAAACAAAACTAATTCAAGAAAAACAAGAAAAGACAAAACCCGAAGACTTGAAGTCAAAAACTTGTTCTTGTGTTTTGTTTTTCTCGCCGTGAGCTTCCAAAGAAAAGAAGTTGGTTGTGACTTTTGTTTTCTCTCAAGTCCAAGTTAGCGGCCAAAGCTATACTTACTAAACTAAATAAAACAAACAAGAAAGAAAGAAATTTACGGGAGAAGCAGGAAGAAGACACAAGAGGTAGCTGAAATTTTGCTAAGAAAACCGAGAGGAAGTACAATGAAATTTCAAGAAAACCCAAGGAAGAGAAACAAGAAAAACAAAGGAAAAGAAGGTCGCTCTCTAACTAACGAAACAGAAACAGAAGAAAGAAGAAAAGAATGAAGTCATTGTCCAAATTCTAAAGAGCAAAACTAAACTAAAGAAAAGAAAAGAAAGTAAATGTAAATTGTCACGAACCTAAACTAAAGGAAGAAAAGAAAACCAAAGGAAAAGAAATCTTGCTCTAAAGAATGGGATCACCAAATGGAATGTCTTCCTCCGTTGTAAGCTTTCTTATTTATAAGCAAGGATTTGCTCTTCTTTCTTTGCTCTGTAGAAGGTGTTGTTGCCATGTGCTTGGTTTCTTTTCCAAAGAATAAAACAGCCCAAGCTTTGCTTTTGTAGTTGGCAATTCATGTGACTTGATTCTCTTTTCTTTTTCTTTCTTCGTGTGCATGCTCTCATTGCTTGCTTGTTTCTCTCCATGTTGCTGCCCGATTTTTCCGAGCTTTGTTTTTGCCCATGTGAGACTGCATTTTTGGAGAGACTTTCTTGCTGTCCTCATGCACTCTTTCTTTAGAAAAATAAAAAGATGCAGCTGGGTTGGTTATGCTCTCATGTGCTCAGTTCTTCACTCAAAAGTAGCTTCTTCCTTCTTTTATTTCCTTCTTTATTGTCCAAGTGTAGCAGCCTTTTGTTACTAAGCATTCCTTTTGTGTGCTGGATTCGCCCTTTCTTTTATTTCTTTGCAGTTGGCCTCCTTTGTAAAGAATGAATGGTAACTGATTTTTGTTCTGCCGATCGTTTCTTTTCTAAATTGTGTTGCTCATTGCTTTCTTTTCTTTGCTTCTTTGTTGTCCGATTTGTTTATTCATTCTCTTTTTCCTTTGGCTAACTAAGATGGCTTCCTCTTCCTGTATGTTGTATTCAAATTGAGCTACAAAAACCGTGAAGCACCTTTGAATGTCTCAACTCAGCTAAAGAAACTTTCGAAAAAATCTTCAAGTTTCTGTCAGCCAGTGGTCCTTTTTCTTCCAGAATTTGAGAAAACTTTCTTCATGAAAGTTTTGCTCTCTTTCTTAGCTTTCCTATCATCTTGAATCATCTCATTTGGACGTCTGAATCAAGAGTTATGAACTCCGAAGATGAGTGGGTTTCAAAGGATAATTTGGCCAAAATTTCATTTCCTCTCCTTGTGTCTTTGGGTTGCTTCATTTTTCTTTGTTGCAGCCAACAAAAGAAAATCTTCTTTGTCTTGTTGTTGAAGTAATTTGGTCAAGCTTTGATAAAAATAATTGGTTAGTCCTTTGTTCTCAAGATTAAACTCAAAAAGTTCTAGAAATATTGGAAAACTTAGAACTCATAAAATCAAAGGATAATTTGGCCAAAATATGTAAAAACAAAGTAAAACACAAGCCAATTTCTAACCAAAATTAATAAGAAAACTCTATATAAAATAGAGTTATCAGTCGTGCTAGTTCGCGCTCGTCGGAGCATACACCATTGCGTCCCCTTCCGTCAGGGTTCACGTTCAATCGTCCACTCTTAGCCAACTCAGCACAGCCTACAAGAGATGGATCGGGTCCATCTTCATCACCACCGCGCATCACACATACTGGAGATGGATCTAAACCATCATCATCACCACCGCATTCGGAGCATCGTGATGATGGCGAAGTCAAGATCGAGCCTCCATTGGATCATGTACGGGAGGAGGATGGTGCAACATATATCATACCAGACGAGACTTCTACCGAGTGATAATTTTTAGCATTTATTTTAAATAATACTTGTATTCAATTAAAATTTTAATATTGATTTCTTCTTTTGTTTATATTTTTAGATTCATTCCGAGTCATACTGCTGCGGGTGCAATTTACGATGCAATCAAAACCCACTTTGAAAAACCTTGGACAGTATGGCGCGAAATTCCACTAGAGGTTCGCGATAGGATGTTTTCAGAGTTTAAGGTAATTTTTTACTGTTATATTATTATTTATATTGATTTATATAAATTATAAGTTATATAATTACTAATGTCGTCATTTATGTTTGTAGCGCAAGGTTTATTGGTTGCCAAGAAATGATGAAAACATCCGCCGAGCGTTCGAAGTACGAGGGGCAAAGCGCTTTGCGGATATTTTTCATCAAATCCGCCACAGAAAGACAAGACCGCAATGGATAGGCGACAACGTCTGGGAATGCCTTAAAAAAACATTAGGCGTCTGAGCATTCAAAAAAAGGCAAATTCAGGCAAAGGAGGCTCGTGCTTCAGAGAAAGGCGGGTCTCTCAATACTTGCGGCTCAATATCACTTGCTACACATGCAGCGAGAATTGTAAGAATATTTATATTTTTTTTTGTTTCAATGTCATTTATGTATAATTTAATATGATTTGTTAATCTAATATTTATATAATATGTAGGAAAATACTATGGGCAAAAGGCCATCAAAGATTGACCTTTTCTTAATTGGCCACAAGAAAAAAAATCCCGAGACTGGAGAGCGGGATCAGTGGGTTGATTCCCGTGCCGAAGCTACATATGTGAGTTTTTTAGTAAGAATACTTTTTTTTTACAAAATCTATTTAGTTTATTAATAATAAATAAAAATGTGTAATATTTTTTTTTCCTTGATAAAACGCTTTTCAATCTCTTGCGGCTGAAGAAAGACTCAATCAGACAAAAACGACAGATGATAGTACTGCGCGGACGCAAAATCCCCCACGCAGTGATGAAGAATTATTTACTCAGGCTGCCAGTGGAGTCTACAAGGGTAGAGTTTATGGGATGGGAATCGACCTTCTACCATCGCTCAGATATTTAGCATCATCTTCGACGGCGTTAGGTCGCAGTGAGTATGATCTGATGCGTCATAGAGTGGCCGAACTGACTGAGGAGGTCAGTAATGGGCGACAACAAATGACGGAGCTGATTCAGAGTCTACAGGCAAAGATAGAGAAAATGGAAAAGCGCGGCAAGAAGAAAAGAAAAACGAGCAACAATGAAGATACTGACTCGAGCATGGATACAGACAATGATTAGGATAGTATTACTTTTTGTCAAACTTATGTGTATAAAATAATTTTTAGTTTTTTGTTAAAATGGAATTTATTTTTTTTTAAAAAAAATTATTAAATTTCCGACGGAAATCCGTCAGAAATTATTAATTTTTTTAAAAAATTTATTTCATTTTTGACGGACTTCCGTCGGAAAATATTTCTTTTTTTAAAAATTTTTAAATAATTTCCGACGACAATCCGTCGGTAATTACTTATTTTTCAAAAAAAATTTAAATAATTTCCGACGGATATCCGTCGGAAATTACTTATTTTTTAAAAAAATGTTAGTTAATTTCCGACGGAAATCCGTCGGAAATTATTTATTTCTTTTTAAAATTTTATTTAATTTTCGACGGTAATCCGTCGGAAATTATTTATTTATTTTTTAATTTCTTCTCATAATTTCCGACGGAAATCTGTCGGAAAAATATAATTTTTTATTATCCGACTGCCGTCGCAAAATCCGTCGGAAATCCGTTCGATTTCCGACGGTTGACCGTTATTCCGGCGGATTATTTCCGACGGAAACGTGGATTTGCTGTCGGAAAAATCCAATTTTCTTTTTGTGTAATATTTTCTCAATTTTGGTAAATATTAAAATTATTAATTGTTTTCTGTATGTTTTTTGTATTAATTTGTATTTAATTTGTTTTATATTTTTTCACATTAGTTTACCATACAAAAAGATGAATGTAAAATTATTATAAAATCCACGCAATTTAATTTCTAAATTTTCTCATAATTACTTCTTCAAAAATTACGAACAGTGTGAAATAGTAAATAGAATTCCCATAATTCTTTTAGTATCATATGATGCTTAGCCATTTCTTTATTATATTATGCTTATCTCTTTTTGTTTGCAATAGAATAAATAGAATTTCCTTTTTGCTTAATATGATTATAGTATGCCAGATGTTAGGAAATTAAGGTGATATGAGAAAAAAAGAGTATTCTATTTTAATTTTGTTAAGGTATTTATCATTTTGTTACATTATCCATTCAAATAAATAAAATCATGGATGCCAAATGTAAACTTAACAATCCTAATAAGGTGAAAAGGGATTAACACCATTAATTAAAAATAAATTGTTGAAAATGCCTAACACATTTTTTGTTGCGTCATTTATATACGTACTTTCAATTAATCAACTTTCCTTTGGATGTTGGCTTTAAAAAAAGGAATAAAGTAAAGTTTATAAGAAGTAGACTAATAAGTCTTATTTATAAAAATATATATTTTTTAATTATGTATTAATTTTGGTTCCAAAATTTCTTTAGCATATATCAGAAGGAGACTATATCTCGCTAACCACAATCTTTTCTATTTTTATTTTTTTTCTGAAATGTTAGTGATTTTATTGATTTTATAATAAATAAATAAGATATATGCACTTTAGTGTACTCACTTGAAAAGCTCCCAATGGAGCTTACAGCCGCCATTGAGGAAACTTCCTATTCCAAGTTTGTGATGAGGAAACCAACTTGGCTAAAGAGTTTTTATGTTAGGTTAGCCTAGGGATCAAAATTTGCATTAATTTAAAAAATTTAAAGATTGTGTCATACACTTCTTCAGTTTGACGGTTCAATTTCTGTCTTTTAATAAAGAGTATTCAAAAGGAGAAGCAGAATACGCAAGGTCTAAGCCTTAGATAGTTGTCTTGGTCTTCTTGGCATCCTAATACAGCAATGGGCTATTGTCTTGTCTAGTGGGAAAAGAGAAAAATTACACTTATCCCAAGAAAGAAAAAAATCAGAAACTCATACCATTGACTATGATAGAGAAATTCCCATTGGCCATTTTGTTGTGATGTAGTAAAATTTTTACTATATTTCCTACATCTTAATTAATGTATGTTGATTTTCTTCTAACATAACCTTGTTTTTTTTTTTTCTTTAAAAACGATAGTGTATTAACAGAACAAATTGCCAAAGTACATAATTACAAAAAGGTTAAATGAGATTCGTAGTATTAGAGTTTGATTGAACCCACGAAGACAAAGGAGCACGAGGGTAAAGATAAGCTTCTAGAGCAAAATGAGCAGCTGCTTGAGAAGGCAATTCGGTTATTGAATTTTCTGTCAGCTTCTCGAAGTCATGTGCCTAACTTCTGTTGACTTAATTCTGGAGAAAAACAAGGAAGAGAAACAGATGTATGGTCTTGATTTATACCCTAGAAACGTTTTGTCGGAATTATAGTCTAAGAAGGAAGAAGCTCATATCAACTAAAGACTTTAGTTGTACCATACATAATCTTGTCGCCGGACTTCCTCGGACGTGGAATTCTAAATTTTGTATTAAAATATATGAAAATTTTGGGAGAAATTTTTTTGTTACAAAAAATGTTTTGAAGAGAAAATAAAAGAAATTTTTTTTAAAAACTATGTGACGAGAATTTGGGAAGGAAAATTTAAAAATTTTAAATAAAAAATGTTTGAATATTTTATTTTTTTGAAAAAAATTAATTTTTTACAAATGAAACACAATCCAAACATAGCCTAATGCTCTTACTTTGAGAATGACTACCTAAAAATCATTCTAATTTGGATCAATTTCCATTTTATATGGCTCTTTTTCTTTTTTTAACACTTTATTATCACAAGTGGGAGGGAAAATAAAGGCTACTGTAATTATAATTTGCAAGATTAAGATTCCATATACAATTGATTTAGGGTAGTAGGATCAGATTAGTAGATCATAAGATTTTAGAACAAATGAGATTATAAATTATTTTTAAAATATCTATTAATCAATCTATGAATAGAGATGTTGAAAATTTATACTCTCATAACTAAATGTTTTTACTCAAATTTTTATTTTTTATAACATTTTGTACGACTTTCTCAATATTTGAGATATCACAATTGAAAGGTAATTATGTTCAATTTATATATTTATTATTAAAAATTAATAAAATATGATTAAACTAATTAAATTATTTATATAATAATAAATTTTTATTTTATTTAAATATGAAAAATTGTTTTGTGTAAATTTAACAATATTCCATATACATCATAAAATATAATATCGTTGTTACGATCAAAATCATTTTAATAAATTTGAATCATAAAAGAATTGAGATTGGATCTCAATTTTCATAACTATACTACAACATTAGTATATGAGAATTGAAACTTCTCGCTCTTCCTCTCCCTTCAAATTCTGAGTTGGTGGATGAATATCTTTATTACTCGAACTAACTTCATGCTCAATGTGAAAGTGTACGGAAGCATAAACCGGTATAAGCTTTGGCATGCAAATTTGATTTTCTCTTAAACTAATTCACAATTTTGACACCCAAAAAAAGAGTATCAGTGATGTTGGCGGTTGATTTTTTTCTAGCATTTTTGTGCAAATTGTACATATTGACAGTCACTGTTATAAATAAAGTGCTTTCAGAAAAATCAAAATAAATTAAAGCTGGGATCGTTATATTGTTAAAAAAAAATTGCATTAATTCATATTTGGACACTCAAAAAAAATTGTTACATCAATGAATGAAGAAGAACAATCCCGAAGTCACATTAAGAGACGGACAACCCGAAGGATTATTAAGACAAAAAACACTAAGACTTTATGCAATGAATTACAAGAATGGTCAGCATCTTTGAATCAATCATATGATACTAAGACAAGAACATCAACATCTGTGAAATTTCTTTGTGGAAATTAATGAGAAAGTTTAGATGTGCACGCAAGATCATACCGCAGCCAATCACCTATATAAACCTCTCTAGTTCAGGTCTTCTTAAGCCACAACACTATAGTAGCTCACTTCCATCAAACATCATGAAGTTCGTTCAAACTCTGCCCATTTGGACACTTTTTACCACCCTATACCTTACCTTAACCAATGCTGCAACTTTTAACATCATAAACCAATGTACCTACACGGTGTGGGCTGCTGCCTCTCCCGGAGGCGGTAGGCGGCTCGACCAGGGCCAGTCATGGACTCTAGACGTGGCTCCGGGAACCACCGGAGCTCGAATCTGGGGTCGTACAAATTGCAATTTTGATGGCAATGGCAATGGCCAATGCCAAACTGGTGATTGTGGACGCCTAGAATGCCAAGGCTACGGCAGCCCTCCAAATACCCTAGCTGAATTCGCCTTAAACCAACCCAATAATCTGGACTACATTGACATATCCAATGTTGATGGATTTAACATCCCACTGGAATTTAGCTCAGTTACTCCTTGCCGTGTGATCAGATGTTCAGCCCGAATTGTTGAAGAATGCCCAGCTGAGCTAAGAACCCCAGGTGGATGCAATAATCCTTGCACTGTTTATCACACTAATGAGTATTGTTGTACAAATGGACCTGGAACTTGTGGCCCAACACCATTGTCTAGGTTCTTCAAGGATAGGTGCCCTGATGCTTATAGTTATCCTCAGGATGATCCAACTAGTTTGTTTACTTGCCCAGGTGGCACAAATTATAGGGTTGTTTTCTGCCCATGAAGATTTTAATGGTTCTTGTAAGTCTTCACATGTGCTACAAGAACTTTACCACAAAGCTTAGAATAATAAATAATGAAATGTATGAGTCCTCTTGCCTCAGTTCTATTTTGGAATAAATGATATGAGTCCACATGTAGCATTGTGGGATTTGTATTTTATCTATATATAAATTCAAACTACAACCTAAATTGTTGCACTTTCCTATTGAAGTAACACTAAGAACAAAACGTTTTATTTTTGCCCCTCCAATTTCGGATAACTTACCTATAAAACTAAAAACTTTCCCAATAATGTAGTTGAACTTTATTAATCATTCATGACGCAATCATGCATTCAATTAAACAATGGTAAAAAAAAATAAAAAATCTAAAATTCCTGGATAGATTCGTCTAGATTCGTCATAAAATAATATTAAAGAGAGAAAAAAGAAGAATTAAAGTTATGTTTAACTTGTTGCATAATATATTTCTAACCAAGAAAGTACAGGAAGCTGCTTTTTACAGCTTCCACTTGTCCATCTTCTCCAATAAATACATATTGAGTTCAATGACAGAATCTTGGCTGCTTCTAATTTTTCACTGGCTAAACATCACAATAACTTAGACAGGTGGGAGTATATTTCTAAAGAGTGTTCCTATATAACAATTTGCTACGGGCGTGGACATAGTTATTTTACAACCAAAAGGAATTTGCTTCCTCATCATAGTCTATTAATGACAAACATATAAAATATATTGCTGATTTATTATTAAATCCTCTGAGTCAAGAAGGTTTTGTGATTAAACTTTCTTATTTATCACTACTTTAATGTTCAAAAGCCTTAAGAATTTATATTGGAGAGAAAATACATAGAAAGTTTAACATAAAAACTAATATTAATTTGAACTCTAATTTGAATATAAAAGATTAAACGAATAGATTTTGTATACTTTTTAAATGTCGGATACCTATTTTTAAAACCAATGAAGGACTAATGCAATTACTCATAAATCTCAGTAATCTCTTCCTTCATACATACTCTATATTTAAGACACAAATTCTAACAAAGTCTTTAAATTTTTAGATTCATTTGGCCCACCATTATTACTCATTTATAAGCCCACCTCTTATTCATATGGAAATAGAAACTTGACCTAATTAGGTCCTCAAAATTAAGAGGTAATTTATACATATACCACGTAAACTTACTAATGACTAATTTAACAATCTAGCTTTACCTAATTTTAAACTTAATTTGAAACTACTATTAGAAAATTTTCATTGAGAGAAAACACACAAAAACTCACCATAAAGACTAATTAGGAAGTTGAAACTCAAGTTGAATCTAAAAAGTTGAACTAGTAGATTTTGATCAATCATTTAGTTCTCATGAAACAGTACATTTAGAGTTCTCATAAGCTTCTTTTCTACTGGATCATAAATCCTGTAATTGAACTCATCCTCGCCATAGCCAACAAAGATACACTCTGTAGCGTTTACATCCAATTTTAACCTCTCATTCTTTAGATCATAGATAAAACCTTTGCAACCAAATGTTTTCATGTGATCATAAGATTCATTTTTGTCAATCTAGATATTTGCTAGACATCATCGTCCAAAGTAATATTAGGAATTAGATCAATAATATCAGTAACAGTATATAAAACTTCATCCGAAAGGAACTTTGACAACTTCGATTTAGAAAACATGTATCTAAAACTCTCAATCAATATTCTATTTATTTTTTCAACTGAACTATTGAACTGAGTTCTTTCTACGGTCTAGTACATTGTTGCCTACAATATTCTTCAAATGATCCATGGTATTCACCACTATTATCTGTCAGAATGCATTTAAACTTCTTCATAGCATACTCTTGAACCAATGTTTGGAACTTTTTAGATTTACCTAACATTTTATCTTTTGTCTTTACGCCATAAACTCATAATTTCCTAAAATGATCATCAATAAAAGTAACAAACGACGTTGCAGCACTAATTGACTTACTTTCAATGGACTACAAATATTTGAATGCACCAAATCTAATACATTAGGCATTTTATGAGGAGGATCAATTTTAAATGACACATGATTTTGCTTTTCTTTGAAAAAATAAGAGCACTTTTGTAAACTTGCACATTTCACCCATGGAAGAATATTCTTCTTTACTAAATTTTCAATCCACTTTCTACTAATATGACTTATACTCTTGTGCAACAACTCTAGTGAATGATTATTTTCCCAAAATTTATAGTGGTATTTGAAATAGAGGCTTGTATCAAATACAAGTTTTTCAATTTCTTACTTCGAGCTATAATAAAGGAACCTTTGCTAAACTTCTATTTTTCATTTTTAAAACTATTGTAAAAATTATCATCATCAAATTCTCCAAAGAAATCAAATTCAAAATGGACATCTTGAGCATGCTTAATATTCTTAAGCAATAGTATAGACCCAATTCTATTTGTCAAACAAACATTACCCATGCCAACTACCTTTAACACACCATTACTTTTCATTTTTAGTGAATTAGAATCACCCACAATATAAGTAGTGAAAAGATTCCTTCCTAACTATAATACGGAGTGTAGCCCGGTATTAACCACCCAATTACTATTAGAAAAAAAAAAAAGAGACTAATGTCACTATCATCAAAAATAATGGTAAGATCTTCTCCATTATTGGTAATAATGGTGGTCATCATCTTTAGCTCATCATTTTTGTGATTAAACAAGAGATGATTAAATTACAAAAAGGCCGAATTACGAGTTTAGATTTGGACTCAAAAAGTATTCAAAAATCAACCATTGTGTATTTCCAAGTCTTACTTTGTCTTATGAGTTTGATTAACTTTAATTAAATCTTAAATTGTAATGTAATTACCATGGGCCTTGTATTTAAACCATTTAACTTATTAGAAGTCCAAATGTCATTAAAATATAGGGCCTTGTCCAAATTTATCAATACTAGATCAGCCAAAGTGTTTTTTAACCCTAATTTAATGTCTTTAGTTTTAGTTGTAGTTTTCTTGGTGATTTATGTGTCTTTTACAGCCGAAATTTTATGGGGTCTTTTAAAAGACTTCCAATTTGGTTTAAAGTCCAAACTTATTAATTTAGTCTTATTATAGTATTAGGTTCATAGTTGGGTTCTTCTAAAATAACTTATACAATTAATAGAATTTTTTCTTGTTTTAGAAGTTAGAAAAAAATCTTTTATTTGTTGGATTATACCTTAAAGACCAATCATGTGATAGTTTAGGTATATATTGTATCATTATGCTTATAATTTATGGTAGTTCATTATTATTATTATGTTCAATTCTATATATGTGTATCATGAATAAATATAATAATGTCCCTAGAATTCAATTATTCTAAAATTATCCCTAATCAAGTATTATCATCTAATGGGACAATGATAATGCATTAAAACTAGTATGTGTAGTGATTGATGACATGTGCCATTACATGAGATATTAAGTCAACACATAGGTACATGTTAGATAACTATGTACTGGATCAACCCGCCATAAGAAATGCCACATAGATTATTATATAAGTGTCATAAGCCTGTATAATAGTGACGATGATGTATGTGATCCTTAGATTTGAGGTCATCAGAGATCCCAACATGAGGAGCTACATGTTTTGATATTGCCAAACGTTACCCATAATAAAGTGAACTATAAAAGTGGTAATTGGATATGCAATGAATCATGTAGTGGGATGTTAAGTGATCAAGATAGGATTTGCACCTCCTAATAACAGGAGTGATGTCTTTGGGCCCCTTGATTGAGTGATACCATAAAATGCATGGCCTTGCTCAAATGAGTTGATATGTGATATCAGGCTCATTTAATTATATGAGTATACTTGGGAATCAAGAAATACAAAGATTGAATTATAGAGTGTAACATATTCCATGGTTCGTGTTCAATCAATATATCTATGGCAAAAGGATTGAATTACATGGTAACATTTATCATAGGATAATGGTATGTTGAATTAACGACATTCTCATAACTTGGGTAGCTTTGATGTGTTGCTAGACACCACTCACTGCTTATGGCATAAAATAGATTTTATGTCATGGCCAATGTTATGAGAACCTATTGGGTCTCACACTTATATCATATCCAAAAAGGAGTGTTAAATTCATATGATGAATTTTGATTAATCTCAAGAATCCTAATATGAATTGGACTCTGTAGGGTTTTCCAGTTTAAGACGGTATTCGGATTACGGACTAAATGGGTTTGGATTTTAGTATTAACGAATCCCAAACATTTTTGGATTTATTAATTAAAATCCGAATTTAGAAGTCCAATGTCGAATGGGATTCTTGTGCTTGGTAGCCAATAGATTTATTAAATCTATAAATCCCAAATAGATTAGAATTTGGTAGTCTAAGTAAAACTCTTTAGAAGAGTCTTACCCTACTATGACAACCTAATTCTATAAATAGTGGGATTTTAGGCCAGCCACCACACGCGTGAAAAATAAGAAACCCTTCGGCTGTTCTTTAGAGAACAATAGCTGCCATCTTCTTGTAAGAAAAACAAGTGAAAGACTGAAAAACCTTTAGTGAGGTTTTGTGAAACCCGAAAGTGAAATTTGAAGCTAGCACATTGGATTTTGCTTGCTCTTTTTCTAGTTATTTGTGTGACAATAACTAGAGGTTTGGATTGATAGTGTGGATACCAAAGAGGTGAAATTGAATTGGTTTTACTAGTGATTCGACGAACAATGATCTTCACAAGTCAACTTTACCGATACCAATAAGGTACAAAACTCTAAACCCTGGTTTGATCTCACTTCGTATGGATCTTGGAAGGAAACCAAAATTTTAAATTCAGCTGCTTGATATACTTGGTTTCCTACACTAATTAGGTAATGTTTTGGCCACCCCTTAACCCTATAAATAGAGGCATGTTGACTGAATTCTCTATACAATTATCATTAATAAAAATTTCTTTGTGAGGTCCTTCACAACTTTAAATTCCTTTGTGAACTTTGAGCACATTAAAGTTGTCTTTGTGCTATTCTTGAGATTTGTCAAGTTCAGTCTCTTTTTTTTTTTCTCTTAACTTGTGGTGTTGTTTCGATCTATATTGATACCCAGGTTTCAATGTACATTATTAGATTGGAGTCAAAGTCTTTCTTTCACCTTAGAGCAAATAGTTAAATTCCTTGTTGGGTTGTTCTTCGGGCCATCTATATATTTGTGGCTTTTTAGGATGAGTTTCTTAAAAGTTCACATCATCACTCTTTTTTGATTAAGTACTATCACTCTCATTCTCTTTCTTCTACTTAAAAATAATAATTCTTTATATGCCCCTTCTAACATTAATGGCATTCAGCATCTTTATATCTTAACTTGACTTTCTTTCTACTTCTACTTTGATTATTCTAAGTTTTATTTTTCTCCCTCCTCTTGTATTCAACAACTAAAAACTCATTAAAAAAAAAATGAATTTGAGTTTTTCTTCTCACATCCTGATGAAAATTTCAATTTTCGCATAATGTAAGAACATAACATTACCAAAAGTAAAATTAGTGTGTGAGGCTCGAAAATTCTCCCAAAAATGAGACAAAGTATTTTCAACAACCACAATCTAAGAATTTTATCATCAAATTTTACTCAAACATTAAATGGTTAATTTAAAACCCTTAAAACTCATTTATGTAGTGAGAAATAAGTGTGGCTTTTTTACCTTAACTACCTCAGTTGTTTGAGTAAAAAAGAAAAATTTGTTTTTCCCAATTTTGAAAGCATACAATTGTTCTAATTTATTTTCACATGACTTTAGCATCTTTCTCATTGTCACCAAATTTAAAAAATTATCTTCCATCAACTGTCTAATATAACCATACAACTTTTCATCACCAAATTCTTATTCTTAATCTAATTTGAAAGTATGATTTTGACTAGAAAATATAGCCATGTACATACACTTCATAAATATTATGTCTTTCATCTTATCTTTCTATTTGTGACAATTGAAATCGTTCAAAAAAATAATCTCACTTGAATTAATGTCCATAATTTTAAAAAATAAAAAACTCTCTAATACTTTGTCAGGAGTCCTTACTACGCAAAGTATTGAAAGCAAAATACTTTCTAAATGGGGGCTTTTTCTAAGCTAAGCTGGGTTCTAGACCTTCGCTAACATGGAGAGGAATTCTAGAGGGACGGAAGGCCCTACAGTTGGGTTGTAGGATTTAGATTGGTAATAGGGAAATGGTTAAAATTTGGAAAGATCAATGGATTCCTCATCCATTTGAGTTTCGAGTGCTCTCAAGACCCAATGATGCTGATTTGGAAGTAGCGATGGCTAGCTTGATTAACCTTGCAACCAAATCATGGGATGTGGATAAGCTTTAGCAAATGTTCTAGGAGAAGAAGACTTGACTGATTCAGCAGATGCCGTTGGGTAATCTTAATAGCCGGGAAAAATGGTTATGGCACTATGCCAAAGATGGTAAATTCTCAGTTTGGAGTGTTTATCACACCATAATGGAATCAGGGTTATTGCTGGGTGGAGAAGTAGGGACAAGTGAGCTAAATGGGGAGAACACTTGGGTTTGGAAGAAGTTATGGGGTCTTAATGTTCCAAATAAGGTCAAAATATTGGCTTGGAGATTGTGCATGGATGCCATGCCCACGCTGCTTAAATTGAGGTGTAAAGGGGTGTTGGGAGATGTGCTTTGTCCTTGCTGATAGAATAGGGCTAAAGATTTTGGACATTTGATATTTAGGTGTCACCTAGCAAGCCAGGTTTGGGTCCTTAGTGGTTTCGAGGGAAAGTTGATAGCCTTCGCCCATGAGAGAGCTGAGTTATGAATATGAGAGATCATTGTTCAGCTTCCACATGAAGAGGCAAAGTTATTTGTATTGATGAGTTGGGGCCTGTGGTCTAGTAGAAACGTCACTTAGTTTATGGGGAAGTGATGGGACCCTTGGTGACTGGTCAGCTACTTGTAGTAGTGTTAGCGGAAGTTTCAAGAGACTAATGCTCTGGTGAATGAGGGGTTAGTGGTCCCAAGGGCAAGCCTTGGGAGTGCCCAAGTGAAGGATGGGTCAAAATTAATTTTGATGGGCAATTTTCCAGTACATAGAGGCTCATGGTGTCGGGGTAGTGGCGCACGATTACAAGGAAAGTTTCTTGCAGGCCTAGCTCTCAGGCTAGAGGGGATAGTTTCGCCAGAGCATGTGGAAACTGTAGTGGCAAAAGTTGTGATGGAGCTTATTTGGGATTTGGGTTTGAGGACAGTTATCCTAGAAGGGGATTGATTTGTTGGTCGTGGAACTAGTGATTGATAATTTCAAAGGTGGTTTTACCACATTTGAGGACATAGAGTACATTGGGTTGGTAGGAAATGTAATATAGTAGCGCATTAGTTTGCCCAACAAGAGAGATTTTTCAGTGGTCAAGGAGTTTGGAGGGATGTCGGCCCTACTTTTGCATACACACTTTTGCTAGTGGAAAAACCAGCTTAGTGATTACATGCAATTTCCATTAAAAAAGAAAAAAAACTCTCTAATACTAGGTTTTTAGTAGATATCGGTTTAAGTCAATTGAATATGACTACAACAAGAAGTTTTACCATTTGTTAGAACACATTGGGTATGTTAAAAACAGTAATTAAGTAAAGATAAATCAAGTCACAAAATACTAAAAATAAATACAAGAAAAATACATAATTTATTACCCAAATGAGTAAAAAAATCATGGGACTCTTAGGTCTGCTTAAACTTTACTATCAATCAATGAAGTAGCAAGTACAAATTAGCAACCACATAATGAGTTATGGCTCTAAACAATTAACAAAATAATCGAATTTTAAAACAAAGAAAAAATAGTGAAAAAATTTATCAAAATTGTAGTAATTTAACGAAATTTATATCTTAGTGTATAATTGTTAAAATCGAATGTCCACAATTTAAAACGTAGAATGGGATATTTTTTATCCTTTTGATCATTCACTTAATTAAAATTATAAGGAGATAAAAACTTATTAAAAATTACAACAAAAATTCTACCTTTTACACTCTTTGACAGGCCAGCTAAATAATTAATCTAATAATTTTGAACTTTTCTACATAAGTTAAATCCAAAAGCCCAACAAAAATCGCCAGTCAAAGCATTCTCAATACTTTCATTAATGAATAAATGTTAGTAATGCAAAGAACTTCAAGAAAATCGTTGAGAAGTTAGCAACGTAGCTGATCAACTTCAAGAAAATCGTTGAGAAGTTAGCAACGTAGCTGATCACAGTTGCGTTTCTCAAAATTGATAGTTTGCAGCCAAATTTGGCCATCATGCATTTAAATGAAACAATTATTGAGACCCCTATTCCCTTCTCAATTTAGACTACATCAATTGTTTGTTTATGAATGTTTAAAAGTAGCACATAAATTAAAAAGCAAGAATATTCTGTATAAATTCGCATGCCTAATTTTATCTCTTTCCCTTCAAAATCTCAATTGAATTTACCTTAAATAATACCATCGATTGAGAGAAAAAAAAAATTGAATGGTTATGTATCCATCCACCTCCAAGACCTCAACGATATCCTGCAAGCACACATTTGAACCTTGTGCATGTGTCAAGGATTTTGCTAGATCCAACTAATCTTATTAGATAAAAAGGGAAATTTTCGTTTACAGACCATGAAGACACATATGGAGTATTTTTATAAGGATAGTTTCAGTTCTGTTACCCAACTAACCATAGAAATTGATGGTACAAGGCCTATAAGAAATTAGGTAGTTTAGAACACAGCTTCACATATAAATTTCCTTTCTTCCAGCTCCCAATTGCGAAAAGTAATTTCGTTACAGATCAGTTTTCAGAGATAAAAGTGTGCTTCATCCAAGTAAGAGCTCCACTGTTCTGTTTGGTCTAATGGTTCAACGGAATTACAGAAACATCTTGCATGGGAACAAGCTTTGCTTTTCCTCGTCATTAGTTACGGTTATTACCTGTAACAATCATAAATTCATGTATTCAGGCGGAAGGGAGAACAGGTTTGGAGAGAAACTCTCATTCTATGATGAGGAAACAATAACCTTTAACCACTGGGCTATATCTGATATCACAACTATTGTATATTTCAAAATAATTGAAGACTCAACTAGAAATTTCATGAAGTCTTCCAAGTTGAACACTCCAAGTTGAACTCACAAAACTAGAAAGTTCATGAGTCTTCTAAAGTTCTTCAAACCATGAAGAAGTAAAGTTCAAATTGAACTTTCCAACTATGAAGAAGCAAAATACAAATTGAAGAAGTAATTCAAGAAGTAAAATCCAATTTGAACACTCAAATTGGAACTAGAAGTTTCATGAGGTTTCCAAGTTGAAAATTCCAAATTGAACACATGCTTGGACCAAGATTTCTTAACCTTGAAGTAAACCATCTCAATTTTCTATATAAAGGGGAACATGCACCTGAAAAGACTTATGAGAGCTTTTCTTTTGCTTACCAAGAGAGAACCAAACCATCTTCCTTCATTTTTATTTGTCTTCTTCTTCATATTATCTTTTCTTCCTTCTAAATTCTTTCATTCTGCTGGATTAATTTTATTTTGTTGTTCCTGCTGCCCTTTTATAAGGAAGGCTTGTTTTATCCTGGGGAAACATTTCATACATACTGAAATAGTTTCTTTAGGACAGTGCTATGCACGACTCAAGTTTACACCTATTTTTTTCATCTCATTTCTAACAACAACTGCACAAGAATGGTGTGACTTTTGCATAAGAGTGTGAATCATACCTTCTCAAGAGTAGCTTTCTCAAGGAAGTAAGAAACCATCCTCCAGACACTCACAAAGAATCCAGGCACATGTAGAAAGTAAAGCTTGGCTAAGCGTTCAGGGTAGTAAGCCTAAACAAACAAGAATGTTAATTTGCAATGCAAAAGTATGCCATTAACATGAGAAAAGTTTAAAGAAGTAAAGAATTGTGTAAGTAATTCATCAAATCATAAGCTAATTAACGGTAAATAGACAGGATTATGTCCAATCTTGGCGAAATTCCTCTCAGTATGATGGGCATCAGATCTTTTTCCTTTCTTTTTTCATTATTTCAATAAAGTACATTACCAGGGGAATGATTTAATGTGATTTTTTATGACCACTACCAAATTTATTCATACGTGATTACGTGGAGTTAAGAGAAATGGATTTATTGGATTTACTAAGTTGCGTGTTGTCTCATATATTTGGATAAATACATCGGTTGGTGGATTCTTGCTAGAAGTCTTTCTGCAGATAGTGATGGTATCCAGCACTATGGTCACCATCCATCCGGAGAAATTGCCTTTAGGAAAGATCCAATTTGAGAGCCAAAACTAGCCTTTTATTGTCGGCCTACAAATGAAGCAGCTAAAGTTTTTTTTTTTTGGTCCTGAGGCAATCAAACCATGATATTCCCTACCAGCTGACATCCGAAAGCAAATACAATAGTGATGAACAAAGAAGAGATTTACCTGTAGAAATTGGAAACCCGTGATTAGACATCGAGCATCGACATTTTTGTATGTTATGTTATTTAGATCAAGAACAAAAACCAGCTTTTTATTTCCAATTTCTCCATCAATATAGGAGCAGAAATAAACAAAATCTAATTCACATCAGAGACTCAGAATACAAGCAAGCAAGTTTCCTGCAACAAGGAAGAGAAACAACACTTTCTTGGGAATAATTTGAATGCAAACAAAAGACAAGTTTGCAAGAGAAAAATGAGAGATAGAAGCAAAAGCATTAAGGTAACATCCTCTAAAAGTGAAGGTTTTAGATTGATCATCAAAATAAAATTTCTTTTTAAGGACACATGCAAATCCTGATGGAAGGGAAAAAAGATAAAAATTCTTTCATGATTTCAAGTATATACTGTTCTGCTATTTTATCTTGTTTTTAAGCTACAATAATTGATCCTAAAGTTTCCATTTTCCATATGCTGTCCTGTTTACTATATATTCCATCAACATCAGCCAACTCTAAGTTCCATTTCTTTTATTTAGAGGTAAGTTACACTTATCAAAAAGTTTCCATTTCTCTTTTGATGGATTGAAATTCCAATGTTAAATGTTCAAATAAAATGTTACCTTGCAATTGCTTTATCTAGTAGGTGAACCACAAATTCTGCACCAGCATGCAAAGGTTTGTGTTGGCAATGGACACTTACTAGAGTAATAGTTGAAGTAGACAACAGCAAGATTTTAGTTGCAAAGTGAAAGATGTATGAAGAATGATGACAGTAATAGTGAAATACTCATTGCCTAACGTGGAGTCCATGTGGCATTTGCTTAGTAGATTGATGTGGAAAGATTGAGTTTTCGGGTACTGTAAAGTTCAGTTCTTTGTGCTGATTTTCATGACTCGCAGAAGTACGGAGGCTCCACATTGATGAGGTTCTTGATTGCTAGATCAATGGACATTGATAAAGCTGCAAAGATGTTTGTGCAGTGGCACAAATGGAAGACATCATTTGTCCCTTTAGGATTTATTCCAGACTCCGAAGTTCAGGATGAACTTGGAGCTAAAAAAATTTATTTGCAGAGTTGGTCAAAACAGGGGTTTCCAGTTGTGGTTGTGAAAGCTAAGAAGCATTTTGCATCAAAGGATCAACTCCAATTTAAGAGTGAATTTTAACTGCTTTGAATTTCCATTTTAATTTCGTTTCTGAGTATCTTTTTTGTTATTTTTCACTCTGTGATGGTTATGTTTGATACCAGAAATATTCCAGTTTGATTGTTGTAGTGATTCTCTTATGATTTCTTTTGTCTTGTTTATTGGCCTTATGCATCTGCTTTGGCGAGTCTTGATAATGGGAACACATAAAATATTGGTCATACGAAACATGAGAATATCTTATGTGCAATTGACTTTATATTGTTGAGCTGGTGGACGATCCTTCTAAGTTAGTTGGCATTCATTGGTTAAGAATTTCTTTCTGTTTTACCTAAGGCTTCCGGAAATCTCTTGGGTTATGGAAATTTAAGATTATGCTCAGTCTGCAGTCTTTTTATTTTATTATAATAGTGTTTATTGTATCATTTGTTTAATAGAAGTTCCTGTAACGAGGTATTTGTTAATCATAAGTTTTATTGGAATCATGGATATTCCCGTTGTCAATAAACTATGGTGAGCCAAACAATCTGTTCCTGATTTTGGAGCTGTAGATTATATATTGCTTAGTGAGAGCTGGAGGTTTAAAAAGCTTAAACTGTGTTGCGGCATGTGATGCTTGTCTCCTTTCCGTATTTAAATGCTGCATCTTTTCTTTGATTTATGGCTATCCTGATTTACTGAATTAGTGATGACGTTGTGATTTGAATACTCAAATTGCTCACTTATTATAAAGGTCAATGATTAGTACGCTTTGTTTTTTTGTCAATCTGTAGCTTTGATTTTTTGGTGTCAAAAGAAAAAGTGATCTTGCTCTGCAAAAATGGGTTGTGAGTGTTCTCTGCTCTCCAGCTCTTTGTGCCTATCGGGGATGTTTGATTTTCAGGGCCTACTTAAATGGGCAAACAAATATTAAAATAGAGAAAAGGAATTGGATGGGTTGACCATTTGGGCATGAGTTGAGCACCAGAATAAGGGAGAGAAAACAAAGAAATAGATGCTGATTTGACTGGTGAAAAGTTTGCGTTAAGGCATTCACAAGAGCTTCTTTTAAGGTCAGGATAATGCCGCGCTATATTAGCGCCAGATCAATTTAATGTTTGACCTCTATTATTTATATATTCATTATAAAAAATTTTCTATGCTAATAGTTTAGCCTTAAAACTCACAATACTAATTTATCTCTCCCCTATCTTCTCTTTCACTATTTATTTAATATATTTAATACTTTTTATTTCAATTAATAATTATTTAAAATATTATCTATTTTTCATTTATCAAATTCAATATATATTAATAATACAACTTATAATTTGTTCTTAGCATATATGAAATAATTAAAAACAATTAATGAAAAATAATTTTACATTATATTAAAATTAAAATTTAATAATACTCTTAAAATATAAAATTAAATACTCGTAATTAAACATAAAATACTTAAAAATTAAACATTCAACACTAAAATATAATAAACTACACATTGCTTCCATAATCATATGTCATTTCTACCAAAACGTTGCCATATGTGCTCAATTAAGTCATTTTTCAATGCATTGTGGACATTTCTATTGCAAAGTTGATCCTGGTTAATCAAATAATTTCTCATGTTAATAAATCTTCTCGTCGGGGTATTGCAATGTAGTATTATCTTCTCCTACTCTGTTGCTACTTTCTGGTTGCTCTGCAATGAATGTTGAAGGATCAATGTAATGTTGATAGTTAATTCGTTCATCCTCGACGAACATGTTGTGCATTATAATACATGCATTCATGATGCTGTGCAATATATCCTTATCCCATGCGAGTGCCGAAGTTTTAATTATCTGCCAATGTGCTTGCAGCACTCTAAACACCCACTCAACATCTTTGCTAGCAGCTCTTTGGCATTGAGAAAACATTTTATATTTATTTGTTTGTGGTACTAGGATTGATTGGATGAATGACGCCCATTTTGGATATATACTATCCGTTAGGTAGTATCTCATGTCATATTGATGACCATTAATCGTATATTGAACGACCGGTGTCAGACCATACAATACATCATTAAACATAGGGGAACGATAAAGCACATTAAAATTATTACACAAACCTAGAGTACCAAAAAATGCATGCCAAAATCCATAAGTCTTGGGAAGCTACAGTCTCGAGTATTAATGTAGCTACACTATCACGCCTTTGATACATCCCCTTCAATACTGCTAGACCATTTTTCCATTTCCAATGCATGTAGTCAATGCTTTCAATCATGTACATGAATCCACGGATTTCACCAATACGCAATAGCCTTCTCATATCTATCAGGGTTGGCCTCCCCAGGTATTCAGCACCAAACACATCAATAATTCCTTGACAGAAATTGAAAATGCACTATCTGGACATACTTGCACCAATGTGCAAGTACTCATCGATTGAATCCATAGAATTTCCCTAGGCCAACATTCATAATGCAGCTGTGCATTTTTATAAGGCTGTGAAACCTATTCTACCAATTGCATTAGGACGTTGTTGAAAGTAGTGAAGAGTTTGTAGCCCTTCCACTATGCAGAAGAAGAGACTTCTATTCATTCTGAAACGAATTCTAAACTGCCTATTATCGTAGATATTATGTTCGGCAAAATAGTCATCCCAAAGGTAGATATAACCAGTTTCTCGAACTCTATCAGGACGACGATCGGAATCTTCATTTCGTCTATGCCTTCTTTTGCTCCTCAATAGCCATTCTATATTCTCCACATTCACACTATCTACTATGATTTGAACACAAGTTTCTTCAAACAAACAGTCCATTTTTGCATCGAACCAGTCACTTTCGTCAAATGCATGATGCCGATTTCGTGATGATGACATGCTTAGCTGATTTGAGTTCAAAGATTTTTCTAATATGATGCAAAAACAATGAAATCTATATGGTTTATATACACATTTTCATATTTGGTGATAATGTAATATAATGTTGACAATACTTGAATTATTTGTACTAATTTTTTCGATAATGGAGCATGATGTTGACAATAATTGAATTATTTGTACAGATTTTTTCAATAGTGAAGCATAATGTTGACAATACTTGAATGATTTGTACATATTTTTTCAATAGTGGAACATGATGTTGACAATACTTGAATGATTTGTACAAATTTTTTTGATAATGGAGTATGATGTTAATAATACTTGAATTATTTCTACTGATTTTTTTGATAATGAAGCATAATATTGACAATACTTGAATTATTTGTATAAATTTTTGGTGATAATGGAGCATGATGTTGACAATACCTGAAATACTTGTTCAAACTTTTTCAATAATGGAGCATGATGTTGACAACACGTGCATTATTTAAAATATATCATAAATTTAAATTCATCATGGTATTTTTTATATCATTTAGGATGTTTAATTTGAACTCAAACTTTATTATATTTAATAATTAACATAATAATAAATTTATTGTTTCTTTACTTCATCTATAAAATTCAAAATTATTTTACAATTAAAATCATTTAAAAAATTTAGCATTCTTTATTAATTAATTACAAAAAAAAATTTCTTCATTTAGACAAACCTGATTATTTCTTTAATTTTATCATCCATTTTGCAACAACATTTTTTTTTTAACTATGAATAGATATAATTTTTAATCATCACATCTGAGTAATTTCATATAAAATTATATTTTAAAAGAGTTCACCAATTTTTTTTAAATATTAAATAAGTATAAATAATTTTACATTAGAATATCATATTTTGCACCAAAATAGGCAAAGTACATGTCAATTTATAGAAAAAAATATTTTTTACCTATTAATGAAATTTTAAAAAAAGAAAAGGTGAAATAACAATTGCAAACCAGTATTTGGTTTGCAATGGTTGTTTGAAGTGGCGCGCGCCCAATTTATTAGCTAACAGGTGCCAACCTGAATAAATAAATAAATAAAAGAATATAAACGAAAAAAAAATGAAAAAAAAATCGTTTATGAGCATGTTATGCTGAAAGGCCATGTCAGACGGCCACTCCCTCTACAAGACCACGCCACATTAGTATTTCTGTTAAAATGGTGTGGTCTTGCAAAAATGGCCAGCTCCAAAAGGGGCTGGTGTGGATAATCTTGGCAAATTTATGTGGATAACATTCTTCACGGAAGACGACAATCAGAAGATTCAGAACTCAAAATCAAACGCTACTGTAAGTAGCCAAAAAGCTTAGAAGTGTTCCTGTAGCGTGAGAGCCTAGAGCGCTTCGTCTGTGCTCGTATTCTCTACATCAGTACATCTTTTCTTACTCTGTGGTAATGGTTTTCCATCATCATGTAACAAAATCATTTTACATAAATTTCAAATTAAAAAAAAAAAGTCATTTAATGAAGGTGTAAATACATCCATGATAAGGAGATAAGAGGAACACAAAATCTTACGTGATTATTTGTAGTTGGAATGGTAAATTAAAAAAGGGATTTTTTGCTTCCGGGACCTTTAATGAGAAATTTGGAGTTTGCCTTTATTTCTTTTCCTTTAACTGTTTAATGTTTGAAGTCATTCGAATTTGAACCATTAAAAGAATAGAAAAAAAGTGGAAAATACTTCTCCCAATGTTAATTATTTCACCTCAAAATAAATTCCAAAGTTTCCCAAAGAATCCTGTTGTAAAAATCATGCATTGATATACATACTGTTGGTGTATTAAACCAAGCTTATTTAGCAAATTATATTTTGATTAGGATTTACTAATTCTTAGTTGAATTAGATTTGGATTCTTTTTATAAAACAGATTTTGTGTGGGATTTGATTATCAAATCCTAATTGGTTTTAATTAAGTATGGGATCTATATAAAGGACCCATGGTTATTAGTTTTGAGAGAGACTCAGAAAAAGAAGAAAAAGAGAGACTCCAAGAAAATAGAATTGTGAGAAGTAGGAGTTTCTTCCTACTGTTTGTATTTTGAAGTGTAGGATTTTTCCCTACCTTATTGTTTGTCTCCAAATAAATATTTTGTTGTCTTTCCGCTTTTTGATTTTTGAACGTAGGATTTTTACATCCTACATGTGGTATCAGAGCCAACAACATTAATTGTTGGTTTCTTGATCCTGGTGATTTTCCAGCAAGGGAGGCTAAAAGTTGTTTGTTAGCCATGGATGATTGGAACATAAAATGTGTTGTTCCAAAACTCACGGGAAAGCAAAATTATAAATTTTGGAGGATTCAGATAGAAACACACCTTCAAGCATACGATTTGCTACAGTTCATTCAAAAAGAGATACCAAATAATGCCAATGCCGAAACCAAAAGAAAGGTATATTTGACCTTATCTCAAATTCATCAAGGAATTGATATGTCAATTTTTCATAAAATTTGTACGGCTAAAACTGCCAAACAAGCATGGGATATTTTAGAAAGAGCTTATATTGGCATAGATCAAGTTAGAAAAAATAACGTGTTATTGTTGAAGAGAAAATTTGAGTTGTGCTCTATGGAGAAATTTGAAACGATTGAGAACTATTTTTCCCGTTTGTTGGATATCAAGAATGAGATGGAATTTAATGGGTGTATTCTTGATGATAATTTTTTTTGGAAAAAGTTCTTTATTCATTATCTATGAGGTTTGATTATGTTGTTGCACTTATATTGGAGACTAAAGATTTATCAACTTTGAGCATTGAAGAATTACAAAGTTCATTAATTCTTCATGAGCAAAGAATTGATGGGAAGCTTGTATCAGAGAACAAGCCAGTGGAACAAATATCAAAACCTCAAGATACTACAATAATTGAGGAAAAAGATGGTCCCAACGTGGAGTCTATTGTTCACAGTCAAAATTTTGAAGAGATGGATTGTGAAAATTGCCAAGTTGATTTTGTAAAAGATGAAGAAGAGATACTTGGTTCGGTAGAGCAACAAGAAGAATTTTTTGATGTTTTGGTTGATGAAGAAATCGTTAATTTAGAAGAAAAATCGGAAACCATTGACACGGTTGAAGAAGATGAGAGAAAATTTGAATCTCTTTACCAAGAAGAGAAATTGGGTATTATAAAATATTTTGAATTGCATAGCAATGGTGAAGATGATTGTTTTGACAAGTGGGTCAATGTGGTTGAGGTTTTTGATCAAGAAGAAGACGCAAATAAAAAATTTTCAAAGTATAAATTTTCACCAATGACAAGATTGAAGGTGATAATGAAGATCAAGATCAAGAAGTTGATATTGTACGTGGTCTACACGGCAAAGGAGATTTCAAAAGAAATTCATACTCGAGATGGAATTGGAGTTACTTTTATGGCAAGCTTGGTTTAAGGGAGGCTTTGTTGGTGTATTAAACCAAGCTTATTTAGCAAATTATATTTTGATTAGGATTTACTAATTCTTAGTTGAATTAGATTTGGATTCTTTTTATAAAACAGATTTTGTGTGGGATTTGATTATCAAATCCTAATTGGTTTTAATTAAGTATGTGATCTATATAAAGGACCCATGGTTATTAGTTTTGAGAGAGACTCAGAAAAAGAAGAAAAAGAGAGACTCCAAGAAAATAGAATTGTGAGAAGTAGGAGTTTCTTCCTACTGTTTGTATTTTGAAGTGTAGGATTTTTCCCTACCTTATTGTTTGTCTCCAAATAAATATTTTGTTGTCTTTCCGCTGCGTGATTTTTGAACGTAGGATTTTTACATCCTACACATACAAATTCACACACACATGCATATAAACACAAATTTAGAAGAACACATCCATAATCCCAAAACTAACATCACAATATTTCGGGCGGCAAATATGCTCTAATTTCATTTGTTGCTCATGCTCACCAGCAATTAGGACGGAATTTTTCTCATGCGGTGGAAGACGAGGAAAAGGTGACACGATTAAACACTTAAATAATTGGATAAAAACTAAAAAAAACAGTATGAATCCACTCATGGATGAGAGGGTATCAAATCTCAACAAAAAATTTTGTTGTAAAAAATATTATCAATAGTCTCTTTAAAAGTTTATTACATTAAAGTCCTTTATATAAAGTTCCTTACTAGTCAAAATTAACCATAATTTGATAGTCATCAAGATTGTGAATACGAACAATGCCATCACCCACTTGAGTTACAATTCTAGTTTTTACAATCTTTACTTCTCTATTATATTGTTTAATCTGTTCACCAATAATATTACTAATTTCATCAACTCGAATGGTTACCAAAAATATTTCTTGACTCTTTTTTGAAAGGAAATGAAAAAAAAAATGCCTACAATATAAAGACTAATCAATTCTTTCTTTCATTGACTCACATGTGAAAATTATTTTCTTAAAGTAATTTGAATCTAATTATACTAATAATTATTAAATTTAAAACAAACTTGACAACCGAAAAAATCATTTTTATTACAATTTGAAAGAGCTTACTTTATTAAACATCTTTCAAAAATCCAAAACTATTACGATATATCCTACATCAAACTCCTTCACTTCAAAAAAACTTACCCTCCAGTTTCAAAGAAAATAAATCTTCCCTTCCCTGTCCCAAATCATCGCCACAATCAATTGAATCAATATCATAGATCTAGAATTTAGGAAATTATTATTATGAAAAAATAAGAATAATAAGCTAATCAAGAGCAAAACTCCTAACACAAATCTATTACTATATAATTCTGATAAATATCCCTAACTCCATAAAGGGATAGCAAATCATTTTCTAATACCAACTGACACAGTGGAAGACGGTAAAAATGTGAGACACACGATTAAAACCCAAATAATTTTATCAAAACTAGAAAATACTTTGAACTCATTCATGGAGCAGAGGTAATCCAACCTCACCTTTGTTGTAAAAAATATTATGAATGGTTTGTCTAAAAGTCTATTACATTAAGACCTTTAGAGAATTCCTTACTAGTCAAGACTAACCACAATTTGATAGTCAAATCCTAAAATAATTTGAACTTAATTAAACTAATAATTATCAAATCTAAAACAAACTTGACGGTTGAGAAAATTTATTTTCATTATAATTCTAAAAGGTTAATAAATTTATTAAATTAAACATTTATTAAAATCCTAAACTATTAAGTTGTTTAGGAACTTTAGTTTTGCCAGAGGGCTGAAAGAAAAAAAAAATTATTGTTCATAAGGGCGATTTAGGTGCGATTCAGGGTGCGAATTTTACTATTCATGAGTAGTAATTTTCTTGTTCTTTTTTTTTTTTAAAGTGTAGTGTAGCATATGGATCCTCTGTTGGAGAGGTTTTGGAATTCCTAGGATGGGCGGATGACCTGAGATGGATCATGGACGTCAGATTACTGGACTTCGAAGCTAGTGGCGTTCCAGAGTGCTTTCGGCCAGGCGTCCCTACTGAGGATTTTTGTGTATTAACTTAGGAGGAGGGGCAAGTATACGATGATACGCAGCATAAGTCCGCGCAGAGACAAGTGTTAGAGCCAGTCAGTGTCGCGCAGGGTAAATCAGACTGGTCCATTGATTCGGTTATTGCTAAGGAGAGCTATGCAAGTAAAGGCCAACAAGTTAGGGATTTTGTTATTCTTAGTTAAATTAGTTAGGAGGTGCAATCTCATTTTCTCGAAGTGCCATGTCTTAACCGCGGTCTACTAAATTAGGTTAGCTGTGTTAAGACGAGGTATCCCACGTCATTTTCGGTTGAATTGTGCCCACAAAATAGTATTGAGTGGGCAAATGTTAGGCAATGGGTCTTAAATGGACGAGCTTGAAATAAATTCATAATCTCTTTAAATTTAATTCAGTAAAATATAGTATTTATAGTAAGTAAACACGCAAGATATTGGCATTATTGGTTTGTGCTATTATAACTGTAATATCGAAAGGCATAGTGGATTGCGGTTTTTTCTAGTCAAGCTTTCATAAGACAGTAGGTTTTTATTTGGTATAAGTGTAATTTTTTAAAATTTGTGGCTATTTTGTATTTTCTTAATTTCTAAAAAAAAAGTTAAGTTTCAAAATTTTTTGTCTCAAAAAAAAAATCTACTTTTTGTATGAAATTTTTGTATTACCCTTACTAATAAATTGAAAAAGCAAATATAAAAATATTCTACCTCTGTCCCAAAAAAAAAGAGTCTAGTTTCAAAAATTTCTTCGTTCTAAAAAAAGAATCCACTTTTTGTGTGAAATTTTTGTATTATCTTTACTAATAATTATAATGTATAACCCAATTTAAAAGGTAAAGAAAAAAATATAAAATTGTATATTGAATTATACATTAATTTTGTTGTACGTTGTAACTTTAAAAATAATTGTACCAAGTCGAAAGTGGATTCTTTTCTTAGAACGGAGATAATATAATTTGTGGTGTATTAAGTATGTGTATACCTTTTAACTTTAAAAAATTTGTATCAAATCAAAAGTGAATTTTTTTTTGGACAACGAGAGTAAGATTTTTATGAATATTAATTATCTTTAGTATTTTCTTTTTTAAAAAATTTATCATTAGTTATATGTATATTTCACTTTCAAATTCAAACAAAAAGTAAAAATCCAAAATTAATCAAACTCTTTTTCATGTATAACGATTTAATTTTTTTAATTTATATTTACCATATAAATTTTGTATGCAAAAGACACTTACATTTTTTTTTAAAGTTGCCTTTTTATATTAAATAAAATTATAAATTAAAAAATAATATATAACATCAGCCATAAAATTATTTAACTTGCAAATTTTAACTTTTGTGATTAGAGATTTAGCAAATTATATATTGTAATGACAAACAATGTTGTATGAAACTTTGTTAGCACCAAAATTTTCATAGTTACTAATTAATATTGAGTTAAAAGTTACACAATCTTATTGCCATGTGAATCATATGTAAAAATTTTAAATTATTAGTATAGCTACTCTTAGAAGAAAAAATTAGAAAATTTGTTGCCATTTACTCTATTATTCATCTTTGTCTATTTAATTAGCTATAGACTGTTCAACTTTTAATTTTATTTTATTTCTTATTTTAGGTTAATTTTAAAATACTCCAAAAAAATGTATTCATATCATATGGTCCTTTTATTTATATACCTATTCTGAAAATAAATAGGAAAAAATTTAAAACTATACTAATATTATGATCTGGGCATCCTACATCTAGTGTAAGGCATAGTAACGAGAAATTTTATCATTAGTTATCCTTTTTGTGATAAATGAAAGGCTAAATACAAAAAAATAGTGTCAAAATTATCCACTATAAATAAATTTCGCTATGTTAATGTTATTTTCAAAACAATTTGTGAAAAAAAAAATGATGGATAGTTTAAATGATCATTTGCCCATTTGACATTTCTAAGGCGTATACACCCAAAAATTTATTGTTTGTAAGAAAACAATTAGGGCTCATTTGGTTCGCGGGAAAGTAAAGTTAAATGGGAATATGATTTCTAGGAATTTAATTCTAAGGAAAATGAATACTTTTCTAAGGAATTTAAATCTTAAAAATTTAATTATGAGAATTCTGAATACTTACCTATGTTTGGATAAAATAAAAATATTTATGGGAAAGTTAATGTAACAATGAATCACAAATATATTTTAAATATGATTTATTTGGCATGTACATCTATCATATTATTTCTCTTATTTTATACTAGTGCAGGATTCCCATGCAAGGTATGGGATGTCCAATAATTTGTTAAATACATATTGTTAAAACTTTAGGGAAAACAAAAATTTAAAAATGTTTGTTGAATAAAAAATAAAATTAATAAAAGTATAAAATAATATTTGTTAAATAAAAATACAGATAATGAATTCATAGACTATGGTAGGAAAGTATTTTAAAATAAAACCACTAAATAATTATTATAATTTAAAAAATAGTTTAAAATGTAAAACTCTAAATCATGATTGCATATAAATCATAAAAATAATTGTAAGTTTGACTGTCATCATAATTTGATAATATTTATTTCATTATAATATTTTGAAATTCTATAAGTAAATAGAATTTATCCATCTTCAAATTGGTAAAAATGAATACAGAGTAAATAGATAATCTTTTTAAAAGTTTGTAAGATTTAGAACTTTAACTATATTCTAATTACTAAATATTTATATTAATATTAATATTTCAAGACTATAAAAAGATAATTTAATCCTTAATATTTATAATAATTACATTGAACTGACTGACAAACTTTTTCCTTTTATATAATAGTGATTAATGATAGAGACAACTATTTTTAGTCTTTTAATCAAAATATAATTTGAAATTTCTTAATTTTATCAATTGTAATATATAATAATATTTAAACCCAAAAAAACCTCATTTAAGATGAAATCAAACCACAATTTCAAAAAAATTAATGAGAAAAAATAAAAAATTATGTAGTTTTAATTTTTAATAAATTATGAATTTGAATAGAAAAAAGTTTTGAAGTAAATTTTTTTTTAAAAAAATTAAAATTTAAAATAATAATAATTAAAATAGAAGATTACATGACTAATAATTAAAAAAGATATGTGAGAGTCAAAAGAGGAAAAAAAAAAGACAAAATAATATTGAAAGGTAAAAATATGTTTATTTAAACTAAAATTCTAAAAAAAGTAATCAGAATACCAACTTTTAATAAGGAATCAGAATCCTGGAATGTTGCACTTATTTTCCCTATTTTTAGGAATCTGATTACTTTCCCAAAAATTTCAAAACTAAAACAAACATGGGAAAGTAATCAAATTACTTTCCTAAACTAACCAAACATAGGAATTTAAAACTACAGAAACAAATTACTTTCCGGGCTCGTTTGGTTCGGGGAAAGTAAAGTTATTTAGGAATATGATTTCTAGGAAAATGATTATGAGGAAAGTGAATACCAACAAATTCTTTTAATGTGTTTGGAAGAATTGTGGGGAAAGTATCAAGATTTTTTTTTCATTGTTTGGATTTATTGAATAAACTAAGAAATGTAATGTGTATTTCATTTTATTACCTAAACTACCCTTATAAGTTAATTTAAAATACCAGCATATGATTGATTTAAAGTTGGTGAATAATTTTTCTTTTTTTTTCCCTCAACTTTCTTTCGTTCTAAGCTTGCCCAAAAAAACAAAAACAAAAACAAAAAAAAAATCACTCATCCAGCAGTAATTATCTTCCTCTTATGGTTTGTTTTTGTAAAAATATAAAATAGTGGTGATGGGCACAGATTTCATATGAATTCTTTCAAAATCTTTTGTTAACTCCAAATTATGTGTGCTCACTCATACTTGTTAGCATGGAAATTTGGGAAACAACAACATTCTTCGAAATTGTAGCCATGCAAAGCTTTTTAACTTACGGCTTTGATTTTAATTTGTTAGAAATCAACCTCTCCCTCCTTTTTTGGGGTTTTCTGGATATAAGGATAAGGGTTTTTTTTTATTATTATTTACTACAAAATCTCAATTACAATATACATGTAATCTCATCTAAATCTATATCTAAATTTTAATTTTAAATTATTAGAAGTTATCTTCTTCTCTTTTGGGGATTTAAGGATAAGGATTTTGTTTATTTTAAATTATTCACTGCCATCTTTTTATAACATACGATGTGGGGTGAAATTTATATTTTTTCTTAACCAAGAGAGAGGGAGGGAGGATAATGGGGAAGACAAAAATGTTAAAAGTGGGGAGTTGAACTCTTTCTATGGCTATATTTAATGATAAATTTGAAGTTGAATTTAGATTTATGAGTTGTTATCAAGAGTTTCAAAATTTTCTAAGATAATTATGAATAATAAAATAAAATAATTTAATTAGATTAAAATTTTTGAAACTTTTATATTATCTTTTTAGGTATCTATATCCATTGCATACATAATATTTACATATAAATAAAATCAAAGAAAAACTATGGAAAAATTACACCTATTAGTTATTATTCAAAGACATTTATATGTATGTTATTTTAGATTTGGACTTTTATATGACTAGATATTATTTCAATAATTTGTAAACAAAAACATCTTTTATTTATTCAAACTCTACTCTCTTTTTTTTTGTGGTGAAAATGGTACATTGGAAACATGAAATCATTGGTAAGAAAACATATATGAGTTAATTATCAAGTACACATATTATTGGAAAATGACGAGCTTTCAATATTTTTTCATTAAAAAATTGAATGAAACATTAAAACTTAAAAATCATTCATATATAGTACTGAGACATTACTACTAATACATTAGTCAATACTAGTACAATACTCCTAGTGCAGCAATTTTTCGTACCAACACAAAAATAAAGTATATATATTCCGAGCAACCAGCAACCTCAATTAATCCAAAAAAGTTTGGACTTCACCATAACACCAATTTGAGAAAATATTATCGTTCTCCTCCCAAAAGTTTCAAAAGAATTAAGGAGAAAAAAAAATTAGTAGTCCACACCTTCAACGGGTTTAAAAAACTGCTCATTTTTCTTAAAACAGTCAATAAAAGTAACAAAATTCAAGAGAGTTTAGTACCCACAACTATAGTAGACACTTCTAATCAGATTAATGTTACTTCTTGACGGTGAAGAAAGAAAATTTCCTTTTTTTTTCCTGGAAAAATAATAATAAAAAAAACATAATCAATGATTTATAATCATGTATCAAAAAGACAATATATAATACCAAAAATAGATATTAATATGCAGGAAAAACTTACCTGATGAGGACAAAACCTTAGATAGAAAGAAAATTAGAATACAAAAACCATGAATGAGAAGAATCTACATAGGAATTATTTAGATGAGGAGAAGAGAGAAAAGGAGAAGAAATGAGGGGAGAGTCGGATGAATCTAACGAAGAGAGAAGATGAGAAAATATTTAAGGATAGTTGAATAAAAAGAAAGGATAGAATAGGATAGGGTTAAAAAAGGTTTAAAACAAACGCGCATATTTTAGATTAAATTCCGTTGGCAAGTAATCTAAATAACGAGATTTAATAGGGATTCTAAATCCAGGAAAGTTGCAATCACTTTCCTCACTTTTAGGAATCATTTTACTTTCCTAATAAAATAAAAAACCAACCAAATGCAAGATTTTAATTTTGAGGAATTTAATTACTTTCCAAGCCAGAATCCTGACCAACCAAACAGACCCTCCAAGTCAAGAATCATTGCCAACCAAACAGGCCCTTATAGTTATTTTCAGTATCTCCTGAATTCTAGTTTAAATGATCATTTGATTATTTGACACTTCCAAGGCGTGAATCCATTAATAAAAAAGAGACAGGAACTTCTTGTGACTGCATTGATAGAGAAGAGTCAGGAAGCACATAAGTCTACAATAAATTTATATTAAGTAGGGTTGCCAAGTATAAATGACATTCGTAGCAACAATTTTAGGCAAAACTCTAGGGAGGCGGAATGAATTGGATGAAAGCACATAAGTCTACATTAAATTTATATTAAGTAGAGTTGCCAAATATAAATGACATGGCTAGCAACAATTTTGGACAAAACTCAAGGAAAGTGGATTGAATTCAATGAAAGCACTTATGGTTACATTAAATCTATATTAAATAGGGTTACCGAATTTAAATGACATACATAGCAACCATTTTAGACAAAGGTTTAGAAAAATAGATTGAATTCGATGAAATACATTAAATTTATATTAAATAATATTACCCAATATAAAATACATACATAGTGAAATCGTAAATTTAAAATAACATACAAATCAAAATATAAACATTTGACTTATGTATTACGGGAACTAATTCAACTGTAGAACAACTGGGATCTACCAAATTAATTTGGTAAGATTATGATCAATACAACTTTGGCATGTCCACAAGAATCCGGCCAAGCAAGCTTCCGTATTTTGTTAAGGGATCAGAAGGGCAAACTAAAGATTACGTGCGTTTGTTTCTCTAAGAAATGGAATTGTTTTAAAATGATAATAATTTTCAGAGAGTATGGTTTAAAGCTCCACAAGTATTAACTCCAATTCCGAATTGATTCTGATTCTCATTATAAACCATGCACACCCAAAAACCACATACAATCGTTCAGTGGAATTAGGGAGCCAATGAACCATCTTGCATGGCAACAAGCTTTGCTTGTCCACCAGACTTCTCCGGTAAAGCTTCTTCTCCAACATCCTCATTGTACTCCCTCTTTTCTTCTTCACTGGTTACAATTATTATCTGTGCAAATTGCAAAATCAGCTGGATGAAATTCAGAAGTGAAATGTAGTATTATTTCGCACATATTTAGGTGATCAATTGCGCATTATTTGTTAGGATGTGACCCAAATTGTTGGGTTTAATAAATGTATATTAACAATTATATTAATATAATTATAATTTTCTAATTGGCTCCTATCACCCATTTAATAATGAAACAAATTTCAAACGTTTATTTGGATACTTGATGGACATACCAGATTAAATGTTAGGTGTATATAAATTAGTCTTTTCTCTATCTATTAGGGTTACAGAAAACTATTTCCATTAAATCGTCTATGACAAAAAAAAAAGGTTAAGAGAGTAAAATTAATTTTGACAGAAATGGTGATGTTTCTCAATATCTTCTCAAAATAATGTCTTCCGCATCAAGTACACAATCTTTACGATTTAATTATTTGTGATAAATTATTTATTTAAAAATTTTATTTTATGTTTATATTATGAATTTTAAGTTTTACATGTGGTATCAGAGTATAAGCTTATGAATAAATAATTTATCCATTAATAGTTTTGGTCGTGAATCATCTACTAATCTTGAAAAAAAAAAATATTGATCTACCACCTAAACAAAAGCGTGTTCTTCACAGAACAAGGAAAAATAAGAAACCGAAGAAAAGTTTCCGTTACCGTAAAATTTCTTTGTGGAAATTAATGAGAAGATTTAGATGCGCACCCAAGATCATACCGCAGCCAATCACCTATATAAACCTCTCTAGTTGAGGCCTTCTTAAGCCACAACACTATAGTAGCTCACTTCCATCAAACATCATGAAGTTCGTTCAAACTCTGCCCATTTGGACTCTTTTTACCACCCTATACCTTACCTTAACCAATGCTGCAACTTTTAACATCATAAACCAATGTACCTACACGGTGTGGGCTGCTGCCTCTCCCGGAGGCGGTAGGCGACTCGACCAGGGCCAGTCACTCTAGACGTGGCTCCGGGAACCACCGGAGCTCGAATCTGGGGTCGCACAAATTGCAATTTTGATGGCAATGGCAATGGCAATGGCAATGGCCAATGCCAAACTGGTGATTGTGGACGCCTAGAATGCCAAGGCTACGGCAGCCCTCCAAATACCCTAGCTGAATTCGCCTTAAACCAACCCAATAATCTGGACTACATTGACATATCCAATGTTGATGGATTTAACATCCCACTGGAATTTAGCTCAGTTACTCCTTGCCGAGTGATCAAATGTTCGGCCCAAATTGTTGAAGAATGCCCAGCTGAGCTAAGAACCCCTGGTGGATGCAATAATCCTTGCACTGTTTATCACACTAATGAGTATTGTTGTACAAATGGACCTGGATCTTGTGGCCCAACACCATTGTCTAGGTTCTTCAAGGATAGGTGCCCTGATGCTTATAGTTATCCTCAGGATGATCCAACTAGTCTGTTTACTTGCCCAAGTGGTACAAATTATAGGATTGTTTTCTGCCCATGAAGATTTTAATGGTTCTTGTAAGTCTTCACATGTGCTCCAAGAACTTTACCACAAAGCTTAGAATAATAAATAATGACATGTATGAGTCCTCTTGGCTCACTTGTATTTTGGAATAAATGATATGAGTCCACATGTAGCATTGTGGGATTTGTATTATATCTATATATAAATTCAAACTACTTAGGAACCTAAATTGTTGCACTTTTCTAGAATCGCTGATATTGGTAGGTGAGACAAAAAAAAAAGATAAAAATTTATTGAAGGTTATTGGTGAAGTTCCCAAAGGATTTGGGTGCATTTGGCAAATGCGCCCATCACCCTTTTGGAACTGCAACAATAACCCCCCTCCCCTTCCAAAAAATTTCCATCTTTGTTTTTTTTCAACTTACAAGTGGGAAAGATTCCACTTTCCTATTGAAGTACACCAAGAACAAAAGGGCTTATTTTTGCCCCTCCAATTTCAGATAACTTGCCTATAGAACTAAAAACTTTCCCAATAATGTAGTTGAACTATATTAATCATTCATGACACAGCATTCAATTAAACAATGGCCCAAAAAAACTCTAAAATCCTGGATACATTCTTCTAGATCCGTCATAAAATAATATTAAAGAGAGAAAAAAGAAGAATTAAAGTTATGTTTAATTTGTTGCATAATATATTTCTAATCAAGAAAGTACAGGAAGCTGCTTTTTACAGCTTACACTTGTCCATCTTCTCCCATAAGCACATATTGAGTTCAATGACAGAATCTTGGCTGCTTCTAATTTTTCACTGGCTTAAGATCAATTAACTTAGATAAGTGGGAGTATTAATGAGCACATAGTTATTTTACAACCACAACAAATTTGCTTCCTCATCATAGTCTATTAATGACAAAGATATAAAATATATTACTGATTTATTATTAAATCCTCCGAGTCAAGAAGGTTTTGTGATTAAACTTTCTTATTTATAACTACTTTAATGTTCAAAAGCCTTAAGAATTTATATTGGAGAGAAAATACATAGAAAGTCTATCATAAAAACTAATAATTAATTTGAACTCTAATTTGAATATAAAAGTTTAAACTAATAGATTTTGTAAGCTTATTAAATATTGTATACCTATTTTTAAAACCAATGAAGAACTAATGCAATTACCCATAAATCACAGTAATCTCTTCTTTCATACATACTCTATATTTAAGACACAAATTCTAACAAAGTCTTTTAATTTCTAGATTCATTTGGCCCACCTTTATTACTCATTTACTTGCCCCACCTCTTATTCATATGGAAATGGAAACTTGATCTAATTAGGTCCACAAAATTAAAAGGTAATCTATACATATATGACGTAAACTTACATTTTAATGACTAATTTAACAATCTAGGTTACCTTATTTTAAACTTTGATACTATTATTAGAAAACTTTCACTGAGAGAAAACACACAGAAACTCACCATAAAGACTAATTAGGAAGTTGAAACTCAAGTTGAATCTAAAACATTGAACTTGAAGATTTTGATCAAGAATTTAGTTCTCAGAAATATTACATTTAGAGTTCTCATAAACTTCTTTTCTATTGGATCATAAATCTTGTAATTGAACTCATCCTCGCCATAGCCAACAAAGATACACTCTATAGCTTTTACTTCCAATTTTAACCTCTCATCCTTCAGAACATAGATAAAACCTTTGCAACCAAATGTTTTCATGTGATCATAAGATACATTTTTATCAATCTAGATATTTGTCAGACATCATCGTGCAAAGCAATAGCAGGAATTAGATCAATAATATGAGTAACAATATATAAAACTTCATCCGAAAGGGTACTTCGACAACTTTGATTTAGAAAACAAGTATCTAAGTCTCTCAATCAATATTCTATTTATTTTTTCAACTAAACTATTAAACTAAGGTCTTTCTACTGTCTAGTACATGTTGCCTACAATATTCTTCAAATGATCCATGGTATTCACCACTATTATCTGTTAGAATGCATTTAAACTTCTTTATAGCATACTCTTCAACCAATGTTTGGAACTTTTTAGATTTAATTACCTAACATTTTATCTTTTGTCTTTAAGTCATAAACTCATAATTTCCTAAAATGATCATCAATAAACGTAACAAATTAAGTTGCAGCACTAATTGACTTACTTTCAATGGACTGCAAATATTTGAATGTACCAAATCTAATACATTTGGCATTTTATGAGGAGGATCAATCTTAAATGACACATGATTTTGCTTTTCTTTAAAAAAAAATAAGAGCACTTTTCTAAACTCGCACATTTCACCCATGGAAGAATATTCTTCTTTACGAAATTTTCAATCTATTTTATACGAATATAACTTATACTCTTGTGCAATAACTTTGGTGAATGATTATTTTTACCAAATTTATAGTGGTATTTGAAATAGAGGCTTGTATCAAATACAAGTTTGCCTTCAATTTCTTTCTTCGAGCTATAACAAAGGAACCTTTGCTGAACTTCTATTTTTCATTTTCAAAACTATTGTAAAAATTATCATCATCAAATTCTCCAAAGAAATCAAATTCAAAATGGACATCTTAAGCATGCTTAATGTTCTTAAGCAATACTATAGACCCAATTCTATTTCTCAAATAAACATTACCCATGCCAACTACCTTTAACACACCATTATTTTTCATTTTTAGTGAATTAGAATAAAAAAAGATTCTTTCCTAACTATAATATGGAGTGTAGCCCGGTATTAACCACCCAATTACTGTTAGAGAAAAAAAAAAGAAGAGATTAATGGCACTATCATCAAAAATAATGATAAGATCTTCCCAATTATTGGTAATAATGGTAATTCGATCAATACTGCCTTCTTCATTTGATGCAAACCCTAGTAAATGGCGGTCATCATTTTTAGCTCATCATTTTTGTGATTGAATAAGAGATGATTAAATTACAAAAGGCCAAATTACGAGTTTAGATTTGGACTCAAAAAGTATTCAAGATCAACCATTGTGCATGTCCAAGTCTAACTTTGTCTTATGAGTTTGATTAACTTTAATTAAATCTTAAATTCTAATGTAACTACCCATGGGCCTTGTATTTAAACCATTTAATTTATTAGAAGTCCAAATGTCATTAAAATATAGAGCCTTGTCCAAATTTGTCAATACTAGATCAGTCAAAGTGTTTTTTAACCATAATGTAATGTCTTTACTTTTAGTTTTCTTGGTGATTTATGTGTCCTTTATAGCCGAAATTTTATGGGGTCTTTTTAAAAGACTTCCAATTTGGTTTAAAGGCCAAACTTATTAATTTAGTCTTATTATAGTATTAGGTTCATAGTTGGGTTCTTCTAAAATAACTTATACAACCAATAGAATTTTTTCTTGTTTTAGAAGTAAAAAAAATAAAAATATATATAAAAAATAAAAATTTAAAAAAAATTTGAAAAAAATTTGAAAAAAAAACCTTCTAATTAAGTAATGTTTTGGCCACCCCTTTACCCTATAAATAGACGCATGTTGACCGATTCTCTATACAATTATCATTCCTAAAAATTTCTTTGTGAGGTCCCTCACAACTTTAAATTCCTTTGTGAACTTGAGCGCATTAAAGTTGTCTTTGTGCTATTCTTGAGATTTGTCAAGTTCACTCTCTCTCTCTCTCTCTGGTCTTAACTTATGGTGTTGTTTCAATCTATATGGATACCCAAGTTTCAATCTAAATTATTAAATTGGAGTCAAAGCCTTTCTTCCACCTTAGAGCAAATAGTTCAACTCCTTGTTGGGTTGTTTTTCGGGCCATCTATGTGTTTGTGGCTTTTTAGAATGAGTTTCTTAAAAGTTCACATCATCATTCTTTTCAGATTGAGTACTATCACTCGCATTCTCTTTCTTCTGCTTAAAAATAATAATTCTTGATATGCCCCTGCTAACATTAGTAGCATTCAACATCTTTATATCTTAACTTGACATTGTTTCTACTTCTGCTTTGATCATGATAAGTTTTATTTTTCTACCTCCCCTTGTATTCAACAACTAAAAACTCATTTAAAAAAAATCAATTTGAGTTTTTCTTCTCACATCCTAATGAAAATTCCAGCTTCCGCATAATGTAAGAACATAACATTACCAAAAGTAAATTTACAGTGTGAGACTCGAAAAGTCTCCCAAGAATGAGACAAAGTATTTTCAACAATCACAATCTAAATTTTTCATCATCAAATTTTATTCAAACATTAAATAGTTAATTTAAAACACTTGAAACTCATTTATGTAGTGAGAAATAAGTGTGGCTTTTTTACCTTAACTACCTCAATTGTTTGAGTAAAAAAAAATTGTTATTCCCAGTTTTGAAAACATACAATTGTTCTAATTTATTTCACATTACTTTGGCATCTTTCTCATTGCCACCAAATTTAAAACATTATCTTCCATCAACTATGTAATATAACCACACAACTTTTCATAACCAAATTCTTATTCTTAATCTATTTTGGAAGTATGATTTTGACTAGAAAATATAGACAAGTACATACTCTTCATAAATATTAGGTCTTTCATCTTATCTTTCCATTTGTGATAATTCAGATCATTCAAAAAAAATCATCTCACTTGAATTAATCTCCATAATTTTAACAAATCAAAAACTCTCTAATACTTTATTAGGAGTTCTTGCTGCACAAAGTATTGAAGGCGAAATACTTTCTGAATAGGGACTTTTTCCATGCTAAGCTGGGTTCTAAACCTTCGCTAACATGGAGAGGAATTCTAGAGGGATGGAAGACCCTATAGTTGTGATGCCGAAACGACAGAAAAACAAGGCTACATAGGAAAATTCAGAAACGACAAGAGAAAATCTCTATCGTCGATTACCAAAATCGGTATAATATTATTTCAAATATCAAAAGTCTGAAAAGTCTCCTCCAAAAACCTAAAAACAAGTTTATATGGGGTGGTAACCCTAATGACAATTAAAACGTAAATTACCAAAATACCCTTAAAATTAAACAAACTAAAAACTATCTAGAAAAATAGAAAAATAGAAAAATAGAAAAATAGAAAAATAGAAAAATAGAAAAATAGAAAAACAGAAAAATTGCCCGAAAACATAAAAAGGCTTTCCTAGGTGCATCATTCTCCCCTACTAGAGAAAGATTCGCCCTCGAATCTACTTCGCCTTCATTGTCGTCAATTTCTTCAGGATCTTCTTCTTTTTCTCTTGCAACATTTTACGCTTCTGCATGGCGTTTGTTGAAACACTTACAGCAGCCGGAGTCTCTTCCAAGGTAATAACTTCCATTGGAATCTTCTTTGGCTTTGGCTTCGGTAGCATCAAAATCCTTGGTCTATATTTCTTCACTTTAAGCCTTTGTCAAGGCTGTTTATTCAAATCAATGTCAGGGCTCTTTCTCTTCCTACCACGTGGTTTCTGTGATTGCTTAGAATCAGGAGTAAAATTGAAATCTTCCTTGATCTCGAATTCCATCATTGCAACTCTATCTGTCTCCAAGCTACTATTCAGATGAAGTTCTGTTATTTGTTTCGCTGTGTCCTGAATTTCTTCCACTTGACTGAGACGACCTCCATCTTCTTAATTAACTTCCAAGTGGGACTCAATATTAATATCTTTTGTATTGCCAACATCTAAAGAATTAACTCTATCTATTGATTGTCAAAACTACTCAAATAATCAGCGGCTCATGAATTGTCACCATCATTAAACTCTTCAGTCCCTTCACCTGGGCCGAGATGAAACTGAGGCTTGTTTAGTTCTGCATCCTCTGTATTCCTCTTCGATGATGAGATAGGAGCGGTAAGAATGTGACTATCCCCACTCACCAGAACAACTTCTAAATTCAAATTCTCTGATTCTATCACATGGTCCATATCCATATTCTCATAATGGGTAGAACTACATTCTGATAACTCAGCCGAACTATCAAAAAAAGATTGGACATCAGTACTGGAATCATAACTCTCCTTCTTTTGGCTTGCACCATTCTTTCAATTTGGTTCACGAGGTCGCCTATGATCAGGAGTCTGCTTCAACAAAGTCGGGGTCCAATCAGAATGAAAAGGACTGCTGTTGTACTTGTCATAAGCCACTCGTGAATATTCATAATGCCTAAAAGAATACCTGTCTGAGGAAGCATGCCGAGAAGAATTTATGTACGATCGTTCCACATTCTGCCTTGATGTGAATTTAAGAAAAACATATCCCTTGTATACCTGCTTCTCGTTTCGTTGCTTAATATTTTGATACCTATAATGCGTAGGCAAAAATTTCTTTTGCAACAACTTTTTCATCTTGTTCCAACATTCTACTTTAGATTTTCCATCCCTAGCACGCTTCTTTTTCACATGTTCCCACCAAATCGAAGCATGTTTTTTTAGCCTGATTTCACCTTTTGCCTCTTAGTCAGATCTTTAAGATCAAAGATCCGTTCTACTGTATGTAACCAATCAATAAACTCATCAAGGTGAGTCTTACCATGAAATTCAGGAATCTCAATCTTCATTCCGAAATTTTGAGAAGAACACTAATTTCCAGGTTATACTCCTCGATTTCACCCTTGGTTCAGAACCTGGAAAGGGTTGTCAACCTCTACTTCGATTTCGGATGAGTCAGCAGATCCCGCTCCTACTTCGTGTTCGGGTTCGGGTTGCCTGTCTAGCCCTGCCTCCGCAAGACATCGTTGTAAATCCTGAACCTATCTCAGACGCGACTGCTCTTCTTCGTCAAGAATGTCTCTACGCCCCCAGCCAACAGCACGACCCCTACGAACGCCTCGATTTCGTGCAGCTATTGATTTCAAGCAACGTGGTGCTCTAATACCAAATGATGCCGAAACGATAGAAAAACAAGGCTACACAAAAAAATTCAGAAACGACAAGAGAAAATCTCTATCGTCAATTACCAAAATCAGTATAATATTATTTCAAATATCAAAAGTCTCAAAAGTCTCCTCCAAAAACCTAAAAACAAGTTTATATAGGGTGGTAACCCTAATGACAATTAAAATGTAAATTACCAAAATACCCGTAAAATTAAACAAACTAAAAACTATCTAGAAAAATAGAAAAATAGAAAAATAGAAAAACAGAAAAATTGCCTGAAAACATAAAAAGGCTTTCCAGGGTGCATCAAGTTGGGTTGTAGGATTCATATTGGTAATGGATAAATGGTTAAAATTTGAAGCAATCGATGGATTCCTCGTCCATTTGAGTTTCGAGTGCTCTCAAGACCCAATGATACCGATTTGAAAGCAATGATGGCCAATCTGATTAAACCCGCAACCACATCATGGGATGTGGATAAGCTTCAACAAATGTTCTGGGAGAATGAGACTTGACTAATTCAGTAGATGCAGTTGGGTAATCCTAATAGCCGGCAAAAATGGGTATGGCACTATGCCAAATATGGTAAATTCTCGGTTATGAGTGTTTATCACACCATAATGGAGTCAGGGTTATTGCTGGGTATATGAGCGTGGACAAGTGAGCTAAATGGAGAGAACACTCAGGTTTGGAAGAAGTTATAGGGTTTTAATGTTCCAAATAAGGTCAAAATATTGGCTTGGAGATTGGGCATTGATGCGATGCCCACACCGCTTAACCTGAGGCGTTGAGGGGTGTTGGTAGATGTGCTTTGTCCTTGCTACCAGAATAGGGCTGAGAATATTGGGCGCTTGATGTTTAGGTGTCATCCAATGAGGCAAGTTTGGGTCCTTAGTGGTGATAGCCTGCGCCCAGGAAATAGCCTAGTTATGAATCCGAGAGATCATTGTTCAGCTTCCACATGAAGAGAAAGAGTTATTTGTGTTGATGAGTTGTGGTCTATGGTCTAGTAGAAACGACACGCAATTTATGGGGAAGCAATGGGACCTTTGGTGGCTAGTCAGCTACGTGCATGAGTGTCAGCGGAAGTTTTAAGAGGTCAATGCTCTGGTCAATGAGGGGTCAGTAGTACCAAGGGCAAGTTCCTGGGAGTGCCCAAATGAAGGATGGGTCAAAATTAATTTTGATGGGCAATTTTCCATGACATGGAGGCTCATGATGTTGGGGTAGTGGCGCATGATCACAAGAGAAGTTTTCTTGTGGGCCTAGCTCTTAGGGCTGGAGGGGATAGTTTTGCTAGAGCATGCAGAAGCTATAGCGGCAAAAGCTGCGATGGAGCTTGGTTGGGATCTAGGTTTGAGGAGAGTTATCCTAGAAGGGGATTGTGCTTTTGTGTGCAACTGATTCAATCTAAGGATGATAACTTGTCGATCGTGGGACTTGTGATTAATGATGTCAAATGTGGTTTTACCGCATTTGAGGACATAGAGTACGTTGCATTGGTAGGAAATGTAATACAGTAGCTCATCAGTTTTCCCAACAAGGGGAGGTTTGTCAATGGTCGAGGAGTTTGGAAGGATGTTGCCTCTACTTTTGTAAACGCACTTTTGATGGTGGAAAAACCAGCTTAGTGATTAAATGAAATTTCCATTCAAAAAAAAAAACTCACTAATACTAGTTTTTTCGTACAAATTAGCAACCACATAATGAGTTATGGCTTTAAACAATTAACAAAATAATCGAATTTTAAAATAAAAAAAATTGTGAAAAAATTTATCAAAACTGTAGTAATTTTACGAAATTTATGTCTTAGTGTATAATTGTTTAAAACCAATGTCTACAATTTAAAACGTAGAATAGGATATTGTTTATCGTTTTGATCATTGACTTAATTAAAATTGTAAGTTGATAAAAATTTTACTAAAAATTACAACAAAAATTCTACCTATTACACTCTTCGAAATGTTAAATAATTAACCTAATGATTTTGAACTTTTTCTATACAAGTGTCACTGATTGAATTAAGGGAGTATTATCAGAATGAAGAAAGAAGGAGAATAAGTACAAAAAAGAATGAAGGGAAGAAAAAGGAAGAAAAAAAGAGAATGATATTTGATTGAGAAAAGTTGGAGTCAAGAAATTGTAAAATCATCAACCTAACTTCTTTTGATTATTATGGCAGTATTTATAAGCCATTTCCACCACCATTGCTACTAACTAAGTTTCTATTTTTAACTAACTAATTTTGTTAACTAATTGCTAATTATTGTCTAAGTTTGTTTTATTAGAAAAGAGCCCCAATCTCATGACAATATTATCACCCTTTTAAGCTCAACCTTGTCCTCAAGGTTGAAAATGAGAAAACTGGCTTTTGATGATGCTTTGATCCTCTCATGAAATCTACTTATTACTGAAATGATTATATTTGACAATCCACTGTGGTGCTAGGAGTTTGTTGCTTAGTATTAGAAGTGGCAACCACTTGTAACTCAACTTCTTGTTCTTTTCTTAAAGTTTCATCTGAGCTGAAGTTCTTCATTACACCAACCAGTGAGTGACTGGTTATTGATTGGACGTTACTATTCATTTCTAAGGGACTGCAACTAGCTCTTAAAAGGACAATTTCCTTCCTTTTTCAGTTTAGGCAAAGCAGTGGTTGGAATTTGCTAATCTCCAACTTCACCCTTCAGAAGGAATCTTGTGCTTTGATCATTTATGTTGGAATATGGAAGAGAGCTTCACTGTGCTGCAATCTTGATTTTTGTTTTCCTTCAAGAATTTGCTCACTTCTTTTTCTCTAATTAAACTCAGTTGGGGATGTTCAACCTTCCCATGTAGCACTGTATATCCATCTTCTTGAATCAACTATATATATAGTTTTTTGAAATCAAAGATGATGGGACTGTGTTGATACATCCAGTTCACACCTAAAATAACATCCCATCTTCCTAGTTTCATCACCCGCAAATCATATTCAAACTTACTCCCTTGGATATCCCAGTTCACTCTTAGGTAGATCCCATAGCTGGTAATCCTGGTGCCATCTGCTATTGTAACATTCAGTAGTTCCGCCTTTTTGTGTTCTAGCCCCAAGCTACAAGCTAATTGCCATTGGATGAAACTACTAGAACTACCTGTGTCCACAAGCATATTGATGTTCCTGCCTTGTATTTTCCCAACTAGTGTGATTGTTTTTCTCTTTAATATTTCTGACAGCACATGTAGTGAAACTTCTATGTACTTTTCATTCATTTCCATTAATTCTTCTGGAAATTCACTGGCGTCCAAGAATTCTGAATCTTCTTCATCATCAGCCAACATGAACACATGTTTTTTCATTTTGCATACATGTCCTACTCCAAACTTTTCTCCTCACCTAAAACACAGACCAAGGCTTCTTCTATGCTGGATTTCTTGAAAAGAGATCTTTTTTGTTTCTTTTGTATTCACTTCATTAGGTTTGGCTACTGAAGTTGTGGTTGGTTTTTCTAGAGTTGGCTGATAAACTCTAGTTCTTGGACTTCCAGAAGATGCATCCATATTGGTTATGAATGGAACCTTGCTTCGGCTAGCACTTCTTGTATTCATTTCTATTGCCATTTCTTGCAAATTGGCTACTTCAAAGGCCTCAATCAAGGTCACAGGGTGCATCATCCATATAATTGGCTTAATTTCTTCTTTAAGTCCACTTATGTCACTTGAGATGAAAAAATCTTCAGGAAGTTTGGAATTGCAAGCCAACATTAGGGTCCTTAGTTCTTTAAACTGCTCCTGATACTCATCGACTGACCCTAATTGCTGTAATTTGTTTAAGGCTTCAACCACATCCTTCACTCCTTTGCCTGCAAATCTTTAGCATAGCAGCTCACAAAATTCCTCCCACTTAACCTTGCCTTTAGCCAACTTGATACTCTAAAACCACACATCAACCTTCCCAGTTAAGTACATCTCGGCTATTTCCATTTTTTTACATTCCTCCACTTGGTAGATGAGGAAGAATTTTTCGCTCTTTCTAACCCATTCTCTAGGCTTCTCTCCATAAAAAAATGGAAGCTCAAGTTTCGGGTGCACAGGAGATGTGAAGTTCCCATTCTTTCCCCATTTTTCTTTCTGCAGTACCAAAGCTTTATCATCTACCCCAATTCTCATACTGACATCAGGCATAGGAAGTAATGGCCTCTTATCAACAGCTGCAACTTCTTCCAATTGCTTCTCCTTGGTCAAGAGTTTAACAAGTGCATCCATCTTGGTTTGCAGATCCGAAATGTTATTCTCCATTTTCTTATTACTTTCTATCATCTGTCCTTGGAGCTCCACTAGTTTGATTTCTTGTTTCTTGAGCTGCTCCTCCCAAGCCTTTCCTTGAGTACCTTCTGCCATTGTTAGAACTTAGAGTTCTTTCGAATACAAAGGAAAATTGCAAAGGGAGAAATTGGAGGGAGAAGAAAAATAAAAAAAAATCATCCAAAACTTTTTTTTTTCCTGTACAAAATCTGCTATATATAATTTCTTAAATGGATGATTCTAATGTTGGTTACAACTTGAATCAATCAAGCTGCAGTTTTGCAACTTCAATCAAGAACAATGGGTTCAAAACAGAAGTTAGGTGGAAAAAAGAGAATGATTCAGAAACAGAATTGGTATAGAAGAAGATCCAGATCATAGAGAAGGAGAAAGATAGAATTTATTAAGATGGGAGATCAATTACATCCAACGCAAACCATTTTTGCTTTCAGAATCAAGTAACTTCAAATGGTATTAAGAGTTATAGAAAGAAATTTTGAAGAATTGGAAGGGAAATTAGAGAAGGATGAAGAGACAAAATTAAGAGAGGAAAAGAACAAGAATGAAGGTTGAACAGAAAGCAGAGGAGAAAGAAAAAAAATTATTGAAGAAAGGGAAAATTTTGAAGAATAATTGAGAAAGATTTAGAAATGAACAAGAAAGTTAAATAATTTAGAAAAGGAATGAACTGCTCTGATACCAAATTTCATGATCAAAGCTGAGACTTTGATTGAATTAAGGGAGTATTATTAGAATGAAGAAAGAAAAAGGAGAATAAGTATAGAAAAGAATGAAGGGAAGAAAAAGGGAGAATGATATTTGATTGAGAAAAGTTGGAGTCAAAAAATTGTACAATCATTAACCAAACTTCTACTGATTATTATGGCAGTATTTATAAGCCATTTCCACAGCCATTGCTACTAACTAATTTGTTACTTTTAACTAACTAATTCTGTTAACTAATTGCTAATTGTCTAAGTTTGTTTTATTACAAAAGAGCCCCAATAACATGACAATAAGTTAAATCCAAAAGCCCAACAAAAGTCGCCAGTCAAAGCATTCTCAATACTTTCACTAATGAATACATGTTAGTAATGCAAAGAACTTCAAGAAAATCGTTAAGAAGTTAGCAACGTAGCTGATCACAGTTGCGATTCTCAAAATTGACAGTTTGCAGCCAAATTTTGCCATCATGCATTTAAATGAAACAATTATTGAAACCCCTTTTCTCTTCTCAATTTAGACTACATCAATTGTTTGTTTATGAATGTTTAAAAGGAGCAAATAAATGAAAATGCATGAATATTCTGAATAAATTCGCATGCCTAATTTTATCTCTTTCCCTTCAAAATCTCAATTGAATTTTCCTTAAATAATACTATCGATTGAAAGAAAAAAGAAAAGAAAAAATTGAATGGTTATGTATCCACCTCCAAGACCTCAACGATATCCTGCAATCACACATTTGAACCTTGTGCATGTGTCAAGGATTTTGCTAGATTCAACTAATCTTGTTAGATAAAAGGAAATTTCCGTTTACAGACCATGAAGACATATATGGAGTATTTTCATAAGGATAGTTTCAGTTCTGTTACCCAACTAACCATAGAAATTGATGGTACAAGGCCAATAAGAAATTAGGTAGTTTAGAACACAGCTTCACAGGTAAATTTCCTTTCTTCCAGCTCCCAATTGCGAAAAGTAATTTCATTACAGATCAGTTTTCAGAGATAAAAGTGTGCTTCATCCAAGTAAGAGCTCCACTGTTCTGTTTGGTCTAATGGTTCAACGGAATTACAGAAACATCTTGCATGGGAACAAGCTTTGCTCGTCCGCCATACTCTTCTGGCAAAGCTTCTTCACCAACTTCATTAATGAACTCCCTCTTTTCCTCGTCATTAGTTACGATTATTACCTGTAACAATCATAAATTCATGTATTCAGGCGGAAGGGAGATCAGGTTTGGTGAGAAACTCTCATTCTATGATGAGGAAAAAATAACCTTTAACCACTGGACTATATCTGATATCAGAACTGCACAAGAAGAATGGTGTGACTTTTGCATAAGAGTGTGAAACATACCTTCTCAAGAGTAGCTTTCTCAAGGAAGTAAGAAACCATCCTCCAGACACTCACAAAGAATCCAGGCATATGTAGAAAGTAAAGCTTGGCTAAGCGTTCAGGGTAGTAAGCCTAAACAAACAAGAATGTTAATTTGCAATTCAAAAGTATGCCATTACCATGAGAAAAGTTTAAAGAAGTAAAGAATTGTGTAAGTAATTCATCAAATCATAAGCTAATTAACGGTAAATAGACAGGATTATGTCCAATCTTGGCGAAATTCCTCCCAGTATGATGGGCATCAGATCTTTTTTCCTTTCTTTTTTCATTATTTCAATGAAGTACGTTACCAGGGGAATGATTTAATGTGATTTTTTATGACCACTACCAAATTTATTCATACATGGAGCTAAGAGAAATGAATTTATTGGATTTACTAAATTGCGTGTTGTCTCATATATTTGGATAAATACATCGGTTGGTAGATTCTTGCTAGAAGTTTATCCGCAGATAGTGATGGTATCCAGCACTATGGTCACCTTCCATCTGGAGAAATTGCCTTTAGGAAAGATCCAATTTGAGGGCCAAAACTAGCCTTCTATTATCGGCCTACAAATGAAGCAGCAAAAGTTTTTTTTTGTTCCTGAGGGAATCAAACCATGACATTCCCTACCAGCTGACATGCGAAAGCAAATACAATAGTTATGAACAAAGAAGAGATTTACCTGTAGAAATTGGAAACCCGTGATTAGACCTCGAGCATCAACATTTTTGTATGTTATGTTATTTAGATCAAGAACAAAAACCAGCTTTTTATTTCCAATTTCTCCACCATTAGAGGAGCTGAAATAAACAAAATCTAATCCACATCAGAGACTCAGAATACAAGTAAGTTTCCTGCAACAAGGAAGAAAAACAACACTTTCTTGGGAATAATTTGAAATGCAAACAAAAGATAAGTTTGCAAGAGAAAAAAGAGAGCTAGAAGCAAAAGCATTAAGGTAACATCCTGTAAAAGTGAAGGTTTTATATTGATCATCAAAATAAAATTTCTTTTTAAGGACACATGCAAATCCTGATGGAAGGGAAAAAAGATAAAAATTCTTTCATCATTTCAAGTATATACTTTCTGATATTTTACCTTGTTTTTAAGCTACAATAATTGATCCTAAAGTGTCCATTTTCCAATATGCTGTCCTGTTTACTATACATTCCATCAACATCAGCCAACTCTAAGTTCCTTTTCTTTTATTTAGAGGTAAGTCACACTTATCAAAAAGTTTCCATTTCTATTTTGATGGATTGAAATTCGTATGTTAAATGTTCAAATGAAATGTTACCTTGCAATTGCTTTGTCTAGTAGGTGAACCACAAATTCTGCACCAGCATGCAAAGGTTTGTATTAGCAATGGACACTTACTAGAGTAATAGTTGAAGTAGACAACATCAAAACTTTAGTTGCAAATGAAAGATGTATGAAGAATGATGACAGTAAGAGTGAAAATACTCATTGCCTAACGTGGAGTCCATGTGGCATTTGCTTAGTAGATTGATGTGGAAAGATGGCTGGTGAATAGGTGCCATTTGGACTTTACATCAGTCACGGAGAGAATTCACTAAATATTTTCGCTCTATCAGGTAATTTCCTTCCATACAAATTAAGCAGCGATGAAAATTATGCACATTAGATCTTAAGATGTTTTAGTTATTTTCTGTCATTGTAAAGGGAACTAATCAGGTATGAATTTAATCTCTTGTTTCCAATGAGTCACTTCAACAGCACAGGGAATATGAGATGATCATATACTTGAACATCTTTAGCTTTTAAAGTCAATCAAGCCTTTAGGTGCACCATACTTTAAGGTAAAGGACACTAATAATTTGGACTTGAAAGCAGAATCCCTTTTTCTGATTCACTAAAGTTAAGTTATATGAGAGGGATCCAAAGAAAGAAATGAAGAACTCATATAGTGAACACCAAGCATAGAATGCTTTTAGTATTCCACAAGTAAAAGCATTGAAAATCAAAGGTACAAATTGATAAAAAAAACAAAGAGTACTAATCATTGACCTTTATAATAAGTGAGCAGTTTGAGTATTCAAATCACAACGTCATCACTAATTCACTAAATCACGATAGCCAATTAATAAATCAAAGAAAAGATGTTACAGTAAAATACGGAAAGGAGACAAGCATCACATGCCGCAACACAGTTTAAGTTTTTTAAACCTCCAGCTCTCACTAAGCAATATATAATCTACAGCTCCAAAATCAGGAACAGATTGTTTGGTTCACCATAGTTTATTGACAACGGGAATATCCATGATTCCAATAAAACTTATGATTAACAAATACCTCGTTACAGGAACTTCTATTAAACAAACGATACAATAAACACTACTATAATAAAATAAAAAGACCGCAGACTGAGCATAATCTTCAATGTTGGAAATTTCCATAACCCAAGAGATATCCGGAAGCCTTAGGTAAAACAGAAAGAAATTCTTAACCAATGAACGCCAACTAACTTAGAAGGATCGTCCACCAGCTCAACAATCGAAAGTCAATTGCATAATAAGATATTCCCATGTTTCGTATGACCAATATTTTATGTGTTCCCATTATCAAGATTCACCAAAGCTGATGCATAAACCTAATAAACAAGACAAAAGAAAGCATAAGACAATCACTACAACAATCAAACTGGAATATTTCTGGTATCAACATAACCATCACGGAGTGAAAAATAACAAAAGCAAATACTCAGAAACGAAATAAAAATGGAAATTCAAAGCAGTTGAAATTTACTCTTGAATTGGAGTTGATCCTTTGATGCAAAATGTTTCTTAGCTTTCACAACCACAACTGGAAACCCCTGTTTTGACAAACTCTGCAAATAAATTTTTTTAGCTCCAAGTTCATCCCGAACTTCGGAGTCTGGAATGAATCCTAAAGGGACAAATGATGTCCTCCATTTGTGCCACTGCACAAACATCTTTGCAGCTTTATCAATGTCCATTGATCTAGCAATCAAGAACCTCATCAATGTGGAGTCTCCATACTTCTGCGAGTCATGAAATACAGCATAAAGTACTGAACTTTACAGTACCCAAGAACTCAATCTTGCACAGAACGGAAAAGGATAAAAAGGGGAACTGAGAAATTACCTCAGTGGGAGTACCAAGCTTTTCCACTGCCTTCCTCAACTGGGAAGTCTGGGATACCGCTATTTCTTGATCTTTCTCCATTTAAGACTTTTGGGTGTCAAAAGAAAAAGTGATCTTGCTCTGCAAAAATGGGTTCCGAGTGTTCTATAGCTCTTTGTGCCCGGGATGTTTGATTTTCCGGGCCTACTTAAATGGGCAAACAAATATTAAAATAGAGGAAAGACTTTGGATGGGTTGACCATTTGGAGGCATGAACTGAGTACCAGAATAAGGGAGAGAGAAAACAAAGAAATAGATGGTGATTTGACTGGTGAAAAGTTTGCGTTAGCTAATGTATGTGGATAACAGTCTTCAAGGAAAACGACAATCAGAAGATTCAAAGCCCAAAATCAAACACTACGCTAAGTTGCCAATAAGCTTAGCAGTGTTCCTGTAGCGTGAGAGCCTGGAGCGCTTCGTATGTGCTCTGGGGCGATGGTTTTCCATCATGATGTAACAAAATCATTTTACTTAAATTTCAAATTAAAAAAAAAATATCATTTAGCGAAGGTGCAAATACATACATGATAAGGAGATAAGAGGAACACAAAATCTTACGTGATTATTTGAATTGTAGTTGGAATGGTAAATTAAAAAGGGGATTTTTTGCTTCCGAAACCTTTAATGATTAATTTGGAGTTTGTCTTTATTTCTTTTCCTTCAACTCTTTTAAAGTTTGAAATCATTCGAATTTGAAACCATTAAAAGAATAGCAAAAAGTGGAAAATACTTCTCCCAATGTTAATTATTTCACCTCAAAATAAATTCCAAATTTTCCCAAATAATCCTGTTGTAAAATCATGCATTGATATACACATAAATTCACACACACATACATATAAACACAAATTTAGAAATACACATCTTTTTTTTTCCTCTAAAAACGGTAATTATATCATTTCATAGAATAAATGAAACCGTACAAATGATAGCCAAAGAGATTAAATGATCTTTTTTGTCTAAATCAATAGCCAATGAGGAGAATGTGATAACAGTGCAGGATGACCGACACCCCATTGAGTACAAAGATGATCTAGTCAGTGATTAGCTACTATGGAACAATTTATACGAAAGGAAAAGAAAATTTGATTTTGCATATATAGTGGAAATAACTAACTTCAACTAAATGACTAAACTTCCACACCTTATCCAATATCTCAATTGCAATCCAATCGTGAGTAATTGTAGAAAAACTACCAAAACAGAATAAAAAAGTTAATGAACATTCTTAAACAAAACCAAAATGGAGCTGGACGAAAACCAAAATGCCAAAAGATCCAATTATCCATTTCTTCAGCAAAATTCCACTCCGAGAGAGAGAAACAAAATAGCAACATCCTAGTCCAAGGAGCGATGAATAAATGAAGGAGCAAAAAACGAAAACCTTCCAAAAACCATTCCAATCAAAATATCAATCTAGCAAAGATGTTTCCAAGCAGAAGACCAACAGCAATCAGAAGTCTTCCATTCTAGACGACGCAAGAGGATTCCAAAACAACAAAGAAACCAGCACAGATACCTAGCAGTGCCCCCTATAGAGAATAGAAAAATAGAGCACACTTGCACTAAAGAACACCATCAAAGTAGAGAAATAGCCGAAGTGAAAACAGCAAGAAATATCCATTCCAGCCTTTAAAGTTATAATCCAATTGCACAAAGTAAAGAAAGCTTTAAACACTATCTAAGACATCATCCAATCCAGCAAGAGAAGAAGATGGGTTCCATATCATGTGAAAACAAATATTTACCGCAAGCATAGCCAGAGTTCACCAAGCTAAAAAACAGTAAGAGAAAACTAACACATATTCGAGACCAAAACCCAACAAAAAGTAGTAAAAAACAAGGTTGATCTTGTTGATCTCGAAGTCGAGATTGTAGGGTGCAATTGAGTGAGCGCTGAATACTTTGATCCGAAAGTGCAGCCAAACTACCCTCAGGAGGCATTTAGAATAATACCTCCTATGAAGCTTGAGTAGGAGTACAAAAATATATTAATAAAAAGTTGCCATGTACAAACACAAACCTAAAGTCTACCTTTAACTAGCAAAATAACATGCATGTGTAGGGTGGAAACGAAACTAGAAACATATTTTAGCAAAATAAAACAACCTATGCAAAATATAGTAGCTTTTTTTTTTTCTCTTTTTCCCTTCCTCCTCTTTTTCCCTTTTTCCTTTTTTCTAGAATAATACCTTTAACTAGAAATACACATCCATAATCCCAAAACTAACATCACAATATTTCGGGCGGCAAATATGCTCTAATTTCATTTGTTGCTCATGCTCACCGGCAATTAGGACGGAATTTTTCTCATGTGGTGGAAGACGAGGAAAAGGTGACACGATTAAACACTTAAATAATTTGATAAAAACTAGATTAACACTATGAGTTTACTCATGGATGAGAGGGAACCAAATATCAACAAAAAATTTTGTTGTAAAAAATATTATCAATAGTCTTTTTAAAAGGTTTATTACATTAAAACCCTTTATATAAAGTTTCTTACTAGTCAAAATTAACCATAATTTGATAGTCATCAAAACTGTGAATACGACCAATACCATCGCCCACTTGAATTACAGTCCTAATATTTACAATCTTTACTTCTCTATTATATTGTTCAATCTATTTACCAATAATATTACTAATTTCGTTAGTTCGAGTGGTTACCAAAAATAGTTCTTAACTCTTTTTTGAAAGAAATTGAAAAAAAATATGCCTACAATAGAAAGACTAATCAATTATTGCTTTCATTGACCTCACATGTGAAAAATATTATCCTAAAGTAATTTGAATCTAATTGTACTGATAATTATTAAATTTAAAACAAACTTGACAACAAAAAAAACCATCTTTATTACAATTCTAAAGAGCTTACTTTATTAAACATCTTTCAAAAACCCAAAACTATTACGAGATATCTTACATCAAGCTCCTCCACTTCAAAAGAACTTGCCCTCGAGTTCCAAAGAAAATAAATCTTCCCTTCCATGTCCTGAATGATTGCCACAATCAATTGAATCAATATCATAGATCTAGAATTTAGGAAATTATTATTATGAAAAAATAAGAATAATAAGCTAATCAAGAGCGAAATTCCTAACACAAATCTATTACTAATATAATTCTGATAAATATCCCTAACTCCATCAAGGGATAGCGAATCATGTTCCGATACCATCTAACACGGTGGAAGATGACGAAAAGGTGAGACACACAATCAATACCCAAATACTTTTATAAAAAATATTATTATTAGTTTTTTAAAAAGTCTATTACATTAAAACCTTTATAGAATTCCTTACTAGTCAAGACTATCTACAATTTGATAGTCAAATCTTAAAATAATTTGAATTTAATTAAACTAATAATTATCAAATTTAAAACAAACTTGATGATTGAGAAAAAATGTTTTCATTATAATTCTAAAACACTAATAAATTTATTAAATTAAAGATTTATTAAAATCCAAAACTATTAAGGTATATCCCACGTCATTTTTGGTTGAATTGTGCCCACAAAATAGTATTGAGTGGGCAAATGTTAGGCTATGGTTCTTAAATGGACGAGCTTGAAATAAATTCAAAATCTCTTTAAATTTAATTCAGTTATGTATAGCATTCATAGTAAGTAAACACGCATGATATTGGCATTATTCATGTGTTGCTATTATAACTATAATATCGAAAGGCATAGTGGATTGCGGTTTTTTCTAGTAAAGCATTTATAAGACGGTAGATTTTTATTTGGTATGTGTAATTTTTTTAAATTTGTGGCTATTTCGTATTTTCTTAATTTCAAAAAGGGGAGTTAAGTTTCCAAAAAAAATTGTCTCAAAAACAAAAATCACTTTTTGTATGAAATTCCTATATTACCCTCACTAGTAATAATAATAAATAATCTAAATTAAAAAGTAAATATAAAAATATACTAACTCCATTCCAAATAAATAAAGGGGTTAATTGCGTGAATAGTCCCTTATCTTGGGGCCTCTGTTCGATTTCGTCCCTTAAGTTGAAAATGTTTCAATTGAGTCTCTTAACTTACAAATTGGTTCTATTGAGTCCCGGAGTCAAAATTGAGACAAATAGGTGCGGTCAAACAAAAGTTGACAAACCACTAGAACTTGTCCAGATCATCTGGGTTTTCCTCCTCCGCCTGTGAACAGTAACAAATACACAAAATATTCACTTCACCCCCCTCATCCTCCTCTGTTGGAGGATGAGGGAGGTACCAAGTCTTCATTTTTTGCTCTTTTACTTGTAGTAGTAAATTTTATTCCTAATTTTAGTGCTTCCCCTACCCTTTTGTTGGTCCTATGTTTCTTCAACCACTTCTGATGCTTTTCAGCAAATTGAGACAAATGATCCTTGAGTTGTACTTACTGTTGTTTTCTTCTCATCGTTCCTGCCGGATTCATCTGAATTGATGAAGAATGCTGTGGAATCGGGCTGCTCTTAGGGAGTTTGCTGAAGAAGAAGATGTGGAAGTTGGATGATGAAAAAAGTATGGGATTGTCATGTTTTTCTTTGTCTTGGTCTGAAATTGGTTCTTGAAGTGGTGTGGATTTGTTGGGTCTTGTTTGGGTTTGCGGAGGTGGTGAAGAGGGATGAAAGAAAATTAGGTTTTTTTTGTTTTTGTTTTTTTGTTTTTTTGTTTTTTTTTGTTTTGTTTTGTTTTGTTTTTTTTTGTTTTTTTTTTTTTTTTTTAGGTATTGCACTATCTCCAGCCGGTAGTAGGCGCATCGTCTCGCTATTCAACGCTTTGGGGCAGTAGTTCGGTGTTGCTATTCAACGTCTGCAAATTGGCTTTCTGCGCGTGGTGCACGTGGAGATAGACATTAAGTTGTAGTTTCTTTTACCATATGTCATGTGTAGTGGGCCACATGTGTGTAGTGTAATATCATTTTGTATTGTACTAATGTCCCGATATATCCGGGATTTTTTGTATTCGGGTAGTTCCTAGGTTGTCCAAGTCCTCAACCATTCCCGTCTTGGGCGGGGTTCAATGCGGTTGAACTTAGGTCGTCTAGGTTGTCTCCCTTCCCGTCTAGTGCGGGTTTAGCTTCCCGTCATGTGCGGGTTTATTTATTTTGCTTTTTCTTGCCCCTCGTGGGCTTTTTGCCCTTTTGCGGGCCTTTGTTTTCGTGGGTTATAGCGCTGTTTTCAGTTGCGACGCCACGAAACTCTAAGCCCTTGTGGCTTTGTACATTGGCCTTTGTGCCACTTTATTAATCTACTATCTATCTATCGTTTCGAAAAAAAAAAAAAACAAAAGTTGACAGGGGCAAAATTGGGAAAAAAATGACAAACCTTGAAAAAGTTCCAATTGAATCTCTAAACATACAAATTGAGTTCTGTTGAGTTCCAGAGTACAAATTCTGACAAACACATGCCATGCATTTAAAGTTGGTAAGGGAAATTTTAAAAAGAAATTTTTGGCAGATCTTGATGAGTTTCTATTTAATTTTTGACAGACCAAGAGTTCAATATCAACATTTTGTGTAACATCTTTACAATAATTTTTGGAAATAAATTATATTTTAGTTATTATTCTTTTAATTTGTCTTAACTCTAATTACTATATTTTTTTTATCTCACTATTAAATCATTAAATCATTAAAAATACTCTAAAATCAATCATTCTATTTATTTCCCGTGAAGTGCAACGAATACTAATTTTCATCACACAAATTTATCATTTCTTGTTAAAAAATTATTTATTTTCTTTTATTTTCTCTTTTATTTCTCGTCTTCTCTCTCCCTTTTCTTTCCTTTTCTTTCTTTCTCTTTTTATTTTCTTTCCCAAACCCAGCAACCCTAAAGTCTTCTTTGACATCATCGGCGGCAAGAATTGCCCAATTGCCCAATTAAACAGCCCTTTGCCATGGAAAAAACATTGGGCAATTGGGCAACTGCTTTACCTCTAGATCCCATCCGTGAACACGAATATGAGCTTGGCGGTTATGGTCGATGTACCAATAAAGTGGACAGGTAAATCGTAGAATGATATTTTTGTGTGATGAAAATAAATTATTTTTTAATAAGAAATGATATTTTTGTGTAATAAAAATTGGTATTCATTGCACTTAACGGGGAATAAATAGAGTGATTGATTTTAGAGCATTTTTAATAATTTAGTGATTTAATAGTGAGATAAAAAAGTATAGTAATTAGAGTTAAGACAAATTAAAAGAATAATAACTAAAATATAATTTATTTTCGAAAATTGTCGTAAAGATGTTACACAAAATGTCCATATTGAACTCTTGGTCTCCCAAAAATTAAATAGAAACTCATCAAGATCTGCCAAAAATTTCCTTTTAAATTTTCCCTTACTAGCTTTAAATGCACAGCACGTGTTTGTTAGAATTTATAATCCGGGACTCAATAGAACTTAATTTGTACGTTTAGATATTCAATTGGAACTTTTTCAAGGTCTGCCAATTTTTTTTTTCAATTTTGCCCCTGTCAACTTTTGTTTGACCGCACCTATTTATCTCAATTTTGACCCCGGGACTCAATAAAACCAATTTGTAAGTTAAGGGATTCAATTGAAACTTTTTCAACTTAAAGGACAAAATCGAACAGAGGCTCCAAGATAAGGAACTATTCACGCAATTAACCCTAAATAAAGAGTCTAGTTTAAAATTTTTCTTTGCTCTAAAAAAAGAGTCCACTTTTTGTGTAAAATTTTGTTATTAGTTTTACTAATAATTATAATGTATAACCCAATTTAAAAGTAAAGATAGAAATATAATATTGTATATTTAATTATACATTAATTGTGTTGTACGTTGTAACTTTAAAAATAATTGTACCGAATCGAAAGTGGATTCTTTTCTTAGAACAGAAAGAGTATAATTTATGGTGTATTAAGTATGTGTATATCTTTTAACTTTAAAAAATTTGTACCAAATCAAAAGTGTTTTTTTTTTTTTGGACAACCGGAGTAAGATTTTTGTGAATATTAATTATCTTTAGTATTTTCTTTTTTAAAAAAATTATCATTAGTTATATATATTCACTTTCAAATTCAAAGAACAATTAAAAATCCAAAATTAATCAAACTTTTGTTTCATGTATAATGATTTGATTTTTTTTAATTTATATTTAGCATATAAATTTTGCATACAAAAGACACTTACATATTTCTCTTTTATACATATTTTTTAAAAAATTTGCCTTTTTATATTGAATAAAATTATAAATTAAAAAATAATATATAACATCAGCCATAAAATTATTTAACTTGCAAATTTTAACTTTTGTGATTAGAGATTTAGCAAATTATATATTGAATGACAAACAATGTTGTATGAAACTTTGTTAGCACCAAATTTTTCATAGTTACTAATTAATATTGAATTAAGATTTACACAATTTTATTGCCATGTGAATCGTATATAAAAATTTTAAATTATTAGCATAGCTACTCTTAGAAAAGAAAAGTTTAGAAAAATTCTTGCCATTTACTCTATTATTCATCTTCGTTTGTTTAATTAGCTATAGACTGTTCAATTTTTAATTTAATTTAATTTCTTATTTTAGGTTAATTTTAAAATACTCCAAAAAAAATATATTCATATCATATGTTCTTTTTATTTATATACCTATTCTGAAAAAAAATAGGAAAAAATTTAAAACTATACTAAAATTATTATCAGGGCATCCTACATCTAGTGTAAAGCATATTAACGAGAAATTTTATCATTAGTTATACTTTTTGTGATAAATGAAAGTGTAAATATAAAAAAAAAAATAGAGTATAAATAAATTTCTCTATGTTACTGTTATTTTCAAAACAGTTTGTGAAAAAAAGGATGGATAGTTTAAATGATCATTTGCTCATTTGACATTTCTAAGGATTAATTATACACCAAAACATTTATTGTTTGTAAGAAAAAATTATGGTTATTTTCAGTATCTCGTGAATTCTAGTTTAAATGATCATTTGATTATTTGACACTTCTCAGGTGTGAATTCATTAATAAAAAAGAGACAGGAACTTACTCGTGACAGCATTAATAGAGGAGACAAGAAGCACATAAGTCTACATTAAATTTATATTAAGTAGAGTTGCCAAATATAAATGACATATATAGCAATAATTTTGGACAAAACTCAAGGAAAGTGGATTGAATTCAATGAAAGCACTTGTGGTTACATTAAATCTATATTAAATAGGGTTACCGAATTTAAATGACATACATAGCAACCATTTTAGACAAAGGTTTAGAAAAATAGATTGAATTCGATGAAATACATTAAATTTATATTAAATAATATTACCTAATATAAAAGACACACGTGGTGAAATCGTAAATTTAAAATAAGATACGAATCAAAATATAAACATTTGACTTATATATTACGGGAACCATGGTTGTCAAAATCGCGATCCGGATCGTAGAATCGTACGATTCTACAATCCCACCTACCAAAATCGATTATGGATCGTACTAAATCGTTCAGGAAGTAGACTCGCGCATAGAATCGGTGGAATCGTGTGGAATCGGTAAAATCGTACGTAGACTCGCGCATAGAATCGGTGGAATCGTGTGGAATCGGTAAAATCGTACGATTTTACCGATTCCATGCGTTTCCAGCAAAAATGAAAAAACAGCATCGTTTTGCACAAAACGACGCCGTTTTTTGTTTCTTATTCAAGTCGGCCCTTCTTTCCGCCCTAACAAAATTTTGTTTCTCATTCATCTTCTGCTCTTCGCCTTCGCAGATTCCCTCATCAATCCACCAATCCAACATTCAAATCCAGCAGCTAGCTGCAAAGATAAACCGCTAGAGGCGAGCGACGCCCATCGCCTTCGCCGCTTCCCGCTACCGCTAATCGCCATTCCGGCCGCTCGCTTCTCGCTTAGATTTGAAGCCAAGCTCGATTCGAGGCAATCCTACGAGCGCTTCCACTTCCGGACTCTCCACTCTCCAATCAAGACTAAGCTTCGCTCCACAATTCATTCATTGCTCGGACTTGAGAGTCCCTTGAAGGTTTATCTTTTAAAATTTCCGTCTGCTTGGCAAAAATTGAAAATATCAATGATATAATTGTGGTGTATTTTCCTATCTTGTGAATGTCGCTTTCTTTATAAGCATTGCCTTGGAGCATTTGGCATGTGGCATTGTGGCATTGTGGCTATTCAAAATTTTTGTTTTTCCGTAATTTGGCCAATGCTCACGCTTTTTCTGCTTTTTCTTTTTTCCGAATGTGGCCAATGCTCACAATTTTTCTGTTTTTCGCTTTTCCGAATGTGGCCAATGCTCGCAGCTTTTTCTGCTTTTTCCGAATGTGGCATTTGTGGTCGCATTTTTGATTGTGGCACCGCTTGTTCTGCTTTTTCTCGTGGCCAATTCTCGCGCTTTATTGTGGCTGATTTTTGATTGTGGCATTGGAATGTTCTGCTTTTATGATGGAATCACCAGCCGCATGTTCTGCTTTTTCTCGATTTTTCAAGTCCAACTCAATTATTTTGATCCGTTCTTTTGTTTTTTATTTTCTGGTTTTGTCTGGAATGAAGCTAGCATGTTCTGTTTTTCTGGTTATTTTGAGGCTTGAAGTAGATCACTAGATTGTTCTGTTTCTTTTTTTTTCTGGTTTTTTCTGGAATGAAAGTTCATGTTCTGTTTCTCTGTTTCTGTGTTTCTCTAGTTATTGCAGTGTATTGCAGTGTTTTTTTTCTAGTTTTTCTGAAATGAAACATTGCTTAGTTTTTCTGTTTTTTTTTCCTTGTATTGCAATCCTTTTTTTTGTTTTGGTTTTTCCCAGCTTTTTATGAACTGAAACATTGCGGCATTTTTCTGTTTTTTTTTTCTGGTTTTATCTGAACTTAAGGACATTGCGGCATTGAGCCATTTTCTGTTTTTTGTTCTGATTCTTTCTGAAATGAAGCTCGTTGCACCGTTTCTCTATTTTTTGTTCATTTTTTTTTGTTTTTTCCTCGCTTTTTCCGAATCAAACATTGCGGCGTTTTTTTTTCCTCTAGTTTTATCTCAACTTAAGGACATTGCGCTTTCTCTGTTTTTGTTTAGTTTTTCTGCTTTTTTCTGGTTTTTCCGAATCAATGTATTGCGTTGTTTTTCTATTTTTTTCTCGGTTTTTTCAACTTAGGGACATTGGCTGCTTTCTCGCTTTTTGTTCAGCTTTTTCTGCTTTTTCCTAGTTTTTCCGAATCAACTGTATTGCGTTGTTCTTCTGCTTTTTTCTACTTTTTCTAAACTTAAGGACATTGCGCCTTTTTTTTTGTGAAATGAAGCTCGTTGCACCGCTTTCTATTTTTGTTCGCTTGTTTTGTTTCTTTTCCGGTTTTTCCGAATCAAAGTTTGAAACACATTGTGCCATTTTTCTGTTTTTTGTTCAGCTTTCTAGTTCTATTTTTTCTGGTTTTTTTGTGGATTGGTTTGTTAGTATATGCAGCATATCCTTAATTCCTTATTCTCCAATCTAACTTTTTTTCCTAACTTTGCAATTTCAGAATGTCTTCTTCTAATCCAAAAGCAAAAGCTAGAAAAAATGCCCCCGGTGCTCGACTTGATCCTGCTTGGCAACATGGAATTGATGTTGATGCTAAAGGAAAAAGAGTACAATGCAAGTTCTGTAACATCATTCGGGCAGGAGGTATATATAGATTGAAGCATCACTTGGCTTGCACACATCAAAATGTTGAACCTTGCCTGCAAGTTTCAGATGAAGTTAGGAACGACATGCTTGAGATGCTTACTGCAAGTACGGCAGAATCAAAGAAAAAAAAGAGAATGAAATTCGGTACTTCATATGATTCTATGGAGGAAGAAAATGATGGCAGCAAACAAAGAGGCCCCATGGATCAATTTGTTGTTAAAAAAGGTGGGGAACAAAAGGGAAAACAATCAACCATGAATGAAAAGTGGAAGAAAAAAGAAAGAGATGAAGTTTGTCAACTCATGGCGCGTTGGTTCTATACTAGCGCTATTCCTTTCAATGCGGTGAATAATCCGTTTTTTCATCAAATGATGCAAAAATTGGGAGAATATGGAAAGGGTTTAAAGCCACCTTCATATCATGAGTTGAGGGAAACACTTTTGAAGAGAGAAGTCCAATCAACACTAAATTCGCTTCAAAGGTACAAGGAGCAATGGAAATCAACCGGTTGTACCATTATGTCCGATGGATGGACAGATCAAAGAAAGAGAACAATGTGCAATTTTTTGGTAAATAGCCCGGCTGGAACTGTCTTCCTATGTTCGGTGGATACTACCGACATATCCAAGACAGCACAAAAAATATTTGAAATGTTAGATGACATTGTAGAGAAGGTGGGAGAGGAAAATGTTGTACAAGTTGTTACCGACAATGCAGCCAATTATAAAGCAGCTGGAAGATTGTTAATGGATAAGAGGAAAAATCTTTTTTGGACTCCTTGTGCCGCACATTGCATTGATTTGATGCTAGAAGATTTTGAGAAGAACGATCCTATCCAAAAGGCCACTATACATAAAGCTAAATCTGTGGTTTCTTACATTTATTCATGGGGTACAGTTGTAAATTGGATGAAAGAATTTACAGGTGGCAAAGAGTTGGTTAGACCTGGGATTACACGATTTGCTACTTCTTATTTAACCATGAGACGACTAAATGAACTAAGAGGAGCTTTGTTCACTTTTTTTTCATCTGAAAAGTGGGCAGGGAGTGTGTATGCTAAAAAAAAGAAGGGAAAAGATGTGTGTGCCATTATTTTTGATAGCGGTGAATTTTGGCCAAATATTGACTTATGCCTGAAGATTGCAACACCGCTTATTAAGGTTTTGAGAATGGTTGATTCCGATGACACACCGGCTATGGGTTTTTTGTATAAAGCAGTGGAGCAAGCAAAGGAAGAAATCAAGACAAACCTGAACAACATTAAGAAGAGGTAAATTATTAATCTTTGTTTTCTAGTAACTTATAAATCTCTATTAGATTTTATATGTGGTTTTTTAATGATTATATAATTATTCAACTTATTATTTGTGGTAGATATGAGCCTGTTTTTGCTATAATTGACAAGCGATGGGATGGAATGCTTAGTCAACCTCTCCATGCTGCGGGATATTTTTTGAACCCTCGTTTTCAGTATAGTTCAAACTTTCAAGCAGATGTGAATGTTAAACGTGGTTTGTATGAGTGTGTTTATAAAATGATTTCCAGTGCGGATGAAAAAACAAAAATTGAGTTGCAACTCAATAAATTTAGACATGCACATGGATCATTTGGAATCGATGGTGCAATTCGAACAAGAGAGAAGATGTCCCCAGGTTAGTAGCTTAATATATTGAAAATATGTTTTTTTCCACGTATTATTGAATTTATTTGATAGTTGTTTTATTTGGTTATAGCTGATTGGTGGTTCTCTTACGAAGATGATTGTCCAGAGTTACAAAAATTTGCTATTCGAGTGCTAAGTTTGACTTGTAGCTCTTCTGGTTGTGAACGTAATTGGAGTGCATTTGAATTGGTAATTCTGTTAAAATTTATAGATTCATTTTTTTGTAAGCATTCTTATTGAAGGCATTTAGTTTGTTTAACTATTTTTAACATCGAATTTTAGGTACATTCAAAAAGAAGGAACCGCTTGGCACAAAAAAGAATGAATGATTTGGTTTTTGTCATGTACAATTTGAAATTGCAAGAGAGACAAAGGAAGAGAGAATCTACCAAATCTTCATTAATTGAAGATTCATGTGAAAACCTTCCTTCTGATGATGAGTGGATAACAGAGAAAGAGAATCCAACGCTACCAATGGGAAACAACTGGCTGAGAGTTTTGGATGAAGATCCAAATCATGACACTTCAGAAGAAGAAGGAAGTGAGGATGATGAGGTTCATTTTATTACAAGGAATATCATGAGGGCTTGTAAGTAATTTAATTTGTAAGTTTTATTATTACTTATTTAAAATATTTTTAATTTGTAATTTGCTTATATTTGTTTATGTAGCTGATTCTCGAGAATCTCGACCAAGCGGATCTCGTACCAAGAGGCCACAAGTCAAAGACATGAACGCATTTCGATTAATTGATGAAGATAAAGATAAAGATGAGGATACAGATAATCCAATTATCATTGGTCAAAATGAAGTTGAAAATGAAGATTGTTATAACGATGATGATGGGTTTAATAATGATGATATGTTATTTGATAATTATAATTCAAAATCTTTGGATATAGATGAAGATGATGACATTGAGGAGGATGACTGGAAGTTTGCATAAATATTTATGTTGTTAAATTTGAGTTGTACTTTAATTTGTTATTAAATTTAATGTTTTAGTTAAAAGTCTATTTGGATGTGAAATTTTTCATCTTTTGGTAATTTAAGATGCATTATATATTTTATTTGGTGCTATTATTATTTTGTGTAGAATGTGATAGAATGATGGAATGAATGATTGAATGATAGATGTGGTTGAATGTGGTTGAACGTGGTTGAATGATAGATTGGGTTGAATTGAATGTCGTTGAATCATGAATGTGGTTGAATGATAGATGTGGTTGAATGTGGTTAAGATTGGCTTGAATGATAGATGTGCTATTATTATTTTGTGTAGAATGTGGTTGAATGATGGAATAAATGATTGAATGATAGCTGTTTGTTCTTAAACAGGATTTGGACAAAATTCAGAACGCATATTCATCGTATACTTTATAATGTTGGTTTTTTACAATTTAACACAAATATACAACTTATTTTTATGACAAAAGTAGTGTATGTGATAAAATATGAATAATTATAATTATTTTTATCATTTTTGGTAGAATCTTACGATTCTACGATCCGATTCTGCTACCCCAAATCGATTCTACGTAGAATCCCGATTTTGCGAACCATGACGGGAACTAATTCAACTGTAGAACAATTGGGATCTACCAAATTAATTTGGTGAGATTATGATCAACACAACTTTGGCATGTCCACAAGAATCAGGCCAAGCAAGCTTCGGTATTTTGGTAAGGGATCAGAAGGGCAAACTAAAGATTACGTGCGTTTGTTTCTCTAAGAAATGGAATTTTTTTTTGAAATGATAATAATTTTCAGAGAGTATGGTTTAAATCTCCACAAGTATTAACTCCAATTCCGAATTGATTCTGACTCTCATTATAAACCATGCACACCCAAAAACCATATACAATCGTTCAGTGGAATTGGGGAGCCAAAACAACATCTTGTATAGCAACAAGCTTTGCTTGTCCACCAGACTCCTCCGCCAAAGCTTCTTCTCCAACATCCTCATTGAACTCCCTCTTTTCTTCTTCACTGGTTACAATTATTTTCTGTGCAAATTGCAAAATCAGCTGGATGAAATTCAGGAGTGAAACGTGGTATTATTTCGCACATATTTAGGTGATCATTTGCGCATTATTTTCTAAACAGAAACTACTATGTATAAGGATTGATGGAAGAAAATTTGGTTGCCTTTATTTTTAGAATGTCCACTGAAATAACTTTAGAGCACATGAATTGTCAGCATATGCGTGAGTCTGTCTTCTTAAGTTGAGGGCTTCTGTTAACGCTCTACAAATGCAGAAAATTGGTGTGATATTTGTGTAAATATGCGAGACATACCTTCTTAAGAGTTTCTTTCTCAATGAAGAAACCATCCTCCATGCACTGACAAAGAACCCGCGCATATGTAGAGTGTAAAGCTTGGCTGAGCGTCCAGTGTAGTAAGCCTATAAAAACAAGAGCGTCGAGTGTAACATGTGCCGTGAACAACAGAGAATGATATCGGAAATTCAGCTGAAGCTGAGATCAACGTATTTGAATAATATAGAGAACAATCCTTTCTAGGCTACAATCATGACTCCAAGTTACCACAATGTTTCAGGTCCTAGCTAATCCAAATAGCCTAATCATGTTTTCAGAAAATTAATTGTAACATCCTGTGAATGAACATCCATATGATTTCATGCATCTTGCATGCAAAATTAATTACAAGGTTGTCATCCACAAAACACTGAAAAAGAGATATACCTGTAGAAATTGGAAACCAGTGATCATACCTCGAACATCGATGTTTTTTTATGTCATATTCTTTAGATCAATAACACAGCCCAACTTTTCATTTCCAGTTTCTCTACTTTTGAAGAAGCTGAAATGAGCAAAAAAACAACAGCGAGAGAGATCCCAAAATATTCATGTACATCCTGTATAATGGAAGCAACACTTTGAAATCTAACCTTAACCATAGAGATGTGGACGAGTAAACCAGTTGACTATTCAAATCTTCCTATATTTGGAAGTCTTATTTATGTAATTTATATTCTCGAGAATTACAAAGCTAGACTAAAGTTGAGGAAATATACTAGGGTATGCTGATGATGTGTGAAGGGATATGAGTTGTGGGATCCCACTGCCCTCAAAATTGTAGTAAGAGAGATATTGTTTTCTTCACATAATATAAAATGCAATATGGGGATGATAATACTTTTAAAAAAAAAGAGACTGTGCTGGTACAAGTAAAAGAAAAACAGGAGAATTCTTCTAAAATAGCAACACAGAATTGTTATGAACAAAAGCAATGCAGAAGCGGCAAAGATAAAATTCAACAAAACAATAAAAATAAATCGACAGAGGCAACACCAGATTTACGTGGTTCACCCAGTGTGGGCTGCATCAACGGACGACGAAAAACAAAGATTCCACTATAAAAGTTGGAGAATACAAAAAACCTCTTAAGTGAGGATGAGGATTACAATCTATTACAAATGGTATTCTCTTGGTGATGAACATGAAAAATCGAGGGATGATGGACTTTTGTGCGGGGCAAGAAATTTCAGAATTTGCTTGGGTGTTTGGAAACAGAAAACAACCCCCACGTCCAACACGTTCAAGAATGCTAGCTGCAAAATTTGAGGCACACGTGCACACGTCCCAAAAGTCAACAATCTCCACCTTGGCTCAAATTTCAAAAAAATACACTCCATCGTCAAAGAAGCCCCGAAGGGCAATCAAGGACTTTGAAGTCCAACCAAATTCAAGCAATGCTTGAACTTGGAAATAGAAAGTGTCTTAGTGAGCATATCTGCTGGATTCTCAGTTGTGTGAATCTTTTTCACTACAACCTCCCCTGTGGCAATAATATCTCGAATCCAATGATGCTTTATATCAATGTGTTTGGTCTTGTCATGAAAGCGATTGTTTTTCGTCAAATGAATCGCGCTTTGACTATCACAAAAAACAACAAGAACCTTTTGTGATAAACCAAGCTCAAGAGCCAAACCACGGATCCAAATTGCCTCCTTAACACCTTCTATTGCAGCAATGTACTCGGCCTCAGTTGTGGATAAAGCAACAATAGATTGTAAGATAGCCCTCCAACTAATAGCACCATTGCAAAGAGTGAAGATATAACCCGACAATGACTTACGGTGATTCAAATCGCCACCATAGTCAAAGTCTACATAGCCAATTACATCAGGTGCTTTTGCCTTACTTCTATCAAACGCCAAAGACACCTCAGATGAACCCTTCAAGTAACGAAGAATCCATTTCACAGCATTCCAATGCTCCTTTCCTGGATTGTGCATGTAACGACTCACCACACTAACTGCATGAGCCAGATCAAGTCTAGTGCAAACCATAGCATACATAAGGCTTCCTATAGCACTAGAATAAGGCACATGTGACATACGTTCCATCTCATCGTCGGTCTTAGGACATTGATCTGCTGACAATCTGAAGTGTGCAGCTAAAGGAGTGGAGACAGGTTTACAAGAGGACATATTAAACCTGTCAAGTACCTTCTCAATGTATTTCTGTTGAGATACGGCTAACTTGTTTGCTTGTCGGTCTCTATGAATCTCCATGCCAAGAATCTTCTTGGCTGCTCCAAGGTCCTTCATATCAAAATCATTGCTAAGCTGAATTTTCCGTTCATCAACCAATGACTTGTCACAAGAAGCAATGAGCATATCATCCACATATAATAACAAATAAACAAAGGAACCATTAGAGGATTGTCTGAAATATATGCAGTCATCGTACTGACTTCTAGAATACCCATGCCCGATCATAAAAGTATCAAATTTTATATACCATTGTCTGGGAGCCTTCTTCAAACCATATAAAGATTTGTTGAGACGACACACAAGATGTTCCTTGCCAGGAACCACGAACCCCTCGAGTTGCTTCATATAAATTTCCTCTTCAAGATCACCATGGAGGAAAGCTGTCTTCACATCAAGTTGCTCCAATTCCATATCAAGGAGAACAACTAAAGCAAGGATTATGCGAATAGAAGTATGACGTACAACATGAGAGAAGATTTCATTGAAGTCTATACCTTCCATTTGATTAAAACCACGAACCACAAGTCGTGCCTTGTGCCTTGCTTGTTCAACTTCGGGGATGCCATCTTTCTGCTTGTAAATCCATTTACAGCTCAAAGGTCTCTTGCCCTTAGGTAGTTCAGTCAAATCCCAAGTACTTTTTTTGTGCAGACTTTATATCTCTTCATTCATAGCCAACAACCACTTCGAAGAATCAGGTGAAGAGATGGCTTCAGAATAGCTAGAAGGGTCTATGCTTTGATCAACATCCTAAGCCATACTCAAAGCATACGCAAACAAATCACAATCATAATCAACAAATTTGTCTGGCCTCTTTGTCTGTCTCTTAGGTCTATCCAGGGCAATAGAATAACTTCGTTGAATTCCAGCTGAATCAGAGGTACTGAGATCAGTAGTACCGGTAGACGAGGTGCTAGAGATAACGTCATTAGGAGGTGTGGGCTCCACCTCCAACTCCACCTTCTCACTGGCACTATCAATGTCATCTTTTCTAACAAAATCCATTTCAGAAAATAGATTATTCGCATTAAAAATAACATCCCTACTAATGAACACTTTGCGGGTTGTAGGATTATACAGGTTGTATCCTTTTACCCCAATAGGATAACCAACAAATATGCACTTTTTTGCTCTAGGCTCTAGTTTTCCTTCATTAGAATGTGCATAAGCAGTACAACCAAAAACTCTAAGATTAGAGTAGTCAACAGGTTTACCTGACCAAACCTCTTCTGGAATTTTGAAGTCAATGGAAGAATGTAGAGAGCGGTTGACCAAATAGCATGCCGTAGAAGCTGCTTCAGCCCACAAATGATGTTGTTTCCAAAGTCCAGCATTAGAAAGCATACACCGTACCCTTTCAAGTAGTGTTCTACTAATCCATTCTACAACACCGTTTTGTTGGGGATTCCTCTTAACGGTGTGGTGTCTAGATATACCATGATTTGCGTAGAACTTATTGAAATCACCATCTCAGAACTCTAATCCATTATCAATCATGAGCTTCTTGATTTTCCTCCCTGTCTGATTCTCAACAAGAGCCTTCCAAGTCTTAAACTTAGGAAACACATCATTTTTATGCTTCAAAAAATAAACCCAGACCTTACGAGAAAAATCATCAATGAAAGTAAACATGTATCTACTTCCATCATTGGAAGCAACTTTACTAGGACCCCATAAATCAGAATAAACATAGTCAAGAATACCTTTGGTACAATGAATAGCAGCAGAGAAACTTACCCTCTTCTGTTTACCAAAAATACAATGTTCACAAAAGTCCAGCTTACCAGTGCAGTCCTTTCCAAATAATCCTCTTTTGCTCAAAACATTCATGCCTTTTTGGGAAATATGGCCCAGACGCATGTGCCATAACTTAGTGACATTCAAGGCAGATGATGATGGCGATGCTTGACTCGAACACATCCGGTAGAACCTTGCAAGACATACAAGCTACCAACACGATTAGCTTTCATAAGAACAAGAGCACCTTTAAAAACTTTCAAAACTCCACCTTCAACTGCGTACCTGCACCCATTAGACTCAAAGGGTGTCCAAGGATATCAAATTCGTTTCATATCAGGGTCATATCGAACATCACTTAAAGTCCTGATACATCCATCGTGGGTCTTAATCAGAATAGTACCTATTCCAAAAACCTTGCAGGGAGTATCATTCCCCATCAAGACAGTACCACTAGTTACCGATTCAAAAGTGGCAAACCAGTCCTTAATAGGACACATATGATAAGTACAGCCAGAATCAAATATCCACTCAGTTTTATTTCTCTTGCTCGTGAGGATCAATGAAACATCACCTTCAGAATCATCAGCTATACTAGCTTGGGTGGATGGTGAGGGTTTTGAATTTTCTTCTTTTTCCCTTTTCTTTTTCAAGGACCAACAATCATCAATAAGATGCCCAACTTTCTTGCAATAACGACATGTCTTTTTGGTTTCGTTTCCTAAATTTGGACTGGACTTGTTTACATTGACATTTCCTTTTTCTTGTGATCTACCTCTAGCAAGCAAACCTTGACTTTATCATCATTAGAGATTTGAGTCAAATTTCTCTTTTGATAACAAGTTAGATTTAACATCTTCGTAAGCTAAGGTTTCATGTCCACCATACAACATGATCTCTTTAAATTGCTTATAGGAGCGGAGTAAGGAGACAACCATAAGTACAGCCTTGTCTTCATCATCAATTTTAATGTCAATAGATTCCAAATCCATAATAATAGAATTAACACCATCAATGTGCTCTTGAATATTTGTACCTTCAGCCATGCGGAATGTGTATAAACGTTCCTTGAGACGGAGCTTGTTGGCAAGGTTCTTTGTCATATACAAAGACTCCAGCTTTAGCCACAATCCTGCGGCGGTTGTCTCTTTAGCCACTTCACAGAGAACCTCCTTAGATAAACAGAGTTGGATCTGAGAAAGTGCCTTCTCATCAAACTCTCCCACTGCTCATCTATCATGAAAGCTGATTTCTTTGAGTTCCCATCAAGGGCCTTCTTTAAACCGTTTTGGGTGAGAACGGCTTTCATTTGAAGTTGCCAAATGGTGAAACTGATCTTGCCGTCGAATTTCTCAATGTCAAACTTGGTTACAGACATCTTAAATAAAGTGCCGGTTGAATATCAACACGCTCTGATACCACTTGTTATGAACAAAAGCAATGCAGAAGCGGCAAAGATAAAATTCAACAAGACAATAAAAATAAATCGACAGAGGCAACACCAGATTTACGTGGTTCACCCAGTGTGGGCTACGTCCACGGACGACGAAAAGCAAAGATTCCACTATAAAAGTTGGAGAATACAAAAAACCTCTTCAGTGAGGATGAGGATTACAATCTATTACAAATGGTATTCTCTTGGTGATGAAGATGAAAAATCAATGGATGATGGACTTTTGTGCGGGGGAAGAAATTTCAGAATTTGCTTGGGTGCTTGGAAACAGAAAACAACCCCACGTTCAAGAATCTTGGCTGCAAAATTTGAGGCACACGTGCACACGTCCCAAAAGTCAACAAGAACTAGATTCAAGAACTGCTGGCATTCAATTTATATTATAGCAATGTTGCATACTACCTTTTACTAAAATTAGGAGTTATGAACCTTTCAAGAAGTGATGACTACTTGAGATATATCTCAATGGATATGACAATGTAGCGGAGATTGAAAATCTTTATAAAAACAAAACATTGGATCTAGTGCCGATTACCACAAGAGGGAAACTCAATGGCTACAAAACCCTTTTGTTAGGAATAGAATGAGCACATTACGAGTAAAGAAAGAAGATTGATATATGGGTAAAGATAAAAAGTCCGTGGTCAAAGAAATGATAATAATTTAGATAAAATATTATTGTGCAAGATGGGTGGTTGCGGATTATACTCGGATGGAAGGAATTGACTTTAATAAAATATTTTTTCCTTGTAATTTAACTTTCTACTATTTGAGCAGTTCGACAATATATCTGTCTTTAATTTTTTTACATCCACAGTACTTAAATAGAAAAAGCGAATTTTATTCATAAATATCTTGAAGATTGAATCTATGTGCTCCAATTAAATGATTTCAAAGAACAAGGTAAAGATAAATTGGTTTACGAGTTAAACAAATTTCTCTACGAGTTGAAACAAGCTCCCAAGTGTAAGAACAAGAGATTTGATTCTTTTATTTGGATACAAATTATACAATAGACTCTATTGGGACCCTTGTACATATTTCAAAAGGTTCAATGACAATGATTTTGTTATATTACTATTGTATGTCGGTGATAAGTTGATTCTAGGCCTAAGCTTTACTTAAAGACAATATAATCTTACCCATTTCCTGCAATAATTCCGAGTTCAACTTTTCCTTGTGATTTTTGAATTCATGCCCTGTGTTAATTTTATGACACTAGATTGAGGACCAAATTACCAATGTTGTTCCCTACCATCAACCACTTTTTTCTTTTTTTGTTCGATTGAAACATGAACACGCTTAATTTTATGTCCTCCAGAGGCAACATAGAATATTTTTGCACAAAAGTGACTAGATGCCTATTCTAAAGGAACAAACTTGATACCATCAACTACTTATTGTTGAGCTTGGATCTTCTCTTAGTGTTGTGCTTGTGTATATTCCGTCATTCCTTATGCATTCTTTGCACCACTTCCAATTATTTAGTTTTTGGCATTAAATTGCCAAAAGTTCCTTCCTTTCTATAATTACCCTAACATATACTCCCTCCATCCCAAAAAAAAAAAATCCACTATGAATTTGGTGCAACTTTTTTTAAATTACAAAATACAACACACTTAATACACAATTAAATATATAATTTTATATTTTTATTCTTACTTTTTAATTTAAGTTGTACATAGTTATTATGAGTAAGAGTGAATATAAGAATTTCACCCTAAAAGAGAACTCTTTTTTGGAGACAAATAACATTTTTCAAACTAAAATCTTTATTTAGAACGGAGGGAGTATAAAAACTTTCTCTTGTCGTGCACATTGTTCTAAAATTGTTAGACCATCAAGATAAAATCATAGATAATATTCTCTCTATGCCACTCCCTCCCTCCCACCTCCCCCACAAAAAAAAAGGTCAATATTTGATTAGTTATATTTTTTATTTATTGTAAAGTATATTTAATACAACTGTTAAATGTATAATTTTCTAATTATATCTTTATTTTTGAATGATGAACCATATATATTAGGGTAAATTACATTTACCACCTCCAAGATTCCTGTAAATTATCAATCAAAACTATCAATACCCCCCTCAAACCCTAAATCCATCATGAACAGTAACGGAACAGTAAAAAAATTTTGATATTTGGACAAAAATACCCCTCATACTTCAATTATTAATTTATATAAAAAAATACTTATAACTAACATTTACCCTAAAAATAAAATAAAAAATTATACATATTCATTTGTATCAAAAATAGAATACACAGGAAGAAAATCAAAGTAAAAAAGTTGACTTATATCAAAAAATTCAAATTAACTGAAGAATAAAAAGTAAATCTATCAACAAAGAAAGAAAGTATGGTATGAAAATTTCTAAAATTCATTTTGTAGTCAAATTCACCAAAGCAACAAAAATGAAAATACACATATTTCTTTTCTTTCATACATATCATACCTTCTTTTTCATTAATAGATTTACTTTTTACTCTTCAATTAATTCGAATTTTTAAATACAAATCAACCTTCTACTTCTATTTTCTTCTTGCGTACTCTAATACAAATGAATATGTATAATTTTCTTTATTATAGGAGTAAGTGTTAATTATAAGTTTTATACAAATTAATAAGCTGAGTCTGAAGGGTATTTTTATCCAAATATCAAAAATATTTCTTGTTCATTACTATTCTAGCAGTCAAGGTTGGGGCCATTGCGATTTTACCAAATCTCGGGGTACGATTGGTAATTTACATGAACCACGAGGGTGGTAGATGTAATTTCTCGTATATATTAATATTATCTGAATATTTTTAAAGAAAATTTTTAAAACTAAACTTTTTGAAATGGATGGCGTATAATATAAGATAATATAAACACACCAATTTCCATGAAAACTCCTTTTAACAATGTAAAATGTAAAGTAGAAAAATATTCATTATTTTAAAAAATTAGGAATACAACAACATTCCATTTAAGGAGATTAATAATGTACTCCGTCCAAAAAAAAAGGTGTAGTTTCAAAAATTTTGTTTGGCAAAAAAAAAAAGTCCACTTTTGGTATAAAATTTTTATATTACCCTTATTAATAATTACAATGTATAATTTGAATTAAAAGTAAGGATAAAAATATAAAAATATAAAAATATACATTTAATGGTGCATTAAATGTGTTTTACTGTGACTTAAAAAGTTTATATCAAATAAAAGTGGACTCTTATTTTTGGAGCGAAGGTGATATTTTAAATAAAAATCATTAAAAACTCATTAAAATTTCTTTTTCTACATTGGGAACTTGGGATGATGAATGAAGGAAACATTGGCGCCTATTTTATAGCTTGTTATCGGAGAAAAAGGCTCGACCCAAAGAATTTTTATTAAGGGAGATTCGGATCGAAATAGGAGAAAATTACAAAGAAAAAGCAAGAAATCATACTAACATCTCTAAAACCAACTCACCTAACTCCTCTTTCATTATTTATACATATTCCTTTCTAATGACCATTGATCTTTAACCAACTCTTTTCCGGCTATCTCGATGTTTTGACAGTTCACGCCAAAGTGAAATGATGTCATTCCACTTATTCCTTATTAGAGCGATGTCGTTTGAGGCTTATTGGATCCACTGCTATTATGCCCAATCCCAACTTATGCCCAATGTCTTTTAGTTTGTAGATCCAACCTAGCCTTTGGCCCAATTCCTTCTTTTGTGACAATTGCTTCTTGTTTTCGCATCCTTGTCCTCAAGGATCAAACAAGCTAAGGCTGTGATTGCTCAACCAATTTGAAGTGTGAAACTATTTCTTGATGAAATCCAAGTCCTCCCACATGAATTCCTCAAGGTGAGATTAACCTAAAGCACTAGGATTTGAGAGCAGTTCTCCATTTCTCTGAATCTCCTCTTTTTAGCGATACTTTAGGTTCTTCAATGAACTTATTGGCAATGTGGGCATCGATTCTGCATCTTTCCTTATTTTGAGCTTGACCTTGATATAAAAAGGCAGGATGAATCACAGTGCCGGCGAGAAGTTGTAGTTTATAAGTTAAAGCTCAATCTTTTCTATAATAGGAAAGGTCCAAAAATTTGGATGAGAGTTTCAACTATTTTTGGGTTCTACAAACTGTCGTCTATAGATTTGGAGCTTCACATAGACCATATCACCCACCTTCAACTCCTTTTCTATTCTTTTCTTGTGCTTGGATTTCATTCTATTTTGAGCTTGTGCTAGATGGTCTTTCAAAGCTGGATGATTGCTTGTCTATCTCTGAGCACTTGGCTTGCTGCGGGAGTAATTGAATCAAGTAGTGAGCTTAAGGGTAATTGCTTACACTTATAACCATAGCAAGCTTCAAAAGGAGTCATTGAAATGCTTGTATGGTAGCTGGTGTTGTATCACTACTCAGCCATAGGTAGCCATTGCCTCCAAGTATTTGGTCTACTGCACACATGCACACGAGATAAGACTCTAGGTATTGGATCACTCTTTTACTCTAGCCATCGGTTTGTGAATGATAGGTAGAGAGTGAAGTGCATTTATTTCCATCATTTTGAACAATTCTCTCCGGAAAGTGAAGAACTTGTCTCTATCATCGATTATGGTTTCTAGACTGACCATGTAGTCGAAAATTGTATCCATAAAAATCTTGGCTACTTCTTTAGCTAAGAAAGGGTGCCCCAATCTAATTAAGTGTGACATTTTGTCATTCTGTCAACTACCACCAATATGGTATCACAATTTTACGATCTTGGCGGTTCTCAACAAAATCCATGTTAATGTGAGTCCAAATTGTTTTAGGAATTGGTAAGAAATTTGTAGAAACCCTAGATATGGATCATTTTCATATTTATTCCTTTGACATGTATCATATTCTCTAACAAACTTAGCCATTTCCACCTTCATATGATGCCAATAAAAGCTGAATTCACTCTTTGCAAGTTGCCATTCTGACCATTATGACCTCCTATTGTTGAGGTATGAACTATGAAGGGCTTCTATAATTTTTCTGCGCACCCCATTTCCCGCTTCAACATAGATCTTGCCTTTGTACTTAATCAAGTTGCCTACCAAGCAATAGTCAAGAGGACTTTTTGGATCTAAAGCCAATGTAGCAATTAGCTCCTGGCATACATTGTCTTGCTCATAACTGGTCTCAAGCTCATTCATCCATTTAGGGTGTATTCTAGAGATTGCAATTAAGCATCCCATTCTTTCTTCTTAACACGATAAAAAAAACTATAACTACTCAACAAAAAAAACTTAACAAGTAGAATAAAATTCTGCTCCATAATCCCAGATTTCAACTTATAAAGCTTAACTTCCAAATTTGTAGAAAATATTTCACAACCTAAAACTCCTTAAAATTTTTCCTGCAAATTCCCAATTGTGTCCCTAACACTTCAAACCTTCCTTTGGATAAGGCCTTTGTAAATTTCAACAAGTGATTCTTTGGTACAACGGACTAGAACAATTTCTTCATTCTTTTGAACTTCACGAAGAAAATAGTATTTTATCTTGAAATGCTTAGTAGTAACATGAAAAAACTGAATCATTAGAAATAGCAATGACAGTTTCATTATCAATAAAAATTTTAGTTGCATCCATATGTTCATGCCTCACGTCTACCAACAACTTCCTTAGCCAAAGAGCTTGATTAACCGCTGTAGTTGTAGCCATATATTCAACTTCTACAATTGATTGAGCTATAGCATTTCACTTCTTAGAACTCTAACAAAAATACTTTGAACCAATGCTAAACACATAGCCAAAGGTACTTTTCATGTCATCATTGTATCCAGCACAATCACTATCCACAAAGCCATAAAGAGCTATATGTTTAGATTTCTTGAAGTGAATACCAAAATCTACGGTACCTTTTATGTATCTAAGTACTACTCTGTTTTTGACTTTGAAATGCAACTCACTTTCACAATGCATAAATATAGAAATAAACTTACAAAATACATAATGTTAGGTGTTCTTTGTGAGATACATTAAACAACCAATAAGACCCTATAAATCTTATCATCGAATTCCTAACTCCATCTTGCTTGCTTAATTTTTCATTTTCCATTAAAGGTGTGCCAATAGACTTGTAGTTTGCATATTGAAAATTTTACACACTTCCTTGGCATATTTGTGTTGCCTTATGGAGGTCCCTTCTTGAGATTGAGTGACCTCCATACCAAGAAAATAGGACATCTCCCCTAAATCCGTCATCTCAATGACTCCCTTCATTTTCTCCTTGAATTGATTCATCAAAAATGATTTACTTCCCATAACATATAAATCATTAACATACAAAGTGACAATAATTATATCATCTTTAAAAACTTTTACATAAAGAGTTGATTCACTCAAACTCTCATTGAAACGAAAGTTCAAGAAGATAATCATCAATCTTCCTATACCAAGCTCTTGGAGCACATTTAAGGCCATATAAAGCCTTTTTAAGTTGATACACTCTGTCTTCTTTTCCTTTGATAGCAAAGCCTTCAAGTTGTTCAACAAAAATCTTCGCCTACAAATAACCATTTAAAAAAGTAGATTGACATCTAGTTGATAGAATTTCCATTCTTTACGGACTACAAGTGCTAGAATCATCTTGATGGTATCAAGTCCACTTTGGAGCAAATGTTTTTGAAAAAACTACTCTAGATTATTGAGCATTGCCCTTGACAACCAACCTTGCTTTATGTTTGTTGATAGAACCATCGACATTGAGTTTGGTCCTTTAGACCCATTTGACACCAATAGGATTCTTATGATTTGGTCTATCTACAAGCACCCATGTGTGGCTCTTTTCAATCATCTTAATCTCCTCCTTCATTATAGCAATCCACTTAGGATCTTTAGCAACTTCTTCATAACCTATAGGCTCAAGTACCAATACATTACAATTTTGATAAATTTCAAAAAGAGATCTTGTACCTCTAAATGGCATATCATCAATAGACTGTCATGGATCTCCTCCTCAATTGATTTAGGAGTAGCATCCTTTTTTTTTCTGTCTTGTCGATCCCAAGTTGCATATTAATCAAACTTGACATCCCTGCTTACGATCACTTTTTTCAAAAGAAGGTTGAAAAACTCTAGAACCTTTTGTGATGTTGCTATATCCAACAAAGATTCCTATTTTAGCCTTTTCATCCAACTTTCCCCTCTTTAAATCTAGAACATGTGCGTAGCATATGCAACCAAAGACCTTTAGATTGTGAACTGATGGCTTGTACCCAAACTAGGTCTCAAAAGGAGTTTTGTCTTTTACTAACTTTGTAGGTAGTCTATTAAGAAGAAAAACTGCAGTATTTACATATTTAGCCTAAAATTTCTTGGGCAAATTCTTCTTAAACAACACCTTGATATCTCCATATCTGTTTTTCCCCTCATTTACTCTAGTATGTTATAGAGTATAGTGTCATCAATTGATACTCAATTCCTGCATCCTCACAAAAATTGTTAAACTTATTAGAATATACCCAGTTCCATTATCGAACCTAAGAATTTTTATTTTCTGCCCACTTTGATTTAGATTAGAGCTTTAAACATCAGAAAAATTTTAGCAACATCCAATTTTTATTCATAAAATAAACCCAACATATTCTGTTAAAATCATCAACAAAAATAACATAGTACCTCTTGCCATTCAAAGAAGGAGGACTCATTAGACCTCAAACATCTATGTAAATCAAGCTGAAGTTTCTCTGTTGCTATCTAAGCTATGTTTTGAGGAAATGATAGCCTTAGTTGTTTTCCAAACTGACAAGCCTTACAAACTCCACTTTTTTTCCTAATAGGTGGCAAATCTTGCACAAGTTCATTGGTATGCATGTCATTTAGAGCTGGAAAATTAAAATACCCACGCTTTATGCCAAAGATCGGTTTCATCAGCCTTACTGGAACAAGCTCTTAAACCAACCTACAACAAATCTAAAGAAAAGCTTTTTCCTTTCATTTTTATAGAACAAAGCTCACTTTCATCAGGATCATAAATTTTGCAAGATTTATTCTTGAAAATAAGAAAAATCCTTCTCTAGCAAATGCCCAACACTTAGCAAATTTTGATCAATTTGGTACAAACAAGACATTAGAAATTATCTTTACTCTGAGTCACATTCAATAGCAACATTACCTTTGCCCTTTACATCAATACCATCTCCATTTCCATTTCTCAATTTGGAAATATAAGATTTGTCTAGATCTTTGAAAATTGACTCATCATTAGTCATATGATTAGAGCAACCACTTTGTCAATCAACTAAGCATCACTAGTGGCTTTGCTGCGAAACAAGATGCAACAAACAATTGCTCCTCTTGCGGTTCATTCACAATTTGAGCTTGCTCTTCTTGCATGTTCTTGCATGCCTTTTCAATATGACTTACAAACCTGCACACAATATCTTTAAACCAACAATGCATTTGAAGATGGCTAGTTCTATTACAATGTTGACAAGTTGGATACTTTTCTTTCCTTCCTTCATTTCGTGCTTTCTCCTTCTTTCTTATTTTTCTTGTTCCATTGCTTCTTTCCCTTGCCACCTTGTTGATTTTGGCCTTTATCTCTTACCCAGAAAGCACTTTCGGCAATCTTCTCCCTGCGGATTGCTCTTCTTTGCTCTTGTGCTTGCAAGGCATTTGCCAACTCTTCCAAGGTGATTTCTGAAAAATCTCTTGAATCGTCAAGAGAAAATATTTTGGCTTCAAATCTTTCAGGCAAGCTCACCAAGACTTTCTGTACCACCATCTTATCTGGAAGTTCCTCACCAATCAACCAAATCTTGTTGACAACACTTAAGAGTTTATTCTAGTACTCTTTAATATTCTCATTGTCTTTCATCCTTAAGAGCTCGAACTCCCATCTAAGATTTAAAACTTGTATTTGTCTTATCCTTTCATTGCCTTGGAAAGCTTCTGCAAAGCATCCGAAGCCTTTTTGAAGTATCATAAGCCATAAAATAATTCTTATGAATACTTCATCAAAACTGAGTGGATACAAGTCAATGCTTTATATCTTTTCTTTCTCTCATCTCTATATTCTCTTATTTGAGCTATGGTTGGAAGTTCAAGCAATGGTTATTGCTCATTTTTGACCATTTCCAAAAGATCAGTAGCTTCCAAATTGAACTTCATTTTGATAGCCCATATTGAATCTTTCCCACTTGTAAGTTGAAAAAAAAAAAAGATGGAAATTTCTAGGGGGGTAATTAATGAAGTTCCAACATTGTGATGGGCGCATTCAGTGTTGGAACTTCATCAACAACCACCCCCCCCCCCCCCCCCCCCCCATAAATTTCGATCTTTTTTTTTCCCCCACCTACCAATGCTAGCGACCCACCCATATTTGACAGTTTGGGCCATTGAAAGATGAAGGATTAGAAAAAAAGTTACTAGGAATGGTGTTTAATTTTTTAGTGTGAAAGAAAGGTCTCTTTTCTTAAAAGTCCAGGCCCCTTAAGACCAAGAGGGCTTTGATAACATTGCTGGATTATAGAACTTATAAAAAAAGGAATAAGTATTGAAGGCTGAAAAAACACACTTTTTTATTCATCAAACACTCAATTTATAGTGTACAAAGAGAAACAAACTGCTGAAAATCTTCCAAAAAAATCTCAACCAAACAAGTTAAGAATAATAACAAATCAACAAAAAAATCTTAACAAGTAGGATAAAAGTCTACACCATAATCCTAGATTTCAGCTTACAAAGCTGAACTTCCAAATTGTAGAAAATATTTCACAACTTAACAGATGGCCTTACTTGAGTAACAGAACCAAAATATTGATGATTGTACAACCAAGGTAGCTCAATAGCGGTATCACATTTTCCCATTCCAATTGAGTCAAAATCCCTAATAGAACTGTTATTTCCCCTTGTCATGGCAGCTGCCCGCACTTTCCAAGTAGCAACTCACTAAGAAAATGAATTCAGATTTCTAGGGGAAATTTTAGCCTAAAATGGCCTAAAAAATGAACCCATTTTGCCATTGGTTGTTGCAAGTGGAATTTGGTTGATAAATGACTCACTTTTCCAATTGGGTTTTCCTTTCTGTCTTTTTTGGGACTCAATTCTCTGAGCAGCAGGCGAAAGGAAGGACATAAGGTTGTTTTCGGCAAGACAAACTCTGTGCTACTTGTGCTCTGTTTATTATTGTGCCTTATTTGGGAGCTATTTTGTTAATTTTAATTATATTGTTGTACAATCTTGAATGAACTTGGACAATTTGATACACGGTTTCTTAAATACTCATGAAGACATATTTGTTGCAGAGCTCTGCTTTTTGAAAGCATTGTTGGTAGTTCCATACTTATAACTTAAGCATGGAACAAAAAAAAACATGGTTTCTTAAATACTCATGAAGACATATTTATTGCAGAGCTCTGCTTTTTGAAAGCATTGTTGGTAGTTCCATACTTATAACTTAAGCATGGAACAAAACAAAACCAAGATAACGAGGAAACTATGGTAAAAGTGAGATTCTAAGCTCTTGAATGTAGCATAGAAGAGTACTAGTAGAGAACTGGGGCATACTCCAGTGGGTAAAGCTAGAAATGCTGAGAATTTCTGGTTTCCTTTTGAGGATTCGATGCAAGGAAGTTGATCCGTCATTGCTCTATCTATCTGAGACAGTAAAAAATGACAGGCAGATTAAAGAAATATCAAGAAATCAATCAATATATTCATGTTATAAATAGGCTATTTTCCTCTATTCCAACCTGCAAAGCACCAAAAGACAATTTTCCCCGAATTACCTTGAGTTGCAAAAATGGCATCTGTGGCAGAAATAGCCTCTCAGCAACGAGGCAAGTTCATGACTTCTGATGATGCAATGATGAAACAAATTTTGGCAACCCATGGACCAGATGGTCGCGAGATTGATGTCAAACCTATTCTTCAGATTGTAGAAGAGATATTCAATTTTACTGCTCCAGCTACTTCTGATGTATGCATTACACTGCTAAAAATGTTACAATTTTCTATTTACCATTTACAAGTTTCGAACACTCTTTTTCCCTTTGTTATTTGTAAAATGATAATACCTCTTCTAAGAATGTTTACTTAAATTTTCTCGAACTTTTCCACACCTAGTGAAGCTTTAAGGTCAGAGATGCAAAACTAAAGCTGCATCTTTTTTCTCAGTGAGACGTTAGGAGTACATTCTTTGTTAAAATTTATCAAAATAACTAAAGTTTATTTAAACATGCAAGTTTTACTTCCAACTATTGAAATGTAGCATCTCCCTTTTACATTGGCACGTGAACAGATGAGAAACATGCATTTTCTTCGCATGTCTGATTACCATTCTTATATTCGTACTCAGATAACGTCAACAATTAGATATCTTTACATTGTTAGTGTAATTGTTTTCTACATCTCTACCAGTCTATGACTATCTCTTTGCCATTTATAGGGTAAGGTTAGAGACGCTGAGGAAGACAAATCTAAGCTAGATGCTGCTGCTGACGTGATGAATTTGCGCCATACATTATTAATCGCCTTTCCTCTGAGGTTGTTTCTGAGCTAACTTTGTGATTTACAAAGAAAGAAGAAAGAGAATTGGACTAAAACACTCAATATGTTACGTCCAGTGCAACATTATTTAAATGATTTATTTGCTTCTGAGTCTGCCAGATTTCATACAAGACTATGGGTGGAAGCACCGATGCACATCCAACAACAGTCTACCTGCTCAACATCGTTTCCAGCTATACTTGGGAAGCTAAGCTGGTACTGACCTTGGCAGCATTTGCTCTAAATTATGGGAATTCTGGCTCCTTGCCCAAATTTACTCAACCAATAAGCTTGCGAATAAAATGAAAATTCTCAAGGTATTACCTGACATGGCAGAAGACCTGAAAGCCCATTTTTATGCAATTGACAATCTAATCAAGCCAATTATGGATCTGAGCAAGTGCATTGTTGAGCTCACCGAACTCCCCCAAAAATATATTTCACCAGATAACGCGGCACTTTCCTCAGCTCTCGGCACCATCCCCCTCCCTATTTACTGGATCTTCAGATCTGTAGTATACTGTGCTGCTCATATTGCTTCCCTAGTTGGCATGAACCATGAGTAAGTAAATTTCTCCTCTGACAGCTTTTTGACACGCATTGCATTCTTTTGCTGTTTCTCCTTCAGATTATCTGTTTAAAATGCTCACTGTGATGATTAGGTTGACTATATCTCCTGCTAAAGCATGGGAACTTTCCACCTTGACTCACAAGATCAAAACAATGCATGAGCCTCTCAAGGAGCAACTAAATATTAGCTACCAACAAATAGGTTGGCTCCAAAATGTGCCACACATTAACTTCTTCCAATTTATTTACCTGGCTTACTGATCCAGATGTGAGTTTACTGAGATTTATTTGTTTTTTTGCCCCCCAACAGAGGAGAAGGAGCAACTTGAAACATGACACACTACAGCATACATTTCAAGTTCCTCATATTGACAATATGAAAATTCTCAAGTCACTAATATATCCTAAGGATGATATATTGCCACTTATTGATGGATCTACTAAGAAACGGGTTAGAATTAATGCCTGATTAAGGTTTCTATATACATTACATTTGCATGCGCATTAGAAAATGTGTGTGTTATCATTTGCGGTTTTATATGTAGAATATAGCTAAGTGCATCTATAATGTGGGAGGGACATGGTTAGCTAATTTGTAACTTCATATTATAGAGATTCATTCTTTTTTCTCTGGAAATTAGCCCTAGAAAAAATTTTAGAAGAGAAGCTTTAGATATTACAAACGTAAAGCCTCCTGAGGAAGTTCACTCTTTTATGAGCAATTCATTAATTTTTTTTTTAAAAAAAGAACATTTCCTCTCTTCCATGTCCTTCCGGCCTCAATATGCTGCAACTAAAACTCTCAAACCGCATTAATTTTTAAAAGGCTGAGTGTCTGCAGACAATGCTTTTCACTTTATTGTCTCTATGCTATCATGTCTTGCTTCTCTGTAGTTGTGCTAACATAGTTTCAGTGATGTGGTCTGGCTTCCCCTTGATCCATCTGCTATTCTGTTTCTGAGTTGTTCCTCTAAGCCAAGTTCTTTAACTATAAATGAAGATTTAATAAACTTTTCTAATGAGGATCAGAGTTGCTTTGTCTTTCTTCAGGATACAGTCCAAATATCTGCCTTTGATAGCCAAATGTTGCTTCACTTAGGAAAATAAATCGGAATTTTAGTATGTGTACTTTCTAGGCAATATGCAAATCATTGAAGTAGCTTACCAACTTTTACAAGGAAGAAGAGATAATAATCCTTGAGATTCTTTTGAAAGAGTGACAATATTCTGCTTGTTCTACAAATGGATGTCTGATTTTCCTACAATTAGGTGAGTCTTGAAGTTTTAAGGCGGAAGACAGTGCTGCTGCTAATATCAGGCCTTGGTATCTCTCAAGATGAAATAGTCACACTCGAGGCCATTTACAATATGTCTCAGGTAGATGCAACTCAGTTAGAGAATCAATATGAAATAGTTTGGATTCCCTACGTGGATCATTCTGCCCCCTGGACGGATGACTCTCAAAGACAATTTGAAATCCTGCAAGAAAATATGCCATGGCACATAGTGTACCATCCCAGTTTGATTGATCAAGCAGCACATAGGTTCATCAAGGAGAATTGGCAATTTAATAAAGGCTATCCTTGTAGTGTTGGATGCTCAGGAAAGGTTGCGAGTTCTAACGCCTTCCATATGATGTGGATTTGAGGAAGTCTTGCCTTCCCTTTTACCAGCAACAGAGAAGAAGCTCTTTGGAAGGAAGAGACATGGAGGCAGGAGCTTGTGGTAGATGCTATAGAGCAAGCAAAATTCAGTTGGGTAAGTCTATCCGACTACAAATAAATAAGGCAAGCTTAAATTTGATTCAAATTTGTGAACCGAAATATTCATGCTTGGAAAAACGCAAGAAGTTTGATCAATCTCTTTTAATCTTCTTTCTTCCCTGGCCAGGAACCCATAACTGCCTGCCTGTAAAACTAAAAGGTTTGGCGTCTGCACAAAAAATTACTAAAATTAGATGGTAAATGGAAATGAATTTCGTGTTCATTTTCATACAGAATGGTTTTCCATTTTCATTTTTAGTTCTGGACGTTTTTTCGCGTAGATGAAGCAGATAGTAATTGGAGCAAAACTATTATACACATTAAAAGAAATTTTTTGATCTCCAGCACAAAGTAAAAGGAATATAACGCTGTGGTAAATCCTTATGTCAACAGATAACCGAAGGGAGGCACATTATTCTATACGGAGGAGATGACATGGAATGGATACGAAGATTTACTGCTAGAGCTCGTTTTGTGGCACGAAGTGTTCAAATCCCATTAGAGATGCTTTATGTTGGAAAGAGCAGCAAATTGGAGCAAGTGAGGAAAATAACAGCTATAATTCAGGAGGAGAGACTAAGCCACGTACTGCCCGATACAGTATATATATGGTTCTTTTGGACTCGTCTTGAGTCCATGCTTTCTCAAGCTTCAACTAGGAAGCGCCGATGAAGGTGATTTTATACTGCAAGAAGTCAAGAAACTACTCAGTTTTGACAAGACAGGAGTATGGGCCATGTATAGTAGAGGATCAAATGTTGTCATAAATGGTCTTGGAGGAACAGTTTTTCTGCCCTGCAGGAATTTGATGAGTGGAAGAAAGATGTGGAGACTAAAGGCTATGTTGCCGCATTTAAAGAGCATTATGAGAAGCTTCATCACGTTGCAGATCATCCTTGTTGTCGATTCGAGTTTCCAACCACGGTAGGAAGGATCCCAAAGAATTTGAAGTGCCCAGAATGTCATCGTTCCATGGAGAAGTTTGTGGGTTTCTCTTGCTGCCATGATGAGACTCCTATCTAATGGCCAAAAATATTTGCTCTTCCCTCATCTGCCTGCCAAAGCCAACCCCTGCTGATCAAAGATACAACTATGTGCCAGAATAAACATGTACAGTAACACTACTTTTTTGGCTGAACTCTTTCAACAAAATGACGTACTATTAGGTTACAATGGTCGGCGTAATTACATAAACATTTGCTGATTTTTTCTTCCCCTGGCCTTGAGAGTTTTATCAGAAGATGCATATGAAATTTGGTAGAACCTTGTTGACCTTCAAAATAAACATCCCCTGGTCAACTCAGGATGAAATGGTTGTTTTAACCATAATGAACTTTACACACTACCAAAGTCATCGCTCCTCTTACACACCAAGAAACATGCAGTTCCCCCTATTTCAACAAAACTAACACCATTGTGAAATGTGGATGTTGACATTTGACAAACAATTAAAATCAGCTTTTCACTCTACAGCCAGTCATTGAAAACATGACATATCACAGAGTTGCATTATAGATATATATTGAAACTTGAGTATTTTTAAAACAGACAATGAAACAGAAACTACACATCGAAAAATTGTACATTTTGACTACACTACATATATACAACCAATGATAAGCGCTGAATCCCAATGTACTACCAATAACTACACAATTATGTCGGCTAGGTGCCTTCAAGATGAATAATCCACAAATGGTTCAAATCTTTGACTGAACTTATTCTTAAAATTAAATAAAAGTGTATGACAATTCGCTGACATAGGTTGAAACTGTCTAAAGACTCAACTAACGTAACAATTCTGCAATTGATCCACAGAGCCAAATGAATTACCACATTCTATTCAATTCTTTACAAGCAACTGAATTCAGCCCCTGAACTGACTGAAATAGTAACATCCGAACATTGCTTCCATAAATGAGGTTGTAGCCAAGCTGTAAGCTTCTTGAACATTTGCTCAGACAAATACTCAGTCGTTTCCCAGACACAGCAAGATCTATTCCTTCCGCACAGCCAATCTGGAGTACATTAAACCACACTCAGCATATTTTAACTTTTTATGCAAACTGCGCCATGATACAATGAGCAAATCTTTAAATAATAGAACAAAAGAACCCCTAGTAAGCATAATCAACTTCCAATCATCTTTTCAAGGTTCAAAAAAATAAGAGTAAATTTCATCCGCCTTTCTCGAGGTTTAGTAAAACTACAAAATAAACCCTATCATTTGAGAAAACTACAAATATCCTCTTAGCTGGTCAAACTTATAACATCTAACCTCTCAAAGTTTGGTGAAACTATCAAAGAAACCCTGCTGGTCCAAAAAGTTGTGTATAGATCATATATCCTTTATTCTTTTCACCTCTACTGTTATTTTCTTTTTTATTTATATTTTTAGTTCTGTATATTGAGGATTATTTTAATCTTTTTCTACTTCTCCATGGTTGACCATCAGTTAAAGGTCATATTTGTAGTTTTCTCAAACAACGGATTCATTTTGTAATTTAACCAAATCTGGAGGGAAGTGGATGAAATTAACTCAAAATAAATTCATGTATATCTAATTATTTATTCCTCTTCAGCATCCGAATGTTCCTCTTCTCTTTACCAAACATGTGGCAGCACCGGTCAACAGTAAATGACTCCACTTTAACTATATGCATGCTCTTATTCTAATTAGCAATTCAAAAGTGCCAATAAACAAATCACAGACACAAATGATTGATTACTCTCTTCCTCAACACCATATTCTCATCCACTATTTGGCTAAGTGGAAGGACAAACAGAGTCACGCACAACCTCTCTCTCACTCTCTCACACACACATTCAGATGCATGCACACACAAAAGCAGAGCATATATCAAGTATTTATGAAGAGAGGAAGAAAAAGTACAGGCAATTATTAGCCAAAAATTTGCAATTCTTGGAGCATATTGAAGAATAAACATAATTAGTACATGTATCAAACTTACCTACTCCAGAAAAACACTCATAAGATCATTAGGAGAAAGCACGTTTGTAACATTGAACTCCCCCTTTGACATTTTCATGGAAGTTCATGCATGGTTCCTTGGCTTCACTTTGTTTCAGTATTATCTCCATACATCTTTTCTTGATTCCCATTGGTAACCAAGCCAACCCAGTTTCATCCCCAGAAAATGGGTCCCGAATTCTGATGTCCTTTACGCATAAGGGCAGTATTCTTAAGCATTCCCTGCTCAAGCAAATGCCCTGAAGTAGCATTATAAGAATCCTGTAACATGGAGACATTAGGAGCTAGTGCTGACAACTGTCCAACAGCACCAAATCCGAGGCGGCTGGAACTTGCATGCCAATGCCATTATTTGCATTTAAAGAACCAGAAGACAAGGTTGTCGGAGATAATGAACCTGCACCAGATAACACACACTCCAGCAACGCTGGTTGCATGTTTAAGTTCTATTTCCTGCACTCTTCCAGTACCAAGTGGAGAAATATTTGACTGAGTGCAAAAGCGCACTGTAATCTATGATGGAACTTCCACTAAAGCTGCAATTTTGATTGGCTGAAGCTGCTTGGAAATTCATGCAGATCGCCAGTGAGAGGGAAAACCACAAGGCAAGAAGGCTGTACATTTATTGTTCGACTAGGCTCTGGAAGAGTGGATTGTTTCTGTTGCTGTTCATGCTGCTGTCTAAGCTGTTGCGGCTGACGATGCATAATACTCATCATCATACTTCCAGTCTGAGCACCCAAACCAGTAAGATTGTCACAAGCAAACTATATTAACAGGGTTTTTCGTGACCAGGTTCCAACTCCAGAATGAACATTATCAGTGGAAGCAAAAATTGAGAATAATGTTTCGTACATTGATGAACATTTCATCAATGGCTGACCATAAGCTACATTCTGATCAAGAGTTGACACTTTGATACTGTCAAAGATGCTTGTAGTAGAGCTGACTGGTCCATTGCCGCAATACTACAGTACCTGCTGGTCGCATTTAAAAGCTCAGCATGCAGTGCTGCCAAAGTTTGTGGTGGAATTTGGCCAGATGCCGCAAACGCTGAATATCAAACCTTCCCACTGTACTCACTTTTGGATTTGGCTCATGAGGAGCACAATATGAATTAGGAAGGCCACCATGCGTGTTGGGATACTCCACTTAACCTTTTAAATAGAGTCTAAATTTCTGCAAATAGACATGAAAATATCAAGGATGCCAATGTGGAAAGTTCAAAGTTGTTAAAAGCAAGCATCACCAATAAT